>CAKJTW010000093.1:0-4800000 GCA_917880005.1 Nanger dama | reverse complement strand
TGGCCACAGATCTGAAAAGAGAAAAACTCTAATTTGAAAAGATAGGCTTCCCAGTGTTCATAGCAACACTATTTAAAATAGTCAAGATATGGAAAGAACCTAAATGCCCACTGACAGATGAATGGATAAAGATGCAGAACACACATACAATGGGATAATACTCACCCAGAAAAAAGAACAAGATAGTTCCATTCACAGAGACACCAATGGGCCTAGAGACTGTCATACAGAGTGAAAAGTCAGAAAGACCAAAAACATATTGTCTATTAACACATATATGTGGAATCTAGAAAATGATGGTACAAATGATGTTATTTGCAAAGCAGAAATAAAGATACTGATGTAGAGAATAAATATATGGACAGTGAGAGGAAAAGAGTGGGTGAGGTGAGCTGGGAGATTGGGATTGACATAGATACACTATTGATACTGTGTATAAAATAGATAACTAATGAGAACCTACTGTGTATATAGCACAGGAAACTCCGTGCTCTGTGTTGATCTGAATGGGAAGCACAAAAGGAAGGGGAGAAACATGTTTACAAATAGCTGATTAATTTTGCTGTATAGTGGAAACTAAGACAATATTATAAAGCAACTAAACTCCAATAAAAATTCATTAAAAATCTATATAATCAAGCCTTTGATAAAACTTAATTTTTGGAGAGGTTTTTCATAATCAGCACATCTTAAACTATCATACACAACACTCCACACCCTCTCTAGAACCTAAATCTGCATATATATATATATATATATATATATATATACATATTCATACACACTACATATAACTTGCTATTCTACATTCATGTTTTTGTCTGTTAATCAGCAATCTTTCAACTGGGATAGAAGCTTCATGCAAATAGGGCCTTTCTTCTGTGTCCCCAAATATTCCCAGGACCTGGAAGAGTGCCTGCCACATAGCAGATAACCTAATAAACATTTTTGAGCCTTATACAGATAAAGAAGTGATAAGATTTGTGTTCACTGAAAGTGAAAATGAAAGTGTTTGTCGCTCAGTCATATCTGATTCTTTTTGACCCCATGGACTGTATAGCCTACCAGGCTCCCCTGTGCATGGGATTTCCCAGGCAAGAATACTAGAGTGGCTTGCCATTTCCTCCTCCAGGAGATCTTCCAGACCCAGGGATTGAACCCATGTCTCCTGCATTGCAGGGGGATTCTTTACCATATGAGCCACAAGGGAAGAAATAAAGATACTCATGCATTTATTCAAAATCCATTATTAAGCAACTACTCTGAGACAGGAGCTGGGGATTAAATAATGAACATCAGAGTTACTACCTATGATATCATGTTTAACAGAAAAATTTTTAAAAAGCAAATCGTTGTAGTTAAAAAGAAGTATGATCGTCTATGAGATCCTGGAGGGATGTCTTGCTATCTATGAGTCTATAAGTCTTAGTATAGTACTGATCACGTGGCTTGTCCCACAGCATTTCTGTGAGATGAATACATGGGGAGATGAATGAATGTACTTGTTTAATTAATGCATGAGGAATGTCTCTCAATGATATGGGACCTCTCAGCAGAGGTAAGGAAGGCAAAGGTAAACAGGCAGAAGTGTCACAGGCATGGTTCAGAGACCTGAGAGTCTAAAGTGTGACTAGGAATTCCAGCTAAGGTTTGTTATGGCCAGAGTTGGAGGCATGGGTGGAAAGGTGGTGAATTGTTGGTTTTGAATTATTCTGAAAGTAGTAAAAGTTCTAATTAAAGTAGAGTGCAATAAATCAATAATCCATACTGGTATCTCTAGGGTGACAGTTAAAAACCTCGTAGGAATGCACAACACAAAAACCTAACCAAGGAAAAACATGAAATAATAAAATGGACTATTTAGGTGACAAAAGATTCCAGAACTTATTCACCTTACAATTCACAGTTTGTATTGTTTGACCAATATTTCCCCATTTCCCTCAACCCTAGCCAGTCATTATCACCACTTCACTCTTCCTCTATGGACTAAGGATTTTTACATTAATATATAAAGCGATATCACTGAACATTTGTCTTCTCTGCCAATTTATTTTGATTAGCATTTACAACAGGTTATTCTTCACCTATCAGAAAGAAGGAAATCCTTCTATTTGAGACAATGTGAATAGACCTTGAGGGCATTACATTAAAATGAAAAGGAAAACTCTAGACCTACATGGATTCCCTGATGAATTTATTTTTCCAAACGTCAAAGTGAGAAATAGTGCCATCTTTACAGGAATATTTTTTGAAAAGAGAGACTCTAAAAATATCTTTTAGAGTATCAGCATAAGCTTGATATCAAAACCAGGTAAGAGTATTACAGGAAAGGAAAATATCAGATCTATGTCTCTCAGGAATATAGATTTAAAGAAAAAAACATAACAAAAGATTAGCAAAATGAATCTACCAATATTTTAAAAGACAGCTTATAATGACCAATTGGGATTTATTCCAGCAATACAATGTTGACTTAACATTCAAATTCATCAATATAAGTCACATTGAGGAATAGGTCATAGTATTTCAATATTTACCAAAAAAATCATTTGATAAAACTCAACAATGATGGAAATTTCCAGTAACCTAGGAACAGAAGGAGACTTTAAATATATAACAAAGGGTAATCACATGAACAACGTGGCAAACATCATACATTATTGGTGAAGCAGAACACTTTCCACACCGAGGCTGAAAATAAGACAATATCAAGTGTTTTTACCTCTACTCAATCTGCAATATTTATCCTCTCTACTTGGGGCAATCAAGAGAAATGTCTTTAAGAAGAAATAAGAGCTGTAAATACTGTAAAGGAAGAATAAAGACTAATTCATTTTAAGTGACATGAATGTGTACCAAAAAAGAGACAAAACTATGAAAACTGATGTAACTTTGTCAGTTTTTCCTGATAAAAGTCAATACAGAGCCAACTCAATGCACTAACAACAAATTGGAAATACTCTTTTTAAAATAACATGAAAATAGATCGCAGTCATTCTGACTGGTGTGAAATGGTACCTCATTGTGGTCTTGATTTGCATTTCTTTGATAATGAGTGATGTTGAGCATCTTTTCATATGTTTGTTAACCATCCATATGTCTTCTTTGGAGAAATGTCTACAAGTCAAAAGTCTACAAGATCCAAAAGTCTACAAGCAATAAATGCTGGAGAGGATGTGGTGGGAATGCAAACTAGTACAGCCACTGTGGAGAACAGTGTGGAGATTTCTTTAAAAATTGCAAATAGAACTGCCTTATGACCCAGTAATCCTACTGCTGGGCATACACACTGAAGAAACCAGAATTGAAAGAAACACATGTACCCCAATGTTCATTGCAGCACTGTTTATAATAGCGAGGACATGGAAGCAAGCTAGATGTCCATCAGCAGATGAATGGATAAGAAAGCTGTGGTACATATACACAATGGAGTATAACTCAGCCATTAAAAAGAATACATTTGAATCAGTTCTAATGAGATGGATGAAACTGGAGCTGATTATACAGAGTGAAGTAAGCCAGAAAGAAAAACACCAATACAGTATACTAACACATATATATGGAATTTAGAAAGATGGTAATGATAACCCTGTATGCGAGACAGCAAAAGAGACATAGATGTATAGAATGGACTTTTGGACTCTGAGATGATTTGGGAGAATGGCATTGACTATGTATACTATCATGTAAGAAAGGAATCACCAGCCTATGTTTGATACAGGATACAGGATGCTTGGGGCTGGTGCATGGGGATGATTCAGAAAGATGATATGGGGTGGGAGGTGGGAGGGGGTTCAGGATTGGGAACTCATGTACACCCGTGGCAGATTCATGTCAATGTATGGCAAAACCAATACAGTACTGTAAAGTGAAATAAAGTAAAAAAAAAAAAAAAAAATATATATATATATAGTAAATTCTATTGAGCTCTACTTCTGTAATTTTAAACAATTGAATTAAAAATTTGAAATCATTAAAAAAATAAAATAATATGAAAATAGCAACTACCTAGGGATAAACCTAACAAAATATGCACAAGTTTGCTCTCCATACTAACAATATAAGAAACTTTGCTGAAAGAAGTTCAGTTCAGTTCAGTTCAGTCGCTCAATCATGTCCAACTCTTTGCGACCCCATGAATCGCAGCATGCCAGGCCTCCCTGTCCATCACCATCTCCCGGAGTTCACTCAGACTCACGTCCATTGAGTCAGTGATGCCATCCAGCCATCTCATCCTCTGTCGTCCCCTTCTCCTCCTGCCCCCAATCCCTCCCAGCATCACAGTCTTTTCCAGTGAGTCAACTCTTTGCATGAGGTGGCCAAAGTACTGAAGTTTCAGCTTTAGCATCATTCCTTCCAAAGAAGTCCCAGGGCTGATCTCCTTCAGAATGGACTGGTTGGATCCCCTTGCAGTCCAAGGGACTCTCAAGAGTCTTCTCCAACACCACAGTTCAAAAGCATCAATTCTTCAGTGCTAGCCTTCTTCACAGTCCAACTCTCACATCCATATACGACCACAGGAAAAACCATAGCCTTGACTAGACGGACCTTAGTCCGTGAAGTAATGTCTCTGCTTTTGAATATTCTATCTAGGTTGGTCATAACTTTTCTTCCAAGGAGTAAGCGTCTTTTAATTTCATGGCTGCAGTCACCATCTGCAGTGATTTTGGAGCCCCCAAAATAAAGAAAGAATTTAATAGATAACTAAATAATCGAGTAACAGAGCATGATCTTGGATTGAGAGGTATCTTTAAGTGGTCATTTCTCAAGGGACCAATCACTAGTCTATAAAGTAATCCAAGTTAAAATCTTGGGAGTGCTTGCTTCCTTATTGGTGGCAATGTTATTGTGTGTGTGATTGGGATGTTTTATGTTGTGAGATGAGCTGAGTTAAACGTGTATTTTGGAAATGCAAAATACCTAGAACACTTACTACAATGTTAAAGGAGTTCACAGCTGGGGAAAACTAAGACTATACACATTTGGTTACAGAATAAACTAACATTAACTTGATTACCTAAAAATAATAATGCAATCATATAGTAATAATAACTATTCATTGTTTGTAATAACATTACATCCTCACTGTCTGATTATAGAAACTTCATTTTTAAAAAGAACAGTTGCCAGAGATATGGGTATTTTTTATATTAAAAACCTTACCTGTATTTTGATTTAGCCTATAAGGAGTTAAGTAGCAAGAAGTATTTACATTCATCCTGAGCACAGATCTTTAAAGTGGAGCTGATATAAATCTATATGCATGAATTGATGTTGTTGATAAGGGTTTGCTGTGAAAGGAATTAAGAATCACCTATGTCTAAAACGCTTCCCCAGGTTTTTCGGTGGTAAAGCATCCACCTGCTAATTCAGGAGATGTGGGTTTGATGCCTGGGTTAGTAAGATCTCTGGAGAAAGGAATGGCGACCCACTCCAGTACTCTTGCCTGGAGAGTCCCATGGACAGAGTAGCCTGGTAGCTACAGTCTATGGGGTCACAAGAAGGTGGACACAACTTAGCAACTAAACAACAAAACAATGTCTAAAAGAGACACATTTATACAGAAATCTTAGTGTTCTATCATTTTTCAGCTTTAATATGATCTTGGGGAGAGGCTTTATTTCCTAATTGTGTAGTTGTTCTTTGAATTATCATGAAAAGCTACATTGTCTTCAGACAACACAGGAGAAATTATGTTAAGAAATATTTTGCCTCAACATCCCAACCATTTAAAAGCTTATTTAACTTAATTCATCACTGGTGCACACTGGTTTTACCTACACAGTTACAAATATAAAATTTTCTTAATCCTTAAGGTCTAATGATAAGCAGAGCTAAGTCTTGTTCAGAAAGTATGTGTAACATATACAATAAGATTTCTGCATCTTATCTCTCCTTCTATCCTCACTCCTCTAAAAAGAAGTGCTTGATTTAATTCCTATGCAGTGAATTCCCCAGGAAGTGACAACTTTTTATTTTTAAATGGAACATTACTGTCAAAAGTAACAGGCCATCTGACTTGGCCTGTTAGCATTCTTCTTTGTATAATTTTCACAAACTGTCAGAGTTCCATGGCTTGACCATTTTTTATCTTTTCTAAAAAGTAAGGCAACATGATCTCATTGCACCCCCATGTCATTTGAAGTATACAGAGAAGAAGTTGAGATCAAACCCATCAAAGAGTGGAAAAAATGCAAAGAGAATAAAGAAACCACTGGTAAAAAGGTAAATTAGAATCAAAGCAGCAAGAGAAAGGAAGATTAGCAAAGAAAACATAACTGAAGCTAAGATGTGTGTGTGGGGGGGTATATTCTTATCAATAGATGTATTTCTTGTAATAAATAAAAGTCAGGGCAACAAAGTAATAGTTAACTTTATCATCTGTTAATAGTAACATTGTGTAGAGCCTAAGGAAATAACTGGAATTACATTATACTACATAATAAGGAAAATATAGAGGCTGTGATTCTAAATAAATTCAAAAAATTATTTTAGTTAAATATTCACAATAAAAATAAAGAGAATTCCAGAAAACATCTATTTTTGCTTCATTGACTATACTAAAGCCTTTGACTGTGTGGATCACAAGAAACTGTGGAAAATACTTAAAAGGGATTGGAATACCAGACCATCTGACTTGACTCCTGCAAAACCTATATGCAGGTCTAGAAGCAACAGTTAGAACCAGACATGGGACAGTGAACTGGTTCCAAATTGGGAAAGGAGTACATCAAGGGTGTGTATTTTCACAGCCTTATTTAACTTCTATGCAGTTTAACATCATGTGAAATGCTGGACTGGATGAAGCCCAAGCTGGAATCAAGACTGCCAGGAGCAATAGTCAATATCCTCAGATATGCAGATAACACCACCATCATGGCAGAAAGTGAAGAGAAACTGAAGAGCCTGTTGATTAAAGTGAAAGAGGAGAGTGAAAAAGCTGACTTAAAGCTGAACATCCAGAAAATGAAGATCATGGCATCTGGTCCCATCACTTCATGGCAAATAGATGGGGAAACAATGGAAATACTGATAGACTTTCTTTTCTTGGGCTCCAAATTCACTGAAGATGGTGACTGCAGCCATGAAGTTAAAAGACACTTGCTTCTTGGAAGAAAATCCATGACGAGCCTACACAGCATATTAAAAAGCAGAGAACAGCATATTAAAAAGCAGAGACATTATTTTGCCAACAATGGCCCATGTAGTCAAAGCTATGGCTTTCCCAGTAGTCATGTATGGATGTGAGAGATGGATCATAAAGAAGGTTGAGCATTAAAGAACTGATGCAATTCAACTGTGGTGTTGGAGAAGAGTCTTGAGAGTCCCTTTGACTGCAGGGAGATCAAACCAATCAATCCTAAAAGTAGTCAATCCTGAATATTCATTGGAAGGACTGATGCTGAAGCTGAAACTCCAATACTTTGGCCACCTGATGCAAAGAGCTGACTCATTAGAAAAGACCCTGATGCTGGGAAAGATTAAATGTTGGAGAAGAAGGGGAGACAGAGGACGAGATGGTTGGATGGCATCACTGACTCAAGGACATGAATTCGAGCAATCTCCAGGAGATGGTGAAGGACAGGGAAGCCGGTGTGCTGCAGTCCATGGGGTCACAAATAGTTGGGCATGACTGAGTGACTGAACAACAACAGTTACCAAGGAACGTGAAATGATCTCAGCTTTCAGACTGAGTGATAAGTATAGATATATGTCACACTGAAAATAGTTTCTTCATAAAAACAACATATTAATTTTGATTTTGAATGGCAACAAATACCTTCTAAAACATATGCTATTTATGATAAAATTTTACATGAGGCTGAAGAACCAGTGAAATCTTGTTCAGCAGATTATTAAGGAAGCTGGATGCATGAGAAGAGATGAAGGGATGAAAATGATGACATGGGCTATTGTCATCAAAAACAAAAACAGCATGAATATCACATCCTCAGTCTGGCCTGGGTGGTTGGGGGTGTGGGGAAGAGATAACTTTGGTTATCAAATGGACAAAAGAAGGCAATTTCTGAAACTCCACACTAAGGACTATATGTTAACATACATGTCTTGATTTCAGGACGATTTCAGGACAAGTGGATTTACATTTCTATGGAACCAAAATAGACTTCCAAAAAGCTCACTAAAGTATAAATGATTCTTTCTCCCATTACTGTAGTGACAGAATGAAAAATTATCTGTGGTCCGTGCTTCATAAACTTCCCATTGCTCCAACAAATGTGGTGTAAAGAAGGCATAGACACCTGAAATATGCAAACAATAACTCTAGTAATGTTGAATAAAGAGATTTTAATGGGATGTTAAACTGCTTAGATTTATGGTAATGTCTTAAAGACTAAGTTCACATCATTAATATCAGAAATGTCTATATTTTAAGTAACCAGATAGCCTTCCCATCTTTATAATAAAATTTTCTACTGTTCTTCATATATATTTTATTATACTTTCTTCATTTAACTAGGAACTGATTAATTACATCTAGGTAACCATATATATATTACTATAAAAGGAATAAAATATTCTCATCCTGTGGCTACATTTCCTGGAATGTTCAGTTCTAATTCCATGCCTCACTCAAGCAATTTTTCTTGTCTGATTGAATCATTCTGGAAGTGATAACTCAAGATTGGTTGTCAAGAAATCTTTGATGTTTTGAATTGGTCATACAATTTTTTAAAATTATTTTTCTCTTCTGTTCTTTCTTTTTCATTTGTGCTACTAGTTAGGGAGATTTTGTCAATTTATTTTTGAAATTCTGTACTGAATTTTTCATATCTGTTTGTAATTTTTATTTTCAACAATTTCATTTTCTTTACTGAATGTTCCTTCAAAAACAGTGATCTTCTATTATGAAGGCAGCATAATCTCTGATTTATCTACAGATACTGTGTCAGCTATGGTTTATTCAAGGAAGTAGAACTTGCAAGATTATCATCTATAAATCACTAATTTATCTAAAGGAATAGAGTATTTACAGAGAAATATTTACAAATCAGAGTAACAGTCAAAAACTGGAAAAACTTCCTCTTGAAGATGGTAAAATATGGGATGATAACAAAACTCTCTCTCCCTTTTACTCAAAGATATTAAAATGCTTTAAAATCATACCGGTATTCATCACTAGCAATGATACAAAGAAATTGAGGGGAAGGAGGCAAGGGGCAGGGAGAAAACCAAAAGCTCATCTCAGTGCAAATGTAAACACACCCCTCAGCTTTAAGTTAATCATCTGTCATCAGGATGACACCAATTAAAAACAATGACATGCTATCCCATGCCTATTAGAATCAACAAACTAAAAAGAATGGCCATACTAAGTTTAGGCAAGAATACAGAAGCACTGGAATCATTATATGTTTGCTGCTGGAATAGAAAATGGTAAAAACCACTTTGGTAAACAATTTGACAGTTTTCTAAAACTTTAAATACATATATAATACATTATCTAGGCATTCCACTCTTAGGTGTTTACACAAGAAAAAAGTGAGTATATGTCCATTTAAAGACCTGTGCGTGACTGCTCATAATAGTTTTAGTTACAATAGATTCAAACTGGAAACAACCAATAGTCCATGAAAAGGGAGATGGATAAACACACTGCAGTATGTCCAGACACTAGAATGTGTGTGTGTGTGCAAGCACTCATTCACCAAATCATGTCGGACTCTTTGCGGCCCCTTGGACTGTAGCCTGCCAGGCTCCTCTGGCCATGGGGTTCTCCAGGGGAGAATACTGGAGTGGGGTGCCATTTCCTTCTCCAGGGGACCTTCCTCACTCAGGGGCCAAACCTGTGTCTCCTCATTGGCAGGCACATTCTTTACCACTGAGCAACCTGGCAAGCCCGTAAATTCTGTGACACTACTTTGTAATAAAAAGAGTGGAAGTTTTATGTGCATAGCTATATGATGACCCTAAAACCAATGGCACCGAGTGACAGAAATCAGATGAAAGAGAGTATATACTATCACTATATTAGTTTATTCGTATATTTCTAGAAAATTCAAACTAACCTATAGTGACAAAAAGCATATGAAAGATGGGATTATGGGTTGGCTAGAAGGAAAGGAGAAGGGATTACCAAGAGCTATATTAAACTTTTGGTAACTTTCTTGACTGTGATTATAGCTTTGAAGGGGTGTCTTAGGTCAAAGGTGATGGTGTACACTTCAAATTTGTGCAGACCAGCAAGAAAGAAAGAAAGAAAGAAAGAAAGTGAAGTCACTCAGTCATGTCCAGCTCTTTGCGACCCCATGGACTGTAGCCTACCAGGCTTCTCTGTCCATGGGATTTTCAAGCAAAAATACTGGAGTGGGTTGCCGTTTCCTTCTCCAGGGGATTGTCGCAACTCAGGGATCAAACCTGGGTCTCTCACATTGCAGGCAGACACTTTATCTGACCCACCAGGAAGCTGGCCAGCAAATGAAACTATAAACAAGGCGAAAAGACAACCTTTAGATGGGAGAAAATGATAGCAAATCAAACAACTGACAAAGGATTAATCTCCAAAATATATAAGCAACTCATTCTGTTCAATAGCAGAAAAATTAAAAACCCAATCAAAAAGTGGGCAGAAGACCTAAACAGACATTTCTCCAAAGAAGACATTCAGATGGCTAATATACACATGAAATTCTGTTCAACCTCACTCATTATTAGAGAAATGCAAACCAAAACTACAACAAAATATCAACTCTTAGAGGTCAGAATGCCACATCAAAATATCTACATACAATATACGCTGGAGAGAATGAGGAGAAAAGGAAACCCTCTTGCACTGTTGGTGGGAATGTAAATTGATACAGCCACTATGGAGAACAGTATGGCGATTCCTTAAAAACTAGGAATAAAACTATCATTTGACACAACACTCCCACTCCTGGGCATTTACCCTGCTGCTACTGCTGCTGCTAAGTCGCTTCAGTCATGCCCGACTCTGTGCGACCCCATAGACGGCAGCCCACCAGGCTCCCCCGTCCCTGGGATTCTCCAGGCAAGAACACTGGAGTGGGTTGCCATTCCCTTCTCCAATGCGTGAAAGTAAAAGTGAAAGTGAAGTCGCTCAGTCGTATCCGACCCTCAGTGACCTCATGGACTGCAGCCCACCAGGCTCCTCCGTCCATGGGATTTTCCAGGCAAGAGTACTGGAGTGGGGTCCCATTGCCTTCTCCAGGGCATTTACCCTGAGGAAACCATAATTGAAAAGAACTCGTGTACTCCAATATTCATTGCAGAGCTATTTACAATAGCTAGAATATGGAAGCAACCTAGATGTCCACTAACTGATGAATGGATAAGAAGTCATGGTATATATACATAATGGAGTATTATTTAGACATAAAGGAACACACTGGACTCAGTTCTAATAAGGAGGATGAACTTAGAGCCTATTATACAAAGTGAAGTAAGTCAGAAAGAGGAAATCAAATATATATTAATATATATATATATATATATATGGTTTCTAGAAAGATGGTATTGATGAACATATATGCAGGGCAGCAGTGGATACACAGATATATATAGAGAACAGACTTGAGACACAGTGGGAGAAGGAGATGGTGGGAAAATAGAGTAGCATGGAAACATATACATTACCATATGTAACATTAGATAGCCAGTGGAAATTTGCTTAATGATGTAGGGAGCTCAAATCCAGTGTTCTGTGACAACCTAGAGAGGAGGGATGGGATGTGAAGTGGAAGGTTGGTTCAAGAAGGAGGCAACGTATGCATATCTATGGTTCATTCATGTTGATGTGTGGCAGAAACCAACACAATATTGTAAAGCAATTATACTCCAATTAAAAATAAAAATTTAAATAAAATTATATCTAAAGATCTCAAAAAATATATGCAGTCTTTTGTATTTCTATGGCATCATAAAATGGTTAAAATTAAATGTGGGTACAATGATTATTAAAATGAAAATTAACTTTTATTCTTCTATGTTTGACCTATTTCCAACGTCCTGCTTATAGAAAGCAGCACTGCTAGTTCTTTTACTTGTACTGACAGATGGTTAGCTTCTATATCTTAAGTATAATACTAATATTTTTTCATGGACTTATTAGGTTTAGATTTTATATATCAATTATCTGCTGTATTAATTGGGAATTTAACATTAAGTTAAAGCAAATTGATCCCAAGGCAAAGATGAAACACTGCGTCCCTAGACCTTCAGTGTCAAGAGTCTTCTTTCCCAAATAAGGTAGATAAAATAAGTAAGGACAATCCATTATAAAGAGTCAAATGGAGAAATTAAATCTAGGACAGGAACCCAATGCTCTCCTGTATGATTTAGATGAGAAGGCAAGAAATTATTATCTAATAATAATAATAACAAGAATAATGAGTTGTAAGATATTATCATCTAATAATAATAATAACAATAATGAGTTGTAAGAAATTATTATCTAATAATAATAATAACAAAAATAATGAGTTGTACGATAACTGTCTCCTAATACAGAGGTAATAAATGAACGGTCTGTCTGAAGAATCGGTCAAGTCTCTTGATAAATATAGGTTCAGCATCATTGAAAGGAGTGACTCTTTTATCTTTTGGGAGAGTTGGTGAACCATATCCACATTCTTATCTGGTAACTGAGTTTAATTGTGCAGAGTTGGGGGCGGCAGGGTCTGACCTTATGGCTCTCAGGTCCATCTCACTTAGTAACTCGCGGCCAGTGGGTTGTCTCTGCCACTGTTTCTGAGAGTGGTTTTGCCAGGCTTCTGCCTCCCTTGAAGGTTGTAGCTTCTCAGGTAATTTTAAAGGACAATCAGTTTTGAGGATGTCAAAACATTGGCTTTGGAGATTCCATTCAGTCCCATAATTATCACATTTTTTAAACAATCACTGTCGATTAAGAAAAAAATACTTTTAAAATGTCAGTTAGGAAATTAAATTATAATTATTAGAAAACACAGAATAAGAAAATAATAATTAAAACATCATGATATTTTCAAATGTGAGGAGGAAATGATCCTTCAAGGGGAAACTCATTGCAGTGTAGTGAGGAAACACCTTAAGAATTATGACGAAGAGGAGTTGATCACCGCTCCACTGCATGATGGGAGAACAAGGGCATCAGGGGACACAGTGAAACTCCGAGAACATAAACCTTAGCTCATATTCACAACACATCTCATTATTTTATCAACCTAATTTTCATTGAACAGTTTAAACTGATGGCTGAAAGAAGAAGCATCAAAAACACTGAAACGAAGCACATATGGAAGGCTTATTTTCTTTTTCAGAGCATGTTATACATGGCCACTTTTTTTGGTTCTATCATTAATTTTATATTTATTAAAAAAAAAAAATTAGAGTTTCCCTGGTGGCTCAGTGGTAAAGAATCCACCTGCTAATGCAGGAGACACAGGTTTAATTCCTGATCGAGAAGATCCCATGTGCTGCAGGGCATCTAAGCCCGCACCACAAGTACTGACGCTGTGTCCTAGAGCCCGGGAGCCGCAACCACCAAAGCCCTCTTGCTCTAGAGCTTGTGTTTCAAACAAGAGGAGCCCCCACACTGAGAAGCCAGGGTACCGCAGCTACACCCCACACTTCCCTCCTAGAGAAAAGCCCATGTAGCAGTAAAGACCCAGCGCAGCCAAAAATTAGTAAACAACTTTTAATTAATTTTAATAGAGTTTACTTACTTTATAACACGGTGTTAGTTTCTACTGCACAGCAAAGCGAATCAGTTATACAGGTATCCTCTCTTTTGCAGATTTCCTTCCCATTTAGGTCACCACAGAACACTGAGCAGAATTCCCTGAGCTATACAGTAGCTTCTCTTCAGTTATCAATTTTATATTGATATATAGTAGTATATGTATGTCAACCACAATCACTCAATTAATCCCACAGTCTATCCCCCAATATTTTACAAAAAATACCATTTAAACATTCATGAAGGGCAATCACAGGGCCAGTACAAAATAGCTACAGCCTCTGCCTGGCAGAAGTGCTAAACTTTTGCAGTTATTCTCTCTCAGATGGTGAACAGAAGAGAGAAAAGAAGAAAATGCAAATGGGACTTGAAATTAGCTTTTAATTCCTGCTGGTACAATCTCTGGATTTTTATAACTTGACCCATTAGGTTAGGATAACTAGTATCCATTGTATGAGTTCTAGGTCTCATTCAGCTAATCCTTAAAATTACAATTTGCTTTCAAAAAACACATGCCTCTGAGAATGTTCTGACCAGAAGTTTTCATAAATTAATTCATTAAAAAAAAACCCACAATGATTACAAACCTGTTACATGCTGGGAGCTGTAATAGGACATGGAAAATAGATCTAAAAACACACATGGTTCTAGTCCTTGTGGAAACTGTAAAACCAGGACACATGCACAGGTGGTAAAGAATTTGTCTGCCAATGCAGGAGGCATAAGAGATATGGGTTCAATCCCTGTGTCAGGAAGATCCCCTGGTAGAGGGCATGGCAACCACTCCAGTATCCTTGCTTGGTGAATCCCATGGACAGAGGAGCCTGTTGGGCTACAGTTCATTGGGTTACAAAGAGTTGAACATGACTGAGTGACTGAGCATACACACACATATGCGTGTGTGTGTGTGTGTGTAAACCACACTTTTCTGTATACCTGAAACTAACATGATGTTATAAATCAACCATCTTTCAACAAAAATTGCTTTTTAAAAAAAGTACGCCATCTGGCAGTAAGCTTAGTGCTTATCACTCTGCTCTTAGTGCTTAGAGCTCTGTGATGACCTAGAGGGGTGGGGTTGGAGGTGGAAGGGAGTGGATATATGTATACTTAAAACTGAATGACTTTGCTGTACAGCAGAAACTAACAGTATTGTCAAGCAAATCTATGCCAATAATAAATCTTCATGCAAAAAGAAAGAATATGCATTCTGAAGTAAAAGAGTGGAACAAGAAAGTGGGATGTGAGAGGTGGACCATAAAGAAAGCTAAGTGCCTAAGAACTGATATTTTCAAACTGTGGGGCTGGAGAAGACTCCTGAGAGTCCCTTAGACTGCAAAGAAATCAAACCAGTCAATCCTAAAGGAAATCAACCCTGAATATTCATTGGAAGGACTGATGTTGAAGCTGAAGTTCCAATACTTTGACCACCTGATGCGAAGAGCCACCTTATTGGAAAAGACCCTGATGTTGGGAAAGCTTGAGGGCAGGAGGAGTAGGGGATGACAGAGGATGAGATGGTTGGATGGCATCATTGACTCAATGAACATGAGTGAGTCTGAACAAACACTAGGAGATTGTGAAGGACAAAGAAGCCTGGAGTGCTGCAGTCCACAGGGTCACAAAGAGTTGGATATGACTTAGCAACTGAATAAAAACATAAGAGTTGCCCAGTCTACAAAGTCCCACCATTATCCTTTGTGATTTCATGTTATACACAGAAAGCTCATCAAATGTACTGGTCTCTCTAAATGAACTCCTATTCTATCTCAGTCATCAGTTCATAGTCACGTGTTGGCATTGTCATGATCCCAAATGGAGCCACCACTAAGACCACCAGAAAAATCGTCTTATCCTTCTGGTTTGCTCATTTACTTATTCCTCTTATACGTGTCCTTGCTCCTCATTAAGATCCTCACTCCACTGATATTCTTCTTCCTATTCATCATTTGGATGAATATTTTCCCAATGTTCTCTAATAGCCAAACATCAGTTCAGTTGCCCAGTCTTGTCCGACTCTTTGTGACCCAATGAATTGTAGCACATCAGGCCTCTTTGTCCATCACTAACTCCCAGAGTTTACCCAAACTCATGTCCATCAAGTCAGTAATACCATCTAGCCATCTCATCCTCTGTCGTCCCCATCTCCTGCCCCCAATCCCTCCCAGCCAGCATCAGGGTCTTTTCAAATGAGTCAGCTCTTTGCATGAGGTGGCCAAAGGACTGGAGTTTCAGCTTTAGCATCAGTCCATCCAATGAAAACCCAGGACCGATCTCCTTAAGGATGGACTGGTTGGATCTCCTTGCAGTCCAAGAGACTCTCAAGAGTCTTCTCCAACACCACAGTTCAAAAGCATCAATTCTTTGATGCTCAGCTTTCTTATAACCCAACTCTTACATCCATTCATGACCACAGGAAAAACCATAGCCTTGACTAGATGGGCCTTTGTTGGTAAAATAATGTCTCTCCTTTTGAATATGCTATCTAGGTTGGTCATAACTTTCCTTCCAAGGAGTAAGTGTCTTTTAATTTCATGGCTGCAGTCACCATCTGCAGTGATTTTGGAGCCCCCAAAATAAAGTCTGACACTGTTTCCCCATCTATTTCCCATGAAGTGATAGGATCTTAGAAAGCATCACTACAGACAAAGCTAGAGGAGGTGATGGAATTCCAGTGGAGCTATTTCAAATACTGAAAGATGATGCTGTGAAAGTGCTGCACTCAATATGTCAGCAAATTTGGAAAACTTAGCAGTGGCCACAGGACTGGAAAAGGTCAGTTTTCATTCCAATACCAAAGAAAGGCAATGCCAAAGAATGCTCAAAGTACCATACAGCTGCACTCATCTCAAACGCTAATAAAGTAGTGCTCAAAATTCTCCAAGCTAGGCTTCAGCAATATGTGGAACGTGAACTCCCTGATGTTCAATCTGGTTTTAAAAAGGCAGAGGAACCAGAGATCAAATTGCCAACATCTGCTGGATCATGGGAAAAGTAAGAGAGTTCCAGAAAAACATCTATTTCTGCTTTCTTGACTATGCCAAAGCCTTTGACTGTGTGGATCTCAATAAACTGTGGAAAATTCTTCAAGGGATGGGAATACCAGACCACCTGACCTGCCTCTTGAGAAACCTATATGCAGGTCAGGAAACAATAGTTAGAACTGGGCATGGAACAACAGACTGTTTCCAAATAGGAAAAGGAGTCCGTCAAGGCTGTATATTGTCACCCTGCTTATTTAACTTATATGCAGAGTACATCATGAGAAACCACGGGCTGGAGGAAGCACAATGTGGAATCAAGATTGCCAGGAGAAATATCAATAACCTCATATATGCAGATGACACCACTCTTACGGCAGAAAGTGAAGAGGAACTAAACAGCCTTGATGAAAGTGAAAGAGGAGAGTGAAAAAGTTTACATAAAACTCAACATTTAGAAAACTAAGATCATAGCCAAACATAGATGGGTCCATTTATCTGCTTTCTTTTCCCCTCTACCTTGACTGCTTATCAATGCTGGGAAAATTACATGTCAGGTCCTCTCCCAGGGTCTCAAGTTCATTCTTGATCCTTCTTTTTCTTCACATTCCACCTATAATTCACAAGCACTTTCATTGATCCTATTTCCATCCTAAAACCGATAGTTGTTCCTCTATATTCAACACACTGTATTATTGTTCAGAAATAGCTAATGGCCCTAACATGAGTAAGATTAAATTTCTTATCTTATTAATGATAGGCTTGATGATGTGACATACTTGAGCCAAAACAACTGGAAAAACAGGGGATAGGCATATGACAAGCAAAATGGCATATAATATTTTTGGAAAGTCCTTAAGATCCAGTCAGAATTTACTGTGTTTTCTGTCTTTTCATGTCCACAGTAATCAAGACAGAAGTAGAAAAATACTCTCCTCAAAGTTGGTATAGAGGGAATATATTTCAACAAAGTAAAGGTTATTTATGACAAAATCACCGCTGACGTCATACTCAATGGTGAAAAGCCAAAAGTCTTTCCTCTCAAATGAGGAAGAAGACAAGAACACTCACTCTCACCACTTCTATTTAACATAGTATTGGAAGTCCTAACCATAGCAATTGGGCGAGTGGCTCGGTTGTAAAGAATCTGGCTGCCAGTGCAGGAGACATGGTTTTGATCCCTGGGTTGAGAAGATTCTCTGGAGAAGGAAATGGCAGCCAGTTCCAGTATTGTTTTCTGGGAAATCTTATGGACAGAGGAGCCTGGTGTGCTACAGTTCATGGGGTTACAAAAGAGTCAGACACAACTTAGTGATTAAACAGCACCAACAAACCATAGCAATCAGAGAAGCAGAAAAAGTAAAAGAATCCAAACTGAAGGGAAGAAGTAAAATTGTCACTATGTATAGATGATATGGTAATATACTTAAAAGCCCTAAATTATCTACCAGACAACTATTAGAAACAATAAATGAATTTGATAAAGTTGCTTGATGCAACATTAACATGCAGAAGTTTGTTGCTTTTCTATGCACTTACAATGAATTATCAGAAAGAAAGCAAAAAAAGAACAAACCTAAACTGTTGAAAATCACATCAAAAAGTATAAAATACTAGAAATAAACTTAATCAGGGAGGTGAAATACCTATACTCTTTTAAAATTTAGAAAATATTGATGAAGGAAATTTAAGATTATGCAAAGAAATAGACATATAACCTGTGTTCTTGGATTGGAAGAATTAACATTGTTAAAATGTTCCTACTGTTCAAGTGAATCTACAAGTTTAATGTATTCTCTATCAAAATACGTATGTCAATTTTCACATTTACATAGAACAAATAATCCTAAAATTTATAGGGAACCACAAAAGACACCAAATTAACCACAGCAGTCTTGGGAAAGAACAGAACTGGAGGCATCACACTTCCTGACTTCCAACTACACTACAAAGATACAGTAATCAAAACAGCATGCTACTGAAACAGAAATAGACATCCAGATCAGTGGAACTCAATAGAGAGACAAAAAGAAAGCCCAAACACTTATGGTCAATTAATATGCAACAAACGAGGCCACAATATGCAATGGGAAAAAGACAGTCTCTTCAGCAATTGGTGCTGGAAAAACTGACCAGCTACAAACCAGCTTTCTTTCCAATCCCAAAGAAAGGCAATGCCAAAGAAAGTTCCAACTACCACACAATTGCACTTATTTCACACGGTAGCAAATAATGCTCAAAATTCTTCAAGTGAGGCTTCAACAGTACGTGAACTGAGAAATTCCAGGTGTTCAAACTGGATTTAGAAAAGGCAGAGGAACCAGATATCAAATTGCCAACATCTGTTGGATCATAGAAAAAGCAAGAGAATTTCAGAACAAACATCTACTTCTGCTTCATTGACTATACTAAAGCCTTTGACTGAGTGGATCATCACAAACTGTGGAACATTTTTAAAGAGATGGGAGTACCTGACCTCCTTTCCTGGCTCCTAAGCAACCTGTAAGTAGATCAAGAAGGAACAGTTAGAACTGGACTTGGAACAACAGCCTGCTTCCAAATAGAGAAGGGGTACATCAAAGCTGTATATTGTCACCCTGCTCATTTAACTTACATGCAGAGCACATCATGCAAAAATGCTGGGCTGGAGGAAGAACAAGCTGGAAACAAGATTGCAGGGAGAAATATCACTGACTTCAGATATGTAGATGACACCACTGTCATGGCAGAAAATGAAGAGGAACTAAAGAGCTTCTGATGAAAGTAAAAGAGGAGATTTAAAAAAGTTGGCTTAAAATTCAACCTTCAGAAACCTAAGATCATGGCATCCATTTCCATCACTTCATGGAAAACAGATGGGGAAACAATGGAAATAGTGACAGACTTTATATCCCTGGGTTCCAAAATCACTACAGATGGTAACTGCAGCCAAGAAATTAAAAGACGCTTGCCCCTTGGAAGAAAAGCTATGACCAACCTAGACAGCATGTTAAAAAGCACAGATATTACTTTTCCAACAAAGGTCAGTGTAATACAAGCTATGTTTTTTTCCAATAGTCATGTATGGATGTGAGAATTGGACCATAAAGAAGGCTGAGCACTAAGAACTGATGCTTTTGAACTGTGGTGTTGGAGAATACTCTTGAGAGTCCCCTAGACTGCAGAGAGATCAGAACAATCAATCTTAAAGGATATCAGTCCTGAATACTCATTGGAAGGACTGATGCTGAAGCTGAAGCTCCAATACTTTGGCCACCTGATGCAAAGAGCTGACTCTTTAGAAAAGACCCAGATGCTGGAAAGATTGAAGGCAAGAAAAAAGGCAACGACAGAGGTGAGAAGGTGGGATGACATCACCAACTCAATGGACATGAGTGTGAGCAATCTCTGGGAGATAGTGAAGGACAAGAAGCCTGGGGTGCTGCAGTCCGTGGGGTCACAAAAGTAGGATACGACTGAGCAACTGAACAACAACATGTAAAGGAATGAAATTAGAATAGTTTCTGACATCAGTTATAAAAATAAGGGTGAAATGTATGAAAGGCCTGAGACCATAGCACCTCTAAAAGAGGGCATAGAGTATTTACTGCATGAACTGTAGCAATGTTGTGTCTGACCTGTCTCCAGTGGCAAAGAAGCAAAAGCGAGAATAAAGAAACAGCACCTAAGTGACCGTAAATGCTTTTGCACAGCCCCTTGCAAATGGCATAACTCATAAAAGGTTAATACCTAAAATATATAAAGAACTCATACAAGTCAATATAAAAGCTGACTAAAAAGGGACATGAGCCCTGAATAGACATCATTCCTAAAAAGATATGTAGATGGCCAACAGGAAAAGATGCTCAACAGTGTTAATCATTCGAGAAATGCAAACCCAAACAACAACGAGATATCACCCTCACATCTGTCTGAATGGCTACCATCAAAAGGAACAAAGATAATAAATACTGACGGGATGTGGGGAGAAGGGAACCCTTGTATCCTGTTGATGGGAATGTAAATTGGTGCATCTACTGTGGAAAACAGGATACAGGTTCTGCAAAATACTATAAATAAAACCACAGCATGGTTCAGCAATTCTCCTGCTGAGTATATATCTGAAGAAAAAAAAAAGAAAACATACATGTACCCCCGTGTTCATAGCAGCACTCTATACCCTTGCCAAAATATGGAAGCAACCTAAGTGTCCACAACAGATGAATAGATAGGAAGGTGCAATCAGACAGAAAATAGAATATTCCCCAGTCATAAAAAACATAATGAAATTCTTCTATTTGCAACAACATAAACTGACCTAGGGAGTATTATGCTTGGCGAAGTAAGTCATGTATCTGAGATAAGTTGCTTCAGTCATGTCTGACTCTGTGCGACCCCACAGACTCTACCCCACCAGACTCCTTTGTCCATGGGATTCTCCAGGCAGGAATACTGGGGTGGATTACCATGCCCTCCTCCAGGGATCTTCCTGATCCAGGTATCAAACCCATGTATCTTACCTGTCCTTCACTGGCAGGTGGGGTCTTTACCACTAGCACCACCTGGGAAGCCCAGTGAAATGTCAAAGACAAATATTCTATGCTATCACTTATACATGGAATGTAAACAATGCAACTAGTTTAATATATCAAAAATATAAGAACCAATGTGCAGCACAGGGAGCTATATTCAATATCATGTATAACTTGTAATGGAAAAGAATCTGAAAATATATATATATATACACACATATAAAACAACTGCTATGTTGTAGGCTTGAAACTTGCATGATATTGTAAATCAACTATACTTCAATAAAGTTTTAATAATAATAATGCACCAAAAAGTATCTCCTCCAAAACAAAAAATAAAGAGATTAATAGATGAAGAAAAGAAATTAATGGTTACCAGCAAGGAGAAGGAAGCAGAGGAGACAAGAGGTGTATGGGATTAAAAGATCATACTACTATGTATAAAGTAGATCTAAGTAGCAAAGGTGTACTGTATAGTAGAGAGATCCATCCATTATTTAGCAATAATTTTCAATGGAATAGAACTTACATTGAATATATGTTATATATATAGTTTATATTGAATCACTTTGCTGTATACCAGAAACTGATGTAAGATGAATAATTCAATAAAGCAAAGGAAATATCCTTAACAAATGGAAGTTACTAGCATTACCATAATCCTTATTTTCTACCTTAATTATTTCACAAATAGGATGGGGTGGTTACATGGGTTAATTTCACTAATATAAATTCTTAGCTTTTCTTTCTTTTTAACTGAAAAATAGTTTAAAAAGAAAGCAGAATGCATAGAATTTATCTTTTTAAAAAGGATACTTGAGGATAGATGAATAACATTTTTATAGCAAATTTAGTATTTCAAGTTTCACCCAAACCATACATACATATATATATGAGATACACATTTATATATATTGTGTATATATTTATGCATTTATACATAGCATTTATATACTATATATATTTATTTTTAAAGATTTATTGAGGCTATGAAAGAGCCAAGAAAATAAAAACTAACATTACATTTTAGTTCAGAAACTAATTTATTTCAATTATATAGTGGCCTAAAAATCAATATTTTCTCACATTTCATCACTATAAATTGTAAAAATGAAATGCACTCATTCTCTTGAAGGTGATGAAGGATCTGAAATATTATAATCAAATTTGTAATAGGTGAAAAGCTAGTGTTCCTTCTGAGATAATTAATTTGGAAACTGCTATCCAGATTATTTACATGCAATACTTTGCTACTAATCATAATGGATTCCCATTAGAAGTATGGCATTATTTTCATTTTGTTCTGTGTTCATTGTTAATTCTAATTGTATTACATTGATCTTCTATGTTACCATTTCTATTTACACATAGAAATAGAATGTAAAAGATACTTTTATAAAAGCACAATACATGGCCTTGCTCTAGTCTCTATTTTTGTTTAAATGATTAATGCTATATCCTTTTGTTTAGAAAAATAAGATAATACTTAACAGTGTACACTTTGCAGACAGATTATGAAGACAATTATTTTCATAAAAGACAGAATAATATAAAAGTCACTGAAATAATTAACAACCATTTTCTGAAACTGTTTAACTTCTAAGAAATTAGCACATTTGATTTAAAACATATTAATGTATCAATTTTTTCTTAAACTACTCAGTTAATGCACAGAATAACTGTGAAGGCAAAGTGCAATCTTCATCATCAGTTTTATATAGCTCTGATTTGTTTTTCCTGTCCTTACCTTTCCTCTGTAATAACCTTCCTCATGAGATGACAGTTTACAAAATCCCTTAATTTAGGAAAATCTCGTGTCTTGTCTTTGTGTTCTTACAGAGAACAGTGGAAAAATGGACTTCACATTTCTATTCTAAACTCTCAACGGTGTTAAATTACAGGGATATGTTGGATTATCTCCCTATACACAGTTCTTTCTCTCTGCCTCATCAAACCCTATCCCAACTCTGAATGAAGGGGTTCAGAAAGGTGGAATAAAGTGGAACAAAAATTAATGTGGTCAAAGTGAGTAAGGACACAAAAGTCAAAGCTAAACGGTGCATTAAATTTCTTCCTACATTAAAAATGGCCAGCCACTTCACACTGCTACAGATTAGAAGACATCTTTAGTTCTCCTGGTTCTTCAAAACCACTGGCCCCCAAATCACCCCTCATTAATTTGGCAATGCCTCCAAAAAATGTTTTGAACCCATCTACTTCTTTCCACACAATATTTTCACTTGAACCCTCTTAGTTACAGATTGCTAACACAATCCTACTAACTGCTATTTTTGTTTTCATTTTTGCTCCATTTGAATCATTCCATATATATAACAAAATAGTTAAGTGAAATATAATTTGTATCATTACTCTGCTTAAAGTCTCACAGTGTCTTCCCATTGCACTTAAAATTAAATCTGCATCACTACATGTCCTAATAGGAGCTGGTTAGCCTGGCACCTGTGCATTTTCTGAACTCATTCACAGTAGTCTCTCTTCACCTCAGACACCCTACCTACACTGGATTCCCCTTTGTTTCTTAAGCAAGCTAAGCTTTTGTTCCAATTTATAAAATGGCGCTAAACAGTTTTCTGAAATCACTGTAGCAAATTACTTGCAAGCAGTAGCGACTGGTAGTTGGGGGAGTGTAGAAGAGTTGTTCCAACTGTCAACATTTTTTAGTCATTTTGTGAGTGGATAGTAGCATCTTATTGTGGTCTTACCTTGCATTGTCCAGATACATGGTGAAGTACAACAGTGTTTTACATGCATGTAGAATATTTGAATACATCTCTGGTGAGGGTCTTGCTCACATCTCTTGCTCTTGTTATATATACATCATAAATTCAGTTCAGCTCAGTCTCTCAGTTGTGTCTGACTATTTGTGACCCCATGGACTGCAGCACTCCAGGCTTCCCTGTCCATCATCAACTCCTGGAGCTTTCTCAAACTCATGTTCATCGAGTCGGTGATGCCATCCAACCATCTCATCCTCTGTCGTCCCCTTCTCCTCCTTCCTACCTTCAATCTTTCCCAGCATCAGGGTCTTTTTAGTGAGTTGGTCCTTCACATCAGGTGGCCAAAGTATTGGAGTTTCACCTTCATCATCAGTTCTTCCAAGGAATATTCAGGACTGATTTCCTTTAGGAAGGACTGGTTGGATCTCTTTGTAGTCCAAGGGTCTCTCAAGAGTTTTCTCCAACACCACAGTTCAAAAGCATCAATTCTTCGGCACTCAGCTTTCTTTATGGTCCAACTCTCACGTCTATACATTACTACTGAAAAAATCATAGCCTTGACTAGATGGACCTTTGTTGGCAAAGTAATGTCTGCTTTTTAATATGCTGTCTAGGTTGATCATAGGTTTATTTCCAAGGAGCAAGTGTCTTTTAATTTCATGGCTGCAGTTACCATCTGCAGTGATTTTGGAGCCCAGAAAAATAAAGTTTCTGTTTCCACTGTTTCCCTACCTATTTGCCACAAAGTGATGGGACTGCATGTCATGATCTTAATTTTCGGAATGTTGAGCTTTAAGCTAACTTTTTCACTCTCCTCTTTAACTTTCAAGAGGCTCTTTAGTTCTGCTTCGCTTTCTGCCATAAGTGTGGTTTCATCTGCGTATATGAGGTTATTGATATTTCTCCCAGCAATCTTGATTCCAGTTTGTCCTTTATCCAGCTGATGATGGATTCACATGATGTTCTCTGCATATACGTTAAATAAACAGGGTGACAATATGCAGCCTTGTCATACTCTTTTCCCTATTTGGAACCAGTCTGTTGTTCCATGTCCAGTTCTAACTGTTGCTTCCTGACCTGCATACAGGTTTCTCAAGAGGCAGGTCAGGTGGTCTGGTATTCCCATCTCTCTCAGAATTTTCCACAGTTTGTTGTGATTCACATAGTCAATGGCTTTGGCATAGTCAAGAAAGCAGATTTTTTTGGAACTCTCTTGTTTTTTTCTATGATCCAACAGATTTTGGCAATTTGATCTCTGGTTCCTCTGTCTTTTTTAAATCCAGCTTTAATACCTCCAGAAGTTCATGGTTGATTCAAGTACTGTTGAAGCCCGGCTTGGAGAATTTTGAGAATTACTTTGTTATCATGTGAGATAAGCACAATTTGAGGTAGTTTGAAGATTTGTTGGCATTGCCTTTCTTTGGAATTGGAATGAAAACTGACTCTCTCTCTCTCTCTCTCTCTCTCTCATATATATATATATATATATATATATACACACACACACACACACATACATATATATATTTTTACACACACATAGATACCCACATGTGATAATTTTATTGAAAAAGTGTAATATTATTGAAATAAATTACAGGTAAATCATATATATATATAATTTAAATTATATTTGCCTGGTATTTATTTCAATAATATTACACTTTTTCAGTAAAATTTTCACATGTGGGTATATGCATGCATGTGTGTGTGTAGAAGACTTGAAAATTTTGCTTTAGATTTATTTTCTTTTTTAAAAAATACATTTTGGATGCTATTGTAAATAAATTTTAATTTTAATATTTTTTACAAATGGAAATATTTTTGTACACTTTATTATGCCATCTCAGTGTAAAGCATGGGTTAAGCACAGTTGGTCTTTATAGAACACATGTTCATCTTCAGAGTTGCCTAGAACATGATGGTGAACTCTGTAACACTGGTCAGTTGTATAGAATATATACAGTAGCCCCATAGCTCAGTTAGTAAAGAATCTGCCTGCAATGCAGGAGACTTGGGTTCGATTCCTGGGTTGAGAAGATCCCCTGGAGAAGGAAATGGCAATCCACTCCAGTATTCTTGCCTGGAAAATCCCATGGACAGAGGAGCCTGGTGGGCTACAGTCCACAGTCCATGGGGTAGCAAGAGTTGGACATGACTTAGCGACTAAACCACCACCACCATCAGGGATAATTGACACTTTATAACCATGGCTCTGTGTGTTTGGGAGACCAGAATGTATAGGCCGGTCAGCATTGTTTAGTAACAATAGTTATATTTACCATTTGCTCCGGGTTTGGGAGAACCTTGGGTGTGCTTTTTGCAGGTCAGACTGGTTTTAGAGTGGGGTGGGTTTACTTGGCCTCCCATCAGAGACCCACCACTGGTTGCAGCTTGGGCACTGTGTTGGCATTGTCCAGCACCCTACTGAAAGGCAGAGGGAGGAGAGGAAGGGCCTGTAGCCCAGTGGTGCTCTGGGCCTCAGACAAAACTGTGTCCCATATGACTTGGTGGAGACAGGACACGAAGGCCTGTACTTGAAATTTCTGGAATTGTTGTGATGATAAAGTGACCACTATGACTTCTTTTAACCATCAAGCATGATAATTACTATGCAATTAACATACTTGCTAAACTGACTTAACATTTTTATCATTTTTGTGTCAATTCATTGTATGCAGTCTTTATTGTCAGCAAATGATTATACTTTTATGTTTTCCTTTTCAAATTTCATATACTTTAGTTTTCATGCTTTATTATATGGCATATGATGTCCAGTTAAATATTGAATAGAGTGGTGACAGCAGGTATTCTTACATTATGTATAATTTCAGAGGACAAATGTCTATAATTTAGCAATAAAGTATGATTGCTATGTTTTGTGAAGATCTTTTATCAGATGGAGAAATTTCTGTTCTTATCTTGCTATTTTTAAAAATCACAAATGGATATATAACTGTAATACATGTTTACTCTGTCATTGACATAATCATTTCTCTCTTCTGTTAATGAGTTAAATTAGATTAAAAGAGCTTTATATTCCTGAAATAAATACAAATTTGTTGAAATTATAGTTCTTTTTATGTATTATTGGATTTGGCTTGTTAGAATTTTATTGGAATGCTACATCGACATTTATGAGTAAGATTGGCTTACAAATTGGCTTAAAAATTTCCACAATAAATACAATAAATACAAGTCCATAATAAAATCATGGCCCCGATTCTGGGCTGGTTATGAGTTTTCTTCCAAAGACATTGGCCCTGTAATTCCTTACTGCCTTTCACAGCTCTCTTAAGCCTTCAAAAACATTGTCTTTGGTATTTTACAGGTTTTGTGTGTGCTCTTAGTTGACTATTCTGCCTGATATATGTAGTCCATTGTTACTAAAAGCAGACGTTCTTCCTTTAATATTTTACCTTGTTTTAAATTTTCACAGAATTCTTATATGTATCTTATTGTCATGTCTCTATTTAAACAAAATATTTGTATTACTATTGCTCTAGAGTCTCATCATTTTATTCATTAAAAGTATTTATGCTTTTACTTTTTCTGGCCAATTTTCTGAGTTCTCTTGCTAATTTTAACAATTCTTTAGTTAAGTTTCATGAGTAATTTTGCTTGTGTCTCAGATATATGTCTATGAGTTTTGAAATGCTTTACTAAATCTGCAAGAAAATTCCAAACAAGGTAAATGAAAAAGCTAAATGCCACTACCCATATATTGATTCTGATTTTAATGGAGGTGCTTCCAAAGTTTTACCATTAATTAGAATTTTGCTTCCTGATTTATGATAGATATTGTGTAATGATATGAATGTATCTTATAAACTAGCGAGTTTTTTTTTTTTTCAAAAATTAGGTGATTCCTTATATTTTATTTTGTTTTCTATGACATGCTTTCTTAGCACCAATGGAGATTATTATTTAGATTTTCTCATTCATCAATTTTATATGCACATATAAAATCAAGTTGTGTACTGATAAAGTTGAGCAAGAATGAAGGAAAAACATCATCTATTTTATTTAAGCATTTGCAATCTGTATCAAGGACTAAATAATTTGAAATTCAAAGGCTACCTTAAAACATATTTCTATTTGCTTTGAATTTAAAATCATTAAATTATGTGTCTATTATAAGGTTATATTTTTGGATTCTGTAAATGTGATATAAAAAAAGAAAAACCTTGGGTATTACATTATTAAAATATCTGTCAAGCCAAAGTCTGTGTTTAAAAAATAATTTAAAAGACAGAGGTATACTTTAGAAGTTGTTTAATTGAAGTTAATGTGCTACACGTGAATAAAAGTGCCTACTTGGATTTAAGTGATAAAATAACACACTTTAGGGTCATCACAAATTCTTATCTATTCAAGAAAATAAAAATTCCCTACAGAAAAAAATGTGCTTAGTCCTTGATGCTTTATCTAGCATCTAGAGAAAAGACAAATAATCCTCATAATAAGTGTTTCTTTAATGGACTAATATTGATCATAGAATATTTCAATCTAGTGATGTAAACAAGGACACTTTAAATTCAAGTAAATGGTGTTAAATAATATCTTTAAAAATTTGATACCTAGTATCAAATAAAATAATCCTTTTAAACCAAGAACTTTGGGTGGGTCACAGGTCCACATGTTACTCTTCTAGGACCAAAGATCTAGTAACTAAGAATTATTTCTCTCCCCCATCAAATACTAACTCTATAAGAAAAAGGAACAAGATTCAATGCACATGTGAATTTTAAAAAGTACAGAAATGGGGGCGGTCCTAAGATGGTGGAGGAATAGGATGGGGAGACCATTTTCTCCCCACAAATACATCAAAAGAACATTTAAACGCTGAGTAAATTCCACAAAACAACCTCTGAATGCCGGCAGAGGACATCAGTCACCCAGAAAAGCAGCCCATTGTCTTCGAAAGGACGTAGGAAAAAATATAAAAACAAAAAAAGAGACAAAAGAGATATGGATGGAGCTCCATCCTGGGAAGGGAGTCTTAAAAAGAGAGATTTCCAAACACCAGAAAACATTCTCAAAGTGGGAGGAAAAATAAATAAATAATTAACCCCCACAGATTACGTGCCCAGTGGTAACCTCCAGCAGAGCAGCAGCGCAGATGTCTGCACCCTCCACTAGCAAGCGGGGGCTGGGCAGAGAGGCCTGGGCTGCATTGCTTAGAGTAAGGACTGGGCCTGAATACCCCGAGGGCAATCTGAGGGAACTAACTTGGGCCAGCAAACCAGACTGTGGGATAGCTACCACGCGAAAAGCCCTAACCTAAGACACCACCGGGCCCGCTCACAGAACAAAGGACTGGACAGAGCTACCCTGCAGCAGACCATCTCCCTCCGGTGACAGGGAGCCAGGGCCAGAGGGGGCAATCGCAGCCCCAGAGGGGCATTATCTACAAAACTGCAAGCAGGCTTCTTTGCTAACTAAGGCTTCTTGGGGTTCTGGACAATCAACATCTGCCTGAGAAGGTGTGCCAGTTGTACACCCAGAAAACCGAGCAGCAGGGACGGGAGAGGCGATAAGTTGCAGCAACCACGCTCACCAAGCACCTCATCACCTGAGCTGCTCGGACCTGGGAAGGTCACAAAACACGGGCCAAACTGAGTCTGCACCTCTGAGGACAACCCAAGTGCCCGAACCTGAGTGGCTTAGACCTGGGTTGTGCATGCAGCCCAGGGACAGCCTTGGACGGTTCCCGGTGGAGCAACACAGAGCCTGAGCAATGTGGGCAGGGAGAGCACCGCGAGCACACACCAGTGTCACTTGTTTGCAGCGTCCCTCCCTCCACACAGCACGAATGAACAGTAATCCTGAAAACGCATCCACCACCGCCCTCCTTGTGTCAGGGCGGAAATCAGAAACTGAAGAGACCAGCAAACAGCAGAAGCTAAAACAGAGGGAGCCGCCTCGGAAGTGACAGGTATAATAGATGAAAACCCTGTAGTTAGTATGAACTACATAGGAAGGGACCTATAGATCTTGAGAAATATATAAGCCGGACCAAGGAACTATCCGAAATGAATTCACTCCACACTGCCCACAACATCAGAGAAAGTCCTAGATATATTTTTACTATTTTTATGATCATTCTTTTTAAAAAAATTTAAAGTCCTCTATTACTCCTTTAATTTTCATTTTTATAACCTACTATTACTTTGCAAAAAAGACCCTATTTTTAAAGGAAACTTTATATATATATATATATATATATAATATATATATATATATATAATGATAATTTTGTGACTTTTTTTTTTTACTTTAATATTGTATTTTTGAAAATCCAACCTCTACTCTAGATTTTTAATCTTTGCTTTTTGGCATTTGTTATCAATTTTGTACCTTTAAGAACTCAATCTTCAGTATCCATTTTTACTTGGGAGCAAGATTACTGGCTTGACTGCTGTCTCCCCCTTTGGACTCTCCTTTTTCTCTGCCAGGGCACCTCTATCTCCTCTCTCCCCCTCTCTCTTCTCTAACCAACTCTGTGAATCTCTTTGTGTGTTCCAGACAGTGGAGAACAATTAGGGAACTGATTACTGGTTGAATCTGTCTCTCTCCTTTTGATTCCCCCTTTACCCTCCTGGTCACCTCTGTCTCTTTCCTCCCTCTTCTCTTCTCTGTATAACTCCGTGAACATCTCTGAGCGGTCCAGACTGTGGAGCACACATAAGGTAGTGATTACTGGCTAGCTTGCTCTCTCCTCTATTGATTCCACCTCATCTCAGTCGGGTCACCTCTAACTCCCTCCTTCCTCTTCTCTTCTCCATGTAACTGTGAACCTCTCCAAGTGTCACTCACTGTGGAGAACCTTTTCATCTTTAACCTAGATGTTTTATCAACAGTGCTGTATAGAAGGAGAAGTCTTGAGACTACTGTAACAATAAGACTGAAAACCAGAAGCAGGAGGCTTAAGTCCAAATCCTGAGAACACCAGAAAACTCCTGACTCCGGGGAACTTTAATCAACAGGAGCTCATCAAATGCCTCCATACCTACACTGAAACCAAGCACCACTCAAAGGCCAACAAGTTCCAGAGCAAGACATACCATGCAAATTCAACAGCAACACAGGAACACAGCCCTGAACTTCAGTATATAGGCTGCCCAAAGTTACTCCAAACCCACTGACATCTCATAACTCATTACTGGACACTTCATTGCACTCCAGAGAGAAGAAATCCAGATCCACCCACCAGAACATGACACAAGCTTCCCTAACCACGAAACCTTGACAAGCCACCCATCCAACCCCACCCACAGTGAGGAAACTCCACAATCAAGAGAACTCCACGAAGTGCCAGAATACAGAAAGGCCACCCCAAACAGAGCAATATAAGCAAGATGAAGAGACAGAGGGATACCCACCGGGTAAAGGAACAGGATAAATGCCCACCAAACCAAAAAAAAGAGGAAGAGATAAGGAATCTACCTGATAAAGAATTCCAAATAATGATAGTGAAAATGATCCAAAATCTTGAAATCAAAATCGTATCACAGATAAATAGCCTGGAGACAAAAATTGAGAAGATGCAAGAAAGGTTTAACAAGGACCTAGAAGAAATAAAAGAGTTAATATATAATGAGTAATGCAATAAATGAGATAAAAAACACTCTGGAGGCAACAAATATTAGAATAAGGGAGGCAGAAGATAGGATAAGTGAAGTAGAGGATAGAATGGTAGAAATAAATGAATCAGAGAGGAAAAAAAGAAAAACGAATTAAAAGACATGAGGACAATCTCAGAGACCTCAGGAACAATATTAAATGCCCCAACATTCGTATCATAGCAGTCCCAGAAGAAGAAGTCAAAAAGAAAGACCATGAGAAAATACTTGAGGAGATAATAGTTGAAAATTCCCCTAAAATGAGTAGGAAAATAATCACCCAAGTCCAAGAAACCCAGAGAGTCCCAAACAGGATAAACCCAAGGCAAAACATCCCAAGACACATATTAATCAAATTAACAAAGATCAAACACAAAGAACAAATATTAAAAGCAGCAAGGGAAAAACAACAAATAACACGCAAGGGGATTCCCACAAGGATAACAGCTGATCTTTCAACTGAAACTCGTCAGGCCAGGAGGGAATGGCAGGACATACTTAAAGTGATGAAAGAAAATAACTTACAGCCCAGCTTACTGTACCCAGCAAGGATCTCATTCAGATATGAAGGAGAAATCAAAAGCTTTACAGACAAGCAAAAGTGGAGAGAATTCAGTACCACCAAACCAGCTCTCCAACAAATACTAAAGGATATGCTCTAGAGAGGAAACACAAAAAGGGTGTATAAACTCAAACTCAAAACAAAGTAAATGGCAACAGGATCATACTTATCAATAATCACCTTAAACATAAATGGGTTGAATGCCCCAACCAAAAGACAAAGGCTGGCTGAATGGATACAAAAACAAGACCCCTATATATGTTGTCTACAAGAGACCCACCTCAAAACAGGGGACACATACAGACTGAAAGTGAAGGGCTGGAAAAGATATTCCACACAAATAGAGACCAAAAGAAAGCAGGAATAGCAATACTCATATCAGATACATTAGACTTCAAAACAATGACTGTGAAAAGAGACAAAGAAGGACACTACATAACGATCAAATGATCAATCCAAGAAGATATAATAATTATAGACATATGTGCACCCAACATAGGAGCACCGCAATATGTAAGACAAATTGTAACAGGTATAAAAGGGGAAATTAACAGTAACACAGTAATAGTGAGAGACTTTAATACTCCACTCACACCTATAGATAGATCAACTAAACAGAAAATTAACAAGGAAAAACAAACTTTAAATGATACAATAGACCAGTTAGACCTAAGTGATATCTATAGGACATTTCACCCCAAAACAATGAATTTCACCTTTTTCTCAAGCACACACAGTACCTTCTCCAGGATAGATCACATCCTTGGCCATAAATCTAGCCTTGGTAAATTCAAAAAACTGAAAACCATTCCAAGCATCTTTTCTGACCACAATGCTGTAAGATTAGATCTCAATTACAGGAGAAAAACTATTAAAAATTCCAAGATATGCTGAACAACACGCTCCTGAATAACCAACAAATCACAGAAGAAATAAAAAAGAAATAAAAATATTCATAGAAACAAATGAAAATGAAAACACAACCCCAAATCTGTGGGAAACTGTAAAAGCAGTGCTAAGGGGAAAGTTCATAGCAATACAGGCATACCTCAAGAAACAAGAAAAAAGTCAAATAAATAACCTAACTCCACACCTAAAGCAACTAGAAAAGGAAGAAATGAAGAACCTCAGGGTTAGAAGAAGGAAAGAAATCTTAAAAATTAGGGCAGAAATAAATGCAAAAGAAACAAAAGAGACCATAGCAAAAATCAGCAAAGCCAAAAGCTGGTTATTTGAAAGGATAAATAAAATTGACAAACCATTAGCCAGGCTCATTAAAAAACAAAAGGAGAAAAATCATATCAATAAAATTAGAAATGAAAATGGAGAGATCACAACAGACAACACAGAAATACAAAGGATCATAAAAGACTACTATCAGCAATTATATGCCAATAAAATGGACAACTTGGAAGAAATGGACAAATTCTTAGAAAAGTACAACTTTCCAAAACTGAACCAGGAAGAAATAGAAAATCTTAACAGACCCATCACAAGCATGGAAATTGAAACTGTAATCAGAAATCTTCCAGCAAACAAAAGCCCAGGTCCAGACGGATTCACAGCTGAATTCTACCAAAAATTTCGAGAAGAGCTAACACCTATCTTACTGAAACTCTTCCAGAAAATTGCAGAGGAAGGTAAACTTCCAAACTCATTCTATGAGGCCACCATCACCCTAATACCAAAACCTGACAAAGATGCCACAAAAAAGAAAACTCCAGGCCAATATCACTGATGAACATAGATGCAAAAATCCTTAACAAAATTCTAGCAATCAAAATCCAACAACACATTAAAAAGCTCATACATCATGACCAAGTGGGCTTTATCCCAGGGATGCAAGGATTCTTCAATATCTGCAAATCAATCAATGTAATTCACCACATTAACAAATTGAAAAATAAAAGCCATAGATTATCTCAGTAGAGGCAGAGAAGGACTTTGACAAAATTCAACATCCATTTATGATAAAAACTTTCCAGAAAGCAGGAATAGAAGGAACATACCTCAACATAGTAAAAGCTATATATGATAAACCCACAGCAAACATTATCCTCAATGGTGAAAAACTGAAGGCATTTCCCCTAAAGTCAAGAACAAGACAAGGGTGCCCACTTTCACCACTACTATTTAACATAGTTCTGGAAGTTCTGGCCACAGCAATCAGAGCAGAAAAAGAAATAAAAGGAATCCAAATTGGAAAAGAAGTAAAACTCTGTTTGCAGATGACACGGTCCTCTACACAGAAAACCCTAAAGACTCTACTGGAAAATTACTAGAGTTAATCAATGAATATAGTAAAGTTGCAAGATACAAAGTCAACACAGAAATCCCTTGCACTCCTATACACTAATAATGAGAAAAAAGAGAAATCTAAGGAAACAGTTCCATTCACCATTGCAATGAAAAGAATAAAATGCTTAGGAATATATCTACCTAAAGAAACTAAAGACCTATATATATAAAACTATAAAACGCTGGTGAAAGAAATCAAAGAGGACACTCATAAAAAAAAAAAAAAGAGGATACTCATAGATGGAGAAATATACCATGTTCATGGATCAGAAGAATCAATATAGTGAAAATGAGTATACTACCCAAAGCAATCCACAGATTCAATGCAATCCCTATCAAGCTACCAGTGGTATTTTTCACAAAGGTAGAACAAATAATTTCACAATTTATATGGAAAAAGAAAAAAACCTCGAATAGCCAAAGCAATCTTGAGAAAGAAGAATGGAACTGGAGGAATCAACCTGCCTGAATTTAGGATCTACTACAAAGCCACAGTTATTGCACAAAGACAGGAATATAGATCAATTGAATAAAATAGAAAGCCCAGAGATAAATCTATGCACCTATGGACGCCTTATCTTTGACAAAGGAGGCAAGAATATACAATGGAGAAAAGACAATCTCTTTAACAAGTGATGCTGGGAAAAGTGGTCAACCACTTGTAAAAGAATGAAATTAGAACACTTTCTAACACCATATACAAAAAGAAACTCAAAATTGATTAAAGATCTACACGTAAGACCAGAAACTATAACTCCTAGAGGAGAACATAGGCAAAACACTCTCCGACATACATCACAGCAGGATCCTGTATGACCCACCTCCCAAAATATTGGAAATAAAAGCAAAAATAAACAAATGGAACCTAATTAAAATGAAAAGCTTCTGCACAATAAAGGAAACTATAAGCAAGGTGAAAAGACAGCCTTCAGAATGGGAGAAAATAATAGCAAATGACAAAGAATTAATCTCAAAAATATACAAACAACTCCTGGAGCTCAATTCCAGAAAAATAAATGACCCAATCAACAAATGGGCCAAAGTACTAAGCAGACATTTCTCCCAATAAGACATACAGATGGCTAACAAACACATGAAAAGATGTTCAACATCACTCATTATCAGAGAAATGCAAATCAAAACCACAATGAGGTACCATTTCACACCAGTCAGAAGGGCTGCTATCCAAAAGTCTACAAGCAATAAATGCTGGAGAGGGTGTGGAGAAAAGGGAACCCTCTTACACTGCTGGTGGGAATGCAAACTAGTACAGCCACTGTGGAGAACAGTGTGGAGATTCCTTAAAAACTGGAAATAGAACTGCCTTTTGATCCAGCAATCCCACTGCTGGGCATAAACACTGAGGAAACCAGAAGTGAAAGAGACACGTGTATCCCAGTGTTCACTGCAGCACTGTTTATAATAGCCAGAGCATGGAAGCAACCTAGATGTCCATCAGCAGATGAATGGATAAGAAAGCCATGGTACATATACACAATGGAGTATTGCTTAGCCATTAAAAAGAATACATTTGAATCAGTTCTGATGAGGTGGATGAAACTGGAGCCTATCATACAGAGTGAAGTAAGCCAGAAAAGAAAACACCAATACAGTACACTAACAAATATGTATGGAATTTAGAAAGATGGTAACGATAACCCTGTATGTGAGACAGCAAAAGAGACACAGATGTATATAACAGTCTTTTGGACTCTGTGGGAGAGGGAGAGGGAGAGGGTGGGATGATTTGGGAGAATGGCATTGAAACATGTATAATATCATGTAAGAAACGAATCGCCAGTCCAGGTTCAATGCAGGATATAAGATGCCTGGGGCTGGTGCACTGGGATGACCCAGAGGGATGGTATGGGGAGGGGGGTGGGAGGGGGTTCAGGATGGGGAACACATGTATACTCGTGGTGGATTCATGTTGATGTATGGCAAAACCAATATAATATTGTAAAGTAAAATAAAAATACTTCTGTTAAAAAAAAAAAAGTACAGAAATGAAGATCCCAAAAGTCATGTCTATAAAGACTGGCAAATCCCACTGAACCTCTCTGTGAATGCTCCCTGTGTTTTGAACGTTCTGTTTTACCTTTCTGTTGCAAATCAAACAATTTCCCTGAGCTCAGCATATGCCAGACAGAATAAACTGGAGCCAATATACTGATGCTCAGATTCTTACATGATGTCTCTCTTCCCAGTTAACCAAATGTTGCAGAGTATTTCACCTTTGCATAACAAATAGTGTCTCAAGCCTGCTGCCTATAACAAATTCTCAGCACCCACTCCCTACAGCTAAGCTAAAGCTTCTCCCATCTCTCCTTTTTTAAACTAAAAAGCAATTTGGGGTGAGTAGTCATATACCAGTACTTGTTCACAACTCTACAGGAAGAGAGACATCACTTTAGGAGTTTTAGGCAAAAGTTATACTTAACAGAGCCTATCAATTGTGTGTCAAGCCTCTGGAAATAATGAAAATGAAGAACTCATAAAAGAACCATTGTTCATCTGCTTCCAGCAGCACTTGCACCTATAAATGGCAGGAGAAAGCCTACAAGGTATTATAAAAAGCCACATCTGCTGGCTAATGTTGGGGGATACTAAGCCTTTGCTTGTCTTCTGCCTTCTGGGTCTGACACAACCATCTCCTTCAGTGGAAAGGGAAGCAGATCTCTGTAGGCAAGTGTGTTTGAAAAAAAGTAGATTTAATTTCCAACATAGGAAAGAGCTAAGAGCAGCAATGGGGTTAGGAAATGGCAATCCACTCTAGTATTCTTACCTGGGAAATCCCATGGGCAGAGAAGCCTGGTGGGCTATGGAGCATGGGGCTGCAAAGGGCACAACATAGTGACTAAACAACAAGAAGGAGCATCAGTGGGGTGAATTTCCAACAGAAGGTAAAAGGCACATGTTCAAGAAGGAGGGACTGGAATAACTTTGGACTTCTTAAAAGTAACATTGGAGGTAAACAATAATACTTAGTATGACAACAGAACTAACACAAATGGAAGATCCTATGTATTTCAAGTAGAGTTCTATGCATGTTCTAACTTAGTGAGCTAAGTATTCTCTTCAGAATTCTTCTGCATTGAGAAAAACTGATTGTGGAAAAATACACATAACATAAATTTACCATCTTGACTATTCCTAAGTGTACAGTTCAGTAATGTTAATTATATTGTTGTACAAACAATCTCCAGAACTTCTTATCTTGCAAAATGAACTCTGTACTCATTAGAAACTTCCCATTTTTACCTTTTCAAACCTCTGGCAGCCAACATTCTTTCTGTTTGAATGATTTGACTATTCTTTGTTGTTTTTTAGTTGCTCAGTCATGTTTAACTCTCTGCAACCGCAAGGACTTTTGAGCCCTTCAGAGTCCTCTGTCCATGGAATTTCCTAGGCAAGAATACTGGAGTGGGTTGCCATTCCCTTCTCCAGGGGATCTTCCTGACCCAGAGATCAAACCTGTGTCTCCTGCATTGGCAGATGGGTTCTTTATCATTGAGCTGCCTGGGAAACTTTGACTATTTTAGATACTTCATGAAAGTAGAATAACATAGTATCTGGCTTTTTGTGACTGGCCTATTTCACTTAGTGTGGCCTCCCTGGTGGTTCAGAGGGTAAAGCGTCTGCCTGAAATACAGGAGACCTGGGTTTGATTCCTGGGTTGGGAAGATTCCCTGGAGAAGGAAATGGCAACCTACTCCAGTATTCTTGCCTGGAGAATCCCGCAGATGGAGGAGCCTGGTAGGCTACAGTCCATGGGGTTGCAAAGAGTTGAACACAACTGAGCGACTTCAATTTATTTCCCTTAGCATAGTGTCCTCAAGGTGCATCCCTGTTGTGACAAGATCACATCCCAGCATGTAACAAGATTTCATTCTTTTTTAAGACTGAGTGATACTCCATTGTACATACACCCCACAATTTCTTCATCCATCTGTTTGTCAAAGGGTGTTACTTCCACCTCTTGGCTATTGTGGAAAATGCTTCTATTGACATGAGTGTACAAACATCTCTTTGAGAGCTCGCTTCCAATTCTTTTGGATGTAACTTAGAGGTGGAATTTCTGGGTCATGTGGTAATTCTGTTTTTGTTTATCTGATGCACAGAAGTTTTTAATTTGATGTAAACCAATGAATTGACCTTTACTTTTGTTGCTTGAGCTTTTGATGTCATATCCAAGAATTACTGTCAAAGCCAAAATCATGAAACTTTTCCAATAGATTTTCTTTTATCAGTTTAATAGCTTTAAATCTTACATTTCAGGCTTTGATATAATTGGAGCTAATTTTCATTTATGATATGAAGTAAGGGTCCAATGTCATTCTTTGCATGTGGATATCTAGTTTCCAAAACCATTTGTTGTAAAGACTGTCCATCCTCTATTGAAAAGTTTTGGCACCCTGTCAAAATCATTTGATTGCATCTGCAAGGATTTATTTCTGGGGTCTCTTTTCTATTTCATTGAATTATATGTCTTTCTTTATATTGTTCACATACTATTTTGATTACTATAGCTTGGTAATAAGCTTTGAAGTCAGCAAAAGTGAGACTTCCAAATTCATTCTTCTTTTCAAAACTATTTGGCTGCTCCAGGTCAGACTTTTTAAACACAGAATTCTAGTATCAATCAATCAAAAGTAATCATAGAACAAAGGCATTTTTAGATGAAATTTCAAAAATGTACTTCTCATGTGCTCATTCTCAAGAAGTTACTGGAAGACTTAACTAATCAAAATAGGAGGGAGAACCCAAAGGATAAGGCAGAATTCAGCAAACAATGGATCTAACAGAGGATAGAGGCCAAAGTGAATTCCCATGATGATGAGAGGGAGATCTGGGATGATAGAGAAGGTTTAGAGAATAATCAGATCACAATGGGGGATAATGTCAGGAAGCTCCAGTAAGGAAAAAGAATAGAACAAATAGAATTTCAGATAAAGATACACATGTTGGAATTGTTTTGATGAGAAATATAAAGTTATTAAAAGGGAGTGAAAACTTAGGCAGAAATACAAAGACACCTACACAAATGAAAAAAACAAAAGAGCCCCTGCTAAGTCTAGGTCAAACACAAAGTGCCAAAAGAGGAGAAAATTAATTTTATTAGACCATTTGGCTAAACTTAAACAATTTAAATAATTATAATAATTAAAAATTGATTAAGAAAGCTATAAAATGTGAAGATGGAAAGATTAGACATAAGAGAAAAAAATTCTAATCTGAAACAATATGAAGTTAATGGATGACAATATAAATCAGTGAACCAAAAGATAGCAATATTCACTGGTTATTTTAAAAAAATACAGAACTATCACAGCATAAAAAGATAGAGAATGTTAACTCTGGAAGACTGAGAAAGGAAGAAAGTGGTATTGAATTCTGTTTTAATGTTATACATGTATTATCAATTTAGTATTTTAATTAGTCACATGTATCCCATTTGCAATTAGAAAAACTTAAAATATTTTAGATTTGCATTTCTGTATTTAGACAAGTTAAAAATTAACTGATAAAAGCAGCATGTGAGTCAGGTTTAACAAATGCACAACATTAAAGGGCAGGATTCCATCCACTTTCAGAATATAAGAAACAGACCAGACACCCTGTTGCCTTTGTTCTAGGCAGGTGCAGCCATACGGAGTAAACATTAACATTAACTCTGTGTGACAGGGTGGAAAATTAAGCAAAAGAGACTTGGAAAAATTAGTTGCTGGTCATCTTACTGCTGCTGCTAAGTCGCTTCAGTTGTGTCCAACTCTGTGCGACCCCATAGACGGCAGCCCACCAGCCTCCCTGTCCCTGGGACTCTCCAGGCAAGAACACTGGAGTGGGTTGCCATTTCCTTCTCCAATGCATGAAAGTGAAAAGTGAAAGTGAAGTCACTCAGTCGTGTCCGATTCTTCGTGACCCCATGGACTGTAGCCTACCAGGCTCCTCCATTCATGGGATTTTCCAGGCAAGAGTACTGGAGTGGAGTGCCATTGCCTTCTTCAGGTCATCTTACTAGAAGATAAAAAAATTCTCAATTTTGACATTCCATTTTCCTCATTAGGCTGAATTATGTGAAAACAAGTGGTCTGACTTGGTGCTAGATTATCCCATTGTTTATATGTTTTTCATCTATTTGTTGTTATCATTTTCTCTCACCTTCAGGGAAAAAAAATATGTAAAACAATTCTTGGGGCTGCCAAATACTACTAAGATTGAACCTGCTTCCATAGCAACAGATCCATTATCAAGACAGCTCCTGGGCATGTGGGAGAGTTTCAACCCATTAAATGGAATCCTGCAGGCAGGATTTCACACAAACTTCCATGGTTGCAGATTATCTATGCTCTTTTTGTCACATTTTATTTTCAGTCCTCATGATTTATGAATCCATGTTCTTCCATCATTTATATTCCTCACTGACAATAATATTTGTCCATTTTTAGTTCATATAAATGTTATGATATTAATTTAAGCAATCAGTGTGGTCAGAATGAAATTTACAAAACCCCACATTTATCCATCCTTTCATGTCCATTGTTGTTTCCTCATCTTAAAGTTCTTACTAATGTTATTTTTGTTGCCTGGTTGCTCTATCTAAGCATGCTTATTTTGATTTCTAAAATCATATTAAGGAAAAAGGAATTTTAAATGGAGTAAATAGTTAAGCTCAAAAGTCTGAGAAACTATCAAATTCTTAAGTTGTGGATGCATGGGCAATCTCAACTCCTTCCAAATAAAACAAATAATAGCCACAAATAATTGAACACTATGTGCCATAGCTATTGCATAAGTTATTTTAAAATATTCACAATAATACAAATTAGTCCATTTTAAAGATATAGTTAAATTTAGAAAAGTAAAGAAACATGCCCAAGTTCAGCTATTAGTGATGGCAATGGAATTTAAGCCTCATGACCTACCAACTACATAGGTGCAGGCTTAGTCTTAACCTTTACATTACAAGCTTTCCATGTCACACTGATTTGAACTCAAGAAACAATTATTACCGGCATAACAACTATAAGCAAAAGTGGAATGAAGCTGGGTCATCTGTAGAAACATGGGTGGATTTAGAGCCTGTTATACAGAATGAAGTAAATCAGAAAGAAAAAAACTGCATATTGACACACATGTGTAGAATCTGGGCTTCCTCCACTGGTGTCCAGATGGTAACAAATCTGCCTGCTATGCAGGAGACCGGGTTCAATTCCTGGGTTGGGAAGATCCTCTACAGAAGGGCATGGCAACCCACTCCAATACTCTTGCCTGGAGAATTCCACAGACAGAGGGGGCCTGGCAGGCTACAGTCCATGGGGTCACAAAGAGTCAGACATGACTGAGCTAATAACACTTTACCATCTGAGATGGTGTAGAAGAAAGAATATATTAATATTAATATGTTGATCTAGTGATGTTTTGCAATACATACATGGATACATTCAGTATGAATTTTAGAATACAGCTATAACATGGAAGAGAAAATATATCCATTAAATAAATTTTGCCTAAGTGCCTAATATGTACCAAGAAATCTGTCTAGGAGTTGAATATATAGCAATAAAATATGTGACATAAAAATCCTGCCCTGTGAGGAATTATACTGTTAGGGTTTAGTCTATATATTTAGACAATATATTCTGTTGATTTATCCAATAAACAAGTGATGAATCATAGCAGATGAATACAAGTGCCATGAAGAAAAGTAAAATAGGAAAGGAGATAAAGAATGTGAATTCATTTCAATTTCTCTTAGGATCATCAAGAAAGACCTTACTGAGAAAATAACCTTTTGAATGAAGACCCCAATTTTAAAGGTGTGAGCCACTGGGGAATAAACAAACTAAGCAGAAAATCATTCAGTGGAAAGACTCTGAAAGTTGGCATATCTGGTGTATCCATGTAAAGGTAAGGAGAGCATCATTATGGGGTAAAGTGAAAAAATGAGAGCGTGACAGAGGAAGTGGTTAATATTTTAACAAAGGAGCAAAATATAAAGAAACAGAAAGTCATGGAAGGAATTTTTATATTGCTACAGTGAGTTAGGATGGAGAAGGCAATGGCACCCCACTCTAGTACTCTTGCCTGGAAAATCCCATGGACGGAGGAGCCTGGTAGGTTGCAGTCCATGGGGTTGCTAGGAGTCAGACACGAGTGAGAGATTTCACTTTCACTTTTCACTTCCATGAATTGGAGAAGGAAATGGCAACCCACTCCAGTGTTCTTGCCTGGAGAATCCCAGGGACAGGGGAGCCTGGTGGGCTGCCGTCTATGGGATTGCACAGAGTCAGACGACTGAAGCGAGTTAGCAGCAGCAGTGAGTTAGGAACTCACCAAAGGTTTTGGGTAAAGTAATAATATCGTCTAATCCCCCCAACAGTACAACTCTGGATGATGTTTTGAGGATAGACTATAGGGGAAACAAGCGAAGGGGAAAACTGGACAAGAATCTATTATAATAAACAAGATAAAAGAAGATGCTTGCTCCAGAGAGGGTAGTTTGTAAAGAAGTTGGTGACAAGTGGTTGGATTCTGGGTATATTTTAAAGGTTGAACTAAGAGAATATACTGTGTTCTGTCACTAAGTCATGCCCAATTCTTTGCAACCTCAAGGACTGACACATACAAAGCTCCTCTGTCCTTCACTGTCTCCTGGGCTTTGCTCAAATTCATGTCCATTGAGCCATGATGCTATCTTACCATCTCATCTTCTGTCACCTCCTTTTCCTTTTGCCTTCAATCTTTTCTAGCATCTGGGTCTTTCCCAGTGAATTGGTTCTTTGCATCAGTTGGCCAAAGTATTACAGCTTCAGCTTCAGCGTCAGTCCTTCCAATGAATATTCAGGTTTATTTCCTTCAGGATTGACTGGTTTGATCTCCTTGCAGTCCAGGGAACTCCCAAGAGTTTTCACTAGCACCACAGTTTGAAAACATCAGAAGAGAATGTACTATATTTATATGACAGAAGAAAGGAATCATGGGTGACTTCAAGGATTATTTTGTTTTGCTGCCTGTTTTTCCTTGACATTTAGAAATATGATCTTATTGATTGTATTATGGAAGACAAGCAGAAAAGGAAATTTGGTGGGAAGGTTATTGTGCAATTCAGCAGCTCAGTCTGAAACCATCTAAGTAGAGGTCCCTTATTTAGTACCCAATGTGATGTCCAATCAATAGTTAAATATATAATCTGAAATCAAAGGGAAAGGTCCTAACAATATAAATAAGGCAGTCATCAGTATATAGATGGCATTCAAAGTCAGCAGATTAGATGACTAGAATACCAAAGTTAATTACAAAGAAAAGACAAGAAGTCTGTGGATTGCTCGTTAAATTTTAAGGATAAAAGATGAAAACAAAACTGCAAAGGTCCTGAGAATTAGTCAAGAAGTGGGAAGAAACTTGATGTCTGCCCTGCATGAAGCTAATTTTTTAAAATATCTAAAGGAGAAGCAATCAGTGTGGCTCAGTGTTGCTGATACATCAATATGAGTGTCCGTCATGGGTATGAACAATTTGGAAGCCATTGCCAAATTTGGTAAGAGACAGTTTGAAACAGTAGTAAAGATAAAAATTCTGGTTGGCTCATGAGAAAATGCAAAGATAGAAGACAAAGAAAGGAAATATAAATAATCTTTTAAAATGTTTTTTTCTAAAAAGAACAATAGAAAATTAGTATAGTGCAATTCTAAAGACACATGAACCCCGATGTTCATTGTATCACTATTTGTATAGCCAGGACATGGAAGATGTCACTGGATGTTCACTGCCAGCTGAATGGATAAAGAAGTTGTGGTTCACATATACAAGGGAATATTGATCAGCCATAAAAAGGAAAGGCTGAGTCAGTTCCAGTGAGATGGATGAACTTAGAGCCTCTTAAACAGAGTGAAGTCGGAAAGAGAAAAGCAAATATTGTATATTAACATATATATATGCTGCTGCTGCTAAGTCACTTCAGTTGTGTCTGACTCTGTGTGACCCCATAGACGGCAGCCCACCCAGGCTCCCTCTTCCCTGGGATTCTCCAGGCAAGAACACTGGAGTGGATTGCCGTTTCCTTCTCCAATGCATGAAAGTGAAAAGTGAAAGTGAAGTCGCTCAGTTGTGTCCGACTCTTAGCGACCCCATGGACTGCAGCCCACCAGGCTCCTCCGTTCATGGGGTTTTCCAGGCAAGAGTACTGGAGTGGGATGCCATATATATATATTCTTAAAAACGGTAGTGGTAAACCTATTTGCAGTGCAGAAATAGAAAAAGAGACACAGAGAATAGAGAACAGGCTGTGGACACTGCAGGGGAAGGAGAATTCAGAGAGCAGCACTGAAACATAAACCTTACCATATGAAAAAGAGATGGCCAGTGCTAATTTACTCTATGATGCAAGGGCCTCAAACCCAGTGCTTTATGACAGCCTAGAGGGGGTGGGATGGGGTGAGAGGTGGGAGGGAGTTTAAGAGGGAGCGCACATGTGTATCCCTATGGCTGATTCATATTGATGTATGGCATACAACTCACATTACATTATAAAGCAATTTTTCTCCAATTAAAAATAAACAAATTTTTAAAAATCTATCTTTGAAAAACAAAAGAAAATTAGTGTAGTATTCTGGGAAGGTGGTGTACAGGAAAGGAAGAGTTGGAGTGCTTATAGGCTGAGGGGAATGATAAGAGAGGTACAAATCAGAAATGCAGGAGAAAAGAGAGGAGACGCTGGAGAGATGTCTTTCAGGAGATGAGAAAGTATGGGACTTAAGGAATAATTAGCATGGCTGTTCTTCAACTAGAATATAGACAATTCACTCATGGTAACTAGGCACAACCAGAACAAATGGACAAGTTATATGCATGGATACAGGTGGCTGAGCATCTGAAGTTAAGAGCAGATGTGTTAGAGATTGGGTGGCTGAGGAGATGGAAACTGGAGGGTGTTTTCTCTGTTTTCTGAGTCATGTGTATAACAGGATATTATCATTTGAGATTTTGAAATTTTGAGAATCTTCAAGCTTTTACTGGTTCAAAAATAATAAAATATGTCAAGAATTCTTTTAAGAAGATGGTAAAAAATAAAGCATATGAAGCACATTAGAAAAGTTAATAAAGCACATGTCAAAAATGGAAAGGGAGACCAGTCAGAATGATTGTAAATTTTCCTCTACCCATATTTAAACACACAGCTGTAGCACCACTTAGGAAAAATGATGGATGCAAACATGGCTGGTATTTTGCTAGTTACTATAACAAAGAGAAAAACAAGAAAGGAATTAAAGGTATAATCAATTTAAATTGTGATTACAGTTAAAGAAGACAAAAGTGATGAATTTGGTTATGAGATAGTGTCAACATGACAGCTATAAATGACTGGCATGTCAAATGATAATTGGAATAAGAATAGTATACATATTAATAAAAAAGACAGAAGATGCTAGTCAATCAATGATATGTTTTAAGTTGGAATTCTGGAGGAATTGAGGCCTTGATAACGGTCCCATATGGAGTTAAATGAAAGTGATAGCTGCTCAGTTGTGTCCAACTCTTTGCAATCCCATGGACTATAGCCCACCAGGCCCCTCTGTCCATGAGATTCTCCAGGCAGGAATACTGGAGTGGGTTGCCATGGCCTTCTCCAGGGGATCTTCCTGACCCAGGGATTGAACCCACATGTCCTGCACTGCAGGCAGATTCTTTACTGCCTGAGCTACCAGGGACACCCAAGAAGTAAGGTGAAGCTCAAGTATGTTGATGGAGAAGTAGTCAAGAAGCTGGAAGGCCAGCATGTTTGGAAGAGCCATCTGCAGAAACAGTAAATCCAGCAAGAATTATGATGCTTGTGAATGGAGAGAGTGCTACCATATTCAGAAATAAAATCTTCAAAGCAGAAAAGGGGGTGATCCAGGGTTTCTTAGATAGGGAATGGATAGTAGTTGTTATTGACTGATGACAGGAGATTTTTAGAAGGACGGAGAATGACCTGGGTTTAGCACTGAAAAGCAAGAAAGACACTTATGCTGCCTCTTTCATACTCTGGGAGGGGTGGAAGGGCAGCACCTATAACTTGAGAGGCAGCCAGGAAGTACTGTTCTCAGAGAACCAGATTTCAGTTACAGCAAGAATATAAGGGGGATATTTCCATAAGGGGTGAAGAGATAGAGATTCCATTGCTGGCTGATCATGTATTTCAAAGTAAAAGGATTGGGGAAATTGGAGCTTGGTGGGTGATGGATAGGAGAATAGAGACAAATAGTGATAGACAGTCAAAGCTATGGTTTTTCCAGTAGCCATGTATGGATGTGAGAGCTGGACCATAAAGAAGGCTGAGCACCAAAGAATTGATGCTTTTGAACTGCGGTGTTGTAAAAGAATCTTGAGAGTCACTTGGAGTGCAAAGAGATCAATCCAGTTAATCCTAAAGGAAATCAACTCTGAAAGTCATTGGAAGGACTGATATTGAAGCTCCAGTAAAACTTTGGTCACATGATGCGAAGAGCCAACTCATTGGAAAAGACCCTGATACTGGGAAAGAGTGAGGGGAGGAGGAGGAGGAAGAGGAGGAGGTGGCAGCAGAGGATCAGATGTTTGGATAGCATCACTGACTCAATGGAGATGGATGTGTGCAAACTCTGGGAGATAATTAAGGACAGAAGAGCCTGGTGTAGTATAGACCTTGGGGTTGCAAAGATTCAGACATGGCTTAGGAACTGAACAACAAGATAGATAAAGATTAGCTAGGTAGGTAGATAGATACATACACATATATCTAGAGCTATACATTAGTGGGACGATCGGTAGAAAGGTAGACAGACAGGTAAACAGAGATAGGAACTTGGGGTTAGGATATAGAATCTGGCTAACTGATCATCTGGAAATCCTGTGATAACTGAAGTAAACAAGGGATTCATGCAGATGGAGCGCAGGGACACCCCATGACTCTAGTTAATAAAAGTGAAAAGGGTTAAAAAAATGGAAATATTTAAAGCTGTGTGAGTGGGCAACATCCATAAAGTAATGAATATATTGTTTAAAGAAAAGATGGCTAAGCAATGTCAACACTTAAAAAGTAGCCAAAGAGGTGTTGAAAGGAAGACAGAGAACGTGAATAGAGGTTGGAGAAAACCCAGGACTGTCAGACGACTGTAGAGAAAGAATTTCAAGAAACCACTGTGGTTTGTGGTCAAATGCATTAAATCTTGTTAAACTCAAGTAAGATGTAGATGAAAATTGTCTACTACATTCATAAAAAATCTATACTATATTTAGCAAAAATCTATATTTATATTTAGTAAAAATACTAAATCACTAATACTATAATTAATTTTATAATACTAAAAATACTAAAATACTAATACTATAATTAATAAAAATACTAGAGTATATTTAGTAAAAAAAAATTTTAATCTATTGCTATATTTAAAGCTATGTTTGAAATACATTTTACTATCAAAATTGAATAATCCCTGAGGTGCCTGGTATCAGCTGAAATATCCAATCTCTATATAAAAGGACTGCATAGACTCTAAAAAAAAAAAAAAAAGAAAAAACTATTTTGTTTTAAAATCAATATAAGCTAAGACACATGCAGATATCTATCTGCTCCTTCAGATCCTAAGGGAAATATCCAGTTGTGTTATTAAAAAAAAAGTTAAAGCAGCGGTCGTATCCCTACCACTGTCCTTAGTTACGGTCAGCCTCTCTCCATAACTGAACACTGGTGGTGTCATGTCCATTGTTTATAAAGCAAATACTGTTTGATTCCACTTATATGAGATACCTGAATGCCAATCTGGTGGCCCAGTCAATAAAGAATCTGCCTGCAATGCAGGAACCTTGGGTTCAATTCTTGGGTCAGGAAGATCCCCTGGGGAGGGAAATGGCAACCCACTTCAGTAATCTTGCTTCGTAAATCCCATGGACAGAGGAACCTGGCAGGCTACAGTCCATGGGGTCGCAAGAGTCAGATACAACTTAGCGACTAAACCATCACCCCCATTCGAGATACCTAGAATAGTCAAATTCAGTGTCAGAAAGCACATTGGTAGATTCCAGGGCATGGGGGTGGGGACTTAGTGTTTAATGTGGACAGAATCAGCTTAGAAAGGAGAAAAACCTGAGAGATGGATGATGGTGAGAGCTGCACAACAATATGAATGTACTTAGCACAACTGAACTGCACAGTTATCTACAGTTAAAATAGTATGTTTTATATTATGTGACTTTTATCACAATAAGAAACCTTTAAAAAACAAACAACCCCCTCCCCCCAAACCATAACAAAACAAAAGTGAAGTTCCTGTGCTTCAGGGGTTAGTAACCTGATAAGGGCTTCCTTGGCCGCTCAGCTGGTAATCCACCTGCAATACAGGAGACCCTGGTCTGACCCCCGGTCAGGAAGATCCCCTGGAGGAGGGCATGGCAACCCACTCCAGTATTCTTGCCTGGAGAGTCCCGTGGACAGAGGAGCCTGGTGGCAGAAGTCCATCGGGTGGCAAAAGGCGGACATGACTGAGCGACTAAGCACAGCACAGTACTAACCTGATAGTGTATATTTTACAAATGCCTGAGATGCATGTAGCCTGGGTCTCAAAATAGCTTACTTTCCTCTGATACAAAGAAATCGAGAGTTCTGTGGTCACTCGCGTTGACTCAGGTCCCTGAGAAGCTATCACAAACTCAGTCATACCAAAGCTGCTCACTGTCCTATGGTTCTACTCTCACAGTCCTACTGCTCTACTCTTTTTCTCCCATCTTGGTCACCTCATGGTGACAGAATGACTGCCACAGCCTCAGCAAACATGTTTATATTCGCATAAGTAAAAGGAACACAATTCTGTTCCTTCTCCCGAGAAGAAAATGTTTCCTTGAGGCCTCCAGATGGCTTACCATTTTTGTTCACTGGCCAGGTCTGGATCCCATGGACAACCCCAGCTATAAAGGATTGTTAGGAAAAGATTATCATACTTTCAGAGGCTCCATAATAGGGTGTGAAGAGGGATGAGAAGTTTAGGGATAACTAATCACATTAACTTATATGCAGAGTACATCATGAGAAACGCTGGACTGGAAGAAACACAAGCTGGAATCAAGATTGCCAGGAGAAATATCAATAATCTCAGATATGCAGATGACACCACCCTTATGGCGGAAAGTGAAGAGGAACTAAAAAGCCTCTTGACCAAAGTGAAACAGGACAGTGAAAGAGTTGGCTAAAAGCTCAACATTCAGAAAATGAAGATCATGGCATCCAGTCCCATCACTTCATGGGAAATAGATGGGGAAACAGTGGAAACAGTGGCAGACATTATTTTTTGGGGCTTCAAAATCACTGCAGATGGTGATTGCAGCCACAAAATTAAAAGACGCTAACTCCTTGGAAGAAAAGTATGATCAATCTAGATAGCATATTGAAAAGCAGAGACACTACTTTGCCAACAAAGGTGCGTCTAGTCAAGGCTATGGTTTTTCCAGTGGTCATATATGGGTGTGAGAGTTGGACTGTGAAGAAAGCTGAGTGCCAAAGAATTGATGCTTTTAAAGAGTGGTGTTGGGGAAGACTCTTCAGTTCCTTGGACTGCAAAGGAGATCCAATCAGTCCACCCTAAAGGAGACCAGTCCTGGGTGTTCTTTGGAAGGAATGATGCTAAAGCTGAAACTCCAGTACTTTGGCCACCTCATGTGAAGAGCTGACTCACTGGAAAAGACTGATGCTGGGAGGAATTGAGGGCAGGAGAAGGGGATGACAGAGGATGAGATGGCTGGATGACATCACCGACTCGATAGACGTGAGTCGGAGTGAATTCTGGGAGTTGGTAATGGACAGGGAGGCCTGGTGTGCTGCAATTCATGGGGTCGCAAAGAGTAGGACAAAACTGAGCAACTGAACTGAACTGAACTGAACTGAATCGCATTAAGCCAACCAACAGTATGTAACAATGTGAATAATAATTGGAATCAAAACTAAAATCTGTTTCCTGATTTTCGTTTAATGTCCTTCAAAATTGTCAGATTATTATATTTCTTTTGTCCCTGCATGTACAGCCCAGTATCTATTTTTGTAACTTCTAAAGAGAGAGAAAAAGAAACGCAGAACATACAGTCTACTAATATAAATAAGCTCCTTGGTTTAGCAGAACTGCTCTGGGAAAATGTCATAAGCACATCTTTGCCTCATCTTCTAAGAAGAGATGCTTCCATCAGTACTTTAATTAACTTATGGGAAAATATTACTGCATTCCGAAGTAGTTATTTTTTTAGTTTACATTGGAATATAGTTTATTGACAATGTTATGTTAGTTTCAGCAAAGTGATTCAGTTATACATATATACATATATCTATTCTTTTTCAAATTCCTTTCCCTTTTAGGTTGCTATAGAATATTGAGTAGAGTTTCCTGTGCTATACAGTAGGTACTCTTGCTTATTTAATTTTATTAAAAAAATTTTTAACAGATATGGTTCAGAAAATAAGCTTTATTCTTTTTGCAGTCAAAGATTTTGGCTTTTAAGACTATCACTTGTACTGTAGATAACAAGTATTTATTTCTAAACTCAAAGTCAAGAATTAAAAAAAATTTTTCTCCTCATTTATCACTTTACTGAAGCAATGTCTCATGCTCATGGTCTAATTTTACTTATTTATTTATTTTTAATATAAATGTATTTATTTTAATTGGAGGCTAATTATGTTACAATACTATATTGGTTTTGCCATACATTGATCTGAATCCGTCACAAGTGTACATGTGTTCCTCATCCGGAACACCTCTCCACCTCCCTCCGCATACCATCTCTCTGGGTCATCCCAGTGCACTAGCTCTTAGCACACCGTATCATGCATCGAACCTGGACTGGCGATTCATTTTACATATAATAATATACATGTTTCAATGCCATTCTCCCAAATCATCCCACCCTCTTCCTCTCCCAGAGTCCAAAAGACTGTTCTATACATCTGTGTCTCTTTTGCTGTCTCGCATACAAGGGTTATCGTTACCATCTTTCTAAATTCCATATATATGTCTTAGTATCAAAGAATTGATGCGTTTGAACTGTGGTGTTGGAGAAGACTCTTGAGAGTCCCTTGGACTGCAAGGAGATCCAACCAGTCCATTCTGAAGATCAGCCCTGGGATTTCTTTGGAAGGAATGATGCTAAAGCTGAAACTCCAGTACTTTGGCCACCTCATGCGAAGAGTTGACTTATTGGAAAAGACTCTGATCCTGGGAGGGATTGGGGTCAGAAGAAGAAGGGGACGACAGAGGATGAGATGGCTGGATGGCATCACTGACTCGATGGACGTGAGTCTGAGTGAACTCTGGGAGTTGGTGATGGACAGGGAGGCCTGGCGTGCTGCGATTCATGGGGTCGCAAAGAGTCAGACACGACTGAGTGACTTAACTGAACTGAACTGATGCTGTATTGGTGTTTTTCTTTCTGGCTTACTTCACTCTGTATAATAGGCTCCAGTTTCATCCACCTCATTAGAACTGATTCAAATGTATTATTTTTAATGACTAATACTCCATTGTGTATATGTACCATGGCTTTCTTACCCATTCATCTGCTGATGGACATCTAGGTTGCTTCCATGTCCTGGCTATTATAAACAGCGCTGCAATGAACATTGGGGTACATGTGTCTCTTTCACTTCTGGCTTCCTCAGTGTGTATGCCCAGAAGTGGGATTGCTGGGTCATAAGGCAGCTCTATTTCCAGTTTTTAAGGAATCTCCACACTGTTCTCCATAGTGACTGTATTAGTTTGCATTCCCACCAACAGTGTACGAGGGTTCCCTTTTCTCCACACCCTCTCCAGCATTTATTGCTTGTAGACTTTTGGATCGCAGCCATTCTGACTGGTATGAAATGGTACTTAATTGTGGTTTTGATTTGCATTTCTCTGATAATGAGTGATGCTGAGCATCTTTTTATGTGTTAGCCATTTGTATGTCTTATTTGGAGAAATGTCTGCTGAGTTCTTTGGCCCATTTTTTGATTGGGTCGTTTATTTTTCTGGAATTGAGCTCCAGGAGTTGCTTGTATATTTTTGAGATTAATTCTTTGTCAGTTGCTTCATTTGCTATTATTTTCTCCCATTCTGAAGGCTGTCTTTTCACCTTGCTTATAATTTCCTTTGTTGTGCAGAAGCTTTTCATTTTAATAGGTCCCATTTGTTTATTTTTGCTTTTATTTCCAATATTCTAGGAGGTGGGTCATAGAGAATCCTGCTGTGATTTATGTCGGAGAGTGTTTTGCCTATGTTCTCCTCTAGGAGTTTTATAGTTTCTGGTCTTACATGTAGATCTTTAATCCATTTTGAGTTTTTGTGTGCGTGTTTATGGTGTCAGAAAGTGTTCTAGTTTCATTCTTTTACAAGTGGCTGATCACTTTTCCCAGCACCACTTGTTAATGGAGATTGTCCTTTCTCCATTGTATATTATTGCCTCCATTGTCAAAGATAAGGTGTCCATAGATGTGTGGATTTATCTCTGGGCTTTCTATTTTGTTCCATTGATCTATATTCCCGTCTTTGTGCCAGTACCATACTATCTTGATGACTGTGGCTTTGTAGTAGATCCTGAAGTCAGGCAGGTTGATTCTTTCAGTTCCATTCTTCTTTCTCAAGATTGCTTTGGCTATTCGAGTTTTTTTGTATTTTCATACAAATTGTGAAATTATTTGTTCTAGCTAGGGATTGCATTGAATCTATAGATTGCTTTGGGTAGTATACTCATTTTTACTGTATTGATTCTGCATTTAACATTGTCCCAAAGGTCTCTGAGATTGTCCTCATTTTTTTTTAAATCCGTTTTCCCCTTTTCCTCTCTGTTTCATTTATTTCTACCATTTTACCTTCTATCTCACTTATCCTATCTTCTGCCTCCATTATTCTACTATTAATTCCCTCCAGAGTGTTTTTGAGCTCATTTATTGCATGTTTCATTATATATTGACTCTTTTTCATTTCTTCTAGGTCCTTGTTAAACCTTTCTTGCAGCTTCTCAGTCCTTGTCTCCAGGCTGCTTATCTGTAACTCCATTTTGTTTTCCAGAGTTTGGATCATTTTCACTATCATTATTCAGAATTCTTTGTCAGGCAGATTCCCTATCTCTTCCTCTTTGGTTTGGTTGGCATTTATCCTGTTCCTTTACCTGCTGGGTATTTCTCTACCTGTTCATCTTGTTTATATTGCTGTGTTTGGGGTGGCCTTTCCGTATTCTGGCAATTTGTGGAGTTCTCTTTATTGTGGAGTTTCCTCACTGTGGGTGGGGTTGGACAGGGGGCTTGTCAACGTTTCCTGGTTAGGGAAGGTTGTGTCAGTGTTCTGGTGGGTAGAGCTGGATTTCTTCTCTCTGGAGTGCAATGAAGTGTCCAGTAATGAATTATGAGATGTAAATGGATTTGGAGTGACTTTGGGCAGACTGTATATTGAAGTCCAGTTCCTGTGTTGCTGGAGAATTTGCATGGTATGTCTTGCTCTGGAACTTGTTGGCCCTTGGGTGGTGCTTGGTTTCAGTGTAGGTATGAAGGCATTTGATGAGCTCCTGTTGATTAATGTTCCCTGGAATCAGGAGTTCTCTGGTGTTCTCAGGATTTGGACTTAAGCTTTCTGCCTCTGGTTTTCAATCTTATTTTTACAGTAGCCTCAATACTTCTCCATCTATACAGCACTGATGATAAAACATCTAGGTTAATGATGAAAAGCTTCTCCACAATGAGGGACACTTGGAGAGGTACACAGAGTTACATGGAGAAGAGAAGAGGGAGGAGGGAGATAGAGGTGACCAGGAGGAGAAGAGGGGGAATCAAAAGAGGAGGGAGCAAGCTAGTGAGTAATCACTTCCCTATGGGCTCTCCACAGTCTCGGTTCCTCAGAGATGTTCATGGAGTTATACAGAGAAGAGAAGAGGGAGGAAGGAGACAGAGGTGGCCAGGAGGATAAAAGGGGAATCAAAAGGAGAGAGACAGATCCAACCAGTAATCAGTCCCCTAAGTATTCTGCACAGTGCAGAACACACAGAGAGATTCACAGAGTTGGTTAGAGAACAGAGGGGAGGGAGGAGATAGAGGTGACCTGGTGGAGAAAAAGGAGAGTCCAAAGAGGGAGAGAGCAGTTAAGCCAGTAACCTTGCTCCCAAGTAAAAATGGGCACTGAAGATTGGGTTCTTAAAGGTACAAAATTGATAACAAATACCAAAAAGCAAAGATTAAAAATCTAGAGTAGAGGTTGGATTCTCAAATATGACATTAAAGGGAAAAAAGTCACAAAATTATAATATATGTGTGTGTGTGTATATATATATATATATATATATATATATATATATATATGAAGTTTGCTTTCAAAAACAGGGTATTTTTTTTTGCAAAGTAATAGTAAGTTATAAAAATGAAAATTAAAGGAGTAATAGAGGACTTAAAATAAAAAAAAATTAAAAAAATTTAAAGAATGATAGTAGTAAAGATATATCTAGGACTTTCTCTGGTGTTGTTGTGAACAGTATGGAGTCAGTTTATTTTCAGATAGTTCCTTGATCTATCTCAAGATGTATAGGTCCCTTGCTATGTAGTTGGTGCTAACTACAGGGTTTTAATCTATTGCACCTGTCACTTCCAGGGTGTTTCCCTCTGTTTTAGCTTCTTCTATTTGCTGGTCTCTTCAGTGTCTAATTTCCACCCTGACCCAAGGGGGTGGCGGTGGACATTTTTTAGGCTCACTTGTTGTGCAGAGGGAGGAACACTGCAAACAAATATCACTGGCATCTATGGGGAGTGCTCCCAGTGTCTCAGCCACACTGGGGTTGCTCCTACTCACAACGTGTGTGCTTTCCCAGTCTACACAGCTCAGGCTCTAGGTTGCTCTGCAGGGAACTGTCTGAGGTGGGCCCTGGGTTGTATGCACGTCCCAGATCTAAGCTGCTCAGGTTCAGGTATTCAGATAGTCCTCAAAGGCGCAGACTCAGATGGGCCTGCGTTTTTTGCCCTTTCTATGTCTGAGCCACTCAGGTGACCAGGTGCGAGTACAGTAGCTGGGACTTATTGCCTCCCCCATCCACGCCACTCAGTTTTCTAGTTGTACAACCAGCGCACCTTCTCAGGCAGATGTCGACTGTCCAGAATCACAAGAAGTCTTGGTTAGCAATGCAGCCTGCTTGCAGTTTGGTAGATGATGCCTCTCCTGGGCCGTGATTGCCCCCTTCCAGCTCTGGCTGCCCTGGCCTGCCTGTCTCCAGCATAGGATGGGCTAGTCCGCAGCTGGCCAGCTCTGGTCAGTCCTTTGTTCTGTGAGCAGGGTTGGCAGTGTTTTAGTTTAGGGCTTTTCAAGGGGTAGCTATCTCATGTTTGCTATCCCAAGTTAGTTCCCCTCAGATTGCCTTTGGGGCATTCAGGGCTGGTCCTTACTCTAACAATGCAGCCCACATCACCCTGGCAGCCCCCACTTGCTAGTGGTGGATGCAGGCGTCTGTGCTGCTTCTCCGCTGGGAGTTACTGTTGGGCATGTAATCTGTGAGTTTTAATTATTTACTTATTTATTTCCTCCTGGTTGTGTTGCTCCCTGAGGTCCCAAGGCTTGCCACAGACTCGGCAGTGAGAGTGTTTCCTGGTGTTTGGAAACTTCTCTTCTTTAAGACTCCTTTCCTGGGATAGATCTCCATCCCTACCTCTTTTGTCTTTCTTTTTATCTTTTATATTTTTTCCTACCTCCTTTCAAAGACAATGGGCTGCTTTTCTGGGTGCTGACGTCCTCTGCCAGCATTCAGAAATTGTTTTGTGGGATTTCCTCAGCATTCAAGTGTTCTTTGGATGAATTTGTGGAGGAGAAAGTGGTCTCCCTGTCCTATTCCTCCACCATCTTCAGTTCAGTTCAATCACTCAGTCCTGTCCGACTCTTTGTGACCCCATGAATCGCAGCACGCCAGGCCTCCCTGTCCATCACCAACTCCTGGAGTTTATTCAGACTCACATCCATCGAGTCAATGATGCCATCCAGCCATCTCATCCTCTGTCGTCCCCTTCTCCTCCTGCCCCCAATCCTTCCCAGCATCAGAGTCTTTTCCAATGAGTCAACTCTTCGCATGAGGTGGCCAAAGTGCTGGAGCTTCAGCTTTAGCATCGTTCCTTCCAAAGAAATCCCAGGGCTGATCTCCTTGATCTCCTTGCAGTCCAAGGGACTCTCAAGAGTCTTCTCCAACACCACAGTTCAAAAGCATCAATTTTTTGGTGCTCAGCCTTCTTCACAGTCTAACTCTCACATCCATAACATGACTACTGGAACAACAATAGCCTTGACTAGACGGACCTTCGTCAGCAAAGTAATATCTCTGCTTTTGAATATGCTAACTAGGTTGGTCATAACTTTTCTTCCAAGGAGTAAGTGTCTTCTAATTTCATGGCTGCAGTCACCATCTGCAGTGATTTTGGAGCCCCCAAAATAAAGTCTGACACTGTTTCCACTGTTTCCCCATCTATTTCCCATGAAGTGATGGGGCCAGATGCCATGATCTTCGTTTTCTGAATGTTGAGCTTTAAGCCAACTTTTTACTCTCCTCTTTTACTTTCATCAAGAGGCTTTTTAGTTCCTCTTCATTTTCTGCCATAAGAGTGGTGTCATCTGCATATCTGAGGTTCTTGATATTTCTCCTGGCAATCTTGATTCCAGCTTGTGTTTCTTCCAGTCCAGTGTTTCTCATGATGTACTCTGCATATAAGTTAAATAAGCAGGGTGACAATATACAGCCTTGACGTACTCCTTTTCCTATTTAAAACCAGTCTGTTGTTTCATGTCCATTTCTAACTGTTGCTTCCTGGCCTGCATACAGATTTCTTAAGAGGCAGGTCAGGTGGTCTGGTATTCCCCTCTCTTTCAGAATTTTCCACAGTTTCTTGTGATACACACAGTCAAAGGCTTTGGCATAGTCAATAAAGTAGAAATAGATGGACCATCCCTATTTTAAATATAGTAGTTTGTATATGTTAAGTTCAAAGAGCTAATTCAATCAGTACTTGAATTAACTTATGGGCAAATACTAATACACCCCCAAATAGTCTTGACTTTTCTATGCTGTTTTCATAAATGTAAACGGTTCAATTAAAAAAATTATTTCTTGTGCTAAAATTTAATGAAAACTTTTTAAGGATTGAAAAGGCTAGTAGTTATCGTATCTAAACCTTTGATCTAACATGAAAATGTAGGATAGTAAGACTTCTGACTAGGAAACATAATTTGTTTTTATTCTTGAGTAAAGAGTCATGAAAATGAAACCCAGAAATTCTTAAGAAAGATTCTATGGCTAATGAAACTCAACAAAGGTCTATGAAGCTGTAGCTGCTCCATGTTTGCTTTTTAAATTTCAATCTTCTGAACAAAACCATTTCAGTCACATATTCATGTTTGACCTTTTTAGGTCGTTTGTTCATTCAGCCTTCTGTGAGGGCTGGAGAAAACAGATGAAGATAGGGAGAAAGAGGAGAACAAACACCCACTAGTTATTTTTGTTGAACATACACTGAGGTGAGGCACACAGGCTTTGGGCTGAACAGACACACCAAGCCTGTCTGACTCATTATGTTTGCTGTGGGCAACTGCTTAAATTTTCTGAGTTTTTACTTAAAAAAAAAAAAAAAAAAAGAAGAAGAATAAAAGATATCAGATGGATATAAAAATACCTCCCTTAGAAACTTGTTGTAACATGTACCATTACACTTGGCATAAAGTAAAATCTCAAGACAGAGGCTCTTCTAGGTCTACAAAGGCTGATCATAAATCCCAACCACTTGGGGTTCACAGTTCAGTTTTGACTTTTTATTTCTTCAGATTTTAGAACTAAAGCTCAGTGCAGCATACTGGGAACTAAGTCAAATCCTCTGGGTGATCAGAGGCATAATCAAACCCCTAACGGGACATTTTAACCCATTTATAATGAAACATAGAGGTGGCTTTCCTGGTGGCTCAATGGTAAAGAATCTTCCTGCTAATGCAGGAGATGCAGGTCCGATCCCTGGTTTGGGAAGATCCCCTGGTGAAGGAAATGGCAACCCATTCCAGTATTCTTGCCTGGGAAATCCCATGGACAGAGGAGTCTGGTGGGCTAAAGTCCTTGGTCTTGCAAAGAGAAATGACAAGTAACTGAATAACAACCACAATGAAACATAAATAGAGAGATACATAAAACTATAAACAGACGCATAAACAACGAGGTTAGTAGAAAACTTATGTTCTTCATGCCGTTTCAGATTTCAGAATTGTGGATGAGAGAGGAGGCTCGTGTGTTAGAATCATCTACAGTCTCCTTACAACTCTCATAGTTTCCATAAGGTAACTGTTCAAAAGCAAATCACCCACATAGATTGATGGAGAAAGGCCATCAATGTCTCCTCAATGCCTGTAAGCACTCCAGCTGCTTACTAGTCCCAAGAGTCCCTCCAACTTCTCTTCCCTCTAAGACTAAACCCAGAAGTCCAGCGACTCTGCTTTGCTTCTCTTGCTCTGAAATTTGTTCCGTTTCTCCTCCCAGCCTCACCCCCTTCCCCAGGTCACCCTACTTCTCTGTGGACACAGCTCTCATTCGCTTCTTCCAGGCTGGTCTGATCTCGCTTCCTGTTTCTCTTTCACGTTTCCATTGCATCAACGGCACCAGTGTCCTCATGCCTGCATATTACTATAGGATCTTTTCCCTGGGGAAGCTCACATTTTCCTGTCCCAGTCACCAGTTCCCATCATGAACTGTTACTAGCACAGAAATATTCTGTATCTGTTCATGTACTGAAGGCATCTTTAAGTGTAAGATGAGTTAGGTCTTTTGTTCATTCTACCAAGAACCAATTGTGTGGACTTAGAGATAGCACTGTGCCCATTGAGAACATGTGATAGGTACGGTATTCTGTGCACAAGTCACAGGCTTTTATAGCTATAGTTTATGCATAAAACTGTGGATGTATTAGTACTTATCAAGCGTATATTAGATTTTTAACACATACTTGTTGAAATGAATGAATACTTCATTTTTGTCATAGTAAGATGAAAAATGTGCTTACAATACACATTTTCCTTTTGTATGTATAGGTTTTAATCATATAATATACACTTGGATTTGAGAAATATTAGTTTTAATAATTTCTTAGTGATGATCTATGTGATTTTAAATAAATTTTGAAAAGAAAGTGAAGTCCTTAGTCTATCATCCTGAAAAGTATATTAATCCTTAACAAGCAGATGCAACAAATAGGTCATCTCTGTCTTATTTTAATCTATAAATACCTGTCTTTTTTTCCCTTTTCTCTTTTCTCCTCACTCTCTAACCCTGCCACCTTTCCCCCTTCATATGGTAGAATCATAAATACAAATTCAGCCAGGGAAAAAGATAAATAATATACCTTTAAAATGTACTTTTGATATTTCTCATATGTATTGACATTCTCTATTCTTTTTTAAGACATCTTTTTTCCTTTGGGATATTTCCTTTTTAGCAAAGCATTTTCCTTTAGAACTTGTGCTTTGTATATTTGTATATATGTTGCATATTTGTATATTTGCTTATATACATGCATACATATATTTTAATATATATACACATAAGTGATTTGCATCTCTAATTGTGTGTATTAATCAGGTATCCAGATATGTGTGTGTGTGTGTGTGTGTGTGTGTGTGTGTGTGTGTGTGTGTATATGATGTACATTTCTTGGGTTACATGTATTTCTATAACTATAGAACTTAATACATTTAATCATGATGAATGCTTGCTAATCCACTGTTCATCACTATAATTGCTGACAAGGCAATGTCTATATTACATAATTATATGTTTATGAAATAGCAACACATTCCAACAAGTAAAACTCTATCATAACTCTTCTTTATATTTTTTGTCTGCATTTCATGAGGTGGTGGGATAGAACTGGAGATGGTTTCATGTGTACTGTAACCAAGTCTCACCCAAGAGATGGAATTCTTTTCATAAAATGTTTAAGACAGCTTGTGGATCTATATGACACCTGTATTAGTAGTCTAAAAGTGAAATATTAAAAGGAGTACATTTTACCTCAATAAAATCTCAATATATCTCTAAAAAACATCTCAATTAAACCTCAGTACCAATAAAACTCAATATGTCAGCAAATTTGGAAAACTTGGCAATAGGCACAGGACAGGAAAAGTTCAGTTTTCCAATCCCAAAGAAAAACAATGTCAAAGAATGTTCAAACTACCACACAATTGTGCTCATTTCATATGCTAGTAAGGTTATGCTAAAAATCCTTCTAACTAGGCTTCAGCCGTACATGAACTGAGAATATCCAGATGTACAAATTGGGTATAGAAAAGGTAGAGGGACCGGAAATCAAACTGCCAACATCTGTTGGATCATAGAAAAAGTAAGAGAATTCCAGAAAAACATCTACTTCTGCTGCATTGCCTATGCTAAAATTTTGACTGTGTCAAATACAACAAACTGTAGAAAATTTGTTAAAAGATAGGAATACCAGACCACCTTACCTGCCTCCTGAGAAACCTGTATGCAAGTCAAGAAGCTACAGTTAAAACCAAACATGGAACAAAACAAATCAAACTGGTTCAAAACTGAGAAAGGAATATGTCAAGGCTGTATATTGTCATTCTGCCTATTTAGCTTATAAATCATGCAAAATGATGGGCTGGATGAATCACAAGCTGGAATCAGATGGACTGAAAAAGTATCAGCAACTTCAAATATGCAAATGATACTAACAACAATATCAGAAAGCAAAGAGAAGATAGAGAGCCTGAGGCTGAGTGTAAAAGAGGAGAGTGAAAAAGCTGGCTTAAAACTCAACATTCAGAAAAGTAAGGTCATAACACCTGGTCTCATCCCTTCATGGCAAATAGATGGGGAAACAGTGGAAAGAGTGACAGACTTTATTTGCTTGAGCTCCAAAATCACTGCAAATAGTGACTGCAGCCATTATTTCAAAAGAAGCTTTCCCCTTGGAAGAAAAGCTGTGACAAATCTAGACAGTGTATTAAAAAGCAGAGACATCACTTTGCCAACAAAGGTATATACAGTGAAAGCTATGGTTTTTCCAGCAGTCATATATGGTTGTGGGAGTTGAACCATAAAAAGGCTGAGTGCTGAAGAATAGATGTTTTTGACTTGTCTTGTTGAGGAAGACTCTTTAGATTTCCTTGGACACCAAAGAGATCAAACTAGTCAATATCCTACAGGAAATCAACCCTGAATGTTCATTGAAAGGACTGATGCTGAAGCTCCAATACTTTGGCCACCTGATTCAAAGAGCCAATTCATTGGAAAAGACCTTGATGCTGGGAAAGGTTGAAAGCAAGAGGAGAAGAGGGTGACAGAGGAGGAAATGGTGGGATGGCATCATCAATTCAATGGACACGAGTTTGAGCAAACTCCGGGAGATAGTGAAGGACAGGGAAGCCTGGTGTGATGCAGTCCATGGGGTCACAAACAGTGGGACATGACTTAGCCACTGAAAAACAACAACCACCAGGTAAATAATTCTCTGAATAGAATGATAGTTTAAATTTCTGTAGTGTTAGATTACTTTGGAGGGAATAAGGAAACTAATGACCATCCTGCTTTTATTGCAATGCTATAGATTTTTGCTTCTTAAAATAACAAGAGGGAGACATATACACTGCTATGGTCTGAATGTTCATGTCCCCCAAATCCATACTTTGAAGCCCTCTCCCAAGATAATGGCATTAGGAAGTGAGGCCTTTGGGAGTGATGAGTTCATGAAGGCAAAGTCCATATTAATGGGATTGAAGTTAAAATGAAGGTCCCTTAGTCATGTCTGATTCTTTGTGACCCCATAGACTATACCATCTATGGAATTCTCCAGGCTAGAACACTGGAATAGGTGGAATTCTTCAGGCTAGAATACTGGAGTGGGTAGCCTTTTCCATCTCCAGGGGATCTTCCTAACCCGGGGATTGAACCTAGGTCTCCAGAATTGCACGCAGATTCTTTACCAGCTGAGCCACACGGGAAGCCTTACATAAGAAGACCCCAGATTGTACCCTTGTTCCTCTGCCATGGTATATTACAGAGAAAACATAGCAGCCCATGAATCAGGAAGTGAGCTCTCAGTCACACACAGAATCTTCCAGCTCCTTTCTCCTGGACTCTTTAGCCTCTAGAACTGCAAGAAATAAATTTCTATTGTTTGTAAGTCATCCACAATTTTCTGTTGCAGAAGCCCAATGAAGTAGGACATACAGATATGGAGAAAGACATAGATATAAGCCATGTCCTTTAAAATGTATTTTTGATATTTCTCATATATAAGGACTGTCTATTCTTTTAGACAAATATATGCCCATATATCTGTCTTTGTCTATATGTGAAGTGCTCACTCATTAAATAGATGAAGTAATGTGATTTGCAGCAACACGTATGGACCTAGAGACTGTCCTTTCCCCTGGGAAAGGAAATGGCAGCCCACTCCAGTGTTTTTGCCTGGAGAATCCCATGGACAACGGAACCTGGCAGGCTATAGTCCATGAGATCCAAAGAGTCAGACACAACTGAGAGAGTAAACAACAACAACAAAATTAGTGGGAGCTGACGCTGATAGGGAAATTCTGGATAACTAATTCTAAATGGTCAGAGTTCAGATCTGGTCCTGAATCAGTAGGCAATGAAGAGCAACCACCAGTTCTTGCCTGAGTGAAGGAATATGTGACTACAGTAGACGCTTGGACATGCCACGCGGATCCTCCTTCAGCAAAGAACGACTTACTTCCTCAAACTGCAAAAAGGGGTGACTTTAGACAGAATTCAGCTCCCCCTTGGAGTTGGGAACTAATTCTGCTGAAAGAGAATGTCTTGTCCAGGCCAGATGATCTTCCTGACACAACTTGCCTCCAACTCCTGGCCCGTCTGTGGTGCCACACCAAAGCATGGTCCCAGCCTCACTGGGTTTGACCAAGACCACATGCTTGGCTAAACTTCTGCTCTTCTCAGTCTTGCTTCTTTTCCTTTTATTTTATTTTTTGTCCCAAGAACATTCTGTAATAAACTTCTAACATACCAAATCTTTGTCTCAGACTCTGCTTCCCAGAAAAATCTAACACATGACAACTTCCAAAGGGTTACACAGGATAGAAAGCGGAATCAGAAGTATTTAGCAATAACACAGCAGGTTTGCTGTGGGGAATCATTTAAATTAAAGAGCAAATCCTTATAACCCAAAATATTTTTCACATGGAATTCACCGAGGCATAAAGCTGTAGTATTATGTACCTAGATACTAGAGCTGTGATATTTTTCTAAGTTCATGAGTGAATTATCAGTTGTTTATATGATCCCTAAAGACGGAGAAGGTAATGGCACCTCACTCCAGTACTCTTGCCTTGCAAATCCATGGACAGAGGAGCCTGGTTGGCTGCAGTCCATAGGGTCGCGAAGAGTTGGACACGACTGAGCGACTTCCTTTCACTTTCCACTTCCATGCATTGGAGAAGGAAAATGGCAACCCACTCCAGCGTTCTTGCCTGGAGAAACCCAGGGACAGCAGAGCCTGGTGGGCTGCCGTCTATGGGGTCGCACAGAGTCGGACACAACTGAAGCAAGAAGAAGAAGAAGAAGAAAGAGAGAGAAACCATATGTCCTGGTGTCAACGTGATTAACTTGGTGCTAGAAAAGAAAAGGACAAAAATGAAATGGGTAACAGTTTGGTTTTTGAATCCCTCATTATGCTGAGTTGAATGGCTTTGTTTGCCAAATGGCTCTTTAAAAGCTAATTTTATTCATCTAATAATGTCTAGAGGAAATTTGGGTGGGGTGGAGGAGGTAAGGGGGTGTGAGGGGACTCTTAAAGACTTCTGGGAATCAGACTATCAGTAGGAGACAGAAAATCAGTACTCCCTTTGGATCAATTCCTTTCTGGACCAAAGGCAGAAATACAAGCGCTAAGGAGCTGTTTTGCCCACTCCAGTGTTCTTGCCTGGAGAATCCCAAGGACAGAGGAGCCTGGTGGGCTTCCGTCTATGGGGTTGCACAGAGTCGGACACGACTGACGCGACTTAGCAGCAGCAGCAGCAGCAGCAGCAACAGCAAGAAGCTGTTCTGAATGTCTCAAGATGTAAGAAAAACCTGGGATGAACCCAGAAAGGGATGGGATTTTTTTTCCCTTTGTTTCTTAACCTTGTTAACAATATCTCATTTGGAGATAGCTTTTTCCTAGTTCCCTTGGTGGTATAGAAACCATTACCTCAACAGATGCTTCCATGATTCTCTGAGAAAATACAAATTTAATCTACCTTTGAGTTCCTCCCTAGTCCTAAAATGATCATTAAAATTAACAGCTGAGCCCTAACAATGGTGACACATGCTCTTGGATCAGACCTACCTACCACTGCCAGTCCTAACTAACCCTGGGCATTATGATGGAGACTTTTCTTACATTGTTCCCATGACTGTATACAAATGCTCCTTTCTAGAAGAATGATTTGTTGATCTCATTAAATTCCCTTTGAAATATATATGTACCTTTCCTATGACATTTATAACATCAATGATATTAGAAAAAGTGGCTTTTTGAAGGAAGGGCAGGGTCTATTTCTCAACTACATTGGAATTTTTATACATTATACAACCCAGAATATTAAAAAGTGAAAGTTTTAGCTGCTCAGTCATGTCTGACTCTGTGCAATCCCATGAACTTTAGCCCGCCAGGCTCCTCTGTCTATGGGATTCTCTAGGCAAGAGTGTGTTGCCCAGGAGAAAGAAAATGCCCAGTGCAGGGTTAGTTAGGACTGGCACTCATAATGGAGTGGGTTATCATTCCCTTCTCCAAGGGAATCTTCCCAATCCAGGGATTGAATCTGGGTCTCCTGCATTGCAGGCAGATTCTTTACCATCCAAGCCACCTGGGAAGCCCATCAAAAAAATATTTATTAAGTAAAAAATTGAATGAAGACCATATCCTATTTTTTCAAAGTGTTATATAAGGGCCTGCTGAATTGGGATTAAGTGGAACACTGTTAAAGTACAAAACTGTGTCCACTTTGTATTCAGTCAGTCAAAATATTTGGAATTTAAATTGAGGAAGGTGTGTTTTAACAAGTACCTCAGGCAACACTGTTTAAAGTTTGGAAACTTCTGACTCTATTGGAGAAAGATAGAGAGACACAGAATCAGAGGGGTGAGTCGGGGAGAGACTGGGACCTTAGACTGTCTTCATTCTAATTGGATATAGATTACTAAAATAACTATAGAAGATGAAAGTAAGATAGAACTTAAAAATTGCCTTCAAGACTAAAATAGCTAAGTAATCTTAAAAAGTAACTCTGGCAAAAGAGATAATAAGTCATGTTTATATTTATTGTGATGATAGTTTTGCATGTTTTAGAGAACAGCCATTGATAAAAGGCACAGCAGGACTTAACGTATATTAGTGTATTTTAATGGGCTTTGCTGTTAGCTCAGTTGGTAGAGAATCCACCTGCAGTGCAGGAGACCCCAGTTCGATTTCATATGCTAGCAAAGTAATGGTCAAAACTCTGTAAGCTAGGCTTGAACAGTATGTGAAATGAGAACTTCCAGATGTTCAAGGTGGATTTAGAAAAGGCAGAGGAACCGGAGATCAAATTGCCAACATCTGCTGGATCAAAGAAAAAGCAAGAGAATTCCAAGGAAACATCAACTACTGCTTCATTAACTATGCTAAACCTTTGAGTCTGAGTGAACTCCGGGAGATGGTGATGGACAAGGAGGCCTGGCGTGCTGCAATTCATGGGGTTGTGAAGAGTCGGACACAACTGAGCAACTGAAGTGAACTGAAACCTTTGACTTTGTGGATCATAATAAACTGTGGAAAATTTGACAGGAATACATCAGACCACCTGACCTGCCTCTTGAGAAACTTGTATGCAGGTCAGGAAGCAACAGTTAGAACTGGACATGGAACAACAGACTGGTTCCAAATTGGGAAAGGGTAAGTCAAGGCTGCATATTGTCGCCCTGTTTATTTACCTTATATGCAGAGTACATCATGAGAAATGCTGGCCTGGATGAAGCACAAGCTGGAATCAAGATTGCCAGGAGAAATATCAATAACCTCAGATATGCAGATGACACCACCCTTATGGCAGAAAGCGAAGATGAACTGAAGAACTTCTTGATAAAAGTGAAAGAGGAGAGTGAAAAAGTTGGCTTAAAGTTCAACAGTCAGAAAATGAAAATCATGGCATCTGGTCTCATCACTTCATGGCAAATAGATGGGGAAACAGTGGAAACAGTGTCAGACTTTATTTTGGGGGGCTCCAAAATCACTGCAGATGGTGATTGCAGTCATGAAATTAAAAGACACTGCTCCTTGGATGAAACACTATGACAAACATAGACTGCATTTTTAAAAGAGACATTACTTTGCCAACCAAGGTCTGTCTAATCAAAGCTTTGATTTTTCCAGTAATCATATATGAATGTGAGAGTTGGACCATAAAGAAGGCTGAGTGCTGAAGAATTGATGCTTTTGAACTGTGGTGTTGGGGAAGACTCTTGAGAGTCCTTTGGACTGCAATGAGATCAAACCAGCCAATTCTAAAGGAAATCATCTGAAAGATTGATACTGAAGCTGAAGCTCCAATACTTTGGCCACCTGATGCAAAGAGGTGACTCATTAGAAAAGGCCTTGATGCTGGGAAAGATTGAAGGCTGGAGGAGAAGTGGGTGACAGACGATGAGATGGTTGGATGGCACCACCAACACAATGGACATGAGTTTGAGCAAGCTGTGGAAGATGGTAAAAACCAGGGAAGCCTAGTGTGCTGCAGTCCATGGGGTCACAAAAGCTTGGACACTACTGAGCAATTGAACAACAAAAACCAGTTTGATTCCTGCATCAAGAAGATCCCCTGGAGGAGAGCGTGACAGCCCACTTAAGGATTCTTGAGCTTCCCTGGGGGCTCAGATGGTAAAGAATCTGCCTGCAATGCAGAAGACCCAGGTTCAATCCCTGGGTTGGGAAGATCCCCCTGGAGGAGGGCATGGCAACCCACTCCAGTATTCTTGCCTGGAGAATCCCCATGGACAGACTAGCCTGTGAGCTATAGTCCACGTGGTTGCAAAGAGTTGGACACAACTGAGCAACTCACACTTTCACTTTACAGTTGTAATGATTTATAGCTATTTTGCTTAGGAATACTCTAATAAAAATAATTCATCTACTTGTAAATATTCTCTACTCTGTAGTCAATTATTTAAGGGCTGAAATAGAAAGAGAATCAACTAACCGTAAAGGGCATCTTCAGCTGCTTTTAAGAAGCAGACGCAAGGGAGTTTAGAGCAGTTGTGAGTGTGACTTAAAGACTAACTTCCTCTGGCCCATAGTTCACATGCTTTGTAAAGAGCAATTAAGGTACCTGGCTTCATGGCCTTCCTCCAACTGCAAGTAGCCTCCCAGCCTGCTGGGCAGGGGTCAGGCTGGGACACCGCAGGGGCCCCACCCCTTCCCCTGCTCCCCTCAAGCTTCCTACTGCTCTTCTCACAGCCTCATCAGGGCCCTGCTGTCTTTAATCCAACCACACAGCAAAATTCTCTGAGGAACACTGAAACTCCTCTCAATGCTTGGGTTCCACTCTCTGAAATTCTGCTGGCACTGTCTAGAGTAGAAGTTATCCACTGTTGTTCATTGCTATTTTTAACTTCTCCCCAATAATCCTGAAGAGATTATTGAGAAATGATTGAGAAATATAAGCAGAAGAAAAATTTTAAGATGGAGAGGAATACCCAAGACTATACTTGTAAAGTCGATACTTGTAAACCTTACTTTTTACAAGTAAAATTTTTTTCTTGCATTTCAGGCTGGAAATTACAACACTGTTTACTGTACTTTATTATTCTCTTGTCTGGAGGAGAAGAGATAGACATGCCAAGTTTTGATTGACTTATATAATATTTATTATTTATAATAAATATTTTTCATTTATATTATTTATAAATTCTAAAAGAAGGAAAAATTTCCTATTTTATTCTAAAAAATTTTATCTGCTTTTCCAGGTTGTTACAATGGGTATGAAAACTCTATGGTTGTATCTATTGATCAAAGCTGGGGGAAAATATGGAGGATCTTCATTTGGAAAAAATTTCACAAGTTCTGAATTTATACAGTTTCTACTGTGACAATAGGAACTTTCTATTTTAGTCTTAGATCAGTTGAGTGTGGCAAGGTGAGTTCTTAAAATTTCTGAAAGCACTTAGTGTATTATACATAATAAGTCTTAAATGCATAATTTTCTTGACTTGGTACCATAACAAACCCATTTGAATGCTTATTCTATTTGTTGCATTTCCATATCTGCCAGGTAGATTTGAGAAGTAGCATCTCACTTTGGAATGACTATCAGAAGCACTCCCCGCCGCCCCCATCCATCCAGTGAATTGGTTATCAGGCCAAAAGGAAACAATAGATAGAGTGTCCTAGTCAGGTTCCTCAGCTGCTGTGCAACATTATTTTTGTAACAGTTACCTTGTTTGCTCGCCTATTTTATCAATGATAACCAATTCCAGACTTGCTGTTCCTTGAAATCCAGTTTATGTGGCCATCCCCTTCTCACTTATTGATAAAACAGGAGCAGCTGAAGAGCTGCTTGAGACCAGTATGCTTACTGGGCCACTAAAAGTGACAGTTCCCTGTTTTCAAGAAACAGTAAACAGGAATTGTCACTAAAACAGTGGGCTCCCCAGTGGCTCACTGGTAAAGAACCCAGCTGCCAATGCCGAAGATTTGGGTTTGAGCCCTGGTCAGAAAGATCCCCTGGAGAAGGAAATGCCAACTCACTCCCATATTCTTGCCTGGAAAGTCCCATGGTCAGAAAAGCCTGGTGGGCTATAATCCATGGGGTCTCAAAGAGTTGGACACAACTGAGTGACTAAGCTGACAAACAATAATAGAAATAACATCGCTTTTTGGTGTGACTCTGTTTTGGCATTGTAACTACATGAGTTGTAGCCTTCTTTTCTGTTTTTTGATTGCATTCTATAAACCCGATGACAGAGCCAAGAACACTATGCAGACTTTTCAGAAAAAAAAAAAGTGTACCTGGGATAAACCTCATATATATGTGTATTATTTCTATTATGATCATGACATGGGATATATAAAGGAATTTTACCCTGTGTAAGTGATTAGGAACAATATGGTTGGCTAGTTAACATGAAATAATTCTATTAAAATAGATCTATAAATGTTGGATATATTGTAGAAACATTTTAAAGATGTGCAGCAGAGGTTTATTGTTATAAAAATCCTTAGGAACAGAAAAGAGGGCAGTGAGCTGCAGCCTGAAAGCTTCTGCCATGGTCAGTCTGTAGGTGGGGAGGTAAGACGTGGATGATTTGAAGTGCGGGTGAGCCCTTGGGCTCGAGAAGGTAACAGGAGTGGAAAGAAGCCTCTAGCATGAAGTTTAACCTCATGTACAGCCAAAGACTCTGAAAAAGAAAGAGGAGGAAAAGGCTTCCTAAATCACAAGAGAAGGGCAAGGATGTTATTTGGTCTTAGTCTTGACATGGCTGCAGAAAAGAACTGTCTTCCCTGAGATTCCAAATCCTCTGGCTTTCTCTCTCTTTGCTTGGATGTACATTTATATTTCCTATGTGCACTGAGAAATACAAGCCAAGAAATTAACATGAGAAATCTGGGTCCATTGCTTTGCCGTGGGTACCCTGCATTACTGAAAGTAAAATTGGTCTGCAGGGATGATTTCTCAGCCTGTTTCATAGGATTCCCACAGATAAAGCTCCACCAAACAAGAGGTCACATCGCAAAAATTACAAAGTACAAGAATAAATTATTTCATCAAGTAGAAGCTATGTGCACACATAGGGACACACACACAGACAGATCAGACTCCAAAAAAATTCAGTTAACAGAATAATTTTGTGAAGATTGACAAACTTAAAAATTAAAATTATTAGTCATTTAAGTAAGGAATTTAAATGTGAGAAAAAGGAGCATTATATATAAATATGAATAATGTTTGCAAAAATAAAACTTCTAGAAATATAAATTCTTGCTGAAATTTGAATTTAACTATATGAATTAAAAAGGAGATTTCAAACAGTTTGTAATTCTATTTATAAGACCAAATATATACAAACCAGAATTCTAGAAGAAGGAAGAGAATGAAAAATGTTTGAAGTGATGATAAATGAGGTATTCAAAGACTGATAAAAATATAATTTTCAGATCAGGAATATAAAATTCAAGAAGAATAGAAAAACCTGTATTCATACCTAGATATATCTGTGTGGACCTCTGAAACTGAAAGAGAAAGTCTAACAACCCATCAAAGAACAATACTTGGATTGAAGGCAGACTTTCTAACAGCAACAATATATGAAGAAAGCAAATTTTACTCTGGGCATCACTAATAATTCTAGGCTAATGTCAAGTCTTTTGAATAAAAATGTCCTAAGTGGCTACAAATTAAGTCAAGAAGAGATATTAAAAAAAAACGTTTCACCCAGTGTATTCCTGAAGCAAAGAGGGTACATTAATTTGGAGATAAAATGACTCTAGTGTTTTAACTCAAATCTTCTTGAAGGAGAAAAGGCTTTATTCACAAGCTAAGCTGAGAGTGTTGCACACAGCCTGGGGTCGTGCAGGTGATCAGTGAATATTCATTGAATTAATGACTATATAAATGGATGATTTATAAACTAGGTAAATATATTCATGTTAGGAAATCAACAGTACATATATAATAATAGGGAAGAGGTTGCATTTCACACTGCATTTGTATAAGTTAGTACATATTAATGCCTAGAGAAGAAGGCTTTCTGCTCAACTATATATTTTAGGCTGAACACAAGACAGGAAGGAGATATTAATGATATTCTGTTTTAGTATTTTTCTTTTTCACTCTCATACGCTTAACCTCAAACATCTTACAAATGAACACTCATAAGTAGCAAGTACTTCTGCTATAAAGCCAAACAGACTTTACCCAAACCTTCAGTTTTGTACAAAATACTCAATAAAAGAAAAGCAGTGTTGCACAGACCACTCCAAACCTGTGGAATTTTGTAACCAGGAAACTAATAAAATAATAATACTCTTAATAAAAACACTGTCACAATTACATCTCTCATAATTTTGGACCCAGAGGAAGTCAGACCACGGTCAACTTGGGACTCATGCTTCTCTCTTCAAGATATATATTCTTAGAGGCAGCCACTGTAATAAAGCACTGATTTCATGAAAACTGAAAATCTTCATTTGAGCGTGGACACTTTTCATCAGTCAGTTTCGAAGTTCAGAGGAACAGACAGCGTACAAATGCAGCTGCGTCACCTGGATTCTCTCAGAGAGAGAAGTGAGGGACAGTTCTAGCAACCCTCTAAACAAGCTGCTCCTCGAAACAAAGGAGGATGATTCTGTACGATTTGTTGTTTTTCAGTCCCGAAGTCATGTCCAACTCTTTGTGACCCCATGGACCGAAGCACGCCAGGCTTCCCTGTCCTTTACTATCTCCTGGGGTTTGCTCAGATTCCTGTTCAATGAGTTGATTATCTAGGATACTATTTTTCAATTAAAGACTTCATATATTGGCCTAGCTTTCTCTTTAATTTTGGGAAGACTTGCCAAGATCAATTAAAATATGAATCCCCTGGTGGCTGGGGAGAAGAGACTGAACTGACACTTCTACATTATGCTGATGTCATTTTCCTATTTGCCAACTGCAGGCATGCTGATTTGTGTTCAGAGGAACACAACTTGAACATTTTGCAGCACAGCAGGACAGAGAACGCTTGAGAATGTTTTTCAACCTTAAGCTTGTAAACAGCTATTTTTTTTCCCCTGGCCAATACAGAGGTGGATGTAGTGCACAGGCACCATTTTCACAGAGCTTACTTCTGTCCAGTGTATGAAGGGAGAAGCAGTCAATCATCCCATCGAATCAATCTGTTCACTAAGTTGTCTCAGTTGTGTCCACCTCTTTTGCGGCCCCATGGGCTCCTCTGTCCATGGGATTCTCCAGGCAAGAATACTGGAGTGGGTTGCCATGCCCTCCTCCAGGGGATCTTCCCCCACCCACGGATTTAACCCAGGTCTCCTATGTCTTCCGCATTGCCAAGCAGATTCTTTAACACTAGTGCCACTTGGGAAGTACAGAAAGCTGTATCAGATGACAACAAGTATCCTGCAGAGAACTAATCTGATCATGACATTTCAGCTACAAACTGAATGACCTGTTGAGTCCAGATTGGGAGACTGAGGTGAAATAGCCTAGATGGAGAAAACAACTCGTGAAAGACCCAAAATTGGGAAAGAACATGGGGAGGCTGAAAAAAACCAGAGGTCTATGTAGTCAGAATTTAGCAGTGTGGAGAGAGGGAACAGTAACACAGGAAATCAGGGAGGTGGTGGGAACCAATGTTTTTAGGGCTTTTAAGCAGGGTAAGAAGTTTGGGTTTGAGACATACTTACATCAATGCCATGCTAATTGGAAGGATTTAAGTGTGAAAATTTAAATTGATGTACAATTTAAAAATAGTTCTCTGGTTACTTTGGGGATGATGGTTTGTAGAGGCAAAGTGAACTATAAGTGATCCAACAGGAAGCTATTTTAAAAGATGAACAACGAGGGAGGTTTGGACCAGTGGAGATGGAGAGAAATGGAGAGTTCCATAAGTAGCTAAAGGTAGAGATGAGAGTCATTACTGATGAATCTGCAGGAGAAAAACAGAGAAGAAAGAAAGAGAGTAATTATTAATCATGTGGTAGTTCTATGTTTAGTTTTTGAAGGAACTTCCACACTGTTTTCCATAGTGGTTGCACCAGCTGACATTCCCACCAACAATGTAGGAGGTTCCCTTTCCTCCACATTGTCACTGTTTGCTATTTGTGGTGTTTTGGATGACCGCCATTCTGACAGGTGTGTGTTGACATCTCCAGGTGGTTCTGATGTGTGTTTCTCTGATAATTATTGATATGGATCATCTTCTCATGTGCCTGTTGACCATCTGTATGTCACCTATGGAAAAATGTCTATTCAAGTACTTTGATCATTTTTATAAAACAAATTGACTTTTTTTTTTGGATGTTGAGTTGTAGGAGCTATTCGTGTATTACAGAAACGAATCCCTTATCCATCATACACTTTGCAAAGGTTTTCTCCCATTCAGTATGTTGTGTTTTTGTTTTGTCAATGTTGCTTTCGCTACGCAAAATGTTGCTACAATTTATGTCAAAGAGTGTTCTGTCTATATTTTCTTTTAGGAATTTTATGGTTTCCATTCTTACATGTAGATGTTTAATCTATTTTTGTACATGATGTGAGAAAACATTCTATTTCCTCCTTATTACATGTGGCTGTTTTCTCATCACTGATTATTGAAAAATTGTCTTTTCTCTATTGTATATTCTTGTCTCCTTTGTTATAGATCAATTGACCATAAGTGTGTGGGTTTATTTCTAGACTTTTTATCCTGTTCCATTGATTAATGCATTTGCTATTGTGTCAGTACCATGCTGTTTCAATTTCTGTAGTTTTGTAGTACAGGCTGAAGTCAGATAGCAAAAATTCCTCCAGCTCTGCTTTTCTTTTTCATCATTGTTTTGGCTGCTCGAGGTCTTTTGTGCTTCCACACAAAGTTTAAAAATATCTGTTCTATGTCTGTTAAAAATGCTTGGGTATATATCCAAAGAAAGCAAAACACTAATTTGCAAAGGTGTATAAACACAAATGTTCACAGCAGCATTATTTAAAATAGGCAAGTAATGGAAGCAAACTTAGTGTCCATCAATAGGAGAATGGATCAAGAAGATGAGGTATATATATAGATATGAGTGTGTGTGTGCTCAGTCGTATTTGACGCTCTGTGATCCCATGGACTGTAGCCCACCAGCCTCCTCTGTCCATGGAATTTTCCAGGCAAGAATACTGGAGTGGGTTTCCATTTCCTACTCCAGGGTATCTTCCTGACTCAGGGATCAAATCCATATCTCTTGCATCTCCTGTGTTGGCAGGTGAATTTTTATCTACTGGCCACCTGGGAAGCCCCTGCTGTGTTTGCATGTACATGGGTATACACATGCATATACATGTATACACAATAGAATATTACTCAGGCCTAAAAATCATGAGGTAATGCCATTTGCAACAACTTGGATGGGCCCAGGAGGTATTATGTTTAGTGAAATAAGTCAGAAAGAGAAAGAAAATATTCTGTTATCACTTATATGTAGAACCTAAAAAGTAAAGCAAACTAGTGGATATAACAAATAAAACCAGCCTCACAGATATAGAGGACAAACTAGTGGCTACCAGTGGGAAGAGGGCAGTGGGGAAGCGTAAAGTAGGGCAGTGAATGAAAAAATATGAACCATCATGTAAAAATAACCTACAGAATATAATGTACCACACAGGAATATAGCCTATATTGTATAATAATATACATGGAGTATAATCTGTAAAGATTTTGAATCACTGTGTTGTACAACATCTAGTAATATCATATTGCAAATCAACTATACATTGATAAAAATAGTAAACACAGAATTTAATCAAAATATGAATATAGCAGCTTAGTTTGGTGATAGTTACTTCTTTAACAAAATATTTTGGTTAAATTTGTTTAACAAAGAGATATAAATGTAATAATGTTTCCTATATTAATTACCTATATACACAATTTCAGTGAATAATTTTGTACAGCTTTTGCAATTCTTCTTTATTGTGTATTTGATCTGGTTATCAAAATATGACTTTATGTATATTGAGTCTAAGACTAAATGGTTTCTCTTTCCAATCAAAAGCCATATATAATGTTTTACGTCATATCTCAATAAAACTAGGGAAAAAGAAAAAGAAGAGTTACTCTTGGATTTAGGCTTAAAAACTCAGAGAGGTGATGGTGCTTCTTTTAAAGTGAGGTACACCTCATTTATATTATCGTAGTTTCAATTGTACAGCATAGTGATTCATCATTCTTACAGATTATACTCCATTGTAAGTTATTAATGATAAGATAATGACTATAATTCCCCATGCTCTACAATGTGTCCTACTTTTCTATGAGATAGCAGTGCTTTTGAAGAACAACTTTTGAAGTGGGAGAGTCACACTTGTGCAGTAATATTTAGTAAAAGGAACATATTTTTCACAATATATTAAGTTAAAACATTTTGTAAATCAATATATACCTTATAATCTCAATGGTGTTCTAAAAATATTCCACATATATGCATTTTCATAGCACTGAAAGAATTTGTACTAAAAATATCTACACTAATGTAATCACTATGAAGAGCAACTGATGACATATTAAATAAATTAATATTTTTTATTTGCACTTAACCCATTTTAATTGCCTACTTGATTTCCCATTTGCTTCATTTTCTTTTTCATTTAAAATACATATTCAGTACATTTCTAATTTTCACTACAAAGCTAACCTTAGCCATTGCAGAATATCTGGAAAAATATCAAAGCACAAAATATAAAATAAAAATTACCCATCATCTCATGATTACCCAGAGGTAGTCATGATTTCATGTACATGCATAAGCATGCATTTATTTAGAGAATAAATGAGGTCATGACATGCACCAAGTTTGTAGGAAGAAAGAGAAAGATAAAAGAATAGAGGCATTAGTTACTAGAGTTGTTTAAAAGTAACTAGTTTTTAGGATGTAATAAAGACTCAAATTGTGTTCTATTTGGAGGTCAAGGGCATGAATTCTCACTGTGATAAATAGCATATATATTTAAAAGTATCTACTTTCTATTTCTAACCTATTAGCAAACCACTATTATCTTCAGCCCTTTCACCTAAGTCTTTCAGCAGGCTCCATTAATAATTTTCCATTTACTGTACTACAGGGATTTAAAAAGTAAGAGTCAATGAAACCATCTTCATGCACCGACAAATCAAACTGAGATAACACCAGTGATTTGAAGCATTGGAGGGCTGTTAAGTCAGGAAGGAGGAAATCAATCTATACTCTAAACACTTCTATCATGGATAGCATAATTGTATATTTGCAGAGACTTTATGATTCAAATATGAACTCTGGGGAAAATGAACTTACACTCTCTTGTGACATTAAATAATTTTTAAAATATAAAATTATGTCTTAAGGACATAAGACCCTGTAGCACAGCACAGCTCTTTGGAAATGTCTTATATAAACAAATAAAGCAAATTTGCTTAAATAAATAAGCAAATTACACAATTTATTTAGTGTATGAACTTCTCCCATTTTAGTCATAATTAAATAAATTATTAAATGACTGAATAACTCTCCAAATTGATCAAGGATAGAGACATATAAATAAAACCAGAGTTAGTATAAAATCCCATATATACAGGGGGAAAGTTCAAAGTGAAAACTGATATAAGAAAATATCTCAATTGATGAAAATTAAGCCACTTGAACCATTTAAGACAAGTCAAACATATGAAGTTGCTGATGTTTATCTTTTGTTGGATACTAGAGAACACTAAAATACATGATTTTCTCTTTATACATGAACTGTTAACAGTAGAATAAATGGTTTTAATCTTTCTACCATGATCACTCCAATTCTGACTTGTTATTCTTCTAAAAGAAGGAACAAAATGTTGTTCATGTGAAACATTATATGTCCTGGAAGAAGTTTTAATGTGTGATTAAAAGCACAATTTCTAGATCCCTTGTACACATAAAGTTCTACAAGAAAGAAAGTGAAGTTGCTCAGTCGTGTCTGACTCTTTGTGATCCCATGGACTGTAGCACACCAGGCTCCTCCATCCATGGAATTTTCCAGGTAAGAGTACTGTAGTGGGTTGCCATTTCCTTCCCCAGGGGATCTTCCCAACCCAGGGATCAAACTCAGGTCTCCCACATTGCAGTCAGACACTTTATCATCTGAGCCACCAAACTTCTAAAGGCTGGAAAAAAACAGTTATCTATAGCAGGACAGAGCTGGCCCCATCAATGCACAGCAAGTAGATGATGAAACAATGTGGAATGACATATTTCATTTGCTTGGGATCCAAAATCACTATAGACAGTGACAGTAGCTGTGAAATTAAAAGACCCTTGCTTCTTGGAAGAAAAACTCTGACAAATCTATACAGCATAATAAAAAGCAGAGACATCACTTTGCCAGCAAAGGTCTGTATAGTCAAAGCTATGATTTTTTTCCAACAGTCATGAATGGTTGTGAGAGTTGAGCTATGAAGAAAGCTGAACACTGAAGAATTGATGCTTTTGAACTGTGGTGTTGGAGAAGACTCTTGAGAATCCTTTGGACACAAAGGAGATCAAACCAGTCAATCCTAAAGGAAATCAACCCTGATTATGCATTGGAAGGACTGATGCTGAAGCTACGGTCCTTTGGCCACCTGGTAGGAAGAGCCGATCATTGGGAAAGACCCTGATGCTGGGAAAGACTGAAGGCAGGAGGAGAAGGGGACAACAGAGGATGAAATGGTTGAATGGCATCATCGGCTCAATGGACACAAGTTTGAGCAAGCTCTGGAAGATGGTGAGGGACAAAGGAGCCTGGTGTGCTGCAGTCCATGGGGTTGCAAAGAGTTGGACACGACTGAGCGACTGAACTACAACAACAAACAGGACAGAGCAAGAAAAGGGAAGCAGACAAACAAAATCACCTTTGTATGATCAGAATTTCAAATGCTGAGGGGGTTAAAAGACAGTCTCAGTCTCTGCTAATATCTGATGTATCAGACACAATGTTTTTGTATTTATGTTAAATTTCCAAATTCATATTCTTTATTTTTTTGTCTACTGTAAAATGTGTTGTTTGGCATTTCTGTTTCTTGAGATTGTTTTGAATGGATATGAAACAGGTGCCTTATCAAGAACCAGTATGCCTTTCTGTGGGGATACAGCTAAGATCCCATATAAATTAATAGATGTTATTTTTCAGCAGAATTTTGATTTCTTACCATAATAAGTCTCAGAACATCACCAGTAGTAAATAAGGTTCTCTGTTTAACATGTGTCTTGCAATGGTATCATCGCTGACTTTTTGGATTGATAAGAATGTGTAAAGGCTTCAGGAAGGTAAAACACAGTCTCAGCTCTATTGGAAACTGTCCACTAGTGTTTTGCCTTTTCATACTGTGATGCTTTCCATATTGGTGCTTTAGAACTGTGGTGCTGGAGAAAACTCTTGACAGTCCCTCGGACAGCAAGGAGATTAACTAGTCAATCCTAAAGGAAATCAACTTTGGATGTTCCTTCAAAGGACAGATGCTGAAGCTGAAGCTCCAGTGCTTTTGCCACCTGATAAGAGCTAACTGACTGAAAAAGATCCTCACACTGGAAAAGATAGAAGGCAGGAAGAAAAAGGTGCGATAGAAGATGAGATGGTTGGATAACATCACTGAGTCAATGGACATGAGTTTGAGCAAACTCCGGGAGATAGTGAAGGACAGGGAAGCCTGCCTGGCTGCAGTGCAATGGGCTGCAAAGAGCTGGACTTAGTGACTAAACAATAACAATCAGTGTTTTGATTCTGGGCTCATCAACATAGACTCATTTGAATATGCCAAGTGTTCTTCATCAATAATATCTTCATATTAATGCTTTGCATAAATCCTCTCTACTTGCTCCCAAATCAAACACTCAAAGAAAGACAGAAAGTAATATACGTTCAGTGAGATGTATTTCATTGGTAACTGTGCTTTTTGAAAATGTCATAGTTGACTGTATTACACGCTCATATACTTTCTCAGAGAGACTGAACTGATGTGAACATCTATGATGATCACATATGACCTCCCAGTAACACATAGCTTGCAGAATGACACGCAATGTCTCACACTGGAAATGCCACCCACTGCACGATGATATTTAGTATGAGGTTAGCTGTCTTTGAAACAGTACTGTGGTTTGCGCATTACTGTCAGTTTCCTTTTCTTAATCTAGGATATTCATCTGCTTCATACTGATCCTGACACTCATGACAATCTACTGCAATATCTGAAACAGGCTTCTCCGTCTTTGCTTAGATTCCCACCCCCCACCCCCATCTCCAGTCTAGGGATGCCTTTCTTCTCCTAGCCATCTTTCGAAACCAAACTTATTTCCATCTCTCTCTCTGATGCTTTGAGTAGCCTATTCCACTCTGCTTCATTTTTCAAAGCTCCGTGACCCACACTGCAGGGTCCACATTGTGCAGCATGATTTTTAATTTAAAATATAAGATACAGTACCTTTATTCTGATCAAGTAAATAAAATGATGCTTGTCATTTTATTAGCAATCTGTCTTTATCATCCCATTTTGTAAACTTTTATGTTGATACAAAACATAAACATGAAATTTAACTTGAGAAAATGGCTTATTCTATAGACAAAAATGCTTGAATATCATCAGTTTACAATGGTTTTGACACTCAGAATGGGAGAAAATATTTGCAAGTGAAGCCAGTGATTAGGATTAATCTCAAAATGAATAAACAGCTCACGGAACTCAGTATAGAAAGAAACCATAAAAAAAAGGGTGGTAGATCTAAATACACCTTTCTTCAAAAAAGACATACAGTTGGCCAAGAGGAACATGAAAAGATGCTTAACATCACTATTTCTTAGAGAAATGCAAACCAAATCTATAATGAGGTATCATCTCACACAGGTCAGAATGGCCATTAACAAAAAATCTATAAACAAAGAGGGTATGGAGAAAAGAGAACTTCCCACACTGTTGGTGACAAGATGGGTAGGTGCAGCTATAGGAAGAACAGTATGGAGATTGCTTAAAAACTACAGATAGAACTATCATATCACTGAGCAATCCAACTCCTGGGAATATGCCTCAAAAAAACCCATAATTCAAAAAGATTAATGCATTCCAATGTTTATTGCAGCACTATTTACAATAACCAGGACATGGAAACAACTGAAATGTCCACTGACAGAGGAACAGATAAAGAATCTGTGGTACATATATGCAATGGAATATTGCTCGGTCACAAAAAGAAATAAAACTGGCTCATTTGTAAAGATGTGGAAGAAAGTAGAGACGGTCAGTATAGAGTGAAGTAAGTCAGAAAGAGAAAAGCAAATAGTGTATATTAACACATATATGTGGAATCTAGAAAAAAGGTATAGACAAACCTGCAAAGCAGAAATAGAGACACAGATGTAGAAAACAAAAGCATGGACACCAAGGGAGGAATCTAAGGGTAGGATTAATTGGGAAGCTGGGACTAACACATGTACACTATTACATATAAAATAGATAGCTAATGAGAACCTAACAGAAGCAGAAGATATTAAGAGGTGGCAAGAATACACAGAAGAACTGTACATAAAAGATCTTCACAACTCTGGTAACCACAATGGTATGATCACTCACCTAGAACCAGACATCCTGGAATGTGGAGTCAAGTGGTCCTTAGGAAGCATTACTATGAGCAAAGCTAGTGGAGGTGATGGAATTCCAGTTGAGCTATTTTGCAGTAGAATAGATGTTTTTGGACTGTGGTGTTGGAGAAGACTCTTGAAAGTCCTTTGGACTGCAAGGAGATCAAGTCAGTCCATCCTGAAGGAGATCAGTCCCGAGTATTCATTGGAAGGACTGATGTTGAAGCTGAAACTCCAATACTTTGGCCACCTGATGAGAAGAGCTGACTTATTTAAAAAGACCCTGATGCTGGGAAAGATTGAGGGCAGGAGGAGAAGGGGACAATAGAGGATGAGATGGTTGGATGGCATCACTTACTCAATGGACATGAGTTTGAGTAAACTCCAGGAGTTGGTGATGGACAGGGAGGCCCGGCATGGTGTGGTTCATGGGGTCGCAAAGAGTTGGACATGACTGAGCAACTGAACTCAACTGAACTATTTCAAATCCTAAAAGATGATGCTGTGAAAGTCCTGCACTCAATATGCCAGCAAATTTGGGAAACTCAGCAGTGGCATCAGGACTGGAAAAGGTCAGTTTTCATTCTAATCCCAAAGAAAGACAATTCCAAAGAATGCTCAAACTACTACACAATTGCACTCATCTCACATGCTAGCAATGTAATGCTCAGAATTCTCCAAGTCAGGCTTCAGCAGAACATGAACATGAACTTCCAGATGTTCAAGTTGGTTTTAGAAAAGGCAGAGGTACCAGAAATCAAATTACCAACATTCTTTGGATCACTGAATAAAACAGGAGAGTTCCAGAAAAACATGTTTTATTGACTATGCCAAGCCTTTGACTGTGTGGATCACAACAAACTGTGGAATATTCTTCAAGAGATGGGAATGCCAGATCACCTCACCGGCCTCCTGAGAAATCTGTATGCAGTTCAAGAAGCAACAGTTAGAACTAGGCATGGAACAACAGACTGGTTCCAAATAGGGAAAGGAGTACGCCAAGGCTGTATATTGTCATCCTGCTTATTTAACTTATATGCAGAATACATCATAAGAAATGCTGGACTGGATGAAGCACAGGCTGGAATCAAAACTGCCAGGAGAAATATCAATAATGTCAGATAGGCAGATGACACCACACTTATGGCAGAAAGCAAAGAACTAAATAGCCTCTTGATGAAAGTGAAAGAGGAGAGTGAAAAAGTTGGTTTAAAACTCAACATTCCAAAAGCTAAGATCATGGCATCTGGTCCCATCACTTCATGGCAAATCAATGGGGAAATAATGGAAACTGACAGACTTTATTATTTTTGGCTCCAAAATCACTGCAGATGGTGACTGTAGCCATGTAATTTAAAAGACGCTTGCTCCTTGGAAGAAAATCTATGACCAACCTAGACAGCATATTAAAAAGCAGAGACATTATTTTACACACAAATGGCCATCTGGTCAAGGTTTTTCCAGTAGTCATGTATGATTTGAGAGTTGGACTATAAAGAAAGCTGAGCACTGAAGAATTTATGCTTTTGAACTGTGGTGTTTGGGAAGACTCTTGAGAGTCTCTTGGGCAGCAAGGAAATCCAACCAGTCAATCCTAAAGGAGATCAGTCCTATATGTTAATTGGAAGGACTGATGCCAAAGCAGAAACTCTAATACTTTGGCATCCTGATGAGAAGAACTGACTCATTTGAAAAGACCCTGATGCTGGGAAAGATTGAAGATGGGAGGAGAAGGGGCTGGCAGAGGATGAGATGGTTGGATGGCATCACCAACTCAATGGACATGAGTTTCGGTGAACTCTGGGAGTTGGTGATGTACAGGGAGGCCTGGTGTGCTGTAGTTCTTGGGGTATCAAAGAGTCAGACACAACATAGTAACTGAACTGAACTGAACTGAATGAGAACCTATTGTATAGGGAACTCTACTCAGTGCTCTGTGGTGATCTAAATTGGAAGGAAATCCATAGAAGAGTGGGTATTTGTATACATGGGCTTTCCTTGTGGCTAGGACAGTAAAGAATCTGCCTGCAGTGTAGGAAACCCTGGTTGAATCCCTAGGATGGGAAGATACCCTGGAGGATGAAATGGCAGCCAACTCCAATATTTTTTCCTGGAGAATCCCATGGACAGAGAAGCCTGGCAGACTACAGTCCATGGGCTGTAGAGTTGGACATGACTGAGTGACTAAGTACACAGTACACATATGTATACACACACACACACACACACACACACACACACAGTAGATTTAGTTTGCTATGTAGTAGAAATGAACAACATTGTACTATACTCTGGTAAACTTTTAAAAATGGTTTCAAAACAATATTTAGTTTGATTTTTTTCCTTCATGGATACATGATGCCTGCCCTTAAGTTTATTATTTAGTAGTTTTCTCCTTAATTTCCTATGACTAATGTGTTCATGGCACTCTGATCATATGCCTGCATCTCTGGCACTATGTGAAAACAAGATACCCAATATCCCTCCCCTACCCACAAGGCACTGGTTCTAATAAGTTGCAGCCTTTGGACATCCTGTCTTCCCTCGGAGGTCATATTTTTCTCAAAACAGCTTTAGAACATATTACTCTAACAATCTCTCCATCCTTAGAAAGATGGCATGCTATTTGAAACTCTATATACTATTAGTTTTTTTCTTGAATAAATCACTTTTAAAAGTGCATATTTGGACAAAATCAAGTTTTTCTAGTCTTTGCTTCATCTATATCTTATTTTTTTCTACTACACATGCACCACAAAATTTTATTTAATTTTTCCTATTCTGAAGATTTTATCCTCGTTTGTTTCTTGATTAGAATTCTTCTATATTATTTTATTCAGAAAGAGTATGTAGGTAATACACTTTCTCAGTCTTGTACATATTGAATGGTGAATTATATATCTATTTATATCTATATCTATCTAATTAGATATATCTATATATCCAATCTCTTCTAATTTCTGGAGTTGCAGATAAAGATGTAATGCCAGACTACTTTTCTCCTTTGTACATAACTTCTTATTTCTGCCAAGAGACTTGAGAAACGTTATCTTTTCTCTTAAATTCTGAAATTCTACTAACGTCTATTTAGGTATATATTTTTTTCATCAAGGTTTCCTGTCATGCTTTTAAATTTTGAACTGAAATGTTTGAGAAACATAATATTTGCTTTAAATATTTAATCATTGTTTCTTGCATTTATTGGTTTAAATTTACACATCTCTTCACAATTTTAATCTTTATGACCATAATTTCTGTCTTGTTTTAATAGATTTCTGTCTTTTATTTTCTCTTTTAAATTATGAAAGTATAATAATACATTTAGAGGAGACTTGAAAAATACAGAATACTATACACTACAATTATTTTTTAAGTAGATAGATAAAAAATTTTAGTTGGAGTTTCAATATCAAATTCTCAGAAATTAACAGAATGAATAGACAGAAAAGTAGAAGGATATAGTAGATCTGAAACATGAACTAATCCAACATAATTAAGATTTATACCATTTGCACACCAACAGCGGGATGCAAATTCTATTCAAGTCCCTAAACATTGTAAGTCTGGAGATACTGGAGCATATCCAAGGTCACAAACCAAGGTGCAACAGATTTATGGTCTAAATGTATTGAAATCATACAGAATCTTTGCTCTTATCACTGTGGGATTAGGCTGGAAGTCAATATCAAAAGATATTTGAAAATAACCCACATATTTTCAAGTGTAATGTGACATTTATCAAGAGAGGTCTTTGACGTAGCCATTGAAATCCTCAATAAAGCTAGAAGACTGAAGAAACACAGAGAGTCATTGCAAAGAAAGCATTCTCCAAGGAAGACATACAGATGGCCAACAAACACCTGAAAGATGCTCAGTCTTGCTCAAGATTAGAGAAATGTCAACCTAAACTGTCATGAGATACCACCTCACATTGGTCAGAAGGCCATTATCAAAAAATCTACAAAAATTGCTGGAGAGGGTGTGGAGAAAATGGAACCCTCTTGCACTGTTGGTGGGAATGTAAACTGATACAGCCACTATGGAAAACAGTGTGGAGATTCCTTAAAAAACTAGGAATAAAAATACCATCAATTCAGTCCAGCTCAGTTCAGTCGCTCAGTCGTGTCCAGCTCTTTGTGATCCCATGAATCACAGCACGCCAGGTCTCCCTGTCCATCACCATCTCCCGGAGTTCACTCAGACGCACATCCATAGAGTCCGTGATGCCATCCAGCCATCTCATCCTCTGTCATCCCCTTCTCCTCCTGCCCCCAATCCCTCCCAGCATCAGAGTCTTTTCCAATGAGTCAACTCTTTGCATGAAGTGGCCAAAGTACTGGAGTTTCAGCTTTAGCATCATTCCTTCCAAAGAAATCCCAGGGCTGATCTCCTTCAGAATGGACTCGTTGGATCTCCTTGCAATCCAAGGGACTCTCAAGAGTCCTCCAACACCACAGTTCCAAAGCATTAATTCTTCGGTGCTCAGCCTTCTTCACAGTCCAACTCTCACATCCATACATGACCATAGGAAAAACCATAGCCTTGACTAGACGGACCTTAGTCGGCAAAGTAATGTCTCTGCTTTTGAATATACTGTCTAGGTTGGTCATAACTTTTCTTCCAAGGAGTGTCTTTTAATTTCATGGTTGCTGTCGCCATCTGCAGTGATTTTGGAGCCCCAAAAAGTAAAGTCTGACACTGTTTCCACTGTTTCCCCATCTATTTCCCATGTAGTGATGGGACCGGATGCCATGATCTTCATATGATCCAGTATTCCCACTACTGGGCATATACACTAAAAAAAAATTAGAATTGGAAAAGAGACATGTACCCCTATGTTCATTTCAGTACTATTTACAATAGCTAGGACATGGAAGCAACCTAGGTGTCCAGTGACAAATGGATAAAGAAGCTGAGGTACATATATACAAGAGAATATTACTTGGTATTAAAAGGAACACGTTTGAATCAGTTCTAATGTGGTAGATGAAACTAGAGCCTATCATACAGAGTGAAGTAAGTCAGAAAGAGAAAAACAAACATTGTATACTAACGCATTTATATGGACTCTAGAAAGATGGTACTGATGAACCTATTTGCAGCATAACAGTGATGATGTAGACATAGAAAACAGACTTATGGACATGGAGGCGGGTAGAGGAAGGAGAGGGTGGGACACACGGAGACAGCATCATGGAAACATATACACTCCATATGTAAGGTAGATAGCCAACAGGGATTTGCTGTATGACTCAGGGAACTAAAACCAGGGCTCTGTAACAGCCTAGAAGGGTGGGATGGGGTGGGAGGGAGGTTCAAAAGGGAGGAGACGTATGTATACCTATGATTGATTCATGTTGATGTATGTCAGAAAACAATACACTATTTGCTGGGAGCCAGCGTGAGGAATCCCGCCCATGGCAAAGGTCATGAGGAAGGAAGCCAGACATAATGCAAAGGCATGATTTGGCTTCAGGGGTTCCCCTAGGTTTTCCTGAACATCTACCCCCAAAACCAGAGTCTGCCTGCCTTATTGTACTGTGCTTTCCATTCTTCTGCCTCTAAAAGGAATTAACTTAGGGCCTCCGTTAACAGTCTCCTGCATATAAAAAGAATATCTTGGCTGAAACCCCTCTGATAGCTTTCTAACTTACCTGACCAGTCTGCCCAGACTTTTACAACTTGTGATTGTTTACAGCCCCCAACTGCGAGAGGCACAAGGCTTAAAACATCTGAAAGATACAGAGCCTTTTCTAAAGAGCTAAAAATTATATTGGTTATGGGTTTCACTGTTGAGTCAATGACTGCTTCCAGGCCTCCATATTCTTTATCTTTTAGGCACCTGAAAGATATTAATCAATGTAATTGGGGTATAAAAAAGGAATATAGTAGTTTTGATGTTAGCAACACTAGACTTCTGAGTTAATTACTTTTCCCTTTGTTATAAATTATTGTGTCCTTGCTATGTAAGAATGTAACTTTATTTAGTACTTTCTGAGAGTGGCACCAGACTTTGGGAAGAATAACACAAATAAGTTCTCTGGTTGACAGATCCTTATCATAAAAGGGCCATAAAATGTTAATTGGCCTTCTGGCCAGAAGATGATGTAAATCACCTAAGACTTGTGTATACAACTAGGTATGCAGAGAGAAAGCCTGGTCTCGATAAGAGTCAGGGCTGCTGACAGTGCATAATTTTGTATTATCCATTGATCTCTATGGAAAATCAAGAGTATATAAGGCCTTTCCAGACAATAGAGGATGGGCCAGTCACTGGAAAGACTGGTTTCCCCCGTGTCTTCTTTTCTTACTCTATTTTCAGGCTGAATTCCCATCTGGGATGTGGAGGCTCGCCATGTCTACTTACTTGCCCCGGCTTCTAAGACCCATGAGAGAGGGAGCCCAAGGTGGGGCACCTCCGCTATTCAAGCAGGCACCAGTGGCCTAACATAGATGGTGCAAATCTCTTGTCCTGAGGTTTTATTAGTTCTCCACGTAAACCAAGTAATTCAGCATCTTTTCTCCACTAAATTTCCCACTACACTATTTCTTACTAATCTCTCTTTATATTTATAAATAAATAAGTTTTTCCTCGCCACATCGTCCACACTTCGAATTACCCTGGATCCACTGGGGCTGGACCCTGGCAAATACTGTACAACAGTTATCCTTCAATTAAAAATAAATAAATTTTAAAAAGATATTAAGCAAAAAAGTGAGAAATCAATATCAAAATGAGAAATATCAGATACTTAAAAAACATTAATTTGGAAATTAAATTTCCACTTTTAAATGATGGGTGTACCTAAAAAACCATAGCAAGGAAAATTAGGAAATATTTGTGACAAAACAAAAATGAAAAGAAAATTTTCAGAATTTGTTGCATGCAGTGAAAGCCGCCCAATGCAATTAAATATACTGTGGAATCCTGAACAAGGCGTGAAAACTAATAATGGACTGTAGCATAAAATTTTGTGAAATTTGATCAAAATCTGTATTTTAGTTAATAACACTGCTGATGGCATCACTGACTCAATGAATATGAGTTTTGGCAAACACCAGGAGATAGTGAAGGACAGGGAAGCCTGGCATGCTGCAGTTCATGGGATTGCAAAGAGTCAGACATAGCAACTGAACAACAATATACCTCAATGTTGAAGAAGGAAGAGAAATATACCCCCAGACTCATATTCTATTCCATTTATACTCGTATTAAATGTTTTAACTGGAATTTTCCATTTTTAATTCTAGACAGCCCTAGGCACGGTTTTGCTGTCCACTTTCAAAGCTTTATTGGTATTGTTGCTGCTAGTTTTCAGGCTGCCTTCTGTCTCCTCCTGACTCTCTCTTTGATTAGATTTCAACTTTTCTGTTGAAGGATCCTCTTGTGTTCCTTCTTCTGGCCATTGGCCCCCTTAGCTGACTATTATGCTCCACTTTTCTCTTGGTTTTCCTCTCTCTTGGAAGCCACGTTCACCTGTTCTATCTTGGTGGCCATAGTAGAACTGAAGGTCTCAGTCGCTCAGCCATGTCTGATTCTGTGGCCCCAGGGACCCTAGCCCAGCAGGCTCCTCTGTCTGTGGAATTTTCAAAAAGAACATATAAGAACACTGGAATGGGTAGCCATTCCCTTCTCCAGGAAATATTTGCGAATCAGGGATTGAACACTTGTTTCCTGCATTGCAGGCAGATTCTTTACCAACTGAGCCACCAGGAAGCCCAACTAGAAATGGTAGGAGGTCATTAAATTACAAGTCCTTATGGGTGGGACAAGCAGTAGAAGACAACTAAGATGCAAAAGAGAGAGCTGTTTGCTAGGCAGGGAGAGAGAGCACTTCTAATTGGCTGATCCATGCATACCTGCAAATCTGCGGGGAAGCTGCTAGTGCTTCCTGGAGCATGTGTAACATGCTCAATTTCCCTGTTCCTAAAGTCCAGGGAGGTGTCTGTGAGAGCATTTTCTGCTTTTAGTACTTTCATGTTTATTATTAAAATAAATCTCCCTTAGCTGACTGAGGTAACCTGTGTGTCCATTCCCAGATGATGGAATTCAGACATTACTTTAAGAATACTTAAGGGACCTTTACAGAGTGCAAAAAATTTGGAAAATGTGCATTTAATTTAAAAAAAAGTACTGCATTGTCATTGAATATATTTTGTTCATTGTTAAAAAATGACTGCAAGTCTCATTCACAAAAAAGGTAGTATTGCTTTTTGAGTACTTAAAAAGTTGCTTTTTCCATATGACTGTTTATGATTTTTAAAAATAATTTCCCAAGCATTTGTTAGTTTGCTAATACTTTTATAAAATTGTAATGTTGATTAAAATAAAATACAATTTATAATTGCTTTAGATTTATGAATGCCTGCTTCTTTTAGCATGAGAGTATATCGAACACAGAAATCACAAAGAATCATCTGACCTACATCCATATATATATATATATATATATATATATATATATATATACACACACACATATACATATATATATATACATCTCTACCTAGTGGGGTGCGATGGGGGAGCCCAGCTAGAGTCTGCTTCTAGCTATCCTTCAGTTCAGTTCAGTTCAGTTCAGTTCAGTAGCTCAGTAGTGTCCGACTCTTTGCGACCCCATGAAACGCAGCACGCTAGGCCTCCCTGTCCATCACCATCTCCCAGAGTTCACTCAGAGTCATGTCCATCGAGTCTGTGATGCCATCCAGCCATCTCATCCTCTGTCATTCCCTTCTTCTCCTGCCCCCAATCCCTCCCAGCATCAGAGTCTTTTCCAATGAGTCAACTCTTCTCATGAGGTGGCCCAAGTACTGGAGTTTCAGTTTTAGCATCATTCCTTCCAAAGGGCTGATCTCCTTCAGAATGGACTGGTTTGATCTCCTTGCAGTCCAAGCGACTCTTAAGAGTCTTCTCCAACACCACAGTTCAAAAGCATCAATTTTAGGACTTACCATATCTGGTGAGTCAGCCTAGAGGGAACATAGCCCCACCCATCAACAGAAAATTGGATTAAAGATTTACTGAGCATGGCCCCACCCATCAGAACAAGACTCAGATTACCCCACAGCCAATTCCTTCCTTCAGGAAGCTTCCACCAGCCTCTTATCCTTATTTATCAGAGGGCAGACAGAATGAAAATCACAATCACAGGAAACTAACCAATCTGATCACATGGACCACAGCCTTGTCTAGCTCAGTGAAACTATGAGCCATGCCATGTAGGGCCACCCAAGACTGATGGGTCATGGTGGAGAGTTCTGATAAAAACGTGGTCCACTAGAGAAAGGAATGGCAAACCACTTCAGTATTCTTGCCTTGAGAACCCCATGAGTGGTATGAAAAGACTAAAAGATACGACAATGAAAGATGAACTCCCCAGGTTGGTAGGTACCCAATATGCTACGGCAGAAAAGTGGAGAAATTGCTCCAAAAGAATGAAAAGACTGAGCAAAAAAAAAAAAAAAAAGCCCAGTTGATGATGTTACTGGTGATGAAAGTAAAGTCTAATGCTGTTAAGAATAATATTGCATAGGAACCTGGTATGTTAGGTCCATGAATAAAGGTAAATTGGAAGTGATCAAACAGGAGATGGCAAGAGATAACACTGACATTTTAGGAATCAGTGAACTAAAATGGACTGGGATGGGTAACTTTAACTCAGATGACCATATATCTACTACTGTGGACAAGAATCCCTTAGAAGAAATGAAGCAGCTCTCAATAAAAAAAAAAAGAGAGAGAGAGAGAGAGAGTCTGAAATGCAGTACTTGGGTATAATTTCAAAAATGATAGAATAATCTCTGTTCATTTCCAAGGCAAACCATTCAATATCATAGTAATCCAAGTCTATGCCCCAACCACTAATGCCAAAGAAGCTGAAGTTATACAGTTCTATGAAAAATGTCTACAAGACCTTCTAGAACTAATGACAAAAAAACAATGTCCTTTTCATCATAGGGGACTGAAATGCAAATGTAGGAAGTCAAGAGATACCTGAAGTAACAGGCAAATTTGGCCTTGGAGTACCAAAGGAAGCAGGGCAAAGGCTAACAGAGTTTTCCCAAGAGAACACACTGGTCCTAGCAAACACCCTCTTCCAACAACACAAGAGAAGACTCTACACCTGGACATCACCAGACAGTCATATTGATTATATTCTTTGCAGCCAAAGACGAAGAAGCTCCATTCAGTCAGCAAAAACAAGACTGGGAGCTGACTGTGGCTCAGATCATGAAGTCTTTATTGCAAAATTCAGACTTAAATTGAAGAAAGTAGGGAAAACCACTAGATCATTCAGGTATGACCTAAATAAAATCCCTCATGATTATACAGTGGGAATGACAAATAGATTCAAGGGATTAGATCTGATAGACAAAGTGCCTGAAGAATTATGGACAGAGATTCCTAACATTGTATTTGGTGGTGACCAAAAGCATCCCAAGAAGAAGAAATGCAAAAAGGCAAAGTGGTTGTCTGAGGAGGCCTTATAAATAGCTGAGAAAAAGACAAGTGAAAAGCAAAGGAGAAAAGGAAAGACATACCCATCTGAATGCAGAGTTCCAAAGAATAGCAAGGAGAGATAAGAAAGCCTTCCTCAGTGATCCATGCAAGGAAATAAATGAGAAGAAGAGAATGGGAAAGACTAGAGATCTCTTCAAGAAAGTTAGAGATGCCAAGGGAATATTTCATGAAAAGATAGGCACAATAAAGGACAGAAATGGTATGGACCTAACAGATGCAGAAGATATTAACAAGAGGAGGCAAGAATACACAGAAGAATTTTACAAAAAAAAAAAAAATCTCAGTGACCCAGATAACCATGATGGTGTGATCACTCACCTAGAGCCAGACATCCTGGAGTGCAAAGTCAAAGGAACTGGAGGTGATAGAATTCCAGCTGAATTATTTCAAATCCTAAAAGATGATGCTGTGAAAGTACTATACTCATTATGCCAACCACTTTGGTAAACTCAGCAGTGGCCACAGGGCTGGGAAAAGGCAGTCTTTATTCCAATCCAAAGGAAGGGCAATGCCAAAGAATGTTCAAACTACTGCATAATTGCACTCATCTCACATGCTAGCAAAGTAATGCTCAAAATTCCCCAGATATGCTTCAATAATACATAAACCAAAAACTTCCAGATATTCAAGCTGGATTTAGAAAAGGCAGAGAAATTGGATATCAAATTGCCAATATCCATTGGACCAAAAAAAAAAAAACAAAAAGAGAATTCCATGGAAACATCTACTTCTTCATTGACTATGCTAAAGCCTTTGACTGTGTGGATAAACAGGCTGTGAAAAATTATTTAAGAGATAGGAATACCAGACCACCTTACCTGCTTCTTGGAGAAATCTATATGCAGGTCAGGAAGCAACAGTTAGAACTGGACATGAAATGACGGATTGGTTCCCAATTGGGAAAGGAGCGAGTCAAGGCTGGGTATTGCCACTCTGTTTATTTAACTTATATGCAGAGTACATCATGCAAAATGCCAAGCTAGATAAAGCACAAGAATCAGGATTGCTGGGAGAAATATCAATAATCTCAGATATGTAGATGACACCATCCTCATGGCAGAAAGTAAAGAGGAACTAAAGAGCCTCTTGATGAAAATGAAAGAGGAGAGTGAAAAAGCTGTCTTGAAACTCAACACTGCAAAAATGAAAATCAATACTTCTGGTACCATCACTTCATGGCAAATAGATGAGGGAATAATGGAAAGAGTGACAGATTTTATATTCTTGGGCTCCAAAATCACTGCAGATTGTGACTGCAGCCATGAAATTAAAAGACACTTGCTCCTTTGGAAGAAAAACTATGACCAACCAAGATAGCATATAAAAAGCAGAGACATTACTTAGCTGACAAAGAACTATATACAGTCAAAGGTATGGTTTTTCCAGTAGTCATGTATGGATGAGAGAGTTGGACAGTAAAGAAAGCTGAGCCTCAAAGAAGTGATGCTTTTGAACCGTGGTGCTGGAGAAGACTGTTGAGTCCCTTGGACTGCAAGGTGATTAAATTCATCAGTCCTATAGGAAATTAGTCTGAATATTCATTGGAAGGAGTAATGATGCTGCCGAAGCTCCAATACTTTGACCACATGATGTGAAGACCTGACTCAGTGGAAAAGACCCTGACACTGGGAAAGACTGGGGGCAGGAGGAGACGGGGATGACAGAGGATGAGATGGTTGGTTGGCATCACCTACTCAATGGGTATGAGTTTGAGCAAGCTCTGGGAGTTGGTGATGGACAGGGAAGTCTGGTGTGCTGCAGTTCATGGGGTTGCAAAGAGTCAGACACAGCTGAGTGACTGAACTGAACTGAAAGGTGTTTGTTGGCTTAATATTGTTTTCTTGAGGGTTTTCACAGATGGGCATTGTTCCCATGCCAGCAGTGAACTGGAGGAAACAAGTGTCTAGAACAGCCAGTTGGTGTCTAACTGATACTGGTTTCTGATAGGACTTCAGAAACTTAGAGCTGAGTTCTTTAGACACAAGGACTGGTTGAAGAAGCTGTTTTTTTGCGAGGTTCTTTGGAGAGAGCTCAGGTTCAAGTGACTAATGACAAAGTGCACTCCAATAGCTGTCTATTGTAGGTGCAGTGGCCAGATTCAAAGAATAAGGGCATCGGGATTTGGTGGACATATAAACCTCAAGGATTCCAGACACACGGGATGTTTACCATCCCTACTTTATAGGATTTTTGTGAGAAACACTGAGGTAAGGTGCAAAGGCAAAATCACTGCATACAAGTTAAGGAACTGTACAGAGAAGACGAAATAATAAAATATCATATAAAGTAAATAATAATATAGGAATTATAGGAAAAAAGGCTAGACCTTTGTCATAATGTTAACTGGCTTTCCAAATTTAGATAATAATTTTAATGACTTTTTTCTGTTTATAAAATTCTTGTGATGCATATATCAGAGGCTTATAAAATATCTCAAGTTACATAAAAATATTTCTATTATTGCAATACACAAAGGCTAAGAATTAAATATCAATCCAATAATTTAGGCTTCCCTGGTGGCTCAGAGAAGAATCTGTCTGCAGTGCTGGAGACCTGGGTTCAATCCCAGGGTCAGGAAGACTCCCTGGAGAAGGGAATGGCAACTCACTCCAATACTCTAGCTTGGAGAATTCCATGGGCAGAGGAGCCTGGTGGGCTACAGCCCACAGATTTATTCATAAAACATCTGCTAAAACTTCAAAAGTTTTTTCTTAATGCTTCTTGTCCATCAAAACAATATAAAATTATTTTGTGCATGAGTGGAATCACTACTAATAAATACATCTCAGTTAATATGCACTGAGTGAGTGAGTGAAAGTTGCTCAGTCATGTCTCACTGTTTATGACTCCATGGACTGTATTCCATGGAATTATCTTAGCTGGATCTCACAGGTAACTTGCTGTAGCTTCTATATCAGCAACTGCTGTTTCACCTCGCACTTTTATATTATGGAGATGCCTTTTCTCCAGCCTGATGACTCAGTTGCTTTTGCTTCACTTTTTCTTCTGCATCTTCCTCACCTTTCTCGGCCCTCACAGAATTGAGGGCTTCTCAGATGGTGCTAGTGGTAAAGAACACACTTGCCAGTGCAGGAGACATAAGAGACAAGAGTTTGATCCCTGAGTCGGGAAGACCCTCTGGAGGAGGGCGTAACAACCCACTTCAGTATTCTTGCCTGGAGAATTCCCATGGACAGAGGAGCCTAGTGGGCTACAGTCTACAGGGTCACGAAGAGTTGGACCCAACTAAAGTAACTAAGCACACACAAACACAGAACTGAAGAGACTCAGAAACTTGCTCTGGATTATGCCTTGGTTTAAGGGAATGTTGAGACTGGTTTGATCTTTTATCCTGGCCACTACACCTTTCTTCATATGAGTAGTAAGGCTGTCTGATTTTCTTATCATTCATGTGCTTACAGCAGCAGCAAATTTAATTTCTATTAGGAAGTTTTCCTTTGCACTTAACACTGGGTTCACTGTTTGGCATAAGAGGTTTAGCTTTTGGCCTATCTCAGCTTTTGACCTGCCTTCCTCACTAAGCTTCAACCTATCTGGCTTTTGACTTAAATTGAGAGACATGGAACTCTTCCCTCCACTTGAGCACCTAGAGGCCACTGTGGGATTGTTAACAGGCCTAATTCAATATACTGCTGTGTCTCAGGGAATAGGGAGGCCTGAGGGAGAGAGATGGAATGGGTAGCCATGGAGCTGTTAGAACCATGGCATTCAGCAAGCGCCCTGGATTCTATGACTGTGGCCCATGTTGCCTCCCAACATCTATAATAGGAACTTCAAGATCCCTGATCAAAGAGTACCTTCAGTTCAGTTCAGTCACTCAGTCGTGTCCGACTCTTTGCGACCCCATGAATCACAGCACGCCAGGCCTCCCTATCCATCACCAACTCCCGGAGTTCACTCAGACTCACGTCCATCGAGTCCGTGATGCCATCCAGCCATCTCATCCTTGGTCGTCCCCTTCTCCTCCTGCCCCCAATCCCTCCCAGCATCAGAGTCTTTTCCAGTGAGTCAACTCTTCACATGAGGTGGCCAAAGTATTGGAGTTTCAGCTTTAGCATCATTCCTTCCAAAGAAATCCCAGGGCTGATCTCCTTCAGGATGCACTGGTTGGATCTCCTTGCAATCCAAGGGACTCTCAAGAGTCTTCTCCAACACCACAGTTCAAAAGCATCAGTTCTTCGGCACTCACCCTTCTTCACAGTCCAACTCTCACATCCATACATGACCACAAGAAAAACCATAGCCTTGACTAGATGGATCTTAGTCGGCAAAGTAATGTCTCTACTTTTGAATATACTATCTAGGTTGGTTATAACTTTTCTTCTAGGGAGTAAGTGTCTTCTAATTTCATGGCTGCAGTCACCAACTGCAGTGATTTTGGAGCCCCAAAAATAAAGTCTGATAGTTTCTACTGTTTCCCCATCTATTTCTCATGAAGTGATGAGATTGGATGCCATGATCTTTGTTTTCTGAATGTTGACCTTTAAGCCAACTTTTTTCACTCTCCTCTTTCACTTTCATCAAGAGGCTTTTTAGTTCCTCTTCACTTCCTGCCATAAGGGTGGTGTCATCTGCATATCTGAGGTTATTGATATTTCTCATGGCAATCTTGATTTCAGCTTGTGTTTCTTCCAGTCTAGCATTTCTCATGATATACTCTGCATAGAAGTTAAATAAGCACGGTGACAATATACAGCCTTGATGTACTCCTTTTCCTATTTGGAACCAGTCTGTTGTTCCATGTTCAGTTCTAACTGTTGCTTCTTGACCTGCATACAGATTTCTCAAGAGGCAGGTCAGGTGGTCTGGTATTCCCATCTCTCTCAGAATTTTCCACATACCTTAACAAGTGTAATAATAATATAAATGTTTACAACATTGTGAGCAAATGTGTTGGAGAAATGGTGCCAATAGACTTACTGAAAGCATAGTTGTCACAAACCTTCAGTTTGCGAAAAAAAAAAAAAGTAATATCTGCCAAGTTGAATAAAATGAAGAACAATACAACGAGGTCTGCCTGTATACAGATATCCATATATTGAATATATACTATAGCCCAGATAGTTTACTTATATAACTTAATTAACACTTAAAATAACTCTGAAACAAGCATCATCATTAAACCACAGTTTAATTAAACCACTAATGAGAAAAAAAAGGCTAATTAAGCCCAGATACACTTGCTTATGGAAGTTGATATTTCAACTTTTGCAACATATGCTTAAACTGAAATTTTATTTTAAAGTTAACTTTTTCCTTTTTTAAAAACATGAACTGAGTGCAGTTTAACAAATTTTCTGAGATGTTTCTATACTGCTATTTTCATATTGTGATACTGAAGGGAATTCTCCCTTGGTAACTGTCACTCACCTCAGTTTCAGCTAAATTTCATTCTATTATTAGCCCCATAAAGAATACATCTCAACAGAATGCTCATTGTCTTTTCAGTTTCAGTTTATGTTTTCATTATTATAGAATGAGTGTCAAAGGAAATATTTCATTAAAAGTTAATTTTAATTTAATGAATAATAATGTTGTTTTGGTAATATTCCCAAATTTTACCACCTTCCAATAAACTTCATTATGAAATTTATTGATAACATATCATAGATGTATAAATTAGACTAAACTGGTAACAATAAATGATGTTCACTGTTTGTAGTAACAAAAAACAGGCCAGATTCTAATTTTTAGAGACACAAATGCTATTACTTATATATGAAATCTAAAAAAAAAAAAAAAAAAGGCTGTTGTTACTGCTTAGTCACTAAGTCTTTTCTGACCCTTTGTGACTCCATGGACTGTCCATGGCATTTTCCAGGCAAGAATACTGGAATGGGTTTCCATTTCTTCCTCCAGCTCATCTTCCAAACCCAGGGATTGAACCCATGTCTCCTGCATTGGGTTCTTCTACAGTTGAACTACCTGGGGAACACTGCCCAACCCCACCCCCCAAATGGTACAAATGAACTTATTTACAAAACAGAAATAGAGTCACACATGTAGAAAACAAACCTATGGTTACCAAGGGGGAGAGGGTGGGAGGGATACACTGGGAGGTTGGGATTGACAAATATACAGTCTCATATACAAAAAGTAACTAATTAGGGACCTGCTATATAGCACAGGAAACAAAAAATAAATAAGAGATATGAGGCATTCATAAAAGATGGCCAGGAGCCACTGTAGTTATGGCACAGTGATCTTTTTTTTTTTCCCCTGAAAGCAAAGCACTTATGGTCTCTCCAGATGGAGCACATTTTTGTTTCTCATTCTGTTCAGCTGGCAATCTCATTCAGTTAAGTAGAATAAAGACATTTAAGAGCAAAATGGGTCCCTGATCAGCACTAAAGGCAGCTCTTGTTTAAAGGAACTTAGGAAAACCCACTGTGAATCATTTTAAACCATGGTGCTTTCTTACCTCTCAAATAGTTTTAGTTCAGGCTTTTCAGAGGTCTTGTGATGGAAACTCATCATCATTAGTATGACCTCTGTCCAAGGAAAGTTCCAAGCAAGAATACTGGGGGATTTCCAATTCCTACTCCAGAGATAGAAGGACAATTGCTGTAAAAATTAAGTAGAGTCAAGAGTGAATGAAATGGACTCTGCCTGTACACGATGATATGGTGGTTGGGGCAGGCACATAGGAACAGAGGCTATATGGTCTGAGACCTTAGGGAAGGGGGGAGGGGCAGTGACAATACGGACCACAGCGTTTGGTCTAGACAGTGGGAACAACAAGTGATAAGTTCCTGGAACATATCTATCATTCTTGAGGGCAAGCAGAGGACAACGTGGCCAGTGGAGACATTACATACTGAACAGCAGATGAGGAGACGGGAGCCGCTGGTCAGGGGTGGATCCTGCGCGTGCTCACTCATGTTCCAGCCATGGTGCCCCCTCAAACTGTAGCCCAGGAGGCTCCTCTGTCCCTGGATTTCTCAGGCAAGAATACTGGATTGGGTTGCCATTTCCTGACCTAGGGGTTGAACCCGCTTCTACACGGGCAGGTGGGCTGTTTCACCACTGAGGCCCCACGGAAGCCCAGGGGTGGATGGTGCTGTAGCTCATATTCACAGAAAGGACTTGCAGTACATTTTGGATTTGCGGAGTGGGCTTTGTTTGCTTCTCTGGTGGCTCAGAGGTTAAAGCGTCTGCCTGCAATGTGGGAGACCTGGGTTTGATCCCTGGGTCAGGAAGATCCCCTGGAGAAGGAAATGGCAACCTACTCCAGTACTCATGCCTGGAGAATCCCTTGGACACAGGAGCTTGGTGGGCTACAGTCCACGGGGTCGCAAAGAGTTGGACACGACTGAGCGACTTCACTTTCACTTTCACTTTTGTTTGCTTTGGAGCAAAGGAGGGGAATGAGCCATGGGGTCCTGGCTGGAGTGAGAGCACCTGCAACTATCCTCATGCTACAGAAATGCTACTAGAATTCACTTTTGTCTATTTTTTTCTTCCATAGTTTGGAATAGTATTTGAAATATAATGACATAAATATTTTAAGTATTTGTCAAATAAGTGAATCAACAATTGAATAAAATGACAAGACAGTGAAAATCTTCACTGGTCAAACCTATAAGTACGACGAACTACACAAATGGAAATAATGAGAACTTAGATATAATTCCACAAGATTCCTAAGCCACGTAGTGGAATGCATGGTTTTGATTATATGAGAATATAATGTATTTCAGAGAAAGACAGCATCTACAAAGATTGAAAACAGCTTTCCTCCTGTTGAATTAACATATATTCAAATTTAAAAAAACTAGTGATAAACACAGTGAAATGTGAGCTAGAATAAAAAGAATGGACAAGAAATTTTTACATTTCAAAACTACAAATAGATACTCTCTAGAAATACAGCTCAGGGGCCTTATGAAGGAGTTCATACCAAGATGCGTTCACTTACAAACACAACACTGCATCACTCTGGATGAATGACTTAAAAAGTATGTTTTACCACTTAAAAAGCAATGGTAGGAGAAATAAGGAATATCACATAATTAGAAACAGCTGCCTACGCTAATTGAATTTTATTCTGGACATCCAGCATAAGTTATGAGATGCATCATTCAGTGGAATGCCATAGGCAAAGTTTGTCTTCATATCAGAAATATGTCACATTTTTTCAATTTATACATAGAATGATGTCAGCTGAATGCCTCTTTAGTAGCATATATTTAGCTGCTATTAATGTAATGTTCAGTTCAGTTCAGTTCAGTCGCTCAGTTGTGTCCGACTCTTTGCGACCCCATCAATCGCAGCACGCCAGGCCTCCCTGTTCATTACCATCTCTCAGAGTTCACTCAGACTCATGTCCAGCGAGTCTGTGATACCATCCAGACATCTCATCCTCGGTCGTCCCCTTCTCCTCCTGCCCCCAATCCCTCCCAGCATCAGAGTCTTTTCCAGTGAGTCAGCTCTTCGCATGAGGTGGACAAAGTACTGGAGTTTCAGCTTTAGCATTATTCCTTCCAAATAAATCCTAGGGTTGATCTCCTTCACAATGGACTAGTTGGATCTCCTTGCAGTCCAAGGGACTCTCAAGAGTCTTCTCCAACACCACAGTTCAAAAGCATCAATTCTTAAGCACTCAGCCTTCTTCACAGTCCAACTCTCACATCCATACATGACCACTGGAAAAAACATAATCTTGACTAGACTGACCTTAGTCAGCAAAGTGATGTCTCTGCTTTTGAATATACTATCTAGGTTGGTCATAACTTTTCTTCCAAAGAATAAGCGTCTTCTAATTTCATGGCTGCAGTCACCATCTGCAGTGATTTTGGAGCCCAAAAAAATAAAGTCTGACACTGTTTCCACTGTTTCCCCATCTATTTCCCATGAAGTGATGGGACCAGATGCCATGATCGTTTTCTGAATGGTGAGCTTTAAGCCAACTTTTTCACTCTCCTCTTTCACTTTCATCAAGAGGCTTTTAGCTCCTCTTCCTTTCTGCCATAAGGGTGGTGTCATCTGCATATCTGATGTTATTGATATTTCTCATGGCAATCTTTATTCAAGCTCTTGTTTCTTCTAGTCCAGCGTTTCTCATGATGTACTCTGCATAGAAGTTAAATAAGCAGAGTGACAATATACAGCCTTGACAGACTCCTTTTCCTATTTGGAACCAGTCTGTTGTTCCATGTCCAGTTCTAACTGTTGCTTCCTGACCTGCATACAGGTTTCTCAAGAGGCAGGTCAGGTGGCCTGGTATTCCCATCTCTTTCAGAATTTTCCACAGTTTCTTGTGATCCACAGTCAAAGGCTTTGGCATAGTCAATAAAGCAGAAATAGATGTTTTTCTGGAACTCTCTTGCTTTTTCCATGATCCAGCAGATGTTGGCAATTTGATCTCTGGTTCCTTTGCCTTTTCTAAAACCAGCTTGAACATCTGGGAGTTCACGGTTCATGTATTGCTGAAGCCTGGCTTGGAGAATTTTGAGCATTACTTTACTAGCATGTGAGATGAGTGCAATTGTGTGGTTATACCAAGGTTAATTGATATTGACCCACTGACTCATCTATTTATACACTATCTCTTATATTTCAAAACAGTCTGTTTTTCAGTTAATTTCATTCAATTGTTATAATAATTTGAATGATGGTTCAAAAAGTATGTTTATCAATTTTGTGATATAATAAAACTCAAAAGGATAGCTAAGTTGTTAGGAAATAAAATCTAATGTCACTAAGTTCTAAAATGATATGAAACTAAATAAAATATAATGTGATCATATATAAGATATATGAGCACAAAAAATAATGTCTAAAATATGACTTTGATCATAGGAAATAATTAGAAAGAGAATTCAGAAAAGTTAATTTGATCAAAGCATAAATGTATCTGGTATCAGGATATGACTTTATTCTTGAAAATTTGGTTTACTTCCTCTGGGAAGCCTGCCTGAACCCAAAATGGTATTTTGGACACTATTTTTCTATAGATAATTTGGTTTGGTTAATGCTACTTCCCAAAATAGATACTATGAAATAGAAACTTTAAAATACATTAATCATAATTCTTCTAACAAATTAAAAAAATCCTTATAATTTACTATAACTGTAAGGATACAGAGGTACCAAAAAATAACTGTAAGTTACACCTAATGTTTGTAAATTGTTTAATTGCTCCTTATATATGTACATTTTAAATGTAAGAACTCTGTTTCCTCAACCCAAAGTGACATACAGATTCAGATGCAATCAGTATCAAATTATCAAGGGCACTTTTCACAGAAGTATAACAAAAAATTTCGCAATTTGTATGGAAACCGAAATGACTCCAAATAATAAAAGCAATCTTGAGAAAGAAGAAAAGAGCTGGTGGAACCAGCCCCCTTGAACTTAGACTTACTACAAAGCTATAGTCAACAAAAGAGTATGGCACTGGCACAAAAACAGGAATATAGATCTATAGAATAGGATAGAGTCCAGAGATAAACCCATGCAACTCTGGCCACCTAGCCTATGAGAAAGGAGGCAAGAATATACAATGGAGAAAAGAGAGCCTCTTTAATAAGTGATGCTTGGAAAACTAGACAGCTACGTGGAAAAGACTGAAAGAATACACTTTAACATCATACACAAAAATAAACGTATTTATTTATTATTATTTTTATTGAATTGAATTTATCATTGTTATTTTATTGAATTTATTATTCAATAAAATGAATTAAATACCTAAATGTAAGGGTGAATACTGACTAAAGGAATTAAAAACAAACAAACAAATGGGATGTAATTAAACTTACAAGCTTTTGCACAACAAAGGAAACCATAAACAAAATGAAAAGACAACCATCAGAATGGTAGGAAATATTTTTCAATACACTGACTAACAAAGGACTAATCTCAAAACTATACAAACAGCTCATACAACTCAATATAAAACACAAACCAAATAACACAATCAAAAACCAGGCAGACAGTCAGAATGGCTGCTATCCAAAAGTCTATAAGCAATAAATGCTGGAGAGTGTGTGGAGAAAAGGGAACCCTCTTACACTATTGGTGGGAATGTAAACTAGTATAGCCACTATGGAGAACAGTGTGGAGATTCCTTAAAAAACTGGTAATAGAACTGCCTTATGACTCAGCAATCCCATTGCTGGGCATAAACATGGAGGAAACCAGAACTGAAAGAGACTTGTGTACCCCAATGTTTATCACAGCACTGTTTATAATAGCCAGGACATGGAAGCAACCTAGATGTCCATCAGCAGATGAATGGATAAGAAAGCCGTAGTACATATACAAAATGGAGTATTCCTCAGCCATTAAAAAGAATACATTTCATCAGTTCTAATGAGGTGGATGAAACTTGAGCCTGTTATGCAGAGTGAAGTAACTCCGAAAGAAAAACACCAATACAGTATACTAACACATATATATGGAATTTAGAAAGATGGTAATGATAACCCTGTATGCGAGACAGCAAAGAGACACAGATGTATAGAACAGTCTTTTGGACTCTGTAGGAGAGGGAAAGACTAAGATGACTTGAAATGGCATTGAAACATATATAATATCATATATGAAACAAATTGCCAGTCCAGATTCGATGCATGATACAAGATGCTTGGGGCTGGTTCACTGGGATGGCACAGAGGGATGGTATGGAGAGGGAGGTGGGAGGCGGGTTCAGGAGGGGAACACACGTATACTCATGGTGGATTCATGCTGATATACAGCAAAACCAATACAATATTGTAAAGTAATTAGCCTCCAATTAAAATCAATAAATTTATATTAAAAATAATAAAATAAAAATAAAAATTAGGGCAAATTGTTAAAAAACATACATAACAACAATGAAGGGTTGAGTTAACTGGCACTTTGAGAACTGTATTTCCCTTTATAGCAGCAATAACTTTAAAGAAAATTTTCTATTACAAGCAAAAATAATGAGGTATACATAAGAAAAAAATTTAAATAGGGGAAATTTTGTACAGGTGCTAATAAACTCAAAAGGACTAGGAAAAAAAAAAAAAAAAAACAGGCAGAACATCTAAAGAGCCATTTCTCCAAAGAAAATACATAGGTGGCCAAGGTCACATGAAAATATGCTCAGCATCACTAATTATTAGAGAAATGCAAATCAAAACTACAATGAGGTATCCCCTCACATTGGTCAGAATAGCCATCTCAAATAATCTATTGATACAATGAATGCTGCAGAGTGTGGAGCAAAGGAAAGCCTCCTACACTGTTGAAGGGAATTTAAATTTGTATAGCCACTATGGAGATATTCTTTAAAAAGTGAAAATAGAGCTACCGAATGATCCAACAATCCCACTTCTGTATCTGGAGAAAACCATAATTCAAAATTATGCATGCACCCAGCTATTCACTGCAGCAGTATTTACAATATCCAGGGCATGGAAGCAACCTAAATGTCAATCAGCAGAATGGATAAAGAAGATGTGCTATTGTATATATGTATATGTATATGTGTCCATATATACAATGGAATAGCACTGAGCCATAAGAAAGGAATGAAATGGTGTGATCTACAGAGACATGGATGGACCTAGAGACTGCCACACAGAGTGAATTAAGTCAGAGAAAAACAAATTTTGCTGATATGTGGAATCTAGAAAAATGAGATAGGTGAACTTTTTATAAGCAGAAATAGTCACAGATGTAGAGAACAAACTTATGGTTGCCAGGGGAGAAAGGGAGGGGGATGAATTGGGAGACTGAGATCAATACATACACAGTATTGAAGCTATTAATATGTATAAAATAGATAACTAATGAGAACCTATTATATAGCATATGAAACTCACTCCTTGCTCTGTGGTAACCTAAATGGGAAGGAAATTTAAAAAAAAAAAAAGTGGGAATATGAATACTGATGACTGGTTCACTGTGCTGTACAGTAGAAACACAACACTGCAAAGCATCATGTCAATGTATGGCAAAACAAATACAGTATTGTAATGTAGAATAAAGTATTAAAAATAAATAAACTCAATTTCCTGGTTCAATAGTACTAAAAAAAAATAAAATAAATAAAAAGAAAAGGTGGGAGAAAGCATTTTAACCATTTCCTTATAACTCAGCTACTACTTTCCCCTCTAAATTCCACCTACTTTTATAGAAATCAGTACTTAAAATACCTGTTATTACTAAAATTATCAAATATGCCATAAAGATACAACTGCCAAAACAAAACATAAACCAACAATATCAGTAAAAACCCTGAGAAAAGTATCTGAACAAAGCAGGTGGTGCTAAGAGGTAAAGAGTCTGCCTGCAACGCAGGAGACGCAAGTTCAGTCCCTAGGATGTGAAGACCCCCTGGAGGAGGACGTGGCACCCACTCCAGTGTCCTCGCCTGGAGAATCCCACGGACAGAGCCTGGAGGAGGACGTGGCACCCACTCCAGTGTCCTCGCCTGGAGAATCCCAGGGACAGAGCCTGGAGGAGGACGTGGCACCCACTCCAGTGTCCTCGCCTGGAGAATCCCACGGACAGAGGAGGCTGGAGGGCTACATCCGGGGGGTTGCACAGAGGCAGACACGAATGAGCAACTGAGCACAACTGAGCACACACCCAGCATTTTATGAACATATTTTAATAAAGATCGCTGAGGTCCCACCAGGAAACAGCTTATGGGTGTTGGTATTTTTGAGGTAATTTTGACGTTTATTAAATAGGGCATACATTTGAAAATATAACTAAAATGTAGTATAATTAAAACATAATAAATATAAAACATTAAATCACAGACCAATGTAATATACTTGAAGTGTGTTTGGAGGGAAATTTTAGAGTACTAAATGCTTATTCTACAATAGAAGAAGGCTGAAATTAAGGAGATAAGAATCTAACTTTTTAATACAGAAAAATGTAGTAAAAGTCAAATGAAAGCAGAAATACCAATATGACTGTAAATTAATGAGAAAAATACTGTAGATAAGATGAAAATATTATTTTATTATTCATGATTAATAAATCAATAATTTCTTAGTGTAACAGATAAAGAAAAACTGAGAAAACCAAATAAATGATATTCGAAAGTAAAAGCAACATGAATTGAAGTATGGCAGACATTATACAATCTCTGAGGATGTTATGAATAAATGTGTCAATAAATATGAAAATTCTAACCCCACTGTGATAAATCTTTTCTCCAAGAAAAGTCTAGGCCCAGATAATCTTCACCCACAAGACTATCATAACTATAAATAAATAAATAATCCTAATATATGACAATAAACTAAAAGTTTAGTGAAATGAGAGGCACTACTCAGGTCATTTTTACAAAGTCACTATTACATTGTTACCAAAACTTGACAAGGATTCTATGAGAAAGAAAAATTCATGGCCAATATTTACTCACAAATAGACATACAAAATCACTAAAATATTAGCAAACCAAACCTATTAATAAATAAAAAGACAGATTTAGTCCATAAATTCAAAGTTTGCTTTCTATCAGAAATCAATAGATAGAAATAAAAAGAAGGAATTCAATAGATAGAGCATACTTAAAAACAAAGGAGAAAATGCATTTTAATCCAATAGATACAATCAAACAAAACATTTTGATTAAAATCAACATTAATTAAGATGTAAAAATGTAAAACTCTCAGAACGCCATACCCAGATGACTTAGTTTACAGGATATGGTACATTTTCATCAAGTAGATAAAACCCTAACACAAGTATCTAATTTGCTATTGTCAGAATCATAAGTCAAAACTAGCTATCGATATCCATTAGACAACATGACACTTGAACTCCTGGTAAATGCAGAAACAGTAAAAATAACTAAAATTATGAGGTACAGGATGGGAAGACATTTTGCACACTGTCACTGCTTACAGACATTATGAATATCTACACTGAGAATCCAAAATAACTTATAGGTAACTGATTATAATCCATAGAAGAGTTTAAAAAGTTTTCTAAAATGAGTCCACATTAAAAAATAATTAACCTTTCTCTATACCAGCAACAAATAGTTCAAAATCTTGATAAGATTAATAACATGCTCAACACCCATATAATGTTAATTTTCTAGGAAAGCCACTGAAAATGTCTGACAATAAAATTATAAACACATCCATAAAGATAACAAGCACCAAGGAATATAAACCACAGAATGAATAATTTAATATTGAAAATTACAAATTACTCCTTAATTTATCAATATATGTAACACAATATATGTAATACAATATTTTGTGTATATCTGTGTATGCGTACATAAAGTCTAAGAAGCTCAGTAAAATTTTAAAGAAATTTTAAAGAAAAATTTTATGTTAAGAATGGCAAGACATTCTCAAGGAAGAAAAGAAAGCAGGATGAATCAGATTTCAACAACTGCTATAAGATACAGTATTCAGCTTTGGCCACCTGATGCAAAAGAGCTTACTCTTTAGAAAAGAACCTGATTCTGGGAAAGAGTGAAGGCAGAAGGTAAAATGGATGATAGAGGATGAGATGGTTGTGTGGCATCACTGACTCAATGGACATGGGTCTGAGCAAGCTCTGGGAGTTGGTGATGGACAGGGAAGCCTGGTGTACACCATGGGGTGGCAGAGTCGGACATGACTGAGCAGCTGAACAGACATAACAGATTCATACATGAAACATTATGTTATTCTTTCAAAGATTTTTACTCATGGGACAGAACTGAGGAGCCAGAAAGATAACACACAAATATGGAATCTTTTAATAACAGATTCAACGCTTATGGTCTATGTGGAGAAAAAATACATTTTCTAGGAAATGGTGTTGTTGACTGGATAGCTAACTAGGCAAAACTAAATAAATATTGGGTCCCTATCTCACATGATATAAAAATGAAGATGAGCTGCATTTCAGACCGAATGTAAAAGGTAAAATTCTCAAGCTTAAAAATGTCAATATGGAACATCAATTAAATCTATCATTTAAAAATGATTTGCAAACTTGACAACAACAAAATTAAGAACTCATATTCATTAAACAATGTAGACAGACATTAAAAATTTTTACAATTTTGGGATAAGATATTTTCACTGTATACAGCCAGGAAAAGATCTTATTCAAAATAAGATTACTCTGTGGATCAATAAGAAAAAGAAATTTAAAAATTGGAAATAGAAAGGAATAGGAATTTTACCCCAAAGTAGGCATATATGGTTCACAAGCATAAATAAGAGATCAACTACATTAAAATTAGTAAAATGCAAATTCATGTGACAGTAAGTGCCTCACCATGATGAGAAGAAATGAAAAATCAGGCAACATTATGTGTTGACAGGATGCAGAGCAATGGGAATTCCATTCATTACTGGAGTAAAATAGGTATATCAACTTTGGGAAGCAGTTTGTCATATACTACATAGTAAAATTGAAATGTGTATTCCTTGGACATGAAATTCTGCTATTAAATATGTACCCTAAGAAAATATTGCCTCTATCCCATAACCATGAACAAGGATACTTAGAACAATATACATAACCAAAACTGGAGAACTCTCAAAATGTTCACAAAGGAGAAACTGTTGTAGAAAATTAAACAGCACGAACAATGAATCAACTAGAACTGCACACATGCAGATGGACGGGTCTCAGAAACAATTCTGAATGAAAGAGCAAAATTATACACTGTGATTCAATTGTTAGAGTCCAAACACAGGCAGAATGTAACAGTATTAGCTTAGATGTAAGAAACTACAGAGGAAAGTAAGTTGGAACATGGATTTCAAGGTTTGGAGGAGACAGAATAGCAGTAATAACCATATTACTTGGCCTATTTATTAAGGACGGAGGTGTTGATTTTGACTTTGTACCAGCATGTATATCTGTGTGTGGATACTCTTTTATTTATATTTTACGATATTTAAAAAATGATGAATTATAGTCTATTGTGCTTTTCATATATCCTCCAGTGATTCATACACATACTACTATTTAAGAGCTTTTTAACTGCACAAGACATGTCTACTTTAGGAAACTTGTTACAGTACCAATTTTCTTTATAGGTCAATTTCCCTTGCCCCAACTAAGGATGTAAAAATTAAAGGTATGTTTTCCAGTAGGCAGAAAGGGTAGTATTACACAGAAATAAATATGAAGTATTCCCTTTTGTATCCAAAATTTATTGGCACAAGCATAAGACAGGCACACCAAATCAAATGAAAATAATTTAGATGGATAATTACAGTTATCATTGGTGGAGTTTATAACATATATAAATAATAGGCCAATTATTTAAATATAAATATATAATCTATAGTCCTAATAGCAATTCTGCAAAGTAGAATATCAGAAAGACAGACTGACTTGCCACTTACACAAAAAAAGCTAGAATACGAGCCCAGTTGTATCTCTCACTCTCATGCGTGCCCTGTCATTTTGCCCAGGTTTTATTACTAGGTGTCTGATAGTGGGGTGCAATGGAGCATAAGAAGACCTGACTTAATCTTGCTCTGCATCTGGTTAGTCACTTGACTTTAGATAATATTCCATGAGTTTTAGGAACTCAGTTCTTTTTCTTTCCTTTTCTCTTTTAAGGAATTGAAGATTACAATACTTATCACTCTAAAGTTTAAACAAAATACATATGTAAAGCACCCAGCACAAAACATCTATTCAATACCTTTTAAGATGATGATGGTAATGATGATGAACTTTCTGTTAAATTATGGGAACAGCTTCCCAGTGGTTATAAAGAGGAACAGAGGGCTGGCTGAAGGGAGGGCTGATCAAGCAAACTGAGGGAGAAGATGAGAGAACTAGGAGAGTGAGAATACTGCTGAAGAGCTCGTGACCCTGCATAGAATCTTGGCCAAGCAAGGCTGGAGGGATGATGTAATCTGGAAGAGGCTGATGCTCTGAACACAGGGAACGTTCTGGGGCAAGCAGGGGTTAGGCGACAGCCTTACTAAGAGAAAAGGAACGAAAGAAGAAAATACAGGACTCTCACTATGTCAGGCACCCCTGACCCAGAGCTAAGAACATTTGCAGCCCCAAAGAGCCTCATAACCATGTGAATGCCCTCCCCTTTGTCTTCCTGGCTGGAGAGTTATGAGGAAGGTTGGCCAGAAGAATCTCAGCTTGCAGCTTCCCAGGGCTGTAGTAATCATCTGACCTGGGATGCGCAGTTTCACTGCTTGGCAGATGCTTTAGCAAAACACAGCTTCTCTATTCCTGTGATATCTTCACCATGACAAACAAAAGACCAACAAACAACAACGAGGCAACAGAGCTCCTTATTCTGAATAGTACAGCATGGACTTCTATCATCTTATTGTCCCTGGGTTACTACTTCTGCACCCGTCTGAATTCTTGTTGGCAACAACCTAATTCCTTATAGAAGGACTTCCTTTTACCCTTCACTTTTTCTAAGATGTAAAACGTTTCTTCTCTCCCTACCTCAAGACTAGAACTGTGCTACGCTAGATGAACCTACTGAATCCCACTGAACCACCTGCTAGCTTGCCCAAATATCATCAACCTCAGGTCCTTGGCTCCTCGGATCCACCTGCCAGTGTTTAGAACTGTGGTCCTCCTTTCATCCTTGTCCCAGCCAGTTAGATACACCACAGTTCCAATGAGTGAACCACGCTCAAGTGTGTGTCAAGTTAGGACTCGTGGAGCAATTCAAGATACCCTCAGTAATTACTGAAAAACATGCAGAAGTATACAACATGACAGGTTTCTAAAACTCAAATGACCTCTTGTTCATTTCCTATTGTAAATGCAATTCCTCTTTTTTTCCTTTCTGAAATTTGAAATTGTTTTGGTTCTGCCCATCATTGACCACCAATGGTGCCATGAAACCTACCTTCCTGAGCTCAGAAGGAAGGCTAATGAGAGATGCTGTAAGTGACAAAGCAAAGCAGCACTTGGCTTACACCGAACTCCATACCTGAGCGCATAGCCTCTTTCTGCATGCTGCCATAGTCATGCCAGTCCTTTCTTCTCAAACCATCTGTCCATGCATAGAACTGCCCATCTCCCAGGCCCAGTGGGAATGTCTGTGGAAAAGGAAAGTATTCAGAGCATAAAAAGGAGGTAGTTCCTTCTGTGTGGCTGGTAAACACAGCCAGATGCATCATAGGCAATCAAAAATACTCCAATAACAGATTCTCCCCATCTACTGAAAAGAAAGGCATTGCTAGTGACCTGATGGACACACATTTTAAAACCTTTTTTCTGTTTTTAAAATAAGAGCCTGTGTCACACACAACACCTACCATTTCCAATTTTATTTTATCCAAAGCCTTTCATAATTTAGTGCACCACTTCATCTGAGCATAAATGCCTAGCCATTTTTACTTGCCCAAAGTGTAGACGGCAGTAGGGCTACTGATTCTGTATTAAAACAAAATACTTTTTTGTGTGTGATTTGTACAATTTTCACTCATTTTGATCAAGTACATCTTAATGGCCTGGTGACGATATTAGCAAGCATTTGTTGAATGCTCACTGTATACCATGTACTAAGAGACTCTATGTATAGAAGATCCTTCAGTCTTTACAAGAGTTTTTGACTGTAAGTCTCCATGTATCTGCTATTTAAAAGTATTAATAGAATAACTTGAGTGAAACTACAGTGGCCAAGCCAAGACTTGGGCCAGTTCTATTAAGACCAAAATTGGGGTGCTAAGGATTATGAAATACTACCTCCCATCAAGAACTCTGTTAAAATATGGTGTGTGGTTATGCTTACAGTTGAAATGATCACCAAATCAACAGTGTAGTCACAACATGCACTATGCTTTGGTGAAAGCAAAAAGTGTGTTCTAAATTTACCCTGACTATTATTTTTGTGTACCTTGCTGAAGCTGCTTCTTTCTTTATGGTACTTATTTTGGTAATAAATAAAATGTTTGGGATGAAGCTTATCTTCACAATCTCAAAAGTCAAGATAATGTAAAATAAATGATTTCATATTCACATACCATTTTCCTCTAGTTCATTTTTGGAAATAATACATCAACAGAAAAAATAGAAGAACACGTTTGAAAGTTTCAGTTTAGGTAAAACAGAAGATGAATAGTTTCAGTGAGGAAACTTTACCCTAAGAGCCTTTCCAAATAAAAGGTCTTACTTCTTCATCTGAAACAGGACAACTATTGTACTTATGAAAAAGTATCCACCTTCAGTCTATCTTTATGGCTTATAAAGCTTCCACTAGTTTGGAAAGAATAAAAATGCATCTTAATAGTTTTAAAAAATGGTAGTTAAATCAGAGGAAAGACTTTCCAGATTAGGTGACTATTATCTAAATATATTTTTAAAAATGTTCCTCATAGTGGTAAGTTCAGGAAAACAACAGCAGGGGAATAAACATACAAGGATGATGGTGAGTTTACAGAAGACATTAAGAATACATTTTGAAAGGAGGATGACAAGAAAGAAAAGATGGAAAAATAGACAGGACTATAACAAAAATAAAAGACAGTGGAATAAAAGAAATTTGAGGTTTAATACCAATATAAAAAAAGCCTCATGCATTTTTTTCTGATTGATATTTATTTTATAATTGGAATACAGCTCTAGGCAAGAGAAGATTTGGATCAAGATTATTCTCAAAATAGTAAAAATGTGCTTCCAGCAAGAGCTCCTGTGATCCGAACCACTGGTACATGAAGTCCTCTAGGCTGGAGTCGATCATGAAGCACTTTCACTGCAGTTTCCAGTGCCTAAATAAAGATGACACAGCAGCAGACTCATGGATGTGAAGCTATGGTGCTGTCTGGGCGAGACCTTCTGTGAGGCAGAGATGGTGCCCAAGGCCATCCTGTTGGGGAGGACACTTCTTCCCATTAGAGACACTGAGCTTTCAGGCATCTTTCAAGGATTCCTGGCCTGGAACGAGGGCCTCTTGTGAGCTATGATGTCCTGAAGGCCACTGTTGTAGCTCAGTGGCTAAGCTGTGTCCAGCTATTTGCAGCACACCAGGCTTCCCTGTTCTTCACTGTCTCCCAGACTTTGCTCAGACTCATGTCCATTCAGTTGATGAGGCCATCCAAACATCTCATCCTCTGTCACAGGCCAATGGGAGGAACAAAGATGGCAGCTGAGCAGTGGTTCCAGTGGGAATCAGAGTGTGTCTTCCCAGCATTTTGGGAAGGGAGGGGGTCAATTGGACCTTGACCTAGTTGTGCACAACATGTATGTTGCTCAGGGCACAGAACAGTGTTATGTGACAGGAGATGGACTAGGGGCTAGAGATACCCAACAATGGCCCCACCTTCTCCCCTTGCTCAATGATGCACCCAATTCCAGGTATGATGCATCTCCACAGACCCACTAAGCAGCAGGACAATGCATCCCAGTGGACACTGAGTGGTCTCCCCTCACCCAGAGGTGTCAGGTAATGCACCCATCCCTATAAGATGTCCCAGGTCAAATCTCAGAGCTGTACCTGTCCCAGGTGTCATGGGGCTTGGTGTTCTCAGCCCACAGCACACTGATCCCCAATGAGAGTTGGGAGTGGCTGTCTCCCTTCACTCTGTGCCCTTACAGTGCCGGTGCCTCTGCAGGCGTCCCTGGTCTGGCACATGGCACAACAGGCCCCATGGGTTGATTGCTCAAATGTCTTTTTAATCCAGGTGGTACCTCAGCCTCCCCAGCCATGTTGTTTCACTTGTTAGTAATTTAACCCATGGCTTTAGTATTCCATTTGTTTCTTTCTACAAATTCTGCTACCTGTAGATTACAGGAAAGATGGAACCTCCATCTGACGCTGAGCTATTTTGCCCCACCTTGGGCATCATGACCTTTGAACGTGTCTCCTTGTCCACTATCATCTGACATCATCTGGCTTTTTACCCAGCCACATGGGGCTGTTTAAAGCATCTGAGGCAGGGCATATAATACCTATTACACACAGTTCTTGAATGGTTTCTTCTATTTCCTTAGGCCCCGAGGGAATTCATTTTGTTTGACAATTACCATTCTGAAAGGAGTACATGAAGGCTTATTTCATAAGCAGAGTACATCATGTGAAATGCCAGGCTGGGTGAAGCACAAGCTGGAATCAAGATTGCTGGGAGAAATATCAATAACCTCAAATATGCAGATGATACAACCCTTATGGCAGAAAGTGAATAAGAACTAAAGAGCCTCTAGTTGAAAGTGAAAGAGGAGAGTGAAAATGTTGGCTTAAAACTCAACATTCAGAAAACTAAGATTATGGCATCCAGTCCCATCACATCATGTCAAACAGATGGGGAAATAATGAAAAACCTTTTGGGGGCTCGAAAATCACTGCAGATGGTGACTGCAGTCATGAAATTAAAAGATGCTTGCTCCTTGGAAGAAAAGCTATGCGAAACATAGTGTATTAAAAAGCAGAGACATCACTTTGCCAACAAAGGTCTGTCTAATCAAAGCGATGATTTTTCCAGTAGTCATGTATGGATGTGAGACTTGGATTATAAAGAAAGCTGGTCGCTGAAGAACTGATGCTTTTCAACTGTGGTGTTGGAGAACACTCTTGAGAGTCCCTTGGACTGCAAGGAGATCAAACCAGTAAATCCTGAAGGAAATCAATCCTGAATACTCATTGGAAGGACTGATGCAGAAGCTCCAATATTTTGGCCACCTGACTGAATGAGCTGACTCAGTTGAAAAGACCCTGATACTAGGAAAGATTGAAGGCAGGGGGAGAAGGGAGTGACAGAGGATGAGATGGTTGGATGGCATCACTGACTCAATGGACACAAGTATGAGCAAACATGGGGAAATAGTGAAGGACAGGGAAGCCTGGCATGCTGCAGGGTCCAGAGTCAGACACGACTTAGTGACTGAACAACAAATCCATATGACTAGGAAGAAACACAGTGATGACATTAGGTAAACCAGTCATGAATCTTGGTAATTTTTTTTTTTTCCTCCTCTCCTCTTGTAAGGGAAACAGAAGCAAAAAAAAAAAAAAATTAAATGGCCCTAATTAAAAACTTTTGCCCAGGCAAAGAACCATCAACATAACAAAAAGGCAAACCACGGAATAGGAGATGATATTTGCAAAGTATATGCTGATAAGGGGCTAATAACCAAAGCATGTAAACAGCTCATGTGACTCCACTTCAAAAAAAAAAAAAATCTGATCAAAAAATGGGCAGAAGATCTGAAAAAATGTTTTTCAAAGTTATAAAGGAGAGATACAGATGGCTAACGTGGAAAGGTGCTTAAACCTGTTATTAATAATTATCAGAGAAATGCAAATCAAAATCACAATGAGATATCATCTCACACCTGTTATGCTGGTGATTATCAAAAGAATAAATCTATTGTCTAGGAAGTAGAGAAAAGGGAAACCTCATACTATGTTGGTGGGATTATAAATTGGTGCAGCCACGATGGGGAACAAATGGGTGATTTTACAAAATTAAAGCCAGAACTACCATATAATTCAGCAATCCAGTCCTGGGTATATTTTTGAGGAAAATGAAAATAGAAATTCAAAAGGTATATGTATTCCCATACTCATAGCAGTATTATTTACAGTAGCCAGGACATGGGAGCAATATAAGTATTTATCAACAGATTAATGGATAAAGAAGATGTGGCACATATCATATATACAATGGATTATTACTCAGCCATAAAAAGAATGAAATTTTGCCATTTTCAACAACATGAATGGACCTGGAGTGTATTATGCTTAGTGAAATAAGTCAGAGAAATAAAATAATGTATGATGTTACTTATATGTGAAATCTGGAAAATAAAAATATAAAAAAACAGAAACAGACTCATAGATACAGAGAAAAAAATGTAGTGGTTACTACTGGGGAGAGGGGTGGAGGGGCAAGATAGGGGCAGAGGATTAATAGGTGCAGACTAGTAGGTAAAAACTAAGATACAAGAATGTGGTGTGAAGCATGGTGGATATTGCCAGCATTTTATAAAAACTTTAACCTGAGTATAATCTACAAAAATCACTGTAGTGTTCACTTAAAACTAACGTAACATTGTACATCAACTCTAGTTAAAACTCACAAAAATGCAAGACTCACTCTCAAAACATGTGCCACGATGTACAGTAGACCCTTTTAATTAATTTATCTTTTTGATGGCTAATGACCAAAACAGAGATTAGATGTGTTTACATTCTTTTCACCTGCCAGAAAGGTAGGTACATGTGTGTGTGCATGCTTGCTCAGTTGTGTCTAACTCCTTTGCGACCCCATGGAGTATAACCCACCGGGCTCCTCTGTCCGTTAGATTTCCCAGGCAAGAATACTGGAGTGGGTTGCCATTTCCTCCTCCAGGGGATCTTCCCAACCCAGGGATCAAACCTGTGTCTCCTGCATTAGCAGGTGGACTCTTTACTGCTGAGCCACCTGGAAAGCACAGAGAGGTAGATGAATAAACCTAAATCAGTCCCAGTCCATTGGAAAAGAACCATCTTAGCTCTGAAAGCTTGCAAGTCTAAGTGTCAGTCGCTCAGTCAAGTCGTGTTCACCTCTTTTGGCCACCCCATGGACTATAGCCTGCCAGGTTCCTCTCTCCATGAAATTCTCCAGGGAAGGATACTAGAATGTGTAGACAGTCCCTTCTCCAGGGGATCTTTCTGACCCAAGGATCAAACCTGGGTCTCTGCCATTGCAGGCAGATTCTTTACCACCTGAGCCAAATCTTTTTTTTTTTTTTTGGCCGCCTTTTTTTTATTTTTAATTTTTACTTTATTCTACAATACTGTATTGGTTTTGTCATATATTGACATGAATCAACCACATGTGTACATGAGTTCCCAATCCTAAAACCCCTCCCACCTCCCACCCCATATCATCTCTCTGGATCATCCCCGAGCACCAGCCCCAAGCATCCTGTATCCTGTATCGAACATAGACTGGCACTTTCTTACATGATAGTATACATGTTTCAATGCCATTCTCCCAAATCATCCCACCCTCTCCCTCTCCCTCAGAGGCCAAAAGTCCATTCTATACATCTGTGTCTCTTTTGTTGTTTCACATACAGGGTCATCATTACTATCTTTCTAAATTCCATATATATGTGTCAGTATACTGTATTGGTGTTTTTTCTTTCTGGCTTCCTTCACTCTGTATAATCGTGAGCCAAATCTTGATCATCAATAAATGACTCTACTGAGTTCTGGCCTTTCCTTCCATGAAAGCCATATCCAAGGCCAGGTTCACTTGCTGCTCTCCTGATATGGCAACCCACTCCACTGCTGTTGCCTGGGAGAGCTCATGGAATGGAGGAGCCTGGTGGGCTGTGTTCCATGGGGCCACAGAGAGCCAGGCATGGCTGAGGAACTGAGTGCACACACACACGCACACACACGACATATGGAAGAACTCGGATCTGGGCCAGAAGACATAAATTAAGGCTTCAAACCATATGAACAAAATGTACATTTTCTCTAGGTCCCTCAGCTAATTCATATCTGAAATTAGAGTAATAAAAATAGTACCCGACTTATTCACTTGACAAGCATTTTCAAGTAATAAATCAGATAAAGTATCTGAAAGCCCTGGCTGATCATAAAGTGATATATATAAATGGGAGTTGTTTTCACAATCTCTCCTATTTTTATAGATGTTTGAGTTATTCCCACTGCCCTTGAAAAGTTACAACATAGTTGAAGAGACAAAACTTACATACAGTAAGCAAATGATGAAATATGTGATCCAAAGTATACTACAGCAAATGTTAATAGAATATGGTGATGGGTGTGAATTCTTACATTGAATGTCATGAAGTTTCTTATATACTGTTGCTATTGGAGAAATGTTCTAAGCAGTCACATATAGAAAAATAATACAATTACAGCAAGAGTAATATAATGAATGACATGGCTGAAAAAGACATAACTGACATTTATTCTTATAAAAATCTATCCTCATAAGAGTAGGAAGTAAACTCAAGTTCAGAGATGTTAGGGTCACATAATAAAGTCCTTCAGAACTCATAAATAATAAGAGGCAAACTAGAATTTGAACCACACCCATCAGCCTTTAAATCTTATGGATTACTAAAATACACTAACGTGGATATTGCTCATTATTCCCTCATTATCCACTTATTCAGTCATTTAAAAATCTTAGGATACAAATAAATGGATAAAATTAAAATATCTTCTCACATCATACAAAAATGAACAGAAATGTAGGTATGTATCTAAATGTAAGATCTGAAAGCTTAAGAGAACATAGGTAGTATATTCCTTAATGTAAAGTATATAAGTATTTTCTGGATATGTCCTCTAAAACAAAGGAAATAAAAGCAAAATTAAACAAACTGGACCTAATTAAACTTAAAAGCTTTTGCACAGCAAAGGAAACCACTGACGGAATGAAAGACAAACTATGGAATTGGAGACAATATATGACCAACAGGGGTTAACATTCAAACTATATAAATGGCACATACAATTCAATATTTTTAAAAAATCAAGAAATGGAAAGAGAAAACTTCTTTCCAAAGAAGACATACAGATGACCAACAGGCACATGAAAACATGCTCAGTACTGATAATTTTAGTAGAAATGCAAATCAAAACCATAACGAGATCACCTTACACCTGTCAGAATGGCAATCATCAAAATATGTACAAATAACAAATAGTAAAGATGTGGGGGAAAATGAACCATTGTTCACTGTTGGTACAATGTAAACTGGTGCAGCCATTGTGGAAACAATACAATACAGAGGTTTCTAAAAAAAAACAACAACAACCTAAATATAGAATGACTATACGATTCAGCAATGCTACTCCTGGGTGTACAACTGGAAATAAAAAACAGAAGCACTTCACTGGAAAAGATACATGAAAACAATGTTCATAGCAGCATTACTTACAATTGCCAAGATATGGAAACAGGCCAAGTGTCCTTCAACAGATAAATGGATAAAGAAGATGAGGAACATATATACAGTGGAATACTAGTCAGTTATAAAAAGAATGAAGTTCTGCCATTTGTAGCAATGTGTATGGACCTAAAGAATATTGTGCTTAGTGCAATAAGTCAGATAGAGAAAGACAAACACTGTATGATATCCCTTATATGTAGGATTTAAAAAATAATAAAACAAATGTGGGCTTCCCTGGTTGCTCAGATGGTAAAGAATCCACCTGCAGTGAAGAAGACCTGGGTTCAATCCCCAGGTTGAGAAGACCCGCTGGAGAAGGAAATGGCAACCCACTCCAGTATCCTTGCCTAGAGTATCCCAGGTCATAGGAGCCTGGCAGGCTACAGTCCACGGGGTCGCAAAGAGTCGGACATGACTGAGCCACTAACACTTTCACAAACAAATATAGATGCAAAACAGAAACAGGTCCAGAGACACTGAAGACAAACTCGTGGTTACCAGTAGGGAGATGGAAGGACAGAAGGGTAAATTAGGAGTATGGAATTCAGAGGTAAAACCCACTGGGTATAAAATAGATAAAGAACATTGGTATATTTTACAAACAGGGAATTATACCCATTATTGTCTAATAACTTTTAACTGAGTATAATAAGTAAAAATATTGAATCACAATGTATATACCTGAAAGTAATACAATATTGTAAACCAACTACATACCAATCAAAAGGTTAGGAAATAAAACTAGAGAGACAGGTAAAGTCAAAGAATTTCATAGACAGAACTTTAGACTCAATGTACTGGGCATTAGAGTCATTAATGACTCTCAAACTGAAGAGCAAAATAATCTCATGTGATACAAAAGTTACTTCTAACATCCTCTTCCTTCCTAGGTTTCAACCCAACTCCAGAGCATGCAAGGAGCCTACAGTAACCTACAGAGAAGGTTCTCCATGTTTGCATACCCACAAAATAGATTGATAATTTAATGTCAGGATACAAAATAATTTCCTTGGTAGACAGAATTATCTTCTTTCCATTCTGTTTAAATTCTCAGATGTTGTTAACATAATTCCAAGAAGTGAACAGAATAAAATAAAAATAAGCCTGAGTGAGTGTTGCTACCAGAACCCACAGTCCATCCTTCAGACTGTGTAAACATGGTGTGGGAAGCAAAGCTAGGGCCGCAGATGTAAGAAGCAGGAAGGAGGGTACATCGAGGAGGGCTCCTCTTACTTTAGATCTTAAAATCTGCATCGCCATATCAAATACCTTGATTTCAAAATGTTAAACAAATTAAAGTACTTATAAAACAGGGTGGCATTCACCATTCCTAAACTCAATGTGTCAGCAAATTTGGAAAACTCAGCAGTGGCCACAGGACTGGAAAAGGTCAGTTTTCATTCCAATCTCAAAGAAAGGCAATGTCAAACAATGCTCAAAGTACCCCACAATTACACTCATCTCGCACGCTACTAAAGTAATGCTCAAAATTCTCCAAGCCAGGCTTCAGTAACGCGTGAACTGTGAACTTCCAGATGTTCAGGCTAGTTTGAGAAAAGGCAGAGGAACCAGAGATCAAATTGCTAACATCTGCTGGATCATCGAAAAAAGAGTTCCAGAAAAACATCAATTTCTGCCTTATGCCAAAGCCTTTGACTGTGTGGACCACAACAAAATCTGGAAAATTCTGAAAGAGATGGGAATGCCAGACCATCTGATCTGTCTCCAGAGTAATCTGTATGCAGGTCAGGAAGCAACAGTTAGAACTGGACATGGAACAACAGACTGGTTTTACATAGGAAAAGGAGTATGTCAAGGCTGTATATTGTCACCCTGCTTATTTAACTTATATGCAGAGTACATAATGAGAAATGCTGGACTGGAAGAAGCACAAGCTGGAATCAAGATTGCAGGAAGAAATATCAATACCCTCAGATATGCAGATGACACCACCATTATGGCAGAAAGTGAAGAAGAACTAAAAGCCTCTTTATGAAAGTGAACGAGGAGAGTGAAAAAGTTGGCTTAAAACTCACCATTCAGAAAACGAAGATCATGGCATCTGGTCCCATCACTTCATGGGAAATAGATGGGGAAACAGTGGAAACAGTGACAGAGTTTATTGGGGGGGGCTCCAAAATCACTGCATATGGTGATTTTAGCCATGAAACTAAAAGATGCTTACTCCTTGGAAGGAATGTTATGACTAACCTAGACAGCATATCTAAAAGCAAAGACATTACTTTGTCAACAAAATACAAAGGTCCATGTAGTCAAGGCTATGGTTTTTCCAGTAGTCATGTATGGATGTGAGAGTTGGACTATAAACAAAGCTGAGCACTGAAGAGTTGATGCTTTTGAAGTGTGGTGTTGAAGACTCTTGAGAGTCCCTTGGAATGCAAGGAGATCCAACCATTCCATCTTAAAGGAGATCAGTCCTGGGTGTTCATTGGAAGGACTGATGTTGAAACTGAAACTCCAATACTTTGGCCACCTGATGCAAAGAGCTGACTCTGGAAAAGACTCTGATGCTGGGAAAGATTGAGGGCAGAAGGAGAAGAAGATGACAGATAAGATGGTTGGATGGCATCACCGACTCAATAGACATGGGTTTGGGTAAATTCCAGGAGTTGGTGATGGACAGGGAGGCCTGGCATGTTGCGGTTCATGGGGTTACAGTTGGACATGACTGAGGGACTGGACTGAACTGAATCCAATGGCCAGGTGCATGTCATACACTTAATCAAGACCTCACTCAGCCTCACTCACAAATTGACAGCAGTGTCTTTTATTTGGTGTAAATCTCACTGAGATTACCAGCACCCTGAACAGATACATGTATCCTATGTATCCACATTGGTACCTCAATACCTGAGAGCAGAGAATGATTTTTTCACGCATTATTTTAATGAAACTACCTCTAAAAGGCAGCTGTGTAGGTAAATAAACACTGTTCTGGATTTTATGTTGAGTGCTAAAAAGACAAAACAACATGCTCAGGATCTAAGAAAGTTTTTTTTTTTTCCCCTGATGACCAGCAGTTATGCTGACCACACACCTTGCAGGATGATGTTTTGTAATACTGAGATAATTTATTTTATTATGCATATTTCTGGGTGGAATTTGTTTGCAAAAAAAAAAGAATGCTATCTTACTCATGCTTTAATAATACCAACATCTTATTTTAGATGCCTATATTCATGTAGTATAGAGTGAATTTATTAGTCTCTCAGTTTTGTCTGACTTCTTGTGACCCCATGGACTACAGCACCCAGGCCCCTCTGTCCATGGAATTCTTCAGGCAAGAACACTGGAGTGCGGTCATTCCCTTCTCCAGGGGATCTTCCCGACCAGGGATCAAACCCAGATCTCCTACACTGCATGGGGATTCTATACTGTCTGAGCCACCAGGGAAGACCTCATGTAACATAAGAAACACACAATTTAAGACTTCTACTAACAGCTCTTGTTTCCTGCTCTGATCTCTCTGAAACTATGATTTTTAATCTTAAGGCAACCATTATAGAAGTTTTATGTGAAGATCACAATAATTCACTGTGCTACACATGGTGTCCACATGACTCTGAGCCAAGTCCTTTTTGTAATACCTCATTGTTTTGTTTTTAATTTAATTTTTAATTGGAGTAAAATTGCTTTACAATGTTGTGTTGTTTTTTGGCATACACCAATGCAAATCAGTCACGTATAAAAAAATATATATATATATATTTCTATTTATAGTTCTATCCTCCTCTTGACCCTTCCTCCCCTCCCCTAATCCTACTCCTCTGTGTCATCACAGAGAATCAGGCTGGGCTCCTTGGGCTATTTATTTTACACAGGAATGTATATATATAAAGTCAGTGCTGCTTTCTTAATTCATCCCATCCTCCTTCTCCTACTGTGTCCACAAATCTGTCCTCCACATCTGTGTCTCCATTCCTTTCTTGCATAATAGGTTCATCTGTATAATTTTTCTAGATTCCATATATACGTGCCAATTTCACAATTTGTATGGAAATACAAAAGACACAAGATAGCCAAAGCAATCTTGAGAAAGAAAAACAGAGCTAGAGGAACCAACCTTCCTGACTTTAGACTATACTAGAAAGGTACAGTCATCAAGACAGTAAGGAACAGACACCGAAATAGAAATAAAGATGAATGGAACAAGACAGAAAGCCTGGAGGTAACCAAGCACATATGGGTACCTAATCTTTGACAAAGGAAGCAAGAACATACAATGGAAGAAAGACAGCCTCTTCAGTTAATGGTGCTGGGAAATGGATGTAAGAATATGTTTAAAAGGTGAGGGGAGCCTGAAACTGTTTCTCAATGAATCATTTATTCTTTGATTATTGGAAAGATTTAAACATTTGTTTTCACAAAGGTCATATGACTCTCATTGTATGAATTATTGAGACATTAGTGAAGAATTTTTGAAGATACTTCCCTGTTTAGATCAAATGCATGTCCATATAGCAGAAATAGGAAAAAAAAAAAGGTCGTTTAATTCCTTTTCTATATTGTTAACTTGTATATTTCATTAACATTATAGCCAGAATTAATTGTCAGTAAACAATACTTTGGTTAATAACTAACCAGAGAGATTAGTAGTAAACTGTTCACCTTGGAGTAAAGGACAACATCATGAAGAGAGAGTTTTTAGTAAAAGAGGGTTTCCCTGATGCCTCAGACAGTAAAAATCTGCCTGCAGTGTAGGAGACTAGGGTTCTATCCTTGGGTTGGGACAATGCCCTGGAATAGGAAATGGCAACCCACTCCAGTGTTCTTGCGTGGAGAATCCCAGGGACAGAGGAGCCTGAGGGATACAGTCCACAGGGTCACAAACAGTCAGACAGGACTGGCCAACTAACACTTTAGTAAAAGAAAATTGACTGAAGTGCCTAATAAAAGCTGCCCTGATATTAAATAGGGTGAGGAGCTCAGCAGTCGTCATAATCCAACTGACAGACCCCATCTCCATTTAATCATATGATGCAGGAGAGTTGTGTTACTGACCCTCAAAATTACTCTAATATTTACTTTTTGCATCACAACACAAACATGTCAAGTCAGTAGGAAAGCCTTCCACATCATGATTTCTATGCAGCAGCATATCTCAGTGAAATATTCAACAGATCAGCATCTTACAAAAATGACAAATTTACTGAGATTTATCCCATCTCAAAGTATTCTTTTGTGATTCCTAAGGGGGAAGATAAAAACAATAAAGAAAACAGTACACAAGTAGATGGCATTTCTGAGAAAATGGAAAAGCAAAGAGAGATTATGTTGAAAAAAAAAACACAATGTCATTAACCTTCAAGAATCACCTGATTCCCAGGTGATGGAAAATCTATACACTTGAAGTTTTCTGGGTGTATTAAGCAAGAGTCATAAACCCTGAATTTTTCTTCAGAAGGTCATCATAGAGTACCTCTGGAATTCCACCCTATCAACTCGTCAAGGGAAAACAAAAACACAGCGTATCCTCAGCTGTTTTCCAGAATCAATAGTATTTTAAAATGTGACTCTATTTTTGTACTAAACTCACTGTGCTATGTCTGAAGGAAAAAATATGACACAGAAGCATGAAATGAAGATGAGAGAGGAGGAACAAATGTCTCTGGCCATGGTGTGATAGTGACAAAAAAAGAATCAAAGAGTGTCAGTGCTTGTTTCCAAGTTGTAAGTGACCCAGACGCTTTTATATATCCACTAACGGAATAAATGGTCGCTCAGTCATGTCCCAACTCATTTTAACCCCATAGACTACAGCCCACCAGGCTCCTTCTGTCCATGGGATTCTCCAGGCAAGAATACTGGAGTGGGTAGCCATTTCCTTCTCCTGCAGATCTTCCTGACCCAGGGATCGAAACTTGCAGGCAGATTCTTTACCATCTAAGCCACCAAGGAAGCTTCTCAAAATATATAGGAAACCAGTAAACTAAACAATATTACCTTCATGAGATCTTTTACACTTTACTAACTTACATATTGTGGGAAAAGATTGGGCAGAGATGAGTTTGGGACACACTGAATTGGAGGTTCGTGACATTGTACAGGAGAAGGGATCAAGACCATCGCCATGGAAAAGAAATGCAAAAAAGCAAAATGGCTGTCTGAGGAGACCTTACAAATAGCTGTGAAAAGAAGAGAAGTGAAAAGCAAAGGAGAAAAGGAAAGATATAAGCATCTGAATGCAGAGTTCCAAAGAATAGCAAGAAGAGATAAGAAAGCCTTCCTCAGCGATAAATGCAAAGAAATAGAGGAAAACAACAGAATGGGAAAGACTAGAGATCTCTTCAAGAAAATTAGAGATACCAAGGGAACATTTCATGCAAAGATGGGCTCGATAAATGACAGAAATGATATGGGCCTAACAGAAGCAGAAGATATTGAGAAGAGGTGGCAAGAATACACAGAGGAACTATACAAAAATATCTTCATGACCAAGATAATCATGATGGTATGATCACTCACCTAGAGCCAGACATCCTGGAAGGTGAAGTCATGTGGGCCTTAGAAAGCATCACTAGGAACAAAGCTAGTGGAGGTGATGGAATTCCAGTTGAGCTATTTCAAATCCTGAAAGATAATGCTGAGAAAGTGATGCCCTCAATATGCCAGCAAATTTGGAAAATTCAACAGTGGCCACAGGACTGGAAAAGAAAGGCAATGTCAAAGAATGCTCAAACTACTGCACAATTGCACTCATCTCACACGCTAGTAAAGTAATGCTCAAAATTCTCCAAGCCAGGCTTCAGCAATATGTGAACCATGAAATTCCAGATGTTCAAGGTGGTTTTAGAAAAGACAGAAGAACCAGAGATCAAATTGCCAACATCTGCTGGATCATCAAAAAGCAAGAGAGTTCCAGAAAAACATCTATTTCTGCTTTGTTGACTATGCCAAAGCCTTTGACTGTGTGGATCACAAGAAACTGTGGAAAATTCTGAAAGAGATGGGAACACCAGACCACCTGACCTGCCTCTTGAGAAATCGGTATGCAGGTCAGGAAGCAACAGTTAGAACTGAACATGGAACAACAGACTGGTTTTAAGTAGGAAAAGGAGTACGTCAAGGCTGTATAATGTCACCCTGCTTATTTAACTTCTATGCAGAGTACATCATGAGAAACACTGGACTGGAAGAAGCACAAGCTGGAATCAAGATTGCCATGAGAAATATCAATAACCTCAGATATGCAGATGACGCCACCGTTATGGTAGAAAATGAAGAGGAACTAAAAAGCCTCTTAATGAAAGTGAAAAAGGAGAGTGAAAAAGTTGGCTTAAAGCTCAACATTCAGAAAATGAAGATCATGGCATCCGATCTCATCACTTCATGAGAAATAGATGGGGAAACAGTGGAAACAGTGTCAGACTTTATTTTTTTGTCTGCAAAATCACTGCATATGGTGATTGCAGCCATGAAATTAAAAGACACTTACTCCTTGGAAGGAAAGTTATGATCAACCTAGATAGCATATTGAAAAGGAGAGACATTACTTTGCCACTAAAGTCCGTCTAGTCAAGGCTATGGTTCTTCCTGTGGTCATGTATGGATGTGAGAGTTGGAGTGTGAAAAAGGCTGAGCACCGAAGAGTTGATGCCTTTGAACTGTGGTGTTGGAGAAGACTCTTGAGAGTCTCTTGGACTGCAAGGAGAACCAACCAGTCCATTCTGAAGGAGATCAACCCTGGGATTTCTTTGGAAGAAATGATGCTAAAGTTGAAACTCCAGTATTTTGGCCACCTCATGTGAAGAGTTGACTCATTGGAAAAGACTCCTATGCTGGAAGGGATTGCGGGCAGGAGGAGAATGGGATTACAGAGGATGAGATGGCTGGATGGCATCACTGACTCGATGGATGTGAGTCTGAGTGACCTCTGGAAGATGGTGATGGACAGGGAGGCCTGGCATGCTGCGATTCATGGGGTCACAGAGTCGGACACGACTGAGAGACTGAACTGAAGTAAACTGAACTGAACTGAAAACCTAGAAAAAGGATCCCTAGTAGGTAACTGGATTCACCGGTTGAATGAAAAATATTTTCCACTGGAAAATTTCACTTTAAAAATTTATTTACACAATATATTTTATTTGACTACACTTGTTCTTATGTGGATGAAACAAAAATCCTTTCAGGCACGTTAATGCCTCTGAATAGCTAAACTAGGCAGCTTTTAATAGTATTGATTATTGAGCATAAATGTAATTTGTCTACAGTGTATAAGGGGAGGAGGGTAATATCCATTTTAAATACCAAGCGATAACATGTCAAGACATGACAAGTGAAAGAGAAAGCACTTAAAATTTAAATCTTAAAAGGGTTCAGGACCATGACTTTCACAGCTAATCATTTCAAATATCAGCAAAGTTTCCAAGCTCTTAGAGTCTCTCATTCAACAAATTGTAGACATGAAAGACAATAGATCAGTGTGTTTTCCTGGTAACTACCTCTGTACCATGCAAATAATTCACTTATGGGAAAGCAACTTTGATTATTATAATTATAGCTTACAGTCAAAAAAAATTTTTTAATTAGAACTAAACGCAAAATGTTTAATTAGAACTAAATGTTCTATTTTATAGAACACAGATATGAGATCAAGCAGCATATTATTAAGTGTTGAAAATATTTATTATGTTCGGCCATGACACAAAATAAATGAAGATTTGTGGAATATTTATGATTATGTTTAAGAGTGTCAGTTGCACAATTTATTCTACTTTATGTCCTTTGGTATCTTGAAAAGTATCAATGAAGGGGATATTTCATGTCAATAAGTATGGATGCCATGGAGAAAAAAATAAAATAAAATATTTCATTTTTATAATCAGACATGGATAACTTGCTTCTTTAGAGAGCTAAAATAATTGGTGATTAGGAGCGCAGATTTCAATGTCTCACTTTATCTATAAAGTGGGAATAAAAACATTTTTTTCACATAGTTGTAAAATGAAGATAAGGTTAATTCATTGAAACATCCATTATAATACTCAGCACACAGTAAATATATAACAATATACACTTTCCTATATTATGAGAATTAATTATACTTTCAATCTTATATAACCTAACAATCATAAGCCTTTAAGTTAATATTTTGGCAAATATAATAAAGTATTACAGAATAACAACTTATGTGAAAATTAGTAACCTATGTAGCTAAGAAATAGAGAAAACAATAGAATAAAAACGTCTAGAGATCTCATCGAGAAAATTAGAGATACCAAGGGAACATTTCATGCAAAGATGGCTACAATAAAGGAAAGAAATGTTAGGGACCTAACAAAAGCAGAAAATATTAAGAATAAGTGGCAAGAATACACAGAAGAACTACACAAAAATATCTTCATGACCCAGATAATCATGATGGTGTGAGCCAGACATCCTGGAATGAGAAGTCAAGTGAGGCTTAGAAGGAATCACTGAACAAAGCTAGTGGAGGTGATGGAATTTCAGCTGAGCTACTCCAAATCCTGAAAGATGATGCTGTGAAAGTGCTGCCTTCAATATGCCAGCAAATTTGGAACACTCAGTAGTGGCTACAGGACTGGAAAAAGTGAGTTTTCATTCCAATCCCAAAGAAAGGAAATGCCAAAGAATGCTCGAAATACTGCACAATTGCACTCATCTCACACGCTAGTAAAGTAATGCTCAAAATTCTCCAAGCCAGGCTTCAACAGTACTTGGTTCATCTGAACAATGAACTTTCTGATGTTCAAAGTGCATTTAGAAAAGGCAGAGAAACCAGAGATCAAATTGCTAAAATCCACTGGGTCATAAAAAATATCAAGGGAATTCCAGAAAAATATCTACTTCTGCTTTATTGACTACGCCAAAACTTTGACTGTGTAGACCACAATAAATTCTTGAAAAGTCTGAAAGAGATGGGACTACCAGACCACCTGACCTGCCTCTGTATGCAGGTCAGGAAGTAACAGTTAGATCTGGACATGGAAGAACAGACTGGTTCCAAATAGGAAAAGGAGTATGTCAAGGCTGTATATTGTCACCCTGCTTATTTAACTTGTATGCAGAGTACATCATAAGAAACGATGGGCTGGATGAAGCAGAAGCTGGAATCAAGATTGCCAGGAGAAATATCTATAACCTCAGATATGCAGATAATACCACTCTTATGGCAGAAAGCAAAGAACTAAAGAGCCTCTTGATGAAAGTTATAGAGGAAAGTGAAAAACTTGGCTTAAAACTCAATATTTAGAAAACTAAGATCATGGCATCCAGTCTCATTAGTTACTTAGTTAGTTCAGTCACTAGGTCTTGTCTGACTCTTTGCGACCTCATGAATCGCAGCATGCCAGGCCTCCCTGTCCATCACCAACTCTGGAGTTCACTCAGACTCACATCCATCAGGTCAGTGATGCCATCCAGCCATCTCATCCTCTGTCATCCCCTTCTCCTCCTGCCCCCAATCCCTCCCAGCATCAGTCTTTTCCAATGAGTCAACTCTTTGCATGAGGTGGCCAAAGTACTGGAGTTTCAGCTTTAGCATCATTTCTTCCAAAGAAATCCCAGGGCTGATCTTCTTCAGAATGGACTGGTTGGATCTCCTTGCACTCCAAGGGACTCCAAAAGACTCTGAAGAGTCTTCTCCAACACCATGGTTCAAAAGCATCAATTCTTTGGTGCTCAGCTTTCTTCACTGCCCAATTCTCACATTCATACATGACCACAGGAAGAACCATAGCCTTGACTAGACGGACCTTTGTTGGCAAAATAATGTCTTTGCTTTTCAATATGCTATCTAGGTTGATCATAACTTTTCTTCCAAGGAGTAAGTGTCTTCTAATTTCAAGGCTGCAGTCACTATCTGCAGTGATTTTGGAGCCCAGAAAAATAAAGTCTGACACTGTTTTCACTGTTTCCTCATCTATTTCCCATGAAGTGATGGAACCAGATGCCGTGATCTTTGTTTTCTGAATGTTGAGCCTTAAGCCAACTTTTTCACTCTCCTCTTTCACTTTCATCAAGAGGCTTTTTAGCTCCTCTTCACTTTCTGCCATAAGGGTGGTGTTATCTGCATATCTGAGGTTATTGATATTTCTTCCTGCAATCTTGATTCCAGCTTGTGCTTCTTCCAGCCCAGCATTTCTCATGATATACTCTGCATATAAGTTAAATTAGCAGGGTGACAATATATAGCCTTGACGTACTCCTTTTCCTATTTAAAACCAGTCTGTTGTTCCATGTTCAGTTCTAACTGTTGCTTCCTGACCTGCATATAGGTTTCTCAAGAGGCAGGTCAGGTGGTCTGGTATTCCCAGCTCTTTCAGAATTTTCCACAGTTTCTTGTGATCCACACAGTCAAAGGCTTTGGCATAGTCAAAAAGCAGAAACAGATGTTTTTCTGGAACTCTCTTGCTTTTTTGATGATCCAGCAGATGTTGGCAATTTGATCTCTGGTTCTTCTGCCTTTTCTAAAACCAGCTTGAACATCTGGAATTTCATGGTTCACATATTGCTGAAGCCTGGCTTGGAGAATTTTGAGCATTGCTTTACTAGCGTGTGAGATGAGTGCAATTGTGCAGCAGTTTGAGCATTCTTTGGCATTGCCTTTCTTTGGGATTGGAATGAAAACTGACCTTTTCCAGTCCTCATTACCTCATTGCAAATAGATGGGGAAATAGTGGAAACAGGGACAGACGTTATTTTTTTAGGCTCCAAAATCACTGCAGGCAGTGATTGCAGCCATAAAATTAAGAGATACTTCTTCCTTGGAAGAAAAGCTATGGCCAACCTAGACAGCATATTAGAAAGCAGAAACATTACTTCACCCACAAAGGGCCATCTGGTCAAAAGTATATTTTTTCTAGTAGCCACATATGGATATGAGAGTTGGACTATAACGAAAGCTGAGTGCCAAAGAATTGATGCTTTTGAACTGTGGTGTTAGAGAAGACTCTTGAGAGTCCCTTGGACTGCAAGGACATCCAACTAGTCCATCGAAAGGAAATGATTCCTGAATATTCATTGGAACGACTCATGCTAAAGGTGAAACTCTAATACTTTGGCCACCTGATGCCACCTTTTCTTTTGAAAAGACCCTGATGCTGCGAATATTGAAGGCAGGAGGAGAAGGGTATGACAGAGGACAAGATGGTTAGATGGCATCACCGACTCAATGGACATGAGTTTGAATAAACTCCTGAAGTTGGTGATGGACAGGGAGGCCTGGTGTGCTGCAGTCCATGAGATCACAAAGAGTCAGACACGACCGAGTGACTGAACTGAACTGTACTGATGTAGCTAAGAAAAAAAAATATCATGTCATTTAAAGTCTTGAACACTCTGTTCTTTATAAATGTTAAGAAAATTTAGATATTTAAAGTTTTTCTAACAGCATTAACTAATCTTGAAATAAGTTGTAAAAGTGTACCATACTGGATTTCTGGTTTCAGCTCCAGCTTGTAAAGACTTCAAAAGTTGTCACTCTTGTCTTTACTATAGGGATAAAGCTAAACAAACTGAAAAATCTGCTACAATTTTTGTACCCCAGAAATCCAGAGAAAGAGGCAAATCCAGAGTTGGAGTTCAAATCTCCTTACTTGGATCAGAAGCTTCAGGAGTCACATGAGGTAATCATTAAATCATAATTTTGAGAGACTGATGGACGCTAAGAGAGCACTAGCATGAGAGTTAAAAGAGCTTTCCCAGTGGTGCTAGTGGTAAAAAACCCACCTGCCAATGCAGGAGACACAAGAGACATGGGTTCAATCCCTGGTTCGGGAAAATCCCCTGGAGGAAGGAATGGCAACCCACTCCAGTATTCTTGCTTAGGAAATCACATGGGCACAGGAACCCGGGAAGCTACAGTCCATGGGGTAACAAAATATCAGACATGACTGAGCAACTAAGTATACATTCATGACTGATCTGGCCTATGTGAACTCCAGCCCTTTTCATCTCCCCAAAGATCAGAGGTTGGAATGAAAGTTCTAACCTTCTGTTCATAGATGGTTTCCCTTGCAACCAGCCCCTGTCTTTAGAGGATCTCCAAAAATCACCTTATTACTTTAAACTCAGTTGTAGTTGAAAGGGGCTGGTTAAAAAAATGACACATTTCACCTTTGTGGCTCTGAAGCATCTAAAGAACTGAGGACAAAAGACCCAGTATTGTAACAAAAGATGCTCCCACTGCACTTATCACTTAGAAAGTTCTGAGAATTTGGGAGCTATGAGCTTAGAAACACTGATGCAGACCTAGACATAGATGTAACATATGTTAAATATATTTTGGCCATCTGAGTAACCAAGTGTATATTCCATATAAATCACCATATCACAAGGGTGTTAGCAACACCTTACTTAGAGCAAAGAACAGAGAACTTTTAGAGGACTCCTTGCCAGAAACCATGAAAGCAAGAGGCTGGAATAAAATATTAAAATTACTAAAAGGAAAAAACAAAACAAAACACAATCATAGAATTCAATATCCAACTAAATTGATTTTCAGAAATGAAGAAGAAATAATGAGTTTTTCAGACAAACAGAAGCTGAGGGAAATTATTGCCAGCAGACTTCCCTGATAAAAAATGTTAAAAAAAAAAAAAAAGTTCTTCAGGTAGAAGAAAAATGATACAGTTTAGAAACTCAGAGTTACAAAAAGAAAGGAAGAACATCAAAGCAGGAATTAATGAGGGTAAAGCATATCTTATTTTTCTTATTCTTAATTGATTTAAATTATAATGGTTTGTTTAAAATAATAATAGCATTGAATTTGGGAGGAGGGCACAGGGATTGGTGATGCAGATGACAGCAATATGATAAGAGGATGGAGGGGAAGAACAGGGGATAATCAGTTATCCTTACAAGGCAGTGTCCTGCTACTTAACATAGATTAATCAGAAGTTAATAAGGAGGTGTGACAGTGGCCCAGGAATAATCTGACCCACCTTCTCCCCCAACCCCTTTCATGGAAATTACAACTACTTAGAGCAGCAGCGACCCAGGGCCACTGGGCTTCCCAGGTGGCGCCAGTGGTAAAGCGTCTGCCTCCAGCGCAGGAGCTGTGGGTTCAGTCCCTGGGTCAGGAAGATCCCCTGGAGAATGAAACGGCAACCCACCCAGTATTCTTGCCTAGAGAATCCCATGGGCAGAGGAGCCTGGCCGCGTGCAGTCCATGGGGTCACACAGAGTCAGACACAACTGAAGTGACTTAGCACACGCACACAGAGCTAGTTTCTATGAGAGTAAGCGGAAGACCAGGAGAACAAGTTTTCCAAAACCAAAGATGTGAGAAATAGCCTGTTTGTGGGGAGGAATGGAGACTCGGATGCAGAGAACAGACTTACCAACGCGGCGGTGGAGGGGGTGGGGGTGGGGGGAAGGAGAGGGTGATGCAAATGGAGAGAGTAACATGGAAACATACATTACCGCATATAAAGTAGATAGCTAATTGGACTTGGCTGTATGACTCATGGAGCTCAACCGGGGGCTCTGTGACAAATGGAGGGGTGGGAGGGAGATTCAAAAGGGAGGGGACATATGTGTACCTATGGCTGATATATGTTGAGGTATGGCAGAAACCAGCGCAATATTGTAGAGCAATTATCCTTCACTTAAAAATAAATTAAAACAAAGAAGGAACCACAATAAGATGGGTAGGAGGAGCAGAGAACTATACAGTTAGGACTCACACCCCATGGTCAGGGACCCACAAATGGGGGCTATAACAGTTGTAGCTGTTCTCCCAAAGGTGGGTGGTGGGGGTGTCTAAGCCTACCTCAGGAAATAAGAAAAATCTCTAATAAACAGTCTAACATTATATCTAAAGAAACTAGAGAATGAAAAACAAGAATGCTCATATTTAGTAGAAGGGAATAAATAAAGATCAGAGTGGAGATAAAGGAAATAGAGACTGAAAAGTTCAATGAAATTAAGAGCTGGTCCTTTAAAAAGAAAAACAAAATCGATAAACCTTTAGTCAGACTCATCCAGAAAAAAAGAGAGGATCCAAATAAATTAAATCAGGAAGGACAGAGAAGTTACAGTGGATACCACAGAAATACAAAGCATCACATAAAATTATTCTACCAATTATACAATCGTAAAATGGAGAACCAGAAGAAAGAGACAGAGACCATTATCAATAGTATTATAATAACTTTTATGGTTACAGATGGTTACTAGATTTATCATGGAGATCATTTCATAGCATCTAAATATAAAATCACTAGGTAGTACACCTGAAACTAACATAATATAGGGATAAAGCTGCATTGCAATAAAAATTTAAGAACACAAACTTAGGGACAACAAAAAAATGTAAAACAGAAGAATTAATATCAAGGTAGAAGATAAGTGGAATTACATAAAATAACCAATTAGAACTACAGAATGGAGAAAGAAGGAAAAAAAACAAACTACTGCGACATATAGAAAACAGCTAAAAATGGTAAATATATCAATAATCAAACAAATATAAATGGTTTGGAGAGAGAGTGTGAGACTGGAAAATCTGTAACTTCTTGTCAATTCTGCTGTAAACCTACCCTAAAAAATAAAGCCTATGAATGAATGAAAATAATGAATGAATAAGCAAGTCAACCAATCAATTAAACAAACAAAAATCAACAACAAATATCCACAGAGAAGGAGATCCACAAAAGGGACACAAAAATCAACTGAAAGAACTAACAGCCAAAATTGAAACTATTTGGACAAAAAAATAAACAAGATAAAATTAGATTATAACACAATATATTACGTAAATATTCATGAGACCTACTGATATATGTGAATGACTAAGTACATAAAGTAGAAAGAGGCAAATATTCCACGCAGAAGAATTCCAATTAATTTGTGTAGATAGTTCACCCTGAAGTGGGTGAAGCATAATTCTCCTTTCCTTAAGTGTTGGCCTAGTGACTTTATTTTGAAGTGTACAGCATTAGGGGAGTTGGGACCAGAGATTAAAAAAAAACTAAATAAAACATGATATCAGACAGATGATCAAGGTCAACATCAATACTGCTAAGTCATCAGACTGTTAAGTCATTGAAGGATTATGTGCCCTTAATATGATATCATAAAAATAGCACTTTACCTCAGTGGTCTTCCTTCCAAAACCCATAATCCCGATCTCATCATGAGAAAAATGACAAAGTCCAAATGAAGGGCTTTATACCTAAGCAGTACTCAAAACTGTCAAGGTCATCAATAACATGGATAGTGCATAAAAGCCATAGCCCAGAAAAGCCTAATGACATGTGATGCACAAATGTGATGTGGTCCTTGAGAGTACAGGCTGGGATCAAAAAAAAGAGAAAAATCAGGCAAAAGTTACACAAGTATTAACAGTGTGGGCGTCAGTTAACAATGACATATCAACGTTCTTCAATAATGGTGATACATGAATCCTGACAATGGAAGATGTTAAGGACAGCTGAAGCTCTGCTTTTGGTTTACAAGAATTCTCTGGACTCTCTTTGCACTATTTCTGCAAATTAAACCTGTGATTAAAAACAGCTTTCCCTTAAAAATGACCATTAGTCTCTTCAGCAATAATTTTGATATTTTAACAATGTTTATACTTTTATATTATTAAATAGACCCATATGCTGAAGTACATGCATGTACAGACTGCTGTAAACATTTCTTGCTCTTTATTGCGATGTACATTGGCATACTTAATAACAGATAAAAAACGGGGAAAGACAGCATTGCCTTTCTCTGTGTTGTACTAGTTCACATTTAGATGATGATAAACTACTCCTTTTAATTATTTGTAATTACTTACTTGTCCTGATGTCATTTAAAATTCTAATGCATCCAAGTGCCATTTTGCCAGCTTGTTTGGGATATAGAAATCCATTCAGAAAAATGAATTTGTGGAAGGGCAAATATAAATTTCAATGAAATGAAAATTAAAGCAGCAAGCTCTAGCCTCTATTTACTAAGCCTATGAATGAATAAATGAAGCAGTCTTACTAATATAATTCCATATTTTGATCCTTTGTTATTACTTCTGCTTGGAAAAAAAAAGAGACCAGATTATATTTATTTCATTGAGTTATAATTCTAGCCATCTGTTAAAAGACTGGAGGTTGATGTCAGTTTGTTTTTTTATCCTTGTGTGTATGTACTTGTTATGAATCAATAAAGTGTATCACTAAAATGAATGAAATTTGTTTTTGCTTTTAAAATGTTTGAACTTCTAGAACTACTCCATTTTGGGGGACCAATGAGCCTGGACCCGTCTTTCTTAGAAAGATAGTCAAAGGGCTTCCTCGGTGGCTGAGTGGTAAAGAATCCACCTGCCAATGCAGGAGACAAGAGTTCAGTCCCTGGTCTGGAAAATACCACGGGCTTCAGAGCAACTAAGCCCATGAGCCACAACTATTGAGCCTGTACCACAATTCCCGAGCCTGGGAGCTGCAAATACTGAGACTGCTGCTGCTGCTGCTGCTGCGTCACTTCAGTCATGTCCAACTCTGTGCGACCCCACAGACGGCAGCCCATTGGGCTCCGCCATCCCTGGGATTCTCCAGGCAAGAACACTGGAGTGGGTTGCCATTTCCTTCTCCAATGCATGAAAGTGAAAAGTGAAAGTGAAGTCACTCAGTCTTGTCTGACTCAGAAACCCCATGGACTGCAGCCTACCAGGCTCATCCATCCATAGTAGTTTCCAGGCAAGAGCACTGGAGTGGGATGCCATTGCCTTCTCCGACTTACTGAGACTACATGCCCTGAAGTCTGTGCTCTACCACAAGAAAAATCACTGCAATGAGAAATCCATGCACGGCAACTAGAGAGGAGCCCCAGCTCATCACAACTAGAGAAAAGTCCACAAAGCAACAAAGACCCAGAACAGCCAAAAATAATAAGTAAATAAAGGTGGAATGCATAATATTTCAAATAAAGTCACCAAAATTATATCACACTAATTCTTTGAAAGGAATGATGCTAAAACTGAAACGTCAGTACTTTGCCCACTTATGCAAAGAGTTGACTCATTGGAAAAGATTCTGATGCTGGGAGGGATTGAGAGCAGGAGGAGAAGGGGACAACAGAGGATGAGATGGCTGGATGGCATCACTGACTCAATGGACGTGAGTTTCAGTGAACTCCGGGAGTGGTGATGGACAGGGAGGCCTGGCGCACTGCTATTCATTGGGTTGCAAAGAGTCAGACACGACTGAGCGACTGAACTGAACTGAATGCTTTGATATTCTGCATACCACCCTTATGGCAGAAAGTGAAGAGGAACTAAAGAGCCTCCTGATGAAATTTAAAAAGGAGAGTGAAAAAGCTGGGTTAAAACTCAACATTCAAAAAATGAAGATTGTGGCATCCAGTCCCATCACTTCATGGCAAATTGATGGGGAAGCAATAGAAACAGCGACAGACTTTTTATTTTCATGGGCTCCAGAATCACTGCAGATGGTGACTGCAGCCATGAAACTAAAAGAAGCTTGCTCCTTGGAAGAAAAGCTATAACCAATCAAGATAGCATATTAAAAGGCAGAGACATTAGTTTGCCGACAAAGGTCCATCTAGTCAAAGCTCTGGTTTTTCCAGTAGTCACATATGGATGTGAGAGTTGGGCTATAAAGAAATCTGAGTGCTGAAGAACTGATACTTTTGAACTGTGGTGTTGGAGAAGACTCTTGAGAGTCCCTTGGACTGCAAGGAAATCAAACCTGTCAATCCTAAAGGAAATCATTCCTGAATATTCATTGGAAGGACTGATGCTGAAACTGAAACTGCAATACTCTGCCAACCTGATATGAAGAGCTGACTCACTGGAAAAGACCCTGATGCTGGGCAAGATTGAGGGAAGGAAGAGAAGGGGATGAAAGAGGATGGGATGGTTGGATGGCATCCCCAACCTGATGGACATGAGTTTGAGTAAGCTCTGGGAGTTGGTGACGGACAGGGAAGACTGGTGTGCTGCAGTCCATGGAGCTGCAAAGAGTCAGACACGACTGAGTGACTGAAACAAACTGAACTGAACTGATGCTTTGGGGGTAATTAAATAAACCAGTCTCCCAGTGGGCTTATGTACCTTTACACGCTGAGCTTGCAATGGAGAATTTCCAGAATGCCGAAACATCTTAGAGTTAACATTTTTGAGAAATTACTTGGATCAGAATCTCTCCATGTAGTTTTGAAACATGTATGACTATGAGGCTGTTTGTGAGTTCTGAAACCTATAATTGTGTAAGCAAATGAAATCAATTTAAAAATGAGCAAATATTTTCCTTTGTAACTTGATATCCTTGTAACATAATTTTCCTAGCATGAATGGTAGAAACAAGATAAAAATAAAGAGAACATGAGAATTTGTGTAGTCTAATCTTTCTCATGCATTTTGAGCAATTATTTATTTATGAAAAGTCATCACTTTTTGCGTCTTACAGGGTATCTTCCCACCCAGCAACTGAACCCAGGTCTCCTGCATTGCAGGCAGATTCTTTACCATCTGAGCGACCAGGGAAGCCCACTGTAAGTTTTACCAGAAGCTAAAAGAAATTGAGCCTTTCCTCTACAAAACAAATCTCCAGTTATTTGAAGACTGTGGGTCCTCAGTTTTCTCATTGAAAACATGATCACCAGAGATTATATCATCTCCTCAGCCTCCTCTAGTTAACAACCATCCTCATTTGTGACGTCTAGGTAGCTTTTGACCAAAACAGGAAAAGGCAATTTACCTTTTTCGAGAAACAGTATTTCTAGCAAAGCAGTCACCAAACAGCCATGAACCCTGTTTTGCTTTTAAATATATAATTCTGTTTCGTGGTGTTACAGACAAAATAATTCACAAAGCCTTCGAGCCTTGTGGAGTAAAAACAGTGTAGCACCGAAATCCTCGTAAATGTTCCTTAGAAAAATTCCAAATGTTGCAAATGTGAGAAGACCCTTCAGCAGGTTTGTACTGTTGAAATTCAGTGATGCCTTGTTTCATCATGCTTTTGTAATGTTTCCAGGTCCATAGTAAAACGACCACATTTTATTTAGCGATGCTCTAGGAATTCAGTGTTGTTAGTAATATATTAATTGTATATGGATGTTTTGCATTCCAAGAATTCATGTTCTGCTATATAATTTCACATTTGGAGTAATAACTGAATCATTAAATTAATTTAAAATAGAAAGCATACAAAGAAATACTTTTTAACAAGCTTACTGGGGGAAAAAATAGACAGTATCATTTTCAGGTTAGAGTTCCTGATGACAATCCACCTTCTAGTACATATAGGTCAGGGGCCCTGCATGGGGAGTCTCTTGAGTGATCTCCCAATGACATCATGTGAAAGTGAAAGTGAAGTCGATCAGTCGTGTCTGACTCTTTGCGACGCTGTGGACTATAGCCCACCAGGCTCCTCCATCCATGGGATTCTCCAGGCATGAATACTGGAGTGGGTTGCCATTTCCTTTTCCAGGGGATCTTCCTGACCCAGGGATCGAACCCAAGTCTCCTGCATTGCAGGCAGACGCTTTAATCTCTGAGCCACCAGGAAGTCCATGACATCACGTTCAGTTCAGTTCAGTCTCTCAGTCGTGTCCAACTCTTTGCGACCCCATGAATCGCAGCACGCCAGGCCTCCCCTGTCTATCACCATCTCCCGGAGTTCACTCAGACTCACGTCCATCGAGTCTGTGATGCCATCCAGCCATCTCATCCTGGGTCATCCCCTTCTCTTCCTGCCCCCAATCCCTCCCAGCATCAGAGTCTTTCCCAGTGAGTCAACTCTTCTCATGAGGTGGCCAAAGTACTGGAGTTTCAGCTTCAGCATCATTCCTTCCAAAGAAATCCCAGGGCTGATCTCCTTCAGAATGAGGAGCCCACAAAGAGCTAAAGTGTCATATTCGCCTAGTTACCCCTCCAATGAATACCTGGTTTCTCATCCTGTCTTCTTTTACTCACTTAAGCAGAGATTAGTGCCTTTAATAGTCAGATAAAACCCTTAATAAGCACAGAGAGCATGCATGGAAAATTCTATAAATAGTATAGAATGAACAAATATTCTAAAAGAATATTCCTTAGACTCTTAGAATATTCCACTAGTTTGAACAGAAAACACTAGCTTAGGAAGCCGAAGCCTCAAAAGAAATCAAGCATGTCATGCCCTTACTGTGTGCCTGGCTCCACTGTAAGGCTATGTCGTGATTAATTTATTTAGTCTTTAGACATTCTGTTAGAAAATAATTACTGCCCTTTCTTATTACTTGGGGAAACCAAGGCACAGGGGACTCCAGTAAGTGTCCAAGGTTATACAGCTGGTAACAGCCAGAGTCAAAGTTTTATGACTTTATATGCCATTAGTCTGGATCTGTTATTTTCAGTCACTCAGTCATGTCCTAATCTTGGCAACCCCATGGACTGTAGCCCACCAGGCTCCTCTGTCCATGGGATTCTTCAGGCAAGAATACTGGAGCGGGCTTCCATGTCCTCCTCCAGGGGATCTTTCTGATCCGGGGATTGAACCCAGGTCTCCTGTATTGAAGGCAGATTCTTTACCACTGAGCCACCAGGGAAGACCAGTCTGGGTCCAGAACCTGGTCTTAAGGACTAAACAAGTTGGTTTTTTTGGAAAGAGGCATTATCTCTGGCCAGTGGTTTATTTAGGAAAAGGAAGCAAACACTTAGCCTCTTCAAAAAGTTTGCCTGAATTGTGATTCAAGCTTAACATTTCCAAACAGACCTCTGGATATTTCCTCTGCTTGCTAGAGTCAGTTTCCTCTTGCTCTTTTAGTGAAGGACAGGCCATTTGTACAGACGCCTCACTGTCTCTCTGGATAAGGACAAAGTCATCCATCCCTGATTCCCTGTGTTCTCATTTGTCCATTTCATGTGAAGACTCAAAGCAGGTATTGCCAAATCTAATTAAAATCAAGCATTTCTACTTAAAGCCATCAAGGGAATCGATTCCTTAGGCTTATAATGAAGCCCAGAGTGCGCACAGCACTTAGGAGACCCTGCCAGGACTGGCTTTGCCCATTGCCGGGCCCTGAGTTCCTGAGACTCTGCCCCTGAGCATCCCACGTTGTGTCTGCTCTGCTCCACATCCTGTTCCACAGACATGCACAGCTTCTCTCCATCTCTGGAAACTTTGCATCCTCAATTCCCTCTGCCTGGAATGTTCCTTTCCCAGCTGTTCATATGACTGCCTCTTTCTCCTCATCAGGTCTCAACTAAAATGCCATGGATTCAAAAATGCCTCCCTACCCCAAATCTTGGGGCTTCCCTTATAACTCAGCTGGTAAAGAATCTGCCTGCAATGCAGTAGACCCTGGTTTGATTCCTGAATTGGGAAGATCCTCTGGAAGAGGGCATGGCAACCTACTCCAGTATTCCTGTCTGGAGAATCCCCATGGACAGAGGAGCCTGGCCGGCTACAGTCCGTGGGGTCACAAAGAGTCAGACACAACTGAGCAACTAAGCAACAGCATAGCACCCCAAACTTATCTAGCATCTGCTGTCTGTCACCGCATCACATCCCTCTGCTTCAGTTCCTGTCAACAGCCACAGACTGAACTAGCACATCTTACTGGCATTAACAGCGCCAGTGCGAGCTGCTAAAACAGTTTAAAAAGCCACAAATGCATCCACGCTCCAAGGCTTGCTGAGCACATTCATTTTCAGTCATCGGGGCTTACTATCAAGCACATCAGACATCCAGGAGCACCGATTCTGCGTTTTCCCCTTTCTCCCCTTCATTGCATCCTGTGACTTCCTGCTATGTCCCTACACCCCCACAATTTGGACAGTTTTTTTTTTTTTTTTTTCCTCCAGGTCATCATAGTTGACAAGCAGAACAAATTCATCTGTCCTTGTCAGGGGTAGGAGTAGGTAAAGCGGGTTGAACAGGCAGAATTAGGATCTATTTTTGCTGAGACCAGCCAGAATAGTAAAGGATGCTTAAGTGGTCTCTCATTAGGAAGTTTAGTTCATTTTTTTCACTTTATGTAATAAATCTCTGTATGCCTTCCCTCCTCCTGCAAACAGCAGTTATAGCCATATGTATATAGGTGGGAAAGAAAAAATGCATTTTTCACTTGTCATCATTTTAATCCATAGATAGTGGAGTTGGTGGAGGTGCAAGGCAGACAGGCCTCAAGCTGCTGAGTACTCCTGAGGCTGCAACATGCAGACAGCTCTGGAACCAAGACTGCTGAGGAGAGAATAAAGCCCACAGAGGTAGGCTCACCTCTCTGACCACATGCCCCAGCCCTCTGGAGGACCCTTACAGCCTTGGGAGCAGGGACGGAAGCAGGAAGAGATGAGAAACAAAGGAGGAGAGTCTCCCTCAGTCAGAAGGGTCCCGGGACCTAGCTTCAAAGTCCTCAGTCTGACAATGAATGAATGGGTCAGCAGGACACTCATCCAAGAGTGGGGTCAGCCCTGACCAACTTCCAAGTCACCCAGGATGTTAAAAGGCCATGAGTATCCTCTGACTCACTTCACTCTGTATGATGAGCTCTAAGTTCATCCCTGTCTTGGCAGAAGGCACCATTTCATTCCTTTTTATGGCTGAGTAATATTCTGTTGCATATATGCACCATATCTTCTTTATCCATTCATCTGATGATAGACATTTAGGTTGTTTCCTTGTCCTAGCTATTGTAAATCCTGCTGCAGTGAACATCAGGGTGCAAGTATCGTTTGGAATTATGGTTTTCTCCAGGTATATGCTCAGAAGTGCAATTACTGGGTCATAAGGGAGAATGAAGTTAAGTCAGAAAGAGAAAAACAAATATTATATAACATTGCTTATATGGGGAATATAGACAAATGGTATAGATGAATATATTTGCAAGAAAGAAAGAGACATAGATGAAGTGAGAAAATGTGTGGAAACGAAGAGGGGAATGGAGGAGGTGGGATGAATTGGAAGACTGGGATCGACATATCTGTGTATCCATATAAAATACATAACTAACAAGAACCTACTGTATAACACAGGGAACTCTATTCAGTGCTCTGTGGTGACCTAAATGGGAAGGAAGTCTAAAAAGAGGAGGTCTATGTACATGCATAACTAATTTATTTGCGATATAGCAGAAACTAACACAATATTATAAAACAGCTTTAATGCCATAAAAATTAAAAACAATCTATCTTGGGAAAGAGAAAACACTTTAAAATGCCACAATTAAACTGAATTCCCTGTGCTATGCAGTAGGTCCTTGTTGGTTACTTATTTTAAATGTAGCAATGTGTACATGTCCATATTCTATAATAATCAGAATGGGTAAATAACTGGAAAAATAATAGATACATGTATATGTATAATTAAATCACTGCCCTGTTCATCTGAAAACCAACAGTTCAGTTCAGTTCAGTTCAGTCGCTCAGTGATGTCCGACTCTTTGCAACCCCATGAATTGTAGCATGCCAGGCCTCCCTGTTCATCACCATCTCTCGGAGTTCACTCACACTCACATCCATCGAGTCCGTGATGCCATCCAGCCATCTCATCCTCGGTCATCCCCTTCTCCTCCTGCCCCCAATCCCTCCCAGCATCAGAGTCTTTTCCAATGAGTCAACTCTTCGCATAAACCAACACAGCACTATTAATAATCAACTACACTCATGTATAGATGTGAGAATTGGACTGTGAAGAAGGCTGAGCGCTGAAGAATTGATGCTTTTGAACTGTGGTGTTGGAGAAGACTCTTGAGAGTCCCTTGGACTGCAAGGAGATCCAACCAGTCCATTCTGAAGGAGATCAGCCCTGGGATTTCTTTGGAAGGAATGATGCTAAAGCGGAAACGACAATACTTTGGCCACCTCATGCGAAGAGTTGATGCACTGGAAAAGACTTTGATGTTGGGAGGGATTGGGGGCAGGAGGAGAAGAGGACGACAGAGGATCAGATGGCTGGGTGGCATCACTGACTCAATGGACATGAATCTGAGTGAACTCCAGGAGTTGGTGATGGACAGGGAGACCTGGCATGCTGCGATTCATGGGGTCGCAGAGTCGGACACGACTGAGTGACTGAACTGAACTGACACTCCAATATAAAATAAAAAGCTTTAAAAAGGCTACAATTGTCCCCCACATGTGGGCTCTGGCACAAGTCTTAGTTTATACAAAATTCATCTTTATTTCCATATTCCTATATATCACATGACTAGCTAAGACCTTCATCTGGAAGCTTCTAAATACTGTCTGCTATTACATCATCTTTCATGATAATTTTTGCACATCCTTGGTTTTTCACTGACCTTTTCTTGTACATTTATGTATTCCATATATTGAACTCCTAGACTGTGTTATGCTTAAATGTGTTACTGAAGATGTAAGAATGAATAATCTGTGAGCCTGAGGAGCTCAAGACCGGTGTTGCAGAAGGCTGCTAAACCAGCAGTGCTTATCTAGGGTCCTTCATTTGCCTGATGTGTGAATTTAAAACATACCTTAATTTCTAGAAAAACAAAAATCAGCACTTCCTTCAAAAGTGAATATAGGTCACAAACCTCCAGAATTAGTAGGATTTGTGACTTCTTCAAGAGAAATTTCAAAAATTTTTATCTCACATTATACTGAAAACTTTAGAGGCCCTTGGAGAGCAAGGAGATCAAACCAGTCAATCCTAAAGGAAATCAACCCCGAATACAAGTTGGCAGGACTGATGCTGACGCTCTAAAACTTTGGCCACCTGATACAAAGAGCGGACTGATAAGAAAAGACCCTGCTGCTGGGAAAGATTAAAGGAAGAAGGAAAAGGGGGCAGCAGAGCATGAGATGGTTGGATGGCATCACCAATGTGATGGACATGAGTTTGAGCAGACTCTGAGAGATGGTGATGGACTGGAAAGCCTGGAGTGCTGCAGACCACGGTGTTACAAAGAGTCAGACATGACTGAGCAACTGAACGGCAACAACCACAGTGATAACACGGGACACAGGTACGCTGAAGCACTGTTTGATCACCCCTTCTTTCAAGTGGAGCAGTTGCTAAACTTGGTGTTTAGTGGGTTAATAAAGGGGCACTGTGATTTGTACATCACAAGCTTAACCTTTAAAAATATTTTTACAACTCTATTTAAATATCTTTGCTTTTTGTAATTTATTTTATGCTATGCATTTTTAGTTACTTTAAAGGACCCACTAGTTTTAGCAGACCGTTATGCCTCAGTCTAAGAACTCTTGGTCTAAAGTGACAATATAACTGATCACTCTAATGAGGACACAGCTTAAAATGAGAGGATGATGATGATTATGACCTTAATAACAAATAATAATTCACATATATATTGATGGTGGTTTAGTCACTAAGTTGTGTCTGAATCTTTGTGGCCTGCCAGGCTCCTCTGTCCATGGAGTTCTCCAGGCAAGTATTCTAGAGTGGGTTGCCATTCCAGTTTCTAGGGCATCTTCCTGACCCAGGGGTTGAATGTGGGTCTCCTGCACTGCAGGCAGATTCTTTACCAACTGAGCCACCAGGGTTGGAATAGTGAGACTATTAAGACACTTAGAATTTACATATCTTAATTTCAAAGTAAGTGATAATGGTAACCATAAAAGAAACTGTTACCAATCAACAAATAAGAACTGCCAGAAACAGTCACATGTTGAAGGAAAAAGACCACATTGTAGTCTCTGCAAGTAGCCCTTCCTCTGTCCCTGCCCGGGTACCAGGCAGCAATGCGGTCACGCTGGCTGTTTAATTACACACCAGGAGATCATATCTTTATCAGACACTACTCATGACAGCGAAAGCCGTCCTTCAGCTATGACAATGGTGCAATTAAAAATCATCACATATTCTCATTGTTGTTCAGTTGCTCAGTTGTGTCCAGCACTTTGCAACCCTATGGACTGCAGCACGCCAGGCTTCCCTGCCCTTTACTATGTCTAGGAGCTCGCTGAAATCCATGTCCACTGAGTCAGTGATGCCATCCAACCGTCTCATCCTCTATTGCTCCCTTCTCTCCTGCCCTCAATTTTTCCCAGCATCGGGGTCTTTTCCAATGAGTTGGCTCTTTGCATCAGGTGGCCACGCTACACATCTTCTGTATTTTTCTACTTGCCTTCATAGGTTTATAGTTCAAGGCAAATATCTCCTAATTTATAAAGAAAATGGCCCCAGCACAACTCACCATTTCTAAACTTTAATTATATAAAGTTTTAAACAATTCTTAATAAATAATAAAAAACCCATGCGAAGGTGCTAAGCAACTAAAAACATTTCACAATAAAGTGAAAAGACAGTGCACTTCAAACACATGGGTCTGGGGGTTGACTGCCAATGATACCACATGCCAGCTGTAAGGTCTTGGGAAAATGACGTTATTTATTTGACCTTATCCCTCCTTACCTACTTCAGTTTAAAAAGGAGAAACGGTTGGGGGATTAAAGGGAATAATGTAGAATAATTCCTTAGAATTCTGTCCAAGTTCTATGAGACTGATACAATACAGTAAGCATCTATAATAACTGTTTTTAATTTCCCTAATACTTTTAAAAACACCATTGTCTCTTAGTTTTTCCATGCTCAAATTCTTAGAAGTACCTTTCTTTTATTTATCTCCTCCACTAAATTTATCAAGTCCTTTTTTCCCTTTCTTGGCAAAACTTACAGATTTTCCCCTTTCTTTGCATTTCTCTGAAGACTACTCAAATACAAGTGCTCACATCCCCATAAATCATTGCAAACCATTCCCAATTTATCTGCTCCATAACAACATCCCTACAGAGCTACATATTCATACTGTGGTTTCATTATGTTAATTTTCTAAAGTATTTCCCCATTCTTTATCATGAAATTAATGTTATTCAGTGTGACCTTCAGATCTCATAACCAGTTTTACTAATTTCTCATTTAGTCAAGCTCATCCATTTTGGTAGTGATAAGCCACATTGCCAGACTCTGCACATGACATTTTTTTCTGTTTCTACACCCTGTTATTTGTATTTTAATTGAACTTAAACATACTGTTTTCCTCTCAGCTGTGGTTTGACTTTGCTATCTATCAAAGCTTTAATTAAAGCTTTTATCAAGTGGCCTTATTCAAATCACTTTCAAGAAAAACCATCAGTTCTTATAAAAATAAACTTTCACAAAATATGTGTGTGTGTGGTTGATGATGTTATATAATAACATTTGTGACATATGCATCAAGAAAATGGGTTGAACTGGCCAGGCAAGCACCCTTAGATTCTTGGATATGGAGTATTTGCAGTTCAAGGGCATTGCCACTAGGTGGTAATCAGACTACACTGATTTCAAGAGTAAATTCTCTAGATAATTATTTAGGGATAATGTACCATATGGAGATTTTTTTGAAAACTTTCTACCCCAAATAATATTTATCTATCATCTATGTTTAAATTATATTAATATGTAAATCATACATATCTAAGTATCCATAACTATAAATGCACATATAATTGGATATTATAAAATATATGAAATTATTAGGTCAATATTTCAATACTAATATGTTTACTGTATTCTTTTAAAACTATAAATGTATAATAAATATGTTGAAATACTCCTACTTTTAATCCATTTATATATTTACCTACCCAACTACCCAAAAACAAATATAATTCAAAGGACATTTAAGAACCACTGCACTAATGTCTGTCTTAGATTAGAAACGATTTGCCTTTTCTCAGGACGCAACTTCAGATTGACAGGGTCACAATATCTACAGACACAGGAAAGTCCATACTGTTCCAAAAACTGACAAATTTTTAACCATCAGTCTTGATGGTTAAAATTTTTAGCCATCAGAAACTGTAAGCAAAAGAAAGTTATGACCAAATCAGAGAGCATATTAAAAAGCAGAGACATTACTTTGCCGTCCATCTAGTCAAGGCTATGGTTTTTCCAGTGGTCATGTGTAGATGTGAGAGTTGGACTATAAAGAAAGGTGAGTGCCAAATAATTGATGCTTTTGAAGTGTGGTGTTGGAGAAGACTCTTGAGAGTCCCTTGGACTGCAAGGAGATCCAACCAGTCCATCCTAAAGGATATCAGCCCTGGGTGTTCATTGGAAGGACTGATGGTGAAGCTCAAACTCCAATACTTTGGCCACCTGATGTGAAGAACTGACTCATTGGAAAAGACCCTGATGCTGGGAAAGATTGAGGGGAGGAGGAGAAGGGGATGACAGAGATGAGATGGCTGGATGGCATCACCAACTTGATGGATATGGGTTTGGGTGGACTCCGGGAGTTGATGATGGGCAAGAAGGCCTGACATGCTGCGGTTCATGGGGTTGCAAAGAGTTGGACAAGACTGAGTGACTGAACTGAACAAACATCAAAGTGTTAATTAAGTGAGCAAGATACTGCCATCACACTGAAGAAGGTATTTGTCACTGCTGCCTCACACTCAGCCTCAGAGTTCAAACCAAGTGGAGGTGTTCTCCCACATGACTGGTGACAGTTTTGTTTTTTTTTTTTTTTTTTTAATTCTAGACAGAGGTGCATGGCACCAAACAGCAATTTTGGTTCCATCATATCCACTACTCTTCCTCACCCTACACCCACCCTGCCTATTTCATAGCGTCCCCTTTCTTTCTAGCCTAGGCTGATTGGCATCAAAGAGAACTGGTCACACCCATTTGCCCTTGCAGGAGAATGCTGGCTGACCATCAGTCAGAAAACCAGGCTGAAATACTAACATCTTACCACTACCTTTGATGATTGGCCGTATAATTGGAATAATCCACATCATAGTTTCTTTTCACTGTAGTTTTCATTTCATGCACATTATTTCATTGCTCAATTAGTTTTCAAATTCCACAGCAGGTATTCCAGCTCAGGGATCAACTAGCTGTGTATTGAACAGAGTTCCTCTCTGTCTTATTTAATAACAAGCTTATCACTAGAGACCTTTACAAGCTCTGATCAATTATTCTCGAAAAGTATATTTTTATAATTATATTTATTTGTAATTGGTTAATGATTACTTTACAATATTGGTTCGATTTCTGCCATACATCAACAGGAATTAACCATAGGTGTACATATGTTCCCTCCCTCTTGAACTATTCTCAAAAAGTTTTTTAAAAACAGAGCAAGCCATTAGAAGATAATTTTGTCTACCTTATTTAAAAATATATATATGTATTTTGGAGCGTCCCTGGTGGCTCAGATGGTAAAGAATGTGGGAGGCCTGGGTTTGATCCCCAGGTTGGGGAAGATCCACTGGAGGAGGGCATGGCAACCCACTCCAGTATTCCTGCTGGGAGAATCCCATGGAGAGAGGAGCCTGGTGGGCCACAGTCCACGGAGTCACAAAGACTCGGACACGACTGAGCGACTAAGCACACACACATATATCTTAGTTTCTCATATTCTTGCATCAGTAACAGAATTTTTCCCCCATGTTATCTGTTTTCGGCCTTTGTATATGGTTCATGGGGTTCTCATGGCTAGTATACTGGAGTGCTTTGCCATTTTCTCTTCCAGTCTTCTTTTCTGGGGGATTAATATAACTAGACTTAAAGCAGAAACATTTCCTTTCTCTTTCATAAAGTATACTATTGACTACCATCAAACAAAGTTGCTTCCTATTGGTAAAGACAAAATAATTGTTAATTTCTAAGTATACACCATGTATCCAGCATTGTGTCAAATCCTGTATATGTTTTTTGTTTAATTTTTACCACATTGGGCAGTTTGTGGGATCTTAGTTCCCCAACCAGGGATCGAACCGCTGCCCCTTTCAGTGGAAGAGCAAAGTCTTAACCACTGGAATACCAGGGAAGTCCCTGTACATGTTGTATTTAATGCAACTGTACTCTGGAGTCAGTATTAAAACCAACAGATTACATTTTAAAAGTTGACCTCACTCCAGAGTGTTTCTGATTTTTACTGTTAATATCATTTTCTTCTAAATAAAAGAAGACTCAGGAAAAATCACTTAAATTCAGTGGCAGAGTGGCAAAACCAAATGATTAATAAGTTAGAGGCTATCCTGCATTTACTTTTAATTTATGTGTCTATTCAGATCTGAGAGTTCTCTGAAATAAAATGAATCTCAATAAAATCTGAAGGAGATCAGCCCTGGGATTTCTTTGGAAGGAATGATGCTGAAGCTGAAACTCCAGTACTTTGGCCACCTCATGTGAAGAGTTAACTCATTGGAAAAGACTCTGATGCTGGGAGGGATTGGGGGAGGAAGGAGAAGGGGACGACCGAGGATGAGATGGCTGGATGGCATCACGGACTCGATGGATGTGAGTCTGAGTGAACTCCGGGAGATGGTGATGGACAGGGAGGCCTGGCGTGCTGCGGTTCATGGGGTCACAAAGAGTTGGACACGACTGAGCGACTGAACTGAACTGAACTGAATGCGTGATTTCCAGTCACTGGGGTGCCATCTGCACTGTGCACAGTTTGGGGCGGCACGAGTGATGAAGAGCATCTAATTATACAGTGGATTACACAGGCAACTATAACACGCTTCCAGTCACCATGTGTTTCTTCCCTTCCATAACTTGTTCTTTATATTGCTGACATGCATTCATGAAAAGTCCCAAACATAAAAAAAAAAAATATCAGTTGTGATTAACAAATATAATACTGTAGTAGGCCAGGCTCCTCTGTCCATGGGATTCTCCAGACAAGAATATAGGAGTGGTTCGCTAGTTCTTTCTCCAGGGGAATCTTCCCAGCCCAGGGACTGAACCTAGGTTTCCTGCATTGCAGCCAGATTTTTTACCATCTGAGCTACCAGGGAAGCCCACAAATGAGTCAAGGTTATCATATTCTCTTAAATGCAAGGAAATCAAAGTACCGTCATAAACAGCAGTTCTAAACATTAAAGATGACTTAACTGGAGCCTTTTAACAACATGAGCCAAGAATTCAAGTTTGGGGGAGATTTTGTTTTGTTCATGGCAACAAATATTAGCAAAACATCAATATAATTGAATATAATTCCAGCAGACATTCAGACATTCAATTAAGCTCCTACTGCTCTAGAATATATTGAATTGACAGTTTCATCTAAATTACTGATATTTTTGAAGGCATTAACTATGTAGGTAAATAGTTAGTGATTACGTTTCCCCAACTCCTTTACTGCCTGTTGGACTTTCAGAGTTAGTTAACTTCTCGGGATTTTTGATTCCTCATATGTAAAAATTGGAGGATTCAGACTGGCATTTTTGAAGGTCTTTTTAGAGTCCTGAAAGTCTATCATCATCTGAGTTATTGGAAGAGGAAACAGTCTGGGGCCTGAAGTCAGTTGCCTTAAAAATGAAGAGTCTGTCCAGAGTATGTCAACACAGCCTAAAAATACTATTTCATAGTATGTTCAGTGCACAGTGGTGACTTGGAAGAGAAGGAAATCAAACAGGGTGGGGATATACGTTTATGTATAACTGATTCACTTTGCTGTACAGTAGAAACTAATTAAACCTCACAAAGCAACTATTTACCCATAAAATTAATTTCAAAAATACTGTTTTATTTCAGAATATTTTTGGCCTTTCCTATTATTCAAAACAAGCAAACAAATAAATCAAAAATCTCTTTCCTTCAAAGTAAATATCATCTATTTACCAAGATTTTATTTTTAAAGTCAGGATCAACCCTGTTTTGTCTTAAACTTATATTTCCTCACTTGTTAATTTTCTTTAAATATAAAGTATGCTACAGATGCTCTACTTGGTGTCCACGTTGTGCTGATCCTAAACACTAAGGCGTACTGCAGTTATTGAGGGATCACTACTTCCTAAGGAGTTAGAATTCTTCTCAACTAATTATAGCACAGGTCAAATGATGAGAGATTCACCCAGTACCCAAGGACAAACACATGAAGGAAAGCTGTTCTGGCTGAAAATAAACAGGAAAAGAGTTCCCAAGGAGATCACATCATATCTCCTAAGTCTGGGGAATAAGAACTGCTAAAATTTACCAAGATTATCTCGGTGCCAAGTAATTCACTGAGCACTTTTGTGTACTATATTATATCCATTAATTCTTATAAAATCATATAGATTCAATCCTTATTTACCTATCTGATCATGAAGAAGCGGAAACATATTTTTGTTATAAACAGTATTTATAACACAGTTTAATTGATGGTATGATTTGGAACCAAAGAAAGGTATGGTGCTTTCAATAGAAAAATAATGGAGGTTTCTTGAAGGAAGTGGTACACAGGGACCAGAAAGGTGAGTAGGTGTTGGTTACTGGAAAAGGAAAGAGAAACAGTAGAAATTCCAAAGTGGGAAAAACTGCCATACATTTTAGGAATCTAGGCAGTGCAGTGTGGATGGTACATGTATTAAATTAATACAGTATGCCCTGGGAATGAAGCTGGAAGAGCAAGTAAGCCATGGTTTTTTTTTTTTTTTTTTTTTTAATTTTCAGTTTTATTTATTTATTTACTTTACAATATTGTATTGGTTTTGCTATACATTGACATGAACCCGCTATGGGTGTGCATGTGCTTCCCATCCTGAACCCCCGTCCCACCTCCCTCCACATCCCATCTCTCTTTGTCATCCCAGTGTACCAGTCCTGAGCCATGGGTTTTAAAGCATCTTAAAGGGCTTCCCAGAGAAGGCAACGTCAACCCGCTCCAGCACTCTTGCCCGGCAAATCCCATGGATGGAGGAGCCTGGTAGGCTGCAGTCCCTGGGGTCACTAGGAGTCAGACGTGACAGAGCGACTTCACTTTCACCTTTCACTTTCATGCATTGGAGAACGAAATGGCAACTCACTCCAGTGTTCTTGCCTGGAGAATCCCAGGGACGGGGGAGCCTGGCGGGCTGCAGTCTATGGGGTCGCACAGAGTCAGACACGACTGAAGCGACTCAGCAGCAGCAGCATAAAAGCTTCCTAGGTAGCTCCGAGTGGTAAAGAATCTGCCTGTCAATGCAGCAGATGTAAGAGATGAAGGTTCGATCCCTAGATCGAGAAGATCTGGGGAGTAGGAAATGGCAACCCACTCCAGTATTCTTGCCTGGAAAATTCCATGGACAGAAGAGCCTGGTGGTCTAAGGTCCTTGGGAAGACTCAAAAAGTCAGACATCAGTACATAAGAGTGAGTACATACCAAGGATGACTAGATGTTGCCTTGGTTTGCCCAGATCAGTCCTAACATAACTGCTATTATCACCTTTGTCCCGACATAATTACTTCATAGCATCCTTTTTAACTTGCACAATTTTCCTAACTGGACAATACATTTTATGTATAGAAGGTTCTACCTTTACACAAGTTCAGTGGGGAATGATATACAGTTTATAAACAGAGAATTGGCACAATCAGACGCAATCTTTAGAAAAGTTACTATCTACAAAACAGAGACTAGCCTAGAGACAGTATAACTGGCAGAGATGGCTATCTCACATGCCTGCACAGCTCTATCCTCATCTCTGTGGTGTAGAGAGGTGTCACAAAGCAGCTGTCCAGTTAAGGACCAAGTTCCAAAATTAGCTATGCGACCTCTTCCTTCTTCCTTCAGTTGCTGGGGCCTTACATCAACGTCCAGCACAACTTTCAAAACTGCTTTAACGATGCATTTTCTCATCTTGGGTTAATGAATGAGTGCATGAAAGAAAGGTCATAAACACATCACTTCCCACTGGACTTTAGATGAGCAAATAAAATGAACTTTCTTGTTAAGGCCTGAAGATGTAGGAATTTATGTGCTGCTTTCTTTAGACACTCAGTTGTGTTTGACTCTTTGTGACCCTATGGACTGGCTTCTCTGTCCATGGGATTCTCCAGGCAAGAATACTAGAGTGGTTTGCCATTTGCTTCTCCAGGGAATGAACCCGCATCTCTTATGTCTCTTGCATTTGCACCTATTAGCACCACCTGGGAAGTTATGTAATAGCAAATGGTGTTAACACTAATATAGTAAGATTCATCCTATATCAATCATTCTTAAGGCTATTACAACCTGATATTATCATAACACCATCAATCAGCTATACCCTAACACAAAATAAAAAGTTCAAGAAAAATAAGACTATTGCAATAATCCAGATAAGAAAGAAGGCTGACATTATAACCAAGGATGAAGGAAGTGAAGTGTTATAGTCAAGGCAGGTATCAAGTTTGCCCCTGAGGTTTTTCAGTTTGCAAATCTGAATAAATTATCATCAAACTTACTAATTTTAGAGAATGGAAGAAGATGATGATTTGAGAAAAGGAAAACTACTGAGTTCAACTTCTACTGCATTTCACAGACTACCTGACTGATAATAGGTTCAGTCTGTATTTTCATTGACACATTGCCCAAAGTAAGTGATTTTTCTTCATCCAGTCTTTTAAGTGAATGTTGTAAGGCCCCCTGAGTTTTCTTTTCCTGACCCTTGCATCAGTCCATTATTTGGTTCTCATACACACTGCCTATGTGTACATATTTTCACAACAATGTGGTTTACAAATAGGCCCCTGAAGGCTCACCTTGCTTCAAAGATTGTGAAGGTGATTTTGCCACATAAAAATCTGGGTTCACAGGAATAAGGGCTTCCCTAGTAGCTCAGTTGTTAAAGAATTTGCCTGCAATGTAGGAGACCTGGGTTCAGTCCCTGGGTCAGGAAGATCCCCTGGAGAAGGAAATGGCAATCCACTCCAATATTCTTGCCTGGAGAATCCTGTGGACAGAGGAGCCTGGGGGCTAGAGTCTAAGAGGTTGCAAGAGGTGGACACAACCAAGTGACTCCACCACCACAGGAATTCGGTGATCAATTAGTTAGATTTAGTTAGATAAAGAAAATACAGTACAACAGACATGAATGTAGGTTTGCTCCCTTAGCATAATTTTAAAAGCCTTTTTCTTTTTTTCCCATGGTGCCATGTGCAGAGTGGTCTAAGTATAACAGAAGGAATTGGAATTTCAGAGCTTAGAAATTGGGAGGTTTGAATTTGAATTTCATCTTGGCCTTTTACCAGTTATATGATGATGGGTAAAGCATTGGAGTTTGTTTTTAAGTTCCTTATCTGTATAATCCTGGAGGAGGAAATATCAACCTGCTCCAGTTTTCTTGCTAGGAAAATTCCAGGGACAGAGGAGTGTGGTGGGCTACAGTCTATGGGGTCACCAAGTCAGACACGACTGAGCACACATCTATATAACAGGGTTTTTTGATGTTATAGTTTTGCATGTAACCCTGTAGAATTCTTAGAACTATATCCAGCATACAGCTTTAATAAATGTTAGATAATGTCATTTCCTTTTCATTTAGTGACTCAATTATTAAGAATGTTGTGTTTTCTGATTTGGATATTATGCCATTATTTTGATTAAATAAATATTTCAGGCCTCGGAGACATAATTAAATTAAAATCAATTATTTTTTGTATGATTCTGGATCATAGTCTATTCCTTTCTTCAATTTAAAAATATGAAGCACTTTCCAAGTAATTTTAAACCTCTACCTGCACTCAGGAGGTCTGTTCTTTCTCAGTAATCTAGTTTAAAGTATATGGTAATGTAGCTTTATATTATAATAAATGCTACTTGACTCCATTGCCTGGAGGTCAATTAAATTATACCTTTTAGCTCTTGTCTCCAAAAGCAGTATTGGGTCCATTAGCACAAATAATGTAGATTGTGAGAAGCATTGCAGTGACCTCACTTCAAGGATATGGTTGTGGAATTCCTGGCTGTCCAGTGGTTAGGACTCTGTGCTGTCGCTGCCATAGGCCTGGGGGCCAATCTCTGATCAGGGAACTAAGATCCAGCAAGTTGCCCAGTGAGGTAAAAAAAAAAAAAAAGAAAGAAAGAAAGAAAACTATGTGATTGATGACTTGACTCCATTGAAGTTTGGTTTAGTTAACTAATGGGATCTCAAACATATTCAAAGTCAAGCATAATCAAGGAAGATTAACGGATGACCTCTCTTAAATTACTCATTGGTCAGTTACCAATATTTTGGTTGGAAATGTGTTCTCTATCCCCAGTGCATGCACGCCCAGTCACTCAGTAATGTCTGGCTCTGTGGCCCCATAGACCATAGCCCACCAGACTCCCCTGTCCATAGGATTTTTCAAGCAAGAATACAGAAGTGGGTTGTCATGCCCTCCTCCAGGAATCTTTCCAAACCAGGGATCAAACCTACATCTCCTGCATTGGCAGGCAGATCCCTTACCACTTGGCCACCTGCATCTCCTTTGCAGCTGAAGGGGGAGATGCCCTATACAGTCAGCAAAAGCAAGAATGGAAGCTGACTGTGGCTCAGATCATGAACTTTTTATTGCAAAATTCAGACTGAAATTGAAGAAAGTAGGGAAAACCACTAGACCATTCAGGTATGATCTAAACCAAATCCCTTATTAATCAATGGAAGTGACAGATAGATTAAAGGGATTAGATCTGATAGACAGAGGGCCTGAAGAACTATGGATGAAGATTTGTAACATTGTACCAGATGCCGTGATCAAAACCATCCACAGGAAGAAGAAATGAAAAAGGCAAGATGGTTGTCTGAGAAGGCCTTAAAATAGCTGAGAAAAGAAAACAAGCAAAAGGCAAAGGAGCAAAGGAAAGTTATCTCTATCTGAATTCAGAGTTCCAAAGAATAGCAAAGAGAGATAAGACAGCCTTCCTAAGCGATAAACACAGAGAAACGGAGGAAAACAATGGACCTGGAAAGACTAGAGACCTCTTCAAGAAAATTATAGATATCAAGGGAATATTTCATACAAGATAGGCACAATAAAGGACAGAAACAGTATGGATCTAACAGAAGCAGAAGATATTAACAAGAGGTGGCAAGAATACACAAAAGAACCAGAAAAAAAAAAGATTTTCATGACACAGATAACTACAATGGTGTGATCACTCACAGACATTCTGGAATGCAAAGTCAAGTGGGCCTTAGGAAGTGTCACTACCAACAAAGCTAGCTGAGGTGATGGAAATGCAGTTGAGCTATTTCAAATCCTAAAAGATGATGCTGTGAAAGTACTGCCCTCAGTATGCAAGCAAATTTGGAAGAATTTGGCCACAGAACTGGAAAAGATCACTTTCCCATCCAATCCCAAAGAAAGGCAATGCCAAAGGATGGCCAAACTACCTCACGGTAGTATGCCTTTCACACACTAGCAAAGTAATTATCAAAATTCTTCAAGCCAGGCTTCAGCAGTACATGAACTAAGAAATTCCAGATGTTTATGCTGGATTTAGAAAAGGCAGAGGAACCAGAGATCAAATTGCCAACATCTGATGGATCATAGAAAAAGCAAGAGGGTTTCAGAAAAACACCTACTTCCACTTCATTGACTACATTAGAGCATTTGACTGTGTGGATCACAATAAACTGTGTAAAATTCTTCAAGAGATGAGAATACCAGACCACCTGATATGCCTCTTGAGAAATATGTATGCAGGTCAAGAAGCAACCATTAGAACAAGACATAGGACAGACTGGTTCCAAATTAGGAAAGGAATACGTCAAGACTATATATTGTCCACTCTGCTTATTTACCTTATATTCAGAGTACATCATGTGAAATGCTGGGCTACATGAAGCACAAGCTGGAATCAAGATTGCCAGGAGAAATATCAATAACCACAGATATGCAGATGAGACCACACTAATGGGAGAAAGTGAAGAAGAACTAAATAACCTCTTGATGAAAGTGAATGAGGAGAGTGAAAAAGCTGGCTTAAAACTGAACATTCCCAAAACTAAGATCATGGCATCTGGTTCCTTCACTTCATGGCAAATAGATGAGGAAACAATGGAAACTGTCACAGACTTTCTTTTCTTGGGCTCCAAAATCACTGTAGATGGTTACTGCAGCCATGAAATTGAAAGATGCTTGCTCCTTGGAAGAAAAGCTATGACCAACCTAGACAACATATTAAAAAGCAGAGACATTACTTTGCTGACAAAGGTCCATATAGTCCAAGCTATGGTTTTTCCAGTAGTCTTGTATGGATGTGAGAGTAGAACCATAAAGAAAGCTGAGCACTGAAGAATTGATGCTTTTGAACTATGGTGTTGGAGAAGATCCTTAAGAGTCCCTTGAACTGCAAGGAGATTGAACCAGTCAATCCTAAAGAAATCATTCCTTGGAAGGGCTGATGCTGAAGCTGAAGCTCTAATACTTGGCCAGCTGATGTGAAGAGCTGACTGGTAAGAAAAGACCCTGATGGTGGGTAAGATTGAATGCAGGAGGAGAAGGGGACGACAGAGAATGAGATGGTTACATGGCATCACCGACTCGATGAACATGAGTTTGAGCAATCTGTGGGTGTTGGTTATAAACAGGGAAGCCTGACCTGTTGCATTCCATTGGGTTGCAAAGAGTCAGACACGACTGAGTGACTGAAGTGAACTGGGCCACCTGGGAAGCCCCCATCCCCAGAAATGTACATTTAATGTCCACCCTCCATTTAGTGGTGTTTTGGGGACTATATTTTATCTCACTGTACTCGCCATCCAATCTTCAACACAGAGTAAATTATGTGAGCTCCATTAACATTTCTTAAATGAATTAATGGGTGAATTGTTATAGACACTAAAGCACAAGATAGATGAAGAATTAAATGTGCCTTTTTCCTTTTTCCCCTAAGAACTGTGGCAATAATGGGAAAACTAGGGAAATGAAGGTAGAAGAGAAGTTTACGGTTATGAGTTTTTTCAAGATAAATGAGATTCAGCATGTTTTAATGCTGAGAAAAAGGCCTGAAAGAAAATTGTAACACACACACACACACACACACACACACACACACACACACAGATGACTCTTCTTTCAGAAATAGTGTCAAACATAATCTCCAAGCCCTTTTATTACTTGTACCCTTTGAAAACAGTGGTTTTATTATCATTACTGAGTTGACTATAAAGGGTCCGAAACTCAACATGCAAATCACCTTTTTGCAGTGTGCTATGTTTCTCAACTTTTCAATATAATGATTTGTTGATCTTGAGAGAATAGCTTGAAAAATCACACAAGCTGCTGGAATCTTTGCACAGTGACTCTCTGCTGAATAGCGGTGTGGGCTTTCCATTTCCATCTGCTTCAACTTGCTAAGTGCAAGAGGTATTATTATTATGATCATCATTATTATTATCATTGAATTATCTGAATTCCAAATGAGGAACCAGACAAACCACATAGCATCTTTAGTGGCATAAAAATAACTTTTGCTCAAAGGGAATTTTTGTTGTCTATAATAAAGTCTTTTGAATTTAATTCCCTTCTCCATTTGAAAAGGGCAAGTTTATCCAAGTGTAAATAATATGCTCATGTCTGTGACAAATGAAACCATTAAAAATAATAAATTAGTCTGCAAAGCTTTCAGCATGTATTCTTAACATTTTGCCCTTCAGTCTCCTTGAACAATGAAGGTAACCCCCTCTCTGCTTCTAATCACCATTTATTTCTAAGAATAGGAATACTTTACTTATCTGAAATTCTCTCATTTGCTACAGAGCTAGAAACCAAGAGAGAAGTAACCAGGGTTTCTGAAAACTGGAAGCAGATAAAATGCAAGCAACTGACCTCTTAGAAACACAATGCTTTCTGGTCTGTATATTCTTAAATTACCTACTAATATTTCTTGGCACAATCAATGCTTATCAAACACCAGCCTTTAATGCAGCCCCACAGAGATCTCAGAGCATTGTTGGCTTATCGAGGACTTAGATTTAGTTCAAGGATGTTCTCCTGTGCAGCCTTGCCTCCTATATGATAAAAGTATCCATAAAGATTCCGTTTTATACTGTTGTCTTTCATAATGTATAGTGCATGAATGAGGTTCTGTTCCGAAATGGATAGTTATAAAGCATCCCAAATGGGTAAAGTTTCAAAATGGGTAAAGATATAAAGCATTTTTAAATGAGGAAACCCTCAGCTATGCTGAAAATATTGTTCACAAGAATTTGATGTGAGCTTCGGCACTAATACTGTCAACTGGAACCTCTCTGCATTTGTGTCAAACTTTTGCTGAGACGTCAGGGTAGGCCAACAAAGGTCCCTTTAGTCAAAACCACATTTTTTCCAGTAGTCATGCACGATGTGAGAGTTGGACCAAAAGAAGGCTGAGCACTGACAAATTGATGCTTTTGAACTGTGGTGCTGGAAAAGACTCTTGAGGGTCCCTTGAACTGCAAGGACATCAAATCAATCAATCCTAAAGGAAATCAGTCCTGAATATTCATTGAAAGGAATGATGCTGAAGCTAAAACGTCAGTACTTTGACCATGTGATGCAAAGAGCCAACTCATTGGAAAAGACCCTGATGCTCGGAAAGATTGAAGGCAGGAGAAGAAGGGGACAACAGAGGATGAGATGGTTGGGTGGCATCACTGACTCAGTTGACATGAGTTTGAGCAAACTAGGGGAGATAGTGAAGGACGGGGAGCCTGTGTGCTGTAGGCCATGCAGCAAAGGAACTGAACAATGACAACAACATGTAGGCCCACAAAGACTGAAATGTGCTGTGTAAGGGCACAGAGACTTCTGACTTTTCCAGTGTGTGTACTGGAGGTGCCCTGTGCCTGATGTCACTCACAGCAGTCCAGAGATTCACTGACTATGTTTCCCAAAGGTCTTTTGGATAGCAGACACTCTTCCCTTAGACCATCCTACTTCTGCTGGGATGCTCAGCCCACCTCCTTCCACCTGAGGGGGTCTTCTTGACCATCTGGGGGTCTGTTTAGCTATGATTTTCTCAGAGAAGACTCCCTGGATTTGTATCCTGAATTAGACTTGTCACATCCTGTACTTTGCCTTAAGATCAATTCAAGCATCTATATTTGTGAGTGTCATTCGATGCAAACCCATGTTTGAGGTCTCTCTCATTCTCCCCTTCAGCTCCAAGAAGACCCGGTTTTAATCCACACTGAAGATTCTGCTTATGGCCTGAGAGTTACTCAACATGCAGTCCCTGAATAAATAAATGATCAAACGTAAGGAAAGACACATTCACATTGGACATGTCTGTGCAGGATGGAAAATTATAGTGAACCTGCCTTTGACAAGTATTTCCCTTTCCTTATATTATTTGGGAAAGTGTTATGAAACTTCCCCTCTTCTTCTCTTGGAGCACACAAACAGTTAGTTCTTGAATATGAGGCTTGTGATTGCGTTGATTACTGGAATTTGTGTGCCTTACTTCTTTACATCTGCAGCTCCAGGCACAAAGTAGGTGCGTGCAAATGCTTTCTAAGTGAACCCTCAGTGGTTTAAGTTGTGTTGAATGGATTCAGTCACTCATCTCATTCATCATGCAGAAAAAATGAAGCTTGTTTTCATCAGTCCGTCCTACAATGGCTTTGAGGGAGAGAATACAGAATCAAACACTGCATTCTAAAAGTGGCAGGGAAGCAAAAGTACTTCAAGTACCTTATCTTGGTGACAATAAAAATATGAGCTTAATGTTGGGAAAAAGAAATGCAAGAATAAGTAAGCAAAGTGGACAAATACAAATGTTTAACAGTCAGAAGAGTACTTTAATTGTGAAATTAAATATATATATATATATATATATAAAAATCCTCTGGACTTCCATGGTGGCCCAGTGGTTAAGACTCTGTGTTCTCAGGGCAGGAGGTCCAGGTTCCATCCCTGGTTGGGGAATTAAAATCCCACATGCCATGGGGAGCAGCAAAAAAAAAAAAAAAAAGTGAGATTTGCCATCCAAGTTAAATAAATAGCTCTAAAATATTTAATAATTCATTATTCTAATGTCACATATTTATCAAAGGCCATCATTGATATCCATTATCCTCAGTGAATATGTCAGAAATGAACTTTTGGCCCTGAAACTGTGCCTGAACAAGACAGATAAAGGTTATTTTCTTCATTTGAAATTGCCACTGTTAAGGTTAAGGGAGCCAGACACTGCAAACCTTTGATAGAAACTCTCTTGTCAGCAGCAGAATTTTTTACGAGACAACTGTTTTGAATGTCCTTAAATCAAGAATTTAAATCTTTTCAAATATAACTGGTGTGTTTTGGAAAGTCTATCATTAATACAAATGAAGTTGATGATTCATTTTGATTACTTATCTTGAAAGAGTAGTTAGTTTTCATTAAAAAAGAAAAAAAGAAAGAAAAGCTCATTTGAAGCAATAGTTCCTTAGTGGAAGAGACTAAGTGTGGACCTGGAAGATGAAGTTTCAATATAATTTTGAAATATATGTCTTATCACTCACATTAAAAAATGGACATGCTACAGCAGGATTTCTAACATTTAAATATACTGAAATCTCTTGTTTCATATTGGATCTTTTTTTTCCCTTCAGTACCATGATACAAACATAGGACTTTATAAATATCTTAAAATGTTTATGCTTTGCTGAAAGGTTGTAAACTCAAACAGTATTAGAGTTCTGGAATCAGTATCGGCATTTTACATGAAACAAGTCATAACTATCAGGTAGATTGGGTTTTTAAAAAATATTACATATGTGTTAAAACAAGTTACATGTGTATGTTAATGAATATTCTACTAAGTGATAATGTGCCAATGCTGTGTGCTGTGCTTAGTTGCTCAGTCTTGTCTGACTTTGAGAGATCCTGTGAACTATAGCGTGCCAAAGTCCTCTGTCCATGGGATTCTCCAGGCAAGAGTACTGGAGTGGCTTGCCATGCCCTCCTCCAGGGGATCTTCCCAACCCAGGGACTGAACCCAGGTCTCCTGCATCGGCAGGTGGATTCTTTACCAGCTGAGCTATCAGGAAGCCCCATGCCAATATTTTCAAGTGAAAGTGACAGTCGCTCAGTCGTGTCTGACTCTTTGTGACCCCATGGACTATACAGTCAGAACGCTGATGTGGGTAGCCTTTTCCTTCCACAGGGGATCTTCCCAATCAAGGGTCAAACCAGGGTCTCCTGAATTGCAGGTGGATTCTTTACCAACTGAGCTCTCAGGGAAGCCTGCAAATATTTTAAAGTAATTATCAAATGTCTTTTTTTTTTTTTTACTGTGCAATGTTTTACACAACATAAAATCAACCATTTTAAAGTAAACGATTCAGTGGCATTCAGTGCATTTGCAAGGCCTTACACTCATCCCCTCTATCTACTTCCTTTCATACTCTGAAAGGAAACCTGGACACATGGAGAATTTACTCCTCAGGCTCCCAGGCCCCCAGCATCAACCATCTGAATTCTATTTCTCTGGATTTATCTATCTGAATATTTTATATAAGTAGAATCATATAATATGTGACCTCTTATACTTGGCTTCTTTTTTAAAAAGATTTTTTTTTAAATGTGGGATGATTTAAAAATTATTACTGAGTTGTTACAATATTGCTTCTGTTTTACATTTTAATTTTTTGACTGAGAGGCATGTGTGATCTTAGCTCCCTGACCAGGGATCAAACCCATATCCTCTGCATTGGAAAGCGAAGTATTAGCCATTAGACCACCATGGAAGTCCCTTGGCTTCTTTCATTTGGCATAGCGTCCTAGATTTTATCCACTTCATAGCACTTGTCAGTACCTCATTCCTCTTTAGGGCTGAATAATATTCCATTGCATGCATATATCACAATTTGTTTATTTATTTGATGGTGGCCACTTGGGCTGATTTCACATTTGGCCTATTGTGATTCATGCTGCTTTGAACATCAGTGTGTTTGAATTTGAGAATCCATTTCCCACCCCTTTGGGCATATGCGTAAGAATGGAATTGCTGGATCATATGGCAATCTGAAGTTAACTGTTTGAGAAAGAGTTGAACTCTTTTCTACAATGACTGAAACATAACACATCCCCATCAAAAGTGTACAAGAGTTCCAATGTCTCCACAGCTCTGCAAACACTTGTTATTTTCCTTTAAAAAAAAAATGTACCTTTGTGAAGTGGCACCTCATTAAGATTTTGATTGGCATTTCTCTAATGACTAATGATATTGAGCATCTTTCTAGATCTGTTTTGGAGAATTTTGCTAATTTTTAAGAGTTAAAAATTTTCAGTATAGGATACTGTTGCATTTGTATAAAGCAGTGATTTTAACTCTCCAATAGGTCTTCACTTTTAACATCTTAAGCCATTCAAAATGGGCTTCCCACATGACTCAGCAGGTTAAGAATACTCCTGCAATGGGGGAGACCTAGGTTTGATCCCTGAGTCAGGAAGATTGCCTGGAGGAGGGCATGGCAATCCATTCTAGTATTCTTGCCTGGACAGTCTCATTGACAGAGGAGCCTGGCGGGCTACAGTCCATGGAGTTGCAGAGTCAGATATGACTGAAGTGACTGGGCACATATGCACACACACCATTCAGAAGAGAAGCTAAGGTGAACAAATGGAAAGTTTTGCATCTTCATCTCATCTTATTAAAGATTCAGACAGAGTTCTCCTCTTTTTCAGGGAAATCACAATGTTTGTCAGCACTACTTAACATGAGCTCAGCTGAGATATTTCTGTAAATCTGTGGTCAGCATGTTAATGGTTTCCTCCAATGCTATAATACTTTACTCAAGTAATACATTTATACATCAAGTGCCATATTAACTTTCAACACTCTCAGGAAATCCCCTGGTGTTAAATTCATGTCAGTTGATAGTGAAAATGGAGGATACGATTTAGCAATGACTGTAATTGTCACTAAAGTCGTGAAGTTGATTTCTTTTTAAATAGACATCTTTAAAATTTACTTTAAAAAAAAGCACAAAAGTCCTCTAAAGTTGCACTTTATCACTATAAATCCAGTTGTAAAAGGATTTATCAAAAGGAGAGATAGTATCTCACTGTAGCCAATTTTGAGAGCTGAGGGAAACTTCCTCTCTCCTGTCACTAAAAAAAAAATCTCAAAAAATAATGAAGAATTAACTGACAAAAAGAGATTCACAAAATATGTGATGTACGTGTTATAAATTAAAATAAGAGGACTAAGGATTTGGGCGTAATAATCAGCATATTTCCTAAAATACGTGTAACTAAGTTTGGCTTTGAATATGCAGGGAGTTTTGTCCCTCCGGCTATATTACTGTCATAGTAAGAAAGTCCTAATCCCCCTGTTTTTCTGATACAAAGATCCTTCTGGATTCTGGAGAGGTTTGGCGTGGACTTGTGTCTGATATTTTGTGAGTCTCAAGTTCTACTGCATTCTTCTTTCATCCACTAAATAACCGTGCTGTCCTCTGAGGACTGTCCTCTGGTTGGGGCATGGGGCTGCTGCTTCTAGTTGCAGTACATTCTTATTGCTGGCGATTGGCTTAGGAATCACTCGCAACCCCATTTCATTTTATCTCACAGGAGGAGAAACATGCTGGAGATGTTTTTGGAAACTGAGAAGAACTGCAAAAGGTCTGAGATTTTACTGGACCTACAAGGTGGAAGTTAGCCACTCACTGTTATTTAACACATTGCCAGAAAACATGAGGAGCCTTAACTCAGAGGCAAAGACATTTATTACTGATAGCAGTGGGAGATTCATGTTCTTATCCGTGCTTCTTACACCCTGAATCCCCTGGGGAGATATGAAAGTGGGCTCAGGTGAATGCTATACACTGTGGCTCTGTGTCACAGCTGAGAAAGGCAGATCTTAGGAAATTCCTAATCTTATACAAGCACCACTAGCAACCTGGCATGACGTTTGCCCTGTGGGAAATAGTACTACTACCCTTGTCAGGAGACACATCATCCCTCTGCTCAGAGAAAGCCATGGTCTGTATCCTCCAAGATTGTTTGCTACTCCAACAACATTGAAAACTAATCTTCAACAACAATAATGAAACTGATCGTTTAATGCCTTTATTCAGAAAAAAAAAAAATGTATCACTACAAAAACGTAAGAGACTCAGGGATAGCTTTCAACAGATATCTACTGGAGGGCTTCCCAAGTGGCACAGAGGTAAAGATCTGCCTACAATGCATGAGATGCAGTAGACATGGGTTCTATCCCTGGGTCGAGAAGATTCCCCAGAGAAGGGCATGGCAATCTGGTCCAGTATTCTTGCCTGGGAAATCCCATGGACAATGGAACCTTGCAGGTTACAGTCCATAGGGTCACAAAGAGGTAGACATGACTTAAGTAAGTGAGCACACACATTAAGTGAGAGGTATGGGCCATCTTGCACGCCATGGGAGGTAGTCAAGTACCTATGCAGCCTCAGAGGCTCCCAGAAGCTGTCTTATGACAGTAAAAGAAAGGAGAATGAGATAGATGTTGCCAATCACAGCATCACAGCACAGGAAGACAGAAGGGCTGGAGTCCTCACTTCCCTTGTTGAACCAGTGAACACATCAATCTCAAGGCCCACATTTGGACTATTATGTTAATGATAAATCACATATTATTTAAGCTCTTTTAGTCAGTCATGTCAAAAGCACCCTCACTGAGTGATTCTCAGTGAAACTGACTCTGTTGCCTTGCTGCATCTTTCCTATGCCTACAAATAAGACTTCAGTGATGGTTCTGAAAAAAGATGGAGATATGACAGCACTAAATTATCATTCACAACTTTGCACACATCTTGCTGTCACTTAAAATCTGAGGGGGAAAGAGGTAGATAAAATAGAAAACACAGTCAGGACTTTCTGAAGCTGGCCTGGTTTGTTTGATAAATATTGACCGATTGAAAATGAATTTTTAGAACTTCCTGATAAAGGCATTTTTGTTGTCCCAAAACAAACTAAAACAAATGTGTATTAAAAGAAAACTTATGAACCTAGATAACAACTTCCCAAAGACCTTGACAATATTTTCTTTGAATTACAAAACAGTCCTATTTTATCTACTTACAGAAAATACAGAAGAACAAAGATAATAGCATGACTAGCTTTATAAATGAATCTATATCTGTGAAACTATGATACACAAATTTGTAGTTTATCAGAATATAATTTGTCTTTAAATGAAAGAAAATTTCAGAAGTATATTTATACAAATAATCAAATGTCACATGTTTGAAGGACTTGCTCTGAAAATTTACTCACCAGGAGATAGGTTGATCTTGTTTCCTGAGTAGATATGCTCATAGAGGACAGACCATTCTGTCTGGACAACCACTTCTGTTCAGAACTCTAGCTATCTTCTCACTGAGAAAAATTTAAGTACTATATTTTGCTAATATTTATCAATCCTCTTATGGGCTAATTAAAATTGAATCTCTGGATTTATGTATCTGAGGAAGACCACACTCTGTCTGAACCTACCAAGTTACTCTATCATGGTTTCTCCAGTAGTCATGTACAGATATGAGAGTTGGATATAAAGATTCCTGAGTACCAAAGAATTGATTCTTTCAATTATAGTCCTGAAGAAGACTCTTAAGAGTCCCTTGGACTGCAAGGAGATCCAATCAGTCCATCCTAAAGGAGATCAGTCCTGGGTGTTCATTGGAAGGACTGATTAGATGGCATCACCGACTCAATGGACATGAGTTTGAGCAAACTCTGGGAGATAATGAAGGACAGGAGCCTGGCGTGCCACAGTCCATGGGGTTGCAAACAATCAGACATGAATGACTGACTGAACAACAATAACACGTGACTTAACCAGCTCACATACTTCTTTACTAGACTGTTTTCTAACACATGGTACCGAGAGTCCTTTCAGCTCAAGTAATTCTGAGTCTGTGTGATGCAGTGATTCCCAGGACATGACTAAAGAAAATACAACTGAAAGATCAAGTATTTATTGAATGCCTAAGGTGCATGTGTCTGGCGCTGTTCAAGTAACTAGTATCTTTAATTCTTACAGCACTTTTGTAAAGTTGAGTCCTGCTTTTCTCATGATTGATGAAGAAACCCAGGCTTGGAGCCAAATGCCACACAGCTAATAAGCCACAGTGCTAGGTTAAGCTTTTTGACCTGAAGTCCATTCACTTTCCATTATAGCAACTAATACCTCAATTGAAATCAATTTTTTTTTAAAGCAGCAACCAGTTCCTTTTAGTACTAATGGTGCCATTTATATCATTTATGACATGTTCATGACGATCCAAAGGGCAGCCCTGAAGGTCTCCCAAATGAATTATGAAAGATCGTTTTCTTCTTGAATGTTATACAGCCTACTTAGTACATACATATAGAGATAGATTAGAAACAGACACATAGATAGATAGATAGATAGATATAGATAGATATGGATATAGATATATAAATATGATCTCTGAGTCAGGAAGATCCCCTGGAGGGGGAAATGTTAACTCACTCCAGTATTACTGCCTGGGAAATCCCATGGGTAGGGGAGCCTGGCAGGCTGCAGTTCATGGGGTCCCAAAGAATCAGACACGACTGAGCGACTCAGCACCACTGCCACTGCACATATATGTACATATGTACGTTTGGGCTCTAAATGAATATATTTATATCTCGGTTCAGTTCAGTTCAGTCCAGTCACTCAGTCGTGTCCGACTCTCTGCAATCCCATGAATTACAGCACGCCAGGCCTCCCTGTTCATCACCATCTCTTGGAGTTCACTCAGACTCACATCCATAAAGTCCGTGATGCCATCCAGCCATCTCATCCTCAGTCTTCCCCTTCTCCTCCTGCCCCCAATCCCTCCCAGCATCAGAGTCTTTTCCAATGAGTCAGATCTTCTCATGAGGTGGCCAAAGTACTGGAGTTTCAGCTTTAGCATCATTCTTTCCAAAGAAATCTCAGGGTTGATCTCCTTCAGAATGGACTGGTTGGATCTCCTTGCAGTCCAAGGGACTCTCAAGAGTCTTCTCCAACACCACAGTTCAAAAGCATCAGTTCTTTGGCGCTCAACCTTCTTCACAGTCTGACTCTCACATCCATACAGGACCACAGGAAAAACCATAGCCTTGACTAGATGGACCTTAGTCGGCAAAGTAATGTCTCTGCTTTTGAATAAACTATCTAGTTTGGTCATAACTTTCCTTCCAAGGAGTAAGCGTCTTCTAATTTCATGGCTGCAGCCACCATCTGCAGTGATCTTGGAGCCCCCCAAAATAAAGTCTGACACTGTTTCCACTGTTTCCCCATCTATTTCCCATGAAGTGATGGGACTGGATGCCATGATCTTCGTTTTCTGAATGTTGAGCTTTAAGCCAACTTTTTCACTCTCCTTTTTACTTTCATCAAGAGGCTTTTTAGTTCCTCTTCACTTTCTGCCATAAGGGTGGTGTCATCTGCATATCTGAGGTTATTGATATTTCTCCCGGCAATCTTGATTCCAGCTTGTGTTTCTTCCAGTCCAGCATTTCTCATGATATACTCTGCATACAAGTTAAATAAGCAGGGTGACAATATACAGCCTTGACATACTCCTTTTCCTATTTGGAACCAGTCTGTTGTTCCATGTCCAGTTCTAACTGTTGCTTCCTGACCTGCAAACAGATTTCTCAAGAGGCAGGTCAGGTGGTCTGGTATTTCCATCTCTTTCAAATTGCATACGTTTGTACTTTTGTCTGTTCAGTGGAGCCAGTAGGCAAAATTTTCATGTTGTTTAGTAGCTAAGTTGTATCCAACTTTTTGCGACCCCGTGGACTGCAGCTTGCCAGGCTCCTCTGTTCATCGGATTCTCCAGGCAAGAATACTGGAGTGAGTTGCCATTTCCTTCTCCAGGGGATCTTCCCAACCCAGAGATCAAACCCACATCTCCTATGTAGGTAAGTATATTCTTTACTACTGAGTCATCAGGGAAGGTCCAGTAGGCAAAATAGTTGAATAGCAATCAAATGTGTCATTCAACTAAGAAATACAAGAAAATATTCTCATTCTTTTTAAATAGTGTACTTCCTGTGTGCAAATAGGGACATAGAAGCAACTTTCCATTTGTGGTGGGTGGGGCAAGATATTTATGTGAATATCTTTACAAATTTTTATAAACTTCTCTAAAAGCATTTACTTAATGCCAGTGATGCATCTGTCAGGCACTGCTCAATTAACTATCATTTTTAATCCTTATAGCAACTTTGTAAGTTAAGTCATTGCTTTTATCATTAGAGATGAGGAAACCCAGTCTCGGAGACAAATGCCGCACAACTAACAAGTCACATTGCCAGGTCTGACATCACTGACATCACTTCAACCTGGAGAAAGTTCCTCCCCATTTTCCAAGGAAAACTTTAAAAAAAAATGTTCCAGTATGGTTTTCTTTCCCTTATCATTACTGAATTAATTTTTTACATAATAATATGCAATTCAACAACTTATTATTATTATTATTATTACTTTACAATACTGTATTGGTTTTGCCATACATCAACACGAATCTACCATGGGTATACATAAGTTCCCACTCTTGAATCCCCCTCCCACCTCCCTCCACATACCATCCCTCTGGGTTATCCCAGTGCACCAACCCCAAGCATCCTGCATCAAACCTAGACTGCCGATTTGTTTCCTATATGATACTATACGTGTTTCAATGCCATTCTCTCAAATCATCCTGCCCTCTTCCTCTCCCACAGAGTCAAAAAGTCTGTTCTGTACATCTACGTCTCTTTTGCTGTCTCACATACAGGGTTATCTTTACCATCTTTCTAAATTCCATATATATGTGTTAGTATATTGTATTGGTGTATTTCCTTCTGGCTTACTTCACTCTGTGTAGTCGGCTACAGTTTCATCCACTTCATTAGAACTGATTCAAATATATTCTTTTTGATGGCTGAGTAATACTCCATTGTGTATATGTACCACTGCTTTCTTAGCCATTCATTTGCTGATGGACATCTGGGTTGCTTCCGTGTCCTGGCTATTATAAACAATGCTGCAATGAACATTGGGGTACATGTGTCTCTTTCAATTCTAGTTTCCTCGGTGTGTATGCCCAGCAGTGGAATTGCTGGGTCATAAGGCAGTTCTATTTCCAGTTTTTTTAAGGAATCTCCACACCGCTCTCCATAGTGGCTCTATTAGTTTGCATTCCCACCAACAGTGTAAGAGGGGTCCCTTTTCTCCATATCCTGTCCAGCATTTATTGCTTGTAGACTTTTGGATCACAGCCATTCCGACTGATGTGAAATGGTACCTCACTGTGGTCTTGATTTGCATTTATCTGATAATGAGTGATGTTGAGCATCTTTTCATGTGTTTGTTAGCCATCTGTATGTCTTCTTTGGAAAAATGCTTATTTAGTTCTTTGGCCCATTTTTTGATTCTAACACCACACACAAAAATAAACTCAAAATGGATTAAACGTAAGACCAGAAACTATAAAACTCCTAGAGGAGAACATAGGCAAAACACTCTCTGACATAAATCACAGCAGGATCTTCTATGACCCACCTCCCAGAATATTGGAAATAAAAGCAAAAATAAACAAATGGGACCTAATTAAACTTTTAAAACTTTTAAACTTTTAAAAGCTTCTGCACAACAAAGGAAACTATAAGCAAGGTGAAAAGACAGCCTTTGGAATGGGAGAAAATAATAACAAATGACGCAACAGACAAACAACTAATCTCAAAAATATATAAGCAACTCATGTAGCGCAATTCCAGAAAAATAAACAACAACTGACTTTTTTTTCCTGGTTTTCATTTCAGGTAGTATATTTGCCTGAGAATTATCAAAGCAATAGATGTAGTTTCCTATTAGATAAAAGCCAATGTTCAACCCCTGTGCGTAGCCTGACTCTCAGTCTTTATGAACTGTCTGTATATGGATTGAGTGAAAGTGTTAGTCGCTCAGTTGTGTCTGACTCTGAGAACATCGACTCAGAGGAACCAGACTCCTCTATCCATGAGGTTCTCCAGGCAATAATACTGGAATGGGTTGCCATTTCCTTCTCTATGGGATCTTTCCGACTCAGGGACTGAACCTGAATCTCCTGCATTGAAGGCAGATTCTTTACCATATGAGCCACCAGAGGCACCATTAGGGATTACTCCTCTCCTTTTATCTTAGGGATTACTCCTGAACAATAGAGGTGGAAAAATAGAAACTGAATTCCAACTTAGGATCCTTTGTGGAGCCTAGAAGTTGCTAAGTGAGAATACACAAGGTTTAATTCAAGACTTCTAGTTGGAGATCAGAAGTCCTGTGAAGTTACTCTGTGAAATGGCACATCAATAGCTCACCAAGAAGGTTTTAAGAAAAAAATTATAAGAAACTTATAATTAATAAGCTATATGAAGAGAGCAGATGGTAAAAGGAAGGAGAGATCTAACTGTACTTAGTGCCATAAAAATGACTCTATTCTAACACTTAATTTTTAAATTTATTTTTACCTAATCTGTCCACCATGTTAACAGACTATAAATATTATTTTCATTCCTAATCATCCAATAAATATGCTGACTACCATCTTGTCCATCCTTTCCACTTTGTTCCATACTGGATTAATTTATTTAAGAGTTTCATAGCTGTGAGTTTTAAAACAAAAGTCAATTCATCATTTATTCATATTGATTTCTACATCATCTCTAATTATTCAGCTATGTGGAGTTTTTCTTACCTCAACTTTTTAATCCTAAAGTGTATGTGTGAGAGAAACAGAGAGGCTGAGACAGGGAAAAGAGCATAAAAAGTTAAAAAATATATAATATATTCCAAGATTACAGTTAGAATAGAATATGAAAAAAAAAAGAAAATATGAACAAGAGGTAGAAAATTGAGAATACCCATGTACAGTCTATGCTGCTGCTGCTGCCGCCGCTAAGTCACTTCAGTCATGTCCAACTCTGTGCAACTCCATAGACGGCAGCCCACAAGGCTCTGCTGTCCCTGGGATTCTCAGGCAAGAACACTGGAGTGGGTTGCCACTTCCTTCTCCAGTGCATGAAAGTGAAAAGTGAAAGTGAAGTTGCTCAGTCGTGTCTGACTCTTCGCGACCCCATGGACTGCAGCCCACAAGGATCCTCCATCCATGGGATTTTCCAGGCAAGAGTACTGGAGTGGGGTGCCATTGCCTTCTCTTTGTACAGTCTATAGCCACTGAAAAAAATCCTTTGAAAGATGTTTGAATGAGTCTTTCTACCTATAGCACAGGGTCACAATTCTTAGCACAGGGTAATGTCCTCACAACTAAACACAAATTCTTCTCTACAATCACCCATGGTCCAGCCAAAAAGAAAGACTAAAGCTAAATGTTTAAAATGTTGACTCCCCATTCATTCTGTCCCTCTGATCTCTTTCCATATGACCACAGGACAAACACCACATATGTGCCTACTGAAAAGCCAGCTCCTCTGTGAAATTATCTGGTTTATCCTGATTTTCATTCTTTGTCTATCACTTTGTATCTGGATGCTAGTTTTTCACCCTCTTTGGCAGTATGTATCCTTCTGCACAGGCTTCCGTGCTGGCTCAGATGGTAAAGAATCTGCCTGCTAATGTAGGAGACCCAGGTTAGATACTTGGGTCAGGAACACCCCCTGGAGAAGGGAATGACAATTTCTTCAGTGATCTTGCCTGGAGAATCCTATGGATAGAGGACCCTGGTGGGCAACAGTCCACAGGGGTGCAAAGAGTCAGACATGACTGAATGACTCACGCACACACACACCCTCCTGCACTGTGTGTATGTGTCCGCATGTTTTTCTCTTTCAAATGAACAAGTGCAAGAATTCTCCTGTCTTAGAGCCCTCATCGGTACATCACAGGCAATTAGAGACCCACATAGCTTAGGAAACTTAGTTACTTTATGGTTATGAAATGCATGTAAGCTTCTTCAGATAAGATAAAATGTGATAACATGATGAGTGATGATATCTTTTTGCTTTCACTCAGGGCTACACCGCCAATGAAGTTATTTCCCCATTTCCGTAGTTGATAATTGGGATATATGTTATTCTATATTTTCATATCAACTACCTTTGGAAAGTGAAGGAAGGTCAAAGCACATGGTACCTGGTGAAGCCATTATCATTATTTTCATATAAAAGGATTTGTACCACTTTGAAAACAGCAACTAAAAAAAAATCCATTCTTCACTAAGATTGGCCCATTTCAGTAAATGATACCAGGATTCATAAATTGTTCAAGTAAGAAAATTGAGAGTATACACTTATTCTTCTCCCCTCTGTGCCTCACAGCATCTTCACAAAAATTCCACAATCACTTGTGATATTTCTACTTCCAAATACATCTTCAGTCCATCCACTTTCCTCCTGCTCTACCATGGCAATCAGAGTTCACGCTGCCATTATTTCTTGATGGGTTACTAAGCAGCCTCTTAAGTGGCTTCTCCTGTCAGCCCTGAAAACATGTAATTTGGTTGTCATATGTCAGCAAGAGTGACATTTTTTAAAGAAAAAAGGGTTGTGCTATTTCCTTGCTAAGAATCCTTCAGTACTTGCACTTGAAATAAAACCCAAGCACCACATCTGGACCATCTTCCCAAATAACCAACTCTGCACCTTGTTCGCTTTTCTCTGACCACCCAAGAAATCTTCAATTGCTAGAGTAGATCCAACTGTTCTTCCCCTATTTCTCATCCTGCCTCAAATATTTTTTTTTGATGTCTTTTCCCCATTACTTTGGAAAAGATCTACTATAAAAGGGCTACATTCAAGCCACTTCTTTCAGTTGAGAAAGTATTTAAATTCTTGATATTTTCATCAAATAATCATGGAGTTCTCTGCTTAGAAAAAATATCTCCATTTTCAACTAACCAACAGAGACAGTCAATACTTCTCTAGTTCATTATTCTTCCAGTATATTACAATCCATATTGATTCATTTGGAGAGTTTCATGGCGTTTTTTTTTTTTTTAAACTCAGATCTTTCTGTTAATAATATGCATGGACAGATTAGCTCATGGTGAAGGATGGTGAGCAAAATGATGTACTGAAATCTTATGTGCCCACCTCACCAGCTCAACATGCCACAGCCTCCCAGAGGAAGAGTCACTTCATGTAAACTCAGAGGAAGGCCCCAGTAAGGAAGGCCTCAGCAGTAAGGAGGTTGGTCTTTTGAGTGGATTTATTACATCTTTAAAAATCAGCTAACAGGACAAAAATCTAGTCATGAAAAGCTATTATGATTTGGGCAAAGGAGAAACAGAAACCTTCCTGTGCTCCCTGAGAACCTAACAACAGTTAACTTCCTAGCATTTTACACTCAAGAAACCAAAAAAAAAAAAAAAAAGACTATCAAATATGCGAATAGGCAATATTTCTTATTGTTAAATAATTTTTTTAAAGACCATTAGTGATCTTTGGGATCTTTGTGACCCCAGTCCACGGGGCTGCAAAGAGTTGGACACAGCTGGGCCACTGAACAGCAACAATTAATGATCTGGATGCTTAAACACAGTGACAGTAGCCAATGACCTCTTAGGCCAATGACTTTTGATGAGTGATGAGTATACATCTTGAAAAACAAAAGTAATAAAATTTAACATTATCTTGGGGGAAAATAAACACACCAAGAGTGAATGCTGATGTCTACTGTGCACTCTGGGGGTTCTGGTGTGTCAGCGTAGAGTTCTCAACAACAACACACATTCCACTCATACGTCCTCAGGGGCAGGGCACATATGGAGAAACTCTTCATCTCCCTTTCAATTTTGCTATGAACTTAACACTGCTCTAAACAAATAAAAATTTTAAAAAAGGAAAGACTCAAGCTGATGAGCTGCTTTGGGTTTAGGAGGGCATTGGATAAGGCAATGGCACCCCACTCCAGTACTCTTGCCTGGAAAATCCTATGGATGGAGGAGCCTGGTAGGCTGCAGTCCATGGGGTCACGAAGAGTCAGACATGACTGAGTGACTTCACTTTGACCTTTCACTTTCATGCATTGGAGAAGGAAATGGCAGCCCACTCCAGTGTTCTTGCCTAGAGAATCCCAGGGACGCGGAGCCTGGTGGGCTGCCGTCTGTGGGGTCGCACAGAGTTGGACACGACTGAAGCGACTCAGCAGCAGCAGTAGCAGCAGCAGCAAGGATAGACAGAGTGCTGGGCTTGTCTGAGCGTGATTACTCTACAACTCTTCACATTGTTCGATGGATGCTGAAAAGTAGATACATCTGTTTACTCTTGCTGCCATGACATAGTCTCACAGACCTGGTGGCTTAAACAACAGAAAGGTACTTTGTCACAGTTCTGGAGGCTAGAAGTCTGAGATCAAGGTGTTGATACGGTTGTTTTGGTGTATGTATTTTCTGAGACCTTTCTCTGTGGCTTCCCTCTGGGCATGTCTGTGTCCTAATTTTCTCTTCGAGTGTACCAGCCCATCCACATGAATTTATTGTACCTTATTACCTTCTTAAAGACTTTATCTTCAAATATAGTCACATTCTTTTGTGTAAGAAACGAAGCACCAATCTATGTTCAATGTAGGATGCAGGATGCATGGGCCTGATGCACAGGATGATTCAAGTAGAGGATGTGGGGTGGGAGGTGGGAGGGGGCTTCGGCATTGGGAGATTGTGTTCACCTATGGCTGATTCGTGTCAATGTATGGCAAAAAAAATACAGTATTGTAATTTAAAATAAATAAATAAATAAATAAATTTAAAAAAACAAAACAAAACAAATATAGTCACATTCTGAGGTCCTAGAGTGTAGGGCTTTGACTTATGAATTTTGAAGGCACACAATTAAGTCCATATTATTGGACAAGCCTGCTAAGGCAGGGGATCTAACATCACCCAAAGTGGAGGTGAAGCCTGAGCTGTGTTCCCTGGAGGCTGCAAGGATTTTTGACAACAGGAATAGCTCACCACGCCTAATCAGGAACTTTGGTTCCAGAATCCAGCTGGAGTTGATTGGTGGTTGGCAGATACTGCCAGGGATGTATTTTCCACTGGGACTGTTATATTATTCAGGTCACTAAGATAAATTAAGTCACCTATACTCATACATTAGCCTTTCTGAAAATATTCTCCTTATGACATGTAAAATTATATTTTTATTTTATGATAATACTATATAATTCTTATAATAATCACTGAAAAGATTACACAAAATAAGTACAATTTTATGTCACTAATATCTTTTCATAGGTTCTTAAAGCTGAATGAAAAAAATCACTAGTTTGAACACAGACTAGCCCACACTTTGGAAATTAAAGGCTGCACATCTTCAGTGGGGCTCTACCACGAAAGAATCTAAAGTCCTGGAATTAATTTTAATCTTACTGCAACAGTATGTTTTGACAGTGGGTTTTTGCTGCTGTTGTGATTGTTTCATTAAATCATTTATCTTTGCCACACAGACACCAAATTAATGGCTCTACATCATGGTAAATGATCAGAGAGGAACTTGTCATCTGATGCATTTTGGTAACGTTTCTAAGGTATAATGTTACTAAGGCTTTTGGTTTAATATCTTATTGGGTGATAAGAAAAAGGTAAAGGAATTTAGAGAATAAAGGAACGGGAAATGCATGTACTCACGTGCCCCACTGTTTATAGCAGCACCCCTCACAATAGCCAAGACAAGGAGCAACTAAGTGCCCATACACAGAGGAGTGGATGAAGAAGACGTGGCCTGTGCATGGACATGCTCTATGCCCACAATGCTACAGTACTCAGCCGTAAAAAGAACAGAATAATGGCATTTATAGCAACATGGATGGACCTAGAAATTTCCATAAGTAAGTCAAACAGAAATCAAATATCACATAACATCACTTACATGTGGAACCTAAGAAAAAATACAAAGGAACTTATTTACAAAACAGAAACAGACTTAGAAAAAAACCTGATAGTTACCAAAGGAGAAATGTGAAGGATGGGGATAAATCAGGAGTTTGGGATTAATATATACACATGACTATATATATGCTTATATAATATATAATATGACCATATATATATATATATATATATATATATGTATACATAACCAACAGGACCTACTATGTAAAATAAGAAAAATCTACTCAATACTCTGTAATAGTCTAAATGGGAAAAGAATCTGAAATATATGTGTGTACATATATATATCCCTTTGCTATATACTTGAAACTAATACAACATTTTATTTTTTTCCATATGTCCAATTCAAACTTTATCTATTTAAATGTTGTATTTGTCTCCTGCTAACAAATCTTTATTTCACTCAAACTTGGAACAATAAATCTTCCACACTGATGTATCTTACTTGCCTAATTAATTCAAAGGAAAAAAATCAAAATCATTAGTAAAGAAAAATGTAGGGGTTAATACACCTTTTTAAATATTTTAAGGTTTAAAAATTGCTTAAAGTTTTAAATTTCTAGTAGGAAAACATTATCTGAATGAATACCCTAATGGCAAACTGCTGTAAAATGTTTTCAGCTGCATTTGGGGCAAAGGGGTAAGGATTATCTTCAAAGCACCCCGGCTTTTTCATGAGAAGGTCAGAGGTACACTGGTTTGTATTATTGCAACATCCATTAGGTAATCTAAGTTGGTTTTCCTCTAGCAGGGCTTTATGTCAGAAGGGCATTACGCTTGACCTCCAAATTTGGCCAACAATTTACTGATGAGATTCATAACCTTTGGGTTGCTCTGATATTTTGACATATTGCTGGGATCTGGGCCACATCCTGGAAGGCCACCATAACTTCTGGATCCTGCATAGCTCTAAGGACCTCTGGACCACTAAGAATTTCATTGAGGCCAGGCATTCTGGGCATTCCAGGCATTCCCCCTCCCATTCCAGGCATTCCCCAGGAGAGCCACCTGGAAAAGAGCCATACTGAGATCCTGATTGTCTTCTGGCTTCTTCCTCCCTCTGGGCTCTCTCATGTTCTTCCCGAGCCTTCTTGACCCTTTCTATTCTTTCTTTGATCTCACGCTCTTCATGTTTTCGCTCATACTTTCTCCCCATGTTCAGCAATTTTCTGGGCCCTTGGTTGAACTTCCTTCAGCATTGCACTAGCATCTTCATCATAATCCAGCTTATAGGCAAGGGCAAGATCATGGGCAGCTTCTTCCCAACATTTAAAATTAAATATACTCTATATAAAATTTAGGAAATGGGATGGTGAAGTGATTTCATAATCACCATGCACACACAGAATATAGCAGACCTGACAGCCAGTCGGGCCTTATTTTCAATGTAGTCATGTTGGGAAGCCAGAGGGATGGGGTGTGCATGTAGAGGTGGGAGCCCTGCAGATGATGGCGGCAGAGATGGACTGCATGGAGTCCTATCCCCCTTTCTCACTCCTAGAGATGTCATTTCGGCTAAGGTACTTGCTAAATCTAAGTCTCAGTTTCTCTTTCTGTCAAACCAAGACAATGGCTACAAAGAGCTGTGACGAGCAAACAGTGTGATGCCTACAAAGCATCTCCTTGGACTATTTCAATAATAGTCATCATCACTACTTCTGAAACCAAACCTCCGAGAGGCAGTGATCATTACCAGAGAGAGGGCTGAAATATCAGACTGCACCTACTATTAAAAGGGCTGATTCTGAGACCCAGTTTCACGGTGAGCAGGGGGAGTGATTCCCCACATCATGAAGAAACAAGTATCCAAACTCCAGCTGCACTCCTCCAATTCAAGTCCATTCTGACACTGTCTACCTGAGAGAACCTCGGCTCCCACAGGAGAAGGGTACAAGACTGTCCCAAACTCAGATGCCAACCTGAGGCCCAGTGGCCGCCTGGGCTCCTGACTCCCTGGATACATACTGGAGAGTCCCTCCTTGGACTTCAGACATCAGGTGCAGTTTCAGGTTGTCACCTGTACTCAGAGGAATCGGCTACAAATCAGAAGACCCCACAGTCCCCTCCTTGGGGTTAACTAATTTGCCAGATTAATGCACAGGGCTCAGAGAAACATTTTACTTGCTTTGTTGTTCAGTCACTAAGTTGTGTCTGACTCTTTGAGACCCCATGGACTGCAGCACACCAGGCTTCCCTGTTCTTCACTATTTCCTGGAGCTTGCTCAAACTCATTTCCATTGAGTCAGTGATGCCATCCAACCATCTCATCCTTTGTCGCCTCCTTCTCCTTTTGCCTTCAGTCTTTCCCGACATCGGAGTCTTTTCCAATGAGTTGGCTCTTCACATCAGGTGGCCAAAGTATTGGAGCTTGAGCTTCAGCATCAGCTCTTCTGAGAGATTTCCAACCACCTAATCACAGTTGGTCCCTCTGCAACCAGCACCCCCATCTTTAGCTGTGTTCAGAACATCATCTTGTTAACAGGAACTCAGTTGTGGTGGGAAGGTGCTCATTATGAAAAACAAGACACTCAATTCAGGAACTGAGGACAAGAGAACAACTATTATAACAAAAGATGCTCTCATTAAGTCTCATCCTTCAAGAAATTCCAAGGGTTTTGGGAAATGTGAACTAGGAACCACAGAAGATCAAATATATCTGAGAAATATATTTTGGTCATCTGAAGATCAAACATGTATTTCTTATAAATCACAATATCATATCTTTGTTTTGGCCTCTCTTGGGTTCTCCTTTACGATTGTACTTCCTACCTTCAACTTTTACCCACAGAAATATAAATAAAATCCTTGTGCTATTTGGTGATGGAGTTTTCATACAAGTTGTATCTACAATAACAAAATTAATCTCTGACTAATTTCTACTTAGGTTTCTGTCTATAATGAAATCCTACCAAAGGGTTAAAAAAAAAAGAGTGTAACCTGAGGCTCTGTTCTATCTTTCAGATACAAAGTATTAAAAACACAGGAGTAATAATTATTGCAATATGTCAAAGAAAGTGCATCACTGTATTTTTACATAGAATATTTTATCCAAACTGCCTATCTTCTATCATTAATTATGGAACTTTAGCAATGAAAGAGACCTTTGATGTTGTCCAAAGCAACTTCTCAGCTATGGCAGGAATCTCATTACACAGTCCAAACAGGTGAAGACTTTAGTTGAATATCCCCAATAACTATCCTCTTATCTCCTGACTTTAGACTGTGGTTTCCTAATGAGGAGGATGTTCTCTTTTATGGAAAGTCCAGGTTACTTGTACCTGTGAATCCAACCTCCTTTTTCACTTCTTTTAGTCCTATAGAACAAGTCAGTTACTTCTCACTGACTGCCCTTCCAAGCCCTTAGGCTCAAGCCAAGACTAGATAAACATTGACAACATTCCCAACTACGAAATGTTTTTCAACAGAATAAAGTGTTCACTAATTTCTGAAGTTTATACCTGAAATTTTGCATGCCAAATTGCTATCCTCAAAAATATCTCAAAAGAAATTGTGCTGTATAGTGTTGCAGATATGAGCATCTTCTCATACAAGGATTCAGTTTGACAGCATTTATATTATTAGAAGCATCAAAAAGTTACACAACAAAGAAAACATTATTGTAAAGCTTAATTAAGTTTTCTAGTGTCATATCTGATAAAGCATCCTTTTATGTGTTGCACTATAAGTAACAGAACTTTCATGGTCAATGTGAAAGATAGGCGTCATCCTCATCTTCTTGAGCACAACCGTTACCATCAGCAGCTCCATCATGACCATCATCATCACTAACATCACCTGTACATAGCTGTCAGCTCTACAGGACATATATCAATCAGCATATGGAGGGAAGAGCTAAGATACTCAAGAAAATTTTAGCAAGACCATCCTGGTATTTGAAACTTTGGGATTTTTCTATGTCATCAAATGAACCTAGAATCTTTTCATGGATTCCACTAAATAAAAAAATAAGGCACAGTGACTTTAAATTAAGATTGATTTATATATTGCAGATGTTTTCCAGACAACTGTTTATAGAATTCTTACCAAATTTGGTAAAAATGTATTTCAGGAAATAAAATGAAGTTTTTATTGGAAGCATAGCAGTAAAACACAGAATCATTGAATTTGGTCTCAAAAATGTTTCTTGTTTATTTCATACATGTCATGACAGCAATGTGAAAAATTGAGTAAAACTATGGGTATTCTTTGCTCCATTTAAAGGCCATGTATATTCACAAATGGGATGCCATTACATCTGGTTAAATTTTTTATCATCAAATTAAATCCTTTATAAGTTATATTTTTAAGTATTTTTAAATATATTTAATGGCTTTTTTTTTTGCAATGATTCATCAAAATTATCTCTTTGCTCTAATCAGGAAAATATCATCTCTTGAGGAGTTTTGTTTTAAGAAGACTTAGTTTGACCAGAATATGCTATGCATGATACCACATTCTTGCCAACAGTTATCCCATTTTCTAAAATGTTGCTCATAACTTTGCTACTGCTACTGCTGCTGCTAAGTCGCTTCAGTCGTGTCTGACTTTGTGTGACCCCATAGACGGCAGCCCACCAGGCTCCGCCGTCCTGGGATTCTCCAGGCAAGAACACCAGAGTGGGTTGCCATTTCCTTCTCCAATGCATGAAAGTGAAAGTGAAGTCATTCAGTCTTGTCCGACTCTTTGAGACCCCGTGGACTACAGCCAACCAGGCTCCTGCATCCATGGGATTCTCCAGGAAAGAGTACTGGAGTGGGGTGCCATCACCTTCTCCAGCTCATAACTTTGGACACTCAGAAATCTTATGCGCTTGTTTTAGTCTCACTTAAGACACTGCAGGAGATCAGCCCTGGGATTTCTTTGGAAGGAATGATGCTAAAGCGGAAACTCCAGTATTTTGGCCACCTCATGTGAAGAGTTGACTCATTGGAAAAAACTCTGATGCTGGGAGGGATTGGGGGCAGGAGAAGAAGGGGACGACCGAGGATGAGATGGCTGGATGGCATCATGGACTCGATGGACGTGAGTCTGAGTGAACTCCGGGAGTTGGTGATGGACAGGGAGGCCTGGCAGGCTGCGATTCATGGGGTTGCAAAGAGTCGGACAGGACTGAGCAACTGAACTGAACTAGACTGAAGACACTGAAACTGATGGGCTTCTGTCTCTAAAAGCAGTGGCTCTTAATCAAGTCTGCACAAAGTATCAACTAAGACTTTTTATTTCCAATACCACTGCACTACTCTGCCAAATTCTGATTTCATTCATCTGGAGTGTGACAGGCACTAGGAGTTTTTAAAAGCTTCTCACATAACATATAGTCAGGTAATACACAGTCACAATTGAGAACAAATGTGACCCTTTGAAAGTGAATTTTAGAGACAACAATGCTGAATCACTACAAGATGAAATATCTGTCCTTGGAACACAAACCATTTATTGTCAAGCCACGTCCAGTACCCAGCAATACTGATTGCTTCCTTTCACAAAGGTGTTAAACATTGGTGAAACAAACATGGAAACCAATGGAACAATAAACCACAGTAGAACCATGCCTATCATTAAATTGAGGTAGTTCATCTTGTATTAGAATATAAGAAATAAAAATTTGATGCAGATAGTGTGCAAATCCAGAATGAAAAAATTCACCATCTAGGAGATGAAGTGAAAGATATCAACAGAATTAATTTGTAAAACCTCACAGATAAAAATCAATGCTTGTTTTTCAGGAAAGTTGAGATATACTGAGAAGAAACTGGTTATTCTCCTCCAAGATAGATGTACATTCTTGATTCAGGTCAGATGAGTTGGCCTATCCTTGTTATTCATCCTCATGCTTTTACTTACTAGGTTACTGTTGCTACATTTATTTGATAGAATCATAGTATTTACTATTGTCATATATGATTTTTCAGCATTTTAACCTTTTATCACAATTTTCTAATCTCATCATTAAGCCAGTGGGGTGCACAGTATTTATGTTTACATGGAAAGTATAACTTGGATCTTCTGTAATGACTAGACACTATTTAATTTTGTATGCTTAATTTCACGTATTGTTTAAATTTGAGGCTAATTGCTTTGCAATATTATGCTGGTTTCTGCCATACATCATCAAGAATCAGCCACAGGTATACATAGGCCTCCTGACTCAGCAACTTCCCTCCTACCTCCCACCTCATCCCAACCCTCTAGGCTGTCACAGAGGGATATTCACGTGGCAAATTCACACTGGCTATCTATTTTATACCTGGTAATGTATAAGTCCCTTGGACTGCAAGGAGATCCAACCAGTCCATTCTGAAGGAGATCAGCCCTGGGATTTCTTTGGAAGGAATGATGCTGAAGCTGAAACTTCAGTACTTTGGCCACCTCATGCAAAGAGTTGACTCATTGGAAAAGACTCTGATGCTGGGAGGGATTGGGGGCAGGAGGAGAAGGGGACGACTGAGGATGAGATGGCTGGATGGCATCACGGACTTGATGAATGTGAATCTGAGTGAACTCTGGGAGTTGGTGATGAACAGGGAGGCCTGGCGTGCTGCGATTCATGGGGTCACAAAGAGTGGGACACGACTGAGCGACTGAACTGAACTGAATTGAACTGAATGCATATATCTGCATGCTATTCTCTGAATTCATCCCACCGTCTCCCTTCCATTCTGTGTCCACAAGTCTGTCTACATCTCCATTGCTGCTCTGCAAATAGGCTCATCAGTGTACCATCTTTCTAGATTCCATATACATGTGTTAATATACAGTACTTGTTTTCCTCTTTCTGACTTCCTTTACTCCATATAATAGGTTCTAGGCTCATCCACCTCATTAGGACTGACTCAAAGGTGTGTTAATTTTTAATATAATGTATTGTTTTCATGCAGTGCCATTTTATTTGTATATATATTACATTTTTCTTTATTTCTTTTTTTCCTGAAGCTTCACCTTATACTTAGGTCTCATGTATCTCCTTGCAGATGTGGCAACTTCTTTCTAAAATTCAACACAGACCATTTTTATGAAGCATCACTTGTTCATTAGCAATAAGAAAATTAGTAGAATATGTCTGTATGGACAGTATTTCATTTTAACCCAATGATTATTTTCTTAAGGCTTTCAGAAAAATGTCCAATTGTTAGAGAGATGATGTTTCAGCTTTGTTTATTCTTTTATGCCCATGAATATTTAAAGTTTTTTTTTTTTTGGCTATGAATGTCATGCGTAATACCCTTGGCATATACCCAGGCCATAGAGTTCCAATTTCAATTCATAAAGCACTCATCATAAAATTGTTAAACAAAGCTGCAATTCTGTACTTAAATTATGTTTGTAAAGGAAATAGACTTACATTTTTATCTTATCATGTGGGTCATTCTCTCATTCTCAAAATTACAAAGTGAATGTCTTCATCTCCCAAAGACATTGGGAAGTCTTTTGAGAATTAGCTATGACACAGTGAGAAAAACAGGACTTGGAAGCAAAAAGTTTTGCTCCTGCTTCTTTTTTTTTTTAACATGACCTAACCATGCTAACATGGTGATAGACAATTTTCTGTCTCTCTGAGCTTCAGCTTTGCATGCCTTAAGTTGTAGGAGCTATTCTCCTTGGCCATATGTCCATCATTTCATATTATCCTATTTGATTGCTAGAGTGGTTAACTGAAAGAACGTGTATGAAATATATTGTAAGCAGTAAAAATCAATACAAATGAACCATAAAATAAGACACAACCCATCAAGAGGTAAGCAAACAGGGCTTGCCTGGTGGCTCAGTGGTAAAGAAATCTGCCTGGCAATGCAGGAGACACAAGTTCAATCCCTGATCCTGGAAGATCCCACATGCCACGGAGCGGCTAAGCCTGTGTTCCACAACTCTTAGCCTGGAATCTAGAACCTGGGAGCTGCAACTGCAGAGCCCACATGCCCAGCTACTGAAGGCTGCGTGTCCTAGAGCCCCCGATGGGCAAAAAGAGAAGCCACCTCAACGAGAAGCCCTCACAGCAACTGACCAGCAGGCCACGCAGCAGTGAAGACCCAGCACAGCTAAAAATTCATTCAGTCATTTAATCATTTACAAAAAGAAATAAGCGAACACATATACCTATGTATGTATATATGTACATACAACTTAGAACACAAGATATCATATCTTAGAAAACTAGGATGTTTGGGACTACATTTTGAGAAATGATAATAAATCGTCCCAGTTTGCCTTAATCTTCTTGAAACTCTGCTGTTCAGCCAGAGTGACAGACAGTATGCTGGTGACAAAGGTGAGCCTGAGCGTACCGATGCGTTCCCTCAAGGAAGCGCAAGACAGCCCTCATTCCCTGCTGAGCCACATGCGGTAGAGCATATATATTTTCACCTTTTCTTAGAAACATCTTCTGGAAAAGCCTAACTACTAATAGCAGCTAATATTTGCATAACACTTGGCAGTTTACAGAACACTTACACAGTAATTACCAGAAGAATGAAAACTCAATCATTTGGAAACCTATAAATATTCACAGCAATTTCTTCATGTGCTTGAACAGAGTGTAATTCTGGGGACATGTCACTGAAAATAGACATACTAACTCATCTGTTTTGCAAGTACTGAGGATCAAATAAAGAAAGAATTATTATTGCTGATGGGGAAGTGTGCATGCATACTTAGTCGCTCAGTTTCCTGTCTGACTCTTTGCGACCCCGTGGACTGTAGCCCACCAGGTTCCTCTTTCCATGGGATTTCCCAAGCAAAAATACTGGAGTGGGTTGCCCTTTCCTTCTCCAGGGGATCTTCCTGACCCAGCAATCAAACCCAGATCTCCTGCATTGCAGGCATATTTTTACTGTCTGAGCTACCAATTAATGTTCCAAATATATATTTAGTTATAACTTTGAATAGTATACTCTAAAAATTAAATAATAAACTAGAAACACTTTATTTGAAAACCATAGTTTTCAATTTCAAAAGTCTTAAAAGGTTTTACTTTCTGGTTTATTAACACTTTATAAAATCCATAAAGTATACCATAATGATGAAAATCTTAGTTCATTTTTAATCATGTTAACTATTATTCATTGAATAGTTTAACTGAGATGTAGTCTTAGAATTATATTGATTAAATTGTAATGAAGAGACACTTTTGGAAATGGGAAAAACTAAATAGGCACATTATCCACATAACTTTGTTTTTATTATTCATTGCATCTCACAGCTCTGGGTGACGTTATTCCTAGTTTGAGACAGAAATTTAAAAGCAATGAGCAAACTAGTACAGCCACTATGGAGAACAGTGTGGAGATTCCTTAAAAAACTGGAAATAGAACTGCCATATGACCCAGTAATCCCACTGCTGGGCATACACACCGAGGACACCAGAATTGAAAGAGACACATGTACCCCAATGTTCATCGCAGCACTGTTTATAATAGCCAGGACATGGAAGCAACCCAGATGTCCATCAGCAAATGAATGGCTAAGAAAGCAGTGGTACATATACACAATGGAGTATTACTCAGCCATTAAAAAAATACATTTGAAACAGTTCTAATGAGGTAGATGAAACTGGAGCCAATTATACAGAGTGAAGAAAGCCAGAAAGAAAAACACCAATACAGTATACTAATGCATATATATGGAATTTAGAAAGATAGTAATGATGACCCTGTATGCAAGACAGCAAAAGAGATACAGATGTATAGAACAGTCTTTTGGACTCTGAGGGAGAGGTGAGGGTGGGATGATTTGGGAGAATGGCATTGAAACATGTATAATATCATATAAGAAATGAATCACCAGTCTAGATTCGATGCAAGATACAGGAAGCTTTGGGCTGGTGTACTGAGATGACCCAGAGAGATGGTATGGGGTGGGAGGTGGGAGGGGGTTCAGGATTGGGAACTCATGTAGACCTGTGGTGGATTCATGTTGATGTATGGCAAAACCAATACAGTATTGTAAAGTAAAATTAAAAACTTAAAAAAAAATAAATAAAAGCAACGAGCATAAATAAAAATACTCTTGAATTTATAAAGGGGAATTACCTAGTCCATTTGAAAAGTTCACTCTGACAGTCAGTTCAGTCGCTGGATCATGTCTGACTCTTTGTGACCCCATGAACCGCAGCATGCCCGTCCTCCCTGTCCATCAACAACTCCCAGAGTCCACCCAAACCTATGTCCATTGAGTCGGTGATGCTATCCAACCATCTCATCTTCTGCTCTCCCCTTCTCCTCCTGCCCTCAGTCTTTCCCAGCATCAGGGTCTTTTCCAGTGAGTCAGCTATTCGCATCAGGTGGCCAAAGCATTGGAGTTTCAGCTTCCCACATCAGTCCTTCCAATGAACACCCAGGACTGATCTCCTTTAGGATGGACTGGTTGGATCTCCTACTCCTTACATAAAAGTTTATCTTGTTTTATGCTCCCAAATTCTTAGCTCAGCCTTCACTGCAACTGGATCCTGTCATAAACTTCCATGTCTTAAGTTTCTTGATGCTAAAAATACTACTGTTAAACTCTCTAAGTAATTTTAGTAACTGAATTTTCCCTAATATTTAATATGAATAGATTAAGAATACAGATGTGATTTTAGAAATGGGAAAAAGTTTCTCTTCTACATTTTCTAATTTGTACTGTTTGTATTTTTATAAGTGCACGTGTATACATTTGCCATTAATCAAATATCTGGGTAATTTCTAAAAATGAACAATTTCCACTGAAGCTTACATTTCTGAATTTACAGCTCCAGATGGCTCTCCACAGATGCTTCTTAACCTGGATGATTTGCTTAATAGGTTTACAAAGTTTAATGTAAAAATAAAATAAGCCTTATTTTCAGAATTACACTAATTATTTAGACAATAATGTACATATTATATTAAGTACATATAATACATAAAACTTTGCATTTCTCATAAATTTATAGACAACTAATATGCTAACCAAAATGTTGAAAACTAGCAGTAAAACAAATAACTTTTTAATTAATTTAAATAAACCCACCATTTCCAGAAATAGGGAATGCATTTGAGGCTTTTAAGTAGCATTTCCTTATTTCATTAAAACCTCATGTTATATAGTTTACGTTTATATACATTTATCTTGTATCATGGCATTCGGTCCCATCACTTCATCGACATAGGTGGGAAAACAGTGGAAACAGTGTCAGACTTTATTTTTGGGGGCTCCAAAATCACTACAGATGGTGACTGCAGCCATGAAATTGAAAGATGCTTACTCCTTGGAAGAAAAGTTATGACCAGCCTAGATAGCATATTCAAAAGCAGAGACATTACTTTGCTGACTAAGGTCCATCTAGTCAAGGCTATGTTTTTCCAGTGGTCATGTATGGATGTGAGAGTTGGACTGTGAAGAAGGCTGAGCACCGAAGAATTGATGCTTTTGAACTGTGGTGTTGGAGAAGATTCTTGAGAGTCCCTTGGACTGCAAGGAGATCCAACCAGTCCATTCTAAAGGAGATAAACCCTGGGATTTCTTTGGAAGGAATGATGCTGAAGCTGAAACTTCAGTACTTTGGCCAACTCATGTGAAGAGTTGACTCATTGGAAAAGACTCTGATGCTGGGAGGGATTGGGGGCAGGAGGAGAAGGGGACAACAGAGGATGAGATGGCTGGATGGCATCACTGACTTGATGGATGTGAATCTGAGTGAACTCCGAGAGTTGGTGATGGACAGGGAGGCCTGGCGTGCTGCAATTCATGGGGTCGTAAAGAGTCGGACACGACTGAGTGATTGAATTGAACTGATCTTGTATATAATGGTAAAATGAAGGCAAACTTTGATTAACCGAGTCGTTTATGTTTAAATATATCATAAAGGAAGTAGGAAGAACTGCAAGGTAAAATAATTTTCCTGGGTTATCCTCCTCCAGGGGATCTTCCTGACTCAGGGATCAATTGCACATCCTCTCTGGCTCCTGCACTGCTGGTGGATTCTTTACTGCTGAGTCACTGGGAAGCTCCTATTTGTAAATCAGTTAGTTCAGTTCAGTTCAGTCACTCAGTCATGTCTGACTCTTTGCGATCCCATGTACTGCAGCACATAAGGTCCCTGTCCATCACCAACTCCAAGAGTTTACCAAAACCCATGTTCATCAGTTGGTGATGCCATCCAGCCATCTCATCCTCTGATGTCCCCTTCTCCTCCTCCCCTCAATCTTTCCCAGCATGAGGGACTTTTCAAATGACTCAGCTCTTTGCATCAGGTGGCCAAAGTATTGGAGTTTCAGCTTCAACATTAGTCCTGCCAATGAACACTCAGGACTGATCTTTTTAGGATGAACTGGTTGGATGTCCTTGTAGTCCAAGGGACTCTCAAGAGTCTTCTCCAACACCACAGTTCAAAAGCATCAATTCTTTAGCACTCAGCTTTCTTTATAGTCCAACTCTCACATCCATACATGACTCCTGGAAAAACTATAGCCTTGACTAGACAGACCTTTGTTGGCAAAGTAATAAATAATCATAAAATAATTGCTATGTATCCCTAAGATGTAGCACATGGAATATGAAAATATAGTACATTTTAATCATGTTAATGATATTTAAAACTGGAGAGGACATAGCAACTTCTAAAAAGATGTATAAGACATTTCTCAAAAACTGTATAATGTTATCCATTCATTTGCATGGATCTAATGAAATGATTCTGCAGTTTATCAGGTGGACACAATGTCAGTAAGGTGAAACCAGTGCAGATAGTCCACCAGAGCAGGGCTAGCAGTGGACACAAAGTCCTCATCAGGACAGTCCTCCAGAAAAACTCTCTCTGTGGTTTTGTGCTGCCAGCCAACACAGGGTACATGTTAAACATGTTAAACAACTCAACTACTTTCTTCTCCATGATCATGTATCATGGAATTATACAGAATATTGTATTTAGCATTGATTATTATTATGTTCTCAGATACAGCAACATAGATGGACCTAGAATTATCATACTAAGTGGAGAAAATCATGAAGAGAAAAACAAACAAATTACTTGTATGTGGAATCTCAAACATGGCACAAATGAATCCCATACAGATACAGACTCACAGACTTAGAGAACACACCTGTGGTTGCTGTGGGGGAGGTGGGTGTGGGAGAGAAGAACTGGGAGTTTGAGAAGCAGACTACTAAACAGAGGATGGATAAACAAGGTCTTATTCTGTAGCACAGGGGACTACATTCAATATCCTGGGATAAACCATAATGGAAAAGAAAATGAAAACAAATGTATATATGTGTATACCTGAGTCATTTTGCTTACAGCAGGGATTAATACAAAATTAAAAATCAATTATACTTCAATATTTTACTAGCAGGTGAGATGAGTGCAATTGTGCGGTAGGCTGAGCATTCTTTGGCATTGCCTTTCTTTGGGATTGGAATGAACACTGACCTTTTCCAGTGCTGTGGCCACTGCCGAATTTTCTAAATTTGCTGGCATATTGAATGTAGCACTTTCACAGCATCATCTTTCAGGATTTGAAATAGCACAACTGGAATTCCATCACCTCCACTAGCTTTGTTTGTAGTGATGCTTTCTAAGGCCCACTTGACTTCACATTCCAGGATGTCTGGCTGTAGGTAAGTGATCACACCGTCGTGATTATCTGGGTCATGAAGATCTTTTTTGTACAGTTCTTCTGTGTATTCTCGCCACCTCGTTTTAATATCTTCTGCTTCTGTTAGGTCCATACCATTTCTGTCCTTTATTGAGCCCATCTTTGCATGAAATGTTCCCTTGGTATCTCTAATTTTCTTGAAAAGATCTCTAGTCTTTCCCATTCTGTTGTTTTTCTCTATTTCCTTGCAGTGATCGCTGAGGAAGGCTTTCTTATCTCTCCTTGCTGTTCTTTGTAACTCTGCATTCAGATGCTTATGTCTTTCATTTTCTCCTTTGCTTTTCACTTCTCTTCTTTTCACAACTATTTGTAAGGCCTCCTCAGGCAGCCATTTTGCTTTTTTGCATTTCTTTTTCTTGGGGATGGTCTTGATCCCTGTCTCCTATACAATGTCATGAACCTCCATCCATAGTTCATCAGTTACTCTGTCTATCAGATCTAGTCCCTTAAATCTATTTCTCACTTCCACTGTATAATCAGAAGGGATTTGATTTAGGTCATACCTGAATGGTCTAGTGGTCTTCCCTACTTTCTTTAGTTTCAGTCTGAATTTGGCAATAAGGAGTTCATGATATGAGCCACAGTCAGCTCCCGGTCTGCTCAAAATCCTCCAAGCCAGGCTTCAGCAATACATGAACCGTGAACTTCCTGATGTTCAAGCTGGTTTTAGAAAAGGCAAAGGAACCAGAGATCGAATTGCCAACATCCTCTGGATCACAGAAAAAGCTAGAGAGTTCCAGAAAAATATCTATTTCTGCTTTATTGACTATGCCAAAGCCTTTGACTGTGAGGATTACAATAAACTGTGGAAAATTCTGTAAGAGATGGGAATACCAGACCACCTAACCTGTCTTTTAAGAACATATATCCAGGTCAGGAAGCAAAGTTAGAACTGGACATGGAACAACAGACTGGTTCCAAATAGGTAAAGGAGTGTGTCAAGGCTGTATATTTTTACCCTGCTTATTTAGCTTCTATGCAGAGTACATCATGAGAAACGCCGGGCTGGAGAAAGCAGAAGCTGGAATCAAGATTGTCGGGAGAAATATCAATAACCTCAGATATGCCGATGACACCATCCTTATGGTAAAAAGTGAAGAGGAGCTAAAAAGCCTCTTGATGAAAGTGAAAGAGGAGAGTGAAAAAGTTGGCTTAAAGCTCAACATTCAGAAAATGAAGATCATGGAATCCAGTCACATCACTTCATGCCAAATAGATGGGGAAACAGTGTCAGACTTTATTTTGGAGGGGCTCCAAAATCACTGCAGATAGTGACTGCAGCCATGAAATTAAAAGACACTTACTCCTTGGAAGGAAAGTTATGATCGACTTAGATAGCATATTCAAAAGCAGAGACATTACTCCTTTGCCAACAAAGGTCCGTCTAGTCAAGGCTGTGGTTTTTCCTGTGGTCATGTATGGATGTGAGAGTTGGACTGTGAAGAAAACTGAGGGCCGAAGAACTGATGCTTTTGAACTGTGGTGTTGGAGAAGACTCTTGAGAGTCCCTTGGAGTGCAAGGAGATCCAACCAGTCCTTCCTAAAATAGATCAGTCCTGGGTGTTCTTTGGAAGGAATGATGCTGAAGCTGAAACTCCAATACTTTGGCCACCTCATGTGAAGAGTTGACTCGTTGCAAAAGACCCTGATGCTGGGAGGGATTGAGGTCAGGAGGAGAACAGGACAACAGAGGATGAGATGGCTGGATGGTATCACCGACTTGATGGACATGAGTTTGGGTAAACTCAGGGAGTTGGTGGTGAACAGGGAGGCCTGGCTGTGCTATGCTTCATGGAATCACATAGAGTCAGACATGACTGAATGACTAAACTGAACTGAACTGATACTTCAATAAAAATGTTTAAAAATATGTTCTTAGATATAGAATTTTATCCACAACCAACAGAATTAAAAGTGCTCACAATTATTCAGCTTGATCTAATGTTTATTTTTGATGCCTTAATATTTACTGGTTCTTTTTAATGATATATCAGAAGCATGAGAAACCAGTGAACTGGGTTACTTGTTAGCCATTGCTTTTTAATATATTCAATGAAAAGAAAAAAAATGGCCCCAAAATTTCTCAAAATAAGAACATACTTTTTGAAAGTATCTGTAGCCAATAGATCTTTCCAAACTCATCCCCTTTTCTGCTGATCTTGTTAGAAACTTGAACTTTTTTTTTTTTTTTTTCCTCTGTAGCTCAAAAGCTCTTTTATTCTCCGCCATCCAGTGAATGACCATGTTTGGAGGTTTTTCAATGACACTCTTTTATCAATGGCACCTGATGATTTCATGAGTAAGTCAGTAAATAAACAACTTCTTTTTTTTAATGTTTCTTTGAGAAACTTATCCTAAAGCCATGTTACTTTGACACTTTCTACAATACTCTGGAAGTTTCTGGCATCTTGCAAAGACACACCATTCTGCTGCCATCCCTGTTATTGCTAATTCTACAGGAAATGCTGATGTTCCTGTAGGCAATTAGTCTAACCCTTTGGTTCCTCAGTTTTGTCCTCTCCCTCTGTCATATAATCTTCCCTTCATCCTATCCACATACACCCAGAGTGACATGCTAAATCTTGTCATCACAGGGAGAGACTCAAATTAGTCCTGGCCCTCTCATCATATGATATCAGGACAGCACAAATTTTTTTTTAAATATTTTTAATGTGGACCTTTAAAAATGTTATTGACTGTTAAAATATTGCTTCTGCTTTATGTTTTAGTTTAGTTTAGATTTTTTTTTGGCTGGGGGACACAAGGCATGTGGGATTTTAGCTCCCTGAGCAGGGTTTGAACTTGTGCTCCCTGTGAAGCCTTAACCACTGATGTGGCAGGGAAGTCCCTGGGAGTCATTTTAAAATCCGCAGGTAATTAGGATTAAAAATGTGTCCATATTTTCTTTCAATGATATATTTACTTTTACACATCCCCTGAGATTCTTCTCTCTAGTGCTGGTAAACCAACATTGAGTTCCACTGGGTTCTATGACTAATTTTCCTTTAGTCACTTCCCTATAATTTTCACTCCTTGAATAAGTCAAGGGTTTTACAGAATTGACAGATATTCACAAACCATTTCCTTTTCCTGAAACATATTTGCCTCATTCTTCACCCACTTGTCATAACAAGAAAACACACAAATTTAAACATAACACATGGTCATTATCGAATATCCTTCCAGGTCACTTGTTAAGGAATCACACTCATCTAATCTTCTGATTGAAGATCTCCAGCTTCTGGGGGCATCCATATCCCTGACCATGTCACTCACCTTTTCCTTTCAACACCTAGTGTACAACTTTCTTCAACTTTTGAGGACCTCTGACTGAACCTTCCTACTCTTATTCTCATTGGATGACTTTGCTTTTTCCCATCAACAAAGACCTCTTTTATGGTTGCACTACTAAGTCCTTACTGCAAAATGCTACTCATAACCACCTTCTCTTTCACTGTTGAAATCCTCTATATGGCAAAAGTCTGATTTTCCACTTGGTTTCCAGATCTTCCCTTGCCAAAGGATTCAGTGATGTCCCTCTACTGACAACTCAATCTTTCCCCTGAATTTTAACTTATCTTCTAATCATGAATCTTCTCCATCAATATACAGATATGCATTAGGCTCTGTCTCCGCTTCTCTCCTGCTCTCTTCTGTCTCCCTCTCCATGTATATATTCAGATATATCCTTGCACATATAAAAATTGTAATACCAGAAAGATCTCTTCAGGAAAATTAGAGATACCAAGGGAACATTTCATGCAAAGATGGCCTCAATAAAGGACAGAAATGGTCTGGACCTAACAGAAGCAGAAGATACTAATAAGAGGTGGCAAGAATACACAGAAGAAAGATACAAGAAAGATCTTCATGACCCAGATAATCACAATGGTGTGATCACTCACCTAGAGCCAGACATCCTGGAATGTGAAGTCAAGTGGGCCCTAGGAAGCATCACTATGAACAAAGCTAGTGGAGGTGATGGCATTCCAGCTGAGCTCTTTCAAATCCAAAAGATGATGCTATGAAATTGCTGCCCTCAATATGCCAGCAAATTTGGAAAACAGCAATGGCCACAGGACTGGAAAAAGTCAGTTTTCATTCCAATCTCAAGGAAAGGCAATGCCAAAGAATGCCCAAACTACTGCACAATTGCACTCATCTCATACGCTAGCAAAGTAATGCTCAAAATTCTTGAAGCCAGGCTTCAACAGTACGTGATCTGTGAACTTCCAGATGTTCAAGCTGTATTTAGAAAAGGCAAAGAAACCTGAGATCAAATTGACAACATCTGGTGGATCATCAAAAAAGCAAGAGAGTTCCAGAAGAACATCTATTTCTGCTTATTTAACTATTTCAAAGGCTTTGACTGTGTGGATCACAACAAACTGTGGAAAATTTTGAAAGAGATGGGAATACCACACCACCTGACTTGCCTCCTGAGATAGCTGTATGCGGGTCAAGAAGCAACAGTTAGAACTGAACATGGAGAAACAGACTGGTTCTAAATCGGGAAAGGAATATGTCAAGGCTGTATTTTGTCACTCTGCTTATTTAACTTATATGCAGAATACATCATGCAAAATGTCAAGCTGGATGAAGCCCAAGTTAGAATCAAGATTGCTGGGAGAAATATCAATAACTCTGATATGCATGTAACACCACCCTTATGGCAGAAAGTGAAGAAGAACTAAAGAGTCTCTTGATGAATCTGAAAGAGGAGAGTGAAAAAGGTAACTTAAAACACAACATTTAGAAAACTAAGATCATGGCATCTGGTTCCATCACTTCATGGGAAATAGATGGGGAAACAGTGGCTGACTTTATATTTTTGAGAAGGGCTCCAAAATCACTGTTGATGGTGACTGCAGCCATGAAATTAAAAGATACTTGCTCCTTCAAAGAAAAGTTATGACCAACCTAGACAGTATATTAAAAAAGCAGAAATTACTTTACAACAAAGGTCCATCTAGTCAAATATATGGTTTTCCCAGTTGTCATATATAGATGTGAGAGTTGGACTATAAAGAAAGCTGAGCACCAAAGAATTGATGCTTTTGAACTGTGGTGTTGGAGAAGATTCTTGAGAGTCCCTTGGACTGCAAAGAGATTCAACCAGTTCATTCTCAAGGAAATCAATCTTGAATATTCATTGGAAGGACTGATGCTGAAGTTGAAACTCCAATACTTTGGCCACCTGATATGAAGAATTGACTCACTAGAAAAGATCCTGATGCTGGGAACGATTGAAGGCAGGAGGAGAAGGGGACGACAGAGGATTAGATGGTTGGATAGTATCACCGACTCAATGGACATGAATTTGAGTAAATCCTGTGTGTTGATGATGGACAGGGAGGCCTGGCGTGCTGCAGTCCATGGGTCGCAAAGAGTTGGACATGACTGAGTGACTGAACTGAACTGAATGGAAAGATAATTTATTAAAAGCTAATTGTTAAGTTTTCTGTATATTAAAAATTGTTTTGCATACAACAGTATCTGAAACAATAACACTAATAAGGGATATGTGTGTGTGTGTGTATGGGTGTCTCATTCTTTTTAGTCTTTCTAATCCTCTTTGGTCTCCCCTCATGCCTCAGTAGTAAAGAATCTGCCTACAAGGCAGGAAACTCGGGTTTTATTTCTCGATCAAGAAGATTCCCTAGAGAAGGAAACGAAAATCCTCTCCAGTATTCTTGCCTGGAAAATGCCAGGGATAGAGAAGCCTGTGGTCTACAGTCCATGAGGTCTCAAAGAGTCAGACACAACTTCCCAACTAAACAGTCCTCTTTAAAGCCACATTTCTCACAGCAAATGTAGCTTTCAACTTCCATTCTCTGTTCATTCTTCCCATTGTAATAAAATATTTCTTGTTCAGGTTACCCATGACCTAAACATAGCAAATCCAATGGGCACTTATTTATGTGACACCTACATTCAATAGGGATGATGAGTTGAAGCTCATTTACACTCCTTTGTCTCCAGGTGTTATGCTCTCCTGGATTTTCTCAGTCCTCCTAGATGAAGTATTGATTTGGTCAAAAAGTTCACTGGGGTTATTCCATACCATCTGACAGAAAAACCAGAACAAGTTTTTGGCTAGCCCATTACTTTTCAGGTTCTATCTTTTGACTCTTCTACTTTTTTTTTTTTTTTTTGAGACGCTTAAAGCTCTCTTTACTAGATCTCTGATGAGGCTTTGGATTGTTTTTTTGTTTTTGTTTTTTTAAATTAAATTTATTTATTTTTTTAATTACAATACTGTATTTGTTTTGCCATACATTGACACGAATCAGCCATAGGTGAACACAATCGCCAAATGACTCTTCTACTTTAAATTCATTTTGGAGGTAAGCTCATCAATATCCATGGCTTGAAATTTCACCTAGGTATTAGCAACATTCACTGGCCTATCTCTAATAGGATGATTCTCTTAAGGTCCAGTCCCATGTATATAACTGTGTATCTGAAAGATCTTTGAGCACACTTTACAAACATCTCCATGAGAGGACATGATATCCAAATCCGTGTCTCCTCCAGTGACATCTCCAGCCTTAACTGGTAATTCATATGGCTGCTTATGGGCTTTCTGGGTGGTGAAAGTGGTAAAGAACTCACTTGCCAGTGCAGGAGACATAAGGGACAAGGGTTCAATCCCTGGTTTGGGAAAATCCCCCGGAGAAGGTCTTGGCAACTCACTCCAGTATTCTTGCTTGGAGAATCCCATGGGAAGAGGAGCCTGGCGGCTATGGTCTATATGGTTTTACAGATTCAAGCAGGACTGAAGCAACTTAGCATGCATACATGTATGAGCTTCCTAGGTGGCTCAGTGGTAAAGAATCCGGCTGCCAACACAGGAGACACGGTTCCATCTCTGTGTCGGGAAGATCCCCTGGGGAAGGGATTGGAAACCCACTCCAGTATTCTTGCCTGGAAAATCCCATGGACAGAGGAGCCTGTCAGGCTACAGTCTATCAGACCTGCAAAGAGTTGGACATGACTGAAGTGACTTCGCATGTGGCTGCTATTAACTCACGCTGGAGTTTGAGCTTTCATCTCTCTAATCTCTCACAAGGTCAATGGTTGGCATTCCAAAAATCAATCCATCACCCAAGGCAGCCTCTAAAACCAAGCAGCATTATGTCCATGCTCGAGAACTGTTAGACTACCGCAAAAATCCCTTTAGTCTCTCCCTTTATTCCCCTACTCCAAGCCACTTTCCAAAGCCAGGGTGATTTTATTTCAACACATACACGATTACATTCTTTTCTCCTTTAACATCTTTCAGAGTCTGGCCATTAAATTTATAATATAGTCTAAAATTCTGAACAAGCACTCAAATATTCCACATGATCTTTGCTTTAAAAAACTCCCGCCTTGTTCATTATGCTCCAGGAACAGAAGCTCCTTTTCAGCTCCCGAAATACAAGCAAGCTTTTGTTCCCACCTGAACGTCATAACAGAATATTTCCTCTCCCTGGATGATTCTCCTCCCTACATTTCACTGCTCATCTACGACTTATGCTTCAGATCTCAGCTTAAACATCACTTCCTCAGAGAAAACTACTTTGATGTCTCAATACAAATTAAGCTTCTCCAGTCATCTTCTCAGATTGTATTTCTTTTCAAAGCATCTAATGCACCTTTTAAATTACATATTCATTTGTGTGATTATTTATTGTGTCTGTCTTTTCACACCTGCACTGCTTCTCAGGACCTAGATGATATATTTTCTTCATCCTTGAACGTCCAGTTCCTAGGTGTAGTAGGTGCTAGGGCCTTTCAGCAGTGTATAGGTTGTTCAGAGCACACGAATACCAGTGCCCGGGGTGAATGATGGCTTAATTCTAGCCTGTGCACTGCTTGCTCCCACTGCTCCTGGGGCAGGACAAGGACATCCTGGAGGTATGTCTTCTACTAGCTTTGCACACAGGTCCATGGGGAGAGGAGCCTGGTGGGTTACAGTCCATATTATTGCAAACAGTCAGGCACATCTGAGCGACTAATACAAACAGGCACACCATAAAGATGAAGGCTGGCCCTTGTAGGTACTCAACAACTGGGGGTTGAAATACAGAATTAGCTTTTAGGGCAACTTTTAAAAATGCTTTCTAACATGAGTCAGATTAGGATAAATTTTTTATTTTTATGTTTCAGTAACAATTGCTCTAATTATTAGCAAAATATGAATGAGCAAAGGATTTCAGTTGCATTCATGCTAATTCACTGATGTGCCTGAAAGTTTTTCTTCTTAATTGCAGGAGTGTTAATAACCATATTCAAAGCTAGATTCTCTTTCTGACTTACAGAACATTCTGTCTCATTGCCTTTGCAGAGAAACAACTCCCATTAAAAAATGTTCATAGAATAATTAACTGCCCATTTGACATATTATGCCATCTACTCAAGTTACCAACTTGGCACAAAATGGATTTCATAAATTCTATTATATAAGTGTTTAACTTTGTCCCTTGGTCTGGGTATTCTGTTCATAATGATGAGAATAAGAGAAAGTGAGTGTATCAGTTATCGTAGATTAAAAATACAATGGGCTTCCCTTGTAGCTCAATGATAAAAAACCCACCTGCCAATGCAGGAGATGCAGGTTTGATCCCTGGATTGAGAACAGAATCCCCTGAAGAAGAGAATAGCAATCCACTCCAGTATTCTTGCCTGGAAAATTCCATGGACAGAGAAGCCTGGTGGGCTACAGTCCATGGAGTCACAAAGAGTGGACATGACTTAGTAACTAAACAATAAAAATACATCTCAAAATCACCAAATCAGGAGTGCTATCATATTTAAGTAAAGATACAGTAATACATCCTCAATATAGGATAAAACTATGGCATTAGTTTTGTGAAAAAGTCACTGAAAGTTTGTTAGCTTTTTAAAAATGTGAATAATGTCTGAGTATGTTGGGGGAAAATATATATCATAGGAAAGCATTCCCCTGAGAGGAAGGTGCTTGATTACTTAAAAACAAAATACAGTTTCTATTTTATTAAAATAATTTGCTTTCTTTTAGGAACTCAATAAATCAAGAACAAACACACAACCCTCAATCATACAACCAACACAACTACCAAGTTCTCATCCATGGGATTTGCCAGGCAGAGTACTAGAGTGGTGGCCACAAATGGCTGAGGTCACTCCGCCATCTGTTCGTGGTGAAAGTTTGCTGTTCCCTGTGACTGAGATGCAACAGGAATCATTTACAAGCAAAAGGCCACACTGCAAAGGCTACAACATGCCTGATTAAATTTCTGTACCTGAGGAGGGGTGCTAGAAAACACAACTTTTGATCTGGCAGCATGTTGATAAAACAACCCAATCATACAAAACACTAAAAATCATAGGACATGTCTTTGGCAGAGGCTGAAAATGTTACAAGGATGATCTCAATTTAGAAATTCATAGAGGTCAATTTTTTCAGATGATAAAATTTAGGCTCATCAACACACACAAAAATAATCTATCCTACTTTATAAACATTGCTCATAGTACCAGATATACTTTAAAAAAATAATTATTTTTATAATGGCACTTCCTAACTACAGGAGTAGACAATGTCTTCAATTGACTCCAAATTACACAAGGAAAACAAGTGTCTTGGGGTAAATTCACTTCTCTAATCTCATATTCATGAATAGATTACAATGAAAGTCACTATAATGTTCATACCATGACATGTACTTACAAATACTTAACTATTAATATAAACTGCTTCCCAAATTGAGGAAGGAGATTTAGGAAATCATAAATGAAAGAAAAGGTGCAGAAAAGAAAACACATATATAGAAAAGCAGGAAGGAAGTAGGGATCCTAGATCCAAATTCTGTTCTATTAATGCAATATCGTTAATAGAAGCTCTTCAGTTTCTAGTTACTGCTGAATCTTAGGTCATCTATGTTACATCTTATTCTTAGACTTGATACATTACATCACCTACAGAGAAGCAGCAAGGATAATGCTTTATAATCCTACGATTTCAAACTGAAATTAAGTTGTGAACACATTTAAAAGGTACTGCTGACTTAGCTTTTAGGACTACTGGAATCAGAATCTATCATGCGACTGGCACTGGAATTTGGCTTCCAGTTGCTTTAGTATCTTGGCACTTTAGCTGACAACTAGGTTCTTAATTCATTAAAGGAATGAATGATATTGATTGTTTGTCTTTTCCTAGAATAACTCTTCTAATAGTGTACATAAAATAAGGTTTCAGGAAAGGTTTGCTTGTTGATTTACTGAAAAAGAAAACTTATGTTCATATAGATGAACATAAGTTCATCTATATAGATGTTGGGTTGTGAAGAAATATAGAATACCTAAGTTGGGACTTAGAATTATTGTTGTTGCTGTTCAGTTGCTAAGTCAATCCGACTCTTTGCAACCTCATGGACTGTAGCATGCCAGGCTCATCTGTCCTCCACTATCTTCTATAATTTGATAAAATTCATGTCCATTGAGTCAGTGATGCCATCTAACCATCTCATCCTCTACTGCCCCCTTCTCCTTCTGCCTTGAGTCTTTCCCAGCATCAGGATCTTTTCCAATGAGTCGAATCTCCACATCAGGTAGCCAAAGTATTTCAGCTTCAGCTTCAGCATCAGTCCTTCGAATGAACATTCAGGGTTGATTTCCTTTAGAGTTGACTGGTTTGATCTCCTTGAAGTCCAAGGGATTTTTAAGAGTCTTGTCCAGCACTACAGCTTCAAAGCATCAATTCTTTGGTGCTCAGCCTTCTTTATGGTCCAAATTTCACATTCATACATGATCAATGGTAATACCATAGCTAAGTGTTATAGGAAACACTAGAACTTGTCCAGTCCCAGATACTGACCTACATCTTGAACTCCACTGGAAGAGCTTCCATGCCCTCTTTTCTAAGTATGGCCCTTCCAATCCAGATCACACTCAGCGACTCAGGGAGGAGTGACAGTTTCCTCTTACTTCCCTTTCCTTCTTTTCTCTTTCCCCACCTTACCTGTCTTTTCTTTTGTACTTTGTTTCAGTCATAACATTAAGGTTTCTTACCTCTCCCACTTGATTATATTTTCTTAAAAGATGCAAATGATTGCATACATTTCATTTTCACATGGGGTTATATAGAGATAACAATAATAATAATTATCATATACATACACACACCTATATGTATGTATGTATATGTATATATGCACATATATTTAAAGTCAACTTAACTATCTCTATGGATGAAAGGATATGTATTTTATATAAGGGTTCCACAGTTTTTAGTGAAAACACAATACAGAGTTAAACCAGAATCAAACCCAAAATGGTTACTTAACCATTTAAAATGATAATTTTAAAAGATATTTCTTTTGAAATCACAAAATATTAACTTTCTAAATCTATATGCTTACTTGTCTACTTGGGTTTGTTTTGAAAACTTATTAGACAGAAGCAAAGGGAAAATGGACAGAGAGGGAGATTAAAAACAGAGTCATAGTCGAAATTTATTTACATTTTATAGTATAAAATTTGACAAAAATAAGTGAATAATTTATTCACATGGAACAACAGACTGGTTCCAACTAGGAAAAGGAGTACGTCAAGGCTGTATACTGTCACCCTGTTTATTTATGGTAACCCGCTCCAGTATTCTTGCCTAGAGAATCCCATGGACAGAGAAGCCTGGTAGGCTACAGTCCACGGGGTCGCAAAGGGTAGGAAACGACTGAGCGACTTCACTTTATGCAGGGTATCATTAGAAACACTGGACTGGAAGAAACACAAGCTGGAATCAAGATTGCCGGGAGAAATATCAATAACCTCAGATATGCAGATGACACCACCCTTATGGCAGAAAGTGAAGAAGGACTAAAGAGCCTCTTGATGAAAGTCAAAGAGGAAAGTGAAAAAGTTGGCTTAAAGCTCAACATTCAGAAAACGAAGATCATGGCATCTGGTCCCATCACTTCATGGGAAATAGATGGGAAAACAGTGTCAGACTTTATTTTTTTGGGCTCCAAAACCACTGCAGATTGTGACTGCAGCCATGAAATTAAAAGACACTTACTCCTTGGAAGAAAAGTTATGACCAACCTAGATAGTATATTCAAAAGCAGAGACATTACTTTGCCAACTAAAGTCTGTCTAGTGAAGGCTATGGTTTTTCTCCTGTGGTCATGTATGGATGTGAGAGTTGGACTGTGAAGAAGGCTGAGTGCTGAAGAATTGATGCTTTTGAACTGTGGTGTTGGAGAAGACTCTTGAGAGTCCCTTGGACTGCAGGGAGATCCAACCAGTCCATTCTGAAGGAGATCAGCCCTGGGATTTCTTTGGAAGGAGTGATGCTAAAGCTGAAACTTTGGCCACCTCATGCAGTACTTTGGCCACCTCATGCAAAGAGTTGACTCATTGGAAAAGTCTCTGATGCTGGGAAGGATTGCGGGCAGGAGGAGAAGGGGACGACCGAGGATGAGATAGCTGGATGGCATCACAGACTTGATGGACGTGAGTCTGAGTGAACTCCGGGAGATGGTAATGGACAGGGAGGCCTGGTGTGCTGTGATTCATGGGGTCGTGAAGAGTTGGACACGACTGAGCAACTGAACTGAACTGAAGTGAATAATAAAATGTCTCAATAACCTAAACTCTCTGATTTAACTGGCCATTATCTTGGTCTAGCAGAATTAAGTAACAAAGATAATTCTTAAATATTTAAATGACATTAATTCTTCAATAGTTAGATAATAACAAACTGAAAATCAGTTCTCCAAATAGTACTAACACTGATCAATATTTAATGCAAATAGCTTGCACTTTTTAGCAGGGGTCATTAAAATCTAATAGAAATACAGTACAGACTTAGGTGATTATATATTCAAAATCATATCAAATATTTACTGATTGATGGATAGAAATAATCAGTAAAAATTTCCTCCTCCTCAAAATGTTCCAGCACTGGATCTTTGTCCTAGACCTTTCAAGATGTACACTGTTTCACTTCATGATGAATGCCTGATGAACAGTACCAGCAGAACTCTGTCCTCTGTGTTTGTTTTGCAAGTGGAAGATGATTGTCAATTTTCAGCACAGAGTACCTATGAGAGAGCATTTTCCTTTCATGTTCTGTTGCTTCAAGACACAGTGAAGAAAAAGTTCCCTTTAGAGAAACAAAACACCCCACAATAAAGCAAACTAGTGGAGATAACAAGATGGCAGGGGAGTAGGTGGACATGGATCCATGGATGGTGGAAATCTCTCCATAGATGCATCAGGAATACACCTTCAGACACAAAAGTGCATGCAGAACACCAGCTGTGAGTGGACAGGAGTACCTGATGAGTGGAAAAGAATACGTAGAACCATATAAAACTCAGTAGGACGAAGGAACTAGGGGGAAAAATAGCAGTGTTAGTAGGACAGGACCTGCCCTTTGTGGGTGGGAGATGGAACAGGAATCTGATCTCCACATCAGCGAAACTGTGAGTCAGAGGAGAAACATTTAAGGCTAACAGTGAAACAGCTGATCTGTGGCAGCCTAAATGGAATGAGAATCAGACAGTCCTTGCTATGGCCATACAAACCCTAGACAGGGTCACAAGTGGCCTGGAAGGCATAGTGGCTGGGAGCCGGAGTTTAGGGATTGTGGAGCAATCCCAGGGCGAGGGCTGCTGTTGACTGTGGAGAGACGGACTGAAGGGTTGTGAGGGAGGAGACTGTGGGTGAAAATGCCTGTGGAGGAAAGCCAGGCAGCGGTGGAAGCAAGGAGATACTGCTGAGTCATGCATAAGGGGTGGAGCTATTACCATATCCTCTCTCCACACACCAGCCTTGGCAGCTGAACAATGGATAGACTGGCCCATCAAAGCCTGACACACTGAAACACAGAGTAGGAACCCACCCACGGTGCCTCTCTAAGTGCCTAATGTGCAGATCTACAGAGTAGGACCCAGGTCAGGGGCCCCCTCTATGAGCCTGATGCACCAAACAACAGAGAAGGACCCCAGGCAAGGGAGCCCTCTAAGTGCCTGAATGGGCAGAACTGTGAAGACTGGCCAAAGAGGTCTTCTGATCCCCAGCTGCAGAGTCTTGAAAGAAGACTCTCATAGAGCCATAACTCCCGCAGCAGAGGCAGTCCGTGTCCCTGCACATTTGGTGCCACCAAGGTCCCTATAACCCAAGCAGTTGTGCCACCTTCATGCTCAACACTCACTGGGGCAGAGTTGCCATGGGCAAAAAGATGTCTTGCTTCTATGCATGGAGCGTCGCTTCAGTCACGTCCCACTCTGATGCTGTGAACTGTGGGCTTCCAGGCTTCTCTGTCAGGGGGCATTCTGTAGACAAGAATACTGGAGTATATTGGCCAATATTGGTTTCCTACCCTTCTAGAGCACTATATTTCCTGCTGCCCTAGCCACTAACTCCCCTGAGTACCTGGTGCAATCAGAACACCTGCCACCCAAACAGCAGCACCACCTTCACACGTGGACTAGGACAGACCCAAGTCCTCCAGGGCAGCCTCAGGAGCATACCCCAGTGGACGGCCCAAGTACAGAGGTGGAAATAAAACCACCATTAAAGCCCAGGGGCAGTGTAGCTAAGTAAGAAGACCAAAAACCTTCTTACTAACTGTGCAAGCTGCAGATTAAATCCACGTGATCAACTATGCAGACTCTGTCTATCGAATATATAAAAGGACTCTGAGAGCTCCCACGGGAAAAAACAGACTAGTTCTGATGGCTGTGGACATTGGAGGCAGGAAGACACAGGAGTAGGGCCAGATGAGGATCAGAGCTGCCCCGCAGCAGGTCGCGGGGGGCACCCTAGGGAGGGGGTGGCCTGCACCTCCCAGTGGGGGAAGGACACTGGCAGCAGCGGCTCAGGTCAAACATTTATTATTCTTATGTTTCGACTTGTTCTGTAGATTCTTTGGGATTTTTCTTTTCTTTTTTTTCTTTTCTTTCACTCTGCCCCCATTGTAGTTGTCGATTCTATTGGCATTATGAAATCTAATAAATTTTTTGAGGTTTTTTTTTTTGTCACAATTTTTATTGTTGTTATAAACCTCTGCTTTTGCAGTTCTGTGGTGTTTTCTTTTCTTTTTTTCCTTTTATATTTAATTTGAACTTTAATTGTTTTAAGCCTATTATTATTTTTCTACATTTATTCCTTGATTTGCTTTTTCCACTGTTATTTTCCCTGACTGTTAATCTTTAATGTATATAAATCTTCCTTATCTACCTCTATTTAACTTTGCACATCTACTCTTTCTTTTCTGTCTTTCCTTTCCCCTCAACATATTTGTTAGTTTTACTTTAATTGCTTTATTCCCCACTTGGCACCTTGCTTTAGTGTTGTTTTCCAGTTTGTGCTTTAGTTAGTTTTGTTCTTAACTGGGAGATATAATTTTTGGCTTAATTTGTTCACTGGGTCAATCTATTGTACTTTACTTTTGTTGGACTACTTTGATTTTGCTTATGGGTGTATATGTATATGTGTATCACCGACTCAATGGACATGAGTTTGAGTAAACTCCGGGAGTTGGTGATGGACAGGGAGGCTTGGTGTGCTGCAGTCCATGGGGTTACAAAGAGTCAGACATGACTGAGTGACTGAACTGAACTGATATTACACTATTTTAATTATTTGCCTGATTTTGTAACTACCATTTGTCTGAGGTTCATTTTTGATTTCTCATTTTTGGGTATTTGTTTTAATCTAATTTAAACTCATAACTAACCACTTGTGGAACCTTCATTTTGGACCAGAGATCAAGCCCTGAGTTTTTGGAGTGGGAGCACTGACTCCAAGACCCTAGACTACCAGAGAACTAACCCTAGGAATTATCAAATAGTGATAACTCACACAAAGGGAACCATCTGAATGCAGGACCAGCATCACTCAACCACCTGTAGCAACCTGTGCAGGACACCTCATCTAAACAACAAACAAAACAAAAATACAAACCCAGTCATCAGCAGACAGGATTACTACCTCACTCAGCCTTGCCCATCAGAGGAAAAAGAAACAAAAACAAAAACTCAGCACAAATCTCACCCTATATGAAGCTTACAAAAACCACTGGACTAGCTTTAGGAGGCAGAAACCAAAAGGAAGAAATAATTCAAGTCTGGGAGCCTGGGAAACAAACACAATAAGTTTTAAAAAAATATGAAAAGGCAGATAAATACTACACAAATTAAGGAACAAACTAGAAACACAGAAGTCCAAATAAGTGAAGAGGAAATAGGCAAACTACCTGAAAAAGAATTGAGAATAATGATAGTAAAGACAATCAAAAACCTTGAAAACAGAATGGAGAAAATTCAATAATCAATTAACAAAGATCTTGAAGGATTAAAGAATAAACATACAGAGACAAACAACACAATTACTTAAATTAAAAATACTCTAGAAGTAATCAATAGCAGAATATCTGAAGTAGAACAAATCAGTGACATGGAAGATAAAATGGTGGAAATAATTTTTGAAGAGCAGAATAAATATTTTTTTTATTTTTACTTTATTCTACTTTATAATACTGTATTGGTTTTGCCATACATTGAAATGAATCAGCCACAGGTGTACACGAGCTCCCAGTTCTGAAACCTCCTCCCACTTCCCACCCCATATCATCTCTCTGGATCATCCCTGTGCACCAGCCCCAAGTATCCTGTATCCTGTATTGAACATAGACTGGTGCTTCATTTCTTACATGATAGTATACATGTTTCAATGCCATTCTCCCAAATCATCCCACCCTCTCTCTCTCCCTCAGAGGCCAAAAGTCCGTTCTATACCTCTGTGTTTCTTTTGTTGTCTCACATACAGGGCCATCATTACTATCTTTCTAAATTCCATATATATGTGTCAGTATACTGTGCTGGTATTTTCCTTTCTGGCTTACTTCACTCTGTATAATCAGCTCCAGTTTCATACATCTTATTAGAACTGATTCAAATTTATTTTTAAGGGCTGAGTAGTACTCCATTGTGAAAAAGAATGAAAAGAACTGAGGATTATATCAGAGACACCTGGGACAATATCAAATGCACCAACATTCAAATTATAGGGGTCCCAGAAGAAGAAGAGATAAAGAAAGGGTATGAGAAAATTTTTGAAGAGATTATAGTTGAAAATTTCCCCAACATGGAAAAGAAATAGTCAATCAAATCCAAGAGGCTCAAAGAATACCATCCAGTATAAACCCAAGGAGAAACAAACCAAGACATATACTAATAAAACTAACAAAGACTAAACAGAGAAAAAGCAGCAAGGGAGAAGGAACAAGTAACTTACAAGGGAAACCCCATACATTTAACACCTGATCTTTCAGCAGAAACTCTACAGGTCAAAGGGAATGGCAGGATATATTTAAAATAATTAAAGGGAAATATCTACAATCAAGATTACTGTAACTGGCAAGGATATCATTCAAAATTGATAGAGAAATAAAAAGCTTTTCAGACAAGCAAAATTTAAGAGAATTCAGTACCATCAAACCAGCTTTACAACAAATGTTAAAGAGACATATATTGTCAAGAAATACAAGAGAAGAAAAAGATCTACAAAATCACCACCAAATAATTAGAAAATGGCAATAGGAACATATATATTAATAATTACTTTAAGTGTAAACTGATTAAGTGCTCTAACCAAAAGTCACAGACTGGTTTAATAGATACAAAAACAAGACCCCTCTACATACGCTGTTTACAATAAACCCACTTCAGACCTAAAGACACATATAGACTGAAAGTGAGAGGATGGAAAAATATAGTCCATGCAAATGGGAAGCAAAAGAAAGCTGGAGTAGCAATCCTCATATCAGACAAAATGCACCTTAAAATAAAGAAGACTGTGAGCGATAAGGAAGGACACTACATAATGATCAAGGGATCAATGCAAGAGGAAGACATAACCACTGTAAATATCTATGCACCCAACACAGGAGCACCTCAATACATAAGACAGACACTAAGAGACATAAAAGGAGAAAGTGACAGTAACACAAGAATAGTAGGAAACTTTAACACCCCACTCACACCAATGGACAAATCATCAAAACAGAAAATTAATAACTAAACACAAGTCTCAAATGATACTTAGATGAGATGGATTTCATTGATATCTTCAGGACATTCCATCCAAATGCAGAAGAGTACACCTTCTTCTCAAGTGCACATGGAACATTCTCCAGGATAGACCACAACTTGGGTCACAAATCAAACCTTAGTAAATTTAAGAAAATTGAGATTGTATCAAGCATCTTCTCTGACTACAACATTATGAGATTGGATAGCAATTACAAAAAAAAAACTGAAAGAAACACAAACACATGGAGATTAAACAGTACATTTCTAAATAACCAACAGGTTACTGAAGAAATTAAAGGGAAATTTAAAAATTTCTAGAAACAAATGACGATGAAAACATAACAACTCAATACCTATGGGATGCAGTGAAATCAGTTCTAAGAGGGAAGTTTATGGCAATACAATCTTACCTCAAGAAACAAGAAAAACATTTAATAGACATCTAAAGCAACTGGAAAAAGAAAAAAAACAAACAAAAAACCCCACCAAAATTAGTAGAAGAAAATAAATCATAAAGATCAGAGCAGAGCAAACTGAAAGAAACAATAGTAAAGATTAATAAACTAAAAGCTAGTTCTTTGAGAACATAAACAAAACTGACAAACCTTTAGCCAGACTCATCAAGGAAAAAAGTAGAGAAGAATCAAATCAACAAAATTAGAAATGAAAAAGGAGAGGTTACAACAGACAATGTAGAAATACAAAGGATTATAAAAGGTTAATGAACAAGTATATGGCAATAAAATGGATAACCTGGAAGAAATGGACAGATTCTTAGAAAAGTTCAATCTTCCAAGACTGACCTAGGAAGAAATAGAAATTATGAACAACCCAATTACAAGCACTGAAATTGAAGCTGTTATTAAAAAATAATCTCTCAAAAAACAAAAGCCCAGGGCCAGATGACTTCAAACATTCTATCAAACATTTAGAGAAGAGTTAATTTCTATCCTTCTAAAATACTTCCAAAAAATTGCAGAGGAAGGAACATTTCCAAAGTCATTCTATGAGCCCACCATCACCCTGATATCAAAATCAGATACGGACAACACAAAAAAGAAAACTACAGGCCAATATCACTGATGAACATAGATGTAAAAATACTCAAAAAAATTTTAGCTAACAGAATTCAGCAACACATCAAAAAGCTTGTACACCATGAGCAAGTTCGGTTTATTCCAGGGATGCATGGATTCTTCAATATACAGAAATCAATCAATGTGATACACCATATTAACAAATTGAAAGATAAAAATCATATGATCATCTCAGTAGATGCAGAAAAAGTCTTTGACAAAATTCAGCACTCATTTATGATTAAAACTGTTGAAAAAATGGGCATAGAAGGAACCTACCTCAACATAGTAAAGGCCATCTATGATAAGCCTAGAGCAAACATTATTTTCAGTGTTGAAAAACTGAAAGCATTCTCACTAACATCAGGAACAAGACAAGGGTGTGTGCACTTTCCCCACTATTATTCAACGTAGTTCTGGAAGTCCTAGCTACAGCAATCAGAGAAGAAAAAGAAATAAAAGGAATCCAGATTGGAAAAGAAGTAAAGCTCTTATTGTTTGCAGATGACATGATACTGTACATAGAAAACCCTAAAGATAATATCAGAAAATCACTAGAGCTACTAAAATTAATCAGTGAATTCAGTAAAGTTGCTGGATACAAAATCAGTTCACAGAAATCACCTTCATCTCTATATGCTAACAATGAAAAATCAGAAAGAGAAATTAAAGAATCAATCCCATTCACCATTGCAACAAAAAAGAATAAACTTACTAAGGAGACAAGAGAACTGTATACAGAAAATTATGACACTGATGAAAGAAATCAAAGACATAAACAGATGGAGTTCCATGTTCCTGGGTAGGAAGAATCAATATTGTGAAAATGACTATACTACCAAATGCAATTTACAGATTCAATGCGATCCCTATCGAACTACCAATGGAATTTTTTCACAGAACTAGTACAAAAAATTTCACAATTCATATGGAAACACAAAAGACCCAAATGGCCAACGCAATCTTGAGAAAGAAGAATGGAACTGGAGGAATCAACCTTCCTGATTTCAGATTATACTACAAAGAACAGTCATCAAGACAGTAGGGTACTGGCACAAAAACAGAAATATAGTAATGGAACAAGATAGAAAGCGCAGTAATAAACCCATGCACCTATGGGTACCTTAATCTGACAAAGGAGGCAAGAATATACAATGGGGCAAAGACAGACTCTTCCATAAATGGTGCTGGGAAAATTGGACAGCTACATGTAAAAGAATGAAATTAACACACTTCCTAAAACTATACACAAAGATAAACTCAAAATGGATTAAAGACCTAAATTGAAGACCAGAAACTATAAAACTCTTAGAGGAAAACATAGGCAGAACATTTGACATAAATCAAAGCAAGATACTCTATGATGCACCTCCTAGAATAATGGGAATAAAAACAAAAATAAACAAGTGGGACCTGATTAGATTTAAAAGCTTTTGCATAACAAAGGAAACTATAAGCAAGTTGAAAAGACAACCCTCAATATGGGAGGAAATAATAGCAAATGAAACAACTGACAAAGGATTAATTTCCAAAATATACAAGCAGCTCATAGAATTCAATACCAGAAAAACAAACAACTCGATCAAAAAGTGGGAAAAAGACCTAAACAGACATTTCTCCAAAGAAGACATATAGATGGCTAACAAAGGGTTGAAAGATGCTCAGCATGCTCATTATTAAAGAAATGCAAATTAAAACAATGCAAGAAATGCAAAACAAAAATGAGATATCACCTCACACAAGTCAGAATGGCTATCATCAAAAAGTATACAAACAAAAATTGCTGGAGAGGGTGTGGATAAAATGGAACTCTCTTGAGCTGTTGGTGGGGATGTAAACTGATCCAGTGACTGTGGAAGATGGTATGGAGATTCTTTATAAAAGTAAGAATAAAACCACCGTATGACCCAGCAATCCCACTCCTAGTTATATACCCTAAGTAAACCAAAATTGAAAAAGACACATGTATCCCATTGTTCACTGAAGCACTATTTACAATAGCTAGCACATGGAATCAATGTAGATGTCCATCGGTAGATGAATGAATAAAGTTGTGCTACATATACACAATGGACTATTACTCAGCCATAAAAAGGAATGTATTTGAGTCAGTTCTAATGAGGTGGATGAACCTAGAGCCTATTACACAGAGTGAAGTAAGTCAGAAAGAGAAAGATAAATATTGTATTCTAACACATACATAAGGAATCTAGAAAAATGGGACTGAAAAATTTATTTTCAGGGCAGCAATGGAGAAACAGACATAGAGAATAGACTTATGGTCATGAGGATAAGGGAGGAGAGGGCAAGATATATATAGAGAGTAACATGGAAACTTACATTACCATATGTAAAATAGGTAGCCAATGGAAATTTGCTGTATGTCTCAGGAAACTCAAACAGGGACTCTGTATCAATGTAGAAGGGTGGGACTGGGATGAAGATGGGAGGGAGGTTCAAAAGGAAAGGCATATATGACATATATGCTTTACAGGCAAGTATCCTTCAGTCAAAAATAAATAAAATTAAAAAAATACAAGTTATCATGCAAAAGACAGTATAAAATTCAGCAAGGATTAATCCCTTTTTAAAGGTTTCCTTGTGTCAATGGCAAATAAATCTCTTGATCTCAGTGACTTTCCACGTAAAGTATGATTTTATTTTAACATACACATGAAGCAGAGAATAGTCACTTCTTTTTTAAATTAATTAATTAATTTTAACTGGAGGAGAAATCACAACAGATAACACAGAAATACAAAGGATCATAAGAGACTACTATCAGCAACTATATGCTAATAAAATAGAAAACTTGGAAGAAATGGATGAATTCTTTAAAAAGTATAACTTTCTAAAAGTGAACCAGGAAGAAATAGAAAATCTTAACAGACTCATCACAAGTACAGAAATTGAAACTGTAATCAGAAATCTTCCAACAAACAAAGGCCCAGGACCAGATGGCTTCACAGGTGAATTCTATAAAAATTCTATCCTACTCAAACTCTTCCAGTAAATTGCAGAGGAAGGTAAACTTCCAAACTCATTCTATGAGGCTGCTGCTGCTAAGTTGCTTCAGTCATGTCTGACTCTGTGCAGCCCCATAGATGGCAGCCCACCAGGCTCCCCCATCCCTGGGATTCTCCAGGCAAGAACACTGGAGTGGGTTGTCATTTCCTTCTCCAATGCATAAAAGTGAAAAGTGAAAGTGAAGTCGCTCAGTCGTGTCTGACTCCTAGCAATCCCATGGACCGTAGCCCACCAGGCTCCTCTGTCCATGGGATTTTCCAGGCAAGAGTACTGGAGTGGGGTGCCACTGCCTTCTCCATTCTATGAGACTACCATCACTCTGATACCAAAACCAGACAAAGATGCCACACACACACACAAAAGAAAACTACAGGCTAATATCACTGATGAACATAGATGCAAAAATACTCAACAGAATTTTAGCAAACAGAATCCAACAACGTATTAAAAAGATCATACATCATGACCAAATGGTTTTTATCCCAGGGATGCAAGGATTCTTTAACATTCACAAATCAATCAATGTGATATACCACATTAATTGAAAGATAAAAACCATATGATTATCTCAATAGATGCAGAGAAAGCTTTTGACAAAAATCAACATCCATTTATGATTAAACCCTCCAGAAAGCAGGCATAAAAGGAAAATACCTCTATATTATAAAAACCATATATGACAAACCCACAGCAAACATTACCCTCAATGGTGAAAGATTGAAAGCATTTCCCTAAAGTCAGGAAAAAGACAAAGGTGCCCACTCTCACCACTACTATTCAACATAGTTTTGGAAGTTTTAGCCACAGCAATCAGAGAAGAAAAAGAAATGAAAGGAATCCAGATTGGAAAAGAAGAAGTAAAACTGTGTTTGCAGATAACTTGATCCTCTATATAGAAAACCCTGAAGACACTACCAGAATATTACTAGAGCTAATCAATGAATATAGTAAAGTTTTAGGATATAAAATCAACACATAGAAATCCCTTGCATTCCTATACACTAACAGTGAGTTAACAGAGAGAAATTAAGGAAACAATTCCATTCACCATTGCAATGAAAATAATAAAATACCTAGGAATAAATCTACCTAAAGAAACAAAGGACCAATATATAGAAAACTATATAAAACACTGATGAAAGAAATCAAAGATGACACAAATAGATGGAGAAATATACCATGTTCATGGATCAGAAGAATCAATATAGTGAAAATGAGTATACTATTCAAAGCAATCTACAGATTCAATGCAATCTCTATCAAGCTACCAATGGTATTTTTCAGATAACTAGAACAAATAATTTCACAGTTTGTAGGTAAATACAAAAAACCTCAAACAGTCACTTCTTAATAGTAAGAAAGTACTCTGAAAATGAAAATGAGAGGGGGAGGGGAAACAAACCAACAACCCTAATAGCTTAGTGCAAGATATTAAAGTGGGCTTCACAGATGGTGCTAGTGATAAAGAATCCATCTGCCAATAGAAGGAGATGCAAGAGATGCAGATTTGATCCCTGGGTGGGGAAGAATCCCTGGAGAAGGAAATGGCAACCCATTCCAGTATTCTTGCCTGGAAAATCCCAAGGACTGTAGCCTGTCAGGCTTCACTGTGAAGAGTCAGACATGACTGAGCACAGATAATAAATAATCTCAGGCTAGGTTAAGTCTTCTTCAGAAAGTCCATTTAAATTTAGTTTGTATTGCTTCCTTGAAGGGTCAGGAGGCCTGTTGGTGGAGGGTTGATTGCTGAGTCTGCAGGCTTTGTTAGATGATTACGTATAATTCCTAGGTCATGCAGTATTGTCAGGAGATTTCTTGTCAGCATTTGCTACATCTGAATCCCGTTACTGTGAATGTGGGACCACATGCTTTAGAGTCTTTAGGAATATTAAATTTACAAATATATCAACCTCTTCTGTCTTTGAGAACAATATCTAACAGTACAGTGAGGAACCAGCATAGCAATTAATGTGAAATTCAGAGTAAACCTCTCACTATGCATTAAAGAAAAGTTTTTTGAGAATAATTTTAAAATTAGTATATTAATAATGGCTGCCCTTCAGTGGGAGAAAACTACCTTATTTTTTGGTAACTGAATTTAAAAAAACTCAAGAAGCTCTAAATATTGACTGAAAGATATCAGAAAAGCATAAATACATATCTGTGATGTAAACTGAAATAAAAATTGCTAACACATAGGCCATTGGTTTAACAATAGAACTGATTGTTTTTATTTGTGAGTGCAATTTTGATTCACTTTCAATTATTTTCTTTGAATACAGTGATACAATACCACAATTGATACAAATATTTATAAGAGGTCTTATAAGCGATGTGGTAAAAGAGTGAGATATTTTATGATTAGTTTTCCTTCTTCTTTCCCAAATCTCTAAAAATATCAGAGTTTTTCAAAGTATTTAAATAAAGCTTCCAACAGTGACATCAATTTTCAGCACACTGTTTGAGGGCTCGGATTGGTAAGAAGGATGTGAGCTACAGTTATAAACTGATGACGTTACTTTTCACATACAACTTTGTATCCTTTGTGGTTAGATGGTTCTGTTTCAAAATACTTAGTTCATTACAATGCTTCCATTCATTTACACATCCTAGTTATTATCATTTGACTGCTTCTGCATCCTGTGCTTACTGCTCAGTTGGGTCTGATCTGCAACCCCATGGACTGTAGCCAGTCTCCTCTGTCCATGGGATTTCCTGGGCAAGAATAGTAAAGTGGGTTGTTATTTCCTTCTCCAGGGGATTTTCCTGATCCAGGGATTAAACCTGCATCTTCTATATCTCCTGCATCATTTCTCCAATACACTTTATTACATAAAAATACTTTCTACGACTTGTCTATTGAACTATTTTTCCTTAGCTATCCATTCCTGTGTAAACAAAGGTAGATTTCAATTCTTTAATGCAAACATGACAAATATCATCTTGTTCATCAGTGCGGATATCTCCCAGGTTGTCATTCATGTGTTTGAGCACAGCAGCCATAAATTCACTACAGAGGACACACAAAAAGTGTTCTGTAAATGCACAGGAACCAGATGACCGTGATTTTATTATGTTAACACTAAATAAAAGTCTTTGACTTGTATTCCCTGTTCAACAAATACATGCATTAATTATACTTTAATTTAAAAGCTAGGAAATGTCTTGTAAGCCTAAGAGGCAGCCTCAAGCCCTCCACAGCGACATGTTCTCTGGACGTTGCTCCCAAATGCGGTGAGACCAGCCCACAGGGCAACCCCACTGGGAGCTCCTTAGAGGCACAGAATCTCAGGCTCTGCCCAGGCCCATTGAATCTGATTCTGCTTCTATATAATATATTCTGGTTGCTTATCTATTCTACACAGAGCAGTTTGTATCTATTAATCCCATACCCTTAATTTTGTTCCTTATCTCTTCCCTCTGCCCTTTAGTAACTGCAAGTTTGGCATCTAAAAATAATACAAATGTGAAATTATAATCATTACTTAACTTAATCATAACTTAAAATGGAGTATAATCTGCAAAATAGAGTCAATATGCTGTACACCTGAAACTAATATTTTAAATCAACTATACTTCATACACATACACAAATAAGATTTAAGCACACTTCCCCCCGCCTCCCCCTGGGAGAAAAGAAAAAAAAAAAAAAAACTCACCTCTAACAAGATCTCAAGGTGATTTATAGGGACTTTAGACTTTGACAACATAGCCCTAGAAATATAAGCTGGGGTTCATAAATTTAGGAAAATATTTTTTCAAACTCAATTTGTTTCACTTTTCCTTACTTCTGAAACTGTTCACAAACTCCTGAAACATTCCCCATGATGTTGATAGCTAATCATACAGGACATACAATGATGAAAACCGTTATGTATAAATCTACGCACACATTTTGTTTTCATATTGGACAGACTGTTAGAAAATATTTCTCATGGTCCATGACATGCATTGCAAACCTAGTGCCTTAGCTAGTTAGTTAGTGAAGGTGCTCAGTCGTGTCCGACTCTTTGCGATCCCGTGGACTGTAGCCCACCAGGCTCCTCCGTCCATGGGATTCTCCAGTCAAGAATACTGGAGTGGGTGCTATTTCCTCTCCAGGGGATCTTCCCAACCCAGGGATCAAACCCAGGTCTCCCACATTACAGGCAGACGTTCTAACCTCTGAGCCACCAGGGAGTGCCTAAAAACTGTTTAAAAAATAACAATTCATTAAGATATGAGATTTCCCATTTTCCATATAGCACAGAGGATGATCTTTTTAAAAAAATTTTCAGGAAAAAACAACCTGTGTATTACAATTTAAAGTTGTATTTCTTTACTACCGAGTTTAAGCTTTTTAAGGCAAACTTATTAGCAACTAACACTCTCCCTTTGGGATTTGCCTCTTCATTTTTTTTCAGTTCAGTTCAGTTGCTCAGTCATGTCCGACTCTTTGCAACCCCATGAATTGCAGCACACCAGGCCTCCCTGTCCATCACCATCTCATGGAGTTCACTCAGACTCACGTCCATGGAGTCAGTGATGCCATCCAACCATCTCATCCTCTGTATTCCCCTTCTCCTCCTGCCCTCAATCCCTCCCAGCATCAGGGTCTTTTCCAATGAGTCAACTCTTCCCATGAGGTGGCCAAAGTACTGGAGTTTCAGCTCCAGCATCTTTCCCTCAAAGAAATCCCACAGCTGATCTCCTTCAGAATGGACTGGTTGGATCTCCTTGCAGTCCAAGGGACTCTCAAGAGTCTTCTCCAACACCACAGTTCAAAAGCATCAATTCTTCGGCGCTCAGCCTTCTTCACAGTCAAACTCTCACATCTATACATGACCACAGGAAAAACCAAAGCCTTGACTAGATGGACCTTTGTTGGCAAAGCTTTTCAATATGCTCTCTAGGTTGGTCATAACTTTTCTTCCAAGGAGTAAACGTCTTTTAATATCATGGCTGCAGTCACCCTCTGCAGTGATTTTGGAGCCCCCAAAATAAAGTCTGACACTGTTTTCCCATCTATTTCCCATGAAGTGATGGGACCAGATACCATAATCTTCATTTTCTGAATGTTGAGCTTAAGCCAACCTTTTCACTCTCCTTAGCCATTCCCAACTTTATTTTTTTTTTCTTTGTATGTGTTTTCAGTATCATTCATATATTCAGGATGCTAACTGGATGCCAAAATCTTGTCTGTCACTGTCACCAAAAATTCATGCTCATTTGAGAGACTTCTCTCTAATAACAATTACTGTACTCTTTAGCTGGTTTGCAAAGTTAAATAACAGGTTCAATCACAAAACCAGTACTTGACTGAGGAAAAAAATACAAATATGGAATTAGAATTATCTTATACTACTGCTGAATACACACAAAAGCTGTAAGTTCTTCTATGAACTTTTTTTTTCTTATAACACAACATGGTTCTACATTGGACTCTAGGAAGTTATTTTAAAATTATTGGGTAAATAAGCAAAACATTCAGAATAGTAATTACAATATTGATGCAGAAGAACAAATCTGGAAGATCAATACTACCCAACTTCAATAATGACTATAAAGCTAATATCATCCGAACTGTGTGTTACTGATGAAAGAAAAACAAACAGATCAGTGGAACAGAATAGAAAACTTGGAAAGAGACCCACACAAATACAAATAACTGACCTTTAGTAAAGGAGAAAGAACAATATAATGGAGCACAGAAAGCCTTTATAGCAAATAAAAATGGTGCTGCAATTGGACATCTATATGCAAAAAAAAAAAAAAAAATTGTCTTTCTTTCCAAAAATCAAATCAAAATAGATCACAGATCTAAGAATAAAATGCAAAATTATAAAACTCCTAGAAGATAAAATAGGAGAGAGACTATGGTAAACTAATATGACATTCATTTCAGTCACTCAGCCATGTCCAATTCTTTATGACCCCATGGACTGTAGCATGCTTGCCAGGCTTCCCTGTCCATGACCAACACCCAGAGCTTGGTCAAACTCGTGTTCATTGAGACGGTGATGCCATCCAACTTTCTCATCCTCTGTTGTCCCCTTCTCCTCCCGTCTTCGATCTTTCCCAGCATCAGGGTCTTTTTCAATGAGTCAGCTCTTTTCATCAGGTGGCCAAAGTATTGGAGTTTCAGCTTCAACATCAGTTCTTCCAATGAATATCAAGGACTGATCTCCTTTACGATTGACTGGTTGAGTCTCCTTGCAGTCCAAGAGACTCTCAAGAGTCTTCTCTAACACCACAGTTCAAAAACATCAATTCTTCAGTGATCAGCTTTCTTTATGGCCAAACTCACATCCAGACATGACTACTGGAAAAACCATAACTTTGACTAGATGGACCTTTGTTGGCAAAGTAATGTCTCTGCTTTTTAATATGCTGTCTAGGATGGATGGTCTGTCTGCAATGTGGGAGACCTGGGTTCGATCCCTGAATCGGGAAGATTCCCTGGAGAAGGAAATGGAAACCCACTCTGGCATTCTTGCCTGGAGAATCCCATGGATAGAGGAGCCTGCTGGGCTGCAGTCCACGGGGTCGCAAAGAGTTGGACACGACTGAGCGACTTCACTTCACTTTCACTAGGATGCTCATAGCGTTTCTTCCTAGGAGCAAGCATCTTCTAATTTCATGGCTGTAGTCAAAGTCTGCAGTGATTTTGGAGCCCAAGAAAATAAAGTCTCTCATTGTTTCCATTGTTCCCCCATCTATTTGCCATGAGGTGATGGGATCAGATGCCATGATCCTAGGTTTCTGAATGTTGAGTTTTAAGCCAGCTTTTTCATTCTCCTCTTGCACTTTCATCAAGAGGATCTTTAGTTCCTCTTCACATTCTGCCATAAGGGTGGTCTCATCTGCATTGATATTTCTCCTGGCAATCTTGATTCCAGCTTGTGCTTAGTCTAGCCTAGCATTTTGCATGATGTACTCTGCATAGACGTTAAATAAGCAGGGTGATGATATACAGCCTTGACGTACTCTTTTTCCCAATTTGGAACCAGTCTGTTGTTCCATCTCCAGTTCTAACTGTTGCTTCTTGTCGTTGATACAGATTTCTCAGGAGGCAGGTCAAGTGGTCTGATATTCCCATTTCTTAAAGAATTTTCCACACTTTGTTGTGATTCAGTCAAAGGCTTTGGTGTAGTCAATAAAGCAAAAATAGATATTTTTTCTGGAACTCTCTTGCTTTTTCTATGATCCAACGGATGCTGGCAATTTGATCTTTGCTTCCTCTGTCTTTTCTAAATCCAGCTTCACCATCTGGAAGTTCTCACTTCACATACTGTTGAAGCCTCATGTATGACATTGAATAAGGTAATGATTTGGTGTTAGCTATAACACCAAAGATATGAGTTCTTTAAATAAGTTGTTTATCAGCTAGAATTTGTTAAAATTACAAAGTCTTCTGCTCTGAGAAGGAGAATGTTGAGTGTCATGAGAATGAGAAGACAGGTCACAGTGGGAGAGAAAATCTTTACAAAAGACATCTGGTGAAGGGCTATTATCCAAAATATACAAAGAATTCTTTGTGAATATGTAGGGCAACAGGCACTCTCATTTGTTGCTAGTGGGAGATACAAAAATGTTACAGCCACTTTGGAAGATAGTTTGGTGGATTCTTATAAAACTAAATATATTCATTGTAAGATCCAGCTCCGCTGTATTTATAAAAAACAGTTAAAAACTTAAGTCCATATAAAAACTTACCTATGATCTCTAACACCTTTATTTGTAAATTTTAAGCAACCAAGATGTCCTTCAGTAGGTAAGCAGATATATAAACGGTGTTGCATCCAGATAATAGAATATGACTCAGCAATTAAATGAAATGAGATACTATGTTATAAAAAGGCATGAAGGAAGCTAACTGAATATTATTAAGTGAAGGAGGTCAGTCTGAAGAGGTAGCATGATTTCAACTGTATGACATTCTGTGCTCAGTTTCTCAGTAGAATCAGACATTTTGCAACTCCATGGACTGTAGCCCACCCGGCTCTTTTGTCCATGAGGCTTCCCAGGCAAGAACACTGGAGTCAGTTGCCATTGCCTTCTCTAAGAGACCTTCCCAATCCAGACATTCAACCTGAATCTTCTGTGTATCCTGTACTGGCAGGCAGATTACTTATCATTAGTGCAACCTAGGAACCTCAGGCATTCTAGAAAAAACAAAACTATGGAAATAGCTTCAAAAAAAAAAATCAGTGATTGCTCAGAATTGAGGGAAGGCAAGGATGAACAGGCAGAGCACAGAAGACTTTTAGCGGAGTGAAAATACTCTGTATGGTGTTATAATGATGGATACATGTCACTATACATTTGTTCAAAGGCACAGAACACACAGCATCCAGAGTGAACTGTAATGTAAACTGTGTGCTCTGGGTGACAATGATGTGTCAACACAGCATCATCAGTGGTAAACATGTGCCTTCTGGCGAGGATGTTGATAATGGGGGAGGCTATGAATGTCGGGGGTAGGGAGCATATGGGGAATCCTTGTATCTTCTCAATTTTGCTGTGAACTTGAAATTACTTAAAAATGTAAAGTTCTTACAGGGCAGCAAAGGAGACACAGACATAAAGAACAGATTTTGGTCACAGGGGGAGAGGAAGAAGGTGGCATGATTTCAGAGAGTACCACTGAAACATACACTACCATATGTAGACAGTGAGTGGGAATTTGCTATAGATGCAGGGAACCCAAAGCTGGTGCTTTCTGATAACCTAGAGGCATGGGATAGCAGGGGGATGAGAGGGAGGCTCCAGTGGGAGGGGACTTATGTATACCTATGGCTAACTCATGATGTATGGCAGAAACCAGCACAACACTGAAAAGTGATTATCTAATTAAAAAGTTTTAAAAAACAAGTCTTAATAAAAAATTATTTGGCAAGCAGGGTTAAAAATATTTCCACTGTGTTCCCAGCATGCTGTATCTTGTATCTTGATATGTTGTACACCTTCATGGCACTCCCATCTCTGGTGTCCAAGGACCAAGCTCATTGTGTTCCACTCTGCCCTTTTACTAATTTGTTTAAGCCCTGTATCTATTATTTCTCTTTTTCTGAAGGCATAAGGATTTATTACTTGCAGCGAGGAAGGAGGACATTTGCTTTCCCAAAGCAGTGTCATTTATCTCTTAGCCTAATTCTTCAAATGTACCAAAGTGTGCATTGTGTTCACTGTTATTTCCTTTGCCTGGGACATGTTTGCTTCACTCTCTAATAAATAAAGAGGACTTGGCTTAAAAATACACTTTCTCAAAGGGGCTTTCTCTGCCCCAGTCCCACACCTAATGGGTCCCTCCTCCTGCATTCGTTTCAGTTCCCACATTTTTCTATTTCACTGCTGCTGAGGGTTTCTGCTGGCACCATGACACCATGGTGATAGCTTTGTAAGTCAATGTCTGCATAACCCACCTCTGTTTAAAGAACTATCCCTAAGAAATATATCAGTGACACACATGTTCCAAAGTCAGAACTTCATAAAAACAGTCACATCTGTAGCAGTTGTTGTACATGTAGGTTGACACCACTTGTCTTCAAGATCAGTGTCTACTTATTCACGCAAAGATTGAGGAAACACCTTCCAAGGAGGAAAGTGGTGGTCTGAAGCATGTGTGGTGACTTGGGTCAAAGCTAGTGCCTGGCCATAAAAGTAGCTTTAAAATTACACAACACAGAATTGCAGAGATAAAGGATAGGAACACATCAGGGCAGGTGTGCACAAAGCATGCTGGATGGTCTGTAAGCGCAAGGACTTACCCTTGAGGTAGCTGCAGGTAGGGGGGAGGAAAGAAAGACCTCCAGAGAGGGAGAAGCTGCATCTCACCCACCCTAGCTGCAATACATTGAAATATGGACAGTAGTCCATCCTTGGGGAACCACTTCCACTGTATTCATTTCTAACCACCCACAGGTTGTAGAGTACAGGGGATGTGAGGGTGCCATCGATACACATTAGAATATTTAAGGAGAAAAGATAAAAAGATACATACATTCATGTGTATTTATGTGTTTTGTTAGTAATTTATTTAATTCAGTTAATTCAAATAGATGCATACACTCCTATGTTCATAGCAGCACTATTTAGAATAGCCAAGACATGGAAGCACCCTAAACATCTATCTACAGAGAAACAGGTAAAGAAGATGCAGTACTTATATATAATGGAATACTACCCAGCCATAAAAATAATGAAATAACGCCATTTGCAGCAACATGCATGGAACTAGAAATTATCATATGAAGTGAAGTGAGTTAGACACAGTCAGACATCGTATTATGTCAATTATATGTGGACTCTTTAAAAAAATAAAGATACAAATGAACTTATATACGAAACAAAAATAGGGACTTTGCTGTTGGTTGTAGTAGATGAGAATCTATCAGCCAGTGCAGAGGACATGGGTTCAATCCCTGGTCCAGGAAGACCTCACAGGCCTCAGAGCAACTAAGCCCATGCAGCACAGTTACTGAACCCACGTGATGCAGCTGCTGAAGCCCGCACACCTAGAATCCATGCTCTGCAACAAAAGAAGCCTGTGCAGTCCAACCCGCGCATTCCTGCTCACCACAACTAGAGAAAGCGCGCGTTAGGCGTTGAAGGCCCGGCACAGCCAACAGCAAGCCGACCAGAGACAGACCCACAGACACAGAAACAAACGGGATTACCCAAGAGTAGAGGTGGGGGACAAATTAGCAGGTTGGTGTTAATATATACACACTGCTATATGGAGAATAGAAAACCAGCAGGGACCTACTGTTTCACAGGATACTCTGCTCAGTGCTTTATAATAGCATACAAAGGGAAAGAATCTGAAAAGTATATATACACACTATATATAGTAAATATATAGGTATAGTATATATGTGTGTGCATATACATGTATACATGCATACTATTTAGTTCAGTTCACTTGCTCAGTTGTGTCTGACTCTTTGTGACCCCATGGACTGCTGCACGCCGGGCCTCCCTGTCCATCACCAACTCCTGGAGCTTACGCAAACTCACGTCTATCGAGTCGATGGTGCCATCCAACCATCTTGTCCTCTGTCATCTCCTTCTCCTCCCATCTTCAATCTTTCCCAGCATCAAGGTCTTTTCAAATGAGTCAGTTCTTTGCATCAGGTGGCCAGAGTATTAGAGTTTCAGCTTCAGCAGGTCTTTCCAATGAATATTCAGGGCTGATTTCCTTTAGGATGGACTGGTTGGATCTCCTTGCAGTCCAAGGGACTCTCAAGAGTCTTCTCCAATGCCACAGTTCAAAAGCATCAGTTCTTCTGTGCTCAGCTTTCTTTATAGTGCAACTCTCACATCCATACATGACCGCTGGAAAAACCATAGCTTTGACGAGACAGACATTTGCTGGCAAAGTAATGTCTCTGATTTTTAATATGCTATCTAGGTTGGTCATGGCTTTTCTTCCAAGGAGCAAGCGTCTTTTAATTTCATGACTGCAGTCAGCATCTGCAGTGATTTTGGAGCTGAAAAAATAAAGTCTGTCACTGTTTCCACTGTTTCCCTGTCTATTTGCCATGAAGTGATGGGACCAGAAGCCATGATCTTAGTTTTCTGAATGTTTAGTTTTAAGCCAACTTTTTCACTCTCCTCTTTCAGTTTCATCAAGAAACTCTTTAGTTCTTCTTTTCTTTCTTCTTTAAGGGGTGGTGTCATCTCCATGAAAGGAAAGGGAAGTCGCTCAGTCATGTCCGACTCTTTGCGACCCCATGGGCTGTAGCCTACCAGGCTCCTCTGTCCATGGGATTTTCCAGGCAATAGTCCTGGAGTGGATTGCCATTTCCTTCTCCAGGGGATCTTCCCGACCCAGGGATCGAACCTGGGTCTCCTGCATTGTAGACAGACGCTTTACCGTCTGAGCCACCAGGGAAGTCACAGTCATCTCCATATCTGAAGTCATCTCCATATCTGAAGTTATTAATATTTCTCCCAGAAATCTTAATTCCAGCTTGTGCTTCATTCCGTCCATTCTCGCCTTGAGAACCCCGTATATACACATACACATGCATATACAACTGAATTACTCTGCTGTACATGAAAAACTAACACGGTATTGTAAATCAGTTATACTTCATTATATATGCAAGTGTGTGTGTGTGTGTGTGTGTATTAATGCATGCATGCATGCTAAGTCACCTCATTTCTGTCTAACTCTTTGCAACCCCATGGACTGTAGCCCACCAGGCTCCTCTGTCGATGGGATTCTCCAGGCAAGAGTACTGGAGTGGGTTGCCATTCACAGGCAGGTTCCTTACCATTAGCGCCACCTGGAAAGCCCCATGTGTATGTATATACATGTGTGTGTGTGTGTGTGTGTGTGTGTGTGTGTGTGTGTGTGTCCATGTGTACGCAGACACACATACAGATCTCACAATAACAAAGATTTATCTTTGGAGTCCATGCAGTTAAAAACGTAGAACCGCATGGCTGGTGTTTTTTCACTTACCAACAAGCCCCATCGCCAGTGCAGGAGCTCTATGGAAGAAAAATGTATACTGTGGGTTGGGGACTGACATCCAGTGGGTGAGGCTTGACTGGAGAGAAAGCACTGGGCCGTGAGCCATCACAGGATGGCCACATCCCCAGGAGTGTACACAGAAACATTCTGTGCCCTCTGGAAGGTGTGCATTATGCCCTCATGGGTAGGCGGTTTTAAGAGGCTATGAGAAAGTGTTAGCACAGCCGCTTGAAGGGATAGACCAGTCACAGAAACCAGAATAGTCAGCTGGGCCCATTTCTGTGTGAGAATAATTCTGTGAAATTCAAGACTGCTCTGTGTTAGCACAAAAGGCATTTAGGTCGTGACAGTCTATAGTTTTAGACACTTAGGATTAGTGAGAAGGACAAGGATAGATTGTTTAAGACAGGTGACATAGGACATGTACAGGAAGTTTGCCTACAGCTACTAAAAGCATGTTAGTAGTTGTCAGAGTAGATAATAAGGCTTGTAAAACTCTTAGGAACAAAGATATTGCTGTAAGGAACGTCTGACTTATGCTCTCTTGTATTCAACACCTTTCTCAGATTGCCAGACAACTTGTCTGCCTAAAATGAAGTTGTGAAGCGGTGGTTAACAGTAAGTTTTTGGTTTCCATTAATTGCTTCACCAGACTTACAAGTCTTAGTGGCACCCTACTCCAGTGCTCTTGCCTGGAAAATCCCATGGATGGAGGAGCCTGGAAGGCTGCAGTCCATGGGGTCGCTAAGGGTTGGATCCGACTGAGCGACTTCACTTTCACTTTCATGCATTGGAGAAGGAAATGGCAACCCACTCCAGTGTTCTTGCCTGGAGAATCCCAGGGATGGGGAAGCCTGGTGAGCTGCCGTCTCTGGGGTTGCACAGAGTCGGACACGACTAAAGTGACTTAGCAGCAGTAGCACTTTAAAAAAAAATCTTTAATTGGGGGTATAGTTGCTTTACAATGTTAGTTTCTGCTTCATTCGATTTCTAAGTCATACGGTAAGATAGTAATATCATCCATCAATTTGAATGCTGTTTTGAAAACAGATGGAACAACAGAAAACATAATAATGGATCTTGCAATATCAAACCACAAGTGCCTGTGAAAAGGAATGAGCAGAGATTATTTGCCTACATGCCAGGAAATTAAGAAACTCCTCAATAGTGAAATTGAGTATATTATGCTCTGGGAATGACATATGAATATAATAATCATAATAATAAAATTAGTTTCAAAAGTGACGTCAGTTTAGATTTCCCTGGTGGTACAGTGGATGAGAATTCTGCCAGTGCAGCGGGCAAGGGTTCCCTCTCTGGTCCGGGAAAATCCTGCATGCCTAGAGCAACCAACCCTGCACGCTGCAGCTACTGAGCCTTTGCACACAAGAGCCTGCACACTGCCACTGCTGGCCCCATGCTGAAGCCCAGCTGCTGCAGTCCACATGGCTTCAGAGAGCCTGTTCTCCACAACAAGAGAGGACACCGCGACGAGAAGCCTGTGCACAATAAAGAAGAGCAGTCGCCACTCACTGCCAGCTGGAGAAAACCCATGCAGCAGTGAAGAAGCAGCGCAGCCCAGATATAAATGAAGAAACAAATAAAACCATGCCAGCTTATTTTACCCTGTAACAACATTATTTTCAAAATGTGGTCTGGCATTATTTGAGTTATAGTATATGTGTGTTAGTCTCTCAGTCATGTCTGAGTCTTTGTGACCCCATGAACTGCAGCCCACTAGGCTCCTCTGTCCATGGAACTCTCCAGGCAAGAATCCTGGAGTGGGTTTCCATTTCCTTCTCCCGGGGATCTTTCCGACCCAGGGATCTAACTCAGGTACCCTACATTGGAGGCAGAGGCTTTACTGTCTGTGTCAACAGGAGTCACATTATATTATACTTTAAAGAAAGGAAGTTATACCTGGGAGTAATGCTGTGTTCATCATGGAAAACATAATCATATACACACAAACAAAATAAGCTCATTATCTGTGTAACTAAGAAAGATCAAAATTCGGCCTCCAGCCAGTAGATGGAGGAGTTGAGTAGGTTCATAGTGCTATTAAAAGTCACTTTTGTAAGTTCCAGAAGCATAGAGTAAGGCTTCTGCTGATTCAGATATCTGGGGGTTGTTTTCACAGTTATTTTTCTGACCATTCTGCAAAAACAGCTCCTCTAGCTACTCTCTGGCATCACCCAGGGGATTGGTGGTGTTTCTTAGAGGTTTACCCTGCACAGTCTTTATGTGCTATCTTTGTAGGCACATTTTTAAACTGTCTATTCTATTTTCAAACAAGCTGGGAATTTTCCTTTTCTTCATAAATTGTTGCTGGATGTTTCTAAAGGACATCTTTTTAGGAACTACAAAATGTTTAAGTAAATGCACTGAATGATAGAATTAGCATGTATTTTAGGGAGGATAGAAATAGAAGTTGCTTGTAGGGTTAATTAGGTTTCTGAAATAGGCAACATACATGATTTCAGAAAATTATATACAGTCATGTCCACCAGGTATGGGCTCATAAATAAACACATCAATTGAACAGATTATCTTGAATGAGTTTCACATTCAAACTCATAAACATGTGTTCAGCACCTTGGCAGATATTCTAAAAATTAAAAGATATTAAGGATCCTGAAAATTCTGTATAACTGTGTGTTGAGTGTCGTTCCTTTATGCCGACATTTTACTTATAAAAATGTTCATGCTTAGAGAGACAAATAGGCATGATGAAGCAATATGTGCAAATGCAGAAAACAAGATTTTAGCCTAGTTTTATATTCAGGAAAGTGGAGGAGTATTTTAATAAAATTAATAATAAGTGAATATTAAGATACTAGTCAAAATGAAAATACTACAGCAAGTGGGGACTATAAGAAAATTATTTTCCATAAACCAAATGACAACTTGAAAATACATGTCCTCTATGACAGATGCCACAGGACATATTATCTGTAGCTCTGTTCTGACAGTTCATTTCAACAATTCTCACTGTCCAAAAGTGCAGGTTTAATTCTGCTGTATTTAAATGTGTTAAAATTGCATACAAGCCAAACTAGAGATCATTTTGGTGGGAATAGATTGTGGCTATTATATGCTTATCTATTAAAAGCAGAGTTCCCTTTTTTCACTTTATGCAACTTGCTTGACTAGCAAATTATCCTAATACATCATTTATGTCATCCAATTTAACAAATATTTATTGAGAATCTCAATTTTCCAGCAGTGAATAAGAAAGATACACTGGGTCCATATTCTTATAGAGCTTACATTTTTATGAATGAGACAGACAACAGGAAAAAAAAAAGTACAAATCATTTCAGAGAGCACCAGTTTATGTAACAAATAGATGGGGAACAATCATAGGGCATTATTAAAAGATGAAAAATAGCTCTGAACAGTATTTCATCATGCTGTCACTTGAGAAATAATTATACAGAAAAACAGATGTATATATTTCAAACACAAATCCATATACAGGTATAGTCAGTCCTTGTGCAAAACAAACTGAAAAAATACTGAACGTTTGGACTTAAAGTTTTGTTCTTGTATTTTTTGGTGTCCTTTTGCTTTTCTGTGGTTCACACTTCTGAAATTGACATACATTAAAGTTTTATGTTGTAAAGTCATGACCATTTAAGTCAAAAAAAAACAAAATAAAAGATTGAGCTGGACTAGTTAAAAGGACTGTATCATTCACCTTAGATACTGGCATACTCTTCATTATGGAGATCAGAGAAAATGTTTTTGCAGAAAAACAATGATGAGAAACATTCTTAATTTTCTTTGTGATTCTAGATGAATAAAACAGCTTATAAAGAAAAATTTGAGACAAAATGAGAGGACTAAGGAGCTGAAATCAGAAACACTCATTTCACACATCAGTTCAGCTTAGTTGCTCAGTCATGTCTTACTCTGCGACTCCCTGGACTGCAGTACGCCAGGCTTCCCTGTCCATCACCAACTCCCAGAGCTTGCTCAAACCCATGTCCACTGAATCAGTGATGCCCTCCAACCACCTCATTCTCTGTCAGCCCCTTCTCCTCCTGCCTGCAATCTTTCCCAGCATCAGGGTCTTTCCCAGTTAGTCAGTTTTTCTCATCAGGTGGCCACGGTATTGGAGCTTCAGCATCAGTCTTTCCAATGAATATTCAGTACTGATCTCCTCTAGGATTAACTGGTTTGATTTTGCAGTCCATGGGACTCTCAAGAGTCTTCTCCAACACTACAGTTCAAATGCATCAATTCTTCAGCACTCAGCTTTTTTTATGGCCCAACCCTCACATCCATACATGACTACTGGAAAAACCATAGCTTTGACTATATGGACCCTTGTCAGGAAAGTAATGTCTCTGCTTTTTAATATGCTGTCTAGGTTGTTCATAGCTTTTCTTCTAAGGAGCAAGTGCCTTTTAATTTCATGGCTGCATTCACCATCTGCAGTGATTTTGGAGCCCAAAAATAAAGTCTGTCACTTTTTCCATTGTTTCCCCCTCTTTTGCTATGAAGTGATGGGACTGTATGCCACACATATTATAACCTAAATGTTTCATAAGATCTAAGCTGGCTAAATAAATGCCTCATAGAACATTACAGTTCCATTTGATACAGATTGGAAATTACACACTTAGTTTTTAAGGTGAGAAAGAATTTCAGTCTGTATAATCCACAGAGTAGGTAACTATAAACATATAGGCATTTATTAAACAACTTAGGAAGTTGGATCACTTGTAGAATGTGAATGAACCTAGAGTTTATCATGCAGAGTAAAGTAAAAAGATAAAAAGCAAATATTAATACATGCATGTGGAATCTAGAAAAATGGTAGAGATGAACCTACTTGCAGGGCAGGAATAAAGGCCAGATACAGAGAATGGACGTGTGGACAAAGGGGTTGGAAGAATGAGGGTGGGATGAATTGGGAGACTGGGGTTGACATATACTCTACCGTGTGTAAAACAGATAACTAGTGGGAACGTGCTTTATTACACAGGGAGCTCCGCCTAGGGCTCTGTGACGACCTAGTTGGGTGGAATCAGAGACAGGAGAGAGGTTCAAGAGGGAAAGGATACGGGTATACACATCACTGATTTACTCTGTTGAAGATCAGAAACTAACACAACATTGTAAAGCAATTATCCACCAATATATACTATAAGAACAATTCAGGGCTTGTCTAAGGTGGGAAACAATAGTACAAAGAAAATGACATTATGTTAAGAATTTTAAAAAGATAAAATTCTAGTCCTGACTTTTTCACTAGAGCCATTGTGCAGGTTATTTATCTTCACAGAACTTCACCGTATCCACCTGCTCAAGAAGATGCTAGAGCAGGTGACCTCTGGTTCCCTTTCATGTGATTATTTTGTCAGATAAATGTATCAGACTGAGAAAGCATTTTATGCTTTCCTAAATTTTTAGAAATAAGTTTACTTTCTTATGATTTTCAAGCTTTTAGATTAAAATAGAGACAACCTAGTCTGGATGCTTACATTACGAATCTGTGCTCAGAGCATTGAGTCACACAGCCAAATATTCAGTTACATAATAGCTGAGATTAAATTGGAAGATAAAGTTAGTAAATTTGTTGTTGTTGTTTTGTTGTTGTTTCATCCCTAAGTCTGTGTCTGATTCTTTGTGACCCCATGGACTGTAGTCCACCAGGCTCCTCTGTCCATGGGATTCTCCAGGCAAGGATACTGGAGTGGGTTGCCAGTTCCTTCTCGAGGGGATCTTCCTGACCCAGGGATTAAAACCAAATCTCCCTGCATTGGCAGGTGGATTCTTTGCCACTGAGCCACCTGGGAAGCCCTCCAGGAAGCCCCACGGTTAGCACATTATCAGTATGCCAGTATGAGAGAATACCACCACAGGCGTCATTGATCCAGATGCATTATCACTTAACTTACGTCATTTAAACAATTCAGGTCCCATCACTTCATGGGAAATAGATAGGAAACAGTGGAAACAGTATCCGACTTCATTTTGGGGGCCAAAATCACTGCAGATGGTGACTGCAGCCATGAAATTAAAAGACGCTTATTCCTTGGAAGAAAAGTTATGACCAACCTAGACAGTATATTCAAAAGCAGAGACATTACTTTGCCAACTAAGGTCCATCTAGTCAAGGCTATGGTTTTTTCAGTGGTCATGTATGGATGTGAGAGTTTGACTGTGAAGAAGGCTGAGCGCCAAAGAATTGATGCTTTTGAACTGTGGTGTTGGAGAAGACTCTTATAGGTTGGGCGGGGGAAGTGTTTCTAGTTATGAAAGACACACAGAGAAAGGTCCAGTAGAAAAGATCAAAATTAAAATACTCTTGTTCAGTAGGTCTCCAAGAAGCAAGGAAAGCACAATGTGCTGGCCTTAGATAGAGGCTAATTAATTATTGGTTGCAGATGTTGAGTGCAGCCATGAAACTAAAAACACTTACTCCTTGAGTCCCTTGGACTGCAAGGAGATCCAACCAGTCCATTCTGAAGGAGATCAGCCCTGGGATTTCTTTGGAAGGAATGATGCTAAAGCTGAAACTCCAGTACTTTGGCCACCCTCATGTGAAGAGTTGACTCATCGGAAAAGATTCTGATGCTGGGAGGGACTGGGGGGTAGGAGGAGAAGGGGACGACAGAGGATGAGATGGCTGGATGGCATCACAGACTCGATGAACGTGAGTCTGAGTGAACTCCAGGAGATGGTGATGGACAGGGAGGCCTGGCGTGCTGCGATTCATGGAGTTGCAAAGAGTCGGACATGACTAAGCAACTGAATTGAACTGAAACATTTCATTAAATTTTAAATTGACAGAAGCCTTCTAGCAAGAAACTTACTTTAGAAATCTCATAATACAAATGATGATAAACAACGAGATTCTCTGAATGACTGTGAAGAGTGGAGCTCCTGTTATTCGAAGGAGAAACTCTTCATCTACTGGCTTGTGTTCTCCTTACAGACCTGGGAGAAAGCCTAGCCACCCTAGTGTCCTTAAGAACCATGTGTATCCAGAGAAAAAAACAAGCCGATGGTGAAAAGCTGGGTGTCAGCCAGAGTGCTGGTTAGTGCCACAAGCCAGGGAACTGGAGAAAATTAATGAAAAAACAAATAGTCATAACCAATAAAATCCCAAGTTCTCTAAAGGGCAAAGTAGAAACTACTACTTTAGCCACCTGATGAGAAGAGCCCACTCATTGGAAAAGCTCCTGATGCTGGGAAAGAATGAGGGCAAGAGTAGAAGGAGGTAATAGAGAATGAAGTGGTCAGATGTCATCACTGACTCAATGGACATAAGTCTGAGCAAACTCCAGAAGATAGTGAAGAACCGGGAAGCCTGGTGTGTCCATGGGGTCACAAAGAGTCAGATGTGACTTAGCAACTGAACAACAGGTATTTTAGAGACTTCCCCAGTGCTCCAGTGGTTAAGACCACCTTCTAATGCAAGAGGTGTGGGTTTGATTCCTGGTCAGGGAGCTAAGATTCCACACACCCTGTGGCCAAAAACTAAACATAAAACAGAATCAATATTGTAAAAAATCCAATAAAAACTTTAAAATTGGTCCACATTGAAAAATGTATTTAAAAATATATATATGCTACCATAGGTAAAAATTCCCGACCTTAGGCAAACTCAAGGAAAACTAGTTATATGGAAGATCATTTAAATGATACACCAATTAAGGAAATGAATCATTGTGAAGAAAACATGTTGTTAAGTCTATGTAGATGTTAAAAACAAAAATAAAATGAATTCATGGTGAGATAAACAAATGGGGACTAAACTAATATATCAGGCCATCATGAATGAGGTACAAGGAAATGGTGATAGTTAAAAAGCCTAAGGTTTTGCACTGTTTGGAGGCAGGCAAAAATGTTGATAATTAGACTTAGGAGAGGGATATGGCGACCCACTCCAGTATTCTTGCCTGGAGATTTCCATGGATAGAGGACCCTGGAGGGCTACAATTTATGGGCACGCAAGAGTCGGACACGACTGAGTGACTAAAGTACTACTACTATACAGTGTAACATTGTAATAGTAAATGTCATCAAAATAGAGTATGCACCTTCCAAATTTGCGTGTACAAAATGATAAAAGAAAATACAAAACCAGAACAGGCATAGGTGGGGCAAAGTCTAATGGGGAAACTGATGAAAAGAATTCAAAAGGCAAAAAAAAAATTAAATTACAAATTCAAATACTATTTTAAAGTACAAATATTTAATTAGGAGAAACATTTAAAAGTTGAATTTCTTTTTAAAAGAAATAGACTGATTAACAGATTTCTTATCTAAACATGAAACCTGTTTAGAGGAGCTATAATCAATTTAAAAGTACTCCAAAAAAAGTGAAAGGAAAGGAAAGAAAAAGAATTTGCCAGGAAAATACTAACACCCAGTAACCAACTATTTCAGTAGATATGGGGCACTAACTAAAAGCATCCTAAACAAAGATTTGGTTTTATTTTCCTGCTATTTCTCTTGTATTCAACATTCAGTATACAGTCAATAAATATTTGTTGATTAAATCAAAGACACATTGTATTGGATGCACATATACCTAATTCAGAAAAATAATTGTGCCTGAGAAGTTAGCAGAAACAGACAACAGATGAAAAAGAAAACCCTCCTTAATATTTAATGACTTTCATATTAATAAATGTAAAGATCCTTTATCTTATATATCCCATTTTTTGGTCTATTCCAATGATTGTTCTTAAGAGTAGTCAAGAATATGAATTCCTGCTTACCTCCTTTACTGTGTTTCTTTAAAACTTTAGAATTAAAATTCTACCAATGTAAGCAGAACAAATTTTGCAAAAGTATTGCTCATTTGCATGAGTGATGAGAGAAAAGTTTGGGAAATCATGTCCCTGAAAATCATTCTCCAGACAAGCTATCTTCAAGGGAGTTTTAATTCAGGGATAGTTTAGCATCAACTGTGTGATTCAGATTCAAATTGAACATAAAAGGAATTAAAATTTATGTTCAATGGGCCAGTGACCACAGAACTGAGGTAGAAAAGCGGATGAAACATTTGATGTTTTATAATTAGACTCTGGTTGTAACATGCTGATTGCAATCAAGTGCAATACTGTGGAGGAAGCAGTGACTTTCACATTTATTAAATTCTTTATCCTATATGACGACACACATGTAGACCTCTGCAAGATGGGGAAAGTCTGAACGCTTAGAATTTGCATAGAACTTCAAATTATGCAGCATGAACTGTATTCAGTGAGATCACAAGCTAACACTGTTCTGGGTCATAGAAGAGATTTCAGATTTTGCACCTTTGTGTTTAATCAAAATGACCTTGCTCTTTGTAGGGCACAAAAAATTATTCCTTACCACACTGTTTTTTGTATAACTTAGCATATGAAAAGTAAAAACAACGATATACTGGCGACTACAGAAAAAATACTTCATTCTGTTTTTTTCTGAGGAATAAATTTAGGAAGTATGTCAGCAGAAATCATAAATAAAATAATATTTATCTTCAGTTACACTGACTTTTGGCAAATTGATGAAGCTGTATTTTTAACAGCTTTACTTTGTTTCCTCTTTCCTTATATCAGGTATGTGTGTGTCCAAATTTGTGTGCGTATATGCCTGTGTGTGTATATGTGTGCACGTGTGTACATTAGCATATATGCGTATTTGTGTGCATGTGGGTCTGGGTGCTTATGTATGTATATGTACACGTTTGTATTTGTGTGCATACATGTATGCATATTGTGTATATGTAGGCACACATGTACCTATTTGCATATGTATGTGTATGTGTATATACACATGTGTATACATACACACATTATACATATATGTACATGTTTATATGTATATGTGTGTGAAAGTATTTGTGTGTGTGTATGTGTGTATATTTGTGTGCATATTTGCTTTTTCTAAACTAATTATGTGTTATATGTTTAAAAATCAACTTTATTAGAATAAAGTATGAATCAAGGGTATGTTTCTCAGTGCAAATTGCACTAATATCATCTAGCAGGTAAGGGGTTGGCCCACAGGATCTATATCACATTGTACAATAAGTATTATTTTTGAATTTTGCCTGTCTTTCCTACCAGATTGAGAGATACTTGAAAGAAACAGGTTGTGCATAATTTATTTCGGTTTCCCAGCAGCTAATTAGTGCTTGCTTCAAATTGATGGAAAAGTCCAAGAGGCAGAAAGTGTGTTTTCACTGATACATAAGCACTCACCACCCTGAAACACGAGAAATGCTTTCCTTCTCTCACTGGTATTTCCACCAAGATCCTGTCTCAGCAGGATGCTGTCAAAGTAACACTCTCTGAGATCATTTTTCTCTGATTCCCTAAAGCTAATTTAATTTACATAAAGTGCAAAGATTAATCAAGTTAAAGCTACAGATAGGTTCGTACTAAATGGTACATAATTGATACAGAAGTCAGAAGCCCTTTATACTTTCATAACTTTAAAAGGAGGTAGCTACAACCGTTTTACACTTTTCATGAAGACACAGAATATTTAAAAGTCACTTTTCACTGTTAGCCCTTTGCTTCTTAATATTGGTTGTCCATGATCCTTGATAGAAAACAAAATATCTACTCTACATCTCCTGTCAAATCAACATCTGTCTGTTCAGATTTCTACCATGATGGTTTTGCTCTTAACTCAGTCTCCTGCTTTTATACAGTAAATGTTCAGTCAACTGAATGAATGCAAAATTTGAAGGCAGGCTCTGGATACAGCACAAAATTGAGTGAAACTCGTGCATCAGTTGAGAGCATGAATCTTGGACTTGAATCTATACCTCCCACTTATTGTGATCTTGAGAAAACTATTTAACTTTTCTTAGTTTTGCTTTCTTATCTGTACAAGAAGAAAACAGTGACACCTATGTTATAAGACTGCATGAAGGTTAAGTGAGTTGATATTTATGAGTTCTTAGAATAATGACAGGAAATGCTATATACATGTTTGTCAGTTAAACAAGACTTTCTGTAGACTGATGTATTACCTAAAGATTAGTTTAATAGTGGACTGACACATATCACATTTCTGGCTGTCTTAAAAACTACCACACATCTGTTCCCTAGAGTACTGCATTTTATAAATTTATTTTGGCTGAATATAGCCTGAAGGTAGAACTTGACCTTGTTCAGGACTTCTTTTCATGCAACGTGCAGCTGTTGAAAGACTAGATACATTTAAGTGTGGAGATATTCAGGGATGAAGACACTGAATGACTTTTCTAGGATCACTTTTATTGTGACTTTAATTGTGACAGGCTTTTGTTGGGAATGTGAGAGTAGAAATCTGTGCTAAAAACCTTTAGAAAACACACAATGGCACTGACACCCTATTTTCTGAGTTTATAGGTGAGTATAGGTATTCTCCAAGTTGGATAGAAAGTACAAATATCACAGATGTATAAAACAGTTTTTTGGACTCTGTGGGAGAGGGAGAGGGTGGGGTGATTTGGGAGAATGGCACTGAAACATGTATAATATCTTCTATTAAATGAATCACCAGTCCAGGTTGGATTCATGATACTGGATACTTGGGGCTGGTGCACTGAGATGACCCAGAGGGATGGTACGGGGCGGGAGGAGCAAGGGGGGTCCAGGATGGGGAACACGTGTATACCTGTGGCAGATTCATGTTGATGTATGGCAAAACCAATACAATATTGTAAAGTAATTAACCTCCAATTAAAATAAATAAATTTATATATAAAAAAAGAAGGTATATATCAATAATAGTAACAATAATAATGGTGATTCAGCCATGAAATTAAAAGACACTTACACCTTGGAAGGAAAGTTATGACCAACCTAGATAGCATATTCAAAAGCAGAGACATTACTTTGCCAACAAAGGTCTATCTAGTCCAGGCTATGGTTTTTCCAGTGGTCATGTATGGATGTGAGAGATGGACTGTAAAGAAAGCTGAGTGCCAAAGAATTGATGCTTTTGAAGTGTGGTGTTGGAGAAGACTCTTGAGAGTCCCTTGTACTGCAAGGAGATCCAACCTGTCCAATCTGAGGGAGATCAGCCCGGGGATTTCTTTGGAAGGAATGGTGCTAAAGCTGAAACTCCAGTACTTTGGCCCCCTGATGGGAAGAGTTGACTCCCTCTGATGCTGGGAGGAATTGGGGGCAGGAGGAGAAGGGGACGACAGAGGATGAGATGGCTGGATGGCACCACAGACTCAATGGACGTTAAGTCTGAGTGAACTCCAGGAGTTGGTGATGGACAGGAAGGCCTGGCATGGTGCAATTCATGGGATCAGAAAGAGTTGGACATGACTGAGCGACTGAACTTAACTGAACAATTATAAAATGCTATTGGATTTGTCTGAAAATTTCTTTGGATTTTTCCATAACATCCAGAGAAGGCAATGGCACCCCATTCCAGTCCCCTTGCCTGGAGAATCCCATGGACAGAGCAAGCCTGGTAGGCTACAGCCCATGGGGTGGCTAAGAGTTGGAGACGACTGAATGACTTCACTTTCATGCATTGGAGAAGGAAATGGCAACCCACTCCAGTGTTCTTGCCTAGAGAATCCCAGGGACAGAGGAGCCTGGTGGGCTGCCATCTATGCGGTCGCACAGAGTCGGATACGACTAAAGCGACTTAGCAGCAGCAGCACAACATCTTACCTGAATGAAATTTTTGGACCATCCCAATACTGAAGCAATATTAATAAGTCTTTCTGAACATGTAATTTATTTTAATACACTAAGTACATCTTGAGAAAATTCAGTGTAAAAGACCACCATGTCATAATAAAGAAACGCAATGTTTCTCAGGAATCAAAATAAAAACAAAATGGCTTTACAAACTGGAATGGTTTTTTACAAAATGGGTGAAAACACACTTCCACAAAGAACAAGGAATTTGATTCTCATGATGGGGAGGCAACAATGTTAATTTTACAAGATCAGAGCTAGATCTTTCGAAGGGATAGAGTTACCAAAATTCTCAGATTTTTGGAAGGTATGATACACCCCTCCTGGGTCCATGAGAAGACAGAAGTGTGTCAGATTGCTCAATTCCAAGCTTATACCCTTGACAATCTCACATCTGAACAAGTCTACAAAAGAGAGGGTTTAATCCTGGGGTTGTAATTATATTAACTACATGTAATGATTCTGGGTTATGTGACAGTATTTTTCCTCTTCATAATGAGGTATCATTCTATCTCTGCCCTAACTGATTTAAGCCTTTTTTTGTTTTGTTTTTGTTTTTGTTTTTTGACAAGTCTGTTGAAATTCTGTGATTCTATACAAACCCAGGTGTTTACCGAATTATTTTAAGAGAGTTGCAATCTAAAGTTAAATGTATTTATTTGCAATGCTGCTTTTCCACCCAATCAATAAAAGGTTAAGTATTTCAAATACTTCTTTCTATTAAAAGGTAAACACTTAAAATTGTTGTAGGAAATAAGCAGAAAACAAGTGTAAAATTCAACTACCACAGCCTATGCGATACTAGAGAGTCTAGCCCCAATGTGACTTTCAAAACTCAGGATGTGCCCTTCCTCACCTGCCCAAGAAGTTACAGTCACACTGACTTTTTTCAATTCCTAGAACATATGTCTTTCTGGGTGGCTCAAGAATGGGTAAAGAATCTGCCTGCAATGCAGGAGACACAGATACAGGTTTGATATCTGGATCTGGAAGATCCCCCTGGAAGAGGAACTAGCAACCATTCCAGTATTCTTGCCTGGGAAATCCCATGGACAGAGGAGGCTGGTGGGCTACAGTTCAAAGGGTCACAAAGAGTCAGACACGACTGAAGTGGCTTAGCACAGAACAAATCCAATTAGTTCTCAGTTAGTGACACTTAAATTTTCTGTTCTCTCTATTATGTTCTCCTTATAATTTTTGTTGATAGTATTTATCATTCATTTAGTAAAGAAAGAACTAATCTCTAAAGTTTCCTCATGATAAATAATTGGAGACAAAGTGGAAATTAAATAAGAAAAAAGATAGCAGATACTTTAAAATATAGAAATTTAATATACGTTAATTAATACAGCTGAACAACAAATGTGACTATGATATACTTGTTAAAAAAAAAGGAATTTAAGGAAACACTAGACTAATGAGCTTCAGTAAAATGAATCACAAACCAAATGGATGCAAAAGGGAGTAATATTGAAACAACACTGAAAATATCAAGTATAATAAAGGCAATCAGACTCACTTGAGTATTCCTGTGGGTCTACGTAATTCACAATAATCTGTATAGCAAACCATTATGCTTCATTTTACAAATCAAATATGAAGAGAGCTGAACTGGAAAAGTCATAACTTTGTCAGCCAATCATAATTCAGGGCATTTGGGAGGTTGCAGAATGGTTTGTGCTGCTACAGCAGATATTTCCAAATGCTTTTAGAGCCTATTTCATCAGCATAATATTGGGAACCATGTAATCATTTTTATCAGGACTCTGCAGCAGCTTGCATGCTCACGGCAACAGCCCCGAATCACTGTAAGTTGGCTTTCTCCCACTTGTCAGCGCTTTTCAGCCATCACTCCTCCACACAAAATGCAGCTGGTTTACTGCTTGGAAAACAATTCAGCCTTCGCACAGTCACTGGTTTCCTATTTTAAGGCATCGTGATTTCAGAGCCCAGATTCTTTCCTAACTTGCTTCTGCTTCTTTGCTGTTGTGATGGGGCAAAGTTATAACCAACTCAAATGAGGAGTAGATTCCCATTCAGCTGGGGTGGGGGTAGGTTTGAAAATCAGAGAAAGAGCTCAAATATCTAAAACCACAATAAACCCTTTGTGCTTCTGACCTACCCTTCATTTGTTTGCCTGTAGTAGAATTTCTTGGGTTTGCTTTTCAATTCTGCAAATTTCTCCCCACCATGGAAATCATATTTCTTACAATCTGTATTCCCTCTCCATTTAGGTCCTTTAAATTCTTCTGATTTCTTCCCTAAATATAGGTTATGGTACAGCTCAGGCAAAAACCTCCGTAAATGAACCTTCAGTCACTTTTGTGTTGACCGAGGAAAGGAAGTTCAATTCCTGGGTCTGGAGGATCCCCTGGAGGAGGAAATGGCAACCTACTCTAGTATTCTTGCCTGGAGAATCCCCTGGACAGAGGAGCCTGGTGGGCTACAATCCATATTTGCTCAGGCAAAAATCTCTGTAAATGAACCTTCAGTCACTTTTTGTGTTGACTAAGGAGAGGAGAAGAAATAATTTCAACTATACATACCTCTGTGAGACTAAATTGATAGGGCATATTACTGATAGCATCTTTAAATAAAATTTCCCTTAGATTTATTTAGATTCTAAAGCATACTATATAGGTTCAAAATAGAATTTAAAAATACTAAAATGCTTTTCTTTCCCCAGAATCAGAATCTTCTTTTTACAGTTACAAAGAAGAAAATATACTTGTCACCAACTCTCTAGGTTGTGTAAGAGGTAATTATTCCTGACATGTATCAATAATAAAATATATTAACATTAAGTAATAACATATATGAGCTAATTTTTGTTGTTTAGTTGCTAAGTTGTGACTTACTTTTTTGCAACCCCATGGACCGTAGCCCACCAGACTCTGTCCGGATTCTCCAGGCAAGAATACTGAAATGGATTGCCATTTCCTTCTCCAGGGGATCTTCCAGACCCAGGAACTGAATCCAGGTCTCCTGAACTGGCATGCAGGTTCTCTACCACTGAGCCACCTGGGAAGCCATATGCTTTTTCACTTTTTGCTAACACATCCATTAAAATCCATGTGCACTAAGTAAAGGGGAAGTTAGACAATTCTAGACAGAAACTAGAGGCAATTCCTTGACTAATGGGGGAAAGTTGCAATAAAGTAGGCTGTTATTTCAAGACCTGAATATTTACATTTAATTGCTTTGGGGTTTTGTTTTCTAGTACAGTGATCCCTAAACTTTTTGGCACCAGGGACCAGTTTCACAAAATACACCTTTGCCATGGATGAGGGGGAGAGGAGGGATGTACCGGCAAAAATGCCAGCAATGGGGAGTGGCTGTAAATACAGACGAAGCTTAGCTTGTTTGCTGGCCACTCACCTCCTGCTGTATAAACATGTTCCTAACGGGATATGGCTCAGTACCTGTCCACAGCCCAGGTGTTGAGGACCACTGGTCTAGTATATTAAAAACTGTAGTTTGTCCCTATATCTTTTCATAATTGGTGTTTTAGCAAATATTTTATTGAGTGAAAATGACTAAAATATGATGAAAATGATTTTAACCATTTCTCAATCATTTACCTTATATTGTCTCTATAAGGAAAACCATGAATAAGTAGACACATGTATATAAAAACAAACAAAATAAACGAAATAGATGGGAGTATTACTCTAAACCCTGAAAGATTCTAGAAACATCACACTTTGGAACAAACACATTTTAAATAGCTTTCTGACTTTCAGACGACTTTCCAGGTGAGAAGAAAAACAAATATTCAGATACAAGTATGTAGAATTGGAGATCATTGAGATTACTGTCTTTTGTTTCTGGCAACACCATTGGGAATCGTAATTCCTTTACCAGGGACCGAACGCATATCCTCTGTATTAAAAAGCAGTCCTAACCATGGGGCTGCCAGGGAGTCGATAGAGGAGAGTTTGCATGTTCACATATCTGAGAAGTCTAGTGCCCAGGAAAGTCTCTTTAAAAATTGAACAGAGAAACATATTAAACACATGGCTTATATATAAGACTAAAGGAAGAAAAAGGAGAAATCATCTACATTTTTGTCTTTTTCTACATGGAAAGGATTTTTCAGTGTAACCTAGACTTGAACCAATTAAACAAAGCCCCATATCTACTCTGACCTGTCAAATATTTTCACATTATCCAATTAAAAGCAATATTGAATCCACAGACTTCAATGATATATGGGATTTATTTTAATTACAAAAGGATGAAACTATGAAATTTATCTCCACTTGCAGTGTTTAATGAAATATTCTTTCTTGAAACTTCTGCAGCGCTCTAGATAAATGTATTAGGAAATTAAGTTCAGTTGCTCAGTTCCGTTCAGTTCAGTCACTCAGTCATGTCCGACTCTTTGTGATCCCATGAATCGCAGCACACCAGGCCTCCCTGTCCATCACCATCTCCTGGAGTTCACTCAGACTCACAGCCATCGAGTCCGTGATGCCATCCAGCCATCTCATCATCGGTCGTCCCCTTCTCCTCCTGCCCCCAATCCCTCGCAGCATCAGAGTCTTTTCCAATGAGTCAACTCTTCACATGAGGTGGCCAAAGTACTGGAGTTTCAGCTTTAGCATCATTCCTTCCAAAGAAATCCCAGGGTTGATTTCCTTTAGGATGGACTGGTTGGATCTCCTTGCAGTCCAAGGGACTCTCAAGAGTCTTCTCCAATACCACAGTTCAAAAGCATCAATTCTTCGGTGCTCAACTTTCTTCACAGTCCATCTCTCACATCCATACATGACCACTGGAAAAACCATAGCCTTGATTAGGCGGACCTTTGTTGGCAAAGTAATGTCTCTGCTTTTGAATATGCTATCTAGATTGGTCATAACTTTCCTTCCAAGTAGTAAGCATCTTAATTTCATGGCTGCAGTCACCATCTGCAGTTGATTAGTCATATCCAACTCTTTGCAGCCCCATGGACTGAAGCATGCCAGGCTTCCCTGTCCATCACCAACTCCTGGAGCTTGCTCAAACTCATGCACATTGAGCTGATGATGCCATCCAGCCATCTCATCCTCTGCTGTCCCCTTCTCCTCTTGCTTTCAATGTTTCCCAGCATCAGGCTCTTTTCTAATGAGTCGTTCTTTGCATCAGGTGGCCAAAGTATTTGACCTTCAGCCCTAGCATCAGCCTTTCCAATGATATTCAGGACTGATTTTCTTTAGGATTGACTGTTTAATCTCCTTGCTGTCCAAGGGGCTCTCAAGAATCTTCTCCAGCCCCACAGTTTGAAATCTTCAAATCTTCGGCACTCAGCTTTCTTTAGGAACTTAACACTTGGGAGATCCTCAACTCAAACCCTGGTGGCTCAGACAGTAAAGAATCTGTGTCAGGAAGATTCCCTTGAGAAGGAAATGGATACCCATTCCAGTATTCTTGCCTGGAGAGTTCCATGGCCAGAGGAGCCTGTTGAGTGACAGTCTACAGGATTGCAAAGTGTCAGAAAATACTGAGTGACTAACCCACTAACACAACTCTTGGGAAAAAAACAAAAGTAATGACTTAAGCATATATTAGAGTTTTCAACAATTCTCTCTCTCTCTCTCAGGCACATGCATAAATATGCCCAGATTCAAACTAGTGTTCTTCTCAAACTCAAAGCAATTGTGTTTTAGATGTGAGACAAAAAAGAATACAACAGGAAGAATTTCTTTTACCTCACAGATTTCACGAAAGACAATTTCAATATTTCCTTTTAAACATAAAAGTTTATTTAAAAGTGTGTGTGTGTGTGTGTGTGTGTGTGTGTGTGTGTGTGTGTATATATATACACACATGCATTTGTTAATTCTATAGAATGTTTGTGGGCTTTCCTGGTGGCTCAGTGTTAGACAGCCAGCCAGTGCAGGAGATATGGGTTCAATCCCTGGGCTGGGAAAATTCCCTGGAGAAGGAAATTGCAACCCACTGTAGTATACTTATCTGGGAAATCCCATGGACAGAGGAGCCTGATGGGCTACAGCCCATGGTGTTGCAAAGAGTCCGACATGACATAGCAACTACACAATCCAAAGATAGACTGTTCACCCAACAATACAAAACAGTAAACTGTCTTGATCATTTTTCATTTGACAATTTTCTAGATATCTAATTATTTAATTATCTCTTCACTTGTGCTGACTTTTATGTGGTCCCATTACTGCAAATGCAGACAAACTCTTACTAGTCAAACCACTGGCTTTCATACCTACAACAATTATTTATTGCCCCTAAATCTCAATATATTTGATGCTACCCCAAAAGTTTGGGGTACAATCTACAAATTCCTGTATATTGACGTTCAGGCTGTTCAAGTTACACCTCAATTTATCTTTCTAGTCTTAACAACAACAATCAAACCTTGTTTTGCATAATTATTATATGTACATGAGCCCTTTCCCATAATTTTTCAAAGATCCAATACAGGCGATACTGTTAATACCCCTATTTCAGATATGAGGACACTGATACCTAGAAAGGGGTGATAGAGGGTGAGTTGGTTGGATGGCATCAGTGACTCAGTGCACATGAGTTTGAGTAGGCTCCAGGAGTTGGTGATGGACAGGGAAACCTGGTGCGCTACAGTCCATGGGCCACCAAGAGTCGGACACAATTAAGGACTAAACAACAATGTCTACAAGTTAGATCCATCTTATGAGGTCACAAAATAATAAAGAGAATTAGAAACCAGGTTGTCTGACTCTAAAAGTTTTCCTTTTTTTAATGAAATTACCTAATTGAGAAGGGCAGTGGATTCAATCTCCTGAAAAGATGTTTTTATCTTCTTCTTATACATTTCCTACACTGCTCATAATATACCATATCTTATTCATTTATTGTATCACTCTCTCACAAAGATTTTGCCACTGGAGGTTCAGTCCCCTTTTCCTGACCCTCTATGAAACTGTGATCCTCAAGCTCTGGGCTTTGTACTTCTCAGGGAGTGAAAAAGATGATTCACTGGCAAAGAGAATAAGACACTTAGAAGTTTTTTTCATCATTTTAAATTTATTGTTAAAACAAATATCATTAGTCCAAGACTCTATGGATATGCTATATAAATCCAAACTGATATATTGAAAGGCACGGTTCAGTGTATTAGTAGTATACTCTGTACTTGATCAAAAGAGCTTGCAGACCACTGACCAATATCACTGACTTAAATTTTCTCTCATACTATCTTACTGTGTTTTTACTACTTTGTTATATGCTATCTCTCCATGCAAATGATTTGCTCTTTGAAGACAGAAATTACATTTTAAATTGCTTTTAAGTTAATAATATCATTAGAATGACCTCCTATATGTGACCCCATAGTCAGAGAAAACCTTGATGATTGCAGAATCTATGCCAGAAAGAATTTGCATACCTAAGATTGAGAAATAATTGCAAAACCCAATGAAAACCTGCAGAATTCCAGCTATAAATTGGTAAGAATTTGTTGACTTCAGTTAGTAGAGGAGAATTTATTGATTTGATATATGGTGGCTCTTTTTTTTTTTTTTAAATGCAGACTATCTTTTATAGCTTCTGGATGTGCTATCAGTGTCTTAAGAATGAATCTAGTCCAGTACCCAGGGCTGGAGACTCTGGATTTTAAAAATCCTTAGTGTTCTGTACAATTTACTTATTTGATTTTCAAGAATACAGAATTGCCTGGAATTCTGTTAATCAGAAAACTGAGTTGCGGAAAAGAACTACTAATATATTAAAACAATTGGTTTGTTCAGTCACTAAGTCGTGGCTGGCTCTTATGTCCATGGAGTCAGTGATGCCGTTCAACCATCTCATTTTCTGTCACCCCCTTTTCTTCCTGTCCTCAGTCTTTCCCAATTTTTAGGGTATTTTCCAATGAGTCGGCTCTTTGCATCAGGTGGCCACAGTATTGGAGCTTCAGCTTCATCAGCAGTCCTTCCAATGAATATTCAGGGTTGATTTCCTTTAGGACTGATTTCTTTTGATTATTTGATTATTAAAGTGATAAGTACAATTAAAAATATTTGCTATTTTAACTGTTCTAAAAGCTCATCTATATCTGTATTTTCTCCTCAGAACGCCTAGTACTTAGGGGATACTGGAGAAGCAGGGGTTGTAAACTGGAGTCTGTGGGGGGCATGTCAAGAATGACTTATTCTGCAGTAGAGGACTGGCCACAACCTGAACTACACTTTCCAGGATCTTTTGTGGTGGAGCATGGCCTTTAACCCAGTTCTGAACAAGGGATGTGAGATGTGAGGTAGCATGCCATATATGTTCCTTTTCTCCTTTCTTTTACCACATGGATGAGACTCTCCAATGCCTAAAAAGGGATAATCCACTCGATAATCTACTCGAGTGTAGACACTCGAGTGTCTACAATTTGTCAAATAGGATCCCCTAAGGAGAAAATGACAACCTATTCCAGTATTCTTGCCTGGGAAATCCCATGGATAGAGAAGACTGGTGGGCTACAGTCTGGGGCTTACAAAAAGGTTCAGACATGACTGAACATGCACATACATGAGTTTGAGCAAACTCTGGGAGATGGTGAAGGAGCCTGGTTTGCTGTAGACTGAGTGACTGAAATGAACTGATGGGGTCACAAAGAGTCAGACATGACTTAGCCACTGAACAATAACAACAACTATTTGCATTCAAGGCAAAAGCTAGAAAATTTGGAAGCTGTGGAGGAAGCACACATACCTGAAAGTGGCAGTGCTGGTTCTGCAACTGATGTTGCGAGCCCTAGTGATACCTTGGGCTGTTGTTCTGAGGTTTGATGAGAAGTAGTTAGTGGCACATAGATGGGGAAACAGTGGAAACAGTGGCTGACTTTACTTTTGGGGGCTCCAAAATCACTGCAGATGGTGATTGCGGCCATGAAATTAAAAGACGCTTACTCCTTGGAAGGAAAGTTACGACCACCCTAGATAGCATATTAAAAAGCAGAGACATTCCTTTGCCAACAAAGGTCCATCTAGTCAAGGCTATGGTTTTTCCAGTAGTCAAGAAGGGATGTGAGAGTTGGACTATAAAGAAAGCTGAGCACTGAAGAATTGATGATTTTGAACTGTGCTGTTGGAGAAGACACTTGAGAGTCCCTTGGACAGCAAGGAAATCCAACCAGTCCACCCTAAAGGTGATCAGTCCTAGGTGTTCACTGGAAGGACTGATGTTGAAGCTGAAATTCCAATATTTTGGCCACCTGATGGGAAGAGCTGACTCATTTGAAAAGACCCTGATGTTAGGAAAGATTGAGGGCAGGAGGAGAAGAGCATGACAGAGGATGAGATGGTTGGATGGCATCACTGACTGACTCAATGGACATGAGTTTGAGTAAGCTCTGGGAGTTGGTGATGGACAGGGAGGCCAGGTTTGCTGTGGTTCATAGGTTCGCAATGACATAGACATGACTGAGTGACTGAACTGAACTGAACTGACAGTCAGGTGTGAAGAGACTTTTAATGTGGTTGTACTATCTCAGAGACACAGGAAGCGTTAGGTAGTTAATGTATTTATATGCCTGCATGCTAAGTCACTTTGGTTTCAGTCATGTCTGACTCTTTGCAACCCCATCAACTATAGCCTGCCAGGCTCCTCTGTCCATGGGATTCTCCAGGTAAGAATACTGGAGTGGGTTGCCATGAACTCCACCAGGGGATCTTCCTGGCACAGGGATCAGACTCAGGTCCCTGTATCTCCTGCATGAGCAGGCAGGTTCTTCACCACTAGCACCATCTGGCAAGTCCCCCAGCACACCCCCCCACACACACACCCACACACACACTTTATGTTATGTCAAGTCTCTGTAAAATGTATTTTGCATCAGTGTATCTCAAATTTGAGTAAATATTTCCCTCACCTTGCTTTGCAAAACAGAATAATATACTAGACATATACTGTAATGTTCTTAAAAAAATATTCTGCTGTAATATGGAACTATGTTAGGAAAGGCACAATGGAGTTATTTCAAATACAATGAATCATAAGTAAATACTAGTTCTTTTACTTTATATATAGTACTCATATTTCTGGTTAATCAGTTAAATAATTGACTATACCAGTCACAATTTTTCACATAAGGAAGATTTGTGTTGGTTTTGAAATGATATTGCAGTCCTTAGTCACATTTTTTTTTTCAAAAATTAAATCTTCTTTGAGAAAAATTACAAAAACTGTTTTTTTCTATAATATAATACACCATTTGATAAAATAAACAAAAATTGAATCATCTCAAGAAAACATAGTTTCAACTTAAAATATTAAATAAAGCTAGCCCATGGAAAGGAATCAATAAGATAATATATAGATATACAAACATAGTTTCAGAATTAATTTATGCTACATCTATGCCAAATATATAATAAAACATCTCTTTACAGAGCCAATGCTGTAAATAGTTTTCTAAGTTTATATTATCTTTCTCTTTGAGAAGGATCTGTTTTAGACAAATAGAACTAACTACATTTATTTCGTATTTTCTATTTCTCTTTTAAAATTGCCATGTCTTTGATGTTAATAATAGTGATTAAGTTTATTTTTAAAATGTCATTTTCTAAGAATATATAGCATATTTACAAACATATTTGAAATTCATAGGCTCAAAAAGTTTCTTACTTCTGTATATTGATTTTTAAAATATTTTCTAAATTATTTTTTATTATTCAAAAAGTTCACAGTAGAGAGGGAATGTTTTATAATTAGAAACCAATGCATCATAGATCTTGCTTCTATGTGTAATTTATTTTTATATATTTACCAATTACAATTATTTTCAGTTATAAATCTATAATACCATCATCAAAAGAGAAATGTTCTTAGTTACCTTCCTAAAAATTAACTGGAAAACTAAGAAATATTCTTGGCCTAAATTATGAAATAATTAGTTATGAAATAATTGGTCCCTGGCAAAGGAATTATGATTCCCAATGGTGTTGTCAAAAACAAAAGACAATAATCTCAGTGATCTCCAATTCTACATACTTGTATCTGAAAATTTGTTTTTCTTCTGACCTGGAAAGTGGTCTGAAAGTCAGAAAGCTGTTTAAAATGTGTTTGTTCCAAAATGTGATGTTTCTAGAATCTTTCTATCAGGTTTTAGAGTAATACCCTTGTCTATTTAAGGTCTATTTTGTTTACTTTTGTATACATGCATATGCTTATGCATTGTTTTTTATATAGAAACAATATAAGGTAAATGAGAAATGATAAAAATAATTTTCATCATATTTTAGTCATTTTCATTCTATAAAATATTTGCTAAAACATCAATTATGAAAAGATATAGGGACAAACTACAGTTTTTAATATACTAGACCACTGGTCCTCAACACCTGGGCTGTGTACTGGTGTTAAAACTATCAAGAATTCCAAATTTATAAGTCAAGGTTGAAATAATATGATATGTCACTATGTGGCACTGTTTTTAGTTGATGCATTTTACTTTTTTTCCCCTTCTACCCAGTGTAGTAAATGTGGAGACTAGCATTAACTGTCAAACTCAAGACACACTGTGCCTTCTGAACTCAAGCAGCAATGTCACTTATTATTGGCTATTATCACTTTGAAAATAGGTTCTTTACAGTTCCCACTATTCTTTCCTGATGAGAATGTATTAAATGTCTATTGGCTGATATAATGTTTATTCTTTAATTTTGCTTTCATATTTTCCATATTTTAACTGGACTAAACTTCAATCTAAGTATCATCCTCAGACTTATCTTCCTTTCTTGAATTCTGTCCTAAGCAAAAATTTAAAGACTGCTTATATCTGTTGATTTTTAATTTCTTTTAACATTATATTTTGACTTCCCAGATCTAATGATGATATATCATTTTATTTTGTTTATAAGTCTACAACTGGACAAAATGAGGACGTAGGACAGATAAGTATGTTCTGAGCAAAGAAAGAAGAGAAAACTTCAGAAAAAGAACCAAATAAAATGGAGGTAAGCAATTTACCTGACAGAGATTTCAAGGTAATGGTCATAAACATGCTAACCAAACTCAGAGCATAATGGATGAGCCTAGGGAGAACTTCAAGAAAGTTTTTATCAGAGCTGAAGAATATGATAACTGAAATGAAAAATGCACTAGAGAGAACTGGGCATCAGCAGATTGGACAACACAAAGGAATGAACCAGCTGAACAGAAGAATTAAAAAGAAAAAAATAAGGATAGTTTAGAAATTTCTGGAACATCAAAGAGTTCCTTAAGAAGAAGAGACAGAAAGAGGCAGAGAATTTATTTGAAAAATAAGAGCTGAAAAATTTTCTAAACTGTAAATATATATGTATCCAACACGCATGCGCCTAAATACATAAAGCAAATGTTAACAGACATAAAGGAGGAAACTGACAGTAACTCAATAACAGTAGAAGAATTTAACAACCCACTACGTCCATTGACATGATCCAGATAAAAAATTAATAAGGAAACATTGGTCTTAAAAGATTTATTAAAACAGATCGGCTTAACAGATTTACACAAAATACTCCATCTCAAAACTGCAGAATACCCATTGTTTTCAAGTGCACAGGAATATTCTTCATAAGTTACATGCTAGGTCAAAAAAAAAAAAAAAGAAACTCTTAATAAATTTAAGAAGATTGAATTGTGTCTTTACTGACCACAACTGTATAGACTAGGTATCAACCAAAAGAAAAAAAAAAAATCCAGAAATGTGGAAATCAATATGCTGTTAAATAACCTGGGATTCTCCAGGCAAGAATATGGGAGTGGGTTGGCATTCCATTCTCCAGGGGATCTTCCCAACCTAGGAATTAAACCCTGTCTCCAGCATTGGCAGGAGGATTCCTTACCATCTGAGCCATCAGGGAAGCCCTCATAAGAGATTACTACAACTACTCACTCATAAAATGGACAACATTGAAGAAATAGCCAAAACTCTATGAAATGTACAATTTCCCAAAACTGAATCAGGAAAAAATATAAAATGAGAAATGGCCCATTATTAGTAATGAAATTGAATCAGTAAACAAACAAAAAGTCCCAACAGTCTAAGAACTAAACAGTTTCACAGATGAATTCTACCAAACATTTAGAAAAGAGTTAAAACTTACAATTTTCAACAATTCCAACAAATTGAAATGGCAAGGAACATTTCCAAATTCATTCTATAAAGCCAACATTAACTTTATATCAAAACTAGACAAAGACACGGTTAGTGGGGGAAAAAAAATTTACAGGCCAATATCCACAATAAGTTGAGCTTCCCTAGTGGCTCAAATGGTGAAGAACCTGTACACAATGAGGGAGACTCAGGTTCAATTCCTGGGTCAGGAAGACCCCCAGAGAAGGGAATAGGTACTTACTCCATTATTCTCGCCTGGAGAATCCCATGGACAGTAGAGCCCAGTGGGCTACAGTCCATAGGGTCCCAAAGAGTCAGACATGACTGAAAGACTAACATTTGCACTTTTCATCCGTGATACAAATAAACGTAAAAATCATTGATAAAGTAAAAGCACACCAAAAAATTACATAAAAAGGATCACAGGCCATTAGGAAGTTGGCTTTTCTCAGAGATGCAAGGATAATTCAATATCTACAAATCAGTCAATGTACAACCACATTAAAAAACAAAGATAGAAATCATATAATTATTTTAGTAGGAAAATCCAGTTCTTTTTGACAAAATTCAACATCAACTCACAACAGAAACTCTCAACACAATGGGTATAGTGGGAGCATAACTTAATGTAATAAAAGTCATACGTTGCAAACCCACAGCTAACACTATACTAGGTGGTTAAAAATTGACAGCATTTCCTCTTCAACCACAAACAAGACAAGGACATCCACTCTTATCACTTTTATCCAACATAGTATTAGAAGTTCTATCCTCAGCACTTAGACAAAAAATAAAAAAATCCAAATTAGAGAGAAGTAAAGTTGCCACTGTTTGCAGATTACATGGTATTACATTCAGAAACCTTAAAGATGTCATCATAAACCTACTAAAACTCTTAAGTGAATTCAGGAGAGTTAAAAACTTGCTATACAGAAATTTGCTGCATTCTTATATACTGAAAACTATCTGAAAGAGAAATTGAGTACAATCTCATTTAAAATTACATAAGAAGTAAAATACCTTGGAATAAATTAAATGTATTTAATTTAAATTAAATAAAACTATATGTGAACGACCTGCATCCATGGATTTGAAGAATTAATATGGTTATAATGCCATATTAGGAATAAATTAAATAATTAAATATATTTAAATAAAATTATAGGTGAAATATATGTGCTCATGGATTTGAAGAATTATTATATTGCTAAAATGTCAATACTATCCAATCTACAGATTCAACACAGTCCCCACCAAAAAAAAAAAAAAACCAACAGTATATTTCACAGAATTAGAGTAATAATCCCAGAATTTGTATGGAACCACAAAAGACACTGAATAGTCAAAGCAATCTTGAGAAAGAACAACAAAGCTGGAGGTATCATATGCCATGATCTCAAACTATCCTACAAAGATACAACAATCAATACAGTATGGTCCAGTTACAAAAACAGGCAGGGATATCAATGAAGAATACATGCTTATACAATCATTTCAGTTCAGTTCAGTTGCTCAGTCATGTCTGACTCTTTGTGACCCCATGAATTGCAACATGTCAGGCATCCCTGTCCATCACCAACTCCTGGAGTTCACTCAGACTCAACGTTCATTGAGTCAGTGATGCCATCCAGCCATCTCATCCTCTATTTTCCCCTTCTCCTCCTGCTCCCAATCCCTCCTAGCATCAGAGACTTTTCCAATGAGTCAACTCTTCAATTAGTCTATGATAAATTAGACCAGAGTATAAAATGAGAAAAAAGAGCCTCTTTAATAAATGGTGTTGAGAAAATGAATAGCTACATGCAAAATAATGAAATGGGATCATTTTTTTTTTACACCAAACACAAAAATAAGTTCAAGATGGATTAAAAACTTAAATGTAAATCCTTAAACCATAAAATTCCAAGGGGGAAAAAAGGCAATAAGCTCTTGATGCCATTTATTGGATCTGTCTCCCCAAGCAAAGGAAATGAAAGCTAAAATAAACCAACAGGACTGCATCCAACTTAAAATATTTGCACAGATAAGTAAAGTGAAAAGTGAAAAAGTGTTAGTTGCTCAGTTGTGTCTGACTCTTGGGACCCCATGGATTGTAGCCGACCAGACTCCTTTGTCCATGGGATTTTCAGGCATGAACACTGGAGTGGGATGGCATTTCCTACTCTACTTCCTACTCCTAATTTGATCTTGACCCAGAGACTGAACCAACATCTCCTGTGTCTCCTGCATTGCAGGCAGATCCTTTATGATCTGAGCCACCAGGGCAGCTCAAAGGAAACCATGAATAAAACAAAAGGCAACATACTAAATGGGGGAAAATGTTTGCAAATGATATGTCTTCTAAGGGGCTAATAACCAAAATATACAAAGAACTCATATAACTTGACAAAAGATGAATAACCTGGTTTAAAAATGGGCAGATGATCTGAATGCTGTTGCTGCTAAGTCGCTTCAGTTGTGTCCGACTCTGTGCGACCCCATAGATGGAAGCCCACCAGGCTCCCCAGTCCCTGGGATTCTCCAGGCAAGAACACTGGAGTGGGTTGCCATTTCCTTCTCCAATGCATGAAAGTGAAAAGGGAAAGTGAAGTCGCTCACTCGTGTCTTACCCTCAGCAACCCCATGGACTGCAGCTTTCCAGGCTCCTCCATCCATGGGTTTTTCCAAGCAAGAGTACTGGAGTGAGGTGCCATTGCCTTCTCTGGATGATCTGAATAGTCATTTTCAAAAGAAGACACAGGATGGGGAACAGACACATGGAAAGAAATTCAGGATCACTAATCATCAGGGAAATGCAAGTCAAAACCATAACAAGACACCACCTCACATCTGTCAGAATGGCTGCTATCAAAATGACAAGAAATTACAAGTGTTAGCAAAACTGTGAATAGAACACTCATGTTTTGGGGGAGGGTTGTAATTTGATGCAGACTCCATGGAAAATAGTATGAAGATTCCTCAAAAAGTGAAAATCTGAACTGGTTCAGTGATTCCACTTCTCAAAGAAAACAAAAACAGTAATTCCAAAAGAGATACACACCCCTGTGCTTACTGCAGCATTATTTGCAATAGGCAGCATACGGGAGCAATCTAAGTGTCTATCGGTAGATAAAGGGAAAAAAAAAAAAGTGGGATATATATAATGGAATATTCAGTTGAGTTCAGTCGCTCATTCGTGTCTGACTCTTTGCGACCCCATGAATCGCAGCACGCCAGGCCTCCCTGTCCATCATCAACTCCCGGAGTTCAGTCAAACTCACATCCATGGAGTCTGTGATGCCATCCAGCTATCTCATCCTCTGTCATTCCCTTCTCCTCCTGCTCCTAATCCCTCTCAGCATCACAGTCTTTTCCAAAGAGTCAACTCTTCGCATGAGGTGGCCAAAGTACTGAATTTCAGGTTTAGCATGACTCCTTCCAAAGAATACCCAGGACTGATCTCTAGAATGGACTGGTTGGATCTCCTTGAAGTCCAAGGGACTCTCAAGAGTCTTCTCCAACACCACAGTTCAAAAGCATCAGTTCTTTGGTGCCCATCTTTCTTCACAGTCCAACTCTCACATCCATACATGACTACTGGAAAAACCATCGCCTTGACTAGACGGACCTTTGTTGGCAAAGGAATGTCTCTGCTTTTGAATATGCTATCTAGGTTGGTCATAACTTTCCTTCCAAGGAGTATGTGTCTTTTAATTTCATGGCTGCAATCACCATCTGCAGTGATTTTGGAACCCCCAAAAATAGTCTGACACTGTTTCCACTGTTTCCCTATTTATTTCCCATGAAGTGATGGGATATTAATTAGCCATAAAAGAATATAATCATTCCATTTGCAACAACATGGTTGGATCTAGAAGGTATTCCGCTAAGTGAATAAAATCAGACAGTTGTGGACACACACTATGTGATTTTACTTATAGTTATCAGAAAACCCAAAACATGTAAGCAAACAGAAACAGAATCATAAATACAGAGGTCAAACTGGTGTTTTACAGAGGGTAGAAGAATAGGAGGGTTGGGCAAAATATGGTAGACAAACAAGAGGGTTAGGCAAAATAGATAAAGAAGATTAAAAGGTACAAACTTCCAGTTATAAAATAAATAAGGGATAGGGTTGTAATGTAAAGCATAAGGAATATTGTCAATAAAGCTGCAGTAAATTTGTATGAGGACAGATGGTAGCTAGATATATTATGGTGATCATACTATAATATATTTAAATGTTGAATCACTGTGTTTTACTCCTGGCATTTACATAATATGTCAACTATACTTCAATGAAAACCAAAACAAAAAAGTATTATATTACATCTTTTCAAATAACAATTATTTGCTCAGATAAAAAATATGTATACTTTCTCTTGACTGGATTTTGTTCCTCCATTCTGTACAGGGGAAGATCCATTCAGACAGATGGATCAAGGTAAAGGACATTTTTGGACCAAATGAGCATTTTATTCCAGTTTTCACCTCATTTCTTTGAAGCCTCTGATGATTCCTTTTTATTCCCAAGAGCTGACACAGGAAGACAGGTCTGGGACATTTCCACATGGGAAATCTTTTATCTCCAGAAACATTAGGATTGAACTGAGGGTCAAAATACTGAAGGGTGAGAGAGGTTATCATTCCTCCTGTAATAATAATCCAGTGGGAATTCTTCCCACTACACCTTGATCTTCTTTTCTAAAGCCATCAACCATCATAATCAGAGGGCTGAAGTAAAATGTCAGCTCTTGTAAAAGGTGCTAAAATGCCCAATGGTCCATGATGCAATACCCATCTTAGACCTGCCTATCGCTGAGGCAGAGGAGGCTCCAGCTCAACGAGGCTCACCCCTACCTACTGGGAACTATTTGGTCATGTATGGGCAAGAAAGGAACCAGTCTGTTCGGGGATCCTGAACAGTTGCTGACTTTGGTGAGGAAGCCTTTGGGATTTTGTTTCCTGTATCCATCTCTTTCTTCCAGAAACACAATTTGCCTTTTGTTACTCCATTATTGCCTTTGTGTGTTAGGCTAAATACTGGCTCTCAAAGATGACCTTGTCCTAGTCCCCAGAACCTGTAAATATTTACTTTATACAGAAAAAAAGAACTTAACAGATGCAATCAAGTCCAAGATCTTGAGATGAGGAGATAATATTGGGTTACGTAGGTGGGCCCAATGGAATTACAAGGGTTCTCATAAGAGAAGGGTGTTCCTGGTAGCTCTGATGTTAAATAATCCACCTGCAATGCAGGAGACTTGGGTTGGGAAGATTCCCTAGAGGAGGGAATGGCAACCCACTTCAGGATTGTTGCCTGGGAAATCACATGCACAGAGGAGCCTGGTGGGCTACAGTTCATTGGGTTGCAAAGAGTTGGACAAGACTGAGTGATTAATACTTTCACTTTAAGAGAAAGGGGGATGTGGGTTGAAGGATAAAAGGTGATATGAGGCAGGACCTTATTCAAGGTGAGGTAGTCTGTAGCCCTGGGAAAAGGAAGGTGATTCTCTCCCAGAGCCTCAGTAGGAGCAGGTCCTATGAGGTACATGGTTTTAATCCCGTAAAACACTTTTCAGAACTTTGACCTCCAGAACGAAGATAACAAACTTGTGTTCTTTAAGCTACTAAGTGTGTGGTGATTTGTTACAGCAACAATAGGGAAATGATGTATTTTAAAATGCTTGTGAAATGAGGATATTTAAAATAGACCCTTTTATAACCTAATATCCAAAGTTGAGAAAAATTCGGATAGAGAACCAGTTCAAAACTCAAATTCTTGGGCGCCACCCCAGACCTACTGAATCAGAATCTCTGTAGGAGATTCTTATGCACATAATGTCTGAGAAGCCGAATTCTAGAGCAGCCTACAGGGATCTTGTAAATAAAGCTTAATGAGACACAGCCACACCCTTTCATTTACACATCATCCATGAAGGTTTTTGTTATTAATACAATGACAGATTTGAGTAGATGTGTCAGACTTTATGGATTCTCTGACCCTATGGGGCAAAAATTTGCCTACTTCTGATTAGGACCAAGTACAATCTAAAATTGGGTTGTAAATGAATGACTATGTGGTTTTTCAGGATGATATGACAAATGGCAAAAACAAAACATAACTACCACATCAGCCAACTACATGTTTATGAATATGTCCTTTTTCTCTCACATTTCCAAATGTACTGGAGCTCATGCCATGAAAACCCACTGGAATTCAGAATTAGAATTTGATAATAACCCAATAATGAGTCCATTTAGCTTTCTAAAATGTGTTAAAATAAAATTGAATTTCTGTTTCTATGATTAGCGCACTGAAATAAATCTGAAATGAAATGTTAGAATGAGATAAGCCTTTCTAATGGAGAAAGATACAGCTTTTACAGCTTAAACTGATATGAACCTCAAATGCACTATAAAAAATGACCTCATACATTATTTTAGCCCTTTTAAGAATACATTTCAAATTACATTTTCTCCAGCATTATCAAGAAGTACAATAGTCTAATACTGAAATCAATATTTGCATACTATTTACACAACCCATACTATGCTTTCATATCACAGTTTTTATTAAGGCCATGTCCCTAGCATGGAAATAACTTTATTGTGACCATGATTTGATGGGATTATAAGAAAAAAAGTATTTTTTCTATGTATCTCGCACGCATAGGAAACTGCCATTGAAGTGAAAGTCAAAGAGTGTGGAGTAAGGCTAGAAACACTGCCTGGTTCTCATTTCAGAAGTAGGTGCAGTTCAGAAAAGGTAAAAAAAAGAGAGAGAGAGAAACCACTGCTTATTGGAGACTTACAATCAAGAAAAACAACTTTTCTCTACCATCACTGCCACCTCTCCTAAAATACTTTCTAAAGCTAGTCTTTTCTTTGTTTTCATTTCCTTCTTAGATTTCCTACAAATCACAAAGTGTTCATCTTTGTGGTTATTATGAAGCCTTATTTCAATCTTATCGAAGTTTTGATGACAATGTCCTAAACTCCTGGGGAAAGCACTTTATCAGGCATATCTTTAGCATATATTATGAAAAATTTCAAAGATATATACAAAAGATTATAATAGTAAAATGAATCTCCATGTATATCCATAGCCCAAGTTTAACTGTTATCAACATTCCTCATCCAAGGATCACCTACATTTCCATCCCAAATTACTACTATAACTACTCTGTTGACAGTTTTTTATTTCTTTAGGTAAGAATATCATATTTTAATGCGTTTTAGCTTTTTTAATATTAAGAAAGAAAAACTATTTAATGATTAATAGGTTTATTTAAACAAAGGGCTTCCCTGCTGGCTTAGATGGTAAAGAATGTGCCTATAATGAACAAGATTGCATTGAATCCCTGGGTTGGGAAGATCACCTAGAGAAAGGACTTGTGGCTACTCACCCCAGTGTTCTTGCCTAGGGAATTTCATGGACAGAGGAGCCTGGTGAGCTACAGTCCATGGAGTCACAAAGAGTCTGACGTGACTGAGCAACTACCACTTTCACTTTTCACAGATCCTCCTATGTATAACAGGAGAATCTTCTTTAAATTGTTGTTGTTGTTGTTGTTGTTGTTGTAGTTAAAAAGTGGAAAGACATCGTGATGTTAAAGAAGAATTTCCGAAACAATAATTAGATTAATATATCTAGGATGAGCCCCTGGTTTATTAGGCATTGGTTTGAAAAGCGGTTTAGGGTAAGACGGTGGTAGACACTGAATGCTAAGTTAAATAAAGAATTTATCTGGTGCATAATCGGGAGAGTGAAGACCGAGTGAAGTAATATTTAATATATATACAGCTTGTACGCGAGTGCCTTTCACACACTGAAGTCTCAGTATATGCTAGCTCTCGTTGTTTTATTATTGGTAATAGAAAAGTGTAGCAGAAACAAACTAAAATGACTCAGTTACAATATAACTTCAGGCAATATGATATTACCTTGGGGCACAATACTGTTGATCTACTTTTCTGTTAGTCTTCTGTTGAAAGAGAAAACAAACTGAAAGTCAGGGGACTGCAGGTCAGATGTCTGTTTACTTATTTGGAGTCGGGTCTAGGGAAGTTTGGAAAAAGCATTACTGAGATCATTTATTACACTGCTTTTTATTCTATGAAGTTTGCTTTAAAATTAAAAGTTGACTCAAACTTTTATTAGTCTATAATAACAGATTGTTTGTAGCACATTAATATAGAAAATTTCTCTAGAACCAATACATGATATTAGAAGTTATACACACACACATACATCTACACTACTTTAAAATAATACAAACAGAATAATCCTCTGGAAAAACAAGTAGATAAATTTAATTATCTTTAAAATAATTTGATATTGAGTTGATGCAACTAAAAAAGCTAAAGCACTATTTTTATATTATTTTGCTACAGTTCTCCCTGTTGAAATCATTTTAGAAAAATGTATATTTGCTTTATCAATAATAACAAAAATTAAAGTAAGAAAATTCCATTATATTCTCTAGATATTTTCTCTTTTGACTTCATTTAGTTTAAAACAGAAAAAACTGTAACACATTTGAGTTAAAAGATAAAGTTGTGGGGACTTCTCCGGTGGTCCAATGTTAAGATTTCACCTCCCAAAGACGGGGGGTGAGGGTTTGACCCCTGGTCAGGGAGCAAAGATCACCCATGACTGTGGTCAAGAAACAAAAGCATAAAAGAGAAGCAGTGTTGTAACAAATTCAAAGGGTTCATACCAAAAAGTCCTTTAAAAAATGAAATTGCTCTTTGAAATAGCATTTAACTGGGAAATATTTTCCAAATAAATTTGTCTGTGTTTATAAGCCAATCTGGAACCTATCTGGAACCTTGCTTTTTAAACTTTTCTCCCTATCCTCACCATTCTCAGCTCTCAAATAAATAACTCTTGAAGAATAAAAATGTGAGCTTCCCAGGGGCCTTAGTGGTAAAGAATCCACCTGCCAATGCAGGAGACATGGGTCTGGTTCCTGGGTTGGGAGGATCCCCTGGAGGAGGAAATGGCAACCCACTGCAGTATTCTTGCCTGGGAAATCTCATGGACAGAGGATGGTGGTGGGCTACAATCCATGGGCTTGCAAAGAATTGGACATGACTGAGCACATGCATGCTACAGAAGTGTAGTATAAAATCTCTCAACATGAGATGCTGGTATTACTCAACCAGCTCTAAAAGAAACAGCTGAAGGACGGCATAAGTAGAAGGATGAACAGTCACCAAAATTCCCCCAAAGTTGGCACACATACTTGGAAAGTTGCCCAAGCCACAGATAAAATGAGGCTCAGCAGGAACCTGCAGATCCCTGAAGGGATGATGGCTTTCGAAATGTCCTATTTCTAGAACATCCCTGAGGTGTCTTTTTAGCCAACCATGGTCATGGGTTCACCTAACCCCAGGCTCTAGCAGAGCTAACTCACGTCAGACACGGCTCTGAGACCACCAGGAGAAGCCATGTGTCTGGGACACTGCAAGGAAACCAGGGCCAGGGCACTGGCCACAGGATGGCTTTGTTCCCATGACTGGCAATGTCTGTATTTCCTCTGTGTGGCTGTGTATGTGTGGGTGTGCTCAGCTATGTCCACCTCTTTATGACCCAAGGACTGTAGCGCACCAGGCTCCTCTGTCCCTGGGATTTTCCAACCAAGATTACTGGAGTGGGCTGCCAGAAGCTTGAGCCAGGGGGGAAGATAGAGGTTCTGTGGTAAAGAATCCACCTGCCTGTCAATGCAGGAGACACAGGAGACTCAGGTTCGATCCCTGGGTTGGGAAAATCCCCTAGAGGAGAACATGGCAACCCACTCCAGTATTCTTGCCTGGAGAATGCCATAGACAGAGGAGCCTGGTGGCCTAGAGTCCATGGGGCTACAAAAGAGTTGGACATGACTAAGCAACTGAATAACAACAACAGCCTATTGCATTGGCATATCTTTTGAATTGCCAGCCACGACGGTTTTAATTTTTGCAGCTTTATAAATTAATGTCTTTTGTAGACACTTGACATATACTCCACTTGTCTGCGGACTGCAGAATAGGGCGATGCTGCTTTTATTTGTCTAGATAATATATTTCAACACTTGCTTGTCTTAGTGTTACCTTGACATAACAGTCATTTAAAACCCCCAGCTTTTCACACATGGACTGTAGCTGCGCCAGGTTTCCTTAAACTGTGAGATTAAAAAGACAAATATTGCAGGACAATATGTTCTCTGACACTAAATCATCTCCTAATTCTGGCTGATGGCTTGATGCTTTAATGTTGAAGTAAGTGTCCAGTGCATTGACTATTTTCTTCAGCTTTGTCTCACTTAAAAATTAAATGAATATGCTTTTAAATGATAGGAAAATTATAAGATAACAATGGAATAGAACATATAAAACCCAAGGAAGAGGCATCCTTATGGCAGTATAGGTTAGCATGTATATTCCTCTTAGATCAGCCTATCAAAATTAGAACTTTCAACTATTTTTCAGTCAATTTATACTCATGGATATATAACTTATATCTTCTATTCACTTTTATCTGTAAGAGTCAGAAACTTAGAGGTTTAGATAAAATCATATATATTCTTTGACATTGCTTTCATCTATACAAGATAATCTATCATGAAAATAAAATGAAATTAATTCAGTATTAACAGTCTTCATGAGACATTCTTACTCCTACCATTTTGTAGTTTTTAGTATTCAAACTACTTTTACTTAATAACAGTCTTAAAATTTTCTAACTTCAGGTTTCTGTTCTAGCATCCATTTGTCCTTCCTACAATCTTGAAACCACCATGTAAATTCATTTTATTACCATTATTATTTTAAGATTAATAGTAACAGTTCTGTTCTTATATACCAAGCCAATTTTTGGTGTCCTAAAATGGAAATTATGCCAACTTGGAACATTGCTTCTATTTAATGTCATCATTAGCTTTTCTTTTTTAAAAAAGTTCAAGAGATATTTATTAATTTAAAAACCCTAATATTTATTGACTACCTATTATGTGTTCAATAGTGTTTTAAGTACTTTCATCTTAAAAAAAAACTGAAAAAAAGGATTTTGTAATTTAGTCAAAATCACCTAATAATTGGTGGAGTGAAGACACATATTCAAGTATTTCGCCATATAGCCCATGTCCTAAAGCCCTATACTGAAGAATGCTTTCTTATAGGCATAAAAATCAGTCCTGTAATCACTCACATTCTCTCTGTTTTATCAGTTTTTACCAGATGTTTAGTTACACTTGTCTTGATTAATTTATATTCGGTAAAAACAATGTCATTTAAAAATGGTTTTGTCGTGTTTACATTTGACTCATTGTATAATATAGCAACTGTTCTTAATGGATAAAGAAGATGTCGTACATATATTCAATGGAATATTGCTCAGCCTAAAAGAAGAATGAAATTGGGTCATTTGTAGAGATGTAGATAGATTTAGAGTCTGTTATTCAGAGTGAAAGAAATCAGAAAGAGAAAAAGTATTGTGCATTAATGCCTCTATGTGCAATGTAAAAATATGGTACAAAATGATCGTTAGTTTCTTACTATTGGCTCAGCCAACTGGTACTTAGGACTCAAGCTACACGTCACTAACGGAGTCCAAGAAAACGAAGATTAGGAGGCAAGTTTTGCTTCCTTTCTGTAGTCTACCAATTTTTACCACTTTGATTAACCTCTTCTCTATGTACTTGGAACTAAAAATAGTCTTTAATTTCTTTTGATTACTTTTGGCATTTTAGAGAAATATCAGTTCTGTACCTTTCTAATGTTCTTCTAAAAGGTTTTCCTCAGAATGTTGAATCACCCTTTGTAACATTATTACATTAACAGCTGTTATCAGAACACTGCTTAGAAGGAGAACCATAATTTTTGAGGAGAAAACACTGTAACAAAGCCTTGAGTACTGAATGTGAGGCACTGAGGATCCTAATCTTTTGCAGAAATTTTCTCTCTAATGTTTGGTGATAACTCTGGGTTAATTCCCAAACAGATGAAAAACAAAAAGAGAGTTTAATAAAGTATCAAACCAGTCAATCCTAAAGGAAATCAGTCCTGAATATTCATTGGAAGGACTGATGCTGAAGTTGAAGCTCAATACTTTGGCCACCTGATATCAAGAACTGACTCACTGGAAAAGACCCTGATGCTGAAAAAGATTGAAGACAGGAGGAGAAGGGGATGACAGAGGATGAGATGGTTCAATGGCATCACTGACTTGATGGATGTGAGTTTGAGGAAACTCTGGGAGTTGGTGATGGACAGGGAAGCCTGGCATGCTGCAGTCCATGGGGTCGCAAAGAGTCAGACCCCACTCAGCGACTGAACTAAACTGAACTGAAGTACCTTCAAGAAGAGTTCACAATATAATCTCACCACAAAGCACAGAAGTTTTCAGACAGTCCCTCGACTCATATGCCATAAAACTGAGAAGTCTAAAGAAAGTTTATCTATATTTCCAACTGACATATCTCATCTAAGTTATATTGGTTATATAATTAAAAAACAAACATTTACAACAATCTTGAGGAATTATGCTCATTGTTTCTTTAAGTTGCTTAGAAAGTATCTAAACATTAATTCCTCATCTCTTCTTTTTAAAACAAATGCCACTAATCGTTCATTAATTATACATCTCTGGGTCTTCACAAGGATGAAGTGCTCCTTGTTCTGAAAAATTTATTCTGATACTCAAAAGCTCTGGATGTTTGTAGTTTCAAAAACTGTGTCTCAATAATTAGGAGAGTGAGTAGTTCTCATTTTATAGTTGAAAAAATAAAAATAAAAAAGTTAGCCACTTGACAATAGAAAAATATAATCAAGTAGCTTAACTCTTCAGCAAACAGGTACTTGTAGTCACAGAAAGCTGCGTGCTAGAACACTTTAAAAGAGGATCCTAGAAGGGTCTCATCTGTTCAGTCATCTACTTGTCTGAAGTGAGCGCTGAATGTCATATCATTTCATCAAGAGTTTATGTATAAATTTGTGGACCATTATGTATTTGCAAGAGGTTTCATAGGGCAAGTTGTTACAGCATGACCTGTAACTATTTCTTTGACTTCTATTGAAATATCTAATTCAAACAGTATTCACAGTGTTGGGGAAAACATGTCAAAATGTTTAAGAAGAAAAATACATTTCTGAAATCAAATTCACATATACATCTTAACATTTTATATGGTCTCTGTACTGCCTGTATACAAACAGGTAGAAATACAATGTTTGATTTTTCCAAACTCTTAATAGTATAGTTTCCATTTGCAACAAAATGTGTCTGTACCATACTGTGCGTGCGTGCTCAGTTGCTTCAATCATGTCCAACTCCATGTGGCCCCATGGACTGCAGCCCACCAGACTCCTCTGTCCATGAATTTCCTAGGCACGAATACTAGAGTGGGTTGCCATTTCCTACTCCAGGGGGTCTTACCAACATTGAGCATGCAGCGTTTCCTGAGTCTTCTGGCATGTAGGCAGATTCTTTACTGCTGATGCACCTGGGAAGCCTGCTGCTGTACTACACCAAGAACACTAGTTAAGATGAGTGACACTCATGGATAGGTTTCAGTTCAGTTCAGTCACTCAGTCATGTCTGACTCTTTGCGACTCCCTGGACTGCAGCATGCCAGACCTCCCTGTCTATCACCAGCTCCCGCAGTTTACCCAAATTCATGCCCATTGAGTCGGTGATGGTTTACAGACAACAAAAATGATCTTGGATTTTTGTGCTGGGCTGGGCTTAGTCGCTTCTGTTGTGTCCAACTCTTTGTGACTCCCTGGACTATAGCCCACCAGGCTCCTCTGACCATGGAGATCTTCCAGACAAGAATACTCCAGCGTTGGAACCCAGGTCTCCTGCATTGCAGGCGGATCCTTTCCTGTCTGAGCCACCAGGGAGCACACGGTTACTGGTGTGGTTATCCTAACCCTTCTCCAGGGGAACTTCCTAACCCAGGAGTTGAACTGGGGTCTCCTGCATTGCAGGAAGATTCTTTACCAGCTGAGAAGCCCCCTTGAATGTTTTGAAATGATGCAATTCAAGAAAGGAAATTACCTAAGAATAAATGTCACATCCAAAGCAAAAGTAAGTTCCAAAAATTTTTAAGTAATAGATTTAACAAGTAAAATCTTACATATATAATGCTGCAGCATAAATCCACTAAGTAAGAAAAATCAGATCAGAACATGAAACTACTGAGAAAAACAAAAACAGCACTACACACTGGATGTGAGCAAAGCAGGTGTGTTGAAACACAAGTGAAACAAAACATTCTTAAAAGGCAAGACCTTTAAAATCACTCATTGATATATATTCTAGGTGAGAAATGAATCAAAATAAAGAATTCAAGAAGGTAAACAACTAATCATGTCGAAGATAGACAGCAGAGGCCCCCAAAATATAAAATCAACTTCCAAAATATCTCACTGTAGCTATAAAAATTCAATTTCAAAAATGATTATTAATATAAAAAAATAAAAATTTTATTTTTGCTCAATTAACATTTTTTGCATTTTTAGTATACACATATAACTGATATCATACAGTATTTTCCTTTCTCTTTTTGACTTACTTCACTTAATATGATAACCTCTGGGCTTCCCTTGTGGCTCAGTTGGTAAAGAATTTGCTTGCAATGCAAGAGACACCAGTTCAATTCCTGGGTCGGGGAGATCCCATGGAGAATGGATAGGCTACCCACTCCAGTATTCTTGGACTTTCCTGGTGGCTCAGAGTTAAAGAATCTACCTGTAATGTGCGAGACCTGGGTTCAGTTCCTGGGTTGGGAACATCCCCTGGAGGAGGGCATGGCAATCCACTCTATTATTCTTGCCTGGAGAATCACCACAGAGGAGCCTGGTGGGCTACAGTCCATGGAGTTGCAAAGAGTTGGACACACCTGAGCAACTCAGCACAGAATAGCATGATAACTCTAGGTCCATCCATATTGCTGCAAGTGGCATTATTTCATTCTTTGTATGGCTGAATAATATTCCATTGTATATATTTACCATATCTTTTCATCTGTCAGTGGACACTTAGAGTACTCTCATGTTATTATTTACAAATAATGCTGCTACGACCATTAGGCTGCATGAACTTTTCGTACTACATATTTTCTTACTTTCATGTGCTCTACTATCATCTTCTTAAACTAGTATTAGATGCATGTTTAGAACTTCTCTTTCATTTCCCTTTATTTTTAACTTGTAACTCATATCTTTCCTGTGTTTATTCTGTATTTCCATAAATTGGCCTTCCAATTCCTATTTCATCTTCTGTTTCCAGTCTAATGTTGAACTCTTCACAGGTTCTTTTTTTAACTTCAAAGACTCAGACATAAAGATTATTGAGATTCTACCGTTTGGAGCTGCATGAACAGTACATATAAAAAGGCCATAGTCACCTAGGTTGATTTTTTGTAAGAGACAACTGAAGGTATGCCCTTTTTGCCAAACATGCTGCTTTCTATCTCTTACTACCATATGACTAAATCCCTATTTAATGCACTAGTTTGCTCCCTAGACTCCAATGTAATACACTCTTGTTTCCTTCTGGATTTTCAATTCCATTATTTCTGATTCACCTCTTAACTTTCACAAGCATTCTTTTGTCCCTTAATTTAGGGAGGGACTTCCCAGATAGTGCTAGTGGTAAAGAATCTGTCTGCCAATGCAGGAGACAGAAAGAGATGCAGGATTGATCCCTGGATCAGGAAGATCCTCCAGAGGAGGGCATGGCAGCCCACTCCAGTATTCTTGCCTGGAGAATCCCATGGACAGAAGAGCCTGTTGGACTACAGTCCATGGGGTCACAGAGCACCAGGCACAATTGGGCAGCTAAGCGCAGCACACTACACGGCTGTGTTTTTTGCACTGACTACAAAGTAATTCTTTTCTCTGGTCTGGTTAATCCTCACACAAAGGTACTGAGTCCTAAACATTCTCAGGAACTTTTTTTCACCAATGGCCCTGGTTGAATGTATAAAAATCTGTCCTAGTACCTAGATGTTTCTAGCCCTGACAAATCTGCTTTTGGATAGCTGGAATATCAAAGCTCATAAGAGGATTGAGTTAAACTGGCCCAGTTAGGAGGTCAGCCCAGAATAACTCTGCATTCCTTCTCCTCTTGTACAGAGAGTAAAAAGGTGATATCATCCCCAGAGACATCTCACAGACTCTATGCCTACAGAAAGGACAGGAATCCTGCTGGTGCTCAAGGTGGGGACTGAACTCTGCCTGGTTTTTCTCTGGATGGCTGCAAGAGAGAGGGAGCTGTCAACAGGCACGCAATGTGTACATTCCAAATTACTGGAAGAAGACTACATAGCAAAGGCTGCTATAAAATGGAAAATAGGCAAGTAAACAGAGATCCCCTGGCAACTATAAAGTATATATTACTCCATGAAAGATAACAGTAACCATAACGAGCTTATGATACATGAACACCTTGAGGCTCACATGATGAGGACACTATCTTCCTAAAAACATGCACAAAATAATGCAAATCAGCTTTTAGATGAATGGGATATACAATTTCTGCCTCAGAAGAAGTTTATAACCTCTGGTTATAAAATTGTGTGTGACATTTCAGGTCCGCTGAAAGGCAATTACAAAGGCTTTACTTGAGGGAGAGCTGTGCTGCCCCCAGCAGACACTGACACAGCCAGCATCTGCAGGGTCTATGAGGAGATGCTGTCAAAGACTTGGGGAGCCCTGGCCAGCCACATTCTTAGATGCCTCCTTAGTTTGGGGCCCCAAACCCCACACCGGAGGCCCTGCACAGATGTCTTCTTCAGGTACTTCTACTGAGCCTTCCTTACTAGGAGGATGGAGAGCAAGAAACCTTCAAGACACTGTCCCCATCCTGACCCAGTGTTTGATATTTCCCATTCATAGCCTGCCCCTCCTGCTCCTTGTGGTCCCCAGGTCCATCAAACCTCTGGAGGCTTTTTGTCTCGGGGGAGTTCTTATAATTAAGTGAGATGAACCACCACCGCCCACTTCTGTGCTGGCCCACCTGATCCTTGACCAAAACATCCTTCAGTAGAAGGAAAATTGAACTGGAATGTACTATCACGGAAGACGTGACCAAGAGCTTCATTGCTTTCAGTCTGGCTCATAATCATTTGAGGGACTATTTCCACCCCTGGTCATTTAGCTCTGTCTGTAGTGTCTGACACTGCCCTGGTGCTGATGCTCAGTCCTTTTATCAAGTTTAGAGGTGATGCTCAACTGTTCGTTTAGTTGCTCTCAGTAAAACTCTTGACATCATCCTTGTTTGCTGTTGTTTAGCTGCCAAGCTGTGCCTGACTTTTGCAATCCTATGGACTGTAACACACCAGGCTTCCCTGTACCTCACCATCTCTGGACTTTGCCTAAGTTCATGTCCATTGAATCAGTGATACCATGTAATCCTCTCATCTTCTGTCACCCTCTTCTCCTCATGCCTTCAATCTTTCCCAGCATCAGGGTAACTTTTCCAATGAGTCAGCTGTTTGGTCCAAACATCATTCTTACTGGACCCAAAATGTTATGGTAATATGCATTCTTCAGAATTAAGATGGACCGTCAGAGGAACTTCAGTCAAGACTCTCCACTCTTGCTCTAAGAGACCAACTAAATATCTCTTCTTTCACTGGGTTGGCCAAAAGGTTCATTCTGTGTTTTCCATATGGTCTTATGAGAAAACATTTTGGCGAACTTAATGTTTGCACTGTTCTCATGCATAAAGTCAGATCAACTGAATTTTTCATGTCTGGACTATAGTTATGATTAAAATAGTTGTCTGGGTATAAAACAAGAGAGTTAATGAGCATCTGTAACTTTGAGATTCTGCTAATGAAACCATATTCTAGTTTGCTGGGTTTAATAAATTACATTAGAGTGTATTCAGTAAATCCCCACTGGGATCCATTTTCTCCAAGACGATCTAGAAACTTTTCCTTAATTATTTTTAAAACCACTGCTGCAGCTAAAACTCTCTAAAAGGTGTTCTATTAATAGTTTTCAGAGCTAGGATTTTTTTTTTAATTTCTGAAAGCAGATATTTTTACTTTAATTAAACAAGAAGAACTGTATACTTTGTAATGGTTCTTCCTTTACCATGACTTCTAGGAAACTGAGACAGGGATTTCTTCAATAGTGTCTTTTCTTTTTAATATGATTTTCCATTTTAAACATGGTTTTAATTACTCATGTATTCTTTCAACTCAGTTTAAAATATTTTAAAAATTAAGAGAGAGATTAAAAAGCAATCAATCAAAGAAGACAACGAATGATATTTAATCAACAGTCAATGAATACGTGTGATTTGGTTTTGGAACAGAAAAGGTATTCAAAGAACCACTGCAAATTAAAACAATGTCTGTCTTTAAAAACTGCCGAAATGATTATAAAGATAAGAGAAAATTGGTTTTAATGGACATCTTCATTGATGAAACTCAAAGGCCATGTCCACTATTAACTGTAGATACTTGTAGGTGATTTAGGAAAAATACAGCAGATGTTACTAGTGAGCATTTATTTTCTGCACTTCATTATAAATCTCTCTCTGGTCAGCTGTGTGTGTGTGCATGGTAAGTCGTTCAGCCGTGTCTGACTCTTTGCGACCCATGGACTGTAGCCCACCAGGCTCCTTTATCCATGGGCATTCTCCTGGCAAAAATATTGGAGTGGGGGGCCATGCCTTCCTCCAGGGGATATTCCAAGCCCAGAGATCAAACCTGGGTCTCCTTCACTGCGAGAGGATTCTTTCCTATTTGAACCACTGGGGAAGCCCTCTACTCATTTCAGTCAGTTAGGCAGTTCAGTCACTCAGTCATGTCTGACTCTTTGCAATCCCATGGACTGCAGCACGCCAGGCCTCCTGTCCATCACCAGCTCCCGGAGTTCACTCAGACTCGTGTACATCGAGTTGGTGATGCCATCCAGCCATCTCGTCCTCTATTGTCCCCTTCTCCTCCTGCCCCCAATCCCTCCCAGCATCAGAGTCTTTTCCAATGAGTCAACTCTTTGCATGAGGTGGCCAAAGTATTGGAGTTTCAGCTTTAGCATCATTCCTTCCAAAGAACACCCAGGACTCATCTTTTTTAGAATGGACTGGTTGGATCTCCTTGCAGTCCAAGGCACTCAGGAGTCTTCTCGAACACCACACTTCAAAAGCATCAGTTCTTCAGTGCTCAGATTTCTTGACAGTCCAACTCTCACATCCATACATGACCACTGAAAAAACCATAGCCTTGACTAGATGGACCTTTGTCCACAAAGTAATGTCTCTGCTTTTGAATATGCTATCTAGGTTGGTCATAACTTTTCTTCTAAGGAGTAAGTGTCTTCTAGTTTCATGGCTGCAGTCACCATCTGCAGTGATTTTGGAGCCCCCAAAAATAAAGTCTGACACTGTTTCCACTGTTTCCCCATCTATTTCCCATGAAGTGATGGGACCGGATGCCTTGATCTTCGTTTTCTGAATGTTGAGCTTTAAGCCAACTTTTTCACTCTCCTCTTTCACTTTCATCAAGAGACTTTTTAGTTCCTCTTCACTTTTTGGCATAAGGGTGGTGTCATCTGCATATCTGAGGTTATTGATATTTCTCCGGACAATCTTGATTCCAGCTTGTGCTTCTTCCAGCCTAGCGTTTCTCATCATCTAGTCATTTAGAAGCATCCAAATCTCCTGGATGATAATCAGGGTATTAGAGCAGGAACACAAAGAAAGGACAAGTGAGTTCTAGTTTTATACTGCCAATAAAGATCTGCTAAAAAAAAAAAAAAAAATAGGTCGTGCTCAAGGCTGGACTTATGGTGCACCCCACAGCAGTGATATGAAAGAGCACAGAGAGAGACAAAATTGCCCAGGCAGGAATCTTGGAGTCTGGATGAAGGTCACCTAGGTTAGACCTGTAGGGCAGGGAAATGAGGTGTTTCCATGGAGCAGGAGCCAAGACAAGAAGAGGAAGGATTTGATTAGAAGCACCAATCTGAGGAGCTGGTGTGGTCACTCCAGATCACAGAGCGTTAATCTAGGAAGGCAGGCCAGTTAGCAGACACCAATTCCTCTCTCTCTCAGAAGTACATCAATCTGCTCTGACTGGGATGCTGGTTCAGGTCTTTGCAGCCAAAGCTGGCTGCTCATCTCCCCATGAATGGTCTAGTTTAAGAACACCCTCTTATGCCCTGAGATTTAAATGAGTGCATTTCACTGCCTGAATTTCCACCCACCTACTCCCCTTTATAAGCCAAAGTTCTTAGAAGTTCAAGAAAAGATGATGGTTCTTGGACCTAGGATATGATGCGGTCATATGGAAAGAAAACTTGCTTCTTGCAATTCAGGATGATTGGAAAGAATAAAACTCAAATCTGCATGTCAAGTTTAACCTTCCCTATCTGTTTTCTCATTTATAACAGAGATAATAATGCCAAGATTATTGGGAGTGTTCCACCTATGTAAATCACAGCAGACACTCCATTAACTCTAGCTAATAATAGTTTTTGATTATTAGAACTCTGCCTATGGCTTTACCATTTCATTGTGGTATAATGATGACATTTTTAACTTTTAAATTATCTATTATCTTAAAATAGTTATCTAAATTACTGTATTTTTATATGTTCTCTATCTCCTACCTTCAATTTTCTTTTTACCTTTATTTTTCTGGCTATTTCTTTCATCATGGAAAATACTGAGGTCAGAGATTGAAGGGCTCATCTTCAAAAGATGAGACACAAATGCATTTGTGTTCTTGCTGGAAACTAAACAAATTGTAATTGTTTTCATTGAAAATCCAGTATGATAGGAAAGCCTTCATTAAAACAGGCTGAATATATACAAGTAAAGCATGTCCTTTCTGATAACAATCTCCACTTCATATATTTTTTAAAAACACGTATTTTAGTCTATTCTTTCTTGACATTCCCAAATTAAATGACAAATGATATAAGCATTGTGCCAGTTAAACCTCTAAAAGGTTTATTAATAAAGAATTAAAAGTGATATAAGTCTGAAAGTGTTGTTATTCTAATCATTAATCTTATTCATACAAAAAATAACCTAAAGTTAAATTACTTTTATGAAAAAGCTGTCTTAAATGAGGTAATATAAGAAATATTTTTATAGTGACATCATTGTAACATGAATATCATTGGAAGGACTGATGCTGAAGCTGAAGTTCCAATACTTTGGCCACCTGATGTGAAGAGCTGACCCATTGGAAAAGATCCTGATGCTGGGAAAGATTGAAAGTGGGAGGAGAAGGGAATGGCAGAGATGAGACGGTTAGATGTTATCACTGACTCAATGGACATGAGTTTGAGCAATTCTGGGAGACAGTGGAGGATAGAGGAGCCTGGTGTGCTGCAGTTCATGAAGCTGAAAAGAGTCAGACATGACTTAGCCACTGAACAATAATGATACCAAACATTGCAGCAAATATATAAAATTAAGTGGGTATCTTTTAAAACTAAAATATAGATTCAACTTATCAAGGCAGTATGATGTTTAAAAATGAGCCCTGAAATAAACCATGATAATTTTTGTCTCTACTGCACCATTTGCAGTTTTGTGTATTAAAAAATGTTGCTTTTCATCTCCTTGTCTCAGTTTCTATATCTGACAGTGGCAACAGCAGTGCCCACATCGGGTACTGTATGAAGAAAGTTCTTGACACACAGTAAATGGATCAATAAACATTGGATCTCACTTTCTATCTGTGTATTTGTTTTCTCATGCAACAACCATTTATTGAGCATCTACTATGTGATAGAAACTCAGTTTAGCAGGGAGGAAATAAGGCACAGATATTTCTTCCCCCTGGAGCTTACATTCAAATGAGAACTTCAGTTCAGTTCAGTTGCTCAGTCGTGTCTGACTCTGCGATCGCATGGACCACAGCATTGCCAGGCCTCCCTGTCCATTACCAACTCCCAGACTTTACTTAAACTCATGTCTACTGAGTCAGTGATGCCATCCAACCATCTCATCCTCTGTCGTCCTCTTCTCCACTTGCCTTCAATCTTTCCCAGCATCAGTCTTTTCTAATGAGTCAGTTCTTTGCATTAGGTGGCCAAAGTACTGGAGTTCCAGCTTCAGCATCAATCCTTCCAATGAATATGCAGGACTGATTTCTTTTAGAATGGACTGGTTTGATCTCCTTATTGTCCAAGGGACTCTCAAGAGTCTTCTCCGATACCACAGTTCAAAAGCATCAATTCTTAAGCACTCAGCTTTCTCCATAGTCCAACTCTCACATCCATACATGGTTACTGGAAAAACCATAGCTTTGACTAGACGGACTTTGTTAGCAAAGTCTGTTTTTCAATATGCTACCTATGTTGGTCATAATTTTTCTTCCAAGGAGCAAGTTCTTTTAATTCCATGGCTGCAGTCATCATCTGCAGTGATTTTGGAGCCCCCAAAAATAAAGTCTGTCGCTGTTTCCCCATCTATTTGCAATAAAGTGATGGGGCCAAATGCCATGATCTTAGTTTTCTGAATGTTGAGTTTCAAGCCAACTTCTTCACTCTCCTCTTTCATTTTCATGAAGAGGCTCTTTAGTTCTTCACTTTCTGCCATAAGTGTGGTGTCATCTGCATACCTGAGTTTATTGATATTTTTCCTGGAAATCTTTTTTCCAGCTTGTGCTTCATCCAGTCCAGCATTTCACATGATGTACTCTGCATATAAGTTAAATAAGTAGGGTGACAATATACAGCCTTGATGTACTCCTTTCCCAGTTTGGAGCCAATCTGTTGTTCCACGTCCAGTTCTAACTGTGCTTCTTGACCTATATACAGATTTTTCAGGAAGCAGTTTAGGCGGTCTGATATTCCCATCTTTTCCAAAGAATTTTCCACAGTTTATTATGTTCCACAAAGTTAAAGGCTTTGGCATAGTCAATAAAGCAGAAGTAGATGTTTTTTGGAGCTCTTTGCTTTTTTGGTGATCCAACAGAGGTTGACAATTTGACCTCTGGTTCCTCTGCCTTTTCTAAATCCAGCATGAACATTTAAAAGTTCAAATGGGAACTTGCATTCTATAATAATATTGCTATCACTGAAGGCCAGGTATATATCAAGTGCTATACTGATACCTTGCATACAGTATCATATCAAATTAATATCAATGTTGGTGATAAAATAAATTCATAGCAGGAAATAATATTTTTCATCAATGTAGTTGCATGGTTAAGAACCAAGTTATCAGATACAATTCTTAGTTCTTGTTGTTTTTCAAATATACTAGCTAGCAATAAATGATGAAAACTTAGTGGATATTCTGAGGTTGACTGTGTTAATGTATACTTCTTTTGTCTGGTTCTAATGTTATTGAGTGAAGACAAGAATGCTTATAATATAAATTGAATCTTCCAGAAGTAGTGGCAGTATTTGCAAAAGTTAACACTGCTTTTACATTAAAAAAATGAAGTATAGTCAATGTAAAACATTATATACATTACAAGGGTACAATACAGTGACTCCCAATTCTTAAAAGATTATACTCTGTGTTCTCTGTGTTGTAAAGTACATCCTCTCATTTATTTTATATTAATACATAGCAGTTATACCTCTTAATCCCTACATCTATGATGTCTCTCCCCCTTCTCTCTCCCTACTGGCTATCATGAGTTTGGTTTCTATAAGCCTGATCCTTTTTGTTCTATTCACTAGTTTTTGGTAATTTTTATATTCCACATATAATCTACACTCAGTTTTGTCCAACTCTTTGCGACCCTGTGGACTATAGCCCACCTGGCTCCTCTGTCCATGGGATTCTCCAGGCAAGAATACTGGAGTAGGTTGCCATTTCCTTCTCCAGGGGAATCTTCCCGACCGAACAGTGCACTAGGGTTTCATTTTTTGCACATCCTAACTAATATTTGTTTTTTTGTAGTCTTTTTGACAACACCCATTCTGACAAGTGTGAGGTGATATCTCATTGTATTTTTTATTACTGGCATAAAAACAGATGTGTGGATTAAACAGAATAGAGAGTCCATAAATAAACCAATACAATCATGGTCAATTAATTGATGATAAAGGGAGCAAGAATATACAGTGCAGAAAACAGCCTGTTCAATAGTGCTGCTGGGGAAGCTGGACAGATACAAGTAAAGAATGAGTAGAGGATTCTCTAACAAAGCATACAAAAATCAACTCAAAATGGGTTAAAGACTTCAATGTAAGACTGGATAGTATAAAAATTTTAGATGGAAATAGACAAAGGACACTCTTCAACATAAATTGTAGCATTTCTTTTGGATCAGTGTAGTTGCATGGGAAAGACTCAAGTTAACAAATGCAATTCTTGATCCTAGTGTAAACTATTTTTCAAATATACTGACTATGTAATAAATAATAATTTAAAATGATGGAGCTTCTGAGGCTGAGTATGTTAACGTATATCTCTTTTGTCTTGTTTTAATGTTTGACATGCTGTTGCTGCTGCTAAGTCGCGTCAGTCATGTCTGACTCTGGGCGACCTCATAGACGGCAGCTCACCAGGCTCCCTTGTCCCTGGGATTCTCCAGGTAAGAACACTGGAGTGGGTTGCCATTTCCCTCTCCAATGCATGAAAGTGAAAAGTGAAAGTGAAGTCGCTCAACCGTGTCTGACTCTTCGCAACCCCATGGAATGCAGCCCACCAGGCTCCTCCATCCATGGGATTTTCCAGGCAAAAGAGTACTGGAGTGGGTTGCCATTTCCTTCTCCAAATGTTTGACATAAATTATATCAATTTTTGGTATATAGTTTTCCCAAATGCAAAGGAAATAAGATCAAAAATTTAAAAAATAGGACCTAATTACACTTAAAGTCTTTTGCACAGCAAAGGAAACCATAAATAAAGCGAAAAGACAACCTACTAAATGGGAGAAATTATTTGTAAATGATATGACCAATAAAGGATTAACATCCAACATATATGAAGAACTCATACAACTCAACATCAAACAACTTGATTAAAAATGGGCAGATGAACCGAATATTTTTCCAAAAAGGAAATGAAGATGATCAACAGGCACATAAAAGATACTCTTCATCACTTATCATCAGGGAAATGCAAATCAAAATAAATTAAAACATTTATGTGATCCCCAGTTATAGTCACTAATTTATATCATGAAGATGAGGCCAATGGTGCCGAGAGCAACCAGGAATAATCATGGGTTCCTACAAGAACCAAAGTTAAAATCTGCAATATTTAAGCATCATGTTCTAAAGAACTTAGGTATTAACCCTAAATCAATTAGAGAGCCTGATTCCTAGGTCCATTCAGCATGCAATAGACATTCATTTTCCTTTCATCAGGAATATGGAGATTCCTGCTCAGTGCTATACAGCAGTCTGGATGGGAAGGGGACTTGGAGGAAAATGGACACATGGATCTGCATGGCTGAGTTCCTTTGATGTTCCCCTGAAACTATCAGAACACTGTTGGTTGGCTATATCCCAATATAAAAATAAAAAGCTGTAAAAAACAAAACCTTACTGACATTTTCCAGATTTTGTGTTATTCGTCAACTTTGAAAATGTTGTGTTTTCCTGTCATTTATTATATCATTATAAATAAATATTCACTTTTATCCTTAAAAAAAAAAAGTATATGGAGTTTCCAGAACTGGATAAAAGCAGTGTTAGAGGAAAGTCAGAAGGAAACTGAATGAAGGGTAAAAATACAAAGGATCATTTTACTTCAGGAATCTGAGACTTCAGTTCCCTCTCCCTGGATAAAAGAAACCCAGTTTGTTCCTTCAATTCCTCTGACCTCTGCTGTTGATTATCAAGTCATCAGAGACCTCTTCCTATCTATAGTATGCAGCTTCTACCCAAAACAGCATTCCCCTTTGTCCTTGTGTTTAACTGTTATGGGGGCTCCCCTGGTGGCTCAGACAGTAAAGAATTAGCCTGCAATGCAGGAGACCCAGGGTTGATCCCTGGATTAGAAAGATCCCCAGAGAAGGGAATGGCAACCCACTCCAGTATTCTTGCCTTGAGTATTCCATGGACAGAGGAGTTTGGCAGGCTACAATCCATGGGTTCACAAAGACTCAGACATGATTGAGCAACTAACACTTGACTGTTACATGTTCTTCCCAACTTGTATCAGCAGTTGGCTTGTTGATTTATTCTCTGTCTCTCCATCCCTCTCCAAACAAGCTCTATTTTTGCCAGGAACATCTCTCTGTTGTTCAATATTCTGTTGCCTATCAATGAAAGTGTTCAAGAGACTGTAGTTACTCAATAAATATTCATTGTATGAACAAAAAAAATGATTGGGAATATTCTTCATTGGCCTTTTGGGATTTTGGTGAATATCTGTCTGCATCCTTCCAAGCCCAGGAGGATGAGACAGACACCTAAGTGAACACAGAGAGAGATTCTCCTTTTGGAGGTGCTGGAGTTTCTACAACTGGCCACCCTGGGCAACTAGGGAGGTCTCCCTTTCCATATACCCAGCAGGAGATTAAGAGCAGACATCCTCACTTGTGTATATTCACCAGTTCCTACCAATATGATGCTTTAGCCTTAGACATGCACTCAGTTTACTGTGTGGTCAAGATCTACTGGCACATGGCCTTGCTTCTGGTTTCCTGTGACTGATTGAGCATAAGTGTGATTTTCTTCCCTTAAACGATGACCCTGTGAATGATGGTTGAAAAAATGTTCTAAATAGAGTAATTCAACATCAAAGAAGAAAACATGCTAGGGTGGGCTAAGTCTGGGGGCAGGTTGCTCATATCAATTAGGAATGCATTTGGCAGGCTTCCCATGTGGTTCAGTGGTAAAGAATCCACCTGCTAAAGCAGGTGAGCTTTAGCATTTGTGAGGATTTTTAGGATTTGTGAGCTTGTGGACTGTAGCCCGCCAGGCTCCTCTGATTTCCCAGGCAAGAATACTGGAGTGGGTTGCCATTTCCTGCTCTGGGGGATAGTCCCAACAAATGACTTGCTTCTTCAGTCCGAAATATGAACGGCTAAACATGACCATGAAGCATTTCTGGAACATTAAGAATACAGGAGAAAATGTGTATGATGAATAAACAAAAAAGTTAACAATGGAAAATGGATCATAATTTGAGGAATATCTTAAGTTATGGTGAGATGTCAGACAGCATTGGGACAATCAATACAGCAAGGAATCTTCAATTTATTAATATTTACAAAGTTTCCCTTTGGCCTATTATTTTAAGTTAAATAGGTAACCAAATGCTGTGAGATTATTAAAAATTTAGAAATGGAGAGGAAAGGGGAAGAGGATGGTGGGAATGGTATACAAGTAGTGAGAGGTAATTAGTCCCTGGTTTTCACGGTGGGGTGTCAACAGGATGTAAACTTGGGAAAGATGTATTATTTAAGATGGAGAAAACTATCCAAAGAACTGAAAACACAAAAGAAAAGAAAAAGACCAAACATAGTTAATTCCATGGAGTATGATTGGACTGGATTGGATTGTGACTAGTTTATTTTAATATCAACTCTGGTGTTTTTAGGTTAGAGTCTGAAGAAATATCATTTCACAATAAAAAAAAAATAGTTAAAACTATTTTAGACTAAATGCAGAGCTTATATATTCAAGTCTATCCAACAAGGATGGCTTTAAAGTGAAAGAGTTAGTCACTCAGTTGTGTCTGACTCTTTATGACCCCATGAACTGTAGCCCCCAGGCTCCTCTGTCCATGGGGTTCTCCAGGTGGGAATACAGGAGTGGGTTGCCGTGCCCTGCTTCAGAGGATCTTCCCAACGCAGGGATGGAACCTAAGTCTCCTGCGTTGAAGGTGAATTCTTTACTGTCTGAGTCACCAGGAAACCCACTGATGGCTTACATTGGGATAAAATTGAAAATAGTAAACAATTCTTGAAAACAGTTATCTTTTTAACAAAGGGAAGTTAGCTTTAGTGAAATGACTAGAAAGTTAATGCTTCACACACAGTGTTTCTCTTAACATATTAAATATGAATATATTGCAAATAGATCTTCAAGTATAATTATATTACTCATGAACAATAACAAGGTGCTAATTTCTCCCAGATTAATTATAACTAATGAGCACACTTAATCAGAGAGATTAATGTTATTATCTCTATTACTGGACCTTCCTAAATCCCTCAAGACAACTCATTCAGGCAATGATGCCAGCAGAGAGAATGTTATCGCACTTCTCCATCAAAATGATAGAATTCTGGTTCATATAAGCAAAGAAACATTCTTTGTGAGAACTAACAGGCAGAGGGTAACAGAAGGTGGGTGCAGGGGCTTCAGCGCTGGCGGAGTTTGCATTACATTAGTCTAAAAGGATGAGCTGGGGACTGCACAAGACAAAGCCTACTCCAGACACTTGAGTGTGAGCCCAGTGGAGCTAGGAAGTCTTGGAGTCAAAACTGTGACAAAGCACAGAATTAAGGAACTAGAAAGTAGAAAGTGACTCTCAAAAGTGTTCCTGACTGTGTCCTAGAAGGATCTGAAGGCCACTTAAAAGATGACATTTTTTTGTTCAAAATATTCAATATTGTAAAAAGGCTTATAATAGATTTATAAATACAGATATCAAAATTAGTTTAATATACACTTAATTTTATTTTTCTGGAAAATACTTAAAAACTTATTTAATTGGAGGCTAATTACAATATTGTGGTGGTTTTTACCATGCATCAAGATGAATCAGCCATGGGTGTACAAGTGTCCTCCTATCCTGAACAACACCCCACACACATCACTCCCCACCCCATCGCTCTGGGTTTTCCCAGAGCACTGACTTTGAGTGCTCTGCTTCATGCATCGAATTTCCACTGGTCATCTATTTTACACATGGTCATATACATCGGTTCAGTTCAGTCGCTCAGTTGTATCCGACTCTGCGACCCTGTGAACTGCAGCACGCCAGGACTCCCTGTCCATCACCAACTCCTGGAGGGTCATATACATGTTTCAATGGTATTCTCTCAAATCAGCCCACCCTTGGAAAATACTTTTAAACTATTATTAACAACATGACTATTAAACAATTACCTTTTAATTCCTAATGCATTACTCTGTTAGTGATCCTTTCATCATATATGCATGCTACATCATTTCAGTCATGTCTGACTCTCTGTGACCCCTTGGACTGTAGCCCATCAGGTTCCTCTGTCCATGGGATTCTCCAGGCAAAAATACTGGAGTGGGTTGCCATGTCCTCCTCCAGGGGATCTTCCTGACCCAGACACTGAACCTGCGTCTCTTAAATCTCCTGCACTGTCAGGCGGATTCTTTACCACTACTGCCAGCTGGAAAGACCTTCATTATATACACATACATACATGCATACATATATGGGCTTTTATGGTGGCTCAGCGGGTAACGAATCTGCTTGCAATGCAGGAGACCCTGGTTCAATTCCTAGGTTGGGAAGTTTCCCTGGAGAAGGGATAGGCTACCCACTCCAGTATTCTTGCCTGGACAATCCCCATGGACAGGGGAGCCTGGTGGGCTACAGTTAATGGGGTCGCAAAGAGTCAGACATTACTGAGTGACTAAGCCCAGCACAGCACATAAACACACACACACACACACACACACACACATATATAATTTTAATTAGGTATAATTAGCATATATATGATTAGCATGTGTATGACTAGCATGTATAATTAGCATGACTTCCCTGGTGGCTCAGACAGTAAAGCATCTGTCTACAATGGGGAGACCTGGGTTCAGTCCTTGGGTTGGGAAGATCCCTGGAGAAGGAAATGGCAATCCACTCCAGGACTATTGCCTGGAAAATCCCATGGACAGAGGAGCCTGGTAGGTTACAGTCCATGGGGTCACAAAGAGTCAGACATGACTGAGCAACTTATATATATGAGCATGTAAATGTTGTGCACATTTACTGTATATAACTCAATGTTAAAGAATAAGTATAAACTTATGAAATCATTATCGCTATTAAAGTAATAGACATACCATCATCTCTCAATTTTCCTTCTCACCTCATTATTATTGTTATTTAGTGTATTAGGAACATTTCAGAAAAGGCAATGACACCCCAACCCAGTACTCTTACCTGGAAAATCCCATGGATGGAAGAGCCTGATAGGCTGCAGTCCATGGGGTCACGAAGAGTTGGACACAACTGAGCGACTTCACTTTTATGCACTGGAGAAGGAAATGGCACCCACTCCAGTGTTCTTGCCTGGAGAATCCCAGGGACGGGGAAGCCTGGTGGGCTGCTGTCTTTGGGATCACACAGAGTTGGACACAACTGAAATAACTTAGCAGCAGCAGCAGCAAGAATATTTAACAGAAGATCTACCTTCTTACAAAATCTTCGGTGTACAATATAGTATTGTTAGCTACAAGTGCTATGTGGTAATCTCTAGAAATTATTTACTTTATGCCAGTTCAGTGTTGCACCCTTTGACCATCACTTCCCATTCTTCTGTCCCTTAGCCCCTGGCAATCACTCTTCTACTCTCTGCTTCTGAGTGTGACTATTTTAGGTTCCACATAAATGTGAGATGATACAGTGTTTGTATTTCTGTGTCTGGCTTATTTAGTTTAACATAATGTCCTCCAGGTCCATCCATTTTTTTGCAAATGGTGGGATCTTCTTTATTAAAGCTAATATTTCATTGCATACAGACACACACACACACATCTTCTCTGTCCATCCATCTGCTGACTCACACCTAGGTTGCTTCCACGCCTTGGCTACTGTGAACAATGTTGCTATGCGCATGCAGGAGTATGTATCATTTCGAGGTTCTGATCCCAGTTCCTTCCATTACACATTTTTCATCACATCATGTAATTCTGGAATTCTGGTATGAATGCTTGACTATTTATACTGCTTCAAAATGTTTTGGGGTGATTACACTGCCTCTGTATCTTTTCCTTAAAAAGTAAATAAACTCTATCAGTTTATTTCTTTCTTACATGTACTCCTCAAATATGCTTTTGTTCAAGAGCTCTAATAACTAATGAATGTTTTCAATATATCTGAGTATCAAAATTAAGTATTCCTACAATTTTTACTGAGTCACACTTTGCATTTTTCACTGACTACTATATAGTTTGCAGTTTTACCTATGTATATGTATTTATTTTCTTACAATCTCTTCCATTGAAATTCTAGACAAAAAAAAAAAAATGTACTGTAATCTTTTCTGAAGACACCATCTCATACTTCATAGCTTAGAAAACTGTTCCCCCTGAAATCTTGTGAGATTTAAGTGACTGATTCTCAAATTATGGGTTGAATTTTCAGGAAGGATTCTGCTAAATTATTTTACATAAGAATGGATCTTAAATACTTCATGACAATGCTTCCTGGCTATGCTTATTTATCCTCATTCTCATATTTTAGCAAATGCAGATTTTACACGCCAATCACTAACTGTATATACTTCATTATCCATGTAAAATAGTATTAAGAGTTATTGATGAAGAAAAGCAACATTTGATAAACAAGACTGATCCAATCAGGGCTCAGTTTGCAAGTGAAAAGTCTAGACACACTTTGGGCTAAACTGTTTTGGGCATTCTATTTAATAAAAACAAAACAAAAAATAAAAGCCATGGTAAGGTTATTTCAAGATTAGAAAGATTCATAGACTTGGAATGACTGGGACTTTGGAGCCAACATATTGCAAACCTGCATGTTGGTTTGCAAACTAGACACCTAGATTGCACAAAAGCAAATAGTGATCCTTTGTGAATTGGAGAAAACCCAGGAGAGAGTTCCAGCTGGGATTCAGAAGCTGTAACCCAGGTATAATCTCCCCATCCTAGGGATCCAGCTGATTTACGGTCCTGCAGTATCTGGCTACAGGATCCATGCAGACACAATCGTCTGGAAGGAGCCAAGAGAAATACTAGAACCCTGGTTACTGGACTGCTGCACTCAGTGCTCGCCAGATGACCCCGCTTCACTCCCTTTTTGAAAAACACTTGCTACTCCTAATCTGTTTCTAGACAAAGTGGAGTCATATCTATGGTTTAGGGAAGTGAAATAACTGGAGCCCAGCGGTTCCAATAGCTTTCCACATGTTCAAAGAAGCATTAGTCGCTCAGTCATGTCTGACTCTGCGATCCCATGGACTATATAGTCCTCCAGTCTCCCTCTGTCTGTGGGATCCTCCAGGCAAGAATACTGGAGTGGGCTGCCATTCCCTTATCCAGGGATCTTCCCAACCCGGGGATCGAACCCAGGTCTTTCACATTGCAGGCTGATTCTTTACCATCTGAGTGACCAAACAATCAGAAAGAGGCAACACAGCAATGATGACAGAAGGCACTCTTTACGTATATGAAAGGGCCAGCGCAAGTCAGCCTTTCCAGATGGAGACTAGGTTTATGGGTGGGTAAAATCTCCTTGTGGTTGCAGTTCTTTTTAAATTGCAGAGTAATGTTTCATTGTTAATGCTATTATATATCCTCAGTCTCTTGTGGAGAGATTGAGACTGTTTCTATTTTGTTTGCTATTACTAACAATTCTGCAATGGATATAATACATCTTCCTAGTCAGATGTGTAAGAATTCTTGGAGGACAGGTATCCCTACTATGTACACAGCATGGGTCCCATAAAAAGTGTTAACCTCTGTACCATGCAATGCTATAAGCACGTGAAACTGCTCCTGACTGAAGGGGACTGGTCCAAGCTGAGTAATACCTCCACACTACAGTCCATTCACAGAAGAGCACAGATCTGGTTCATCGCACAAGAACCTGCATTATGATAGTCATTTCCCCCTCTTCTTTTAGTTACATTACTCAGTTTTTATCTAACAGCGAAAAGAAATGGTAGAGTTAACATTTTTTTCTTCTGTGATCATGAGTTTCCAGTGTATCAGTACTCTCAGCATTTCTTCCATTCATTTCCTTTTTCATTTTCTTATATCTCATCATCATCTCAACCTAGTCTGATCTTGTCCCCACGCTTACATTTAAGTAACTTCTCTGTAAATAGTTAATTTCAACATCCTCAACCACCTCTATTAGACAAACCACTAGAGAGTTATTCAGTTCTCATTTTGTTTGATTTTCTAAGGTACCTGGCACAAATCTGCAATCTTCAAACTTCCTCTTGTTTTCCCACCTCACTCTCTGCAGGTGTTCTTCATACCTGTGGTTACTCATTGATTCCTTTTATGGGACCTTGTTTCTCATCCACTGCTTCAGTGATGGACTTCCACAGGTTCCACACTCAGCTCACACTCACAGTCTATATCCTTCCTTTTCAGTCCCATAGCGGTCTTCCTTCCTCATTAATATTAAATGAGCAGCTGCTGTCTGTGAGGCACTTTTGGAATTGTGAGCAATAGGACAATGACACAGCCCCTGGGCAATGCCTGCGCTGTGATAGCTTCTGCCGGGCTTCTCCAGGCGGCTCAGGGGTAAGGAGCACACCTGCCAGTGCAGGAGACACAGGAAACCGGAGCTCGCCTCCTGAGTTGGGAGATCCCCTGGAGGAGGAAATGGTGACCCACTCCAGTAAGAAATCCCACGGACAGAGGAGCCTGGAGGGGTCCATGGGGTCACAAAGAGTCAGACACAACTTAGCGACTGCATACGTAAAATAATGAAAATATGTGTTAAAAGGACCTATTTGACTGTGTTGTTGAGAACTGGTTTGGGGGAAGGGGTAAGATTGGGCACTGAAGGAACTTAGGGAGATGTTGAAATTATTCAAATGAAGTATGAAGATGTCTTCGGCCAGAGAGTTTTCTGTGGAAGATGACGAAAACATTCTCATTCTGAATACATTTTGACGATACAGCCAATGGGATTTACCCCAAATGGTTTAGGAGGCATGGGATAAAGATATGATTTATAAGAATGAATTAAGCGCCTTGCCCTTCCAAAACACTGGGAGATAGCATGGAGAAGATTCCAGAAGGAGCAAGACATGGGGAAATAGTTCATTTCTAAATGTTACATTTAAAAGGAAAAAGGCAGAACACAGAGAAAAGACCAAGGGTCACGAGATGAATTGTGTAAATAAAAAAATATCCATCTACTCAATTTGCAGTAAAATTTTTTTTATAAAAACACTGTTATCAGCCAGCTGTCTCCTGGCCTCATCTTCCATCCCATCCTCATCCAAAGACAGTCCAGATTCCTCCAAATTCATCTCTCCCTGCTGTGCAGCTCGTTGAAATCTCATGTGACTTCTATTGTATCAACCACAGTAAGATAGTTTCTGCATTTTTTTCTACTTAAACATGTTAGTCGCTCAGTGATGTCTGTCTTTTTGTGACCCATGAACTGTGTGTAGCCCACCAGAATACTGAAAGCAAGAATACTGGAGTGGATTTCCATTTCCTTCTCCAGGGGCAGTTACTGACCCATGGACAGAACCGGTGTCTCCTGCACTGGCAGGCGGGTGCTTTCCCGTCTGAGCCACTGGAATGACGCGCTGACTCTTGCAGCATGCGTTTCCCATGGCTTCATGTAACCTTCTTTTCCCGTGGCTTCACTGATACAATCTCCCTTGGTCTCCTTCTCCTCTTAAATTCTGACGCCCACCCTCTCTCTCCCTGGCAGGCACTCATTCCGGTGCTCGGCTTCAGCCTTTGCCCCTTGTCTGTCTTCTGTTTCCTCTCTACAACCACAGGAGCACGGGTCACTGCACAGACTCCACCCTTCGTCCAGTCAAGTCCGCTGTTTCTTAGCTGCTGACCTGATGTCTCCTTTGGACATCTGAAAGGCACCTCAAGTTCAGCTTGTTTTAACCAAATAGACTTCCTTTTCCAGATGTCTGCCTAATAATCAGCTTTATGGTTGTAGAGGAATGCTTGAAAAAACTTAACAATGATTTTTCCTGTTCTCTCTATATATACAATCCCTCATTAATCTGATGACTTTACTTTGAAAATAGCCCTTGAATTGGTCTGCTTCTCTCCATCCAACCTCACCTTGTCTAACCTGCCATCACCTCCTGCTAGCCTCCTGTGGTCCCCCCCTCTCCTGCCTGCATCAGTACCATCATCTCCTCCATTCATCCTGCATCCCACTTTCCTACTCTGAGCATTTCAGCAGCACTTTTATTATTGACAGAATTTTACATGTATTTGTCTGATTATTTGATTAGTGTATGTTTCTACAAAGACTATTTCCTTTATTGACTTAAGTTTTTCTTAACTTTTTTGATTTTTACGATTTGCAATAACACCTACTATTCATTTGTAATCTTACATATTTACGCTTTTTACTTGAAATTTCAAAATGCAGGTTTCAATCTCTTAGAATATTTAAATGAGGTAGAATTTTGCTTCACTTGTGACAGATTAAGAAACTGAGATTCAAATGAATGCTATTCTCAAGATCATATAATTTCTACCTGGTAAAGTCAAGACACCAACCTAGGTCTTTCTGATTTCAAAGCCTCTGTTTATGTCATTACAACTTGAAGAGTCATGTAGATATTTAATGAATAACAAAAGCATGGGTATCCATTAAGCTGGATCAAGTCCATGGTCAGTTCAGGAACCTCTCCTGGATAAATAAAGTGAGAGGAAGCCTGCTGGATGCTACCTTAGTGACAACCACATGTGTGTCCAGGTGTGTCCCAGTAACAATAAGCACACTTCACCATCCTTGCTGGTCAACTGTTCTAGCAAAAACATGGGAAAAAAAACACAGAAGCAAAATAACCTGAAAAAATAATATATGTCAAATATAGGTAGAACTTATATATTAAATTTTTAACATAATTATTAATATAAAATTGTGTACCCATATGAATTTTGGACTTCATAATATGTAAAATGAAGAGAGAACATGGTGTACCAGACAACGCCAGGATGGAGCTGGATCTTTGTTGGTAGATGATTTGGAAAAAGACAAGAAAGAAGTAGAGAAAGCAGGTCTTGGCAAAATACCAAGGATGCAATCCCAACACCAGTATCTCAAGCAATTTTTAAAGACAAAGACCCAGATGCAGAGAATGGACAGAGTGGGAAGGGGAGGGAGGGCATTAACGTGTATACACTAGCATGTGTAAAGCAGACAGCTAACAGGAAGCTGCTGTATAGCACAGGGAGCCCAGCTCAGTGCTCGTCTAGAGGGGGTGGCATGGGGGCGAGAAGCGAGGCTCAACAAGGAGGGGATAGATGTATGCTTGAGTGCTGAGTTGCTCAGTCATGTCCTACTCTTTGGGACCCCAAGGACTGTAGCCCACCAGGCTCTTCTGTCCATGGGATTCTCCTGGCAAGAATACTGGAGTGGGTTGCCATGCCTTCCTCCAGGGGACCTTCCCAGCCCAGGGACTGAACCCATGACTCATGTCTCCTGCATTGGCAGGAGGTCCTTTACCACTAGCGCCACCTGGGAAGCCCCAGATACATGTATACTTACAACTGATTCACACTGTTTTACTGCAGAAGCTAACACAACATTGTAAAGCAGTTATACGCCAATGAAAAAAAAGATAGTTTTTGTATAATCTTATTTCTAATAAAAAGGGACTTTCTAAATCTTTATTTTTTTCAAATTTCCAGTATCCATTTATGTTTGTGTATTTCACGGAGACCTCACTTCACTGCAACTACATCAACATCCTCTACATTTTATCATTTTCCAAAAAATTATATTCCCCTTTTATTTTAAAGTACTTAAGATTTTCTTAATTTTGTTTTGTGCTTTCCTTTCTCTTTCTCTGTCAAACAGTGAACAATGTGACGGGGGGCGGGGATGAGGGAGAGTGAAACTGCTCACAAGTATAGAGGGAAAGCCATCATTTAAGGAACCCTGATGTGAATCTCCTTGTACCACTGATAAACGAACCCTCAGTTCCCTGCTTTTGGAGTCGAAGCTGTCCCTATGGCTTTAGTTTATTTCTCAACACGGAAACTATGCTGTCTGAATGTGTCTAATAAAGGAACAGTGCTTACAAGAACGGCACGCTTTTAAGGAGGGACAATGACAGAAACAAACCAAAGTTGGCACTTTTCACGGAGGAAGGTGCAATTATCGTTTAGGGAGACTTGTCCTTCACACACGTGCAGGCGGCAAGGGCACACGCTGGTGTCCACACAGCCCTGGAGACACCGTCAGCCCACTTGAAGTTCACATTTCTTTCAGTCATCTCGGAATTAGTGCAAACACCAGTTGCAACCTGTTTCTTGCCTCTCATGAGTATAAACCGAAGATAAAGATGAACAATAACTCTCCACAACACATCCACTTGAAGGCTCTGGTCTTCCTCCCCTGCATCTGCCCCTTCTAAACATCTATTCTTTCTACTTACTTTTGCCCAGATATATTCATGCATTTGAGTGCTATATGTTATCTGAACACAGGGCATTCAAAATATCCTCCAGAGAAGTGCTTTAAGTAGATGATGTGACTATACATTCTGATCATGTCTGGCACCGGATTAGAATAATGATGGCATCAGGGGATGCTTAAGAGAGGCAGCATGCGGTGAGCACTTGGCTTGCTGGATTATCAGCGTATTATTAGAGAAAGAGTGTACAGCAAAGCTAATGTGGAAGTATTTGACCTGTGTAGGGATTCCACTGGAACTTACATTTATTTTTCTCTTAAGGGGAATATTTCACGCACTGTGCCAAATGTCCTCTTGACCTGACTGCTTTATCACTGAATTCAAATAAATCAGTTAAATACATTAGAAAAATAAGAATCTGATTCAATTTTATGATCTATCCACTCACAAATTACATGCAGGATATGAAATGTATATTATTATTTAAATGTATAAGCACACATACATCAGTCCAGTTCAGTCACTCAGTCGTGTCCGACTCTTTGCAATCCCATGAATCACAGCACGCCAGGCCTCCCTGTCCATCACCATCTCCTGGAGTTCACTCACACTCATGTCCATCGAGTCTATGATGCCATCCAGCCATCTCATCCTCTGTCGTCCCTTTCTCCTCCTGCCTCCAATCCCTCCCAGCATCAGAGACTTTTCCAGTGAGTCAACTCTTTGCATGAGGTGGCCAAAGTACTGGAGTTTCAGCTTTAGCATCATTCCTTCCAAAGAAATCCCACAGCTGATCTCCTTCAGAATGGACTGGTTGGATCTCCTTGCAGTCCAAGGGACTCTCAAGAGTCTTCTCCAACACCACAGTTCAAAAGCATCAATTTTTAGTGCTCAGCCTTCTTCACAGTCCAACTCTCACAACCATACATGACCACAGGAAAAACCATAGCCTTGACTAGACGGACCTTAGTCGGCAAAGTAATGTCTCTGCTTTTGAATATATTATCTAGGTTGGTCATAACTTTTCTTCCAAGGAGTAAGTATCTTTCATTTCATGGCTGCAGTCACCATCTGCAGTGATTTTGGAGCCCCCAAATAAAGTCTGACATTGTGTCCACTGTTTCCCCATCTATTTCCCATGAAGTGATGGGACAGGATGCCATGATCTTCGTTTTCTGAATGTGGAGCTTTAAGCCAACTTTTTTCGCTCTCCTCTTTCACTTTCATCAAGAGGCTTTTAGCTCCTCTTCACTTTCTGCCATAAGGGTGGTGTCATCTGCATATCTGAGGTTATTGATATTTCTCCCGGCAATCTTGATTCCAGCTTGTGTTTCTTCCTGTCCAGCGTTTCTCATGATGTACTCTGCATAGAAGTTAAATAAGCAGGGTGACAATATAGCCTTGACGTACTCCTTTTCCTATTTGGAACCAGTCTGTTGTTCCATGTCCAGTTCTAACTGGTGCTTCCTGACCTGCATACAGATTTCTCAAGAGGCAGGTCAGGTGGTCTGGTATTCCCATCTCTTTCAGAATTTTCTACAGTTTATTGTAATCCACACAGTCAAAGGCTTTGGCATAGTCGATAAAGCAGAAATAGATGTTTTTCTGGAACTTTCTTTTCCATGATCCAGCAGATGTTGGCAATTTGATCTCTGGCTCCTTTGCCTTTTCTAAAACCAGCTTGAACATCAGGGAGTTCACGGTTCACGTATAGCTAAAGGCTGGCTTGGAGAATTTTGAGCATTACTTTACTAGCATGTGAGATGAGTGCAATTGTGCAGTAGTTTGAGCATTCCTTGGCATTGCCTTTCTTTGGGATTGGAATGAAAACTGACCTTTTCCAGCCCTGTGGCCACTATCGAGTTTTCCAGATTTGCTGGCATATTGAGTGCAGCACTTTCACAGCATCATCTTTCAGGATTCAAAACAGCTCTACTGGAATTCTATCACCTCCACTAGCTTTGTTCGTAGTGATGCTCTCTAAGGCCCACTTGACTTCACTTTCCAAGATGTCCGGCTCTAGATTAGTGATCAAATCATCATGATTATCTGGGTCATGAAGATCTTTTTTTGTACAGTTCTTCCATGTATTCTTGCCACCTCTTCTTAATATCTTCTGCTTCTGTTAAGTCCAGACCATTTCTGTCCTTTATCGAGCCCATCTTTGCATCATGCACACAGACATATATGTTTATAAATTTACAAATTTTCAAAAGTATGTGCTCAGTCATGTCTGACTTTTTAATACCCCCATGGACTGTAGCCCACCAGGCTCCTCTGTCCATGCAATTTTCTGGGCAAGGGAACTTCCTGACCCACGGATTGAATCTAGTCTCTTATGTTGCCTGCATTGGCAAGCAGGTTCTTTACGACTAGCCACTAGTGCCAGTTGGGAAGCACATTGGCACTTAATTGTAAAGAACAATTTATGTAATAGTCATATAAGTTATATATTTGTTTGTATGTTCACACATACACATATGTAAGCCTAGTAGATAAAAAATGTGGCATTTCAAGGTTACAGATAAGTCTTATATGAAAACTCATGTTGGGACTACTGGTGAGTTATAAAGAAACCTTACACCTAAACTGAAAAAACAATCTGTGTTCACACAGATATTTTAGTATAAAAATTAAATAAAAATATAAATGGTACATACGTTATATAAATAATCTGTATCACATAGCAAAGTCATTTCTAAGCATGTAGGTAAAATCAACACAAACATTAAGATTTTCTTAGGGAAACTCTAAATTTTCTTAAAGTATAAAAAAATAAAATTAGGCAAGAAAGTGTCCCATTTATGATAGTAGGTTATATTAAAATTATATATATATTATATATATAATTATTATATATAATATATATATTAAAATTATAATATAAAGAATGAATAATTATCACAGTAGAAAAATGAAAAAATTATATTTAAAAGCCATTGAACATACAAAACACAGGATGAATAGAAAAATTACTTTTCAAATGAAAAAATGAACTAATGAAAACAAAGAACTACCAACTTTTCACTTATATGAGTGAAAAAAATTTATTCACAATGATAATACACATTAAAAAGAAGTGGAAATATAAGTGATTCAACATTTTGGTATACAACTGAGTAATATGTGTAAATATTTGCAGTGTTCATACATTATGTCTTATCAACAAATCAAAAGTATAGGAAGGAGCTAAGGAAATTAATCAATTAATAAAGATATACATAAAAGCACTACTTATGATAGTAAAGTTTGTTAAATAATCTATATAATTTTTAATGAATCTTAACAAAATGAACATGAAATGCCATCATATAGGATACTGAGTAGTTAGGAAAATAATGTTCTACATCTATCTTTTCATCATATATCTACATATAAACAGAGATATATATATTTTGTGTGTCTAATGACTGGAAGAATATCTATGACATATTGCTCAGTAAAAAGTCAGAGTAGAAACCTAACTCACAGAGGAATCTCATTGTAGGGATGTAATTAGATACAGATCATCATATAAACTGTTATACAGCTATGGATATAGATACAGGCAGAGACAAGGATGAAGATGAAAATATATATGTACAGTTAAATACCTCTGTGCAAGTATATGTGTGCACAGACACTTTGATGAAAACTCTCAAATCAGCAATAATGCTGTTGAAAGAGCAATTGGAGCACGCTTGCCTCCTGGTCAATGAGTCTGTTGCAATTTATCTTTTCAATGAATGCCTTAATATATAAAACTTCAACTTATTTTATAGTGTTTTTAACTTAGATTTTTTCCTATGAAAACATTCTAAAGACATGGTCAAAAATATACACAAAATTGGAAATTTTCAAGTCCAATTCCCTATAAAAAATACAACAAGCATTTTTTCCCTCAAAGACAACAAAATAGCCTTAAATCAACTCAGACCCTACCAAGAAGGTTCTGAATCTAAATGATTAATTCAAAGCAGATCTGCTACTCCAACCAACTTGAAGCAGCCTATTCATTTTCCTTTTAATACTTAACATTTTTCTGTGTGTAGCGTGGACTTCCCTGATGGCTCAGCTGGTAAAGGGCCTATCTGCCACTGCAGGAGACATGGATTCAACCCCTGGGTCAGGAGGATCCACTGGAGATGGAAATGGCAAAAGTGGCGACCCACTCCAGTATTCTGGCTTGGGAAATTCCATGGACAGAGGAGCCTGGTGGGCTGTAGTCCATGAGGTCACCAAGAGTTGGACATGACTGACACACACATTATGCATATTGTTAGCACTTAATCAAGTCTGGCTGGATTTAATTTATGAGTTACCAATGTACATATCATATCACTAAATTAAATGCTGGCCTCATATTTCATTTTTTTGTAATCCCTTATTATATGTAAAACTTGACATTTTCACAAATGACAGAGATACCACGTGAGAGTATTTCAGAAGATACCTTAAAAATCTCTTTACGAGATTTAGTTAAATGAGACAGAAATGAATGATGGAAAAATAAGAATGGAAAATGTAGAGCAATACTATGAATAGTTTCTGGGCTGATTTATATGAAACAAGCTGTCTCATTTGTCTTGCAATTACTTTTAGTGATGCTATGGATATGGTCATTTCTTGCTGTAGTAAATTGTCCCCAAATTTTACTTGACATCTAAGTTAATGTGATGTTTTGCTTGTTTTAATAAATTCATATCTTTCCTTTGTCTCACTTTTAGTTTCGTGAACACTCTCCAGTGTACCTATTACCACTATAAAATTGAAAGAACGTTATTATCACATTCATGTTATGAAGATTGGCATGTGAGACCCTGGGAAGAGTGTGACATCCCTACACTCCTGTTGCAGCAGATACAGAAGTTGAGCTATTTTCTAATTATGCAGATTGTGTTCTGTGAAAAGAGATGCTGAATAGACCAGCAGCAATAAAGTGGCATCAGCTATCAATGTTTAATACGTGGCCGAGGCTCATTTTGCAAACGGAAGCCACCAGAGAAACATAAATTCTCAATAATGAAGACTTCTTGGGCATCTCGGTCAAGTCCCTAATGGTGGTGCTATTAGGGGAGAAACACACAACCTGGCACATGTCGCTTACAAAGTCTGATTTTCACCCAGTGGAGTTTTTTCTTCTGCCAAACATGCCCTTCTGGGAAAGAGCGAGACAATCGATTAAGCCAAAGGCAAATGATCTGCATAAATAGACCAAAGAGCTTTATATAACGTACCATAATTGAAGTACCTTAGAAATGTAAGTGCACACAGTATATTTCTAAAGTATACATTACCCACCAGGTTAAAGAATACCGCAGGTATAATTACCTTGCTCAGTGCTTTGTCTTCCGTATTGTTCTGTATGATTCCCCACTGGTCCAACAGTGAGCACTCCTCTGTGTTTCTTTGGCTCTGTCTCTCCTTGTCTGTCTCTCCCCATTCTCTGACTCTCTCTCATCTCTGGGAGTGCATTAGAGCACAAGGGAGATAAAAATGTCATTTTGACTCCTGTGGAAGCTACTGGCAAACTTTATCTGAACATCTTCCTTTCTTAAGAGACAAGTTAAGCTTGGAAAGTGGTTTTTTTTTTTTTTTTTAAAGGAAATACAAATGACTTATTGAAGAAAGCATATTTCATAGCATTCAAGTAAAGAGGAAAAATCAGAATATAGACAGATGAGCAGCTCTTCAATTATTTGAAATGTTTACTTACAGGTCATAGTAAGCAATAAGCAAAAGAGTATGAATACAAGGTTTTTTCTAAACATGAACATCTTGGAATTCAAGTGTGGTATTTTAAAGTTAATGTTGGGCAAGGGGCATGGGGGAGGGATGGGTTGAGAGTTTAGGACTAGCAGATAAACACACTATTATGTTTTAATACAAAATGGATAAATAGTATATAGCACAGTGAACTACAATCAATATACTGTGATGAACCATTAAAAAGTCATAATACTCCTAAGATGCAAAAGTTAATTGAAATTCTTAAAGTAAGTGACAGTAAAAAATAAAAAACATGTAAGACTGTCTATAATATCAACGTTGTATTTTAAGTGAAAAACTGTTAATTGCTCAATCATGCACAACCCTTTGTGACCCCATGGACTGTATCCTGCCAGGTTCCTCTGTCCATGGGATTCCTCAGGCAAGAATACTGGAGTGAGTTGCCATTTCCTCCTCCAGGGGATCTTTCCCACCCAGGGACTGAACCCACGTCTCCTGCTTGGCAGGAGGATTCTTTACCACTAAGCCACCAGGGAAACCTCATCATTTTATACTATGAACAAAATGTTTTAAGAGTACAGTCGACCCTAGGTGTCTACTGGGCTTTGGTTCCAGGACCACCCAAGGACACCAAAAGCCAAGAATATTCATTCCCTTATATCAGCATACAATTGTGTAGTATTTTCATATAAGCTATACACTTCTCCAGGGTACTTTTCATCATCTCTAGATGACTTAAAGCAACTAATGCAAAGTAAATGTTATGTAAGTAGTTGTAAATAGAATGTAAACACTATGTAAATAGTTTTTGGCTATGGCAAATTGAAGTTTTGCTTTTGCAACTTTCGGGATTTATTTTCTTGAACATTTATTGAATCTGTGCATGCAGAACCACCTATACAGAGGCTGACTGTCGTGCACTATTAGATAATAACTGTTATAAATGACCACCAAAAAACTGATGCTTTCAAACTACAGTGCTGGAGAAGGAGAGTCCCTTGGACAGCAAGGAGAACAAACTAGTCTGTCAGAGGAACTCAACCCATAAGTTGAGACGACTTGGGACGACTCATGCTGAAGCTCCAATACTGTGGTCACCTGATGCGAAGAGCTGACTCACTGGAAAAGACTCTGATGCTAGGAAAGACTGAGGGCAAGAGAAGAAGGAGACGACAGAGGATGAGACGGTTGGATGGCATCACCAACTCAATGGACATCAATTTGAGCTATCTCTGGGAGATGGTGAAGGATAGGGAGCCTGGTGTACTACAGTCCATGGGGGTGGAGTTGGACATGACTTAGCAACTGAAGGACAACATTAAAGATGGAAAAGAAAACTCTCGAAGGTGACAAAGCAGATTTAAGCAGTCGGTTTTGATGCAAAAGAAAACCCTCCCCTCACCCTTCCACCTGAGAAACAGCCTCTTGAGTGAATCTAATCTTAAGAAATAGCTCCTCCCTTGGTGTAGCTGACACAACTATAACTTAAGTCTTTGCAATTTGAAAAAAAAAAATATTTGCTTAATGTAAGCCATGTTTTCTGTGCTGCCTTGAGCACTTTATAACACAAGTAGGAACAATGTCTGTTTTTTCAGGGTATTCTCCTTATGGTATTGCCTGGGTGCATGACATGAGTTTTCCAACCCTGATATCATCATGGTTATATGACTGCCTGTAACTAATCATTTCATAAAAACCAACAACCTGCCTAGCTTTTAAAGTGTGAACATGACAATGCCCACAATTTAAAGCATGGTGCCTGCACTCTAATACCCTTCAGTTGTGTCTGATTCTTAGTAGCCCTATGGACTATAGCCTCCCCAGGGTCCTCTGTCCATGGGATTCTCCAGGCAAGAATACCAGAGTGGGTTGCCATGCCCTCCTCTAGGAGATCTTCCTGACACAGGGATCAAACACAGGTCTCTTGTATTGCATGAAAATTCTTTACCTTTGAGCTACCAGGAAGTCCAATTTAAAGCAGACCCATCAAGAAAAGAAAATATAGAGAATAGAAATCCACTTGTGACATGTTGACATGAGCTGTCACTGAACTGGCTCGAACTAATCAGCCAAATGTTTTCTTTGTTTGGGATTAATTTCCCTCCTCTACATGAGGTTTTATACTCTTTACTGCTTGATGGAATCTCCTTTAGTGGAGATCTTACATATTTGGTTGCAATAGTCAATAACATCTGAAATTTTTCAATGGTAAATTGGGATGGAGACTGTAGGATTAACAATCCTTTTTTGATTAATTTATACACACACACATATAAGTCAAGATCAGTGCTCTTCCAATTATACCAAAAGTGAAACACATTAACATTAACATGAGGCCTGATTCGTTGGCAACTGCTGCAACCACCAACCAGTCTCCACCCGTCTTCAGCTGTTAACATCTGATTGGAGAGCTCGTCCCTCAGCAAATTTTGACACCTCTTTTAAAGCACTTTGTAAGGACTTCCCAGGTAACTCAGTGGTAAAGAACCCACCTGCAATTGCAGGAGACATAAGAGACACCAATTCAACCCCTGGATTGAGAAGATCCCCTGGAGAAGGAAACGGCAACCCACTCCAGTATTCTTGCCTGGAGAATTCCATGGACAGATGAACCTGGTTAGCTATAGTCCATAAGGTCACAAAGAGTCAGACACCACTGAGCACACACGCAGAAGCTGCTGAACAATCTTACTATATTATTAAAACCCTTTGTAATTTAGAGCTAGACTGCTTCTCACCCATTTCCAGCCCTGGTGCTGAGCTCCACCTCAGGCGATGGATTATCTGTACTTACATTTTAGTTCCTTAATTAATTACTGCTGCTTCTGAATGGCTAACCCTTGGCAGAATCAATCAAAATCCCTCTACTTCTGTTTATTTCCCCAGGTGAAATTCTAAAGGGACAGAAGAAGCCAAAGTTATCTCTTTTCTCCTGATGAGCCACAAATGTTTTACAGGCAATCAACATCACAGCGGCCAGCTGTTATCTCCAGAAGGCAGCCTACCTTTCTATATCTTAAAGAAACCTGAATACTGCTTCTCTTTCACCGTTTTTTCTCTGCACTCTCCCAACCATAGTTTCTCTTGATAAATCAACAAATATTTGTTCTGTCTTTGCTCTGAGTCCGGTACTGTTCTCAGTTCAGTGATTATGTCAAGTGAATCAAAAATGGAATTCATTGCCAGAAAGAACTTAGTGAAAACACTGTTTCAAGGACTCAGTGCTACAATGATGATGTAACAGGAGGGTGTGCTAGACAAAGTCCGTGAATCTCTTAAAAGGAGGGAAGACCTCTTGGAAAAGATGATATTTGATTGCTGGCTTAGACAAATAGTAAAAAGCTTTGTGGAAACCTTGGGAAAGAGGGAATCAAGCAGAGGGTATCAAGCAGAAGGAACAGCAGGTAGCATGTTGCTAAGACACGAATTCTTAGTTACATTAGAGAATCATATCTAGTGAAACAAAGGATAGAGGAGGACCTATGAGGGCTTCACATGCCAGAGAAAATCCTATTTTTCCATGTGAACTGCGAAGTAAAGGAATGATTAGATTTTATATAAGGAAGATAGCATTAGTAAAATCCTCCATGCTGTGAAAACAAATCAACTATACAGGGAAAGCATGTCTATGTATGGTTGAGTCACTTAAATTGTTCACGTGAAACCATCGTTAATCAGCTATACTGTTAAAGCAAAATAAAAGTTTAAAAACAAACAAACATTAAAAAAACCCAACCATATGGGGAAAGACTGGAGAAAAACAAATCAGTTAGGAAGTTGTGGTGGTGGTAAGTTGCTTCAGTCATGTCCAACTCTTTGCAACCCTATAGACTGTAGCCAGTCAGGCTCCTCTGTCCATGGGGTTCTCCAGGCAAGAATACTGGAGTGGGTTGCCATTTCCTCCTCCACAGTTAGGAAGCCACTGGTAGCCAAGGAATCATGGTGGCTTGGACCAAGATATCGCTGGCAGAAATGCTGAGACATGTCTGGCTGTGAAGCATGTGCTGGAGATAAAGCTGGCATTTTCTGATGGACTGGACATGGACTTGAAGAGAGAATCAAGGGTTCTAGGCACCAGCTTGAATGACTGAGGGAATGGGTGTCCCTCACTAGGGTCTTGCTGAGCACTCAGCTGTGTCTCCCTCCACCTAACTGCATATGTTGAAACTCTAACTTGAAGGTTTGGAGAGGAAGACATTTGGGGGCTTGTTTGGTCCAGGTGGTGACATAACGGTGAGGTCCTCATAATACTGAGGGATTGCATTCTTGCTCAGTTGCTCAATCGTGTCTGTTTATGACTCCCTGGACTATGGCCCACCAGGCTCCTCTGTCCATGGAACTTCCCAGGTAAGAATACTGGAGTGGAGGAGTGGATTTCCATTTCCTCCTCCAGAGGATCTTCCTGACCCAGGGATTAAACCTGTATCCCTTGCGTCTCCTGCATTGCAGGTAGAATGGATTATTTACCACTGAGCCACCTGGGAAGCCCCATTGTAGGGTTACTGGGTTGGGAAGAGTCCCCTAGAGAAGAGAATGGTTACCCACTCCAGTATTCTAACTTGGAGAATTCCATGGACTGTATAGTCCATGTGGTTTCAAAGAGTCAGACAGGACTGAGTGACTTTCACTTCATTTTTTTCCCCACAATAAGATGAAGGTACAGTGAGTGTTCCTATCCATACCTTGATCCAGGAACAGCCACATGGGCACTGGGCACAAAGCTGGCCGTCTGCAAGCCTGGAAGAAGCCTCCTGCCTGAACTGGCCCTTGCTGGGACCCTCACCTCAAAGTCCCAGCCTCTGAACTGTCAGAAGACAAATTTCTGTTGTTTAAGTCACAGTCTATGGTGTTAAGGGAGCCTGTGTTAAGACGGATGAGTAGGAAGTAGGGGTGGACAGTGCTTGTGGTGAGGAACTGAATGGTTTTATGCTGTCCTAGAAATCCGAGATGCTTGCCAGACAGTCTGGTGGAGATGGCAAGGATTCAGTTACATTTACATTTTACATGGTTTTCAGGGTCCTCAGTGTATAGGATATGTGAAAGTTCTGAAACTAGAGGCATTACTAAGGAAAAAGCGTAGAGGAAAGAAAAGAAAATATGAGGACCAAATCCTTTGTCCTCACAAAATGTATTCATTAGAAGATAGATGAAGAGAGAGAACTGAGTAAAATTTACCAGTCAGATAGTAATGGATCCGTCAAGTGTAGTGTTACATAAGTCCAGGGGGAAAACTCCTTTCAGGTATGGAGGACCAGTGGGCTTCCTCATTCTGTCACAGTGGTGACTTCAGATTCCTTGAGCAAACCATCCGCTATAACACTGGCTTAAAAAAAAATCCCTAGATATGTGGGATGGGGGTGAGGTGGGAGGCTCAGGAGGGAAAGAATATACGCATACCTATAGCTGATGGCATTGTGGTAAGAGACTAACAACATTGTAAAGCAACTGTACAGTAATTTTCAAAAAACCCACAAATGAGCTAACTTACAGATAAGATCCCAAATACACAAAGGACAATAACCAGACTACTATACATAAAAGTAGCACTTCGATCCACAACCAGAAATACTCTGCTCTGGAAATCCCTTTTCTACAATAAGCAGCACGGTCAGACTTGAAGGATGTCAGACCATCATATCCAATAACAATTCAGAAAGCCAACTAACATCTGTAACAATCAACCTCTCATGACCAGGAGTTGATGAATAGATGACAGACCCCATTTCTGTTTCTGCCGCTTATGTAGGACCGACCAGAGAAAGAAAAAATGCTCACCCTCATCAATAAGACGCCATGCCCTGCTTCAACAGTCTGCCTGCCTTCAGCATCTCTGGGCCAACGCCCTCCATCCAGGACACACTGAACCCCCCATCTTCTAAAGCTTGCCCTCTCCTCTCCTCCGCCTGCCTTGGTGTCTCTGCTGTGATACAAGTCATAGCAGACTTCCTGTAATTTTAGCAAACTCAGAATAAATGGTTTTGCTTGTTCTCACTTGGCTGCTCTTCATTTATTTCCATACAGACAAATGCTACCTTAAACTCATTGACCAACTGGCCAGAAACAAGAAAAAAACAAAATACTGATGAGGTGAGCTGGATGCCGAATGAGCTTTATACACAGAGAAAATGAACCATAGCGCTGACCTTGAGCTTTACTTCTTTGTGAAGTCATGGAGTCAAAAGAAGATGCAATAAGATAATTCCAGGTGGCAGAGAAATCCTAACACGACAATATTTTAATAACAATGGTGCCCTCTCCATCATTAACATGAGATGGAATTTAAAACTTACCTCTCCCTTGCAGCAAAGAAAATGTTTGCCCTTAATGGTGGTGAGGTCCAGTTGAAAGGTGCTGGGGGTCAGAGTATTCCTGGAGTGTATGTCGAAGTGAGTAGCTAAGCAAGGTGCCTCTGACCCAGCCTCCTTCTCCCCGAATCCTCATAAGTGGCACCCGGGTGAGTCCATGTTACCAAGCCCACATGTGGCTCATTATCATTAAGCCCTGGTTTTTGGAGCCTCTTTTAAAAAAATAAAATAAACACCACATTCTCTACCCTCATTAAACAGGCTGCACTCATTCTATCAGATCTCTGTTGTTTTAAATGCAACTGTTTCAAAATGAACAAAACAATCTCAGTTTCTACAATTCTGGGATCAATGCAACTACCTGAACATCTTGGCTCTTCTCATATATTTGGATACATGTAATAATATTTTATAGTCACCAAGATGAAGGGAATATCAAACTTATTTTCCCATTGAATGATTTTGCAAAGATATTATCCCAGCGCTGGCGTTTTGACTAATATAAACACCAGTCAAACTGGTGTTTGACTAAAACACATTTTGTCTTTCTAGAGTTCAGGCAATGAAGAGAGTCTCATTTACTATGGAGTCATCTTCTGCTCTTTAGTTCTTTTATAATTCTATTTGTGTTTTGGCTACGACGAGTCTTGCCTGCAGCGCAGGTTCTGGAATTGCAGCGAGTGGGGCGAGGCTGTTTCAGCGGAAGGGCTTCTCGCTGCAGGGGCTTCTCTGTCACAGAGCGCATGCTCAGGAGCTGCCCGCGGCTTAGCTGCTCCTTAGTATGTGGGCTCTTCTTGGATCAGGGATCTAATTCTTCTTGCATCAGGGGTCTTCTTCATTGGCAGGTGGACTCATTACCACTGAGCCATCAAGAAATCCCTCTTTAGTTATTTCTTAAACACTTTTTAAAAATTTCTTTCTTCTTGTTTTTAATCTCTTCCTGATTTCCAGTCTCTTTTCGATCAAGTAGCCCCAAATTCAAGTAAGTAACTGTGGATAATAGTTTGACCTGAAAATATAGTTGTTAAGTCACCTTTTGTTTCAGCCACAAAGCCTCCTTTCTGTAGATTCACAGAATATACCTTGACTATTCTAGCTAGAGTCAGGCTGTGCACTTGGTATTTCCACATCCATGAATGCTCCTGGCTGGCAGGCCCCTTACCTAGTATCTTCCTTTGTCCCCAGACCACCTTATCTGAGATGCTGGAGAAGCAACCCATTGAGAATATAATCTCCATTTACCCTCTGCTATTACCTTCTTGAGTGAGCATTCAGTCACTCAGTTGTGTCTGACTCTTTGTGAACCCACAGACTGTAGTCCACCAGGCTCCTCTGCCCATGGGATTCTTCAAGCAAGAATATTGTAGTGAGTTGCCATTTCCTTCTCCAGGGCATTCTTCCAACCCAGGAAACAAATCCCCATCTCCTGCATTGGCAGGTGGATTCTTTACCACTGAGCCACCAAAGAAGCCCATTACCTCCTTACCCAGTTGATATTTCTTCGAAAAGCTTTACATTACATTATACCTATAAATACAGATATGTGTGGACATTCCTCTTCCTACCCTTTTCACTACGTACAAGAAAAGTTCAGAAAGCAAGTCTGTTTTCTGCTCTTTTCATATTATATTCCAGCACCATACCTAGTACAAAGTAGGCTTTCAACTAATATTTGTGGAATGACTAAATCAGTCAAGATAAATATCAAATCCCCAATGAGGGATTCTGTGGGTGAGGTGTCCTAGTTACAGCCCCATTTATGGCTTATGGGTCTTGCTGAAGGTACACATTTGTTGGCAGATAATATTGTATGGGGAATTTATGACCAATACATATCTGTACACTGCATATATTATGATTAATCTGTTAATTCTGGAGAATCTCTTTAATGCTGAATAGTGGCTGAATGAATCTGAGCATCATTATTAACTATAATTTTAAGATTTTTTTTCCATGCTGATGGAATTTAGCTGATTTTAATCATCTCTCTTGACCTAGATTACAAACTATACTGAAAATATGTATATTCAGGCTATAAGCCCAACTATCATTAATATATCAGGGAAAGATTCTCCTCACATTTAAGCATCTTTTTCAGACTCCACCAGGAAAGAATAATTTCTGCACAATCTCTTGAGGGGTCCATGAGCCCATCTGTATTTGCTGTGTGAATAAAAACCTGTCTGTGGCAAGCACACCAGACCTGACATTTGTGCAAGAGACAAGCGAGCCTTCATCATCCCTGGCTGGTAATGTCAAGTGGGTGGACAGTGGAAGCCCAGAGCAGGGATGCACCTGAAAGGATGTTTGTGTGGCTTACTGGAGCATGCTCCTTCCAAAATATCCATGGTAGAGAAGAAGTTGGGGGATTCCTGGGGGCTGAATGGTAAAGAATCCACCTGCAATGCAGGAGATGTCAGTTCAATCCCTGCATCAGGAAGATCCCCAGGAGAAGGAAATGGCAACCCACTCCAGTATTCTTGCCTAGAGAATCCCATGGACAGAGGAGCCCAGCAGGATACAGTCCATGGAGTTGCAAAGAGTTGGACAAAACTGAGCGACCTAAACAATAACAACAACATGTTCTACAAGGCACTTGGACACAGAATTTGAGAGGGAGGTCTGAAATAACCTTAGAGATTAGGAGGCAGATCATGGGGTAAAGTAGTGTGTTTAGAAGTCCCTCTAAGCACGGGTGGCTGGGACCGGCACACTAAGCACGATGGAGAGGAGTTACCCCACATCCGAGGCCAGGGGCAGCAGCTGAGAGGGCTAGGCTGCAACGGCGCAGGAACAGCCATGAGGAGCTACCCCATGTCCAAGGCCAGGGACAGCGGTGGGGAGGAACAACCCCACGTCCAAGGAGCGGTGGCTGTGTGGGCACAGGAGGGCCTAGTTGAAGGTCAGGAAGGGCGGTGGTGAGGAGATACCCCTCGTCCAAGGTAAGGAGCAGTGGCTGTGCTTTGCTGGAGTAGCCATGAAGAGATACTCCACACCCAAGGTAAGAGAAACCCAAGTAAGATGGAGGGTGTTGCAAGAAGGCATCAGAGGGCAGACACACTGAAACCATACTCACAGAAAACTAGTCAGTCTAATCACTCTAGGACCACAGCCTTGTCTAACTCAATGAAACTAAGCCATGCCTGCGGGTCAACCCAAGATGGGCGGGTCATGGTGGAGAGGTCTGACAGAATGTGGTCCACTGGAGAAGGGAATGGCAAACTACTTCAGTATTCTTGCTTTGCAAACCCCATGAACAGTATGAAAAGGCAAAATGATAGGAAACTGAAAGAGGAACTTCCCAGGTCAGTAGGTGCCCGATATGCTACTGGAGATCAGTGGAGAAATAACTCCAGAAAGAATGAAGGGATGGAGCCAAAGCAAAAACAATACCCAGCGGTGGATGTGACTGGTGATAGAGGCAAGGTCCAATGCTGTAAAGAGCAATAGTGCATAGGAACCTGGACTGTCAAGTCCACGAATCAAGGCAAATTGGAAATGGTCAAACAAGAGATGGCAAAAGTGAACATCAACATTCTAAGAATCAGTGAGCTAAAATGGGCTGGAATGAGTGAATTTAACTCATATGACTGTTATATCTACTACTGCGGGCAGGAATCCCTCAGAAGAAAGGGAGTAGCCATCATGGTCAACAAAAAACTCCGAAATGCAGTACTTGGATGCAATCTCAAAAATGACAGAATGATCTGTTGTCTCCAAGGAAAACCATTCAATATCACAGTTATCCAAGTCTATGCCCCAACCAGTAATGCTGAAGAAGCTGTAGTTGAACAGTTCTATGAAGAGCTACATGACCTTTTAGAACTAACACCCAAAAAGATGTCCTTTTCATTATAGGGGATTGGAATGCTAAACTAGGAAGTCAAGAAACACCTGGAGTAACAGGCAAATTTGGCCTTGGAATGCAGAATGAAGCAGGGCAAAGACTAATAGAGTTTTGCCAAGAAAATGCACTGATCATAGCAAACATCCTCTTCCAGCAACACAAGAGAAGACTCTACACATGGACATTACCAGATGGTCAACACTGAAATCAGATTGATTATATTCTATGCAGCCAAAGATGGAGAAGCTCTATACAGTCAACAAAAACAAGACCAGGAGCTGACTGTGGCTCAGAAAATGAACTCCTGACTGCCAAATTCAGACTGAAATGGAAGAACGTAGGGAAAACCGCTAGACCATTCAGGTATGACCTAAATCAAATCCCTTATGATTATACAGTGGAAGTGAGGAATAGATTTAAGGGCCTAGATCTGATAGATAGAGTGCTTGATGCACTATGGAATGAGGTTCGTGAAACTGTACAGGAGACAGGGATCAAGACAATCCCCATAGAAAAGAAAGGCAAAAAAACAAAATGGTTGTCTGGGGAGGCCTTACAAACAGCTGTGAAAAGAAGAGAGGTGAAAAGCAAAGGAGAAAAGGAAAGATATAAGCATCTGAGTGCAGAGTTCCAAAGAATAGCAAGGAGAGATAAGAAAGCCTTCTTCAGCAATCAATGCAAAGAAATAGAGGAAAAGAACAGAATGGGAAAAACTAGAGATCTCTTCAAGAAAATTAGAGATACCAAGCAAACATATCATGCAAAGATGGGCTCGATAAAGGACAGAGATGGTATGGACCTAATAGAAGCAGAAGATATTAAGAAGAGGTGGCAAGAATACACAGAGGAACTGTACAAAAAGATCCTCACAACCCAGATAATCACGTTGTTGTGATCACTCATCTAGAGCCAGACATCCTGGAATGTAAAGTCAAGTGGGCCTTAGAAAGCATCACTACAAACTAAGCAGGTGGAGGTAACGGAATTCCAGTTGAGCTATTTCAAATCCTAAAAGATGATGCTGTGAAAGTGTTGCACTCAATATGCCAGCAAATTTGGAAAACTCAGCAGTTGCCACAGGACTGGAAAAGGTCCTGTTTTAATTCCAATCCCAAAGAAAGGCAATGCCAAAGAATGCTCAAACTACCACACAATTGCACTCATCTCACATGCTAGTAAAGTAATACTCAAAATTCTCCAAGCCACACTTCAGCAATATGTGAACCATAAACTTCCTGATGTTCAAGCTGGTTTTAGAAAAGGCAGAGGAACCAGAGATCAAATTGCTAACATTGGCTGGATCATGGGAAAAGCAAGTGAGTTCCAGAAAAACATCTATTTCTGCTTTATTGACTATGCCAAAGCCTTTGACTGTGTGGATCACAACAACCTGTGGAAAATTCTGAGAGAGATAGGAATACCAGACCACCTGACCTGTCTCTTGAGAAATCTGTATGCAGGTCAGGAAGCAACTGTTAGAACTGCACATGGAACAACAAACTGGTTCCAAATAGGAAAAGGAGTATGTAAAGGCTGTATATTGTCACCCTGCTTATTTAACTTATATGCAGAGTACATCCTGGGAAATGCTAGGCTGGAAGAAGCACAAGCTGGAATCAAGATTTCTGGGAGAAATATCAGTAACCTCAGATATGCAGATGATACCACCCTTATGGCAGATAGTGAAGAGGAACTCAAAAGCCTCTTGATGAAAGTGAAAGAGGAAAGCGAAAAAGTTGGCTTAAAGCTCAACATTCAGAAAACGAAGATCATGGCATCTGGTCCCATCTCTTCATGGGAAATAGATGGGGATAGTGGAAACGGTGTCAGATTTTTTTTTGGGGGGGCTCCAAAATCACTGCAGATGTGACTGCAGCCATGAAATTAAAAGACGCTTACTCCTTGGAAGAAAAGTTATGACCAACCTAGAGAGCATATTCAAAAGCAGAGACATTACTTTGCTGACTAAGGTCCATCTAGTCAAGGCTATGGTTTTCTCTGTGGTCATGTATGGATGTGAGAGTTGGACTGTGAAGAAGGCTGAGTGCCGAAGAATTGATGCTTTTGAACTGTGGTGTTGGAGAAGACTCTTGAGAGTCCCTTGGACTGTAAGGAGATCCAATCAGTCCATTGTGAAGGAGATCAGCCCTGGGATTTCTTTGGAAGGAATGATGCTAAAGCTGAAACTCCAGTACTTTGGTCACTTCATGTGAAGAGCTGACTCACTGGAAAAGACTCTGATACTGGGAGAGATTGAGGCCAGGAGTAGAAGGGGATGACAGAGGATGAGATGGCTGGATGGCATCACTGACTCTATGGACGTGAGTCTGAGTGAACTCCGGGAGTTGGTGATGGACAGGGAGGCCTGGTGTGCTGCGATTCATGGGGTCGCAAAGAGTTGGACATGACTGAGCGACTGAACTGAACTGAACTGCAACCAAGAGACTGTTTTTGGAATCATGGGGCTGGGAAGCTGCCATAGTTAGTTAAGGAGCTTTTATGCACAGAATGGATAAACAAGAAATTCCTACTATATAGCACAGAGAACTATATCCAATATCCTGCAATAGACCATAATGGAAAAGAATATAAAAAGAGAATGTGTGTGTATATATACATACACACACATATATATGTGTGCATATATATGTGGATATATATACATATATATATGTGTGTTCATACATATATAGATACACACATATGTGTGTTTGCATATGTGTGTGTATGTAACTGAAGCAGCTTGCTGTTCAGCAGAAATTAATGCAACATTGTAAACCAACTATATATACTTCAGCTAAAAAGGAAACTATAAGAGAAGACTGAAGGACAGAGTTGGCGTGGGAGACACAAATATGTAAAATCTATAAACAATCTGTAAAGGATGGACATTCAAAATGATTCCTGTGCTTCTGGAGTGAACACCTTTGGTAGAGACAAGGGCAGGCATGGGGTGAACATCAAGACATTAGCTTTAGACACTTTAAATTAGGCAGTGGGGTTAAGTTTTCACTTGAATGACACATGCAAGTGCAGATGTGTTCAAGGAAACCATTGGGTACACGTGTCTGGAGCTCTGATCTGAGCTACACATGCAAACTGGGCAGTCATGCCAAACAGAAAGAATTTGCAGACACAAAATAAAAAGAATCACTTAGGTGAGTAAACAGAGAGAACTAAAGGAAGGAGAAGAGATGAGATGAGATAAGTGGGTCATGGAGAGTCTTGGGGCACCTCTACATGGAGAAGTCTGATGAAGAAGGTAACACAAGGAAGGAGTCTTGAAGGTAGAACTTGTGTCTGCTGGCCCTGAATGCTTGTTTTATTCTGTCTTTTAAAGTAGGAGACCCTAGAGATGGGCATGTCTAAGATGTAGTCTCTGACTGATGAAGTGGGGGAGAAGGGGACTAATCAAAAGAGGAAAGTCCTTAAGAATACAAGGTGGGTTAAGGATCATGGTCTCCACTACCATGTGTTAAACAGATAACTAGTGGGAAGCTGCTGTATAGCACAGGGAGCTCAGCTCAGCACTTTGTGGTGACCTAGAGAGGTAGGTTTGGGGTTCGATGGGAAAGAGGCTCAAGAGGGAGGGAATATATGTATACACATGACTGATTCACATTGTTACACATGGCAGAAACACAATATTGTAAAGCAATTGCACTCCAATAAAGAATTAAAATAAATTCCCTGGTGGCTCAGAAGGTAAAAGTATCTGCCTACAATGCGAGAGACCTGGGTTCAATCCCTGGGTTGGGAAGATCCCCTGGAGAAGGAAATGGCAACCCACTCCAGTCTCTTGGCTGGAAAATCCCTTGGACGGAGGAGCCTGGTAGGCTACAGCCCATGGGGTCCCAAAGAGTAGGACACGACTGGGCGACTTCACTATTACTAAAGGTAAATTATAATGGAAAAGAAAAAAAAAATCTGGGACATTTCATCCCTGTAATAAGGAGAAAGGCAGGGATACAGGCACATGCTAATTTGTCTGGGTAGATTTGGTAGAGAGAAGGCCAAGAAATTTTCATCCAGTTGCTTCTCTTTGTGAAGTATGAGACAGCTCATTAGCTGAGAATGCAAGGCCATGTGGAAGGATGTGCTAGTATTTACGAGACTGCCATGTTCTATTGACATGGTCAATGCAGCTTCTCTGGGCAGCAGATGATGTCAACCACGGATGATTCCAGAGAACTCAGGCTCTGCCAGTCCACAGAGGGAACAAAGGGATCCACTCACTTATCACCAAAATTCAGAACATCTGCAAGAAGTCCTGGAGCTGAGCAGAAGCTCCCCCAGAGTAGCAATTTCTTAAAAAAAAAAAAAAAAAAAAAAAGTCTAAATCAGACCCCATAACAATATTAAATAAAGATGTGGTCTATAGTCCCAAAAACAAAGAAACAGCAAGCTAGCTGCTTTGGGGTTTATCTTACACTGAAGTGAAGCAAGTCATTGGAATAATTGAAAATCAAAAACATTCATCTTCTTAATGTTTCCATAAGTAAAAGTTTTTCATAACGACGATTCTTAAAGTCTACAAATGACTTCACCTAAGGCAAAGATCTCAAAGGTGATCAGATTGCTTTCTCCTTTTCTGTTGCTATCACAGGTGATGCAGTGGGAAGAGACTGAGCATGAATTCAGGAGAACCTGGGTCCAAGCAAAAGCAATGTTGTAGGATCCTTAATAGAAGGGTTACCCATACTACCCAGGGCACCTGTGCTTCTCTGCATACACCTGGGGGAAGAAGGCCTGCACGAGGGTGTAAGAGTGTTAACAGATGTAAAGGGCCTGGCATGTTATTACACAGCAGAAGCACCGAAGACACTGTGGCTTCCCCACCACAGTGACTGTCATACACGTGACAGCACCATGGCAACTGTCATACTGACCACTACTCGAGGACTGGGAGCAGTTAATCTAAAATGCCAGACTTATTGCAGAAAGAACTTGTTACAAGCAATAAGTGTATATCTAGAATATTAATTTTTATAAAAATGATACACATGCATGTACCCACATGCACAGGCCTTATACACGCATGCATACACATGCACACACACATAGCCCATAGCCCAAACATACTCTTAACACCAATGAAATTCATCACGCACTGCAAAATACTACATTATGTTAACACATAATACAGACTGCACTGTGTAAGAAAGAGACAAAAATAATGTCACTTATTCTTGTCTTATTATTCCTCTGATACAAGAAAGGCAGAATAGCTTGCACAAAAATAGCTCCATACCATGCTTAGGACCTACATACTTTTTAAAAAGCAGTAACTTTCCCTAAGATGTAGGGTAACAGTATATTTTTGGTTGAATATTTTTATAGATTTTGATATTATTAGTATTTATTTTTGAAATACTTTGAGAAATGTGTCCAGGAAAAAAGTCTTTTGTTATGAAAATAAATGTTAAAAATGGAAATTTCTTTTAGCTGGAGCTCAAATGGAGAAATTTCCGAAAAGAGAAGCAGTGAGTCCTTTTTAATTTTACAGGTTATTGCAATCTTCATTCCAGATCACAGATTGCCATTTATCCTGTGGTATGTCAGCCAAATTTGACAGGAAAGATTTCTTTGCTCTACATTTCAATATGGATTGATGTTACTGTCATATGGAAAATTTAAACTTGCAACTTAATATGTTTTTTGATGGAAATGTTTAGGGAGATTTGGAGAGAGATAAGCAGAGACATCACTTTGCCACAATTGTCTGGATAGTCGCAGCTATGGTTTTTCCAGTAGTCATGTATGAATGTGAGAGTTGGGCCATAAAGAAGGCTGAGCACTGAAGAACTGATGCTTTCAAACTGCGGTGCTGGAGGAGACTGCTGAGAGCCCCTTGTACTGCAAGGAAATCAAACCTGTCAATCCTAAAGGAAATCAACCCTGAATATTCATTGGAAGGACCGATGCTGAAGCTCCAGTTCCAACACTTTGGCCATCTGATGTGAAAAACTGACTCACTGGTAAAAGATCCTGATGCTGGGAAAGACTGAGGGCAGGAGGAGAAGGGGGCAATGGAGGATGAGACCAGATATGGATGCTGACAGGACCACCGTGAGGGGAATGGCACATGCTATTGACTTTGTCCTGGATTGTTCAATTAATCAACGTGGTGAGACATGTGAATAACCCCATTTGGTTTCCAATCAAGTCCCCAGATTGGAAGAAGTGTTGTCAACCCCACCTCAGCTATGCGACAAGCTCCACACCCACGCTCTACAATTTATCATTGCAGTTTGCATCTTAAAATTCTATTTAACCTAACTCTCTCTCCACTCAGAACCATCTGACACATTCTAGTGGAGACAAATGCTCTTGGACATTAAAAACATATTCAGCAGTCACATCACCCTCTGCCTCATGCCCCAAAAGTATAAAGCAAGGAAGGTTAATATACAGACCATTGAAATTATTTCCACTGCTATGACCCAAAATACACGTTAGAAAACCAATATGTCTCAAAGTTTTCGAATATCTGACCTCAAGCTTTTCTTAATCAGTCATTGACTATAATGGTTCAGGTCAAAGCTGGTTCAGACATGAAGGCAGAAGTCACCAATAGCCCAAAATCATAATGTTGACATGATTATCACTCTCTTCAAACAAGCAAGGGGAAGAAAAAAATCTGATAGAAGGCAATGCAATTTGTATAAGATGTTCTTGAATGATTTGACTGCAATGCCTACAATATTTAATATGGCTAGTATTTGGATTGACAGTTAATGTTTAGCCTGTGATATTACCAGAGATCCTGGAATAGGTTTAAATCAGGAACATGTGTTTCAAAAAGGGAGTGTGTTCTTTTGGAAAGGATGCAACTTGATGCAAATTACTGGGTGGAGAAAATGAACTAGTAAAGTAGGAAAAGCATTTGGATGGTGCACTGCTCATTGCATGTGGGTATACAACGTAACACTACAGGCAAAAGGTGAATGGGGACTCATAGACATTAAAGAACAGAGCTTATTTTTTCAGAGAAGTATTACTGCATGCAAGTCTCAGCCACATACTTAAAAATGTTTTGTGATATTGAAGACAGTCCAAATAAAGACAATAAAAGTGATTTAAAGTACAGAAAACCCGATCTCTAGGCAAGGCCAACAAAAATACACTTGTGCACCCCTGCAGGAACACAGAGGAACCATGGAGACTGGCAATAGCCCTGAAAAGAACACGCTAACTTAGGGCTTTAAATAGTCATTCTAGGTCAATCAACGACTTCTATAATGACAAAGAAGCAAAAGAGTCCTGTTTAATTGCAATGCAGAGGTTTTCAACGTGCTTTCTTCAGAGGCATATGTATTTATAAAACAAAATAAACAGAAAAAAAAATGTGCAGCATATAAGAAAAAGCTGGAAGTAACTCAGTTTTAGGGAGAAAAAAATCGGTAATGTTTCACTTTAAATTGGGACATTGTTCAGTTAGGAAAAAAAATTCATTTATGGTTCCTTTATTTTTTTTTTTAATTAAATTTATTTATTTTTTAAATTACAATACTGTATTTGTTTTGCCATACATTGACACGAATCAGCCATAGGTGAACACAATATGGTTCCTTTAATTTCACATTGATGGACATGTGTCTGGCTCTTTGACTCCATGCACTGCAGCCCTCCAGGCTCCTCTGTCCATGTGATTCTCCAGGCAAGAATACTGGAGTGGGTTGCCATGACCTCCTCCAGGGGATCTTCCTGACCCAGGGATTGAACATTTGTCTCCCACAGCTCCTACATTGGGAGGCGGATTCTTTACCACTCACGTCACCTGAGCGCCACCTTCGAAGCCCATACGATATGAAAGTAAATTAACAGATTATATTCAGAGGCTGCTCCTTCCTCCAGGCCCCCTCCCACCACCACCCCCAAGAAAGTTGGAAAACTCATTTAGGGAGGGGTTTGTCCTGTCGTAACCCACACGCACTCAGCGGTCTGGTCCGCCCCTCACAAAGCTGGCACTAAGACAGATAAAAGGTCTTCAGAGCAGTGGGAAGCAGATGAAATTCTGGCTGGTGAGGAACGACTTCACTTACTCTGGTGCCAACAACTGTTAGGCAGTAATTTGGTTCCACATCGCTCCTAGTAATCGAATGCACTTTACAGAGCACCCTGCCAGAACCCACACAAACGGGAAAGGGGGCGGAAATGACTTTTATTCAACTTATTAAATTTCACATCACTTCTCCTTAGTAGTAAAAGCAGCAGAAAGGAGATGAAGTGATGAGCTGTGATCGTGGGCCAGGCAGGGTTCTCCGGGGCTCTGTGCTGGTGGGAGTTGTTAGGAAACTAAGCAGCCCAACCCAGGTTTGTATTCTTTGGACTTTCTCTTCACGTCACCAACTTTCTCCCAAAACTAGGACACAGAGCCAAGTGACTTCAGTCATAGGAAAACTGTGGTCCTCTACTAGAACCACGCTATTAAAATGAGTGACATGGACCATAAAGAAGGCTGAGCACCAAAGATCTGGTGCTAGAGAAGACTCTTAAGAGTCTCAAAGCAGTCAGTCCTAAAGGAAATCAACCATAAACGTTTATTGGAAGGATTGATGCTGAAAGTGAAGCTCTAATACTTTGGCCAAAACAACTAAAGAACTAAGCTAAAGAACTAAAACAGCTCAGATGGTAAAGCATCTGCCTGCACTGCAGAAGAATGGGATTTGATTCCTGGGTCAGGTGGATCCCCTGGAGGAGGGCATGGTAACCCACTGCAGTATTCTTGCCTGGAGAACCCCATGGACAGAGGAGCCAGGCAGGCTACAGTCCATGGAGTCACAAAGACTCGGACAAGACTGAGTGACTAACATTCTCACTTTCAAGGACTACAGATAATATTCTGAGCATGTGTTTTGAGCTGTTTTGCAGATACGGAAACCCCCACCAGGGGGAAGAAGTTAAATGTCTGCTGCCCACAAGCATGAAGACCCCAGACTAGTTAGAACTAGACGGTTGACGATACTGCCTCCTAATTACCGCACCACTGGGCAATCAGAAGAAGGTCTACGAGCTGATGCCACCCTGCTCCTTGAACATCACAAGGCTCCTCACTACCCCTTCTTGGGTGGTTAGCGTGCTGTGGCCCCCTTGGCCTGGCAAAGTAATAAAGCTATTTTGTTCTACTTCACCCAAAACTCTGTCTCCCAGATTTAATTTGGCTTGGGTGTACAGAGGCCCAATTTCAGCAACAGTTGGTGAATCAGAATTTTGTAATAACATAGAGGATAGGCTTTATGGAGAGACAAATCAGAGTCTGATTCATGTTTGGGCCATTAATGAGAATGTGATATTAAGTAAATTGTTAAATTTCTTGTTTTTCACCTATAAAAATATCAACTTGAAAAGCTGATGAATATTCCATAACAGGCTTGGCATGTGGTAGGTTCTGAAAAATGGTGGCTTTCATTCATATTATGATTATTATTTACAATAAGGCTGTTCAAGGTAATTAGGTTGCAGTCAGAAAGTCTGCAAATTTCAGTGTTTAGTGATTTCAAGGTGTTATCTCCTAAAGAAATCTAACTTAAAGCCATAGCATAGGGTCCAATGGTTGAGACTTCATCTTCCAGTGCAGGGGGTCCAGGTTCGATGCCTAATCATGGAACTAAGATCATATGTTCTTCATGGTCAAAAGACCAAAACACAAGTACAATAAAGATTTTAAAAATCTAACCCATCAAAAAACATGTTAGGTGCTCCCTTTGGCTAATACTGAAATTCCAATCCCAAAGAAAGGCAATGCCAAAGAATGCTCAAACTGCCGCACAATTGCACTCACACAGCTCACATGCTAGTAAAGTAATGCTCAAAATTCTCCAAGCCAGGCTTCAGCAATACATGAACCGTGAACTCCCTGATGTTCAAGCTGGTTTTAGAAAAGGCAGAGGAACCAGAGATCAAATTGCCAACATCCGCTGGATCATCAAAAAAGCAAGAGAGTTCCAGAAAAACATCTATTTCTGCTTTCTTGACTATGCCAAAGCCTTTGACTGTGTGGATCACGATAAAGTGTGGAAAATTCTTCAAGAGATGGGAATACCAGACCACCTAAACTGCCTCTTGAGAAATCTGTATGCAGGTCAGGAAGCAACAGTTAGAACTAGACATGGAACAACAGACTGGTTCCAAATAGGAAAAGGAGTATGTCAAGGCTGTATATTGTCACCCTGCTTATTTAGCTTCTATGCAGAGTACATCATGAGAAATGTGGGCTGGAAGAAGCACAAGCTGGAATCAAGGTTGCCGGGAGAAATATCATTAGCCTCAGATATGCAGATAACACCACCCTTATGGCAGAAAGGGAAGAGGAACTAAAGAGCCTCTTGATGAAAGTGAAAGAAAAGAGTGAAAAATTTTGTTTAAAGCTCAACATTCAGAAAACGAAGATCATGGCATCTGGTCCCATCACTTCACGGCAAAGAGATGGGGAAACAGTGGAAACAGTGTCAGACTTTACTTTTGGGGGCTCCAAAATCACTGCAGATGGTGACTGCAGCCATGAAATTAAAAGATTCTTACTCCTTGGAAGAAAAGCTATGACCAACCTAGACAGCATATTCAAAAGCAGAGCCATTACTTTGCCAACAAAGGTCCATCTAGTCAAGGCGATGGTTTTTCCAGTGGTCATGTATGGATGTGAGAGTTGGACTATAAAGAAAGCTGAGTGCTGAAGAATTGATGCTTTTGAACTGTGGTGTTGGAGAAGACTTTTGAGAGTCCCTTGGACTGCAAGGAGATCCAACCAGTCCATCCTAAAGGAGATCTGTCCTGGTTGTTCATTGGAAGGACTGATGTTGAAGCTGAAACTCCAGTACTTTGGCCACCTGATGTGAAGAGCTGACTCCTTGAAAAAGACCCTGATGCTGGGAGGGATTGAGGGCAGGAGGAGAGGGAGACTGGAGAGGAGGAGATGGTTGGATGGCATCACTGACTCGATGGACATGGGCTAGGGTGGTCTCCAGGAGTTGGTGATGGACAGGGAGGCCTAATGTGCTGCGGTTCATGGGGTCACAAAGAGTCAGACACTACTGAGTGACTGAACTGAATTGAACTGATACTAAAATTGGAATGATAAAGAGATTAGTCTGGCCCTTGCGCAAGGATGGCATGCAAATTCACTATTCACTAGAAGTGCTCCTTACTATTGAGGATGGGGGGACATATGGGCACCCATGCTGATTCATGTCAATGTATGGCAAAAAAAAAAAAAAAAAAAAAAAACCACAATATTGTAATTAGTCTCCAGTTAAAATAATTTAATTAATTAAGAAAATATTAAAACAAAACAAACCATAGCATTGGTTTGTTAGAGAGTTTAGCCTTTAATGCAACATTTAAGCAAAAGAAAACCTCCAAAAGTGACCCAGGGTAGTAAGAAGAAAGTGAAATTCTAACCTAATTAAAAATCAAGTATCTAATAAAAACACATTTTTGGACTTTCTGTGAAGATATGTTCGTCTTTTATCAAGAATGAGATGGTTGGATGGCATCACCAACTCAATGGACTTGAGTTTGAGCAAACTCTGGGAGATAGTGAAGACAAGGAAGCCTGGTGTGCTGCAGTCCATGGGGTCACGAAGAGCAGGACACCACTTAGTGACTTAACAACAAATACAGATATCTACATATGTTTTTATCTGCACAGGAATAATGAAATGTATTTTGCATTTATAGACTTGTTTCTGTCTTAAGTGTGTAACCATCTTCATTCCTGAGGCTCATCCATGTTTTACTAATTCAGCTTTGGGATGGTCTTCATTGAGCATAAATACCTTTTTTTTTTTTTTTTTGGAGAATTACCTCAATCTCCTCAGAAGAAAACATACATTTATTTTATTTGGAACTGAGATTTTACAAATTCAGGAACACAGATCTACACCCAGCAACTTTTCCAAGACCAAACAGGACTCAAGTTCTCTCACCTGTCCTGTTAGAAGTATTCTCCTTCCTCTCAGACTCCTGGGTGCCTAGCCCCCTTCTTATTTCCATCAAACATGCTCTCGACTGCTTTTGATCCTGGGAGATCACATAACAGAATGACCAGAACAGGGACCATATCAGTGACAGTTATGGCCACTCAGACTACTTCCTGGTGGTCTGACTTTTGCTTAGTGTGTCAAATGAGCGTCACAGTAGGAATAAAAATCACACCACATACACAACCTAAATATAGCCTGAAAAGTGTCATTTGTAACACGTTCATATTTTATTTTTAAAAATTTAGGGTCATGACTTTTTCTTCAATTCCTGGAAATCATTTTGGTTGTTTTAAATCTCTTTAAAAGTCCCCATTTATTTTAAATTGTTCAGTTTTGTTCTAGTTCTGCTCTCATTTGTGTGCCCATATTCCAAGTGTTCAAGAGATTCAAAACGTAGTTCTTCTCTTTTAAGTCACATGTCTAGTTGCTCAGTCATGTCTGACTCTTTGTGACCCTATGGACTGTAGCCTACCAGGCTCCTCTGTCCATGGGATTCTTCAGGCAAGAATACTGGAGTGGGTTGGTTGCCATTTCCTTCTCTGGGGGATCTCCTGACCCAGGGATCAAACCCACATTTCCTGTGTCTCCTGCACTGCATGCAGATTATTAACCACTGAGCCATTATGCACCCCCTTAAAGCAATAGGATCCTTCTAAATAGACAGTTATCTTTCTCTGTGTCAGTGAGTGTAATATCCCTTCCACCCATCTGGGCCACCTTGTGAGGTCAATCACTATGAGTAGATAACCGTCATTGGCTGAGAGGAAGCTGATGTTTTCCTTGGTGACCCACTGTCACTGGAGTTGGAAGTTAGGGGCCCTCTACAGGGCAGGTCCCAAACGATCTCCATTTCTAGAAGCCAGCAGAAGAGGTGAGTCTCCTCCACACCAGCCTCTCTTGTTCATCTTGAACCAGGGGACAGCCAGCTTCCCACACTAAGTGAGCTAGAGAACTGGCCCCTCTTGGCACAGGATCCTGTCTCCATGGACAACTGGTCTGCCTTCATAGCAACCTGCACACATTTTCTTAGATGGAACCACCTCTTTTCAAGACTCAGATTCTCGATCCTCTCTTAATTGTGAGAAAGATGCACCTCCTCTAGGAGGATTCTGCTGTAGCAGAAGTGAAGTGAAGTTGCTCAGTCGTGTCTGACTCTTTGTGACCCCATGGACTGTAGCCCCACCAGGCTCCTCAGTCCACGGAATTTTCCAGGCAAGATTACTGGAGTGGGTTGCCATGTCCTGCTCCAGCGGATCTTCCCAACCCAGGGATTTAACCCGGGTCTCCCGCACGGCAGGCAGACGCTCTACCATCTGAGCCATCCAGAAGTTCGTACATATTTCAATAAAAGATTGTTCATTCTGGTGGCTGAGACATGAAAACCATGGATTAGAAAGGACAAAGAACCAGAAATAAATGCTCAACACCATCTTCTAAATGTCCTCTTTTCCAAACTTAGAAACTTGAAAGAAATCTGAAAGGAGGGAGAAATACGAGATTTCCATGGAATCATTAAACAATAATAATGCAACTACTTGATCCAAGAAATAATAAGTGACTTCAAATAAACAGGATGACAATGAGATAGTGCTAATTATGGGGAAAAAAGTAAAGCTTTTTGCTATTGGTAAATTATATAAAACAACCTTGAAGAATAAACGAGAAAGGGAGATTCAGTTCAGTTCAGTCGCTCATTTGTGTCTGACTCTTTGCGACCCCATGAATCGCAGCACACCAGGCCTCCCTGTCCATCACTAACTTCCGGAGTTCACTCAGACTCACGTCCATCTAGTCAGTGATGCCATCCAGCCATCTCATCCTCTGTCATCCCCTTCTTCTCCCGCCGTCAATCCCTCCCAGCATCAGAGTCTTTTCCAATGAATCAACTCTTCACATGAGGATGAATAATATTAGATAGAACATATGTACACATGCCCATTCATCCATTCATGCATGCATACACACACACAGACACACATTACACACACACACACACACACACACACACACACACTCTCCACAGAACAATATCCATGTATAAGAAAAAAACCTGAAAATAAAATACAACCAAGATAACTGCAAAACTTCACTGAAATAAATAAAAAAGAACTGAACAAAAGAATACAAATATTTGGTAGCTGGATGGGAAATCAATTTTTCTCAAAATTGATCTATGTATTTAATTCAATCTCAATAAATTATTCAACATTACTTTATATTTAGAAGGAGTGAGTATTAAGGTGTGAGTAAAAGAAAATTAAAAGAGATGTGAAAGTGTTAGTTGCTCAGTCATGTCCGACTCTTTGCAACCCCATGGAGTGTAGCCCACCAAGCTCCTCTGTTCATGGGATACTTCAGGCAACAATACTGGAGTGGGTTGCCATTCCCTTATCCAGGGGATCTTCCTGACCCAGGGACCGAACCCGAGTCTCCTGCATCGCAGTCAGATTCTTTAACATCTGAGCCACAAGGGAAGTAGTTAGAGAAAATATATAAGGTCAGATATTATAACAAGGAGTACTACCAAATTAATGAAATCAGGTTGGTACTAATGCTGGACTAAAAGCTTAAATGGGAAAAAGTTACTTGAGAGAGGAGCAGTGTCCATATATGCATGTGGTACCCACATAATGCAAGATCTAACACAGACCCTCAATCAGTAGAAGGATGTTGGCACAAAGAGCTCAGTTCACATTCTCATCTCATGTCATTCTAGATGGAGACAATGGAGTACTACTCAGCCCTTAAAAAGAATAAATTTGACTCAGTTCTAATGAGATGGATGAAATTGGAACCGATTACAGAGTGAAGTAAGCCAGAAAGAAAAACACCAATACAGCATACTGACACATATATATGGAATTTAGAAGATAGCAATGCTGACATATGTGAGACAACAAAAGAGACACAGAGGTATAGAACGGACTTTTGGACTCTGAGGGAGAGGGAGAGGGTGGGATGATTTGGGAGAATGGTATTGAAACATGTATACTATCTTGTAAGAAACGAAGCACCAGTCTATGTTCAATGCAGGATGCAGGATGCATGGGGCTGGTGCACAGGATGATTCAAGTAGATGATGTGGGGTGGGACGTGGGAGGGGGCTTTGGCATTGGGAGATTGTGTTCACCTGTGGCTGATTCGTGTCAATGTATGGCAATACAAATACAGTATTGTAATTAAAAAATAATAATAAATAAAAATTAGAAAAACATAAAACATCCTTGACAAAGTGCAAAAAAAAAAAGAATACAATTAATGATACAATTAATATTTTAAAGTTAATAAAGTAATAGAAGTTAGACAAAAGTTTACCTGGTTTTTCAAATTAAATATTTTTAAAAAACAAGTGCTGAAAGAAAAATGGTAAAGAAGAAAAATTTCACTTTAATAATTTTCATTGAAAAATCATAAACCTAAAATGCTATCAACTTGGGAGGAAACTTGCAACAAGGCAAAAATCATAATATAATCAATATAATATAGTATTATAATTATTTTTATGCATGTTGATAAGAAAAACACAGAAATAGCAAATCAAGTAAAGTATTTTAATAAACAAATCACTGAAGATAAAATATGTCAAATAAATGTGTTGAAACTGTTCATTTATAATATGACAACTATGCTTTAAAAACAACTTCTATAACTTGTTTTGCTTGCTTAATTAGTATAGCTTTTAAAAACTGATAATATTTAGTTCCAGCAGTGTTACAAGTTGCTCTGGGAAATGGATATTGATATAAACATTTGGGAAAATATTTTGTAATATATTAGGCCTTAGGTATGTTCATAAACTCTGATCTGAATACTTAGACTTCCCATATGTACTCTAAGAAATGATCTACAATTGGGAAACAGGTATTTATGGCAAGTATTTCAATAGGGAGCTATTTACAGCAGTAAAAATAGATAAGAGCATAAATAGTTAACAAATTTCATACTGTAACTGATTATGATTCTTGCATATATGGAGTACCCTACAACTATTTAAATAATATATGCAAGGCTTTTCCAGAAAAGAAAATTATGCTTTTGGCAAATGGTAAATGATTTTTGCATAATTCAATATAGTACATAAAATATAAGTTCAAGTATATAAACAACAGAAGGAGAAAAATGTTGTGAAAATGACTAAGGTTCACACTGTCTGCATTTGAATGGGAGAATTTTAAGTTAATCTTTTTTCATTATCAATGAAAGTTTGTTTTTTTTTTTAATTTATTTTGTTTATAGTCATCTTAACTTGGCAGTGTGTCTGGTGGACTGACAGTTGTATTTCCCCAATATTCCATTAGGGAGCACACTCTTGGTTGCTATGTATTTAATTGCAATACACTAACACATTTTTTTGTTAGAGTCATTGCTGCGTTGAAGCACATTGCACATATTTTCCACAAAGCTGATTCCCTCAGGATGGATGAGAATTCCATTTCAGATTCTCTTATGTGAAATCTATATCTCTGGGTCCGTCTGGAGAGCCAGCAGACCCCAGTCACTTAGAAGTTGTCTGTCTTCACCTGGTGAGCAGTATGAGTGTGTCCACCTTCAGGGGGCTGTCCAGTGATACCTGCCCTAGAAGAGTGAGGGAGAGGCAGTTCAGGAGAAGCACCTTGTCCCATTCGCCATGTCTAGTTGACTCCATGGACTCAGGGTTTGCATCTTGGACTTGGGGCTGTGTTGGAAGAAAAATGTTGCATCTGATTTCTAGCACAAACCAGTCTCCAATGGTGAGGTTTTTCAGATATCTGACAAGCTATTTCAAAACTTTATTTTTCCCTGCTATCTTTTTTTTGTTAAGAAGCTTCAGTTACCTCAGGAACATTCTTGGAATCTAGAAAGATGGTACTGATGAGCCAATTTGCAGGCAGCAGTGGACGCAGACATACAGAACAGACTTGTGGTCACAGTCGGGGAAGGAGAGGGGGAGGCGGATGGAGAGAGGGGCGCTGAACATATGCCTCACCACATGCAAAACAGAGAGCCAGTGGACATTTGCTGTATGGCACAGGGAGCTCCCATACCCAGGGCCGTGTGATGGCCTAGAGAGGTGGGATGGTGGCAGGTGGGAGGTGGGAGATGGGAGGTGGGAGGGAGATTCAAGATGGAGAAAACATATGTATGCCTATGGCTGATTCATGGTGATGTATGGCAGAAACCAACACAATATTGTAAAGCAATTATTCTCCAATTAAAAACAAAAACTCAAAGTGGAAAAAAACATTCTTAGGGAGAGGGGGTAAGCAACAGTGATGTCAGGACAGCTGTCAGTTCTAGGGTATAATATTCCTTCAACAGGACCAAAAGTCCACCCTCCTCTGAATAGACCCGGCTGGAAACAGTCCTTCTCCTCCATTCTCCCCATGTCTGTAGCATACAGTGGAAGAGGTCTGCCCTGAGAGCAGGTAGAAGGAAAGCAGGGGACATTTTTTCCTCATATTTTTTGTTTCCCAGAGAGGCCCATAAGAGGAGTTATGGATTACTGATCCAGTAGATAAGAAAGGGATATTTTTGTTTTACGTTTGGATAGAGGTCCATTATAACACAGTTGGTAAAGAAACTGCCTGCAATGCAGGATACCTCTTCCATTCCCAGGTCAGGAAGATCTTCTGGAGAAGGGATAGGCTACCCTACCCTACCCAACCTACCCCAGTATTCTTGGGCTTCCATTGTGGCTCAGTTGATAAATAATCTGCCTGCAATGTGGGAGACCTGGGTTCCATCCCTCGGTTAGGAAGATCTCCTGGAGAAGGGAAAGGCTACCCTCTCCAGTATTCTGGCCTGGAGAATTCCATGGACTGAATAATCCACGGGGTACTAAAGAGTTAGACATGACTGAGTGACTTTCACTCCCTCATTCCATGCCTATAGTTCCAGTTATCTAGACCCATAGGGAGGAATGGGTTTCTGGAGAAATATGGAGGAATAATTTCTCTGGTGACTCCTACAGTAAAGTGTCTCCCTGCAGTGTGTGAGACCTGGGTTCGATCCCTGGGTTGGGAAGATCCCCTGGAGAAGGAAATGGCAACCCACTCCAGTACTCTTGCCTGGACAGTTCCATGGACAGAGGAGCCTGGTAGCTACAGTCCATGGGGTCGCAAAGAGTTGAACAGACTGAGCGACTTCACTTACTTACTTATATGGAGGAAAGATGACAAGCAGGTCTTGGCATTCCCTTGAAAGTGAAAGTGTTAGTCATTCAGTCATGTCTGACTCTTTTGTGACCTCGGGGACTGTAGCCTTCCAGGTTCCTCTGTCCATGGGTTTTCTCAAGCAAGAATACTGGAGTGGATTGTCATTCCCTTCTCCAGAGGATCTTCCCAATCCAGGAATCAAACCCCCGTCTCCTGCACTGCAGGCAGATTCTTTACTGTCTGTCACCAGGGAAGACTGGGAATTCCCTTGGTCCCGGATATAAAGCCAAATTAATTCTGTAAGATTTTGTTATACATCCTCTTCAACTAGGAGTTGAAAGAATTCCTTCTCCTATGAACGCTGGAGTACAATGCACTATGGTATAATGGTTGAAGCCAATAACAGAAATAAGAAGGGCCTTGGATCATTAAAAGAAAGAAAAATGGAAGGAAGGGAGGAAGGAAGTTATACTACTTGCTTTAAAATTCAGATCAATATGAATATATCACAAATTATTATTTTAGTTTCTTTTTTTACCATTTTATCTGGTTAATTTTGCATGTTTAATTTATCTAAAACAAATAGGTAAAAAGTAGAAAGTGCCACTTAAATTACCTTTCTTTGAACATAAACTCTCTACTCCTTTGTTTAAAACTCTATTATAAAAACAGTTGTCTAATTAGAGTTATTCTAATCTCTTAAGTTATTGCAATACACTGAAGTTACCAGCATCAAATATTAACTATGCTCTACATGGAAAATATCAAATATATCTGTCAGATTTATCATGAAGTAGCTCTAAATATGTTACATGCCAGCAATAAAAAGAAAGTTTTTACTAAACTCAAGAAGTCAAACTTTAAATATTTATAAAAATATATGATTTATTTTTCCTCACATTTTACAATAGCTTTAGAACTGTATTATTAATTTGGATTTTTTGTATAGAGGTACCCATTTTTTATATAGACATACATTTATTTCTAAATCTCATTTTTGTAATTGCGTTCACTTTTATTTGGCTCATGGATACATTTTATTTACTTTGAAAGAAAAGTAAAGCTGAAAGAGAATATTGACTCTGTTCTAGGGTGTCTATTGCCATGGAAAATGACCTTTGCATGTGCTTGAGCCCAGGGACACACATACACACAGAGTCCATTCGCACACAAGCACCTGGCACGTTTCATCAGCAGCCACAGAATTCTCTCCAAATTGTTAAGGGGCTGTTTCTATATTAATACAATGTTTAGCTGGCAGTGGGGTAAACACTGAGGGCCTTGGAGGTCCCTTGTGTCAAGAACACACATCTCTGTCTTTTTCTGCCGTGGCCTAGAAAAGACTTTCTTCTAGGCATAGCTCAGCACTGCCCACACCACAGGCACTGGAGGAAGCAGCTTTCAAGAGGAAGGCTGCCACCAGTCTGGACTTAAGTATTCCACCTTGGGCCCGTGCCCACGTGTCTGATGTCTGTGTATTTGACTAAAATGACTCCTGGTAGCTGGTCTGCTGATTCCCTGTATTAATGTTTTAAAATGCACCCTATGTGGTTTCTGAAAGGTCTTCCCAAAGCTTTTCACATAAAACAGGGTTTGGAAAATGCCAAATGCCCATCATGAAGATTTGGTTTTGAGATTCAAATTCTAGGTGTGAATGTATTGAGGCTGGTCATGAAAATTGTAGACTTGAGTTCATTATCTTCAAAAGTAGCTTGACTTTACCTTTTATTTTTTTATCCTATTCACGTGTCCTTGCATCGAAAATCATGAGTCTCAAATGTCCTTTAAGAAACGCTGTGAGGCTGTCTCCACTGTTTATTCTGGTACCCCATTCCCCTCTCTGAATATCCTGGCAGCAGCAATAACTTGATATTTGCTTTGTTTTTAAGGGAAAGGGTAGGTATAGCTTGGGCTTCCCAGGTGGCACTAGTGATAAAGAGCCCGCCTGCCAATGCAGGAGACACAGAGAGGCAGGTTCAGTCCCTGGGTCAGGAAGATCCCCTGGAAGAGAAGATGGCAACACACTCCAGTATTCTTGCCTGGAGAATCCCATGGACAGAGAAGCCTGGCAGGCTACAGTCCACAGGGTCACAAAAAGTGGGACATGATTGAAGTGACTGAGCATGCATGCAGGTATAGCCTGGATTATTAACAAAGTGACACACGAATTTGAGTATGTAAAGTGTGTGTGTGTGTGTGTGTGTGTGTGTGTGTGTGTGTGTGTGTGTGTGTTTTAGCAGAGACAACTGCATGGTAAAATATTTTGAAAAAAAAAAAAGATTTTCTGAAAACACTGTTTGCTTTTAAACATGAAGGGATAAAGAGCTACAAGAAGCCCACAGAACAGATTCTAAACCCAAGGTGCAGAAGCACTCCCTTCCCTCTCCCGGGTAAAAGTGACCACAGAGATGATGGCAGAGTTTGAGATCCTGGTGTCTCAGCCAGCCCACCTAGGGACAGCCATCCTTTGTCATCACACCATCACTGCTGCTGCGTGCTTTTGTGGGGCATCTGGTAAACCAGCTCACCACTGTGAGTTTTTCCACCTGGCACTAGCCCCTCAGGTCGACCAGCTCTCTCTCTGAGCTTCTGCTCCCCACTGGCTGGTGGGCAGGTTGGGGTGGACAGTATACATGAAACACTGGGCTCCTATCAGGCATGTTAAGATGTTCTTTAGTCTTTAAGGATGTGCTCAATGCCCATCTGTAAAGAAGCTCAGTGTCCCCTGAGCTCTTTCCAAAGAAGTGAGGCATGTTCCTGTATTCTGGCCAGTTAGGGGCTCTAACCAAACTAAACAATACAAAAACCTGCAGTATTGGCTCAGTCTCATGCCTGGGACCTCAGGTTAGAGTTAGGGGCCCCTGAAGCAGTGCTTCTCAAGCAATCCATGATCTCACAGTTTTTGTTTGTCTTTTGAAGTCCAAGCTGATACAGATAGATGTGCTTATAAAGTAAAAATGAGATGTTAGTGATATAAAATAAAAAGCTGTTTACATCTCATAGATGCTTGCAGAAGAGTCAGGTCACCAAGGTAACCCATGCTACAAGGTTGGTAGAGGAGATGCTGGCAGTGTGTGCCCAAACATCCTGGAGTTCCACAGAGCCTGAGATGCTGACTTCTGCCTTCACCCTTTGCCCAAGGTCTTTTTCTGCTCTATCAGCTCCTGGGGTGTCAGAGAATGGAAGGTGCCTTTTCCTTTGCTGGGTAGTCTCAACACAAGGTAGATTATAGTCAATGCATTGTAAATCCTCCCTGCCTTACAACCAGGAGAAAACATCTCAGGTAGACTGCTACAAATCCCCAGAGTTGCCCCTCTTGCACTGTTGGTGGGAATGAAAATTGGTGCAGCTACTATGGATAACTGTATGGAGTTTCCTTAAAAAACTACAAATAGAGTTTTTATACCATATAATCCAGCAATCTCACTCCTGGGCATGTATCCAGACAAAACTATAAGGGAAAAATATACGCACCCCAATGTTCATAGCAGCGCTATTCACAATAGCCAAGATATGGGAGCAACCTAGATATCCATCAACAGATGAATGGATAAAGAAGATGTGGTGCATATAAATGAAATATTTTTCAGTCACTAAGTCATATCTGACTCTTTCCAACCCCATGGACTGCAGCACACCAAGATTCCCTGTCCTTCACTATCTCCTCGAGTTTGCTCAAAGTCATGTCCATTGAATTGGTGATGTCATTCAAGCATCTCAACCTCTGTTTCCCCCTTCTCCCCCTGCCCTCAGTCTCTACCAGCATCAGGGTACTTTCTACTGAGTCAGCTCTTCACATCACGTGGCCAAAGTATTTTACTCAACCATAAAAAGGAATGAAAGAGTGCCATCATAGCAACATGGATGAACCGCAAGATTATCATAAGTTCAGTAATTAAGAAAGAGAAAGGCAAACACCATATGACATCACTTATATGAGGAGTCTAAAATATGACACAAGTGAACTTATCTACAAACCCGAAGCAGACTCACAGACACACAGGACAGACTTGCGGCTGCCAAGACAGGAAGGCCTGAAGAGAGAAGGACTGGGAACTGGGGTTAGCGGATGCAGACTATCATATGCAGGGTGGGTAGACAACAGGTTCCTACTATATAGCACAGGGAACCATATTCAATATCCTGTAATAAACGATAACCGAAAAGAGTATGAAAAAGAATATATGTTTATGTATAAACAAATTACTTTGCTGTGCTCCAGAAACTAATGCAACATTTGAAATCAACTGTATATTAACTTAAGAGAGAAAAAAAATGCTGAAACAAATGCCCAGGTTTCCTCAAGCAGAAATAAACTCATGGCAGGTGTCAGTGGCCTGGCTTAATACTCTTGTTTTCTACTTGTGGTCTTTCTTTTCCTGCCTTACTTCTTTATGGTTCTCCTGCTATTACCTGAGTTCCTTTTCCAGATAAATTATTCATGTTTGTAGCCTTCCCTCAGGGACTGATGCTCAGGAAACAAAACCTAAGATAACAATGCTAAATGTCAGCCTTCCATGGAGAGGCATAAAGGTAAGAATGGAGAGAAATCTACATTTGACTGAGAATTGACCCAATAGAGCCTGCATTTTTTTTTTTGAGCCTGCATTTTTAATTGAAAATATTTGCTGTGTTGATTTAAAATATTATATTTCTCCACTGTTGAAAGGAAAGGTGGTTTTGAGAACTTGAGAAAAATAAAATCCCATCTTTCCATCCATGAGTTGCAATGCTGTGGCACACTTCCATAGACCATTCTATGATTGTATGGTCTGTTACTGACAAATTAAGCTTCATATTTAATAATTTAATACGAATATCCAAGAGAGACAAATGAAAAAGAAAATGGGAAGGAACTGACAACTGCCTTTGGTATCACGGACAAAGGATAGTCTAGTAGCACAAGGGCAGGGCCTTCGTGGAGGTAAGAAATGGGAAAACTTCCCTTCTGTTTTGCCCTTTGCTTGCTTGTCTCCCTGCTATACAGTGAATGAAGAGAAAGAATTCAACAAAGGGGAAAAAGTTAATTGAACATTTTATGAATCCTTTGTTAAAAGGATACAATAAAATCTGGTTTTACAAAGCCCCAGTATTTTAAAATCAAATTTGGCCGAAAAAGAAATACGTAGTGTATGGTTATGCATATACGTCAAAATCACCCAAAATCTACTTTAGCGTTTACAGAAAGGTAGAAAAGATGAGCTCCAAAATAATCACTGCAAAGCCTACGATGCCTTTTTTTTGTCCACAAGGAACACTCCCATCTCTTTAAGATAAAATTATGCTACTGCCAGAGCGGGTACCATGTCAGTGGAAACAACTCTATCAGGCTTCCTAATATAAACGATAATTCTAGGCTTTATAGCTTGGCTCTTTCAAAGTAAAGTATGTTGGGCAGAGACTAAGCATACAAATTGCCAGCCAAAATACATTAAATCTGGTCGAGCTGTCCTTTTTGGAGAATGCAAATTGGAGCTTTCTGCTCTGCATGCTGTTAGTGCTTGGCATGGATCTGCAAAAATGCCTTCTGGAATTGTGACCAAAAAAAAAAAAAAAGTTTTAAGTGGCAAATTTGGAAACAGACTGATTATTATTTCAGAATGTACACATTATAAGTAGGTACCCTTAGGAAGGATTTTTAGTTCATGAAAGACTATTTTATTTACCACCGCATGATACATATAACACATGGATTCCAGCCTTATGGGAGGAGGTCTTCTGAGGGTGTTTTTCTAATGAGAGTATATGAAGAAATCACTGACTCATGATTGCTGTCTCCTGGAGTGACTGAGGGGAAATGACTTATTTACCAGATGGCTCTTGTACCTGAACCAAGCGGGACCCTGGGAGCCTCCTGGGCATGGAAGCCTTTCTATTTCCCCCGTTTCCTTCTTACTTTCTTTTTTGAATTTACTCTTTTAGTAATTTTTATTGGAGTATTGTTGCTTTACAGTGCTGTATTAGTTCCTGCTCTAAAGCAAAGTGAGTCAGTCTCGTGCATATATATATATATTTATTTATATCAGGCATATATCATTCATATGCATAAGACTGCATGAGTCTCGTGCATATATATATGTATATATGTATATATATATGTATGAGACTGATTCACTTTGCTTTACAACAGAAACTAATAAACTCTATGTATATACATATGTTTGTATTTGTATGTATATATCTCCTCTTTTAAAATTTCCTTCCCATTTAGATCACCACAGAGCACTGAGTAGAGTTCCCTGTGCTATGTAGTAGAATCTCATTTGTTACCTATTTTCTATATAGCAGTGTATGTATGTCAATCTCAGTCTCCCAATTCATTCACCCCCTCCCTCCTCGGTATCCATATATCCATTCTCTAAGTCTGTGTCTCTTTCTGTTTTGCAAATAAGTTCATATGTATCATTTTTCTAGATTTCACACATAAGCGATACTATACGATATTTTTATTCTCTTTCTGACTTACTCCCCTCTCCAGAAATCTCACTACTGGGCAAATATATTTCAAAAACATACATGAATCCCAGTGCTTGTTTTTCTTCAGAGATCCAGGAATAGAATAAACAACTCATGCTGAAAGAGTTCTGAACTTGTTACCAAATTTATGTTGTGTCTTCGGTTTTCTTCTATCTACAAATCCTTTTTCAAAGCTCGCAGAAGCCAATTGCCTCCTTTTCCTTTCTTTTGCACTGTAGCATCCTGATGAAAGGGCTTCCCAGGTGGCTCGGTGGTAAACAATCCACCTGCCAATGTAGGAGACAGATGTAGGAGCTTAGGTTCGATCCCTAGGTTGGGAAGATCTCCTGGAAAAGGAAATGGCAACCCACTCCACTATTCTTGCCTGGAAAATTCCATGAACAAAGGAGCCTGGCAGTCTACAGTCCATGGGGTCACAAAGAATTGGACACGATTTAGGAGCTGAGCACACATGCACATAACATGATGGGATATTAAAGTAACAGGATGTTATTTGAACGTAGTGGTCAATGGGCCCAAGTACAATGCCCAGTTGTTAACTCAGATTCTTCAGAACTACATTAAGACTTATGGGTCACTCATCCTTCCACAATATTTACTGAGTTTCTTTCGTATGCCAGGCCCTGTGGAAATAAGAGAAAGACTAACAAGGTCCCTGCCTTTGTTGATTGGAGAAGGCAATGGCAACCCACTCCAGTACTCTTGCCTGGAAAATCCCATGGGCGGAGGAGCCCAGTCGGCTGTGGTCCATGGGGTCACTAAGAGTCGGACACGACTGAGCAACTTTACTTTCACTTTTCACTTTTATGCATTGGAGAAGGAAATGGCAACCCACTCCACTATTCTTGCCTGGAGAATCCCAGGGATGGGGAAGCCTGGTGGGCTACAGTCTATGGGATCACACAGAGTCAGACACAACTGAAGTGACTTTGCAACAGCAGCAGCCTTTGTGGAGCTGATGCAAGGAGTATACAATTTAATTAGTAACACTCCTGTTGTGCTGTCAGACACTTCAGAGACCCAAAGAACAATTTCGGAGAATACAAATTGGTAAACTCAAGTGGAAAAATGTTTTGCTCATCCTTGCCTCACTTTAAAATGTTATTTTAATGGAACATATGTGTAACGTAATTTACAAAAATAAACATTTCACCTGTTTTTATACAGTTTATTAACTGTAGAAAAATGTTTTTCTAAGTTAACTATGGGTGTTTCACAGGTTGGGTTCTGTTGATGAGCATAATATTTCCTCCAATAAAAAATTACCTTTACTTTGTTCTTCTGTTAACGTTGTATTTGGGAACTTCATGATAAATCTGCTTTTCCGCTAGCTAATAATGATGTCGGCAGCTAAAGATCAATAAACATGAAAAGTAATGACCTCTAACAATTTACTTTTATTAGATCTGCAGAGAGTTTTGATATCATTCACACTGCAACTCAGTCTCCAATTTTATTTTATTTCACTTTTTCTAACACTACCTTGTTTTTTCTCAGGTAGAAAAGAAAGAGGAAAGTGAGGCAAAATTCAGGCAATGCATCATTTTGACACATCTGTTTTTGGTCAGTGGCATGCAGTGTGCTATTTCTGATATAATAAATGTTTACAGTGCTTCTGGTTTAACGAATGCCCTGGGCCCTGGGACTTGTCTGTGTATTTCCTTGGCATATTTCTTGAGTGAAAAAGAGATGGTATTGTCTGTTTAAACTAATAGAAAGGAAAGCTGAATGGAAGAATTAGATTCAGGAGCAGTTTCCTGAATACATCTCTCCCAGAAAATCGATACCAAACCACAGGGAGCCTGGCCATGCAGAATGGCAGCGTCGGATCCATCAATTAATGCAGAAGAAGAGAACAGGAGAATTTGAAGGCAAAGAGTTTTCATTTGGAGTTAGTTATGGTCACTGCATGAATAACCAATATTTTTCTCTTTACTTTGCGAGAACCAAGTAAGCATTTCCTCAAAGAGAATCTGATAACATAGCATCTTATCCTCTACTGACCCTATGAAAAGGGCTCAGAAAAATGGCAAGATTGGCGAAATAAATGTATAGCAAAAAAAAAAAAAAAAAGGATGAGGATAAACCAACCAGAGTGACATTATTTATTTTTTAAAGAATTTTTAAAATGAACTATGAATCTAGAGAGTGTCTCTCTCTCTGGCTAATTCCATTGTGAGGAGACTATAGCCATATTTTTCTCTGAAACTTTCTTCCATGTTCTGTGTGCACTTACGAAGGCTGTGATCTGTTGAGACAGTTGGCATGCCTGGGCCCTGAGTTCCACATAAGTGTTCCTCCCTTATTTTAATATCCATGAGCAGTGAAAGTAGGAGTTTTCTGTTGACACACTAAGCAAACATAGCGATGGAATCTGAGTGAAAAGACCATGGATGCAGCCAATCCTGCAAACCACCAATCTCCTAACATCTTCCAGGCTGAATCACCACACAGCCAGCACTTGCTGCTATGGTTGTTCAGTGACTGAATCATGCCCAACTCTTTGTGACCCCATGGACTGCAGCACACCAGTCTTCCCTGTCCTTTACTATGTCCAGGAGCTTGCTCAAACTCATGTTCATTGAGTTGGTGATGCCATCCAACCATCTCATTCTCTACCACTGCTTTTTCTTGCTACCTTCAATTTCTCTCAGCATCAAGGTCTTTCCCAATGAATCGATTTTTTGCACCAGGTGGCCAAAGTATTGGAGCCTCAGCTTCACACCAGTCCTTCCAATTCAGGGTTGATTTCCTCTAGGATTGACGAGCTTGATCTCCTTGCAGTCCAAGGGACTCTCAAGAGTCTTCTCAAGGATTACAATTTGAAAGCATCAATTCTTCAGTGCTCAGCCTTTTTTATGAAATGTATAGCATCTCACAAAAACCAGTAACTAATTCTCCATAAACATTCTGAACAATCTGTATGTGTTTCATAGATGGGAGAATACTTTCTCAAGTCAAAATTGTACCTTAAACCAAAAGTACGTTTCATCATTAAAATGAGGAGTCTTTCTTATTACACAGGATAAGGACATCACTAGACCATTCAGGTATGACCTAAATCAAATCCCTTATGATTATACAGGGAAGTGAGAAATAGATTTAAGGGACTAGATCTGATAGATAGAGTGTCTGATGAACTATGGACGGAGGTTCATGACACTGTACAGGAGACAAGGATCAAGACCATCCCCTTGGAAAAGAAATGCAAAACAAAACAAAACAAACAAAAAAAAAACACCACAAAATGGCTGTCTGGGGTGGCCTTACAAGTAGCTGTAAAAAGAAGAGAAGTGAAAAGCAAAGAAGAAAAGGAAAGATATAAGCATCTGAATGCAAAGTTCCGAAGAATAGCAAGGAGAGATAAGAAAGCCTTCCTCAGTGATCAATGCAAAGAAATAGAGGAAAACAACAGAATGGAAAAGAATATAGACCTCTTCAAGAAAATTAGAGGTATCAAAGGAACATTCATGCAAATATGGGCTTGAAAAGGGACAGAAATGGTATGGACCTAACAGAAGCAGAAGATTTTAAGAAGAGGTGGCAAGAATACACAGAAGAACTGTACAAAAAGATCTTCATGACCAAGATAATCACAATGGTGTGATCACTCACCTAGAGCCAGACATCCTGGAATGTGAAGTCAAATGGGCCTTAGAAAGCATCACTATGAACAAAGCTAGTGGAGGTGATGGAATTCCAGTTGAGCTACTTCAAACCCTGAAAGATGATGCTGTGAAAGTGCTGCACTCAATATGCCAGCACATTTGGAAAACTCAGCAGTGGCCACAGGACTGGAAAAGTTCAGCTTTCATTCCAATCCCAAAGAAAGGCAATGCCAAAGAATGCTCAAACTACCACACAATTGCACTCATCTCACACACTAGTAAAATAATGCTCAAAATTTTCCAAGCTAGGCTTCAGCAATACATGAACCGGCAACTTCTAGATGTTCAAGCTGGTTTTAGAAAAGATAGAGGAACCAGAGATCAAATTGCCAACATCCGCTGGATTGTGGAAAAAGCAAGAGAGTTCCAGAAAAACATCTATTTCTGCTTTATTAACTATGCCAAAGCCTTTGACTGTGTGGATCACAATAAACTGTGGAAAATTCTGAGAGAGATGGGAATACAAGACCATGTCACCTGCCTCTTGAGAAACCTGTATGCAGGTTAGGAAGCAACAGTTAGAACAGGACATGAAACAACATACTGGTTCCAAATAGGAAAAGGAGTACGTCAAGGCTGTCTACTGTCACCCTGTTTATTTAACTTGTATGCAGAGTACATCATGAGAAATGCTGGACTGGAAGAAGCACAAGCTGGAATCAAGATTGCCAGGAGAAATATCAATAACCTCAGATATGCAGATGACACCACGCTTATGGCAGAAAGTGAAGAGGAACTAAAGAGCTGCTTGATGAAAGTGAAAGAGAAGAGTGAACAAGTTGGCTTAAAGCTCAACATTCAGAAAACGAAGATCATGGTATCTGGCTCCATCACTTCATGGGAAATTGATGGGGAAACAGTGTAAACAGTTTATTTTTCCAAAATCTGTCACTGCAGATGGTGATTGCAGCCATGAAATTAAAACACGCTTACTCCTTAGAAGTAAAGTTATGACCAACCTAGATGGCATATTCAGAAGTAGAGACATTACTTTGCCAACAGGGGTCCGTCTGGTCAAGGCTCTGGTTTTTCAAGTGGTCATATGGTTTTTCAAGTGGTCATGTATGGATGTGAGAGTTGGACTGTGAAGAAAGCTGAGTGCTGAAAAATTGATGGTTTTGAACTATGGTGTTGGAGAAGACTCTTGAGAGTTCCTTGGATCTTCAACCAGTCCATTCTAAAGGAGATCAGTCCTGGGTGTTCATTGGAAGGACTGATGCTGAAGCTGAAACTCCAATACTTTGGCCACCTCATGCGAAGAGTTGACTTATTAGAAAAGACTCTGATGCTAGGAGGGATTGGGGGCAGGAGGAGAAGGGGATGGCAGAGAATGAGATACCTACTCTATAGACATGAGTTTGCGTAAACTCCAGGAGTTGGTGATGTATAGGGAGGCCTGATGTGCTGCGATTCATGGGGTCGCAAAGAGTCGAACATGACTGAGCGACTTTACTTTCACTTTTCACTTTCATGCATTGGAGAAGGAAATGGCAACCCACTCCAGTGTTCTTGCCTGGAGAATCCCAGGGACAGGGGAGCCTGATGGGCTGCCATCCATGGGGCCACACAGAGTCGAACACGACTGAAATGACTTAGCAACAGCAGTAGCAGCAGTATGTATTCTTTGCAAAATGTTCTTGGAAATTCAAACATTGCCTAATCCTTCTTTGTTGAAACATTTTCTCAGAATTTCAGGACCTCTAGCTTGTCAAATATTTCTAATCAAACACTGTAAGTATTTGTTTACCATTGGAAACAACATATAATGTGAGGGTCAAATGTAGTTTGATTAGTGTATACCAAAACAATATAAAAATTAGATAGGGAAAAACAGTCACATTTCAGAGACAATTGCTGATAGATAGGAGAGTTTAACTAGATGGATTAGTCAAAAGTGTGGTTTTTCCAGTAGTCATGTATTGATGTGAGAGTTGGACTATAAAGAAAACTGAGAGTTGAAGAACTGATGCTCTTGAACTGAGGTGTTGGAGAAGACTCTTGAGAATCCCTTTGACAGCAAGGATATTCAACCTGTCAGTCCTAAACAGTTTATTTTGACCCACACAGTCAAAGGCTTTGATGTAGTCAATAAAGCAGAAGTAGATTTTGCTCTGGAACTTTCTTGCTTTTTCTATGATCCAACGAATGGAGGCAATTTGATCTCTGGTTCCTCTGACTTTTCTACATACAGCTTGAACATCTGGAAGTTCACGATTCATGTACTGTTGAAGCCTGTCTTGGAGAATTTTGAGCATTACTTTACTAGCTTGTGAGATGAGTGCAATTGCAGTAGTTTGAGCATTCTTTGGCATTGCTGTTCTTTGGGATTGGAATGAAAAAAGTTGGCTTAAAGCTCAACATTCAGAAAATGAAGATCATGGCATCTGGTTTCATCACTTCATGGGAAATTGATGGGGAAACAGTGAAAACAGTCACAGGCTTTATTTTTGTGGGCTCCAAAATCACTGCAGATGGTGATTGTAGCCATGAAATTAAAAGATCCTTGCCCCTTGGAAAAAAAGCTATGACCAGTAGTCATGTATGGATGTGAGAGTTGGACTATAAAGAAAACTGAGCACTGAAGAACTGATGCTTTTGAACTGTGGTGTTGGAGAAAACGCTTGAGAGTCCCTTGGACTGCAAGGAAATCCAACCAGTCCATTCTAAAGGAGATTAGTCCTGGGTGTTCATTGGAAGGACTGATGCTGAAGCTGAAACTCTAATACTTTGGCCACCTGATGGGAAGAGCTGACTCATTTGAATAGACGCTGATGCTGGGAAAGATTGAGGGCAAGAGGAGAAGGGGACGACAGAGGAGGAGATTGTTGCATGGATCACCAACTCAATGGACATGAGTTTGGGTAAACTCCAGGAGTTGGTGATGGACAGGGAGGCCTGGCTTGTTGTGGGCTGTGAGGTCACAAAGAGTGGGACACGACTGAGCGACTGAACTGAACTTCACTAACCTTCCAAAATAGTTTATCCGATTTCTATCATTCATAACCACCTGAGAGCTTCCAAACCGCAATGCAAGACATCAACCATGTTACATATTTAATAAGGCCATTGAAACTAACCATTCTCTTACCAGGTTTTCTGAATGCTTTTATAAAGAATGGCTAGAGGGGAAAATAGCCACAAGCATACACAGAACTCCTAAAACTTAGAATTTAACAAGTAATTAGATCTGTCTTTTGTTATGTTAATAAGGTGACTTTGGACCAAACCTAAGGGTGGGGATTGGTTGCTAAGACAACCAACTATCTCTTTGAAGAGGTAGACTTTCAACCCAATCTCTGACCTCTAAGAGGAAGGGCTGAAAGAATCACCAGTGGCCAGTGATTTCATCAACTGCACATAATTAATGAGGTTTCCCTAAACACCTCAAAGAATGGTGTTCAGGAAGCTTAAGACTTGGAGATCTGGGGAGGGAATGGCAATCTTAGAGCAATGGAAACTCCACTCCTTTCTCACATATGTAAGTAATGTAGGATCTTTTCTACCAAAGAGGAAGATATAAGAAATAAATGATCCATATTCACTTTTTAGCATAGTTAATAGAAGGAAATGTATATATATATTTTATATATATTATGCTGCTGCTGCTAAGTTGCTTCAGTTCAGTTCAGTCGCTCAGTCGTGTCCAACTCTTTGTGACCCCATGAATCGCAGCACGCCAGGCCTCCCTGTCCATCACCATCTCCCGGAGTTCACTCAGACTCATGTTCATCGAATGCGTGATCCCATCCAGCCATCTCATCCTCTGTCGTCCCCTTCTCCTCCTGCCCTCAATCTCTCCCAACATCAGAGTCTTTTCCAGTGAGTCAACTCTTTGCATGAGTTGGCCAAAGTACTGGAGTTTCAGCTTCAGCATCATTCCTTCCAAAGAAGTCTGAGGGCTGATCTCCGTCAGAATGGATTGGTTGGATCTCCTTCCAGTCCAAAGGACTCTCAGGAGTCTTCTCCAACACCACTGTTCAAAAGCATCAATTCAAGAGTAGCGTAGTGGGATGCCATTGCCTTCTCCGTTATATATTATATATATGTATATAGATACATATACCTGGCTGTTGAATAGAGTTCCAAAAGATGGAAGTTTTTGGACATTGCCAGTCCTTTGCTCTCTCCTCTTTCTGATTCCCCTTCCTCATAAGAACAATTTGGCAGGCTAATTCCACAGGCTTTACCATGGACATGCGCAGAGAACTAAAGGGGGTGGGGAAAACAGTCAATATGAATAGTCTACTCAGGAGCTTACAGGAAGTATTTGTCATCGCCCCCATCGACCAATAAAAACTTAAGCGACCTTCAAGTAAGACTGTGACTCTAGATCCACAACCTATGAGGAGCCGCAACCTTAGTCTTAGGGAGACAAAACTTAGCAGATTTCCCACTTGGTGTGCTTGCTCCCAGACCTTTGTCTGTAGCTCTCCATTCAGCAGAAATAAAGACTGCCTTGCTGAGCCATTTCGGGTGTCTGTTCTATTCCCACAACACCAGTTTGAGACCATTTCCAGCACATCTTGTTCTGTGCATCTTTTGTACCTGGCTGTACCAGAAGCATATCCTTTTATAAAAAAAAAAATCTAGTAATTAAACTGACTTAATGAGTTCTGTGAATTGCTCTAGCAAGTTAACTGAACCCTAGAAACACGCTGAAGTGACTTAGCAGCAGCAACAGAAATGCTGCTTCTGCTTTGTAGCCGGAAGAAGGCAAAGGCAACCCACTCCAGTCCTCTTGCCTGGAAAATCCCATGGATGGAGGAGCCTGGTAGAATGCAGTCCACGGGGTCGCTAAGAGTCGGACATGACTGAGCGACTTGAGTCGGACATGACTGAGCGACTTCACTTTCACTTTTTCCTTTCATGCACTGGAGAAGAAAATGGCAACCCATTCCAGTGTTCTTGCCTGGAGAATCCCAGGGACAGTGGAGCCTGGTGGGCTGCCATCTATGGTGTTGCACAGGGTTGGACATGACTGAAGCGACTTAGCAGCAGCAGCAGCTTTGTAGCCAGTTCGTTAGAAAGACTAGTAACCACCTGGGCTCATCTACTGGCCTCTGAAGGAGGTGGGGGTTGTCTCTTAGGACTGACTTCTTATCCTGTGGGATCTGATATCTCTCTAGATAGTAAGAATAGAATTGAATTTTAGGACACCTGGCTGGTGTCTGGAGAACTGTTTGATGGTAGGGATGAAAACCCTAACCCTGTCCCACACACAAAATTGTGATTTGGTGGGTATAACATGAAATCATACACACATACACACACACACAGAGCTATGGACATATTCATATAGCACACTCTACTGGAAAATAGAATCCTTTAATAAGGTCCTCTAATCAAGTCTGGCCTTAGAAATATTGCCTGTTTTAATCATATCCTAGCAGTTTTTCTCTCCTTTCATTACTGGTTTCTGCTTCTGGCCCTCTCCCTGCAGCAGCCTCCAACAATACAATTGGCAATAATGATGATACCATGAAAAAGGAATCCACTTATAAGTGTGTGGGTTTCACGAAAAAGATAATGCTTAAAGAGACCAGCTCTAAGAGATTTTAATTTAACCTGAGTGTGTCAGAGAACATTTTCCTGGGAAAGAGATGTTTCTATAAGAACCTGTGTAACTACTAGTGAACTCTGAGTGTACGTAGAAGGGGACAGGCTGAGTGATCCCCTGGAATGAGAAAGGATGTGGAGTGTTTTAAAGGGAGATCAAAACCTTTTGTGGCTAAAGGATAATGATCAACAGTGATGGATGCTCATCATCTATCTGGAAAGGCAGCCATGGTCAGATGTTGGAGAATTCTGTAGACCAGGCTGACGGTTCTGAAATTTTTCCTATTAATTTCATTTGAAAAGTTTTAAGCAAGGTAGTAATTACCAATTTTTTTTATTGCAAAAAGATGACTCTGATGTAGCAGAATGAATGTTTGGAACACCCACTGACGGATGAACAAAGGACAAATGTTGATGCAGTGAACCAAAAAAATGCAAGAAGGAAGCTGGATGCAACTACAATAACAGAGGGGTGAGGATGAATTAAGAAGTTGGTGGTAGCAGAAATGAAACAATAGGGAAGGGGACAGGACATACATTTTAAAGGGATGATAGAGCCCAAGGACATGACATAAACTGATTAGAACCAAATAGGTCCAAGATGGTGGATGAATCAACTTCCACTGGAACTCAAGCCTCACCATTCACTCACTATAAAACATCAGCCAGTCAAATCACATACCCACAAGCACCATGAAATTTCTGAAGCCAACCCTCAAAGATTAGTAAGTGGGCAGCATTCCAGTTTCTGGAAATCTCTGCTCCTTCCACAAAACAGTTGGATTAATTCTTCTAGTCATTCAGTTCAGTTCAGTTCAGTTGCTCAGTCGTGTCTGACTCTTTGCGACCCCATGAATCGCAGCACGTCAGGCCTCCCTGTTCACCATCATCTCTCAGAGTTCACTCAGTCTCACGTCCATCGAGTCCGTGATGCCATCCAGCCATCTCATCCTCTGTCGTCCCCTTCTCCTCCTGTCCCCAATCGCTCCCAGAATCAGAGTCTTTTCCAATGAGTCAACTCTTTGCATGAGGTGGCCAAAGTACTGGAGTTTCAGCTCCAGCATCATTCCTTCCAAAGAAATTCCTGGGTTGATATCCTTCAGAATGGACTGGTTGGATCTCCTTGCAGTCCAAGGGACTCTCAAGAGTCTTCTCCAACTCCACAGTTCAAAAGCATCAATTCTTCGGCACTCAGCCTTCTTCATAGTCCAACTCTCACATCCATACATGACCACAGGAAAATCCATAGCCTTGACTAGACAGACCTTAGTCGGCAAAGTAATGTCTCTGCTTTTGAATATACTATCTAGGTTGGTCATAACTTTTCTTCCAAGGAGTAAGCGTCTTTTAATTTCATGGCTGCAGTCACCATCTGCAGTGATTTTGGAGCCCCCAAAATAAAGTCTGACACTGTTTCCACTGTTTCTCCATCTATTTCCCATGAAGTGATGGGACCAGATGCCATGATCTTCATTTTCTGAATGTTGAGCTTTACGTTAACTTTTTCACTCTCCTCTTTTACTTTCATCAAGAGGCTTTTGAGTTCCTCTTCACTTTCTGCCATAAGGCTGGTATCATCTGCATATCTGAGGTTATTGATATTTCTCCCAGAAATCTTGATTCCAGCTTGTGTTTCTTCCAGTCCAGCGTTTCTCATGATGTACTCTGCATATAAGTTCAATAAGCAGGGTGACAATATACAGCCTTGACGTACTCTTTTTCCTGTTTGGAACCAGTCTGTTGTTCCATGTCCAGTTCTAAATGTTGCTTCCTGACCTGCACACAGATTTCTCAAGAGGCAGGCTAGGTAGTGTGGTATTCCCATCTCTTTCAGAATTTTCCACAGTTTATTGTGATCCACACAGTCAAAGGCTTTGGCATAGTCAAGAAAGCAAAAACAGATGTTTTTCTGGAAGTCTCTTGCTTTTTCCATGATCCAGCGGATGTTGGCAATTTGATCTCTGATTCCTCTGCCTTTTTAAAACCAGCCTGAACATCAGGGAGCTCATGGTTCAGATATTGCTGAAGCCTGGCTTGGAGAATTTTGTGCATTACTTTACTAGCATGTGATATGAGTGCAACTGTGCAGTAGTTTGAGCATTCCTTGGCATTGCCTTTCTTTGGAATTGGAATGAAAACTGACCTTTCCTGTCCTGTGGCCACTGCTGGGTTTTCCAAATTTGCTGGCATATTAAGTGCAGCACTTTCACAGCATCATCTTTCAGGATTTGAAACGGCTCAACTGGAATTCCATCACCTCCACTAGCTTTGTATGTAGTGATGCTTTCTATGAAATCTCCCAGCCCATGAAAGCTAACCACACTGTATTTTGAGGCTGCTCTCTCCTTCTGAGATGGCCCACATTCAGTCTGTATCTCTCTCTAGATTAATCCACTGCTTCCTTATCACTTTGCCTTTCACTGAATTCTTTCTGGGCTGAGACACAAGGTGAAAGTGAAGTAGCTCAGGTGTGTCCGACTCTTTGCAACCCCTTGGACTGTAGCCCTTCAGGCTCCTCTGTCCATGGGATTCTCCAGGCAAGAATACTAGAGTAGGTTGCCATTTCCTTCTCCAGGGGATCTCCCGACTCAGGAATTGAACGCAGGTCTCCCACATTGCAGGTAGACACTTTAACCTCTGAGCCACCAGGAAGCCCTGATTCTCAGTCAGTATAGGCACCAAGTGAGTGATTCTCATTAAAAGACTGTGGGTTCAAGTCTCAGTCTGGGTTTTGGGCAGGTTCGAGTCCCAGCCACACAGGTTCAAGCCCCAATCTGAGGTACACGGTTTCAGAAGCAGGAGAGAAGTAGAAAAGTTGACTTATTTTGTATGTAGAAGAAGTAAATTTTTAGATAATGAAAAAGGAGACAAAAAGATGACTCTAAGATCTTTGCTTGTGGAAATAATTAGATGAAGCATTGTTTACCAATGTAGGGAACGAAAGAAGGGGGAGTAGATTTGAAAGGAAATAGGAAACTATTGACTATATGAGTTTGAAGTGCTACAACAAACTTAAGAAAGAATAAATGAAGACTTCGAGCTCAATGTCTGACTCTCTGTTACCCCATAGACCACAGCCGACCAGGTTCCTCTGCCCATGGGATTTCCCAGGTAAGAATACTGGAGTGGGTCGCCATTTCCTATTCCAGGGAGTCTATCATACCCAGGAATCAAACTTATGTCTCCTGCATTGGCAGGTGGATTCTTTGCCAACTACAGCACCTGTGAAGCTCTCAAGAGAAGATGTTCAGAAGAAATTAGATACATGTTCACATCAGTGTTTCATAAGAGAAGCTTGGGCTTCAAATAAAAGTCACAGAACCAAAGGCTAACTTTTTATGTGCCATATACTGTTTACAAATATTAGGACTACTGGCTCAATAATAATGATACACCAGATACCGATGGCAAAAGCTCAGTCTCTGTGTACACCAGTGCTAAACTGAATCTCGAAGACAGAGTTTTGGTGAATCAAGATAGCCAGGAGAAGTATCAACAACTTTAGATCTGTAGACGATACCACTCTAAGAGCAGAAAGTGAAGAGGAACTAAGGGGCCTCTTGATGAGGGTAAAAGAGGAGAATGAAAAAGCTGGCTTAAAACTCAACATTCAAAAACTAAGGTCATGGCATCTAGTCCCATCACATCATGGGAAATGGGAGTGGGGAAGTGGAAGCAGTGACAGATTTTATTTTATTCTGCTCCAAAATCCCTTTGGACAGTGACTATAGCCATGAAGCTTAAAGACACTTGCTCCTTAGAGGGAAAACTATGATCAACCTACACAGCATATTAAAAAGCAGATACATCACTTTGCCTATAAAGGTCCTTATAGCCAAAGCTATGGTTTTTCCAGTAGTCATGTATAGATGTGAGAGTTGGACCATAAAGAAGACTGGGCACTGCAGAATTAGTGTTTTCAAACTGTGATGTTGGAGAAGACTCTTTGAGAGACCCTCGGACAGCAAGGAGATCCAACCAGTCAGTTCTAAAGGAAATCAACTCTGAATATTCATTGGAAGGACTGATGCTGAAACCGAATTTCCAATACTTTGGCCACCTGATGCAAGGAGCCAACTCATTGGTCAAGACCCTGATGCTGGGAAAGATTGAGGGCAAGAGAAGGGAGCAATGGAGGATAGATGGTTAAATACTGTCACTGGCTCAATGGACATGTGTTTGAGCAAACTCTGAGAGACAGTAAAGGACAGAGAACCCTAGCATGTTGCAGTCCATGGGGGTCACAAAGAGTCAGATATGACTGAGCAGCTGAACGATAACAACTGAAAAGGATAGCTTTATTGCTTTGCCAGCTAAAGTGGGGACACAGCAGACTCTTGACTGGAAAAATACGTGCCCCAATTTGGGAGGGTTTGATGAAGCATTTTCTAGCAGTAGTTCAAGGTTGCTGACAAGATTAGGGCATATGCATGTTGTCAGGTGGTGGGTCTCCTAACCTCGATGAATTTCTCAGGTCCCTTTAATATCTTCTCAGGTGGTTTCTTGGCTGCTTCTCTGTTGATGAGAAACTGCTCAAACCTGCCCTTTGGGACACAGGGAAGGACACGGAGGCTGGAGTCCTGCCTTTAAGAAAGAGGGGATAAAAGGTGTCCATGCCCAGAAGCCCCAGAGGGTCCTCCTCTGTTTCAATATTACCATTTTCTTCATTACAATGCAAGCTTTAAATAGTTTAAGTAGATTTCCCAACATCATATATTAAGTTTCAGAATCTCCAAAAATTATAACTTCAGATGTCTATTGCTGCAAAGCAAGCTACTCAAAATATTTAGTGGCTTGAGGATAGTATTATTATTATTATATTTCATTATTTGGAAATCAAGATTTGGGCAGAACACACTGGAGAAAACTTATCTTTGTCTAAAATTTCCAGTATATCACTTAGGATGAGTTGAAAGCTTAGGGATTAGAGCAGCTGGGAGAGATGGCCGAGTACCTCTTGCTCTCTCCAAATGGTCTTTTCAAGTGGCTTTTCCAACAGTCCAGCCTTGGCTTCTTTACAGTATGAGAACTTCAGGACAGTTAAACTTCTTACCTGCAACACAGGGCTATAAGAGGCAGCATGCCTCAATTGCCAGTCTTTGAAACTGCAGGGGCTTTGAAACCTGTGGGACTCCTGTGCACAAAATCTTTCTGTGTCCTTCATTTTTTTTTTTTTTTTTTAAATTATATGCTCTAGGCTTCATTCAGTTCCCATGACCTTCTCTGAGGTCCAAAGGGCAGGATGCTTGCTAATAGGAAAGAGAGGAGATGTAGAGACAAGGGAGGCGCAGTCAGTTAACAATACTGCAGCCTAGGGCTGAGTCCGGGCCCTGCCTCAAGGGATACACAGAACAGTACCAACAATATTGAGCTGTTTTGTTGACACTCAAACCCTCACCAGGTGGGGGAAGTTAAAGTTTGGTGCCACAGGGACATGGCCCACAGACTGGCTGGAACCAGAAGGTTTATGATGCTGACTCCCATTCACCTCACCAGCAACCAATCGGAAGTATGTCCATGAGCTAATCATGCCCTTTTCTTTAAGCCATTACTAGAACTCCTCACTATCCTTTCCAGATCAGGGCACACATTCTCAAGGGCATTAGCCCACTGTGGCCCCCTTTACCTGGCAAAACAATAAGGCTCTTCTTTTCTACTTTACCAGAAGCTCTTTCTCTAAGATTTGACTCAGCAGCAGGCCAGAGAGGCCAAGCTTTCTGTAACAGCTTCTTGATACTATTATCCATTGCTACAAAGTATACCTGTGGCAAAGTGCATACATTTAAAGATGATCAGGAAATGTTTGCTCAGTACCACCTCATACCCATCAGAACAGTTTACAAATAACAAGTGCTGGAGAGTGTGTAGAGAAGAAGGGAATCCTCTTACACTACTGCTAGGAGTGTAAATTGGGCTAGCCACTACAGAGAACAGGGTGGAGATTCCTCAAGAAGCTAAAAGTAGAGTTACCAAATAATCCAGTGATCCTACTCCTGGGCATTTTCCTAAGTGAAATCAAAATTCTAAGATATACATGCACCCCAATGTGTTACTGAGTCCAAGCTCACTCTGCTTGCCACACGACAGGACAATGAATCAGAGACAGGTGTTGAGGCAAGGAATAAAACTTAATTCAGAGATCCAGCTGACTAATAAGATGGCAGACTAGTGTCTCAAAGTAACCATATTGTCAGGGTATGGATGCCAGTTCCTTTTATAGAACAGAGATGGGGGAGGTGAGGAAATGAAGTAAAAGGCCATTAATCTTACAAATATCTCCTAGAATGCCAAGCCCTAGGCAGAGGATGTGTTAATTTCTTCCTTTATGCCATCTACAGCTGGACAGGGTTCTGGACAGGGTTCTGAACAGAGGCACTTTAGTTTAACAGTCAGGCAGAGGGGTAGGATTCTGAGGAAGGCCATTATATATGATTATAATAACAAAAGAGAAAGTTGAAGAAATAATTCTAACATAGAGTCAGAATTGTTTTCCTGCAACAAATATTCACAGCAGCACTATTCACAGTAGGCAAAACATGGAAACAAGCTCAATGTCCAAAGGCAGCGGGATAGGTAAAGAAGATGTGGTGTATATATACACAATGGAGTATGACTCAGCCATAAAAAGGAACAAAATTATGTCCTTGCAGCAACATGGATGCAACTAGAGATGATCAAAGCTATGTGGTTTTTATTTTTTTTCCCCAGTAGTCATGTATGGATGTGAGAGTTGGACCATAAAGAAGGCTGGACACTGAAGAATCGATGTATTTTAACTGTGATTGTTGGAAAAGACTCTTGAGAGTCCCTTGATCTGCAAGGAGATCAAACCAGTCAATCCTGAAGGAAATCAACCCTAAACATTCATTGGGAGGACTGATACTGAAGCTGAAGCTCCAATACTTTGGCCACCTGATGAGAAGAGCTGACTCATTGGAAATGACCCAGATGCTGGGAAAGATAAAAAGCAAGAGGAGAAGAGGAAGACAGAGGATGAGATGGTTGGATGGCATTACCGACTGAATGGACATGAGTTGGAGCAATCTCTGGAAGTTGGTAAAGGACAGGGAAGCCTGGCATGATGCAGCCCATGGGGTCAAAACATGACTAAGTGACTAAACGACAACAACAACAGAGATTATCATACTCTATGAAGTAAGTCAGAAAGAGAAAGACAAGTACCATATGACATCCCTGATACATGGAATCTAAAGTATGGCACAAATGAACCCATCTGGAAAACAGAAACTGAATCACAGACACAGAGAACAGGCTTGTGGGTGCCAAGGGGAGGTGGTAGGGATAGGGATGGACTGTTTATTTGTCATTGACAGATACACATTATTACACAGAGAACGGATAAACGACAAGGTCTTCCTGAATAGTACAGGGAACGATATCCAGTCTCCAGGGCTAAACTATAATGGAAAAAATATTTTTAAAAGAATGTATATATATGTATAAACCAGAGTCACTTTTATATACAACAGAAATTGGCACAACACTGTAAATCAACCAAACTTCAATTAAAAAAAAAAAGTGCTCAATGAGTTAATTCTAATGCAAGGATTATGCTTTTGTTAATCAGAAAATAAAAACAGCCTTGGATTCATTTTAGATGCTCCATCATTCTAGATCCAGGGACTAATGCAGTTAGGGTGCCAACCCAGAATAGTATGTCTGGAATTCCTCTAGTACTAGATTAGAAATGTCCCTGACTTACTCAAGCGAAGGCTCTCAATGAAAGGTCTTTCTGGTTCTGCTTGAAACTTCTCATTGAGACCATGTCCTCATGCAAATATTCTCACTGATTGAATGCGTTAGAGTGATATGTAGAGATTTTCATTAATTTAACTGATACCTCATTACCACTGAATGTTAGGAAACTCAACAGTAAGATGACTTCAAAACAAAAGTCAAATTTTGCCTTTGGCAAAGGGAAAACTTCATACAGAGAGTAGCACCGTTCTAAATTAACTATTTTCCCTCAAACTGTGATTGACAATGTTCTGATTCATATGGATGAATAAACCAAATTGAAAATGTTCCCAACTCAAGCAATCACCAGCGTTATGTAAAACAATGAAATGGTTTGATTAGCAATCAGAAATAGCAAACAGTCAGGTATTTGGGCTTTAATTTTTCTTTTCTTCCTCAGAACTTTAAGAATGACATTTTGTACTATTGATTTAAGTGCTTTATAAATGATTTTAGAAAGAATAAATAGCAATATTGAATCAGCAATATGGTATGTAATCTTACTCAGCCAATTAAGAAAAGATGATACTGAAATATAACTGATTCATACTGAATTACAGAATATAGTTGCAAGCCATCAGTAGACATTGTAAGGCAATTAGTAGTTTAATGATTCTACAGTGTTAAATAATTATCATCAAGTGGAGAAAGTGCTGCAGGGTGAGGAGTGTGGAAAGCACAGTTGGAATCCAGTTTCTTGTCATGTCATCTGGGCAGGTCACGCAGTCTCTCTGGGCCCCAGCTTTGACCATTCTGAAGATGTGCTGACAATGTGCTCAGCTGCTCAGTCGTGTCTGACTCTGTAGACCGATGGACTGTAACACGTCAGGCTCCTCTGTCCCTGGGATTCTCCAGGCAAGAATACTGGAGTGGATTGCCATCTCCCTGTGCAGAGGATCTTCCCAACCCAGGGATCAAACCGGCGTCTCCTGTGTCTCTTGCATTGGCAGGTGGATTCTTTACCACTGAGCCACTTGAGAAGCCCCATATGAAAGCTATTGTCACTCATATTTATGAGTTACTGTGAGGAATAACCAAAACTATTTGTTTTCAAATAGTATTACAATATCAACAGCTGGTTATTATTTTCACAATGAATAATAATTATTGATGTCATAGTACCATCTGAGTTGATAAGAAAAATAATTTTCCTCACTTAAATATTTATTCTGAAGTATGTGAAAGACAGTGTAAAAGTGTCATGTGATCAAAACCAAAAAAAAAAAAAAATTCAGCATGGTAAAGCAAAATCTGAGGAAATGAAATGCAAAATTGTTGTTCAGTCCCAAAGTCATGTCTGACTTAGAGACACGACCCCACAAACTGCAGCATGCCATGGTCCTCAGTCCTCCACCATCTCCCAGAGTTTGCTCAAACTCATGCCCATGGAGTCAGTGATGACATGCAACCATCTCATCCTCTGTTACCCCTGTCTCCTCTTGAAAAAATATAAAAATCAAAATCCCTGGCAAGTTGCAAAAGAGTAGAACCGAGAAAAAATGAGAACAAATATACAGATGGCAATCTGATTTAAAAAAAATTTTTTTGCAAGGAGATGCTTTTGATGTTAGTGTAAAACATTCTCTAGGTATTTAAATTGTTTATTACTGATGTTATAAAACATATGTCTTTCGTATGCAAAATTCTGTAAATGCACTGATTTTTAATGTTCTATTTTTCACGCTTCATTTCATTTTCTCTTTCAGCATGTTGTTACTACAAAACCAGATATCCTAGGAATCTTGACAGATATACCGTGTATGTGTGTTTCTGTTACAGCGTTTCCCTCATTACAATAGCTAAAGTACTATTTCATAGATGTATGTTATCCAGAAGACTGATACTTCTTGTTGGCTCGTGTAATCATGGCTCATGAATCGTTTTATCGTTTAAAATCTATGCCAAGAATTGTTGTGTCACCCTGAAGTTTTCCTTCTTACCATAAGAATAAAAACTTATATTAACTTCATCTCAATTACATTAGTTTGAATTGTGTTCAGTTGCTTTAGTCATTTCTGACTCTTTGTGACCCCATGGACCATAGCCCACCAGGCTCCTCTGTCCATGAGATTGTCCAGGCAAGAATACTGGAGGGGGTTTCCATTTCTTCCTCCAGGGGATTTTCTTGATCCAGAGCTCAAACCTGTGTCTCCTGCATCTCTTGCATTGCAGGAGGATTCTCTTCCACTGAGCTACCGGGGAAGCCAGTTTGGAATAAAGAATGTTAAAATTAGAGACACTCAAGTCATTTTCGTAGAACGAATTGGCCTAAACTTCATGTCCTGATAGAGACCACCAATTCCATATTTACTTTAATGAAACAATTTCAATCCCGCCTGCTTCAGCAAAATTTCGACTCTTCTTTCTTCTGTATTTTTGTCTGAAAGTCTCCAGGGGCTGCTTTCACTTGTATTTCCTGAAATATTTTCTCAGCTGTACTGGGATGTACTGAGTTTTGTAGACTCTGCCTGTCCTGACAGCTTCCTCATGTTTCACTATTCTTGCTGGAGAAGCTGGGTGGTGGGCTTCTCCCCATTATTGATAGAGACAGAATGAAGGACAAAATATGTGATTAAATATGTAACCCCACTAGGGGACTGTAAGTAGAAAAATATGGGAAACCCATAAGTTAATGAATACTGGAGAGAGCAGGTTTGCTTAACCACAAAACCCAGCAGGCTTGCATGCATGTTAAAGTAGCTTCAGTTGTGAGTAACTCTTTGTGACCCCCTGGACTATAGTCCACCAGGCTCCCTTTGTCCATAGGATTTTTCAGGCAAGAATACTGCAGTGGATTGCCATTTAGTTCTCCAGGGATCATCTCCATCTAGGGATTGAACATGCGTCTCCTGCATTGGTAGGTGAATTCTGGACCACTGAGCTACCAGGGAAGTCCATACATATACATATATATCATGTATATACATATATATTATGTGTATGCGTATATATACATATGTATATGTGTGTGTATATATATAGCTTGCCAGGTGGCTAAAGTCATAACTTTCCTTCCAAGGAGTAGGAGTAAGTGTCTTTTAATTTCATGGCTGTAATCACCACCTACAATGATTTTGGAGCCTCTCTCTCTCTCTCTCTCTCTCTATATATATATATATATCCATATATATATATATATATATATATATATATAGCTTCCCAGGTGACTAAAGTGGTAAAGAATCCTGCCTGTCAGTGTAGGAGATGCGAGACTGCGAGACATAGGTTCAATCCTGGGTTGGGAAGATTCCCTGAAGAAGGAAATGGTAACCCACTCTAGCATTTTTGCCTGGAAAATTCCATTGACAGAGGAGCCTGGTGGGCTACAGTCCATGGGGTGCAAAGAGTCAGACACAAATGAGCACACACGCAAAGCAACTATACACACACACACACACACATGTATGAATCATGGTGCTGTATGCTGCTGCTGCTAAGTCACTTCAGTCGTGTCTGACTCTGTGCGACCCCATAGACAGCAGCCCACCAGGTTCCCCTTCCCTGGAATTCTCCAGGCAAGAACACTGGAGTGGGTTACCATTTCCTTCTCCAATGAATGGAAGTGAAAAGTGAAAGTGAAGTTGCTCAGTTGTGTCCAACTCTTAGAGACCCCATGGACTGCAGCCCACCAGGCTCCTCTGCCCATGGGATTTTCCAGGCAAGAGTACTGGAGTGGGCTGCCATTGCCTTCTCCGACGGTGCTGTATACCATAAACAAAAACAAGACTGTGACTCAACTACACTTCAATTAAAAAATAGATACATAAACAATTTGCCGTTTAAGCCCAACTAGAAAAACTGCCAGCAAAAACAAAAATCAACACTCTTGAAGATTATAACAGATATGTCTTACAAAATAGCTTTCCCAGTGGAACTCCACGATACCAGGAAAACAGGCCTGTCACGAATGCAAAAGAAAACATCTCAGCGCAGAAGCACCCAGTGCCTCTCAGGCCACGGCAGCATCAGCATTCCCTGATCAGCCATCTCCTCTGCAGCTTCATTTCGTGTTCCATTTACGTTTCATAGCAGAATTAGCACTTTTTGTTTCTTACTGCACTTTCATTTTTCTTGACCAGTTCCCTTTTGATTATCCATGTCTGTAAAACTTCACATGGACTTTTATGCCTGGGAGTCGATTAGGAAACACAACAGGGTCCTCTGGGTGTATGAGCTGCATGGAGATGCACCATGAACAACCACCAATGGATCTGAAAGAAACAATGTGTGCAGCTGCTGATCATGGTGAGCATCTGTTATCTGTAGAACAAATGGTGGACTCAGGCATTACCAGCAAACTCTACTCATAGTTAATATGTGGCAGTCACAATGGTGTGATGGGGAGGGTCGGTGTATTATTTAGTGAACTGTGGTAATTGACACTCTTGTTACAGAGTCCATGTAACTCATAGTTTCTCAAGAACAATGAAAAGCAAGGGCTGCTTGTATATATTAACTTGGCAAATAGAATCTATAAATGCTCTTTAGCAAACTGACCTGGTGCTGGAGAAAAGATACTTCACTGAGAAGAAAGCAGGCACTTAAAACTCTGACTATACCACTATGAAAGATCATATAAAGAGATGTCTAACTGAGACTAGAAATAAAAAGCCAGGAAAAGTATGAGGATGTATTTAAAAAAAAAAAAAAGAGATGATCTGGGAAAGACTGTGTAGAATTTTTTAGAAAAGCAATAAAGTCATGGATGCCTTTGATGATCACTTTCAGAGACTGAAACTCATTTGGAGAATTGAGTAGGAGATAATGAAAGGGGTGGAGCTGTGTAGCTCAGGGTTTCAGGATGATTAGAGGTTTGTTTGTTTTTTTGTTTTTGTTTTTTTCAGCATACTCTACTCCATTCTAAATGATTCGAGGATTTGAAAATCTAGCAGATAAAAAGAAAACTACAAGCCTTCTGATTGTGAGTCAGTGAAATGAGGCCACATTCAGAGCATAGATAGAGCTGTGAAGTTTTTACAGCAGATCATTAGGAAAGAGGAAGATGTGGATACAGTTGTTATATCTTCATGGGAGCTTGTTTTGAGTTATAGCCTGACTGTTGTCAGTTCTCCATGAAGTAGGTATGAGCATCTGTTGAAACTGATGAGAAGGAAGAGGATCAGATATCTTTGGAAACAATGCCTAAATTGATACCACAGAGAACGAGAGAAGGTGCCATTTAGGGAAATGGATGAGGATTGCTGTACAGTTGGGAGATTCGGTAGAATTTCTGTTCCAGCCTCAGTTTGTTTGTTTGTTTTTTAATCATCCTAAGCAGCTCAATCGGAGAAGGCAATGGCACCCCACTCCAGTACTCTTGCCTGGAAAATCCCATTGATAGAGAAGCCTGGTAGGCTGCAGTCCATGGGGTCGCTAAGAGTTGACACAGCTGAGCAACTTCACTTTCACATTTCACTTCCATGCATTGGAGAAGGAAATGGTAACCCACTCCAGTGTTCTTGCCTGGAGAATCCCAGGGATGAGGAAGCCTGGTGGGCTGCTGTCTATGGGATGGCACAGAGTCGGACATGACTGAAGTGACTTAGCAGCAGCAGCAGCAGCTCAATACATTGGCCACCTGATGCAAAGAGCCTACTCATTGGAAAAGACCATGATGCTAGGAAAGATTGAGTGCAGGAAGAGAAGGGGGCAACAGAGCATGAGATGGCTGGAAAGCATCACAGAGTAAATGGACATGATTTTGAGCAATCTTCGGGAAATAGTGAAAGACAGGGAAGTCTGGTGTGCTGCAGTCCACGGGGTCGCAAAGAGTTGGACACGACCTAGCAGCTGAGCAACAACAACAAAGCAACCCACGTATATACACAGAGAAGAGAAACTCTTACATGGATTCCTGTTTAGTCACAGTACATATACTCAAAGGTATATAACATGGTCTGGGATCTGGGATCCACTTTCTCAACAACTACTTCAAAATGAATATTTCAGAAACTGTATGTTTTTATACATATTGATTCAATCACCGAATGCTATTAGGTAATATGCCATCCTCCAAAAGTACTATTGGAACAAGCCATCATTCCATTTCTTGCCTTTGCTGTTTTTGCTGCCTGTTTGACTATATAGGACTTAGAGAACAAGAAGAAAAATGAATTTTAAAAAAACTGAATTTCAAGAATTCATATTCATATTATCCCTAGAATAACTTTCAGCAATGATAGGTTAAAATCAAAAAGCGAGATTATTTCAAGCCTAAAATTCAATGAAGTAAAGATGATAATCAATATGAATACCCAGATGTGAAAAAGAAGGGGAACAATGCCAGGGTCAGCCTGAGAGCTGAGTTCTCACTGTAGTTTATGTTCTGACAGTTTGGGTTTTGTCAGGGCAAAGACTGCCTGTCTCAGAACTGACTCTACTACTTTTTTTTCCTTGAAATATGGGACAAGCTATTTAATCTGTTTCATCCGCAGAAAACATTAGCAATAGCACCTAAATTAAACCAGTAGGCATGTATGTGTGTATACACATATACATTTATTTATATATGCATGTTCAGTTGCTTCAGTCATGTCCAGCTCTTTGCAACCCCATGGACTGTAGCCCGCCAGGTTCTGTCCATGTGTATCCTCCAAGCAAGAATACTGGAGTGGATTGCCATGCCCTTCTCCAGGGGATCTTCCAGACCCAGGGATCAACCCTGTATCTCTTATGTCTCCTGCATTTATATACAGTGCTAAGCACTCTTGGCATGTAGTGAATATTCAATAACTATTAGATATTATTATCAATCCAAAGGTGACTTATGCTATTAGTTCTCCTAATTCATAAGATTTATAGAAGAGTACAATGAGATAACAGACAAACTAAGTCTTGTAAAGATTGTGTTTCTTTATAATTTATCCAGTGTATTAGTAACACTGACATTTTGTGAAAATTTCACAGGCCTTTTAAGATTAAGGTCAATGAACACTGGTTCACAGGTAAATTTTCATTTTATTTTTACCTTGTGGAAAACTAACAAAACACTCAAGAACTAGAATGTAAATGCTTAGGGCTAAAGAGAGATGTTATGAACCCCCCTTCCCTAAACTGAGGTAATGTATTATTGAATTATTCAAGGAAAAATAAATATAAAATACTCTATACAGATGGGTATGATCTACACTGTGATGATTTGTAGTCTACAAGATTTTTAGCATACTTACTGAGCTATGTCCCTTCTTTTGAAAAGGACAGCACCATTATTATATGTCTGAAGTTAAAAATTTTTCTGAAATATCGAAATAAGCATATATCCAAATAAGACTTAAAACCGTCCTACCTTTTAATAAAGAATTTATCTATGTCATTTTCATAAAATATAGCTATGTACAGAATACCTCTCAAATAGGATACATATGTGAATGACTACATGATTTTATGTGTGTGCTGGAAGTCACAAGTCAGATTCTTTCCTGATGAAGCCATTTCTCTGGTTGACAAGTGTTGAAGCCATCTCAAAAACCCATGAATATTAAAGCACTGTTCACAGGCAAATTTGGCATTTTGAAGTCAAGCAAATAGAACTCATGAAATATGAAAGGAGTGCTCCATGTAGCTTTGTAGAAAATGTTGCCATTAAGATGAAGGATGAGGAAATTCACACATTCCTTTGCTGGGCGTGCTCAACTATATTTTCAACCAATTGTATTACTGTGCTTCAATAGTGTTACTTTGGTTATATCCTCCTTTCACACAGTTCTAGGTGCTTCCCAGATGGCATTAGTGGTAAAGAACCCACCTACCAGTGCAGGAGACATAAGAGATGTGGGTTCAATCCCTGGGTCAGATTCTTTACCTTCTGAGCCCCCAAATAATTCATTTCAGTTCAGTTCAGTCGCTCAGTCATGTCCGACTCTTTGCAACCCCATTAATCGCAGCACGCCAGGCCTCCCTGTCCATCACCAACTCCCGGAGTTCACTCAGACTCATGTCCATCGAGTCAGTGATGCCATCCAGCCATCTCATCCTCTGTCGTCCCCTTTCCCTCCTGCCCCCAATCCCTCCCAGTATCAGAATCTTTTCCAATGAATCAACTCTTTGTGTGAGGTGGCCAAAGTACTGGAGTTTCAGCTTCAGCATCATTCCTTCCAAAGAAATCCCAGGGTTGATCTCCTTCAGAATGGACTGGTTGGATCTCCTTGCAGTCCAAGGGACTCTCAATCAGATAATTAAATATGCATAATTAAGTTATGATTATATTCTCAGTCTGTTTTTAATGTAATATTGCATACTCCATTTCTCAAAAGAGATTTAGTACCTTCAGCTTGCTTGTAAATTCATGAGTCTAGGAACTCATATTGGCTTAGTGATGTGAAGGGTTTAAAATAACTGAATATATCCTATCACAGAGTCTGAGTTTTGAAAGAAAAGCTCAATGCACAATCAAAGTGCACCAGCTGTGTATTTCCAATCCTGTGTTGAGACTGCATGCTTCTTTTTATTTCCGAACTTCACACACATACACAAAACAGAAAGTTTCTCTTAAGAAAGAGTGGGTGACCAGTTTTCCCAGCACCACCTGTTAAAGAGACTGTCTTTACTCCATTGTATATTCTTGCCTCCTTTGTCAAAGATAAGGTGTCCATAGGTGTGTGGGTTTATCTCAGGGCTTTCTATTTTGTTCCATTGATCTATATTTCTGTCTTTGTGCCAGTACCATACTGTCTTAATGTCTGTGGCTTTGTAGTAGAGCCTGAAGTCTGGCAAGTTGATTCCTCCAGTTCCATTTTTCTTTCTCAAGATTGCTTTGGCTATTTGAGGCTTTTTGTATTTCCATACAAATCTTGATATTATTTGATCTAGTTCTGTGAAAAATACTGCTGGTAGCTTAATGGGAATTGCATTGAATCTGTAGATTGCTTTGGGTAGTATACTCATTTTCACTATATTGATTCTTCCAACCCATGAGCATGGTATATTTCTCCATCTATTAGTGTCCTCTTTGATTTCTTTCATCAGTGTTTTATAGTTTTCGATATATAGGTCTTTAGTTTCTTTAGGTAGGTATATTCCTAAGTATTTTATTCTTTTCGTTGCAATGGTGAATGGAATTGTTTCCTTAACTTCTTTTTCTACTTTCTCATTGTTAGTGTATAGGAATGCAAGGGATTTCTGAGTGTTGATTTTATATCCTGCAACTTTACTATATTCATTGATTAGCTCTAGTAGTTTTCTGGTCGAGTCTTTAGGATTTTCTATGTAGAGGATCATGTCATCTGCAAACAGTGAGAGTTTTACTTCTTCTTTTCCAATTTGGATTCCTTGTATTTCTTTTTCTGCTCTGATTGCTGTGGCCAAAACTTCCAGTACGATGTTGAAGAGTAGTGGTGAAAGTGGACACCCTTGTCTTGTTCCTGACTTTAGGGGAAATGGTTTCAATTTTTCGCCATTGAGGATAATGTTAGCTGTGGGTTTGTCATATATAGCTTTTATTATGTTGAGGTATGTTCCTTCTATTCCTGCTTTCTGGAGAGTTTTTATCATAAATGGATGCTGAATTTTGTCAAAGGCTTTTTCTGCATCTATTGAGATAATCATATGATTTTTATTTCTCAGTTTGTTAATGTGATGAATTACATTGATTGACTTGCGGATATTGAAGAATCCTTGCATCCCTGGGATAAAGCCCACTTGGTCATGGTGTATGATCTTTTTAATGTGTTGCTGGATTCTGATTGCTAGGATTTTGTTGAGGATTTTTGCGTCTATGTTCATCAGAGATATTGGCCTGTAGCTTTCTTTTTTGTGGTGTCTTTGTCAGGTTTTGGTATTAGGGTGATGGTGGCCTCATAGAATGAGTTTGGAAGTTTACCTTCCTCTGCAATTTTCTGGAATAGTTTCAGTAAGATAGGTGTTAGCTCTTCTCAGAATTTTTGGTAGAATTCAGCTGTGAAGCCATCTGGACCTGGGCTTTTGTTTGCTGGAAGATTTCTGATTACAGTTTCAATTTCCGTGCTTGTGATGGGTCTGTTAAGATTTTCTATTTCTTCCTGGTTCAGTTTTGGAAAGTTGTACTTTTCTAAGAATTTGTCCATTGCTTCCAAGTTGTCCATTTTATTGGCATATAATTGCTGATAGTAGTCTCTTATGATTCTTTATATTTCCGTTTTGTCTTTTCTAACTCCATACACAAAAATAAACTCAAAATGGATTAAAGATCTAAATGTAAGACCAGAAACTATAAAACTCCTAGAGGAGAACATAGGCAAAACACTCTCCGACATAAATCACAGCAGGATCCTCTATGATCCAACTCCCAGTATACTGGAAATAAAGGCAAAGATAAACAAATGGGATCTAATTAAAATTAAAAGCTTCTGCACAACAAAGGAAACTACAAGCAAGGTGAAAAGACAGCCTTCTGAATGGGAGAAAACAATAGCAAATGAAACAACTGACAAACAACTAATCTCAAAGATATATAAGCAACTTATACAACTCAACTCCAGAAAAATAAATGATCCAATAAAAAAAATGGGCCAAAGAACTAAATAGGCATTTCTCCAAAGAAGACATACGGATAGCTAACAAACACATGAAAAGATGTTCAACATCACTCATTATCAGAGAAATGCAAATCAAGACCACAATGAGGTACCATTTCACATCAGTCAGAATGGCTGCGATCCAAAAGTCTACAAGCAATAAATGCTGGAGAGGATGTGGAGAAAAGGGAACCCTCTTACACTGCTGGTGGGAATGCAAACTAGTACAGCCATTATGGAAAACAGTGTGGAGATTCCTTAAAAAATTGCAAATAGAACTGCCTTATGACCCAGTAATCCCACTGCTGGGCATACACACCGAGGAAACCAGAATTGAAAGGGACACATGTACCCCAATGTTCATTGCAGCACTGTTTATAATAGCCAGGACATGGAAGCAACCTAGATGTCCATCAGCAGATGAATGCATAAGAAAGCTGTGGTACATATACACTATGGAATACTACTCAGCTCTTAAAAAGAATAAATTTGACTCATTTCTAATGAGATGGATGAAATTGGAACCGATTATACAGAGTGAAGTAAGCCAGAAAGAAAAACACCAATACAGTATACTGACACATATATATGGAATTTAGAAGACAGTAATGATGACCGTGTATGTGAGACAACAAAGAGACACAGAGGTATAGAGTGGGCTTTTGGACTCTGAGGGAGAGGGAAAGGGTGGGATGGTTTGGGAGAATGGCAATGAAACATGTATATTTCCCTGTTTAAAAAAAAAAAAAATCACAGTAAAAAAAAAAAAAAAGAAAGAAAGAAAGAGTGGGCACCAAAATCTGTTCCTAAATGGTGGTTTATTTGCCTTCTCCTATGATCCATGAGAATGTGTACTCGGTTGTGTCAGACTTTTTGCAACCTCATAGAATATAGCCCGCCAGGTTCCTCTGTCCGTGGATTCCCCAGGCAAGAATATTGGGGTGGGTTGCCATTCCCTTCTCTAAGGGATCTTCCTGACCCAGGGATCAAATCCAAGTCTTCTGCATCTCCTGCATTGATAGGAGGATTCTTTACCACTGAGCAACCTGAGAAGATCTATGATCCTAGGAAAACACTTAAAGGAAATCAAGGTCTTGGCCAGTTCCCCAAGGTATCTTAGCAAAGGACAAGGGCTATTGGGTGGTGACCTCTCAGGCTCCCAGGTGGTCAGCTGAGGACACAGTCATAGATGTGGCATTATGTAATGTGTTGTATAAGTCTACCCTGTGACATATATAAGGAGATTAGATGGTCTGGAACAATTTTTTAGAAAGAACTCTGTCCTGACCAGGCATTAAAGTATTTTCCTTGGGTTCTGACAACATATTAGAAACACTGCTTCAGGCAGCAGGATTCAGGTCATGTTGAAAAAAGAGTCTTGGATTGTCCAACTGATAATCTAGTCTACTGACAGTTTTTCATGGAGTTGGCAGTTCTAAACCAGTAGTGGTAAAGTCAGGAAGTTCTTAAAACGTAGGCAGAACAAACTGGGAGTCTCTCAATGGCTTATCAGTGCTTCCTTGGCAGCTCAGTGGTAAAGAGCTGCCTGAAATGCAGGAGGCATGAGAGATGAAAGTCTGATCCCTGGGTGAGAAGATTCCCAGGAGGAGAGCATGACAATCCACTTCAATCTTCTTGCCTGGAGAATAGCATGGATTCTAGAGTCCAGGGACTGTAGCTGATTGGGTCCCAGAGAGTCAGACCTGAGGAGCACTTTCACTTCATTGTTCTATGGTTTCTTAGATCCTCTTAATTTAATTAGCAGGTGACTTGCTCTGAATTGGGAACTCTGACATTTTCCTTTTTTGGCTTAAGGGATAAATGAGCCACAGAAATTCAAAATTATAACTTCTACTCTGATCTTTATATGAAAGACAGTAGCCAAGTGATGCTCAATGGTCCCCTATATATTAGGGAAAAATTAAGTATTGATATTTATAGAATGTCCGGCTATCATTACAGAGCACAGGCATTTTAGTCAGTGTGCTTTCAAAGGTCACATATAATGGGTGTGACTTCTAGAAACTGATAGCTACTCTCAAAAATTACCATTGTCTGACATATTTATATGAGTGTAATAAAGTTGACTTTACTTCTAAGAGTTTCAAAATAAACCATAAGGGAGGGATAGTCATTTTACAGATTATAAGAGTATACAAAAAAGGCGACTGAAGCAACTCTTTTACTAGTTCAGTTCAGTTCAGTTCAGCTCAGTCGCTCAGTCGTGTCCGACTCTTTGCGACCCCATGAATCGCAGCAGGCCAGGCCTCCCTGTCCATCACGAGAGAAGCTAATTTATAATAGCCACCTTACAGGAGGTCCACGTGTTAGCTGTTAGTTAGTAGTAGACAAGCCTTTGCACTTTCATACAGTTTTGATGTGCTATAATAATAAAGTACCTTTCTAATTTCTTTGATAAACTTCTCAGATTTTTTTTTTTTTTGATTAGAAGACAATTCAAGCTCTGAAGAAAATGAGGGTGATTTAATGGTAACAGTACCTAGAGCCTACTGCAATATGTTATCTAATATCCAAAAAATCCCCTTCTGCCAGAAGTAATCATTGATTTTTCACCACTCAACACCATGCATATTATAACTTAATCTATTTTTCAAGTACAACACTTCCAAGAGTTTTGAATGGAGCAGGAAACAGGAATGGCTTTGTTGCTGTTATTCAGTCATGAAGTCATGTCCAATTCTATGTGACCCCATGGACTGCAGCACACCAGGCTTCCCTGTCCTTCCCTGTCTCCCAGAGTTTACTCCATTCATGTCCATTGAGACTGTGATGCCATCCAACCATTTCATCCTCTGTTGCCCCTTCCTCCTCCTGTCTTTAATCTTTCCCAGAATCAGGGTCTTTCTATGAGTCAGCACTTTGCAGCAGGTGACCTAGGTATTAGAGCTTCAGCTTCAGAATCATTCCTTCTAATGAATATTCAGGGTTGATTTCTTTCAGGATTGACTGGTTTGATCTTGAAGTCCAAGGGATTCTCAAGAGCCTTTTCCACCATCACAATTTGAAAGCATGAATTCTTTGTTCTACTCAGCATCAACTCTCACATCCACACATGACTACTGAAAAACCATAGCTTTGACTATATGGAATAAATTCTAAATTTATTATAGATCACATCATAGATCTAATACATTGGTACACTGACAATTATAGCACCTATTTTGTCTCTTTAAAACTACAAATGAAATGCTCTTATTTTAATTTCAAATTTTAGTCATGAATTGACTCTTCTGGCTGTTTCTGCTTCAGCTAATATAATGTATAAAACTGCATAAACCCAAAGGTTTCTTTCTACATTCATTATCAAATTTCATTTGTAAAAACTAAGGTTTTATCCTTCACTCAGTCTTGTCTGTTTTCTGTTTTCTAAATATTTTGTTCATTCACTGGCTTTTGTGACAGTAACATCTTTTTGTGTGAGTGATTTCATGTGAGGAAGGGGGCAAGGCTGACCGGGACACTTCATTGGAAGAAGAAGGGGCTTCTAATAGCACTGAACCATGGAAGCATAACCTTGAATGATTTAGTTCAGTATTTTGGCATCAAGAAGCTCTAATTCCATTTTCAGATAAAATAAGTCTTAAGTTATTATATCCAATATAAACATCCATCTGTGGGGCTTTCCATATAAATTATTACTCTGAAAAGAACAAAAATTAAGACTTCAGCTTGCTTGAGTAAAATCTCATTTCCTTGAAGTACAGGAGAAGCTGTATTTCAAGGAAACAGGATTTATCCTCACGGAGAGGGAGAGGATTTGAAAGCCGGGAACCCGGCCACCCAGCTGAGGGCAGAAATCACTGATATGAACACAGTACTAAAAGAAGGCTGGCGTTCTCAGAGAAATAATGCTTTTTAATACTTTCCTGTCACTCATTAAAGATAACCTTTGACTAACTTCATGTGTTAGATTTTTATCTTTCTTGCCACAATGCTGTGACAAAAACTCATTAATTTTAGGCAGCACATTCAGAAAATTCTTCGTATGGTACACTTCTGCTTGGGAAGAAAGAGCTAGTTGCTCAGTCACATCTGACTGTTGTGACCCCATAGACTGTAGCTCACCAAGCTCCTCTGTCCATAGGATTCTCCAGGCAAGAATACAGGAGTGGGTTGCCATTTCCTCCTCCAAGGGATCTTCCCAGTCCAGGGATCAAACCCATGTCTCCTGCATAACAGGCAGATTCTTTACTGTCTGAGCCACTAGGGAAGTGTTAACAATAAACGTTTTTAAGAACACGTTTCACCTTTTCCGCTAAAATCTGACCATGTTGTTCTCCTTTGGAGTTGATTTTAGTGTCTCCCTGTAAGTATTTTTTTTTAAGTCTTTAATGAATTTAATCCAATATTACTTCTGTCTTATATTTTGAGTTTTTGGCTGCAAGGCATGTGGGATCTTAGTTTCTGGACAAGAGATGGAGACCACACCCCCTGCATTTGAAGGCAAAGTCTTAACCACTGGACTGCCAGGGAAGTCCCATCCCGTAAGCATATTTAAAGGCTGGAGGGATCTGTTCAGAGACCATACTGGTCTTGGGCAGAGAAGGAGTGAACAAGTCTATCACTTCTGTTTGGCATTTCTCAGATGTATCAGACACAGAGGAGTATGTGCAGATCCCCTCCAGTCAGAGTCCTCCCCTGGTCATGGGGAATCATGGCTGGAATCTTAAGAAGACACAGAGGCACAGATGTGAATCAGGTATTTCTCTGATCTTAGGCATGATTAGAACACTTGCCTCATCAGGTGTGGCAGCAGATGTGGATCTGAGACAGCCCTGGTGGGTCTTCTCACAAACATTGTTTTAATCAAACAACAGTCTGCTTGCCATTTGTAGGACACTTTCAGATGGCCAGTGCTTATTTTACTTAAACTTATTTATGTAAGCTTTATTTCCAGGCAGTATAAATGTGCCTGGGCTTCCCTGCTGGCTTATTGGTAAAGAACCCACCTGCCAGTGCAGGAGACGTGGGTTCAAGCCCTGATCCCAAAAGATTCCCTAGAGAAGGAAATGGCAATCACTCCAGTGTTCTACCCTGGAGAATTCCATGGTCAGGGGAGCCTGCTGGTTACAGTCCATGGGTTGCAAAGAACTGGTCACAACTGAGTAAACACACACACATATAAAAGTGCATATTTAGAGATATACACAGACATATATATGCATACATGCACACATATATGCATATATTTTTCTCCATTATTTTAACTTCTTTACAATATTTCTTTAATCCCAGTCTAGAAAGATACTAGGTACAGTCATATGGCCCCTGACTACTTGATTATGTCAAGGAATACATAAAGAAATACTGTATTTATTTTCCAGAACAGTGTTATTGCATTTTTTTCTAAATTTGATTGGAGTAAGATAAGGCAATAGCTGTATCTTCTAAAACTGACCTAATTTCAGGCATCAGATTTTATCAGTTCTTTTCTGATCACTGGGAGGAAACTTATAAATTCACTATGTATTTGGTGAAGATGGTTCTTAATATTGTCCACTTTATTATCTTAGAGTGTTTTTATACAGCAAAGAGTTTCACATTTTGCACTGCCAAAGTACATTGCTATTCATCATGAATTTGTGACATAAGTATTGACATCTATTTTCTCTTTTCATTTTTACTATACCGTAGCTTCTATGTTGTAGTTCTACTCTGCATCAGCAGTAAGAGAATTATTAAAAAAAAAACAAAACTTGTTTTTTCAAACTAGAAAATAATTTAATCATGCTAAAATTTAAATAACAATATTTCAGCTTATTCAGCCATTTTGAGTTATACCGATATCAGTACCCTCTGCTGTTGGCATAAAATATTCAAATAAATACTGCACTGCCATTGTCCAGTCTCTCAGTGGTGCCCCACTCTTTGTGACCCCATGGGTTGCAAGACACTGGGCCGCAGCACTCCAGGCCTCCCTGTCCTTCACCATCTCCTGGAGTTTGTTCAAACTCATGTCCATTGAGTTGGTCATGCCATTCAACCACTTCATCCTCTGTCATCCCCTTCTCCTCCTGCCTTCAATCTTTCCCAGCATCAGAGTCTTTTCTGATAGTTGGCTCTTCTCATCAGGTGGCCAACGTACTGGAGTTTCAGCTTCAGCATCAGTCCTTCCAATGAGTATTCAGGGTTGATTTTCTTTAGGATTGACTGGTCATATATCTTTGTTATTCAAGGGGTTCTCAAGAGTCTTTTCCAGCACCACAATTCAAAGGCATCAGCTCTTCAGCACTCAGCTTTCTTTATGGTCCAGCTCTCACATCAGTACATGACTACTGGAAAAACCCTGGTTTTGGTTACATGACCTTTGTAGACAAAGTAATGTCTCTGCTTTTCAATACTCTCTATAGGTATGTCATTACTTTTCTTCCAGGAGCAAGTATCTTTTAATTTCATGACTGTAGTCACTGTTTGCAGTGATTTTGGAGCCCAAAGAAATAAAGTCTGTCACTGTTTCCATCGTTTCCTCATCCACTTGCCATGAAGTGATGGGACCGGATGCCATGATCTTCACTTTTTGAATGCTGAGCTTTAGGCCAGCTTTTCCACTCTTCTCTTTCACCTTCATCAAGAAGCTCTTTAATCCTTTTCTCTTTCTGCCATAAGAGTGGTGTTATCTGCATATCTAAGGTTATTGATATTTCTCCCAGCAATCTCGATTCCAGCTTGTGCTTCATCTTGCCTCACATTTTGCATGATGTACTCTGCATATAAATTAGATAAACAAATATACAGCCATGTAACCCTTTCCCAACTTGTAACCAGTCCGTTGTTCCATGTCCAGTTCTAACTGTTGCTTGTTGTCCTGCAAACAAATTTCTCAGAAGGCAGGTAAAGTGGTCTGGTATTCCCATCTCTTTAAGACTTTTCCACAGTTCTGATCTACACAGTGAAAGGCTTTAGTGTAGTCAATGAAGCAGAAGTAGATGTTACATGTGTCTATAAACAGTCATTCAAATTGAGTCAATTCACTGACACCAAATAGATCAATAGTGTGTATACACGTAATGCTAGAAATAAGCATGTGCCTAATATGTGTACTAAATGTGACTCTAATATCTTACAAGCTGTTATCATGTTTCAAAATGATAGTTAAAATGAAATATACTCTTGCCAAAATAATAAAATACTATTTACATTTTATTTAAAATGAAATATAGTCTTACCAAAATAATAAAATACTATATACATTTTATTTTTTTACATATAAATTTAACCTAAAATGTCCTCAGTTAAACTGAACACATTTTATCTGACTGATTAGCTGCAGTGGCTAATTGGCATTTGCTTATTGTATTGAACATTTGCTTATCTGTATTGAACATTTGCTTATCTGTATTGAACAACAGATATAGATCATTTGAACCTATGTCTTTCAGAGTTGCAAATTTTTTTCCACTATATTTTGCTTAATAGCTGTCAAAATGAGATCCAGACATTATTGGTGTCAGCAAAGTAGAGATGGAAGATAGCCTTATAGTATACATTTCAAAGGAAATTATATACAGTATTTGTTCTTTGGAAGGTATAAGAAAAGATAAACTTAATAATCATAAAATCCCAGAACTTACGAATCCCAGTATGAAGGGCTTAATTTAACAAGTGTGATCTTGTCCCCAGTAGATAAGTTTGAAATGGGATTCTATTCAGTGACTGAGCAAATAACACAGCTCCTGTGCACTTCATTTAAAGACATACTCTAGAAAATGCATTATGTGACGTCTCATCATTTTGAATATTTGCCCGATTGAGGACTGAGACACTGTCTTTTCTATTCTTTGTTTTAATCTTGGCCAAATTTAAACCTAATGGTGTGCTCACGCCTTCTGCTTGATTCTGAAACTTGGGCTCTTGACCTCCATGGATTATAGTTCCTAGTCAATATTCTGCTCCAGAAGAAAGGATTTAGTTAACAGGAGGCTAAATATTTGTTTCTTTATCTTACTGAATTTCTCCTGTGAATTTTAAATGTCTTCCTGAAACTTCTGTAAACAGTCTGAAAAATTAAAGCATAAGAAAAGCCTGCTCACTTACATAGAATAATTTTATTGTGATTCTGCATAAATCAAGGTTCCATAGCTCAATAAAGGGTAATACACTGAACCAATATTTAGCAGGCAAGTTATTAAATTGTTAGTGCTTTACTAGTATTGATTTCCAGCTGACAGGAAATGAAAACAGAAAACTGTAAACTTTATGTTAAAAATAGGTCTTAAAAAACCCTTTTGTGCTGGTGGGTCTCAATCATTTCTATGGGGTTTTTTTATGATAAAATAGCTTATAATAAATATTTTCATGTTCCTCTATCTTTTAATATTTCCCTTTGAAAAGCCAGCAATGGCTCCAGGCATTCCCCCGCCATGATTAATGTCAGAAGCGGTGGCCTTTGTGTTACAATGTGGTATAGCTACTAGAAGTTTTCAAGGTCACTATTTCCTTCTGAAAAGTTCAAAGTAAGTTAAATATTCATAAAAATGACCTGATTTTTATGAGAGGTGCCACACTTGTTGTTTTATGACAGCCCATTTTCATGCAAAGAAATGTTCCCTCTAAATACTTGACAACCTATTCAACTGGGGATGGCATTGTAAAGCTTTTTATGATTGAGGAAAATAAGACAGATATTCATAAGGAGCTCCTTATTGTGGAAACTTTATTTCCTTTGCTAACATAATCTGCCAGAGTCAGAAGTCTCTTAACCTATCTAAATGACGAGCTATTGGTATCTCATATGGTAATAAAATCAAGCCTTAAAACACTGAGGGTCACAGGAATTGAATCCTTTCATTACCATGCCAGTTTAATGCATCACATGTATTGGAAAGATTTCTTTCAGATGGAGAACATTTTGTTTTTAGACATAACTCACTTAGCAGCAATTTGGAATGGCAGAGGGAGGCAGTTGGCAGGGGGAAATTCCACCAAAACAAAAACCCCTTAATTTAGACAGAAAAGAAGGAAAAAAGAAGGAAGAGAGAGAAAGGTGGGAGGGAGAAAGGAAATGGAGGGAAGAAGGTGACCAGCTCCTCATGGTCTGCACACTGATGTTCCCCATTCCTTTATTTGGTCCTCTCTACTTCTGATCAACTTCCAAATATTTCAAAACTATATTATCCTTTCCAACAATCACAGCTCACTACATAATGTTGTGGTTAAAAAGATATCCTAAATAACATAACAGAAAATAACTAATTATGTATAATTTGATTTAAGTTCACTTAATGCAAATAGAATTTTGTTTAAAAGTTATATAAACCACTTTTTTAGTCTTATACTAAAATTTAAGAAGTATTTTACCTGTGTATCTAATTCCTCTTTAATTGACAGTATCTCCTTTAATGGGCTTCCGTGGTGGCTCAGCAGTAAAGAATTCACCTGCAAATGCAGGAGACCTAGGTTTGATATCTGGGACAGGAAGATCCTTCAAAGAAGGAAATGGAAACCCACTCCAGTATTCTTGCCTGAGAGATCCCACAGACGGGGAAGCCTGGGGGACTGCAGCCCATGGGGTCATAAAACAGTCAGACACAACAACAACAATCTCCTTTGAAAGTGAAAGTGAAAGTTGCTCAGTGGTTTCTGAGTGACCCCACAGACTATACAGTCCATGAAATTCTCCAGGCCAGAATACTGGAGTGGGTACCCTTTCCCTTCTCCAGGGGATCTTCCTAACCCAGAGATCAAACCCAGGTCTCCCACATTGCAGGTGGATTCTTTACCAGTTGAGCCACAAGAGAAGCCCAAGAATACTGGAGTAGGTTCTTTACCAACTAAGGAATCAGGGAAGCCCATGATCTCTTTTAACAGGCAAAATTTTCAGTTTCTATATTACATAATCCTCCTTCTACTTCTGTCAAACTATTATTAATTTCCTTGAAGAATCACTTAAATGCAAATGAAAAATTTATTAACTAAATAAAGCCTAGAGACAATCCTTTTAATATAGTAATCATTTCTCTAATTCAATAGAAATATGTGCATATACTGAACAATTCAAGAATGAGGAAGATGAACAAACCATGTCCCTTGCCTTCAAGGAATATACCGGCTTGGTTTGTATACATGTAAACAGTGATGGCCTTTCCTTGTGGCCATCTGTCTGCAATGCGCGAAACACAGGTTCAACCCCTTGGTCAGGAAGATCCCCTAGAGAAGGAAATGGAAAACCAATCCAGTATTCTTTCCTGGAGAACCCCATGGACAGAGGAGCCTGGTGGGCTATAGTCCATGGGGTCTCAAAGAGTCGGACGTGACTGAGCAACGAAGACACAAACAGTGATAGGATAAGAAAGTATCTTGTCACTGCGACTATAAATCACAACAAAGATTAAGTGGAAGCACACAGAGAAGACATAACTACAGTCATTGTCTGGTGAAATAAAGAATTCGTGTGTATGTTGATATTTATTGCTGCTGCTGCTGCTAAGTCGCTTCAGTCATGCCTGATTCTGTGCAGCCCCATAGACGGCAGCCCACCAAGCTCCCCTGTCCCTGGGATTCTCCAGGCAAGAACACTGGAGTGGGTTGCCAGTTCCTTCTCTAAGCTGACTGGAATAAGATATTTAGAAATAATGGGTGTGCTTAGTGGCTAAGTCATGTCTCACTCTTTGCAACCCCATGGACTGCAACCCACCAGGCTCCTCTGTCTATGGAATTTTCAGGCAAGAATACTGGAGTGGGCTGCTATTTTTTCCTCCAGGGGACCTTCCTGACCTAGAGATCAAATCCTCCTCTTCTATGTCTCCTGCACTGCAGGTTTATTCTTTACTCACTGAGTCACTGGGGCAAGCCTCTAACAATGGGTAAGTCATGGGTAAGTATTAGGCATATTAGGATTGTGTTCAGACCAGTACTTTCATTATAATATTTATGGGTGGATTATACTAGTAAAAGGCTAAAAGAGTTTCTTAGAAAAACAAATACTTTGATTTTTTTTTAATTTTTATTTATTTATTTATTTATTTTAATTACAATACTGTATTTGTTTTGCCATACATTGACATGAATCAGCCACAGGTGAACACAATCTCCCAATGCCGAAGCCCCCTCCCACCTCCCACCCCACATCATCTACCTGAATCATCCTGTGCACCAGCCCCATGCATCCTGCATCCTGCATTGAACATAGACTGGCGCTTCGTTTCTTACAAGAAAGTATACATGTTTCAATGTCATTCTCCCAAACCATCCCACCCTTTCCCTCTCCCTCAGAGTCCAAAAGTCCGTTCTATACCTCTGTGTCTCTTTTGTTGTCTCACATATAGGGTCATCATTACTGTCTTCTAAATTCCATATATATGTGTCAGTACACTGTATTGGTGTTTTTCTTTCTGGCTTACTTCACTCTGTATAATCGGTTCCAATTTCATCCATCTCATTAGAACTGAGTCAAATTTATTCTTTTTAAGGGCTGAGTAGTACTCCATTGTGTATATGTACCACAGTTTTCTTATCCATTCATCTGCTGATGGACATCTAGGTTGCTTCCATGTCCTGGCTATTATAAACAGCGCTGCAATGAACATTGGGGTACACGTGTCTCTTTCAATTCTGGTTTCCTCGGTGTGTATGCCCAGCAGTGGGATTACTGGGTCATAAGGCAGTTCTATTTGCAATTTTTAAGGAATCTCCACACTGTTTTCCATAGTGGCTGTACTAGTTTGCATTCCCACCAGCAGTGTAAGAGGGTTCCCTTTTCTCCACATCCTCTCCAGCATTTATTGCTTGTAGACTTTTGGATTGCACCATTGTAAGAGATTCAACTTTTTTGTTTTAAGCAATTGAAAGTCACCTAATATTTTGGGTAGAGAGTGCTGTAAGTATATTTGCATTATCATATCAACATTCCATGGATTTATATATTTCTGCAAAAGAGATAGAGTAGGACTATAATAACTTATCAAAATGTAAAGAATAGCCACAACTATATTTACAAGATGTATTTACTGTATCATAGGTCTCATAGACTCAACACTACTGATATCAAGCACATGTGTAATATTGCCTGCCAAAAATACATTGATTTCTGGGATGAATTTCTAAAACCAAAAACAGGATCATGGTAAAGAGAAGAAAAATGCACTGAATGAGTGGGGCATCAAAATAATAATCATGAAAGAACGGAAATAGGAAAGATAGTCTTTTTTTTAATTTATAATAAACTTAAACATCATTCAAAGTTGCGGAAATCAGTTTGGATATTTTAGTTCTTTTTTTTTGGCTTAAAAAAATGATGCCTAATATGTGAAAAATGCTTATTTTTTTCCCCTTTTTATCCTTGATAGTTGAATTGGATAGTAATTATGGAGGAAGTAAATATAAGTCTTCGTAAAAGAGTTTCAACTATGTATAATAGAAGCATTGTCTTATGAGAGCCTATAATGACAAAGAACAATCATTAACCAAAACCTTAATATGCATCAAAATAATGTACCAGAAGGTATGAATAATGATAAAAAACATTTTCCTTCTTTTTCTCTTATTTCCCATATTTACTATACCCAGTCTATGCTGATACACAAGGTTAGAGAGACAAAAAGTAAACTATATTTATTAAGAACTTTTAGGTCATATTTTACATATAATTTTGTCTAAACTGACCATTACATTAAGTACTTCTAGTATAATAACAGGCAGGCTAGATACAGTCCTTATTTCATGGAGCTCACAGTCTAGTAGAGAAAACAGAAATTATATAATTATAATGAAGTGTGGAATATATCTTTGCAGTCTATGGGGTTGGAAAGAGCAGGACATGACTGGGTGACTGAAAAACAACATGAATTCTATCTTAAGGATGTTATGGGAGCAGAGAGTCCTAAGCTAGATAAGGGTTCAAGAATCCTGAAGGAAGAGATATTTAGACTGAGACAAGAGAGACGAGTAGATGCAAGTCTGGCAAAGGGACACAGGATGAAGAAGATGAACAAGCCCATGTATATGGAGAATAGAATTCATGAGAAACCATGATGGCGATCAAGACTAAAGAGGAACGATGGGAAAATCCGGGAAGTCATGTCTGTCCCGTCAAAGGTTCTGGGCATTGACAAAGACTCTGAACATCAGTTTAAAATTAGCCTCCAATTAAAATAAATAAATTTAAATTAAAAAAATTAAAGCAAACAAAAAACCCCAAAATATTTGACTCTAGGTATCGTGTGGAAATGAATTGAGTGAGGTTAAAAATGAAAGATGAGAGACAGGTTTAGGGGTTGTAGGACAAACTACCCAAAAATGAGATTATCTAAGGATGTTGGTAGTAGGATCAGAGTAAATTGAGTAGATAAGACTCCAAAGTAAGCTAATTATTTTTTATTGATTAGATGTAGGAAGTGAAAAAAAAAAAAAAGGAGTAAACCATGGTTCTTACATTTTGGACTTGATAAACTAGTTGTCTGTTAATAATACACACTGGGATGTGAAAGAATGGCCAAGAACTAGGTTTGAAGCTTCAGTGAGAAAATGGGAGATGAGTTTGTTTCATGTATACTGAGTTAGTTGTGACAATGAACATTTATCACAGAGTTTTCACAAGCCAATTGTATACAGAAGTCTGCTGCTTTAGAGAGAATGGGACAGGAAATAAAAATTTATAGTTGTCATAATATAGATGGTTATTGCAGCCAGTGGGTTAGATAAAATTTCTAAGGAAAGTATGTAGGCAGAGTAGTAGAGAGATTTAAAAATATAGTCTTGTTTTGGAACATCTACATTTGAAACCTGGCTAGAGGGGGAAAAAATAATAGAAACTGATAGGACTGAAACAAGGAAACATGATTTAAAAAAAAAGAGAGAGAGAGAGAGAGAAGAAAAATTTCCTTTAGGAGAAAATGGCTACTATAGGCAAATGCTATCAGCAGATGAAACAAATTAAAAATTGAAATACACATAATAACTAGATAAAACAAAGATAGTGGAAACAGCAGTTTGTAGGGAGAAAAAAAAAACACACACAAAAAAAACAATAAACAACCCACTAGAACAGTTTCAAAAGCTGCTGATGAGTAAGGAAGTGAACTGAAAACATGGTGGTAAAACAGCAAATAGCTCTTTCAGGTTTCGGAAACTGTTTTCTGGTTGACTGACTAGCCTGTTGGTTATTTGGTTGGTTTTGAAGTTGGAGGAGAGTTAACTGAGTTTCATTACTCTTTTTGTCTTTGAGAATGTATTGTTATGAGTGAGCCAGAGCTATGTGATAAAAATTATCCTTAAATAAGTCTTCCCTGTGGTTCAGCGTTAAAGAATCCACCTGCCAATGCAGGAGACACGGGTTCAATCCCTGGTCCAGAAAGGTCCCACGTGCCAGGGAGTAACTAAGCTGAATCACAACCTTAGAACCTGTGCTCTAGAGTCTGGGAACTGCATCCACTGAGCCCGTGAGCCCTAGAGCCCATCATTGGCAACAACAGAAGCCGCTGCAATGAGAAGCCCGTGCGCTGCAATGAGACAGCTCCTGCTCGCCATAACAGAGAAAAGCCCTCACAGCAATGCAGACCCTGCACAGCCAGAACTAAACAAAAGAGCCTTAAGTAAAATAAGGGACATCTTTTCAATTGCACTAGAAGACACAGGTAGCTGGAAGAAAGGGGGCTGAAAGGGGTGGAGGTTGTTGTATTTGATAGCGGGCAGCTGAAGGACTTCATGGTAAAGATTACTTTTTTCTCTATGAGGAAACAAAATATCTAAAGTCAGGGAGTAAAGTATGGAGGGAAATAGTAGTTAGAAAAGTTTAGACTTGGAGTAGAGTGAAGGAAAGTGGGTCAGTTCGGTGGTTCATTGGATTTCTGGCCGTTGCTAAGAAACCCAAGTGAGATTTCTGGTCATACGCTGACAGCACCATCAGGCTGTCCGTGTTTCCCAGAAGAACTGTGCCAGCTGTGGTGGTTTTAGTCGCTAAGTTGTATCTAACTCTTGCGACCCCATGGGCTGCCAGGCTCCTCTGTCCATGGGGTTCTCCAGATAGGAATACTGGAGTGGGTTGCCATTTCCTTCTCCAGGGGATCTTTCCAACCCAGGGACTGAACCCGGGTCTCCTGCAGCTAGGCACAAAGGGGGGGCCAGGGGATACTCTTGGATTCACCAAGGAATGGAGTTGTTTTTGCTTTTTCCCTTAAAAACAAGGCTTTAGAAATACCATCAGAATTGATGGTGGAAGATATTGGCAAGATATCAGAATATATGATGAGCCATAAATTCTAAAATGAATAGAGGTGAAAATGGAGACAGATGAGATCAAAGATAGGGAACTATAGAAACATAGTAGAAACCCACAGACAACATTTTGCTGACAAAGGCCCGTCTAATTAAAGCTACAGTTTTCCAGCAGTCATGTACAGATGTGAGAGTTGAACCATAAAGAAGGTTGAGCACCAAAGAATTGATGCCTTCAAACTGTGGTGTTGGAGAAGACTCTTGAGAGTCCCTTGGACAGCAAGGAGATCAAACCAGTCAATCCTAAAGGAAATCAATCTTGAATATTCATTGGAAGAACTGATGCTGAAGCTGAAGCTCCAGTACTTTGGACACCTGTTGCAAGGAGTCAACTCATTGTAAAGACCCTGATGTTGGGGAATATTGAAGGCAGGAGAAGAGGATGACAGAGGATGAGTTGATTTGGTGGCGCCTCCAACATAGAGGACATGAATTTGAGAAAATTCTGGGAGATAATGAAGGACAGGGAAGCCCAGCATGCGGCAGACCATGGGGTTGCAAAGAGTCAGACATGACTTAGCAGCTGAACAACAATAGCAAAGGAGGGTTCAGAGGTCAAAGAAGACAGATAAGTCACAGGAGGATGTCACTGAAACAGACTCATGGATGGCTGGATCAGAAAGTGGACTGACCACATCTGTGATTGCCAGTGGCTTGCTGGGAAGAAGACAGGAACTGATCCTCCAAGTGCCTGTCTGGTGTGGTAGGCAGGAATATTTACTGGAAATGAATGCAAAGATCTTGAACTGCAATTTACTCAAAACGTCAGCGGAGAGAAAGGCTCTAGTCTACAAGCTACTGGGGGAACTGGCTTGAAATGCTATGAGAGATTGTCTAGAGAAATGAGATACATGACATCCCATTAGAATGGGAAGAATCTCTTTAGTTTAAAAACTAAAACAAAGAAGAGGTGAGGAAAGGGGCTTAGAGGAACAGTGATCCAATCACTGCAGCATGGAATTAGTAAGACACAGACCTGCACCAGCCTCTGTCAAAGGCTCAGTACTAGAGAGTAAGTGGCCCCAACATGAACATGCCAGCCTCAGGAGAGAGCTGGATCTCAGTGGCTTCACACGATACCGAGAAATTTCAGTGAAGAAATTGAAAGGTTAGAAATGTTCGTCTGTCACTTTGGAGTGCATTTATCTTTTCAGATTGTGGTTTTCTCTGGCTATATGTCCAGGAGAAGGATTGCCGAATCATACAGCAGTTCTATTTTCAGTTTAAGGATCCTCCATACTGTTCTCCGTAGTGGCTGTATCAATTTACATTCCCACCAGGAGTGTAGGAGGATTCCCTTTACTCTACACCTTCTTCAGCATTTATCATTTGTAGACTTTTTGATGATGGTCATTCTGATAGGTGTGGAGTGACAATTCATTGTGCTTTTGTCTTCATTTCTCCAATAATTAGTGATGTTGAGTATCTTTTCACGTGGCCATCTGTATGTCTTCTTCAGAGAAATGTCTGTATAGATCTTTGAAAAGATACATGCACCCCAGTTTTCATAGCAACATTATTTACAAAAGCCAAGGCTTGGAACCAACCTAAATGTCCATCAACAGATGAATGGAGAGAGAAGATGTGGTATATTTATATAATGGAGAATCGTATTACTCAGCCATAAAAGAGAATGAAAGAATGTTATTTGCAGTAACAAGGATGGATCTTGAGATTCATCTGCTTAATGGATCCAACATCCACCCATTTCATACAAAGTGAAGTAACTCACACAGAGAAACACAAATATGTGATATCACTTATACATGGAATCTAAAAAAATCATTGACACAAATGCATTTATATACAAAATAGAAACAGACCCACAGACATGGAAAACAAACTTATGGTTACCACAGAGAAAAAAGTTGGGCAGGGATAAATTAAGAATTTGGATTAACTTGTACACACTACTATATAAAAGAGATAACAACAACAAAAAGATCTCCTGTATAGCACAGGGAATTATACTCAATATTTTTTAATGACCTATAAGAAAAAATAATTTGAAAAAAATAGATATTTTGAGTGTATAACTTAATTACCTTTGACATACACCTAAAACTAAAAGAAGATTGAAAATCAACTATACTTCAATAAAAATTAAGAAATTGTTTATCACAAAATAGGAATTCTTAAGGGCACAAATAGATGGTGTTAAGACAGAAAGTTAAAGGTGTGAGATGGCCAAAGAAGAGAGCGAGGTTCATCCTGGAAAGAGTGCTATGTGACGTGGTGGTCTGGACAATAGGTACTGGAATATGGGATGTACTCAAAAATTCAGCCAGAGTGAGGAAAGAGCTCCCAGGTAATGGTAGGTGATGGGGTGTTGTTTGTCTCATATGTGGTTACATGTAGGTCATTATATCTTGTGTTTGCAGCAGAGTCCCCATGATAGGCTTTGTGAGTGTCAGAAGGCAGTGGCCTTTATGTCCATAAATGGGTACCATTTTACAACTTAGGGGCTGGGGTCCATAGTGTTGATGGAACTTGGAGAAAATAACCTGGCTACAGATAATGCTCTTCTTACCTTTATCACCCACCTGCCAGGACATGTCAGTAAACACAGGTTAAAGATAAAAAGCCCTTCCAATTTTCTGCTAAGTTACTTAGCAAGGCCTCAAGTCACACTTAAATGAGCATATAACTTCCTTCCTCCTCAACTGCACTGCAGAGAATTCATTTATCCTTTAAAGTAAAGTAGAATATCAGTTTATCTCTCTCCTTTAGGGTTTCTCTGTTCCCAAAGTAATTTTTTTCTTACATTTTTGGATTGGATTTCTTCTACTTCTATTGCAGATTTTTATTTCCTTTATTCTTCACGATAAATTCACATTCTTAACTCTAATAAAGACACCATGAATTACAGGAAATATTTTTGATTTTTGTGACAAATATTTTCAGGCATTTTATTCATCATATGGAATTGTATTCATTGGAAGGACTGATGCTGAAGCTGAAGCTCCAGTACTTTGGCCACCTGATGTGAAGAACTAACTCATTGGAAAAGACCCTGATGCTGGGAAAGATTGAAGGCAGAAGGAGAAGAGGACGACAGAGGATGAGATGGTTGAATGGCATCACTGACTCTATGGACATGAGTTTGAGCAAGCTCTGGGTGTTGGTGATGGACAGGCAAGCCTGGTGGGCTGCAGTCCAGTTCACAAAGACTGGGACATACTTAAGCAACTGAACTGAACTGAATACATATAGAAATGATTTTATCACATGTCAGGTGTCCCAGATATCAAGAGTGGTATGAATTGAAAGCCAAAGTATGCTAAAGTCCATGTCCAATACAGGATCATAGGTTTGAGTTGTCAGATTGGTCCTGTCTTCAATATAATGCATATTCTCAAAGATTATTGAAATAAGAAGCAAGCTAGCCTTTTCAATGGTTTTTGTATTTGAAAGATATAGAAAACATGTAAATAAGAATATCCCAGACTTTCAGAACACATCTACACTCCCTTACAAAGTCCCTGCCCTTATGCTATCTATGACTAAACCTTGATTCTTTCAAGCTAGCATTGAAAGAAGTACAAAATCTAGACTGAAAACCATTGCTTCCTCCACACACCTCAGTTTCCAGACTGACCCTTGGGTTCTCCTTTCCAAGGGAGCCATCACTCTGCATCATCTGGGAGTTGGAAAGATCTAGGGCTGTCTTGAATACTCATTTCAGGCATGTTTGACCTTTTCCAGGTCAAAAACTATCTATTTCTAGCTCTCTTATCTCCAGTCTGGAGATGACAGCAGTATCCCATATATTTATTGGGTGGCTCAGAACACAGCTGGCACCCCTGTATGGGGGACACCATGAAAGAGTCCCAGCAGATGTTGGGAACAATGCCTCGTACTCGGTCTATACATACTGTTTTCCCCTGTATGTGCATATCTGTGATAAAGTTTGATTATCAAGTTAGACACAGTAAGGGACTTCCCTGGTGGCTCAGACTGTAAAGAATCTGCCTGCAATGCAGACGACCCAAGTTCAATCCCTGGGTTGGGAAGATTCCCCAGAGGAAGAAGTGACAACCCACTCCAGTGTTCAGTCCATGGGGTAGCAAAGAGTCAGACTCAGTAAAGAGACATGACTTAGGGAATAACACTTTCACTTTCCTTAGGCACACTAAGAAAATAAAACCAGTAACCAACAATAAAGTAAAACAATTGTAATGAATTATTGCAATAAAAGTTATGTGAATACTGCACAAATATAAAGCTTTTTCTGCCTTAACTAAGAATCTATGGCTGTAACTTTTGCAGTTTGAGATGTGAAAACAAAAATAGGACAAATGTTTTTTTCATCTGCACAGTTTCACAGAGAGAAGATTCACTGGGTTTAAAGATGAAGTTAGTAACCTCAGCATGGCGTGTGTGCTCAGTTTTTTCAGACTTTTGAGATCCCTAGGACTGTAGCCCACCAGGCTCCTCAGTCCACGGGATTCTCCAGGCAAGAATACTGGAGTGGATTGCCATTCCCTTCTCAGTCTCCAGCATCTCCTGCATTGGCAGGCAGATTCATTACCACTGAGTCACTAGGGAAGCTATTATCATACAGATGGCTTTTTTTTTTTTTTTTTTGAGACCTTTCATGTAAAAGAAGCATTTTTATGGTTTCTCTTTGGCATATTCAAATTTTCAGCATTATTGTTCTTGAGCTTTGAGGCCATTTTAAAGAAAACTAAGGGCCGCTTGAACACTAGTGCTGTGATACTGAGACAGTCAATACAATATCCTGATGGTACTAAGTGACTAAGGGACAGGACATGATGGACAAGGGGATAACTCAGGCTCCAGTTCTTGGTGGGATGCAAGGAGATGGGGAAAGACTACATCACAGTGCTCAGAATGGTGTGCAAAGTAAACTTATAAGTTAGTTCTTTCCGGAATGTTCCACTTACTATTTTCTAATTGCAGTTACCAAATAGGAAAAGGAGTACGTCAAAGCTGTATATTGTCACCCTGCTTATTTAACTTATAGGCAGAGTACATCATGAGAAACGCTGGACAGGAAGAAACACAAGCTGGAATCAAGATTGCCGGGAGAAATATCAAGAACCTCAGATATGCAGATGACACCACCCTTATGGCAGACAGTGAAGAGGAGCTAAAAAGCCTCTTGATGAAAGTGAAAGAGGAGAGCGAAAAGTTGGCCAAAAGCTCCACATTCAGAAAACGAAGATCCTGGCATCTGGTCCCATCTCTTCATGGGAAATAGTTGGGGAAATAGTGGAAACAGTGTCAGACTTTATTTTTGGGGGCTCACGAATCACTGCAGATGGTGACTGCAGCCATGAAATTAAAAGACGCTTACTCTTTGGAAGAAAAGTTATGACCAAGCTAGATAGCATATTCAAAAGCAGAGACATTACTTTGCCGACTAAGGTCCGTCTAGTCAAGGCTATGGTTTTTCCTGTGGTCATGTATGGATGTGAGAGTTGGACTGTGAAGAAGGCTGAGTGCCCAAGAATTGATGCTTTTGAACTGTGGTGTTGGAGAAGACTCTTGAGAGTCCCTTGGACTGCAAGGAGATCCAAGCAGTCCGTTCTGAAGGAGATCAACCTTGGTGTTTCTTTGGCAGGAATAATGCTAAAGCTGAAGCTCCAGTACTTTGGCTACCTCATGAGAAGAGTTGACTCACTGGAAAAAACTCTGATGCTGGGAGGGATTGGAGGCAGGAGGAGAAGGGGACGACTGAGGATGAGATGACTGGATGGCATCACGGACTCGATGGACGTGAGTCTGAGTGAACTCCGGGAGATGGTGTTGGACAGGGAGGCTTGGCTTGCTGGTATTCATGGGCTTGCAAAGAGTCGGACACGACTGAGTGACTGAACTGAACTGAACTGAACTGATGGTAACTGTAACCACAGGAGGTGAAAGGACTGTACCTTATTGTGCTACATATTCAATAGATATTTGAGTTCTGACCAGGGGTTAGACTGTGGCATGTGCCTTCTCTATTATCCAAATTTCCACAGTTTTGGTCACAACCTGGAGAATAATTCTCATCTTAGAGCCATCACAAATCCTAGTTCTCTCTGAAGAACCGTCATATTTGTCAAATTGTCTCTGAACCCCAATAAGGTGTTGTGTCAACAGTTCCCAGTCAGTATCTTTCTGGCTTTGTCAACTATCTTTCAACATGCGTGAATCAATCTCATTGCCTCAGTTATGATACTGATGAGCAGAAAGCAATGATCCTGCTTCCCTTTCTATGTATTCCATGCTCTTAGTAGGTACTAGTAAGGGCTTGCTGGAAAATAGAGCAGTTAATTTGGGAGATCTCCCTGAAAGAAAATTTTTTTTTTCAGTATTTTGGAAATATTATTATCTCTACCATGATCTTTTATTCTTATGTATGAATTAGATATATAACAGAATTTGGACAAGATATATAACAGAATTTGAACAAGTGAATTAAGAAACAAATGAATTTATTTACAAAACAGAAATAGACATATATATCAAAAACATTTAGAGGAAACATGGTTGGGAGGGATAAATCAGCAGCTTGAGATGAACACACATACACTGCTTTATGTAAGACAGGTAACCAGCAAGTATGTACTGTATAGTATAGGGAGCTCTACTCAATACCAGGCTCCTCGGTCCCTGGGGATTCTCCACTCCAAGAATTCTGGACTCGGTTGCCATGCCCTTCTCCATGGGATCTTCCTAACCCAGGGATTGAACCCAGGTGTCCTGAATTGCTGGTGGATACTTTACCATCTGAGCCACCAGGAAAGCCCAAATATATGTATGAAGTGAAGTGAAAGTCACTCAGTCTTGTTTGACTCTTTGCGACCCCATGGACTATACGGTCTCTGGAATTCTCCAGGCCAGAATACTGGAGTGGGTAGCCCTTCCCTTCTCCAGGGAATCTTCGCAACCCAGGAATTGATTCCAGGTCTCCCACATTGCAGGTGGATTCTTTACCATTTGAAGAAATAAGAGAAGGAAGAAAATAAACACATTGATTGATGTCTCTTTTTAAACTTCAACTAAGAAAAAAGTGAAATAAGGACCTTAGAAACCACCTCTGTTTGTCCTTTTATTTTTTATTATTTTTTTAAGGGAGTTGTTTCTGTTTTTGATTTTACTTCAGGACAATAGGTGGCCCACTGCCGCTTAAATGCTGAGATTCATTACCTAGGCATCTTTTCTCTTTTTCTTCTTTTTCCTTCAGGACAGTATTTTGACCTCACTTTCTCTGCCTCTCTGTGGGATTCATTCATTATCCCAAATAGAAATTTAAAGGAAAGATTCTAAAACAAAAAAGACAAGGCCAGTTCACATAAAATTGTTAATTCTGAGAAATTATATACATTAAAGAGGTGTAATTCTAGTGGAAAACTAAACAACACACACAAAAAAATATAATTAAGAATTCTAAAATATGTATAGAGCTATTTTTACTAGCTCTAATTTCTGATAAATTTCTAAGATGATGAAATCTTTTTCAGTTTCATGGCCCAGGCTTAGTATCTTTCCTATGGAAACATTGCCTAATGATTAATTCATTCAAATGCCCCTACTCCATCTCTAGTCATTGTAGAGTGGAGGTATTCAGAGTTCCGACCTAACACATCTTTCCTCTATCTTGTTCAAGAAAGCGTGTCTATAGCTAGTTAGAGTCCTGGTAGTCTTCAGGGTCAGGGGAAAAAAAACTAAGCTTTAATGAGCACTCTTCTTAGAAAATACAACACTGCACACTCGTGGCACTCATCACCTCGCTTTAGTTGTCTCCAATGGCAGCTGCTGCTTTTATTACCATATAAAATATCTGACTGCTTTTGTAATAAAGAAGCTAAACATCCCACTGCTCTCTTCCTAGGCAAAGGGAGCCATAAAAGTGCCATTAGCGAACTCGATCCTTTCTAGTTAATAAAATGCACCATGGAGGAAGGGAGAGAATTAGCGTCGACTGGCCCTGCAAGTCTGCTAGGAAACCAGGAGCACTGCATTGTGTCTCTAACTGTTTGATGGTTCTGTCCAGAACAGAGAGGATCTGCCCCCACCTCCCCCTTCCATGTGGCAAGATGCTTGCGGTTCTTCATCATGTGCTTGGGAGATGTCCACATTGCCTGGTGAAGTGCTCAGGCTGAAGGACATCCTGAACTGGGAAGCATCTGAGGGAGGACTGCTTGTTGTTCAGTTGCTAAGTTATGTCCCTCTCTTTGAACCCCATGAACCACAGCACACCAGGCTTCCCTGTCCTTCTTATCATTTTTTAAGAAGCCTATTTTGACGTCTGGGTTTTCCTGATGGCTCAGTGGTAAAGAATCTGCTTGCAGTGTAGGAGATGTGGGTTCAAATCCTGGGTCGGAAGGATTCTCCTGGAGAAAAAAATGGCACCCTACTCTACTATTCTTGCCTGAACAATCCCATGGACAGAGAACCCGGAGGGCTACAGTCAATGGGGTGGCAAAGAGTTGGACACAACAGCATGTGCTGGGAGCAGGGGTGGGACTGGGAAGCGGATTTGATGTCTGGAGAATCAAAGAAAAAAACTCACCTAGACTGGGAAAATAAAGCACATATTTGCCTTCACCAGCTTTAGAATGGATTGCAATGAAGCAAAAAGTAGTAATTTTAATGAAAGCAGAAATATAAAACAGTTTAATACAGAAAACCACATGAGCTCAGTCACCATCTATTTGGAATCTATGATAATTTATATGAGAGTTAAAGAATATAGTTTCTTTGGACTCCTTTATAGAAATGGGTTTGCTAAGTAAATGAGAAGGATTTGGATATTTAACAGACAGTGAGCCTTCACATACCTAAAAGTGCTGATTTCCACAAAACTATGTTTATTGCCAGAAAAAGATTCAGACAAGGCAAGATTTAAAAATCTCTGTTACCTAAATTAGATGCCAGGACTTAGAGATACCTGTGTGGCCCAGGGCAGGGTAGAGTGACACCCTACAAGCCATGTGAGTTAGAGTAAAATAATAAAAAGAGCATGTGCTCTGGAGTTAGACCTCCTGGCCAGTCACAAGTGCACCCTCACCAAGAGGGACGGACAGTGTCCTAAATCACTCCATCATTCAAATGAATGAAATTAAAGAAAAGAGGAAATTGACATATGTAACAGCTTTCTAAGTACTTGGTGTATAAATATATATATATAGTATATATAGTGTATATATATAGTATAAATATATATATAAATGAAATATATTACATAGCATATTTATTTATGTAAAGATATTTATTTTAAAGATTAGAATAGAACAAAGCACATGTTTATGTGTATGTTTATGTGTATCTATATTTAAATATGTATTATACACATGTGTATATATATACACATGCATATATGTGTGAAATTGATTGAGTCCGACTCTTTGCAACCCCATGGACTATAGCCTGCCAGTCGTCTCTGTCCATGGATTCTCCAGGCAAGAACACTGGAGTGAGCTGCTGTTTCCTTCCCCAGGGAATCTTCTCCACCCGGGGACTGAACCCAAGGCTCCTGTGTCTCCTGCATTGGCAGGCAGGTTCTTTACCACTAGTGCCACCTGGGAAGCTTGGGCTAAGATCTTTACATTAATGGCTGGAATTCAGTAACACTCTAGTATGTTTCCTATATATGTAAGTAATTATGTTCATTAGGGCACAAGAATCATGCTATTTGAGGGTATCAGTCTATCTTTTGTGTCCTTTCATGTGTGGTGTCCAACATCTTGTATTTCAAGGGAAGCTGAGGATGAGCTAAAGCCATGTGCTTCCTAATGCAAATGAACTGAGGAAAAGCAGGTAAAAATTGTAGGATTCAGCAGGCACAGAAAATGGTAAGATTGCAGTCATCAAAGCTTTAAAGAATAGATGTAAGCTGAATGAACCCATGAAACTGTGAGCATTTGCAGAATTTACTATTACTAGTGAAAAGAGAAATGCCAGAAATGTGCTCAGTATTTCCTCCCTTCCCTCCTTCCTTCTCTTCCTTCTCTACCTCTATCCTTCCCTCCTTTTCTTCCACCCTCCCTGCCATCTTGGTAGATAAAGCCTATCATTGATCTTAATCATTGTAATTCTTCTGTTCATTTTAAAAATACAGCCTCCTCCCTCATACCACCCATCAAACACACAGAGATCACTAGAGGATGGATGTAGATTGTCAACATTGCAGCTGGAGCTGAGACTGGGCTGAGGATCCAGAAGGCATCCCAAGACTGGTGAAGGGATGGACAGGAAGTTCTGGATGGCTTGAGCCTGAGAAACAAAAAATGCCAGGAAAGAGGACTGGAAAAGATACTTGCATCAGTCCTTCCAACGAACATTCAAGGTTGATTTCCTTTAGGATTGACTGGTTTGATCTCCTTGCATTCCAAGGGACTCTCAAGACCTTCTCCAGCATCACAATTCAAAAGCATCACTTCTTCGGTGTTCAACCTTCTTTATGATCCAGCTCATATCTGGACATGACTACTGTAAAAACCATAGCTTTGACTAGGTGGGCATTTGTTGGCAAAGTGATGTCTCTGATGTTGTCTATGTCTGTCAGAGCTTTCCTTCCAAGGACCAGACATCATTTAATTTCATGACTGCAGTCATCATCCACAGTGATTTTGGAGCCCAAGAAAATAAAATCTGTTACTCCTTTCACTATTTCTTCATCTATTTACCATGAAGCAATGGGACCAGATGCAATGATCTTTGTTTCTTGAATGTTGAGTTTCAAGCCAGCTTTTTATCTCTTCTCTTTAACCCTCATCAAGAGGCTGTTTAGTTCCTTTTCACTTCCTGCCATTAGAGTAGTATCATCTGCATATCTGAAGTTGTTGATATTTCCCATGGCAATCTTGATTCTAGCTTGTGAGTCATCCAACTTGGCATTTCACAAGATGTACTCTGCATATATGTGAAATAAGCACGGTGACAATATGCAGCCTTGTCATACTCTTTTCACAGTTTTCAGACAGTCCATTGTTCCATGTCTGGTTCTAACTGCTGCTTCTTGACTCCCATACAGGTTCCTCAGGTGGTCTCATACTACCATTTCTTTAAGAATTTTCTACATTTATTGTGATCCACACAGTCAAAGACTTCCACACGGTCAGTGAAGCAGGCCTAGGTGTTTTTCTGGAACTCCCTTACTCTTTCCATGAGCTAATGAACGCTGATAATTTGACCTCTGGTTCCTCAACTTATTTGAAACTCAGCTTGTACATCTGCAGGTTTTCAGTTCATATAATATCAAAGCCTAACTTGAAGGATTTTGAGCATAACCTTGTTAGCATGTGAAATAGGCACAACCGTATGGCAGCTGGAAAATTCTTTAGCACTGCCCTTTTTGGGGACTGGAATGAATACTGACCTTTTCCAGTCCTGTGGCCACTACTGAGCTTTCCAAATTTGCTGACATATTGAGTGCAGCTCTTTAATAGCATCATCTTTTAGGATGTGAAATAGCTCAGCTGGAATTCCATCACCTCTGCTAGCTTTGTTAGTAGTAATGCTTCCTAAGGTCCACTTGACTTTGCACTCCAGGATGCCTGGCTCGACCCAGTTATCTGGGTCATTAGGAACATTTTTGTATAGTTCTGTGTAGTCTTGCCACCTCTTCTTAATCTCTTCTACTTCTGTTAGGTCCTTACCATTTCTGCCCTTTATCATGCCCATTCTTGCATGAAATATTCCCTTGGTGTCTCCAATTTTCTTGAAGAGATCTCTAGTTTTTCCCATTCTATTGTTTTCCTCTATTTCTTCGCATTGTTCACTTAAGAAGGCTTTCTTATCTCTCCTTATTATTCTCTGAAACTACATTCACTAGGGTATATCTTTTTCTTTCTCCCTTGCCTTTCACTTTTCTTCTTTCCTCAGCTATTTGTAAAGATGCCTCAAACAAATATCATGACTACATGGGAAAATGTGATTACAAAAGGTCTAGGGAGAGCAGAATAAAAGAAGTCTCAGTTCAGGTATTAGAAAATGGCAGGAGTCCAGTGTTCTAAGGATTTGAAAACCAGATAATAAATAGAACACAGAGTTTACTATTTGACCTATTTTATTTAGTTTCTATCTCTGAACCGGGGCATCCCTGGTGGTTCAAGGTAAAGAATCTGCCTGCCAGTGCAGAAGGTGAAGGACGTGGATTCTATCTCTGGGTTGGGAAGATCCCCTGAAGAAGGAAATGGCAACCCACTTCAGTATTCTTGCCTGGAAATTCCCAAGGACAGAGGAACCTAGTGGATTATTGTCCATGGGGCTGTAAAGATTCGGACATGACTTAGTGACTGAGCAAAGCAAAAGGAAAAAAAAAGAAAGAAAGGAAAAACATCTCTGAACCATCTGAAAAGAGAGTGATATTTAAGGACAGAGAAAGGGAGATATCCTAAAATGATCCAAAAAAATGCCAGATTTTGCCAGATGGACCATGTGTTGATTCAGAAGATTTAACAGCCCACATTTAAATGCCTAGAATGGAGTTTTTATAAGGTCAATGTTTCACTGAAATTGTAATTGAATAATTAGTCTTCTAGACTTTAAATGAGAAACTAAAATGATCTTATGTAAACAAAATGACTGAGGGCACTGGATGATTTTTAATCCGATTATTAACGGATTTTTTTTTTTTGAATAATCGGTTATGATACAATTGCAATGGATGTTAACTCCTGCTCTGAGTTGGTTCCCTACCTTACAGTTCATGCTGTTTTACTCTATTTCCCTATTTACTGTCATCACTGCTGGTAGTTTTCATAACACTGTACGATTCAGTTTTCTTAATCCTGAGTTGATTCATCTGAACTAAATACATTTTTCCTTGTGTCAGTTACACTTGATTATCTTCTTGAAATTCACATAGCTTTTAACAGCTAATTTAACAAATTTCACAAATACATTAAATATTTTTTATTATTCTTGTTAGGAAAGAGAAACAGATGCTGAATGAATATTATAGGAATACTATTATGCAATTCATAATATAGTTGACATCAATGAGGTAATTACATATTTGCAGGCTTTCTCTCTGTGTGCTCTTATCTTCAGCCAAGCAGACACAAAATATGACTGTGTTTGATTCAGTGAAACTGACTACAGGGGAAGTTTATTTATCTTCTGTCACTGGAAACTGAGAAGCTTACTTTAATAAAGTTTTTGCACATAGATGGCTTTTCCAGAAAACTGAATTTTATGCCTTTAAATACTAACTTTAATGTTTATAACTGGTTTTATGGATATTTAAACAACATGTTTCATGCACTTTTTGCTTTTTTAAACAGGGAAACTGAGCATGATTTAAACTTTTCTTGACAGCTGCAGGTCAAAAAAATGATTTTGTCCTCCTGCAATTAAAGGACCTAAGAGGTTAGAAAGTCTTAGATTGTTCAAGTGATGATGAACTTGGCCATAAAGTGGAGGAACTTACAAGCAGTGGTCACATCACGGTTAAAAAACTGGACCGTTCAATATTTTCCTCATGGGCTTTAGTTGTTAGTTCAATTGTTGCAGCCAGTTTTGACGGTGGAAGTCAGTAAAACCCAAAGCACTTTAAAGGAATGTGCATTTATAAGTAGGAAAAATATTTCTTATCTAACCTAACATAGTGAAGACTTACACCATCCAGGCCAGAGCAAGAGTTGTCAGAAATACTCAGGCAGGCTTGCATTCAGGTAAATAATCTATTATAAAAGCTCTCATACTTCATGGATTAGGGAAAGAAGAGACACAGCGTGACTAACAGACATTGCGATGTTGAATTCAAATTGTTGCAAGAAGCTTCTGAATCCTTCAGCAACTGTGGCCAGAGAGACTGAATTTTCTGTAGTTACAATATGTGTGTGCTAAGTCACTTCAGTTATGTCTGACTTTTTGCGACCCCGTGGACTGGAGCTCACCAGGCTCCTCGGTCCAAGGGATTCTCCAGGCAGGAATACTGGAGTAGGTTGCCATGCCCTCCTCCAGGGGATCTTCCCCACGCAGGGACTGAATCCTTGTCTCCTGTGCCTTTTGAACCTGCAGGCGGTTTCTTCATCACTAACGTGACCTGGGAAGCCCAATTACAATATAAGATTTGATAACTAGAGAGTTAATGGTAATTGAAAAAGAAGTTCAATGTATTTCAGAGATGTGAGTACTGTGACAGACAGAACCAGGATAGTGGAGAAAAGGACTGACCAGATCAACGATGACACTTCAACAGTCCTTTGTGAAAGTCTTTCACTAAATCCCCAGGAAAGAGGAATTCAATTCTTTCTTGTCTGAGTCACCAGGGAAGATATAACATATTAGAAAATGCTACATCATTCATTCTGAACTGTAGGCTTTAGTGACTCTCAACTTGTTCATTTCCTTTTTAAACTATTTCTAGCTAAAAGTGTCCCTAGAAGAATTTTAAGAACAACTATTTCTTAAAGTATTTCTAAAGAAAAAACTCCACCTGTAATACTACAGTAAAAGTACAATCTGTGGTTGGCATAAATATTTTATAACACATTAATTTTAAGACTAATGTCAGTCTCTTAAGTGAAGACATCTATTTTCTTCTTCACCAACTTTCTTTATTAAAATGATTTTCTCAGATTTTGTTATCTTCAATCTGCAGCAGCCTTTAGGAATCTCTTTGCTTCATCAAAACCCTATTTCTTTCCAAATCACATCTTAAAGGTTATCATTTCTCCTCATCCTTTTTGTTACTTCCGTGGCTAAATCCCTAACAAGACTCTGAAATATCTGTCTTACTGTAGTCTATACCCAAAGCAGACATATCATCCAACTAGGCACATTGTTCTATGAAAAACAAAATTATGAGAAAATGCAAAAATAAATCTTATTACAAATTTAAATTAGCTGTCTAAAAATGAATTAAATCCAAGGTTTCAAATTTCTTCTTCTTTTTAAATCATGTTTATCATTTTGCATAAGAAATACTAAGTGAATTTGATAAAGAAGTTTAAGTTGAAAAAAATCCTTGGAGAAGGAAGTGACTTTTTTAAAAGGTAATGTCTCTGTTAATGATTCCATAGTAATTTCTTGTTGGACAATAGAATTTCAATTCATAGCCCCACAAATGCTTGGCAATATTTTCTTACTTCAAAAGTTTTAACTAGATATTTCTGCTCTAATATTCCTTTAGGACATAAAATTAGAGCATATTGTATAGATTAATTTGTATGCAGCTGTTTGCTCTGTTTAATTTTTTTTTTTATCCACGTTCTTGTTGCTGTTCAATTGCTTAGTCATGTCTGACTCTTTGTGACCTCATGGACTGCAGCATGTCAGGCTTCTCTGTCTATCACCAACTCCCAACTCCCGATGCTTATGTAAACTCACGTCCATCAAGTTGGTGATGCCATCCAACCATCTCATCCTCTGTCAGCCCCTTTTCCTCCAGCCTTCAATTTTTCCCAGCATAAGAGACTTTTGTAATGAGTCAGTTCACATCAGGGGGCCAAAGTATTGGAGTTTCAGCATCAGTGCTTTGAATGAATATTCAGGACTGATTTCCTTTAGGATGAGCAGGTTGGATCTCTGCAGTCCAGGGGACTTTCAAGAGCCTTCTCCAACACCACAGTTCAAAAGCATCAATTCTTTGGCCCTCAGCTTTCTTTATAGTTCAATTTTCACATCTATACAGGACTACTGGAAAAACTATAGCTTTGACTGACAGACATTTGTTGGCAAAGTCTCTGCTTTTTAATATGCAGTCTAGGTTTGTCATAGCTTTTCTTCCAAGGAGCAAGGGTCTTTTACTTTCATGGCTGCAGTCACCAACTGCGGTGATTTGGGAACCCCAAAATATAAAGTCTGTTACTGTTTCCATTGTTTCCCCATTTATTTGCCATGAAGTGATGGCATTGGATACAAGGATCTTCGTTTTCTGAAAGTTGATTTTTAAATCAACCTTTTTACTCTCGTCTTTCAGTTTCATCAAGAGGCTCTTTAGTTTCTCTTCCCTTTCTGTTGTAAGGGTGGTGTCATCTGCATATCTGAGGTTACTGGTATTTCTCCCAGGAATCTTGATTCCAGCTTGTGCTTCATCAAGCCCAGCATTTCTCATGATATACTCTACATATAAGTTAAATTAAAAGGGTGACAATATACAGCCTTGACATTCTCCTTTCTCAATTTGCAACCAGTCTGTTTTGACATGTCCAGTTCCAACTGTTGCTTCTTGACCTGTATACAGGTTTCTCAGGAGACAGAACAGGTGGTCTGGTATTCCCATCTCTTTCAGAATTTTCCACAATTTGTTGTGATTCACACAGCCAAAGGTTTTGACTTAGTCAATAAAGCAGAAGTGGATGTTTTTCTTGAACTCTCTTGCTTTTTCTATGACCCAGCAGATGTTGGTAATTTGATTTCTGGTTCCACTGCCTTTTCTAAATATAGCTTGAACACCTGGAAGTTCATGGTTCACGTATTGTTGAAGCCTGGCTTGGAGAATTTTGAGTATTGCTTTGCTAGCATGTGAGATGAATGTAATTGTGTGGTAGCTTGAGCATTCTTTGGCTTTGCCTTTCTTTGAGATTGGAATGAAAACTGACTTTTTCCAGTCCTGTGGCTGCTGCTGAGTTTTCCAGATTTGCTGACACATTGACTGCCGCACTTTTACAGCATCATCTTTCAGGATTTGAAATATCTCAACTGGAATTCCATCACTTTCACCAGCTTTGTTCATAGTGATGCTTTGTAAGGTCCACTTGACTTCCTATTCAAGGATGTCTGGCTCTAGGTGAGTGATCACACCATCTTGATTATCTGGGTCATGAAGATGACCTTTTTATATAGTTTTTCTGTGTATTGTTGCCACCTCTTAGTATTTTCTGCTTCTGTTAGTTCCATATAATTTCTGTCTTTTATTGTGCCCATCTTTACATAAAATGTCCCCTTCGTATCTCTAATTTTTCTGAAGGAATCTCTTTCCTTTTCTCCTTTGCCTTTCACATCTTTTATTTTCTCAGCTATTTGTAAGGCCTATTGAGACAAAGACAATCATTTTGCCTTTTGCATTTCTTTTTCTTGGGGGTGGTCTTAATCACTGACCCCTGTACAATGTCACAAATTTCTGTCCATAGTTCATCAGGCATTTTATCTATCAGATCTAATCCCTTAAATCTGTTTCTCACTTCCACTGTATAATTATAAGGGATTTGATTTAGGTCATACCTGAATGGTCTGGTGGTTTCCTCTACTTTCTTCAATTTAAGTCTGAATTTGGCAATAAGGAGTTCATGATCTGAGCCACAGTCATCTCCCGGTCTTGTTCGTGCTGATTGTGTAGAACTTCTCCATCTTTGGCTGCAAAGAATATAAGCAATCTGATTTCGGTGTTGACCATCTGGTGATGTCCATATGTAGAGTATTCCCTTGTGTTGTTGGAAGAGGGTGTTTTCTATGACCAGTGCATTCTCTTGGCAAAAATCTGTTACCCTTTGACCTGTTTCATTTTGTACTCCAAGACCAAATTTTCCTGTTACTTCAGGTATTTCTTAACTTCCTTTTGCATTCCAGAATTAAATGGATATCGTTTTGGGATGTTGATTCTAAATGGTCTTGTAGGTCTTCATAGAACTGTTGAACTTCAGCTTCTTCACCATTACTGTTTGGGGCATAGACTTGGATTACTGTGATTTTGAATGGCTTGCCTTGGAAATGAACAGAGATCATTCTGTCGTTTTTGAGACTGCACCCAAGAACTGCATTTTGGACTCTTTTGTTGACTATGATGGCTACCCCATTTCTTCTAAGGGATTCTTTTTTACAGTAGTAGATATAATGGTCATCTGAATTAGATTCACCCATTCCAGTCTATTTTAGTTCACTAATTCCTAAAATGTTGGTGTTCACCCTTGCCATCTCCTGTCTGACTGCTTCCAATTTGCCTTGATTCATGGACCTAACATTCCAGGTTCCTATGTAATATTGCTCTTTATAGCATTGGACTTTATTTCCATCACCAGTCACATCCACAGCTGGGTACTGTTTTTTCTTTGGCTCCATCTCATCATTCTTTCTGGATTTATTTCTCCACTGATCTCCAGTAGCATATCGGGCACCTACTGACCTGAGGAGTTCATCTTTCAGTGTTTTATATTTTTGCCTTTTCATACTGTTCATTGGGTTCTCGAGGTTCTGAAATTTTTTGCCATTCCCTTCTCCAGTGGACCACATTTTATCATAACTCTCCACCATGATATCTTAGGTGGCCCTACACAGCATGGATCATAGTTTCATTGAGTTAGACAGGCTGTGGTCTGTGAGATCAGATTGGTTAGTTTTCTGTGATTGCAGTTTTCATTCTCTCTCCCTCTGATGGAGAAGGAGAAAAGGCTGATGGAAGCTTCCTGATGGGAGAGACTGACTAAGGGGAAAACTAGGTCTTGTTCTGTTGGTTAGGAGAAGGCGATGGCACCCCATTCCACCCTCTTGCCTGGAAAACCCCATGGACAGAGGAGCCTCGTGAGCTGCAGTCCATGGGGCCGCTAAGAGTCAGACACGTCTGAGCGACTTACTTTCACTTTTCACTTTCATGCATTGGAGAAGGAAATAGCAACCCACTCCAGTGTTCTTGCCTGGAGAATCCAGGGATGGAGGAGCCTGGTGGGCTGTCATCTATGGGGTCGCACAGAGTTGGTTGGACACGACTGAAGCAGTTTAGCAGCAGCAGTTCTGATGGGTGGGGCCATGCTCAGTAAATCCCTAATCCAATTTTCTATTGGTGGCGTGGCTGGTTCCCTCCTATTTTTTGACCTGAGGCCAAACTATGGTGGAGATCATGAAGATAATGGCAACTTCTTTCAGAAGTTCCCATGCAGGCACTGGTGCACTGGTGCCCCCACCATGCAGCAGGCCACCACCAACCCATGCCTCCACCAGAGACTCCTGGACACTCATAGGCAAGTCTGTATCAGTCTCTTGCGGGGTCACTGCTCTTTTCTCCCAGGTCCTGGTGTGCACAAGGTTTTGTTTGTGCCCTCTAAGAGTCTGTTTCCCCAGTTCTGTGTGGGTTCTGACAGCTTTATGGTGGGGTTAATGGCAACTCCTTCCAAGAGGGCTTATGCCATACCCAGATCTACTGCACCCAGAGCCCTGTCCCCACATCAGTCCACTGTTGACCTGTACCTCCACAGGAGATCATGTTCTTATGTCTGTTCAATTTAAAGTATTTTTTTCCAATATATATTTGCCTTACTAACATGACTAATTAGAACTATTAAGCAGAGTAAATAATGAAACAGAAAATGTCTCATCCAGTGACCCCAAAGTGGGTGGATGATGCAAGAGATATAATTTGAAAAGATCCAGGAAGGGATCAACAGAGCAGTTTAGAAACTGAAGACTAACAAATTCCTAGCATTCCCATCATTTTAATAACACCTACCAGAGTCTAATCCAAAATGTAGCCACTGATTTTTAATCACTGCAGCTGATGCACCTCCCCTCTTTCTTCTGAAGGGTTCAGTGTAAATTTCTTCCTTTACTATCATCCATCAGAAAAGGAAAACAAACAAAAGATAAATTTATCAAAAATTATCTATGAAGGTGAATTATTAATCCTAACAACTCTCAGTAATTTGGAACTAGAGGTTTAAATTGACAGCAAGGAATACATAATTGTAAAGCAGATGATGATCACAGATAAAATCAGACTTTGCAATTTGTCTACTTCAGACTCTTATAAGTAACTAGGCTTGGAATTAGTTTTATCCTATTAGTCCTAGAAAGATATCAGAAATTATAATTTATTAAAACTTGACTTGTATCAATGTAATAATTACACTCAAATGTCACAGATTGACCAAAGATAGTTCCATAAATTCAGTCCTTGAGTCATCACCTTCAGAAGTGCTTCTTTACGTTGCTTTGGTTTGTATAATTGTTTCAATGCTCATATTTATGACACTGAAATAAGTAGGCTACTCAGCCTCCTATTGGTAAGAAATAAATAGTCACAACAAAATGAGGGGAACTGCACAAATCCCGAAAGTCCAGAAATGGAGAGAGACCTGATAGCATTTGGTTGAGGATATAAGCTGAGGACACATGTAACTATTTTAGAACTGAATTCCTCTCAAAAGGAGATAAAGCAGAAGAAACCAACTGTAAAATCTTGAAGAATTTATCTGACATAGAAAATTGGATTACAGATTGAGTGAATATTATTTTGGTGACACTGATAGCTTTTGACTGTACAAAGGCTTAAAAATAAAACTGTCCTTGAATAAAATCTAGACAATATTAAAAATGTATGAATACTACTATTAGAGAATATAATGAAGAGGAAGATGAAGAGGGATGCCATTGTGACTTAGAGCAATACTTGAAATGGACAAAATTATACAATACAATTTATGAAAGAATCAAAAGCACCATTCTATTATAACTGTACTTTGAAGTTTATTTAGAATAATTGTGCAATATTCCTATTTCTTAAAGATACTAGAAAGCTACATAAAAATGTCCTGAAGAAATAAAACCTTGATGGATGTAAGTAAAGTTTCAATTATGCTAACAGTTTCAAATATAAATATTAGCCAAGAGAGGTTTCAAACAAATATGGAAAAGTAAAAAAATTGTGTTTATCCTTTACTCAAACAATGATATATAGGTCATAGTTTCTAGGAATGAGGTGAAAGTTGTTACAAGTCACCAGGAAGTCTAACATTGTGGAACTGCAAGGAAAGCATGGAAGACAGAGGAGGAAGATAACCCTGTCATCACCCTGACTTCTTGCCATTTCTCTACTTCTCTTGCCCAAGAAAACAACTGATAGAGTTGTCAACATGGTACAGACTTCAAGACATTTTTAATTCTGTTACTTTTACTGAGAGTTGGGACATAAAGAAGGCTGAGCACTGAAGACCTGATGCTTTCAAACTGTGATGCTGGAGAAGACTCTTAAGAGTCCCTTGGACAGCAAGGAAATCAAACAAGTCAATCTGAAAAGAAATCAACCCTGGATGTTCATTGGAAGGATTGATGCTGAAGCTGAAACTCCAATACTTTGGCTCTGTGATGTGAATAACTGACTCACTGGAAAAGACCCTGATGTTGGGAAAAGACTGAGGAAATGAAGAGAAGGGGCTGACAGAGGATGAGATGGCTGGTTGGCATCATTGACTCAATGGACATGAGTATGAACAAACTCTTGGAGGTACTGAAGGACAGGGAAGCCTGGTGTGCTGCAGTCCATGGCATCAAAAAGAGTCGGACGTGACTTAGTGAGTGAACAACAACAGCTAGTCTACTAGTCCTGACCTTTAATTGACTCCCTCACTTCCTAGTTTATAGTTTATGAGATGGAATCTGTGACTTTTGTCACTAGATTTCCCACTGGAGAACAATCTACCCTCCTTGTCTCCTGTCACATGCTTCGTGGGAGCTCTATGTCTCAGATCACACATGACATCAATCAAAGCATGAGATTTCCTCAGAAGCTATTTCTGGGATGGACAATGACTCAGTCAGGATCAATGAGACTTTCTCTGAGACCCCAGAGGAGAGAACTGTCATGTCTTTTGACTGTACTTGAACCCAAGAATAGGTAGGCACTCAGACAAAACTGGGAGAAGTCAATGGCACCCCACTCCAGTCCTCTTGCCTGGAAAATCTCATGGATGGAGGTGCCTGGTAGGCTGCAGTCCATGGGGTCGCTAAGAGTCGGACACGACTGAGCAACTTCACTTTCGCTTTTCACTTTCATTCATTGGAGGAAGAAATGGCAACCCACTCCAGTGTTCTTGCCTAGAGAATCCCAGGGACGGGGGAGCCCGGTGGGCTGTCATCTATGGGGTTGCACAGAATCAGACACAACTAAAGAGACTTAGCAGCAGCAGCAGCAGCAGCAGACAAAACTGACACCTTATGGCAAAATTGATTGGTGAAATATAAATCTTAATAAAACTCGAATATAATAAGCATCTCAAATCTCTAATTACTCTTAATAACCCCCAAGTTCTCTTGATAATGTAAGATAGTCTATTTGATAAAGTTTGCAGGGTAGTTTATGATTGAAATTTTCTTTGTGTAGTTCTATAAACAGAACTCTGCCCCAGAAAGAGAGTGAAGATTGTCCCCTGGAGAAAGAGTCAAAACCCAGAAAGCAAGCATTGTCCTGAGTCCGTCCTAGTCCAGTGAAATGGAATTTCTTGTCTTCATCCCTCTTTTGCATTTCTTCTCTGGACCCATCTCCCTTTATTCTATCATGTAAATAAGCTGATTATCTGAGAAGGGATTCACCAGAACGGAATACCAGGTGGTAATGTTAGTATTTGTAGTCTTCTCTTAGTTCTCCTGATATCTAACGTGAATTGTCCCTTATAAGGTACTGAGAGTAGTACCCCAGTAATACTTAAATTATTTTACTGATTTTTTAATAAAATGTTTTGAAGTAGAGTTGATTTACAATGTTGTATTAGTTTCAGCAAACTAACTGTGGTGTTAGTATAGCAAAGTGATTCAACTATACATTATATATATATATATATATATATTTTTTTTTTTTACTGTATTTTTCACTACGGGTTATTTGAAGGTATGGAGTCAAGTTCCCTATGCTGTACAATAGGATCTTGTTATTTATCTATTTTATATATAATAGTGTGAATATGCTAATTCCAAACTACTAATTTATCCCTCCTTCCTACCTCCAGGTTTAAATCACTTTCAGATGCAACTTCCTCCATTTAACACCAAAACCATCCTAATTAAGTATTTTTGGGATTATCAATAACTTTTGTTTTCTTGTGGGTTTCAGCTTGGTGGCTCAGTGGTAAAGAATTTGTCTGCCATTGCAAGTGACTCACTATTGATCCCTGGGTCAGGAAGATTCCCTAGAGGAGGAAAGTATTCTTTCCTAGGCAAGAATAGTCTAGTATTCTTGCCTGAGAAATCTCATGGACAGAGGAGTCTGGTGGACTACATTCTGTGGGATTGCAAAGAACTGGTCATAACTGAGTGACTAAACAACAGCAACAACAAACTTTTGTCCTCTTAATGCAAAAAAAAAAAAAAAATAGAGGAAAAGAACAGAATGGGAAAGACTAGAGATCTCTTCAAGAAAATTAGAGATACCAATGGAACACTTCATGCAAATATGGGTTCAATAAAGGATATACATGATATGGACCTAACAGAAGTGAAAGATATTAAGAAGAGGTGGCAAGAATACACAGAAGAACTGTACAAAAAGATCTTCACAACCCAGATAATCACGATGGAGTGATTATTCATCTAGAGCCAGACATCTTGGAATGTGAAGTCAAGTGGGCCTTAGAAAGCATCACTACAAACAAAGCTAGTGGAGGTGATGGAATTCCAGTGGAGTTGTTTCAAATCCTGAAAGATGATGCTGTGAAAGTGCTGCACTCAACATGCAGCGCATTTGGAAAACTCAGCAGTGGCCACAGGACTGGAAAAGGTCAGTTTTCATTTCAATCCCAAAGAAAGGCAATTCCAAAGAATGCTCAAACTACTGCACAATTGCACTCATCTCATATGCTAGTAAAGTAATGCTCAAATTCTCCAAGCCAGGCTTCAGCAATACGTGAACCGTGAACTTCCCGATGTTCACTCTGGTTTTAGAAAAGGCAGAGGAACCAGAGATCAAATTACCAACATCTGCTGGATCATGGAAAAAGAAAGAGAGTTCCAGAAAAAAAAAAAACTCATCTATTTCTGCTTTATTGACTATGTCAAAGCCTTTGACAGTGTGGATCACAATAAACTGTGGAAAATTCTTCACGAGATGGGAATACCAGACCACCTGAACTGCATCTTGAGAAATCTGTATGTAGGTCAGGAAACAACAGTTAGAACTGGACATGGAAAAACAGACTGGTTCCAAATAGGAAAAGGAGTATGTCAAGGCTGTATATTGTCACCCTGCTTATTTAACTTATATGCAGAGTACATCATGAGAAATGCTGGACTGGAAGAAACAAAAGCTGGAATCAAGATTGCTGGGAGAAATATCAATAACCTCAGATATGCGGATGTCACTACCCTTATGGCAGAAAGTGAAGAGGAACTAAATAGCCTCTTGATGAAAGTGAAAGAGGAGAGTGAAAAAGTTGGCTTAAAGCTCAACATTCAGAAAACGAAGATCATGGCATCTGGTCCCATCACTTCATGGGAAATAGATGGAGAAACAGTGGAAACAGTGTCAGACTTTATTTGGGGGGCTCCAAAATCACTTCAGATGGTGACTGCAGCCATGAAGTTAAAAGACACTTACTCCTTGGAAGAAAAGTTATGACCAACCTAGACAGCATATTCAAAAGCAGAGACATTACTTTGCTGACTAAGGTCTGTCTAGTCAAGGCTATGGTTTTTCCTGTGGTCACATATGGATGTGAGAGTTGGACTGTGAAGAAGGCTGAGCAATGAAGAATTGATGCTTTTGAACTGTGGTGTTGGAGAAGACTCTTGAGAGTCCCTTGGACTGCAAGGAGATCCAACCAGTCCATTCTGAAGGAGATCAACCCTGGGATTTCTTTGGAAGGAATGATGCTAAAGCTGAAACTCCAGTACTTTGGCCACCTCATGCGAAGAGCTGACTCATTGGAAAAGACTGATGCTGGGAGGGATTGGGGGCAAGAGGAGAAGGGGACGACTGAGGATGAGATGTCTGGATGGCATCACGGACTCGATGGACGCGAGTCTGAGTGAACTCCGGGAGTTGGTGATGGACAGGGAGGCCTGGCGTGCTGCGATTCATGGGGTTGCAAAAGTCAGACACGACTGAGCGACTGAACTGAACTAACTAGTGTCAAGCACCTATATGCATAGAAATAGTATGTTTTTGGGAAATTTCCAGGGCCCTTGGTTCTCTCTAGTTGTGCATATTTGCCTCAGTATCAAGGAATTACATGAACCTCAATCATGACTGTATAGTATTGCAGCCACTGCTACTCTTACTGCTACTACTAGCATTTCTCCTCCTGATCAGAATGATGGGATTCAACAGACGAGCAGAGCTTACCAGATCTGCTCTAGGAATGATCTTTGCCTGCCAACCTGCTCCAACCTTCTGGAAGCCAAATAGAGATATATAGCTAATTCTGGATAGTTCTTAGCCACAGTGAGGCATGCCACTTTCACAACACAATAGGGACACTTTCCTGCTTAATTTTCCAGCTTCTCTGCCCATACCACACAGAAGAGAAAACCATGTGTTCTAGGACACATGGCCATGAGGTGGTAGTTGCTCCACCATCAGAATCTCCTACTGACTGTACAAAATAGCGTCCCTTTCCAATGTATTTCACATATGTTTAAAGAAAAGCCACTGGGTATTTGTGGATTTTTGTTTTCTTTTTCTTCCACTAACACAGACTAGGTTGCAGGAGAGAGCAGTTGTTACTGCTCTCTGTCCACATCCTCTCATTGCAGCCTGTAGTTCATCTGCAGACAGTGCTTCAACACACAAGCAGTTTCCCACAATGTTTTGCATTCATGTGCTCTGAGGCTTCAGGGTATTGGAGGTGGTAGTGCTTGGTCCACACTATAAATATGTTATTGAATGGTATGCATGGAGGTCAGGCTGCTTGCTGCTCAAAGGCGAATAAGCAGGCCAGGCTTGGTGGAAAGGAAAGTCTGCTTTATTTCAGGAACTGCCAACTGGTGTGTGAGGGTGGCAGACATCTGTCCAAAGGCTGACTCCCTCCACCTTCCCCCTGACAAGCAGGGGGTAAGAGCATTTATAGACAGAGTTATGGGGGGCTACATTCAGAAACAGCAGTCATCTCTAATAATCATCTTCAAATCGGTCATTGGCGGTCTGACCAGCATCATCGTGAATGTTTTAGGAACAGTTAATCTTTAGTTCCAGAGTCCATTTGTTCCCATTTCTTTGCAGTCAGTTCTCAGAATTGTGGCAGCTTCTGTCCTGGGTACAGTCTGGTCATCGTGTAGTTAACATCTCCACCTGGGGTTTTAGTATCTCTAAGACAGCTAACAGGATGTGGCTCAGATGATTACGTACAGCCCTTGAGAAAGAACTAAAGGCCCCTGACTATGCTTAATGATTACACTATAATTATTTAGTCTTTCTTTGACTGTTTTTCTTTCAGCATTTCTTACCTTACCTTTCTGATTGAACTTATTCTTTGATTAAAGTCTTCCACAGGCAAAAGGTAGGCAGAGGACATGGTTCAGGGTGGGGGGTGAGGGGAAGGACCATATATTCCTACTCTGTCTCAATTTCAGGGGAATTAATGCATCACAGCCAACTCAACTTACAAGAAATGAAAACTGATGGATAATCGTCCCAGATCCTCTCTCTTTGAGGTGGGGGGTGGGGGAGGCCTGAGATGGGATTTACAGTCCTCAGAAAGTATCACCAGGACTGATGACAGTTATCCACAGCAGTATCCCTACCCCACACACTAACATACTCTTTATCAGTTTTCCCTTCTCTCCAGTATTAATTCTCTACTCATTCACCATGCTTCCTGGGAATCATGTCCTAAATAAAGTACATCTGGACAAATGTAGTAGACAGATGGCCAAAGAATTATGGAAAGATGTTCAACATCACTCATTATTAGAGAAATGCAAGTAAAAACTATTTAATGAAGCATCACCTCACACTGGTCAAAATGGCCCTCACCAAAAAAATCTACAAACAGTAAATGTTGGAGAGAATGTGGAGAGAAGTGAAGCCTCTTGTTCCATTCAGTTCCGTCACTCAGTTGTGTCTGACTCTTTGCAGCCCGTGGACTGCAGCACACCAGGCCTCCCTGTCCATCACCAACTCCTGGAGTTTATTCAAACTCATGCCCACTGAGTTTGTGATGCCAGCCAACCATCTCATCCACTGCTATTCCCTTCTCCTTCCACCTTCTATCTTTCTCAGCATCAGGGTCTTTTCCAAGGAGTCAGTTCTTTGCATCAGTCAGCCAAATTATTGGAGTTTCAGCTTCAGCATCTGTGCTTCCAATGAATATACAGGACTGATCTCCTTTAGGAAGGACTGGTTGGATCTCCTTGCAGTCCAAGGGGCTCTCAAGAGTCTTCTCCAGCACCACTTGTGCTGTTAGTGGGAATATAAATTGATACAGCTACTACAGAGAATAGTATGGAAATTGCTTTAAAAAAATTAGAAGTAAATCTATCACATGACCCAGCAATCCCACTACTGGTCATATACTTTGAGAAAACTACAATAATAAAAGACACATATACCCCAGTGTATATGTGAAGCATTATTTACAGTAGCTAGGACATGAAAACAACCTAAATGTTCATCAACAGATAAGTACATAAAGAAGACGTGATGCCCATATACAATGGAACAGTGCTCAGCAGTAAAAAGGAATGCATTTGAGTCAGTTGTAGTGGTGTAGATGAACCTAAAACCTGTTGTACAGAGTGATGTAAGTCAGAAAAACACATATGTATGGAATTTAGAAAAATGTTACTGATGAATCTATTTGCAGGGAAGAAGTGGAGATATAGATGTAGAGAATGAACTTGTGGACACAGCTGGGGAAAGAGAAGGTGGGGTGAACTGAGAAAGCAACACTGACATATATACACTATGCTGTGTAGAAGAGACAACTAGTTAGAAGCTGCTGGGGAACGCAGGGGCCCGCCCAGCGCTGTGTGGTGACCTAGAGGGGTGGCTGGGGGGAGGGATGGAGGAGAGGGAGGCCAAAGAGGATATATATATATATATATATATATATATGACTGATTCACGTTGTTATATGACAAAAATCAACACAACATTTTTCCTTCAATTGAAAGATAAATTAAAAAAATCTGCACTGGAAAAAGAATAGAAATCTTTTTATCAAGGTTTTATCTTGAGAAAACCCTAACAAAGAGCCACTTTGATTAACAGGGACAATGTTGATACTCCAAGGGGGAAAAAAAAGTCTCTGTCATTCAGTTCCAGGCTAGTGGTAAAGAACTTGCCTTCCAATGCAGGGGCTGAGAAGATCCTCTGGATAAGTGCCTGGCGACCCACGCCGGTATTCTTGCCTGGAGGATCCCATGAACAGATGAGCCTGATGGACTACAGTCCTTATGGTCAGAAAGAGTCAGACAAGGCTGAATGACTTTGCATGAACACATTCATTTTCCGATTAAGAGTACAATTCTAATACTATATCTGGTTCTTTTATATTAATATATTAAAGCAGTGTGTGCATTAATACATATTACTCACTTTTGTGAAGAGAAACACTTTCCTTTGTGGGACTTTAATGTACTAATTTTATTATAAGTTTAAATACACTGCACAATCATTTGGATAGAAGAGATGAAAATCTCTTTGAAGGACTGTTTGAGAGCCCTTGAAATCATGGACATAAAGAGACTTCAGATTCACTCACATGAAGTCTATGATGTGGTCACATACACTGAGGAAGTGTCAATACTCCCTGGGGAATTGGAAAAATTCAGATTGCTTTGGGTCAAGAGCATTTAAGCCTTGAAGGAAGGTCAAAGGGGATATTGGTGCTGGATCTTAAGTCCAGATAAGATGACAAGATAAGGAAGCACACTGCTTATCTATGAGGTCACAGCTCACCACAGGATTTGCACAAACTAGGGCGACAGCAAGGTGACAGCATAGATAAGTGAGGGAACATGAAGGCTTCCCTTGTGGCTCAGTTGGTAAAGAATCTGCCTGCAGTGCGGGAAACCCGGGTTTGATCCCTGGGTTGGGAAGATCCCCTAGAGAAGGAAATGGCAACCCACTCCAGTATCCTTGCCTGGAAAATCTCATGGACAGAGAAGCCTGGTGGGCTGCAGTCCATGGGGTTGCAATGAGTCACGCACGACTGAGCAACTAACACTAACTAACATTAATTGTTAAAAACAAAGCCCTGGGGATTAGACCCTCAGGGATCTGCCAAAGTTGGTGTGAGCAAGACCGTGGTGGGGATGTGTGGTGAAGAGACTAGGAGTATAAGAGAACTTGGGAGTCATGGAACCCAAGCTTCAGAAGGATTCAGGTAGGAAAAGAGAGGCGGGTGGCGAGTTCCATAGAAGATAAAGCTCAAAAGGTTTGGATATTGGATGCTGACCAAGACTATACAGAGAGGAGATGCAGACTCATGGTCCTAGGAATGGCTTCCAGGATGGCAACACTTGCGATCACAAACAAGAACAAGAACCAAACCAAAAACAAAAAAAAGAGACGGATCCTGCAACTCTCCCTAAATATTTTTCTGGGTCAGCAGGGGTAGGAGGAGGCACAGGAGAGTTGAAGGTCTAAACAACCAGGAGTCTCTCGGAGGAAGGCTGCACCTCGGATGGCACCTCCAGGGAGCCAGAAGCCACTTTAATGTGGTGCAGGGATGGATGAAAGCAGGGCGTGATTTTTGTTTTAACCAGGTCTAATGGAAGGCTTTTGTTGAGTCTGTTCCTTTGTGTAATCAATGGTCATTCTTTGGGGAAATTCAGTTGATCTGCGAACAGGAAGACTCTGATCAAGAAGCACTCATTTTCCATATTATCAGACCTACTAGGCCATATTTGTTAAGTAATATTTAACTATACACACACACACATGCACACACACACACACATGCACACATACATTGTTTGGGTGCTCTGGGACTCAGTTGTAAAGAATCTGCCTGCCAGTGCAGGAGATTTGCATTCAGTTTCTGGGTCCGGAAGATCCCCTGGAGGAGGAAATGGCAACCCACTCCAGTATTCTTGCCTGGAGAATCCCACGGACAGAGGAGCCTGGCAGGCTACAGTCCATGGGGTTGCAACGTGTTGGACATTACTGAGTGACTAAACAACAACAACAAAATATAAATACACACACACACACATAAATAAGAGCTCAACAAAATCATTCTTCCATCCTATGACTCTACAAGAAATATATTAAAGATTCTAGGAGTTCAGGTTAAATCATGAAATACTGGAATATCTTCCTGGTTTCTGGTTTCTTCCCAAGGTCATAAACACTCAGAATTAATCATCCGCACTGTGCATACTGATGCATAGGGGAAGGACCATCAGAATGCAAATAATTTCCCCCAAAGAAGATTTTTGTTTGTTTTTCACCATATCCCATAAAACAGGCAGATCTGATAAAAAATACAAATCTATTGCATATTAAGAATTTTAATTTTAATGTATAATAGTAATTGGGGACTTTTGAAGGTATGTTCAAATGCAAAATTAATAGCTATAACTTCTGCTTTGAAGTACAAAAACATTCGCAAATGAATAAACAGTTCATAGCACAATAAAAGAGGACCGAAACACTGTTTCTAAACAATTTTCAGGTTTTCTGAGAATCTGTCATGTTTTTAGCAAACATGTAAGAACCCTTAAATGGAAAATAAAGCTAATACAAGTGTCATTAGGAATGGAAGTCAATAGTTCTAGATTTGTCACAGTCAGAGAAGATGAATGTTTTAGATAATTTCAAGACTCAGGAAATGAAACTGAACTATCATTGCTCTCAGTTAAAGCGCAACACTATACCCAGTAAATAAACACCCATGTCCAGGAAACCAATATTAAACCAACTTATTTTCTTACAGTTTAAAGACATTATTGTCACTGGACCATAACCTAATATAGATGGCAAAACGAATATGAGTCTTCAAAGCCTGTCTCTTCCACCTCTCTAGAAATAGCACACATTTGCAGAAAACTGTTTGCTGTTCTCTGTGCAAAACATTACTCATTTGAATTTGTTTGTGCTCATATTTAACCTGTGAGTTGCTTTACCTTTTCACAGGCAGTTATAGACGTCATTATGGTGCAATTTCCAGATCTATTCTGCTGTCCACCACTGCATTTCTACCAATCTGGGTGGCTGACCACGACTGAAACTTAAAGGAGATCAGTCATGAGTACTGCATGTCTTTTCCCAGTGAATAATGCAAGAATCTAGTTAGGTTTACTGATAGACATAACAGTTGCTTCAGGAATGGAAATAGGACCTAAGTTGGTGGCCGAGGCAGTAAGGGATCTACCTGCAGGGCAGGAGGCCCGTGTTGGACCCCTGGGTCAGAAAGATCCACTGCAGGAGGGTTTGGGAGCCTTCTCCAGTATTCTTTATCCCCTGCAGATCCCATGGAGAGGATTCCAGCAGGCTGCAGTCCATGGGGACACAAAGAGTTGGACATGACTGAATAATTAACATCAAGGGTTGCTTCAGGAACGGAAATACGTCCTAAGCTAGAAATAAAATCCTGAGATGTTTCCTAAGGGTTTTGGGGACTGATGCCCTTATGTTTAAGAGTAAACCATGGGAAGTACAATTTTCTCCCTCTCTGGATATTATCCCTTGAAGCTATGTGGTTTGGTCCTAGGAACCAGTCCTAAAGCAGAAAGCTGGATTCAGATGAGACAGAATCCTAGAGGAGTGTAGATCAGAAAGAAACTTGGGATCTGAGCCAGGGGCACTGGGTTAAGCCCATCCTGAAACCAGTTGTGAATCTGTATATAGTTTGCTTTCAAAAGACTTCTGTTTCACTTTGGGTTTGTTTTTCCTTACCTGAGGTTAAAAGTACCTTAGCAGATTTAGAAATTTTGATTGCATGAACTTCAGTATTACCTTCAAAAATCCATTAAAAAAAAATGATACTTCAGTAACAAGTAACGTAAAGTGGAGAAGGATCATTTTATCACCAGACAGTTAGGGGCTCCTCCCAAGTTCATATGTTGAACTCGTAACCCCTAATCTTGAAGACTATGAGTGTATGTGCAGACAGGACCTTTAAGGTGGTATATTAAAATGTAGTCTTTAGTGCTGAGCCCAAGACAATCTGATTAGTATCTTTATAAGTAAAGGAAACTAGGACACACAGAGACACTGGGACTTGTGTGCACAGAAGATGGCAGTGTGGGAAGCAGCAGGAGGGTGGATATTGCCCAAGCCAGGGGACGGACTTCAGATAAATCTGCCAGCATCTTGACTTTTGACTTCCCAAGCACCCACACTGTGTGAGCTGATTCTTTGACATAAATCTATTTCACTCTATCCGTCTATTGTCTATCTATCTATTATCTATCTATCATCTATCTGTCGTTTATTTATCATCATCATCTTTATCATGTTCACTGATTAATCTACCTCTCTCTGTCATCACATTGACCAAATGTTCTGTTTATCTATTCACACATACATATACATACTGAAAAATGTCCTGTTGATTCTGTTGTTGTTGCTTAGTTGCCAACTCACGTCTCTTCAGGAACTCCAGGGACTATCACCAGCCAGGCTCCTCTGTCCCTGCAATTTTCCAGGCAAGAATACTGGAGTGGGTTGCCATTTCCTTCTCTCAGGGATCTTCCCAACCCAGATATCAAACCCTCATCTCTGGGAAGCCCTCTCCTAGTGATAAATAGTAATTCAAACATCACATAAACATGATAAGGGCCACTGATTTTGCTTTGTAGTCCTTGGGAGATAATGTAGGATAGAAATACAATCCTGGCTTTTTCTCACCCCAAGTCTGTCCTGTGATTAAGCTTCAGAGCTCAAAGAAATGGCCATAATCTGTCTCTGTCTCTCTTTCCTATGCTCCTGTCTTCAAGTGTTGATTTGGACTAATAATTTCATTCCTCGCCAAAGAAAATCTATTCTTTTTCATAGAATAATTTTGGCGAGTATATAGTTGCTGTGTTTAACCAGGTGTGCAGATTTGATTCCATACAAAGGTGTGAGCACAGAAACGGAGCTAGCAGGCTGCCTCCTGACTCCGGTTCACAAAGTCGTGACTTGCTCTTGTGGCTGCAGTTTCTGTGAGCATCACTTGCACACATGTGCCAATGTGCTTTCCGAAGCATGCACTTCAACGAGCCAGAGGGGGCCATTCAGGTGTCTCATATTAGCAGAGATGATCCAGTGTCATCTGCAGAGAAACACGACTCCTGTTTGCTGCCCTCGCCCACCTCTACCCACGGACAGCCAAGGGCCTCTGTTATCTTCTTCTAGGAGCAAGAAGGGACGCTTGCAACTCTTGTCTCTCCAGAAGACACTTTTCTAACTGGGGGTGTAGGTCTGTATACTACACTCGTCATCATCCGAGAGAAACAAGTTGAGATGTTCAATACCTGTAACGCTATTCCATTGTGACAAATATAATAATAATAATAAACAGCAACACTGTTAACAGTACTAACAGCAACAGCAACGGCTCAACAGTATTCTCTCACACTCACACCTAGAGCCTTGTGCTGAATTATAGTTTTAGGACTTCAGCTAGGAAACTATTATAAACATGTCACAACTATTAAGGAAACTAAGCAGTAGTTAAGGCACTGATGTGATGTAAGCCCCATAAATATACTAGGAATCTGGCTTACAAACTAATGGCCCACGAAACAGCACATCAATGTAAAGCAAAGTAGTTCAAGGACAAACGTAATTGTTTGGCTCACGTTTAAAGCTCTGCAAATGCGTCCACTGTTTGGGAAATGCATATTACATAATAATTTATGTGTCTAGAAACTGCTTCCACTTTACAGAATTTTCCATATGCCAAACAAACCATAACATGAAATGACAGTATCTATATTCCTCCTAATAAAGACGCACATCAATATTGCAGAGAAGCACCCATTTACTCTGAAAAGTACCGAGTCAAGTCTAAAATGTTTTGTTTATGTGAGAAAGCTGGGTGGGGGAGCAGCAGGAAGGATGTGTTGAGGGCCATTTAAGGGACCCAGATAAACTGAATCTTAATAGAAAATGAAGATGTCAGGCCCCAGTTGCAGGGCTCTGTGAACCTTTTCTCTGTACAATGGTCAGATGTGCTATCTTACCAATTCCCTTTCACATTACTGAAGGTATTTGAAAATATATATAATATACTGTGTAGTGCATGACATATAACTTTTCTAAACTGCTATCTTACCACTTGAAATAAATTACATTGTTATAGCTCTTTTTTTCTGATTGTAAGAATAAAAGAATGTTATTAAATATCATGAATATGGCAGCTAAGATCCAGCACAGTTAAATAAATAAATACATGGTTTTTTAAAATTCAAACATTTAGAATAAATAATAAATTGAAATTCTTTCATAATCACACCTGCCAAAGGAAACTGCTCTAAATTTTTTTTATTCTACTATTTCTCTATGCATATTTATATATTCTTTCTGAAACTGGAGAAACTGCGCATTTTTGCCTTCCACTGACTTCTGCTGTATATCAGGTATCTTTCTATAACAGAACACTTAAAAATATGTTGCACATGATTATTATTATATTGCAGCAATACAAAGTGCAGAGTTCCTGAGAAAAACAAGAAGAGATAAGAAGGCCTTCTTAAATGAAAAAATGCAAAGAAATTGAACCAAAAAAAAAAAAAAATAGAATGGGAAAGACTAGAGATCTCTTTAAGAAAATTGGAATGTGAAGGAAACATTTCATGCAAGGCTGGGGACAAAAATGGACAGAAAAGTTAAGGCTCTAACAGAAGCAGAAGAGATTAAGAAGAGGTGGTGACAATACACAGAAGAACTATACAAAAAGATCTTAATGACCAGGATAATCATGATGATATGGTCACTCACCTAGTCAGACATCCTGGCGTGTGACGTCAAGTGGACCTTAGGAAGCATTACTACAAACAAAGCTAGTGGAAGTGATGGAATTCCAGCTGAGCTATTTCAAATCCTAAAAGATGATGCTATTAAAGACCACCTCACCTGTCTTCTAAGAAGCCTGTATGCAGGTCATGTAGGAACAGTTAGAACCAGACATGGAACAACTGGACTGGTTCAAAATGGGGAAAGGAGAATGACAAAGCTGTATATTGTTACTCTGCTTATTTAACTTGTATGCAGAGTACATCATGGGAAATGCTGGGCTGGATGAATCACAAGCTGGAATCAAGACTGCTGGAATAAATATCAGCAACCTCAGATATGCAGATGATACCATTTTTATGGCAGAAAGCCAAGAGGAACTAAAGAGCCTCTTGATGAAGGTAAGAGAGGAGAGTGAAAAAGCTTGCTTAAAACTCAGCATTCAGAAAACATATCATGGCATACAGTCACAACACTTTATGTCAAACAGAAAGGGAAACATTGGAATAATGATAGATTTTGTTTTCTGGGGCTCCAAAATCACCGTGGAAGGTGATTGCAGCCATGAAATGAAGAGACATCTGTTTCTTGGAAGGAAAGCTAAGACAAGCCTAGACAGTGTATTAAAAAGCAGAGCCATCACTTTGCCGACAGAGGTCCATATAGTCAAAGCTATGTTTTTTCCAGTAGTCATGTGTGAATGTGAGAGTTGGACAATAAAGCAAGCTGAGCACCAAAGAACTGAGGCTTTCAGACTGTCGTGTTGGAGGAGACTCTTGAGAGTTCTTTGGACTGCAAGGAGATTGAACAAGTCAATTCTAAAGGAAATCAGTCCTGAATATTCACTGGAAGGACTGATGCTGAAGCTGAAGCTGCAGTACTTTGGCCACCTGATGTGAAGAGCTGACTCACTGGGAAAGACTCTGATGCTGGGAAAGATTGAATACTATGGTAGGTTTAATTCTGACTAGAATCAAGAGTTGGAATGGGAGATGTTATTTCTTTTGAACTCTCCTATGGATTGAACAGAAGATGAAATGTGTATTGTTCCTCCATTTTTCTCAGATTTAAAAATTGATGGTGATTAGCGCATTGCACTTAAAGAACTAAACAACTCTCAGCCCAAATCCATTACAGAGGGAGAGGAGAAAGGGCTCTCTTAATATAGGCTAGCTATGTCACCTCAAATAACAATTCAGTGTTGAGGAGGGGAAGGACTGGAGACAAACAAAAATATTCTATTTCTCTTTTAATGACGTTTTAGAAGGAATGCAGAATAGAAACTGCAAATGTGTCAAAAGGATACAATTGATAATAAAGAAGTGGGTGTGAGTAACTTAGCACAGACTTGGAAAGAAAAAAAGAAAGTCAGAAAGCAGCTGAAAATTCAAGTAACTGAGTGCCTAGAGATGTAATGTTGGCTATTGGTCACCTATCATTTTCTAAAGACAATGTGTTCCTGAAAAGACAGATACTGAACAACATAGTTTATCAGGAAAGATCAGTCACATTTGCATAAACTAATTTCAACTCATGCCAAGTGAAATTTTAAGCTCCTAAATGATTTACTGCCTGTTTTCTAAAATAGTAAATAATTTTCTCAAAAATACATGGTAAGTTTCTTTAGGGAAATGTTATATTCTGCAAGTTTGTTTTTTTTCCCCTGGGGAAAAATAGTTCTCTTTAAAAATTCATGTTAGTAGCTTCTCAGAAGCACACATCTGCATTACAAACTGAATGAAAATTCCCCTTCTTCCTTTAACAGCTGTGGATTGTACCAGCTATGGGGTAGAATAAGAGATTCTTTTAAAAGAGCAAATATATTTGCTATTACCTATCTTGCGCTGGTCCTCTAAGAAGTTGATTGAGTTGGGACTTTAAAGAAAATGAATTTCATTTATATAAATGTACAGTATATGGATAACATGAATATAATTAACTGAATAGCCTCCATAATTTGGGACTGAATCAATCTTAATATATGCCAAGTCCAAAAAATCTTCTCAGCATTAGGAAACATGATTTAGAATGACTAAAAAGAAAAAAAAGGCAACATGATGGATCAGGTTCTTCTTTTGTTAGCAAGTTGAATTGAAGCCTTTTAGGATTATTTCAGGAACATGCATACGGACTGAAATAGCGTAAATTTAATTGGCAGCCAATTCAGTGCTCTCCATTAGATAGATATCCAAGTCATGAATTGCAATGAGAATTAAATTTGTTTCAGAGCCAGTAATATCTGATCTAAAATGCTATCATGGGAAAAGTATAATTTCTGCCCACAAAAGAGAAACCCTTTGTCACGATTGTTTTATTCAGACTTCCTCAACTACCAAAAGAGATAGCCTTGTACATTTTTACAGATAGTTTTTGCCTTTGCCAATTACATAGTTATTTACTGAAGTAAGATTGTATAACTATTTTCTTGGTTATAAAAATTCTTTACTCTCTCAAATATTTACTAAAAATAAAACCTATAGTAGAAAATTTTGCTCAAATGTGAAATACCAATGAAAAAATAAGAGCCCAAATCCACCTTCTGGCCCAGAGATAGATTACAAATTACTAGCAACAGGAGTTCCAGTGATTCAATCATTATCAGTTCAGTTCAGTAGCTCAGTCCTGTCTGACTCTTTGCAACTCCATAGACTGCAGCGTGCCAGGCCTCTCTATCTCTCACCACCTCCTGGAGTATACTCAAGCTCATGTTCATTGAGTTGGTGATGCCATCCAACCATCTCATCCTCTCTTGTCCCCTTCTCTTCCTGCCTTCAATCTTTCCCAGCATCAGGCTCTTTTCAAATGAATCATCTCTTTGCATCAGGTGGCCAAAGTACTGGAGTTTCAGCTTCAACATCAGTCCTTCCAATAAACACTCAGGACTGATCTCCTTTAGGATGGACTGGTTGGATCTCCTTGCAGTCCAAAGGAATCTCAAGAGTCTTTTCCAACACCACAGTTCAAAAGGATCAATTCTTCTTTGCTCAGCTTTCTTTATAGTCCAACTCTCATATCCATACATGACTACTGGAAAAACCATAGCCTTGACTAGATGGATTTTTGTTGGTAAAGCAATGTCTCTGCTTTTTAATATGCAGTCTAGGTTGGTCCTAACTTTCCTTCCAAGGAATAAGTGTCTTTTAATTTCATGGCTGCAACCACCATCTGCAGTGATTTTGGAGCCCCCCAAAATACATTTTGCCGCTGTTTCCTCTGTTTCCCCATCTATTTGCCACAAAGTGATGGGACTGGATGTCATGATCTTATTTTTCTGAATGTGGAGCTTTAAGCAAAATTTTTCACTCTCCTCTTTCACTTTCATCAAGAGGTTTTTAGTTCTTCTTCACTTTCTGCCATAAGGATGGTGTCATCTACATATATGCGGGTATTGGTATTTCTCCCACAATCATGATTCCAGCTTGTGCTTCATCCAGCTCAGTGTTTCTCATGATGTACTCTGCATATAAGTTAAATAAGCAGGGTGACAATGTACAGCCTTGACATATTCCATTTCTTATTTGGAACCAGTCTGTTGTTCCATGTCCAGTTTTAACTGTTGCTTCCTTACCTGCATACAGGTTTCTCAGGAGGCAGGTCAGGTGGTCTGGTATGCCCATCTCTTCCAGAATTTTCCACAGTTTATTGTGATCCACACAGTCAAAAGATTTGACATAGTCAATAAAGCAGAAATAGATGTTTTTCTGGAACTCTCTTGTTTTTTTTTTCTTTTTATTAAATTTATTTATTTTTTAAATTACAATACTGTATTTGTTTTGCCATACATGACACGAATCAGCCATAGGTGAACACAATCTCCCAATGCCGAAGCCCCCTCCCATGTCCCACCCCACATTCTCTACTTGAATCATCCTGTGCATCAGCCCCATGCATCCTGCATCCTACATTGAACATAGATTGGCGCTTCGTTTCTTACAGGAAAATATACATGTTTCATTGCCATTCTCCCCAAACCATCCCACCCTTTCCCTCTCCCTCAGAGTCCAAAAGCCCACTCTATACCTCTGTGTCTCTTTGTTGTCTCACATACACGGTCATCATTACTGTCTTCTAAATTCCATATATATGTGTCAGTATACTGTATTGGTGTTTTTCTTTCTGGCTTACTTCACTCTGTATAATCGGTTCCAATTTCATCCATCTCATTAGAACTGAGTCAAATTTATTCTTTTTAAGGGCTGAGTAGTATTCCATTGTGTATATGTACCACAGCTTTCTTATCCAATCATCTGCTGATGGACATCTAGGTTGCTTCCATGTCCTGGCTATTATAAACAGCGCTGCAATGAACATTGGGGTACATGTGTCTCTTTCAATTCTGGTTTCCTCGGTGTGTATGCCCAGCAGTGGGATTGCTGGGTCATAAGGCAGTTCTATTTGCAATTTTTTAAGGAATCTCCACACTGTTTTCCATAATGGCTGTACGAGTTTGCATTCCCACCAGCAGTGTAAGAGGGTTCCCTTTTCTCCACATCCTCTCCAGCATTTATTGCTTGTAGACTTTTGGATCGCAGCCATTCTTTTTTTTTTTTTTTTGAGTTGCTTATGGTTACTTTTTTTTTTTTTATTAAATTTATTTATTTATTTTTAATTACAATACTGTATTTGTTTTGCCATACATTGACATGAATCAGCTGATTCAACCAATGTTGGCAATTTGATCTCGGTTCCTCTGCCTTTTCTAAAACCAACTTGAACAACTGGAAGTTCATGGTTCACATATTGTTGAAGCCTGGCTTGGAGAATTTTGAGCATTACTCTACTAGTGTGTGAGATGAGTGCAACTGTGCAGTTGTTTGAACATTCTTTGGCATTGCTTTTCTTTGGGATTGGAATGAAAACTGACCTTTTCCAGTCCTGTGGCCACTGCTGAGTTTTCCAGATTTGCTGGCACATTGAATGCAGCGCTTTCACAGCATCATCTCTTAGGATTTGAAATAGTTCAACTGGAATTCCATCACCTCCACGAGCTTTGTTCGTAGTGATGCTTTCTAAGGCCCACTTGACTTCACATTCCAGGATGTCTGGCTCTAGGTGGGCCAGTCATTATCACGTGGCAAATTCCTAGGTACCTACACCCTAGCTCTTCACACTCATGCCTCATCTATCCTTTGGTTCCCATATGAGCTCTAAATGAAAATCCATTGACATAAGAGCTTCTTTTTATACCAATACTCAACTCAATTAATTAGGGCAGATTTATGGAAGTCTTGCTGTTTTCAGTTTGAGCTACTCTTTTACTGTTTCTCCAGTTTCTCCCAACACTTTCTGTATACTTACTCTGTTTATGACATTTAAAGTCAAACTGAAAATATCACAAACAAAAACAAAATCTTCATAAAAGTTTGACTGGTACTGTATTGAATAATGAAATTTGGAGATATTTTGGGAACTAATTTAGGGAAGAAATTGTGGGAAAGTAATATTTTTAGTTCAATGTCTTCCCATTCATACTTCACCTTTAGTTGGGTCTTCTTTAAAAATCTTCAGGTACCCACACAGTTCTTACATATCTTTTCTTAAAATTTATATTTGCTTTATCATGTTCAGTAGCTATCACTGGTCACGTTTAGAGACTTGTCTTCTACTCTTAATTTCTCAAGTTTTGTAACACTGAATGCTTTACAAAATATATATTGTTTCTCTTTTTATGTTACCTCTTCAAACTATACTTCTTGATTTTTAGTGTGTATGGTGATTACACTGCACCTTTCTACCTAGAACTTTTATACTCCTGTTCCTATTTAAGGTAAGCTTTCTTTTCTTTTTTTTTTTTTTAAACTTCTCCTTCCTATGGAGAAGGAAATGGCAACCCACTTCAGTGTTCTTGCCTGGGAAATCATGGGCAGAGGAACTTGATGGGTTACAGTCTATGGGGTTGCAACGAGTTAAACACGACTGAGCACCGCACAATTGTATGATATAAGATTCAGGATTAAATAAAATACATTACACAGTGAAAGTGCCAGTTGCTCACTTGTGTCTGATTCTCTGTTACCCCACCAGGCTCCCCTGTCCATGGGATTCTCCAGGCAAGGGTACTGGAGTGGGTTGCCTTTCACTTCTCCAGGGCAGCTTCCTGACCCTGGGATCGAACTCGGATCTCCTGCATTGTAGGCAGATTCTTTAATGTCAGAGCCACCAATAAGGACACCTTGCTGTCCTCAGATGGACTGGGGTTGCTTCTAGATGAGTTACCCTTTATATTGATTTCTAGGTATTGGAATCTTTCTATTTCCCAGAACCCAGGAAGCTCACACTTTCAATTCTCTTTGTTGAGTTGTACTTTTATCCAATTTTTGTTTCTTGGGTATGCCTATCTTATTTTTGTCTGTGCTGTGTCTTCTTACTTTGTCACTGTGATATGTTTTGAAAGGGTTGGAGGGTGGAGCAGTTAACCTTTAAGTATGAATTTATAATACTTTCTCAACCAAAATCTTTAAGATTACAAAATGGAAAAAATGAAAGTAAATCATTTGATATACTTTAAATTGTTTGATATACTTTATACATTAAAAATATTAATAACAATTTGAAAAAATCACCACCATTTATGTGAGTGGCCATAGCATGATATTACTGACCTGAGTACAAATCAGATGTTCTGTCATTTGAATCTTATTATAATTGTGATCTTCTTATAGTTGTCTCCATTTCATAGTTGAGGAAACCAGGCAAAGCAAGCTTAAATGACCTGCCTGATATAAAAAATTGGAAAGCAACAGAGCAGAAGTCTTTGAATCCACTTAATTCTAAAACTGAAACATTTTATATTATCTGATACCGCCTCCCTAAGTGTTAAGTGGGCTTCCCTGGTGGTTCAGACGGTAAAGCATCTGCCTGTGATGAGGAAGACCCAGGTTCGATTCCTGGGTCGCAAAGATCCCCTGAAGAAGGAAATGGCAACCCACTCCAGTAGTCTTGCCTGGAGAATCCCATGGACAGAGGAGCCTGGTGGGCTACGGTCCATGGGGTCGCAAAGAATTGGACACGACTAGGAGACTACACTTAAGTGTTAAGTAAAAATTAAAAGATGTACTTTATAAATATATTTCAATGAAATATATTTTTATTTTTATTTCATATGTATTTCCAGGTGTTTTTAATAAGCCAAGAAACAGTTCACTTCTGCAACATGAAATAGCAGGGATGTACTTTTAGTTTTCTTTAAATGTCTATCTGCTTTACAGAAGTCATGATTATTAAATCAATTTCCAATTAAATGTATTCTTCATTGTCAGGATGACTTTGGAGACTTTAAAATTTCTTTTTCCATTTTGTTTTATTTTGGCTTCTTGGCTTGAAAGGACATGAAAAAAAACATTGTAATTGGTTTTGGAGTTTGGCTAGAACTCAGCAGTGAACCCATCTGTGACAGAAACCAACTAAATGCTCATGAAATGCATTTCTGCATGTTGGATGCACAACTGAAGTACTATCAATAAGCCCTTCATGTGGAGGTGTGACCCTGAGCTGCACTTGGAATCTAAGTTGAGCAGACGGGTTACTACGGTGACAGTTTAGCAGGGAAGTGCCTACCCACCCACTCACTCTTCCTGCCCATGACAGCTGAATGACATCGGAGCCACAGATGAATGAATGGGGCCTGAAACTCTGAGCAAGTCATTGGAGGGGAGCCGCAAAAAGACTCACTTCCCCCAGAATGCTGCCCAGCTTACTTAAATGGAAGCAAACTTTCCTTATAGAGATTTTTAGGGATGCTGTGGCAGCAAATATTAATAATTAGCCTATAGGATTAGTTATACACATAGAATCTTTCAAAATGGTAAAAAAATACATTATTTTTCAATTTTTTTGTTACTTATCTACTTAAGTCTTAATGCAGTTTTGTTCTATGAAAATTAATCATTTCTTATAGATCCTCTTAATTTTTTGTGATAGATTTGTTCCCATAATATAGATTACAAACTCTAAGACATATATTCAAAACATACGATAATGGACTTATCTGTCTTGTGAATACAGATTAAAAAACAAATTCATATTAGAATCCAGCAATGTATAATAAGACCTATATTCAATGGTCAAGCTGAATTTATTCCAGAAAATTGATAGTTTAATATCACAAAATTTAGCAACAGGCAATAGATTCATTGACTATGACTCAGGATAAAGTTGCACTGAGTCATTTGCCCTCATAGCCAAGTGTTGGTGCCCTAATGCCAGCACCTTAGAATGTGACTGTGTTAGGAGATAAGTTAAACTGAGCCTGTTGGGGTGGCCCTAACCCAATGTGGCTGGCATCCCTCTCTGAAAAGGAAAGCAGGATGCAGACTCACACAGAGGGAAAGATCTTGTGAGGACATAGTTTGAAGACGGCCACCTATAGGCTGAGCAGAGAAACCTCAGAAGACACCAACCTTGCTGACACCCTGATCCTGAATGTCTAACCTTCAGAATTGTGAACCACCAAATTTCTGTTGCTTATGCCACCCAGGCTACAGCAATTTGTTACGGCAGCCGAAGCAAATTAGCATATTTCCCTTCTTTCTTTAATGTGTGTATATTCAGGATCATAATCCCATGAAAAATTGAGTCATAAATTCTTCTACAATCATTTTAAGTCACAACACAAAGTCTGAATTAAATAATAAATCCAACATTTTAATCAATGTACTTCCACTGCCATTTGAAGTAGAGGAACCACCCCCCCTTCTCTTATTGAATGCCCACAGCCATGATTGACACCTCTCTTAGTCAGGGAAAAAAAATGGGAGATTGGGATTGACATGTACACACTACTGATATATGTATAACATAGATAATTAATGAGAAACACTGTACAGCACAGGGAACTCAATGCTCTATGGTGATCTGAAAGGGAAGGAAATCCAAAAATGACAGGTGATATGTGTACATATTCATATATACAGCAAAAACGAACACAGCATTTTAAAGTGATTTTTTCTTGTTGCTGTTTAGTCGCTCAGTCATGTCTGACTCTGTGACCCCATGGACTGCAGCATGCTAGGCCTCCTTGTCCATCACCATCTCCTGGAGCTTGCTCAAACTCATGTCCATTGAGTCAGTGATGCCATCCAACCATCTCATCCTCTGTTGTCCCCTTCTCCTGCCTTCATACTTTCCCAGCATCAGGATCTTTTCTAGTAAGTCTTTTCACATCAGGTGGCAAAAGTATTAAAGCTTCAGCTTCAGCATCAGTCTTTCCAACCTGTATTCAGGATTTATTTCCTTTAGGACTGACTACTTTGATCTTCCTGCAGTCCAAGGGACTCTCAAGAGTCTTCTCCAACACCCGTTCAGAAGCATTAATTCTTCATTGCTCAGCTTTCTTTATGGTCCAACTCTCACATCTGTACATGACTACTGAAAAATCATAACTTTGACTAGATGGATTTTTGTTGGCAAAGCAATGTTTCTGCTTTTTAATATGCTGTCTAGGTTGGTCATAGCTTTTATTCCAAGGAGAAATTGTCTTAATTTTATGGCTGCAGTCAACATCTGCAGTGATTTTGGAGCCCAAGAGAATGAAGTCTGTCACTGTTTCCATTGTTTCCCCACCTCTTTGCAAAGAAGTGATGGGACCAGATGCCATGTTCTTAGTTTTTTGAATGTTGAGCCTTAAGCCAGCTTTTTCACTCTTCTCTTTCACTTTTATCAAGAAGCTCTTTAGTTCCTCTTCGCTTTCTGCTGTAAGGCTGGTGTCATCTGATTATCTGAAGGTTACTGATATTTCTCCTGGTAATCTTCATTCCAGTTTGTGCTTCATTCAGCCAAGAATTTTGTATGATGTGCTCTGCATATAAGTTAAATAAGCAGGGTGACAATATAGAGCTTGACATACTCCTTTCCCAATTTGGAACCAGTCTCTTGTTCAATGGCTGATTCTAACTGTTGCTTGTTGACCTGCAAACAGGTTTCTCAGGAGGCAAGTAAGGTGGTCTGGCATTCCCATTTCTTTCAGAATTTTTCATAATTTGTTTTGATTCACACAGTCAAAGAACAGTATGAAAAGTGATTATACTCCAATAAAATTAATAAAATACATAATTATCTACCTAAAATATAAGATGCAATTGGCCTTTGCTCTCTCACCATTGCACCTATTTCCTTAGTTTCTAGCTGTGGTTTTGAACACGTTAAAAGGATGGGAGAAAAGGGTTGTAAGGTGACAGAGTGCTTCTGACTTGGTTGGGTAGATTTCATACTTTTAGGAGACGGTTAAAAGTGATGTGGCTCTATAAGGATTTTGTGTGTGTGTGTATCTTTTTTTGACATTTTTGTTTTTGAAACCTTTCATTTTCAACTTCCATATTACAGGTGACACATTCCACTGCCTAAGCCTTTGACTCATGTGCCGTCCACAGCACATGTACTGTCCAGGTCTGTCGTAAATAACCCACATCCACTTCATGGAAAATAGCTGTACATCTCTTGCCCATAAAAACCCCTAAAAATGCAGATGTATTCTGATACAGCTGCCAAAACGTGCAGTTTGGGATGTCTGAGAAATGTTGCATGCTGTCTTTGTCTTATAAATATTACCAATGTCTGTTAGCATAAGAAAAGTGTTAAGTAGACCCATCATGTGTATTTAATTCTTAAAGCCTATACAGATGTATTTCTGCATGGGAACCATTGCATGCTCTCACTCTCTTGCAATTAGCTTGAGCCGGTTTAGCTACTCATGAGGTGACTAGTTTTAGTGAAAGGGTTCTGAGCATTTGTAACGGGAGTCACCTTTGAGTAAATTTCTCTTCCTCTCTTAGACACTAGGATGATGTGTTAGAAATGGTAGAGTTCAAGAGAGCAACACCTGGATCTTTGAGCCCTTCCTTGGAAGTAATCTCACGTGAATGAGAAATTTGTTTCTATTTACAAAGAAACAAGTTTGGACTCCAGCAAAATCTAGCCTTACCTGACCAATACATAAATGTTTAGAAAAAATATATAGGTTTGGAAATTTTGACTTCACTGCATAGGCTCTATCCTTTATTTTTATATTTTCTATGGGTAACTATATAATGATACTGATTCTCTATTAATATCTATAAGTTCATTTTATAAATGTTTGCTAAAATTTGATTTTTGTATACACCCATTCCAGTATTGTCCTGCCTGGGAAATTCCAGGAATAGAGGAGCCTTGTTCCCAGGACAATCCATGGGGTCACAAAGAGTCAGACACAACTGAGCATGCATGCAGCAGCAGCATCCAGATAATTATTATCTGGTGGCAGAACCATTATGAGAGGCATAGTGTAGCATACTTTTTAGGAGGACACCTTCTAGTGTCGTAAGCCCTGGGTGTTAATCCTAGTGCCAACACCTGCTATTAATAGTAGTGTGACTTGAAGAAAAGTACTCACTTAGCCTCACTGTCCCCATGGAGACACTAATGGAGCTTATAACACAGGCAGATAGAGAATAATAAATGGAATAATGTGAGCACAATGCCCCGTGACTCACAATTCAATTGTTACAGGGAGAATCAGGGGCTGCTCTTGGGATGTCCCCTGCAGTGTTCATTTCTACAGAATATAAATGAGCTAACTGGTCGCTAAGAAAATGTCAGTGGGAATAATGGACTTGAGTGGTACTGTGAAGCCTACAAAGCAAGACACATACAACCTTGTGAGAAGAGGTCATTAGTAAAAATTGTCAAGTGCTATCAAGGAAGCATCATTTAGAAAGTCAGTGCTGACACCCTCATGCTTTGTAGAATCGTGTTGCTACTACAGTGGACGAGGGAAAGATGGCTGCAAATATTATGTCACATTTCATTCTTTCCTCTTGATGTGACAAAATTTATGTATCTCTAAGATACAGATCAAATAAAGCATTTTTTAAATTATATTACTTAAATATATTTAATTATAGGAAATCATTATTTCCTATAATTAAGTAATAATGACACTTTTATAAAGTGAAAAAGATGAAAGTATTAGTCATTCAATCGTGTCTCACTCTGTGCCACCTCATGGACTGTAACCTGCCAGGCTCCTTTCTCCATGGGATTTTCCAGGTAAGAATATTGGAGTAGGTAGCCATTTCCTTCTCTAAGTGATTTTCTCAGTCTAGGGATCAAATTCAGGTCTCCTGAATCACAGGCAGATTCTTTACTGTCTGAGCCACCAGAGCAAAACCTAAAGACTTGCATATAATTTACTGTTTCAACTTTTTTAATCAAAAAATAAATTCAGACATAATCAGCATATGTACAAGAGAAGGGCAAATTATACTTTCTATATATCTTATTTATAAATATCCTTATTATCACCTGACAATGTATTTTTCACCTTTGTGTTTATGCTGCTGTGAATTAGGGGAATGTGAAAAAGACCAGTTGTAGAAATGTGGTAATTAAGCCTTGAGCAGACAGCAGCATGAATAAGGGTCTCAAACAAAATGCACATAATAAATAGCTGCCTTCAGCTGTGTGGCAGACCTAGTTTCATTGGTAATGGTGTTTGGGACTAGCTCAATACCTAATAACGAACAAACAAAAAAGTTTAAATAAACTGAGAAATTTGCAAACCACCAGTACTTTCTGCAAGTCAAAACTTCACAGGTATTAGCGCCTATTAGGATGGGGGAGCCTGGTGGGCTGACATCTCTGGGGTCACACAGAGTCGGACATGACTGAAGCGACTTAGCAGCAGCAGCAGGAAGCATGGTATAATTAAAATAGAAAGGACAAGATTACAACAACAAAATGTCTAATTTCAATAGTGTCTTTTTAAAATCTAAAAGAGAATCTGCTGATGAATATATTGTCAATTCATGGTGAGACACTTGGGTTCTCATTTCAATTCAATAAATGAGTTAATATTTATGAAACATTTAAAATAGAACTTGGTACACTGTAAGCTATATATATATATATATATATATATATATATATACATATACATATTCTCTAAAATACTACTACTAATAATAATTTATAACATCAGTTCAATTCAGTTCAGTCACTTAGTCATGTCCGACACTTTGTGACCCCAGGCATCGCAGCATGCCAGGACTCCCTGTCCATCACCAACTCCTGGAATTCACTCAGACTCACGTCCATTGAGTCAGTGATGCCATCCAGCCATCTCATCCTCTGTTGTCCCCTTCTCCTCCTGCCTCCAGTCCCTCCCAGCATCAAAGTCTTTTCCAGTGAGTCAACTCTTCGCATGAGGTGGCCAAAGTACTGGAGTTTCAGCTTTAGCATCATTCCTTCTAAAGAAATCCCAGGGCTGATCTTCAGAATAGACTGGTTGGATCTCCTTGCAGTCCAAGGGACTCTCAAGAGTCTTCTCCAATACCACAGTTCAAAAGCATCAAATTCTTGGGCGCTTAGCCTTCTTCACAGTCCAACTCTCACATCCATACATGACTACTGGAGAAACCATAGCCTTGACTAGACAGGCCTTAGTTGGCAAAGTAATGTCTCTGCTTTTGAATATACTATCTAGGTTGGTCATAACTTTTCTTCCAAGGAGTAAGCGTCTTTTAATTTCATGGCTGTAATCACTATCTGTAGTGATTTTGCAGCCCAAAAAAATAAAGTCTGACACTGTTTCTACTGTTTCTCCATCTATTTCCCATGGAGTGACGGGACCGGATGCCATACTACTACATAATTTATAAGTAAAATTATTTGTTATCTTTAATAACCAAACAAAGCAACGACACTAGAAAATGTTAAAACTGTTTTCCCTTAGGCGTTTTCATGTGTTGAATTGTGTCCCCACTTTAAATATGTTGAGGCACTTCCCTGGGGATCTAGTTGTTAAGAGTCCATCTTGCAATGCAAGGGCAGCAGACTTGATCCCTGGTAGGTGAACTAAGACCGCACATGCCATAGAGCACCTAAGTCCACGTGCCACAACCAGAGTCTGTGCACCCAATGAAGACCCCAAATGCCCAACTGAGACCTGTTGCAGCCAAAGAAATAAATATTAACATAATAAATTGCAGTTCTGTTTTTTTAATGCTTTATTCTACGTTACAATACTATATTGGTTTTGCCATACATTGATGTGAATCAGCCACAGGTGTATACGATCTCCCAATGTTGAAGCCCCCTCCCACCTCCCACCCCATATCATCTCTCTGGACCATCCCATGCACCAGCCCCAAGCATCCTATATCCTGTATTGAACATAGACTGGCGCTTCATTTCTTACATGGCAGTATACATGTTACAATGCCATTCTCCCAAATCATCTCCCCCTCCCTCTCCCTCAGAGGCCAAAAGCCCGTTCTATACATCTGTGTCTCTTTTGTTGTCTCGCATACCGGGTCATCATTACTATCTTTCTAAATTCCATATATATGTGTCAGTATACTGTATTGGTGTTTTTCTTTCTGACTTACTTCATTCTGTATAATCGGCTCCAGTTTCATCCATCTCATTAGAACTGAGTCAAATTTATCCTTTTTAAGGGCTGAGTAATACTCCATTGTGTCTATGTACCACAGCTTTCTTATCCATTCATCTGCTGATGGACATCTAGGTTGCTTCCATGTCCTGGCTATTATAAACAGTGCTGCAATGAACATTGGGGTACATGTGTCTCTTTCAATTCTGGTTTCCTCGGTGTGTATGCCCAGCAGTGGGATTGCTGGGTCATAAGGCAGTTCTATTTGCAATTTTTTAAGGAATCTCCACACTGTTTCCTATAATGGCTGTTTGCATTCCCACCAGCAGTGTAAGAGGGTTCCCTTTTCTCCACATCCTCTCCAGCATTTATTGCTTGTAGACTTTTGGATCGCAGCCATTCTGACTGGTGTGAAATGGTACCTCGTTGTGGTCTTGATTTGCATTTCTCTGATAATGAGTGATGTTGAGCATCTTTTCATGTGTTTGTTAGCCATCCGTATGTCTTCTTTGGAGTTCTAACCCTGGTGCCTGTGAATGTGAGCTTACTTAGAAACAGAACATTTACACATAAATTAGGCTAAGATGAGGTCATTCTGGAGCACAACGGGCCTTAACCCCACATGACTGGTGTCCTTGTAAGAAGAGAGAAAATGTGCTCAGACAGACACGGGATGACGGCCTTGTAGAGATGGAGCAGAAATGAGATTCGCTCCCATGAACGAAGGAAGCTGAAGGTGAAAGCCAAATGAGAGGTCTTCCCCTAGAGTTCTGGCCCTGCCTACATTGTGTTTTTAGGTCCTTGGTTTCCAGAACTCTGAGAAAATACATTTCAGTTGTCAAGACTTTCAGTTCATGGTACTTTGTTATAGCTGCCCTAGGAGACTAACACACGTCCTTTCTTGATTCCCCCAAAGGAAGACATGTAGAGAAACACTGAAAAGCTAAAGATAAAGCTCCAATATTTTGGCCACCTGATGCAAAGAGCCAAGTCACTGGAAAAGATTCCGATGTTGGGAAAGATTGAGGGTAAGAGGAGAAGGGGGTGACAGAGGATGAGATGGTTGGATGGCATCATCAACCCAATGAAAAGGAGTTTGAGCAAATCTGGGATATGGTTAAGGACAAGGAAGCCTGGCGTGCTGTAGTCCATGGAGTCACAAAGAGTCAGACATGAGTTAGCAAACAATAACAAAAGGCCAAGCAGTATAAAAAGCACCATAAAGTTACAAATTTGAAAACACTAAATCTTACACTACTCCCACATACAACTGCCTTTCTCCTGCTGAAAATATAAAATAGGCTAGCCTCATCTGTGTGTGGTGGCAAAAATAGAATATTTCTTAATATTTATATAATTTTTAACATTTTTGTTAGCTTATAGTATTTAATTCCATTAATATAGAGAATGTTTAATTATTCCAATAACAATTCCCTTCAAAGAAGAGGAAAATTCAATTATGTTCTTTTTCTGTTGTGTTATTCAGAGAAATTCTAGCCTCCAGAGAGCCCTTGTAGAATCTATTTCACCAAAATAGGGTTCATAACTGCTGCATGAAAAAAAAGGAAGATCTAAAATGACATAATTTTGAGTGTTTCTAGAGCAGTCTATCATAATATCCAGCCAAAGTCAAAGATCTTTCTTGATAAATGTCACACACCCCTTGAAAATATGTACGTTATTTTCAAATATATTTTGACATTGATTTCTAACATAATTTCACAGTGATAAGAGAACATGCTCTATATGATTTAAATACCTTTAAACAATGAAATTTTATAACTTTGTTTTAAGTCCCTGTATGAATTACAGTGTCTTCTAGTTTATAGTCTACGGGAACTTGAATAGAATTTGCATCCTACTGTTGTTTGAAAATTGCGTAAGTCTTAATTATGCTGAATTGGTTCAATGTGCTTTTCATGTCTACTATATCCTTCTTCTCTGTATGGCCATTCTATCAATTTTTGAGACATTGATTTTGAAACTGCAAATAAAAATCTTAATTTGTGTATTTAAAAATAATTGTAATACATAGTGAAATTATATGCCACTTTGTATAAAAAAATATCAGTAACCTCATACATGTAGGTGACATCAGCCTAATGATAGAAAGCAAAGAGGAACTAAATAGCCTCTTGATGAAGGTAAAAGAGGGGAGTGAGAAAGCTGGCTTAAAACTCAACATTCAAAAAACTAAGATTGTGGCATTTGGTCCCATCACTTAATGGCAAATGGGGAAAATAAAGAAGCAGTGACAGACTTTATTTTCTTGGACTCCAAAGTCACTGAAGATGGTGACTTCAGCCATGAAATTAAAATACTTACTCTTTTAATTTCAATTAAAAGAAGAAAAACTATGAGAAACCAAGACGGCATATGAAAAAGCAGAGATATCATTTTGCCAGTGATGGTTCATCTAATCAAGGCTATGGTTTTTCCAATAGTCATGTACAGATGTGAGTTGGACCATAAAGAAGGCTGAGAGCTGAAGAATTGATGCTAATGAACTGTGGTGTTGGAGAGACTCTTGAGAGTCCCTGGACAGCAGGAGATCAAACCAGTCAATCCTAAAGGAAATAAATCTTGATAAAGATTGGAAAGACTGATGTTGAAGCTGAAGCTTCAATAGTTTGGCCACCTGATGCTAAGAGCTGACTCATTGGAGAAAACCCTCATGCTGGGAATGATTGAGGGCAGGAGGAGAAGGGAGTGACAAGGATGAGATGGTTGGATGGCATCACTAATTCAGTGGACATGAGTTTGAGCAAACTCTAGGAGATAATGAAGGACAGGGAGGCCTGGCATGCTGCAGTGTATGGGTTTGCAAAGAGTTGGACACAATTGAGCAACTGGACAACAGCAACAATATGTATCTTTGTTCTATATTTTCCAAGTCTACTGTAAATATGTTATTGCACTTCCACAATTAAAAAAAAAAGGCAGAAAGAAAAACACCAATACAGTATCAGTTCAGTTCAGGCGCTCAGTCGTGTCTGACTCTTTGTAACCCCATGAATCACAGCACGCCAGGCCTCCCTGTCCATCACCAACTCCTGGACCTGACTCACACTCACGTCCATTGAGTCAGTGATGCCATCCAGCCATCTCATCCTCTGTCATCCCCTTCTCCTTCTGCCCCCAATCCCTCCCAGTATCAAAGTTTTTCCAATGAGTCAACTCTTTGCATGAGGTGGCCAAAGTACTGGAGTTTCAGCTTTAGCATCATTCCTTCCAAAGAAATCCCAGGGCTGATCGCCTTCAGAGTGGACTGGTTGGATCTCCTTGTAGTCCAAGGGACTCTCAAGAGTCTTCTCCAACACCACAGTTCAAAAGCATCAATTCTTCGGTGCTCAGCCTTCTTCACAGTCCAACTTTCACATCCATACATGACCACTGGGAAAACCATAGCCTTGACTAGATGAACCTTAGTCGGCAAAGTTATGTCTCTGCTTTTGAATATGCTATCTAGGTTGGTCATAACTTTTCTTCCAAGGAGTAAGCGTCTTTTATTTTCATGGCTGAAGTCGCCATCTGCAGTGATTTTGGAACCCAGAAAAATAAAGTCTGAACACTGTTTCTACTGTTTTCCATCTATTTCCCATGAAGTGATGGGACTGGAAGCCATGATCTTCATTTTCTGGATGTTGATTTTTAAGCCAACTTTTTTCACTCTCCACTTTCACTTTCATCAAGAAGCTTTTTAGTTCCTCCTCACTTTCTGCCATAAGAGTGGTATCATCTGCATATCTGAGGTTATTGATATTTCTCCCGGCAATCTTGATCCCAGCTTGTGTTTCTTCCAGTCCAGTGTTTCTTATGATGTACTCTGCATATAAGTTAAATAAGCAGTGTGACAATATATAGCCTTGATATACTCCTTTTCCTATTTGAAACCAATCTGTTGTGCAGTATACTAATGCATATATATGGAATTTAGAAAGATGGTAATGATAATCCTGTATGAGAGACAGCAAAAGAGACACAGATGTATAGAACAGTCTTTTGGACTCCAGTGGGAGAAGGTGAGGGTGGGATGATCTGAGAGATTAGCACTGAAACATGTATGTTATCATATGTGAAACAGATCACCAGTCCATGTTCTATGCTCAGGGCTGGTGCATTGGGTTGGCCCTGAGCGATGGGATGGTGAGAGAGGTGGGAGGCAGGTCCAGGATGGGGAACACCTGTACATCCATGGCTAATTTATGTCAATGTATGGCAAAAACCACTACAATATTAAAAATAAAAATAGAAAAGAAAAAGGAAAAAAATAATATCCAGCCAAATATTCCTAATTTTACATATAATAACTTTGCAGTTATACAAATATTCTTGTTTGGATTTATATTCAATGTAAGTTCAAACCCAAGTAGACCCAAACTGAACCCACTAAACATTTGTCATCTACTGTGTTTAAAATTTTGTTTAAAATACTGTTTTTAAAAAATATGGTAACACCTGCTGCTTATATAACTAGGCATAATTTGCAGTTGTACAACTTCATATTTGGTTGATTCTTGAACTATGTCTGTTTGAACTGGCCCTGTACACTTGTACATGGATATTTGTTTCAATAAATTTAGAAAATACACATGAACATTGCATATAAGACTTTAAGTGAATATTTAAGTATTTAAGTGAATAATCTATTCTTATACATGCATAAGTGAGTGATTTTTAATATAAAATATATTATAAATAAATATAATATATATATTATATATATTATATATTTATATAAATATAAATTTTAATATAAAATTAATAATGTGTTAGTTTTCTTACTATTTTTTTATAACTTTGCTTCAAAGAATTACATTATTGTACTGTTTATCTTTCACTCTTATAAACAGAGAAAGTGCTTATCAGTTTATCATTACAAGAGAGTGTTTTTTTAATGTAGCAATGTTTCAATACAATATTATGAATATGACTGTAATAATGTAGCTCATAAAAAATGTATTGGCAAATCACTCATTAGTGTATAGGCTAGGCTGCCGCCATTCAGCTGTATTAATTACATTAGGGGACTATGAAGCAATCCTGTTACAGCTTCTTTCTTATCAATGCACAAATCATTACTGCTGTAAATAATTTTTTTCACATTATCTTTTCATTTGTGATATCTCACTTTAGTAATACGTGAAACATTTACAGTGTTTTCTATTATATAAGACAATATTTTGAGAGAGTAGCATTGACATATACACACCACCATGTGTGAGACAGATAGCCAGCGGGAAGCTGCTGCACAGCTCCAGCAGCTCAGCTTGGTGCTCTGTGACGACCTAGAGGAGTGGGGGGGCAGTGGGGTGGGAGGGAGGCCCCGCAAGGAGGAGATATGTGTGAATGGATAGCTGATTCACCTTGCTGTACAGCCGAAACTAACATAACACTGCAAAGCTATTATACTCCAATGAAAAAATAAATTTAAAAATGGCAAAAACGACAATATTGATAGTAGTTACTGATTCAACTTATAAACTCAAAGGATGCAAACTGAAAGTGTCAATAAATACAGTGCATTACTATAAATGAACTTTCACTTCCTTATGATTTTTAAGCAATGGTTTTCTTTCTCTAACTTACTTTATTCTAGGAATCCAGTCATACATATAACCAATAAAATATTTGTTAATCAATTGTTTATGTTATCAGTAAGGTTTCCAGTCAACAGAAGGCTATTAGTAGTTAGGTTTTGGGGGAGTCAAAGTTACATGCAGATTTTTGACCTCATAGAAGGTGATGACCCCTTCACTGTTCAAGGGTCAACTGTACATCAAATGTGCCTCATGAACTTTCCTCTGAGTAAACAAACAAACAGCAAGTCTAACTGTCTAAACAACTCATCAGAAAGTAACAAACACAGTGCTTAGCTAAAAGGATCAGAAACAGTACTTACAAGTTAAAGGAATGAAATAACAAAACCTAATCATATAGTTACTGTATGTTAAACTGTTATACCTTCTGAAGAAGGCAGGATAAAATATCTTAATCATTTTAAATATGATTTTACACATGTGTATTCCACAAAACCACATGTGGTGGAGGCATGACTGATTTCTGCCTGACATGTGACTAGACTGAGTTACAGGTCAATGAGCCCTCTTGGACCTGGAACAGTGACTGCAGCCGCATAATTAAAAGATGCTTGCTCCTTGGAAGAAATGCTATGATAAACCTAGACAGAATATTAAAAAGCAGAGGCACTACTTTGTCGACAAAGGTCTGTATCGTCAAAGCTATGGTTTTTCCAATAGTCATCTACAGATTTGAGAGTTGGACCATAAAGAAAGCTGAGTGCCAAAGGACTGATGCTTTCAAATTGCAGTGATGGAGAAAACTCTTGAGAGTTCCTTGGACAGCAAGGAAATCAAACCAGTCATTCCTAAAAGAAATCAATCCGGAATGTTCATTGGAAGGATGAATGAGTGCTGATGCTGAAGCTCCAATACTTTGGCCACTGGATGCATAGAGCTGACTCATTGGAGAAGACCCTGATGCTGGGAAAGACTGAAGTCAGAAGGGGCTGGCAGAGGATGAGATGGTTATGAGCATCACCAACTCAATGGACAGGAGTTTGAGAAACCTCTGGTTGATAGTGGAGGACAGGGAAACTTGGCTTGCTGCAGCCTGTGGGGTCGCCAAAAGTCAGACAGGACTTACTGCCTGAGCAACAAAAACATATGAATAGTCTCAAACAATAAGACATTAACAAAGATGACATAAGCAGAGGCTTACAAAGCATTCATACCACAGAACTTGTTGCTGGGAACCCTCCCATCCCCAGGCAAACATGCCCAGCTTCCTCCTAAAGAATGCAGGATCATGTGGTGAAAGGTCCAAGTCCTCCAGCAGAGATCTCAGCCATGAAATCAGCCCACCCTGGTATTCCACCTGAACTATCCCAGACCAGGGATAGCAATACCACCAAAAATAGCCAACCTATAAGACTCTGAAATATAACATGTATGTTGTTTAAGTAAATGAAGTTTTGAAGGAGGTTATTACAGCTAAGCACACTTCTTTGAGTGCTAGTTTTATATAAATGTTTTCTTTAAAAAGTACACCAAATCAAGAGCAAAGACACAAAATAAGTATTTCAGCATAGAATTACAACAGCAACTGCTCTTCAACAATCATGTACAAATAAGTTGGTAAGACAATTCCCATGCCCTGTATGAACTAGCCTTAACTGATGTTGCTGTTGTTCGGTTGCTAAGTCATGTCCGACTCTTTGTGACCCCAGGGACTGTAGTACGCCAGACTCCTCTGTCCTCCACTATCCTCTGGAGCTGGCTCAAATTCTTGCCCATGAGTCAGTGATGCTCTCCAGTCATCTCACCCTCATTTTCATCTTTCCCAGGATCAGGGTCTTTTCCAAAGGTCATTAATTAATTACTAACTACTTAGCAGAGGACATGTGTAATGGTCTTTGGACACATGGAGATACAATCTTTACCACAAGCTGGGTGGAATCAAACCCAGCTTCTTTGCTGTTGTGTCCTGGTGTGTAACATAGTGTCCATCAGTGCAGGCTCTGGGGCGTGCACCCCAGAAGAACAGCAGGGGTACAGCTGCTCTGGGACAGGCTGGGTCCTGGGACCTGGGACCCTCTGCTGCCGTGCTTGTACCTCGATAAACCTTGACTGGCAAAATACAAAGAAACTATAAGTGACTAAAAATAACCAGGTGAATAAAAAGTTGGAGTAAATTATGGGCGAGATATAAAAAGACCAAAAGCCCAATTGCTACTTCTGAAGAGCCAGGAAAAAGGAGGGGACTGTGCATGGCTCTTGCACAAAACAGCACCAAGAGGGTGGGCTAACCTCCTAGGCCACCCCTCTGGATGGACCCCCGGACCGCCGGACACCCCTGCCCTCAGCCCATGTGAAGAACAAGTTTGCCCACTCTTGGGAGCAAGCACAGGAAGATGCTTCTTCGTCTCACTTTCTCCTGCTGCAGCCACGGGCCCCAATAAAACCTTGCCTGCATTTTTTTGTCTGGCCTCTGATCGATTTATATTGATTGGGGAAGGCCAAGAACTTTGGTCAATATCATAAATGGTGTAATAGAGCAATTAAGAAAGTGATTCTCAACCTGAGTGTGGAAGTTTGTGAAGAAAATGGTGGGATGAAGCAGGAGGAGGAATATCCTGTGGAGTTTTTTAGGGAAAAACATCCGGGGAAGGGGGGGGGGGGTTTGGATATGGTAACTGAAAGAAGTCTGCCCTGAGCCCTGACATCAGAGACTGACAGAGAACAGTGGAAAAGCAGAGGCCAGAACAAGAGAGCAGTTTCTGATCATCTCAGACTCCTAAACCCCATGGAGTGCTTCTCTGGTGCCTCAGTGGTGCAGGAGACATAAGAGATGTGGGGTCGATCCCTGGGTGGGAAGTTCCCCCAGAGAAGGAAGCGGTAGCCCACTCCAGTCTTCTTGCCTGGAGAATCTCATGGACAGAGGAGTCTGGAGGCTACAGTCTATGCAGTCACAAGACAGCCAGACACAACTGAGCATACACAGCACACACAAGCCACAGGGAGATGGCAGACTTCATCGTAAACACCATGTGTGCTGCAGGTGTGTCAACAGCATTCCCCAAAGTTCAAGGTCAAGAAAGAGATGAGAGCACACCGGATCTGGGGCATGCATGCTTGCATGCTAAGTCACTTCAGTCATGTCCATCTCTTTGTGACCCCATGGACTGAAGCCTGCCAGGCTCCTCTGTCCATGGGATTTTCCAGCCAAGAATACAGGGGTGGGTTGCTATGCCCTCCTCCAGGGGATCTTCTTGACACAGGGATCGAACCCACATCTCTTATGTCTCCTGCACTGGCAGGTGGGTCCTTTAATGCTAGCTGGATCTGGTGGGTGACCCTGAACCTAGTGACAGTGTCCTCATAAGAGAGAAAAGAATACAAAGAAACACAGAGGAGAAGGTGGTGTGAAAAGGGAGGCAGAGATTGAAGTGAGGTGTCTATAAGCCAAAGACCACCAAGGATGTCAGGATGTCACAAAAACTAGAAGACAGAGGACAGTTTCTCCCTAAGAGACTCCAGCAGGAACTGGTCCTGCCAAACCCTCAGTTTTGGATTTTTGGCATCCAGAACTAGGAGAGAATTCACTGCTGTTGCTTTATTTTTTTTTTTTTTTTTTTTTTTACTTTACAATACTGTATTGGTTTTTGCCATACATTGACATGAATCCGCCACAGGTGTACATGAGTTCCCAATCCTGAACCCCCCTCCCACTACCTTCCCCATATCATCTCTCTGGGTCATCCCAGAGCACCAGCCTCAAGCATCCTGTATCCTGTATCGAACCTAGACTAGCGATTCATTTCTTACATGATAGTATACATATTTCTTACATGATAGTATACATTTGTTTCTTACATGATAGTATACAACCTGGCATCAAGATTGCCAGGATAAATATCAATAACCTCAGATATGCAGATGACACCACCCTTATGGCAGAAAGTGAAGAGGAGCTAAAAAGCCTCTTGATGAAAGTGAAAGAGGAGACTAAAAAGTTGGCTTAAACCTCAACATTCAGAAAATGAAGATCATGGCATCTGGTCCCATCACTTCATGGGAAATAGATGGGGAAACAGTGGAAACAGTGTCAGACTTTATTTTGGGGGCTCCGAAATCACTGCAGATGGTGACTGCAGCCATGAAATTAGAAGACGCTTACTTTTTGGAAGAAAAGTTATGACCAACCTAGATAGCATATTCAAAAGCAGAGATATTACTTTGCTGACTAAGGTCCGTCTAGTCAAGGCTATGGTTTTTCCTGTGGTCATGTATGGATGTGAGAGTGAGACTGTGAAGAAGGCTGAGCACCGAAGAATTGATGCTTTTGAATTGTGGTGTTGGAGAAGACTCTTGAGAGTCCCTTGGACTGCAAGGAGATCCAACCAGTCCACTCTGAAGGAGATCAGCCCTGGGATTTCTTTGGAAGGAATGATGCTCAAGCTGAAACTCCTGTACTTTGGCCACCTCATGTGAAGAGTTGACTCATTGGAAAAAACTTTGATGCTGGGCGGGATTGGGGGCAGGAGGAGAAGGGGACGACCGAGGATGAGATGGCTAGATGGCATCGTGGGCTAGATGGCATCGTGGACTCGATGGACGTGAGTCTGAGTGAACTCCGGGAGATGGTGATGGACAGGGTGGCCTGGCATGCTGCGATTCATGGGGTCGCAAAGAGGACATGACTGAACGACTTAACTGAACTGAACTGATACATGTTTCAATGCCATTGTCCTAAATCATCCCACCGTCTCCCTCTCCACAGAGTCCAAAAGTCTGTTCTTTACATCTGTGTCTCTTATGCTATCTTGAATACAGGGTTATCATTACCATCTTTCTAAATTCCATATATATATGTGTTGCTTTAAATCACCAAGTCTGTGATGCTTTCAGTGGAGTCTTATCTCCAGACCTCAGACAGGAAGCCTAGAACTGAGGTCATCTCCGGAACTAACAGCTCCACTGTTTGTAGCCCATGTGTGCAAGTGCTCAATAGGTCGTGTCCACCTCATTGTGACCCCATGGACTGTAGCCTGCCAGGCTCCTGCGCCCATGGATTCCCCAGGCAAGAATACTGGGGTGGGTTGCCATTCCCTCCTCCAGGGAATCTTAATGGCTCAGGGGTTGAATCCACGTCTCCTGCATTGGCAGGCAGATTCTTCTCCACTACCACCACTAGCCATTGCCAAAAGCCACCATCCTATCCTTACTGGTTAGCTTCCTGAACTCTAATTAGGCAAAAATGTCCCACCCTAGTACTCACCCTATAGCCTAACCAATCACCTAAACCCATGCTTCCAGCAGGAATTTTCTTTGTCCTAAAGCCTAATCACTCACCCTAACCAATCACCTAAAGCCATGCTTCCAGCAGGAGTTTTCTTTGTCTTGAGAAGATAAAAATTGGCTACTAACCCATGAAAAGTGAAAAGTGTTTTCTCTCCCTTAAGCCAGAGACACTGTTAGAAGAGCTGGCCTGCTCTTCTAACAGTGTCTCCGACTCTAATAAACTCTTTTCTCCTCTCATCCTGTCTCATGTCTGGAAACTCTTTCCAACCGGAGCTTGGACTGCCTTGACACGTTCTAGAAAATTAATGCAGATAACCACTTCAATATTCTGAAATGTGGAGGAGTTCTGTTTTTACAAATAGTCCCCTGGTTAGAAGAGTGAGAGTGGAAATTTGAGGAGGACACAATAGAAGAAACTGCTATACCACAACCAGTAATAAAGATCATATGCAGAAGCAGAGTAAGAAAATGAGGGAGTGCTACTCCCCGGGGAAGAAACTGGAAATGTGTGGAGACACTTCTGGTTGTCATAGCAATTAGGGGATATGCTAGATGTTCACTGCCTAGGGCTCTGGATGCTAATGGTCTCCAAAATGTTGAGAGAATCTGTACAACTAACAACCTCACCTATAATCTCAACAGCACCTACAATGAGAAACAGTGAGAAAAAAAAAAGCAAAGGGTCAAATATAGTATATATACTGAGAATAGTTAAGGGCCTTATTTAGCACATAGTGGCACACTAGTAAAGAGTATGCCTACCAATGTGGGAGATGTAAGAGATGAGGGTTCGATCCCTGGGTGGGGAAGATCCATTAGAAAAGGAAATGACAACCCACTCCAGTATTCTTGCCTGGGAAATCCCACAGAGAGAGGAGATGGGTGGTCTACAGTCCATGGGGTCGCAAAAGAGTCAGACACAACTGAGTGACTCAACACCCACAAACATTATGCTTTTAAGTTATGCTTTTGCTACTTTTGGTTAGAAAAAATGAATTTTAGATGCTATGAGAAAGAAATAGCATATAAGATTTCTTCATATTTAAATGATATTTTGCTTTCATATTATGAAACAAATGCAATGAATTTGTGAATACAGGCATACAAGTGTTGTCAAAGAGCAATAAATTAGTGTCTAACCAAGAATAAATTAGACATGAAGTGAACAGGATAATAATTAGACAATAAGCATTTCAAGAAACTATGATTCTGTTTTAATATATTTTCTATAGGGGTGACATTTCAAGTATAAGAAATATATCTGGAAAAAAAAAAAAAAAAAACCTAAGCGGGAGAAAATAACTGCAAGCAGATTCAGAAAACTGTCATTCTGGATGTTAAGGGCCAATGACTTAAGACTCAGTTGGGAAAATGCATGATATATAAGCTGAAAGATTAAAGATTATTTTTAAAGGAGGGCCAAGATATGTTGGAGAAGGCAATGGCAACTCACTCCAGTGCTCTTGCCTGGAACATGCCATGGATGGAGGAGCCTGGTGGGCTGCAGTCCATGGGGTCATGAAGAGTTGGACATGACTGAGTGACTTCACTTTCACTTTTCACTTTCATGCATTGGAGAAGGACATGGCAACCCACTCCAGTGTTCTTGCCTGGAGAATCCCAGGGATGGGGGAGCCTGATGGGCTGCCGTCTCTGGGGTCCCACAGAGTCGGACACGACTGAAGCAACTTAGCAGCAGCAGCAGCAGCAAGATGTGTCATTTACTGCAAAGCGCAAACAAGGACCAAGTAGCCCTGCTGACACTGAACAAACGTTCAACGAGCCAGAGAGCACGCACTTGTTTATAACCTAGTAGCTTTTTATCAAACTGAAAACACATTCTACAATGAGACATTAGTTCTCTGATGTTTTCTAATGCTTGAAACAGTAATGAGAAAATAAAGGTGGGTTAGGTAGTGGTTATTGTTGGATTATACTTAAAGCTTTCAGTGCAATTGGGTGTTTCTCATATTCTGAGCTTGTTTTTCAACTTCTACTAGCAAGTTATTGGTAAAACATCTATTTTCTTTGGGGTATTTACAATATCTTACGATACTATAAGTTTTAAAATTTCTTAAGAAGTTTCAAGTATTTTTTCAAGGTTGCTTTTTTGAGAAAAAGATATAGTAGTCCTGATCAATAAAGAACATTAGAACCATTTTTATTTGGCTTTAGATGCTTTTGAACTGTGGTGGTGTAGAAGACTCTTGAGAGTCCCTTGAACTGCAAGAAGATCAAACCAGTCCATCCTAAAGGAAATCAACCCTGACTGTTCATTTGAAGGACTGGTGGTAAAGCTGAAGCGCTCATACTTCAGCCACCTGATGAAAAAGGCCAACTCACTGAAAAAGACTCTGATGCTGGGAAAGAATGAGGACAAGCAGAGAAGGAGATGGCAGAGGATGAGGTGATTAGATAACATCACTGACTCAATGGGTATGAGTTTGAGCAAACTCTGGAGATAGTGAAGGACAGGGAAGACTGCAGCGCCGTAGTACATGGGGCTGCAAGGACACCACTAAGTGGAACAAGAACAACATACATATATAAATTCTATCACTCAGTTTTGTTGTTTAATACATTAGTCTCATATGTATTCTTATGACGCATTCATATACAGAAGAAACAAAAGGTCCTGTAAAGCAATTATCTTCAAGTTGAAAATAAAATACTAAGAAGAAAGAAAAAAAAATTGTTCTCATGCATAAAAATATAACTGATCATGAATTTTCACTTCCTTTCTCTGAGTTTATATCTGTAATATCTTTATTTATTTCAGGGAAATACAATCTTATTTATTTTTAAATGGGAAAGTTAGATAAGATTCAAATAGTACTGTGTCTTCGGCTCTTCTCTTAAATATCAGGATCTTCTTAATTGATTCTGGATTCTAAACTCTATTTCTCACTTTAAATCCACTACTAGGTCAGGAAGATACTGCCTGACAACATGCACTTTATTTATTTTGGGTGCTAATGAAAAAATGCAAGGTTATCTTCTCCACTTCATTCAGATCAATTTCATTCAACAGATACTTACCGAAAAGCTTTTATTAAAGGTGCTTGAATGGATATAATTTTAAAAAGAGAAAAGCAGATCTTTTCTCTAGAAGAGATTACATTCTATGTGGATGTTACTGTTGCAGGTAGGGCTCCCTGGGAAGCAGACACTGACACAGAAATTTGTGTGCAGGAAGCTTCTTAATGGAGAAGAGAAAACATAGCAAGATTGTGCACCAGTCACCAGAAAACATCACCCAAAGCAGCGGGGGTGTGTGTAGCTGGAATAGGTTTCAAGTAAAGAGATGGGAATACCAGACCACCTGACATGCCTCTTGAGAAATCTGTATGCAGGTCAGGAAGAAACAGTTAGAACTGGACATGGAACAACAGACTGGTTCCAAATAGGAAAAGGAGTACGCCAAGGCTGCATATTGTCACCCTGCTTATTTAACTTATATGCAGAGTACATCATGAGAAACGCTGGGCTGAAGGAAGCACAAGCTGGAATCAAGATTGCTGGGAGAAATATCAATAACCTCAGATATGCAGATGACATCACCCTTATGGCAGAAAGTGAAGAGGAACTAAAAAGCCTCTTGATGAAAGTGAAAGAGGATAGTGGAAAAGTTGGCTTAAAGCTGAACATTCAGAAAACAAAGATCATGGCATCCCGTCCCATCACTTCGTGGCAAATAGATGGGGAAACAGTGGAAACAGTGGCTGACTTTATTTTTCTGGGCTCCAAAATCACTGCAGATAGTAACTGTAGCCATGAAATTAAAAGACGCTTACTCCTTGGAAGGAAAATTATGACCAATCTAGACTGCATATTAAAAAGCAGAGAGATTACTTTGCTGACAAAGGTCCATCTATTCAAGGCTATGTTTTTGGTTTGTTTTTTTTTTTTCCCAGTGGTCATGTATGGATGTGAGAGTTGGACTGTGAAGGCTGAGTGCCGAAGAATTGATGCTTTTGAACTGTGGTGTTGGAGAAGACTCTTGAGAGTCCCTTGGACTGTAAGGAAATACAACAAGTCCATCCTAAAGGAAATCAGTCCTGAGTATTCCCTGGAAGGACTGATGTTGATGCTGAAACTCCAATACTTTGGCCACCTGATGTGAAGAGCTGACTCATTTGAAAAGACCCTGATGCTGGGAAAGATTGAGAGCAGGAGGAGGAGGGGATGATGGGGGATAAGATGGTTGGATGGCATCACCGACTAAATGGACATGGGTTTGGGTGGACTCCGAGAGTTGGTGATGGACAAGGAGGCCATGAGTGCTGCGTTTCATGGGGTCGCAAAAAGTTGGATACAACTGAGCGGCTGAACTGAACTGAGTCCCAGTTTTGAGTTGAGACTTAGCACCTCTTCATCTGGCTTCCTAGGTGAAGAATCTGGGAATTCTCCTGCAAAGCAGAAGATGCAGGTTAGATCCCTGGGTTGGGAAGATCCTCTGGAGAAGGGAGTGGGAACCCACTTCAATTTTCTTGCCTGAAGAATCCCATGGACAGGAGAGCCTGGTGGTTTACAGTCCATGATGCTGCAAAGAGTCCGACTTGACTGGAGACGTGAGCACGCATGCATCTGTTCACTGGTTAGCCATCTGACATCAGTCGCCTCTGGGAAGGAGAGGATCTTGATCCAGGAAGCCCTGAGGGCTCCAGACAACTGCCAGACAGGAACAGGCTGCGGGTGCCCATGACACCACCTCCAGGTGGGGTGAGGGCTTCAATCTCTCCTTTGGAAGAAGGAGATGGGTGGCACCACAGGGCTGCCGCTAAGCTAACTGCTCACTTTCCTGAAAGTCAGCATGTTCTTGAAAAATAACAGAGATGAGGGGAAAGACAGTATGGTCTGATGATAGGAAATAACAGATGAAAGTCATGGAGGTGGGAAGGTGAGCTTGTTCAGAGGTTAAAATGGATAACCAGCAAGGACCTACTGTACAACACAGGGATCTCTGCTCAATGCCATCTGGCAGCCTGGGTGGGAAGGGAGTTTGGGGGAGAAGGGATACAGGTGTATTAGCTGAGTCTCTTTGCTGTCCACCTGAAATTATCACAATACTGTTAATCAGCTATACTCCCATATAAAACAAAAAAAAATTAAAGAAACACAAATATTTATATTAACTCGTATGTATGGAATCTAGAAAGATGGTACTGATGAACCTCTTTGTCAGGCAGCAATGGAGACCCAGACATAGAGAGCAAACTTGTGGACACAGTGTGGGAAGGAGAGGATGGGGTGAATCAGGAGAGTAGCATGGAAACATATTCATTACTATGTGGAATATAGAGAGCCAGTGGGAATATGCTCTGTGACACAGGGAGCTCAAACCCAGCACTCTGTGACAGCCCAGAAGGGTGGGTTGGGATGGGAGGTGGGAGGGAGGGAGGTTCAAGAGAGAAGGGATATGTATACCTGTGGCTGATTCATTTTGATGTATGGCACAAACCAGCATAATACTGTAAAGCAATAATCCTCCCATAAAATTTTTTTTTTAAATTAAAATAAAAAAGGTGAGTTGGAACCACAGAACAAGAAACTTTTAATTTCTTGATGAGAATTTATACTGCATCAGACACAAAGGAAAACTGGAACCTACAAGCTCAGGTTTATGTTCCTTGGAGATAATCTTAATCATTGGAAAGCACTGGAGTTTTTGGATAGAAATATGATCAAATGGGACAGGTGCCTGATACATGTGAGTCTGCTAGACGTATACAGAATGAACCGTAGGAATGGAAAGAAGATGGTGCCCAGATCTCTGAAGGGTCTGAAATTTTACTCTACTTGCAAACCTACTTGCTGGGACATGAGACTCCTGGGCCGGAGGAAAAATAAAAACAAAACAAAAAACTCTTGTTAACAGAAATTGCAAATTTCCCTGATTACCAATGGGCCCTGAGAAAAGGGCCAAGTGGATGCCAGAACGTAAAGTGACTTACATCACAAGAGAAGACATGTAAGGCTAGGAAACCTGACCTTCCTATAATGGGCAGAGTCTGCCTGCTTCATCTTGGAGGAGGATATTACCTTTATTTTACTGGAACATGGCATCCACAATATCTCTATCTTCTCAGGCTGTTTGCTATAAATCATCTTTGGAAGGATGTCTGGAAAAGGGCATATGACTCCTCTGCTCTTAAGATGTGCAGAAATACAAGAAATCCACAGAGAATGTCCTCCTCCCAACAAAAAATACAGTTGAAAGCAGATTTTTATGTCCTCCCGTCAATATGAGGATTATTAAGTGTCAATGGTGTTGAAGTTGGCTCATTGAGATGGAAAGAGATTCTGTTCACCTAAGAAATGATTTACAGTTATTTACAGCTCGGCTGACACTTTCCCTTAGGATTAACTGAAGTGATATCTTTATACTTTATATAGACAAGCAAACAATTAGTTTCAAATATCTACACTATAAAGTTAACTGTGTGCATGTATAAAAAAACAGTCACATCTTTTTTTTTTTCCTCTTCAGCCTATTTTTCCATTGGGATGAAGAAAATTGTCAATATTTAAATCACTACGTAAACTTTTCTTTAAACTCTGGAAGCAGAAATGAGAAAGGTTCAGACCTTTTCCATAATATCAGTATAAATATACAGATGATATAAAGTACCAATGTACTGAAAAAAAGTACAGAACCCTATGATCTGGTTCTCTTATCAGCTACATGATTTACTACCACTTTTGGACATACCAGACACACATATCATGATGAAATGAGAATTCTGCTCTTCCATTTCTGTCATCTCTCTCCCAAATTTAATATACTATGGGCCTATGAAAAAAAATTATACACACTCTTGACTATATTTCCCAATTTTTCCTTTCTTGATAATTTCTCTACTGAAAATAGGAGGGACAAAAGTCACTAGATTAACTCTGCTATTTTAATGTCTTTATACTCTGGTTGTATCCATCACTATAACTCCTTGGGTCCCATTTTTCTGAAATCATCTGTTATTTAACTTCTGAGTGAGGTTCTAAAAATCCTGTTGGTATGAGACATTGTATTTTTCCATTTTAGAATATGGAAAAGCAGTCACTTTTTTGACTTACCAATTTCTACTGTAGGTTTTGTTTTTAAACAGAAGCAGGTCCCTAAAATTTGCTCGTTGAAAAGCTATTTATTTCTCCCTATATTCCCCCATTTTTAAAAACATTGCAAAACTTGATTCTAATTTAGTTTCTTTGCAGTTATAGGCACTGTTGTAACGAATAACCAATTTCAAAAATAGAGGTGCAAATTAGAAGGTCACATCAGCTGAAGAAAGACACCTACAGAAAATCTGGAGTTACAAGTTTCTTTATATATGAACTAAGAAGCAGAGGGCACAGAATCTGCCCACCGTGAAGGAGATCCAGATTCGATTCTGGGTCAGGAAGATGCCCTGGAGAAGGGAATGGCTATCACTATGGTATTCTTGCCTGGAGAATTCCATGGATAGAGGAACCCCTGTGCACTGCAGACCTTGGGGTCTGAAAGGGTTGGCCATGACTGAGCAACTAACTTCTACCTCACAATAAGCCCCCATGTTTTCAGTGGAAAGTAAGAAGGGTAAGAAGTAAGAGAAGAAGGAAGAAAATAGACAAAGGTGAAATAGGAAAGACTTCAAAAACAACTTTTGTTTTTATTTTTAATATTGATTTTTTTAAGGGAGTTGTTTTTTTTTTTTAATTTTACTATTTTACTTCAGGTTGTGGCATTCATTACCTGGGAATATTCTTCTTCCTTTTTTTTTCAGAATAATATCTTAACCTTAGATTGTCTACTGCTCTGTGGGATTCATTCATTATCCTAAATAGAAATTTAAAGAAAAAATTGTTAAAAAAAAAGACACCAACAGTTCACAAAAAATGTTAGTTCTGGGAAACTGTATACATCAAAGAGCTATAATTCTAATGGAAAACTAAACAACACAAAAGCTATAATCATCTTTGAGAGCTCTATAATACATATAGAGCTATTTTAGCTAGCTCTATGCCCCAACCAGTAATGCTGAAGAAGCTGAAGTTGAATGGTTTTATGAAGACCTACAAGACCTTTTAGAACTATCACCGAAAAAAGATGTCCTTTTCATTATAGGGGACTGGAATGCAAAAGTAGGAAGTCAAGAAACACCTGGAGTAACAGGGAAATTTGGCTTTGGAATACAGAATGAAGCAGGGCAAAGACTAATAGAGTTTTGCCAAGAAAATGCACTGGTCATGGCAAACACCCTCTTCCAACAACACAAGAGAAGACTCTACACATGGATATCACCAGATGGTTAACACCAAAATCAGATTGATTATATTCTTTGCAGCCAAAGATGGAGAAGCTCTGTACAGTCAACAAAGACAAAACCAGGAGCTGACTGTGGCTCACATCATGAACTCCTTATTACCAAATTCAGACTTAAACTGAAGGAAGTAGGGAAAACCACTAGACCATTCAGGTATGACCTAAATCAAATCCCTTATGATTACACAGTGGAAGTGAGAAATAGATTTAAGGGCCTAGATATGATAGATAGAGTGCCTGAAGAAGTACGGAATGAGGTTTGTGACATTGTACAGGAGACAGGGATCAAGACCATCCCCATGGTAAAGAAATGCAAAAAAGCAAAATGGCTGTCTGGGGAGGCCTTACAAATAGCTGTGAAAAGAAGAGAGGTTAAAAGCAAAGGAGAAAAGGAAAGATATAAGCATCTGAATGCAGAGTACCAAAGAATAGCAAGAAGAGATAAGAAAGCCTTCTTCAGCGAACAATGCAAAGAAATAGAGGAAAAGAACAGAATGGGAAAGACTAGAGATCTCTTCAAGAAAATCAGAGATATCAAGGGAACATTCCATGCAAAGATGGGCTCGATAAAGGACAGAAATGGTATGGACCTAACAGAAGCAGAAGATATTAAGAAGAGGTGGCAAGAATACACAGAAGAACTGTACAAAAAAGATCTTCACGACCCAGATAATCATGATGATGTGATCACTAATCTAGAGCCAGACATCTTGGAATGTGAAGTCAAGTGGGCCTTAGAAAGCAACACTACAAACAAAGCTAGTGGAGGTGATGGAATTCCAGTTGAGCTGTTTCAAATCCTGAAAGATGATGCTGTGAAAGTGCTGCACTCAATATGCCAGCAAATTTGGAAAACTCAGCAGTGGCCACAGGACTGGAAAAGGTCAGTTTTCATTCCAATCCCAAAGAAAGGCAATGCCAAAGAATGCTCAAACTACTGGACAATTGCACTCGTCTCACATGCTAGTAAAGTAATGCTTAAAATTCTCGAAGCCAGGCTTAAGCAATACGTGAACCAGGAACTTCCAGATGTTCAAGATGGCTTTAGAAAAGCAAAGGAACCAGAGATCAAATTGCCAACATCTGCTGGATCACAGAAAAAGCAAGAGAGTTCCAGAAAAACATATATTTCTGCTTTATGGACTATGCCAAAGCCTTTGACTGTGTGGATCACAATAAACTGTGGAAAATTCTTAAAGAGATGGGAATACCAGACCACCTCACCTGCCTCTTGAGAAATCTGTATGCAGGTCAGGAAGAAACAGTTAGAACTGGACATGGAACAACAGACTGGTTCCAAATTGGAAAAGGAGTCCGTTAAGGCTATAGATTGTCACTCTGCCTATTTAACTTCTATGCAGAGTACATCATGAGAAATGCTGGACTGGAAGAAACACAAGCTGGAATCAAGACTGCTGGGAGAAATATCAATAACCTCAGATATGCAGATGACACCACCCTTATGGCAGAAAGTGAAGAGGAGCTAAAAAGCTTCTTGATGAAAGTGAAAGAGGAGAGTGAAAAAGTTGGCTTAGAGCTCAACATTCAGAAAACGAAGATCATGGCATTCAGTCCCATCACTTCATGGGAAATAGATGGGGAAACAGTGGAAACAGTGTCAGACTTTATTTTGAGGGGCTCCAAAATCACTGCAGGTGGTGACTGCAGCCTTGAAATTAAAAGACGCTTACTCCTTGGAAGGAAAGTTATGACCAACCTAGATAGTATATTCAAAAGCAGAGACATTACTTTGCTGACTAAGGTCTATCTATTGAAGGCTATGGTTTTTCCTGTGGTCATGTATGGATGTGAGAGTCAGACTGTGAAGAAGGCTGAGCACCCAAGAATTGATGCTTTTGAACTGTGGTGTTGGAGAAGACTCTTGAGAGTCCCTTGGACTGCAAGGAGATCCAACCAGTCCATTCTGAAGGAGATCAGCCCTGGGATTTCTTTGGAAGGAATGATGCTAAAGGTGAAACTGCAGTACTTTGGCCACCTCATGTGAAAAGATGACTCACTGGAAAAGACATTGATGCTGGGAGAGATTGGGGGCAGGAGGAGAAGGGGACGACTGAGGATGAGATGGCTGGATGGCATCACGGTCTCAATGGATGTGAGTCTGGATTAACTCTTGTAGTTGGTGATGGACAAGGAGGCCTGCTGTGCTGTGATTCATGGGGTCGCAGAGAGTTGGACACGACTGAGCAACTGAAATGAACTGAATTTCTAATACATTTCTAAGATGATGGAACCTTTTTCAATTCCATGGCACAGGCTTAGTGTCTTACCTGTGGGAACAGTGCTAATAATTAATTCACTCATATGTTTGTGTACACAAGGGGCAGCAATTTCACAACAGCATTATAATTTTGTAAAAAAGAAAGTTCTTGCATATCATACTCCAATTTTCTAAAAATTACACATTACCATCTTATGAAAATTACCATCTTATGAAAGATGGTAGAATGTGAAATTCTGTCCAATTGGTTATACCTAATATTCCATTAATCATAAAGTTCAATCTCACGCTTTACTGTCTGAGCCACCAGGGAAGCCCAATTATTAATTTGGAAAAACCTCATGTACAGCCAAACTGTTGTATATTTCCTAGGCTAAGGCATATTTCACAGTATTTATCGTTCCAAATTTATTTTGGTAGCAATGGATGAAATACAAGGTTACAGGTTTTCCTAATTAAAAAAAAAAAAAAAAAGTTTATATAAAATATTTGGTAGCATTTCATTAAGATAGTATGTTATCCAGTTATTAAAATGTTCAAGATAATGAATTTTCTCTCAAACACTGAATAGAATTTACAATATGTATTTTGAAATAAAGAAATACAGACAATGGAAAATAACCACTGTGGAAAATTGAAATTTATTAGTAGATCATATTTTCACCCTTGTTCCTAGAATTTACTTTTCTACCAAAAAAGTAGTAGGTTACTTGCACCTATGTGACCAATAGTAGTTGAAATGGGAGTAAGGCAGCTAGAACGCGTGAATGCATCAATATTATTTTTAAAAGAACTTTTCATAAAAGACTATATTCTGCAGTTAAAGAACTACAAAATCAAATGCAAACCCACGTTTGAAAATGTTTTATTTAGCTATTGGCAGAGAACCACAATCACTAAAAACTATACAATATTGATTTATCCAGTAATATTGTAGGCCTGCCATTATTTTCAATGTTTGCTTATGTGCTAATTATATATATATATATTTAGCCCTGTTTTTTATGTTAAAATTATTATTGATATAGGTTATGAAAACCAAGAAAATATTTGCCATGTGAAAAAACTTACTTTCAGTGCATGTCCTGCTTGGTCTGAAAGAATTAACTTGGTTTTCATAGAACAGTCATGCAAGGCTTCAACAGAAATAACATCTCCCCTGTGTTTAACTGCTTATACATTTCATCATAGTTTTAGCAACATTATCTTATTTTATTCTCGCATTCAGACCTTGATATTTTGGATTTTGTACAAAGACAATATGGTCAAATCAGACAGGCAAATTGGAGATATTAGGCAGTTTCAGACTTTAGTAATGACTTCAAGAATGCCAGTAATCAGCAGGGACAGATAGAACAAGGAGCAGGGCAGAGGGACCAGCATTCTCTACACACTCATTCTTGCAGTCCTAGGATGTGTTGTGGTCTCAATTAACATACTTTTTTAAGAGAGGTACAGATCATATTATTTATTACACCAAAAGCACTTCTGATCATAAAAATCAACGTTTTATAATCAGATAATTTTGTTGTCATTGTTTACACGATCATCGTCAAATATGCTTGGTTTGGTTAAGTGTTAGTCACTCAGTCATGTCCAGCTCTTTGCGACCCCATGGACTGCAGTGTGCAGTGCAGAGGAGCCCCCAGGCTCCTCTGTCCCTGGGATTCTCCAGGCAAGAACACTGGAGTGGGTTGCCATTCCCTTCCCCAGGGGATCTTCCTGACCCGGTATGGAACCAGGGTCTCCTGCATTAGCAGGTAGATTCTTTACCATCTGAGCCTCCACGAATCTTCATTAACAGTCTAATTCAATGAAATTCATCCAGCTAAAAGCATAGGCAAGAGTTTCCACTGGAAAATACCACTGGTCTTTGCTGTATACTAGCTTGCTTACGAGGATGTCTGAACTGGACTCTCCTTTCTTTCAAAGGGCACTCCCCCTCCGAAGGAGAGAGTGAACTGCAGATGCAGACCTGCCGTTTAACCTTCGACTTTCCAGGGGTCATAAACTGACCTGAAACTCAGCTGACGAAGACAACAACTAAGGAAGGCAGAGTTTAGATAATTTTGCATAATTTATATGTGAAATCTAAAACAGCACAACTCGGAGAGAAAGAGAATATAAAGGTAGATACCAGGGGCTAGGGGAAGGGGTAATGAATAGATGTTGATCAACGGCTGGGAAGATTCAGCTGTGCAAGATGACTAAGTTCTGGACATTTAAGTTACAATACTGCAACCACAGTTAACAAAGTCAAAATTTGCTAAGATCTTAAAGGTTCTCACAACACACACACACACACACACACACACAAACAGAAAAGAAAACAGTAACTATGTAAGGTGACACTGTAATGGTCAGGTGATTATATAATGGACATTAATCAACTTGCTTATGGTGAATACGCTTGTGGTGAATACTTCACCCCATATATCAGACCATCAAGTTGTAAAGACTAAATATAAGCACAATATCAAATTTTCAATCTACCTCAATAAAGCTGAGGGTAAAAGATTAAATTTATGAATTATAATTCCTATGTAACTTTAATATAAATGCAGAGATATCTTACAGTCAATATTTTTTGGCTCAGTTTAGTTCAGTTCAGTTGCTCAGTCATGTCCCTACTCTTTGCAACCCCATGAATCACAGCACGCCAGGCCTCCCTGTCCATCACCAACTCCAGGAGTTCACTCAGATTCACGTCCATCGAGTCAGTGATGTCATCTAGCCATCTCATCCTCCACTGTCCCCTTCTCCTGCACCCAGTCCCTCCCAGCATCACAGTCTTTTCCAATGAGTCAACTTTTCACATGAGGTGTCCAAAGTACTGGAGTCTCACCTTTAGCATCATTCCTTCCAAAAGAAATCCCAGGGCTGATCTCCTTCAGAATGGACTAGTTGGATCTCCTTGCAGTCCAAGGGGCTCTCACGAGTCTTCTCCAACACCACAGTTCAAAAGCATCAATTCTTCAGCACTCAGCTTCCTTCACAGTCCAACTCTCACATCCATACATGACCACTGGAAAACCATAGACTTGACTAGACAGACCATTGTTGGTAAAGTAATGTCTCTGCTTTTCAACATGCCATCTAGGTTGGTCATAACTTTTCTTCCAAGGAGTAAGCGTCTTTTAATTTCATGGCTGCAGTCATCATCTGCAGTGATTTTGGAGCCCCCAAAAATAAAGTCTGACACTGTTTCCACTGTTTCCCCATCTATTTCCCATGAAGTGATGGGACTGGATGCAATTTTTTGGTTAGACTGGAGGAAACTAGACAAGAAAACATGTATTTATTCAAGATGACACTCCCCTCATATCTCTATTTCTTCCTTTTTTATAGTTGTCACCAGCAACGTTGTCTGTCAATAAATTTTAGCTACTGAAAACAGAGCATACTCATTATCAGGGACTGAGGTGAGGTGATATATCCTTGGGTTTCCTTCCAGGCTGGAGAATGTAAGCTTTATACACATGCCTTCTCTTTTGACCAAAACTGCTTTCGGGAAAACCAAGCTTGTAAAATCAATGGTGTATTTTGATATTCATTTATGTATTAACTCAGCAGTTGCTTACTGAGTTCCTACATGTCTGTCATGACTCTAGATCCTGGGACCACAAGGATTAAAGGCTGGATCTCATCTATTTGTGGGCTTCCCAGGTGGCTCAGTGGTAAAGAACCTGCCTGCCAATGCAGGTGATGCTGCAGACTCAGGTTCCATCCCTGGGTCAGGGAAGATCCCCTGGAGGAGGAAATGGCAACCCACTCCAGCATTCTTGCCTGGGAAATCCCAGGGACAGAGGAGCCTGGTGGGCTACAGTCCATGGAGCACGCAGAGTTGGACATGTGAGCATGCATGGATGCTCAACTAGTTTGTAAAGTCCTTGTCTACTGTGAGAAGTCTTTCCTCCAGAAAATCAATTCAGGCATAGACCTGAACAATGAACAGGAATTATAATACATACATGACAAATAGGAGAAAGAGCAGGCCAGGCAGTGGCTCCATCAGGTGCAACGACCTTGAGTTAAGAGTCAGGAAGAAGATGGCTGCTAAGTTCGAGGACCTACGAAGAGCCGGAAGGACAACAGCAGAATGAGTGCTGACGAGAGAGGTGAGGGATGGGTCTTAAGAGTCCGTAAGCGCTATATCCTGGAAGCTCTTAAAGCCATGATGAGGGTTTGGGACTTTATCCTAATGTCAATATACAATATTAGAAAGTTTTAAATGTGAGATCTAAAGAGACAGATGGTGCTTCATGTAAATAGATTGCAAGCTATCAACATCTTGCAAATGTTTCCATGTAAAAGATTAGAACTGATTTATAAGGAGACACAGGAAATGATTCAAGATTTCCTTGAAAGATATACCTGAGATAGAATCTGATGACTGACAGGTTGTAAAGGATGTGAGAGAAGATGTCAGAGATGATGACAGCTTTTCATTGCAACACAGAAACCTAGCCTAGCTGATTTTAGAAGAAAATGCAAAATAAATAGTGTGGCAGCTAACAAAATCAGGGAGAGAGCTGAGAACACAACTCAGCATTACCCTGATAAAAAGAACATCCCAGACCAGAACTGTGTTCCTGAAGAACACTTGGTACTGGACTTGGGATGCAGCCGTGGCAGCACAGCTCCAGCTGCTGGTGAACACATGCGTTCCTCCAACTTTCATCAATTTCAATGCCTCTTTGTCAAAACTCACTGTGGGTCCAAGACTGAATTATGTGCCTACAGTTTAGCTGCAAGGGAGGCTAGGGAAGTGAATATGTGCTTTTGTTAAATTCAGAGAAAGGCGGAACCTCCCACAAAGGAGAAACACTTCCTAAACATTGAAAGTTGTTAAAATGCCAAAAGGGCACCCATTGCTACCAAAACCAGGGCAGTGAGCAATATCTGCAGAGATGGTCTCTATGCATTAACAATGCTGTCCTCACCTATGCCAGAAACATTTCCAAGATTTGGAGACAAGGGGGAAATCTTCACACAGGAGACAAAAAATATTACCTTTATTAGTGCAGCAATAACTAAGATTTGATGTCTCATAAAAATGATGGACATCAGAAGGAGATGGAATGGCATTTAATGTTGAGAGAAAACAACTGCCAACTAAGCTTCTATATCCACATAAAGAATGTTCAAATTTTGAAAGATATTAAGAGGATGCTATATACGACAATAAATTTGACAATCATAGGGATTAAGCAGAAAAACCTGTAAAAAAACCACTGAACCAAACTGAAAGCAGAAGTGTTAGAACCCTGAATAATTTTATACCTGTTAAAATATTTGTTTTATTATTGTATGCATTCACACACACACACACATATACACACTCCCTTCAAAACCAAATGTTTTTTGTGGTTAATTCCTCCAAATATTTAAGAAAAAAACATCTTAGTATTTCAGAGACTACGATAAAAGGGAACATGTTATAACATTTTAAGAAGTCATGATAACTTCAATATTAAATCATGACAAACACATTAAAAAAGAAAGCACATATCAATCTCTATCATGAACATAAATGCAAAAATCCAATCAGAGTAATACTATTCATCAAAACTATGGATGCATAAATTGAAGAATACTTACTGACCCGTAGAATGTATCATCAGAAGACAATGCTGATTGATCATTCAAAAATTAAGCAATATGTAAGCCACCTTACCATAAAGAAGGAGAAAGACATATGATCACATTGTTAGATGACAAAAAAGTTATTGACAAAATGGAATATGTCTTAATGATTAAAAATTACTAATAGAATAAAATTAGGAATAACAACTAGGAACAGAAGGGCTTTTCCTCAGTGTGATAAAGCCTGTTTATGAAACACAAACAATTAAAAAAATTAATCCCTCTGAGATGAGTAATGAGACTAGTATACCCACCGTCACCACTTCTCCTAAACTTGTACCAAGGCTCACACCAGTGCAGTAAGGCAAGAAAAAAATGTGACCACATATGTACAGCAGAAACCAACAAGACACTGTAAAACAACTATACTTCAACAACAAGTTATTAATTGAAATATATATGTGTGTACATATATATATATATCATTTTCAAAATATATATCAGTATATGTAACTGTGAAATCTATCAAGTTTATAATCATATAAATTTATCTCCCTTCTAGAAAGACGTGGTTAGCCTTTGAAAGGGAGATGTTGTCCTGAAGAAGAGTGATCAGTAAATGCTGGGGGTACTGAGGACAGAATATTTCCTGATTTGGATGTTCTTTTAAAATATTTTTAGCTTTTTTTTTTTTTTTTCAGATGTGGGATCTTATTTCTTCAACGCCTATGCTCCCTCCAGTGGAAACACAGTATTCTAACCACTGGACTACCAGAGAAGTCCCAGGACTCTGAATAGTCTTTCAGTTCAGTTCAGTCGCTCAGTCGTGTCCGGACTCTCTGCGACCCCATGAATCGCAGCACGCCAGGACTCCCTGTCCATCACCAACTCCCGGAGTTCACTCAGACTCGCGTCTATCAAGTCCATGATGCCATCCAGCCATCTCATCCTCTGTCATCCCCTTCTCCTCCTACCCTCAATCCCTCCCAGCATCAGAGTCTTTTCCAATGAGTCAACTCTTTGCATGAGTTGGCCAAAGTACTGGAGTTTCAGCTTCAGCATCATTCCTTCCAAAGAAATCCCAGGGCTGATCTCCTTCAGAATGGACTGGTTGGATCTCCTTGTAGTCCAAGGGACTCTCAAGAGTCTTCTCCAACACCACACACAGTTCAAAAACATCAATTCTTCAGCGCTCAGCCTTTTTCACAGTCCAACTCTCACATCCATACATGACTGCTGGAAAAACCATAGCCTTGACTAGACGGACCGTAGTCGGCATAGTAATGTCTCTGCTTTTGAATATGCTATGTAGGTTGGTCATAACTTTCTTCCAAGAAGTAAGCGTCTTTTAATTTCATGGCTGCAATCATCATCTGCAGCGATTTTGGAGCCCAAAAATAAAGTCTGACACTGTTTCCAATAGTCTTTAGATTGTGAAAATTTAGTATCTGAATTGGTAAAATATTGGCTCTTTTCTGTATATTCCATGTATTTTTAATAAAAACTGAAAAAAGATGATTATTTTTCCCTTTGCATTTTAGATTCTTAAATAATCATTTATTTTCAAAAGACTGTCTATGATTATATAATAAGTAGAAATAAAACAAAATAGATGCATATCAAGCCTCAGTTTGGGGATTAAACATTGAAGGTGGGTAATTATGAGAAACCTCTTTGTCTCTCCACCATCCATCCTCATTCCTCTAGTTTCCCTGAGGGCACAGTTTTAGGCCTTTTGTGTTATCCATTCTGTTGCTTTTAAACATTCTTTCACTTCAACTCCCTCTCTCTGTCTCCCTGTTATTGCCTAATTCAGCATATTTAAGCCTTTGTATAAATGAAAACCTCTGTTTTATTCTTAATTAGTTTGTAGTAGCTGTTTCACCTGGCCTTAGTGCACTAAAAGTCATTTATTTTTTATTGTTACCGACAGTCCATTGTAAGACTAGATATCACAATTTATGACCGAGTTTATTATAAGAAGGCACCAGGACCATTCTTTTCTCATACATTGCAAAAGAAAAATGCTTCTACAAAATTTGTGCACTTTCCTCTTTTACGGTACAAGAGTTGTTCTAGGGACATGCATCCTGAAGATCACAACTCTTCACTGGCACAACATTAACTTGGTGAGTCGTGAACACAATTGAAAACATAATTCAGTAAAACAGAAAATGACAGAATGCCATTCATGGAGGAAGGCTATATACTTTTTCATTAACACTTCATTATTGCTAGTGTGTGCATTTTAGTCCAATAGTGCTTGAAAACCACTGCTCACATTATATTTATGAGTGGATTTTGTGATCCACAAGATTTGTACATCATCTACAAGAGACGGCTATTTTGTTGGACATAATTATACCAATTCGCAGAGACACTGGAGTCCCCTTATGTCATAAGACTTTTTAAATTTTTCCAACTTAATGGTGGTTAAAAATTTATCTGTTTCACCTCACAATTTGTCATGAGATTGAGTGTCTTTTCATGTTTATTTTCCATGTGTTTCTTTTTCTTAGAAATAATTCCTCATGCCTCTCAGTCTACTGTCTGTTGTATTGTCTATTTCTCAATGATCTGTAGAAGCTTTTGAACAGTATAGTTTTGATAAGAATTCATTAGTTCCCTGTGTTGCAAATACATTCTCAGCATTTTTGGCTTGTGTTTTCCCTTCATATGTTGTACTTTTTGATGTGATACTTAATTTTAATACATGACTGCACATTTCATATCTAATAAATTCCTTCCAAAACCAAGGTAAATTTCTTCCAGAGATTGAACATTTCATCTTTAAGCCTGTAATTTGCTTGAAAAGACTTTAATATATGCTGTAAGGAAAAGATATATTTCCATATGGATAACCAAAAACTCAGGGTGCTTTATTTCATGGTTCATCCTTTTTCTCACATATTTGCAATGCCAACTCTGATAAATGAATTTTCAACACATAAGAGTGTGTTTCTTAGTTGATTATTTTGCTCTTTTGATCTGTTTTTCTATTCTGAAGCCAATAGCCTGTGGGCAGAAAGATTATATTTTCATAATAAGTCAATATTTATCAGTCAAGCCATTCCCCTCCTACGGTTTTTCTTTTTCTGTGTCTTGACCCTTCTTGGCCCTTTGTTCTTACACACACATACACACACACACACACACACACACACACACACACACATGCACACACACAAACATGCATCCTGACACAGAATTTGAATTATTCAGTTACTCAGTTGTGCCCAATTCTTTGAAATCCCATGAACTGCAGCATGCCAGGCTTCCCTGTCTTTTGCTATCTCCTGGAATTTGCTCAAACTCATGTCTATCAAATTGGTAATGCCATCAAACAATTTCACCCTCTGTTGTGCCCTTTCCCCTTGCCCTAAAACTTTTCCAACATCAAGGTCTTTTCCAGTGAGTTGGTTCTTCACATCAGGTGGCCAAAGTATTGGAGCTTCACCATCAGCATCAGTCCTTCCAGTGAATATTCATGGTTGATGTCCTTTAGATGGACTGGTTCTATTTCCTTGCTGTCTACAGGACTCTCAAGAGTCTTCTCCACCACCACAATACAAAAGCACCAGTTCTTCAGCACTCAGCCTTCTTTATGGTCTAACTCTCACATCTGTACATGACGACTGCAAAAATCATAGCTTTGACTATCTGGACAGTTGTCAGCAAAATGATGTTTCTGCTTTTAAATATGCTGTCTAGGTTAGTCAGAGTTTTTCTTCCAAGGAACAAGAGTATTTTAATTTCATGGCTGCAGTCATCATCTTCAGTGATTTTAGAGCCCAAGAAAACAAAATCTGCCACTGTTTCCCGATTTTTTCCCATCTATTTGCCATGAAGCGACAGGACCGAGACCAGATGCCATGATATTAGTTTTTGAATGTTGAATTTTAAGTGAAATTGAATGATATTAAGTTTATAGATCAATGATTTGGGGGAGCAGAACAATCTGAGCCTCTCTATCAGTGACTTTACTTTAGATCTTTCTTTACCTTTTCTCATTATCTTTCAGTAAGGTACCATAGTCTTCAACATAATGGCCTTGTACATATTTGAATAACTTGGTTCACAGCTATCTTATGTTTATTTTCATTGTAAATGCTAAATTCCTCCCTCCTAAACATTTTCTAGTGCTGTGATTTAAATATACCTAACTTACTACAAATCTTAAAAATTCTATTTCAAATCCCAAATTTGTTCCTTTTATACTATTATATCATCAGTGAATAATGTCAGTAGGTTTCCTTTTCTTGTTCATGATTTATATATTTATGCATTGTTAAATTTAATTAGACAGTATGACCTAAAATATAGGATTTTTTTAAAAAATGTGGCTATATCATATATGGAGATTACAAAATGCTTATTTTTATATTTAGACATTAAATAATATATTCACTGTAAATTTAGTTTAACTACCCTCTCATTACTAAGAAAGTTGTCTAATAAATTTGGTTTTCTAAAATGCTATTATGATATGAGCTTTGAAATTTATTAAGTGATTTTATTGGTTATCACAACCAATAAATGATCATGTATTTTTAATGTTTCTATTTGAGTTTATTCATTGACTTTCAGATGTTAAAGTTAGCATCTCTTGTATGCATTATAAGGTGCTATAATTTTACACATTTCTGGCTTCATAAACATCAACAAATATGGTCTTATTTCTGCATTTCATTTAGTCACTGAGATTGGTTCATAATTTTCTTTTAGCATATTTCACCTATTTCATATTAGTATGAGACTATCTGCACTAGCAAAATTATAAATGATTTGGAGAATATTAGCTAAAAAAATTTGGAGAATGTTCATTTTTTCTATTATTAAGAAAAAATTGAACAAGAATTTGCTTGATTAGTGGAATTTATAAAATAGCATTTGTAGAAAATTTTGGGCTTACAGTTCCATTTATTTAGGCTATGGGGCAATTCCAATTTTCAAACTCTATTTAGTTCATTTTAGGCAGTGACACATTCAAAGAACTCTGTCTTCAAATTTGTTGCCTGTCTTCAAATTTGTCAGCATTTGTGTGTTCAAATATTATTTTGCCTGCATTAATATTTCTACACATCTGTACCAGCCCAAGTCTTGTCCCCACTGCAACACTTCTACTTGATCAGTTTCCTAAAACTCTAAAAATTGTTTGTGTTAGTTCAAAGAGCAGGTCATTTTGCTGTTATTTATTATGATTCTCTGTTTCATAAATTGTCAATATTATATTTATCACTTTTCTTCAAATTCTTTCATTTTACTTTAAAATTTTAAGTTTTCTTCTAATTTGTTCTTGTTTTTAAGTTTTCTTCTAATTTCTTCTAATTTGAACACATTTCTCATTAATGTCTTAATTCTATAAGCATTTAAGCCTATAAACTAATCTTATCTATTACTACCATTTTATCATTAAAGTTTAGGTATATTTTTAAAACTCCTATCCTAAGTTTAATGTTTAGCACAATTCTTTATTGTACCCTATAATAATTCAAAAGTGTCTTAAAATTTTTCAAAATATTTTTTCAACAGTGCTCCCACAGGTTTACACTTTAGTTCCAGTTTCACTACAGAATGTGTTCTGAAAGATAGCATTCACTTGAAAACTTGACTTTGGTGTTCAGAGCTTAGCATAAAAAACAAAATTTTAAAACATTTATGTGTGTTTGAGTATATGGCACATTATCTGGTTTTGTTGTGTATGATCTGTATGTATGTCTACCATATCAATGTGTTAAATTTTTGTGTCTCATATATTTACTAGTGCTTATTTATTTATATTTTTTTGGTCTAAATCGGAGAGTTATTTGTTAAAATCTCCCATTCAGTTGTTATATTTATCAATTTCTACTTATAGTTAATTCAATGTCAACATAACTAGAAGCATCTCCCTATAGTGTATATTGCATAGCATATGACATAAGAAAACACATACAGTCCTGGTTAATTTAAAGATATATTCTTATAGAGTAGACTTTATTACCTTTAGTAATGCTTTTTGTCTTGGAGAAGGAAATGGTAACCCACTCCAGTAATCTTGCCTGGAGAATTCCATGGACAGAGGAGCCTGGCAGGCTACAGTCCATGGGGTTGCAAAGGGTCAGGCATGACTGAGCAATGATCACTTTTGTCTTAATGTCTGTTTGTCATTTATTAATATTTACAGCAACATTTTCAGTTGTTATTTAACAGCTCTTTTTCTTCCTTCTTTCATGCTTTTATTTCCAGTGCTTTAGGGCATCCCTCATAAACAGCATGTATTTTTATTACCCTTTTACACCTAAGTTGACACTCTGACTCTAAAAGTAGAGCATTATTCCTGCTAAACTTATGAGGTAACCTGATATTTTTGACTATATTGCTATAACTTTATTTTATGCTTTCCATTTATCCTGCTTTTAGTAGGCTTCTTTTTCTTTCTTTCTTTTTTTTTTTTGTTTCAAGGTGTCTTTTGGAATTTTCTTCATGAGATGAAAAAAATCTCATTTATTACTTCCACTGGTTTGAAATTCACACACTCTTTCCATCATTTAATACTTTAGAAATATTAACACACACCATTATCACAGTAGGTCAAAACTAATGAACATATCATCTCCTTAGGTTGATCACTCCCGCCCTTGTGTTCTGCATCTCAGTTTTAGTAGTCTCACCAAGTACCTACTATTGCTGATCTCTACAACAGATATTTTTCTCTCTCTCTTTTTATTGTTTGTTTTTTACCAATTTCTTTGGTCACTAATTCTCCTTATGATTCAGAACTTCCTTTTCGATTTCCATAAGTACAGTCTTCATAAACCTTAACAGTGAAATTTTCTTGTTTCTGAGATTTTGTGTTTTTGAAAATGACTGACATTTGCCAACTTTGATTTGAAGTACAAATGTTGACTTGTTTACTTCAGGCATTTTGATAAGTACACATTCTAAATGAATGGTTATTCATAAAGTGCTGCTGAAGACAAAATTCTAGGAGATCCTTAGCTTCCCATTTTTAGTGTGAAATCATTTTTCTGTGTAATTGCTTTCTTTGCAAGTAATAAGTATTTTCTTTCCAGCTGCTCTTCAGGTCTACAGTGTTTTGCCCTGTCACCCTGATGGTTCCAGTGGATTTCATCCCATTTTACCAACCTGCAATTTATTCTGAACCTGTGGACGTTTGTCTTTCATCCCTTCTCTCTTTTCATATTGCCTCTCCCTGACCCTCCTTTTTGATTTTTTTTTCCTTCTTACACCTTGACTTCCTTGCTTGCCTTTTTGCCTCTTTTGTAGCATTCTACTTCTTTATTTTTTCATACTTCATGTAATTTCTTCAGATTTCTGTTTCATTTCATTCCATCTTTATTTAACTGTTTCACATTCACTACTTATTTAACCCATTCATTGTTATTTATTTGCTACTTGACCTCTTGGGTTGTCATGTTAAAAAAAATACTTCTCTTGCTCTGGACACCATTTTTTATTCCATCAGTGTATTAAATTACTTATTTTATAATTTTTATGTGACTATTCCAATACCCACAGGAGATCAAATCAGTCAGTCCTAACAGAAATCAACCCTGAATATTTATTGGAAGGACTGATGCTGAAGCTCCAATACTTTGGCCAACTTATGTGAAGAGTTGACTCATCAGAAAAAACCCTGATGGGTTTTTGAAGGTGAAACGAGAAAGGGGCAGCAGAAGATGAGATGGCTGGATAGCATCACTGACCCAGTGGACATACTTAGAACTAACTCTGGGACATAGTGGAGGACAGGGGAGCCTGGCATGCTGCCGTTTATGGGATTACAAAGAGCCAGACATGACTTATCAACTGATTAACAGCAACAACAAATTCCAGTATCTGATTTTTTTCTCCAGTCTCAATCCCTCACCCCCTTCTCCTGCACCATGCTTTTCATTCTCATGTATTTTAGGATTTTTTTTTTCCCATTGCTAATCATATGCAAGATGTTTACCTGAGGCCTGAGTTGAAGCTGTTTGCTTTGGTTGCTTTTTCTTTCTGGCTCTGAAGATCAAGAACGCTAAAAATGCAAATTTCTAAATCAAATGCTTTTGAAGCAAGAGCCAAGGAAAGAACCAGCACAATTCCTGTTATTTCTCTGCAAGATTTGTTGCTCCTCACGTTATCTCAAAGGTGAACTGGGTAAATATATAGAATAGACTATTACTCAGTCACAAAAGGGAATGCATTTGAATCAATTCTAATGAGGTAGATGAACTTAAAGCCTATTATTCAACTGAAGCAAGTCAGAAAGAAAAAGGAAATATCGTATGTAACAGACTTGTGGACACAGTGGGGGAAGGAGAGGAGGCACAAATTGATACAGTAACACTGAAACATAAACTTTGCCACATGTAAAATAGATAGCCAGTAGGAAATCTCTGTATGACCTAGGGAGCTCCAACGTGTGCTCTATGATAACCTAGAGAGGTGGGATGGGATGGGAGGTGGGAGGGAGGTTCAAGGGGAAGGGGGTGTGTGTGTATGTATACCTATGGCTGATTCATGTTGATGTATGGCAGAAACCAACATAATACTGTAAAGCAATTATCCTCTAAGTAAAATTTTAAAAAAGGTGAGCTGAGGCTGCGGCCTTTGGTGGCAAGTCTCATGACCATGTTGGAAAGAGCCTGGCCTCTGTGCCCCACTGTCCCTTGCCTTCCCCAAGTTAGGAAGCAGCAGACAAACCCAGGTCTGTCTGTGTTCACGGGGGTCGCCTTTCTGGATGCTTGCTCTCACTTTCTTTGTAAACTCTGAAGACAACTTTTTAAATACTGCCTTGCCAGCTAAGACATACACTACCAACAAATACTTTAGTGTTTATATTTATTTTAAAATAAATGGCTTTCTAGTTTGACATACTCTTAGAAAAACTACTTCCTATATTGTTGTGAAATTGAATTTCTTTTCAAACTTGGCATATGCCAAATGCAAAGAAAGCATTTGCTGGATGGAGATCATTTGTTAAAATAAACTGTACAGAGATACTATGTATTTTCCAGAAAATGTGTTGACATGCTATATCACTAGTTCAGAAATAACCAAAGGGAAACAATTGCTTATGGAAGAGAAAATACTTAGAATTTTGAAGATGAGAGAGGAAAGTATAATGTCATTAACTTACTACCACATTAGTGTAAATAGCATAAATTAAGAGCAAATTATTACCACCAAGGCTGTACATTGTCACCCTGCTTATTTAACTTATATGCAGAGTACATCATGAGAAACGCTGGACTGGAAGAAACACAAGCTGGAATCAAGATTGCCGGGAGAAATACCAATAACCTCAGATATGCAGATGACACCACCCTTATGGCAGAAAGTGAAGAGGAGCTAAAAGCCTCTTGATGAAAGTGAAAGAGGAGAGTGAAAAAAGTTGGCTTAAAGCTCAACATTCAGAAAATGAAGATCATGGCATCTGATCCCATCACTTCACGGGAAATAGATGGAGAAACAGTGGAAACAGTGTCAGACTTTATTTTTGGGCTCCAAAATCACTGCAGATGGTGACTGCAGCCATGAAATTAGAAGACACTTACTCCTTGGAAGAAAAGTTATGACCAACCTAGATATAGCATACTGAAAAGCAGAGACATTACTTTGCCGACTAAGGTCCGTCTAGTCAAGGCTATGGTCTTTCCTGTGGTCATGTATGGATGTGAGAGTCAGACTGTGAAGAAGGCTGAGCACCAAAGAATTGATGCTTTTGAACTGTGGTGTTGGAGAAGACTCTTGAGAGTCCCTTGGACTGCAAGGAGATCCAACCAGTCCATTCTGAAGGAGATCAGCCCTGGGATCTCTTTGGAAGGAATGATGGTAAAGCTGAAACTCCAGTACTTTGGCCACCTCATGCGAAGAGTTGACTCATTGGAAAAGACTCTGATGCTGGGAGGGATTGGGGGCAGGAGGAGAAGGGGATGACCGAGGATGAGATGGCTGAATGGCATCACGGACTCGATGGATGTGAGTCTGAGTGAACTCCGGGATTTGGTGACGGACAGGGAGGCCTGGCGTGCTGCGATTCATGGGGTCGCAAAGAGTCAGACACGACTGAGCAACTGAAGTGAACTGAATACATTTTATATTCTATAGATATGAGACTAACATATGTAATAGATAATACTAAATAATATACAGCATATGTGTGTGTGTGTGTGTGTGTATATATATATATATATATATATATTCCTTGAAAATGTTACTTACTATAGGGGTTAGAGTATATTTACATAGTGCTAAAACACACACACTGAAGAGAAAGAAATCCTCCTACGCTGTTGGTGGAAATGTCAATTGGTGCAGTCACTATGGAGAACAGTATGGAGTTCTTCACAAAACTAAAAATAAGTTACCATAGGTTCCCACTCTCAGGCATATATCCAGAGAAGAACACAGTTTGAAAAGATGTATGCATGCCGATGTCCATAGCAGCACTGCTCACGATAGTTAAGACATGGAGGACATGGAAGTGGCCCACTCCAGTGTTCTCGCCTGGAGACTCCCAGGGACAGGGAGCCTGGTGGGCTGCCATCCACGGGGTTGCACAGAGTCAGACATGACTGAAGCAATTTAGCAGCAGCAGGACGTGGCCTAAGTGTCTATCAACAGATGCGTGTGTGTGTGTGTGTATGTGTATGGAATATATAATATATACAATGGAATATTGTATGTATACATAATAGAATATTACCCAGTAAAAGGTAGAATGAAATAATATCATTTGCAGCAACAAAGACTGTTATACTAAGTGACGTAAGCCAGATAGAGAAAGGAAAATGATTCATAACACTTACATGTGCAATCTAAATATATATATATATATATATATATAACATACACACACACACACATATATATATATATAAACTTATTTTAAAAGCAAAAATAGACTTAAAGACATAGAAAACAAATTTGTGGTTACCAAAGTGGAGATGGGGAAAAGAATAAATTAGAAGTTTGGGTTTAACATATACACACTATTATGTATATATGAGATAATCAACAAGGACCCATTGTATAGCACAGGGAATTTTACTCAATATTCTACAATAACCTATGTGAGAAAAGAATCTGGAAAAGATACATGTATAAATATAAATGAATCACTTTACACCTGAAGCTAACGCAACACTGTAAATCAACTATATTTCAATAAAAATATTAAAAAATCAAATCCACAGATAGCAACACATATTCCAAAACCTCAAATAATTTAACAAAAATATTGTACAAAGTTGTACTATTGGAAAATGTACCCCAGCTGTATTCACTCATATGGTATGAAATTATACTCAGGGCCACAGCCACTGGCAAAACTAAATTACTTTATATGTTACTTCTTATAGTTCAGATTTTAAGTTTCCCATCTTGTTAGAGGGCTTCCCTGGTGGTTCAGATAGTAAAGAATCTGCCTGCAATGTGGGAGATCCAGGTTCCATCCAGAGTCAGGAAGATCCCCGGAAGAAGGGCATGGCAGCCCACTCCAGTGTTCTAGCCTGGAGAATCCCATGGACAGAGGAGCCTGGTGGGCTATAGTCTATGGGGTTGCAGAGCCAGATACGACTTAGCCACTGAGCACGCCTGCACCATGGGCTCATACCCAGAGTGGTTTTCTTCTGATTTGACAGCTTCAGGATAAACCAATAGACTGCCATTTATTGTTGTTTTTTCCCTGAAATTTCATTTTCTTTTACAGATTCTCTTTCCAAATCCTTTACAAATGACACAAGTAACTAAAATAGTATGTCTTTGTTGCTGATGTGTACATATTACATAATATTATTTATTCTCCTCTGTGTCTGAGTACACAAGTCAAGCCTACAGCTTCAGTGAAATGGGTAGAAAAGGATGCCATGTAAAAATAAATAATATGAAATTATGATTCCCCAAGACAGAATGAGTGGGAACTCTCTGAGGTTTATGGAATGTCTACTGTATAACACAATAATAGTGTTAGATATAGAAAGATGAATAAGATACACCAAAATATTTGGATGTGCCGTGCCCATCTGCTGGGCCAGGACAGTTAGAAAACTCTACCCATAAGGTGCTTAAGCAAAATGATGCTTAGGTTACAAAAGCAGCATCTAGATAGTGCTGTCAAGGGCACCTGGGCATTTTTCTTTGTGGGCACTTGTTTTGTTTTTACTGTCTCAATTTTTTAACTTTTATTTCTCATATTTTTAAATAAGAAAATAACATAAATGTCTTTGCAACTCTGAATGCCATTCTGCTTTTATAAATAGACACTGTTTGAGTAGAGTAAGGATTCTGACTTCTAATGACTGAAGCAAACAGGCCAGCTTTTAGGTCAGCTGTGAAATATTCTGAAATTCTATTTGAACAATGTTTTGCACTGACATGAACCAACTTTTCAATTCTGTTTTTAAGCTATCCAGACACAATGTGATAACTTTCTATTATTAGGCTACTGCAAGAAAGAAATTTTTCAAAGTTTTGTTCAATAAAGCTCTTTACAAGTATAATACAACATTTATTAATATGTCTTTGCTTTCAGCACAATGTCCAATCACCTGTTATCAGCTCAGGATTTATCCCAAGTGCATTAGATTTTTACTATAATGAGAAGAGGACGTTTTACACATGCAAACCTCACAAAACAGCATTTTTAAATATGGAGGCAAGCAAATCTAGAAATGACAAGTCAGACTCAAAAACAAATGTGGATTATTTTTTTGTTTCCAGTGTACCTTTCATTCTGCTTATAATGGCATGTTGAGATATTATGAGCTTTTCTCAAAATCTAGGAACATTTTATATATGCCATGCCCTTATTCTAAGATTTTTAAGAACAGAGAAATTGTCAAGAGAGAAAGAAACTATATCTGTTGTATATGCCAATAATATGCTAACATCAGTATGTATATACTTTAGAAAGACTGTGTAAAAATGAATACATGAACCAATAGACATTGATTTTTAATCTCAATTTCATTTACAACTTGGGAGCCATATCAAATTTGTGTATTCCAAAATATTCTTCACTGCACTATCGTTTCTCTTTTGATTTCATCTAGAAACTGTTAATCTTCTTCTCTTATACCTTTAAATCTTTTGAGGAAAAAAAAAGAATTCGTAAGAGATCAGGATATCCCCACCAGTCGCTCCTATTGGACCACAGGAATGCTCTGATACAAACCCAAGAGACATCCTAAATGCAAATTCTTAGCCATTATATTACTAACATCTGCTTCAGTACTGGTTTTTGATAGAAATTTTATCATCTACATATCAACACACTAAGCGCTGGGAGAGTTGGTTGTAAAAGAGAAATTTTATGTTCTTTAAATATTCTGTTCAAATCAACACTTAGGGGTTCAGCTAGCGATCAAAAGTTAACAGTCTGAGTGAGAGCTCTCAGACCAGCCTGCTTCTCAAGACGCATTTAACCACGTGTTGCTTTTGATTCAGCAAATACTGTCCTGACTCTCATATTCTCTAACTCCCTTTATACTTCTAATTGAAAGAGAACTTTGAATTGGCTGCAAAGAGAAGAAAAAGAAAACATTCTAAGGGAATATATACCCAGGGACTTAACCACTATCATTTTTCATCAATTAGCTTCAGCAAAGACAAGTTTTTCATCCTGTTCATAGGATTCTGAAAGCAAGAATACTGGACTGGTTTGCCATTCCCTCCTCCAGTGGACTATGTGATTTGTCAGAACTCTCCACTATTACAGTCAATCTTGGGTGGCCCTTCATGGCATGGTTCATAGCTTCATTCAGTTATGCAAGCCCTTTCACTATGACAAAGCTGTAATCACTTTGCTGCCAAAGGTCCTTGTAGTTAAACTATGGTTTTTCCAGTAATCATGTACAGATGTGAGAGTTGTACCATAAAGAAGACTGAGTGCCAAAGAATTGATGCTTTTGAAATGCGGTTCTGGAGAAGATGCTTGAGTGTCCCTTGGACTGCAAGGAGATCAAGCCAGTTAATCCTAAAGGAAATCAACTCTGAATATTCACTGGAAGGACTTATGCTGAAGCTGAAGCTTCAATATTTGGCCACCTGATGAGAAGAGCTGACTCACTGGAAAAGAAAAGGATGATGCTGGGAAAGACTGAAGGCAGGAGGAGAAGGGGATGACAGAGGATGAGATGATTGGTTGACATCACCAACTCAATGGACATGAGTTTGAGTAAACATCAGGAGTTGGTGATGGACAGAGAGACCTGGCGTGTTGCAGTCCATGGGGTCACAAGGAGTTGGACATGACTGAGTAAGCAACAACAAAAGGACAATTATTAGGCACAGGTGAGATTATAATTTTCTGAATATCCTTTTACAATAGACTGCAAAATTTTGTTTGAATGTTAAAAATGATAACTTAGATCTTAGTGAAAAGAGCTGATAAAGAATAGCTAGAAACTGCTATGATAACTCATTTTTCTTCTCATATCCAATAGGAAACTTAAATATAGGTCTTCTTGTCTAATTTAAAAGCAGCTCAATGCCACAAACTTTTGACCAAGACATATGATTAAAGAATAATAAACATTTTTATGAAAATACCATTAGAGATCACCTTATCAACAGTTTTATTTTATTATGATGGCTGGAAAGACTCATAACAAGTGTATTTCTGGAGAAAAACAGTCAAGAACTTTGAATTTTGTATCTCTGACAAAGGTCTTTCCCTCATCAAATTGTTAGCAAAGTATCCTAAGTATAGCAGGAAGCTAATTTTGTATTAATATTTTTATAATTCTAATACAATATTGCATCTGAATGCTTCTCCCTAAAAATGCAGAAAGCTAGAATTAACAATGAGACATAATTATGAATCATAAATACCTGTGGATATCTTCCACATTATGAACCAAAGTCTATGTATCCTTGAAGAAATGTTTTATTTTGTGTTTGGATATAATAAAATATTGTTCATAATTAAAAGGCAGCCTGGATGGGAGGGAAGTATGAGGGAAAATGGATTCATGTATATGTACGGCTGAGTCCCTTCGCTGTTCACCTGAAACTATCACAACATTATTAATTGGCTGTATCCCAATACAAATTTAAAACTTTGAATAAAAAGATACTTGTTTGTACTTATCTTTTGATTGTCAGTATCATTGATTACAGATTACATATGGACACCAGAAAGTATTTTCATTTTACTAGCGAGTCCTCTTAAAATTCATTGTAGGTTATAACATGATTATAAAATTTCTGGGAAGATTATATTCAACTATGCAGTTAGAGAAGAAAGCTGATTCATTTTACAGATTCTTATATAGAAGAGAAAAATTTACTACTTTTTTTCGATTTCAGTTCAGTTCAGTTCAGTCGTTCAGCCCTGTCTGACTCTTTGCATTCGCATGAACCGCAGCACGCCAGGCCTCTCTGTCCATCACTAACTCCCAGCGTTTACTCGAACTCATGTCCGTTGAGTCAGTGATGCCATCCAACCATCTCATCCTTTGTCGTCCCCTTCTCCTCCTGCCTTCAGTCTTTCCCAGCATCAGGGTCTTTTCAAATGAGTCAGCTCTTAACATGAGGTAGTCAAAGTATTGGAATATCAGCTTCAGTATCAGTCCTTCCAATGAATACCCAGGACTGATCTTTAGGATGGACTGGTTGGATCTCCCTGTAGTCCATGGCACTCTCAAGAGTCTTCTCCAGTACCACAGTTCTAAAGCATCACTTCTTCAGTGCTCAGCTTTTTTTATTTAGTGATTATAAAAACAACATTGTGTTAGAGAAACATTTTTTATGAACAGTTGCTAGGCTCTTAACTATAAGGCTGTCAAAAAAAAATAGTCTCTTTTTAAAATGTCTACTTGTAGAGACTGTCAAGAAATCCTTAGGAGAAAATAAGATTGTATCCATGGATTTGAACTTCAAGTAAAACACTGACTCAGAAGTTATTCTCTTGTCTCTCAACACTTGGCTTCTGTTTTCTGAGAAAGCAGAAGGAATGTAAAAGATTGAGAGCAAGAAGAACAGGGAATTCAGATGAAATTAAGAGTCATTCCAGAGGATTTCCAAAAGTTCCCTTTATAATTATAATCACCTTGGGGAGAGAAAGTTGAGACCTAGTTGCTCGACTATCTGCATGCATAGTTTGTACACTTTAATGAAAAGAACTGATTGCGAAAGGTTCTGTAACTCAGTGGCGTCTGACTCTGCATCCCCATGGACTGTAGCCCACCAGCCTCCTCTGTCCATGGGATTCTACAGGCAAGAATACTGGAACGGGTCGTCATTTCCTCCTCCAGGGAATCTTCCTGACCCAGGGCTCAAACCCGTATCTCTAGCATCTCCTGCATTGGCAGGCAGATTCTTTACCACTAGCATCACCTGGGAAGCTCAGAAAAGAACAGAGAGACACAGCCATTTATCAGAAAATTCTGGGTGCAGTAAGACAATTATAATTTCTAGTGTTGTTCAATTTCAGCTTAATTTCTAGTGTTGTTGTTAAATTTAATTGTAATATCTAGTGTTGTGTTGTTGCATTAACATTACAGACAATTTCATCAAATAAGTAAATCTCCATTTCTGACTTAGGACTCTTAGAAGTTGGTAAAATCATGTCGAATCAGGTTCTATTTCGGTCCAGTAATCCTACTGGGAAGACACCAGTGAGGGCTGCTCCAGTCTCACCTGTCAGAGAAGGGGAGCCCACAGCCCAAGCCTTGCAGACTTGAGTGGATGCCCAATGGGTGGTTTTCCCTGTTTTGTTATTGTTCTTGAGAATAATTCAACTATATTTTTCAAGCATTCAGAAGGTATATTAGGGAACATTGTAGAAGCTAAGCAACTGTTTAAGGAAGTTCATGTCATTGCTTTTTCTGTGTGTGTGTGTGTTTGTTTGCCTCTTCCATACTTTAGTAAAAGAGCACCAGATGATGAAACTATCTTCAGCAAGTATGGAACAAATGACAGGATGGATGACTGACAGTTCTAATTTTTTTTTTTTTTTGGATACTGTACACCCATATACAAGTCTCTGCTCTCATAACCTAAGCATTTAGTGTTTCTTCAGTCACAGTGACTATTGGTTTTGAGTGCTGGACCATATTCTGCACTGCGTAGCAGATCTATGGCTTACTCTTTCCTTAGAATCCTGAGCTAAGTCAAGGACAAAGGTCTGGAGACTTCCTCTAAGCACCCACCATAATAGACCCTGGCGGCCACTGATACTGTTTTATCAACAAGTGCAAGATTCTATATCCAGTCTGGGGGATAGGTCTTGTGATGACTGCATGCAGAAAACTTACTCAAGTGTCTCAGATAGCTGGAACACAGGTTTTCAGATACAGCCTAGATAGTTCTTGGGGGAAAAAAAAAATAAGTGAAAATAAACACTGAAATTTTATCCTCATTCCACTAATTTAGCAAACAGAGGCTTCCCAGGTGGGTCAGTGGAAAAGAATCAGTCTGACAATGCAAGAGACACGGGTTTAATCCCTGGGTTAGGAAGATGTACTGGAGAAGGAAAGGGCAATCCACTCCAGTATTTGTGCCTGGGAAATCCCATGGACAGGGGTTCATGGGGTCACAAAGAGTCAGACATGGTGGAGCAACTGGGCATGTATGCACAATAAAGTGGATAAGCACGCCTAGGAACAAAATTTTTGAGAGGATACCTTATGTTTTTCAAGGAAGTCATGCTGGCCTACAAATTCTATTTGTCATCATTTTCATATCAGAATGAAGCAGAATAATAACAATTCAAACAAAATCTATCATGCAAAATGTATTTTTAAGACCAAGAGAGAATACAGATTATTAGGTTAATGAGAAAAACGGAAAAACACAAAATATCATGACATATGGCATACAGCATACCATTCACATTTCCGACAGCAAAGCTTGCTATTATGCATATATATTATATCTCCCCATCTCATTTTTTCTCTTAACAGCTTTACAAGTTATTTAAAATTTTCAACTACATTGCTATATGTGTGTTAACATTGCTATAGCATATTTCCTCAAAAAACTAAAAATAGAGTTGTTGCATAATACAGCAATCTCCCTCCTGGTTATATAGCCAGCAAAAACTATAATTTGGTCATTGCAGCATTATTTACAATAGCCAAGACATGGAAGCAAATTAAGTGTCCATCTACTGATGCATGGATAAAGAAGTTGTAGTATATATATATATATATATATATATGAAACATACAATGGAATATTAATTCACCATTAAAAGTATGAACTAATGCCATTTGCACCAACATGGATTAACCTAGAGATTATCATACTGAGTGAAGTAAGTCAGAAATAGTCAAATTCCATGTGATATCACTTTTATGTGGACCCTAAGATATGACACAAATGAACATAGTTATGAAACAGAAACATATTCACAGACATAGAGAACAGATTTGTGGCTGTTTGGGTTAGGATTAGCAGATGCAAACTACTTTATATATAGGATACATAAACAACGTCTTACTGTGTAGCACAGGGAACTGCATTCAATATCCTATGATAAGCCATAATGGAAAATAATATGAAAAATTATATATCTATATACATACACACATAGAGAGAGGGAGAGGGAGCTATATAACTGAATCACTTTGCTGTACTTCAGAAATTAACACAACATTTAAATCAACTATACTTCAATAAAATTTTAAAAATGCTAAAGCATAAACTGAAAAATAAAATGATGCCAAAGAGTTCACATATTCCTTTAATAGCTTTGAGCATGACAGTTAATAACTACATAAATATAGTCCTTGGGTAACTCTAAGTTTAAATCTAATAATGTTACTTTTCTATCTGGATTCAATAAATGTCTCTCTTTCCATCTTCTTTTTCTTCCCTGACTGATTCTCCTTTCTTCTAAAATCTTTACCAAATACTGTATTTATAAAAGTTATGGAATTTTTAAATGACTTTTTCAAAAACTCTAAAATTATACACATTTTTTGTGGATTTTGGCTTAGAATGGTTGCCACTGGGCCAGGGTGGGTGGGGGGTGGGGTGGGGGAGGGGATTCTGTCAGCTTGAAGCAAGAATACCAGTAAATACTTTCTAGAGAGTGAAGAGCCATAAAGGCAGATAGAAAGGCTGTTGAACTGGGTTTTTCCTCAAAGACAGGAAGACCTGCCAAGCTACAGTAGAAGAAGCCTAGCAATCTGAAGGATCGACAGAGTAAAGAACTTGCACAAAACTGTCTTGGAGACTCAAGTCCAGGTGATGGTATGGCTGGCATTCACCCAAAAGTGAAAATATGAAGACGGCTTGGCTAAAAGTGCTTCCCTACTGTCAAAGACACAGAGAGGATGTTTTGTCCTATGAGGTGGCATCTTATTGAAAATTAACATGCACTGGGCATAAAGGGGGTCTTCCCAGGAGGCTCAGTGGTAAAGAATCTGCCTGCAATGCAGGAGATGGGGGGCTTGATCCCTGAATTAGGAGGATCCCCTGGAGGAGAAAATGGTAACCCACATCAGTATTCTTGCCTGGAGAATCCCGTGGACAGAGGAGCCTCATGGGCTAGAGTCCATGGGGTTGCAAGTGGCAGACACGACTTCACCACCATCATCACCGTTTTAAGAATTACCTTATATTTTCTTCCTTTTCTTTCGCTTTTCTAGAGAGCATACTTTGAACTATTTCTTAGTTTTATTTCATAATTAATAATGAGGCATGTTACTCAAACACACTGTATATGAATGGTCATGTGCTTTCCATGAAAATTTTTCATCTATGCTCAAAATAAATATATCAGCCCTTTTTTAAAAAGAGAAAGTAACAATAATTTAGACAAGAGTGTGACTTGTCTGAGAACACACAGAAAGGATAAGAGCAAATCCAGAACACATAAGTATGGTTGTATAGCTGTGAAGGTCATGGTTTCCTTGTTAGAGGTCTCTTTAGACTTTATATGTGTTACCATATTTGTCCTGCTACTAGTAAATACCTCATTCACATCTATTCACTGTTTAATGCATGTAAATTTGTATTCCATTTAGATTCATACATTCCTCAGTGAGGCAGGTCTAAGAACTCTTTATCTGTACTGTATACACAATCTTGCTTAGATCTTGATAAACAAAGTGTTTCATTAAATATGCATATTTTGTTAACAAAGCAATGAAGTGAAGTGAAAGTTGCTCAGTCAGGTCTGACTCTTTGTGACCCCATGGACTATGCAGTCCATGAAGCAGCACTTTTTTTTAAAAGAAAAAGCAATCATTCGAAATCTATACAGTTTATCATCTATCCATTATCCTATTTCATCTTCATATTTCATGCTGAAGTAATTAAATGCAGTTTCTATCTTGGGCCTTACAAAGGGAAAAAAATGTATTATAATCCATTTATGATATTGAAAACTGACTGTGCATATGTTTCACAGGTTTCATTCAGTAGCATTCTAACAATTTTCTAAATATAATGATATTTAGATAAACAAAATCACCATGTTGGGATTGTGTCTGACCCTTTGCAACCCCATGGACTGCAGCATGGCAGAATGGCAGACTTCCTGACCTTCACTATCTCCTGGAGTTTGCTCATACTTCTGTCCATTGAGTCAGTGATGCTCGCTATGAATGCACATATTTTCCTGGTATACATGACAAAGAACAACAAAACTGGGTATGGTACTTCTGGTACACAAGAATAGCAGATACATTTTTCTTATTTTGGAAAGAAAATCACTGATGGTTTCATCTAAAAAAATCAATACATCAATTAGCCTTTGGCAAAATCATCAATGCAATGATCAATAGATAATGCCAAAAATAACACCAAATTATTATTGGCACCTGCACTTGGTTATTAGTGAACTTTAAGCATTAAACAAGTCCACTAGCCACCCTAGAACTTCTTCAGTTCACCTGGAACTATGAGATTGCGTTGAATTATTATTAATCTTTTTAGTTCTAAACATCGGATTCCCTGAGTGAAGGCAAAGGAAAAAAGTTAATCATTTATGGTAGAATTAACAGGTGGCACAGTGGTAAAGAATCCACCTGCCAATGTAGCAGACATAAGAGACCTGAGTTCGATCCCTGGACTGGGAAGATCTCCTGGAAAAGGAAAGGGCAACCTGGTCCAGTAGTCTTGTCTGGAGAATCTCGGGGACAGAGAAGCCTGGATGTCTTCAGTTCATGGGGTTACAATGAATGGGAAAAAATTGAGCATGCATGGACACACGCAAATAGATTACTAACTTAGGCTGGAATCTACTTGATTATGTATGCATTTATCATTAATTATAAGGAGATCATTCCTGGGTGTTCATTGGAGGGACTGATGTTGAAACTGAAACTCCAATACTTTGACCACCTGATGCGAAGAGCTGACTCATTGGGAAAGACCTGATGCTGGGAAAGATTGAGGCCAGGAGGAGAAAGGGACGACAGAGGATGAGATGGCTGGATGGCATCACTGACTCAAAGGACATGGGTTTGAGTGGACTCTGGAAGTTGGTGATGAACAGGGAGGCCTGGCATGCTGCGGTTCATGGGGTCACAAAGAGCTGGACACAACTGAGTGACTGAACTGAACTGAACTGAACTGATATGGGAATATGACTAGGAAATTGAGATTACTATGAAGGAACCTCTCCCCTAAGTGAAATATAAGTCTTCTGTGAGATAATTTATTTACCTTTGTAAATCAGTCAACTTTCTTAAGCTGTGAAACATAAAGCTGTGAAATTTTGATTAAAATGTCACCAATTCACACTTCAATTGCTAATCTGCAGCCTATATATCCAGGAGACATACATGTTTCAAGGCATTATATATTTCATTTCTTCCTCCACTTTCATCACAAAGGATGATAGCCCAGCTTCCCCAAATAGGGAAGTCTACCACTCCTTTCCCTATGATGGGCATGATAATATTTGTGTTATTCATTTATTTCCATTTATTAGTTCCTGAATCTAAGCAGTGGTCTTAAGAGAAAGTGGTGTCTTATCTTTTGCTTAGTCATAAATTCTGTTCTCACATTTGAAATCAAGTTATAATGCAACACACAGGTTGTATTTATTCAATGTTACCTTTAACTCACACCTCCACTGAAGACTCTTTCTGCAAATTCCAACAATATCCTTAAGGTATCTTTAAGGATAAAAATCTGAACTGGTGCTTTCTCGACATTTCAAGCAAGCAGTACTATACCGTAATTTCTGGGGTGGTGGGCACTGCACATTCCACTCAAGCAGGTGGGATAACTATCATGTGAAGTGTAGGAGAAAAGCTGAATCAAGTGTCAGCTTTGCCTCCAAAGCAATGAGGCAGAGCACACAGGAACTCTGAATTGAGAGATACGGCAGGTGAGGAATCTGAGATGCTTTACATTGGACATTGCCTTGGAGTGGAAACTGAATTCTGACAGAGCGGGCATCAGAAGACTCAGACAATGGTGACTTTCTAAAGCATGGGCTGCTAGTATTTATTGAAACTAACTGCAAACTTCAAAAACACAGAAGCAGAAACAACAACGGCAACAACAACAAAAACTTTTACTCATCTGTGATTTCTTTTGAAGCCTTCATGTAAATAGTGAGCTCTCTTCTGGAAATAATAACTAGGTCTGCAGACACATGGCAGAACAGGAGAGAAAAAGGCAGGTATCTGAAATGAAAACTGCCAGGATTGTCCATGAAAACGCATCTCTTCCAATGACTGAGACATACTGTTGTTTAATTATCACTATGTCTTTTACCATTAAAGAAGTAGATGCAGTGATTTTCTGTTTATCAGAGAATAAAGGAAAATACAAAATTTGGGACCCTTCCTAATAGCTTTTGGACAGAAGAGAATTCCATTTACTTTCCTACATTTTATCTGCATGCATATTTATTCTTCTTTTCCTGGAGGATTTTTTTTTCAAGTTTCATTACAATATAGTTGTTTCGCAATGATGTGTTATTTTCTGCTGTACAGCAAAATCAATCAGCTATACGTATATCCTCTCTTTTTTAGATTTTATTCCCAGTTGGCTCACCGAAGAGCATTGAATAGAGTTCCCTGTGCCATGCAGTAGGTTCTCATTAGTAGTTTATTTTATGCATAGTATCAGTGGCTGATATATGGATACCAAGGGGGAAGGGAGGTGGGGTGAACTGCTACAGTTATTCTTTACTGGACCAAAGTTTCCTGAAAAACTTTTTGGTCAGAAGCTATGACACTGCCTCACCTGAGAGCTGACTGCAAGTTTATCTGACTTGGTAAAGTAATGGATACAACTGAATAAGAGAACCAAGATTTTTTTTCCCCTAGAAAACTCCAAATTTCACAGTAAGGGCCTAGGTATGTAAAGGAAGGAATAATTATTGTATATACACTCAAAAACTAGACTTCTGTAATTAATTGCATACCCTTCATGGTGAAAGCTGGATAATTTTGCGGAAATCAATAGCTTTATAGAGTCTAATAGGTCCTTGCTGAGAGCTTTTGAGTTATTAAGTAAACATTTTTAATAATTAAGAAGCTCTGTTACAGAGAATTACTAAATTTGGATTAATGAGTGAGCAGGAAATTTCTGAGATTTAAGTCTAAAATGTTATGAAAAATAACAATTGTGACTCATAGAAATTCAATGGCATTTTATGATATTCATTTTTAGCACTGAAGTGCTTTCCTAAAGCTGAATTTTTACCCCAGAAATTTAGTGAAATTTTAATAATTCAACAAATGCTCTTTGAGGTAAGGTTTCCCAGTGCTCTTCTTAAGTGTGACTCTGGAATATATTGGAGAAGGGGAAATTATCCCTCCTAGCAGGACGTGAAGTTGAATTTTCACTCCATAGCTAAGAAAGTGAGTCTAGAAGCTGTTGGTTGTTTGATAGTCTCATCATGCAGTTCTATGGTGAAGTACAGTTCTGTGGGTCAACTGGAAGTTGTCCCTGGGCACTGCCAGAGATGTGGTCGGTCTCAGTCCTGGGGTGGTGTCTACTCCATGATGCTATCACGAGGGTGCTACTATTTTCCTCAGTCTTGTTAGCAAATTAGAAGCTTAATATTTACTTTCCTTCTTCTTCTTCTTTTTTAAAATATTGAAACAAAATTGCTTTACAATGATGTGTTAGTTTCTGCTGTATTAGCTATCTGTATACACATGGCGCCTCCCCCTGGGCCTCCCCCTACCTCCTCCTTACCACCCCTCTAGGTCATCACACATCACACAGCACTCAGCTGAGGTCCTTGTGCTGTGCAGCCGCTCCCGCTGGCTGCCTGTTTCACAGGAGGTAATGTATATATGTCAAGGCTATCGGCTCAGCTCCCCCTCAGTCCCTTCCCCAGCTATGTCCTTAAGCCTCTTCTCCAAGTTTGCATCTCTGTTCCTGCCCTACCAATAGGCTGGTCCATAACATTTTCCTAGATTCCACATATATATGATACTTGCTTTTCTCTTTGTGATTTACTTCACTCTGTATGACTGGCTCCAGGTTCATCCACAGCTCTACAGCCGACTTTCTGTTCATCACAGGAATATGCTTTCTTCTCCAGCGCAAAACGCCAGATCAATGAAAACTGTTTCTGCAGATGAATTTATTACATATATGCCCCACTTGGATATCTTCTGATTTTTCATCATTATGACAAATTTTTAAATATTTCTGTCACTTTTATATAATTGTTCTCAGCTTCCAAGAATTTCAGCTCCTAATAGCTCTTTTATGGAAAGAATGGAATTGTTAATTCATGGGCATAAATGAACATTTCACGTAGTGATTTATTACTACACCCTGAGAATATTTTCTGGAGACTAATTGTATTAAAAGCCCTATATAATTTTTTTTTTTTCTTCTAGCATAAAAGGAAATGATCCACATCTTAAAATGTTTTTTTGCCTTACAAAAGTCTGGCTCCTACAAATTTTGCATTTTTTTAACTTACAATAACCTGAAAGGAAAAATAAATCAACCGTTGAAGCAAAGAAAAAAAAAACACAAATTCAGCATCTAGGACACCTCCAATTAAATCAGTGAACCAATGTTTTCCATTTTGAACAGATGTTCCTCCCCTTTTCCAAGTACTGCACAGGTTTTCATACCTACTTGGTCTATTTATATTGTACTTGGCTTATCTTCAAATTCTATTAATTGACAGCCTTTAAATGAAAAAGGGCATATGATTTTGCCAACACCATGGGCCACATAAGTGCACACATCTCCATGTTAATCAGAAATCACGTTCCTTCCTAATTTGGGGACTAATATTTGAACCTGGAAATCATAAATAAGTTTTATCTGACTTTTCTAAGTAATAATGCTAAATTAAGCACAGATAGAATCATCCCTAAGAATTATTATTAACCTGTATTTACTCTGTGAAATGAAGCCCATCTTTGTCATGAATATTATCATTGTTTTACTTTTGACTAGGCTTCCCAGGGGGCTCAGTGATAAAGAATTCACCAGCCAATTCAGGAGCCACAGGATACATATGTTCAATCCCTGGATCAGGAAGACCCCCTGAAGAAGGAAATAGCAACCCACTCCAGTATTCTAGCTAGGATAATCTCAGAGGAGCTTGGCAGGCTATAGTTCATGTGGTTGCAAAGAGTCAGACATGACCAAGTATGCATGCACTTTTGACTAGATGTTGGTTAAAAAAAAAAAAAAAAAAAAATCCTCACTTTTTACTTACCAAAACAATAAAGTGGCAAAATATCAATCACAAAATTTATCTACATGCATTCCCAGTAATTTTTAAGCTATTAGAAGTACTCTTGCCTGGAGAATCCCACGGATGGAGGAGCCTGATGGGCTGCTGTCCATAGGGTGACACAGAGTCGGATACGACTGAAGCACCTTAGCATGCATACGTGCATTGGAGAAGGAAATGGCAACCCCCTCCAGTGTTCTTGGCTGGAGAATCCCAGGAACGGAGGAGCCTGGTGGGCTGCCGTCTATGGTGTCGCACAGAGTCCACAGAGCCGGACACGACTGACGCGACTTAGCAGCGGCAGCAGCAGGACGTATGTCTTATGGAGGTATCCTCATTCAGGATTCTACTTATGTTTATCTTCAAAATCTTGATGTGTAAGATGGTATCATCACAAGTAAAGATAAAGTGTTTTATAATTCACCCTTGTAAGAGTAGTTTTATTATTTCATTTGATATCTCATTGAGGATTCCATTGAAAGTGAAAGTGTTAGTTGCTAAGTGGTGTTTTCACAACCTCAGGGACTCCAGCCCACCAGCTCCTTTCTCCATGGGATTTCCCAGGCAAGAATACTGGACTGGGTTGCTATTTCCTCCTCCATGGGATCTTCCCAACCCAGGGATAAAACCTGTGTCTCCTGCATTGCGGAATGATTCTTTACCACTGTGCCCCTGGGAAGCCCTTGGTTTCACCAAAAGGACAGTGTATCATAAATTAGTTTTGACTCCCCTGTGAATGTGCATTCACTGTTCTGGTTTATTTTAGAATTATTTGCTAAATGTCCTTTAAATATTTACATAAGAATTTAGCCATTTCAATGACAAACCACAGATCAGAGCATCCACCTTATTTTACCTATAGGTTCAAGAAACTCAAGTTACATCATCTCCTGATAGATATTCAAGTTGTCTGAATATTCCAGGGGATGTCCACCACCTTCAGAGTATTGAGAAATCCACCAAACTGTTAAAGCAGAGATCACTGTGACTCAGTGGAGACTTAGCAGATTCTAATCTGGGCTGTAGCCTAGAAATAGGAATTTTAATAAGTTCCCTGGTAATTATCAAATTTGAAAAGTCCTACTTTACTATTTTTTTAATTATTTTAATTATGTTTAAAAACATAGTGTACATTTCATTTGCTAACATCACGAAAATCCCCTATTTACCATTTCTTGACTACTGGTTGCTAGTTTTTTGTTTTTTTGTTTTCAATTATTGTTTGAATTCTAGAGTGCACTAGTATCCTCACTTGGGGATTTAACATTTTAAAGACTTGCATACATCAAATACATTTGTACACATCAAGTGATTTATTTTTCTTCTCTTTGTTCTTTTGGTTTCTGCTTTTCTATTTTATTTTTAACAAAGGCAAGTCTCCCACCACACCCCAGATATTAGTGGTAGAAAAAATAACAAAGGAAATATCCCCAAGCCATATAATAAATATCTGGATATGCAAGATAGGTTTGTGCTTTTGGGGGAGGAGAGATGGATAGAAAAACTTTACTTCAAAGAGAGAAAATACCACAGTCTGGAAAAAAAAAAAGATGTTAAAATCACATGACAAAAAGAATGCACCTAAATCTTACAAATATCATTGGCTATTTAATCTGGAGTTAGTGAAAACTGTCTCTAAAACCATGACTACTGCCATGAAACAGGAAGAAGAGATGAAAGAGTAAATCTGTTTGTTATTTATGAATCATGTAGCTGACACTGGCTGACCCAGAGGCAGTATCTGTGAGTAGAGAAGAGATTATCTATAAAATAACCAATGTAATGTTTGTATTTTATCTCCAATTATAATCATTAGTCAACTCTCCCAGGTGTGTAAGCTGATACAGTGATACAATGTAAACTGTATTATTTTTTAGAAACTAGTGTAAAATAACAGTCTTAATTAACCCCTAATAAACTCAGTATCTAGCAAAGTTCCTATCATGTTGTATCCATTCTGTCAATAACTATAAATTTAATTATTGTTCTTGCTGTTTAGTCACTAAGTCATGTCTTAATCTTTCTGATCCCATGAACTGAAGCACGCCAGGCTTCCCTGTCCTTCATTATCTCCCAGAGTTTGCTCAAACTCATGTCCATTGAGTCAGTGATGCCATCCAACCATCTCATCCTCTGTCACCCTTTCTCCTCCTGCCCTCAATCTTTTACAGCATAGAGTCTTTTGCAGTGAGTCAGCTCATCACATCAGGTGGTCAAAGTATTGGAGCTCCAGCTTCAACATCAGTCCTTCCAATGAATATACAGGGTTCATTTCCTTTAGGATTGACTGATTTGGTCTCCTTGCAGTCCGAGGGACTCTCAAGCATTTTCGTTATAACAGTTCCTATTTACAGAAATGACTAATTTTAATCTTTACTTCTTACAGCAGTAGAAGCAATGATAGAACGTAAAACAATAAATATTTATTTGTATTTCCCTTATGAAAGCTAATAATTATAATGTTTATTTTAGGAATCAGAAATTAAATGTTGTGACAGCAACCAGGGTCTTCCTAAAAGATAAAATTGCATACTTATAGAAAAATGGAACTATTCTTATGTATCCAAAAATTCAAATGAAGCATTAGTCACTCAGTCATGTCTGACTCTTTTGTGCCCCCATGGACTGTAGCCCACCAGGCTCCTCTGCCCATGGGATTCTCCAGCAAATATACTGTAGTGGATTGCCGTTCTCTTTCCAGGGGATCTTCCCGGCCCAGGGATCGAACCCAGGTCTCCAGCATTGCAGGCATATTCTTTATCATCTGAGCCAGCAGGGAAGCCCCAGTTCAAAATTACTAAATATTTTTTTCCCTCTGTACTTATGCAATTTTTCCACCTTTGTAACTCATATTTACCACTTAAAAACATATTCTTCTTAATGATTTAATTGTCATATACATCTCAAGGGGAATCTTGCTAAATGCAGGTTCTAATTCCTAGGTCTATGAAAGAGTTTGAGATTCTGAATTTCTAGCAAACTAAGAGATGAGACTGATGCTGCCAATCTGCCGACCACATTTTGCGTAGCAAGGCTTTACTAAGCCTGGAAAAGCTATTGAATTTGGACACTGAAAATGTGGATGCAACTGAATATCTCAGGTCGTCTTGAGACAGGCTGGCCCCCAGGACCTGGGATCCTTTGCTGCAGTGCTTGCACCTGGACAAATGTCTCCTTGTGCAACAAAATACAAAGAAACTATAAGGGGCTTAAAAAAATTGTGTGTGCATGAGGCTGGAGCCAATTATGGACAAGATACAGAAAAGACCAAAAAGCCCAACTGCCCACTTCCGATGAGCTGGGAGCAAGATCAGGGGCTGCTCATGCCCCCTTCACTCAACACAATCAAAGGAGGGGTGGGGGGCAAACCACCCAAAACACTCTTTCTCACCCCTGGACCAACCCTGACCTTCACCCCATGTAATGAGCCAGTTCTCCCAGGATCAGGCAGCTAGCACCAAAATCTGATCCTTGCTTTCGCTCCCCTCTGCAGCAGCAGTGAAAGCGTTAGCCGCTCAACCATGTCTGACTCTGCGACCCCATGGACTGTAGCCTACCAGGTTCCTCTGTTCATGGGATTCTCCAGACAAGAATACTGGAGTGGGTTGCCATGCCATCCTCTGGGGTATTTTTCTATCCCAAGGATCGAGCCCCAGCCTTCTGCATTGGCAGGCAGATTATTTACTATCTGAGCCACTAGTGAAGCAAGGGCCCCCATAAAGCCTTGCCTGAATTTCTTGTTTGGCCTCTGATCAATTTCTATTGACTAAGGAGGCCAAGAACTCTGGTCAGTAACAGTCTAATGCTGTGTATTCATTAGTCTGGACATCTGTGTGTTCTGTTATATTACAGGGGGTTAGGGGTGTTACCAAGTTTTGTGTGTTTGTTTTTTTTTTTTCAATTTTCATGTTGCTGTGTATCTCTTTCTACTCCATTCTCCAAACACCATATCATTTGTTTTTGTCTTATTTTTCCCGACTCGTTTATAAAGTAACATGCACCAAAGAAACATGCTTGTGAAACTGTGCCAAGAACTCTGGAAGGACTTTACTTCTTCCAGAGGAGCAAAAGTTCCTTGCTCACACCTTTAAGAGTTTTGCAGAAATGACTGCTGTCTATACAAGCCACCTCAGCCACCATCTGCTTGCAACCTGGCTTCAAATGACTCCAGTCTCAGAGAGGCACACAGCAGGCCCGCCAGCCTCCAGCATCCTTGTGCAGCTGTTCACGGTTGATAAAGAACAGGGTTGATAACCGTTACCTCTCTCTCCTTTCACAGCACCCATTTTCCACCCACCACAGTTCACCTTTCAGCTGTTAACTATGAAAAAAGGGCACATGCCATGTTACATATGATGACTTCATTTGCAAAGATCCAAAATTACTGTAGTCACCTTGAGAAAACAGTGGTAACCTGAGAGAACAGAACATAAAGGCCAATAAAGACACTATGTTAGGATTTACCAACATGATTCCCAGGTGGCTCAGTGGTTAAAAACCCACCTGCCAATGCAGGAGATGTGGGTTTGATTCTTGGGTTGGGAAGATCCCCGAAAGGAAGAAATGGCAACTCACTGCAGTATTCTTGCCTGGAGAATCCCAGGGACAGAGGAGCCTGGTGGGCTATAGTCTATGAGGTTGCAAAGAGTCAGACACAACCGAGTGACTAAACAACAACACCCACATAATCTATATAAAGAAGCAGCAGGAACTTTTACACACACAGTCATACCTTCCCTAAATATTATTTAAAGTCATCCAGACAGAAGTATTTTTATCGCACTGAAGTACTCTCTGGTCGTGTTTTCTAGGTCGTGTTTTCCTGCAACAAGTTTGCTGAGTGAAAAACAAAGCTCTGTGATGTATTATTTTAAGCAAACGATCAACAAAATAATTATCTTCAGATGCAACAAGATGTCCTGCAATAAAATGCATTCATTATCAAAAGTTTTGCCAGTGATAATGTTGCATTTAATAATAGTAGAGTTGGTGATTTTTAGAATAACAACATGAATAGGCTTTCTTAAAATGGAGTCTTCGTACAAAAGTTTCATTAACTAAAAACATACAAATGTGAATTAAATATTTTGATTTCACTCACTGTGTTCTTTTTCAGCTTCATTCAGTAAGAGGATATACATATTTAAAACCTTTTTATTTTATAGTCAAGTATGGGGAGACCTGGGTTCAATCACTGAGTTGGGAAGATCTCCCGGAGGAGGGCATGACAACTCACTCCATGCATTCTTGCCTGGAGAATCTCCATAGGCAGAGGAACCTGGTATGCTAGCTACTCTGGGGTTGCAAAGAGTTGGACACAACTGAAGGATTAAGCACAGAGTAGAGTCAATTAACAATGTTGGGATAGTTTCAGGTGAACAGGAAAGGGACTTAGTCATACATATACATATATCCATTCTCCCCCAAACTTCCTGCCCATCTAGGCTGCCATATAAATTGAGCAGAGTTCCCTGTGCTCTAAAGTAGGTCCTTGTTGGTTATCCATTTTAAATACAGCAGCATGTACATGTCTATAACAAACTCTCTAACTATCCCCACTGAACATATAGGAGTGACAACATATCATGCAGGGCAAAAAGGTAACAGAATGGGTAAAACAGATTCTCTTCATCCTCCCCCATACACCATTTTATTATAACCAGTTAAGATTCACATTTGAGGAACCTTAAGCAAAATACCAAAATACCTTGACTATTATTTCCCATATAAGACAATGATGAGTGTAAGCTTTAATCCTAATACAAATCTACACATTTGAAATTTCTGTTATTAACAGTTGTACCTGTGTTAAGTCACTTTGCTCATGTCTGACTCTTTGTGACCCATGGACTGGAGCCTGCCAGGCTTCTCTGTACAAGAGATTCTCCAGGCAAGAATACTGAAGTGAGTTGCCGTGCCCTCCTCCAGGGGATCTTCCAATCAGTGGAACTCATGTCTCTTATATCTCCTACATGGCAGGCAGGTTCTTTACAATAAGTGCCACCTGGTTGGTATTTCCAAATATTTTAAAAATCCTCATTAGATGAAAAGTAAAGAGGAGAGTGATTACCACTTGAGATAACTTTAACTTTATCTGGAAATCCAAATTATCAGTAAACCCAGATTAGGTTTTCAGTAAGGATGAGCTAGGATACTTTCCTCAGTTCAATTCAGTAGCTCAGTTGTATCTGACTCTTTGTAACCCCATGGACTGTAGCACACCAGGCCTCCCTGTCCATCACCTACTCCCAGAGTCTACTCAAACACATGTCCATTGAGTCGATGATGCCATCCAACAGTCTCATCCTCTGTTGTCCCCTTCTCCTCCCACCTTCAATCTTTCCCAGCAGCAGGGTCTTTTCAACTGAGTCAGTTCTTCACATCAGGTGGCCAAAGTATTGAGGTTTCAGCTTCAGCATCAGTCCTTCCAATGATTCAGGACTGATTTCCTTTAGGATGGACTGGTTGGATCTCCTTGCTATCCCAGAGACTCTTCAAGAGTTTTCTCCAACACCACAGTTCTAAAGCATCAATTCTTCAGCACTCAGATTTCTTTATAGTCCAACTCTCACATCCATACCTGACTACTGGAAAAATCATAGCCTTGACTAGACAGACCTTTGTTGGCAAAGTAACATCTCTGCTTTTTAATATGCTATCTAGGTTGGTCATATCTTTTCTTCCGAGGTGCAAGTGTTTTTTAATTTCTTGGCTGCAGTCACCATCTGCAGCGATTTTGGAGCCCCCCTAAAATAAAGTCTCTCACTGTTTTCCAATCTATTTTCCATGAAGTGATGGGATCAGATGCCATGATCTTAGTTTTCTGAATGTTGAGTTTTAAGCCAATTTACCTTCCTACATGAATGCAATGAAGAATAGCCACTACAACTCTGTTGTGCGAAACCTATATTAAGAACAAAATATGGCAGGATGACCAGTCACAGGGTCACTGCAAGATGGAGGTGAATAACCACCAGAAGACATGTCTAAAGAACTTTTCTTGTGAACACAGTCTCCTGGAAATTCAGACAAAGTGACATAGCTGAGAAATCCTGGGAAGAAAGCAGCCAGCAGGCCCTCTGTGATATGTGCTTCTCAAAAGACTTTCCCACTAAAGACACAAGCAAAAGCATTCCCACGAAAAATACTGACAAGCATTGAGGTGACATCTTTCACTGACCAAACCAAAAGCTGGCATCAGACAAAGTTTTGCATTTAACCATGCATTGACTATGGGGTTCTATTTCTGGTGTGAAAAGGATCTTATCCATACACAAGATACGTCACAGATACGCATAAAATTATTTATAAATGGAAAGAATCAGAGCCAGGAAAGTTTGTGTTACAGACTTTTCTAAAGAAGGCAGACTAATTAACATTTCAAATCTGTTAATGTTTCAAGTTTTTCATATTCCATAAAGTGCTTGTATGTATTTACATCATTGGTGGTGCATATCAGCTCATATGGATACAGAGTATGCATGCATAATTTATAGGTAAGAAAAATGAGGCTAAACACATGACCATAACTTACTCTTGGATCATCTGCTCCCACCATATCATGCTGACTCTGAATATAGTGATGCAAGAGGAGATATTTGCCTACAATTTAGTACAAGTAGCAAGAGGAAGAGAACAAGTGTGAAAATAATATAGATGTTTCATGTGAGATAAACGGTCTCCACCACAGTTCTGGATTTAAGGACCTCAAATGTATGCATGTGGGGAAAAGTAGGCATTAAAGCCAAACCAACAACATATAATATTCCCTTGCCCAAGGAAGTAAATGGAAAAGGTACAGTTTAAATGACTAGCCATTAGTTGAAGACTTAAATACTCAACAATAGCCAAGAAAAATCTCTAACAGTAGAATAACATTTAAAGAGGCCTCACATGAGAGAGAATTCCTTGTTATAAATTTAAGAGAGCATGACATTTACTCGACTGAACAGAATGGATATACCAGGCACTTTTCTATTTCATGGAGAAGTCTGCTTTAGTAGATGAGTTGTTCTGAAATTGTTGACTATTCCTTATGATAAAAAGATGATTCCTTACCATTCAATAGAATAAACAGTTATGTATTAGTTAAACCAAAACTAAACCTGCAAAAAAAATATTAGTAAAGCATTTTAACAACATCAATAAAGGAAGCCCTTAAGGGGGGAAACGACTTTGTAAGAATATTAAATGAAAAGGTTCAAAAGGAGAAACTATTGTACAAAACCTACAGCCAACAAAGGTTTAATGTCCAGAAAATAAAAACAGCTCTCAGAAAGCAGAACAAAATTGAATCTCAACAGAAATATAAGGAAATAAGAGATTCACAGAATTAAAAAAATGCAAAGGGTCAAGAAGCCAAAAGAGGTTTGTTATTACAAGTCATCCTGTAATAATAAATTATAATGAGATGCTACTTGATATCCCTAATATAGTCAAATTTTTGTAAGCTTGATAATAAAAAGCATGTTACAATAACAGGTGAAGAAGGAACTCATTTATATTCATGGAGTTTAGGTAAAATGCTACAGAATTCTGGAAAACTTGAAGATGTGCATATCCCATGAACTAGAAATTCCACAACTAGAAGTGTAACTCTGAAAACTGTAACATATGGACACAAGGAGACATGTACAAAGACATATTAGAAAACTAGCAGAAGAACTTGTTTTCTATATAAAATGTGTTTTCTAAAGAATAAATAAATGCAGAATATACACACAGTGGCATTGTAAAGCAAGCTAATTTTGTTTTATATATATATTTAAATATACACACACACACACACACACACACACACACACACACACATATATCCCATGTGAAAGTGAAAGTCATTCAGCTTGTGCCTGACTCTTTGCAACCCCATGGACTACATAGTCCATGGAATTCTCCAGGCCAGAATACTGGAGTGGGTAGCTTATCCCTTCTCCAGGGGATCTTCCTGACCCCGGAATCGAAGTCGGGTCTTTTGCACTGCAGGGAAATTCTTTGCCAGCTGAGCTACCAGGGAAGCCCATATATGTGTGTATGGATATACAATTAAGTAAATCTGCATTAAAAAATGGCAACTCACTCCAATGTTCTTGCCTGGAGAATCCCAGAGACAGGAGAGCCTGGTGGGCTGCTGTCTATGGGGTTGCACAGAGTGGGGCACGACTGAAGTGACTTAGCAGCAGCAGCAGCAGCATTGCAAAAATTACATTGCAAAATAACTAGTATATCATCATACTGTTTATCATTTTAAAACAGAAAATTTAGTCATTACAGTGATCAAGTAAATGCATGGCTTATAAAAATATAAAAGTAATTAGATATGACATACAGCAACTTTAACCTAAAAGTTAACTCTAGGGATCAAGCAATGGAAGAGAGATGACAGTGTGGAGATGAGTATGTTTTATTCATTTCAATAAAGGAATAATGTGAAGTAAATAAAACATAATGTTAACATCTGTTTAATCTCAGTTATGAACACATGTGTCAGTGATCTTATCTTTGAAAAATTTTACATGTTTCATAATTACACATTTTTAAAGTATATGTTAAAGAAAGTATCTGAGAACATAAACATAGGAAGTCTACATATAAGAACTACAACCAAAGTAATTCAATACTGCTGTGAAACTAACTAGTCATTACAGTCACTTCTCTAGATGAAATATTTCTTTCTAAGTGAAAGTAGCCAAGAATTTTTCCAGTTAGTCATCTATATCAATGCAGAGAAACTGCAAGATGCTTCTTCCACACTAATTTTTTAAACATATGTTTTCCATGTTAACAACTGAAGTCCAAATTAAGCCAGCAGCCACAGAAGAACTTTTCCCCAACCCTAATCAGAAGGTGACTTCCCTGGTGGCTCAGTGGTAGAGAACACGCCTGTCAGTGCAGGAGAAGCAGGTTTGATCCCTGGGTTGGGAAGATCCCCTGGAGAAGGAAATGGCAACCCACTCCACTGTTCTTGTTTGGGAAATCCCATGGACAGAGGGGCCTGGCAGGCTGCAGTCCATGGAGTTCCAAAGAGTTGACTGAGTGACATGACGGAGTGACTACACAACAGCAACAAATCAGAGTAGGCAACACTAAAACAAAGCTACATTGCATACAAGCATACAGTGGCTGAGAGAAAACACAACAGAATGAAAGTAAGTATTCCGAGCCTCAAAGCAGTCAACGCTAAAGGAAATCCACCCTGAATGTTCATTAGAAGGACTGATGCTGAAGCTGAAGCTCCAATACTTCAGCCACCCGATGTGAAGAGCCAGCTCATTGGAAAAGACTCTGATGCTTGGGAAGATTGAGGGCGGGAAGTGAGCACTGAGGTTGGCACTTATCTAGGTTCAAGTCTCTTCAAGCCAACAGAATACCCTCCCCACAACAGACACTGTATTGTACTTTCCCAGGACTCGGAGTTGGAAGGAAAGACAACAGATACATGAATTATTATAGTGCGATGTGACTTGCGAGCAAACATCTGCACATGAGTACCCATCACCACGCCCTACTCATCCTGATTTTGCTGTTTTCCTGCATGTACCAAGTACACTCACCTCAACACTTTGCAGTTATCATGTAGCTGGTTTCCTTGTCTCCCAATATTTCTGCAAAGATATAAATTCATCAGCCAATCTTGGGGCTTCCCAAGCAGCTCAGTGATAAAGAATCCACCTGCCAGTACAGGAGGTACAAGAGATGAGGGTTTGATCCCTAGGTCAGGGATGTTTCCCTCGAGAAGGAAATGGCAGCCCACTCCAGTATTCTTGCCTGGAGAATCCCATGGACAGAGAAGCCTGGCAGGCTACAGTCCACAGGATCATGAAAAGTGGGACATGAGTAACTGAGCACAACCAACCAATCTTTCCTGGATCACCTTAGGTGAAAGTGCACTCTCCCTCCCTGGCCCCTTGGAAATTTTTATCTTTCCTTCCTGCTTCTTCATTATTATTTTTTTCCCATAAAATTCAACATTGTATAACAACAACTACATATATTCCCCAGAGTCAAGGAAAGGAATGCCTGTTTCATAAACAACCATCTCCCTAGCATCTACAATCATCTTTGCCACATAGATATTCAATAAATAAGAGTTATTTTCAACTACTATTTCTGTTGTGTTTATTTTTAAAATCCTAGTTCAATAAACTCCTTCAAGCATTGAATAGATTTATCTCATCTTATAGTAATATCCCATTGCTGAGACTGGATACATTAGATAATGCCTACTTAAAATGAATTTGAATAAGATAGATCTTAAATTATCTTTATTTGGGAAACTTTAATATTAACAAAAATAAGAAAGTGATAAAAATACATTTTTGTCCTGGTAGCTGAAGGCAGCAAAATGACAAACAGCTGGCGATTTATAACTTCTAGCTGGTCTTTTTAAAATGTCAGGGTCCACAGACGCACAGCTCAGCGGTTACAATATTAAAGTGAAACAGCGTTTCTAATGGTCTGCAACACCCAAGCAGGAGTGCTACATACACTGCCTTACAGCCATCCTTCAGAGCTGCAAGGGGACTTTCACTGCAGCCAACAGCCAGGAAAAATGACTACTGTGAAGCGCTCACGATCCATAGACGTGAGATACACACTACACACACATATCCCAACACACACACATACACAACTACACACACACACACATATCCAATACACACAACTACACACACACATATCCCAACACACACACACAAGTACACACACAACACACACAACTACACACACGCATCCCTACAGACATACATACACACAACTACACACACCCCTACACAGACACATACAACTACACACACACCAACACAAACTCACAACTACACACACACACACACACACACACACTCCTGCTTCAAAGACTGTTTTAATCACCAAAATTTGAACCTTTTGTTATTCCCTGTCTACACGGACTGATTGTGAAGCTGAAGCTCCAATACTCAGAACACCTGATACAAAGAGCCAACTCACTGGAAATGACCCTGATGCTGGGAAAGACTGAAGGCAAGAGGAGAAAGAGGTGGCAGAGGATGAGATGGTTGGATGGCATCACTGACTCAATGGACATGAGTTTCAGCAAACTCAGAGAGAGAGTGAAGTACAGGGAAGCCTGGTGTGCTGCAGTTCATGGGGTTGCAAAGAGTTAGACACAACTTAGTAGCTAAACAACAGCAACGATATGTTAATTGGCCTATACCCTATCTACTTTCCTTTTTTCTCTATAAATATTGTTTATATACATGTATACTTCTCTATGCTTTTCATGCTACTTGGTCTTAAAGATCTTTAAACAAAATTAACACTTGAGTGATGAAATAAGTAATTTGAAGTTCTAGAGTAAATAAACATTATTCTGTGCTTTGAGAAGACAAATAATGATTTTTAAAAATGATTTACATAAGTCATTTATTTTATTCTAGATAATACCAGTATGTTTAATAATTGTTTAAATATAAATTTATTTATTTTAACTGGAGGCTAATTACTTTACAATATTGTATTGGTTTTGCCAAACATCAACATGAACCTGCCACGGATGTACAAGTGTTCCCTATCCTGAACGCCCCTCCCACCTCCCACCCCGTACCATCCCTCTGGGTCATCCCAGTGCACCAGCCCCAAGCATCCAGTATCATGCATTGAACCTGGACTGGTGATTCGTTTCATATATGATATTATACATGTTTCAATGACATTCTCCCAAAACATACCACCCTCTCCCTCTCCCACAGAGTCCAAAAGACTGTTCTATACATCTGTGTCTCTTTTGCTGTCTCGCATACTGGGTTATCATTACCATCTTTCTAAATTCTGTATATATGCGTTAGTATACTGTATTGCTATTTTTCTTTCTGGCTAACTTCACTCTGCAAAATAGGCTCCAGTTTCATCCACCTCATTAGAACTGATTCAAATGTATTCTTTTAAATGGCTGAGTAATACTCCATTGTGTATATGTACCATGGCTTTATTACCATGGCTTTATTATCCATTCATTTGCTGATGGAATTCTAGGTTGCTTCCATGTCCTGGCTATTATAAACAGTGCTGCAATGAACATTGGGGTACATGTGTCTCCTGCAATTCTGGTTTCCTCAGTGTGTATGGCCAGCAGTGGGATTTCTGGGTCATAAGGCAGTTCTATTTCCAGTTTTTAAGGAATCTCCACACTGTTATCCATAGTGGCTGTACTAGTTTGCATTCCCACCAACAGTGTAAGAGGGTTCCCTTTTCTCCACATCCTCTCCAGCATTTATTGCTTATAGACTTTTGGATGGCAGCCATTCAGACTAGTGTGACATGCTACCTCATTGTGGTTTTGATTTGCATTTCTCTGATAATGAGTGATGTTGAGCATCTTTTCATGTGTTTGTTAGCCATCTGTATGTCTTCTATGGAGAAATGTCTGTTTAGTTCTTTGGCCTATTTTTTGATTTGGTTCATTTGTTTTTGTGGAATTGAGCTGCAGGAGTTGGAGTTGCTTGTATATTTTTGAGATTAGTTGTTTGTCAGTTGCTTCATTTGCTATTATTTTCTCCCACTCTGAAAGCTGTCTTTTCACCTTGTTTATAGTTTCCTTTGTTTTGCAGAAGCTTTTAAGTTTAATTAGGTCCCATTTGTTTATTTTTGCTTTTATTTCTAATATTCTGGGATGTGGGTCATAGAGGATCCTGCTGTGATTTATGTCGGAGAGTGTTTTGCCTATATTCTTCTCTAGGAGTTTTATAGTTTCTGGTCTTATGTTTAGATCTTTAATCCATTTTGAGTTTATTTTTGTGTGCATACAGTGAAACTAGAAAGTGTTCTAGTTTCATTCTTTTACAAGTGATTGACCAGTTTTCCCAGCACCACTTGTTAGACAGATTGTCTTCTCTCCGTTGTATATTCTTGTCTCCTTTGTCAAAGATAAGGTATCCATAGGTGCATGGATTTATCTCAGGGCTTTCTATTTTGTTCCATTGATCTATATTTCTGTCTTTGCGCCAGTACCATACTGTCTTGATGACTGTGGCTTTGTAGTAGAGACTGAAGTCAGGCAGGTTGATTCCTCCAGTTCCATTCTTCATTCTCAAGATTGCTTTGGCTATTTGAGTTTTTTGTATTTCCATACAAATTGTGAAATTATTTGTTCTAACTCTGTGACAAATACCGTTGGTAGCTGGATAGGGATTGCATTGAATCTATAGATTGCTTTGGGTAGTATACTCATTTTCACTATATTGATTCTTCCAATCCATGAACATGGTATATTTCTCCATCTATTAAGTGTCCTCTTTGATTTCTTTCACCAGTGTTTTATAGTTTTCTAGAAATAGGTCTTTAGTATTTTTAGGGAGATTTATTCCTAAGTATTCTTTTCATTGCAATGGTGAATGGAATTGTTCCTTAATTTCTCTATTTTTCTCATGATTAGTGTATAGGAATGTAAGGGATTTCTGTGTGTTGATTTTATATCCTATAACTTTACTATATTCATTGAGTAGCTCTATCTAGTAATTTTCTGGTGGAGTCTTTAGGGTTTTCTATATAGAGGATCATGTCATCTGCAAACAGTGAGAGTTTTACTTCTTTTCCAATTTGGATTCCTTTTATTTCTTTTTCTGCTCTGATTGCTATGGCTAAGACTTCAAAAACTATGTTGAATAGTAGTGGTGAAAGTGGGAACCCTCTTCTTGTTTCTAAATTTAGGGGAAATGCCTTCAGTTTTTCACCACTGAGGATACTGTTTGCTGTGGTTTTGTCATAGATAGCTTTTATTATGTTGAGGTGTGTTCCTTCTATTCCTGCTTTCTGGAGAGTTTTTATCATAAATGGATGTTGAATTTTGTCAAAGGCCTTCTCTGCATCTATTGAGGTAATCATATGGCTTTTATTTTTCAATTTGTTAATGTGGTGAATTACATTGATTCATTTGTGGATACTGAAGAATACTCGCATCCCTGGGATAAAGCCCACTTGGTCACGGTGTTTGATCTTTTTAATGTGTTGTTGGATTCTGATGCTAGAATTTTGTTAAGGATTTTTGCATCTATGTTCATCAGTGATACTGGCCTGTAGTTTTCTTTTTTGTGGCGTCTTTGTCAGGTTTTGGTATTAGGGTGATGGTGGCTTCATAGAATGAGTTTGGAAGTTACCTTCCTCTGCAATTTTCTGGAAGAGTTTGAGTAGGATAGGTGTTAGCTCTTCTCTAAATTTTTGGTAGAATTCAGCTGTGAAGCCATCTGGACCTGGGCTTTTGTTTGCTGCAAGATTTCTGATTACAGTTTCAATTTCCGTGCTTGTGATGGGTCTGTAAGATTTTCTAATTCTTCCTAGTTCGGTTTGGAAAGTTGTACTTTTCTAAGAATTTGTCCATTTCTTCCAAGTTGTCTAATTTATTGGCATATAATTGCTGATAGTATTCTCTTATGATCCTTTGTGTTTCTGTGTTGTCTGTTTTGATCTCTCTATTTTCATTTCTAATTTTTAAAATATAAATTTATTTTATTTGGAGATTAATTATTTTACAATATTGTATTGGTTTTGCCATACATCAACATCAATATGCGACAGGTATACACATGTTCCCCATCCTGAACCCCTCTCCCTTCTCCCTCCCCATACCATCCCTCTGGTTTGTCTCAGTGCACCAGCCCCAAGCATCCAGTATCATGCATTGAACCTTGATTGGCAATTCATTTCATATATGATGTTATAAGAAGAGACATGTGTACCCCAATGTTCATCACAGCACTATTTATAATAGCCAGGACATGGAAGCAACCTAGCTGTTCATTTCTAATTTTATTTATTTGATTTTTCTCCCTTCGTTTCTTTATAAGTCTGGCTAATGGTTTGTCAATGTTATTTATCCTTTCAAAGAACCAGCTTTTGGCTGTGTTTATTTTTGCTATGGTCTCTTTTGTTTCTTTTGCATTTATTTCTGCTCTAATTTTTATGATTTCTTTCCTTTTACTAACCCTGGGGTTCTTCATTTCTTCCTTTTCTAGTTGCTTCAGGTGTAGAGTTAGGTTATTTATTTGACTTTTTCTTGTTTCTTGAGGTACGCTTGTATTGCTATGAACCTTCCCCTTAGCACTGCTTTTAGTGTCCCACTGATTTTGGGTTGTGTTTTCATTTTCATTCATTTATATGAATATTTTTATTTCTTTTTTGATTTCTTCTGTGATTGTTGGTTATTCAGCAGCGTGTTGTTCAGCCTCCATATGTTGGAATTTTTAACAGTTTTTCTCCTGTAATTGAGATCTAATCTTACTGCATTGTGGTTAGAAAAGATGCTTGGAATGATTTCAATTTTTGAATTTACCAAGACTATATTTATGGCCCAGGATGTGATCTATCCTGGAGAAGGTTCCGTGTGTGCTTGAGGAAAAGGTGAAATTCATTGTTTTGGGGTGAAATGTCTTATAGATATTGATTAGGTCTAACTGGTCTATTGTATCATTTAAAGTTTGTGTTTCTTTGTTAATTTTCTGTTTAGTTGATCTATCCATAGGTGTGAGTGGGTATTAAAGTCTCCCACTATTATTGTGCTATTGTTAACTTGCCCTTTCATACTTGTTAGCATTTGTCTTACATATTGTGGTGCTCCTATGTTGGGTGCATATATATCTATAATTGTTATATCTTCTTGGATTGATCCTTTGATCATTATGTAGTGTCCTTCTTTGTCTCTTTACACAGCCTTTTTTTAAAGTCTATTTTATCTGATACGAGTTGCTATTCCTGCCTTTTTTTTTTTTTTTTTGGTCTCTATTTGTGTGGAATATCTTTTTCCAGCCCTTCACTTTCAGTCTGTATGTGTCCCCTGTTTTGAGGTGGGTCTCTTGTAGACAACATATATAGGGGTCTTGTTTTTGTATCCATTCAGCCAGTCTTTGTCTTTTGGTTGGTACATTCAACCCATTTATGTTTAAGGTAATTCTTGTTAAGTAGGATCCTGTTGCCATTTACTTTATTGTTTTGGGTTCAAGTTGATACACCTTTTTTTGTTTGTTTGCTTCCTGTCTAGAGAATATTTTTAGCATTTGTTGGAGAGCTGGTTTGGTGGTGCTGAATTATCTCAGCTTTTGCTTGTCTGTAAAGCTTTTGATTTCTTCTTCATATCTGAATGAGATCCTTGCTGGGTACACTGATCTGGGCTGTAGGTTGTTTTCTTTCATCACTTTAAGTATGTCCTGCCATTCCCTCCTGGCCTGACGAGTTTCAGTTGAAAGATCAGCTGTTATCCTTGTGGGAATCCCCTTGTGTGTTATTTGTTGTTTTTCCCTTGCTGCTTTTAATATTTGTTCTTTGTGTTTGGTCTTTGTTAATTTGACTAATATGTGTCTTGGTGTGTTTTGCCTTGGGTTTATCCTGTTTGGGACTCTCCGGGTTTCTTGGGTGATTTTCCTTCCCCATTTGGGGGAAGTTTTCAACTATTATCTCAAGTATTTTCTCATGATCTTTCTTTTTGTCTTCTTTTTTGGTACTCCTATGATTCGAATGTTGGGGCATTTAACATTATCCTGGAGGTCTCTGAGATTGTCCTCATTTCTTTTAATTCATCTTTCTTTTTTCCTCTCTGATTCATTTATCTCTATCACACTATCTTCTACTTCACTAATCCTATCTTATGCTTCCATTATTGTACTATTTGTTCCATCCAGAGTGTTTCTGATCTCATTTATTGCATTATTCATTATATATTGACTCTTTTTTATTTCTTCTAGGTCCTTGTTAAACCTTTCTTGCAGCTTCTCAATCCTTGTCTCCAGGCTATTTATCTGTGATTCTATTTTGATTTAAATATTTTGGATCATTTTCACTATCATTATTCAGAATTCTTTATTGGGTAGATTCCTTATCTCTTCCTCTTTTGTTTGGTTTGGTGGGCATTTATCCTGTTCCTTTACCTGCTGGGTATTCCTCTGTCTCTTCATCTTGTTTATATTGCTGTGTTTGGGGTGGCCCTTTTGTATTCTGGCAGTTTGTGGAGTTCTCTTTATTGTGAATTTTCCTCACTGTGGGTGGGGTTGGACAGGGGGCTTGTCAAGGTTTCCTGGTTAGGGAAGCTTGTGTCAATGCTCTTATGGGTGGAGCTGGATTTCTTCTCTCTGGAGTGCAAGGAAATGTGCAGTAATGAGTTATGAGATGTCAATGTGTTTGGAGTGACATTGGGCACTCTGTATATTCAAGCTCAGGTCTGTGTTCCTGTGTTGCTGGAGAATTTGCATGATATGTCTTGCTCTGGAACTTGTTGGCCCTTGGTTGGTGCTTGGTTTCAGTGTAAGTGTGGAGGTGTTTGATAACCTCCTGTCAATTAATGTTCCCTGGAGTCAGGAGTTTTCTGGTGTTCTCAGGATGTGGACTTAAGCCTCCTGCTTCTGGTTTTCAGTCTTATTTTTACAGTAGCCTCAAGAATTCTCCATGTATACAGCCCCATTGATAAAACATCTAGGTTAAAGATGAAAAGTTTCTCCACAGTGAGGGACACCCAGAGAGGTTCACAGAGTTACATGGAGAAGAGGGAGGAGGGAGTTAGGGGTGACCCAAATGAGATGAGGTGGAATCAAAAGAGGAGAGAGCAAGCTAGGCAGTAATCACTTCCTTATGTGCACTCCACAGTCCGGGCCTCTCAGGGATGTTCACGGAGTTATACAGAGAACAGAAGAGGGAGGAAGGAGACAGAGGTGGCCAGGAGGGTAAAGGGGGCAATCAAAAGGAGAGAGGCAGAGCCAGCCAGTAATCAGCTCTCTAAGTGTTCTCCATCATCTGGAACACACAAAGAGATTCACAGAGTTGGTTAGAGAAGAGAAGGGGGAGGGAGGAGATAGAAGCAACTTGGTGGAGAGAAAGGAGAGTCCAAAGGGGGAGACAGCAGTCAAGCCAGTAATCTCACTCCCAAGTAAAAATGGGTACTGAAAATTGGGTTCTTAATGGTACAAAATTGATAACAAATACCAAAAAGCAAAGATTAAAAATCTAGAGTAGAGGTTGGATTTTCCAAAATACAATATTAAAGAAAAGAAAAGAAAAAAAGAAGAAAGTCACAAAAATTCTAAAAATTATATATATGTGGTTTGCTTTAAAAAATAGGGTCTCTCTCTCTCTCTTTTTTTTTTTTTTGCAAAGTAATAGTAGGTTATAAAAGTAAAAATTAAAGGAGTAATAAGGGACTTAATTTTTTTAAAAAAATTAAAAAGAATGATAGTAAAAATATATAGGACTTTCTCTGGTGGTGTTGTGGGCAGTGTGGTTTCAGTTCATTTTCAGATAGTTCCTTGGTCCAGCTTAATATTTCTCAAGATCTATAGGCCCCTTCCGATATAGTCGGTACTACAAACAGGGTTTTAATCTATTGCACCTGTCACTTCCAAGGTGGTTCCCTATGTTTCAGCTTTTCTGCTTGCTGGTCTCTTCAGTGTCTGATTTCTGCTGTGACACAAGGGGGTGGTGGTGGACAGTTTTTAGGCTCGCTTGTTCAGTCGCGTGTGGGGAGGGGAGGGACGCCACAAACAAATAGCCCTGGCGTGTGCTGGCAGTGCCGCAGCCACCCTGGGCCCGCCCCCGCTCACGGCGCATGTGCCTCCCTGCCCACGCTGCCCAGGCTCTATGTTGCTCCGCAGGGAACCCTCTGAGGCCCGCCCTGGGCTGCATGCACTTCCCAGGTCTAAGCCGCTCAGGTTCAGGCACTCGGGTATTCCTCAGAGGCATACACTCAGTTGGGCCTGTGTTTTGTGCCCTTCCCAGGTCTGAGCAGCTCAGGTGATGAGGTGTTTGGTGAGCACGGTCGCTCTGACTTATCGCCTACCCCGTCCCTGCCACTCAGTTTTCTGGGTGTACAGCCAGTGCACCTTCTCAGGTGGATGTGGACCATCCAGAACCCCAGGAAGTCTTAGTGACAAAGAAGCCTGCTTACAGTTTGGTAGATAATGCCTCTCTGGGGCTGCGGCTGCCCCCTTCCGGCTCTGGCTGCCTGTCATCGGAGGGGGATGGTCTGCAGCCGGCTAGCTCTCTTCAGTCCTTCCTGGCGGTGTCTTAGGGCTTTTCGCGTGGTAGCTATCCCACAGTCTGGTTTGCTAGCCCAAGTCAGTTGCTCAGATTGCCCTCGGGGCATTCAGGCGTGGTCCTTACTCTAAGCAAAGCAGCCAGCACCTCCCTGCCCAGCCCCTGCCTGCTAGTGGCGGGTGCAGGCGTCTGCGCTGCTTCTCCGCTGGGGGAGTTACCATTGGGCATGCAATCTGTGGGTTTTAATTATTTATTTTTCTCCCAGTTATGTTGCCCTCTGTGCTTCAAAGGCTCACCACAGATTTGGCAGTGAGAGTGTTTCCGGTGTTTGGAAACTTCTCTCTTTTTAAGACTCCTTCCCAGGATGGAGCTCTGTCCCTATCTCTTCTGTCTCTTTTTTTTTGTCTTTTATATTTTTCCCTACCTCCTTTTGAAGACAATGGGCTGCTTTTCTGGATGCCTGATGTCCTCTGCTGGCATTCAGAAGTTGTTTTGTGGAATTTACTCAGCATTTAAATGTTCTTTTGATGAATTTGTGGGGGAGAAAGTGGTCTCCACATCCTATTCCTCTGCCATCTTAGGACCACCCTCTGCTTAAAAGGTCTATATTAAATAGTAATATGCAATATTATCAGGTAATAAAAATAAATTTCAAGTGAGGAAAATAAACAGTAAAGCCACACAGTCAGTGCTCAAAGAAGTGAATTCTGTTTAATTCTGTGTCCCTTGTTGTCTGGTCCTGAACATAGCAGGAGGAGGTGGACTTGGTCCTTTAAAAAATTCTGGAATGATCCAAGAATTCAGAGGCAAAATCACAATTAATAATTAAGCATATCACTCACTAATGCATCAATCTAAAAGGAGCAATGCAGAAAAAGAGTCAGCAATTGTCTCTATTTCATGAATCCCTCATTCAACACATTTACTGATTGACAATCTTATTAGATTTAGTTTCTGTAACCTGGGTTCTAGCCCTGGGTCAGGAAGATCCCCTGAAGAACAGAATGGCAACCCACTCCAGTATCCTTGCCAGGAGAATCCCCATGGACAGGGGAGCCCAGTGGGCTACAGTTTAAGGGATGCAAAGAGTTCGATATGACTCAAGTGACTAACACTACTACTACTAACCTGAATTTTTAAAATAATTTATTTATTTTACTTTACAATATTGTATTGGTTTTGCCATACATGGACTTGAATCTGCCATGAGTGTACATGTGTTCCCCATCTTGAACCCCCTTCCAACTTCTCTCCCCATCCCATCCCTCTGGGTCATCATCCCAGTGCACCAGCTCCAAGCACCCTGTATCATGTATCAAACCTGGACTGGCGATTCATTTCACATATGATAATTTACATGTTTCAATGTCATTCTCTGAAACCCTCCCACCCTCACACTAACCTGAATTCTTAAAAGGTGAAATGCATTGCTTTCAAGTTTTAGTAGCTTGAGTTTATTATACAGTATGGATTACTTTTACAAATATGCAAGAAAATTCATAAAGGTTAATAGCCAAACAGGATGTCTATGACAAAATAGTGTAGGACAATAACTTTTCAAAAAGTCATCTCTAACTGAATGTAATGCATACACTGTTATATTATTAGGCAGTAGCAGTAAGGGAAGGGTAGCATATTAACTTAACTGTTTAAGAATAGTGATTTCTTTAACTAATCATAATGAATCAGGACCTGACCTAACAACACATGACAAAGGAAAACGTGTGTGGATAAATATGGTGCATCTAATTAATTTTTACATAATACAGACTCATTATATACACACAAACATGCATATACATGCTGTAAAACTGTAATTCATGTCACTGCCAAATTAATGACATGGGTAGCAAATGTTATAGTATTAAAATAAATATAAAAATAAAATAAAAAACTTTGGAAAACTACACAATTGTGCAGAATTTTAATCTACTGTTTCTTTTGAAGGAAAAAAAAAACATAGCAGTAATTTTTCCTTTTGATATTTCCCTTGTGTCTTTAATGGGCCAGTAAACTGTGGAAAGTTCTGAAAGAGAGGGAATACCAGACCACCTGACTTGCCTCTTGAGAAATCTGTATGCAGGTCAGGAAGCAACAGTTAGAACTGGGCATGGAACAACAGACTGATTCCAAGTACATCAAGGCTGTATATTGTCACACTGCTTATTTAGCTTATGTGTAGAGTACATCATGAGAAATGCTGGGCTGGATGAAGCACAAGCTGTAATCAAGATTGCTGGGAGAAATATCAATAACCTCAGATATGCAGATGACACCACCCTTATGGCAGAAATTGAAGAAAAACTAGAGAGCCTCTTGATGAAAGTGAAAGAGGAGAGTGAAAAAGTTGTCGGAAAGCTCAACATTCAGAAAACTAAGATCATGGCATCTGTTCCCATCACTTCATGGCAAATAGATGGAGAAACCTTGGAAACAGTGGCAGACTTTATTTTTTGGGGCTCCAAAATCTCTGCAGATGGTGACTGCAGCCATGAAATTAAAAGATGCTTATTCCTTGGAAGAAAAGTTATGACCAACCTAGACAGTATATTAAAAAGCAGAGACAATACTTTACCAACAATGGTCTGTCTAGTCAAGGCTATGGTTTTTCCAGTAGTCATGCGTGGATGTGAGAGTTGGACTATAAAAATGCTGAGTGCCAAAGAATTGATGCTTTTGAACTGTGGTGTTGGAGGAGACTCTTGAGAGTCCCTTGGACTGCAAGGAGATCCAAGCAGTCCATCCTAAAGGAAATTAGTCCTGAATGTTCATTGGAAGAACTGATGTTGAAGCTGAAACCTAGTACTGTGGCCACCTGACATGAAGAGCTGACTCATTTGAAAAATCCCCGATACTGGGAAAGATTGAAGGTGGGAGGAGAAGGGAACAACAGAGGATAAAATGGTTGGATGGCATCACCGACTCAATGCACATGTGTTTGAGTAGACTCTGGGAGTTGGTAATGGACAGGGAGGCCTGTTATGCTGTGGTCCATGGAGTCACAAAGAGTTGGACACTACTCCACTGAGCGACTGAACTGAACAGGCCAGTAGAGTTTTTGTTGTTGTTGTTGTTTAAATTTTTTTTAATACTTTATTCTACATTACAATACTGTATTTGTTTTGCCATACATTGACATGAATCAGCCACAGGTGTCCACGATCTCCCAATGCCGAAGCCCCCTCCCACCTCCCACCCCACATCCTCTCCCTGAATCATCCCGTGCACCAGCCCCATGCATCCTGCATCCTGTATTGAACATAGACTGGCGCTTCATTCTTACAAGATAGTATACATGTTTCAATGCCGTTCTCCCAAATCATCCCACCCTCTCCCTCTCCCTCAGAGTCCAAAAGTCCGTTCTATACCTCTGAGTCTCTTTTGTTGTCTCACATAGAGGGTCATCATTACTATCTTTCTAAATTCCATATTTATTAGTAAATTATTTGTAGGTAAATTAGTAAAAGCAGTCAAAATATTTTGAAAACAACTGTCAAGTGGCATTTTAAAGCTCCCATGAAATTGAGAGAATATGTCAACTTAAGAAAATTAAACATTTGAGAAATACTTGGTGATGCAGAATCATTTTAGGAATAACTGGCCATCAGCTGATGATATCACCCCCTCAAGTTGTCCAGGCTGCAAGGAGCTTCAGCTTTTCCCTGGAATACAATTAAGTATACAATGTTTTATTAACCTAAAAGCATGAAAGAGAAGGGTTCAGGATTTCCAGACTCTGTTAATTTTAAAATGAAAAAAAAAAAAAAGAGTCTGTTTCAGGCAGAAAAATAATTAATTAGAAGAGGTGACAAAAAGAGACGATTAGAAATATTTTAGAAGATAAAAGAAATAAGTAGTAGCTGACTTAATCTCCAATCCTAACATTTGTTTATTTGTATTACTAGACCAACATGAAATATCAGCATTCTCCAAGCTGATGAATGGCCCTCAGCAAATGTGGAACTCATCTAATTCACACAGTTTCATTGATGTCAACATTCTCTTAAAAGGCCTCCTTACAAAATCTTAATTATACCTAGAAATTCCATTAAAGAGCTTAGAAGATTAGCAGACTATTTAAATCAGTAGGGAGGCAGCATAGTTCTCCTTTAACTGTTATTGGTTAGCTTCTAGGACTACACAAGCTGGTGGGTGGGAGAGATATACAGGGGTGTCTAGAACAAGAGAGAAGCATATATGCTCATCATTGTTACAGTATCTACAGAAACTGCAACTATGTCATCCCATAGTCTCTCTCAGAAATTTGCTTCTGAGGAGGAGACCATGATAGATTCAGTCCTTGTTATTTGGCCCCGAAATGCAAATCATAAAAATGCAAAGACCCCAAAGGCTCTGTGAAATTTTCTGGGTAGAAATTTCATTGTTCTAACTGCTCTCACCTCCCACATTAAAACCCTCCTGCCAATGGAGGAGATTGCCTGCAAGACAAGAGACCTGGTTCCCATCCTGGGTTGGGTAGTTGCCCTGGAGAAGGAAATGGCAACCCACTCCAGTATTCTTGCCTGGAGAATCCCATGGACAGAGGAGCCTGGTGGGCTATAGCCCATAAGGTCACAAAGAGTTGGACATTACTGAGTGAATGTCCACACACACAGAGAACTAAGATATCTAACATGACACAGCCCAATTTTTTTTTTATGAGTATCTGAATTGTTAATCCTAAACAAATTATGATTTCCTGTGAAGAAAAGAAATCCACAAAACTGTTTCCCCTAAAGAAATGCTCAAGTTAAAAGTCTGGAAACAGAAAACCTCCAAAATACATATGCACAAGTGCTAGAAAGATTAACTTTCTCACAACTTTGACTTGAGGCCTCAGTTCTGGGTCTAAAATATTCAAAGGAATCAGGAATATAGAACATAGCAAAGATTTAATAAGATAAAAGTCAGGGTACAAGTCAAGCTCATGTCTTAAAACAGCTATATCCTTGACACTTTCATCATTCAGGTAGAATGACTGATTTCAATGCATTTCCAACAGTTTAGATGAAAGAACCTATAGGCCTTTGAAGTTGCTATTCTGCACAAATAGCATTTCTGAAAATAAAGCTGAGAGAGCTTATTGCCTAAGTCACAGAAGTATTATCATCCTAGAAAAAAATGACAGTTGAAATATAAAGAAAATAAATACAATTATGTGTAATTAGAGCTTTTATTTCAGTATCTCCATTGATATCCATTTCAAAGATATTTTAGACTACCAAATTAATTTACTCATATATAATCAATAATTCATTCTTTTTAAAAAACAAAATGATCTTGATTGTGAAACATAAATGGAAAATTCTTAGGCTATTTCCTGTTAATGCATTTTAAATGTGTTTATAATTTATTTTTTTTTCCACTGAGGCAATTATTTATTAAGCAAAATACTTGGAAATGAACTAAATGCCTATCCTGAGAAACTGATTAAATAAACTGTCATATATTTACATAATGAAGTATATGTATCTGTAGAAAGAAATGAGGAGGTGATTTATGAATTGATAAGAAGTGATCTTCAGGATATGTGTCTTTAAGTGGAAAGAAGCAATGTAGAAATTATAGTATTTACTTTTTAGTAAAAAATAAGAGAATACGAAAATATGTGTATATTATTTTGGCAAAAAAAAAAAATACTAGATGGATAATTAAGCCAGAAACTAATGAAATCTGTGTGTTCTCAGTCATGTCTGACTCTGCAGATTCATAGACTGTAGCTCACCAGGCTCCTCTGTCCATGGGATTTCCCAGGCAAGAATACTGGAGTGGGTTGCCATTCCCTTTTCCAGGGTATTTTTCCAACCCAGGGATTGATCCTGCTTCTCCTGCATTGGCAGGTGATTCTTTACCACTAGCACCACCTGATGACCTAATTAATAACCCAGAAGAGCTGAGCGTTCTCACTCATAGGTACCAGAGTGGGGGAAGGAATTGGGACATCTCTGAGCATATCCTGTTATTAATATATATTACCTTCTAAAATTCAAACAATCGAAACATACTAACAGAGATAGGAAGAAAGATAAAATTTAATAGATAATTTACCTTTTCTTTATATCAAATAGATATCTTATAGTCATTTAAAGAGATAGAAATCTTTATGTATCTGTTTTTTCCCTGTAATTCACCATTTCATTCACCAGTTGTAATATATACCTCTGGTTTCAGGAACCAAGGAGTTTATATAAATAAACAGTTTGTAAAAGTTCAGAAGTGCAATTACCTTGGGGAACAGCAGAAGCCGGGACTCTTAGCACCCATTTTAATTACCTTTGTTAAAGGATTCTTTCTGGTCTCTGGAATTTCAATGATGAAAAAAATGAACTTCTTGCTTTGTACTAAACTAGCAAAGGATAAAATACCATATGTAAATGCCTGTTCTTTTGAGAACGATCTATTTATTTTCACTAAATCTTGTGGCACAGGGGCAGAAATACTGAAGTATTATATCTAGGAAAAGAAAGTGTAATGAAGAAACATCTTCCATAGACTGCTGATGGCCCTTGGGCATTAGACGAGTCATCCAGCTTTCACTGCAATGTTCACTTACAAACTGAGATGAAAGATAAAAGACAGAAAACATGTTTAGAATAACCATCCTCATCTTTAGTAGTCTCAAGACCTTGTATGCAGAGATGGGCAATGCTTCCTTGCATTGCACTCCACTTTCATGCACATGCAGAACCAGTGTAAACCATTCAAAGAAGGGATCTCTTAGGTCACCCAAAGAGATTAATTATAAACACTTACACTTCCTTGTACGCTTTTATTTACGAGTCTAATTAGAAATTCTAGTAATGCCAGGCAGGAGTAAAGCTAGAGTCTCATGCTCCAAAGCTCTAAAGTCACATAAAATGATGTTTTGCCAGGCTGGGCTCCCTGTGTTATACAGCAGCTTCTCACCAGCCATGCATTTTACACAAGACAGGGTGTATATGTCAATGCCGCTTTCTCCATTGGTGCTCTGGGGGTGACCTAGAGGGGTGGGATCAGGGGAGTAGAGGGAGGCTCACGAGGAAGGGCATATATCTACAATTATGGCTAACTTTCTATATGGCGGAAACCAACACAACATCATAAAGCAAATTTCTTCCAATTAAAAATTAAATTTAAAAACAAACAAAAAATGATATGCCATTAAATAATTACAGTAATGAGTAAGGAAACAGATGAAAATAAATTGTTGAGAAAATTTCATTTTAAAATAACTGAATTATAAATACCCCCACGTTAATTTTTTAGGTCTTTTAAAATCAGTATTGATAGTCTATCAATGTTCCTTTGGCAAAAAGTAACTTACATACTTGGAGGAGGGCATGGCAACCCAATCCAGTGTTTTTGCCTGGAGAATCGCACGGACAGAGGAGTCTGGCGGGCTACAGTCCATGGGGTCTCAATGAGTCAGACAAATGAAGCGACTTAGCATGCATGCATATATATATACATATATACTTATATATATATATATATGATCAGAATAAATAATGCAGGCAGATAAACATCCATTGCACAAAAGTATTAAATATATTCAGATTATAGGTGTACAAGAAGTTATCAGATTACGTAAAAATACTCTATAAGTTCTTTAGTAAAAAATACTGACTGTATCTCTAAAAGTTTTTGTCATGAATTTCATTTTTCTAGAAGTTAATGTATTAAGTCTTATTTCATCCTTAAATAGGCAAATTTCCTTTTCTAATATCAAATATGTTTTCAATATCTTTCAGTTTACCTTGTAAATGCTATTAAAGCAGGGTTTTTTTTTTTTTCTTTTTGTATGTGACTGGTTATTTGCCACTGTTCATTCCATGACTCGCCCTCTGGCTCCACATTAAACAACTCACTGGCAATGTATGTGACACAGGAGACTCAGGTTTGATCCCTGTGTCGGGAAGATTCCCTGGAGGACGGCATGGTATCCCACTCCAGTATTCCTGCCTGGGAAATGCCACGGACAGAGGAGTCTGGTGGGCTACAGTCCATGGTGCCGCAAAGAGTTGGACGCAGCTGAGTGGCTGAGCAGCACCATACCACCATTCCACCTAGTACATAGAATATAATTCTCTCCCACCCCCAAGAAGTAGACATTTCACATGGAATTGGCAGGTACTTTCAAACAGACTTTTTAATGCAATAACCATCTGTGTGTGGCCTGAGAATGTAATGTTTGGTGTTTTTACCATCTCTCTCTCTCTATGTCACATTAAAAATCTTCTGGTCATTGTGTTTTTATTTTTATTCACTTTTCACTGTATATATGTTTAAATACTTATAAGAATAGCAAGGCAAATAAACAAGAGTTTAAAACTTTTAATCACTGTACTCACTTTAAGGGTTTCAGCTAATATGTATTTTTACAGTTATGTTTTCATCTGTTTAAAAAAGAAGAAAAGAGCTGAGCCATTTAATCAGCAACATAATTCTTGATTATTGTGTTAAAAAGAAATTGCTGAAGAAGAGGACATGTCATAAAATTAGCTTTTTTAATGTGCTAAATCCATACTTTTTCAAAGCTATTGTAATAGTCTGTGTTTAATTAGCTGAATCATATAAACCGGAAATATAAAGTTTTTATTACCACTTAAGGTCTCTGAAAAGATACTGCTTCAATAATAATCATGTATGTAGAAAGTAAAGTTCATTTCTGACTTTTGACAGAATATAAATATTTCTCCTATTATTTTTATACTGTAAAGCTTTCACTTTTTGGCTTTATTTTCATTTGTAAGAACCAATATAGAATTATATTTCAAACAGTCTGCTTTGGACATTTCTAAAGAATCAGTTATGGGAATTAAAATGGTTCAGTGTGGTCATTGCTGCTAATTAAATGACCATTAATTAGTTATATGTCTAAATACACCTTTCTAGCTTGTTTTATACATGGTAGTTTGTACCTGTTAATCCAGTACCCCTATCTTGCCTCGCCCTTCCCTTTTGCTACTGGCAACCACTAATTTGTTCCCTGCATCTGTGAGCTTGCTTCCTTTTTGCAGTTTGTTGTATCTTTTCGACTCCAGGTATAAGTGGTATCACACAGTTTTTGTCTTTATCTGACTTGTTTCAGACAAGCATAATATCCTCCCTGTCCATTCATGTTGTTGCAAATGGCATGATTTCATTTTTTTCATGGTTGAGTAATGTTCCATTTGTGTATCTCTATATATACATGTGTGTATGTGTGTATATATATATATATATATATACATACATATATATATATATGGCATCTTCTTTATTCATTCAACTATTTTTAGACACTTATGGTGCTTTTATATCTTGACTATAATAATGTTGATATGAACACTGCAGACACTGCAGTGTATGTTTTTAAAATTTAATAATACAAATATAAAATGTAGAAACAAGACCTTAATTTTGCACATAATTTTTCACTCTTTGCGTGCTTCAACTATATGTAATGCATTCAAAAGACACTAAATGGTGAATAGAGTAAAAATGAATATACAGAGACATTTGGGTGTTTGTTGCATTTTCTTTCACTTTTTAATATCATAGATGCCTCATATATAACTTGAATCTTTGTAATTTAATCTTGCAAGATGCTCAGTGCTAATCATATGTTCATGTTAGTGCTCTGATGATTAAAAGGAGGACATAAACAGATACTGAGTAAATATAAATTATTTGTATTTTATAGCTATGCTTTTTATTTTGTCTGTTTTTAAATATTACCAATTATATTCTTTTGCTCATTCATTTCTAGTGTACTTTACTGTTACATGACAGACTTCCTCCTTGCATAAAACCTACTTGCAAGACACACTGAAAAATCCATGCAAATAGGTTAAAAGTGAACACTACTTATAACATTAAAAAGAAGAATATGAACATAGTAAAGGAAGAGAAAGAGGAGAAGGAAGAGAAGTTATAAAAAAAAAAAGGGGTATTTTTTTTCATTGACCGAGATGAGGAAATAAGTGACTATAAATCTAGAAGCTATCAATTATTCTAGAAAAGAAATATGTTATACTAAAAGACAAAGAACTTGTGATTTACTATAAAGTTTCTAGAAGACATTTATCCATGCATTTATATTTCTTGGATTTCCATTGATATGTTAAAAATCCACTATAATTACAGTCAATACTCCAAAGCTCAAATTTATTGTTGATATTCCAAAATTATAACTAAATAGACAAAATAGTCAAACTCTTTGTCTTCAATAATTTAACTGATGCTTTGATCTGTACCAAACAAGTATGCTGCATCAAGACTGAGTACTTACAAGATGATAATCTGGCTGGCAATTAAATCCACATTCTAAAGATTTAGCAAACAGAAAAAATATTTTAATACAATGTAAGTGAAAGAGCTGATCAGTCCTGTCTGACTCTTGGCGAATCCATGAACTGTAGCCCACCAGGCACCTTTGTCCATGGGATTCTCCAGGCAAGAATACTGGGTGGTTTGCAGTTCTCTTCTCCATGAGATCTCCTCAACGCAAGGATTGAATCCGGGTCTCCTGCATTGCAGGCAGATTCTCTACCACTTGAACCACCAGAAAATCCCTTTAATAAAGTAAATAATGTAAATGCATACATATTAAGAATCTTCTAAAGATTTTTGTTTCTAATTTTTCACTTTCCCACTTTTTCCCATTCTAAAGTGTCTAATGCAGAATTTAACGTTCAATATTTATAAAATAATAATGGCAACCTTTTTATTCATGAGTTTTTCTGTCTTCACTTACACTGGGCCTCTGTGGTATGCAAAATGCCTAATAATAGTTTATTTACTTTGTACTATAATCTCATGTGCAAAAGCTTAGCAAGTAAACTCATCATGTTTACTTTTTGGATTGGATGAAGTCATGAAAACACAAGTAAGGTGATCTTTCACAGATCATATTTCAAGGTGAAAGCCTGCATAAATTAATAGAATGTTTTATCATGAGATCCTATTGCTGATTTTCTATCTTCTTTAAAACTGGGTTATCTACTAGTTAAGAAAGATACAGGAGTTTAAATGACTGATTTCTACCCGTTATGAGTGAGTGAAGTCACTCCAGTCGTGTCGAGCCTACTGGGGTCCTCTGTTCATAGGATTTTCCAGGCAAGATTACTGGAGTGGGTTGCCATTTCCTTCTCCAGGAGATCTTCCCAACCCAGGAAATGAACCCCAGTCTCCCCACATTGTAGGCAGACGCTTTACCATCTGAGCCACCAGAACATGATCTCATAAGAGAACAGACTGTACAATTTCAATCCCTTTAGATTATGAAATTTTTTCTTCTTGCTTTATGTCTCTGGATATGTTTCAGTGTCTCCAGGTTTTTAGTCTATGGGAAATTGAATAAAATTTGTATTCTACTGTTTGTGAAAATTATATAAATCTTAATTATGCTGAACTGGGTTCATAGTGCTTTTCAGGTCTACTATCCTACTTTTCTGTCTATTCATTCTACTAATTTTTGAGAGATTTATATTGAAACTCCAACTAAAAATCTTAATTTATTTACTACAAAACAATGATAATATATTGTGGAACTGTATGTAACCCTGTTCTGCATTTTCCAAGTTTCCTGTGAATGCATTACAATACTTTCATAATTAAAAAAAAATATGATCCTACCCATGATGAGTGCATCAAATAATTCTAGACTTTGGGTAACAGTTTGGTTCTTAGTTGTCACCTCTCATTCTCCAAGTGACAACAGTCTCTGTGAGTTCTTGGGTATTACTACTCCAGTTAGAATAATATAAGGTTCCTTTTGATCACATTAGACTCCATGCTCACGTTTGCCTGCATGAACTTTAATGGCTGTAATACAGAAAGGACATAACAGAGTTCACCTTCATGAATAGTCTCTCTTTCCCACTCTGGGAAAATACATAATTCAGAACAAAAACAGTAACCATATATCCATTGATGATAGGGTATCAAAAAAATTATTTCAAAATTATCCTATCTATGTTAGGCATGATTTCCTACCCGTGTTCTTCTAAAATAATCTCTGTGGGCATCATAGGTTAGCCACAGCTCTCTCGCTCAGCACTACTGAGCAACAGTACTACAAGCACCACAGGCCGAACACAAAGCTAACATTTAACTCATTTGTTGTAATAGCAGTTGCCAGCTTGTCTCTTTCATCTTTCTCTGCACATCATCCATTCTGATTCCTGTCTCCTTGAAATACCACATTTAATTCCCTTTGCTTTCAGCCTCAAGCTCCTTGATGAAGTTGCTGCACATTCTCATGTGAGCATGCTCAGTTGCTCAATCATGTTCGACTCTTTATGACCCCGTGGACTGTATCCCATCAAAATCCTCTGTCCATGGGATTTAATAGGCAAAAATACTGGAGTGGGTTACTATTTACTTCTCACCAGCCATCACATCACCACTGTTGCTCCTTGTCTGATTCACGTAATGAACCTGCTCTTGAAGACGATGAAACCCGGCCTTTACCATCCTTCTTAGATGTTATTGCACTTCCAAATGCATGAACGCCTGAACTCCCCAGAGTGTCTGCTCTTCATTTGCTGTGACCACGTGTTCTCCCATCCCCCTCTGCGCTCCTCTCCTGAATAAGAAAGGCCTCTGCTATCACTGCATTTAGCATCGTCACCTCAAGCGATTTCTCCCTTCTAAAGGCTTCAACTAAATTCCTAGACCATGAAAACTAGAATAAGTATTCTGTCAGAGGATGAAATAATAATTTTATTCAGTAATTACTATTATAGTGATACTATATTCCATAGCCCTCTTTTAGCCTCATAAGATTATAGGAATACCTGATATATTCAGAGTAAAAGTCTATAAAATTAAACGTCCATAACTAATTGTCCATACCACCAGAGTAGGCTCTGACTTATCAAATGATGAAAACATAAAAAGAAGGTGATAAGGAAAGGTATTCTTTTGTAATCCAGTATGATAAAGTAAATTGCTAAAGCAATTATATGAAAAATAAATTCATTCAAAATAATTATCTTAATAAAGACGATTCAAGAAATGGAACAATTTGTGTCATGAATTTTATTCTTGTAATGGTTTCCTTTGGGTTTTGAATCTAAAGAGATCCAACTATTAGCAGATGTCAATTAATAACAGATTTCTCAAATTTAAATTCTTAGCATTTGGCTTTTCCTTTTCAATCTGTGTATATCACACACAAATACGTGACTTAATTACATGAATACAGATGGATGTGCTAGTTTCTAAATCATACATTTCAGGAATACTGTGTCTGAGCTCAGTTCCTGAAAGTGGAATTTGCAATATAAATTTTGCCATGTATTTTCATATCCATAATACTAGACTGTGATACATCAAATAAAGGATTTCCCTGCTCTAGCAAAATGGCAAGAGTGCTGATATTTCCACTTTTATTAGTTTTCTAATTTTATTTCCAGACCCAGAGCTCATTTAATGGAAAGCTGGGTTTCTCGTTCACTGTTACAGGGAAAAGCTCTGTTAAATACACAGAGTCATAACATACTCAAATATTAAAATACTTTGAACAAGGACAGAAATATATTTTCATGCCTTGTGTTGTTAGGAGTAACAAACTTAGGAAGCTTTTGCCAAAAGCTGTGGGGTAGCACAAACAGTAACTTTTCACTAAAAATTGTATTTGAAATTAGTTTTGGAACATTTCTAATCTGCTGAAAGTATGCTTCATGTCAAAAATTTTTTAGATTTTTGCTTCCATGGACAGGGGAGTCTGGGGGGGTGCTACGGTTGATGGGGTCAGAAAGAGCTGGATACAACTGAAGCAACTGAGCACATGTGCACACAAATACTAGCATAACTGATACAAAATTAACCTTCAGTTTATTCTGACTACTACACAAAACAGATTCTAAAGGAATATATGTATTTCATCACGAAGCACCTGCTGCCAATTGGTTAACTTTAATATCTGTGTTTCTATCCAGAGAAGGCAATGGCACCCCACTCCAGTACTCTTGCCTGGAAAATCCCATGGACAGAAGAGTCTGGTGGGTTACAGTCAATAGGGTTGTGAAGAGTTGGACTTGACTGAAGTGACTTAGCACACACAGCAAATCTAACACAACATTGCAAAGCAATTACATTCCAATTAAAAAAAAATAAAAATTTTCCATGAAAAAATATAGTATTTTTCAGTCTCACATTAAATAAACAGAAAAATCGCTTGTAACTCTTTTAGCTCAAGATCTAATAACACTGTGTCCCCCTGGCATTTACATGGATAGGATTTTATCAAATTATTTAATTTAATGTATGCACTTAAAAGTTATAATCCAGTACCAACTTTGCTACCTGAATCACTAAGTTTTGATTTTATCATACTTAAAGGAAGGATTTGGGTTTGAGGATCTCTATAGTTTTTGGTTACTACTTCATTGTAATTTCAAACTCTGCCATAATAAGAATAAAGTATCTTCTTTGCCTGTCAAAACTAGCCTTGTATGATTATGGAAAGGGTCGCTTTTCCATTTCTCTGAATGTTATAGAAATAAGTTATTAATCATAATACTTGAAACCTGAACCCGCGATTTCTCACCTCTTCACACTTGGGGGACAAGCCCCTTCTTGACTGAGGCCTTGCTCCTCACGAGCTGCTGATCAGTTTCTCTGGAGTGACACGGAATCAAGTGGAAGCCCCTGGTAGTGTAAATCACAGTCTAATTCAGTTGCTACTGTGTTGTGACAGTTAAAAATGCTTTTTAATTGTGACTATAAATTATACATGAACAATCCTTAGTGACAGTCTTAATATTACATCAGGTTATTTCACCCGAGGGGAACTGCAAGCATCATCAACATGAGGCAAGTGTGTGTCGGAAACTTTTAAAATAGCAATTTGGGAACAGATAATGGCAGTGCAGTTCTCTGGGTTAGAGTCAGCCCCAGATACTTTGCGCAGAAAGGAGGAGGGCTGTGGATTGTGGGCTATGGATCACAAACACAGTCTTTCTCCTTGTTCTCCTACAAGCTGGTCCTGAAAACAGGATCTGAGATTTCTGTGTGTAAGTTTAGCAGTCTTCAGAAATGAACCACTTAGCCTTAGCCAGGTATTTTAGAGAAAAAGTTTGTGGCCTTAGGAAGAAAAGAGATTTTTCTAAGTAGCTATTTGAACATAGGCATTTCTTAAATATTTCAAAATCTGCATATTCTCAGTTTCAGAGTCATTGTTTTTTAGTTGCTAAAAAACTACGTTCTGCCTGACTCTTTGTGAGCCCACGGACTGTAGCCGCCAGGCTCCTCCATCCATGGAGTTCCCAGCAAGAATACTGGAGCAGCTCGCCATTTCCTACCCCAGGGGATCTTCCCAACCCAGCATATGAACTGGAGTCTCTTACATCTCCTGCATAAGCAGATTCTTGACCACTAGCATCACCCGGGAAGCCTTGACTGAAGTAAGGCTTCACAATCATTATGACTCAAGGTCTTCTTCTCTTAAAGCGGAATAATGTTCAACTTACATAACTGTTCTGAGACTCTCATAGGTCAGCTTTCTCAAGTAGATAGTAGACTGCTGCTGCTGCTAAGTCGCTTCAGTCATGTCAGACTCTGTGCGACCCCATAGGCAGCAGCCCACCAGGCTCCGTCGTTCCTGGGATTCTCCAGGCAAGAATACTGGAGTGGATTGCCATTTCTTTCTCCAATGCATGAAAGAGGAAAGTGAAAGTGAAGTCACTCAGTCATGTCCAGCTCTCAGCGACCCCATGGACTGCAGCCTACCAGGCTCCTCCATCCATGGATTTTCCAGGCAAGAGTACTGGAGTGGGGGTGCCATTGCCTTCTCCGAGATAGCAGATTAGCTAGCATGTTATAATACCCAATGTGTTAGTACTGCTTCAGCTGAAATTCCTGTCCTCTGTGGATGTGGATAAATGTTCCAAGCAGAGGGACTGTCTCCATGCTTCCAATAGTAGTTCTCAGATGCCCTGAGGTCTTTCACAGAAACTCAAGGATAAAGAATACTGATCTAAGGCTCCACAACCCCAATCCTCAATAAAACACTGAAATTCATTTAAAAATTAAAGTATAAACAGATGAAAGAAAAAAAGGAGTACTCTCTCTTTTCTAATGTTAATTAATATTAAAGCAAATAAAAGTACAATGATCAGTCGACGAGCATTAGGTTGCTTCCATGTAACAGCCATTGTAAAAACTGCTGCAAGGAACCCTGGGGTACATGTGTGTCTTTCAATTATGGCTTTCTCAGGGTGTGTGCCCCTTAGTGGCATTGCTACTGCTCCCCAGGAGTGGGTATTTGCTGCAGTAGTGGATGATACAGTAGTTCAGTTCCTAGCTTGACCTGGCTTTCAAAAAGAACACATTTGAGTCAGTCTTAATGAGGTAGATGAACCTAAGGCCTATTATACAGAGTGAAGTCAGTCAGAAAGAGAAAGACAAATATCATATATTAACACATGCCTATGGGATATAGAATGATGGGACTGATGAACCTGTCTACAGGCTGACACAGACATATGGAGATCCAGACAGAGAACAAGCTTGTGGACACAGTGGGGGAAGGAAAGGGTGGGACTAATTGAGAGAATAGCACAGAAACATATGCATTAGTCCATTCAGTCATTCAGCCCTGCCCAACTCAGGCAGCCCATGGGCTGCAGCACACCAGGCCTCCTTGTTCATCACTAACTCCAAGAGTTTACTCAAACTCGTGTACATTGAGTTGGTGATGACATCCAACCATCTCATCCCTGCCATCCCCTACTCTTCCCGCCTTCAATCAAATAAGTCAGTTCTTCACATCAGGTGGTCAAAGTATTGGAGTTTTCAGCTTCAACATCAGTCCTTTCAAGGAATATTCAGGACTGATTTCCTTTAGGATGGACTGGTTGGATCTCCTGGCAGTTCAAGGAACTCTCAAGAGTCTCCTCCAACACCACAGTTCAAAAGCATCAGTTCTTCAGCGCTCAGATTTCTTTATAGTCAACTCTCACATCCATACATGACTATTGAAAAAACGATAGCCTTGACTAGATGGATCTTTACTGGCAAAGTCTTGTCTCTGCTTTTTTAATATGCTATCCAGTTTGGCCAAAACTTTTCTTCCAAGGAGTAAGCATTTTTAATTTCATGGCTGCAGTCACCATCTGCAGTGATTTTGGAGCCCAAAACAATAAATTCTGCACTGTTTCCACTGTTTCTCCATCTATTTGCCATGTAATGATGGGACTGGATATCATGATCTTAGTTTTCTGAATGCTGAGTTTTTAGCTAACTTTTTCACTCTCCTCTTTCACTTTCATCAAGAGGCTTTTTAGTTCCTCTTCACTTTCTGCCATAAGGGTGATGTCATCTGCATATCTGAGGTTACTGATATTTCTCCCGGCAATCTTGATTCCAGCTTGTGTTTCTTCCAGTCCAGCGTTTCTCATGATGTACTCTGCATATAAGTTAAATAAGCAGGGTGACAATACACAGCTTTGACATACTCCTTTTCCTATTTGGAACCAGTCTGTTGTTCCATGTCCAATTCTAACTGGTGCTTCCTAACCTGCATGCAGGTTTCTCCAAGAGGCAGGTCAGGTGATCTGGTATTCCCATCTCTTTCAGAATTTTCTACAGTTTGTGGTGATCCACACAGACAAAGGCTTTGGCATAGTCAATAAAGCAGAAGTAGATGTTTTCCTGTAACTCTCTTGCTTTTTCAGTGATCCAATGGATGTTGGCAATTTGATCTCTGATTCCTCTGCCTTTTCTAAAACTAGCTTGAACATCTGGAAGTTCATGGTTCACTTCAAGTATTATTGAGGCCTGACTTGAAGAATTTTGAGTATTACTTGACTAGTGAAATGTATGCATTACCATGAGATGAAACGTATGCATTACCATGTGTAAAATCGATACCCAGGGGAAATTTTCTGTGTGACACAGGGAGCACAACTGAGTGCTCTGTGACAACATAGAGGTGTGGGATGGGGAGGGACCTGGGAGGGAGGCTCTGGAGGGAGGGGACATGTATATACTTGTGGCTGATTCATGTTGATGTATGGCAGTAACCAATATCATACTGTAAAGCAATTCTCTTCCAATAAAGAAAATAGTTAAAAGTAATATCACAGGAAATTTGAAGAACACACAGCATCACCTTTAAAACCTAAGATACTGAGAAGTAACTGGGGATGACCTGGATGAGTAGGGAAGAGAGAAATCACAAGAACGGGTGGATCTTTCCTTAAGAAACAGTGTCAGCCATAGGGCACCAGCAGAGGGCAGGAGCAATACACACTAGCAAACACACACTGACTGGCACCATGCACTTAACTGCAGACATTTACTGAATGGGGCTTCCCAGGCTGCACTGGTGGTAAAAAATCGCCTGCCAGTGAAGGAGACAGAAGAGGCACGGTTCAGTCCCTGGGTTGGGAAGATCCCCGGTAGGAGGGCATGGACACCCACTCTGGTATTCTTGCCTGGAGAGTCCCAGGGACACAGGAGCCTGGGAACACCTACGTGTCCAGGCAGGCTCACTGACTCTTCAGGGAGAAAGGTGGATGATGCTCAGTCCTTCTTTCAGATGAGCTCGTGTGGGGCCCCTTTCCAGGGACAGACATGCATGATCCCCAGCTAGAGTGGGTCAGATCCTAAACACCACTGGTATGCAAGGTGACCCTCCATTAGCCAACAGCTGAGGTTATATTGACAAATACTAATTACAATCCCACTTTTTTTTTTTTAATTTAGGTGGCTGTATTTTGTGTATGGCTGACTATTTTTACTTTGTAGTAAAACATCCTGCTGGTGATTTGTGACAGTGTTTGCAGGATGATGAATTTGTCCCAATTCTCAGTAGAGTTTCCGATTAGAGATTTGTCTAAGGTGTTGGGTAAAGCAAAAATAGATGTAAAATTATGTTTAACATCACCAAGATTTCTAACAATAGAAGTATATGAATGTTTGGCTTTGTTCTTACATAAATAATCTATCTCCCCAGAAATATCATGACTTCTGTGTATTGCAAAGTTCTCTGAGAGTGGAAATTAGTTGTTGAAGCCAGTATTTCTAACCACTGACTGTGTGTGCACATGCATGCATGCTCAGTTGTGCCTAGCCTTTGCAACCCCATGGACTGTAGCCTACCAAGCTCCTCTGCCCACAGGGTTCTCCAGGCAAGAATACTGGAGAGAGTTGCCATTTCCTTCTCCAAAGGATCTTCCTGACCCAGGGGTCAAACCCCTGTCTCTTGTGTCTCCTGCCCTGACAGGCAGATTGCTTATCACTAGTGCTACCTGGGAAGCCCAAACATTGACCAATATACATCTGAAGTCGTGATGACCTAGTGATTCTGAGAATCTACTGAGGCACACTGATGTACACTAGAGTACGGGAAAGAAATGGTGAAAAGACCAGGACCTGATTGTCTAGAAAGATGCAGTCTTAACCATATAACCCATCACTAAACATCCACTCTTGAGGAGGTCAGGAAAAATGCAAATGGTGTATGTTTGCTATCTCCATGTTATAGGGTCAGTAAATTTATCCATGTATGGATATTCAATGAATATTAATAGATCATTCTATAAGTAAAATTTCCATAATTTTAGAATTAGATGGTAATATTTTAATGAACCTCATAAAGCACGGTTCCAGTTCAGTTCATTCACTCAGTTGTGTCCGACTCTTTGCAACCCCATGAATTGCAGCACGCCAGGCCTCCCCTGTCCGTCACCAACTCCCGGAGTTCACTCACACTCATGTCCATCGAGTCAGTGATGCCATCCAACCATCTCTTTCTCTGTCATCCCCTTTTCCTCCTGGCTCCAATCCCTTCCAGCATCAGTCTTTTCCAATGAGTCAACTCTTCGCATTAGGTGGCCAAAGTACTGGAGTTTCAGCTTTAGCATCATTCCTTCCAAAGAAATCCCAGGGCTGATCCCCTTCAGAATGGACTGGTTGGATCTCCTTGCAGTCCAAGGGACTCTCAAGAGTCTTCTCCAACACCACAGTTCAGAAGCATCAGTTCTTCGGTGTTCAGCTTTCTTCACAGTCCAACTCTCACATCCATACTTAACCACTGGAAAAACCATAGATTGACTAGACAGATCTTTGGTGGCAAAGTAAAGTCTCTGCTTTTGAATATGCTATCTAGGTTGGTCATAACTTTCCCTCTAAGGAGTAAGTGTCTTTTAATTTCATGGCTGCGGTCACCATCTGTAGTGATTTTGGAGCCCCTAAAAATAAAGTCTGATACTGTTTCCACAGTTTCCCCACCTATTTCCCATGAAGTGATGGGACCAGATGCTGTGATCTTTATTTTCTGAATGTTGAGCTTTAAGCCAACTTTTTCACTCTCCTCTTTCACTTTAATCAAGGGGCTTTTTAGTTCCTCTTCACTTTCTGCCATAAGGCTGGTGTCATCTGTATATCTGAGGTTATTGATATTTCTCCCAGCAATCTTGATTCCAGCTTGTGCTTCTTCCAGCCCAGCGTTTCTCATGATGTACTCTGCATATAAATTAAATAAGCAGAGTGACAACATACAGTCTTGACGTACTCCTTTTCCTATTTGGAACCAGTCTGTTGTTCCATGATAGATTAAGTGAAACACTTTTTTTTTTTTTTTCCCTGTCATATCACTGTTACATTGTTTGGGAGGAAATATTTCAGTATCAGTCAACTTCAATCTATCTATAAAATCAAGATAATAATATCTACCTCATTTATCCTTCATTTTCATTCACTGATCAAATGCTTCCTATAACTATCATCCTTTGCCTAGGTTTCTGGAAATAGAGCAAAGCAAAGGACAAGACAAGACACTTCATGGGAAACACAGTAATGTGGGGGTTGTAAGGATGAAAAGATGTAACTAATGGAGAGCACTTAGTGTATAGAGAGCTTTCAATAGAAATTACTTTGCAATTAGTGTTTACTTATACAGTTATTGGGGCTTCCCAGGTGGCTCAGTGGGTCAAGAATCTGCTTACAATGCAGGTGACGTTGGTTTGATCCCTGGGTCAGGAAGATCCTCTGAAAGAAGGCATGGTGATCCACTCCACTCCTGGAGAATCCCATGGACAGAGAAGCCTGGAGGGCTACAGTCCGTCCATAGGACCACAGAGAATCAGAGACATGCACGCATACATGATATAGTTACTACTATCATTATGAAGAGGAAAGGATGAGAAAAAGCATGATAACCTGTTACAGTGTTTATTAGAATAATTCTGGTGCTCATGTGGAAGAGCTAGTTTTCCTTTTGATTTCTGTTGTAATGATAACTCCTACGTCTCTATCAAAAGAAAAGTGTCCTATAAATAACTCTGTCACCTCCTAGAATAATCTCAGTATGCAATTTTGAGAAACTGTCACTGAGTCTTCCCTATGCTTGGCCCATCTTTCTCCTGCCTCTGCATCTGAAGGGCATGGCCATACATGGCAGGGCTGCAAGATTAAGCAAACAAAAGTATAAAACACCCAGTTAAATTTCAGATAGGCAACAAATACTATTTAGAATGTCCCAAACATTGAACTGAACTTGCTTATACTAAAAGTTATTTGTTGTTTATCTGGAGTTCAAATTTAACCTGGCAGCCCCAACCTATAGATACCAATAGATAATCAAAGGTACTCTCACGGAAATTCTGTGACCTTATTAAACATTTCTCAGGTTTGCCCAATGTCAAAAATATTAACTCCAGCATAAAATGGACACAAAAATCCTAGTCATACTTCTCAACTGACAGGTGAAACCCTTTAAATTATGCCATAATATGACATTGACATACGTCACTGGAATTTTTTTCTAAGTGATTTAAATAATTAAATATAAGCACTGAAACTATAATTTATTTTAATATTTGTTTTCTTTTAAAATTAAATTTTATTGGAGTATAGTTGCTCCATAACTATGTATGTATGGCTGAATCATTTTCCTGTACTGTGGTGACTAACCCAACACTGTGGGTCACTGGAATATTTTTGAATGACACTAACACAGAAACAATGATTCTTCCAACCTCACTGCCTTTCCTTTCTGCTTGTTTTTCCAAAGCTATGTGCAGAAATTAATACAAACACATGAAAAATCATAAAACTGCTTGGTCAAACACTTCTGTCAAAATTCGTTAAGGCTGAGTAACCTATGTGGGAGTCCAAGGTGGCAAAGAGACTGAAAAGCCAAGGCTCCACTTCCCCAGGGCGGCCTCCTTGGCCACCTCTACAAACTAGGCACAGCCAGGGATGAGAATGAAGTACTTTTACATCCAGGGCTAGAGGAAAATTTCTGTGCCAGCTCCACAATGCCTTCACTTTCCGAAGCAAGAAAAATAAATTAGGTCAGAAGCATCATAAATATTTGACTAAAATGTTCATGTAACATGGGAATCGAGGACAGAGTGCTTTGTTTTAAAGCCACAAGTGACATTTTGCTGACAGTTGATAGCAGAGGATAAAATAAATGTCAGGCAGGGGACGTGATTTAGGAAACAGGAGGAGCTGTCTGAAAGGACCTGGAAGAACAGACTTATAGAGTGAATTTTATACTAACTGGGTCAACATGTCCAAGCTAGGCTTCAGCAGTAGTACGTGAACCAAGAACTTCCAGGTGTTCAAACTAGATTGAAAGGCAGAGGAGCCAGAGACCAAATTGCTAACATCCATTGCTCAAAAGACCAAATTGCTAACATCAATTGCTCCATAGAAAAAGCAATAGAATTCCAGAAAAAACATCTACTTCTGCTTCATTGACTATGCTAAAGTCTTTGACTGTGTGGATCACAAAAGACTGTGGAAAATTCCTCAAGAGATGGGAATACCAGATCACCTGACCTTCCTTCTGAGATATCTATATGCAGGTCAGGAAGCAACAGTTAGAACCGGACATGGAAGAATGGACTGGTTGCAAATTGGGAAAGGAGTATACCAAAGCTGTATATTGTCACCTTGTTTATTTAACTTACATGCAGAGTACATCATACTAAATGCCGGGCTGGATGAAACACAAGCTGGTATCAAGACTGCAGGGAGAAATATAAAAAACCTCAGATATTAAGTTGAAACTACCCTTATGGGAGAAAGTGAAGAAGAACTAAAGAGCCTCTTGAGGAAAATGAATGAGGAGAGTGAAAAACTGGCTCAAAACTCAATGTTCAAATAACTAAGATCATGGCATCCAGTCCCATCACTTCATGGCAAATAGATGGGTAAACAATGGAAACAGTAAAAGACTTTATTTTCTTAGGCTCCAGAATCACTACAGATGGTGACTGCAGCCATGGAATTAAAAGACGCTTACTCCTTGGAAGGAAAGTTATGACCAATCTAGATAGCATATTTAAAAAACAGAGATATTACTTTTCTGACAAAGTCTGTGTAGTCAAAGCTATGGTTTTTCCAGTAGTCATGTATGGATATGGGAGTTGGACCATAAAGAAAGCTGAGCGCCAAAGAATTGATGCTTTTGAACTGTGGCTTTGGAGAAGACACCTGAGAGTCCTTTGGACTGCAAAGAGATCAAAGCAGTCAATCCTAAAGGAAATCAGTTCTGAATATTCATTGGAAGGACTGATGCCGAAGCTGAAGCTCCAGTATTTTGGTGACCTTATGAGAAGAACTGACTCATTAGAAAAGATCCTGATGCTGGGAAAGAGTGAAGGCAGGAGGAGAAGGGGACAATAGAGGATGAGATGATTGGATGGCATCACTGACTCAATGGACATGAGTTTGAGTAAGCTCTGGGTATTGGTGATGGACAGGGAAGCCTGGCGTGCTGCAGTCCACGGGGCTGCAAAGAGTCAGACTCAAATGAGCGACTGAACTGAACAGAAAGAGAATTTATTAAAGGCTAATTGTTAAGTTTTTCTGTATATTAAAAATTTGTTTTGCATAAGGGTCTCATAGAGTCAGACAGGACTGAGTGACTGAACCGAACTGAGGTCAACATCAAGTTATTTATCAGGAAAGAGAGAACAATAGGAAGGGATGAGGCTAGTAGCAAAAATAGCAAGTTTTTTTCTATTTCTGGCATGCTGCAATTCATGGGGTTGCAGAGTTGGACACAACTTAGTGAGTGAACAACAAAACCAGTCAACCATATTAGTAGCGACTGGGCATCCTTTTTACTTCAGTCCTTAATCTTTCTTTAGCATTAAAGTGAAGTTGCTCAGTCTTGTCTGACTCTTCGCGACTCCATGGACTGTAGCCTATCAGGCTCCTGCATCCATGGGATTTTCCAGGCAAGAGTGCTGGAGTGGATTGCCATTTCCTTCTGCAGGGGATCTCACTGATCCAGGGACTGAACCTGGGTCTCCCGCATTGCAGGCAGAAGCTTTACCATCTGAGCCACCAGGGAAGCCCAGCATTAGGCATCACTTAATTTAACAGTGAGCCTGAATATACATTGTCTTTTTCAATATTTAAATTCTAATGACAGAAGATGTTATATTTATAAGTAATAATAAGTACCTTAAAAGTACCTGCTAGAAGTAACTACTCAGGCCAAAGAATAATTATAATGCTTCCTATCATAAAATAATTATTTAAAATTTTACTATTGACATCAGGTTATCCTATGGCAATTTCTCTTGGGTTATTTGCATTTATCAATCATTATATCTCATGTTATCCTAAAAGAGATACAACTTTAATTCTATAATATAGACATGAAAATGGACATGTAGACTGTTTAAGTCATTTGCCTAAAGCTTCAGGAACAAAAGTATATAATAATCACAGTGCTCACATTGATAACATCAAGAGATTTGAATATCAAAATACTATTTTTCAGGATTAAAAATAAAGAAAGAAAATAATATTTTTATTTCCCTCCTGAGATGTCATATTTAAAGAGAAGAGAATTAGAACAATTAAATGCATGGTCTTGTGAAAATCACCTGACTTTATAGGTTCTAAAAAATATGATATACAGATAAAGGCTAGAAAAATACACCTAAACTACTATCAGTGACTGTCTCTAGGGAAGAACAATAATTCAGCACTGGCCAAAGGGAAAATGAACTCTGAGGCTTTAACTCTTGCTTAAGAATAGTTCTGCCTTTCTACAGTTTTAAAAGTAACAATCATATGTTACTTTTGAATTAATTTTAAATAAAGCAAAGTCTTTACCCTGGACTTTTCCGCTGGCATTAACAGTTGGGTGTTATATGCTAGTTGTCAAAATATTGGAAAGCATTTAGTACATTTATTCTTCTGCATTGCCAAGTGTAGTAGAATATTTGCAAAACATACCGTATGTGAGCAACAGAAAATGACTTGACTTTTCCATCACACCTGTTTGCAGCAACTGCTTTGCTACAAGCATTCACGATAACTTATTTGAAGTCATTATTGGCAACACAAGTGGGATTTTTTTCCACCTTGTTAATGTGTCAACATTTTATTGATTCTAGAAGCAAGTCTGTCATCTTTCAAATTCATTGTGATTCACTTTTTTTTCTCAGAAATTTAGACACCCAAATATAATGACAGCCAAACCTAGTGTAATAAAGCAATATCAGAATACTGTGATTCCATCTGATGGGCATGCAGACATAGTAACTTAGTAATCTAATACTCCAAAAATAAATTTCATTCAATGGAATGATTTTCTTATAGACTCAGTCTAGAGTGATTTGATATCATCATCTGCATGAAAATCCTTGCAGGATTTTGCTTGTCCTCTGACTGCATAAAGCACCATAAGTATGTAATTTCCTGGAAAATAATGACATAAAGACAAAGATGGAAAATTGATTATTCTACACCTTAATAAGAAACCAGAGCAACGCTCACCACAACCTATCTGTGAGGTAAGATATCTTTTATTTATTTTAAATTAATTTCATGCTCCTAAATATCTTCCTGGTTTCAAATTATTTTACTGCACACAGAAAATGCCATTTGCTTTTTAGCTATAAAAATTTACACTTCCTATGATATAAAGTCTGTATTTTTTCCACCATTTTACTTAGGTTACTTTTTAATTGAGTCATTAATGGAAATCTATTAAAATTTAACAACTGCTAAATTCTAAAGACCTCATTAGAATACTCTCTCTCTCTCTCTCTTCTGTTTTTCAGATCACATGAAATACTTACGTCAGGGAGAAATTTCTTTGTTTTACACTTCAGATTGTGTATCTATTTTCTGGCAAAGAACTACTCAGCAAACCACAGAATTTGTTTGGTCTAAAGTCCAGCCCTGGCATGTTTTAAATGAACCCCTAACCAAAGGAAAAGAAAAATATCTCTGGCCATTTTCATAGACATGCATGCACTTCCTTTGTAGAGATTCAGTTCTTATTTACAAACATTGTGTGTTTTGGTGAGGACCTGGCTCCCATGTTTTCCTGTTTCAAAGGAAAGGCTGGATCTCTTTTGTTGCTGTTATTGTTCAGTCCTTAACTCGTGTCCAGCTCTTTGTGACTCCATAGACTACAGCTTGCCAGGCTTCCCTGTCCTTCACTATTTCCCAGACTGTGATAAACCTCATGTCCATTGAGTTGGTGATGCCATTCAACCATTTCATCCTCTGTCATCCCTTATCCTCCTGCCCTCAATCTTTCCCAGGATTAGCATCTCTTTCAAAGAGTTGACTCATCACACCAGGTGGCCAAAGTATTGGAGCTTCAGCATCAGTCCTTCCAATGAATATTCAGGGTTGATTTCCTTTAGGATTGAGTGGATTGATCTCACTGTCCAAGGAACTACCAAGAGTCCTCTCCAGCACTACAGTTTGAAAGCATCAATTCTTAGGCTCTCAGCTTTCTTTATGGTCCAACTCTCACATCCATACATGACTACTGGAAAAACCATAGCTTTCGTTTTTCCTTTGTTAGATCTCTTTAGGACCTTGTGTGAATCCACTTTTCTTATCTGTGTTTAGATTTCAGTGGGTCTGATTGGGTTAGATCAAGAGTTCCTCTTCATCCTCCTGTATCATATGAATCCTCATTGATAGACCCAAGATGGGGATCATCAACCCGGTGAGCTTTTGAGTGCTGACATGTTTGCCAAGCTCTCAAGAGAGAGCTGAGCTGAGAAGTCTCTTTCTTCTTCTGGATTAGGGTAAAAACTGCTGCAACCAGTTTTATGATAACAAAGGGTCCCACATAACTATGGAGAGAGATGATGAAAACCTCAGTCACTTTTAGGATATGAGCCAGGGGATCAAGCCTCACCTGGAGCTACAAATGTCACTGGACTTTAAATTAATGTAATTCAGTAATTCCCCATCACAGTACTTTTTCTTATACTTTGTTTAACTTTGAAGTCTACTTTGAGCAAAAGCAAAGAATCGATGCTTTAAACCTGTAGTGCTGGAGAAGACTCTTGATAGTCCCTTGGCTTGCATGGAGATCAAACCAGTCAATATTAAAGAAAATCAACTCTGAATATTCATTGGAAGGACTGATGCTGAAGCCCCCGATACTTTGGTCACCTTATGCAAAGAGCCAACTTATTAGAAAAGACCCTATTTCTGGGACAGATTGTGGGCAGGATTAGAACAGGGTGACTGAGGATGAGACGGTTGGATGGAATCACCTACTCAATGGACATGCCTTTGAGCAAACTCTGGGAGAAGGGAAGCGTGGCATGCTGCAGTTCCTGGGGTCACAAAGAGTCTGACTTGCCTGAGGGACTGAACAGCACCGACAACATATTCTCTGATATTCTCAGATACATTCTGCCTTTACTGTCACTTACAATGCACAGGGGAGGGTAATGGCGTCTGCATTCTCTCAGATTGTTTCTAGGACATCCCACACAACTTTACTAAAGTAGCCTCTCTGAAAATATCAGTGTGTTGATATTTTCCAACAATCCTTGTGATGAAGTAATGAAACATCTGCTTATGCCATCACATTCATGAACAACTAGGGTCTCTGCCTTCTTCACCCAAACAACTTCTGCTCTCATCATTCTAGACCTCAGAAACTGCGTAAATTTGACCTGCCATGTAGCCTAAACTTTGGTGTCCATATCATTCCATCTTATAAACGTGACATATTTCCAAAATATAAAAATGGCATAATAATGTATGTGTTATTGTAAGACATCAGAGTCTTCCACCATTAATAATTTTTCTCTGTCACAGACAACCTCAATTGTTCTTTTTTGTCTGCAAACTCTGGTTAATTTGTACACTTACATGCACTAATTTTTATATAATCAATACAAAGTTTGAGAAAATTATACATTTCCCCAGTCCTTTATTTATAATTAGTTTCACATGATGCCAGACTGAAAATGAAAAGGTGAATTAGCTAGTTTGTCATTATGCTGTCAAACCTGATTGATTGGCTGTTTTGATATAATGGTTGCACCATTAGCAAAGTATAATTTACCATGACCTAGAATCTTTAGAAAATGCTTTTGTTTGAATTTGCCTTTTAAAAAATATTTTGCTCATTATAAATTGAAATATTCAATTTATTTTTAAATTTTTTTCTTTAAGTTTCTTATTTTCCACCTTAAAATGTCTAGATAATAATTAGACATTTGGTAATTAAGGAAAATCATGAAGACTTTCTGTAGTTTTTCAAAGTATTTAAAAACATAATTAAAAGGATAACTACAATTAAAAGGTTAATGATAAGGAGATAGTTATAAGATAAAAGTGAAAGTGAAGTCGCTCAGTCATGTCTGACTCTTTGCGACCCCATGGACTGTAGCCCACCAAGCTCCTCTATCCATGGGATTCTCCAGGCAAGAATACTGGAGTGGGTTTCCATTTCCTTCTCCAGGAGATCTTCCCGACCCAGGGATTGAACCCAGGTCTCCCGCATTAGAGGCAGACACTTTAACCTCTGAGCCACCAGGGAAGCCCTAAAAGATAAAAGGATATCTCCAAATATTTTGGTTCTGACAGCCTATTATTCAACTTGTTCTCATGTCTTCACTACTGTCTACCTGTAGTAATACATTCATTTCCACAGAAGTGAGGCTGAAATCCACAGAGATGTCACCAGTGTTCCAAAAATTTACAAAGACTACTCAGAAGCATATAAGGCAATATTACAGCCATAAATCCACATGTAAAGGTAGCTACAATTTTCATCTGGGCAGCAAACAAAAGAACAAAACTCTCTGAAAAATATCCACGAGACCCTTAGCTTCATGAACATTTGCAGCCAAAGAAGGGTCTCCAAAATGAATATACATAAACATAAATATGGTTTAATAAATGCCTCAGTGGGTGAAGAATCCATCTGCCATGCAGCGGACACAGGAGACTTGGGTTCAGTCGATGGGTTTGGAAAATCCCCTGGAGGAGAAAATAGCAACCCACTCCAGTATTCTTGCCTGAAAATCCCATGGACAGAAGAGCCTGGTGGGCTACAGTCCATTGGGTCGCAAAGAGTCAGACACGACCGAGTGACTAAGCACAAAAACAAAAATATCAATTCCATAGAAAAAAAGTTTCCATTTTTAGGTATTTCTTTGTAAGAAATTCATGGCAAAAAAGTGGGACAGGGAAGTTAAAGGGCCAGTTAAAGTATATGACATCATGCTAACATAAGAAAACAAGGAAAAAGCAAAGAGGTAAGCATAGTATTATTTTTATTCGTCATGGCATTCTGTTTTATGATGTGTTTTCAAACAGAGTTTAAAATTTGCAGCTCAGTTCAACACAAATCTGTTGAGCTTTATAATGTATTTGAAGTAATATTTAAACTGACATTTAAAATTTTGAATTAGATGTTTTTAAATTTGTGCAGAGTAATTTTGTACTGTAACATAATCCCCTTCCCCTCTTCCCTGTCTACTATTCTGAATATGTTCATTATTTTTTTTTTTTAACATAGAGAAAAGAAGTAAGGTGAGGGATCACAGCTGAGACAGTGCTCAGGGTCAGATATGCATTCCCAGGCTTCAGTTAGGGTAACCTATAGTGAGCCACACAATCATGGATACAGGACCTCAGATGGAAATGGGTATTTTTAAACTAAATAACACATTCTTTCACAGACAAATTCTTCTATTTATAAATACATGTAGGGCCTTTTTTTTTTTTAACCAGTTATATACTGTTTTCCTAATTATCCCAGATGACTGCAAAGGTTTTTATTGTCTACTATTGTGTATATAAATTGTACCTTCAATTCACATACTTTATCTGAACCACTTACACACTGTATAACCTTGAACATGCCACTTAACTTCTCTGCACCTCAGTTTCCTCTTCTCTAAAATAAGAATAATAGCAATCTCTAATAGTATCTATAACATCACACTGTTTCTAAAGATCAAATGAACTAACACAAAGCAAAGAAGAGAATTCCTGCAAAATAGTCAGTGATAAATACTAGCTTTAGATCTTTCTTCTTATTAAAGAATTTTGAGTGAGAGAGTAAAATGAAGCAGAAATGGGAGAGCAGAAATAAGCCCCTACATATATGCTTAAACTAATACATGATAAAGGAACGTTAAATAGTCAGTAAGGAAAGGATAGTCTTCAGCTGATGTATGGCAAAACCAATACAATATTGCAAAGTAATTAGCCTCCAATTAAAATAAATAAATTTATATTTAAAAAAGAAAAATTAATAATACTGGGGAAACTGAGTAGCTACATGCACAAGAAAGAAGTGAGACTCCCTACCACAACACTGTTAATTAGCTATACCTCAATAAAGTACATAAAAAGATGCCCAACATCTCTAGTCATCAGAGAAACGTAAATCAAAACCACAGTGAGACATCACCTTACATTTGCTGGGATCACTGTTATCAACAAGACATGAGATAACAAGTGTTGGCAAGGATGCAGAGAAAAGAAGCTCGTTGGTGGGAGTATAAATTGGAGCCACAGTGAAACACAGTGTAGAGGTTCCTCAACAAATTAAAAATAGAACTACTGTATGATCCAGCAAGCCTGCTTCTGGATGTATATCCAAATAAAATAAAATTGGGATCTTGAAGAGATGTCTGCACCCCTATGCTCATCACTGCATTCTTTGCAACAGCTGAGATACAGAGACAGGAGTTCCCAGGTAGCACTAGTGGTAAAGACCTCGCCTGCCAATGCAGGAGACATAAGGGAGGCGGGTATGGTCCTTGGGTCAGGAAGATCCCCTGGAGGAGGAAACGGCAACCCACTCCAGGATTCTTTCCTGGAAAATTGTATGAACAGAGAGAGGAGTCTGGAAGGTTCCAATCCATATGGTTACAAAGAATCTGACACTAAAGAAGAGACCATGCACACACACAGATATGAACACAGCCTAATTTTTCATCAGTGGATGAATGGATAAAAAGATGTGTATATATGTGTATACACACACACACACACACACACACACACACACACACACACAATGGAATATTATTCAGCCACGAGTAAGAGAAAGGACACCCTACCATTTACAGCAACAGAGGTGGAACTTGAGGGTGTTATGCTAAGTGAGACAAATCAAAGACAAATACTGTATGTTATAACTTATATGTGGAATTAAAAAAAAAAAAAACACTCATAAAAGATAGAGTAGAATGGTGGTTACCAGGGACTGTGGGGTGGGTAAAATGGTCAGAGGATAGAAACTTGCAGTTGGAAGATAAATAATTCTGGAGATGTGATGCACAGCACAAGGATTTTAGTCCATAATATTGTGATTATATTCTTCCAAATTGCTAAGAAATTAGAGAATAATTGTTTTTACCATACAAAAGAAATGATCATGTGGGACACCATGAAGATGTTAGCTAACACTATGGAGGTAATCATATTGCAATATATAAATGCATCAAATCAACAATGTCTATACCTTAAATTTACATACAGTGTTACATGTCCATCATCATATATTAACGCATGTATGAGGAATGTAGAAACATGGTACAGATGAACCTATTTGCAGGGCAGAAATAGGGACGCAGACATAGAGAATGGATGTGTGGACACAGTAGGGGAAAAGAGGAGGTGGGATGAATTGGGATTGAGACTGATATACATGTGCACTGCTGTGTATAGAATAGACAACTAAAGTGGATCACCTCTATAGAGCAGAGAGCTCAGCTCAGTGCTCTGTGATGACCTAGAGGGGTGCATGGGGAGTGAATGGGAGGAGGGTCCAAGAAGGATGTATGTATACACATGGCCGATTCACTTCACTGTACAGGAGAAACTAACAGAACACTGTAAAATAACATTACCCTAAATAAATACATAAACAGTATTGGGATTAACCATAGGGGAAAAAAGGAAAATAAAATCACATATATACTAAGAAGTATCTGTGAAACTCCCACACAAACTTTTCACTATCCTTTATTCCAGGAAAACAAATTTAAGTCAAAGTGGTAAGAATATACCACTAGTAATTATTCGAAAGAAGAAGTTTTAGGTCCTTCCTATCTTCTAGCGCCAGCAAGTCACTGAAATAAATGTATCAGGTGAATGAGGCACAAGGAAGAGTGGCTATGCCTCCTTAAGAGAACTGATATGTATTTTAAATGTTTATTAAAGTACAAGACAGGTTAGAAAGGAGATACATATAGGGTAAAACTCAGCCCATGGGACTGACAGCATTCTAGGACTGATTCCAAGACTCTCTATTTTGCAAATTGGTAAATTATATTACTCATTTACTCTAATGTTACTAATGTCACAGTCCATTCCTTGAAGCTCCTTCCACAGCTGACTTACTATCTGAAACATAGTTTCATTTCCTGTAGCCTCTCCCATCCACATATTAGTCCTACCTTGGGTAAAAGTGAGTAGGCGGTCAGCTAAGTATACTGTATATAATAAGCAATATGGGAGGAAAAGACAAAGTGACAAAGAGAGACAGCCATAGTCCAATTTCTATAGTTATTGCATTTGAATACATGAAAATAATATTAACTTTATTTACTGAGGCTCAGCAAAACATCGATGGAAATAGATATTTAACATATTCCAGTAAAAGAGACAAAGGAAAAGTCAAAGGAAAAAAAAAATCAACAGAAGATATCAAGTGAGCAAGAAAGTAAAACAGAAGAGTTTAGGAGAATTCTCAAAGGTCAGATTTATTAATATATGGTTAGGAATTTGTTACCCAGAGAGAGAAAGCAATTACAGAAGGCATTTGCATTTATTAGTTCCTGCTCCACATATGGACCTAGTGAATGTGATTATCTGTAATTCTAACAGAACACACTTTATTTTATTTTTGCCTTAATTTAGGTTCCTTTGCTGCTACTTACTTCTAGGATGAAACCATGAAGCTTTTTGCAGCAGAGAAGGAGAAACTGAAACAAAAAACAGATCACTAATAAGTCTGGGCACACAAAGGTAACTTTCTTGACTTCTTTGGGGAAAGAGAAGTCAGAATAGAGAAGCACTGTTCATAGAGGAAAAAGTGTTTTTCTAAATTCCTTGACCATTTATTTAGTATATGTACAGATCAACCTACCGGCTCATAGAACATCTTCCACAGGATTTAGACCTTCCTTCTAAATGCACAGAGTCTTCCCAGGTGGCTCAATGGATAAAGACTCCATCTGCTGATGCAAGAAACCCAGGTTCAATTGCTGGGTCAGGAAGATTCCCTGGAGAAGGAAATGGCAACCCACTCCAGTATTCTTTCTTGGGAAATAACATGGACAGGGGGCCTGGCGGGCTGTAGTCCATGGGATGGCAAAGCACTGGACAAGGCTGGATGACTAACACTCACTTTTTCACACTTTTTTAGTGTGTAAACTACAAAAGTATTTAAGAACCTACCGCCTTGTGTTATTTGTACAAACTGTGGTCTGTTAAGTAGCTTCCTAAATTAATTGTAAGCTCTTTACATACAGAGGACTTCCCTGGTGGCTCAGACGGTAAAGAATCTACCTGCAATGAGGGTTTGATCCCAGGTTTGATCCCTGGGTTGGAAAAATCCCTGGAGAAGGAAATGGCAACCCACTCCAGTATTCTTGCCTGGAGACTCCCTTGGATAGCGGAGCCATGCGGGCTACAGTTCATGGGGTCACAAAGAGTCAGACGCGACTGAGCGATTCATGTTGTTACATACAGAAGTTAGAGTGTGTGTCTTTATATTTGTTAACCTGACTAATGTAAGGATAAGCACAGAATCTGTGAAACTTTATGGCTATATATCATGAGATTCCTTGGCCTTGTTATTAGAAAGGAATCTTATGAATTTGCAAATAAGGAATGGGCACCTCTTATCCATTACAATACCATGTATTTCTTTCTTTTCTTTTTTTTTCTTAATGTGTTCAGATTATTTAAAACATGAGATTTCTCATTGCAGATTGTCTGTGTTAAAGCTCTGGGACAAGAAACTATTTTTCTTCTGTTTATAATTACTGTCTAAGTCAGTCATTTAGAGAAGGCGCTTAATGAGATTAGCACATTTGATTCTGTCTCCTGATGGACTCTTTTGCACAGAGGTGTACCATGTGGCAAGCTGCAGGCCTCAGACAGGAGGGTAAATGGAAAGTGACACAGATTGTTTACCACTGTCAGCAACTCTAAAAACACTTGAAAGTCCGTGCATGCTTAGTTTGAGTCATTTAACATATACCAGAACTATTTTGGCTTTTTCATGTTACATACTTCAGATTTTTTTTTTTAAGTGAAAGAACTTTATTTTTAGCTTAGTATAGGGCATATTTGACAACCTGGTCCATACGAACTTACATGTATATCCTAATAATGCTGTTAATTTTGACAAACGAACTTTGAATTACTGTCAATTTTTCTCTCATTGGGTAAGACGTGTGACTATTATTTTATCCCTGGGAGAAATAAATATGACTTATTTTTAATCACTATTTCTTATGCTAACCCTGCATTTCTCCTTTTTTGAGATTCTGTAAATAACCAGGTTCTGTGGGAATTTTCTTTTTGCTTTGCCCTTTCCAATTCTACTTTCATCCCAGTCTCCTCCCACTCTCTATTTTGTCATCTTCCTTGTCTTGCTATTTTGTGCCTGCTTCAGCATCATTCTGAATTTGCACACACAGTAGTTCTCCTTGTTCCAATTAATTGGCTCATCTACTTTAGGTGACCTATTCTCAGGTCTCTTGTGTCAATGAACGCATCTTCCTCCCAAATATTCCTTAACACATAATGACACAGTAGGAAGCAGGATAAGGAACACAGATATCTGACTCAGGAAGTGTGAAGACAGGTGCGAGAACATTATTCTCAGGCTTGAAACACCTAGTGTATCACTGTTTCAGGGGAGGACAACTAACAAAACTATGGTATAGGGCACATCACTGCTGGTCTTCAGACCAACTTAGAGGAGGCATTTGGTTCTTGGTACAAAGTAACATTGTTTTAATATAGTAACAATCTGAGTGTATCACAGAGGCCAAAGAGAGCAGGCTGAACAATAGAGGGTACAGCCAAAAAGACAAAGCCCAAAGACTCAAAACAATCATGAGACCATGCTATCACCCTCAGATCACAAAACTGAATGAAGTAAACCTCTCTTTATTTTTAGGATATTTTGCCCTCAATGAGTGGCATCCAACCTTTGAGGGCGACTTTGGAGAATGTTACTGATTCGTTTCTACAAGGGTAAGTTCTTCACAAATGCCCACCCTCCACCCTGCCACAGGAATAGAATGAGTAGCCTTTGCTAAGTATCACTGTGAGATTAATAAGGAATGCTGCGGTGCTAAGTCACTTCAGTCCTTTCGGACTCTTTTGCAGCCCCATGGACTGTAGCCCTCGTGGCGCCTCTGTCCATGAGATTCCACATCAAGAAATACTGCAGTGGGTTGCCATTTCCTCCTCCAGGGATCGAACCTAGGTCTCCTGCATCTCCTGCATTTCAGGTGGATTCTTTACCACTGAGCAACCAGGGAAATCCAATAAGAAATAGGATATACTAATATTTTTCTCAAGATGAAATAATATTTGCCACAGACAAAATACTTGATAAAACATTTGTCTGAAAATAATACTCTCTTCCATGCAAAGCTGAGGTTTTAGATAAAATGTGTTACTGTCTCCTAGCTATCAGAGCTTGAGTGCTTGCATTCTACTATACATGTTACTGACTGAAATAGATAGGAAATTTTTTTTAAATGGCATTCCTGAGAAACCCTGAGATTGAAGCTGAACTTTAAAGCAGAAAACTTGCCTGTGTTTCCTCATCAACTTGGGAGTTCTGTGAGAGCAGGAAGCACAGTTTATTAAAATGTGTTTCCTTGTGAACATTAGGTGTTTAAATGTTTACTGAATAAATTGATGAACTGTCAATTAGGGTCAAGTGTGTTGTAATAGTAACTAGCTTATATTCCATCTCTAATTTATAGTTTACAGACATATTACATAATTATGTTCAAGGCTATTTTAATCCTAGCTTGAGCTATCAGGCCAGAATTAATTTTGTTAGAGGCAGCTATATAAGACATATAGACAACCTGTACAAAGATGTAGATGGGCTTTCCTGGTGCCATTAGTGGTAAAGAACACACCTGCAAGAGATGCAGATTCAGTCTTTGAGTTAGGAAGATTCCTTGGAGAAGGGCATGGCAGCCCACTCCAGTATCCTTGCCTGGAGAATCCTATGGATGGAGGAGCCTGGTGGGCTACAGTCTGTAGGGTCACATAGAGTTGGACATGACTGAGGTGACATAATACACACAAACACAAAAAGATGTAGGAAAAAGCACAGTTGTTAGAATCAGAACTTGGTTTTATATCCCGGGTCTACTTTTTAAAAACTCGACAATCGTGGGCAAACAGCTTATTTTACTTCAGATTTTCATAAGAAAATTAAGGTAATACATATCTATCTAAAATGCCATTTTGAGAACTAAAAATGAGATAATATACCTACAAGCTCCAGACTTAGCACTGGCATAATATAATTCTCAATAATTATCAGATTTGTTAATGGCTCCTTGCCCTACAATTCGCTTCTCATCATTCACTAACCACTTTTTATGTATCTGAATCAACACCTTATAAAAGCAAGCAGAGACATAAACTAGGAAACAGTTTTATATTAATAGTCATCTTGCAATGCAAAAAAAAAAGAATCTATGATAATATATATGTGAATGTATGGGTTCTTTTTATATTATTGGCATCAAAAAGGTAGCACTATTTAAGACAAAGGTTTTTAGGCTCAAAGAACTCCAATTTGTGAAATTTAATAACAGAAGGTAGAAAAGCAATGGAACCTGTAAAAGGGTTGGAATGGCAGACTGCCTCTGACATTCTATAAGTAAACAAAGCGCTCCCCTGGTAGCTCAGTCAGTAAAGAATCTGCCTACAGTGCAGGAGACCCAGGTTCAACAGGATCTTCCCTGGGTTGGGAAGATCCCCTGGAGAAGGAAATGGCAAACCACTCCAGTATCTTTGCTTAGAAAATCCCATGGACAGAGGAACCTTGTGGGCTGCAGTCCATGGGGTTACAAGTAGTTGGGCATGAATAAGCAGCTAACACATAACACACAATTAAACAAATCATAATAAATGGTTAATACAATGGTCAACTGTGCTAAGTCACTTTAAGTCTATGTGACTTTTTTTGTGAGCTCATGGAGTCCTCCAGGCTCCTCTGTCCATGGGATTCTGCAGGCGAGAATGCTGGAGTGGGTTGTTGTGCCCTCCTCCAGGGGATTTTTTCTGACCCAGGGATTAAACCCACATTTCTTGTGTCTCCTACATTGTCAGCATATTCTTTACCACTAGCACCGCCTGGGAAACCCAAATACAATACAAAGGCAGCTAAATACAATAAATCCTCTCCATACAACACTATCAGGTGATTACCATTTATGCAGGCTAATCCAGGTTTATGAAGGTGTCCCACATCATCATAAGTAATACCCTCTTTCACACTAAGAGGGTGCGCTAGCTTGGATGATAAATAGTTGCTTACCCAGACGTTTGTGTGTGTGTGGGTGTGTTAGTCACTCAGTTGTGTCTGACTCTTTGTGACACCATAGACAGTAGCTCACAAGGGTCCGCTGTTCATGAAGTTCTTCAGGCAAGAATACTGGAGTGAGTACCATTTCCTTCTCCAGGGGATCTTCCCAACCCAGGGACTGAACCTGGGTCTCCCACATTGCAGGCAGATTCGTTACTGTCTGAGTCACCATAGCAAATCGTAACCTAGTAGCAAAAACACATGTGACTGATACTGTATATTTAGCCTATATTGCAAATGTTAGTCTTACTCTAAACATCAGTCAAGAGTTCTAAATATTTCTACTTTATTTTATTGTTTTGTTAGGTAGTTAGAATAAGGAAAAGGAGTCCAGAATGGTGGTGGCTAAAAGACCAAATTAAAAAAAAAAAAGGTGGGGGGAAGCCCAAGAAAATAGAACAAAGGAAAGTCTGAGGACCACAGTAAAAACCTCAGGTAGAACAAACATCATTCTTGGCTATCCCAGTTTACATAGGGCAGGACCAGGGGAAGGAGAAAAAAGCATATAAAAAGAGGAGCCAAAGTGCTAGGGATCTCTCTCTCTCTCTTCTCTTCGCATCTTTTGGGTCATCATGCAGGATGCATTTTCCTTTATTTTCTAAATAAAACTGAGCTGTAACACAGAGCTGTAACCCTGGCCCATCTGAAAGCTGTGATACTGGTCTGCCCAAGAGCTGTAACGCTGGTCTGTCCATCGCTTCCAATTTTGTTGTGACAAGACAGAACCGAGAAAATTACACACTCCCTGACATCTACAAATGTAAAGTTATTTACAAATGAATAATGCTTGATGTGATCAGCATCATATGACTACAAAAAGTTAAAGGCAATGGATTTGAACATTTGTTGTGCAATCCAGATGGATGAGCCTCATTTTGCTTGTTTATCTTCTCTTACAATATCTAATTTGCAGTAGTTTTATTAGTGTATTTGAAACATCAAAAGTTGTATGCAAAACTAGTCTAGTATTTAATCATAATTTTGTTCTCATTTAAAATTAGTTCTGCCAGATTAATTATCCTTCACTCATTATTAAGAGGAAGAAAGAGGTCAAACAGTTGTGTTTGTTGAAAGGAATCACTAACAGCATAGTACTTAAATGGCAGCCAAACTAGATTTAGTGGGTTATCTTATTACCTCACTTGAAAGATATGGTATGTGACTTCAAGCATCTTTGCTTCTACTTTATGAACAGAGATAAACAAGGGTTTCCCAGGTGACACAAGTGGTAAAGACACCATTAAGCAAGGGAGGTAAAAGATGTGGGTTCGATCTCTAGGTCAGGAAGATTCTCTGGAGGAGGAAATGGCAACCGCGGACAGAGGAGCCTGGAAGGCAACAGTCCATGGGGCCATAAAGGGTAGGGACACGTCTGAGGCAATTTAGCATGCAAAGAAGGAAAAGCAAAACAAAACATGTATTAACTGAGAAGGAGAGAGAAGCAGTGGAGGGTCTACCAGCTGGAGCTACACCGTCTCTGTGAAGGTCTGGCTCCACCCCTGACTCATGCTCGATGTACTCATCTTCCTTCACTTCCCTCCCCTTCATATGGCTGCTGACAGATGGTATAAAATGCAATATGTTCTGTCCCTAGTCAATATTCTGCAAGAATCCACTTCTTCCCATGCCACTTATGACAGCACTGTTTCTCTGCTCAGAAGCAAGACTGAAAAGATTAACATTATTTTTGTCTCAGTTATCAGTGGAAGATCGTCAGTCAGTTACTGTCATGGTGACTCTTTGTGACCCCATGGACTGCAGCACACCAGGCTTCTCTGCCTTTTGCTGTACCCCAGAATTTGCTTAAATTCATGTCCATTGAGTCAGTGATGCCATGCAACCGTCTCATTCTCTGTTGCCTGCTTTTGCCTTTGATCTTTCCCAGCATCAGAGTCTTTTCCAATGTGTTGGCTCTTTACATCAAGTGACCAAAGTATTGGAGCTTCAGCTTCAGTATCAGTCCTTCCAATGACTATTCAGGGTTGATTTCCTTTAGGAATAAATGGTTAGATCTCTTTGCTGTTCAAGAGACTCTCAAGAGTCTTCTCCAGCACCACAGTTCAAAAGTATCAGTTGTCCAGTGCTCAGCCTCCTTTATGGTGCAACTCTCACATCCATACTTTACTACTGGAAAAACCATAGCTTTGACTAGACAGGCAGATTTTATTTTTCTGGTCTCCAAAATCACTATGGATGGTAACTGTAGCCATGAAATTAAGAGACACTTGCTCCTCGGAAAGAAAGCTAGACAGCATATTAGAGAGACATCCCTTTGCTGACAAAGGTCCATATAGTCAAAGCTTTGACTTTTTCAGTAGCCATGTAAGGATGTGAGAGTAGGATCATCAAGAAAAGACGTAACCTATAGTTTCTCTTAGAGCAGCTCCCTGGAATCTTGAGTCCATGTAGAGTCCACAGATCCCTGGGAGAAATGTCAAAGGAAATTGGACTGAATGAAAAGCACTCTTTCTGAACACCAGCACTGAATTTTTGAACATGGAGAAACAGAGTAGACCCGTTTGAAGCAGCAACTGCATTCAACATGAAGACAGACTCTCAGCCTGAGGAGGACAAGGTGACTCAGTGGGATGATGGGAACCAGGACCAGGAGGGCAGGCAGAGATAGTCAGCCCAGGGGCCAAGACTGCATCCCCCTCGAGGGAGGACCAACGTGAAACCGGAGAGACTGGGGACAGCGTTGTATTACCATTCCAAATTGGGCTGAGACTTGGAATCATATCAAAACATAATCGGAACACAAGCTCTTAGTTGCCTCCAAGGCCACAGGGCATGAGGAAATGTGTGATTCATAAAAGTGTTCCCTTGCTTGCTGAACAAAATCTGTTTATCAACACCAGATGTTAACAAGGACTGTTCTCCATATTTAAAGCTCAGTATATATATGCTGGTTTTCATTCAATTAAACAGTTTTAACTAAAACTGTTACCTGAGTGAACTTTAGGGGCTGATTATTTTTCAGTGATAAATGGCTCTGCCCACAGTTGCAAGCTAGGCAACCACTGGCCACATAACTTTCTTGGGTTTGATAACCTTGTTGGTGTATTTTACTAACTTTATTTGTTGAAACATGACTTCAGCTATTAAGTCTAAATATTCTACCAAGATAAAGAAATCTGTGACAGTACCAAGAGAAATCATTAAAGTAACTATCAAGTTAACTCATACTTTCACGCTAAGGTAGACAAGACTTAACATTCACCTTACATTTCAATGTATGGTATTTGTGTAGATTTTAGTACATTTATTTAATTCTATGTTTTAATCTCCCTTAATTTAACTTTAGTACAGCTCCAGAAATAGCCACATTATCTAACCATTCTCTAAGAATGTATATAAAATTGGTTCTGAGACATTTTTTGCAATATCAAACTGCCTAAGATAATGAAAAAATCAAAATCTGTTCCACAGCACAATAGTCATCAACAAAGCTCTATGTCTGCTTTTAAAATGACCGCTGCTGCTGCTGCTACTAAGTCGCTTCAGTTGTGTCTGACTCTGGGTGACCCCATAGACAGCAGTCCACCAGGCTCTGCCATCCCTGGGATTCTCCAGGTAAGAACACTGGAGTGGGTAACAAAAGAATTAACATGCTTTGCCAATAAATGATTAATCAGAAAATCAAAAAGAATTTTAGAACCTACTTTTCCAAAATCACTGCAGATGGTGACTGCAGCCATGAAATTAAAAGACGCTTACTCCTTGGAAGAAAAGTTATTACCAACCTAGATAGCATGTTCAAAAGCAGAGACATTACTTTGCCGACTAAGGTCCATCTAGTCAAGGCTATGGTTTTTTTCTGTGGTCATGTATGGATGTAAGAGTTGGACTGTGAAGAAGGCTGAGCGTCTAAGAATTGCTGCTTTTGAACTGTGGTGTTGGAGAAGACTCTCAAGAGTCCCTTGGACTGCAAGGAGATCCAACCAATCCATTCTGAAGGAGATCAGCCCTGGGATTTCTTTGGAAGGAATGATGCTAAAACTGAAATTCCAGTACTTTGGCCAACTTATGAGAAGAGGTGACTCATTAGAAAAGACTCTGATGCTGGGAGGGATTGGGGGCAGGAGGAGAAGGGGATGACAGGATGAGATGGCTGGATGGCATCCCTGACTCGATGGATGTGAGTCTGAGTGAACTCCGGGAGCTGGTGATGGATAGGGAGGCCTGGCGTGTTGCGATTCATGGGGTTGCAAAGAGTTGGACTGGAGAAGGCAATGGCACCCCACTCCAGTACTCTTGCCTGGGAAGTCCCATGGACAGAGGAGCCTGGTGGGCTTCCGTCTGTGGGGTGGCTAAGAATTGGACATGACTGAACAACTTCACTTTCACTTTTCACTTTCATGCATTGGAGAAGGAAATGGCAACCCACTCCAGAATTCTTGCCTGGATAATCCCATGGAGCCTGGTGGGCTTCCATCTGTGGGATCACACAGAGTCGGACACGACTGACGCGACTTAGCAGCAGCAGCAGCAGCAAAGAGTCGGACATGACTGAGAGACTTAACTGAATTGAATATATACATATAGACATATACATATACATATAGACATATATATATATATATATAAAAATAAAGTTAGGGTTATGTTCATTTCTTATCAAAAATATTGAAACATTTTAATGCTCCTGATTTGTCTCAATACTAGAGTTCTTTTGGATAACTCATTGTTACCCAAATACACACCAGGGTTTCTGAACCCTGAATTTTTGTTTAAAACTTTCTCATCTTTATTAAATAAAATGATGCCTATCCCTAAATGGCTCATATTAAAGACTACTTTCTCCATAAAACCATTCTTGTTTTTCCTGTGACAGGTATGTCTTTCCTTCCCTTGAACCCACCTGCTATTTTATATTTGGTCTTTACATTATATTAGTCAAGCCTAGATTCAAATCTACTTCCACACTTCAGAGCTGTTTGAAACTAGATGGTTCATTTAGCTTTCCCTGGGGACTAGTTTCTTTATCTATAACAGACCTTAAAAAATACATTCCAAGTTTTTTAAAGAATCTCCATACTATCCTCCATAGAGCTGTGTCAATTTACACTCCTATCAGTGGTGAACAAGGGTTCCCTTTTCTCCATACCCTCTCCAGCATGTATTGTAGATTTCTCGATGATAGCCATTCTTACCATGGTGAGGTTTACCTCACTGTGCTTTTGATTTGCATTTATCTAATAATGAGCGATGCTTAGCACGTTTCATGTGCTTATTAGCCATCAATATGGCTTATCTGGGCTTCCCTGGAGGCTCAAATGGTAAAGAATCCGCCTGCAATGCAGGACACCCAGGTTTGCTCCTGGGTTAGGAAGATCCCCTGGAGTAGGAAATAGCAGCTCACTCCAGTGTTCTTGCCTGGAGAATTCCATGGCAAGATGGAGGAGCCTGGTGGACTACAGTCCATAGCGTTGCAAAGATGTCTTCTTTGAAGAAAAGTCTGTTTTGGTCTTCTGCCCACTTTTTGTTAGGGTTGTTTGTTTTTATGATATTGAGCTACATGAGACACTTGTATATTTTGGAGATTAATCCTTTGTCAGTTGTTTCATTTGCTATTATTTTCTCCCATTCTGAGAGTTGTCTTTCATCTTGTTTGTAGTTTCCTTTGCTGTGTAAAAGCTTTTCAGTTTAATTTGCTGTTTGATGAAGGGAGCTCAAACCAGTGCTCTGTGACAACCTAGAGGGGTGGGATAGGGTAGATGGGGTGGAAAGTGGGAGAGAGATTTAGGAGGGAAGGGATGTATGTATACTATGGCTGATTTGTGTTGATGTATAATAGAAACCAACATAATACTGAAAAGCAATAATTCTCCAGTTAAAAATGAATAAATTAAAAATAATAATAATTTAAAAATACCGACCAGCAGAGTTATTCTAAGGAACCAAGTGGGAATGTCCTTGGGAACTAAAGGTGTTTGATAACTATGCTTGATTTTCTCCAAGTTTTCTCTAATCTCACTAAAATGAAAGTGAAAGTCACTCAGTCCTGTCTGACTCTTTGCAACCCCATGGACTATACAGTCCATGGAATTCTCCAGGCCAGAATACTGGAGTGGGTAGCCTTTCCTTTTCCCAGGGGATCTTCCCAATGCAGGGATCAAGCTCCAGATCTCCCACATTCCAGGCAGATTTTTACCAGCTGAGCTACAAGGAAGGATGGATGCTATTTGATATCAGGGGCTAGACATTTAATTTTTCATTTCTCATGGTCTTACACACACTCTTTCACAAAAGATATATATATATATATATATATATATATTTTTTTTTTTTTTTTTAACTGTCGGCAGTCCATGGAGTGGCAAAGAATTGGACACGACTGAGTGACTAATACTTTTACTATCTTTTAGTTTGTTGCTGTGGTAGTCACTTATTCTGGTTCTCAATTTCTTTTCTTCTTATGGAAGAAAAAATATTGTGACTTTTCTTGCAAAACACCCTTCTACCTACTGCAAGGCTGCACCCGGAGTAGCCATCAATTTATATGAGCCTCTCCAAGCACATTTAATGGCCAAGGAGTAGATATCACACCCAGTCCTGACCTATTTAATTATTTCCTATCATGATTTTCCCTTAGGAAATTTTTAAAACATGAAATGAGAAATGAGAGTTCATCCTCGATTTGTTTTTGATAAAAACTGTGGAAGGTTAGGCTCAAAAGTTGTTGTTAACCATGTTTCTGTTCTATGAAAGAAACTAATCATCAGTGCAGAAGAATAAAGTTAATGTACACACAGAAGCAAACGTACAGTCCTGAAAAAGAGAATCCTGCTGGCATTCTACATCTGGTGAAGCTCTTCCTAAAAGCCTGGTTAAAGACCTGCCTTCCATATCGTGTTCATTCAAGGTGACCTCAAATTGAAAGACTCTTTATATTTCAGTAACTCTATTAATGATGCCATTGGTACTTCCCTGGTGGCTCAGTGGTAGAGAATCCACGTACCAATGCAGGAGATCCCTGGTCCAAAATACTCGCACATGCTGCAGAGCAACTAAGCCCACAAGCCCCAGCTAATGAGCCTGTGCTCTAGAACCCAGGAGCCACAACTACTGAGCCCATGCACCAGGACGACGGGAAGCCTATGCCCCCTAGAGTCCAGGCTTGGCAACAAAGAAGCCACTGCAGTGAGAAGCCTGCACACTGCCAGGGGAGAGTGGTCCTTGCTTGAGCAACTAGAGAAAAGCCCAGGCAGCAACCAAGACCCAGCAGGGCCAATAAGAATAACAATAACACCATCAGTTCAGTTCAGTTAGTATGCTCACTGGTGTCTGACTCTTTGCAACCCCATAGACTGCAGCATGCCAGCCTTCCCTGTCCATCTCCAATTCCAGGAGCTTACTTAAACTCATGTCCATCAGTGGTGATTCCTTCCAACCATCTCATTCTCTGTTGTTCCCTTCTCTTCCTGCCTTCAATCTTTCCCAGCATCAGGGTCTTTTACAGTGAGTCAGTTCTTCACATCAGGTGTCCAAAGTATTACAGCATCAGCATCAGTCCTACCAAAGATTATTCACAACTGATTTCCTTTAGAATTGACTAGTTTGATCATCTTGCAGTCCAAGGGACTCTGAAGAGTCTTCTCCAACACCAAAGTTCAAAAGCATCAATTCTTCGGTGCTCAGCTTTCTTTGTAGTCCAACTCTCACATACATACATGACTACTGGAAAAACCACAGCTTTAACTAGATGGACCTTTTTTGTTAAAGTAATGTCTCTGCTTTTTAATATGCTGTCTAGGTTAGTCATAGCTTTTCTTCCCAGGGGCAAGCATCTTTCAGTTTCATGGCTGAAGTCACCATCTGCAGAGATTCTAGAGCCCCCCAAAGTAGTTTGTCACTGTTTGCATTGTTTCCCCATCTACTTGCCATGAAGTCATGGGACCGGATGCAATGATCTTAGTTTTCCAAATGTTGAGTTTTGAGCCAGATTTTTCCCTCTCTTCTTTCACTTTAATCAATAGGCTCTTTAGATCTTCTTTGCTTTCTGTCATAAGGGTAGTGTCATCTGCATATCTGAGGTTACTGATATTTCTCTTGGCAATATCGATTCAAGTCTGTGTTTGGTCCAGCCTGGCATTTCACATGATATAGTCTGCATATAAGTTAAATAAGCAGGGTGACAATATACAACCTTTTCCTGATTTGGAACCAGTCTGTTGTTCCATGTCTTCTAACTTAATCTGCCTACAGATTTCTCAGGAGGCAGGTATGGGTGTCTCATATTCCCATCTTTTAAAGAATGTTCCACAGTTTGTTGTGATCTACACAGTCAAAACCCTTGGCATAATCAATAAAGCAGAAGTAGATTTTTTTTTTCTGGCATTCTCTTGCTTTTTCTATGATCCAATGGATGTTGGCAATTTGATCTCTGGTTCCTCTGCCTTTTCTAAATCCATCTTGAAGATCTGAAAGTTTATGGTGCATGTACTGTTCAAGCCTGGCTTTGGGAATTTTGAGCATTACTTTGCTACCGTGTGAGATGAGCGCAATTGTGTGGTAGTCTGAAGATTCTTTGGCATTATCCTTCTTTGGGATTGGAATGAATACTGAACATTTCCAGTCCTGTGGCCACTACTGAGTTTTCCAAACCTGCTGGCATATTGATTTTATTGACTTTAATCACATTGTCTTTTAGGATTGAAATAGTGCAACTGGAATTCCATCACTTCCACCAGCTTTGTTCATAGTGATGCTTCTTAACGCGCTCTTAACTTCACACTCCAGGATGTCTGGCTCTAGGTGAGTGATCACACCATAGTGGTTATCTGGGTCATTAAGGTATTTTTTGTATAGTTCTGTGTATTCTTTCCACAATGACACGCTATGAGTTATGATGAGGGAATTACACATTCATACACGCGCACACACACAGACACTCTCACACACACGTCCTTTGCTAGCTGACACTGCTTAAGCTGCGATGCACCACATGTTGGCACACTTATAACCTGTATAATTAGCAAGCCATAGATATGCGCTATGCAAAGGTAGAACTCCTCACCTCTGTGGGAAATTGGGATGACTAATTATATAGAGTAGTCAGATTGATAAATCACTACTGTAAAGTCTTTAGCGTCATTAAAGATCAGTAGGAAAAGAAAAGTGGCTTTTCGGGATTAGGCTCACGGAAGCAACCTAAGAACGTGCTGTGTGTGCAGATGCTCAGTCATGTCTGACTCCACAACCCCATGGATTCCAGCTCACCAGGCACCTCTCTCCATGGGATTTCCCAGGCAAGAATACTGGACTGGCTTGTCATTTCCTCCTCCAGGGGGTCCTCCCAACCCAAAGTCAAACTTGTGTCCTCATGAGCTCCTATACTGCAGGTGGATGATACTTAGCACTGAGATACTGGGAGAGCTGGGCAACCCTAGAAGGAGCCCATCAGCTCCTATCCAGGGCTGCTAAACTAGGCAGGATTCTCAAAGTGAAGTATAGACAAAGCGATATCCTGCTGTTTGTTTATTTTAATTTTATTCCCTTTCATTATTTTGTTGTTGTTGTTGTTGTTTTTTCAGTTTGCTCCCTGATTGGATGGTTTTAACTGATCTGTTTGCAAGCTCATTGATTCTTTCTTCTGCTTGAACAAGCCTGGTATTGAACCTCTGTATTTAATTTTTCCATTAAGTCATAGTATTCTTCAGCTCTAAAAATTCTGTTCAGGTCTTTTTTGTTGTTTTCCATCTCTTTGTTGTACTTCTCATTTTGTTTTGTTATTTATCAGATGTCATTAAATTGTTACTCTCTGATCTCTCATAACTCTCTGAGCATATTTAAAACAATCATTTTAAATTCTTACTCAGGCAATTCCTTAATCTCCATTTCTTCGGGCCCCTTCCTGGAGGCTTACTACAGTCCTTTGGAGGATTAAAGTCCCAGGCTTTGGACAAAACCTTAAGACCCATGATGTTACAGAAACTAATTTTCTGCTATGCACAGAATCAGTGCTAAAATTAGATGATTATAAAGTAGTTTTTCTTCCATATCTGGCACACCCAATTGGCACTTTCATATGCTTAGCAGACAGTTAAAGTAACAAGTAAATTATGAGCATTATGTGCAGTGTTCTGGGAAGTACAGAGAACACACAGAGGGGCATTTAATTAAAATCTGTGGAATCAATAATAAAGTACTTTGAAATAAGAAATTTCTAAGATTAAACACAAAAGTCAAATAAGGAGAAAAAAAAGTACAGGGTTAGAAAAACTGAAAAACCTCAAATGATATTGATTTTGAGAAAACGTAAGAATTTCATTATGAGTAAGACCAAACTCTGAGTGTAGCTGTAAGAGATGTTAGGTAGGCAAGCAGAGCCAGAGTTACACAGAGTGTTGCTAACTGCACTGGTGCATATCAAGTGCTAACTTTATTTTACCTCATGTTCAAGACTGTGGGCTCCATGTGAAGATCTGTGTTAGAGTCAGGTAAAAATTGTAAGCCAAGAAGTGACATACGTGATCTAATATTTTAAAAAGTATCACTGTGGCCCCTTTGTGTCAGGTCGGGACTCTGACAGCAAATGGTTCATAGGAGCAAGTGAAGGAGAACAGTGGTCTGATTTATAGTTGGGGGAGTTAAGATGAAACAGTGGGGAATTAGAGTTATTTTGTGAGCAGAATAGAAAATGTGATTGGAAGGATGTGGTGAGTGAGTAGAGAATCGCAAGTGACTCCTAGGTTTCTGATTGGAGTTTAGGAGAATATGGTTGGTTCCTGATATAAGACTGGCTACTCTCATTTTTATTTTGCAGAATGTTCTGGCTTATTTTAATACATTTATTATACAAGATGTAGGACTTTTTTGTCAATTGGACTGGAAACTTTTACAGTTGACCTTTGAACAACCTGAATAGGGGCACCAATCCCATCACACAGTCAAACATCAGATTATAATTTACATCCTCAGTTACACATCCATGAGTTCAACCAACTGTAGTTCTTACATTTTATTTTTAGATATCTGTCTTTAAGTGCACTTACTCAGTTCAAACTTGTGTTGTTCAAGAGTTAACAGTAATTTATAGACATCAATTTAGACCGATGTAATTAAAACCAATATTTGACATTATTGGATCTTCTTATCCAGAAAAATATTTTATCTCTAAAATGGTATGCTATTATTTCATCTATAGTTACTTTCACTCCTCTCTAGAGTTTTATAGTTTTCATCATCTAGCCCATATATATATTTCTAAGCTTATTATACCTTATATATTATAAAAGCATTTTATTAAAACAGTACTCTATATATTTTAACTAGAAATCATTAGCAGTTATTTTACATAACTGGCAATAACTGACAATTATTTATTTAAAAATTTGATGATTTTCATATATTTATTTTATAAATTTGCTGGAGTAGGAAATGGAAACCCATTCCAATATTATTTCCTGGAAAATTAAATGGACAGAGGAGCCTGGTGGGCTATAGTCCATGCGGGTGTAGAGTCAGACTGAGCACATGCACACACACATTTTTATAAGGCACCATAAACACAGCATTACTGAAAATAAATTTTAGGTGAATCTTTCTGGTTTTGTAGACAAGTGGTCATAGGGGAAAAAAACCTTTATAGTGTGATATTCTGCCTTTTATTTCACTTTCAAATTGCATGATTTATCTCTTTCAAAGAAATGTTTAGAAATCACATTTCTAACTAGCTTTTAAATAAAATTTTCTCATTTCAATGATCATATATGAGAATTTATTGACTCTTGGAGTATAAAAGATATCTTAAGTAGCCTTCCATTTAAAATTAAGAAAGAATCATTCAATTGGTTAGTTTATGATAAATTTTATCAATGACTTTATAGGATCCATTTAATAGATCACATGATAAAATATGTCATCTAGTTTTATAATTTTAAACTTCCACAGTTTATCTGGTATGTTTTAAAATTCAGTGCTGTATTCTATTGGCTAATATGTAATTTATACTGCTAGATTTTCTTTTCACAAAAATCACTAGTACTTTCTTGGTGAAGTGGTTAGTTTGGTGAGAAGACCATCGTTATATTAAACTTCAGAATTATGTTGACTCTTTATAGTAATTTGGAAAGTTTTCCATGAAGTTTTATGTCTATATGGAAGTTTAAAGCACAACCGTGGGAAGTCTGACATCAGCAAGGGAGTTAGGTCTCAGAATTACTTTTCAATTTAGTTATGCACACTGAACTTTGAACTTCTAAAATAGCTGGGTGTATTGGTCTTATTTGCTTTTGGCATCTAATGTTTAAGATACAAATTTATACAAAATCCATACAGTGCAGTCACTATACTAAACAGTATGTTGGTTCACCAAAAACACTAAAAATGGAGTTGCCACTTGATCCAGCAATCCCTCTCCTGGGACTATATTCAGACAAAGCTATAATCTCAAAAAATGTCTGCACCCTTATGTTCACAGCAGGACTACTTACAATAGCTAAGACATGAAACATCCTAAGTGTTCATCAATACATGCATAGATAAGAAGATATAGTATATATAAATGTGTGTCTATATATATATATTTAATGGAAAATTATTCAGCCTTCACAAAAATGAAATGCCATTTGCAGAAACATGGATGGACCTAGAGATTATCATACTAAGTGAATTTATTATGTTAGTCATAAAAAGAAAGACAAATATCATATTACTTATATATGTGATCTAAATTATGATAAAAATCAACATATATACAAAACAAAGACTCACAAATATAGTGAAGAGATTTGTGTTTGTCAAAGAGAAGGGGGAATTAGGGAAGGAAGAAATGGGAATTTGTGATTAGCAGAGATAAGATAGTATATATAGCACGGATAAACCACAAGGTTCTGTCCTCCTGTATATAGCACAGGGAGCTATATTTGATACTTCATAATAATCCATAATGGAAAAGAATATATATATGTGTGTGTGTACGTGTGTGTATAAAACTGAATCACTTTTTTGTACATAGGAAATAAAGATTTTAAATCAACTGTACGTAAATTTAAGTATAATAAAATCTGGCATTTTCTTAACTACTTTTCCTACAAAATAATCATGAGCATATAGATTTGAGGGACTAGTTCTCATAGTTTGACTACATTTACAATCTAATTCTGTGATATAAGCATAGGGATTATTCAGTAGACAGTATCTTTAGAGACAAGTTGCTATATGTGATCATAAGGGTAAGAACTACAAAGAACACTTATAAAATATATTTCACAAGTAATCAAGGAACCTTACCAGTTTGAAGATAGGTGCTTAACCTTAAAAGTAGAATATTCTTCTATTCAGGTGCATTATTATTTAATATATGCACTTTGTCCTGCTAGGAAATTTCACTTTGGGAGACTTAGTTAGAGATACAGATTTAATAATTCCTGTAAGCTAATGATATGTATCATATTTTGTGCTAATTTAATCATCTATTAAAGCCTTTACAGAAACCTTAGAACAATTAATGTAATATATTAGTTTGCTACCAAATTATAGAAAGATGAAACAGATTGGTAAAATGCAATGAGAACAGATCAAAAAGTAGATCAAAAAGTTTGAAGGCAAAAATAGAGGTAGAATATCTTAGTTATTTTAAAGAAAAACAGGGAGGCAATTACCAAGAATATATGAAGTTTTATCTTCTTTCAAAAATTCTAAGCCCATTCTTTTATTTATAAAGATACTACTTTTATAGTCTTTATCTATAAAATAATAGAAAACCATGTAGTTATCTCTAAGTTGAACAGAGAGGTCTACAATAAATTCTAAAAAAGCAATTGACATTGGTCATAAAAAGACAAACTTATTGATCAGTTGTCCTATACTCGGGCTGAGCAAAAGAGAATTTTCCATATTTACCAGCACTGTTCATTCTGGGGCCTTATAAATTTCAGAGATAGTATTTCATGCAATTTTCAAATGATTAATGTTGTACTGAACTGCAAGTCTTCCCTGATTCCAATCTATAATCCAGTAGTAGGTAGTTTTAAGAGAACTACATGCCTAGATTTATTTTTTAAAAATTCTTTGAGATTACAGTTTTTAAAGTAAAATTTTTGTTCTTTCAGGTAACACAGTACTCCATATTTCTACTGTAAAATATATTTCTGATCTTTATTATGCACATTTTAAAGAATATCACTCACTTTTAAGTGTTCATTTAGAATCAACAGATTTTAATTCAACAGCCAGCCATTTGGTCCTGATGAAAATTCAGATGATATTAGAGTAAATAGAATGAATGCTACTGAAATGTTTAAGACCTTTTATGTTACCATATTTAGTTAACTGACCAAATTCATACCACTAAGAGAACATAATTTAATAAAATATTTTAGAATAAAAAAGTTCACTATTACTTAGCAAAATCAAGATATTTGAAATTCCATTATTACACAAAATGTTGTTGCTGTTTAGTCAGTAAGTCATGTCTGACTCTTTGTGACCCCATGAAATGTAGCACACCAGGATTCCTTTTCCTCTGTTATCTCCTCTAGCTTGCTCAAACTCATGTTCATTGAGTCTATGATGACATCCAACAGTTTCATCCTGTATGGCCCCCTTCTCCTCCTGCCTTCAGGTTTTCCCGGCATCAGGGTCTTTTCCAACGAGTCAGCCCTTCGCATCAGGTGCCCAGAGTACTGGAGTTTCAGCTTCAGTCCTTCCAATGAATATTCATGGTTGATTTCCTTTAGGACTAGCTGGTTTGATCGCCTTGCTGAACAAGGGAGTGAGTTCTTTATAAAATGCTCTTGACCTGTTCATAAGGCATGATTTCAATATATTATCTACACTCAGGATCCCTTGGCCTAGTGTTTTAACTTCTTCTTGAGTAAAGTGTAAATCTCCACTGGGGCTTCCCTGGTGGCCCAGAAGCTAAGGAATCTCCTTGCAATTCAGGAGACCCAGGTGTATTATGTTCTGATACATTATAATGAAAAAATATTTCCCAAATTCTCAAAAATTATATTTTATACATTAAAAATTTAAACAAATTAAAATATATTAGAAATATTTCAGGATTTGGGTATATTTTACTAATAAGTAATTAATCAAGTGCTCACTGCACACTGACATTTTGTTTTTCTATACATTTCAAATCAATAGTGTGGTAATTTTTTCCCTAAAGAATAAAAAATTAAGTCCAAAGAAAAATCATCTTCATTTGTATTCTCTTCTGCAACAAGCCCGCATACAGATATGCTGCTACTAATGGAATATGACATTTGAAAAATTACCTCTCAAATAAAATTCTAATTTATCTCTGCAGACCTCTGACATAACATATATCACCACAAAATAGTGTTGTTTAGTCATATCCTACTCTTTCTGATCCCATGGACTGGAGCCCACAAGGCTTCTCTGTCCATGGGATTTCTCAGGCAAGAATATTGGAGTGGGTAGCCATTTCCTTCTCCAGGGGATCCTCCCAGCCCAGGGATCCAACCTGCCCCATATCTCTTGAGTCTCCTGCACTGGTAGCTGGATTCTTTGCCACTGGCACCACCTGGGATTTACTTAGTGTTTCTCCATTCTTCTCTGGTGGTTCACATGGTAAAGAATTCACTTGCAATGCAGGAGACCTGGGTTTGATCCCTGTATATTGTCAAGGCTGTATATTATTACCATGCTTATTTAACTTATATTCTGGGTTGGATGAAGCACAAGCTGGAATCAAGATTGCCAAGAGAAATATCAATAACCTCAGATATGCAGATGGCACCACCCTTATGGCAGAAAGTGAAGAACTAAAGAGCCTCCTGATGAACGTGAAAGAGGAGAGTGAAAAAGTCTTTCTCTCTTTGATGACTGACTATCCTAAACTGGATGAGTCTAGAGGATGATGGTGAAAGGCACACGGTCTTGTGCTTAAACCAAAGCAATGCAAACATATACACTGCATTCCTTGACCTTGCTTCCTCTTCTCTTATAGGATATTTCTCCTCTAGACTGGATGCTTAATTTTCTCCTGGATGTGTGATAAATGTTATGGTGGTTTAGCTGTTAAGTTGTATCTAGACGACTTGTGACAACACAGATTATAGCCCACCAGGCTCCTCTATCCATGGAGATTCTCCAGGCAAGTATACTGGATTGACATTTCCTTCTCCAGGGGGATCTTCCTGACCCAGGGATCAAACCTGTGTCTCCTGCATTGGTAGGCATATTCTTTACCATTGAGCTACCAGGGAAGCCCATGTGTGATAAATGGAGAAACCCAAATTGCAAGGCTATAAATTCAGAGACTGTGTTCAAATATGAGCTTTAATATTTACTAGCCCTGTGGTGAGAGAAAGTTAAATTAGCTGATTTCATCTTATGCATCAGTAAATGGATTTAATATTGCTTTGCTGAGAAAAAAATATGGAAATATTTGAACAGGGCTTATCTATCTATGCCCAATATCTGGTAAAAATTGTTATTATGGAATATTTAATCAAATGATGGGGTGATCAAATGCTGAGGACTGGGTTAACTTGCAAACCTGAGTTGCTTAATTCTTTCACATTCCAAAGAAGGGTCTGTTTTCAGAACTGTCCCTTGGCTGGCTCTGTAGATATAAAATCTGAGTCCTTGGAATATTATGTATAATATGCATGTTCTGGTATACCTGAGGGCTTGGATCATGTGGAGCTGATTTAACCAGATAAGTGTATCCTGACAATGTGATTAAAAAGCAGAGATAACACTTTGCCAACAAAGATCCATATAGTCAAAACTATGGCTTTCCCAATAGTCATGTAAGGATATGAGAACTGGACCACATCCAACTGAAGAAGGCTGAGCAACAAAGAATTGATGGTTTTGAACTAGTGCTGAAGAATACTCTTGAGAGCCCCTTGGACTGCAAGGAAATCAAATCAGTAAATCCTAAAGGAAACCAGCCCTGAATATTCATTGGAAGGACTGATGCTGAAGCACCAATACTTTGGTCACCTCATGTAAAAAGCCAACTCAATGGAAGAAACCCTGATGCTGGGAAAGATTAGAGGCAGGAGAAGGGGGTGACAGAGAATGAGATGGTTGGATGGCATCACTGACTCAATGGAGATTAATTTGTGCAAACTCCAGAAGGTAGTGAAGAACAGGGGTGCCTGGCGTGCTGCAGTCCCTGGGTCACAAAGAATCAGATGTGACTTAGTGACTGAATAATAACAACAATGAAAACAATATGACTGATGCTGAATGACTGTTTTGGAGGATGTGAGGGAACAGAATGAACAGGATATGCGGACCTCAGGTATGCAAGCAGGTAAACACATACCTGGATTCTAAACAAAACTGTTTTTATATTTCCATCTCCAAGTTACATATTTCCATCACCCTTATAGCATCTTCGGAGAAGGAAATGGCAATCCACTCCAGTACTATTGCCTGGAAAATCCCATGGACAGAGGAGCCTGGTAGGCTACAGTCCATGGGGTTGCAAAGAGTCGGGAACGACTGAGTGACATCACTCACTCACTCACTCTATAGCATCTTAAGGAATGGATATGATATTTTAGAGGAAAATGTTATCCAAGAAAGACAGAATATATTTTAGTCTCCTAACAGCCCTAGACTTCCTACAGAGTTACCTAAAGTGTAGGTTGTTTTTTTTTCTTAGTATAACTCTGAATTTCATAAACTATTACATACAAAATGGTATGACCCAGAAGATCATTTATCATTTTTTCTACCCCTGTTAGTATACAATAGATATGGCTATTAATATAATTTTAACACATAAATGATAGCTGAAAATAATTCCAAAAATGACAATATGATATTTTCATAATTGGTGGTGCTGGTTTCCCAGGTGTTGCTAGTGGTAAAGAACCTACCTGCCAATGCAGAAAACAAGAGAGACACATGTTAGATCCATGGGCCATGAAGATCCCCTAGAGGAGTGCACTCCAATATTCTTATTTAGAGAATCCCATGTACAGAAGAACCTGGTGGAGTATATATAGTTCAGAGGGTCTCAAAGAGTCAGACACGACTGAAGCAACAGCATGCAAGCAGAGTAAAAAGAATTGATCTCATTCCTTTACACAATGTCTACTTGCTAAAAGGTTGTACATTATATTAATAATGATAGTATTAATCATTATTTAATGATATTATTAATCATATAAATGATATTGAGATTAGATATATAATAACGCTTCTTAAAGTGACTGAAGAAGACAATTTATGTGTGTTAAAAGCAAGACAACAGGCCAAAATGGAGTTGCTTATGCTAAGGCCACTTTGGCTCTCCCAGAAATGGAATACTCCATCAGAAATCCCCTGATTAGCACTAGGTAGGTCATCTATGACGAACTCCAAAGGAAATTAACCCTGTAATAACCAACTCATTTTTAGCCAGTACAATTTTCTGATCCTGGCTTCCTTCTGGTTACAAAAATCTTTCATGTTATATAGCTCATTATAACTCCTTTCTATCTGCTAGGAGGGGTGCTGCCTTATTCCCATCTACTTTAGGTGCAAATAGAATGTGTAACTTGCCTCAATTTATCTTTTAAGAAGAGACACAAACTAACTTTTTGCTCAGCCCTTCAGTCATGTGCAGACTCTCTGTGACCTATGTACTGTAGACCACCAGGCTCCTCCTCTGCCCATGGGATTCTCCAGGCAAGAATACTGGAGTGGGTTACCATGGCCTCCTCCAGGGGATCTTCCAAACACAGGAATCAAACCTATATCTCTGGCATCTCCTCAGTTGTAGGCAGTTTCTTTAGCCACTGAGTCACCTGGGAAGCCCATTAGCACACTGCTGCTAAGTCACTTCAGTCGTGGCCAACTCTGTGTGACCCCATAGATGGCAGCCCACCAGGCTCCCCCATCCCTGGGATTCTGCAGCCAAGAATACTGGAGGGGGCTGCCATTTCCTTCTCCAATGCATCAACGTGAAAAGTGAAAGTGAAGTCGCTAAGTCATGTCCAACCCTCAGCGATCCCATGAACTGCAGCCTTCCAGGCTCCTCTGTCCACGGGATTTTCCAGGCAAGACCCCCTAAACCTTGTTCCCATTAGCTCATGGTATCAGAATGGGGAGAAGCAAACCTACAGATCTGCATCCTGGCTACCTTCATAAGGCATGTAACTGGCCTGTTATCAACTGCACACAGGCCTCTGAAGGCCTAGTATCTTGAGCCCTGCAGAGGCCCTTAAGCTGCTGCTGTAAGTGACATATGCAGTTAGCAAAGGCACCAGAATAAAGATAAACACTAATTGAATAGTGTCGGAGCAGCATTTCACATACTCCCATCAGGCACAGGATATGAAGTAAGTGAAGTATAGAACCAGGAGAAATCAGGTCCTATAGCAGAGCTGGTAGGCCCTACGAGTGGGCTGTGCAGGAATGTCCTTGGCATTAGCAGGAAGCCAAGAGATGCACTCCATACCATGGTTCTACCAAGAAATGGGAAGAATGGGGTCTGACTTTGCTAACTTTACTTAACACTTCATGAAGCCGACAGTCTCTGCTACCAAGAGTCTAGAGAACTGCAAAATGGGGCAGAAAGCAGGATGAAGAATAAGCAGCTAGGAAGACAAAAACAGAAAGTGAATAAGAAATAAGCATGTAATTAAACGGTCCAGAGTGGGCCTGGAGTTTGGGGAGTGGCTGATGGAAATACTGCCTTTCTGATCAAGAGGAACTTTTACATGACCTATAAATTTTAGTTTTCTGTGTATCCAACTTGGGCCTAAAAATTTATTTCAACAATATTTTGAATGGCTAATGGTATTTTATTTTATATTTTTAATTGAAATACAGCTAACTTACAATATTATATTAGGCCCATAGATTACACACCGTGCATTTATTACAATATTACTGACCATATTTCATCCCTGTAACTTATTCATTTTAGTTATAAAATAAATAGTAGTTTTTCATCTTTAATCTCCTTCAGCTTTTGCCCAACTCAAAATTCCTATCGCCCAGGAACCACCACATCTTTTCTCAACCAGTGAGTCTGTTTCTACTTAGTTATATATCTTTGTGCTCTTTCTTTGATTCCACAGATGATGAGAACATACACTATGGTCTCTGTCTGACTCATTTAACTTAGTTTAAGGCCCTCAAGGCCCATCTATGTTATTGCCAATGGCAAGATTTCATTCTTTTTTATGGCTGAATAACACTTCTGTGTGTGTGTGTGTGTATGATGTCTTTGTTATCTATTCATTTGTCCATGAACACTTAGATTGTTTCCATATATTAGCTATTATAAATAATGCTGCAGTGAACAATGGGCTGCATATAACTTTTAAAATGAGTGATTTTGTTTTCTTTGGGTAAATATTCAGAAGTAAAATGGCTGGATCATATGGCAGTTCTATTTTTAATATTTTGAGAAAGTTCTATACTCATTTCCATCATGTTTGCATCATTTTATATTCTCACCAAGAAAGCACAAGGGGTTCCCTTTTCCCCACATCCTCTCCAACATTTGTTATTTATAGATTTTTGATGATAGCTATTTTTACAAGAGTGAGGGGATATTTCTTTGTGGTTTTGATTTGCACTTTCCTGTTGATCACTGATGTCCAGCGTCTTTTCATATGCCTTTTGGTCATCTGTATGTCTTCTTTAGAAAAAAAGTTTTATTCAAGTCCTCTGATAGTTTTTCAGGGGAACTGTTTGTTTTGATATTGAGTTATATGAGTTGTATATATTTTTGATATTAACCCGTCACTGGACTTCTCAATTTCAAATATCTTCTCCCATTCATTACCTTTTCAACTTGTTAGTGGTTTCCTTCACTGCATACAAAACTTTTTAGTTTTGTGTGATTCTTTTGTATTTTTTTTTGCTTTTGTTGTCCTTGTTAGAGGAGACAGATCCCAAATAAATTATATATATATATAATATATATTATATTATATGTACAATTATATTACATTGGAGAAGACTCCTGAGAGTCTCTTGAACGGCAAGTAGATCCAACCAGTTCATTCTAAAGGAGATCAGCCCTGGATGTTCTTTGGAAGGAATGATGCTAAAGCTGAAACTCCAGTACTTTGGCCACCTCATGCAAAGAGTTGACTCATTGGAAAAGACTCTGAAGCTGGGAGGGACTGGGGGCAGGAGGAGAAGGGGATGACAGAGGATGAGGTGGCTGGATGGACGTGAGTCTGAGTGAACTCCAGGAGTTGGTGATGGACAGGGAGGCCTGGTGTGCTGCGATTCATGGGGCTGCAAAGAGTCAGACACGACTGAGTGACTGAACTGAACATATAATACATATATTATATATACAATTATATATTATTTTATATTATACATATATATATATAATTTATTTGGGATCTGTCTCCTCTGGCAAGGACAACAAAAGCAAAATTTAAAAATAAAATAGAACCACATTAAGCTAAAAGTTTGCATGCAGTGAAGCATATACACACACATATATATGTACACATATATATACATATGCTCATACAGATAGAGAGAATACTGATGTCAGTGTACGTGCTGCCTATGTTTTCTTCTAAGATTTTCATAGTTTCAAATCTTATATTTAATTTTTAATCCATTTTAAGTTGAGTTTTGTATATATTTGAGAAAATGGCCTAGTTTTACCCATTTACATGTAGCTGTCCTGTTTTCCTAACAACACTTATTGAAGAGACTGTCTTTTCCCCAGTGTATAGTCTTGGTTCTTTTCCTATGGAATAGTTTAACATAGGTGTGTGTGTTTGTTTCTGGGTTCTTCATTCTGTTCCATTGATTTCTGTGTCTTTTGTGCTAGTATCATACTGCCTTGATTACTATAGGTGGTTTTTTTTTTTTTTTGTAGAGTTTGAAGTCAGGGAGCATGATACCTCCAGCTTTGTAATCGTTCTTAAGATGGCTTTAGCTACTCGAGGTCTTCTGTGGATTCATACAGATTTTATCATTATTTTTTCTAATTACATGAAAAATGCCATGTGTACTTTAATAGGAATTGCACTGAATCTGCAAATTGCTATGGGTAATATGGAATTTTGACACTACTAACTCTTCAATAAGCAAAGCATATCTTTCCATTTGTTTCCCTGGTGTCTCATATGGTAAAGAATCTGCCTGCAATGTAGGTGATCTGAGTTCAATACCTGGGTCAGAAAGACCCCCTGGAGAAGGGATTCAACCCATTCCAACATTCTTGCCTGGAGAATTCCATGGACAGAGGATCCTGGCAACCTACATTCTTTACATTTATTTGTGTTATCCTCATATTTTGTCATCAATTTCTCAAGGCTTTCAGAGTACAGGTCTTTCATTTCCTTGATTAAAAGTATCCCTAGGTATTTTCTCCCCTTTGATGCAACTGTAAATGGGATTTTCTTAATTCCTCTCCTGATAGTTTGCTAATGTACAGAAATACAGCACATTTTTGTATTTTACTTTTGCATAAACACAGTTATAAGTTCCCACAGTTTTTTAAAATGGAATCTTTAGGGTTTTCTATATATATATAGTATCATATTATCTGCAAACAATGACTGTTTTACTTCTTCCTTTCCAATTTGGATTTATTTTATTTCTTTTTCTTATCTGAATATTGTGGGTTAGGACTTCTCATACCATGCTGAAGAAAAGTGGCAAGAGTGGGCATCCTTGTCTTATTCCTGATCTTAGAGGAAACGCTTTTAGCTTTTCACTGTTAAGTGTGCAGCTAGCTGTGGGTTTGCCTTATACAGCACTAACATTTCCTGCTGGGTAGTAGTCTTAGCAGGCTGGCTAGAGTGCCAGGTGCTTTTCAACCTACTGGCTCCACATTGGCATCAGTCCTTTAGGAGCAGATTCTGGGTTTCAGACAGTCCTTAAGCTCACCTGGTCATAAATCCCAGCAGTTTCTAAAACCAGTTAAGGATGTTCACCTTCCAAGTGCTGGTCTTCAAGACTGGATGCCCAAGATGGAACTCAAACACCTGCATTCTTACGGAGAAACTCTGTAACATCCTCTTCCACTTGTGTGTCACCCACCAGCAGTTATGAGTTTATCATATCTCTGCCCCTCTTATTCAATGTGCTTTTCCCCCTTTATATCCTTAGTTGTAGACTAATTCTTCTCTTAGTCTTCAGGTCATTCTTAGAGTTACTCTATATTTAATTGTAGTTTTGGTGTGTGTGGGGGGAGAAGATGAGCTTAGAATCCTCCTACTCTGAAATCTTTATCCTGCCTCCAGCAATGGTTTTTTTATACCTTAGTGTGCATTCCATAGTTTTCCTATTTCCTATATTTAAATACTGTTTTTCCAGTTTCATTAAGCAATATACACCTGAATAGCACTATAACCACCCTCAACACATACACAGAAACACACTTTCTTTCTGTGGCAATAGCTTTAGGACAGCTGCTACTTCTGTGCAGAAGAAGGGCATCAGCTGCTTTTACATAAGAGCCAAGGGTCCATAAATAGAAGCAAATCATAGTGTTAAAATGAGAGAAGTTAAAGTAGAGTATGAAAGTGGACAATGGAAAGAGAAGGAATTGCTTGCTGTCATTGAAATCTCACTTGTAACCTGTACTTTCATTCTGTATAAATTTAATTCCAATCATTTCAATGTTCTTTATATATTTTCTGATATATTATATTAAACATTTTAAAACATTCTTTACTTTTTTGTGTGTTATTCACTTAATGGTAATCAACTGTATACTCTGATTTTGCTTTTCAGAACTAATGTACTTTGAAAAACAAAACAATTCTGTTGAGTCAAACACTCAACTTTTTTCCATAATATACTTTCAAATGAATCAAAAGCATTACAATCAAAAGTTGATATTCTCAGTGTTTGCCTTTGAAGAAGAATGCTTAATGCTTTCAAACTCATTAGAAATATCTATTTATACAAGGAATATAATGGTCATCTTGAGCAAATTGATTAGAAAATCAAATTGCCATGGCCTTTCAGATACTTAAAAAGATGAATAAAATTCTTAGCCTTACTTTATTATGCCTTTTAGTACACATTTATTATTCACTAAAAGAGCAAATCTATCCATGGGCCCAAAGCATCCAGTAATTTTTTTTTTTCTATTTATTCTGAAGATGTCTGGCCAAAATGAAGGACATGACAGCATCTTCTAATATAACAAAATAATTCAGCTCATTCAAACTAAACTTAAGAGATATCTGAGAATATTCTTGCTTTCTTCATCTAGCAGATGAAGTTAAAAGAGATTGGTTGATTCTAAAAATAAAGATAATATATAGCTATATCTCAGGCATTGTCAAGAGCAATATACAGAGACTGATGAGCCACCTTCTTCAAGGTTTTAATGAACCTTCTTTCTTGAATCAGTCCTAGAGTCATTTATTTTTAAGGCAATCGGCTACATCTTATCTCTGGGAAGATAGTTTTCTGATCCTGATTCTGCCAGATTACAGAAGAATACGAAATGACAATAATTCTAGAATAAAGCCAGTGATGAGCTAGGTTTGCAATCAGCTAAAAACATGAGATAGAAAAGTGAAGTAGTATGAACTTAGTTCTATAATTTGCAATATGTATTAACTTTGTAGATTAAGGAGAACAAGTGAATATATAAAAATGTTTCTATTTTCACATTAAAGTTTGCTGCCATCTTTTACTTCACTTTATGCCTTGTATATGCTGTACAGTATCAGATGTTCCTGGAGACCTTAATAAAAGGCTAATATTGCTCACAAATGTAGAAATGTGAAATTAAAGCTCTAAAATATAATCATTCTTCACATTGCACTATTTGAGAATCATATCCACTAACTATCAAGGTGTCTATGAAACTCAGAATTAACCCATGACTATCTCCTGACAGAAAATCATGTGTACTATAAAACAAATGGAAACAGTATCATGAAGAGTAGCAATCAGTGTATTGGAAAGTGAAGAAAGGAAAAATAAAGTGTACTGAAACCTTACAGACAATGACTGTGTCTGTTCTTGTAGAAAAATGAGGCAAAAAATACTCCTGCCATTGGCAGCTATGGTGCTAAGTGGGTCAACAATTTATTGGGCATCAGTTATTTCACAATGAGATATTCTCTGCCTGTTTTAATGAGGAACTAGAAACTGTTGTCACAAACAGACCTCAAATGCTAGTTGTCGTGTGTGTGTGTGTGTGTGTGTGTGTGTGTGTGTGTGTGTGTGCTCAGTTGCTCAGTCATCTCTGACTCTTTGTGACACCATGGACTGTAGCCCACCAGGCTCCTCTGTCCATGGGATTCTCCAGGCAAGAATACTGGAATGAATTTCCATTTCCTCCTCCAGGGGATCTTCCTGACACATGGATGCAGGAACCCAGGTCTCCCGTGTTTCCGCCTTGGTAGGCAGGTTCTTTACCATTATCACCATTTGGAAAGCCCATTGTTTAATGAATGCCATTATTTTTTCTTGTTAGCCTAACAGTTCAAAGCATGTACTATGTTTGATGGGTGGATTTCCTTTTATTATAATTCAGTTACTTGGGGCCATTTCATCTGTGACTCTACCATCCCTTCCAACTTCCTGGTCCTCTGTATTTCACTGGCTAAAAGGAAAAATAATTTCAGAGAGCATACATACTTCCTTATGCCTCTATTCTACTAGTAAGAACCAGCTTATGGCCACGAATAAATTCAACAGAGTTGGAAAATAAAACCCCAGTCAGGGAGGCTACTTCCCAATGCCCCCATAATAATGTGGAAAAAGAACCATCCACATTGAATTTAACATTGACATTAACATAAAAATATTATGCAACGTAAAGCCTGTACAGATGTGAGAGCTGGACCGTAAAGAAGGCTGAGTGCCAAAGAACTGATGCTTTCAAGCTGTGGTGCTGTTTGAGAGTCCTTTGGACTGCAAGGAGATCAAACCAGCCAATCCTAAAGGAAATCAATCCTGAATATTCATTGGAAGGACTGAACAACAGCAACAACCTAAGCCCATAGTTAAATGTCCTCAACAACTGATCCAGAATCCAGTCTAGGATCATACATTGTCATCATCATCCAATAGTCACCTTTTATCTAGAAGCCCTTAGTCTATCTCTGCCAGATTTTTTTTTTTTTTCTCAAAAGAGAGAGACCAGAAAGGTTTTATCTTTCAGATGCAAACAGGGATGTTTTGGATGGAAAATTAAAAACACAGAAGCATCTCTTTCCTGCATAACTGGAAGTTTACCAAAGTACCTCCATGCCATTGAGCTGCTAAGCAATTAGATTCACTAATACACAAGCTAGGTAAGACAACAACTAGATCAGCATGTTGGGAAGTAATTTCAACATTTGGATGCTGAAGGTCATCAAGTACCATCCATAGAAGGGATAGCAGAAGACTAATGTCCGCAGCTTTGAGACCAGCAAGATGGTGAGTGTGCTGGTTGCACTATTTTATGTTGATTGCTTGTAATGGAGCAAGAAAGGCAGGAGACTTTAGAGATCTCAGTCAGCGGAAAGCATGCAACACCAATGAACACCCTCACCACAGCAACCATTTCCGACTGAATTGCCTGTTATCTTCACAAAGCAACCCTCCAGGGGCCATTTATTTATATCGTTGTTGTCACCCTGAGAACAGTGCTCCTCCTTCTATCAGGTCTTGGGGAACCATTTTTCCTAAACAGCAGTCAGTGTTTCCCCCAACCTCAGCACCAGATCCAGCACCCACAAGTGCCAAGGGCTCTGGGAGATACTCACCCATCATCACATCAACGAATTATCTCAAGACATTAGCTAAATCATCTAAAGCTCATCCAAACCTCATACCTGAACATGAACCATTTAAGAGGGAAGAGGAAATTCAGATTACTACGAATGGTTCTACATTCTATTTAGAAACTTGTTGGGTATCAAACAGCCAAGTTTTCATAAGAAGGTGATATTGGTACCCATGTTAGTGAACAAAAATGTTTCAACAAGGGAGCCTTGCTTATTTAGGAAGAAAATAGCATCTCAGATATAAAAAGCAAAATGGTAGTTAGGAGATGAAGATAGATAGGCATTTTATTTTAAATACATAACCCTGATCTTCATTGTCCAAGTTGAGAACTGACCCCACACACTGAAACCAGCAAGTGAAAGAAAGAAAGAATGCAAGTCTCCCTCTAGGACTGAACTAACAAATTCTAATGATCAAATGGGCTTCCCAGATGGCTCAGTGGTACAGAATCTACCTGCCAAGGTAGGAGACACAGGTTCATTCCCTGGGTTGGGAAGATTCCCTGAAGGAAGAAATGGCTACCAACTCCAGTATTTTTGCCTGGGAAATTCCATGGACAGAGGAGCCTGGTGGGCTACAGTCCATGGGGTCACAAAAGAGTCAGACACATCTTAACAACTAAACAACAACAATGATCATGTAGTGACCTATCTGTGAACAAACACAACTACATCATCTCTCTGCAGGTCACAGGAGAGCATAAGGGGATTTGTGCCAATACAAGGCTTTGTTTAATTATAGGTATTTTGAAGGTAGCATTTTTTTTCAATATTAAATTCTACAGAAAAAATGAGAGAAAGAAATTTTCTTATGCTCTTCCTCCAGGTGTACAATTTCTAACATCAATATTGACTAGCTGCTGTGGTTTTTGTAACTGATACAAAATCAGCAATAAATTTACTGTTGGTTTCCCAAGGATGAGGAAGTCTTCGGATAACCACTAGGCATCTACTTCCACAGCGCATTCTGTGAATTTACAGAAAACATCTAATTTTTTTTTCACTCAGTGAATTTTCACACACAATATTCTCATTCTCTGCCAGCAAAATATATTACACACACACACACACACACACACACACACAGAGTATCCTCCTTGGATCGCTCAATGCCAGTGTACACCTAGGAAATAACAAACACAAAATTCCAACATCTAAATAAACTAGGAAATACTACAAAAGCCTCTGTTAGGGACATAGCAACTGATATTATTAATAAAATTGGCCTAGAAACATTTACTTTCTGAAATGAGCTATTAATTTTACATATAATCTTAACAATTATGCATTATATGTGTTAATGTTTCATAAACTATATAAGATATTTTAATTTGAGCATGAATTCACTATTCCTTATGACACGATTCCTACCATCTTAAAGCAGTATCAAGTCCCAGACAGTATTTCTTAAGTTCTCCTATCAAATTCCTCAGTGCTGGAGTTAGTAAAGAAATTGTTACATAGCTGTGTGCTGATCAACTGGTTTAAATCTCCCTTTACAAGAATATATCTTGATCTACAATGTCCAGAATTAATCAAAAACTTATTTGGTGTATTATTTGTCAATCTTGTTTTTCATAGTAATGTTAATGTTTTTAGTTTCTTGTTTTAATCCATTTGTATTTTATTGGAATATCACTTTTACAATGGATTTTACATTAAGCTGTTTTCTATTTAGAAGTATAATTCTTCATGCTTTTAACTCATTTTAGTCTATATTAGATCAGTTTGAGATTTTATGTAAATATCTGCTAGCATTATTAATAGTAAGCCACAATTCTGTTAAATATCTTAAGTCTAGCAGAGGTCAAACTTAATTCAGTTTCTGCCCAAAAACCCACCCTTTACAACTTATAGTTACTATTGCCAAAGTGTCTGAGAGTGGTTGTTAAATCAAGTTTAATAGGTATTTCATCAAGATGTCCATTTTGGAGCACATCAAAAAAAGTGTTGTATGGAAGATCTGAATTGGCTAGTAAACAATGTGATTGCTTCAGATGAACAGCAAAGAGACTCGGACATACATAAACACATATCCATTCTCCCCCAAACTTCCTTACCACCTAGGCTACCACATAACATTGAGCAGAATTTCCTGTGCTCTACAGTAGGTCCTTGTTGGTTATTCATTTTAAATATAGTAGTGTATATTTTTATAACTAATATGTGGTAGGGAAGCCAGCCAGCAGAGACACTGCTTTCCAAAATTCCTCAGGGAAGAAATCTTATAGGAGTTTGTGGCCAAAGCCACTCTGAGGACTCATAGCAGAGGTTCTTGAAAAAGGATGCACAGAATTTCAAGGGTCCTGGCAGAAACAGTTTCACTATAATATGAGATGGGTCACCATAATCTTGGGGAAAAAAAAAGATGGGGTTGGTCCTTGCATTTTTAGGAGAAAGTTATCTCTTGGTAGTTTTTCTTTTTAAGTCAAAATCACACAGACGTTTCCAAGTGGAGTTAATGGAAACAGAGGAAAACAATACGATAAAAGGATTTGAGACAGTTCAAAAAAAATGTAGGACTTGAACTACAATAGTGAGAAACAGGAGAATAAATGGTTAGCTCGAAGGGTATTCATGGCAAATTACACTTTCCCACACAAAAGTTATTAGCATTCACATGAGGATTAATTCATGAGTAAAAGCACTCAGAAAAAATATTGGAGGAGTTAATTAATTAGACTTTCCCTAACCTACAAGGGCTTCCCTGGTGGCTCAGACTGTAAAGAATCTGCCTGCAAAGCAGAAGACCCAGGTTCCATTCTTGGGTCAGGAATATCCCCTGGAGAAGGGAATGGAAACCCACTCCAGTATTCTTGCCTGGAGAATCTCATGGACAGAGGAGATTGGCAGGCTACAAGTCCATGGGGTCACAAAGAGTGGGATACGACTGAGTGACTAACACACACCTAAGTGCTCATTTTCTACCAAGACCACTCCATTCATTTTCCAGGTGTGTCTACACATAAGTCAGCAACACAGACCATCAGGTGTCCCTGCCTTCAGGTCAAGCTTTTGTTGGAAAGATGAGGGAAAAGAGATGTGGGGGAGGTGTGGTGGGCAGTCCTAAGATTGCAGAAGAATAGGACAAGGAGACCACTTTCTTCCCCACCAATTCATCAAAAGATCATTCAAGTGCTGAACAACTTCCACAGAACAACTTCTGAACACTGACAGAGGACACCAGGCACCCAGAAAGGCAGCCCATTTTCTTCAAAAGGAGATAGGACAAACTATAAAAGACAAAAAGAGAGACAAAAGTGTTTGGGACAGAGACCCATCCTGGGGAGGGAGCATGAAGGAGAAATTTCAAAAAGCAAGAAACCCTCTCACCAGCGGGTCTGTGAGGAGATTTGGAATCACAGAGGGCAAGATAACAGGGAGAAAGAAAAAAAAAAAAAAACACCACAGAATACGTGCCTAACTGCAATTTCCAGCAGAGAAGAAGCCCAGACACACGTTTCCACCACCAGTGAGCAGGGGCTGGACAGGGAGGCCTGGGTTGCATGCTTAGGTCAAGGGACTGGGCCTGAATTCCCTGAAGACAATCTGAGGGAGCTAATGTGAGATAGCAACCCACCCAAACTGTGGGATAGCCAAAGAGAGACAAAAGTAAAATAAAAGAGAGAGAGAGAAAACTTTCCTGTGAAAAGCTCTAACTTAAGGCTCAGCCTGGCCCACTCACAGAAAAGGATTGAGTGAACAGCAAAGGAGAGCTAGCCTGCTGTGGACCGGGTCATACCCTGCCAGAGGCAGAGAGGCAGGCAGGCAACAGCCAGAGCCAGAAGGCAAGGGGCAATCTCAGACCCAGAGACGGCAACCTCTGAAAACTGCGAGCAGGCTCCCAGTTGCTAACCAAGTCTTCCTGGGATCCTGGAAGGTTGACATCTGCCAGGAGGGTTGCAGCCTGAGATCAACTCCCCAGAGGAGACACATGGCACATCTGGGACAGCGCTCCCACTGCACACCTGGGAAACTGAGCAGCTAGGCCTGGGGAGGTGATAAGACACAACGCTGAGGAGAGTGCACTCACCAAACACCTGGTCACCTTAGCAGTTTGGACCTGGGAAAGGCACAAAACACATGCCCAACAAAGTCTGTGCCTTTGTATAGTACCCAATAACCTGAATGTGAGCAGCTTAGACCTGGAAATTGCACAAAATGCAGGGCCCACTTTGGGCAGCACCCCTGCGAGAAACCTGGAGCCTGAGCAGTATAGGCTGGAAAAGAATATGCCACCATGAGCTGGGTCAAACCCAGTGTGACCCAGACATGGTGAGCACTCCCCACACATGCCACTGATATTTGTTCACAGTGTTCCTCCCTCCCCAAACACAACTCAACAAGAAAGCCTAAATAAGTGACCACATTCACCCCCTTGTGTCAGGGAAGAAATTAGAGACTGAAGAGGCTTGCAAACAGAGGAAGCCAAAATAAACAAAGAGGGGACCCACTCTGGAGGTAGCAGGTGCAACAGATTAAAACCCTGTCATTAACATTGACTAAGCATTGGGAGGGGCCTATAGACCTTGGCAAGAAGTATAAGCTGGAAAAAGGAACTATTTGAAACTGAACTGATCCCACACTGCCCTCAACAACTCCAGAGAAATTCTTAGCTATATTTTTACTATTACCATTTTTAATTATTTTTATTTTTAAGTTCTTTATTACTCCTTTAGTTTTCATTTTTATAATCTACCATTACCTTCCAAAAAGAGACCTTATTTTAGAGCACATTTCATACACACACACACACACACACACACACACACACACACACATATATATAATAATTTCTGTAATTTATTTTGCTTTGCATTTTTAATATTGTATTTTTGAGAGTCTAACCCCTACTCTAGATTTTTAATCTTTGTTTTTGGTACTTGTTATCAAACTTGTACCTTTAAGACTCTAACCTTCAGTACCCATTTTTACTTAGGGGTGTGATTACTGGCTTGATTTCCGTCTCCCCTTTTGACTCTCCCTTTTCTCCCCCAGGTCACCCCTATCTCCTTCCTCCTGCTTCTCTTCTCTGTGGAATTCCATAAACCTCTCTGGGTGTTCCAGACTGTGGAAAGCACATAGGGAATTGATTACTGGATAGATTGCTCTCTCTCCTTTTGATTCCTCCTCTTCTCCTCCTGGTCACCTCTATCTCCCTTCCCCCTCTTCTCTTCTCCATGTAACTCTGTGAACCTCTCTGGGTGTCCTTCACTGTGGAGAATCTTTTCACCATTAATCTGGATGTTTTATCATCTTTGCTCTATGGACGGGGAAGTCTTGAGGCTACTGTAAGAATAAGACTGAAAGCCAAAGGCAGGAGGATTAAATCCAAAACTTGAGAACACCAGAAAACTCCTGACTCCAGGCAACATTAACTAACAAGAGCTTATCCAAAAGCCTCCAAACCTACACTGGAACTAAGCTCCACCCAAGAGCCAACAAGTTCCAGAGCAAGACATACCATGCTAATTCTCCAGCAACGCAGGAACACAGCCCTGAGCATTAAAATGCAGGCTGCCCAAAGTCACACCAAATCCACCGACACCTCAAAACTCACTACTGGACACTTCATTGCACTCCAGAGAAAAGAAATCCAACTCCACCCACCAGAACACCAATGCAAGCTTCCCTAAACAGGAAACCTTGACAAGCCACTAGTCCAAACCCACCCACAGTAGCAACCTCAACAATAGAGAGGAACCACAAACTTCTAGCTGACAGAAAGGCCACCCCAAACACAGCAATCTAAACAAAATGGAAAAAAAAAAGAAAACACAGAGAAATATTCAGCAGGTAAAGGAGCATGATAAATGCCCACCAAACCAAACAAAAGAGGAGGAGATAGGGAGTTTACCTGAAAAAAAGAATTCAGAATAATGATAGTAAAGATGATCCAAAATCTTGAAAACAAAATGGAGTTACAGATAAATAGATTAGAGAAAAGGATTGAGAAAGATGCAACAAATGGTTAAAAAGTACCTGGGATAAATAATAAAGAGTAAATCAATAATGAATAATGCAATAACTGAGATCAGAAGCACTCTGGAGGGAACTAACAGTAAAATAACTGAGGCAGAAGATAGGATAAGTGAGGTGAAAGACAGATTGGAGGAAATAAGTGAAGCAGAGAGGAAAAAAGAAAAAAGAATTAAAAGAAATGAAGACAACCTCAGAGACCTCTGGGAAAAGGTTAAATGCCTCAATGATTGAATCATGGGAGTCCCAGAAGGAGAAGACAAAAAGGAAGGGCATGAGAAAATACTTGAAGAGATAATAGTTGACAACTTTCCTAAAATGGGGAAGGAAATAGCCACCCATGTCCAACAAACACAGAGAGTCCCAAACAGTCCCAAACTCTTCAGGTCAGAAGGGAATGGCAGGACATACTTAAAGTGATGAAAGAGAAAAATCTACAACCCAGATTTCTGTACCCAGCAAGGATCTCATTCAAATATTAAAGGAAAGAAAAGTGAAGTCACTTAGTCATGTCCAACTCTTTGTGACCCCATGGACTGTTGCCTACCAGGCTCCTGTGTCCATGGGATTTTCCAGGCAATAGTACTGGAGTGGATTGCCATTTCCTTCTCCAGCGGATCTTCCCAACCTAAGGATCGGACCCAGGTCTCTGGCATTGTACATAGACACTTTACTGTCCGAGCCACCAGGGAAGTCCTATGAAGGAGAAATAAAAAGCTTTATAGCAAAGCAAAAGCTGAGAGAATTCAGCACCACCAAAACAGCTCTTTAACAAACGCTAAAGGATCTTCTCTAGACAGGAAACACAGAAAAGGTTTATAAACTCAAACCCAAAACAACAAAGTAAATGGCAACAGGATCATACTTATCAATAATTACCTTAAATGTAAATTGGTTGAAGCCCCAACCAAAAGACAGAGACTGGCTGAATGGATACCAATACAAGACCCCTATATATGCTGTCTACAAGAGACCTGCCTCAAAACAGGGGACATATGCAGATTGAAAGTGAAGGGCTGGAAAAAGATAAATCATGCAAATGGAGACAAAAAGAAAGCTGGAGTAGCATATTCATATCAGACAAAATAGACTTTGAAATAAAGGCCATGAAAAGAGACGAAGAAGGACACTACATAAAGATCACAGCATCAATCCAAGAAGAAAATGTAAAAATTACAAATATATACGCACCCAACATAGGAGCACCACAATATGTAAGGCAAATGCTAACAAGCATGAAAGGGGAAATTAACAATAACACAATAATAGTGGGAGACTTTAATACCCACTCACAACTATGGACAGATCAACTAAACAGAAAATTAGCAAGGAAACACAAACTTTAAATGATACAATGGACCAGTTAGACCTAATTGATATCTATAGGACATTTCACCCTAAAACAATGAACTTCACTTTTTCCTCAAGTGCACATGGAACTTTCTCCAGGATAGATCACATCCTGGGCCCTAAATCTAGCCTTGGTAAATAAAAAAAAATTGAAATCATTTTAAGCTTCTTTTCTAGTCACAATGTGTTAAAATTAGATGTCAACTACAGGAAAAAAATACAAACATATGGAGGCTAAACAACACACTTCTGAATAACCAACAAATCAAAGAAATCAAAATATGCATAGAAACAAATAAAAATGAAAATATGACAACTCAAAACTTATGGGATTCAGTAAAAGCAATCTCAGGGGAAGGCTCCTAGCAATACAAGCTTACCTCAAGAAACAGAAAAATAAAATAAATAACATAACTTTATACCTAAATCAACTAGAAAAAGAAAAAAATGAAGAACCCATGGGTTACTAGAAGGAAAGAAATCATAAAAATTAGGGTAGAAATAAATGAAAAGGCAACAAAGGAGACTATAGCAAAAATCAACAAAACTAAAAGCTGGTTCTTTGAGAACATAAATAAAATAGAAAAACCATTAGCCAGACTCATCAAGAAAAAAAGGGAGAAGAATCAAGTCAACAAAATTAGAAATGAAAATGGAGAAATTACAATACAACACAGAAATACAAAGGATCATAGAAACTATTATCAGCAACTATATGACAATTAAATGGACAACTTGAAAGAAATGGATGAATTCTTATAAAATAGTATAACCTTCTCTAACTGAACCAGGAAGAAACATAAAATCTTAACAGACCCATCCCAAGCATGGAAATCAAAACTGTTATCAAAAATCTTCCAACAAAGCCCAAGACCTGATGGCTTCACAGCTGAATTCTAACAAAAATTTAGAAAAGAACAAACACCTATGCTACTCAAACTCTTCCAGAAATTTTCAGAGGAAGGTAATCTGCCAAACTCATTCTCTGAGGCCACTATCACCCTAATACCAAAACCATACAAAGATGCCACAAAAAAGAAAACTACCGGCCAATATCACTGATAAACATAGATGCAAAAATCCTCAACAAAATGCTAGGAAATAGAATCCAACAGCATATTAAAAAGATCATACATCCAGACCAAGTGGGCTTTATCCTAGGGATGCAAGGATTCTTCAATATTCACAAATCAATGTGATATATCACATTAACAAATTGAAAGATAAAAATGATATGATTATCTCAATCATAGATGCAGAGAAAACCTTTGACAAAATTCAACAACCATTTATGATAAAAACCCTCCAGAAAGCAGGTGCAGAAGTAACATACCTCAACATAATAAAATCCATATATGATAAACCCACAGCAAACATTATTCTCAGTGGTGAAAAACTGAAAGCATTTCCCTAAAGTCAGGATTGAGACAAGGGTGCCAACTTTCACCACTACTATTCAACATCGTTTTAGAAGTTTTAGCCTCAGCAACCAGAGAAGAAAAAGAAATAAAGAATCCAGATAGGAAAAGAAGAAATAAAACTTCACTGTTTGCAGATGACATGATTCTCTACATAGAAAACTCTAAAGGCTCTACCAGAAAGTTCAGTTCGGTTCATCATTCGCACAGTCGTGTCCGACTCTTTGTGACCCCATGAATCGCAGCACACCAGGCCTTCCTGTCCATCACAAACTCCTGGAGTTCACTCAGATTCATGTCCATTGAGTCAGTGATGCCATCCAGCCATCTCATCCTCGGTCATCCCCTTCTCCTCCTGTCCCCCAATCATTCCCAGCAACAGAGTCTTTTCCAATGAGTCAGCTCTTTGCATGAGGTGGCCAAAGTACTGGAGTTTCAGCTTTACCATCATTCCTTCCAAAGAAATTCCAGGGTTGATCTCCTTCAGAATGGACTGGTTGGATCTCCTTGCAGTCCAAGGGACTCTCAAGAGTCTTCTCCAACACCACAGTTCAAAAGCATCAATTCTTCAGTACTCAGCCTTCTTCACAGCCCAACTCTCACATCCATACATGACCACAAGAAAAACCACAGCCTTGACTAAATGGACCTTAGTTGGCAAAGTAATGTCTATGCTTTTGAATATACTATCTAGGTTGGTCATAATTTTTCTTCCAAGGAGTAAGGAGTAAGCGTCTTCCAAGGAGTAAGCGTCTTTTAATTTCATGGCTGCAGTCACCATCTGCAGTGATTTTGGAGCCCAGAAAAATAAAGTCTGACAGTTTCCACTGTTTCCCCATCTATTTCCCATGAAATGATGGGACCGGAAGCCATGATCTTCATTTTCTGAATGTTGAGATTTAAGCCAACTTTTTCAACTCCTCTTTCACTCTCACCAAGAGGCTTTTTAGTTCCTCTTTGCTTTATTCCATAAGAGTGGTGTCATCTGCATATCTGAGGTTATTGATATTTCTCCCAGCAATCTTGATTCCAGCTTATGCATCTTCTAGCCCAGCATTTCTCATGATGTACTCTGCATGTAAGTTAAATAAGCAGGGTGACAATATACAGCCTTGTTGAACTCCTTTTCCTATTTGGAACCAGTCCGTTGTTCCATGTCCAGTTTTAACTGTTGCTTCCTGACCTACATACAGATTTCTCAAGAGGCAGGTCAGGTGGTCTGGTATTCTCATCTCTCTCAGAATTTTGCAGTTTATTGTGATCCACACAATCAAAGGCTTTGGCATAGTCAATAAAGCAGAAATAGATGTTTTTTCTGGAACTCTCTTGCTTTTTCTATGATCCAGCAGATGTTGGCAATTTGATCTCTGGTTCCTCTGCTTTTTCTAAAACCAGACTGAACATCAGGAATTTCATGGTTCACGTATTGCTGAAGCCTGGCTTGGAGAATTTTGAGCATTACTTTACTAGCATGTGAGATGGGTGCAATTGTGCGGTAGTTTGAGTATTCTTTGGCATTGCCTTTCTTTGGGATTGGAATGAAAACTGACCTTTTCCTGTCCTGTGGCCACTGCTGAGTTTTCCAAATTTGCTGGTATGTTGAGTGCAGCACTTTCACAGCATCATCTTTCAGGATTTGAAATAGCTCCACTGGAATTCCATCACCTCCACTAGCTTTGTTCGTAGTGATGCTTTCTAAGGCCCACTTGACTTCACATTCCAGGATGTCCGGCTCTAGGTGAGTGATCACACCACTGTGATTATACAGGTTGTTGAAGATCTTTTTTGTACAGTCCTTCTGTGTGTTCTTGCCATCTCTTCTTCATAACTTCTGCTTCTGTTAGGTCCATACCATTTCTGTCCTTTATCGAGCCCATCTTTGCAAGAAATGTTCCCTTGGTATCTCTAATTTTCTTGAAGAGATCTCTAGTCTTTCCCATTCTGTTCTTTTCCTCAATTTCTTTGCATTGGTCACTAAAGAAAGCTTTCTTATCTCCTCTTGCTCTTTTTGGAACTCTGCATTCAGATGCTTATATCTTTTCCCTTTACTTTTCACTTCTCTTCTTTTCACAGCTAATCCATGAATATAGTAAAGTCCCAGAATATAAAATTAACACACAGAAACCCCCTGCATTCATATACACTAACAATGAGAAGACAGAAAATGAAATTAAGGAAACAATTCCATTCACCATTGCAATGAAAAGAATAAAATACTCAGGAATAAATCTACCTAAAGAAACAAAAGAGCTATATATAGAAAACTATAAAACACTGATGAAAGAAATCAAAGATGACACAAATAGATGCAGAAATATGCCATGTTCATGGATCAGAAGAATCAAAATAGTGAAAATGAGTATACTACCCAAAGCAATCTATAGATTCAATGCAATCCCTATCAAGCAACCAATGGTATTTTTCAGAGAATTAGAACAAATACTTTTATAATTTGCATGGACATAAAAAAAAAAAAAACCTAACAAATAGCCAAAGCAATCTTGAAAACAAAGAATGGAACTGGAGGAATCAACCTGCCTGACTTCAGACTATACCACAAAGCTGCAGTCATCAAGACAGTATGGTACTGGCACAAAGACAGAAACATAGATTGATTTAACAAAATAGAAAGCCCAGAGATCAACACACACACCTATGGACAACTGATCTTTCACAGGGGAGGCAAGAATATACAACAGAGAAAAGATAATCTCTTTAACAACTGGTGCTGGGAAAACTGGTCAACTACTTGTAAAAGAATGAAACTAGAACACTTTATAATGCCATACACAAAAATAAACTCAAAATGGATTAAAGATCTAAGCGTAAGCTCAAAAACTATAAAACTCTTAGAGGAAATCATAGGCAAAACACTCTCTGACATAAATCACAGCAGGATTCTCTATGACCTACTCCCCAGAGTAATGGAAATAAAAGCAAAAAATAAATAAATGGGACCTAATTAAATTTAAAAGCTTTTGCACAATGAAGGAAAGGTGAAAAGACAACCTTCAGAATGGGAGAAAATAATAGCAAATGAAGCAACTGACAAACAATTAATCTCAAAAATATATAAGCAACTCATGCTGCTTAATACTAGAAAAATAAACAACCCAATCATAAAATGGGCCAAAGAATTAAACAGACATTTCTCCAAAGAAGACAGGCAGATGGCTAAGAATCATATAAAAAGATGGTCAACATCACTCATTATCAGAGAAATGCGAATCAAACCACAATGAGCTATCATCTCATGCAGGTCAGAATGGTGGTTATCAAAAAGTCTATACACGATGAAAGCTGGAGAGGGTGTAGAGAAAAGGGGACCCTCTTACACTGTTGGTGGGAATGAAAACTAGTACAGCCACTATGGAGAACAGTGTGGAGATTCTTTAAAAACTGTAAATAAAACTGCCATATGACCCAGTAATCCCACTGCTTGACATCCACATTGAGGAAAACAGAATTGAAAGAGACACGTGTGCCCTAATGTTCATCTCAGCACTGTTTACAACAGCTAGGACACGGAAGCTACCTAGATGTCCATTGGCAGATGAATAGATAAGAAAGCTGTGGTACATATACACATAGAAAATTACTCAGCTGTTAAAAAGAATGCATTTGAATCAGTTCTAATGAGGTGTATGAAACTGGAGCCTATTATACAGAGTGAAGCAAGTCAGAAAGAAAGACACCAATACAGTATATTAATGCATATATATGGAGTTTAGAAAGATGGTAACAATGAACCTATATGCAAGACAGCAAAAAGACACAGCTGTAAAGAACAGACTTTTGGACTCTGCGGGAGAAGGCGAGGGTGGGATGATTTGAGAGAATAGCACTGAAACATGTATATTATCATATGTGAAACAGATCACTAGTCCAGGTTCAATGCATGAGACAGGGCACTCAGGGCCAGTGCACTGGGATGACTGAGGGATGGGATGGGGAGGCTGGTGGGAGTGGGGTCAGGATGGAGGACACATGTACACCCATGGCTAATTAATGTCAATGTATGGCAAGATAATCACAATATTGCAAAGTAATTAGCCTTCAATTAGAATAATCTTTTTTTTTTTTTTTAAGAGAGATAGAGTACCTTATCCCTAAGACTTAAATGGTGAGGCTCAGTAGTTTGGGGGTTTAGTCTATGGATCTGGCTGTGTCACACAGGGACATAAGCTTTCAGGTGAGAAAAGTGCCCATGGTTTCTTAAATATATTTATTTGTGGGTGTGTGATGGAAGACTCACACAGCCTTGAAGTATGGAGCCCAGGTCTGAGAGCAGTGCTATTTCTGATCACATTTCCTTTCAAAGCTTTATCTTTAACAGTCAAGATAAAGTCACTCAGTCATTGTGAGAAATAGAATTAGATATTGCCTATAATAGGGTCAAGATTGTAACAGTTACTTTTTCTAAATAAAATTTGTTTCTAACTCTTATAGCATATATTTTACACCAGGCAGCCAGTTACTTTGTGTGCTATGTGGTTAAATAGGAGAGAAAAAGCTTACTGCCATCAAAATAAATATCCCTAGCTGGCAGAACTGCAGTAATTTACCTAGCCTAAGGTCATTCTAAAGCAGTTTAAATGCATCATTAATCCACAATCCTCTAAAACACTAAAATACTTAAATAAATTACAATAGAGGAGGATGAGCCTGAAGAGAGGAAAAACTGTCAAGATATGATACATTTAAATGCTGCCAAAAAAAGTCTTTGAGACTCATGAATAAATTATTGCTAAAATGAAAGACTTGATAAACAGCCTAAAGGACATGATACATCCAGTTTTATTTGGTCAAGAAATATTCATAAAATGAACCTGGATTTCACCCTTCTGCATGTACATTCTCATCACTTAGATTTAACCTTGCTAACTCAAAAGTGTCAGGTTCCTTTACTTCCTTTTTCTTATTCCAGTCTTTATTCTCTTTATTGCAATCTTTTTATTACTAACAATTGGTAGGATACATCAAACGTGTGTGTGTGTGTGTGTGTGTGTGTGTGTGTGTGTGTGTTGGAAGTTCAGTGGCATGGGTGGGGTTGTTGTTGCTCTTTAGTCATTTAGTTGTTAAGTTGTATCTGACTCTTTTGTGATCCCATGACTATAGCCTGTGAGGCTTCTCCATCCATGTAATTTTCCAGGCAAGAATACTAGATAGGCTTGTCATTTCCTACTCCAGGGGATCTTCCTGACCCAGGGATTGAGCTCCTGCATCTCCTGCATTGGCAGGCAGATTCTTTACCATTGGTGCCTCCTTGGAAGTTCTTGATCTTGTAAGGAGCCAAGATGATGCTTAGATCTGGATTGTATAAACTGAAAATAATACGTCATTTGATGTCTAGCCCTCTGTCTCAAAACATAATTACCTATGCCTGGACTTCTAACAGGGAGAGTAGTTCTCAGAACTTTCTGAGACACTCTTCCCAGGTTATAATCCTCAAATCTGGCTTGAGTAAAATTTTCCATTAATTTCTTAGATCAATTGATTATTCTCTCAGTGACACAGTGTGGGCCTCCTCACCCTGTATGGGCTCTAACTCTTCACTCCGGACCTCAAAGTGGATGCTAACCAACCATGCCAGGCCCCACCAACACCTAGGTACTTGAACTGTTTAGGAAGGGAAAGAGTAAAGGAAGGGAATGCTTGCTAGGATTTTAAAGAAACAAACAATGAAGATATTCTATTTTTTGCTCTTTTTACTATGATTTAACCTCAGTAAATTTTAAAGGTATGTGAAGTGAAGTGAAAGTCACTCAGTTACGTCCAACACTTAGTAATTCCATGGACTGTGCAGTCCACAGGATTCTCAGACCAGAATGCTGGACTGGGTAGCCTTTCCCTTCTCCAGGGGACCTTCCCAATCCAGGGATCAAACCCAGGTCTTCTGCATTGCAGGCAGATTCTTTACCAACTGAGCCACCAGGGAAGACCTTTAAAGGTATAACAGTACATAATAAGTGACAGGAGTCCTGGAGCAATGTAACCTGATTGTTGCTTTCTGGATGTGTCATAAAGAATTTAACAGGTCTTTACTCCCAGTTTCTCTAAATCTTTGATCTTGCTCAAGTGATGAAATAAATGCATATCATTAGATTTACTTTGTAATTCATGATGAGTCTGGAGGTCATTTCTGCCTAAGTAACTTGAGGTACCTGAGTTTTTTTCTTTGCCTTTTTTTTTTTTTTAATTGATTTGGCTGCATGAAGTCTTAGTTATGATATGCAGGATCTTCCCCCCCACCTCCTTTGGCTGTGGCACTGAGGCATGTCACTCTGTTTGTTTAATCTATACACTGAGCATATCTTGAGAAATTCTGGGCTGGAAGAGTTGCAAGCTGGAATCAAGACAGGTGGGAGAAACATCAGCAACCTCAGATATGCAGATGATAACAATCTAATGGCAGAAAACAAAGAGAAACTAAAGAGCCTCTTGATGAGGGGGAAAGAAGATAGTAAAAGAGCTGGTTTAAAACAAAACAAAAAACTAAGATCAATGGCATCTGGTCATAGTAGTGTTAGTCACTCAGTCATGTCCAACTCTGCGACCCCATAAACTGTAGCCCTCTAGGCTCCAGGTAAGAATACTGGAGTAGTTTGCCATTCCCTTCTCCAGAGGATCTTCCCACCCAAGGATCGAACCTGGGTATCCTGCACTGTAGGCAGAGTCTTATCTGAGCTGCAGGGAAGGTCTGGCCCCATTACTTCATGGCAAACAGAGAGCGGAAAGCTGGAAGTAGTGACAGATTTCCTCTTCTTGAACTCTAAAATCACTGTGGGTGGTGACTGCAGCCATGAAATCACGAGATGTTTGCTTCTTGGCAGAAAAGCTATGACAAATCTAGATGTTGTATTGAAAAGCAGAGACGTTACTCTGCCAATAAAGATTCATCTAGTTAAGGCTATGGTCTTCCCAGTGGTCATGTATGTTGTAAGAGCTGGACTATAAAGAAGGTGGAGCACCAAAAAATTGATGCTTTCGAACTGTGGTGTTGAAGACTCCTGAGGGTCCAATGGACATCAAGGAGCTCAAATTAGCCAATCTTAAGGGAAATCAACCCTGAATACTCATTGGACGGACTGATGCTGAAGCTGAAGCTCCAGTATTTTGGTCACCTGATGCGAACAGCTGAATCACTGGGAAATTCCCTGATGCTGTTAAAGATTGAGGGCAGAAGGAGGAGAGGGTGTCAGAGCATGACATAGTTGGACGGGATCACTGATGTAATGGATATGAACTTGGGCAAACTTTGGGAGATGATGAGGGATAGGGAGGCCTGGAGTGCTGCAGTCCATGGGGTCACAAAGAGTTGGATATGACTAGGAGACTGAACAACAACCACAACAGCAACAACTGAGTCATGTGGGATCTAGTTTCCTGACCAGGGATCAAACCTGGGCTCCTGCTTGGGGATCTCAGAGTCTTAGCCACTGGACCACTAAGGAGGCCCCAGAGAGCTTTAGTTTAAATAATGAGGTAGCTCTGGAAGGGTACTGACAGTGTGAAGAAAAAAGCCCTGGGATTAGATAGAGGCTTTGAGACCACTGTCCTCAGCCTGACCTCTGGAAAGGAGCGGGGCTAGGGTTGAGTTCTTGTCTTGAGTGTGGCCTGGGGGCCAATGTCTCAATGGCCGTGCTGTCAATGAACCCAACACAACCTCTGGACACAATGCTTGGGGAGCCTCCTTAGTCGGAGATACTACGTAGGCACATTGCAAGGCCACAAGGATGATGAGTCCCACTCCTGGGGTTGGAGAGTGGAAGCTATGTTTTTGGGATCCTTCCAGGCCTTGCACTGTGTGTCTCTTCCTCTGGCCAGTTCTGATTTGTTTACTTTTGCTATAATGAAAGTACAACCTTAAGTGAATCTCTTTTTTGAATTCTGTAAGACTTAAAGCAAATTAATGAAACTTAGGGGATAGTCCGCTGGTCAGAAGTGCGGTGTCCTGGGGACCCCAGATCTTGCCGTTGCCGCACTGTGACATGAGAACAGTCTTATGGGGAGCTGCCCTGTGCTTTTCCTATGGAATGTGGCCTGTCTCTGGGGAGCTGGGGTCAGACGTCATTGCACTGATAACTGGGGAAACTTTATAGAATTTGCTTTTGTGACCCCAGGGACTGTTTCCAAAGATGAGAATAGGTACGTTAGACTTCCACATCTCTTTAATATCTTACACATTTTCTAAAAAATAAGCAATCATAGAAATAAAGCTATTGTGATTGGCGCTTGACCAGCCAGTCCACTGTCGCTGTTGCCCTAAAGTTCGTAAGTTCATTTCCGAATTGGTGAAAACTGGACATGACTGACCGAAGAATGAGTGAATTGTTCCCAAAAATATGGGACATAAAATTAGAAGAAATAATTAGTTATTCTCACAAAATTAAAAATATACATTTCCATCAAGCACTTTTGTTAAGTCAGAGATCTGCTAGAACTGATACCAAGGTCTCTATCTCAGCCTCCACCCAGTGGAGGCAATACTAGATGACAAAGGGTGTAAAGGAAGGAAATTCTTATTCTCATGACTTTATTATTTTGTGACACTACATGGATAAATGATGAATCTACCCTTCTCTTCAGTTCCAAATATTACATAAATCAAATGAATACACAAATTGCAGTCAATATTCCTCCTCCTCCTTCTCCTATCAACTGATGGCAAATGACATTGCAAAAATTTTCCAGTTTTTTTTAATCTTTTTCAACAAACCAATTATGTTTATTATTCTATTGTCTGTGGTTATTTTAAAATGAGAAAAGTAATGATATGGTTTAAACATTGTCTTTATTTTTATTTTTATTTTTTGCTATTTCTTTTTATTTTTTTAATTAATTTATTTTTTAATTACAATACTGTATTTGTTTTGCCATACATTGACACGAATCAGCCATAGGTAAACATTGTCTTTAAAATGACAAGATATCTTATGAAATTTACTTAACCATTAGTTGGGTAATTATGGACATACACTGGTAAAAATGTAGGATAATAATTTAAATGATTATTAATTTAATATAAAATTTTTGTTTTCTCACTATGTTACAGTGAATACATGCATGTGTGCAGAGTTGACTCAGTCATGTTGGACTCTTTTGAGACCCTATGCACTGTAGCCCACTAGCCTCCTCTATCCATTCGATTTCCCAGGCAAGGATTCTGGAGTAGTTTGTCATTTCCTCCTCCAGGGGATCTTCCCCACCCAGGGATTGAACTTCAGTCTTCTGAGCTTTCTGCCTAGGCAGGTAGGTTCTTTACCACTAGTGCCATAAATAATAAAATATAATATAAAAATCTAAGCCATTACAGATATCAAATTGTGAACTAATTTGCCAAGCTACATATTTTACAGCTGATTCATATTATTAATCTATAGGTATAAACTATTGCTAAGCTATAAGACCTAAATAAAAATGCACAATAACCTAGCATCTCAGTTCAGAAACTCAGTTGTGTTTGATTCTTTGTGACCGCGTGGACTGCAGAATGTGAGGCTTCCTGGAGTTCTATCACCAACTCCCAGAGTTTGCTCAAACTCATATCCATCAATGCGATCTAACCATCTCATTCTCTGTTGTCCCCTTCTCCCCCTGCCTTCAATTTTTCCCAACATCAGGGTCTTTTCCAATGAGTCAGTTTTTCACATCAGGTGGCCACAGTATTGGAGCTTCAGTATCAGTCTTTCCAATAAACATTCAGAAGGACTGAATTCTTTTAGGATTGACTGATTGGATCTCTTTGCAATACAAGGGACTCTCAAGGGTCTTCTCCAACACCACAGTTCAAAAGCATCAATTCTTTAGTGCTCAGCTTTCTTTATGGTCTAGTTCTCCCATCCATACATAACTGCTGGAAAAACCATAGTTTTGACTAGACCGACCTTTGTCAGCAAAGTAATGTCTCTGCTTTTAATATACTGTCGAGATTGGTCATAGCTTTTCTTCCAAGCAGCAAACATCTTTTCATTTCATGGCTTCAGTTACCATCTGCAGGGATTGTGGAGAACAAGAAAATAACCTAGCATCTAACACACATTAAATAATAAATAGTAAAGCATATCTATCATATCACATATGCAAAGACAGACATATATACACACTTGCATAACCAAACAAGCTAGTTGAACTTAGAAACATGTTTTCTATTTTTCTATAGCATTGTTTTAATGTTTAAAAGTAGAACACTGTTTTCTATTCTAGCAGCAACATAAATGGAAACCCAAGGAAAATTAAACACAAAATGTGCTCATCCACCTCAGAAATCCTTTCAAATTTACTCCTAATCTCCAAAGATTGTTTGCCAATTATTTTTTCCCAAAATCTAAATACAGGGTGAAGATACTGAGAGGAACATGCAGAAAGTTCTTTTAGTGGTGAATCTAGGTGTTGCCTTTAGTTTTATGACTCTCATTCTTGTTAACTGTTATATAGACATCCCAGCTAAGTGGCTAAATGTCCTCTCTACAAGGTCCTCCTATTGAAATTGCTCCACATTCAGTGGGGAAAACAAACAAAAAAACCCACCAACCCCAAGGCACTCCCTCCCTCTACAGACAGCAGCCTGGGCCTTTTATCTAAATATATCTGACTTACCCCTCTTGTCCTCTACCCCCTGGCCTGTGTCAGTAACAGAAGAGACCATTTCTCATGACCTTTTAGGGACAACCTTTAAAATGTATATCTGCACCTTCCTAGAGCTAGCAGTGTTTCCTCCTTCCTAAAATCTTATTAACCACCACAAAGTGTGTATATAAAATGTAGCATCTATTGACTATTATGGGCTTCCCCAATGGTTCAGTGGTAAAGACTCAACCTGCAAAGCAGGAGACCCAAGAGACACGGGTTCGATCCCTGGGTGGGGCAGATCTCTTGGAGGAGTAAATGGCAATACACTCCAGTATACTTGTCTGGGAAATCACATGGACAGAAGAACCTAGTGTTCTACAGTCTATCGAGTCATGAAGAATTGGATACAACTGAAATGACTGAGCACACATACATGCAAGCACCAGCTTACATATGGTATGAAATGTAACAGAAAACCGTATCTTACTTCACTGTGTTTGTTTCCCTACAAAGCAGGAGCTCCATGATGGCTCAGTGGTAAAGACCCTGCCTGCCAATGCAGGAGACTCGGGTTCAATTCCTGGGACAGGAAAATGCCCTGAAGAAGGAAATGGCAACCCACTCCAGTATCCTTGCCTTGAGAATGCCATGGACAGAGGAGCCTGGAGGGCTACAATTCATGGGGTCACAAAAGAGTCAGACACACTTAGTGATTAAACAATGATGATGACCCCAAGCTCTGGGATGTAATGCCTAATGATCTGAAGTGGAGGTGGCCTAATAATAACAGAATAAAGTTCACAATAAATGTAATACTCTTGAATTCTCCTGAAACCATCACCACTGCCCAGACTGTGGAAAAACTATCTTCCACAAAACCAGTCCGTGGTGCCAAAAAGGCTAGAGATTGCTGCTAAAGGACTTTGGAGTGTTGACAAGGGCAGGTGTTCTAAATTACCGAGGCAACCAATCTCAGATTCCAGTGTGGAATTCCCAAAGGACAGAAGGACTATAGGCACCTTTGCAAAGCAGTGCTTTTATAAGGAAAACTTTATTAGCCTCAGGAAAATTAAGGCTGGAACTCAGCCCAGGCTTGCCTGTTCACTCACTGTGTACTTTTGACTAACAGTTTTGCTTAGTTTCCTCATCTGATTTATGAAAAAGTTAGACAAGATTATTTTGCTCATTCTGAAAATAGCAACCAACCAGTTTTGGTAGATGGGAAAACAATGTTTGATTTAAAATACTTCCACACAAAATCACAGAATTCCCTGAAATTGAGCATTAATTTTTGCACTACAGCATCTGCTTATAAATTGCTTTCCAAGTCTCATTCTAAAGCTAGGAAATACGAAGACTTGGCTGAAAAAAAGTTAATTTAATAACTGGATGAAATCTTTTTGGAAGTAATTCAAACAGCTTCTTGAGTCATGACAAGAGCATGAAAACACACATGCAAAACATTATGAGATCATATTGCATGTTTGCTCAGCATTTTCAGACACTTGAAAGAATTTTGCTAAAGCATTGTGCTTCTAGAAGATAAGGATCAGGATGAAGATTGCCATGTGGCTCAGGTGTAAAGAATATGCCTTCAATGTGGGAGACCCAGGGTCCATCCCTCGGTCAGGAAGATTCCCTGGAGAAGAGAATGACTACCCTCTCAGTATTCTTGCCTGGGAAATACATGGACAGAGGAGCCTGGAGAGCTACTACAGTCTATGGGGTTGCAAAAAGTTGGAAACGATTGAGCAAGTGAGCACATGTTTGTAGAAGATAAAGATCATGGGTTGGAGAACCAGTGTCAATTGACAGGAAAAAGAAAATAGACAAGCATGTTCTAAAATAATTCTTATAGTTGAATATATTTATTTTGACAGACTAGACCACATGTTTAATGAACAGTTAAAAGTCTGTGCTATTTAAATCCAGATCCAAGGTTAATTTAGCAACAAATGTGTACAATGTTCTATTATAATTAGCAAAAAATGGAGTTGAAGAAAGAAAATTTCTCCCCTTAACCATTGTCCATAATGGGGAGATAGTGAAGGGCAGGGAAGTCTGGCACGCTGCAGTTCACATGGTCACAAAGACTGGAACACAATTCAATGACAGAACAACAACCATCCATAGACACATTTTATATAACATTCAACCTATGACAATATGTTTAAACAACAACAATGAGTCCTGCAAGTGATATATGTAGAAACCACTGTCATAAAGAAAGTACATGTATACTATCATGTAAGAAACGAAGCGCCAGTCTATGTTCAATACAGGATACAGGATGCTTGGGGCTGGTGCACAGGATGATCCAGAGAGATGATATGGGGTGGGGGTGGGAGTTGGGAGGGGGCTTCGGCATTGGGAGATCATGTACACCTGTGGCTGATTCATGTCAATGTATGGCAAAACCAATACAGTATTGTAACATAGAATAAAGTAAAAAAAAAAAAATTAAAAAAAAGAATAGTCAAGATTTTAGCCATGTATTCAGGGGTTTATGGCAGAACAGAATTATTGTTTTTCCAACTCCAGTTTGCTCTTAATATTAGCAGTGCCAACAAATCCTGGCTAAAAGCAGAGCCTACTTAACAACTAAATTAAAATTGGAGTAGAACACTTGAAAACTTCAAGTATCCATCTACAGATAATATTGGCAACAGATTTTTTAATAAGTGGATCATAAATATATGAAAATTACTAGTCACCAATCTATAGCCATTCACTGTGCATCCACTGCAGCACTTTGAAGTTGGCTCAGTGGTAAAGAACCTGCCTGCTGATATATGAGACTCTGGAGAGGCAGGTTCAATCCCTGGGTCAGGAAGATCCCCTGGAGGAGAACATGGCAACTCACTCCAGTATTCTTGCCTGGAGAATCCCATGGGGAGAGGAGCCTGGCAGGCTACAGTTCATGGGGTCGGTAGCAAAGAGTCGGACATGACTGAATGACTAACGAGCATCCACTGTACAGTGTGATGAACAAGGCACGCTACACTTCACATTCATGCAAAAAGGAAAGCTATTTTTACTATCCTCCCTAGATTTCACAGATGATTTTTGGGCACTTACTGCTAATCATGAAAAGAATCCCCCAAATTAGACTTGGAGTATCTCATGCTATTTTATATTGATTAAAGTGAGCATGTAAGGGAAACCTTAAAAATTGGAAACTAGTCCCCAGATGCGTACTTTGGGATATTTGTCTTAAAATGAGGATAAGTGACTTTAAACATTTTGCTCTGTTGAATGCTTATGTTTGTGTAGAAATACATACATATCAGTATCAAATATTCACCACCAGGTAGTGAAAAATCCACTCACTCTTAATGCTTTAACTTTGTGACTCTTTCACCTTGGCCAATGGTAAAATAGAAATAAAGAAATCATTCTCATTCACTGTACCTAAGTGGCATTTTTTGATAGTGATAGCTCAATCTATTTATTTATATTTTAATTTTATGTTGGAGTTTAGTTAATGTACAATGTTGCGTTAGTTTCCAGTGTGCACCAAAGGGATTCATACTCAAACCTAAACCAGAGAACAGAATGATGGTTGCTAAACCAAGAAGCAAAATTATTATTCAGTATTTTCTTGCAGTGCACTCACATGTGTATTAATGCTGGCCATGGACAAAATTCATATATTTCTAATGGCATATATAAAAATACATACACTTACATATATACATATATGCAGAGAAATTCAGTGCCATACATGTTGGAAGGAAAACACTATCTAAAATTAGCTATAGGTTAAAAAAATTAAAGGTAGATACAGACCACTAAGAAATGAAATAAATTTATTTATAAGTGTACATTAATAGAGGGGTGTCCTTCCCATCTTAAAGATTAGTTTACAAAAAGTAGCAAAATGAATGAGAAAATGCTGGCAAACATATTAGAATATTTTTTACTAAGGATAAGATTCTGAAGCAAATATTTGATCATTGTACTTAGATGAAACTATTTTAAAATGTGTTCTGTAAAGAAATTTTTATCAGAATTTATACAATACATGAGTAAAATGAAAATAAAAATCTTTCCATGTGAAAACAATCACAGAAAGATAGCACTTGTATATGTCTACATGCAAGATACTGATGAATCATCCAGAGTCAATATACAACAGTAAGCTCACTGACAAACACAAGATGTGTCTCAAATAAACAGAGGTACGCAATTGGAAAAACTCAGAGAAACTACAAAAAATTCCATGAAGTGTTGTAAAGAGGAGAAAAGACTTTAGTGCTTAATTCCAACAGGATACTGAAAAATGTATGCACATATTTTCTCATAATTAATGCAATATCCAGAGACATATTTTGTTAGGTGACAGAAGCTAGAAAGTCCTGTTTTAGCACTTAAATATTATGACTCAAGTCAATGTGTCAAAACATGTATTATTTTTCTCCAACTGTAAGAATATTTTCAATGACATTTTGACTTACAAATGTTGTTGAACTATAACATTAAAGCTAAAGATCTGATTTAAAACAACCCCTCCTAGTCTTTCTGCACATCTTTTTAAAACTGAATGCAGTCAGTAAACTTTCTTAGCAAATCATTTTCATACATTATTGAGATGAACACAAAAGCAACTGAAATGAAAGAAGGTCAAAGAGGTGACATGTAGATAGAAATGTGACAATAAAAGTTCAAAATGAAAGCTGAACGTAATATTAGTGCAAATAAGAGAAGTTATAAAAAACACGTTCAGAGTAATTTAGCATTATGAAAAATGCTGTGGGACCATCTCATCAAACACAATGCTACTTAGTTATCAGAACAAAGATTTTTCCAGAAGATGCCACATTAAATATGCCTCTACCAAGTCAAGCTTGTCATATCTTCTTTAGCTCTTACAGTGTTTTCCTAATCTCTTTCACAGGTTTTACCTTTGAATGTTCTCCTGTCCTCTCCCTGTTTGGATAGTCCTGAGACACAATTAGCCCTGCTAATTAAAATAAACACAGGTAAATCAAAGTAGACTTTTCAAAAGGAGGGGAGCTGTTCAAGGACTGTACTTGATAACCAAACTAGCAGACATCTTAATGTCTGAAGTGCTCAAATTAAAATGACCCCTTGAAGTACGTCAAACTATACTTCCAAATTGAAATCTTTAAGTGGGGTCTGCTGCTGTACATGCCTGCTTGAAGGCTGTATTAATGAGTTCAACTACAGGCTTCTTTTGTTTTAATTAATGAGCAAACTTTTAAAAGTAAGCCTTTCCTAAATCATCATCAGAGTTATTAAATCAAGAGTTATATGACTGGTGTCTACACTATCAGAGAAAGAGTAGGTACAGTTACTATCTATTTATCATCTCATTGGCTTGTCTAAAGGTGACTATCTTTCTTTCACTAAACTTAACTGGTGTCAAACATGTCTTCTGTAACATACTCAGAAGTTTAAATGTGTGAGGAAATGTCATTGAGATTTTCAGTATCAGGATAATTCAAGGGTTGATATAGCAGCATTATTTCATCAGAGATCATTGACAGGACAAAAACATGTAAATAGAAACTTAATTCATGACTTAGCTTACTTCTTTATACTGTTTTTTTTTGTTGTTGTTTTGTTTTGTTTTGTTTTGTTTTTTTGTTTGTTTTTTTGGTGAATGAATGTGTGAATGACACATGCTCAGTCCTTTCCGACTTTTGGTGACCCCATGGACTATAGCCTGCAGGCTCCTCTGTCTATGGGATATCCCAGGCAAGAATACCAGAGGGAGTTGCCACTTTATAGTTGTTTGTTAAAACCTAGCATGCTATTTAAACATACATATTTGGTTGTGAATACCGTAACTTTTTTGTACATCTACGGCTGAACTCAAATAAGTTTAGAAGTTCAGTACATAGACAGCAACACACATCACTCTTCATTTGTTAAGAAATATCTGTTGAGGGCCTAATTTGTGAGCAAGTAATGGGTGAATTTAACTCAGATGACCATTATATCTACTACTGTGGGAAGGAATCCCTTAGAAGAAATGGAGTAGCCATCATGGTCAACAAGAGTCCAAAATGCAGTACTTGGATACAATCTGAAAAATGATAGAATGATCTCTGTTCGTTTCCAAGGCAAACCATTCAATATCATGGTAATCCAAGTCTATTCCCCAACCAGTAATGCTGAAGAAGCTGAAGTTGAAGGGTTCTGTAAAGACCTACAAGACTTTTTAGAACTAACACCCATAAAAGATATCCTTTTCATTATAGGGGACTGTATTGTAAAGTAGGAAGTCAAGAAGCACCTGGAGTAACAGGCAAATTTGGCCTTGGAATGTGGAATGAAGCAGGGCAAAGACTAATAGAGTTTTGCCAAGAAAATACACTGGTCATAGCAAACACCCTCTTCCAACAACACAAGAGAAGGCTCTACACATGGACATCACTAGATGGTCAACACCAAAATTAGATTATATTCTTTGCAGCCAAAGGTGGAGAAGCTCTATACAGTCAGCAAAAACAAGACCAGGAACTGACTGTGGCTCAGATCATGAACTCCATATTGCCAAATTCAGACTTAAATTGAAGAAAGTAGGGAAAACCACTAGACTATTCAGGTATGACCTAAATCAAATCCCTTATGATTATACAGTGGCAGTGAGAAATAGATTTAAGGGCCTAGATCTGATAGATAGAGTGCCTGGTGAACTATGGAATGAGGTTCATGACATTGCACAGGAGACAGGGATCAAGATTAACCCCATGGAAAAGAAATGCAAAAAAGCAAAATGGCTGTCTGGAGAGGCCTTACAAATAGCTGTGAAAAGAAGAGAAGTGAAAAACAAAGGAGAAAAGGAAAGATATAAGCATCTAAATGCAGAGTTCCAAAGAACAGCAAGAAGAGATAAGAAATCCTTCCTCAGCAATCAATGCAAAGAAATGGGAAATACCAGAGATCTCTTCAAGAAAGTTAGAGATACCAAGGGAACATTTCATGCAAAGATGGGCTTGATAAAGGACAGAAATGGTATGGACCTAACAGAAGCAGAAAATATTAAGAAGCAGTGGCAAGAATACACAGAAGAACTGTAAAAAAGATCTTCATGATCCAGATAATCACGATGGTGTGATCACTTACCTAGAGCCAGACATCCTGGAATGTGAAGTCAAGTGGGCCTTAGAAAGTATCACTATGAACAAAACTAGTGGAGGTGATGGAATTTCAGTTATTTCAAATCCTGAAACATGATGCTGTGAAAGCACTGCACTCAATATGCCAGCAAATTTGGAAAACTCAGCAGTGGCCACAGGACTGGAACAGCCCAGTATTCATTCTAATCCCAAAGAAAGGCGATGCCAAAGAATGCTCAAACTACTGCACAATTGCACTCATCTCACACAATAGTAAAGTAATGCTCAAAATTCTCCAAGCCAGGCTTCAGCAATACTTGAACCGTGAACTTCCAGATGTTCAAGCTGCTTTTAGAAAAGGCAGAGGAACCAGAAATCAAATTGCCAACATCTGCTGGATCATGGAAAAAGCAAGAGAGTTCCAGAAAAACATCTATTTTTGCTTTATTGACTATGCCAAAGCCTTTGACTATGTGGATCAAAATAAACTGTGGAAAAATCTGAAAGAGATGGGAATACAGACCACCTGACCTGCTTCCTGAGAAACTTATATGCAGGTCAGGAAGCAACAGTTAGGAATGGACATGGAATAGTCCAGTTCCATGGAACAGACTGGTTCCAAATAGGAAAAGGAGTACATCAAGGCTGTATATTGTCACCCTGCTTATTTAACTTATAGGCAGAGTACATCATGAGAAATGCTGGGCTGGAAGAGGCACAAGCTGGAATCAAGATTGCTGGGAAATATCAATAACCTCAGATATGCAGATGACACCACCCTTATGGCAGAAAGTGAAGAGGAACTAATAAGCCTTTTGATGAAAGTGAAGGAGGAGAGTGAAAAAGTTGGCTTAAAGCTCAACATTCAGAAAACGAAGATCATGGCATCTGGTCCCATCACTTCATGGGAAATAGATGGAGAAACATCAGAAACAGTGTCAGACTTTATTTTGTGAAGGGGGCTCCAAAATCATTGCAGATGGTGATTGCAGCCATGAAATTAGAAGACGCTTACTCCTTAGAATGAAAAGTTATGACCAACCTAGATAGTATATTCAAAAGCAGAGACAGTACTTTGCCAACTAAGGTCCGTCTGGTCAAGGCTATGGTTTTTCCAGTGGTCATGTATGGATGTGAGAGTTGGACTGTGAAGAAAGCTAGCACAGAAGAATTGATGTTTTTGAACTGTAGTGTTGGAGAAGACTCTTGTGAGTCCCTTGGACTGCAAGGAGATCCAACCCATCCATTCTGAAGATCAGCCCTGGGATCTCTTTGGAAGGAATGATGGTAAAGCTGAAACTCCAGTACTTTGGCCACCTCATGCGAAGAGTTGACTCATTGGAAAAGACTCTGATGCTGGGAGGGATTGGGGGTAGGAGGAGAAGGGAACAACAGAGGATGAGATGTGTGGATAGCATCCGTGACTCAATGGACGTGAAGTTTAGTGAACTCTGGGGGTTGGGGATGGACAGGGAGGCCTGGCATGCTGCGATACATGTGGTCGCAAAGTGTTGGACGTGACTGTGTGATTGGACTGAACTGAACTGAATGCTAGGACATAAAATTAAATGGTGGAAGATTATAAACAATTCCTCACTATACTACATTCCTGTGTTTGCCATACTATTTACCAAAAACTAAGTGGTTTAAAGCAAGAAAAATATATTCTTTCACAGTTCTTAGGCCAGAAACTAAAAATTAAGGTCGGGGCAAGGCAGCACCATGTCCGGGGCTCTTGGAAAGCACCTGTCCTTATCTCTTTCAGCTTCCAGCTGTTGTTGTCATTCCTCAGCATCATGGCTCCTGGCACCGTCACTCTCTCTCTGCTTTAACCTTCTCCCTGTGTTTCCTGCCTCTGTATTCTTCTCTTGCTGTTGTTTAGTCGCTCAGTCGCGTCTGACTCTTTGTAACCCCATGGACCATAACCTACCAGGCTCCTCTGTCCATGGGGCTCTCCAGCCAAGAATACTGGAGTGGTTTGCCATGCCCTCCTCCAGGGCTGACCCCAGGGATAAAATCCACATTTTCTGCATTGGCAGATGGATTCTTTACCAGTGAGCCAGCCAGGAATTCCCATATACATGTATGTGTGTGCCATATATGTTTATACATGTATGTGTGTGTGTGTGTGTGTGTGTGTGTGTGTGTATGTACAAAGTAACTGAATCACTTTGCTGTATACTTGAAGTTAATACACCACTGTTAACCAACTATACTCCAATGTAAAATAAACATATTAAAAGAAGCAATTTGGATCCACTGTTCTGGCTGCCCTGAGGGTGAACCACAGGTACCAGCTGGAGGCAGGAGGATCCAGTGGAGGGTTGCTGGTCCCAACCAGGGTAGACACAGGGGTGTTTGAGGGCTTTGGATGAATTTAAGAGACACATTTTAGGAAGAACTGCTAGTGCTGAGCAATTCATTGAATTGAGAGTAAAGATGACAAAGGCACAAAGAATTCTGAGAGAAGTGTGCTTAAGGAAGACTGGATACCACAATCCAATCTCCAGCTCAGATCTCTATTCACAAATTTTGATCATACAGTTAAACGGGATAGTTCTATTCTTTTACATCCTTCTCTTCTAGAACTTGGCTCATTTTACCCATAAATAAATAGTATTTTACCATAAAAAGTTGACAAAAGTCTCAATTATAATGAGTAGCCAGATGGATGATGATGAGGTTCATTTAAGCAAAAGACCCAAGAGGAGAACAGGTGTAGGGAGTGGAACGAAAGAGGAATTCCGCTTTAGACACAGCAAGTTTAAAATGTCTGCTTCTAGATTTCAGGTTGGTGCGTGGACAGTACATTCCAGGGTAAATTTGGATTATACATCATGATGTGAATGTTATCACCTTAATATGATGAAGGAAATGATGAAGACTTCCCTGTTGGTTCAGTGGTTAAGAATCAGCCTGCCAAGGCAGGGGACATGGGTGTGATCTTGAGTCCAGGAGGAGTCCACAAGCTGTGCAGCAGCTAAGTCCAAGTGCTACAACTAGAGAGCCAGGCACTGCAGCTCCCGAAGCCCATACACTCTAGATCCCATGAGCTGCAACGAGAGAAGCCACCGCAACAAGAAGCCTGCATGCTGCGAACTAGACAGCAGCCCCTACTCATCACAACTAGAGGAAGCCCGTGCACAGCGACCAAGACCAGCACAGGCAAAAACAAAAATAAAAGTGTTAATTAAACTGATTAAAAATCAGTAAAGGAAATAACGAGGAACTGGGTGGGATGCCTTCCCTCCCAGAGTGAGTCCCAAACAAGCAGTAATTCCAGAGACCCTGAGGAAGAGAATATTTTCAGGAAAAGGACAGAAGTAGGAGCCTGCTAAGGACAATGATGAATCTGTTTGTGTGCAGGTGGTGGTTGGGATGAGCTGCAAGGAAGAGGAGAATGAAAATGGGCATATGCACAGTGAAACTGACATTACTCCTCAGTAAGCACTATGTTCTCCTGTTCAGCATCCTTTCCTGTCTTCTAACCTTGCTTTTTCCTGCCCCTTTTTACTCAAGGCCCTCACCCCATCACTTCTTATCTTCAGATGATGATGAGTGTTTCACGTAAGAGATTGTTTAGTTAAATTCTCTCAAGTAACAGGATTAGTGAGAAGTGCTTTCAGAATTAACTGCCAAGAGATTTCTTGTGATGCTGGCAAAGCAGTTAATGTACAACAGAGGATCTGGACTCAGCTGAGGTATGTAGAAGAAGCAGAAACTCAGGAATTGGAGGCATCATTTGCTTATTATTATCTAATTCAAAAGCATAGCTTTTATTTCTTTCACTGGCCTTACACCTATGAATCTAGGATATTGGAGTCAACTCCAAACACTGTCCACAGAATAAAATCTATTATCTCAAGTGGTCATTTCTAGAAGGGGTTTCCCAGGTGGCCTTGGTGGTAAAGAACCCACCTGCCAAGGAAGGAGACATAAGAGACATGGATTCTTTGGACAGGAAGATATCCTGGAGGAGGCCTGGCAACCCATTCCAGGATTCTTGCCTGGAGAATCCCATGGACAGAGGAGCTTGGTGGTCTATGTTCCATAGAGTCACAGCGAGTCAGACACGGCTGAAGCAACTTAGCACACATACATGTATTTCTAGAAATTCACAAGCAAAGTTGAAAAGATTTTGTGATGGATATTATTGACCCAGGGATATGTCCTTTGCTTTACTTTAGGTAAAACAGTACTAATATGAAGGATGGGTCAAAGAGGAAAAGGCTGAAAGCAAATGAATGAGAAGAAAATAAAACATAATATATGAAATTTCCAGAAGAAATAAAAGTTGTGAGGCACAATCTGGATAGAATTTTCACGTGTATCCTCAAGTTGGGATGTCGTTGCTTGGTGACAGGAGACATGAAGGGAACTGGGAAATAATGCAGGTACTTTATCTGATTTTATGGCATGAAATCTTGGTTCTCTGAACATGAACACTGCAGGCTTTCAGTGAAGAATGAGACCAGGTTGTCTGCTGAGCGTAAGAAAAGTGGAGCTTGGGGGTTTGAGAGGGGAGAGAAGGTTGGAAAAGGCAATTCTGGAACATAGGGAAGAGAGCTAGACAGGGTGGCAGAGGGCAGGTCTTCTCTGGTACTTCTGGCTTCATTGTGCCAGTCTGTACTTGTCTTACAAAAGATCATCCCTTGGGGAGATACAGCTAAGCAATATTTACTTTTTGATTACATAGTCTGCAAGGAGGCGGCAGCCCTCCGAATTGCAAACAAAAAACAGCAACAAAGAAAGATCAAACAGCAGAAGCCTTGAGCTAAAAGAGTACCTCTCACATCTCACACCTTTCAAAAACTGGAAATGCACGTAGGCTCAAGAGAACCTCTTTTTAAGATGGAAAAGACTCAAGTTCTTTTAAGTGTTTCAAGGCACCCATTCATTCCCAGGATGAATAATTGATCGAGCCAATGCCTACATGAATTTTTTAAGGAAGTTTTCATGAGGAAAAGAGGAAGACAGGAGGCTCTGAGCAAGAAAAAGGTGTGGGGGGTGGAGAGTAAGGAGAGAGAATAGCTTGTATTTCTACCATTTCTTGAATAAGAGCACTTGCCATCCCTGGTGTTTATCGTTTCCTCCATATTTCACATATTAGAACTCAAGATATTCACCTAGAAGTGCTGAGCATCTTGTAGACCCTGCAATTTCCTTCAGCTCATGGAAGAAAATTTGAAAGTTTCTAAGGAACTGAAGAGGGGACACAGTTCCAATATACACAGTTATTAATCTGACACAAAGGGCTTCCCAGGTGGCTCAGTGGTTAAAGAATCCCCCTGCCAATGCAGGAGATTGGGTTGGATCCCTGGGTCGGGAAGATCCCTCAGAGAAGGAAACAGAAACCCACTCCAGCATTGTTGCCTGAAGAATTCCTTGGACAGAGGAGCCTGGTTGTCTACAGTCCATGCGGTCACAACAAGTTGAAGACAACTAAGTCTATACACACACACTGTTAAACTGTCTAAAAACCGATAGAATTCACTCAGCTGGGGACTTGGAGCATTTTCATTCCCCTACACCTCCTGGTTTTACACCGTTGTCAATTCCTTTGTTTCCAGGCAGCTCCTTTCTTGAAGCTGGAAGATAGACTGAGGGGCGTTTTACTCCTCAAGTGACTCCTCTGTTCTTGTCTGCAGCAGCCTCACTCATAGTGTTTCTGATTCAACATTTCTATCAGAAGCAATCAGAACCTGCTTGCACACATGCTCAATCACATCTGATTCTTTGCGACCCCATGCAGAAAGTGAAGAAGAACTAAAGCGTCTCTTGATAAAAGTGAAAGAGGAAAGTGAAAAAGTTGGCTTAAAGCTCAACATTCAGAAAACAAAGATCAAGGCATCCGGTCCCATCACTACATGGGAAATAGATGGGGAAACAGTGGAAACAGTGTCAGACTTTATTTTGGGGGGCTCCAAAATCACTGCAGATGGTGACTGCAGCCATGAAATTAGAAGACACTCCTTGGAAGAAAAGTTATGACCAACCTAGATAGTATATTCAAAAGCAGAGACATTACTTTGCCGACTAAGGTCCGTCTAGTCAAGGTTATGGTTTTTCCTGTGGTCATGTATGGATGTGAGAGTTGGACTGTGAAGAAGGCTGAGTGCCGATGCTTTTGAACTGTGGTGTTGGAGAAGACTCTAAGAGTCCCTTGGACTGCAAGGAGATTCAACCAGTCCATTCTGAAGGAGATCAACCCTGAGATTTCTTTGGAAGGAGTGATGCTAAAGCTGAAACTCCAGTACTTTGGCCACCTCATGCAAAGAGTTGACTCATTGGAAAAGACTCTGATGCTGGGAGGGATTGGGGGCAGGAGGAGAAGGGGACAACAGAGGATGAGATGGCTGGATGGCATCAGTGACCCGATGGACGTGAGTCTGAATGAACTCCGGGAGATGGTGATGGACAGGGAGGCCTGGCGTGCTGCGATTCATGGGGTCGCAAAGAGTCGGACACGACTGAGCGACTGAACTGACTGAACTGACTGGACTGTAGTCCACCAGGCCCCTCCGTCCATGGGGTTTTCTAGGCAGGAATACTGGAGTGGTTGCCATTTCCTTTTTCAGGGGATCTTCCTGATCCAGGGATCGAACCCGCATTTCCTGCATTGTAGGCAGATTCTTTTTCATTTGGGCCACCTTAAATTCCAACTACATAAAATAATAAAACATTTACCCCCAGAGACTCTTTTAGATAATCCTCCTTTGAAAGCTTAGACTGACTTAATGATACAGTTTATAAAATATTTTCTATCCCTTGAGGGCAGAGTACTCACTGAGAAATCAACACCACATGAAGAGAAAGGCATGGAAAACATGGGAGCAAGGTCATCACAAGAGCGCTGGTGCTGATGAATATGCTCGGAAAACTAATGCCCCTGTTGAAACCTAGTTTTCTCCTGACACATGGGGGCTGTTTAAGGCTTTGGTTTAAGTTATGAAAACTCTTAAAGTAACAATTGTATTGTTTCTGTATGGGCTACAAAGAGTAAAGAAGCAAAAGAAGTTAAAGGTGCTTCAAATATTTTTTTGAACACGAAAGTATTTATGTTCTTATGATGGGTATATGAAAGAGATGGTCTAGGTATATGCATTTCCTTTTATCTGACCTCGATTCTATAGCGTCTAACAGGTAATAATAGTTAACTCTTTAGAAAAGCTTGCTAGTTTGAAAAGATAAATGCACCCCAATGTTCATAGCAGCATCATTTACAATAGCCAATATATGAATGCATCCTAAATGTCCATAGACAGATAAATGGATAAAGAAGAAGTGGTACATATATACAAAGGAATAATACACAGTCATCAAAAGAAAGAAAACGATGTCATCTGCAGCAACACAGATGGACCTAGAGGATATTATGCTAAAGTGAATCAGATAAAGAAAGACAATACTGTATTATATCACTTACAAGCAGAATCTTAAAAATATAGTGAACTAGTGATTATAACAAAAACAGACTCACAGATACAGAGAACAAGCTAGTGGTGACCACTGGGGAGAGGGAAGCTGGGAGGGGCAATGCAAGGGTAGATGGGCAAGAGGGACGCACTGCTAGGTGTAAAAGCTACAAGGATGTACTACACAAGGTGGGGGGGAATAACCAATATTTTACACTAACTACATGCGGAGTATAAATTTTATAAACTGTGAAACAGTACACTATACATCTGCAACTTATATTACAGTGTGGTGGTGTTGTTGCTTACTTGCTAAGTCTTGTTCAACTCTTTCATGACCTCATGGACCCTGCCAGGCTCCTCTGTCCATGGAATTTTCATTTTCCAGGCAAGGATACTGGAGTTGGTTGCCATTTCCTTTTCCAGGGGATCTTCCTGACCCAGGGAGTGAACCCCCATCTCCTGCTTTGGCAGATGGGTTCTTTACCACTGTGACACCTGAGAAACCCATATAACAGTGTACAACTTCAATTAAAAAAGCAAAATAAATAAAAATAATAAGACAGCTTGCTATGTGTAATCCAGGTCTCCAAGCATTTTATGCACCTTAAACTATTTAACCCTCACATTAACTCAACCAAGTAGTATTTTTATATCCATCTGGAAATGGAATTGTAAGACTCAAGAAGAGAAATACTAATCCTAACTTCCTCAAGGTCAAACAAAGAGCAAGTACCAGAACTGAAACTAAAACTAGGCAGATCCTGGCTCTAGGATCTGCACCCTTAACTACTATACACATTTCCTCTCACAGTTGTGTTAATACATAATTTTTGTGTTGCTATGGTCCAGGCTATTCACAATGTAGTTGCACTATATGGGTAGTTATACATAGCCCAACAGTGTGTATTGGTAGAATAAACATTGTGTGATCTCAATAAGTTTTAAAGAAATTGCCTTGCATTTATACTGCAGGATAGCAATTTTACATAGGGCATGATTGCTGTGACTACTTAAGAAGAGCTTAATATGGTATGTTACACATGGTAAGAGCTCATTAAGTGTTACCTTAACCTGATTATTAATGTATTATCTTTTATTATTTTTATTATTGCTTTTCTCATAATCAATTTATTACTTTTATTATTCTTATATTATTTTGAAATTCTTGTCAGCTGAAGACTTTTAGGTCCTTACCCTTGAGATATCCTCCACCCTAGATCCACCACCCAATTTAGGATACTTAAGGCCTAGCTTTTTCCTATGCTCTATGTATCTGGTCATTATCTACATTTATTTTAACAGGTACATTGTCTTATTGGTCAAGTAGCTGCATGTTTTTTTGGCATCTTCATTCAATACTCAGTTTTCAATCATAATTACTGAATTATACATACATATGTGTATATATATACACATATATAATACATATATATATATATATATATATATATATATATATATATGAGTGAGCAATTGCAAGTCACTTAGTCGTGTCTGGCTTTCCGCGACCCCATGGACTATACATATATATATAGGCTCCTCTGTCCATGGGATTCTCTAGGCAAGAATACTGCAGTGGGTGGCTGTTTCCCTCTCTGAGAGGTCTTCGTGGCCCAGGTCTCTGCGTCTCCCGTATGGTAAGCGGACTCTTTACCATTAGTGTCGCCTGGGAAGCCCATCTTATACATATATAACTTCCCATTTTACAGGATATTTACAAACGTTTAATTACCTCTCCAAATTAGTAAGAAAACTGCATAGGAAAATTCTTAGACCGCCTGCCAAGAGTTTCTCAAGCTATTAAAAGCACAGGCTCTAAATTTACCATTAAGCTCAAACAATCTTTTCTATGTCTCTCCTCCTTTTGATTGTTGCCATCACCTTCATCCTCCCCAGGGACCAGTTCCTCACTCTCCCTGCACCAGCCTTCTTTCAGCTTCCACTGTCTCCTGCTAACCAGGACTTCACATTCAACCCTTCATGTCAATGCCAGTCCCACCAATAACTCTCACCTGATCATCTTTCCATTTAATCTTTTACGATATTTTTTGCTCCTCTATAACTTTGTATTACTCCAGCCTGAAGAGTACAAATAACTACCAAGTCCAATGACGTTTTCAAAGTCTTCACTTGCCTTAAACTATAACACAGCTCATCACTGTCTCTTTTTATGGGCCTAGAGGGCACAGTCTCAAATTTTGTCTTTGCACCTTACTTAACTGTAAAGTTGGTTCTACAGAAGTACCTGTCTCAGTGAAATGCTGGAGGGTGAAACCAGTACAGAAAACACATAGGGCTAAACATACATTTCAAACAAGAACATATTTTCCCTAAAACATGTTTCCCTTCTACTAAGCTCAAAATAACTAGAGTATCTGTATTTTTAAAAAGAATTTAATCTATCCGTATGTGATAGGCATTATACACACCTTTTCTTAGCTAATAAATCATAAGCTTACTGAAAACAGATTTCTCTCTTCATCACTTATTTGCCTCAGGGTCTCTAATAAATATCTATTTTATCAATAATGTGTAGGTAAATCAGTAAAATGTAGGTAAAAAGGTAAAATGCTTGCTCTTTGGAAGAAAAGCTGTGATCAAACTAGACAGCATATTAAAAAGCAGAGAAATTACTTTGCCAACAAAGATCTATCTAACCAAATCTATGGTTTTTCCAGTAGTCATGTATGGATGTGAGAGCTGGACCCCAAAGAAAGCTACGCACTGAAGAATTGATGTTTCTGAACTGTAGTGTTGTAGAAAACTCTTGAGAGTCCCTGGGACTGCAAGGAGATCAAACCAGTCAATCCTAAAGGAAATCAGTCCTGAATGTTCATTGGAAGGACAGATACTGAAGCTGAAACTCCAATAATTTGGTCACCTGATGTGAAGAACTGACTCCTTGGAAAAGACCTGGATGTTGGGAAAGATTGAAGGCAGGAGAAGGGGATGACAGAGAATGAGATGGTTGGATCACATCACAGATTCGATGGACATGAGTTTGAGCAAGCTCTGGAAGTTGGTGATGGACAGGTAAGCCTGGCATACTGTAGTCCATGGGGTTGCAAAGAGTCGGACATGACTGACTGAACTGAACTGAACTGAAATCAGTAGTGATATACTTTAAATGTTTTATTATATCTTTATTGGTAGCTCAGATGATAAAGATTCTGCCTGCAACGTGGAAGACCTGGTTTTGATTCCCGAGTCAGGAAGATCCCCTAGAGGAAGGAATGACAACCCATTCTCTCAGTATTCTTGCCTGGAGAATTCCATGGAGAGAGGAGCCTGGCAAACTACAGACCGTGGTGTCAAAGAAGAAGCTTACAAGACTGAGTGTCTAGCATTTTCACTTTCACTCACATGTTTATTCAGTTCAGTTCAGTCTTGGGTCCAACTCCTTGCAAGCCCATGAATCACAGCACGCCAGGCCTCCCTGTCCATCACCAACTCCCGGAGTTCATTCAAATTCATGTCTACCAACTTGGTGATGCCATCCAACCATCTCATCCTCTGTCGTCCCCTTTTCCTCCTGCCCCCAATCCCTCCAAAAATCCCTCCCAGCATCAGAGTCTTTTCCAATGAGTCAACTCTTCGCATGAGGTGGCCAAAGTATTGGAGTTTCAGCTTTAGCATCAATCCTTCCAATGAACACCCAGGACTGACCTCCTTTAGGATGGTCTAGTTGGATCTCCTTCCATTCCAAGGGACTCTCAAGAGTCTTCTCCCACACCATAGTTCAAAAGCATCAATTCTTCGGTGCTCAGCTTTCTTCATAGTCCAACTCTCACATCTATACATGACCACTGGAAAAACCATTACCTTGACTAGATGGACCTTTGTTGGCAAAGTAATGTCTCTGCTTTTGAATATACTATCTAGGTTGGTCATAACTTTTCATTCCAAGAGGTAAGTGTCTTTTAATTTCATGGCTGCAGTCACCATCTGCAGTGATTTTGGAGCCCAGAAAAATAAAGTCTGAGACTACTTTCACTGTTTCCCCATGTATTTCCCATGAAGTGATGGGACCAGATACCATGATCTTTGTTTTCTGAATGTTGAACTTTAAGCTAACCTTTTCACTCTCCTCTTTCACTTTCATCAAGAGGCTTTTAGTTCCTCTTCACTTTCTGCCATAAGGGTGGTGTCACCTGCATATCTGAGGTTTTTGATATTTCTCCTGGCAATCTTGATTCCAGCTTATGCTTCTTCCAGCCCAGCGTTTCTTATGATGTACTCTGCCTATAAGTTACATAAGCAGGGTGACAATATAAAGTCTTGACATACTCCTTTTCCTATTTGGAACCAGTTTGTTGTTCCACGTCCAGTTCTGTTGCTTCCTGACCTGCATATAGATTTTTCAGGAGGCAGGTCACATGGTCTGGTATTCCCATCTTTTTCAGAATTTTCCACAGTTTATTGTGATCCACACAGTCAAAGGCTTTGGTGTAGTCAATATAGCAGAAATAGATGCTTTTCTGGAACTCTCTTGCTTTTTTGGTGATCCAGCAGATGTTGGAAATTTGATCTCTGGTTCCTTTGCCTTTTGTAAAATCAGCTTGAAAATCTGGAAGTTCATGGTTCACTTATTGCCGAAGCCTGGCTTGGAGAATTTTGAGCATTTCTTTACTATCGTGTGAGATGAGTGCATTTGTTCGGTAGTTTGAGCATTCTTTGGCATTGCCTTTCTTTGGAATTGGAATGAAAACTGATCTTTTCCAGTCCTGTGGCCACTGCTGAGTTTTCCAAATTTGCTGGCATATTGAGTGCAGCACTTTCACAGCATCATCTTTCAGGATTTGAAGTAGCTCAACTGGAATTCCATCACCTCCACTAGCTTTGTTTGTAGTGATGCTTTCTAAGGCCCACTTGACTTCACATTCCAGGATGTCTGGTTCTAGTTGAGTGATCACACCATCGTGATTATCCTGGTCATGAAGATCTTTTTGTACAGTTCTTCTGTGTATTATTGCCACCTCCTATTAATACATGTTTATTAGATATACAGAGCAGTATGTTTATTTACTACCTTCAATGAATATTATAAAAACTGAGAAAAAGGAAGCAATATTATTTGCTAAGCTTCCCCCAAATTGAGTGTTTACTTTGTACCAGACAGTCTACACATATTAATCCAATTTGATCCCCCTGCTACCCCTTTAAGAGTTACTTCCTGAGCCAACATAGGAAAAACTATGGTTCAAAGATGTAAAATGTCTTGCACAAGAGGATATATTTTGAAAGTGGTGAAAACAGCATATAAACCTGAAGTATTTGATTATTCCTCAGCCTAACACCAACCCTGTCTAATTTTCATAACATGACGATGCTCAGTATTCACCCCCTGGAGTAATGAAGAACTTTCCCAAGAGTTCAGATCATTCTGTTCCTTTCTGTTTTGAAAGTACAGCACACACACAGAGAGAGAAAATGCTTCACTATGCACTGCTTGTTTGTTTCATGAATACATACTGTATCTCACCAATTCATTACTGTGAGAATTAAGAATGGGCGCAAGCAATATGCTTTTTTCTATATTCCTCTAACTCTACTGAAGGAAACAGTAACTCCATAAAGTATTTCTGTAGTTAACTGAAATAGTTAAGAATTGTTTCCACTCTGTTTCTTAACTTTTGGTCTTCAGAATAACTATTGTGTCTCAGAACCAAGACTTAAACAACAAAAGCAGTTCTCAGTCTCTGACTTGTAATTAATGTAGAAAAAAAAATGCTTACTTGTGAAAGTGTTACTCACTCAGTCTTGTCTGATACTTTGTAAACCTATGGACTGTAGCCCAGCAGGCTCCTCTGTCCATAGGGATTCCCCCAGGCAAGAATATTGGGGTGGGTTGCCATTTCCTTCTCCAAGGGATCTTCCCAACCCAGGGACTGAACCTGGATCTCCTGCATTGCAGGCAGATTCCTTACCATCTGAGCCACAGGGCAAGCCAGGCATGGACTCTGTTACAGCAAATGATGCTGCTTCTCCTGCTAAGTTGCTTCAGTTGTGTCTGACTCTGTGCAACCCCAGAGACAGCAGCCCACCAGGCTCCCCCATCCCTAGGACTCTCCAGGCAAGAACACTGGAGTGGGTTGTCATGTCCTTCTCCAATGCATGAAAGTGAAAAGTGAAAGTGAAGTCGCTCAGTTGTGTCCAACTCTTAGGGACGCTATGGACTGAAGCCCACCAGGCTCCCCTGTCCATGGGATTTTCCAGACAAGAGTACTGCAGTGAGGGGCCATTGCCTTCTCTGATAGCAAATGATAGTGGTCACTGTAAAAAAACATTGCTGTCTGTTCTTTTTCCCCTTTTATTGAAAACTTCAATTTTAGAATAATGTTCAACACAATATACCAAAAATTAGTCAGTTCTTTTCTTGTTTGCAATAAACAATTGCATGTAAAATAAAATTAACAATTTGTCCTTAAATACTGTACCAAAAAATTATGGGAAAAATTTTTTTCTATTATTTTCTAGATCCTGTTTATGTGTTTCGTCAAAAGATCTCCCTGCCAGATTTAACAATCCCTGGAAAGTCCTGTACCATTGTCATTGCTCTGTTTGCTGTCTTGACATTGCCTTGCAAAGAGAAATCATCTGTAAATATTTATCAAGAAAACATTAGTTATCTTGTTAAAGGCAATGATTGCTTACAAACACTCATACTATGTATAACAATAATCTATATTCATTAACCTTTATTACATGCTGTTCAGGATACTAAGCACTTAATCCTTATCAAAAACAATAACACAAGAAAGACATCATTGTCTCCATCTGACTTAGAGAAAACTGACACGAAGAAGACCCATGACTCATTAAATGTCCTAAGTGCCACGTGCTATAACTAGCACTGGTTACCAAAAGATAATAAGACAATATGGAAATTCTGATATTTCTCCATAAATTAAGTTCAAATGGATTCTCTTACTGGGAAGATGTATCACAGTTAAGGAGAAAGAAAAAGAAATTCACTCAAACTTGGATGGCAGCCCTGACAATTTGGTCATTTTACTGTATTAAAAAAGATCAAAATGATCAATAATAATATCTCCTGATTTTGGCTTTTTAGACTTCAATGGAATGAAGTAACAGTCCATGAGGATTTCAGAACTTGAACTGAATTTGAAATGAATCTTCTCTACCTTCACTGAGATACACCATTCCCTACAACATAGAGATGATAGCCACCACCATGGCCTCTGACAGGCACAACTTCCTTGCTAACATCAATGGATAATGACAAATTGCACTATCTATAATCTGCGTGACTTTCACATTGCTTTGCATGGCGAGCGTGCTCAGTCATGTCCAACACTCAGCAATCCCATGGATTGTAGCCCACCATGCTCCTCTATCCATTGGATCCTCCAGGCAAGAACACTGGAGTGGGTTGCCATGCCCCCTTCTGCAGGGGATCTTCCAAACCCGGGGCTCAAACCTATATCTCCTATATCTTTCGCATTCAAAGGTGGACTCTTACTACTGAGCCACCTGAAGTGCATCTAAAGACAGATGCACTTGTCCTTCTCTCCATACTTTCCTAGAATTAAATTAATAACATTTAAATAAACTCAGCTGATGAACATTTTTTTTTAAGATTAAAAGCAATGGAAAAAGCAAGAAGTTATAAAAGTAAAAAACTGTAGAAAATGAAACAGTTGGGTGGATTTATTTTTTTCTTCACAAGTGAGACCATGTGTGTGAATTCATGTACGTGTGTATGTGTGCTGCTAAATAAGTATGTGAAATGAATACATTTAATTGGAGAATACTGCCAATTCAGTCCATATTTTTTCCCCACTAGATTGCAAGTAGAAAAGTAGAGGAAAACACTGATGGGATTTACCTTAAACCCTAAAAATACCCTTCTCTGTTCACCCTCTTTCCAGCCACCAGGTTAGAGTTTGGTAGTAACAGACATCAGCATATCAGGGGATGCTGAGGGTCATTGCAGCTTGACACTTCTGGGGGCCCGTCCTTTCAACTTTAAATAAACCCAGTATAGATATTTTTGTGCTTGGATAAATACATACTCTCAGCAGCATGAATGTTTCTTATTTGTTCTTTTCAGTTGCCTATTCGAACTTCCAGCTTCCTGGGTGGCTCAGTGGTAAAGAAGCTGCCTGACGATGCAGGACCTGCAGGTTCAGTCCTAGGATGGCAAAGATCCCCTAGGTAAGGGAATGGCAGCCCATTCCAGAAGGATTTCATGGACAGCAGGACCTGGAAGGCTGAAGTCCATGGGGTCACAAAGAGCCAGACACAATTTAGCGATTAAACAACAATGACCACAATTCAAGCATCCCCACTATATTCTGAGTTAATTTAGGAACAAGTAGCTCTGTGGGGTCACAGACTGGCATCCTAAGAGAGCAAGTACCTAGTTTATGAGAGTTTGGCTTCACTTTTCTGATGATCTCCAGAACCTTCTATTTGTTTGCACATCTGCACTGTTGACTCTGTAATAGCACTCCAGTAAACACATATGTAAACATGAAAGAAAGAGAAGAATAACATACTCATGCCCGATGGTTTTAAGAGCCAAAAGTTCTGCCTCATCCTTCCAAGCATGCCAAGCAAATGTGAAGAAGAGGCTGGACCAAACACATCCTGACTTGGGGTGACAGGACACTCATACCATCTTCCCTTATTGTTAAGTCTGATCTCCCTATTTCAGGTCATCCTGGAGCTACCTGTGCTGGCTTCTTTTATATATATATATATATATATATATATATATATATATATATATATAAAAATGTATAGGAGGCTAATTGATTAAGCACAGCTTGTTCAAAAATAAACACAAATAGAGAAGGGGGAAAAAAAAAAACAACTATCTCTCTCTCTCTCTCTCTCCTTTTTTTTTTTCTTTTTTAACCAGATTGTGGACAGGAGATTCTGTTCAACATTGTTGCCTAGTGGGCAAGTTGGTGAACTAATCATCTCCAGATCCAGTAGGTCACAGTCAATAATTAAAGCACTTGTTTCAGGACTCTGGGAGGTGCAATACTGGAGCAAGTCAGGATGGATATTTCCATAAATTCAAGAAAAGGTCCTTCTGCATGCTAATTTAAAATCTACTTCTTAACTAATTAAGAACATTATGGCTCAGATGAATACATCACTTCACAACGAGTGTGTTGATAATATACTGAGGGCAGAAGGAGTGAAAACTTTACTTTCCTATTTCTTTACTTTTCTTTCCTTTTTAGCTTTTCCAATATCTAAGATATTTGCTGGAGAAGAAACATAGACATTCTTCCAGCTTTATGGTCAGGGTGACAAAGGAAAGCATGAGTATGTCTGCATACACTCAGTTGCAGATATCTAATATCTTCAAATCACAAGATAAGTTTAAAATACCACAGAAAAAAGTTCTTGCCAAAAAGATGAATCCCCCTATCCCAACAAGTGTCGTGCTGATTAATATTAGTAAAGTTGGACAAAGATGCTGAGAAATTTCAGGAAAGATTTATATATATATATATATAAAAGTCTCACATCTGTGGAGTACAATTTACTTGTGGAGTTGATTAAAACCAAATGTTACCTCACAATAGTTTCAACAGCCAAGATGTATCTTAGGACTTTATGTACCTTGTTACAGCAAAAGTTTGATTAGCCCTGTTTTATATATAGAAATTCTGAAGTACTAAGAAAGAAGAAAGTTCTACAAATTAGGTGACCTAAGTGTTCAATGTTGTTTTTGGTTTACTTCATGGGAAAAAATCCAGGCCAAATGTACGCTTCTAAAATAATTTTGAACAATTCTGAAAATATGTGATTTAAAGTTCTGAGATTTTGATCTTTGTTTTAATCATTATTTCAAAAATTTCAAAACCTTCATATTCTGAATATTCTTGAATTATTTTTCACTCATACTGAGTATTGAGTCGCATCTCAACTTAGTTGTTGAACTACTTTATAGCTGCTTTAAAAATATTAATCTCTTTAATGTATTTAAGGAAAAAAGTATTTGGGGGCCCTTTTATCGATACTTGCATAAATAATTAAAAAGAAAGGTATGATAATGCTAGATGCAGTAGTTCTGCTCTAAAATATTGCTTTGCTCTAATTAACATCTTAAGGAATGGCTTAATTAAGATCTAAATATATAACCTTAATTCAAATGCAACTGAAACCAGAGAACAGTAGCAATACAAAATCAAAAAGAAAGAAATTAAGAATTACTGTACAATAACCATAATCACTTCAGCTGAATATAAAATTCATTACCAACAAATTATTTTTAAATAAATGTATGTATTTCTAAACCATGTATAAATCATCCTAATAAAAATTAAAAAGCAACAAATAGAACTCAACTAAAAATAACATAATTATCATTGATAATTTAACAACATAAGCAGGAAGTATAAAATATTTTATAAAATCATGATTTTTATAAAATTTTCATAAAATCTTAAAATTCTTAAAAGATTAATGTTTATTTCTGTAACTTGGTTCCGTTTTGCAGAACCCAACAATAAAATTAGCCTTTTAAGTCTTCCATTATTATAACCACATTTTTGGTCCTCATTAGTTAAATGGGTGGTAAACCTTTTAGATGAACAATTTAGGAATTTTTATTTCATACATTTTTTTACATCATAGATGGGACAAATATTTAAATATTATAAGAATTATTTAAAATATTACTTTAAATCAGAAAGTACTGTAAATACAAATGATTAAGTTGTAACAGTATGGAAGACTTGAGAAAATATGTGTAAAATACTAAGTATCATGACAATGCACAGTTTCTATCAATGCTTTCTCATTTACCTGCCTTTAGTTTATCTCAGAACATACCAGTGCCATTCATACTGAGTGGCAGACAGACAAACTATTGGTGATGTGTTCTGATAAAATACAAGTGAAGAGGATCATCTTCACTTTAAAAGTATCATCCATTCCATGATTTTGTATTTCTAGAAATTATTTTCCTGCAAGCCACTATAAATGAAACTGCTTAAAACGTGAAGGTTTCCCACTGCTGGACTGCCCTTTCCCACAGAACGGCTGCAAAACCAGCCTCTCCTTCCAGCCTGTGACTTGTTCTCGATCCCTTCAGTGCTGACCAGGGCCAATGAGCTGCACATCATCCTTACCTGGAGCATTTCACAACTGAGTGATAACTAAAGTAACAGATGGGTCTTGAAGAATAGTTAGTGATTGACCATTAAAATGCCTGTGTCAAGGAAATTACTAAATTACTAAATTTAAATAGCACAAGTCAAGTTATATACCTTAACTGAAAACTTAGATATTTAGTTGACTTACTTTGAAATGTGGATACCTTAGTCAAATATTATATCACAATATTAAACATGCTTAATTCATCATTATAAGTCAATTTTTTACTTGGTCAAGTATATATATATATATATATACACATTATATACACATAGTATGCATATAAATACATTTTTACATATGGCTTATTTCTTACTTATCAATGCTTGTATAATGATGTCAATATACCCTAATTTTCTTTACAATTAGGTTGAATAATGGAATAAAACCAATGAAGGCTTATCTTTTACTGCTTTACAATGAATTCTCTCTTTCAGTAAGTGATAGTTTCTACATTTCAACTTAATTTTGTATCTGTAAGAAAGCATCAGTTTTGAAATCATTATTTTTTAGGTTAAAACATACTGAAGTATGCAACTGGCATTCATTTCATGGCACAAACTGCCTTTTGTTTATTCTTGGTTTTAAAACTGCTAAGACTCTCCAGCTGGAATGCCACAGGATCCCCTCCAATCTTGGTTATTTATTCCACACAGTATAAAACTTTGAGAAACAGCCCCTTCTCTTGCTGCTCCATGCCTTTCATATCCACTAATTTTTTACCTGATATTAAAGATCATTTGCACCACCAAAGAAACAGGAACAATAAAACAGTTATAGAGATTATAATAACAAGCAAAGAGAGTTGGTTTGCCACACTTTTTTTTTATGCCATTGAACAAACAGATTTCTCATTAAGGGTCAAAATCAATGGAGCCGGTGGGAAATTTGTAAATACTTCATTAATAAGATTAATTAGAGCTTTATGTTAGCTATTCCAGCCAATGATTCAGATGGCTATTGTTAACTGAATGCAAGGAAAAATCATTTTGTTGTCATTTTATCAATATTGGAATGGAAATTTTAATAAAAGTAGCTAATTTTAATAATTAGCTACTAATACTAATAACATTCAGCTTCTCTTAGGAGGTTGGAGAAATAAATGATCCATATAGGAAAAACAAGTTTCACATTCAAAGTAGCAACCTTTTTTTATTGGAATGACAAAACAGAATATACTTCAAATCAAAGTCATTCACCTATTATAAAGGATGCCAGCGATCAATAACGGAATGAAAATATGTCAGCATTTTCCCTCAAAATTCCAGTCCACCAAAATTCATAAACAACTGGTAATCCTTAACATTTACAAGACTGGTAACGCTTTACTTGTCATAATGAAAAAGCAGATTACTTCCATATACTTTACAACTAACCACCTACTGTGTAAAAAGAAATTCCACTTCGTTAAGTATAAGAGCAGATATTTTAATTGTCAGTAATAAATACTGTCATCCACAAATAGGCAATTTAAGCACCTTCTGTGTGTGGAAGGTACATAGTGTACATGGGTGATGACCCATGAAATTAAGATTATTCCCACTCCAAGGTGATGCACAGGACTAACTGAAGAAGTGTTATATCCATATCATGAAAAAGGCCGTGTTCTATTGTTAAAAGTTTAATGGCAGAAGCTAGTTTATTAGTAAGCAAAGAATTTAACTATATTGAATTTCACCAATGTTCTGGAAGGATATTTTGCTTTACTGTTAAGAAAGATAGTTATTTTGATCCATGTTAAGATATGACCCATGCACCAACTAGTAGACTGACTATTAAGTAAAACATAAAGGTGGTGTGTGTGTGTGTGTGTGTGTGTGTGTGTGTGTGTGTGTGTATACACGTATAACTCCACTATATGGTGTTTGTGATATGAAGGAGAGCTTTTAGCAACAAACTGTTACCACAGACTGTGAAACCGAACAACCTCCTTAGTAACTGCCTGAAGACCCCACACAACATCTTAGCAACAAGACAGGAGACACAGAGACTTTGGCAAAAAAAAAAAAAAAAAAGCTGTTGCCAAGCAAAAATATAGAACACTGTAACTTGGTTTTTGAGAACCAGAAGTTTCACAATTTAATCAGCCCGGTTGACTTTAATATAGACACACAAACTCCAGGAGAAGCAAGCACAAATCTCTGAGACTCCTTTCACGAATAAGCAGTTACCCCTCATGTAACGTCTAGATCAACCGAGAGGAGCTGTTTCTTCCTTTTGACCTCTCATGCTGCTTTTTCACTTTATTTTGCATTCCACCCATGTTATTGGTCGCGCTCTTAAAAAGACTACTTGCTTAAACCCCGAAGTCTCTAGAAGATTGTAATCTCAGCTCTGCCAAGACCTGGGAGCTGATGGAAAACTCGGCACACCTGCCTAAGGTGGCCGGCTCCAGACTCCTGCCCCTCTGGGATCCTTCTCTGCCTAGCACTTACCTGCGGCTCCCCGGGCTCAGGGGATTTCACCAGGTGCTTCTCCTTGTATAGAGACCAGAGACCGATATTGGGCAGGAAAATTAAAGCCACCATGAATAACAAAGTCATCTGCAGAAATCTCTTCTGTTTCCTCTTCATCGCAAATGGTAACAGAGAAGAAAAGTTACAGGAGATGGTTCCCTGCGCGACTCTCGTTTGAATCCAAAGCACCAGAAACTGAGGAGAAGCTAAAAACTTTTGCTGCGTGCTCAGCACCAAGGTGCACGATTGAAGGGGAGTTAGGCATCGGCAGAAGCAACGCAAAGTTAGTTTCTCCCCAGAAAACTATGACGAAGGCATTAGCTATTGGCTCAGAAGTCAATGACTCCGCTGAGGAAATCATTAAGTCTGTCGACCTCCAGTAAAAAGCCACGGAGTAAACATGATCCTTCCAATGACTAATCGTAAGTTATGAAAAAGTCAATAGCATGCTGGATACTTAAGAAAGCGGGAGGTTTGGGGTTCCCCCCTCTGCGTGGGAGGGCTGGGCTGCGGAGAGGGCGGGCAGGAGGTCTGCGTGGGAAGCGGCTCGGCCCTAGCAAGTGGCAGGAAGAAAAGTGCTCGCTCTCGACCCCAGCACATCACCCTTCTCGTCTTCCCAGGACGTCTCCTCCTGCACTCGCCCTGGAAGAAGCCACCTAAACTCAAGTTCAAGTCCCTCGGTGGCCAGCGCGCCGGCCGGCTGCCGGCGGTCGGGGAGACGCGGTGTCCCGAGCAGAAGTGCTGATTGGAGAGAGCTCCGGGAACTCCCGGGTGCTCACGCGCCGCGCCGACGCTCGTCTGCGGGCAGCGGCTTGGCGACCCCGGTGCCCGGGGTCAGGAGGCTCCGGAGGTCGGCGGAGGCGCCGCGCCGTCTGAGCTCGCGCGGCGCCCGGGCTGCGGTCCTCCGCCAAGTGCGGGCCCTGCCCATCGATCGCTCTTCCTCAGCGACGCTCTCACGCCCGGGCGCTCCTGTTAGCATCCTCTCCCCGCGACGGAACGAGCCCAGAGGCACATCGCTGCAGGTGGAGGCGAAGCTCTCACGCTCCCCGCCCGAGCAGGGAGGGTGGCGCCCGCGCCGAGCGAGGCTCTCGGGGCGCGCGCGCGGAGGGCGAGGTGGCAGAGGCGCGCGCTGCCGCCGCCGCCGTGGCCCGGTGCCCGCCTGCGCGGGGACGAGGCTGTGCCGGCCACGTGCGGCAGCCCGGGCGGGCGGGGAGGCCAGCCCCGCCGCCAGCTCCTACATAAGCGCGCCGTGACGCGACGAAGCGGAGCGGGGCGCCGCCGCCGCCGGACCCGGACTCAGCTCCTGGCCTGTGAGCGCCCCTCTCTCTACCCCGGCCGTTCGCGCGGCCTCGCGCCCTCGGGAGGCCGGCGCCCCAGCTCGCCTCCCGCCAAAGGCGCCGACCGGAGCTGCGGGGCGCGGGGGGCCGGCGGGTCGCGGGGTTTCCGCGGGCTCCTCTGATACCGGCGGGCGCGGAGGCGAACCGAGCCCGGCGACCCTGCCCCGGGGCCCCCAGGCCGCCCGACCAGGTGCGTGACGAACCCGAGGGCGCGCCGGGACCGCGACGCGAGGCCGGGCGGAGGCTGCGGCTCTCGGCCTCGGCCTCGGGAGCTACACCGTGCAGCCCCGGCGGCTTACCTGGCTCGGCCCGCGCCGTGGCCGGGCGAGACGCGGTGCCGCCGCCTCCCCCGCCCCGCTCGTCCGCGCTCAGCGCTCGGGGTCGCGGCGGGGCCACCTGTCCCTTCGCCCTCGCACGCACCTCCCCGGGCCGAGTTGGGGTCGAGCCTGGTCTCGGCGGGAAGGCCTCCCGCTTCTCCCTGGCGCCGGCATGCGCCACCAGCCCTGACCGCACACGCACGAACCTGTGGCCGCGTCTCCAAGGGACCTGCGTGCCTGGCACGGAGTGGGGGCACTCCCGGGATCCGGGGCTCCTAACTCCTGGAGGAAGAGGGACTTGGCAAGAGGCGACAGACACGCAGCTCGCGCTGTGTCAGCCTGCCTAGAATCGAAAGGAGCGCCACGGTCACCTCTTTGTTACAACTGGAGGTGATGCCCACAAGCTTGGGAGGATAGGCCGGCGGGTCCAGGAGAGTCCTTTCTCCCTTTCCCCTTTCCGTCCTCTCTTACATCCCACTCCCGCCCCAGGTCCCCTCCCCTCCCCCTGCTGCCCACTTCTCTCTCTCCTGTCTCACCTGATGAAGACATAGATGTGCATGAGTGTGAAGACACTTGCTTTCAGCTCCTTGTGTTATAATTTTAAAATGTATCTGAACAGTACATACTGACTGACTACGTGAGTAAAGCCCCGTGCTGCAGTATTGCTTCTGTGGATTACTTTCAAGAGTATGTAAACATATTTAATAAATAATGTCTGAATATGTCATTTAGGTAAAGACCAGTCACCGTTTCATTTTACACAAGTGCAACTTCGGAATCTGGAGAGGACTGGACATAATTCTTCACCACACACACACACACACACACACATTCACACTCTCTTCTATACCGTGCATAATTTTCTAACCTCCTTTTTGTCTCTTAGCAAGTGCCATTCTAAAGCATAGAAATATGAATCTGGGAAGCAACAAAACAGGGAGAGGTTTGCTGGGATTGATGGATACTGAAGGAAAAGATTTTAGAAAACTATTAGTATTTAAATATATAATGTATTCTGTCTTGTCCATAGCATGATTAACAATTAAAAGTTAAAATCTCAAAGATACCTTTGACATTAAAAATTTAAAATCCTTCATACTTTAAATAATGCCAGTTTCTTTGTGCCTTTAAAAATAAACAAGTCCTACCCACAAATAGACATATCATCATTCTGTTTTTCAAGTGAATTGTCCTGCAAACAGTACTTCCTCTGGGAACCGTGGTTAGTCACAGTGAATGGGTGTACCTGTTATCCCTACATGAAGTACATGCAGAGCCCATGGGATTATTATGCTTTTACAGCATAGCTCTAGGCAATCAGCTCCCACCCTCCATTTTACTTATTCATTTACTTACTTACTTAGTTATCATCTCTGTCACAATCCCACATGTAAATTTCTAACAAATGACAATGTTCCTAACTAAAATCAGTATTTATTTTAGCTTGTTACAAACAAAACTTTATGTGACTCTGAATTCCTTTGTTCAGATAATCCAGGTTAAATACGTATATACAGATGTATTTTAATTGGTCATTAATATTAATCTAATCAAATTCTCTGTCTTTAAATTCCTCTTTTTATCCAAAGACACCCCCTTAGAGCCTTTTTGCTCTTTCATTCTGTTAAGACTCAATCTGGAACCTCAGGTAATCAGAGCCCATGTGCCCAGCACTGTGTTAATACTACTGGGACACATGAGGAAAAAAATAAAACAATAACTGGGATCTTGACTAACTTACATTCTAGTTGAAACTACAACATAAAGGCAACTGGAGAAATACAGAAGCTCAGCTGTTTGTGTCAACCTTCTGTTGAGCCAAGTTCTGCCTTGGAAGAGGCAGAACATTGCTTCCTTTTAAGCTCTGCTCGAAAATTTTTTGACGTAGAACAACTATAATACTCAGGATTCCATGCATTTGGCTAGGCTCTGCTGTGTGGTTCTGTTTTCTCAGATGTGAATGTGGGCTGGGCCTGGGTTTGACCCCTACCTGGCCAGCAGATCACCTGGGGTGCTGTCTGTTGGAACTGAACTTGAAAGAGAAACATTTACTTATCATTTTGCCATATTAACATTTCCCTTCTGAATTTACTAGTTTAAAGCTTTATATCTGAAACTGATAAGTCTGGTGAAAGTCAATTGTTTAAAAAAACAAAAAATGGTCACCAACAGTCTCCTGGGGTTGTGTTCTTACCTGAACTCTACAGAGTCACAAAATAATAAGCTTTATTAATAAATAAAATAAATATTATAATGCTGGAAGAGAAGATTAAAAAGTAATTGATTTTTAAGATTATACTATGGTACATTATCTACATTTTAAAATAGTTATATTGAAATTTATCAGTGAAATGGTTTATACTTAGTTTTACCTTCTATCTAAATATGGTAGGATTTACTTTTATTTAGATTTGCCTTTTCCAACTTTTTATCAGAATCACAGATACTAGAGCATAAAGGTAATATATCTAGAAATGGAAATATATTCTGTTCTTCTTTAACCCAATAACAATACCTGGAGTATAAAAATGCTTAAATTGTTCCCTCTGAATAAACAGGGTAGTTTATTATAAGTATACCTTTAGCTAAGTTGTTTTTTGCAGGGGAGAGGGTGATCTTCCAGTGAAAACTGGGAATTGATTTTATTAATAATAGTTATAATAAAAGTAAGTTTAAGTTATGCTATTCATTTTTGTGTCATTAAATTAAGACACAGGTTAACAGGAATCTTCTTCAATCAATTTTTCTGAAATTACAGTGTTTGCCACTACACAATAAAGAGAAATAAGAGCCAAGTATAATTTTAAAATGTGATATTTCCCTCTCACTACATCACTGAAATTCTTCAACAAAAACCCAAGTCAATTTCTATATATCTGAAAATGCTGCTGGGTAGAAAGAAGATACAAACCTGAACATTCTCACAGAATTTTCAGTACTACAAGGGACTTAAAAAGTGTTTGCAATTAACTGTGGGGCAAATTAAAAAGTGACAAATGCTAACTGAAAGAAAAAGGAGGTTATTTCTTCTTGGCCTAAATATTTTCAAACTAGAGAAGTTCTTCACTTTGTGGCATTTAAGTTCTTAGTCAGCAAGTCTACCTCTAAATATCTTTAGTCTTCTATTAACAGAATATATCTTTACTCAACTATTTTTTCTTTCCCTATACATTTAATTCCTTGATAGCTCAGACAGTCAAGAATCTGCCTGCAATGCAGGAGACCAGGGTTTAACCCTGGGTTGGGAAGATCCCCTGGAAAAGGAAATGGAAACACATTCTAGTATTCTTGCCTGGGAAATCTCATGGACAGAGGAGCCTGGAGGGCTACGATCCATGGTGTCACAAAGAGTCAGACAAGTTTGAGTGAGCACTCACAAGTGCTCTAAAATAGTCTGTGTTTTGATGAAAATACTATGAAGTTTAGCCTATGTAAAATATCAGCAACAGACTTGATTTGGGAGGATTGCTCTTAGTCTTGGGAAGTAGACTGTTGAATTAGATGTAGCTCTTTTTGTGATTTACTAAGAAAATAGAAATATTATGAAAAAGATTAGCTCATGAATGAGATCCCATTCTCGGTAGGTTTATGTGGATTCTCTTTTGCCTATATGAATGAAACTAGAAAAATTAGAAAATTTTAGAAAAAAATCTTGATATTTCAGAAAACATCTGAGCTCATTATACCAAAGCAAAAATTGAGTACTTTACATAAACAGATTTTTAACCTTCTGTAAAATAGTTATAATTCTGATTAAAAATCCTAGGTTATATTCTTTTTTAAAATAATATTTTCTCTTTATAATATGATTAAGTAAGCTTTCAAATAAATATTTCCCATTGTAGCTCAGCCGGTAAAGAATTTGCCTGCAATGCAGGAGACCTGGGTTCGATCCCTGGGTTGGGAAGATCCCCTGGAGAAGGAAATGGCAACCCACTCCAGTATCTTTGCCTGGAAAATCTCATGGACAAAGGAACCTGGTGGATTGCAGTCTATGGGGTCGCAGAGTCGGGCATGACTGAGCGACTAACAAACAACACACACACACACACACACACACACAATGAGAACTTCAAAAGTAGTTTCAGGAAAGAAACTTGGACATTTGTGAAACAGGAATCATAAATGTTTACATCTGTCAATCAAGTAGATAAATCAATAGAAATATATACAGGTAAATGGATATTTTGATAATAAGGATTTAAAAACTACTAGTTTTTTTCGACCAAGGCTTTATTGAGAATTGCATGCAAGGGTTCAAAGATGGAATCTACCCATTGCAATTCAAGAAAAATATCAAAATAGCAGCACTAGGTCAAACTGCTAAGGAGGAGAATGCAAATAGATATGAAAATCTGTACTCTATACACTGAGACATGCCCCCTTTGTACCTAGTCAGTAGCAGAACTCATCAAGAAAAAATAAGAACATTTGTCACTGATCAGTTTTCTCTGATGCCTAAAGTGAAAGTGTTACTCGTTCAGTCGTGTTGGCTCTTTGTAACTCCATGGACTGTAGCCCACTAGGTCCCTCTGTCCATGGGCTTCTCCAGGTGAGAATACTGGAGTGAGCAGCTATTCCCTTCTCCAGGGGATCTTCCCAACACAGGTATCAAACCCAGGTCTCCTGCATAAGAGGCAGATTCTTTACCATCTGAGCCACTAGGGAAGCCCTCTAACACCTAAACTTTAAACTAATTAATTTTAAATAAAATATCCATCCTTTTATCTTCGTTCTGAAATGAAAATACTCATTTAAAAATATTAAATCTGTATATATGTTTGCAAACATTTGTACAATTTTAACAGTACAGATGCAGATTCTTTGATACTTGAAAATATGGTGTGTTTCTAAAATAGTGGCTACTTTTGTATCCTAATCATCCAGGAAATCAAAGCCGATAAAATATTTTATCCCTAACATGCTGTAAATGCTTGATACATAGTTTTTGAATGAATAAATATGTAAATAAATGTATATCTAAACATTATCATTGCCTGTGGAGAATTCATTTCAGTCCATCAGTAGTGTCTGACTCTTTGTGACCACATGGACTGTAGCACACCAGGCGTAATCATGTTGAAAATTCCTCAAATATTTCATACCTAAAATACAATCCTACAGCTTGCACCAAAACTATATACTCAAATAGCTTGTCAAAGTCTTGCTAAAAGACTTACAATATCACTATGACCCGCATCCTGTATACCAACCTCATCCTATACAATTCAACTGCAAAATTGCTCATTATATTGAAATAAAATCAATCTCCCTGGACAGTAGTCCCCTTCTATGCCTAGTATCTACCCTGAATACATCCAATCCCTTTTCCACATGACAGTATTTTCTTCACTTGATGATCTTGTGTTTAGTAAAGCTCACCCATAGAGCCTATGATGTACTTGGTAACATCTTCAATATCTTTTACTCTTGGTTGAGAATAAACTTATTAGCTTATTTTCACAAATATATAAAAATAATTTTCATAAAGTAAACAAATTTATCTTCAGATACATAATATGTGATCTTTAAGGGTGGAAGCTTCATTCTCTGCCTAATCTTCTTTCTCTCATCCCTTATGAATGCAGTTTTCTGGAATATTTCCTTCTAAATCTCCCATGACCAAGATACAGTATCCAAATCTACTTTTAACTGTGATATTTTCTCAACTCAGAATGTGCAGAATCAGTAGTTCTATATTCTTCTGTAATATTCTACAGCAGTGGTGATATTTTCTTCAGATTATAAGCATATATTAAGTAGTAGTATAAAACCAGTCTGAAGATATTTTCTAAAAATGACTTAAGGACTTTTCACGGTCCCTGTTTAATTAACACTGGTAATATACTTTGTGAAAGTATTACTTAGGGATGAATAAAAACAATATATTCAACAGCTATAATGGCTGCTTTTAATGTCAAAACATTGAAATAAAATCCCCATAATATTATGTCTATAGTATTAAAACCTCATATATTACCATTAAATCATCAGTTAAATGACCACCTTTTTTCCCAATATTCATTTGGATAATATGGCAAAAGATGAACTAGGACAGGACAGTCTTAATGGTTAAAATGAAAGTGTGAATTCGGATTTACAGAGAGTGGAAGTAACATCAAATAGAAAATGATAATATTTTGACTCTCTGATTTTAGATTTCCGTCTAACTTGACTTTTTGCTTGCTAAGATCTATCTTGTCAACATAATGCTCCACTGTCCCTCATTCACCTATAATGTTATAGGGTGGACTTAAGGAAACTGACATTCTGTAAATAAACCAGGCTTCCAAAGATGTCTAGAGAAAAGGACTTTGTACTGATGGAAAAGGGACAAGAGTGTTGTACCTCTTCCCCCTTGTTGCCCTCACTCCAGGTACATTGTGGCTGAGGCTGTGTTCCTCAGCTTCCCTCCTCACTGCTTCACAGGGAGATTCAGGAGTCTTTGTGTGGCTATTTTCTGAGATAAAAATTTGACTGTTTTCTCATAAAATTACAAACATTCACAAAGTACAAAAACATGCACTTGTATACAGCAAAAATTTGTTATAATTTTTATTTGACTACATCCTTTCAACATCCTCAGTTTTCCTAGAACAGTGGTACATTAACTTCAAAATATGCTGTATAAAAAGAAAAAGCAGATTTATAAATTATCCTTTGTCCCTTAAGTCTATCAAGACCCCACAAATAAAGTAGGAGATTCATGAGTGATCCCTTTTTTTTGAATAACTAAGGATGTCCATCTATTTTAAGTAAAGTTTTACTTCATTCAATTTTCATATAATTCTTAGGCTTTTTCTAACTGTAAGCCAGTCTTTTAGCTAAGTTTCATATAATAGTAAACAAAATAACATTTTCTGTTGTCATAGATTTTACATTCAATGTGGGGAGAAAAATAAATTAATAAACTAGATTTTAAAAATAGATGCAACTGGAGATTATCATGAAAAGTGAAGAAAGTCAAAGACAAATACCATTTGATATCACTTACCTGTGGAATCTCCAATATGACAGAAATGAAACTATCTATGAAACAGAAACAAAATGAGGGACATAGAGAATATACTTGTGGTTGCCAAGAGGGAGTAGGGTGGGAGAAGGTAAGAGTGGGAGTGTGGGATTGGCAGATGCAAATTGGTATAGAATATATAACAAGGGCCTGCTATAGAGCACAGGGAACTATATCTGATATGCTGTGACAAACCATGCTGCTGCTGCTGCTTAGCTGCTTCAGTTGTGTTTGACTCTGTGTGAGTCCATGGACTGCATGCAGCCCACCAGGCTCTTCTACCCACTGGAATTCTCCAGGCGAGAATACTGGAGTCGGTTGCCATTTACTTCTTAAAGGGATCTTCCTGACCCAGGGATTGAACCTGGGTCTCCTGCATTGCAGGCAAATTCTTTAGCACTGACTCACCAGGGAAGCTAGTGACAAACTATAATGGAAAAGAATATGGAAAAGCTGTAATTACTGCTGTATAGCAAAGAGACTCAATTATCTATCTATCTACATATAGATACCTACATATAGATAGCCGATATCTGTTTATCTATCTATCTAAATAGATAGATAGAAAGCTGAGTCCTTTAGCTGTACAGCAGAAATTAGTACATCATAGTCCAATTTCAATCAATAAATATAAATTTTAAACAATAAGCAGAACTGAATAAACATTTTCCCAAAGAGGCAATGCAGATGGCTAACAGGACATGAAAAAACATTCAACATCACTAATTATCAGGGAAATGCAATTCAAAGCCAGAATGAAATATTACCTTACATCTCTCAGAATGGCCATCATAAAAAAGAACACAAATAACAAGTGTTGGTGAGGATGTGGAGAAAAGGGAAATTGTTAGTAGAAATGTACATTGGTGCAGTGTATGGATGTTACACACATATATATCTGAGATACAACTGTAAAATCTTATGAAAAAAACCTGAATGGATGTTTCCTGCTTAAGAAAAAATAAAATTTTTCCATTTTAAGCATGAGTGGACTTGGAGGGCATTATGCTAAGTGAAATAACTCAGACAGAAGAGACATAGGATATAATTTATATAAGAAATCTGAAAAATGCAACAAGGCCTTCCCTGAGAGCTCAGTTGGTAAAGAATCCACCTGCAGTGCAGGAGACCACAGTTTGATTCCTGGGTTGGGAAGATCTGCTGGAGAAGAGATAAGCTACCCACTAGTCTAAATAGTGTGAGCCCGTAACTTGTGTACCCGTGACTTGTATCATACCAGTGTACATCCACAATATTTCAGTGCAAATATCATAAAGTGCATGGTGTAGTAGAAGGTTGACTATTACAGTAAAGGGAACAAGTACAGGAGGGAACAGAAAAGGGAGGTCAGAGTCAAACATTCATAAGCTGAGCTGTAAGGCAGGGGCATCTCTGTCTAGAAGATGACAGCTAGGCAGCCTTGAAGGAGAAGTGGTCAGAAGCAACAAATGTAGCAAAGAGCATCTCAAGCAAATGGCACAGAAAGTGCAAATGTCTGGAGCAGGGATGGTGCCTGACATGTTACCTGGAAATAACATTGTAATTACTTTTTCATTAGATAAGCTATTGGGTTGGACAAAAAGTTCGCCCCTGTTTTTCTCTTAAGAGCTTACAGAAAACTGAAAGTACATTTGACCAACCTAATATGCCTTCCTTCTCCCACAAATAAACAAATAATTTCTAACAAATGCAATAAACAAATACTTTATTTTAAATAACTTTTTTTTCTGTTCATTGGTAACTGTGGCATGAAGTAGGATACTGACATTCCCCCCACCCCCTCTGGCGAAAAGCAATTTCTTGCTATGGATACTTATATATTTATGCACATTTATCTGTACATATATTTATATAATTACTTTATATATTTATATGTATATATAGAAATATATAGGCCTTCCTTGGTGGCTCATATGGCAAAGGAGATGCAATGCAGGAGACATGGGTTTTGATCCCTGGGCAGGGAAGATCCTCTGGAGGAGGAAATAGCAACCCACTCCAGTATTTTTGCCTGGGAAATCCCATGAACACAGAAGCCTGGTGGGCTTCAGCTCACTGGGTTGAAAAGATCTGGACACAACTCAGTAATTAACACGCGCACACACACACACACACACACACACACACACATGCATATCTGTGTATGTAAAGACTTGTTCTTATACACATGCGGGTGGGAAATAATGTGTGAAACCCATTTTCTCAATGTTCTTCTCAAAGTAATCAGTAGCCAAAGCTTCTGAAGGTGTTAAAAGATGGATAATGCTGATAATAGTGGCAAGCATTTCCAAGAGCCGGCTATGCGCCAGGCATTCTCTAAACGATTTACACATATTCACACAATTTTTGAACAACTGCCCTCATTTCAGTGATAGGAGACTGAGGCATTAGTATACTAAATAATGCAGAAAGTTGCACACAAGTATCTGAGAAAATAGTGTTATTGTCCATCTGCCTGTGTAATTCATATTATTCTTTCAAATCACAAAGTATTTTCCCTAAGGAGACCCACGTGCACACATTCATGTACAGTTTGAGAATGTTAAGAGAATAGGTGCCCACTGTTGGTTGTCGTTTAGTCATCTAGTCCTGTCCAGCTCTTTATGATCCCTTCAACTACAGTCAAGCAGCTCCTCTGTCCATGGGATTTTCCACACAGGAATACTGGAATGGGTTGCCATTTCCACCTCCACCAGGGATCTTCTTGACCCAGGAATGGGACCCGCATCTCCTGCACTGAAGGCAGATTCTTTACCGCTGAACCTTTGGGACCGGTCTAAGATCCACTATGAACACGCTGCAGGTCTCCATTGCTACCCTGGGGCAGATATCACTAATAGATAACTGCACTCTTAGTGGGTCATTCTGGGAACAATTAACTCAGTGCTCCAGGCAAGCCTGACTGTAGAATGGAGGCAGCAGTTACCATGGAAGCTATCTGCTGTCCTGCAAGTAGGCAACAGTTAGCCATCTAAAAGCATCTAAGAAGGAACTGACATATATGATGGGGTATTTTGGAGAATTCCAGTGTCAACAGATGGAGCATGGTTTGCTTTATGGACACTGAAAATAAGGATAGCAAACCAGAGGCTAATGAACATTTCAGTTATAAGATAATGATTCCCTAGGGTAAGAGGTCAGGCTGCCCAGGTGGCTAAGTGCTAAAGAATCCCCTGCCAATGCAGGAAATTCAGGAGATGCAGGTTTGATCCCTGGGGTGCAAAGATCTCTGGAGGAGGAAATGGCAACCCAGTCCAGTATTCTTGCTTGGGAAATCCTGTGGACAGAAGAGCCTGGCTGGCTACCGTCCAAGGGGTTGCAAAGAGACAGATGCCACTGAGCAGGCACGCCGGGTAAGACGTGAGCACTGGGAAGTGGAAAGAGCGGCCAGAGGAAGGGCACACTGTAAAAGAGAAGTTGAGATTTAGTAAGAACTCTGTGTTGTGGAGAATCCCAAATATGGCGGAGCCTGGTGGGCTGTCGTCTATGGGGCTGCACAGAGTCGGGCACGACTGAAGCGACTCAGCAGCAGCAGCAGCAGTGTGTTGTGGAGGGAGAGGTGTTGAGTGAAAAGTCCTTGCTTTATCCTTCCAGCCGACCCTCAGCTTTACACCCACAGTACGTAAGTCCCACACTACAGCTCAGTCAGTTCCATCCTTAGGGAAGAGGGATTCAACAAACAAAAATCATTCTTATAGTAAAGGCACTGCTTAGAATGGGAAAAAAAAATTAAATTTCTACTGTCTAGGAGCAAGCTCATTTGTATTTTAATTTTAGAGCCTGCCATGATGGACAACAAGACGTCAGAATGAGGGATGCACTGCTAGGACCAGGGTTTCATAAAATGAGGGAAATCTAAATGAGCAAATCAGTTTGCAGAAACCTCCCTTTTCCCTGACTAAATACATACATTCTGAATTTAAAAAGAAAAACATTGTGCTATGTTTCTCAATAATATTAAGCCAATACTCTCCTAATCAATGGGGTTGCAAAGACTTGGACACGATTGAGCAACCAACACTCACTTTTCTTACTAATAATTTTTCAGAATAGAATCAAATGTCAGTTTTTAATTCAACCATTAATACCCTTCAGCTCTCATTTGTTCAGCACACACACAAAAATAAACTCTTAGCTATATATCCATAAAAAGAGGCAAAAACCTAAATATTATGTATCAATATTTTTATAGTATCAGGGACAACTTATGGAGATAAATGTTGAATTAAAATTCAGTAGAATCAGGTGAGCTTGGCTGAACTGAATATGCAAAGTGGCAAGAATACTGGTGGGCTTCCCCAGTGACTCAGATGATAAAGAACCTGCATGCCAATGTAGGAGACATGGGTGCTGTCTGGGGTCAGAAAGATCCCTGGAGGAGGGCATGGCAACCCACTTCAAAATTCTTGCCTGGAGAATCCCATGGACAGAGGAGTTGGTGGGCTATAGTCCACAGGGTCACAGAGTAGAACATGACTGAGAAACTAACATTCAGTTGAGTTGAGTTGAGTTCAGTCATTCAGTCATGTCTGACTCTTTGCCACCCCATGGACTGCAGCATGCCAGGCCTCCCTGTCCCTCACCAACTCCTGGAGCTTGCTCAAATTCATGTTCATTGAGTCAGTGATGCCATCTAACCATCTCATCCTCTGTCATCCCCTTCTCCTCCCACCTTCTATCTTACCCAGAATCAGGGTCTTTTCCAATGAGTTGATCTTTACATCAGGTGGTCAAAGTATTGGATTTTCAGCTTTAGCATTAGTCCTTCCAATGAGCATTCAGGAATGATTTCCTTTAGGATGGACTGGCCGGATCTTCTTGCTGTCCAAGGGACTCTCAAGAGTCTTCTCCAACACCACAGTTCAAAAGCATCAGTTCTTTGGCACTCAGCATTCTTTAGAGTACAACTCTCACATCCATATATGACTACTGGAAAAACCATAGCCTTGACTAGATGGACCTTTATTGGCAAAGAAATGTCTCTGCTTTTTAATATGCTGTCTAAGTTGGTCATACCTTCCTTCCAAGAGCAAGTGTCTTTTAATTTCATGGCTGCAGTGATTGTTTGTGGTGATTTTGGAGCCTCCCCCAAAAAAAAGAAGTTTATCACTGTTTACACTGTTTCCCCATCTATTTATTTTCCATGAAGTGATGGGACCAGATGCCATGATATTAATTTTCTGAATGTTGAGCTTTTTTAAAATTATCATTTTAATCATTTTTAAGTGAACATTCGGTGGCATTAAAAACTTTCACATTACTGTGATAACATCAGTACCATTAATCTCCAGAAGTTTTGCATCTCCCCAGCTGAAACTCTGTACCTGAAAAGACAAGCTGTTAGTCGCGCAGGTCACTCTTTTCACTCTCTTCTTTCACTTTCATCAAGACGATTTCTAGTTGCTTTTCACTTTCTGCCATAAGGGTGGTGTCATCTGCATATCTGAGGTTATTGATATTTCTCCCGGCAATCTTGATTCCAGCTTGTGCTTCTTCCAGCCCAGCGTTTCTCATGATGTACTCTGCATATAAGCTAAATAAGCACGGTGACAATATACAGCCTTGATGTACTCCTTTCCCTCTTTGGAACCAGTCGGTTGTTCCATGTCCATTTCTAACTGTTGCTTCCTGACTTGCATAAAGGTTTCTCAAGAGGCAGTTCACGTGGTCTGGTATTCCCATCTCTTGAGGAATTTTCCACAGTTTAATGTGATCCACACAGTCAAAGGCTTTGGCATAGTCAATAAAGCAGAAATAGATGTTTTCTGGAACTCTCTTGCTTTTTTGATGATCCAGTGGATCTTGGCAATTTGATCTCTGGTTTCTCTGCCTTTTCTAACACCATCTTGAACATCTGGAAGTTCATGGTTCAGGTACTGCTAAAGCCTGGCTTGGAGAATTTTGAGCATTACTATAATAGTATGAGGGATGAGTGCAATTGTGCAGTAGTTTGAGCATTCTTTGGCATTGCCTTTCTTTGGAATTGGAATGAAAACAGACCTTTTCCAGTCCTGTGGCCACTGCTGAGTTTTCCAAATTTGCTGGCATATTGAGTGCAGCACTTTCACAGCATCATCTTTCAGGATTTGAAGTAGCTCAACTGGAATTCCATCACCTCCACTAGCTTTGTTTGTAGTGATGCTTTCTAAGGCCCACTTGACTTCACATTCCAGGATGTCTGGCTCTAGGTGAGTAATCATACCATCATGATTATCTGGGTCCTGAAGATCTTTTTTACAGTTCTGTGTATTCTTGCCACCTCTTCTTAATATCTTCTGCTTCTGTTAGGTCCATACTATTTCTGTCCTTTATCGAGCCCATCTTTGCATGAAATGTTCCCTCGGTATCTCTAATATTCTTGAAGAGACCTCTAGTCTTTCCTATTCTGTTGTTTTCCTCTATTTCTTTGCATTGATCACTGTGGAAGGCTTTCTAATATCTTCTTGGTATTCTTTGGAACTCTGTATTCAGATGTTTAAAGCTTTCCTTTTCTCCTTTGCTTTTCACTTCTCTTCTTTCCACAGCTATTTATAAGGCCTCCCCAGACAGCCATTTTGCTTTTTTGCATTTCTTTTCCATGGGGTTGATCTTAATCCCTGTCTCCTGTACAATGTCATGAACCTCATTCCATAGTTCATCAGGCACTCTATCTATCAGATCTAGGCCCTTAAATCTATTTCTCACTTCCACTGTATAATCATAAGGGATTTGATTTAGGTATGACTATTCAGGTCAGACCTGAATAGTCTAGTGGTTTTCCCTGCTTTCTTCAATTTAAGTCTGAATTTGGCAATAAGGAGTTCATGATCTGAGCCACCATCAGTTCCCAGTCTTTTTTTTTTTTTTTTTTTGCTGACTGTATAGAGCTTCTCCATCTTTGGCTGCAAAGAATATAATCAATCTGATTTCAGTGTTGACCATCTGGTGATGTCCATGTGTAGAGTCTTCTCTTGTGTTGTTGGAAGAGGGTGTTTGCTATGACCAGTGCATTTTCTTGGCAAAATTCTATTAGCCTTTGCTCTGCTTCATTCTGTATTCCAAGGCCAAATTTGCCTGTTACTCCAGGTGTTTCTTGACTTCCTACTTTTGCATTCCAGTCTCCTATAGTGAAAGGATATCTTTCTTGGGTGTTAGTTCTAAAAGGTCTTGTAGGTTCACAGAACTGCTCAACTTCAGCTTCTTCAGCGTTACTGGTTGGGGCATAGACTTGGATAACTGTGATATTGAATGGTTTGCCTTGGAAATGAACAGAAATCATTCTGTCATTTTTCAGATTGCATCCAAGTACTGCATTTTGGACTCTTTTGTTGACCATGATGGCTATTCCATTTCTTCTAAGGGATTCTTGCCCACAGTAGTAGATATAATGGTCATCTGAGTTAAATTCACCCATTCCAGTCCATTTTAATTCATTGATTCCTAAAATGTTGACATTCACTCTTGCCATCTCTTGTTTGACCCCTTCCAATTTGCCTTGATTCATGGACCTGACATTCCAGGTTCCTATGCAATATTGCTCTTTACAGCATCGGACCTTGCTTCTATCACCAGTCACATCTACAACTGGGTTTTGTTTTTGCTTTGGCTCCATCCCTTCATTCTTTCTGGAGTTATTTCTCCACTGATCTCCAGTAGCATATTGGGCACCTACTGACCTGGGGAGTTCCTCTTTTAGTATCCTATCATTTTGCCTTTTCATACTGTTCATGGTGTTCTCAGTGCAAGAATACTGAAGTGGTTTGCCATTCCCTTCTCCAGTGGACCGCATTCTGTCAGACCTCTCCACCATGACCCATCTGTCTTGGGTGGCCCCACAAGGCATGGCTTAGTTTCATTGAGGAAGACAAGGCTGTGGTCCTAGTGTGATTAGATTGACTAGTTTTCTGTGAGTATGGTTTTAGTGTGTGTTTGCCCTCTGATGCCCTCTTGCAACATTTACCATCTTACTTGGGTTTCTCTTACCTTGGACATGGGGTATCTCTTCATGGCTGCTCCAGCAAAGTGTAGCCGTTGCTCCTTATTCGGGCAAGGGGTATCCTCTCACCACCGCCCCTCCTGAACTTGAACGTGGAGTAGCTCCTCTAGGCTCTCCTGCGCCCACTAGCCACCGCTCCTTGGATATGGGGTTGCTCCTCTTGGCCGCCACCCCGGCCTCGGGCGGGGGCTAGCGCCTCTCGGCTGTGCTTGTGTGCCGCCGCATCCCGGTTATTTAGTTAACATATTTTCCACACGTTGAATGTTTGAAGGTGATAATGATGATGATAATGTTGGTGATCGTTGCTTGCCTTCATGAATAATTAAAACGTCTTTCTCTGTCATTTAAATTCAACAATGCTGAGTGTCTTTCATGAATCACACACTGATAGATGCAGAAAGAATATCATGGTAAGAATAGCATCACAGCAATTTGCATTCACTTGAACTCTGAATTCCGCTGTGCCAGCCACCATACTTAGATTCTGCAGACATTCACGTAGCTAACTTTACTCAGACCCTGTTTCTGGCAGAGGCAGGCGTTACATATCCTGCTAAAACTATCAGAGCTAGTAAGGGCAAGAGCCAGAACTCAGTCAGGAGCCAGGTAACTAGATAAATGTGCCACCATTCTTTGCTGAATAGGAGCTCTTAGTAGAGTCACACAAAAAGCAATCATCTCTTTCCCTATATTTGTTTTTGAAATAAAAATCTGAAGACTAATTAACATGCAAACAAGCCATCTTTTGAAGAGATGCATGCTTATATTTATCTGCTTTTTATATTGTTATAAAGATTCCATTACATGTATAGTGGAGACACAAGAATTATAAATTTGGCCATTCTTTCTCATTGGATTCATAACATTTGAGACATCAGTTCTAAAGCTTGCAGTTACTTATCTTAGCTCCATGGTGGAGCCAAAAGCATGATCTTCACATTTTCCCTTTTCACTGAAAGCAGCATTTGTATAAATTTGAAAATTTACAATGAATTACAATAGTTATTATATTATAAAATGTGCTTACAAATGATGTAGTTCTCATTTAAATCTATTAGTAATAGAGTGACAATTCAAAAGGTTACTATTTTATTTCCCATTTGACTATTTTATTAAATGCCATCAGTTATGTTGCAATGATACTGCAAAGAACACGGACTGGGAAATGGTGTTAATTAGAGAAAAACATACTTAAGAAAATATGGTCATGATCCTTTAGGCTGCATTCTTTGTAAAAGAGAGTTAAAAGAATGGTTTGTCAGATATGTTTTAAAAGCAGGTTGGAGATGTGTACAAAAGAGATTCCCAAGAAAGAAAATAAGGACACATTAATTTAGCATTTTGCTGAAAAAGTTGCTAAGAATTTATAATGTGCAAGAAAACTGCTGAATCCAGCATTCACTGATTAATAATACTGTGCTCTTGAATGAGACCTTCACACTGAAAGTGCTTTTCAAGTATAAACTAATTAAGTATCAAAACACTTCAGAGAGTTGAATCAACTTCCTTTCTAGAAACAGAGAAACTGAGTCTGGCTGTTTGAACAGTTTGTGTATGTGTGTGTTTGCAGCTCTCAGAGAATTTTATATCTAAATTTTTAAAAAATACAATTGAGAACTACTTGATGATTTGTTTTAAAATCAAACCTTTCCATAGTACTTTGGTCAAAATCCAAAAAGAAAGAAACCATTTTGCTGTGAGTTTTTATATCCTGGGTGGGACTCCTTTCTCCCTATTATATTTGATACTTTAACAAGGATATTTAAATATGTTAAATAACTTTTCACTCTCTGATTTTTCCATTAGCAAGAGGTTGTCAATTTACAAGGAAGTTTTGGTTGATAGAGAAAAAACCAGGTAAGAAAGAAATGGAAGGTATTGTTCAGTGAGTTCCATTAACAACTACATAATTTCCATAATGTTTCAGCACTCCCAGTTTATGTTTTGCAAGATAAAATAGTGAGTGGTCATGCAAGAAGGCTGGTTTCTACAGGGACAGAGCAAAGGGACAAATTAAGTGACCAAGCTGTTAATCCCACTCTGGGATTGTAAGTAGAAAAAAATGTGGGAGACTCCTGTAAGTTAATGGTTATTCAAGAAGCAAGACCAAAATTCCAGAGAAACATCTACTTCTTCTTTATTGACTATGCTAAAGCTTTTGACTGTGTGGATCACAACACACTGTGGACAATTCTTAAAGAGATGGGAATACCCGACCACCTTACCTGCCTCCTGAGAAATCTGTATGCAAGTCAAGAAGCAACAATTAGAGCCAAACATGGAATAAAAGATTGGTTCAAAATTGGGAAAGGAGTACATCAAGGCTGTATATTGTCACCCTATTTATTTGGCATATGCAGGGTACATCATGCAACATCCTAGGCTCGATAAAGCACAAGCTAGAATCAAAGCTGTTGGGAGAAGTACCAGTAACTTCAGATATGCAGATGATTCCATCCTTACGGCAGAACACAAAGAACTAAAGAGCCTCTTGATGAAAGTGAAAGAGGAGAGTGAAAAAGTTGGCTTAAAGCTCAACATTCAAAAGACAAAAATCATGGCATCCAGTCCCATCACTTCATGGCAAATAGATGGAGAAACAGTGGAAACTGAGCGACTTTATTTTCTTGGGCTCCAAAATCACTGCAGATGGTGACTGAAACCATGAAATTAAAAGAGGCTTGCTCCTTAAAAGAAAAGGCATGACAAATCGAGACAGCATATTAAAAAGCAGAGACATTATTTTGATGACAAAATTCCATCTAGTCAAAGTTATGATTTTTCCACTAGTGATGTATGGATGTGAGAATTGAACCATAGAGAAAGCTGAACACTGAAGAATTGATGCCTTTGAACTGCAGTGTTGGAGAAGACTCTTGAGAGTCCCCTTAGATGGCAAGGAGATCAAACCAGTCAATCCTTGAGGAAATTAGTCCTGCATGTTCATTGAAAGGACTGACGTGAAAACTGACTTCTTAGAAAAGACCCTGATGCTAAGAAACATTGAAAGCAGGAAGAGAAGGGGACAGCAGAGGATAAGATGGTTGGATGGCATCACTGTCTCTATGGACATGAGTTTAAGCAAGGTCTGGGAGTTGGTGAAGGACGGGGAAACCTGGCATGCTGCAGTCCATGGCGTCACAAAGAGTTGGACATGACTGAGTGACTGAAATGAACTGAACTGAACTGAACTGAAGAAAGCAGGTTTGCTTAACCATAAAACGAACCAGGCTTGCTTAGCCATAAAATCATGTAACAGAAACATGAGACTGGCCTCAAAATAATAAAATGGTGCTAGCAAGAGCCCCACATTCTTCCCAGTGAGCTCGGTAGGTTAGTACATGCTCTCTACACACATAAGAAGTAATATTTTGTGGACCTGGCTTGATCACATAGGAAAAGAAAACTTTCCTGCCTAACGTAGATGAGGAGCTGATGATGAAAGTGTGATGTCTACTCAAGAAAAACAAAGAAGTTCTTCTCCCCCTCCTCACTTTTCCTTTGACTATAACTAAGTTTTGAAGGTGCAGCGCCTTGTTCACCCACTTGTAAGCCTTAAAAGTATTCTATTCTAATAAATCACTTATCTATCACTTTGCTTCTCACTGAATTCTTTCTATGTTGAGACATGAAGGACTACCAGAGCTCTTTAGAACCCTCTAAAATGCCACCAGACAGTTTTAGTTTTGAGTACCATGTTTTGTTTATGACCAAGAGCTATTCTCACTTAAAGAGACAAAACCCCTTCTTTTGGGAGTTACACTAGGAAGAGTGGTAATGAGCTTCCAATTTCTAAAAACCACTATGGACTTTTTCTCTTTTGGGAGAGAAAAATTATCATTCCTTTACCCATCTTAGTTACTTGGCTGAGTCTCCATAACAAAAGAGACTGACAACAGAAAAGCATACAATGGTATTTAATGTGTGTGTTATACCACATAGGAACCTTCATAAGGAAATGAAGACTCAAAGACACCATGAGATCTAGTGTTTCCACACCAGGTTTGCTGAAGAACAGAGTGTCCTGGAACTAGCGATAGAGCCAAAAAGACGTGAGCAAACAGTAGCCAACTGTTCTGTCCCTTTGCCCTGGAGGAAATGATGCTCCTTTTCTGTGGGTACTGGAAAGGCACCTCTTATATGACGGTCTCGTGACCTGCTTCAGGGGAAAGTCAGAAAGTCCTGTCCAGACCTGCCCTTTCTCAAATTCCTTCAGCTTCCTTCAATATTCAAGGTGCCATATTGGAGTAGTGCACCCTGAACAGCAGCAACATCATGTCAAGTTAGTTTATTTGTATATATGTAGCGTGTGTGTGTGCATGTGTGTATTTGTGGGGATCTAGTTTCTAAAAGTCATTGTGTACAATCTGATTCAGTTACTAAAAGCCATTATGTAAAATGAGCATATAGAAACTGTGTGGGCTTTCCAGGTGACTCAGTGGTAAAAAGTTAGCCTGCTGATGCAGAAGACTCAAGAGATGCAGGTTTGATCCCTGGGTCAGGAAGATCCCCTGGAGAAGGGAATGGAAACCCACTCCAGTATTCTTGCCTGGAGAATCCCATGGACAAAGGAGCCCAGTGGGCTACAGTCTGTGGGGTCGCAGAGTCAGAGACAGCTTAGTGACTAAGCACAGGCATGTACAAACACCCTGCCACAAACATGCACACATGTAGGTGTATATATGTTTATTACTTGGTTATTTTGATGTTGAGGATTTTCTCTGTGTTAAGAATAATGATGGGTTTAAGGGCTAGAAGTACAAGATTGAAGAAAATGTAATTTGAGTTTCAAACAACTCAAGGTGAAAGAAATACAGTAGAAATTATTTGATGGACATATTATTTACTGGTGCTTCACATCAGAGTTTACAGTTAGATTTCACTGCTCATAGATGGTAAATGCAGAAATAGGGGTGTACAGGCTAAGAAAGGGAGAGGAAAATGAAAGAGTTCATTTGGGATTTGGAAAAATTGAGAACAATCCACATATTGTCCACTATTACTACAAATATTTATTTTCATCGATGTCTAAGAATCCTGCCTTCAAACTGTAAAAAGAAAAATTATTCATCAACTGCTGTTGTCTTTTTCTTAATCTCTCTAGACTTTTTTTTTCCTGTCAAGTGACTTAACCATTTGAATATATCAAACTGAGTGATGTGATGCTCAGCTCTCTTTTCTGATCAGGAGTTGTTTCTGGATTGTTCTGGGCTCACATAATCTCTGAAGCTTATGGATCATGAGATGAAACAGACATCACAGTTCAAGAACGTTATTAGAGAATAGCTAAATAGTTGTCATTGCTGCTGTGTCAAATACAGAAGAAAGCCTGGAATACAAAACAAACAAACAATAAAGGTTTTATCTGAAGTCAAGTCTGTTCATCTTTTCTTAAATATAACAGTATCCTAGAAATATCAGCATGATTTTTTAAATTCAGTTTTATGCTCGCTCAATTGTCAAAGATGTTTTTCAAAATTGAGTTTTATCAAAGTGACCTATGTTTATTGATCAAGGACTAAGTGAATCAATAAAAGGACTGGAATTTAAATAAAAAGCTTGCAAATTATGCAAAAAACTATTCTCTGTAATCCCTCACAGACTGACAGGATGTTGACTTTGTTAAATGTGAAATAAAAGGATGCTCAATTATATACCCAATTGTTTGCTCACATCTTCATTCATTTAACAAAACCATATTGGGGACCTCTATGCATCAGATCCTATGAAGCTGTGGAGAGGGGCATTGTCCACACTCGGGCATTGTCCAGGGAAGCGTATGTTTTGTTATCAATAAGATACAAGTTGTAATACGATGATGGTACAGTTGCAAAGATCCCCCTGGGAATAACCATGAAGAACCAGTTCTCTGAGGAAGAATTCAAGGGAGAAGTAATAGGAGTTTTCTAGTAAAGAGTGAGAACCATTTTCACAAGCAGGAAATGTGGCTGCCAGGTACTGCCTTAAAGCCACAGAAAAGCACACACCAGAGCCCAAACCACGAGGCTGTGATGATGAACAGATGATAAAATCTGGTCGCTATTTTTCTTGTATTTGCAACTTTGCAGTGTTAATAAGTGATATTATAAACTACATTACTGGCTGCTCAAATTTACTCTGAGAGAGAAACTTGATTTAGGAATAAAACTTCATACAGAGTCCATTTTACCTTGAAGAATGAGACATTCTAACATGACTCCAGTAACTGTCTTATGGTCATCAGTTGTTCACAATAAAATAGAGTCAGTTAGTAGAGAAGAGTAATGGTTTTTAATCTGATGAAACTATTTTTTAAAAGTCTATAATGTAAAATATTTTATAAACATGCATAAAAGTCACACACATGCATTTATCTACAACAGGCACATTTAAATAATTCATTCAAAACTTCAATGCCCATTTTTGGACTTTCTGTAAGTTCTCCTGGCTTAGATCACACTTAGAAAACTATTTAGTAAAATATAAGAAAAGGAGAGAAGGGTTAAATGAGCACCTATGTCATGAGATGTACTGAGGACCTTCTACAGATTGATTGATTTAATATCTTCAAAATTTGAATGAGAACACTAAGTGATGTTCTCATTCATTAACCTGTTAGGCTAATAACACAACTAAGATCATAGAGTATTCTAGTCTATATTTAAACTTTATTTTATTTTATTCTGAAGCTCATGTTTTCCCCTGTGCTACTAGCTAGTTTCATTATCTTCAGAGAGCTTCAGAAATTAAGCATTTTAAATATTTCCTATTTAATGGATTGGGAATCTAGTTAACATAAATATCAAGTTCCCAGTATCCAGTTATAGCTTACAAACTTGTGTTGACAAATTTGTCTGTTTAGGTTTAGAAACAAGCAGTAGAATTTTTCTTATGTAAATAGATATTATTATTTATCAAAATAGAAATTCTAACTCCTTTTGTGGAATAGAATTATTTTTGTCTGTCCAAATTCTTAATTTTATTAACAAAAATAAAGAAATGAAAAAGAAAAATACAACACTCAAAATTTTTACATTTTTAAAAAGTATTCATATATTTTCCAATCTACAATGTCAATGTGTAAGTCACTAGTTCTATTCAGTACAACCATTCAGATATTTTCTATGATAAATTGGAAATACAGAGATCCACGGTTCAATTCAGTTCAGTTCAGTTGCTCAGTCATGTACAACTTTTTGTGACCCCATGGACTGCAGCACGCCAGGCCTCCCCTGTCCATCACCAACTCCTGGAGCTTGCTCAAATTCATGTCCATTGAGTCAGTGATGCCATCCAACCATCTCATCCTCTGTCATCCCCTTTCCTCCCACCTTCAATCTTACCCAGCATCAGGGTCTTTTCCAATGGGTCAGGTCTTCATATCAGGTGGCCAAAGTATTGGAGTTTTAGCTTCAGCATTAGTCCTTTCAATGAATATTCAAGATCCATTTCCTTTAGGATGGGCTGGTTGGGTCTCCTTGCTGTCCAAGGGACTCTCAAGAGTCTTCTCCAACATCACAGTTCAAAAGCATCAGTGCTTTGGTGCTCAGCTTTCTTTATAGTCCAACTCTCACATCCATATATGACTAATGGAAAAACCATAGCTTTGACTAGATGGAGCTTTGTTGGCAAACTAATGGCTCTGCTTTTTAATATGCTGTCCAAGTTGATCATAACTTTTCTTCCTATGTGAAAGCATCTTTTAATTTCATGGCTGCAGTCACTATCTGAAGTGATTTTGGAGCCACAAAAAATAAAATCTGTCACTGTTTCCACTGTTCCCCCATCTATTTGTCATGAAGAGCTACTAATAAAGCCATCTAAATAAGTTTGCATAAATTTAAATATGAATAGTGTGCTTGAAAATTCCTTTTAGTTAATTCTTAGAATTTAAACCTTAGCTAGTATAAAAATTTCATGAAAAAACAGTGGAATTTTATATGTTTTCATGCTAGTAGGAACTTATTTATTTATTTTAGAAAATGTGTGTGTGTGTGTGTGTGTGTGTGTGTGGGTGTGTGTGTGTGTGTGTTTTCCTGAAGTGATGTGACCAAGATTACAAAGTAGGAGGCTGCCACCCCGTCCTCCATCACCAAAATTCAGTAGGGGACTTCAATGTTCCACTTTCAGGGAGTATTAAAACATAATATCCATACAGGAATTATGGATGTATACTGCACCTTAGATCAAAAGTTCCAACAGAAATGTATGCAACAGCAGCAACAGTCACATTCTTCTCCAGTGCTTATGGAAAATGGTTCAGAAAAGATCATATATTAGCACAACTCAAAGCACAATTAAAAGATGGAAATCATGCCATGTATCTTTTTGAACAGAAAAGTATGAAACTAGAAATCAAGAATATGAGGTAATTGGAAATCTGACAAGCATGAGAAAATTAATCCACCCATTGCTGAATAACTTCTGAAAGGGGAGATCAATAGGAAAATAAAAAATATCCTGAAATAAACAAAATGCAAACACAACATACCAAAACTTATGGGAAGAGGAAAATTGTATAGCAATAAGTGCTTAAACAAAGAAAAGAAAAAGCAGGAGCTCAAATAACCTAATTTACATATTAAGAAAACTGAAAATAAGAAATTAAGACTAAGGTTAGCAAAGGAAGACAATAGTAAAGATCAAAGTAGAAAGGCATGAAAAAGCTATATGCCGAACACTCTAAGATATGATGAAAGAGACTGATGGGGACACAAGTAAGTGGGAAAATATCCTACGTTCAAGAATCTTGAGAAAGAAGAATAGAACTGGCGGAATCAACCTGCCTGACTTCAGGCTCTACTACAAAGCCACAATCATCAAAACAGTATGGTACTTGCACAAAGACAGAAATATAGATCAATGGAACAAAATAGAAAGCCCAGAGATAAATCCACGCACCTGTGGACACCTTATCTTTGACAAGGAGGCGAGAAAATACAATGGATTGAAGACAATCTTTTTAACAAGTGGTGCTGGGAAAAGTGGTCTACCACTTCTAAAAGAATGAAACTAGAACACTTTCTAACACCATACACAAAAATGAACTCAAAATGGATTAAAGATCTAAATGTAAGACCAGAAACTATAAAACTCCTAGAGGAGAACATAGGCAAAACACTCTCTGACACAAATCACAGCAGGATCCTCTATGACCCACCTCCCAGAATAATGGAAATAAAAGCAAAAATAAACAAATGGGACCTAACATGTGTATACCTGTGGTGGATTCATGTTGATGTATAGCAAAACCAATACAATATTGTAAAGTAATTAGCCTCCAATTAAAATAAATAAGCTTAAATTAAAAAAGAATACATAAAGTAATTGCAATCCCTGTTACAGTTTAATGAAAATTTTCACTGAAATGAAAAATAAAGAAAAAAATAGATCTATTTTTTGTTTGAGGCCATATAAGATCTTGAATAACCAAAACAATTAAAAAAAAAAAAAGCTGTAGGCTTCACCCTTTTGTTTTTACCAAATTATAAAACTTTAGTAATTAGGACAGTATGGTACTGGTACCAGAACAGACACACAGATCAACGAAACGAAACTGAGAGTGTAGATATAAACTCATGCATACATGGTTGACCTATATTCAACAAGGAATTCAAGAATACCCAGTGGAAAGGATAGTCTCTTCAGAAAACGGTGGTAGTGGTGAGTTGTGTCCAACTCTTTTGAGAAGCCCACCAGACTCCTCTGTCAATGGGAATTCCCAGGCAAGAATACTGGAATGGGCTGCTATTTTCTACTACAAGGAATCTTCTAGACCCAGAGATCAAACATGTGTCTCCTGCAACTCCTGCATCAGCAGGCAGATTCTTTGCAACCAAGGAAGCTCTCTTCAAAAAATGGGTGATGGTTAAACTGAATAGCTATATGAAATGAATAAAATTTATACCACTCTCAATGATTAAATAGCAACTGATTAAAGACTCACATGTAAATCTGAAAGTGTAAAATCCCTAGATGAAAAAGTCAGGAAAAACCGTTTGACATCAGGCGTGGCAACAGTTACCTTTGGATGTGACATCGAAAGAGCAAAACTGGACATTTGGGATGAAATCAAGCTCGGGACTTCTCACCAGCAAAAGAAACAATGAATGAATGAAAGGTGCTCTATGAGATGGGAGAAAAGATTTGCAAACCACATATCTGATTAAAGAGGACTGAAAAGCCTCTTGATGAAAGTGAAAAAGGAAAGCGAAAAACTTGGCTTAAAGCTCAACATTCAGAAAACAAAGATCATGGCATCCAGTCCCATCATTTCATGGGAAATAGGTGGGGAAACAGTGGAAACAGTGTCAAACTTTATTTTGGGGAGCTCCAAAATCACTGCAGATGGTGACTGCAGCCATGAAATTAAAAGATGCTTACTCCTTGAAGAAAAGTTATGACCAACCTAGATAGTATATTCAAAAGCAGAGACATTACTTTGCCAACTAAGGTCCGTCTAGTCAAGGCTATGGTTTGCCTTGTGGTCATGTATGGATGTGAGAGTTGGACTGTGAAGAAGGCTGAGTGCCAAAGAATTGATGCTTTTGAACTGTGGTGCTGGAGAAGACTCTTAAGCATCCCTTGGACTACAAGGAGATCCAACCAGTCCATTCTGAAGGAGATCAGCCCTGGGATTTCTTTGGAAGGAATGATGCTAAAGCTGAAACTCTAGTACTTTGGGCACCTCATGTGAAGAGTTGACTCATTGGAAAAGACTCTGATGCTGGGAGGGATTGGGGGCAGGAGGAGAAGGGAAGACAGAGGATGAGATGGCTGGATGGCATCACTGACTCGATGGCCGTGAGTCTGAGTGAACTCTGGGAGTTGGTGATGGACAGGGAGGCCTGGCGGGCTGCAGTTCATGGGGTCACAAAGAGTCGGACACGACTGAGCGACTGAACTGAACTGAACTGATATCCAAAATACATAAGTAACTCATGCAGCTGAATAGCAAAATAACCAAACAATCCAATTAAAAATGGGCAGAAGACTTGGACAGACATTTTTCCAAAGATAGTACATGTATGTGCTAAGCTGCTTCAGTCGCGTCTGACTCTATGACTCTAGGGACTATAGCCCGCCAGGCTGCTTTGTCCATGGGATTCTCAAGGCAAGAATGCTGGGCTGGGTAGCTATTTCCTACACCAGGGGATCTTCCTGACCCCAGGGACTGAACCCGTGTCTCTTGCCTCTCCCGCATTGGCAGGCAGGTTCTTTACTGTGAGGACAAGTAAAGAACAAATTTAGGAAATGGTGCTTAACATCACTAATCATCAGGTAAATACAAATCAAAACAACAAGACATCACCTCTCACCTGTTAAAATTACTGCTATTGAAAAATAAATAAAAGTAAAAGCCGAGAGATAACAAATGCTGGAAAGGTGTAGAGAAATGGGCACTTTGGAGTTCTGTTTGTGGGAATATTTATTTGTGCAGCCATTGTGGAAAACAGTATAAATTTTCTTCAAAAATTAAAAATCAAAACTGATACAGCAATCATACTTTTAAGTATTTATCTCAAGTAAATGAAATTGCTGTCTTAAAGATACATCTGCACTCCTGTTTATTGCAGCACTATTCACAATAGCTAAGATATGAAAACAACCTAAGCATCCACTGATGAATCAATGGCAAGGAAAATGTGTGACACACACATACAACACACACACACAAAGGGAAAGGCAAATAGAGCATGATCTCAATTCTGTGTGGAATCTAAAAACAACCAATTCATAGAAACAGAGTGGAATGGCAGTTGCCAGGGAATGATGGGTGGGAGAAATGGGGAGATGTTGGTCAATGGACACAAATGTTCAGTTAAAAGATGAATAAATTCCAGGGATATTAAGTTCAGCATGGTGGATACAGTTGACATCATCGTACTTGTGGAAGTTGCTATGAAATTAGGGTTCAATGTTCTTAATCATAGCAACAACAAAGTGGTTGTTATGTGACATGAAGGGTGTGTTCACTAACCTTACTGGGGTAAACATCTCCAGTACACGTATGTGCACATTTTTTTTTGCATATGTGTGCTTCAAATCATGACATAGTACATCTTTAGGCTTACACTGCGGAGGAGGAAACGGCAATCCAGTTCAGTATTCCTTCCTAGAAAATTCCCTGGATGGAGAGCCTGGTGGGCTACAGTCCACGGGGTTGCAAAGAGTCAGACACGACTGAGCGACTTCACTTCACTATGTCAATTATATTTCAATAAAGCTGGAAAAATATTTCTAAGTTACTGGAAATATAGTCAAACTCAGGAAACTGAAAATTACTGTGACTTTTTTCTTTTTTTTTTTACCATTTGTATCTTCAGTATATCTCCTTAATCAGTTATGAGTCTATAGCTGACATGGGCTTGTTATCCACATGTGTGCATTAACAAAAAGACTCTTCATGTTCAGTCTTGCCTATCTGACATTTAATGACATAGGGCTTCCCTGGTGGCTCAGACGGTAAAGAAACTGCCAGCAATGCAGGAGACCTGGTTTCAGTCTCTGGCTCGGAAGATCCCCTGAAGAAGGAGATGGCCACCCACACCAGTATTCTTGCCTGGGAAATTCCGTGGACAGAGGAACCTGCTGGCCTACAGTCCACGGGGTCACAAAGAGTTGGACAGGACTGAGTGAACAACAACAACAGAAACATGATGCGAGAAATAAAAATGAGTTGGTATTACTGATGTATTCGGGGTCATGTATTGGCAAAAAAATGAGAGAAAACCATGACCATCTGGTACATAGACAGGAATTAATCCAAGAGTTCTTAACCTCTTTCCAAAGACTGCACTACAGTATTTCATAAAAGTATACTGAACTTGAATCATGTTATTAAAGTCCTGTCAAGAGCAAAACAAATAAACTGACACAATTAGGAAAACAAGAACAAATAAAAAAAAGTTAAATGTCCATTCTAAATACTTTTTATATGTTTCTTTTACTAGTAATGACAATGTTAGAATTATCAAATATTTTCTGTCAAGAATCGGCCATGAGTGTAATACTGAACTGCAAGGAGCAACTATCTGAAGACTCACCACCAGATTCCCTGGAGCGAGCGCCCCTCTCTCCGCCCTGAGCCCCCTCAGGGGTATTGAAGGCCAAGGGCTGCAGCTGCACGAGGTTCAGTCTCCTCAGAGAAAGACGGCAAACGTGCTTGGCAAGCGCCGATTTGTATCTGACAGTTATCATCGTATTTCAAATTCAATTAAAATTATCTTTTAGTTATAAATATTTTAGCTCAGTCACAAATACTGTATTGATTTATTTTAAAATTAAATTATCAGATAAATGTCTGATTTGAAATTGGTAGTCTATACAAGTCATATCAGAACATTGGACATGGCAAGTTTTTCATAAAAATGTCTAAAAAACATAATTATAAATAAATATTAAAAGTAAAAACCATGGACATGTTATTAGAATGACAGAATCAGTTCTATGAGGATTGTAAGATCAGTTCAGTCCAATCGCTCAGTCAAGTCCGACTCTTTGCGGCCCCATGAGTGCAGCACGCCAGGCCTCCCTGTCCATCACCAACTCCCGGAGTTCACTCAGACTCATGTCCATTGAGTCCGTGATGCCATCCAGCCATCTCATCCTCTGTCGTCCCCTTCTCCTCCTGCCCCCAATCCCTCCCAGCATCAGAGTCTTTTCCAATGAATCAGCTCTTCGCATGAGGTGGCCAAAGTACTGGCGTTTCAGCTTTAGCATCATTCCTTCCAAAGAAATCCCAGGGCTGATCTCCTTCAGAATGGACTGGTTGGATCTCCTTGTAGTCCAAGGGACTCTCAAGAGTCTTCTTCAACACCACACTTCAAAAGCATCGATTCTTCGGTGCTCAGCCTTCTTCACAGTCCAACTCTCACATGCATACATGACTACAGGAAAAACCATAGCCTTGACTAGACGGACCTTAGTTGGCAAAGTAATGTCTCTGCTTTTGAATATGCTATCTAGGTTGGTCATAACTTTTCTTCCAAGGAGTAAGCATCTTAAAGACCTCACTATTTATAGGGCTAGTAAGATAACACGTGTGTGTGTGCTCAGTTGTGTCTGACTCTTTGCTACCCCATGGACTGTAGCTCACCAGGCTCCACTGTCCATGGGATTTCCCAGGAAAAAATACTGGAGTGAATTGCTGTTTCCTCCTCCAGGGGTTTTTCCTGACCCAGGCATCAAACCTGTGTCTCTTGCATCTCTTGAATTGGCAGGCAGATTCTTTACCACTGCACCACTTGGGAAGCCCAATATTATTATCTCCAAAAGATTTGTAACAGCGATCTTCAAAATAGGATATTGATTTTCCTGATGGCACAGATTTTTAGGGAAAGGACAGGAATAATTTTAAGAGAATCAGTTTAGATTCTGACCTTCTATCTGTATTATATTCTAAAATAGACCTTCTTAAATTTGCCACTGACCGTACCATTTTATAAAAGAAAGCCACACCCTTTACGGAACACACGTGCTACTTCATTTGTACATTTCCTTGAAGTGTAAAAGCCACCAGGGCACAAAAGATGTAGACTCCTCCTTAGAAATCAGTCAGCACACTGTAAACCCACAAGTCCCTAAATTGTGAATATTCCTGTGGAGTACAATGTATCCCCTAGAATGGATTATTTTGACTTACACTAGGATAACCTGAATACATATGTATGGAGAACAATATTGGCTGAATACTGGAGTATTTTTTGATCCATTCTCACTGGAGTAATGACAGTGAAGAGGGAAATCTAGAGTTCCCTTATACTAGTATTTTAATCCACTTTAGGCTCAAATAACTTCTGATTACTTGAGAAAGTTATTAAGACTTTTGCCCAGTTTATAAATTTACAGAAAAGTTCTTTATAACATTGTTATTTCCAGGCAGTAGAGTTTCACTGCCATATAAAAGCAGAGATTAAAAGTTAGTTGACTGCTTAGAGAGGTTATAATTTTAATAATGTAGAGCTTGTAGCTAATAGACATGCCTGCTTGGAATGAATGAGCATGTTTATGGGTCATATAGGCACTTTTTCACCAGGGGCCAAGTAAAAGCAGTACTACAGTGATGTTTTATTGTTTGAAAGTGTTAGTTGCTCAGCTGAGTCCAATTCTCTGTGACCTTGTGGACTCTAGCCCACCATGCCCCTCTGTCCATGAAATTTTCCAGGCAAGAATATTGGGGTGAGTTGCCATTTCCTCCTTCAGAGGATTTCCCCAACCCAGGGATCAAACACAGGTCTCCTGCATTGCAGGCAGATTCTGTACCATCTGAGCCACCAGAGAAGCCCGATATTTTACTGCTTAATGGTAGTAAGTGATTCAGCCTTCACCTACTGTCCCATCTAAGGACATCCCTGGTGGCCCAGTGGAAGAAAGTCCATCTGTCAAGCAGGAGACATGGGTTTGATCCCTGGGTCAGGAAGATGCCCTGGAAAAGGAAATGGCAACCCACTCCAGTATTCTTGCCTGGGAAATTCCATGGACAGAGGAGCTTGAAGGCTATAATCCATGGGACTGGAAAAGAGTTGGACATGACTTAGAAACTAAACCAACACTACCATGACATCTGCCTCCAAATGGCCACTGTGATTTTCAAAGATATGTCCATCTGCACTATTGCTATGTGAAGTCGTGAAGTCACTCAGTTGTGTCTGACTCTTCGAGACCCCATGGACTATATCCTACCAGGCTCCTCTGTCCATGGAATTTTCCAGGTAAGAGTACTGGAGTGGGTTGCCATTTCCTTCTCCAGGGGATCTTCCCGATGCAGGGATTGGACCCACGTCGCCTGCACTGCAGGCAGACGCTTTACCCTCTGAGCCACCAGGAAAGCCATTGCTATAGGTGATAGATATATATTTATAGATATACTATAATTATAGATATATATTCTATTCATGGGCTTCCCTGGTGGCTCAGAGGGTAAAGCGTCTGCCTCCACGCGGGAGACCCAGGTTCGATACCTGGGTTGGGAAGATCCCCTGGAGAAGGAAATGGCAATCCACTCCAGTATTCGTGCCGGGAGAATCCCATGGATGGAGAAGCCTAGTAGGTTACAGTCCATGGGGTCACAAAGAGTCGGACATGACCGAGCAACTTCACCTCACCTCACCTCATTCTATTTATATACAGAATATATATTTTAAAGATTTGAGTAATTTTAAAAAGCCAAAACACAGCACTTCCTGGTGGTCCAGTGGCTAAGATTCTGCCTTCTCAATGCAAGGGCTCAGCTTCCATCCCTGGTTAGGGAGCTAGATCCCACACATTGTGACTAAGCCTGAAGATCCCGTATGGCACAACTAGGACCTGGTACAGGCAAATGAGTAATTTTTTTTCAAGCCAAAGCACTTTTAAAAATGGAAAGGAAACAGCTCCAAATTCATCTAAATTGCATAGTGAGATTACATATAAGGGCTTTCCTGGTGGTGCTAGTGGCAAAGAACCTGTCTGCCAACACAGGAGACATAAAAGAATCATGCGGGTTTGATCCCTGGGTTGGGAAGATCCCCTGTGGGAGGGCATGGCAACCCACTGTAGTATTCTTGCCTAGAGAACTCCACAGACAAAGAAGCCTGGCGGGCTACAGTACATTGGGTTGAAAACTAGATACAACTGAAGCCACTTGGCATGCATGCATGCATTACATTTAAATGTATGTCATTATAATTATAAACACACTGTAAAACATGACTATAGCAGGGCTCATGAAGAGGAGTGAGTACAGTATCTATGATCTTTAAGGTGATAAGACCCAAGCTCAACATGCATCCTCCTTCCCCAGAACAAGAAAAATAGGACTTGAGTGTATATCATAGCTGAGGACTATGATGGAGAAGCAGTCACTGGCTTCCTGCATATGGAACAAAGATACAAGTTCTCATATGGCCAACATTCAAGCCAACACTTGGGCATCAAATGACCACAACCGCCCCCTGGAGAATGCACCTGTTCTCAGACACATTACATGACTGCACCATGCCTTTGTCTACTCATTTGCAGCATGTGGATAATTGCCCCTGCTTCACAGGTGTTAGGTAAACTATGAACACATCAATACAGGAGATGCTTGTGAAAGACGCACAAACCTGGACACTGGTTACAGCGGGGCAGACAGATTTCATTCAGTAACAACTACTGCACAATGCAGGAGAGCACAGTGTGAACTCAACTTCTATTTGTGACTTCTAAACAGAGAATGAGAGAGTAGGAGGGGAAGTGATGAAACGGGGCAGGCTCAGGGAAGTGCACAGTCACATAAAGCTGGTGGGGTGTTGACTAAGGTGTTTGCCCAGCTGGGTTGCTAACTGCTGGTTGTCTTGGAGAGGTTCTGGTTGCCGCATGGAGACTGAGAGACAGGGGTCCTGTCTTGAGGGCTTGAACAGACTAGAATGAAGAGTCCTGGTCACCTACAGCTATGAGAAAGCAGCTGGAGCCTTTATCCCAGGGACTGAGCTTGAGCTGTTAGAAACTGTGCCTGTGTTTTTCTTCTGCCACATGGCCGCGTGCGGGATCTTATTTCCCTGACCAGGGATCAAACCTGAGCCTTCTGTGTTGGAAGCACAGTCTTAACCACCGGACTGCCAAGGAAGTCCCAAACTATGCTAGTCTCATTTTAAGTCTTTAAGTGTGTGTGTGGCGGTGGGGGAGGGGGGTGGATAGGGGAAAAGTGGGAAAAATTTTTGTACTGAGAGTCTGATATTTTTACAGGCCGAGATTGAGGGCTGATCAAGAGAAGGGTTCAGAAGAGCCTGACCAGAGAAGGGCCAAGGAGACAGTCTTTGTCACATCATTGCTGGCAGAGTACATATCACCATAGTCCCTTACATTCCATCAACTTTACAAGGTTAAATTAGGATGCATGATTGCACAATTTCAAATATATGTGTCAGAGAAGGAAGCTTGGACTATAGACTGTTTTGGAAAAGAGACCTGCTTATCCCTACACTTTGGCTGATAACTCTTTCCTGAGCTTTGTTTTATAAATCAAAATGAAAAATGTATTATTCTACAGATTATAATAGAATATAAATACATAATATAAATAAATATTTTATTAAATATAAATAAACACAGAATATAAATATATAATAAATATGAAGTTGAAATGCTGGCCTCGTGTTTTTTCTGTGAATACTGTTTGCAAGAAGAAACTCAGGGACTATCTGAACAAAAAAGTAAAGGTCAAGACTTTGGCCTCCAAATGGATTGAGAAATCGTATCTTCTGGTTTCCAACCCTTCTACATAGACACAGGGATGATTATAATTTCAACCAGGAATTAGAACCACAGAGAGAAAAAGCAATAAAAATCAATAATCAAAGTCTGAAATTAGGCTTCTCAAATATCAACAGGACATGGAACGACAGACTCGTTTCAAAAGGAAAAGGAGTACGTCAAGGCTGTATATTGTCACTGTGCTTATTTAATGTATATGCAGAGTACATCATGAGAAATGCTGGGCTGGATGAAGCACAAGCTGGAATCAAGATTGCAGGGAGAAATATCAATAACTTCAGATATGCAGATGACACTAGCCTTATGGCAGAAAGTGAAGAACTAAAGAGCCTCTTGATGAAAGTGAAAGATGACAGTGAAAAAGTTGGCCTAAAGCTCAACATTCAGAAAACAAAGATCATGGCAACCCGTCCCATCAGTGCATGGCAAATAGATGGAGAAACAGTGGAAACAATGGCAAACTTTACTTTTGGGGGCTCCAAAATCACTGCAGATGGTGACTGCAGCCATGAAATAAAAGACACTTATTCCTTGGAAGGAAAGTAATGACCAACCTAGACAGCATATTAAAAAGCAGAGACATTACTTTGCCAACAAAGGTCCATCTAGTTAAAGCTATGGTTTTTCCAGTGGTCATGTATGGATGTGAGAGTTGGACCGTAAAGAAAGCTGAAAGCCGAAGAACTGATGCATTTGAACTGTGGTGTTGGAGAAGATTCTTGAGAGTCACTTGGACTGCAAGTCGATTCAACCAGTACATCCCAAAGGAAATCAGTTCTGAATATTCGTTGCAAAGACTGATGCTGAAGCTGAAACTCCAATACTTTGGCCATCCAATGTGAAGAGCTGACTCCTTTGAAAAGACTTTGATGCTGGGAAAGACTGAGGCAGGAGGAGAAGACGGCAGAGGATGAGATGGCTGGATGGCATCACCAACTCAATGGGCATGAGTTTGTGTAAACTCTAGGAGTTGGTGATGGACAGGGAGGCCTGGAGTGCTGTGATCCATGGGGTCTCAAAGGGTCAGACAGGACTGACCAACTGAACTGAACTGAACTTCTCAAATATCAAATATACTGCCTATTAGAGATTATGAAGAAAAACCACTGAAAGCAACAATTGTACTCGTCTTTCAGCATCAAGATTTAATATATGTTACTGCTAATATGAATGAAAGATAAAATGGCAGCATCAATAGTGTTGCTTCCCACTTAATTAATGAAGTGTTTTAACATCTCTGATTATATTTGAAAAGAATGCTCCAGTAAAAAACACAAACCAACCAAAAACAAGAACCGCCAGGTAAACAGCTAAACAATCAAACAAAATGTTATTATGAGAAAATGGATATAATTCCCTGTGCTATAGAGTGAACTCTTGTTGCTTATCTATTTGATAAATTCATCTTTAATCCCCATCATCTGTCCGAACACTGAATGTGAAAGTGAACATCTCTTGGTCGTATCCGACTCTTTGTGACCCCGTGGAATTCCAGGCCAGAATACTAGAGTGGGTAGCCTTTACCTTCTCCAGTGGGTCTTCCCAACCCAGGAATTGAACCCAGGTCTTCTGCATCGCGGGCAGATTCTTCACCAGCTCAGCCTCAAGGGAGGCCCCAAAATCACGGTGTGGATAGCCTATCCCTTCTCCAGCAGTTCTTCCTGACCCAGGAATCAAATTGCGGTCTCTTGCATTGCAGGTCTCCGGCATTCTTTACCTTAATATTTTGACATAATTTCTCCTTGAATAAGATGTATACATGTTTGTGATTGCAGAGATATGAATAACAATTTTATTCAACAGACTAATTTTTAGAGGAATTCCAGGTTTGCAGCAAAATTTACTGAAAGATGTGGAGTTTTCCTTTACACCCCTCTCCCCAACACATGCACAGCCTCTCTATTACCAACATTCCCCACCAGATGGTATGATTGTTACAATGAGTGAACCTACTTTAACACATCACAACCACTAAGGTCATAGTTCACATTAGGGTTCATGCCTGCTATTGGACATTTTATGAATTTGGACAAATGCACAGCATTTATTCACCATTTTTACATAATCAGAAATAGTTCCAGGAACCTAAAATTTTCTGTATTCCACCTATTCATCCCTTCCTTCCTCCTCCCAAACTTAAGGGGCCACTGATTTTTTTAAAATTTAACTGGCTTCATAGTTTTGCTTTTTCCAGAATGTCATATACTTGGAATCATGCAGAATGTAGCCTTTTCATGTTGCTGTCTTGCACTTAGTTGTATGCATTTAAATGTCCTCCATGTCTTTTAATGACTTGATAGCCTGTTTTCTTTTTGGTACTGAATAATATTCCATCGTCCGGATGCATCAACAATTATTTATTGAGTCACCTACTGAAGGACATCTTGGCTTCATCTAAATTGTGACAATTAAGCATAAGGCATCTGTAAATATCCATTTGTACATATTTGTGTGGACACAGTTTTAGTACCCATTTAGTAAATATTAACACTAGGGAGCTAACAGGGCTTCCCTGTTGGCGCTAGTGGTAAAGAACCCGCCTGCTAATATAGAAGACATAAGAGATGTGGGTTCAGGCCCTGGGTTGGGAAGATCCCCTGGAAGAGGGCATGGCGACCCATTTCAGTTTTCTTGACTGGAGAATTCCATGGACAGAGGAGCCTGGTGGGCTACAGTCTGTAGGACTGCAAAAGTCAGACACAACTGAAGTGAATTAACACAGCACACAGCACAGAAGTAGTATAACTCTTGAATCATATGGCAAGAGTATGTTGTATGAAACCACCAAATTGTCCTCCAAATTGGCTGTCAAAACTGGGCTGAATTGTAGGATACCTGGCTGGTATCTAAGAATTGTGTGAATATATGAGAACACACATACACAGAACTTGATTTCAGAATGTTACTGACATTTGCCTGAGTTTTGGCACACTGTGTCTTTCAAGGAATTGGTCTGTTTTATCTAGATAATCAAATTTGTGGACATAGGGTTGTTCATATTTCTTTATTCATTCTTTTAATGCCCATGGAAGCTATAGTGATATCTGCTGTTTCATTTATGATAATAATTTGAGGTCAATTTTTAGGATTCTTCCCCTAGATAATCATCATGTGCAAAAAAAAAAAAAAAAACAGTTTTATTTCTTCCTTCCTAATCCGTGTACTTTTTTATTTCCTTTGTCCAAGATCCATGGGATCTTCAGTGATGTATCTTCATCTCTAGCATTAGTAATCTATCTTTTCTCTTTTTTTTTTCATTGAGAATTAGCCTTGTCAGAGGCTTATCAATTATATTGATATTTTCAATGAACCAGCTTTGATTTTGTTGATTATTTCTATTGATTTCCTTTTCTTAATTTCATTGACATCTGCTCTATTTTTATTTCTTTTCCTCTCCTTGTTTGGGCGTTAATTTTCTATTTTCTTTCTAGTTTCCTAAGATAGCAACTGATTTGGTGAAAAAGACTGAGTTTATATCTTTCTTCTTTACTTATATATGCATTCAGTGTTATAAATTTCCTCATAGGCACTGTATTTTACAAAAGTTTAATCAGTTGTATTTTCTTTTTAATTTAGGTCCAAATATTTCACTTCACTTGAGATTTCTTTTCTGGGCTGGAAGAAGCACAAGCTGGAATCAAGGTTGCTGGGAGAAATATCAATAACCTCAGATATGCAGATGATGCCAGCCTTATGGCAGAAAGTGAAGAGGAACTAAAAAGCCTCTTGATGAAAGTGAAACAGGAGAGTGAAAAAGTTGGCTTAAAGGTCAACATTCAGAAAATGAAGATCATGGCATCTGGTCCCATCACTTCATGGGAAATAGGTGGGGAAACAGTGAAAACAGTGTCAGACTTTATTTTTGGGGGCTCCAAAATCACTGCAGATGGTGACTGCAGCCATGAAATTAAAAGATGCTTACTCCTTGGAGGAAAAGTTATGACCAACGTAGACAGTATGTTCAAAAGCAGAGACATTACTTTGCTGACTAAGGTCTGTCTAGTCAAGGTTATGGTTTTCCTGTGGTCATGTATGGATGTGAGAGTTGGACTGTGAAGAAGGCTGAGCACCGAAGAATTGATGCTTTTGAAGTGTGGTGTTGGAGAAGACTCTTGAGAGTCCCTTGGACTGCAAGGAGATCCAACCAGTCCATTCTGAAGGAGATCAGCCCGGGGATTATTTTGGAAGGAATGATACTAAAGCTAAAACTCCAGTACTTTGGCCACCTCATGCGAAGAGCTGACTCATTGGAAAAGACTCTGATGCTGGGAGGGATTGGGGGCAGGAGAAGAAGGGGACGACAGAGGATGAGATGGCTGGATGGCATCACAGACTTGACGAATGTGAGTCTGAGTGAATTCCAGGAGTTGGTGGTGGACAGAGAGGCCTGGCGTGCTGTGATTCATGGGGTCACAGAGTTGGACACAACTGAGTGACTGAACTGACTGATTCCATTTTGCTTGAGATTTCTTCTTTAACTCGTGTATTATTTATAAATATCTACTTAATTTCCAAGTATATGGGGATTTTCTAGTTATTTTTCATAAACTTCTCTGGTGGATCAGATGGTAAAGAATCAGCCTGCAATGTGGGAGACTTGAGTCTGATTCCTGGCTTGGGAAGATCCCCTTGAGAAAGAAATGGCAATCCACTCCAATATTATTACCTGGAGAATTCCATGGAAAGAGGAGCTATTTTTCACAAATTACTGATTTCTTGTCTAATTCCACTGTGCTTAGAGAGGGAAAACTGTAAGATTTTTGTTCTTTGATTTTTTTTAAATTAGAGGATAATGCTTTACAATATTTTGTTGGTTTCTGCCACACGTCAACATTAATCAGCCTTAGGTATACACATGTCCCCTCTCTCTTGAACCTCTCTCCCAGCTCTGTTTCCATCCCACCCCTCTAGGTTGTCATACAGCACTGTCTTAGGGTTTCCTGTGTTATATGATGGTAATGGTAAATGGTAAATGTTCCATGTGAGCTTGAAAATAATATGTATTCTGTAGTTGGTTGAAGTAGTCTAAGGCTGTCAATTATATATCCAGTTGATTGATGGTGATACTGATTTCAACTATGTCTTTACTGATGTTTTACCTCCAAGAACTGTCTAACCCCAAGGGAGAGGAGGGGCAGTCTCCAACTATAATACTGGATTCATCTATTTCTCCTTGCAGCTCTATCAATTTTTGCCTGATGTATATTTATACTCTGTTGTTAGGTGCATACACATTAAGAATTGCTATGTCTTCTTGAAGAATTGACTCCTTTATTTTATGTAATGCTCTTCTTTATCCTTGATAACTTTTCTGACTCTGTGCTTTGCTGTGTCTAAAATTAATATAGCTACTCCTGCTTTCTTTTGATTAGTTTCATCATTGTATATCTTTATTAATTTTCTTCTAATCTGTATCTGTCTTTATAGTTAGAGTGAGTTTCTTGTAGACAACATAAAATCGCACTTTGTTTTTTAATCCACTGACAATGTCTACATTTTACTTAGTGCAATTAGGTCACAGATATTGAAAGGGATTATTGACACAGTTGTATTAATATCTACTACATTGTAAAACAATTCTTTTTGTTGCCCTTTTTTCCTTCTGTTGTTTTCCTTTGTTTTGTAGTCTTTTGTAATTTTGACTGCGAATTTTATGTGATTCCACTTTCTCTCCTTTCTCAACATATCAGTATTTATTGTTGTTGTTCAGTAACTAGGTCGTGTTCCACACTTTGCGACCCCATGGACTGCAGCACAACAGGCTTCCCCAGTCTAACACTATCCCTGGGTTTGCTCACTTTCATGTCGATTGAGTTGGTGATACCATCCAATCATCTCATTCTCTGTCACCCACTTCTACTTTGCCTTCAATCATTCCCAGCATCAGGGTCTTTTCAAATGAGTCAGCTCTTCACATCAGGTGGCCAAAGTATTGGAGTTTCAGCTTCAACATCAGTCCTTCCTGTGGACACCCAGGACCATCTCCTTTAGGATGGGCTGGTTGGATCTCCTTGCAGTCCAGGGGACTCTCAAGAGTCTTTTCCATCACCACAGTTCAAAAGCATCAATTCTTTGGCACTCAGCTTTCTTTATAGCCCAACTCTCACATCCATACACAACTACTGGAAAAACCATAGCTTTGACTAGGTGGATCTTTGTTGGGAAAGTAATGTCTCTGCTTCTCAATATGCTATCTAGGTTGGTCATAACCTTTCTTCCAAGGAGTAAGTATCTTTTAACTTCATGGCTGCAGTTGCCATCTGCAGTGATTTTAGGGACCCCCAAAAAAGTCTATGACTCTTTCCACTGTTTCCCCATCTATTTGCCATGAAGTGATGGGACCAAATGCCATGAGCTTAGTTTCCTGAATATTGAGTTTTAAGCCAACTTTTTCACTTTTCTCTTTCACTTTCATCAAGAGGCTCTTTGGTTCTTCTTCCCTTTCTGCCATAAGGATGATGTCTGCCTATTTGAGTTATTGATGTTTCTCCTGGACATCTTGATTCCAGCTTGTGCTTCATCCAGCCTGGCACTTCTCATGATGTACTCTGCATATAATTTAAATAAGCAGAGTGACAATATACAGACTTGACATATTCCTTTTCCAATTTGGAACCAGTCTGTGGTCCCAGGTCCTGTTCTAACTGTTGATTATTGACCTGCATACAGATTTCTCAGGAGGCAGGTCAGGTGGTCTGGTATTCCCATTTCTTGAAGAATTTTCCACAGTTTGCTGTGATCCACACAGTCAGAGGATTTGGCATAGTCAATAAAGCAAAAGAAGTTTTTCTGGAAATCTCTTTCTTTTTATATGATCCAATGGATATTGGCAATTTGATCTCTGGTTCCTCTGCCTTTTCTAAACCAGCTTGAACATCTGGAAGTTCACAGTTCATGTACTGTTGAAGCCTAGCTCAGACAATTTTGAGCATTATTTTGCTAGCTTGTGAGATGAGTGCAATTGTGTGGTAGTTTGAATATTATTTGGCATTGCCTTTCTTTGGGATTGGAGTGGAAACTGACCTTTTCCAGTCCTGTGGCCACTGCTGAGTTTTCCATATTTGCTTGCTTCTTGAGTGCAGCACTTTCACAGCATCATCTTTTAGGATTTGAAATTCTTACCTTTGCTAGTATAGAAAAAAGGTGGGTTTTTTTTCCTTTGGCTCCCTCAGGTTTTTATTTCTTCAATTTTCTATTGTTTTCACATGATATGCTTCAATGCAAGGTGTTTGTTTGTTTGGTATTTATTCTGTTCTATGTTCTCTGAGCTTCCTAGAACTATAGTTTCGTGCCTAGAATTAATCTGGGGAAATTCTAGTCATTATTGTTTCAAATATTTCTTCTGTTCCTTTCTCTGTCTTCTCTTGCTATCTTCCCACATGTGTATGTTATAAGTGTTTGTAGTTGTCCTCCAGTCTGAGGATATCCTGCTCTGGTTTTTGTATGATTTTGTCTTTGTTCTCTTTGATTTTCAGTTTGGAGGATTTTTTGGTCTTTTTAAATTATGAAAATATGATAATTTATTTATAGGAGACTTGGAAAATACACAACAAAATTACATATAGTTCCACTATATACTATAATTGTCTGAGTAATATAAATTAAAAATTTTAGGTGGAGTTTCAATATCAAACTCTCAGAAATTAACAGAATGTACAGAGAAGTAGAAGAATATAGTAGACCTGAAAAGTATTACCAATCAGTTCAACATAATTAACATTTATACAATTTCCACAATAGTAGGATACAAATTCTATTCAAGCTCCCATAGGCTATAAACTAGGAGACACTGGGACATATCCAGAGACATAAGACCAGGTGCAGAAATTTCATGGTCTAAAGGTATTGAAATCATACTCAGTTTAGAAGTTTTTACTGAGATATTCTCCAGCTTGGAGATTCTTTCCCCAGCCATTTCCTGTATCCTGAAAATCCATCAAAGGCATTCTTGATTTCTATTATAGAGTTTTTGTTCTCCAGTACTTCTTTTTGGTTATTTCTTACAATTTCAGTCTTATCATTTTGCCCATCTGTTCTTACATACTGTATCCCTTTCATTACAGTTCACAGCCTGTTAATCAGAATTGTTTTAAATTCTATGTCTAATAATTTCAACATCTCTCTTGTACTTGAGTTGTTCTGATGTTTACTCTGTCTCTTAAATCTGTATTGTTTTTCCTTCTAGCATGTCTGGTCAAATTGTTTTGATTGTCTGACATGAAATGCTGAATAAAAGGAGCTGATGTAAATATTCCTTCGGGTAAGATGGTGGTGAGTGTGGGTACAGGGGAACCCTCTACATCCTACGATTGGTCAGCCTGTGTGCCTGGGCTGTGAACTTCACATGTGTTCCTCAGTCTCCTCCCCTCTCAGAAAGGACCGAATGACTGCAAGAGGCTGTAGTTGGATATTTCCCTCCTTCTCAATAGAAGGCTAGAGCCAGTTGGTGGGTTACTTCCTTTCTCCTAGATCTGTTATGCTGTGATATATCCCACAAGTTAGAATCGGGTTAAAGCAGTTTTCCTGTGGGCAGAACTTGTTAGGAAAAACAGAGTGCTCTGGTGTATAGTCAGTCTCCTACAGAATGAGTTCTGTAGGAGAGCGGGTTCGTAAGTCCAACAGAATTAGCTAGGTACCCTACTAACACAGTTGGCTATATAGTTGCTGTTGCTCACTCACTGAATCATGTCTGACTCTGACCCCATGGACTGCAGCACACAACTGTCCTCCACCATTTCCTGGAGTTTGCTCACATCCATGTCCAGTGAGTTGGTGATGGCATCCCACCATCTCATCCCTTGTTTTCCCCTTCCCTTTTGCCTTCAATTTTTTCAGCATCAATGTCTTTACCGATTAGTGGGCCCTTCAAACCAGGATATATATTATTATAGCCCGCCAGGCTCCTCCGTCCATGGGATTTCCCAGGCAAGAATACTGGAGGGGGTTGCCATTCCCTTTTCCAGGGGACCTTCCCAATTCAGTGATAGACTCATATCTTCTGCATTGCAGACAGATTCTTTACCATCTAGGGAAGACCAAGTATATATAAATATATATATATATTTATATCTATCATATAATATGCATTATATGTGTATGTTATAATTTACATATATTATATATATATGTGTGTTATATATTATATATTACACATATAAAATATTGATATGTTACGTTATTGATATGAATATTATAATTAGTATTAATTAGATTTATGTATTATATATTATATTATTTATGTTATGTAATATATTATAAATATATTATATTGCATAAATATATTTTAAATGTTTAAAATTACATAATTATATATGATTATATTTTATATTTATTTTTATAAGTAAAATAAATATAATAATAACTATTCTATATATATTATATAATATAGTACTGCATATTGTTTTACATCATTATTAATATATTATTCAACATATGGAATATCAATATATTGATATATATATATAATATATATTCTATATATGGTACCTAAAATATATAACATGTATCAAATATATATCACTATATGTTAAAATATATTAATAAAATATATAAATCTATATAATATATACAATATAATGCATAGTTATTATGTATATTTAATATTCAATATTTAATATAATATATGAATTATGCTTTATATAAATATAATATATATAATATATGGATTATATATTTACTCATATATTGTTTAATATATAATATATGATATATTATAATATATGTATACTATGAATGTTATATATTTAAATATATTTTATATACTTATACAAGTATTAATTAAATTATTAGTTACTTATACATAATTATATGTGATATATAATATTATACTTTATATATTAGTATATTATTAATTTTATAATCTAAATTTTTTATATTTATACTATTTATCACTGAAGACAACGGTGACCCACTCCAGTACTCTTGCCTGGAAAATCTCTGGATGGAGGAGCCTGGTGGGCTGCAGTCCATAGGGTCGCCTAGAGTCAGACATGACTGAGTGACTTCACTTTACTTTTCACTTTTCACTTTCATGCATTGGAGAAGGAATGGCAACCCACTCCAGTGTCCTTGCCTGGAGAATCCCAGGGGCGGGGGAGCCTGGTGGGCTGCCGGCTATGGGGTCACACAGAGTCGGACACGACTGAAGCGACTCAGCAGCAGCAGCAGCATACTATTTATACACTATATATTAATATATTAATGTATCATATTATTACTTTATTATATATTATTATATTATTAATATTTTATAATTTAATATATAGTAATAATATGTTATAATATGTGTATAAGGGTTATATATAATATATAAGTGTTATTTCTGTTATATAAATGTTATTTTCTAACACTTTTTATATGTTAACACATATATGTAAATATTAATCTCTATATTGATTATATATTATATATATATAATATATATATATATATATATATATAATGCTTCTAGTGATGAGTTATCCCTTTGCCCTGACTCTAAATGTATGACAGTGATTCAAAGCCTTGGTTTTTCAGTATTTCTAACACGAAGGTCTTTTGGGTTACTTCTCAGAGCAAAGAATGGGCCAAATTTGGGCCCATTGCAAACAAATACAAATGTGTTTCTTAGCTACCTGTAATGAAGTTAGGTATTTTAGTTTGTTTTGGGCCACAGAGATGGAAACATTTGCAAACACATTTAATTATCTTCCATTTCTTCAATCCCACCACTAACCCCTGCTACCCTATCCTCTTTAAATCTTTTTCAGAGAGCCGAGGCTTTTGCTTTTTTATATCCAGAGATTATTGCTAGTATTGTTCAATCTCTACAGAAAAAGTTAAGGAGGAAAACTGAGAAAACTAGAATTTTCGTTAGCTCATGAAGGGAGCAGAAAAGATGGAAACATTCATTCATTACTTCTTCTTATAATATAGAAAACTGAATAACAGAATGGACATATTATATTGCTAGAAATAGAGACAAAATCAACCTGTGCGGGTTTTTTTGTGTGTGTGTGTTTTTCTTCTTTGGCAGTTTTATAATCACTTTTCTGAAAAGAATAAATATTGCATATTTTAATTATGAGTTATCTGTTATCAAAATTGTCAATTTTCAGCAAGTATGATAAACCATTTCATGATTCTCTCCAAGTAAGAATTGCTCTTGAGTCCTTCTTTTAAAACCTATGGCTGATTCGTGTCAATGTATGGCAAAACAAATACAGTATTGTAATTAAAAAAATAAATAAATTTAATTAAAAAAATAAAAAAAAGTTAGATGCCTACAGTATTGAAAATACCCATAAATTTTTGAGAAATACAATTACACTGTAACTTGAAGATGGAAAGCCCCATGAGACTTCATTTAACAGATATTCTAGTACATCTCACTTTCAAACAAGTATAAATGAAAGTTTGTCCTATTTTGTTGATGCTAGGGAGTATTTTGAAATAAAAATACACATTTTCCCCCATATTAGGACTTTATTTAACACACCTGAATAGAGGTCTTTATGTATTTGGCACCTTTAAAAATGTGTGATGCTCAAAGAAAAATTGGATATTTTATTTACAAGAAATGCACAGTTCAGTGCTTGTAATAATTTGATAAAACAATGTAGAAAGAGAAGAACAAAGTGTATTTTTTGGCTTCATTTTGACTTTCATCATGTGGAATCATTCTGTGCAGAATAAGTTATAGCCATGTATCATATAAATCAGAATTTCAGCAGGACAGTGACCTGTGGGCAGTTAGAGAATAATGCTATAATATTTTAGGTGTTGTCAAGATTCAGTTCAGTTCAGTTCAGTTGCTCAGTCGTGTCCGACTCATTGTGACCCCATGAATCACAGCACGCCAGGCCTCCCTGTCCATCACCAACTCTCGGAGTTCACTCAGACTCACGTCCATCAAGTCCGTGATGCCGTCCAGCCATCTCATCCTCGGTCATCCCCTTCTCCTCCTGCCCTAGTCCCTCCCAGCATCAGAGTCTTTTCCAGTGAGTCAACTCTTTGAATGAGGTGGCCAAAGTACTGGAGCTTCAGCTTTAGCATCATTCCTTCCAAAGAAATCCCAGGGTTGATCTCCTTCAGAATGGACTGGTTGGATCTCCCTTGCAGTCCAAGGGACTCTCAAGAGTCTTCTCCAACACCACAGTTCAAAAGCATCAGTTCTTTGGTGCTCAGCCTTCTTCACAGTCCAACTCTCACATCCATACATGACCACAGGAAAAACCATAGCCTTGACTAGACAGACCTTAGTTGGCAAAGTAATGTCTCTGCTTTTGAATATGCTATCTAGGTTGGTCATAACTTTTCTTCCAAAGAGTAAGTGTCTTTTAATCTTATGGCTGCAGTCACCATCAGCAGTGATTTTGGAGCCCCCAAATAAAGTCTGACACTATTTCAACAGTTTCCCCATCTATTTCCCATGAAGTGATGAGACCGGATGCCATGATCTTCATTTTCTGAATGTTGAGCTTTAAGCCAACTTTTTTATTCTCCACTTTCACTTTCATCAAGAGGCTCTTTAGTTCTTCTTCACTTTCTGCCATAAGGGTGGTGTCATCCGCATATCTGAGGTTACTGATATTTCTCCCGGCAATCTTGATTCCAGCTTGTGTTTCTTCCAGTCCAGCTTTTCTCATGATGTACTCTGCATGGAAGTTAAATAAGCTTGCTGCTAAGTTGCTAAGTCGCTTCAGTTGTGTCTGACTCTGTGTGACCCCATAGACGGCAGCCCTCAGGCTCCCCCATCCCTGGGATTCTCCAGGCAAGAACACTGGAGTGAGTTGCAATTTCCTTCTCTAATGCATGAAAATGAAAAGTAAAAGTGAAGTCGCTCAGTCGCTTCCGACTCCTAGAGACCCCATGGACTGAAGCCCACCTGGCCCCTCCATGATGGGATTTCTAGGCAAGAGTACTGGAGTGGGTTGCCATTGCCTTCTCCATCACAAATAAGCTTCAGTTCAGTCAGTTCAGTTCAGTCACTCAGTCATGTCTGACTCTTTGTGACCCCATGAATCGCAGCATGCCAGGCCTCCCTGTCTATCACCAACTCCCGGAGTTCACTCAGACTCGCTTCCATCGAGTCAGTGATGCCATCCAGCCATCTCATGTTCGGTTGTCCCCTTCTCCTCCTGCCCCCAATCCCTCCCAGCATCAGAGTCTTTTCCAATGAGTCAACTCTTCGCATGAGGTGGCCGAAGTACTGGAGTTTCAGCTTTAGTATCATTCCTTCCAAAGAAATCCCAGAGTTGATCTCCTTCAGAATGGACTGGTTGGATCTCCTAAACCAGAAATATCACAAACAGAAATGGCCTCCAAGGTTGCATAGAAAGAGTGTGGATTTCAGATGTATAATGGGCAGTTTTTATTGCTCTATCTGTATGTGAGTAACTTACTTTGATTATCTTTTTATGGACTTTTGAAAACTAGCATTTGCTTATGGCCCTCTCTTGTTCTCTGTCTTCTCATGAAACATCTTGAGGACAACAGAAGTGCGTCAGGTCCATTCACACTGCAGGCAGTGGTCACTGTGTGCATCATGTCATCTTAACACTCCGTCTGCTTCCAAGACTCCCCAGTCTCACATCTGTTCTGTTAAGACTCACCATCTTTCGACAAATGTACTTTTCCTAATTAGAATCAGCCTGTAGTGCTGGTAACCAAAGAGCTCTAATTAATGCAGGGTCACTAACAGAACAAATATTTTGGAAAGAAAATAAATTCTGAAAAAGAAAGCATAGTGTTTCAGATTGTTGGAGGAAATCAAAGCATACTTAGATGAGACAGTTATAAAAAGTGGATGAATAACTTGGAGAATGTCAAATTCCCTGGAAATAGATACGAAAGCTGTGGGGAGCTCCAGTGACAACCATCTGGGTATTGTTTAACAAACCATTTTTGTAGAACAAAATGCAATGCACCATTGGCTTCCCTGGTGGCTCAGTGGTAAAGAACACGCCTGCAATGCAAGAGACATGGGAAACTCAGGTTCAGTCCCTGGGTTGGGAAGATCCTCTGAAGGAGGAAATGGCAATCCGGTTGGGAAGATCCTCTGAAGGAGGAAGTGGCAATCCACTCTAGAATTCTTGCCTGGAGAATTCCATGGACAGAGGAGTCTGGAGGGCTTCAGTCCATACAGATGCGGTGTTGGACACAACTAAGAGACTAGGCGCTGCTACTGTGATGCAGTGCAGCACATGGAATCAGTTGATTTCTGAAGAACGATGTGGAGTGGGGGAAGTGCTTCAGGCAGGAACAGGAAGACACAGAAGACATCCCTGTGGAAAAGCCACCAACCCCTCCCTGAAACAGGAACTAACCTATGTCTTTAAGTCACAGAAGCTAGACTAAAAGGTGTGGAGTGATAGGAAGAGAAAAACAAAAACCAGATAGAACTAGCTGGAACCATGACCTAGAGCAGTATCTATGCTGATTTTACTAAACTAGCTACTAAATGACGCATCAATGAGAAGCCATGACTGGAAGGTGTGGAGCAAAGAAAGACCGAAAGAGGATAGCACCCCATTCCTGGAGAAGCCTTATCCCTTCCCCCCAGAAGACAAATGCATACACCTTCCCATTATCATTATCCTCACTCCTTATAATCAAATGGAATCTAGAAAACTGGCCCTGATGAACCTATCTGAAGGGCAGAAATAGAGACGCAGACATAGAGAAAGGACTTGTGGACCCAGTGGTGAAGGAACGGGTGCGGTATATGAGAGAGTAACACTAACAGGTATGCACACTATCATGTGTAAAATAGATAGCCAGTGGGAAGCAGCTGTATATAGGGAGCTCAGCTCTGTGCTCTGTGATGACCTGGATAGGTGGTTATGTGGAGGGAGAAGGGGTATTCAAGAAAGAGGGAACATACATGTACATATGGCTGATTCACATTGTTGTTTGGCAGAAACCAACACAATGCTGTGAAGCAATTACATCCAATTAAAAATAAATTTTAATAAAGGCATTAAATACTATCAAGATTATTTACCACCACCTGGTGGCTCAGCGGGAAAGAATCTGCGCATCAATGCAGGAGACATGGGTTCGATCTCTGGTTTGGAAAATTCCCATTGGAGAAGGAAATGGTAACCCTCTCCAGTATTCTTACCTGGGAAAGCCTATGAACAGAGGAATCTGGTGGGCTGCAGTCCATAGGGTTTCAAAAGAGTTGGACATGACATTAGCAGCTAAACAACAATATATACTGTTAAAATTCATTACAAAATCACATGCAAAAAATCAATATGGGAGAAAAGTTTTTCTGGTCCAGGCTAGGACCAGAGCAGGGTCCATGAGACCTAAATCAGTAACAGTTGTTCAATAAATATGCATTGAACACATAAATCAACTAATGCATATGATCATGGAATTTAGAGAGGGTACAGTTTACTTTCAGACAAAAAGCAAATTGGCAAATTTTACAACTAAGTTTTTGTTTGCATTTGGTATCATTCTTTAAGATACCAAAAGAATTACTGGGCTGTTATCCACACTGATATTATTTGAGTAACAAGAATAACTCACATACTCACTTCTGAGGAACTGTTCTAGCAAGAGATCACTTCACCCAAGTCTTCTTCATAAGCAGCATAAATATTTCCAACAATAAATGATGAGTGCCAATGCATCAGGACACTCAGCAGCCCCTTGAGGTCATTAGGAAGCCCCTGAAGATGAAGTCTGTGCTCCTTCTGAACATATCAAACATCTTCAAACATCAAATGGCCTTGTTCGTCAGGGACCATAATGCTCATCTACCCTTTACAAACAGAAATATGAGCATCCTGTCTATTAGAAGGTACAGGATAGACGCATCTCAGCTAGAAAATCCTCACACATACAGAGTGTCTCTTTAACACATCCCCAAATGTCAGTAATGTATTTTAAATTTAAGAGTGAATTTGTGACTACATTTTCCTTTAGCAGAATGCATAAAAGAATGAGAATCATTTAAAAAATTTCTATGTTCCATAGACATCAAGGCAATCCTTTTAAACTAAAAACTAATATTTTAGCCAAGGTATTTCAACCTTCTTTCCCAACAAATGTGCTTCCATTTTCTACACCATCTAGTAGTGCCCTCATTTTGTAACATTCAGATTTCTCCTCTAAAATCTCTGAAATACCTTGAAAAAATGAGATCATTCTTTGAGATCAGTCCTCTACTCATTATTGAGCTTTCTCCTTATTTTTCATGTACAAATGTGTAAAATAAATGAGATTTTTTTTTCATAAAAATGTATATCCATTCAATAGTCCTGTCAGAATGTTATACTATGGACAAAACATTTTAAATCTTATATTGCAATCAAAACAAAAGTCTAGCCTGAAAATTGAGTGGAGTTTGATCAATACCCACACACAGATTTCTAAATTACTGTGTTTAACTGATGGTTATTCATTTATATTATCCATAGCTAAGAAATCAAACAGGGAAAGAGTAGCTTAGGTATAGCTGCTTGTGTTATCCAGAGTTCCCTCCTCAAGATTATTACAATTATGCCTTGTTTTATGGCATTTTATTTATTGATATGATCAATGAATTTTGGAATAATATATTAATTAAGGAGTTCTCATCATGCACTATAAATGGGCTTAGCCTCCAAGTTAAATTAGATGACATTTACTTCTACTTTAGAAAATGACCTTTTCTATAATTTGTGTGTAGTAGAAAAGATATGGTAATTTAAATAAGCTATGAAGAAGAAACACATCACCCGTATTTAGAGAAAATTACTTTTGAAATGTTGGGAAAAAGACTACTCTGATTTTCTGAGGCTCTGACTTGTCCCCTCACTGACTTAGAACCATTCTCTGCACATATGTACACACATGCTCACACACACACACACACACACACACACACACACACACACGAACACACATGGACATATTCACGTGGGCACACAGCCACACACACAAACACACATATAAACACAGGCACACACATGTATATGCGTGTGCACATTATTAAATATATACATGAACACATATGCACAAACACACACAAACACACAAGCACATGTATGCATGAACTCACATACCCATGAATACACAGTATACAGAAAACACATGAACATGCATGCACATGAACACACATGCACATAACACAGATGTACACACACTCATGCATCACACATGACCATGTGTACATAACATATATACACATATACACATGCACACATATGCAATAACACAGGAACACACATGCATATATCTACACATGCACACATATGCAATAACACAGGAACACACATGCATATATCCACACATGCACACACAAACACACAAGCACATAATCACATAAACACACTCATGCACCCATGAACAAACAATGCACACACACATGAATATACATGCACATGCACTTTCCTTATCACTTTTTCTTACTTTTCTGGTATCCATCTTAGCCATAGTTTTTCACTTTCATAAGATTTGGATAGTTTTCAAGACAAAAATATATTTATTTACTGAGCTGGATTATCAGTAAAGCACATTATACAATTAATCTTATAACAACATGTGTTCAAACTGCCTGGGTCCACTTATAGGCAGATGTTTTCAACAGTGAATAACACAGTGCTACTATCTGTGGTTGGCTGAATCCACAGGTGCAAAATCATGGATATTGATTAACCAAGGATGTGGTGAACCAAATGCAGGTTATACAAGGATTTTCTACTGGGGAAAACCTGTGTTGTTCAAGAGTCAACTGTTTATCTACCAATGATGAATGTAATTTCAAATATCTGAAAAGGGAAAGCATTAGTTGCTCAGTCATGTCCAATCTTTGTGACACCATGTATTGTAGCCATGTATTGTACCCCTCCAGCCTCCTCTGTCCGTGGGATTCTCGAGGCAAGAATACTGAAGATGGTTACCATTTCCTCTTCCAAGTGATCTTCCCCACCCAGGGATCAAACCCAGGTATCCTGCACTGCAGGCAGATTCTTTACCATCTTACCCACACTACAGGGGTTAAATAATTGCAAATACATGTATATTGTTTAAAGTTTTAGACAAGTTTTTTGAAAATAGAAACAGAAAAGTACATACAACACAGTTAAAAAATGCAACTTATATTACAAAAAGTAAGATAAAATACATTTTTTCCCTATTATGATTATAACAACTTTAACTCACAGTTTACAGTGTTCCTTGTTGAATAGATACATTCCTAGATGGTGAAGAAACATGTCAGAAACTTAACAAGAAACCTCAAATTAAATTCTTAGTTGAGACACACACAATTGTATTTTTTAATCATCAATATCAACTGCATTACAATTTTGATCAGCTTTCTCATATTATTTTGGTTATAAAGAAAATTAAATGAAAAACTCCTTTGATCAATACAAATGTTTTAGCATCAAAAAATGTGTCTTTTCACCTTGCTTATAGTTTCCCCTTGTTGTGCAGAAGCTTTTAAGTGTAATTAGGTCCCATTTGTTCATTTTTGCTTTTATTTCCAATATTCTGGGAGATGGGTCATAGAGGATCCTGCTGTGATTTATGTCGGAGAGTGTGTTGCCTATGTTCTCCTCTAGGAGTTTTATAGTTTCTGGTCTTATGTGTAGATCTTTAATCCATTTTGAGTTTATTTTTGTGTATGTTGTTAGAAAGTGTTCTAGTTTCATTCTAAGTGGTTGACCAGTTTTCCCAGCACCACTTGTTAAAGAGATTGTCTTTAATCCATTGTATATTCTTGCCTCCTTTGTCAAAGATAAGGTGTCCATAGGTGCATGGATTTATCTCTGGGCTTTTCTATTTTGTTCCATTGATCTATATTTCTGTCTTTGTGCCAGTACCATACTGTCTTAATAACTGTGGCTTTGTAGAAGAGCCTGAAATCAGGCAGGTTGATTCCTCCAGTTCCATTCTTCTTTCTCAAGATTGCTTTGGATATTCAAGGTTTTTTTTGTATTTCCGTACAAACTGTGAAATTATTTGTTTTAGCTCTGTGAAAAATACCACTGGTAGCTTGATAGGAATTACATTGAATCTATAGATTGCTTTGGGTAGTATACTCATTTTCACCATATTGATTCTTCTGTTCCATGACCATGGCCTATTTTTCCAGCTAAAAGCTTCTGCACAACAAAGAAAACTATAAGCAAGGTGAAAAAACAGCCTTTGGAATGGGAGAACATAATAGCAAGTGAAGCAACTGACAAACAACTAATCTCAAAAATATACAAGCAACTCCTGCAGCTCAATTCCAGAAAAATAAACGACCCAATCAAAAAATGGGCCAGAGAACTAAATAGACATTTCTCCAAAGAAGATATACAGATGGCTAACAAACACATGAAAAGATGCTCAACATCACTCATTATCAGAGAAATGCAAATCAAAACCACAATGAGGTACCATCTCACATCAGTCAGAATGGCTGTGATCTAAAAGTCTACAAGCAATAAATGCTGGAGAAGATGTGGAGAAAAGGGAATCCTCTTACTCTGTTGGGTGGGAATGCAAACTAGTACAGCCACTATGGAGAACAATGTGGAGATTCCTTAAAAAACTGGAACTAGAACTGCCCTATGACCCAGCAATCTCACTGCCAGGCATACACACCGAGGAAACCAGAATTGAAAGAGACACGTATACCCCAATGTTCATCACAGCACTGTTTATAATAGCCAGGACACGGAAGCAGCCTAGATGTCCATTAGCAGATGAATGGATAAGAAAGCTGTGGTACATATACATGATGGAGTATTACTAAGCCATTAGAAAGAATACATTTGAATCAGTTCTAATGAGGTGGATGAAACTGGAGCCTATTATACAGAGTGAAGTAAGCCAGAAAGAAAAACACCAATATAGTATACTAATGCATATATATGGAATTTAAAAAGATGGTAACAATAACCCTGTATGCAAGACAGCAAAAGAGAAACAGATGTATAGAACAGTCTTTTGGACTCTGTGGGAGACGGAGAGGGTGGGATGATTTGGGAGAATGGCACTGAAACATGTATAATATCATATAAGAAATGAATCACCAGTCCAGGTTCGATGCAGGATACTGGATGCTTGGGGCTGGTGCACTGGGACGACCCAGAGGGATGGTATGGGGAGGGAGGAGGGAGGGGGGTTCTGGAAGAGGAACACATATATATCTGTGCAGATTCATGTTGATGTTTGGTAAAACCAATACAATATTTTAAAGTAATTAACCTCCAATTAAAATAAATAAATTGTATTGAAAAAAATGAGTCAAATTTAACACTACCAGATCATTCAGACAATTTTGGAAACATGGATTCAAGTTCATATTTATTGAGTAAAAATGGAAAGAAGCTGGAAAAAGTGAAAGTGAAACTTGCTCAGTCATGTTCCACTCTTTGCAACCCCATGAACTGTAGCCTGCCAGGCTCCTCTGTCCATGGAATTCTCCATGCAAGAATACTGGAGTGGGTGATTCTCCAGGCTAGAATACTGGAGTGGGTGAAATTCTTCAGGCTAAAATACTGGAGTGGTAGCCTTTCCTTCTCCAGGGGATCTTCCCAACCCAGGGGAATTCTTTACCATCTGAGCCACCAGGGAAGTCCTGAATAATAATTAGTAGAAGCAACTGTATTACTTCAGGTAATAAAAGAGTTGTGCAAGATAACAAAGCAGCTAAACAAAACCACATATAATATATTTAATATATAGCCTACATATACATCAACTTATCTAAGGCTCTGTTTTACTTGCAAGATGAAAAAGCACAATTCAGTGATCAAAGTGTCTTTTCATTTCTTTTTATAAAAAAAGGAAAAGCAAACATTTTCATATCTAGAACTAATTTTGGAATTGCCTTTTAATCCTTATTCTGAAAATAATTTCAAGGTAAATTCAGTCTTCTTAGGGGGAATTAGCCACTTTTTTCATTTTAAAATTCCTCTTTCTTAAAAATGCATCATGATATTGCCTCTATTCGTATTTTCATTAGTATTCAGTTAACTAAACATGTATTAATTAATTACTGCATTTTGTATGTACCAGTCATCAGATGGGTTATTATTATAATAGCAGGAATTAAAATACCATTTATAAAGATGCTGATTATGATATTCATGGTAAGAATTATCATAATGATGACTGAATCTTCAAGGCAGTTACTTATGTAAATCAGTTTCTGAGAATGGAGGGAAGATGTACTATATTTTTAAAAGTAACCACCCAAATAGTTCAAATTAAGATAGTAGCAGTATTAAAAACAAAAACAAAATAAAACAAGGCTGAGTTATGGGGAAATCCATTTGCTTTTGCCCAGCTCCATTCAATGATGCCTCCAGAGTAACGAAGTAATTCTTGCTGTTTTTAGTCAGCGTTATACTGATGGAGGGTACATGTGTGTGCTCAGTCATGTCCAGTTCTTTGCCACTCCATGGACTTTAGCCTGTTGGTCTCCTCTGTCCATGAGATTTTACCAGGCAACAATATTAGAGTAGGTTGTCATTTCCTCCTCCAGGGGATCTGCCCAACACAGGGATCAAACCTGTGGCTTCTGAATTGGCAGGTTTATTCTCTACCATTTAACCACATGGGAAACCCATACTAACGTAGGGCCCAACCTCAATTTTTCTCAGAACTTCTCTATATTCTTAGGAGCATACAGTTCCCTTTAAATAAGAGAAGAAAGCAAGTAAATTTTCCAATTACAGAATTACTACATTAAAAAAAAAAGATGTTTAAATCTGGGTTAATTTCCTGTTTGCCTTTCCAATTAGTTTTAAATTTGTGGCTGAAATTTTCAATTTATTACTTCTGGAGAGTCTTTCCCTTCCCAAGATTTAAAAACAAATTACTGTAGAGTTTACATAAATATGTTTAAATAAATGCTATATTATATACTAAAAATTCAGATATTTTTATTGCTTATTTTATTATATTTACCCTTCTATTCCTGATATTCTATTATTACTCTGAATGTTTAAGAACTCAGTTTTGTTACATATTCACCTCAATGAATTACAGTTTTAGATTTTGTTGTTTTTTGATGTTTTTAGATTAAAAAAATGATCTATAGTGAAGTCACTTGTATTGGCTAATCTTAAGTAATTATTAATTAATTACAGCTAGCAACATAGGTAAATAAAGCAGATTTTAAAGAATACTGTGACTGCCATATAAATTGTGGAAGAAATTGGTTTATATTAATGATACAGATGAGTCAACATAGGTAAATAAAAGCAGATTTTAAAGAATACTGTGACTGCCATATAAATTGTGGAAGATAATATGGTTTCATTCTTTAATGAAATACTGATAAGTTCAAACACTTCAAAATAACTTTAATTATGCAGGGAGGAAATGTTTCATCACCAGAATGTCCACTTGACGAGACAGAAGGGACTTTCTTGATGGTCCAGTGGTAAAGATTTCACATTACAGTGCAGAGGACATGGGTTCGATCCCTGGTCAGGGAACTAAGATCACATATGCTTTGGAGCAACTAAGCCAGCACACTATAGCCACTGGAGAGTCTGTGCATGGCAATGAGGGAACCTACCGGATGCCAGGAAGGAACACACAGGATGCCAGGAAGGAGCCCACAGGATCCAAGGAAGGAGCCCACAGGATGCAGATACAAGGAAGGGACCCACAGGATGCAAGGAAGGAATGGGGAGGTTGCAAAGAAAGGACCCACAGGATGCAAGGAAGGAATGCACAGGATGCAAGGAAGGGACCCACAGGATGCAAGGAAGGAATGCACAGGATGCAAGGAAGGAATGCACAGGATGCAAGGAAGGAATGCACAGGATGCAAGGAAGGAATGCACAGGATGCAAGGAAGGGACCCACAGGATGCAACAGAGTTCCTGTGTGCCATATCTGAGACCAAGGCAGCCAAATAAATAAACTCATTTAGTCGCTAAGTTGTGTGCAACTCTTTGGGACCCCATGGCCTGTAGCCCTCCAGCTCCCTCTGCCTATGGGATTTTCTCAGGCAAGAATACTGGAGTGAGTTGCCATTTCCTCCCCCAGGAGATCTTCCTAACCCAGGGATCAAATCCAGGTCTCCTTCACTGGCAGGCAGATTGTTTACCACTGAGCCACCAGGGAAGCCTAAATAAATAAAAAGAAAATGAGACAGAAGAGCTGACACACAGTGCTGCCAAACAAACTCAAACACTGGAGAGAGAGGCAGGGAAGGGTTTATGCCCAAGCGTCCCACAACAGCCTATTCCTTCAGCTCTAAGCACTGTGCTCTGTAGCCTGGGCTTAGGGCTTGCTGGTGGCTCAGATTGTAAAGAATCCACCTGCAGTGCGGGAGACAAAGGTTCAGTCCCTTGGCCAGAGGATCACCTGGAGAAGGAAATGCAACCCCTCATGTATTCTTGCCTGGAAAACTCCATGGACAGGGGGAATCCTGGTGGGCTACAGTCGTTGGGGTCACAAGGAGACAGATACAGCTGGACACAACTGAATGACTAACACTTTTGCTTTCCACAGTCACGCTGCACCTTAGTCCCAAACTGTAAAAGAATGTGGCCTATAGCCTGAAGTGTCCAAGAGGGCCCATTCTCAAGGCTCTGCCTTTAAAAGCATAACTATTTTCATTCGTACAGAGATATAAATGTGAAGAACAGAAAATGTCTTGTTGGAGGTTTATAGGAATGTGATCAGATCTATGTGAACAGCTGCAAGAACAAAAGAGTCTGACCCTGGGGTCTGACCCTTACCAAGAAGTTTGCAACAACCTGCCACACCGCCTCCCCTTTTAGTGTTTAATATAAAAGAAACCTGAATTCTAACTCCAGAAAGATGGTTCTTGGGATGCAAGTCCACTATCTTCTCAGTCTGCTGGCTCTCTGAAAAAGTTGATAATCCTTGCTCAAGCACTTGCCTATTTACTGGCCCACCATGAGGTGAATAGCACCTGATAACACAATCATTTTTAAATTTCATAAATGCTATTATTTCCTGTATTGTGCTCAGTTGCTCTGTTGTATCTGAGTCTTTGCAATCCCATGGATTGTAGCCTGCCAATCTCCTCTGTCCATGGGATTTTCCAGGCAAGAATACCAGAGTGGGTTGCCATTTTCTCCTCCAGTGATTTCCTGTATTAGAATACAGTCCTGTATTAAAGTAGTACTTATTTCCAATTCCTTTTATTTTGTTTATAATAGTTTGTTATAAATCCAGTCTACTTAAAAGGGAGCAAAACAATTGTCCTTATGTAATATTTAGAGTCAGACTTGATCCAGAGAAAAACATCAGAGCCTTCAAATTGATCAAAGGCATTTTTTAGAAGTCTAAACTGTCAAGAGACTGTGATAACTCATTTGTTCCTTTCAGATGTCTTGAAGATCAATACTTATTTCAGGTACTGGTGATCATGTGCTTATCTGCATCAATCACTGAGGGTAACATGTCAAATACATGGGAGCCATTTCATTTTATCCTGATTTAGGGGGAATCGTGGTACATATAAATCACTGTGACTGTGCCAAAGGGTGCCATTACAAGTGCAAGTCATATTTTAATAATATAAAATGCAGTTTTAAATCTTTCCCATCAAATCTTGAAATGTTCATATTAAACTTGGTTAATAAGCCAGCAGTAACCAATCACTGCAGATGGTGACTGCAGCCATGAAATGAAAAGACACTTACTCCTTGGAAGAAAAGTTATGACCAACCTAGATAGCATATTCAAAAGCAGAGGCATTACTTTGCCAACTAAGGTCTGTCAAGGCTATGGTTTTTCCAGTAGTCATGTGTGGATGTGAGAGTTGGACTGTGAAGAAGGCTGAGCGCCGAAGAACTGATGCTTTTGAACTGTGTTGTTGGAGAAGACTCTTGAGAGTCCCTTGGACTGCAAGGAGATCCAACCAGTCCATTCTGAAGGAGATCAACTCTGGGCTTTCTTTGGAAGGAATGATGCTAAAGCTGAAACTCCAGTACTTTGGCCACCTCATGTGAAGAGCTGACTCACTGGAAAAGACTCTGATGCTGGGAGGGATTGGGGGTAGGAGGAGAAGGGGACGACAGAGGATGAGATGGCTGGATGGCATCACGGACTTGATGAACGTGAGTCTGAGTGAACTCCGGGAGATGGTGATGGACCGGGAGGTCTGGTGTGCTGTGATTCATGGAGTCGCAAAGAGTTGGACACGACTGAGCGACTGAACTAACTAACCATGATGGTAACTAAAATAATTTATTTTGCCCAAAGTCAAAAAGAAGCCAGTGGAGGAGAAGGAAAAAAAAAATCCTGATACACATTATCAAATATTATTTATAGAAATATGGAAACATTTACTGAAAATAACTAAGGATATACTAAGTATCAAAATAATATTATCTATCACAAATACATATGGGGGAAAGAGAGAGGGGGAGAGGGAGACATAGACTATGGTATTCTTTTTATGTAGTATCTGAACAAATTTTATTTTGGGTTCCAGCCACACCCTTAGCAAGGTCATTCTGAACATTTTCCTCCCTATACCTGCATGCTGAATGGCATCCATATATTCATATTGGGTGCATATTCATGGGTTTTTCTGGGTTACACGAAATTCTTGGGCTTTTGTTTTAAAATATATAATGAAAGTGGGAGAGAAGTCACTGTTTTTCTAGTAAAGTTAATATTTAATTAACTGTAACAAACATCCTTTGGAGAAGGCAATGGCACCCCACTCTAGTACTCTTGCCTGGAAAATCCCATGGGCAGAGGAGCCTGGTAGGCTGCAGTCCATGGGCTCGCTAAGAGTCGGACATGACTGAACGATTTCACTTTCACTTTTCACTTTCATGCATTGGAGAAGGAAATGGCAACCCACTCCAGTGTTCTTGCCTGGAGAATCCCAGGGATGGGGGAGCCTGGTGGGCTGCTGTCTATGGGGTTGAACAGAGTCGGACAAGACAAGTGACCTAGCAGTAGCAGCAGCAACAAACATCCTTATAATTTTTGCCATGGTCAAAATGAGAGTCCACTAGATGAATCTGAGAAATCTGAATCATCTGAAAGCAATGCTCTAATTTTTAGTCCCATTTTCTCCATGCATATCCTTTAGACATACTCTAGAGTCAGAGAAATGCAGGCCAGCAATGAATTAGTGTGGATTGGGTTGTCAATCACAGCAGATACAAAATCAGAGTGGCAAAGATGCCAAATTATTCAAAATCATTTCTATGAGGTATTTGACACAGTAAGAGCAGATACCAGCCACATATATTATAACTCAGTGACAAGTATTATTGCAGGAGCTCACTTTAGTATTAATACAAAACATTGTGAACAAGATTCTCTAGGTATTATATTGGAGGAAGAGGATAGTAGTCCATTTGGTTATCAGATTTATAGCTTATTACTTATTTAGCTTTTTATAGTGTGAAATTCCAGATCACATCAGTTTAAAAGTACTGCTTTTCAATGCTGTTATTTATTTATTTTTTTATCACTTTTTTCTCTGTTTGGGTCATTTGTATACAATTTGAAAAGATTCCCACACAAAAACAAAAAAGCTGTCTCTATTTTTTTCTTTTCTAGATAATATAGACTTCAGACTTGTACCTGCAAACATAATAACCAAAAATAAGGGAAAAGTGTTAAAAAAAAAGTGGTATAAACTTTCCTATTTCTCACAAACAAGTTGCAGAAAATACAGCATATATTTTCCAACATTGCAAAATGTATAAAATTAAGTTAAAAACAACATGAATATCACACCATGCTTTTACCCTTGTTGAAGAGAAGCTCTGCTTCTTACCAAAGAAACATTCTTTCAAGTTCAGGACACAACAGTAATATCAAATTGCAAGGAAGTGTTTGAATTTAACATGACCTGGATAGAAGATGCTAGATCTACAGCTTTCAACCTTTAGTATTATACTATAGTTAGAAAGAATGAATGAATCATTTCATATCTTTTAATAGTTTTATTATATCAAATGGATAATCTCATCTTGTGACTGGATTACTAGGATCAAATGCCAGTGGATCTCTGCCCCCCTGTACCTCTCTCCCTCCAGGCAGAAAAATGTCTGCCCCTGCTGGAGTAGAATATGATAATCTGTGTTAAATCTGCTCCTTCTTCTCTTCAACTACAAGCGTGCATGTACACCCCCACACACAATACTTACTTACTGAATGGATGAATGAACAACTCACTTTCTTCCCTCATTATCTTACTGTCACATTGTCATCATCTGTCACCTTGCCATTATTGTCAAGGCAACAATCAGTGTTTTATTGACAAATAGGTATATATGAGATGTAGAAGGTGAAAAAAGAAGAACAAAAATAAGAGAGGAAAACAGAAAGTGCACATGAAAGAAATGCCACGAAAAACTGCATTCCAAAGCAAATTTGAATGCTGATAAGATTTGCCAAGTAAACTCCCTTGGCACTGTCTATTAGTTTAGACTGCTTACAATTTTTTAAAATTTAATTTGAAATCATTGTAATGTTCATACTCTATATCCTGGAGGCAATTCTGATATACTATTTTGTTAAAAGTCACCCTCTTCATCTATATTTTCAACTGTTTTGGCAAAGAGTTCTATTTCATGCTGTTATTCCTCTGTTCTCCTTCATTAACATTGTTTAATCCCTGTTCTCATTCCAATAGCTATTTATTTATATCATATCTTTTTCTTGATTAAAATTTGTCAGCAAAGGTCTGCTGCTAAGTCACTTCAGTCATGTCCAACTTGTCTAGTTTATTTAAAAATGATTTTTGGATCTTATGATAAAATATTAACTACTTTGCTGATTTCTACTATGTCTTATTATTCATTGATACTCCTATGAACTTCTCTTCTTATTTTTAATTTAATTTTAATACAGCTCATTTCCAAATCTAAGTTAATATTTTTGGTTTCATTATTATAAGCATTTGTACTCTCATTTTATAAAAATATTTACATATTTATGCTTACTTATTAAATATTGAGCAATGAAAAAAGTTTTCTTGTCTGTATTTTTCCCACTGAAATTCTATTATCTAAAAAAAAATGACTTAATTTTCCTCAGCAGTTTCCTCTCACATTTTTGATGGATCTATTCTTTTTATTCAACTTATACTAGCTAATATTTCATAATCATAACTGCAGTTATTTCCTAGATGCTGAAAATATAATTATATAGCATTATTTTAACAATATAATAGCATAACCCTATTATTAACAGATTACATAATCTGAAACCATATATTTGTTTTATTTTTGTTTCCTGGAGTCCTTTGTTATTTCATCCCCAACTGTTTTCCTTGTGTTCTTAGTCGCTCAGTCATGCCCAGCTCTTGCGACCCCATAGACTGTAGCCTGCCAGACTCTTCTGTCCCTGGGATTTTTCAGGCAAAGATACTGGGGGGGTTGCCATTTCCTGATTCAGGGGGATCTTCACGACCCAGGAATCGAACCGAGGTCTCTTGCCTTGCAGGCAGACTCTTTACCGACTGAGCTACTAGAGAAGAATTGAACAGTTGATATCTTAGTCGTTTTCACCAACTCTTTCCGATTTGAGTGAGTGAAGTCACTCAGTCGTAGCAGACTCTGTGACTCCCACGGCCTATACAGTCCATGGACTTCTTCAGGCCAGAATACTGGAATGGATAGCCTTTCCTTTCTCCATGGGATCTGCTCAACTCAGGGACTGAGCCCAGGTCTCCCGCATTGCAGGCGGGTTCTTTGCCAGCTGAGCCACAAGCAAAGCCCAAGAATACTGGAGTGGGTAGCCTATCCCTCCTCCAGCGGATCTTTCCCACCCAGGAATTGAACCTGGGTCTCCTGCATTGCAGGCAGATTCTTTTCCAACTGAACTATCAGGGAAGCTTTTTCCTATATGGGAACTGGGTTCCATTTCTTTCCTCCTGCTAAACTACACTCTTGTTTTATAGGAGCAACCCCACTAGGGGTTTTGTCAGAATGTGTTAAAGGGAGGTAAATGTATTTAGTCCGCAAAATTTAAGAAAAGGTTTATATTCTGCCTTCACTTGGATTAAATTCTTAAATGGAGACAGAAATGGCAACCCACTCCAGTACTCTTGCCTAGAGAATCCCAAGGACAGAGGAGCCTGGTGAGCTCTGTCCATAGGGTCGCACAGAGTCGGACACGACTGAAGCGACTTAGCAGCAGCAGCAGATCTGTACCTAATAAGACTTGTTCAAAATTTTGATAATGTTGCTTTATTTTTGCTGTTGAAAATGTGGTATGATTTAACTCATATAATTTTATGTATTTTAAATCCAAACTCTTCTGACAGTTAACCGGTGTTTGATCTCCAGGCTCTGAGTCATCCTCATCCATGTTGTTAGATAATTGGCAGCACCCTCCAGAGAAGCCAATTAAAATTTACCACTTGTTTAATTTTTCCTCCCATTTTTACTAACATTTTCTGTTTTACCTTCTATATTCTATTTTTAATATTTAAAAAATCTGAATATTTTCTTGACCTTATCTTCCGTTCCTTCTTTTAATCTTATCAATCATATTCTACATTTCCAAGTAAATTTTGTTATTCTCTGACATTTTTATGGTGTCATACTGTTGTATTGTGGAAGTCCATTTTTTTCTTTCTGGTCTGAGGATATTAATAATGACTTGGTACATTTTCTTTTGGTTTCTCAGTGATCTCTTACCTTTCTTTCTGATGTCCTGGCTTTCCTGATGTGGTCTGTCTCTATTATCTCGGAGTCTTTCTTCAGTGAACTGGTGGTATTTATCTGGCCATCATTCACAATTAAGAATGAGGCACTAAAGGCCAATGATTGATATGATTTCAGAGGCAGCTTGTCTGATAAGCTTCTTTGGGGATAGTAGTATAAAAATAAAAATAAAACTATTAACTCCAGGGATGTGTTGTATATTAAAGAATGACATTTCATATTTTATACTGTACCTTACTAAATTATTTTTTGTTTATTAATTTATTTCATTATTTTCTAAGAGTATAACATAATATCTACCCTCTTTAATTTTCCACACACCATGCTTATACTGTTTATAATAGCTGCTGTGCTATATAGCAGACCAGTAGAATATATTCTTCTTAAATAACTGAAATTTTTTACCAGTTGAATTGCATCTCTTTTCGCTCCTCCTCAGTCCTTGTAACCAGCATTCCACTCTCTGTTTCTGAGTTTGACTATTTTAGATATTTCATGTAAATAGAGTCACATGGTATCTGTCCTTTGGAAACTGGCTTATTCCATTTAGCATTATGTCCTCTAGGCTCATCTGTATGTCACGTATGGCAGGATATTCTATTTAAGACTGATTATTCTTTGTACATAGAGACCACATTTACTGTATGCTTTCATCTGTTGATGGACGTTTGCATTTTCCCCATATCTCTGGTAATGCGCATAATGCTACAGTGAGCGAGGGGGGGTTCATACTTTTCGAGAACCTGCTTTCAGTTATCGTGGATTTATATTTAGAATAGGATTGCTGGATCATAGGGTAATTCTGTTTGGAAATTATCCCTCTTCTTTAATTATTTGGAAGATTTTTAAGAAGGATCAGTGTTAATTCTTAATGATGTTTGGTAAAATTCACCAGTGAAGCCATCTGGTCCTGGACTTCTGTTTGTTGGGAAGTTCTTATTTCAATCTCATTCATTATTGGTCTGTTTAAATGTTCTGTTTCTTCATGAGTTTGTCTCGATAGATTCTAAGTTTCTAGGAATTTATTCATTTTGTTTAGGGTATCTAATTTATTGTAAATATTTATAGCAGTCTCATGGTATATTTTTTATTTCTGTAACATTACTTGGAATGTCTCTTCTCTCATTTCTGATTTTCTTTATTTCTGTCTTCTTTTTCTTAGTCCTGCTAAGGCTTGTCAAGTCGTTCATCTTCTCAAAAAAAAAAAAAAAAAATCAGTTTTGGCTTCATTTTTTTTCTGCAGTTTTTCCCTTTTCTCTTTTACTTATTTCTGCTGCAATGTTTGCTATTGTCTCCTTTTTGATAAATATGAACCTTGTTCTTTTTCTAGCTCTTTGGGGTATAAGTTAGATTTTATTTGAGATCTTTCTTCTTTTGAAAGCAGACATTTTCTGCTATAAAGTTTCATTAGCACTGCTTTTGCTGTGTCCTATATGTTTCATTCTGTCAGATTTGGGGTTTTATTTGCCTTGGAGTATTTTCTAATTTCCCTTTTGAGTTCTTCTTGACTCCATGGCTATTTACGAATATGTTGTTTAACTTCCACATATTTACGTATTTCCAAGTTTTCCCTCTGCTAATGATCTCTAGTTTCATTCCCTTGTGGTTAGAAAACATATTTGGTATGATTCCAGTCCTCTTATATTTCCTAAAACTTGTTTTGTGATGTAACATGTGATCTATGCTGATGAACGTTTCCTGTGTGCTTAAAAAGAATGCGTATTCTGCTACTATTGCATGAAATTTTTGTAACCACCTGTTAGGTCTATTTGGTCTGTAACACTGATGTCTACTCTTTCCTTAGCAGTTTTCTGTCTGGATATTTTATCCATTATTGAAAGTGAGATTTTAAAGTCTCTTATTACTATAGTCCTGCTGTGTGCTTCTCCCTCAGGCGTGCCAATGACTGCTTTATAAACTTAGGTGCTCTGAAGTTGACTGCACATATACTTAAAATTGTTATATATCCCTGACAAACTGTCCCTTTTATCATATAAAATGATCATTTTGTTTTTTATTTTTTTGTGATAGTTTTGGACTTACAGTATGTTTTGTCTAAGTATAGTCACCTCTATTCTGTTTTGATTACAGTTTTCACAGAATACTTTTTTCCATCCTTTCACTTTCATACTTTGTGTGAAAGAAAAAAATAAAGTGAAGTCACTCAGTAGTGTCTGACTCTCTGCGACCCCATGGACTGTAGCCTACAAGGCCCCTCTGTCCATGGGGAGTGGGTTGCCATTTCCTTCTCCAGGGGGTCTTCCCAACCCAGGGATCAAACCTGGGTCTCCCACATTGCAGGCAGACGCTTTACGATCTGAACCACGGGGAAGCTTCCTGTGACCTATGTTCTAAAGTGTAGTCAGCATATATTGAAATCTTTTTTAAAAATCTATTCAGGTACTTTACCCTTTTTGATTGGAGAGGTAAATCCATTTGCGTTGAAAGTAATTATTAATAGGTATGGGATTATTATCTGCTGTCTTGTTTGTTATAACTGCTTTACAGTTCTTTGTTCATCTTTTCCTCTCTCGTCTTATTTTGTGATTAGTTCATTTTTATAGTGATATGCTTTGATTTCTGTCTCTCTTTTTATATATATCTAGCATAAACATTTCTTTGTAGTTACAATGGCTTAAATAAAACATATAGTGTAAATCTACTTTCAGTTGACAACAATTTAACTTCAGTTGCATACAAATCATTACCTTTTGCTTACCTTCCCCCACTTTACGTTATTGTTTTCACAATTTAAGCTCAGTTCAGTTCAGTTGCTCAGTCATGTCCGACTCTGTGACCCCATGAATTGGAGCACACCAGGCCTCCCTGTTCATCACCATCTCCCGGAGTTTACTCAGACTCATGTTCATTGAGTCCATAATGCCATCCACCCATCGCATCCTCGGTCGTCCCCGTCTCCTCCTGCCCCCAATCCTTCCCAGCATCAGAGTCTTTTCCGACGAGTCAGCTATTCGCATGAGGTCGCCAAAGTAATGGAGTTTCAGCTTTAGTATCATTCCTTCCAAAGAAATCCCAGGGCTTATCTCCTTCAGAATGGACTTGTTGAATCTCCTTGCAGTCCAAGGGGCTCTCAAGAGTATTCTCCAACACCACAGTTCAAAAGCATCAATTCTTTGGTGCTCAGCCTTCTTCACAGTTCAACACTCACATCCATACATGACCACAGGAAAAAACCGTAGCCTTGACTAGATGGACTTTAGTCAGCAAAGTAATGTCTCTGCTTTTGAATATGCTATCTAGGTTGGTCATAACTTTTCTTCCAAGAAGTAAGCGTCTTCTAATTTCACAGCTGCAGTCAACATCTGCAGTGATTTTGGAGCCCCCAAAATAAAGTCTGACACTGTTTCCACTGTTTCCCCATCTATTTGCCATGAAGAGATGGGACCGGATGCCACGATCTTCGTTTTCTGAATGTTGAGCTTTAAGCCAACTTTTTCACTTTCCTCTATTTTTCACAATTTACAGCTATACAAATTGTGCATTTTTGACACATTTTAGTTAAAGTTATTTTTGTACATCTGATACTAGAATTAAAAGAGATTTATCCAACATCCTTATCATGAAACAGTATTCTGTTTTAAACTATATATTCATTTTAGCAACATCAATGGCACCCTACTCCAGTACTCTTGCCTGGAATATCCCATGGACGGAGGGACCTGGTAGGCTTCAGTCCATGGGGTCGCTAAGAGTCGGATACAACTGAGTGACTTTACTTTCACTTTTCATTTTCATGCGTTGGAGAAGGAAATGGCAACCCACTCCAGTGTTCTTACCTGGAGAATCCCAGGGACGGGGGAGCCTTGTGGGCTGCTGTCTATGGGGTCGCACAGAATCGGACACGACTGAAGCGACTTAGCAGCAGCATACTTTTACATGCTTTAAAGTATTAATAGCTTTTTAGCATCCTTTAATTTTAACTTGAAGAACTCCCTTTAGTATTTTCTGTAATGCAGGTCTGATAGTAATGTACTTCCTCAGGTTTTTTCTTAAAAAGTCTTTTGTCTCTTTTATTTTTGAAAAATAGTTTTGCCAGGTATAGTGTTCTTAGTAGGCAGGGTTTTGTCCAGCACATTAAATATCTCATTTCATTCCCTTGTCACCTGCAAAGTATTTGCTGAGAGATATGCCCAGAGTCTAATGGAGGTTCCCTTGTATTTGATGAATCACTTTGCTTTTGCTACTTTCAAAATTCTTTTTCCTTAAGTTCTGACTTTCTGTTATAACATGTCCTTCCACAGACTTTATATGTAGATTCATCATATTCAGAATTTGGTTGGACCTTCCCCAGATTTGGGACGTTTTCAGCATCTGTATCTTTAAATAGGTTTTAGCTCCTTTGTCACTTTTCTTTCTGACAGCCCCGCTGTGTTTGCATTGTTTCTCTTGGTTTGTCTCATAAGCTCTTTAAGCTCTCTGTAGTCATTCTCTTTTTGTGTAGTTCCTTTGATAGAATGCTTTCAAATGTCCTGTTTTTAAGTACACAGATTCTTTCCTCTTCTTGCTCAAGTATGCTGTTCAGTGTTTCTAGCTGAGTTTTGTGTCTTCACTTCCAGGATTTCTTAGAGTCTTTATTGTTCTATCTCTTCATTAATATTCTCAGCTTTTTTCACGTATTGTGTTCCTTATTCCATTTGGTTGTTTGTGTTTTCTTGTAATTCACTGAGATCCTTTATGGAAATTATTATTTTGAATTATTGATCAAACATATTATAGACAGCCATTTCTTCAGGGTCAGTTATCAGAAACCTATTTTCTTTAGACTGTATTTTCATGATTCTTTGTATTCCTTGCAGCTTTATGTCTGTGCATTTGAAGGAAAAGCACCCTCTTTAAATCTTTATAGGCTGCCTTTGACTAGGAAAGACTTTCAGCAGTGAGTCTGGTTAGGGAGCCTGCTTTCTCCTGCTCGACAGGCCCAGGTATTTTTTTATTGTTGCTTTTATTTTCGGTTTGTTGTTATTTTTTTCTCCAGTAGCTCATAACCTCTTGCTCCCTCTGGACTATGTCAGCTCTGTTATCACCCCATTTGAGACGAGACGGAAACCAGCCCCTCTGTGGTGCACTGGAAGACCACAGATGTTGGGGGCATGCTTTACTCTTCTTCCCCATCATCAGGAAGCAACCTCAGTTATGCACCTTTTCCATATCCCAAAGCCATACTTGCCACTACTGTCCTAGTTGTCTGGAGTGTGCGGGATTCCTCAGCTCTCTGTATAAGAGCAAAAACCATCACCGCGGGGAAGCCCATTGAAATGCCAAGTTGTTGGAGTCACTCTCTCCTGGAGGAAAGGTCTCAGTGTTGTGCCTTTTCCAAACCTCCCAGAGGAGTACATGCCACAGGATTGTGTCCATCCCCTCAGCAACCCTGGGCATCCAGACTGTTCCAGTTCTTTCAACATTCAATGTGAGGTGAGGAAGAATGTCACCATTCGGAGATACTACAGAAAGGCCAGGGACATAGGATATGGATGTACACTCTTTGTCTAGCAACAGTGAAGGGTCATGGTCAGTCATCACTGAACTGTGCCAGCTTTCGGGAGAGGTCAATGTGGTGAAAGTGAAATTGTTCTCTTCACTTCATTGCGGGTTGATCTCCATTTTGTGCTTGTCTGAGGTACTGAAAGATTACAGTCCTCTCATAAAGGGATTTTGTTACTTAAATCATGTCAAGTCTGGGTTTCCAAGAAGGTATGGGGGCTAGTACTTCTTATGTCAGCATCTTGCTGCTGTCATTCTCTTGGCTGATCTCTGTATAATGAGAATGTATTTATGTATTGCTTGTGTACTTAATTTTTAAAATAAGAACATGTCATAGATTTTCTAAAGGTAATGTAAATCTCCCCTTCACTTGCCTGGTTCAAATATATATTTTATATGAGTATCATGTATGTGATGCATTTGGTATATCTTAATATGTTGAGTCTAGGTTAAATATAATCAATCTATCCATGAAGGATCATTTATTTCTACTTTCAAAGAAGCCTTCCTATGAATACTGAATATTCTATTAATTAAATGAATTAATTTTCTAAAGTCTGGAGTAAAGCCAGAGATTGAAATAGGTGATTATATTAATCTTATGTTTGGGATGATTCAAAAGACAACCATGAATATAAAGTGCATAATCTCTATGCATCTCAAACTACTCTTAACAGCGAGAAGCAAGGACATGGACAGTTAATTTTAAAAGATTAGATGCTTTCTGGGGGAAAAAAAAAAGTCATGTACTTAAAATAACTTTTGATGAATATCCTGGCATATCTGATGAATTGATTCTTTGTCGAATTTCAGAACTTCTGAAGTCAGTGTTGTGACTAAATGGGTTGAGCTAACACCTAGCTCATGTTCTTGTCCACCCATCTCCTCTAACCCACCTGAACCCCCTGCCTCAAGAAGCTCAGTCATATTTTAAGCTGAAATTGCTCCATCCTTTAATCTCCAGTCTATTTATCTCATGTTGCATCCCAAACTCCTGTCCTTCTACTTTGAATCATGTTGGCTATCTCAAAGACTTCCCATTGACTCCTCTATTTGCCCTTATCCCTTCATCTTCAGCTGGATGCATTTTGGTCCCTAATTATTTTACAATCAGTGGATCATAACCTCAATTTATCTTTTGCCAAATCTTTCGAAAGTCAGCTTGAACCAGCTCTGGACAAGTGTGACTTCATCTTATCAATGCTGGCATGTTGGTTGCTGAGTCAAATGAAGAAAATGAATGAAAAGGGCAGAATGACTGAACCTTTAATCTTGGTCACTAATGCTCACCAGTCTCAATGCTCAGCCTTGAAATTTATGATTTCTTAAATCAATTCAATAGCCACATCCTGAAACATCTATTTCAAATATTCTTATCTCACAACTTTGAATATCTCACATTCCATGCCTCTGCTTCTGTTTCGTATGTTATAGAGAAGATAGATGGAGAAGGCAATGGCATCCCACTCCAGTACTCTTGCCTGGAAAATCCCATGGATGGAGGAGCCTGGTAGGCTGCAGTCCATGGGATCGCTGAGGATCAGACACGACTGAGCAACTTCACTTTCACTTTTCACTTTCATGACTTGGAGAAGGAAATGGCAACCCACTCCAGTGTTCTTGCCTGGAGAATCCCAGGGACAGGGGAGCCTAGTGGGCTGCCTTCTATGGGGTTGCACAGAGTCAGACATGAGTGAAGTGACTTAGCAGCAGTAGCACAAGAGAGAAGACAGAAACTATAAAATCAAACTACTATTTTGTTTTTCAAACATAAGCTAGGTTTGCTGCACGTTCATTAATTCCTTTCTCTATCCTTCTATTTTACATAGAAAAAAATCCTCTTTCTTAATGACCATCCCTGGTACTTGAGCCTTTTAAGCTCGGAATAGAACCCTTTCACTTACTCCAAATCCTGACCTTACTCCAAATCCTGATTTTTTCCTGTCTTCTAGATCATCACTCTCAGCATTCAAATAGACTAAATTTTCTTTTCTCATAGAATTATGTTCTGTCTTCCAGAAGTTCTATTGTTGCTTTGAGCTATGAATCTCTCTCCCAGGTACTTTCCTTTTTCTTTTCACTTCTTACCATCAAATATATTTAAAATAAATAAATAAAAAGAGTTAGCCGCACTTGTCTTGATTTAGTCATCTATAAATCTAGTAATCTAAACCTACATTAAAAGGGATTCGTGACACATGGATCCTAGTGGTTTAAAGTCCTTACATCAAACTCTTCAAAGCTCTCCTTTGGTACCAATTTCTGGTTCCTATTTCTCCTTTTGAGGTGCTCTCCAATCCTTCCACCTCCCACACTTGTCCAGACCAAAGAGATAATGTTCTAAGAACGTAGGGATTGCAGTATCAAAAATTTCAAGAGAAGATGCATTTAAACATGTGTTGTTTCTTGTTTTTGCTACAACATTCTTCATGGTAAATTTATAAGATCAGAAACATATTAATACTTATTGTTTACATTGTCTTATTCTGGGTAAGAGTTCCATTTGTGGTCTTGACTGTAGAAGAACAGTGAGAACCTTTGAGAGGGTCTCTGGAAGTCATTATTCACAGGATAGGCAGTGGGGTGAATGATGCTGTGAGTATCCTGAGTAACGATGTGATTACCATCAACTCAGTGGTCTGAGAGCCCCACAGAGGTGAGTTGTTCTCTGGTGTTTCAATAAAATCAGGTTCCTGGAGTTATGACAAACAGCAACATGTAGTGAGAGTGTTGCTGCCTTTTCCTGTAGTAGGGGGTGAAACATTTGGCAACAAAGAAGGAAAAAAAAAGAAGTCTTAGCCACAGCAATCACAGAAGAAGAGATGATCCCTGGAGACGAGCAGCTAGCAATAACTATTGGGACTTGGGCAGGAAACAAAGACAGAGTTACCTCTTCTCTACACAGCACTCTAAACGGATTGTACACTAGGGCCTGTGAATTTAGTATTCAATTTTTACATCAAATTGTACAGGTATCCTGGAGAAGGAAATGATAAGCCACTCCAGTATTCTTGCCTAGAGAATCCTGTGGTCAGAGGAGCCTGGTGGGCTTCTGTCCATAGGGTCGCACAGAGTCGGGCACAATTGAAGAGATTTAGTGTGCATGCATGCATTGGAGAAGGAAATGGCAACCCACTCCTGTGTTCTTGCCTGGAGAATCCCAGGGACAGAGCAGCCTGGTGGGCTGCCGTCTACAGGGTCACACAGTTGGACACGACTGAAGTGACTCAGCAGCAGCAATAGCAGAAATTTACTTTCTGGAGCTTTGGCATCCTTCACGTAGCTTTAAAGTGCACACTCTCTACCCCATTTCAATATACTCACCATGTCTATTTTCTGAATAGTTCTCAAATTCAGCCACTCTGTACTAAGTTTCCATTATCTTTATCTCAGATTATGATATTAACCAATTACCTGTTCATCCTCAGGCCTTGTTTGCCCACATTCACCCCATTGCTGAAAATCTTTTCATTGTTTCAACTGCCTCAAAGAAAAAAGCCAGTATTTTGAATGAGATCGACTAGGAGTTGCATTACCTGTCTCTCCCACTTCCCCTCATATAATTGTATATCATTGCTGTCTGTTTTTCCTTTCCTTGCTAAACAATATCAAATAGAACCTGATGTATGCTCCATGCTGTATTAAATACTGAAGATACAAGGGTGGATAAAAAGACACTCTGTTCTAAGGAGAGCGTAGCACTGACATATATACACTACTATTTGTAAAATACGCAGGTAGCAGAAATGTGCTGTAGTATAGGGAGCTCAGCTTGGTGCTCTGTGATGACCTAGGAGGGAAGGTGAGAGGGAGATCCAAGAGGGAGGGGATTTATGTATATGCATAGCTGTTTCACACTATTGTAGAGCAAAAACTAATACAACGTTGTAAAGCAATTATATTCCACTTAAAAATAAATTTAAAAAAATAGGCCATGTTCTTAGCATTTTGGAGATTAGGATATAGTGAGGGAAAGAATTTTAATCAGTCATCATACAAAATTAAACTGTAGCTGTAATGAGTATTACAAATGGGATACTTTGATATAATACTGCATAATTTTTAAACTAACAGATATCAGAAATAAATGGATGTTAATTACTAGGTGAAAGGGAAGAAAGAGCTATGTCTGAATGTGTCATGCTTTCCCCCAAATCCTGGTTTGTGAAGCTACTCCCAATATGTGCAATGGTCTTTCCTCTTTTCAACCTGTGTATCCTCTATGCATTTATTAAGACTAAGTTTAGTCTTAATAATATAGAAATATAATTTAGAAGATATAGAAATTATTTAGAATAATAATATATAGAATATATTACAGAATAATATATAGAAATAATTTAGAAAATATAGAAATTATAATCTAATAATAATTTAGAAATATAATTTCTAAACCATGCAAGTTGTCTATGATTTGCTGACATGTGACCTTCCTGACATTCTCCTTTTTCCACAAAACACTTTAATACTTACCTAATATCCCACTTAACTAACAGATCATTACCTGATGATTATATATTTTATGAGATAATATAATGGTCATAATATTCACAGCTCTACTTCTATCCTGCAACACAGAGAGGGAAAATTAAGTACTTAGAACATTTCTTGAATAAATGAGTAAGATATTCCAGCAGCTATGTCATATGTTTCTTTGCCCTCAAAATATTTAATCTAGTAGAAGTAGTGCTTGATAAGATCAAACATGAAATGACAAAGAGGCCATGACTTCTGGACTGTGTCCTGAGAAATCAATTCCCCAGTCCCTGAGGTCTCTCAGTAGAGGCCAATATTCAACGAGTGTCCAGGGGTTGGTTAAAGAGATTCCTGAATTGGCAGACCTGATTAAATATAATGATCTCCAAATTTTCTTTCAGTGTTTATTACTAATGTATATATCAACTTAACATTTTCAATAATTTTAGTGATTAAACAAAATTGAAACAAGTCAACACAGTTTACATATTTTATATTTTGCTTACTTATTTTGGGAAAATTGGAGATGTTCTAAGATGTCCTAAGATATTTAATACAGATTAAGAAAATATTATGTTCATCTTTTTTTCTTTCTCAGTGAGCCATTTATTGATTTTATTTCATGCTCCTCACACATTTACTATTTATCCATAACATTTAATGGACAACAATACTAACAAATTAATATTTGAAGCCTCTAATTGCAGCATGGTTTGCTTCTGAAAATTAACACTGTTAATTTTTCTTTAATTCTTTTTTTAATTGGTGGAAAACTACTTTACATTTTTGTGTTTGTTTCTGCCATACAACAACATGAATCAGTCATATATACATACATATATACATATATACATATATGCATACATACATAGATATGTATATATCCTCCTTTGATCCACCCTCTCCTTCATCCACCCCACCTCTCTAAGTCATCACAAAGCACAATCCTGGGCTCCCTGTATTACTGATTTTGTTTTTAACAATCCATTTTATGGACTTTTTAAAAATATTAAAGTCAATATTAATAGTCACTTATATTAATGACCGTTTATATTTGGGCTTTCCTGGTGGCTCAGATGGTAAAGAACCCATCTGCAAAGCCACAAACCTGGGCTCAATCCCTGGGTTGAGAAGATTCCTTGGAGGAGGGCATGGCAACCCACTGCAGTATTCTTGCCTGGAGAATACCCAAGGACAGAGGAACCTGGTGGATTATAGTCCACACAACTGAACAACTCAGCACAGAACATTTATATCTGGATACAACTTTTAATTGGCTTCCTGATAGCTCAGTTGTTAAGAATCTGGCTGTAATGCAGGAGACCCCGGTTCAATTCCTGGGTCAGGAGGATCTGCTGGAGAAGAGATAGGCTACCCACTCCAGTATTCTCCGGCTTCCCTCATGGCTCAGCTGGTAAAGAATCTGCTTGCAATGCAGGAGACCTGGGTTTGATCCCTTGATTGGGAAGATCCCCTGGAGAAAGTAAAGGCTACCCTCTCCAGTATTCTACCTGGAGAATTCCATGGACTGTAGTCCATGGGCTCGAAAAGAGTCAGACAAGACTGAGCAATTTTCACTTCACTTAGCTTTATATGACTCAACTGTACACACAAAATGTGGTGGGTTTGAAGGACAGACTGTTAGTTATTGACCAGGAGCCATGGAAACATGAAATGCTATTTTCTTTAAAAATGTTGACATTTAGTGCTCAAGCAGCTTTGGGAAATTATGAACATAGATTCCTCTCTAATAATATCTTAAGAAGAGAGTGAAAAGTTCTGCTTAAAACTCAACATTAAGAACACTAAGATCATGGAATCTGGTCCCATCACTTCCTGGCAAATAGATGGGGAAACAATGGAAACAGGATTTAATTGTGAAAGGGAGGAATAGGGACGATGCTGTGAGACATCAGGGCTTCCCTTATGGCTCATCTCATAAAGAATCCACCTGCAATGCTGGAGACCCTGGTTCAATCCCTGGGTTAGGAAGGACCCTTGGAGAAGGGAAAGGCTACCCACTCCAGTATTCTGGCCTGGAGAATTCCATGGAATGCATAGTCCACAGGGTCACAAAGAATCGACATGACTGAGTGACTTTCACTTCACTTGACTTCATGAGAAATATCCGCCATGAAAAAATATATCAGACTTGAGTTATTGTCATATGAAAGACAGAATGTCTTCAGTCATTCAGTCAGTCAGTCAGGTCTCTCAGTTGTGTCTGATTCTTTACAACCCCATGGGCTGCAGCACACCAGGCCTCCCTGTCAATCACCAGCTCCCAGAGCTATTCAAACTAATGTCCATTGAGTCAGTGATGCCAGCAATGATGCCATCTCATTCTCTGTCATTCCCTTCTCCTCCTGCCTTCAATCTTGCCCAGCATCAGGGTCTTTTCAAATGAGTCAGCTCTTCACATGAGGTGGCCAAAGTATTGGAGTTTCAGCTTCAGCATCAGTCCTTCCAGAGAATATTCATGACTGATCTCCTTCGGAATGGACTGGGTTGGATCTCCTTGCAGTCCAGGGGACTCTCAAGAGTCTTCTCCAACACCACAGTTCAAAAGCATCAATTCTTCAGTACTCAGCTTTGTTTATGGTCCAGCTCTTACATCCATACATGGCCACTAGAAAAACCATAGCTTTTACTAGATGGAACATTGTTGGCAAAGTAATGTCTCTGTTTTTTAATATGTCGTCTAGTTTGGTCTTAACTTTTCTTCTAAGGAGCAAACATCTTTTAATTTCATGGTTGCAGTCACCATTTGCAATGATTTTGGAGCCACAAAAAATGTCTGTCACTGGTTCCACTGTTTCCCCACCTATTTGCGATGAAGTGATAGAGCCAGATGCCATGATCTTAGTTTTCAGAATGTTCAGTTGTAAGCCACTTTTTTACTCTCCTCTTTCACTTTCATCAAGAAGCTCTTTAGTTCTTCACCTTCTGCCATAAGGGTAGTATCATCTGCATATCTGAGGTTATTGATATTTCTCCCAGAAATCTTGATTCCAACTTCTGCTTCATCCAACCCGGCATTTTGCATGGTGTACTCTGCACCTAAGTACTGTACTCTGCAAGTAAGCTGGGTGGCAGTATACAGCCTTGATGTACCCCTTTTCTGATTTGGAACCGCTCTGTTGGTGCATGTCCAGTTCTAACTGTCACTTATTGAACTGCAGACAGATTTCTCAGGAGGCAGGTCAGGTGGTCTGGTATTCCCATCTCTTGAAGAATTTTCCACAGTTGTGATCCACACAGTCAAAGGCTTTGGCATAGTCAATAAAGTAGATGTTTTTTCTGGAACTCTCTTGCTTTTTCAATTATCCAGTGGATATTGGCAATTTGATCTCTGGTTCCTCTGCCTTTCCTAAATCAAGCTTGAACATTTGGAAGTTCACGGTTCATACTGTTGAAGTCTGGCTTGCAGAATTTTGAGCTTTACTTTGCCAACAAGTGAGATGAGAGCAATTGTGTGATAGTTTGAACATTCTTTGGCATTGCCCTTCTTTGGGATTGGAATAAAAACTGACCTTTTCCAGTCCTATGGCCACTGCTGAGTTTTTCAAATTTGCTGGCATATTGAGTGTAGCACTTTAACAGTATTGTCTTTTAGGATTTGAAATAGCTCAACTGGAATTCCATCACCTCCACTAGTTTTGTTCTTAGTGATGCTTCCTAAGGCCCACTTGTCTTCACATTCCAGGATATCTGGCTCTAGGTCAGTGATCATACCATTGTGATTATCTGGGTCATGAAGTTCTTTTGGTACAGTTCTTCTGTGTATGCTTGCCACCTCTTCTTCATATCTTCTGCTTCTGTTAGGTGCATACCATTTCTGTCCTTTATTGTGCCCATCTTTGCATGAAATATTCCCTTGGTATGTCTAATTTTCTTGAGATCTCTAGTCTTTTCCCATTCTATTGTTTTCCTCTATTTCTTTGCACTGTTCACTGAGGAAGGCATTCTTTTCTCTCCTTGCTGTTGTTTGGAACTCTGAATTCAAACGGGTATATCTTTCCTTTCTCCTTTACCTTTTGCTTCTCTTCTTTTCATAGCTATTTATAAGGCCTTCTCAGACAACCATTTTGTCTTTTTGCATTTCTTTTTCTTGGGGATGGTTTGATCACCGCTTAATCTATTTGTCACTTCCACTGTAATCAAAAGGGATTTGATTTAAGTCAGACCTGAATGGTCTAGTGGTTTCCCCTACTTTCTACATTCTAAGTCTGTATTTGGCAACAAGGAGTTCATGATTTGAGCCAGAGTCACCTCCTGTTCTTGTTTTTGCTGACTGTATAGAGCTTCTCCATTTTTGGCTGCAAAGATTATAATAAATCTGATATCAGTATTGACCATCTGGTGATGTCCATGTGTAGAGTCTTCTTGTGTTGTTGGAAAGAGGGTGTGTTTGATGACCAGTGTGTTCTCTTGGCAAAACTCTATTAGCCTTTGCTCTGCTTCATTTTGCACTCCAAGGTCAAATTTGCCTGTTACTCTAGGTATTTTTTTGACTTCCTACTTTTGCATTCCATTCCCCTATAATGAAAAGGACATATTTTGGGGGTGTTAGTTTTAGAAGGTCTTGTAGGTCTTTAGGTTAAACTTCAGCTTCTTCAGCATTACTGATTGGGGTATAGATTTGGATTACTGTGATACTGAATGATCTGCCTTGGAAACGAACAGAGATTATTCTGTCATTTTTGAGATTGCATCCAAGTATAGTATTTTGGACTCTTTTGTTGACTACTATGGCTACAGTGTTAGACTTTATTTTGGGAGTCTTCAAAATCACTGCAGATGGTAATTGCGGCTATGAAATTAAAAGACGCTTACCCCTTGGAAGGAAAGTTATGACCAACCTAGACAGTATATTGAAAAGCAGAGATATCACTATGCCAACAAAGGTCCGTCTAGTCAAGGTTATGGTTTTTCCAGTGGTCATGTATGGATGTAAGAGTTGGACTGTGAAGAAAGCTGAGCACTGAAGAATTGATGCTTTTGAACTGTGGTGTTTGAGAAGACTCTTAGAGTCCCTTGGACTGCAAGGAGATCCAACCAGTCCATCCTAAAGGAGATCAGTCTTGGGTGTTCATTGGAAGTACTGATGCTGAAGCTGAAACTCCAGTACTTTGGCCACCTCATGCGAAGAGCTGACTCATTGGAAAAGACTCTGATGCTGGGAGGGATTGGAGGCAGGAGGAGAAGGGGACGACAGAGGATGAGATGGCTGGATGGCATCACAGACTTGATGAACATGAGTCTGGGTAAACCCTGGGAGCTGGTGATGGACAGGGAGGCCTGGCATGCTGCGATTCATGGAGTCGCAAAGAGTTGGACACAACTGAGTGACCAAACTGAACTGAATTGACTGATGGCTCCTCCATTTTTTTCTAAGGGATTCTTTCCCACACTAGTAGATATAATTGTCATCTGAGTTAAATTCACCCATTCCAGTATTTTAGTTCATTGATTTCTAAATGTCAATATCCACTCTTGCCATCTCCTGTTTGACCACTTCCAGTTTGCCTTGATTCATGGACCTAACATTCAAGGTTCCTATGCAATATTGAACGTTATAGCATCAGACTTTACTTCCATCACCAGTCACATCTACAGCTTGGTGTGGTTTTTGCTTTGGCTCCATCCTTTTATTCTTTCTGGAGTTATTTCTGCACTGATCTCCAGTAGCATATTGGGCAGCTTCTGACCCAAGGAGATCATCTTTCAGTGTCCTATTTTTTTGCCTTTTCATACTGTTCATGGGTTTTCAAGGCAAGAATAATGAAGTGGTTTGCCATTCCCTTCTCCAGTGGACCACATTCTGTCAGACCTCTCCACCATGACTCATCCATCTTGGGTGGCCCCACATGGCATGGCTCATAGTTTCACTGAGTTAAACAAGGCTGTGGTCCATGTGATCAAATTGGTTAGTTTTCTGTGATTGTGGATTTCATTCTGTCTGCCCTCTGATGGAGAAGGATAAGAGGCTTATGGAAACTTCCTGATGGGAGAGATTGACTGAGGGGGAAACTAGGTTTTATTCTGATGTGTGGGGCCATGTTCAGTAAACCTTTAATCAATTTTTCTATTGAAGGGTGGGGTGTGTCCCCTCCCTGTTATTTGACCTTAGGCCAAACTATGGTGGAGGTAATGAAGATAATGTGGACCTCCTTCAAAAGGAGGCACTGGAGTGCTGGCTGCCTGTCCCCTGGAGGAACTTTGAGGAGATACCCCCATGTTTAAGGGCAAAGGAGAAACCACGGAAAGATGGTTTGAGGGGCAAAATTGCATTTAGAACCAAACCCCATACCTGCCAGAGATGCTCAGAAGGCTCAAACATACCTTGCATACCCCACAAAAACTGAGACAGAACTGTGTTTGAATGTTTCCTGAGGAGGTATGGGTCAGCAGTGGACTGATGCAGGGGGAGGGACGCTGGGTGCAGTAGACCTGGGCTTAGCATAAGCCCTGTTGGAGGAGGTCTCCATTAACCACACCATAGAGCCACCGGAACTTACACAGGACTGGGGAACATATTGGAGGGAACATATTGGAGGGCACAAACAGAACCTTGTGCACACCAGGAGCCAGGAGAAAGGAACAGTGACCCCACAAGAGACTGACCCAGACTTGCTCATGAGTGTCCAGGAGTCTCCAGTGAAGGCTTGGGTTGGCAGTGGCCTGCTGCAGGGGTGGGGGTATGGAGTGTAGCAGAATGTCTTATCTTTTAATGTGATAATTCCTCATAGCATATTGAGTGAGCCCTAAAGACTACATTCCCTCGATATTGAAACCTCAACTTGGAAGCAAATGAACGTTTTCTGTTCTCTCTGCTGATTCTTCCACAAGACTCCTGGTGGTGCCTTACCACTGCACCCGTGTAAGCACACCCACTACTCACAGGGGCCCTCTTGCTCCCTGACACCTTCTGCTTTCCTTCTGGCTCTGAAAACAGCAGCTTCTGCTAGCAGCTTCTCTATGAAACACAGGATTATGAAAGAGTACTGAGCTTGGCGTCATTTACTCACAAAGTGATTTTTCCCATTCAACACGTTTATCGAAAGCCTATACTACAAAGCAGTATCCTGTTTTAGCTAAAGTGATGATAAAATAGTGAGAGGGTAACAGGAAGGAAGGCCAAGGTCTCCAAAGGGAGGAAATAGGCTGCAAGTGTCAGACAAAGCAGTGTTAGATTTTTTTCCCCTTCTCTATATGAATTTAAAAAGAGGTTTCTCTTAAAATTCTGTGTTGCCATAACATCACATGGCTCCACCTTAACTTACCTTTTCTCAAACTTTGAGCTAACCAATGTGTTTTTCTTATGGAAATGTTTGTCTCAAGCTATGTTAATGAAACTCTATATTTACTTGGAAAGCTGCATTTCTTCAAGATTCACATCAATCATTTTGTGGACCGGGATGACTCACCTGGTGCCAATGTTATCGCAAAATGTGTGTTGTGGGTGACGGGCCTGGTGCCAGTCTCTGAGTTTTGAAACATTTCCTTTCTCTAATTAGCAGCTTGCTAGTAGTTACATAACATCCAGCTGAAGACTAGCAGGGAGGCAGTGTTTTTTCCCCTTTCTAATGTCTATGTCAGATGCTTTCTCTATCTCTTTATACTTTAATAAACCTTTATTATACAAAAGCTCTGAAAGATCAAGCCTCATCACTGAATTATTCTCCTCTGGAGGCCAAGAATCCCAGCATCTTTCATGGTTCAGCAACATCCTTTTGATAGTAATCTATGTCCATACCTTTATGGAGTTATTACTTAAGAAAAAGGGGAGAGATAAATAATAAAGAAACACATAAGAGTTTTCCTGATAGGGTGTGTGAGAGAGAGAAAAAAGAGAGGGGAGACAGAGAGAAAGACACACAGAGAGACAGAGTTTGAGAGAGATAGGGAGACAGAAAGACAGAGACAGAGAGAAAGACAGAGAGAGAGAAAGAGACAGAGAGAGCCATCAAAGATGATCTTAGCATTTAGGTTGAACTAATGTGTAATCTGTTGTGTGTTGTTGTTTGGTTGTTAAACCACGTCCAGTTCTTTGCAACCCCATGGGCTGCAGCATGCCAGGCTTCCCTGTCCTTTATTATCTCCCTGAGTTTGCTCAATCTCATGTCCATTGAGTCAGCAAACTATCTAACCATCTCATTCTCTGTCAACCCCTTCCCCCTTTGCTTTCGTTCTTTCCCAGCATAGGGTCTTTTCTAATGAATAGGCTCTTCTCATTAGGTGGCCAAAGTATTGGAGCTTCAGTTTGAGCATCAGTCCTTCCAATGAGTATTCAAGATTGATTTCCTTTGGGACTGACTTGTTTGATATCCTTGCTCTCCAAGGGAATCTCAAGATTCCTCTCCAGCACCACAATTAGAAATCATCAATTCTCTGGGGCTCAGCATTCTTTAGGTACCAGACTTCTTTACAGTGTCATGTACTAAATGGAAAATTCTAGGGAACAAGCTGGGTTGGAGTGCATGGAAATAATCAATTGAGATGCCTGCTACTATCCAATGGGGGCAATTAACATGCAGGGATTTGGGAAGAAACTCCTGGAGAGAACACAGGTATCTGAGATTTATATGCAAATGAATGATATGAAAGCCATAGGACATGATAAAGATACTTACAAAGCAATACAGAGACAGAGCAAAGGTCTAATGAACAAAACTGAGTCACTCAGAACAATGATGTTGGGAATAAGAAGCAAGGGTCCTGTACTCCCAACTTTCTATCTGGGGCGCTTTATCTGGACTTTTGACGCACTATCCTGTCTCAGTTCCTCCTCTGGGAAAGGGTGAGAGTCAGGTTGATACAGATATTCTAGGACTGCTCACAAAGGACCAGGCCCCCTGTGTGATCCACACTGATGGTCCTTGGCTGAACACAGCAGACATCGCATTGCTTCTTGGCAGCATATTCTGTGCTTTGCTGCAGCAGCTTTCAGTGATTTCTTCGATAATTACTTTTAAAGTTCCTCTAATTAGTCTCATGTCTCTTGATACTACCAGCATCCTCTAGCTATTAATTCAGTATGTGCTGTGTCCCTTCTTTGTCTTAAGACAGGATCTGACTAGGTTGACATGTGAGCTGTCCAAACCCAGATGCTGGGGGAGCCACTCTATGAAGGACAGCATCAGGGAAGGAAATAAACCTCAAATACTGCACAAGGTTATGTTAGAATCCTCTCACCAACTCACTTACACTCCTATATTCTGTTTATGGTAAGTTTCCAAATCTGTTTATGATAACTTCTATTTAACCTTAGCAGTGGCTTTCCGGATGACATGAATGGTAAAGAATCTGCCTGCCAATACAGGAGCCACAGAAGACTCACGTTCAATACCTGGGTCAAGAAGATTCCCTGGAGAAAGAAATTGCAATCCACTCCAGTATTCTTGGCTGGAAAATCCCAAGTACAGATGAGCCTGGAAGACTACAGTCCATATGGTCTTAAAGAGTCAAACATGGCTGAGTATGCAAGCATGCACCCTTTAAACTCAGTAATAGTCAGATTAGGTAAAGCCACACATTTATACATATAAGCTTTCATTTTCCCAAAATGAGTAGTGTGTGTGTGCAAATTAAGTCCTAAGGAAGGCCTTGAATTTAAGGAAACTTAGGTTTGCAGAGTGAAATGAGTGTTTACCTTGAATGATAAGTCCATCTTCACTGATACTGGCATACGACAATGCTATTTTTAGTTGGTTATTTTTTGAAAAAGAACAAAGATGGAGACTGTTGTCATATGTCAGCAGTTCTACTGACAGCATTTCCATAAACCCAGACAAAACAAGTTTGAAAAAGTACATGCATTCCTATGTTCACAGAAGTACGATTTATAATAGCTAAGACAAGGAAACAACCTAAATTGCCACTGACAGATGAATGGAAAAACAAGATGTAGTTACAGAGAATGGAATGGACTCTCCTAGCAATACGATTGGTAAAGAATCCATCTGCAATGCAAAAGACTCTGGTTTGATTCCTGGGTCAGGAAGATTCCCCCTGGAGAAAGAATAGGCTATCCACTCCAGTAATTTTGGGCTTCCCTGGTAGCTCAGATTGTAAAGAATCTGCTTGCAATGTGGGAGACCTGGGTTTGATCCCAGGGCTGGGAAGATTCCCTGGAGATGGGAATGACAGCCCACTCCAGTATTCTTGCCTGGAGCATCCCCACGGAGAGAGGAGCCTGGCAGGATGCAGTTCATGGAATCTCTAAGAGTCGGACACGAATGAGCAACTAAGCACAGCACAGAACAGAGAATGGAATGTTATTCAGTTATAAAAAAGAATGAAATAATGTCAGTTGCAGCAACATGAATGGACCTACAGATTATCAGACTAAATTAGGTAAATCAGAGAAAGACAAATATCATATGATATCACTTACATGTGTTAACTATAGTATGACACAGATGAACATATCTATGAATCAGAAACAGACTCTAGACATAGAGCACAGATTTATGTCAAGAAGGAGTGGGTTAGACTGAGAGATTTGGATTAGAATATGCAAAATATTACTTATGGAATGGATAAACAAACTGTAAGGACTTCCCTGGCAGTCCAGTAGTTAAGACTCTGTGCTCCCAATGCAAGGAGTATGGGTTTAATCCCTGGTTGGGGAACTAAGATTCTGCATGCCAATGGTGCAGCCAAAATAAATAAATTAAATTTGGGGCTTCCCATCAGGCTCAGTGGTAAAGAATCTGCCTGCCAATGTGCAAGACACAAGAGCCCTGAGTTTGATCCCTGGACTGGGAAGATCCCCAGGAGGAAACAGTAACCCACACCAGTATTCTTGCCTGGAAAACACCATGGACTGGAAAGTCTCATGGGTTACAATCCATAAGGTTGCAAAGAGACAGACATAACTGAGCAACAGAGCAGATAAATCAAATTTTAAAACATATATGTATATATATGTTAAGAAAAGCAACCCTCCAAAACAAGATCCTATTGTATAGTACAGAGAGTTATATTCAATATCTTGTTATAAAACATAATTGAAAATAATATGAAAAATAATATATATATATATATACACACATATATGAGTCACCTTGTTGTATATCAGAAACTCACACATTTTAAATCAACTATACTTCAATTCAAAAAATTAAAAGACGTTATTTGAAAAATTAGAAGGCAATCCAGAGATTAGAGAAGACATTCATAATTCTTATATCTAACAAAGAACTTATACCAAAAATATATCAAGAACACTTACAATTCAATACTAATAAGAAAAACTCAAAAATAGGAAAAATATTTAAACAGACACTTTACAAAAGAAGATGTGCAAGTGGTCAATAAGCTTATGCAAAAATACTTTACATCACTAGGGAAATGCAAACAAAAATGTCATACAAATCTACACCCATTACAACAGCTAAATTTTAAAAGTCTGGCCGTAAAATGACTACTATTGGCAAGGATATAAGGTGACTGCAACTTTCATGTATTTTTGTCAGGAGTGCAGTATCATATGAACAATTTGACAGTTTCTTATAAAATTAAGCATAAATTGAGCATATAACCCAGCAATTTTACTGCTAGCTATTTACCCAAGAAAATATCATAGCACACGTGCATACAAAGACTTGTAAATGATAGTTTTTGCAACTTAATTGATGAAACTAGTAAAAGTGACAATAACTCATATGTCCAGCCTCAGATACATGAATAAATAAACTGAATGAAATATCTAATTTTCTTATATCCATATATTGGGAAACTACTTGGCAGTATAAGAAGTGTGATACTGATTGATACATAAAATAACAACTGGAATGAATATAAAAATCAATATGCTGACTGAAAATAGCTAGATTTTTAAAAAAGAGTATACAATCTGCCATTACCTCATATGAAATTCTAGAAATGACGAAGCAAATCTATATTTATGGAAAGGAAGTAAGTGGTTATCTCAGACTGATGTTGGAGGAGAATTGCAAAGAGGTAATAGAGAACTTTGGGGAGAGGTGGGTGATGGAATAGTTTCATAGTTGAGTGTGGTGATGTAACATTTCTAGTAACTAAGTCTCTGCAACTAAACTGGTGATATTTTATTGTCTGTAAATTACATCTCTATAAAACTGATTAAAAAGCAAAGATAAAAATAGTCAACAAGCTAATAATATGTCATTTGGAGAACTGTTTGCTTTATTTGAAAATATAACATCATCTTACAGTGATGTATTTCAAGGATCAGTTGTTGTGGTTCTGTTATCAAATATCTAATTAACGTGGGTTGTGACCTGTACAAAATCACTTAGTCGCTCTGTTTCTAACTTCTTCATTTCAGTATGAGAAAATCACTTTGGTCTTAAAAACTGACTGGTACTTTTTTAGTAATTGGTCACAATAAGCACTGTAATGTCAGCTCATTCCTCACTGGTTCCCAAATATTCAGGAAATAGACTTAATCAAATGCTTTCCCCATATGGATTTAAATGAGAAAGAATGTACAGTGAAAGTGTAGATTAGTATGACAGGCTTCAAAAAGAGATATCTTCATCATGTTTCTCTTTTTGTCCCTTAAACTGTTTCCAATTATGATGCCCTCTTGATATTGCACCACTTCTTCAGATAGAAAAACTTAGTTGTGATACACACATTTGTTGCTCAGTCATTCAGTCATGCGCCAACTCTTCCACAACTCCATGGATGTAGCCCACTAGGAGAATCCTCTGTCCGTGGGATTCTCCAGGCGAAAATACTTGTTCTCCAGGGGATCTTCCCAGAGCAGGGATATGCACCTGCTTCTGCTGGTCTTCCCAGACCATGTCTCCTGCTTGGTAGGTGGATTTTTTTTTTTTTTTTTTTACTGCTGAGCCACCAAGGAATCCTAATGAATGCATGTGACACTCTTAAATATGTTGCTCTTCATACTGCAGTTGAGTGCATTCTACATGCACAATTTTCTGGTCATGGAATTTACAATAAAACAAGAATCTTGAATACATCATTGGTGTTTGAAAGAGAAGGTATAAACTAGATATAGAGTTTTACTCTTTTCCTGTGAAAAGGTAGTTCGTTCATGTTTTCCATATTATGAGGATAACTGGATTCAGTCAACTCAACATATGACATTTTACAACGTTAATATTTGAAGTTCTTTTTAGAGGGAGTCCTGTGTCTTGAGATTACTCATGTGAAACCATACCTCATGTATCTCCCCACCTCCCTACCTTTTCCTTACATATACAGCCATTCCAATTCTTTTCTGGACTACTATGGTGGTGGTGAGTGGTGGTTTAGCGGTTTGTTGTGTCTGACTCTTGTGACCACATATACTGTAGCCCACCAGATTCTTCTGTGGGGTTCTCTCTCTGTCCGTGGGGTTCTCCAGACAAGAATACTGGTGTGGGTTGTCATTTCCTTCTCCAGGGAATCTTCCCGACCCAAGTATTGAACCCACATCTCCTGCCTTTGCAGGCAGTTTTTTTACTGAATGAGCCACCAGGGAAACCCTGGACCATCATGATCCCTCTCTAACTTGCCTGCTTGCATCTCCTTCCCAGGGAGCAGCAAGAGAGATCATTTTAATAAGTTAATCAGATCCTAATAAAACATCAATTTTAATGACTTGGCAGAAGACTTAGACTATAGTTTTAGAGCAAACTATCTGCTCCCTGTGTGTGTTCTGGAATGTAAACCCTACCTGTGTGCTCCAGGTTCACTGTCCAAACCACATTTGTCTGTTCCTGTCTCAGAACCTGTGCACTTAAAGCTGTGTACCTTAAAAACTCTCCAAATACTATCTGGGCACTTGTTTATTATCATTCAGGTCTCAGCTTATGTGTCTCCTTAACACAAGATACACTGTTATCTTTCTTATGGAGTTTATTATCACCTACAATTACATTTTTCACATATTTATTTTCTGGGACACATAAAACTTATCAGAACAAAGTCTATGTCATCTTCATTGATATTGCCTCCTTGGCTGAATTACTTTTTTTTTTTTTTACTCCTTTTTCCTACAATTGTCACAATATTTTTCACAAAATATATATAGTTTTATTATTGTCTAAATGATTTTTAATTTGATTAATATAAATGAAAACAATATTTTTTAGAATATTTATTTACAGAGATGTAATATAAAATTGGAGCATAATTCAGAAAGTTTAAACTTTATATAAAACTAAAAGTTCCATATTGAACACATGCGAAACTTTCACTGTGGTTCAAAGCCTTAGACAACCAACTCAGAACTTGAGTCTGCATTTTAGCATAGTATTTTCAGCACAATTTGAAACCTTTAGATGACCAGCTTCATAATTCTTGATGGGATATCATTTGAATCTAAATTTTCATTAGCTGTCAGCACTATCCTGCTGTGTAACATGTTTCACCAATAACAAACAGTTGGCCCCAAATGGAAACTAAAATATTGGAATTATGAGATGATTCAAACATATTTTCCATTTGTTTAATTTAACTCAATTTATTCTTAGAGCACATTCTAGTTTACTGCTTCAAGAAGAGAAAACCAAGTAGATGATTTTTTTAAATTTATTTATTTTTTTAATTACAATACTGTATTTGTTTTGCCATACATTGACATGAAACAGCCACAGGTGAACACAATCTCCCAATGCCGAAGCCCCCTCCCACCTCCCGCCCCACATCCTCTACCTGAATCATCCTGTGCTCCAGCCCCATGCATCCTGCATCCTGTATTGAACATAGATTGGTGCTTCGTTTCTTACAAGAAAGTATACATGTTTCAGTGCCATTCTCCCAAACCATCCCACCCTCTCCCTCTCCCTCAGAGTCCAAAAGTCCGTTCTATACCTCTGTGTCTCTTTTGTTGTCTCACATATAGGGTCATCATTAGTATCTTATATAACAATTTAAATCACAGCATATGTTATTATTAAAATGCAAAAATGTAGTTTTTACAAGAACTTAGTACCAAGGGGATTCAATAAATACTCCCTCAGTACAATGTTTAAATAAATATAAATTTAAAATTACTACATCATTTACTACTAAATTGCAGGAAGATTGAATAGGCATATGGAAATATATGGGTAAACCATGGGCAAATGCATATAACTATTTTTGAACTAAGTTTTCACTTGTCATCAAGTTATTTAAGATTTATCATATTAAATTCAGTTCTGGCATTTTGGGTAATTCCAGGAATGTGAAACAAATATGAGAGGAAAATTCAGAGTCTTTCGATTTTCACCTGCTATTAAAATATATAAAATAGTACATCAGTCTGTTTTGATAAATATTTCTCAGAATATTATCTTCATTGGATATATTCAAGTAGTATAGCAGAATTCCTGGAGCCATGTGAAATGTTGGAGAAATATTCTTTTAGCTTATTATATTTTGTTCTTAGAAAAAGTGAACAGCAATTTGCTGTTGTTTAGTTGCTAAGTCATGCCCAACTCTTTTGTGACCCCATGGACTGTAATCCACCAGGCTCCTCTGTCCATGGAATTTCCCAGGCAAGATACTGGAGTGGGTTGCCATTTCCTCCTCAACCCGGGGATCGAATCCATACTTCTGCATTGTAAGGCGGATTCTTTACCCTTGAGGCACCAGGGAAGCCTGAACAAAAATAAAATCTACTAAATAAATCAAACAGTTTATAGACTGTATCTGAATACTGAGATGTCTTAGTGATATCATCCGCTTAAAGTGTCCACTCACTACACTTCAGACTGTCTTCAGAGAAGACTCCATGTACCGATGGTCTGTGCCCAGCTCTGGGGTCCCTTGGCCTTCCAGCCACTTCAGAACTCCACTCAGTGTGCAGAATTCTTCTGTCCCACAGACCCGCTAAGCCCTTTCCTAATAGCCATCACTCATTCTCCCAAAGCCTACCCACCCAGTCACTGGAGGCAGGCAGGGAAAGCTGGTGTGCGCAATTACTCAAGCCTCATTGTCACCACCCCCATCCTCATCGTTCTGTGCAGCGTCTGTTCCTCATGGATGCACTGAGCTCATGCAGCTCAATAACAAAACCCACAACAGCAACAAACAAACAGCCCAAGCTAAAAATGGGCAGAAGACCTAAACAGTTATTTCTCCAAAGAATACACATGGAGGGCCAAGAGGCACATGAAAAGATGTTCAATGTCACTGATTATTAGAGAAATGCAAATTAAAACCACAGTGAGGCTTCACCACGCAACAGTCAGACTGGCCATCATCAAAACATTTACAAACAATAAATGCTGGAGAAGGTATGGAGAAAAGGGTATTCTTGTACCCTTGGTGGGCATGCAAATTGATGCGGCCACTATGGTGAACAGAATAGAGGTTCCTTACAAAATCAAACTTTGTTTCTTAAAAAGAATTTTGGATATAGTATTATTAGGTACAGATTTTGCAAACATTTTCTTCCACCTTGTCATTAGATACTGTTAATCGTCTTTCCCAAAACAGTTTTCAGTTTTAATGAGGTATTCTTGTTTTGGGGCTTCCCAGGTGGTGCTAGTGGTAAAGATCTGCCTTCTAATGCAGGAGACACAAGAGACATGGGTTCGATCCTAGGTAGGGAAGGTTCCCGGGAAAGCATACTATTTTCTCCAGTATTCTTGCATGCAGAATCCCCATGGAGAGTGGAGCCTGGTGGGCTACAGTCCATGAGGTTGCAAAGGACTGGGTATGACTAAGTGACTGAGCAGGCACATGCAAACACATATACATATCTGACTGTAGCCTGCCAGTCTCCTCTATCCATGGAATGCTCCAGGCAAGAATACTGGAGTGGATTGCCATTTCCTTCTCCAGGGGATCTTCCTGGCCCAGGAATCAAATCCACATCTCCTGAATTGCAGGCATATTCCTTACTATCTGAACCAGCAGGGAGGTCCGTACACACAGACACACACACACACACACACAGACACACACACACATCTTTATAAGTTTTGAAGTTCATGCACTATCAGTACTCTAATTTTGCTCTTCAGTTTTCTGTTGGCTATTTCTGCTCTGCTCCCAGTGAGCTAGTGATTTTTGCCATACACTGATATGAATCAGCCATGGATGTACATGTGTTTCCCATCCTGAACCTACCTCCCACCTCCTTACCCATCCCATCACTCAGGGTCATCCCAGTGCACCAGCCTTGAGCACCCTGTCTCATGCATTGAATCTGGACAAGCAATCTATTTCACATATGATAATATCATGTTTCAATGCTATTCTCTCAAGTCATCCCACACTCACCTTCTCCTGCACAGTCCAAGTATTTTCTTTACATCTGTGTCTCTTGTGCTGTCTCATATATAGGGCCATTGTTACCATCTTTCTAAATTCCATGTAAATGCATTAATATACTCTATTGCTGTTTTTCTTTCTGACTTAATTCACTCTGAATAATAGGCTCCAGTTTCATCCACCTCATTAGAACTGATTCAAATGCATTCTTTTTAATAGCTGAGTAATATTCCATTGTGTATATGTACCAAGGCTTTCTTTTATTTATTTATTTATTTTACTTGGAGGCTAATTACTTTACAATATTGTATTGGTTTTGCCATACATTAACATGAATCCACCATGGGTGTACACGTTCCCCATCCTGACCCCCCCCCACTCCCCCGTACCATCCCTCTCGGTCATCCCAGTGCACCAGCCCCAAGCATCCTGTATCCTGCATCGAACCTGAACTGGTGATTTGTTTCTTATATGATATTATACATGTTTCATTGCCATTCTCCCAAATCATCCCACCCTCTCCCTCTCCCACAGATTCCAAAAGACTGTTCTATACATCTGTATCTCTTTGCTGTCTCGCATACAGGGTTAACGTTACCATCTTTCTAAATTCCATATATATGGGTTAGTATTGGTATTTTTCCTTCTGGCTTACTTTGCTCTGTATGATTGGCTCCAGTTTCATCCACCTCATTAGAACTGATTCAAATGTATTCTTTTTAATGGCTGAGTAATACTCCATTGTGTATATGTACCACAGCTTTCTTTGCCATTCATCTACTGATGGACATTTAGGTTGCTTCCATGTCCTGGCTATTATAAACAGTGCTGCGATGAACATTGGGGTACACATGTCTCTTTCAATTCTGGTTTCCTCAGTATGTATGCTCAACAGTGGGATTGTTGGGTCATAAGGCAGTTTTATTACCAGTTTTTAAGGAATCTCCACACTGTTTTCCATAGTGGCTGTACTAGATTGCATTCCCAGCAACAGTGCAAGAGGGTTCCTTTTTCTCTGCACTCTCTCCAGCATTTAATGTTTGTAGACTTTTTGATAGCAGCCATTCTGACCAGCATGAGATAGTACCTCATTGTGGTTTTGATTTGCATTTCTCTGATAATGAGTGATGTTGAGCATCTTTTCATGTGTTTGTTAGCCATCTGTATGTCTTCTTTCTAAGGCCCACTTGACTTCACATTCTAGGATGTCTGGCTCTAGGTGAGTGATCACACTATCATGATTATCTGGGTAGTGAAAATCTTTTTTGTACAGTTCTTCTGTGTATTTTTGCCACCTCTTTTTAATATCTTCTGTTTCTGTTAGGTTCATACTATTTCTGTCCTTTATCAAGCCAGTCTTTCCATGAAATTTCCCTTGGTATCTCTAATTTTCTTGAAGAGCTCCCTAGTCTTTTCCATTCTGCTGTTTTCCTCTATTTCTTTGCATTGATCACTGAAGAAGGCTTTCTTACCTCTTCTTGCTGTTCTTTGGAACTCTGAACTCAGATGCTTATATCTTTCCTTTTCTCCTTTGCTTTTAACCTCTCTTCTTTTCACAGCTATTTGTAAGGCCTCCCCAGACAGCCATTTTGTTTTTGCATTTCTTTTCCATGGGGATGGTCTTGATCCCTGTCTCCTGAACAGTCATGAACCTCAGTCCATAGTTCATCAGGCACTCTGTCTATCAGATCTAGTCCCTTAAATCTATTTCTCACTTCCACTGTATAATCATAAGGGATTTGATTTAGGTCATAACTGAATGGTCTAGTGATTTTCCCTATTTTCTTCAACTTAAGTCTGAATTTGGCAATAAGGAGTTCATGATCTGAGCCACAGTCAGCTCCTGGTCTTATTTTTGTTGACTGTATAGACCTTCTCTATCTTTGGCTGCAAAGAATTAATCAGTCTGATTTTGGTGTTCACCATCTGGTGATGTCCGTGTGTAGAGTCATCTGTTTTGTTGTTGGAAGAAGGTGTTTGCTATGATCAGTGTATTCTCTTGGCAAAACTATATTAGCTTTTGCACTGCTTCATTCCATATTCCAAGGCCAAATTTGCCTGTTACTCCAGGTGTTTCTTAACTTCCTACTTTTGCATCCCAGTCCCCTATAATGAAAAGGACATCTTTTATGGGTTTTAGTTCTAAAAGGTCTTGTAGGTCTTCACAGAACCATTCAACTTCAGCTTCTTCAGCATTACTGGTTGGGGCATAGACTTGGATTACTGTGATATTGAATGGTTTGCCTTGGAAATGAACAGAGATCATTCTGTCATTTTTGAGATTGCATCCAAGTATTGCATTTGGACTCTTTTGTTGACCAAGATGGCTGCTCCATTTCCTCTAAGGGATTCCTGCCTGCGGTAGTAGATATAAAGGTCATCTGAGTTGTATTCACCCATTCCAGTCCATTTTAGTTCACTGATTCCTAGAATGTTGACATTCACTCTTGCTATCTCCTGTTTGACCACTTCCAATTTGCCTTGATTCATGGACCTGACATTCCAGGTTCCTATGCAATATTGCTCTTTACAGCATGGGATCTTGCTTCTATCATCAGTCACATGCACAGCTGGGTACTGATTTTGCTTTGGCTCCATCCCTTCATTCTTTCTGGAGTTTTTATCCACTGATCTCCAGATCAGTGCAACAACAAAGCTAGTAGAGATGATGGTAATTCCAGTTGAGCTATTTCAAATCCTGAAAGATGATGCTGTGAAAGTGCTGCACTCAATATGCCAGCAAATTTGGAAAACTCAGCAGTGGCCACAAGACTGGAAAAAGTCAGTTTTCATTCCAATCCCAAAGAAAGCCAATGCCAAAGAATGCTCAAACTATTTGCACAATTGCATTCATCTCACATGCTATTAAAGTAATGCTAAAATTCTCCAAGCCAGGCTTCAGCAATATGTGAACCGTGAAGTTCCTGATGTTCAAGCTGGCTTTAGAAAAGGCAGAGTAAGCAGAGATCAAATTGCTAACCTCTGCTGGATCACTGAAAAAGCCAGAGAGTTCTAGAAAAACACCTATTTTTGCTTTATTGTCTATGCTAAAGCCTTCGACTGTGTGGATTAAAATAAACTGTGGAAAATTCTGAAAGGTGTTCATAGGTGTGTGAATTTATCTTTGGGCTTTCTATTTTGTTCCACTGATCTATGATTCTGTCTTTGTGCCAGTACCATACTGTCTTGATGACTGTGGCTTTGTAGTAGAGCCTGAAGTCAGGCAGGTTGATTCCTCCAGTTCCATCCTTCTTTCTCAGGATTACTTTGGCTATTTGAATTTTTTTGTATTTCCACACAAATTGTGAAATTATTTGTTCTGGTTCTCTGAAAATTACCATTGATAGAGATTGCATTGAATCTATAGATTGCTTTGGGTTGTATACTAATTTTCACTATATTGATTCTGCTGATCCATGAACGGGAATATTTCTCCATCTATTTGTGTCATCTTTGATTTCTTTTATCAATGTTTCATAGTTTTATATATATAGGTCTTTTGTTTCTTTAGGTAGATTTATTCATAAGTATTTTGTTCTTTTTGTTGCAATGGTGAATGGAATTGTTTCCTTAATTTCTCTTTCTGTTTTCTCATTGTCAGTGTATAGGAATACAAGGTATTTCTGAGTGTTAATTTTATATCCTGCAACTTTACTATATTCGTTGATTAGCTCTAGTAATTTTCTGGTATAGTCTTTAGGGTTTTCTATGTATAGGATCATGTCATCTGAAAAGAGTGAGGGTTTTACTTCTTCTTTTCCAATCTTAATTCCTTTTATTTATTTTTGTTCTCTGATTTAAGTGGCTAAAACTTCTTAAATTATATTGAATATTAGTGGTGAGAGTGGGCATCCTTGTGTTGTCCCCGACTTTAAGGGAAATGATTTCAATTTTGCACCATTGAAGATAATGTTTGCTGTGGGTTTTATCTATATGGCTTTTATTATGTTGACGTATGTTCCTTCTATGCCTGTGTTCTGGGTTTTTATCATAAATCAGTACTGAATTTTGTCAAAGGCTTTCTCTGCATCTATTGAGATAATCATGTGGTTTTTATCTTTTAATTTGTTAATGCTTCCCTGGTGGCTCAGAGGTTAAAGTGTCTGCCTGTAATGAGGGAGACCTGGGTTTGAAGATCCCTGGGTTGGGAAGATCCCCTAGAGAAGGAAATGGCAACCCACTCCAGTATTCTTGCCTGGAGCATCCCATGGATGGAGGAGCCTGGTAGGCTACAGTCCACGGGGTTGCAAAGAGTTGGACACGACTTAGTTACTTCAGTTCACTTTACTCATTACATTTTTGATTAGGGAATATTGAAGAATTCTTGCATCCCTGGGATAAGGTCCACTTGGTCATGATGTATGATCTTTTTAATATATTGTTGGATTCTGTTTACTAGGACTTTGTTAGGGATTTTTGCATCTATGTTCTTCAGTGATATTGGCCTGTAGTTTTCTTTTTGTGGCATCTTTGGTTTTGGTGTTAGGATGATGGTGGCCTTATAGAATGACTTCAGAAGTTTACCTTCCTCTGCAGTTTACTGGAAGAGTTTGAGTAGGATAGGTGTTAGCTCTTCTCTAAATTTTTGGTAGAATTCAGCTGTGAAGCCATCTGGTCCTGGGTTTTTGTTTGTTGGAAGATTTCTGATTACAGTTTCAATTTCCATGTTTGTGATGGGCCTGTTAAGATTTTCTATGTCTTCCTGGTTCAGTTTTGGAAAGATTTACTTTTCTAAGAATTTGTCCATTTCTTCCAAGTTGCCATTTTATTGGCATATAGTTGCTGATAGTAGTCTCTTACGATCCTTTGTGTTTCTGTGTTGTCTGTTGTGATCTCTCTGTTTTCCTTTCTAATTTTATTAATTTGATGTTTCTCCCTTTGTTTCTTGATGAGTCTGGCTAACGGTTTATCAATTTTATTTATCTTCTCAAAGAACCAGCTTTTGGCTTTGTCGATTTTTGGTGTGATCTCTTTTGTTTCTTTTGCATTTATTTTGCCCTGGTTTTCATGATTTCTTTCTTTCCCTCTACCCCTGGGGTGCTTCTTTTCTTCTTTTTCTAGTCACTGTATGTGCAGAGTTAGATTATTTATTTGATTTCTCTCCTGTTTCTTGAGGTAGGCTTGTATTGCTCTGAACCTTCCCCTTGGCACTGCCTTTACTGTATCCCATATGTTTTGGGTTGTTGTGTTTTCATTTTCATTCATTTCTATGCATATTTTGTCTTCTTTTTTATTTCTTCTGGGATTTGTTGGTTATTCAGAAGTGTGTTGTTTAGCCTCCATATGTTTGTATTTTTAATAGTATTTTTTTTCCCTGTAGTTGACATCTAATCTTACCACATTGTGATCAGAAAAGATGCTTGAGATGATTTCAATTGTTTTAAATTTACCAAGGTTAGATTTATGGCCCAGGATGTCATCTATCCTGGAGAAGGTTCTGTGTACACTTGAGAAAAAGGTGAAATTCATTGTTTTAGGGTGAAATGTTCTATAGATATCAATCAGGTCTAACTGGTCCATTGTAATATTTAAAGTTTGTGTTTCCTTGCTACTTTTCTGTTTAGTTGATGGATCCATGGGTGTGAGTGGGGTATTAAAGTCTCCCACTATTATTGTGTTAATGTTAATTTCTCCTTTCATACTTGTTAGCATTTCCCTTACATATTGTGGTGCTCCTTTTTGGTGCATATACATTTATAATTGTTAGATCTTCTTAGATTGACCATTGATCATTATGTAGTGTTCTTTGTCTCTTTTCACAGCCTTTATTTCAAAGTCTAATTTGTATGATATTGGTATTGCTACTCTTACTTTTTTTTTTGTTTGGAATATCTTTTCCAGCCCTTCACTTTCAGTCTGTGTGTGTCCCTTGTTTTGACGTGGGTTTCTTGTAGACAGCATATATAAGGGTCTTGTTCTTATATCCATTCAGCCAGTTTTTGTCTTTTGGTTGGGGCATTCAACCCATTTACATTTAAGGCAATCCTTTATAAGTATGATCCCAGTGCCATTTATTTTGCTGTTTTGGGTTTGAGTTTATACACCTTTTCTGTGTTTCCTGTTTAGCGAAGATCCTTTAGCATTTGTTGAAGAGCTGGTTTGGTGGTGCTGAATTCTCTGAGCTTTTGCTTATCTGCAAAGCTTTTGATTTCTCCTTTGTATTTGAATGAGGTCCTTGCTGAGTACAGTAATCTGGGTTGTAGGTTTTTCTCTTTCATCAGTTTAAGCATGTCCTGCCATTCCCTTCTGTCTTGAAAAGTTTCTCTTGAAAGACCAGCTCTTATCCTTATAAGGATCCCTTTCTGAAATATTTGTTGTTTTTTTCCTTGCTGCTTTTAATATTTGTTCTTTGTGTTTGATCTTTGTTAATTTGATTAATATGTGTCTTGGGGTGTTCGCCTTGGGTTTATCCTATTTGGGACTGTCTGAATTTCTTGGACTTGGGTGGCTATTTCCTTCCCCATTTTAGGGAAGTTTTCAACTATTATCTCATCAAGTAAAGGCATCATTTTTTAATTGCTCCTTTTCACTTAACGTTAACAAATACAGCTTGCATTTCTAGCAGAAAGCATTAAATGACCACGTGTTATTTTTCTCATATTTCTAAAGTGGAATCTGTTAACAAAGCAGCTATTTTTGAACATTTCTATTGTCCCATCAATATACTTGGAAATGCTTTGACAGTCTGAAGTGAAATGAAGTGATGTTTGTTCAGTGTGTCTGACTCTTTGTGACCCTATGGACCATACAGTCCATGGAATTTTCCAGGCCAGAATACTGGAGCAGGTAGTATTTCCCTTCTCCAGGGGATCTTCCAAACCCAGGGATTGAACTCAGGTCTCCCTCACTGCAAGCAGATTCTTTTCCAGCTGAGCCACAGGGGAAGCCCAAGAATACTGGACTGGTTAGGGTTAGGGGATCTCTTCTCCAGGGGATCTTTAGAATCCAGGAATCAAACTGGGGTCTCCTGCATTACAGGTAGATTCTTTACCAACTGAAGCCATTGACAGTCTTATAAATTCCTTAAGGTGAATTCCCAGTAAAGCAAAATTCCTGTGTTAAATGGAATGAATACTTTTAGAGCTTTCAATTGTATCTGCTAAATAATTTCAGTAACATTTTGCTATTTATATACTCTCAGTGTCAACTTGAAGGGATAAGATACCCAGACTGTGACATCAAATACCAATTTGGATGCAAACAGAACTGAAGCTAATCAAGAAGTCCAAATGTTGTGAATTAGCACATGGGGAATTTGATTAGAGAAAATAGATTTTGCATCTCTGTGTACACTATGCCCTATTTATTTGTCCATCAATGTACCTGAGACACCCCCTGTATGTTTATCAACTCCTTAAAAGGTAGAATCATGTATTATTCATAAAGGTCTTATTCCTATAGTCTATTTAAATGAATAAGTGAATAAATAAATACATGGAAAAGTGACCACAGCTGATGAACTTGTTTCTCCTTGCCCTCTTCTCCGCATATGTCATCCCAACACAAGGAATATCCTGAGGATTTTATAGGCTGCTTCCACTCCTACGTCTGGTGTCATACATTAGCCAAACTACATTAGCATAAGAAGTAAGAATGAATGCCATCACCAGGACAAGAAGCCTGGCAATAAGGTGGCTGCAGATTTAGTTATTAGTTATATGACCTCTTCAAAGACCTGAGATCTATGCATCTTCTTGGTGTTGTGATCTGTAGTGTGTTAGCTATTTGCTTAGGCTATCATCCAAGAAAATGGATGAGCAGTCATAGGCTAAACATCTGTATAAAGCTAGGAACAGGAAAACACCAAGTCAAAAACAACAGGCTCTTATTTATGTGTATCCCTTTAAGAATGAGGAATCCTTCTCTAGAAGCTTGTGATGAGCCTTTGCGCATACTGATTTTCAGCAAGGGTGCGAGGTCAATGTGATTTATTTCAGGAATCTGAGCTCCTCCTTCCAAGGAGATGTATGAGGGTCAGCTTCCTTTACAGCACATGTACATGCAAAGGTAGGTGAAAGACTACACATGACTTGAGTTTGGTGAAATGAGGAAGAAAGGAAAGGGCCTGGGTTGAGTGGACAACATTTGCCTTCTTTATCCTGTGAGTCAACTTCACAGATTAGTTCTTTGTGGAGTAAAATTACCTAGTTTGCTTTTGCTCTTGTTGTCTCATAAAGTCTTTTTTAATTTTTAATACTTTATTCTACATTACAATATTGTATTTGTTTTGCCATACATTGACATGAATCAGCCACAGGTGTCCATGGTAGTGGTTAAACCACTGACAAGGAGAAGGGCTTTTATTCTATTGAATAGGAATTCCAGCCATGATGGGAATGAATGGTGAAACGTATATGGGAAAGACAAAATTGTTCATTTACCAATGAGTGGAATTAAAGTAACCTAAATTATACCATCACTGTTTTTCTGTTTGTTTGTTTTTAATTGTTGAAGCATGGTTAGCAGACTATGTCCATAGCCCACATCCAATCTTACTTATATGTTGGAAAATGGAATATTTTCTGCCATATCAGTAAACAAAGGTTGTCACAGTCATCAGCAATAGCAGCCACCATCCACTGTGAGCTGATGATCCATGAGGGAATTCAGAAAAAAAAGAATACCTGCCCTCTAGCATGCATTAGACTGCAGCCACTCCCCACAGTGAGCCCTGAGGAACTCAGGGGTGGAACATAGCATACTGGCCCTAGATACCTGAGGTGACCTATCAAAGGGATGATTTCAGTAAGGCCAGATTCTTGCATCTTCCCATACACAGAAAAGCTCTAAATTCCAAAACTTCTGTATAACCTAGCTTTTCTCCTCACCCTCATGCAACAATTGTCTCAGAGTTAGTTACTTGACATGCTGCCTACCAGGCTTAACATCCTAAAAATTCCCACCAAATGAAACATAACTCAGTGTTTAGGTTATGAATCTTCTTTAAGTCTCAGTGTCTATTATGTCAATCATTACGTAAAACACACATAATTGTAGAATTTATTAACTGTTTATAACATTATTTTCTATAATTCCATCACTTAGTTTTACAAACAAAAACAAAAATAAATGTGGTTGCTCCTATGAAAAGATGCCCTAGAAGCCTGACAGAGTGCATCCTGTGCAGGTAGAAGAGTCCTCACTCACGACTCAACCACAACTCAACCTCACAGAGTAACACAAACGCATCACAGGACACAACCTCTGAGTGAGGACCATAACTCAAGAAGAAGGATCATCACTGCAGTTACAAGGACTGGCTCTGACTCACCTCCTCCTCGAAACGTCTCTATTTTATCATTGCTCTGTTTCCTTAATTTCCATTCACTTTTTACTGAGTCTAGGAATTTTAAAAACTTCTAGAAAAACACTGTGTCAACTTGGATTTGAGTTGCTATAAAACTTTAATTATTCTGACCTTTTTATTTCTCCTTTCAAAAATAAAGCAGAATGAAACAAACAAACAAAAATGGTACAACGAAATGGTGCTTTACTTAGCATACATTTTTATCTCATTTAGCTTTATGGCAATTTTTAAATCCTCTAAAGTTTATAGAGCAATTAAGCTATGTTCTCAGGGAAAACACACACACACATAAAAGAGCAATAAGGCAAGTAGTAATTTCCAGATACCAGGCTCATTTTTACTGCTGTTTATTCAAGTTCAATGAGTATTTGTCATGTAAAGTAAGTAGTTTCTGCTGCAAATGAAAGTTTACTTTTGTTTCTCAAAGACATGTTGACATTTTTGTTGTAACAGAGAATCACAATATAACCCTATCAGATCAATCCATGAATTAAAAATTAATCATAAATTTAAATTATCCTTTTCTATTGTTTTTTATTTGAAGTGCTGCCTAAAACACTGGATTAGACTGAATAAAACACACTGATATTAGCAAGATCTTCTAATGATAATATATCATTACCTAATGAAACTAATTAAATATTGAACATTGAGGAATTTGATTCTGTTTTGACATGTGTCATATTTGAAAAATTCTGCAGACCTTACTAAGTGGAGGGAATATTTGAAAATTGTGCCACTCTATCAGTCAAATATAAAAGTAGACTTTATAAAAGTAACTATAGATATTTAAATGAAACCTACACAGATATTTCCAGTGAGTTTTATTAAAAATCCAGCAAAACAGCACAATTTCTGAATTAAAATACATGTGCATTTGTTATAAAAAATAGATAAATCAAGTTAAAATTATAATCTACTTAAAAATTCAACTCTTGAAAATCAGTGAGTGTTATAACATTATGACTATTCCTTGGAAATGTATTTTCAAATATGTGTGTTTGAGGGTAGAGGAGAAGAAACTAGTGAAACTATAAGCAAGGTGAAAAGACAGCCTTCAGAATGGGAGAAAATAATAGCAAATGAAGCTACCGACAAACAATTAATCTCAAAATATACAAGCAACTCCTGCACCTCAATTCCAGAAAAATAAACAACCCAATCAAAAAATGGGCCAAAGAACTAAATAGACATTACTCCAAAGAAGACGTACAGATGGCTAACAGACACGTGAAAAGATGCTCAACATCACTCATTATCAGATAAATGCAAATCAAAAGCACAATGAGGTACCATTTCATGCCAGTCAGAATGGCTGCGATCCAAAAGTCTACAAGCAATAAATTCTGGAGAAGGTGTGGAGAAAAGGGAACCTTCTTACACTGTTGTTGGGAATGCAAACTAGTACAGCCACTATGGAGAACAATGTGGAGATTCCTTAAAGCTTGGTAATAGAACTGCCTTCAGTTCAGTTCAGTTCAGTCGCTCAGTCTTTTCCAACTCTTTGCGACTCCATGAATTGCAGCATGCCAGGCCTCCCTGTTCATCACCAACTCCCAGAGTTCACTCAGACTCACATCCATCAAGTCCGTGATGCCATCCAGCTATCTCATCCTCTGTTGTCCCCTTTTCCTCCTGCCCCCAATCCCTCCCAGTATCAGAGTCTTTTCCAATGAGTCAGCTCTTCACATGAGGTGGCCAAAATACTGGAGTTTCAGCTTTAGCATCATGCCTTCCAAAGAAATCCCAGGGCTGATCTCCTTCAGAATGGACTGGTTGGATCTTCTTGCAGTCCAAGGGACTCTCAAGAATCTTCTTCAACACCACAGTTCAAAAGCATCAATTCTTCGGTGCTCAGTTTTCTTCACAGTCCAACTCTCACATCCATACATGACCACTGGAAAAACCATAGCCTTGACTAGACAGACCTTAGTTGGCAAAGTAATGTCTCTGCTTTTGAATATGCTATCTAGGTTGGCCATAACTTTTCTTCCAAGGAGTAAGCATCTTTTAATTTCATGGCTTCAGTCATGATTTTGGAGCCCAAAAATAAAATCTGACACTGTTTCCACTGTTTCCCCATCTATTTCCCATGAAGTGATAGGACCGGATGCTATGATCTTCCTTTTCTTTACACATGGACATCACCAGATGGTCAACACTGAAATAAGATTGAGTATATTCTTTGCAGCCAAAGATGGAGAAGCTATATACAGTCAACAAAAACAAAAACAGGTGCTGACTGTGGCTCAGATCTTGAACTCCTTATTGCCAAATTCAGACTTTAATTGAAAAAGTAGGGAAAACCACGAGACCATTCAGGTATGACCTAAATCAAATCCCTTATGATTGTACAGTGGAAGTGAGGAATAGATTTAAGGGCCTAGATCTGATAGATAGAGTGCCTGATGAACTATGGAATGAGGTTTGTGACATTGTACAGGAGATAGGGATCAAGACCATCCCCATGGAAAAGAAATGCAAAAAAGCAAAATGGCTTTCTGGGGAGGCCTTACAGATAGCTGTGAAAAGAAGAGAAGCAAAAAGCAAAGGAGAAAAGGAAAGATAAAAGCATCTGAATGCAGAGTTCCAAAGAATATCAAGAAGAGATAAGAACTACCGTATGACCCAGCAGTCCCACTTCTGGGCATACACACTGAGAAAACCAGAATTGAAAGAGACATGTGTATCCCAGTGTTCATCACAGCACTGTTTATCATAGCCAGGACATGGAAGCAACCTAAATGTCTGTCAGCAGATGAATGGATAAGAAAGCTATGGTACATATACACAATGGAGTATTACTCAGCCTTTAAAAAGAATACATTTGAATCAGTTCTAATGAGGTGGGTGTAACTGGAGCCAATTGTAGAGTGAAGTAAGCCAAAAAGAAAAACACCAGTACAGTATACTAACACATATATATGGAATTTAGAAAGATGGTAATGATAACCGTGTATGCGAGACAGCAAAAGAGACACAGATGTATAGAACAGTCTTTTGGATTCTGTGAGAAAGGGAGAGGGTGGGATGGTTTGGGAGAGTGGCAGTGAAACATGTATAATATCATATAAGATACGAATCACCAGTCCAGGTTCGATGCATGATACTGGATGCTCAGGGCTGGTGCACTGAGACGACCCAGAGGAATTGTATGGGGAGGGAGAAGGGACGGGGTTCAGGATGAGGTGCACGTGTATACCTGTGGTGGATTCATGTTGATGTAGGGCAAAATCAATACGATATTGTAAAGTAATTAAGCTCCAACTAAAATAAATAAATTTATATTAAAAAAATAAAGTGAGAGAGCAGGCCTTGTATTAAAAACAATTTGGTAACTTCCTTGAAGTAAGATTCCATACTTCAGGGGATACAGGTTTGATCCCTGGTCAGGGAACTAAGATCTCACATGCAATGTGGAGTGGCCCTCATTTCCCAAAAGCTTTTAATTGAACACAAAACAAAATAAGAACAATCTATGTGTTCAACTGTCTAGAAATGACTAAACAGCTAGTTCTATATGAAAATGTATGTTATCCATTTATTGTTGAGAATAAACATACTTTAGAAAAAGTAGATCTTCAAAAAGTATTGTAAGGTACTTTATTAGACAATCAGAAAATATAGTAAACAGCTTTTTATACCCATTAAGTGTTAAAAATCTTGATTTATTTTGCACTTTGAGTAGTTTTTTTTTTTTAACTCATGCATAATTGTGTAACCTCATGGATACACTATCAAAAAAACTGTTGGCTCACTGTAAATGTAAAATTTCCAAATACTGATGCATCATTACATGAAGCTGTTGGGAGACATCTGCCACAAACGCTCCCGCATCAACACTGTGTTGAATGTGCAACAATCTCAAGGCTGTGACCTACACTTTTCTGAGACCATCAGTTCTCCAGACAGTGTGCGGAGGTGGAAAGAGAGATGAAGACTATACTGCATAGGATCAATGCTATTTCAAGGATTAACACAGTAGGTTCCTCCAGCTGAGGGTTGTCTCCTGTGCTGGACTCAATGCATGTGCAGGCTCCCCATTAATCATGCTATGCAATTTGGAACTCAGGACACAGAGGGGATTATACTCATATTCCTACTACTTTCCTTCTGTGAGTAAACAATAAGATACAGCAGAATCAGTAGTCTAGCCTCTTCTGTCAGCATCTATGGGGTTTGGAGAATAAGTTAGTAGTTAATGTGGTTACTCTGGTAGAAGATCTGTCTCTAGTGTCCCTTTGCATCGTGAAGCTGACTGTTGCGGTTCTTATTTAGTTGCTAAGTCATGTCTGATTCTTTGCGACCTCATGGTCTGTAGCCCACCAGAATCCTCTCTCCATGGGATTTCCCAGGCTAGATTATTAAAGTGGATTGCTATGTCCTCCTCCAGAGGATCTTCCTGAGCATTGAACTAGTGTCTCCTGTGTCTCCTGCTCTGCAGTAGAATGCTTTTACCCACTGAACCATAAGTATATTTTCCCAAATGATCAATAACTTAAAAACAGGTGAATCTAGAGTGAGGGTTCCAAAGTTCATAAGAGCTTCTATGAGAGCTCAGGGAAACTCTTCTAGGAAATTTTTATCTGCTTCCCAACAATTTGACATAATGACCATAAAACTCAAGATGAAGCAATTTTAAAACTTGCATCCAAGAAAGAACCATTGTCATGATGAAAAATCAGAGACTACAACCCTTACAGTAGCCACTTAATCCTTTCTATATATACTTATTCTTCAAAATCTCTCATTTTTACTAACTTTATTATCTCATATTCCCTGCTTTTGTCCTATGTCACCTGATAAAGGTACTAACCTAACAGTGGGCTTCATTTTGTTGAATAATGGGTAGTCATATATCTGGTTTTATCTCTCATTTGTAAAAGGTACTTCCAGTTCAGTTCAGTTCAGTTCAGTCACACAGTCGTGTTCAACTCTTTGCAACCCCAAGAATTGCAGCACACCAGGCCTCCATGTTTATCACCAACTCCCAGAGTTCACTCAGACTCACGTCCATCAAGTCCGTGATGCCATCAAGCCATCTCATCCTCTGTCATCCCCTTCTCCTCCTGCCCTCAGTCCCTCCCAGCATCAGAGTCTTTTCTTCACATGAGGTGGCCAAAGTACTGGAGTTTCAGCTTTAGCATCATTCCTTCCAAAGAAATGCCAGGGCTGATCTCCTTCAGAATGGACGGTTTGGATCTCCTTGCAGTCCAAGGAACTCTCAAGAGTCTTCTCCAACACCACAGTTCAAAAGCACCAATTCTTTGGCACTCTGCCTTCTTCACAGTCCAACTCTCACATTCATACAAGACCACAGGAAAAACCATAGCCTTGACTAGACGGACCTTAGTCGGCAAAGTAATGTCTCTGCTTTTGAATACACTATCTAGGTTTGTCATAACTTTCCTTCCAAGGAGTAAGCATCTTTTAAATTGATGGCTAAAGTCACCATCTGCAGTGATTTTGGAGCCCCCAAAATAAAGTCTGACACTGTTTCCACTGTTTCCCCATCTATTTCCCATGAAGTGATAGGACCGTATGCCATGATCTTCGTTTTCTGAATGTTGAGCTTTAAGCCAACCTTTTCACTCTCCTCTTTCACTTTCATCAAGAGGCTTTTAGTTCCTCTTCACTTTCTGCCATAAGGGTGGTGTCATCTGCACATCTGAGGTTATTGATATTTCTCCCAGCAATCTTGATTCCAGCTTGTGCTTCTTCCAGCCCAGTGTTTCTCATGATGTACTCTGCGTATAAGTTAAATAAGCAGGGTGACAAGATACAGTCTTGATGTACTCCTTTTCCTATTTGAAACCAGTCTGTTGTTCCATGTCCAGTTCTAACTGTTGCTTCCTGACTTGCATACAGATTTCTCAAGAGGCAAGTCAGGTGGTCTGGTATTCCCATCTCTTTCAGAATTTTCCACAGTTTATTGTGATCCACACAGTCAAAGCCTTTGGCAAAGAATATTAAAATGGCTGAAAAATAAAACTTACAGTGAGGTACCACTGCACAATGGTCAGAATGGCCATCATCCAAAAGTCTACAAACAACAAATACTGGACAGGATGTGGGGGAAAGGGAAGCTTCATACACTGTTAGAGGGAATGTGCAGCTGCTGTGGAGAACAGTACGGAGGTCCCTCAAAAAGCTAACAATAGAGCTACCACATGGTTCAGCAATCCCATTCCTGGGTGGATATTCAGATAAAATTATAATTTGAAAGACACATGCACCCCTCTGTTCATAGCAGCATTGTTTATAATAGCCAAGACACAGAAGCACCCTAAGTGTCCATCAACGAATGAGTGGATAAAGAAGAGGTAGTCTCTCTCTCTCTCTCCATATATATTTATATTTATAATGCCATTGGCAGCTACATGGAGGAAGCTACAGTTTATCTTACTAAGTGAAGTCAGTCAGGAATAGGAAGACAAATATAATATGGTATGACTTTTAAATATGGATCCTAAAATATGACACAAATGAACTAACAGACACAGAACAGATTTGTGGTTGCCAAGAGGGGATGGGGTTGGGGAAAAGATGGAGTGGGAGTTTGGGTTTGGCAGATGGAAACTACTTACATAAGATGGATAAACAACAAGCTCCTACTATACAACTCAAGGAACTATATTCAATATCCTGTGATAAACCATAAAGGGAAAGAATATGAAAAAGAATGTATATATGAGTATAACTGAATCACTTTGTTCTACAGAAGAAATTAACACAATATTGTAAATCAACTACATTTCAATAAAAATTGAAATAAAAGGATTGAAAACAATGGGATATTCAGTCTTTACAAAAGGAATCTTGCCATTATCAACAACATAGATAAACATGGTAGGCATCGTGCCAAGTGAAATAAGACTGATATAGATGGACTAATATTACATAATTTCAACTCTACATGGGATCTAAAAATGATGAATTCATAGTAACGGAGAAAAGAATGATGCTTAGCAGGGATTTTGAGGTGGTAAAAATGAAAGTATTTACAAAGTGTACAAATTTTCAGTTCTAGAGATCAAATCTTCAGCATAGTGATTACAGGTAATAATAAAATATTTCTGAAATTTGCTAAGAGAGTAAATGTCAGGTGTTCTCACACACACATAGATGCAAAACACTCACACACACACACAGCTTACTATGTGAGGTGATGGGACGGACATATGAATTAACTTGATTGTGGTAATCATTTCACAGTGTATACATGCATCGATTCCTCATGCCATACACTTAGGCAAATATTCTCATTTGTCAGCCGTTGGTCAGTAAAACTGAAAAATTAAATATTAACTTTTTCTCTTATAAAAATTAAAATATGACAGAAATTGTAGTAGATGGCAAAGAAGGAAGAGATGATATGTGTTCAGTTTCAAATATATGTTCAGATTAAGGTATATAAACATAAGATTAAATGGAAAATAATTTGAAATGTCTATGGAAAATTTTTTTTTAAGATAAAGATACTGCATGCATTTCTTATGATTCAAATGGAACTTCACTGTGTCTGTGGATATTTGAATATTGTAAGGAAACTAGTCCAAGGACATTTTCTCCAGGATTGCATAGTGTCTGTTTCCACTACTTTCCCGACAGTTTGCAGATGAGCTCTGCATAGGCTGTTTGGATTCAATTCAATCGTGTTTGCAGATCCAGGTGGCAGACCATCCACTCTCCAGACTTATTGGGCTAATGCAATTGAACAGAGAATTAACCTCTGTGCAAAGCAGAGACCTGTCACTAGCTTTTAAGTAAGCGCTGAGAAGCCCTGTGAAATCTGTGCAGAGAGAACAATTAGGTGTGTCTGCCCTCTGTGCTGTCATGGCAACCTCTCACCCAAGGCACTCTTGCTATTTTGAAAAGTATGAATTTCCCCTGCGGGACTGTAACATTCCCCTAAACAGGTTACAGAGGGCTTTCATTTTAATCCATGTGTTTTATTACTTCCATACTAAAATATTTTTGCTGTTATTGTTTTAATTTTATTTTGTCAAGTGCGATATTAAAAGTTTTAGAGTAAGTAAAACAAATGCTGGTTCTCCTGTTCCACCATCAAAACCTCTATCATGATTATCCTTCAAACCACTGCACTCTGATTTTTCTATATCTTAAGGAAATTTCCCCAACATATCAACAAAATATCTAAAATATTGCTATTAAAGATTAAAACTCCATTTGCATACATAATACATTTTAAGGTGGCATGGGTATTAATCTAACAGAATATGTTACTTTGTCTCAAATCAAAGATTTTAATGTTAAAGTTGCACATGTTTTAAATAACATGTTCTTGACATTTTCTTCATACTTGCCTCTAAAATCCTTATACACATATCACATGTTCAAAATTCACAATGATATAGAAAACTGTTTGAGCAAACTCTAGGAGATGGTGAAGGACAGTGAAGAGCCTGGCATCTGCAGTGCATAGGGTCACAAAGAGTTGAACATGACCTAGCGATTGAACAACCAATGACTTCTTTAAATATTTGGTAAAATTTACCCATGAAGTTACCTGGTTCTAGGCTTTTCTTTTTGGGATATTTTATTACAGAATACCCTTAGTACTAATGTGTGTCAGCTGCTCAGTCGTGTCCAACTCTGCAGTCCCAAGGACTGTAGCCCACTGGACTCCTCTGTCCATGGATTTCCCAGGCAAGAAAACTAGTAATAGTTTTATTCCAATTTTTAATTTCTTCCTTAATAAGTCTTGGTTCAGTTCAGTTCAGTTCAGTTCAGTCACTCAGTCGTGTCTGACTCTTTGCGACCTCATGAACCACAGCATGCCAGGCCTCCGTGTCCGTCACCAACTCCCAGAGTCCACCCAAACCCATGTCCATTGAGTCAGTGATGCCATCCAACCATCTCATCCTCTATCGTCCTCTTCTTCTCCTGCCCTCAATATTCCCCAGCATTACAGTCTTTTCAGATGAGTCAGCTCTTCGCATGGTGGCCAAAGTATTGGAGTTTGAGCTTCAACATCAGTCCTTCCAATCAGCACCCAGGACTGATCTCCTTTAGGATGGACTGGTTGGATCTCCTTGCAGTCCAAGGGACTCTCAAGAGTCTTTTCCAATACCACACTTCAAAAGCATCAGTTCTTCGGTGCTCAGCTTCCTTTATAGTCCAACCTTCACATCCATACATGACCACTGGAAAAACCATAACCTTGACTAGGCAGACCTTTGTTGGCAAAGTAATGTCTGCTTTTTAATATGTTGTCTAGGTTGATCATAACTTTCCTTCCAAGGAGTAAGGGCCTTTTAATTTCATGGCTGAAATCACCATCTGCAGTGTTTTTGTATCTTGGTAAGTTGTATGTTTCTAAGAATGTTTCCATTTCTCCTAGCTTGTCCAGTTTGTTAGCACAAAGTTGTTCATGGTGGTCTTTTCTATCAGTCAGAGTCCCAGCTGTTGAGCTCCATGGATTCCTCCTAGATCCCCCAAGGGTGAGGTCAGAATAGGGGCTTCCTCAAAGTGGCCCTCAATGCTGCAGTTGTCCTTCCTGGGTCCTCCTTTCCTACTGGATGAACCAGTGATGCAGAGGAGCCCCGTCTGCCTGGTGCTGTGCTGACCTGGGGGCAGGAGCAATGCAGTCAGCGTGCAGACACTTCTCTCCCTTTCTAACACAGTCTGTCCTGATCTCTGTAGTGCAATGGTGTTTCAGCCTCACACTTGTGTTCTAGATTCTTCCAGTGCTGTCCTTTCATGAATAGTTGTTAGTTGTTCTTGTGAGAGGGAGTGAAGATAGGAACAACTTATATCACCATCTTGGTGACATCCCTACCAATATGTTTTCTGAAAGCAAACAACTATTGGTTTCCTAGATGGCATATCCAGACTTCTGTTTAGCTGCTGTGAACTACTCAAGCAGGAACCTATTGATTCTCTGAGACTGTGCTTGGAGAACTACATCTTAACTAATTGATCTAATAAAAGCTGAAGCATTCTATGTAGCAGGTAATGTTCTGGGTATTATATGCACCATTGCACATATTCTTTCATTCCAGTTTCATAAGATATGTGAAATGGAAAGTAGTTATGTGATGTACTCACACACACTCTTTCTATAAGATCAATAAAAATCCTGTTACAAGCTGTACACCCTGGTGAAAAGAGAATACATGATTGATGTCTTATACTGGACAGTCAGTTACAAGCTCAAGACAGATACATTTTTCCTTTCTGAAAGTATTATACTAATAACATAAAAGAGGTGAGGGTCCCATAATAAACTGAAAAGAACTAAATTATAGTTCACTTTTATCTTAATATGATAATCTAAATATGCCACTGTGCATATTCAAATGTAGTTTTTAAATACCTTTTCTCTTTGGAGTGAAGACATGGAGAGCTTTGAAGTAAAGACATGGGGAAAAAAAAAGCATTATTTTTTCCTTTGAAAGAAAAGACAATGTATGTTGATGAAGAAAATTCTACTTCATAGCTTGTATATTTCAGTAACAGTGCAATACATGAATAGAGAGAGACTTCAGACATAAAAGAAACCATTAAACCCTAGAAACTCTAAAATAGCCGGAGTAGCTCTTTCCAGGGTAAGTTAATGTAGCATAATATGAAGAAAGCAATGTGGCCAAGTTACTGTAAAAGCTGATTGATTACGTCTTCCCTGGGTTCCCTGGTGGCTCAGACCATAAAGAGTCTGCCCGAAATGCAGGAGACCCAGGTTCAATCCCTGGGTTGGGAAGATTCCCCTGGAGCAGGAAATGGCAACCCACTCCAGTATTCTTGCCTGGAAAATCCCATGGACAGAGGAGCCTGGCAGGCTACAGTCCATGGGGTCGCAAAGAGTTAGATGTGATTGAGGGACTTCACTTTGTCTTTCCTACATTAACCTTCCTCTCTTCAAGGTACCAGAAGTTCATTACTTTTTAGTTTCCTTTATTAAAGCCAAAGGACAGATAATGGATTTTTGAGTTGTGTGTCTCTGTGTGGGGTTTGTGGATTCTTGTGTGGCTGGGTTCCTGTTTTTACCTAGTTTCTCATGGATAAAATTGCATGTAAGCAGTCATGGGGCTTCCCTGGTGGTTCAGTGGTAAAGAATCTGCATGCAGTGCAGAGGTGCAGGAGACACTGATTCAATCCTTGGATCAGGAAGATCCCTTGGAGAAGAAAATGACAACCCACTACAGTATTCTTGTCTGGAAAATCCCATGGACAGAAGATTCTGGTGGGCTGCAGTCCAGGGGCTTGCAAAAAGGCAGACATGACTGAAGCAATTGAGCACATGCACATTTAAGCAATTATGGACTTTGTGTTAATGCTCAAATTTATTCTTAACATATGTTATGTCATAGCAAATTATTTTAAAAATAAACTTGATAGAAGAACTGATCATATATGATATTATTTTGTGCATATTTTTAAACATATAAATGGTGTTGTACTACATGTGCAAAAAGAAAAAGAAACACACAAAATCAATCCCTAAATGAATGCCTATATTAGTATCTTACCGTTTTGTTGGTCCAAGTTCAGGTGAAATTTGCTGATTTTTTAGAAGTGATTTTTCTCTGTTCAACAACACTGAAGAGTGATGAAGACTGTGCCAAACACAAAACTAAAGGCCAGTGTTGCTCATGAATATCTTTGCAATCTTAAATGAATGAGGAAACATGATACAGTACCACATTTAAAAGTAATGTGTCATACCTAGTGGAATTTATTTAAGAAGTACCAGAAAGCTTCAATGTTAGGAGATATTTCAAAATCATGTCTTATGCTAATTGTTTTAATTCAATAAGCTTATTATGAATACTGAGTTTATAGCATTAATACTAAACATATATACCTCCAATTTTGAGTTGGAAATGGGAATATAGTTTTAAACTGACCAGATGTATTTGAAATCAACAGAAGATTGTGAAATCTGCTGAACATTTCATGAAAAAAGAGAAAATAGAGAGTTTGATTTAATGCAACTGAGATAATTGAAATTTAGAGAAATTAGGAAAAAACCTCCATAATTAAAACTCAATATATAAAGTGACCCTAACAAAGTGACAATTTATGATGGGAAAATAACTGGAAACATTGAAATGTGCACTGGGTACATGGATAAATATATAATGGGGAATATTCACAAAACATTTACTGTAGCAATTAAAACAAATGAGTTATCGCTCTACAAATTAATAGTAATACCCATTAAATTATCAGTTGACAAAAAGATTTCAGATGTAGTAGGTGAAATATGAGGTACTTAACCTTGCACACCAATGCAAATAAATTACATTTTGGAAACGAAATTAAAACTTGTTAAAATTCTTCGAGAACAGGATGGCATGACATGACTTCTTTTTTTTTTTTTTAAAGTATCACATCAGTGCTGAGAATTTATGGTAGGACTATAAGGGAAAATAATCAGTAAACTGCACAGTGATCCAGACCAGTAGTGTTTAGCGTGGTTTGTTTCAGGCTGGTAGAATTGGAGGCAAAGAGATGTGCTTATATTTTCAGTAAACAGACAGTCAGGGTGGAGCTGACACCATCATCTGTCCCTGCTTGGAGGGTGAGACTTGAGAAAATAAGCAGAACCAATGAAGATCCAACATGATCCGAGCAAAGAGAAGATGGAAGTGTCATCAATTGTGACTAGGAAGACAATGGCACCCCACTCCAGTACTTTTGCCTGGAAAATCCCATGGATGGAGGAGCCTGGTAGGCTGCAGTCCATGGGCTCACTAAGAGTCGACTTGACTGAGTGACTTCACTTTCACTTTTAACTTTGATGCACTGGAGAAGGAAATGGCAACTCACTCCAGTGTTCTTGCTTGGAGAATCCCAGGGACGAGCGAGCCTGGTGGGCTGCCGTCTATGGGGTCGCACAGAGTCGGACACGACTGAAGTGACTTAGCAGGAAGACCACAGAAGCAGCATGTAGGATGATCCATTATTTTGTAACTCACTGAGGTTCTGTATCTTTGATTCACCCCTAATGGAACCCTCACTGAGGAAGCAGTCATTGGGAGTATAGATGATATTTAATGCTAAGGAGCTGAGTGAGATCAGCAAAGATGTAAGTTTACCTGAAGGAGAGCCCATGTACTGAGTCCAGAGCAGGCCTTCTGAAGCCTGTTGGTAACTGAGGTGAGACAAAAGCCACAGAGAAAGCTGAAAAGTAGCAGCCACATGGGATACATGGACGCACTAACGTCAAGTCTATAAGATGTTCCCAGAAGAATGGAATGATGGAGGCTGTCAAATATTTCAGGAGGTCCAGTAAGACTGAATTGACCAAAATGGTTTCCAGTGATGAGCTTGTTCTGGTGCACTGCTCTGGATATATTAGTGAGATAAAACAGAAAATAATTTGGGACAAGTTAAAACTATGGTTCAAACTGGTGACTCAGTGGTAAACAACCCACCTGCCAGTGCAGGAGACATGGGTTTGATTCCTGGGTTGGGAAGAACCCCTGGAGAAGGAAATGGCAACCTACTCTAGTATTCTTGTCTGGGAAATCCCATTGACAGAGAAGTCTGAAGATCTACAGTCCATGGGGTCACAAAAGAGTTGGACATGACTTAGTGACCTAAACAACAACAAAAGAATGTCTGCTAAGAAGTAAGAATAAAGGAGGGTCAAACTGGAGGGGAATAATATGTAAAGTGATTTAAGACATTAAATGAAATGTTATAAAATATGTTTTAAGATAATATCAATCAGGAAAAGAAACTGGCAAGACAGAAGAGAAGAGAGGGAGACTACCTGGGGGAAGTCTGCATAGAGCTCATTGATACAGAGAAAGACAAGGCAGAGGGGCTCAGAGAGAAGCTGGTGGGTCCACCTATGAATGGCTCAGGGTATTTTTTGAAAGATTTCTTGTTACATTTATGGTTGATTCATGTTGATGTATGGCACAGGCCAGCACAATATATTAAAGCAAGTATCCTCCAACTAAAAACAAATATATTAAAATATTTCTTCTTATATGATCCATTTTTAAAGTCTTTATTGAGTTTGTTACAATATTGTTTCTGCTTTATGTTTTGGTTTTTTGACTGCAAGTCATATGGGATTTTAGCTCCCAAACCAAGGATTGAACCTGTACCGCCTACAGTAAAAGGCAATGTCTTAACCACTGGACCACCAGGAAATCCCCACTCAGAGTATTTGAAAGTTCTTTGCTCAACAAAACAAGAAAATAGTTCATCAGCTGAGAGTGAGGAAAGGCAATGGGGTCTTAGGTGTTCCAGTAAGGACAAAGCATGAAAAGCCACCTAGGTAAGTGGGTAAGGAAAGGAACTGAAGGCAAGACATTGACATCAGACCTCTGCATAGTACTAAGAGGTCAATTAAGTGATAGCAAAGTCAATACAAGGCCATCCAGTTTCATGGTTCCCCCCACCTTCGGCTACATTGAGTAATTCAGGTAAGTTATAGAGTAGATAAAAGCCGAATCTCCTCAAGGTGGGATGCTTGTAGAGAGAGAGAGAAGCAAGGGAGGCAGGTGTGTAGCAAAGGGGGATCCAAGGGACTGCAAAAATTAAATTGGGGACAACAATGAGGGAGTGCACAGGGAGAGAGACAAAGGGCCTCTGTAGAACTAATTTTAATGTTGGATCTAAGAGATGGAAACAGGCTGGAGCTGTGCTTGGAAGACACGAGTGGATCATAAAGTAGGATACTTGAAACAGTTGTGGGTGGTTTTGTAATGCCATGATGCTAAGATAAATGAGAAAGTGGGTGAAGAGTTAGCAAGTTAGGGAGAAGGAAAGGAAGTCAAGAAGAGACTCAAAAGCTAGGATATAGGAAAGAATATCAAAATCTTATAGTTGCTCTGACAAAATTCTCTGGGGTCATTTTCAACTTGACTTTGAGTGGTAAGGATTCTTACCTCCAAGACTGATTATTTTCAGCCCAGAAGGACAATTCTTTCAAATTATATTATCCTAGATATTAAGACAACCTCAAAAAGTCACTATAAAAAGAACTTCCCTCCAAAATTACAGGGAGAGATCTAGTCTGCCTTTTCATAAAAAAATCCTGAGCAGGTGACCCAATATTATGCAGTTATAGTAAGTTACACTTTCAGCCATAGTTTGCTCCCTAAATTGTATGTGCTTTTAGTCACTATAATCTGTAAAGGATATAAAATATTTTTCTGCATCTTAAAAAGAAAATTTTCTCTGCTCAGTGACACTGAAGACTGATGAGGATTGTGCAAAAACAAAACAAAACAAAAAAACTAAAGGCTAATTTCACTCATTAATATCTTTGCAATAATCTTAAATGAATTAGGAAACAAAATACAACAGAACATTTAAAAATAATGCATCATGCCTAGTGGGATTTATTTAAGAAGTGCCAGAATGTTTCAATATTTTAATATAATTTATTAATTGTTTTAATTTAACAGAATTTATTATGTTCAGCACAGATGCTGAAAAGACAGCTAGTATCATTCAATACACATTCATATTAAAAATACTCTATAAAATGGATAATGGATAATTTCAACATGTGATTCATAGGTATGTATCAATATAAGATATAATATTTTACTTGAGTGGGGTATGGCTAAATATAGAAATTAAAACATTCTCTGCTACAAACATTATTTAACACTGTAGCAGAAATATTAGCTATTGAGTCTGAGATTTCATTTTACAAGCTTTGTTGTTGGTTAGCTGCCAAGTCATGCCCGACTCTTTGTGATCCCGTGGACTGTAGCCTGCCAGGCTCCTCTGTCCATGGGATTTTCCAGGCAAGAATACCAGAGTGGGTTGCCATCTCCTCCTTCAAGGGGTCTTCCTGACCCCAGGATTGAAGCCAGGTCTCTTGCATTGGCAGGTGGATTTGCTACCACTAAGCCACCAGGGAAGCAATTTTACAAACATATAAATTAGTAACTGCATATATGCTGCAAAAGACAGCTTCTGCCTCAGGGACACAGGACTGTATGCCTGTAACACAGCAAGCTGCCTAGGCCAGATTTGCAGCCGCCACCTTGCTTGGGGGAATGTGCAAAGGGGACCCAAATGGACGCTGCACAAGGACTGGGTGTGCTCCAGGCATCTACTGCTTTCTACTACGTGAGAAGCAAACTTAGTCTTTGTCCTGGAGAAAGACATTATGATCTCATCTGCCAAAGTTCCTTGGTGCAACAAGCCTGAGGCAAGGCTCAGTGAGGAATACTCAGAGCTCTGAGCTTGTGATGTAACTGGAAAGATGGGTAGGAATTTGGAAGGGAGCCATGGACCAGGAGCTCCCAACATTAGTCCAAAGAGTTTGATAAGACAAAATAACGACTTGCAGAGGAGTTTGAAAGGTGTAAATAAAACTATCTACTTAATAAAGGATATAATGTGTGTCATAAAACCAAGGCCAAGGAGAAAAAAAAGAGCCCTGCTGAAACAGAGAACATATTTAACAGAAACATGAAAACGTAAAACTCAGATATTAAAGACCTCCATACAAGGAGAGTGTAATTTGGTATAAGATATATTGGAGGACCTCTCTGGTGGCTCAGTGGTAAATAATTCACCTGCCAATGCAGGGGACCTGGGTTCAATCCCTGGTCAAGGGAGACGCCACACTCTGAAAGGCACATAATCCCAGGTGCCACATTACTGAACCTGAGATCTAGAGCCCCGGAGCCACAAGTTCTGAAAACTGCATGCCCTGGTGCCTGTACTCCACAACTGACGTGCTTCCCCACCCTCCCCAGATACTTTATAGTCAAAATGTTTGTATAACGACAGTGAAACCACCAAAACCAGGAAACTAAACATTGGTAAATTACTACCTCTAATTATGAGTCCCTTTGGCATTTCATAAAGTGCCCCAAAATGTCCTCTAAGTAAAAAAAAAAAAAAAAAAAAGTTCAGTTCACAATCATGTGCTATTTTATTAGTTAAGTCTAGGTACTTTCCTCATGGAATAGTTTCTTATTCTTTTTGACCTTTATGACCTTGAGGTTTAGAAATTAGTTGTAGTACATATACACAATGGAATATTAACCAGCCATTAAAAAGAATGAAATAATACCATTTGCAGCAACATGGATGGACCTAGAATTTGTCATTCTGAGTGAAGTTAAGTTAGACACAAAAACAGAAATATCATTTGAAACAGCATATGCAGTTTCTAAAAGATATGATACAAAAGACCTTATTTACAGAGCAGAAACAGACTCACACACTTAGAGAACAAACTTACAGTTAGGAGGCAGGGAGGGATGGGGGAAAGGGACAGTTAGGAAGCTTGAGATGGACATGTAAACACTGCTATATTTAATGGATAAACAACAAGGTCCTACTGTATAGCACAGGGATTGCTGCTCAATGTTATATGGGAGCCTGGATGGGAGGGGAGTTTGGGGGAGAATGGATACATGTATTTATATAGCGAGGTCACTTTTCTGTTCATCTAAAATTATAACATCATTATCAATTGGCTATACTCCAGGATAAAATAAAAGATTTTAAAAAGAAATGACAGGCCAGTCATTTTTTTCAGAATATCCACCATTTGGAAGTATTATGGTTCCTCATAAACAGATTCAAGGCATTCACCATTTTCAGGAATATCAAAGAAGTGCGATTTTAACTCCATCTTACTGGCTGGTAAATTATTTTAAATTGTCCCATTATTGGCAGTGGCAACTTTAATGACTTACTAATGTGGTATTTATAAGAATTTTCATTTGTGAACTTACATTTTTAAATAATGCCCATATTTGTTCCTCACAAAATTTTTAGTTTAGTTATTTGTTAAGTATAAGTGCAGATTCATGGATTTCTGTTCTATTTAGAAGTTAAAATATATTACTTTTATCCTTTATTTTGACACACAGTTCAGTTCGATTCAGTTGCTCAGGGTGTCCGACTCTTTGTGACCCCATGAATCGCAGCACGCCAGGCCTCCCTGTCCATCACTAACTCCCAGAGTTCACTCAGACTCATGTCCATTGAGTCCGTGATGCCATCCAGCCATCTCATCCTCTGTCGTCCCCTTCTCCTCCTGCCCCCAATCCCTCCCAGCATCAGAGTCTTTTCCAATGAGTCAACTCTTCGCAGGAGGTGGCCAAAGTACTGGCGTTTCAGCTTGAGCATCATTCCTTCCAAAGAAAGCCCAGGGCTGATCTCCTTCAGAATGGACTGTTTGGATCTCCTTGCAGTCCAAGAGACTCTGAGGAGTCTTCTCAAACACCACAGTTCAAATGCATCAATTCTTCGGCACTCAGCCTTTTTCACAGTCCAACTCTCATATCCATACATGACCACAGGAAAAATTATAGCCTTGACTAGATAGACCTTAGTTGGCAAAGTAATGTCTCTGCTTTTGAATATGCTAGCTAGGTTGGTCATAACTTTCCTTCCAAGGAGTAAGCGTCTTTTAATTTCATGGCTGCAATCAGCATCTGTAGTGATTTTGGTAACCCCCAAAATAAAGTCTGACACTGTTTCCACTGTTTCCCCATCTATTTCCCCTGAAGTGATGGGACCAGATGCCATGATCTTTGTTTTCTGAATGTTGAGCTTTAAGACAACTTTTTCACTCTCACTTTCACTTTCATCAAGAGGTTTTTAGTTCCTCTTCACTTTCTGCCATAAGGGTGGTGTCATCTGCTTATCTGAGGTTATTGATATTTCTCCCAGCAAACTTGACTTCAGCTTGTGTTTCTTTCAGTCCAGCTTTTCTCATGACGTACTCTGCATTTAAGTTAAATAAGCAGGGTGACAATATATAGCCTTGACGGACTCCATTTCCTATTTGAAACCAGTCTGTTCCATGTCCAATTTTAACTGTTGCTTCCTGACCTGCATACACATTTCTCAAGAGGCAAGTCAGGTGGTCTGGTATTCCCACCTCTTTCACAATTTTCTCCAGTTTATTGTGATCCACATAGTCAAAGGCTTTGGCATAGTCAATAAAGAAGAAATAGATATTTTTCTGGAACTCTCTTGCTTTTTTCCATAATCCAGCGGATGTTGGCAATTTGATCTCTGGTTCCTCTGCCTTTTCTAAAGCCAGCTTGAACATCAGGAAGTTCACATATTGTTGAAGCCTGGCTTGGAGAATTTTGAGCATTACTTTACTAGCATGTGAGATGAGTGCAATTGTGTAGTAGTTTGAGCATTCTTTGGTATTGCCTTTTTTTGGGGATTGGAATGAAAACGGACCTTTTCTAGTCCTGTGGCCACTGCTGAGTTTTCCAAATTTGCTGGCATATTGAGTGTAGCACTTTCACAGCATCATCTTTCAGGATTTGAAATAGCTCAACTGGAATTCCATCACCTCCACTAGCTTGTTAATAGTGATGCTTTCTAAGGCCCACTTGACTTCACATTTCACATTTGTGTGTAATTTGACATACAAATTACCCTATATTTCTCTAGTTCTTTCAAACTGATTCCTATTTCCTTTTGATATTTCCCATTGGGTCTGTAAGCACATTTTTACTTGCTTGTTCAACAAGTTCTTTCAAGTTCATCTTATCTTTAAAAGTAAATCAGGTTTTACTATAAGGTACTTGCACTACTCATAAAGTCCTGTCATGCTATGTGAAACTGGACTTGATAAGTCGTAAAAGAATATTGCAAACTCTAGGAAACCACTGAAAATCATTTAAATAAAGGTATAACTGATGCACTAAAAAGGAGAGAAAATAGTGTTTTATAAAATTTTCAATTAAAAACACCAAGGACAAAAAGTAGAAGGAAAAATACACATGAGAAATGGGTACAATAAGTAAAAAACGTAAGAAACATGGTAGATGTAAATTCACTATTTCAATGATTACTTTAATGATCTAAACACACCAAATAAAAGGCAGAGACGGTACGAGATGATTAAAAACAAAAACAAAACACACCAAACTCTAAGCTGGTGATGGACAGGGAAGCCTGGTGTGCGGCAGTCCATGGGGTCGCAACAAGTAGGACATGACTGAGTGACTGAACTGTGCCTCTAGACTTGAATTTCCACAGCACTGATCATCACACCCTCTTTTATATGAGATAGTGTTGTTGGTGTGGGTTGGAGTTTGGTATTTCCCCTCTCTCAGGTTGGAGGGTACAGGGTGACACAGCTGGATATTTTCCATCTTCCAGGTCAGTTAGACTCTGCTGAACTAGCTTCCTCATGAAGGCTTACCATGCTGAGAGCAGAGTACTCTAGAGCATGTCTTAAGATTCCTTTCCCTCTGGCCTTGATGAAAGCATAAGGGGATTTTTATTGATATTTCCTATTAGAGCCTCTCAAACTCCAAGTTGTAAAATTCACAGAAGTGTGGCTCCAGCCCCCTAATACTGGCTCCCCTGGAATTTGAGCTCTCAGACTTTCCCACCCAGGGCCTCCAGCAATTTGTTGGTTATAATCCTGGTTTCTCTACAAGGTTTCAATGACTGGGTTTCTTCTCCCTTAAGTTGTGATTTCCTGTAGTTGCTCAGCAATCTCTTCCAGTAGGGGGTTGGAGGAGGTGGTAGCTTGTCTCTTGACCTCAACTCATCTTGGAGATTTAAGGAGAGCTTTTGAGTTTTTCAGTTTACTTAGTGTTTTGCTTGTTGTGATAAATGATGACTTCCAGTTTCTTATAGCAGGACCCAAACCATGATATTTTCTTGGGAAAAGGCTAAAACTTCAATGATAAACTCTTCTACATTTTCCATCCACTTTATTTTCCTTCTTCTCTTCATCTTTCTTCACTTTGTCTCCCATATCCTTTTGCTCCTTCCTCAAAATTATATGTATATATACACACACACACACACAGACACACACACACAGACACACACACACACACACACACACACACACACACACACATGTAAAAATCTCAAAACATGGTTTCCCTGGGACAAGAAGAAACTTTTTTATAATTGCACCAGGCTTTAGCAAGCATCTAGAATGGAGGCAGATTAATCTATAGACTCATTTCCAGAGACGGTAATCATTTAAAATATAAAATCAAATAGTTCCTGAAAAACTGAGATATCAGGGAACATGCAGAAGCCCAAAACAAAAAGCAGAAAGATATCTAAATATAACCTAAGTTAGCTCACATATAAATTTTGTTTGAATCTATTCATCTAGAAAAGGTAGAAGATTTCTCAGATAATTCTGAAGTTCTCTTTCCACTTTTGAATCTTATAATTATGTGATCATAACCACAGTGGGATATTCATTACTTCTTAGTGATAAAGACAACAAATGCCATTCTGAAGGGGAAAATTAATGTCATTATTGCAAGTAAGACGGCCATAATTGAAAAGGAATTAACATCCTCCTCTTCTTCTGTAAAAATTATAGATTTATAGATTAGGTAATGAAAATTTTTTAAAAATAACTTTTAAGAAGTCTTGATACTGATCTACACTGGTAATTTCAAATTAGCTTTTGAATAATTTTGATTAACTCTATTTGAAAAGAAAATACTTTTGTAGTAATTAATTACAAAGTTAAGCATTATTCCATTTTTCATCATACTGAGATGGTTAAAATCATAAGGAAATGGCATTAAGTGTAGATTTGTTTTGATTATTTTGGATTCAAAAACAACTAATTGAAAACTCAAACAAAAAATTATAAGTTTATTTCTTATTTAAATCTAATTTTATGTTTGTCTTGTGTATTCAAATAGCTCTTAATGTTTTAGCTAAGCAATTGTATGCAGGAAACAAAAACTCCAAGATGAGATGGAGGAAATGCAAGGTAGTGGTTGCTAGCTATCTCTTATGCTGGAATTCGTGACCTCCAGAGGAGAGGATCTCCATCTGGGGCCAGAGACTAGGAGATTGACTACTTGGAGATTTTTGTGTGGCAAAATTTTATTAAATTATAAGAGATATGGAAAGCTTCTGAAAATGACATCAGAAGAGGGAAGAAAGAATGTCTCCTTGCTAGTTTTTAGCAAGGCCTTTTATGTCTGTTAGCAAGATGCTAATCAAATAAGAGAGGCACACCAAGGCTGAGGGAGTTTCACCAGGCCCCTTTCCCACAGCATGTATTTTTAAGATAGGATCGCATCCCTGGCCATAAAGCAATTGACATGAATACTGGTTTGCTGAGCCATTTATCAGCTCAAGGTATGAGAAAAGACAAAAACTAAAAAAGGTCAGTCTTAGGCTGAATCTGTTTGAAGAAAGGCAGATTCCAAAGCAAATACATAGTTTTCCGAACATAGCTTCGAAAAACATTTCCATAAGAAAAATGCATTGGTGAGCTGAAGGTTTGAACGAAGTTAAGTTCAGAGGGAACCAGGTGTCCTCAACAGAGAAGTGGAAAAAAAAGTTTGCCCTTTGCAGTTTGTTTCCTTCTGCCAGCTGGGGGTCCCTGGCATTCCTACCTGCTACCATTCTCAAAAACAAGGAAAAATTAAATTATTTAGTTAGTTTCTTTTCTTTTTCATCATGGTTTGCTATCAGATACTGAATATAGTTCTCTGTGCTGAGAACAGACCTTAGTGTCGATCCATCCTGTATATACTAGTTTGCACCTGATAGTCCCTAACTCCCAATCCACCTTTGTCTTGATTACTGACCGCCATCAGGCTTTCATTCTGGTTCTCCAGTGGACATGGCCACAGCCTCTGAGGCCACAGTCCTCAAGTTTCTCTGTCCCCAGACACAGGACTAGGAAAGGTCAGTTTTCATTCCAATCTCAAAGAAATCCAATTGCTAGGAATGTTCAAATTACCATACGATTATACTTATTTCACATACTAGTAAGATAAATATTCAAACTCCTTCAAGGTAGGCTTTAACACTACATGAACTGAGAACTTCCAGATGGACAAACTAGATTTAAAAAGATAGAGAAACCAGACATCAAACTGCTAACATCTATGATCCAACATTTGTTAGTTCCAAAAGAAACACATCTGCTTCTGCTTCATTGACTACACTAAAGCATTTGACAATGTGGATCACAGCAAATTATAGAATATTCTTAATGATATGGGAATCAGTCAGTCAGTTCAGTCCCTCAGTCACTTCTGACTCTTAGAGATCCCACGGAGTGCAGAACGCCAGGCCTACTTGTCCATCACCAACTCCCAGAATTTACTCAAACTCGTGTCCATTGAGTCGGTGATGCCATCCCACCATTTCATCATTTGTCATCCCCTTCTCCTCCCACCTTCAATCTTTCCCAACATCAGGGTCTTTTCAAATGAGTCAGTTCTTCACATCAGGTGGCCAAAGAATTGGAGTTTCAGCTTCAACATCAGTCCTGCTAATGAATATTCACGACTAATTTCCTGGTTGGATCTCCTTGCAGTCCCAGGAACTCTCAAGAGTCTTCTCCACACCACAGTTCAAAAGCATCAGTTCTTCAGTGCTCGGCTTTCTTTATAGTCCAACTCACATCTGTACATCCCCTTGGTTCTTTGCATTCTCTTTAGTTCTTTTCTTTGCCTTAAGTGTGCTGTCATCTGCATATTTGAGGTTACTGATATTTCTCTGGGCAATCTTGATTCCAGCTTGTGCTTCACCCAGTCCAGCATTTCTCATGATGTACTTGGCATATAAGTGAAATAAGCTTATATATATATATATATATATATATATATATATATATATATAAGACAATACACAGCCTTGACATATTCCTTTCCTGATTTGGAACCAGTCTGTTGTTTCATGTCCAGTTCTGTTGCTTCTTGACACTCATACAGATTTCTCAGGAGGCAGGTCAGGTGGTCTGGTATGCCCATCTCTTGAAGAGTTTTCCACAGATTGTTGTGATCCATGCAGTCTAAGGCTTTGGCATACTCAATAAAGCAGAAGTAGATTTTTTCTGGAACTCTCTTGCTTTTTGATGATCCAGCGGATGTTGGCAATTTGATCTCTGGTTCCTCCACCTTTTCTAAATCCAGCTTGAACGTCTAGTATTTCTTGGTTCACGTACTGTTGTAGCCTGGCTTGGAGAATTTGGAGCATTACTTTGCTAGCGTGTGAGATGAATGTAATTGTGTGGCAGTTTGAACATTATTTGGCATTGCCTTTCTTTGGGATTGGAATGAAAACTGTCTTTTAGGATTTCAAGTAGCTCAACTGGAATTCTATAACCTCAACAAGCTTTGTTCATGGTGATGCTTCTTAAGGCTCACTTGACTTCCCATTCCAGGATGTCTGGCTCTAATACCATACCATATTACCTGTCTCCTGAGAAAACTGTATGCAGGACAAGAAGCAACAGTTAGAACTGGGATTGAAACAATGGACTGGTTCCAAATTGGGAAAGGAGTACTTCAAGGTTGTATATTGTTATGTTACTTATTTAACTTAAATGCCGAAAACATCATGCAAAGTACTGGGTTGGATGAATAACAAGTTGGAATCAAGATTTCTCAGAGAAATATCAACCTCAGATATGCAGACACTGCCCTTATGGCAGAAGGTGAAGAAGAACTAAAGCACCTCTTGATGAAAGTGAAAGAGGATTGGGGAAAAAAGTTGGCTTAAATCTTAACATTCAGGAAACTAAGATCATGGCATCTGGTTTCATCACTTTGTGGCAAATAGATGGGAAAGCAATGGAAACAGTTTCAGATTTCATTTTATTGGGCTCTAAAATCACTGTGAACAATGACTGCAGCTACAAAATTAAAAGACTTTGCTCCTTGGAAGAATAGCTATGACAAGCCTAGGCGGTATATTAAAAAGCAGAAACATCACTTTGCAGACAGAGGTTCTTATAGTCAAGGTATGTTTTTTCCACTAATAGTGTATGGATTTAAGAGTTGGACCATAAAGAAGGCTGAGTGTCAAGAATTACTACTTTAAAACTGTGGTGCTAGGTAAGACTCTTGAGAGTCACTTGGACAGGAGGAGATCCAACCAGTCAATTCTAAAGGAAATAAACCCTGAATTACATTGGAACGACTGGTGTTGAAGCTGAAGCTTCAATAATTTGGCCATCTGATACGAAGAGCAGGCTTATTGGAAAGGACCCTGACGATGGGAAAGATTGAGGACAAGAGGAGAAGGGGACGGCAGAAGATAAGATGGTTGGATAGCATCATTTTCTCAATGGATATGAGTTTGGGCAAACTCAGGGTGATACTGAAGGACAGAGAAACCTGGTATGTTGCAGTCTGTGGGGTCACAAAGAGTCAGATATATCTTAGCAACTGAACAACAATAACAACAAATAACGAGATTACTGGTGTTTAAAATGATTTTTTTCCACTGTGAAGGTTTTTAATTCAATTTTATTTTTGCTAGAATAAATTTATTTATAAATATAATATGAAATATAAAATCAATTGTGTTGTCATCATAATTCTTTCTTTCTTTATAATTAGAGGATGATTATTTTACAATATTGTGTTGGTTTCTGCCACACATCAACATGAATCAGCCATTGGTTCAATTCAGTTTAGTAGCTCAGTCGTGTCTGACTGTTTGCAACCCCATGAATTGCAGCACACCAAGCCTCCCTGTCCATCACCAACTCCCTGAGTTCACTCAAACTCACGTTCATCAAGTTGGTGATGCCATCCAGCCATCTCATCCTCTGTCATCCCCTTCTCCTCCTGCCCCCAATCCCTCCCAGCATCCTAGTCTTTTCCAACAAGTCAACTTTTCGCATGAGGTGGTCAAAGTATTGGAGTTTCAGCCTCAGCATCAGTCTTTCCAGTGATTACCCAGGACTAGTCTTCTTTAGGATGGACTGGTTGGATCTCCTTGCAGTCCAAGGGACTCTCAAGAGTCTTCTCCAATACCACAGTTCAAAAGCATCAATTTTTGGTACTCAACTTTCTTCACAGTCCAACTCTCACATCCATACATGACCACTGGAAAAACCATAGCCTTGACTAGACGGACCTTTGTTGGAAAAGTAATATCTCTGCTTTTGAATATGCTACTTAGGTTGGTCATAACTTTCCTTCCAAGGAGTAAACATCTTTTAATTTCATGGCTGCAGTCATCATCTGCAGTGATTTTGGAGTCCAGAAAAATAAAGTCTGACACTGTTTTCACTGTTTCCCCATCTATTTCCCATGAAGTGATGGGACCGGATGCCATGATCTTCGTTTTCTGAATGTTGAGCTTTAAGCCAGCTTTTTCACTCTCCTCTTTCACTTTCATCAAGAAGCTTTTAGTTCCTCTTCACTTTCTGCCATAATGGTAGTGTCATCTGCATATCTGAGATTATGATATTTCTCCCGGCAATCTTGATTCCAGCTCATGCTTCTTCCAGCCCAGCGTTTCTCATGATTTACTCTGCATATAAATTAAATAAGCAGGGTGACAATATACAGCCTTGATGTACTCATCTTCCTATTTGGAACCAGTCTGTTGTTCCATGTCCAATTCTAACTGTTGCTTCCTGACCTGCATACAGGTTTCAGCCATAGGTATACATATATCCCCTCCTTCTCGAACCTCCCTCTCACCTCCCATCCCATCCCACTCCTCAGTGTTGTCACGGAGCACCAGATTTGAGCTCCCTACGTCACAGAGCAAATTCCCACCAGCTATGCATTTTACATGTTGTAATATATTAATGTATGTTCCAATGTTACTGTTTCAATCTGTCCCTCCCTCTCCTTTCCTCACTGTCTCCACAAGTCTGTTCTCTATGCGTGAGTCTCCACTGCTGTCCTGTAAACATGTTCTTTAGTACTATCTTTCTAGAGTCCATGTGTTCAGTCTTTCTAGAGTCCATAAGTTCATAAGTTCAGTCACTCAGTCATGTCTGATTCTTGTGATCCCATGGACTGCAGCATGCCAGGCCTCTCTGTCCCGCACTGTCTCCAAAGTTTGCCTACATTCATGTCCATTGTGTCCGTGATACCATTCAGCCATCTCATGATGCTATTTTCTCCTTCTCCCCTCAATCATTCTCAGCATTAGAAATTTTTTCAGTAAGTCAGCTTTTCACATCAGATTAGCTAAATACTGGAGTTTCAGCTTTAGCATCAGTTCTTCCAATGAGTATTCAGGGTTGATTTCCCTTAAGATTGACTGGTTTGATCACCTTGTGTCCAAAACACCCTCAGGAGTCTTCTCCAGCACCACAATTTGAAGGCGTCAATTCTTCAGCACTCTGCTTTATTTACAGTACAGCTCTCACAACTGTACATCTAGATTCCATACGTATTCATTCATATATTTGTTCTTCTCATTCTGACTTACTTAATTCTGCATTGCTCATCCATCTTATTAGCAGTGAGCCACATATGTTTTCATGGGTGTGCAATATTCCATTGTGTGCATGTACCATAACTCCTTTATCCAGTCATCTGTCGATGGACATCTAGGTTGCTTCTGTGTCCTGGTTACTGTAAATAGTGCTACAGTGAACACTGGGGTGTATATACCTTTTCAGTTATGGTTTTCTCTGGTTATATACCCAGTAGTGAATTTCTACATCATATGGTAGTTTTATACCTAGTTTTTAAAGGAATATCCTTACTTTTCTCCGTAGTGGCCATATCAATTTGCATGATTCTTGAATTATGGCCAAATGCAACCAAGTTTTCACTCAAACATATACCAAACATAAAACAGATGTGAAAATGAAAGTTGTAGATAAACTGCACCCCTGCAGCTATACAGTGATTCCTTCCAAGGACACAAAACCTCATATAGGTGAGTGATATGACTCAGCTTAGCATCACATCCAGTTCTCCCAATTGGAGGAGAAAGTCCTCATACAATACACGTGTAAGAAGTAAATGCCATTTTGAAGAGAGGCAAGCAGTTGTGGGGTCTACTCTAGAAAACAAATTAGCAGTAGAATTTCAGAATTTTTTGATAAGATGGCCCACAACTTTGAGAAATAAACCCATATCACTTGGCATGTATGAGCAGTGCCTACTGATGATGCCCCAGAATCCTGAGAGCCTGTGTTGTGATTACCAAGGACATGGGTAACTTGGACACTGATGTCCTTTTACTTCCATTTTTGTGAACCTACATAAGTAGACAAGTGTTCATAAAAGTACCACCTCATCTGTTCTACTTGTGATAATCAATTCATGGGAGGAACATCAGACAGATTGCCAAAGGAAAGTTCAGTGTCTGGATAGTTTTATTATAATTTCAACCACCTGTGATTCATTCTCAACTATCTACCATGAATGCTCACCTTTTTGCTTGAAGCTGCCCAGTAAGGCTAGATGTCCCCAGGACTGCAGAAAGGTAGCAGGGCAATTATGGGAGTGGGGGATGAGGGGCTCATTCAGCATATAGTAGATCTTTCTCCAAAAACCACGATCCTCGCAGTATTGGGTTGGTCAGAAAATTTGTTTGTGTTTTTTCCACAGAATCTTACAGAAAAACTGAACATTTTTTTTTTTTTTTTTGCCAACCAGTAATTGTGCACTTTTTCTTTTCTACTTCTCTTGTTATGTTTATTGTTAAAACTAGAAAAGGCTGCTCAGTGGTCAACTTTCATAAATCCTTAGCCATATTCTAAAAGGCTTTGAATGATTTCAAATGAGGAAACTATTATAGTGAGTATGCATGCTCATATGTGTTCAGTCATGCCAAAATCTTTGTGACCCCATGGATTGTAGCCCACCAGGCTCCTATGATCATGGAATTTTCCAGGCAAGGATAGTTGAGTGCATTGCCATTTTCTGCTGCATGTAATTGTGAGTGCAGCCTTATAATTTGTGTACAAATTAAGGATATTTGTAAGCATAAAGGAGAGCACTAATAATTACGCTGGTACTATAGGCATGAAATGAAATGATTCCCAGAAAATTGAAATGTTCAGTCATTCCACACATGGCCAAGATAGTTTCTTAATGTACAGGCTGGATTTGAAAGCATGCCATACTGTATTTAATCATTCCCAATCTTTACAAAACCTTTATGACACGTAACAGACTCTCCTATTTTAGAACATCATAGTTCCTTTCCCATCAATTGTACTATCAAAACCTGCAGAAGAACTAAATTTTAATAATGGATATATCAGAAGATAGTTTTTCCAGCTCCTATTCCTTCATCCTGCAATGCCTTTCCTTCTCACATGTACATAGTTGCGTCTCTTATTGTTCAAATATCTGTTATCAGTGAGTCCATCTCTGACAAACTGATCTGAAATTTCAGTGTCCCCAAACTTCCCATCCCTCTTGTCTGACTGACTCTTTCTCCTAGGCATCTAGTGACGTCTAACATAAATACAGTCATTTATCCCAAAATGTGACATACATGTTTCTAAAAATATTTGCATATTATTCAAAACTGTTTAATAACCTCAAGGCTAATGTGAAAAAATGAGGTTAGAAGACAACATTCAAAAATATTGTCAATAAACCACTAAAAAAGATCAGAACCTCGTAAAAATGGTAGCACAATTTTACATACTGTAAAACTTTAAGATAAACATGTTCTCTACAGTGGATATGCCATGTCACCTTGAGAAAGAGCTGAGGTTTTTGTGGAGAGGTATCAGAGAGTGAGCATTTAGAAGTGCAGCCAGGGAGTTCTTGTGAAGTGTTGGAAGGAGGCTTACGTGGAATCTAACTGAAAATTATAAAAGCAGATGTGGGTGAGTGCAGCTGGTAACACAAGTGGTGAAGGAAGGGCAGCTGATAGATGCTGAGGGGGTGTGTGTGTGTGCATGTGAGTGTGCACATGTGAGTGTGCACAGGCACCATGATTCTGTTTATGTCTGTGTCACTTGGTTCAGCTAGGTGCAGTTTTCAGCATTTACTTGGTGTTTCTTGTGGAGGAAATGTGCACAGGCTGTTACAGGAAATATGCACCATGCTCAAATCATTGCCTTGTGTGTATGTGCATGTCTGGGTGTCCTTGCATGTATGCATATAATGTGCACACATGTGTATATAGCGTGTATATGTATTATGTATGTATGATCTATAACAAAATACATTTGTGAAAGCATTATAGTAGGACTGAGTGCACTTCTTTTTACTGTCTCTTTTCGTCACTCACTAGTACTTCTACACTGTATTTTCCCTACTACAGGTAATGTCTGACACATAATGAACAGATAAAGAAAATGTGGTACATATATACACTGGAATATTACTTAGCCAGTAAAGGAATGGATTTGAGTCATTGAAATGAGATGAATGACACTAGAGCTTGTACAGAGTGAAGTAAGTCAGAAAGAGAAAAACAAATGCCATATATTAACACATGTATGTGGAATATAGAAAAATGGTACAGATGAACTTATCTGCAGGGCAGGAATAGAGATGCAGATGAACAGGACAAATTTGTGGACACAACAGGGGAAAGAGAGGGTGAGATGGATTGAGAGAGTAACATTGAAACGTATACATTACCTTATGTAAAATAAAGTATGGGAAGCCGCGTATAACGTAGGGAGCTCAGCCTAGTGCTCTGTGACGACCTGGAGCAGTGAGATGGGGAAATGGGAGGGAGGCTTAAGAGGGAGGGGATATATGCATATATATGGCTGATCACATTGTTGAATGGTGGAAGCTAACACAACATGGTGAAGCAATTATCTTCCAATTAAAATACATTTTTAAAATTTAATGAATGAATATGCTTAAAATTTCTTTAATGATGTGAGCCCTTCTCACCTCTTGAACCTCAACTCATCCTCATGCTCTGGATCATACCTGAGAGACACACTTATCACAGTTTTTGCAATGACAGTGATGTAAGTTCCCTGTGACATGGAGTCATCACAAACTACCTGTTCTATCACCTCCAGACTATCATGCATGATATTTCCCTGGCTTATAATTTTTCATCACTCATCAAATCGCTAAATCTTAGATATTCTAGGATTATTGTCTTAAAGTAAAGGTCTTCTGAGAGAACCTGAACTAGATTCAGATGTTTGTCCTGGCATCCCATTCTGCTGGTGTTTCCTCTTAACAAGATATGCAATAGTTGCTAATTTAAAGATGTCTGCGTTTTAGACTTGCTGTCAGGAACGGAATACACTTTCCTGCTTATACAGCATCCTCAGCCTCTAATGTTGTGCCTGCTTACAAAATAGAGTCTCAGTAAATGTTTGCAAAATGACTGAAGAAGTGTTTCCCGGCTATAAGCATACCGAGGTCAGAGATATGGATCAAATAATCAGTTTTTGAGAGGAAAAGCAAAGGATTTTGAGCATTCTACACATGCCTGGGCTTTCCTGTCATCAAGAAATAACAGTACCTTCCCAGACACTGTAAAGAGTTCAGTAGACATTCTTTTCCTGTTACTGATAAATTTATTTTTCCTTTGAAAGCACACCATCTTCCATTTTCATTAGCTCTGCCACTAACTACATATATTTATTTGAAACCTTTTAATGATCAGTTTACTCATCCTCAAAATAGGGGAGAAAATTGTAGACATTGTAAAAATCACATGAATAGGAAATGAATGCCTAATAAATGTTAGGAGTGATTAGAAAAAAAAACAATGAGGTTTATTTTAAAAGATTAGATTAGTTACGGATTAGGTTAATAGAACATGTAGAGCATCTTTCAGTGTTGTTCCTCACCAGAAATCTTTTCTCCTTGTCCTAGGTTTGGAAGCCTAATATTCACTTATCATGCACTTAAATCTCACAGTAAGGAAATTATACAAATGAACTGGAATATTCTCATTCCAAAATTCCCAGAGGAGTGTCCAAGCACAGCCTCGGTCAGGGTTTTATCCCTGTTCTAATCATCAGTGTCTGAAAATGCAGTGATGTTTTAGAGTCATGACATTTGAAAGCTAGCTATGAAAGCTAGCTTTGAGATCTTGGTGAGCCTAAAACCTGCGTTGTCATGCTTAAGGATTTCAAGTCAGCTGTTTCCAAATACATTAATACATAAGTATACAAGATTGACAAAGACACATTCTATGGATGCAGTCAAGCTAAGGGATTACCAGGACTTGGGCAATATGCTGTGTAGTATAAGATAACTGTAAATAGCCAGCATTCCTCATTCGTATTAACAAATTTTCTCTATTGTAATTTTATCCCCTTCATACTATTCAGTTTTTCATTTCCTAATTTGCATTTCAACCATAATTCTTGGGCAAAGATGATCAGTAGATAAGTAATATGTGAAAAATTTTAAATTAAAAGTTACAGGGATGTAACTAGAGATTATTATACTAAGTGAAGTTAAAGGCATACACAGGCATATACCACATGGTATCGCTTCTACATAGATTCTAAAAAATAATAATATGAATGAAATTATTTACAAAATGGAAATAGACTGATGCACATGGAAAATAAATTAATGATTATTAAAGGGGAAAAGGTGGGAAGGATAAATTAACAGTTTGGGATAGACATACACATGTAACTAAGGCTTCCCAGGTGGTTCAAGTGGTAAAGAATTTGCCTATCAAAGCAGATGTGGGTTTGATCCCTGGGTTGGGAAGATCCTCTGGAGAAAGGCATGGTAAATCCACTCCAGTATTCTTGCCTGGAGAATCCCATGGACAAGGGGGCCTGGCAGGCTACAGTCCTTGGGTCACAAAAGAGTCAGACATGACTTAATGACTAAACAATAACAATAACATGCATATTGTTATAAGTAAAATAGGTAACCAACAATGACCTACTGTAAAGGACAGGGAATTCTACTCAATATCTTATCATAAACTATAATGGAAGAAAATGTAACAAAATATATATATATATATATATTTAAACGTTATGTATATATATATATATATATAACTGTAGAGTGCTACATCTGAAAACAATACATTTTAAATCAACTATATTTCAATGAAAATATTTAAAAATTTACAGGTAGGACAGAGATAAAGGTAAACATATATTGCAGGTTTTCAGAAAGCTGAATAAGTTATTTAGTAGCCAACTAAATTTACTAGGATAACATTAGGCTGACATTTTCAAGAACCATTGAGATTTTATCAAAATATGTCTTTCCACAGCCACCCTCGAACTCAGACTGTTACTGTCTGCTGGAGGAGTTTATTCTGAAGCTGATATTGGCTGTCCTGCTGAAGCCAACCTCCCATCACTCCTGTGGATGTGGGCATAGTATTTGCTTCAGATGTGATGGGATTAAAAAAAAAAAAAAAAAAAAAGCTCTTTGAGAACTTTGGAGCCAGGAATGCTAGGGTGCATGACAGTTTGTGCTTGCTGCTGTGATATACTTTTAAAACTTCACTGAAAGAAGGGTAAGCATGGTTGCTTATGCACATAAAAATATATGCCCCAAACTAATCCAGACCTTGATTAGAAAAAACACATGCTCACACAAAACAGGAAATCAGTTATTTTAAGGAGGATTTTAAAAGATCATAACTTTATTTTATTTTATAATGGTTCCACAAGGGGACAAATTATGGATTATTCAGTTCAGTTCAGTTCAGTTCAGTCTCTCAGTCGTGTGTGACTCTTTGCGACCCCATGAATTGCAGCATGCCAGGCCTCCCTGTTCATTACCATCTCTCAGAGTTCACTCAGACTCACATTCATCAAGTCTGTGATGCCATCCAGCCATCTCATCCTTCTCCTCATCTCACCATTCTCCTCCTGCCCCCAATCCCTCCCAGCATCAGAGTCTTTTCCAATGAGTCAACTCTTTGCATGAGGTGGCCAAAATACTGGAGTTTCAGCTTCAGCATCATTCCTTCCAAAGAAATCCCAGGGTTGATCTCCTTCAGAATGGACTGGTTGGATCTCCTTGCAGTCCAAGGGACTCTCAAGAGTCTTCTCCAACACCACAGCTCGAAAGCATCAATTCTTCAGCGCTCAGCCTTCTTCACAGTCCAACTCTCACATCCATATATGACCACAGGAAAAACCACAGCCTCGACTAGATGGACCTTAGTCAGCAAAGTAATGTCTCTGCTTTTGAATATACTATCTAGGTTGGTCATAACTTTTCTTCCAAGGAGTAGGTGTCTTCTAATTTCATGGCTGCAGTCACCACCTGCACTGATTTTGGAGCCCAAAAATATAAAGTCTGACACTTTTTCCACTGTTTCCCCATCTATTTCCCATAAAGTTATGGGACCAGATGCCATGAATGTTGAGCTTAAAGCCAACTTTTTCACTCTCCTCTTTCACTTTCATCAAGAGGCTTTTAGCTCCTCTTTACTTTCTGCCATAAGGGTGGTGTCATCTCCATATTTGAGGTGATTGATATTCCTCCCGGCAATCTTGATTCCAGCTTGTGTTTCTTCTAGTCAATGTTTCTCCTGATGTACTCTGCATAGAAGTTAAATAAGCAGGGTGACAATATACAGCCTTGACGTACTCCTTTTCCTATTTGGAACCAGTCTGTTGTTCCATGTCCAATTCTAACTGTTGCTTCCTGACCTGCATACAGGTTTCTCAAGAGGCAGATTAGGTGGTCTGGTATTCCCATCTCTTTCAGAATTTTTTACAGTTTATTGTGATCCACACAGTCAAAGGCTTTGGCATGGTCCATAAAGAAGAAGTAGATGTTTTTCTGGAACTCTTGTTTTTCTGATGATCCAGCGGATGTTGGCAATTTGATCTCTGGTTCCTCTGCGTTTTCTAAAACCAGCTTGAACATCAGAGAGTTCACGGTTCATGTATTGCTGAAGCCTGGCTTGCAGAATTTTGAGCATTACTTTACTAGCATGTGAGATGAGTGCAATTGTGTGGTAGTTTGAGCATTCTTTTGCATTGCCTTTCTTTGGAATTGGAATGAAAATTGATCTTTTCCAGTCTTGTGGCCACTGCTGAGTTTTCCAAATTTGCTGGCATATTGAGTTTAGTATCTATAAAAAGAAATATTGGGCCAGAAGAATAAAGTCCACTCCTATGAATACTGAGGTATATCCATGGAGTTCAATAACTGATTACCCTAGTAACCAATTTATCTCAAGATAAAATAATATTTTAAGCTATAACACACTGTGCTAAAAGGCATTACTTGTCTTTGCTCCTTGCAGGAAGAGATCCAGAATTTACATACATAGATTAAATAGGTTTGACAAATAAGAGCATTAAGCGAAGTGATATTAATTGGAAGAAAAGAGTAAGAGGTGGCCAGATGATACAGTCAGATGAAGCCCCATTTCCAGAGTAAAGCACAGATGTGGAGACAGCCAGAGGGATACATTTTATACTCACTTAACAAAGAAATTCACAATTGAGTAACTTTCACTTTCAACCAAGAAATTCAGGAAATTCTATTTATTTATTTTTTTGTAGTTTCATTTAACTTTATCATTTATTTTTTAATTTTTTAAATTTAGTTATTTATTTATTTATTTTAAAAATTGCAATACTGTATTTGTTTTGCCATACCTTGACACGAATCAGCCACAGTGGCAGGAAATTCTATTTATTTTCCAGCTTCACTCCTCGCATATCTCATGGCAATGCTGGAACAGAGTCTCTGGGTAGTAGGAGTTAGTATTAAGTCCTGTTTTTGAGCTCAGTAGCTCAGTCATGTACAACTCATGTACAGATGTACAATTCACCACATCTGTACAACTGATGTACAACTCATGGACAACATTCCATGGGCAGTAGCTTGCCAGGCTCCTCTGTTCATGACTGGATTTACCAGAGAAGAGTACTGGAGTGAGCTGCCATTTCCACCTCCAGGAGATCTTCCCCACCCAGAGAACAAACCCATTGACCCATGTCTCCTGTATTGGCAGGCAGATCCTTTAGGACTGAGCCACTTGGGAAACCCAGCCCTGTCTTGCTGCTAAGTCACTTCAGTCGTGTCCAACTGTGCAACCCCGTAGACAGCAACCCACTAGGCTCCCCCATCCCTGGGATTCTCCAGGCAAGAATACTGGAGTGGGTTGCCATTTCCTTCTCCAATACATGCAAGTGAGAGGTGAAAGTGAAGTCACTTAGTGCTGTCTGACTCTTCGTGACCTCATGGACTGCAGCCTACCAGGCTCCTCCATCCATGGGATTTTCCAGGCAAGAATACTGGAGTGGGATGCCATTGTCTTCTCCGAGTCCTGTCTTAAACACCTGGAAATAACAATTGCATAGGAAAGTTAGCTTATGTAGCACTTGTATTTCTTACCTGCCAATACCATAAAAGGGCTTTCCAGGTGACTCTGTGGTAAAGAATCCACCTGCCAATGTGAGAGACCCAGGTTCAAACCCTGGGTCTAGGGAGATCCCCTGGAGAAGGGAATGGGATCCTGCTCCAGTAATCTTGCCTGGAAAATCCCATGGACAGAGGACCCTGGCTGGTTACAGTCCAAGGGATCACAGAGAGACGGACACGACTTAGTGACTGAACAGCAATAGCAATGTCATAAAGAGAAGACTCCATTTGAGATACATGAAAGGTATTACTCAGTCCTTTTTCTCATTAGAGAAACATATTGCCTTTAGTGGATAACACCCAAGCAGGGAGTCTGCAATATTTAAAGGTTTTGTTACTCTCTATTTGAGTATTTTAAGTTACTGATTCAAAGGAAATATTTACTTCAATTTGCCATCTATGTTAAAATTATAGTTGTTGGAAAACTACTTCATCTTGTTTCCTTTCAGGCATGGAATATTTCCTACAATTCACTTTTATAATGTTCTTTAATATCCTATTCAGAAATATTCATGTAAAACTGTTCAAAATTAAAATATGTTCTCTGGTAAAGGAGTTTATAATATGCAATGGTATTGCATTATTAAATCACAGTACCTTGGTATTCTAGTGGGAAGACTTCAAAATATAAATAATAGAACAAATAGCCATTAATTTTGCTTTATTCCTAAACATTTAATATCAGCATCTCTAAAATTAGTAGTGAAATGCTGAATGATTTATAAAATGGTCCTTAATAAGAAGCAAAGAAAAAAATTGTGTGACAGGTACAGGCCTGATATAGTTCAATCCATAAGCTTATCTCTTATACACACACACACACACACACACACACACACACAGACACACATCTGTACAGAGATAGATAAATTAACATCTCCAGTACAGTAATGAAGGATATACAAAAGGGAAAGTTTTGGTAAGAAACCTACTACACAAAACAAATGGGAACTCTTATTTATCAAAAATCACAGAACTGGGCTTCCCTAGTGATTCAGTGGTAAAGAATCTATTTGCATAGGTGGAGAAAAGATGGCAGAGGAATAGGATGGGGAGAACACTTTCTCCCTCACTACTTCATCAAAAGAACATTTCAACGCTGAGTAAACCCCACAAAACAACTTCTGATTGCTGGAAAAGGACATCAGGCATCCAGCAAAGCAGATCATTGGCTTCAAAAACAAGTAGGAATAAATATAAAAGACACAAAAAGGGACAAAGGAGGTAGGGAGGGAGCCCCATCCTGGAAAGGGAATCCCGTCCCAGGAAGAGACTCTTAAAAAGAGAGGTTTCCAAACATCAGGAAACATTCTCGAAGCAGAGTCTGTGGAGAGCCCTGGGAGCACAGAGGGCAACATAACAGGAAGGAAAAATAAATAAATAATTAAAACCAACAGATTACGAGTTCAACAGTAAAACCCCCAGCGGATAAGCAGCGCAAACGCCTGCATCCGACAGCAGCAAGTGGGGGTTGGGCAGGGAGAGGAGTGCAAGGCGCAAGCAACAGTGCTTTCTAAGAATTGAGCCACGGGAGACGTAGGCTGCAGGGCTTTTCTCAAGAATCGGGTTGTAATGTGGCCAGAATCGGGTCCGCGCGTGGCCAGATGAACTATCTTGGACTAGCAAACCAGACTGTGGGATAGCTTACACATGAAACGCTCGAACATAAGACACCGACAGGCCCGCGCACAGAACAAAGGATGGATCTGAAATAGCCAGCTACAGACCATCCCCCTCTGGTGACAGGCAGCCAGAGCCTTAAGTGCTGGAAGGGGGCAATCGCAGCTCAAGAGAGACGTTGCCTACCAAATTGCAAGCAGGTTTCTTTCCTAATTGGGACTTCTGGGGGGCTCTGGACGGTCATCACCTGCCTGAGAGGGAGCCCCAGCGGCACTTCCAGAAGGTTGGGCAGCACGGAAAGGATGGAGATCGCAGCAATTGCGCTCGCCAAACTCCCTAGCTGCTCGGACCTGGGAAGGGCACAGGGAGCAGGCTCAACCAAATCTGCACCTTGGAGGGCTTCCTGAGAGATGAGCCAGAGTGGCTTGGACTGGGGAGGTGTGTGGAAACCTAGGGCAGGCCTCAGACGGTTATCCGCAAGAAGGACAAGCCCAGCGCAAGAGTCCAGCACCACTCTCCCTGTGTCAAGATGGAAATCAGACACCAAAGAGACCAGCAAACAGAGGAAATCAAACAGAGGGAACTGCCTTGGTAGCGACCCCACACAGCCAACAATGCCAGAGAAAGCACCAGATATACCTTTACTACTTTTATGATCAGTTTTTTTGGGAGGAGGGGTTGATGTGGAAGCGTGATTTTTTTTAAGAATTTTTTTAATTTTTTTGAAAAATTTTTTCTTCTTTTCTTCTTCATCTTTTTTCTAAACTTTCTTAAATTTTTAAGTCCTCTATATCTCTATTTATTGTTTGTATAACCTATTATTACTTTTCAAAAATACCCCCTATTTTTAAAGCAAACGCCATATATAGTCTTTTTGGTGGTGAAAGTTGTTGTCTTTTAATAATTCTGGAGTCTTTTATTTTTATATATATTTTTATTTTTCTCCTTCTTCTTTTCTTTAATAATTTATTTTTGAAAATCCAATCTCTACTCCAGATTTTTAATCTTTGCATTTTGGTATTTGTTGCCAATTTTGTACATTTAAAAACCTAATCTTCAGTACCCAATTTTACATGAGTGTGAGATTACTGGCTTGACCACTCTCTCCTCTTTTGGAATCTCTTTTTCTCCACCAGGTGGCCTCTGTCTCCTCCCTCCCCCTCCTCCTCTCTACCCAACTCTATGAATCTCTGTGTGCTCCAGAAGGTGGAGAACACTCACGGAACTGGTTACTGGCCGGACCTGTATCCATCCTTCTCATATCCCTCTTTTATCCTCCTGGCCACCTCTGTCTACTTCCTCCCTCTCCTCTTCCAGGTATAACTCTGTGACCACCTCTGAGAGGTCCAGACTTTGGAGCACACACAAGAAAGTGGTTATGGGCTAGCTTGCTCTCTCCTCTTTTGATTCCACCTCATCCCATTCCACTCACCTCTAACTACCCCCTCCCTCTTCTCTCCTCCAAGTAACTCAGTGATCCGCTAGGGGCAGCCCTCAAGGTGGAGAAACCTATCATCTTTAACCTAGATGTTTTAACATTAGTGCTGTATAGATGGAGAAATCATGAGGCTATTGTAAAAAAAAAAAATCTGAAAACCAGAAACAAGAGGCTTAAGTCCGAATCCTGAAATCATCAGAGAATTCCTGAATACAGGGAACATTATCCAATGGACCTCATCAAACGCCTTCATACCTACACTGAAACTGAGCACCACCCGAGGGCCAACAAGTTCCAGAACAAGACACACCACGCAAATTTTCCAGCAACACAAGAACAAGCCCCTGAGCTTCAATATACTGGCAGCTCAAAATACTCCAAAACCATTGATGTCTCATAACCCATTAATAGACACTTCACAGCACTCCAGAGAGAAGAAATCCAGCTCCACCCACCAGAACTCCAACACAAGCCTCCCTAATCAAGAAACCTTGACAAGCCACTGATACAACCCCACAAACAGTGAGGAAGCTCAATAATAAAGAGAATTCCACAAATTCCCAGAATATAGAAAGGCCACCCCAAACGCAGCAATATAACCAAGATGAAGAGACAGAAGAATACCCAGCAGGTAAAAAACAGGAGACATGCCCACAAAACCAAACCAAAGAGGAAGAGATAGGGAATCTACCTGAGAAAGAATTCCGAATATTGATAGTGAAAATGATCCAAAATCTTGAAATCAAAATGGAATCACAGATAAATAGCCTGGAGTCAAGGATTGGGAAGATGCAAGAAAGGTTTAACAAGGACCTAGAAGAAATAAAAAGAGTCAACATTTAATGAATAATGCAATAAATGAGATCAGAAACACTCTGGAGGCAACAAATAGTAGCATATCGGAGGCAGAAGATAGGATTAGTGACATAGAAGATAGAATGGTAGAAATAAATGAGTCAGCAAGGAAAAAAGAAAGACGAATTAAAAGAAATGAGGACAACCTCAGAGACCTCCAAGACAATATGAAACGTTCCAACATTCGAATTATAGGAGTCCCAGAAGAAGAAGACAAAAAGAAAGACCATGAGAAAATACTTGAGGAGATAATAGTTGAAAACTTCCCTAAAATGGGGAAGGAACTAATCACCCAAGTCCAAGAAACCCAGAGAGTGCCAAACAGGATAAACCCAAGGCGGAACACCCCAAGACATAAACTAATCAAACTAATAAAGACCAAACACAAAGAAAAATATTAAAAGCAGCAAGGGAAAAACAACAAATAACACACAAGGGGATCCCCATAAGAATAACTGCAGATCTTTCAATAGAAACTCTTCAGGCCAGGAGGGAATGACAAGACATACTCAAAGTGATGAAAGATAATAAACTTCAGCCAAGAATACTGTACCCAGCAAGGATCTCATTCAAATATGAAGGAGAAATCAAAAGCTTTACAGACAAGCAAAAGCAGAGAGAATTCAGCACCACCAAACCAGCTCTCCAACAAATACTAAAGGATAGACTTTAGACAGGAAACACAAAAAGGGCGTATAAACCCGAACCCAAAACAATAAAGTAAATGGCAACAGGAGCATACTTATCAATTGTAAGAAAACGCCGCGGGAAGAAAAAGCCACCTCTAGGGACCGTTAGTAAAAGGCCTTTATTGGGCGGTCGCTCCTGGGCAGAACTCCCGGAGGCAAGCGAGCGAGGGAACAAAGGGAGTCTGCAAAGCAGGAAGGGGGTTTGGGGGTTTTTATAGCCCGGGTTAGCAAGCAGACTGAGTTTTTCCTGTATTAGGTAAAGAATGTAGGTTACAGCTGCAATTGGTGCCTTTAGTTTCCGTGTTGTCCCGCGATTGGATTCAGGCCCAAGGCCGGTCTGAGAAGACCGGCCCTCCTCCGAGCTCCGGCTGCTGACGTCAGCTAGCTAGCAGCTTGTCCTAACATCCCGGCCTTTTTGATAAAGGAGAAGGGGCGCCGACTCTCTCTGGCTACTTCCTGCTGAACAGGGGCGATGGGGGGGTGGGGGGGTGGCCGAGACGCTCTAGGGCAGCTGTCAGGCTTGTCTGAGGACGCTCGGAGGGGAGTCTTGGTATGGCTGTCACAACGCCATTAGCTGGAGTGCGTGGGGTTTTGGACTCAGTTGGCACATGCTCAGGGGTATGTTTGACAGACAATTAAGAATACATGGCCCGAAGAGGAGGAGAGCTAATATAACCAGGATAAATATAAAAATAGGTTTCCACCAGCCAAATTTAAACCAGGAGGCAATTTTGGTCAGAAGGGAAGGTGAACTTTCCCCCTGTCAGGAGATGCTGTCCCGCACCTCAGTAAGGGCATTGGTAACATTTTGCGAAAGATCTGGAATATATACACAGCACTCTGTTTTTATAATGGCACAGGTTCCCCCTTGGGCGGCTGTGAGGATGTCGAGGACCATCCTGTTTTGCAACACGGCCTTGCACATTTGCTTTTGTTCCTCATTTAGGGCTTCGAGAGCTTTAGTGGTTTCTAACAAAGATTGTTTGGTGAAATTTGTGAGGGAGTCGACACGGGTCATGATGTCTAAATTTCCAACCGAAGGCACAAATGCAGCGGCCAGGTAGTCGTACCAGTGAAAGAGTGACCTGGCCCATCTGGCTCTGACAAGGGGCAAGTTTGCTGGTGTGGGCATCTTTCCTGTGTGAATTCGTCCGGGGGGCGAAGGCGAATCCTAGAGTGCATCTGCCTACCCACCCAACAGGAAGCCATGGCCACACATTATTACCACATATCCACTTAGTGCCGTTGGGTGCCACCCAACGAATACCCGGGTTGTTTGTCCAATCAGATCCTGGCCATACATTGGCCTTATCTACATTAAAGGTCACATCAAAAACCGTTTTACATAGAGTTTGGGACAGTATCCTCACATGATTTAACAAATTGCTTGGTAAATCTGTCTGTCCATATCGAGGTTGATGCTCTCTCTGTTCCCAGCATAGATCAGCCGATCTGATGAGCTGCCCCGCTTCCGGTGTCATCCAGAAGTACTCGTCCCAGATCTGATAGTAGTCTCCGAGGAAACGCGATGATTTTTGAGCTCGGTCTTTGTTTTGGGAGTTGTTGACATAACCTGTGAATGCAGAAACTATGACCTGGTGACTGACGGTAACATTGAAACGGACATTGGAACTGGAGGTAGTATTTCTGCACCAAGGAAAGTTAGAATATTTATATGTAAGGCCCGAGTAAAATCGCTTCTGCTGTTTCAAGAAGCCACATAGAGACTTTATAGCATCATTGCCTATCGGCATGGCCCACCACGGCAGCCCACTCTGGACCGAAAGGGGCATGGCAGTGCAGACCCAGCATGTGGAGGTATTATAGTAATTAGCATAGTAGTGTGCCCAAGAGATAAAAACATTAGCCTGAGCCCGAGGAGAGTCAGGACTTAGGCCGAGCATGACATCTGTCAGGCAGAATGCCCACAACTTGGGGGCCTGCCATGATGACAAGCCCGGTCTGTGAGATGAGAAACGCATTGAATCTTTTATTTGGGTGACGGCCTCGTAGCAGACCCAATTTGGGGAACGTGTAACAGGTTGTCTCTTCCTGGGCTGGCCAGTAAGTTTTCGTGAATCCAATCTGCACTGCTCCTTTAGCCAGGGTCCTGTAGGGACCTGTGGACCCTGGACAGAGTCAATGGAAAAAGAGCACCGCCCAATCTGGGCTCTTCATGGGAATAGCACCTTAGAGGTAAGGAACAGCAATTTCAGTAAATGACAGGAGGCAATGTCTTTGGTTATTCTGGAATTAGGGGAAGAGGAATCTGGGTGATAGTTAGCTTAGTTGGTCCAGTAAGGACAGAGTGGTAGGATCTTCTCTCTTTAAGGTCAGGGTCAGGAAAACCTGGGGGTGTGAGCTTAAGTCGGGTCAGGTGGTACCAGGGCTTGTGTCCCAGGAGTTTGGCTGCTGTAGGAGTGGTGAGGATTACCGTATGGGGTCCCGTCCAGCGGGGTTGCAGCAGGTGGGGGTTAAGAACTTTTAGCAGTACCTGATCTCCTGGGGCCAAAGGCTGGACCGGCCCCCTGTCGTCTGTCGGTTGAAGCAAGACCCAGTCAGCGTGTTCTCTCAACAAAGACCGCGAGAGGGAAAAGAGAGGGAGGTATCCCGCGAGTGGGGGAGTCTCTCCCTCTGGGAGGTAGGTCAGAAGATAGGGCCTTCTGTAAAGCAGTTTGAAGGGGGTCAAACCTGTCTTTGAGTGAGGTGTGGTGTGCATATGAGTGAGCGCCAGAGGAAGGAGGTCGACCCAGGACAGTCGCAATTCTGAGGCGAGCTTGGTCAGGTGTGTCTTGATGATTCCGTTTACCCGCTCCTTGAGGGATGTGGAGATGCCAGGCAATGCCCAAGGCCGCAGCCACCTGCTGGGAAATCTTGGTGGGGGAAGACAGCGGCCCTGTGGGAGTTTTTAGCTGCAGCATACAGAGGCTTGGCCAGGGTGGTGTAATTTGGGACCCAGTGTCGGAAAAATCCGGTCAGTCCTAAGAAAGATAATATCTGGTCTCCGTTAGTTGGAGGATTAAGGGACCGGAGGAGGCTACACCGGTCTGCTGTCAGGGCCTTAGTTGTGGGAGTAATTTGGAGGCCTAAATAGGCCACAGAGGTCTGGGTTAGTTGAGCCTTGGATTTTGAGGCCCTATAGCCCTGGGAGCCGAGGAAATTAAGGAGGGTCGCAGTGTGTTGTCGGGAGGTCTCTTTTGAGGGGCTGCAAAGAAGTAAATCGTCCACGTACTGGATGAGAGCGCTAGGGCAAAGAGAGCACCCAGCCAGATCTCGGGACAGGGCTTGTCTAAAGTAATGGGGACTGTCTCTGAACCCCTGAGGGAGTACGGTCCATGTGAGTTGGGTGGTCAGCTGAGTGTCTGGATCAGTCTAGGTGAAGGCAAAGAGGAATTGACAGTCGGGATGAAGTGGGATGCTCAAAGGCATCTTTGAGATCAGTAACAGTAAAATGAGAGGTTTGAGGAGGAATGGAGGAGAGAAGGGTGTAAGGGTTAGGGACAAGCGGATGGGCGGGGACCACTGCCACGTTAATCAGGCAGAGATCCTGCACCAGCTGGTAGTCTCCGGAAGCCTTCCGGAGAGGAAGAATGGGCATGTTACAGGGGGAGGTCGTGGGGATTAGGAGACCCTGTCCCATGAGATGGTCGATGATGGGCTTTAGCCTCCTGAGGCTATGAACAGACAAAGGAAATTGAGGTCGAGCAGGAAAAGAGGTGGGATCTCTTAGCCGAATGAGGACTGGAGGGTGGTGCCGAGCCACCAGCGGAACTCGGGTATCTTAGACCTCAGGACTAACAGGAGGAGTCAGGGGGTCTGCGAGTAGCATCAGGAAGGCCCCCGATGTGGGGGGCAGATCTGGGAGTCAGGTGGAGGGTGGCCTTTAGCCTAGCGAGTATATCCCTCCCCAAGAGCGGGGTAGGGCAGGAAGGAATGACTGAAAAGGAGTGAGTGAATATGAAGGAGTCTAACCGACAGGACAGTGGTTGGGTTTGGAGAGGACGTGAAGGTTGGCCGTCAATATTCATAACCGAAATCTGGGAAGGATGTAAAATGCCCCCAAAGGAAGGAAGGACCGAATAGGTAGCCCCCGTATCAACCAGGAAGTTGATAGACTTACCCGCTACCTGGAGCGTTACCCTGGGCTCGGCTTGGGTGATCGGGGTCCCCGTGTCTGGGCGGCATCAGTCTTCGTCGGAGCTCAGCAGCTCCAAAGCCGGAGTAGGGCAGGAAGTCTCCCTGGGGCACTCTGGTCCCCGGCCCCTAGAGGTCGGGGCCCGAGAGGCCTGGGGACAGTCACTGGCCCAATGTCTTTGTTGCTTGCACAACGGACATGGCTTGGATGGAGGGCGCGGGTTAGGGCACGTCTTGGCCCAGTGTCCTTCTTGGCCGCACTTGAAGCCCCCGGAGGGGGCTTTTGGGACCCCGAGCCCGCAGCCGGCCGCAGGGCCGCCACCGAGGCTTGGGTTTGCTGGTTAAAGAGACTCGCCTGCTGGTTGAGGAGGCTAGCCTGAAATTCGGCCTTTTGTTTAAGCCTTGCCTTTTGGCTGGCTTTAGCAGTTTCTTCACGGGCGTTGTAGACCTTGAAAGCCATTTTTACCAGATTTCGGATAGGGGTCTGAGGACCGTCCTCAGCCTTGGCCAGTTTTTTTCGAATGTCAGGGGCAGACTGAGAGATAAAACGACTGGCCAAGGTGGCTGCCCTACGGGGGACTCAGGGGACAGCCTGGTGTATTGAATGAGGGCCTCAGTAAGCCATTGAGGAAATAGCTGGATTTTTATCAGGCCCCTGAGTCACCTCATCCAATTTAAGGAAATTTACAACTTTGTGAGAGGACACCTCTATCCCATCAAGAAGGCACTCTATCATATAGCGTACTCGTAGCTGGCCACCACCCCCTCCTGATAATTCCAGTCAGGATCGGTGTCAGGTACTGCCTGGGCCCCTGGGGGGCGCTCTGGAGAGGGGTTAGCAAAATGCCGTTGGTCGGCCTGAGCCTTAGCTGCAGTCCATATGGCCTGCCTTTTTCTGGGGTGGTGGAGGACCCTAAAATGACATAGATGTCCTGCCAGGTCAAAGCATAAGCACAAGTCAAGCCAGTGAACTGTTTAATGTACTGAGTAGGATTGGAAGAAAAGGATCCCAGTTTGGCTTTAATCTGTGCCAGGTCCTGGAGAGAAAAGGGAACATGGACCTGGGCTAGGCCCTCAGCGCCAGCTACTTGTCGAAGAGGGAGTAGCGGGGCTGGGGGAAGGGGGGAGGCCCCCAGAGGGTTGCCGTGGGAGCGAGTGTGGGGGCTAACCAGAGAGGGGGAGGGCGCGACGGAGGGAAGAGGAGGATACAAGATAGGGTTTAGGGCCAGAGGATCCAGGGCCAGCGGCGGCGGAGTCTCAGGGGGCGGGAACGGAGGTAGGAGGGGCCGGAGTGGAGGGGGGAGGGTGAGGGTAGAGAACCAGGGTTGGAGGAGGGAAAGAATAGGGTTAGCTGCCGGCTGGTTGGGGGTCCTGGTTGGAGGTCGAGGGCGAGGCTGGGGCCTGGGTGGAAGGGGAGGGAGCCGTGGGAGAGGTATAGGGAGGAGGAGCCACCAGATCTTCTGGAGGAACAGAGAAAGCAGAGGACTCAGAGATGGGAGGAGTTGGCTTGGCCAGGGAAGGTGGAGTCGGGGGAGCCATGGTGAGTAGGACTTGGCTGGGAGCCACGTGGTGCACGGGGGAGGGGGGCCGAGAGCACAACGCCCAAAAGCCTGTACATAGGGGACCTCAGACCATTTTCCCGTTTCCGGCAGTAATTGTCCAAATCACAGAGGACATCAAAGTCTAATGTCCCTGTGGCTGGCCAGTGAGCCGTTATCCAGAGAATATTGTGGCCAGGCCTGAGAGCACAAAAAAGTAAGCTGTTTATGGCGGATATATCCCTTAGTCTTAGGGTCCGCAAATTAGCCAGTAGGCACTTTAAAGGAGTAGAATATTGGGGGTCGGGTTTGGAGGCTGTCAATCTCATGGCGACCACGTACAGCGGAGGCGAACCCCGGTATCCAAACGTCTTTGGACACGCTGGGGGAAGCCGGAGGTCCAGGCAGCTGATCGGAACGTCTTCCTCACGGACTGCCGGACCGAAGGAGGCCGAAGCCGGAGGTCCGCGCAGTCGATCGGGACGTCTCCCTCATGAACTGGTGACCTGGGGAGGGGGGGCCAAAGCCGGAGGCCGAAGCCGGAGGGAGGCCGAAGCCGGAGGTCTATCAGTCGATCGGGACGTCTCCCTCACGAACTGATGACCGGGAGGGCCCAGTAAGTGCGCACCCGTTACAGGGCCCTAGGAAGTGGTCACCAGGGAGGGCAGGCTCCAAAGCCAAAGGGACTTACCCCGTATTCTGCCGTCCGGGGAGGTTGGTCAGTCACCTGGGTCCGGGGCTACCGCGGCTGTGGAGCTCAAGGGGACCTCAACGGCAAGTGCCGGAGGCCCTCACCTCGAGCCCCACGTTGGGCGCCAGATGTAAGAAAACGCCGCGGGAAGAAAAAAAGCCACCTCTAGGGACTGTTAGTAAAAAGGCCTTTATTGGGCGGTCGCTCCCGGGCAGAACTCCCGGAGGCAAGCGAGCGAGGAACAAAGGGAGTCTGCAAAGCAGGAAGGGGGTTTGGGGGCTTTTATAGCCCGGGTTAGCAAGCAGACTGAGTTTTTCCCGTATTAGGTAAAGAATGCAGGTTACAGCTGCAATTGGTGCCTTTAGTTTCCGTGTTGTCCCGCGATTGGATTCAGGCCCAAGGCCAGTCTGAGAAGACCGGCCCTCCTCCGAGCTCCGGCTGCTGACGTCAGCTAGCTAGCAGCTTGTCCTAACATCAATAATTACCTTAAATGTAAATGGGTTGAATGCCCCAACCAAAAGGCAAAGGCTGGCTGAATGGATACAAAAACAAAACCCCTATGTATGTTGCTTACAAGAGACCCACCTCAAAACAATGGACACATACACACTGAAAGTGAAGGGCTGGAAAAAGATATTCTATGCAAATAGAGACCAAAAGAAAGCAGGAGTAGCAATACTCATATCCGACAAAATAGACTTTAAAACAAAGGCTGTGAAAAGAGATAAAGAAGGCCACTACATAATGATTAAAGGATCAATCCAAGAAGAAGATATAACAATTATACATATATATGCACCCAACATAGGAGCACCGCAATATGTAAGACAAATGCTAACAAGCATGAAAGGGGAAATTAATAATAACACAATAATAGTGGGAGACTTTAATACCCCACTCACACCTATGGACAGATCAACTAAACAGAAAATGAACAAAGAAATGCAAACTTTAAATAATACAATAGACCAGTTGGACCTAATTGATATCTATAGGACATTTCACACCAAAACAATGAATTTCACCTTTTTCTCAAGTGCACACGGAACCTTTTCGAGGGTAGATCACATCCTGGGTCATAAATCTAACCTTCATAAATTCAAAAAAATCGAAATTATTCCAACCATCTTCTCTGACCATAATGCACTAAGGTTAGATCTCAATTACAGGGGAAAAACTATTAAAAATGCCAACATTTGGAGGCTGGACAACACCCTTCTGAATAATCAACAAATCACAGAAGAAATCAAAAAGAAATCAAAACATGCATAGAAATGAATGAAAATGAAAACACAACTACACAGAACCTGTGGGACACTATAAAAGCAGTGCTAAGAGGAAAGTTCATAGCCATACAGGCATACCTCAAGAAACAAGAAAAAAATCAAATAAATAACCTAACTCTACACCTAAAGCAACTAGAAAAGGAAGAAATAGAGAACCCCAGAGTTAGTAGAAGGAAAGAAATCCTAAAAATTAGGGCAGAATTAAATGCAAAAGAAAGAAAAGAGACCATAGCAAAAATCAACAAAGCAAAAAGCTGGTTTTTTGAAAGGATAAATAAAATTGACAAACCATTAGCCAGACTCATCAAGAAACAACGAGAAAAAAAAACAAATCAATAAAATTAGAAATGAAAAGGGAGAGATCATGACAGACAGCATAGAAATACAAAGAATCATAAGAGACTACTATCAGCAATTATATGCCAATAAAATGGACAACTTGAAAGAAATGGATAATTTCTTAGAAAAGTACAACTTTCCAAAACTGAACCAGGAAGAAATAGAAAATCTTAACAGACCCATCACAAGCATGGAAATTGAAACTGTAATCAGAAATCTTCCAGCAAACAAAAGCCCAGGTCCAGACTGCTTCACAGCTGAATTCTACCAAAAATTTTGAGAAGAGCCAACACCTATCTTACTGAAACTATTCCAGAAAATTGCAGAGGAAGGTAAACTTCCAAACTCATTCTATGAGGCCACCATCACCCTAATACCAAAACCTGACAAAGATGCCACAAAAAAGAAAACTACAGGCCAGTATTACTGATGAACATAGATGCAAAAATCCTTAACACAATCCTAGCAATCAAAATCCAACAACACATTAAAAAGATCATACACCATGATCAAGTGGGCTTTATCCCAGGGATGCAAGGATTCTTCAATATCTGGAAATCAATCTGTGTAATTCACCACATTAACAAATTGAAAAGTAAAAAACATATGATTATCTCAATAGATGCAGAGAAGGCCTTCGACAAAATTCAACATCCATTTATGATAAAAACTCTCCAGAAAGCAGGAATAGAAGGAACGTACCTCAACATAATAAAAGCTATATATGGCAAACCCACAGCAAACAGTATCCTCAATGGTGAAAAATGAAAGCATTTCCCCTAAAGTCAGGAACAAGACAAGGGTGTCCACTTTCACCACTACTATTCAATATATTTCTGGAAGTCTTGGCCACAGCAATCAGAGCAGAAAAAGAAATAAAAGGAGTCCAAATTGGAAAAGAAGAAGTAAAACTCTCACTGTTTGCAGATGACATGATACTCTACATAGAAAATCCTAAAGACTCGACCAGAAAACTACTGGAGCTAATCAATGAATATAGTAAAGTGGCAGGATATACAATAAACACTCAGAAATCCCTTGCATTCCTATACATTAATAATGAGAAAGTGGAAAAAGAAGTTAAGGAAACAATTCCATTCACCATTGCAACGAAAAGAATAAAATACTTAGGAATATACCTACCTAAAGAAACTAAAGACCTATATATTGAAAACTATAAAACACTGATGAAAGAAATCAAAGAGGACACTAATAGATGGAGAAATATACCATGTTCATGGATCGGAAGAGTTAATATAGTGAAAATGAGTATACTACCCAAAGCAATCTACAGATTCAATGCAATTCCTATCAAGCTTCCAGCAGTATTTTTCACAGAACTAGATCAAATAATCTCAATATTTGTATGGAAATACAAAAAAACCTCAATTAGCAAAAGCAATCTTGAGAAAGAAGAATGGAACTGGAGGAATCAACTTGCCTGACTTCAGGCTCTACTACAAAGTCACAGTCATTAAGACAGTATGGTACTGGCACAAAGACAGAAATATAGATCAATGGAACAAAATAGAAAGCCCTGAGATAAATCCACACACCTATGGACATCTTATCTTCTACAAAGGAGGCAAGAATATACAATGGAATAAAGACAGTCTGTTTAACTGGTGGTGCTGGGAAAACTGGTCAACCACTTGTAAAAGAGTGAAACTAGATCACTATCTAACACCACACACAAAAATAAATTCAAAATGGATTAAAGATCTAAATGTAAGACCAGAAACTATAAAACTCCTAGAGGAGAACATAGGCAAAACACTCTCCAACATAAATCACAGCAGGATCCTCTATGACCCACCTCCAAGTATACTGGAAATAAAAGCAAAAATAAACAAATGGGATCTAATTAAAATTAAAAGCTTCTGCACAACAAAGGAAACTATAACCAAGGTGAAAAGACAGCCTTCTGAATGGGAGAAACCTATAGCAAATGAAGCAGCTGACAAACAGCTAATCTCAAAGATATACAAGCAACTTATGCAGCTCAACTCCAGAAGAATAAACGAACCAATAAAAATTGGGCCAAAGAACTAAATATGCATTTCTCCAAAGAAGACATACGGATGGCTAACAAACACATGAAAAGATGCTCAACATCACTCATTATCAGAGAAATGCAAATCAAGACCACAATGAGGTACCATTTCACACAGAATGGCTGCAGTACAAAAGTCTACAAGCAATAAATGCTGGAGAGGATGTGGAGAAAAGGGAACCCTCTTACACTGTTGATGGGAATGCAAACTAGTACAGCCACTATGGAAAACAGTGTAGGAGATTCCTTAAAAATTGCAAATAGAACTGCCTTATGACCCAGCAATCCCACTGCTGGGCATACACACCTTGGAAACCAGAATTGAAAGAGACACATGTACCCCAATGTTCACTGCAGCATTGTTTATAATAGCCAGGACATGGAAATAACCTAGATGTCCATCAGCAGATGAATGGATAAGAAAGCTGTGGTACATATACACAATGGAGTACTACTCAGCCCTTAAAAAGAATAAATTTGACTCAGTTCTAATGAGATGGATGAAACTGGAGCCGATTATACAGAGTGAAGTAAGCCAGAAAGAAAACCACCAATACAGTATACTGACACATATATATGGAATTTAGAAAGATAGTAATGATGACCCTGTATGTGAGACAACAAAAGAGACACAGAGGTATAGAATGGACTTTTGAACTCTGAGGGAGAGGGAGAGGGTGGGATGATTTGGGAGAATGGCATTGAATTAGGTATACTATCATATAAGAAACGAAGTGCCAGTCTATGTTCAATGCAGGAGGCAGGATGCTTGGGGCTGGTGCACAGGATGATCCAGGGAGATGATGTGGGGTGGGAGGTGGGAGGGGCTTCGGCATTGGGAGATCGTGTACACCTGTGGCTGATTCGTGTCAATGTATGGCAAAACAAATACAGTATTGTAACGTAGAATAATGTATTTTTTTAAAAAAAGTTAGTGTATAATGTTAAAAAAAAAAAAAAAAAAGAATCTATTTGCCATGCAAGAGACAGGAGTTTGATCCTTGGTCTAAGAAGATTCCAGGGAGCAACTAAATTCATCCGCCATGACTACTGAGCCCATGCTCCAGAGCCCGGGAGCTGCAGCTCCTGAAGCCTGCACCTCTAGCCTGTGCTCTGCAACAAGAGCTGCTGCAGCCAGATGCCCCACACAGCAGCTAGAGAGTAGGCCCCTTTGCCATAACCTGTGAAAAGTCCACAAAGACCTAGCACAGCCAAAAATGAGTAAGTAACTTTTAATTAATGTAAAAACATCACAGAATTGTTGATAAAAGAAGTAATAACCATATGGTCTGTTCTGAATTTTAGGTTTAATAAATTGTTTCAAAATGTATGACTTAACAAATGAATTCAATTTGATCTGGATTTATGCACTGTAATAAATTAAGAAAATTAGATAAAGGAATATAAACAATTCATAATTATAAATGAAGCACATAAGATAAATGAGGACACATGAGGGAATCACAATAATCTCTCTTCGGTCTCTCTTTTTAAACTGTATTGAAAGAGACTATGTCAAAGCTTTTAGGTTTGCATGTGTTTTAAACAAGTGACTGTTTCAAATCGAAGCAACTTAAAGTTTTCTTCCTTCCCTGAAGTGCTGATAGAAATCATGCCTTCTCAGAAGGGAAGCTAAATTTTCTGCCTCAGCTCAAATCAATTGGGAATTGAAAATAACTTTGTCCATAATTGCTTATTACCACTGAACTTGCCTTTCTAGATTGTTGGTTCATGGAAAGTGCCAAGCCAGTCCACAGCAGCACAAATAAATTAAATGTGTCAACTGATAAGCTTTGTTCTCATTTTCTATTTTGCAACTTCTAATTCCAGGCTAGAAGGAAACATTGTAAGCTTCCGTTTTACACAGTGAAATTCTTGGTTTACTTGAAGATTATTCAGTGGGTGAAAAATGTATGCTTTGCTTTGCAGGAATAGAGCAGTGGCTTCCGGGTTAATAAGGTTTTCGGGTTTCTGCTGAATCTACACACTGTCAACTGTTGATAAAATTGATGGTGGTTTCAAGGCTAGAACTCATATTAACAGTTACATCAGTGTTAGGGAAATATGGTGTTAGGAAAATATGGGCTACCCTGGAGGCTCAGTGGTGTGGAATCTACCTGCAAATTCAGGAGACTTGGGTTCAGTCTCTGGGTCAGGAAATCCCCTGGAGAAGGGAATGGAAACCCACTCCAGGATTCTTGCCTGGGAAGCCCCATGGGCAGAAGAGCCTGGTGGACTGGAAGTCTGTGGGTCATAAAGAGCCAGACAGGACAGCTCAGGTACTGAGCACACGTGCACCTCTTAAACTAAGGCATCTGTCTGCTGCCAGCCTGACTGACTCAGGCAGCATGAGGCCACTGAGCTTCTGGGGACAGAGAAGGCCCACAGATGGTCCATGTGCACTGTGAAGAAGAAAGGAAAATGGAAAGGTACTCAGAGATTTACTCTGCTTCAAGAACACAATTTTATAAATGAATGTGTAATGGCTAATTCTAAGATCACAACATTTTACACTGCATTTGACTTTCTTCTGTACATCATATGATATGGAAACTAAAAGGAATATGCTAAACATTCCAACATTATGCCACACTTTCCTCAAAGCACTTTTTTTCTTTCCAGACTGAACAGTTTTATATGGTATGTTGCAGCTGAATGCCATGTTGAAGTGAAAGTGTTAAAAATCTTCTAAATGAAATTATTTTTGAGCTTCAGTTGCCATAACAACTTCCTTTGCTTTTCAAATAATGTTGAATTAAATATGATACAGCATATGCTTCATACAGGCACTGAAATCATAAGCAGTGACATTCAGGATGAAACATTAAAGAAAAAATAAGTTATAGAGGAACTTATGATTTGAAGGATGAATTTCAACTGTAGTAATTAACCAGAAGTATAACCCAATTCACACATTTTCTTTCATAAACATTGCTCCTTCTCTTAACATAAGAAGTCATTTTGCTTCTTTGACCTATTTCTGAATGTTCTTTTTTTGGTTGTTGTTAAGTTACAGCACTCAAAGGACTTGAATTTGAACAAACTTTGGAAGATAGTGGGGAACAGAGGAGCCTGGCAGGCTACAGCCCGTGGGGCTGCAAAGAGTTGGACACAACTTAGGAAATGAACAAAAACGACAGCAGGTAATGGTTTCTTTATGTGTTATACAGGAAGCATTTTTCTCCTATAAAAGTACATGGGTTATAAAGTTTATAGAAAGAAATAGCATAATTTACACAGCAATTTAAAAATACAAAACTACAACAAACAGGTATGTCTCTTCTTTCAAATATATATTTTGTCCAAGATATTACTACACATTATACACTAGACAAGTTATAATGTAAATTTAAATTATTTGGCTATAATATTAGTAATGGCTTACATTGCTCTTTTTTAAACCTTGAAATAGGCTAGAGTATTTAATTTGAAAATACTTCCTTTACATTGAGGTTAGATTGAGAATGCTAACAGAAAAATTAAGTAGCTTGTGAGGGAGGAAAATATCAGAAAATTGCTTAGAAAATAGAGGAAGTATACAAATGTGTATGTCCTCAAGTATTATCATAGCTTCCTGGGTAGCTCAGTGGTAAAGAATCCACCTGCCAATGCAGGACCCACAGGTCCGATCCCTGGATCGGGAAGATCCCCTGAAGAATGAAATGGCAACCCATTCCAGTATTCTTGCCTGGGGAATCCCACTGACAGAGGAGCCTGGCAGACTAGTTCACAGGGTCTCAAAGAGTCAGACACGGCTGAGCAACTGAGCATACAAGTGAAAAAAATCATAATAACATCACACTGTCTACACACATAGTCTTTCAACTTATTAATCAATCATTAGTGTATACTACATGCCTAATAGAAAGAGAGCAAAATAAACACTTTTTACACAATATATGTATAAGTATTTTTAAATATTTCAACATTATAATATACAGCACATGACAAATAAGTATAATGCTACCACCATTAGGTTCAAATAAGCCATGCAAAATAAAATATATGTTTATAAATGATATTTTGTATTGCATCCCTATTCCAGTAAGCATTCATCAATAATTTCAATATTTCTCTCTCTTAAGGTAATATACTACTAGATGTATTTTAAGATTTTATTTTTTTCAGATCCATTTTAGTTTCACAGCCAACTGCTGGAAACTTTTCTGTTTCCAAATTTTTCTTTCATCTGGAACTTTTCTTTCACCAAATTTTTCAAAGTTTTTCTTTCAGGGTCCCTGCTAATTCAAACAGCCTACAGCTTATTAATCACTGTAAATTTAGAAATTCATATCTTAGCCAAATTTTCTTCCTAGAAAGTTACATATTCAGATATATATAATATATATGTGTGTATACATGTTATACATTTATATACATTGTATTATAATATATAAATGTTCATTTATATACTGCTAAGTCACTTCAGTCGTGTCCAACTCTGTGTGACCCCATAGATGGCAGCCCACCAGGCTCCCCCATCCCTGGAATTCTCCAGGAAAGAACACTGGAGTGGGTTGCCATTTCCTTCTCCAATACATTTATATACACATATACATAAATATATACCTATGGTCTTCCCTGTTGGCTCCACTAAGAATCCACCTGCAATGCAGGAGATATCGGTGACATAGGTTCAATCCCTGGGTCAGGAATATCCCAGCATAAGGAAATGGCAACCCACTCAATTTTCTTGCCTGGAAAATCCCATGAACAGAGGAGCCTGGTTTGCTATAGTTCACGGGGTCACAAAGAGTCAGACAGGACTGAGAACACAGCACACACACATAATTATGATACGTAATTGTTGGAAATATTCTCTGAAGTTACACTCACTGAAAGAATTCCCAGTAACCACTGCTACCCAGCATGAAGTTGTAAATTCAACAAATTTTAATGAAAAGACTGTTTGCAGAGGTGTGAGAAGAGTTAAGGGAGACAACAAATGATGGTGAAACACTCAGGAGTTACCCACAGTGGAATTATATTACAATTACAAGGTTTTATAAGAATCTGGTGAGAGCTGTAGCTGAGCATGTAAAAGATCAGTGGCTGTCAGGGACTGCAGGCTATATATACAATGAGGATATACCTGTTTATAGCCTCTCTACAGTCCTTTCTGATGGCAAACTCCAGGCAATCTCTCCTCCCCTCTCCCTCTCTCGCCTTGGTGGTCTTCTTCTTATTCTCCTTTTCCTTCTTTTTCTCCCCAGAATTAAAGGTTGAGTTTACAGATTAAAAGCTTAAAAAAGTGTCTAAAATCATGTGTGTAGGTGGTGATGAGAGCAATGATATCCTGTCATTAATATTCTCTTGATGTTCATTTCCTTAGTTTGGCAACTTGTAAAAACTAAAAACTGTTATCTTATATTAAAAAAAAAATAGTTAAGTCAAGAGTAGTAAATGACTGAGGTGTGTGAGAAACAGTATATCAAGCAAAGCAAGTCTGTATAATGCCAGCCAATTTAAACCTGCAGGCAAGGGATATTGGTACATTCTACCAGAATGTGCGTATATTCTGTCATTCAACAATTCTGTATCTTGAAGTTCTGTGTTGCTTTACACAAGTGTGGAGCAAGGTACTACGTCGTATGGTTTATAGTCTTCAGAGGGAGCACAGTTGTGTACTTCTGAAAGGTGTGTCACAATTCTGACATTTCAACCAGTCCCCACACTCAGGAATATATTTGGTGGCAAAAGTCCACCTGTCCTGCAGGTCACTTCTGAATGATGCCAAGTTGCTGGGAGGACAGCAGCTATGTGAGTGGGCATTCATGCCGATGCGTATGGTGTTTACAAACTGCAATTCAAACTAAGAAGCCAGACGAATTTTGCTTGTAAATATTTGCAATCTGTTACTTAGATAATTGCTTCATCCACATTGGGGTATATTTTTAGGCTTCTTACAACACAGACAGGCTCACTTGCCATAGTGCAGTGAGAGATGTTTATTTAACATCAGTACTCAATGTAACAAAACACGCACTATATTAATTATCTTAACTTATTTGAAAGGGGTTCCCTGGTGGCTCAGAGGATAAAGCGTCTGCCTCCAATGTGGGAGACCTGGGTTCGATCCCTGGGTCGGGAAGATCCCCTGGAGAAGGAAATGGCAATCCACTCCAGTATTCTTGCCTGGAGAATCCCATGGACGGAGAAGCCTAGTAGGTTACAGTCCACGGGGTCGCAAAGAGTCGGACACGACTGAGTGACTTCACCTCACCTCACTTCTAACTTATTTGAAAGAACAAAGCCATGAGTTTATAAGACATCTTTTGTGCCTTTAAGCATGATGAATACTGATTTGGTAGTTTTATTTCTTATGGTGTATCTTCCTGATTTTCTTTGAATTCTGGATTTTAAAACAAGCTAGAAATGTCTCTCCTCTTTACCATCAAGAAAAACTTGAGTAGAATTGGAATTCTTTAGTTTAGGAAATGCTTAAGCATTTCCTAGTATTTACCAGTCACGTCATCTGAGCTTGTCATTATCTTTATAGTTAATTTGTAACTACAAATACACATTTTAAACAGGTATGTTGATATAGTTTCTGTATTTCCCCTTTAGTCAGCTTAGTAGTTTGCATTATATAAGGAGTGTTTTTTTTTTTTTTCCCATTTTGTGTAATGACTTCAATGTATGGGCATAAATTGAAGAATTTTCATTAAACATTGTGTATACCATGACACTATGTCTCAGTTCAGTTGCTCAGTGATGTCCGACTCTTTGTGATACATGCCAGGCCTCCCTGTCCATCACTAACTCCCAGAGTTTACCCAAACTCAAGTCCATTGAGTTGGTGATGCCATCCAACAGTCTCATGCTCTGTCGTGCCCCTCTCCTCCTGCCTTCAATCTTTCCCAGCATCAGGGTCTTTTCAAATGAGTTAGCTGTTTGCATCAGGTGGCCAAAGGATTAGAGTTTCAGCTTCAACATCAGTCCTTCCAGTGAACATTCAGGACTGACTTCCTTTAGGATGGACTGGCTGTACCTCCTTTAGGATGGACTGGCTGTACCTTTAGGATGGACTGGGACTCTCAAGAGTCTTCTCCAACACCATAGTTCAAAAGCATCAATTCTTCGGTGCTCAGCTTTCTTTATAGTCCAACTCTCACATCCATACATGACCACTGGAAAAACCATAGCTTTGACTAGATGGCCCTTTGTTGACAAAGAAATGTCTCTTCTTTTTAATATGCTGTCTAGGTTCATCATGACTTTTCTTCCAATGAGTAAGTGTCTTTTAATTTTATGGCTGCAGTCACCATCTGCAGTGATTTTGGAGCCCCCAAAATAAAGTCTGCCACTGTTTCCACGGTTTCTCCGTTTGCCATGAAGTGATGGGACCAGATGCCATGATCTTAATTTTCTGAATGTTGAGCTTTAAGCCAACTTTTTTCACTCTCCTCTTTCACTTTCATCAAGAGGTTCTTTAGTTCTTCTTCACTTTTGGCCATAAGGGTGGTGTCATCTGCATATCTGAGGTTACTGATATTTCTCCTGGCAATCTTGATTCCAACTTGTGCTTCATCCAGCCTAGCATTTCTCATGTGATGTATTCTACATATAAGTTAAATAAGCAGGGTAACAGTATACAGCCTTGACGTACTCCTTTCCCAGTTTGGAACTAGTCTGTTGTTCCATGTCCAGTTCTAACTGTTGCTTCCTGACCTGCATACAGATTTCTCAAGAGGCAGGTCAGGTGGTCTGGTATTCCCATCTCTCTCAGAGTTTTCCACAGTCTATTGTGATCCACACAGTCAAAGGCTTTGGCATAGTCCATAAAGCAGAAGTAGATGTTTTTCTGAAACTCTTTTGCTTTTTTGATGATCCAGAGGATGTTGGGGATTTGATCTCTGGTTCCTCTGCCTATTCTAAACCCAGCTTGAACATCTATAAATTCATGGTTCACGTACTGCTGAAGCCTAGCTTGGAGAATTTTGAGCATTACTTTACTAGCATGTGAGATGAGTGTAATTGTGTAGTAGTTTGAACATTCTTTGGAGCCCTCATTGGGATTGGAATGAAAACTGACCTTTTCCAGTCCTGTGCTGCTGAGTTTTCCAAATTTGCTGGCATATTTGGTGCAGCACTTTAACAGCATCATCTTTTAGGATTTGAAATAGCTCAGCTGGAATTCCATCACTTCCACTATCTTTGTTCATAGTGATGCTTCCTAAGGCACACTTGACTTCACATTCCAAGATGTCTGGCTGTAGGTGAGCCAGACACTATGTCTAAAATAGGTCAAGAAATTAAATTCATAAACTCTGATTTTCAAAGTTGTAACAATATTGGACTCATAATCACTGTGATGCTATAGATTAACTACGGCAATAGGAGCTTACTTGTCAGATAAAATGACTATACCAATGACTGAGTTGAAACTAAGTACTGAGTTGGCCAAGTAACTCTTTCTGTGCCATCTTACAGGAGCACCCAATCAAGTTTTTGACCAACCCAACGTTATGCAAAAATGGCACTGTATGTTGCAGCCGCAACATAAGGTGTCTACTTTAAACATACTAAGCAGAGAGTACAGGTCAGGGTGCAACCAAGGCAAGTATGAGGAGACCCTAGTTAAACTAGGGAAAAAAGAGGCTGTGTCATCCAATATAGGTTTCTTCACTTTCACAAAAGATGCATTTGAGCAAACTCTGGGAGGTGAGGGAAGAACAGAGGAACCTGATGTGCTGAAGTCTGTGGGGTCGCAGAGCTGGGCACAACTTAGTAACTGAACAGCAACAACAACACTTCCACAAAGGATGCAACTTTGTCTCACTAGTTTCATCTTTTTAATAGGTTCAACTTACATACTAGGCAATATATAACAAAGATAACTTCATTGCTCCACCAAAAATCAGTGTTTTAACTTTTTCTCATTCTTTCCTTTCCATTATTGAGAATTTTTACTCTCAGAGGAGTTCAATATAAGTATATAATGTCTAAGTAATGTTAAACAGTTTCATACCTCTTTGTAAAGCATTCCATTTTGAATAGTGATGTAAGTGGCCTGAGTTATTTATAAACTTTCTAATCTCTTATTAAAGGAAATAGGTTGGTGGTTTAGCTAACTCTCCAGAGATTCCTAATGCATAGGGTCTTCCCTGAGGACTGCATTGAATTGTCTTTCTTTTGTTTCATCTTGAAAAGCCTTCTTTCAGGTGGCTGTTTGGGGCCCTGTGATCCTGATTCTCTCTGTCATAAATCAATTTTGAGCAGTGCTACTGGGAAAACTTTGAGTGTATTATGCTTCCCAATGTGTACCATACCTTCTCTGAATATAAATTAATTGAGAAATATCCACCCCACTGTCACAGTCACATTGTTTTTTAAGAAGAGCCCCCTCTCTGGAGAGCTGGTGGTGTTCCAAGAAACCCTGGCTTTGGCTTACCTGAGTAAAAGCTACTGCCGGAAATGAAGCACAGAAATTCCATCAGGGGCTTTATCCTCAGAGCAATCCATCACATTGTATGTTGTTTCTGCTCTATGCTACTTGATGTATATCTAATTCTAACCCACTAGACACCATATTTGTGCTTAAGCAGTGTGAGTTGATCATTATAAGAAATCCACTTGCATAAAGCTTAGAAGTTCCAGGCAGTATAAGTTATCCAGGGAACACTTTTTACTCTCCATGTTACAAATTAAAGGGTGCATTTTTCTATTAAATTGAATTTTCTAAGCGAGGATAAGAACTTTGCTCTCAACTAGCAGCCATGGATGAATATTGTTTAGTCGCTAAGTCCTGTCTAACTCTTTGTGACCCCATGGACTGTAGCCCACCAGGCTCCTCTATCTATGGAATTTTTCAGGCAAGAACACTGGAGAAAGTTGCCAAGAAGTTGGACATGACTGAGTGCACTGCACCCACACATGCACATGCATATATATATATATATATATATATATATGCATTTATATATGATAAACATATAGAATTATTTTTTGGCATCTAGTATATATCATGCGCTGTGCTGTGCTTAGTCGCTCAGTTGTATCTGACTCTTTGTGACCACATGGACTGTAGCCTGTCAGGCTCCTCCATCCATGGGATTCTCCAGGCAAGAATTCTGGAGAGGGTAGCCATTTCCTTCTCCAGAGGATCTCCCAAACCCAGGTCTCCTGCATTGCAGGTAGATTCTTTACTGTTTGAGCCACCAGGGAAGCCTCCTAACCCCATGGAGCCATATTAAGTTACAGTATACTCTAATTTTGATGTTAGTCTCTATTATACTCAAGAAATACCTTAGCAACTTTTACTTGAGAATGCATAGGAGTCGGTTTTTTTTTTTTTGCCTTTTTTTTTTTTCAGCAGAATGGAACACTGAAAGCAACTTGATATAAATAAAACTGATTTTAATGCATCATTGTGCTCAAAAGAAAAATAAGTATTAAAATCACCTACTCAACCCCCCTTCCCCCAAACAAGAGAGTAGACAGAATTAATGTATATGAAGATACTGGCTGAGAGAAATAAGTAAACTTGAGAGACCCCAGTGTCTGGGAGCAGATGCCTTTATTAGCATTGCATCTCTTCAGGAGCCCTGGGCCAGAAGCAAAGTGGAAGAATACCCTGAGTCTCACACTTTAATCCAGGGATGCTCAACGGGTGCAAAATTCTCACTGTTCAGCTCTCAAACTTCCCAGTGGAAGACTTCAGTTGTCTCATTGGAATTAGCCTAATGAGTCCCCACAATAAAAGTGCAGATATGAACTCATTACTAACAATTGCCGAATAAGAAACAAATAGTTATGAATAGACTCACAGAAAAAAAATTAACACATTTAGAACCTTAAGATTTTTATACTCTGGAATATAGAAAATATATTTAAAGTAAGTGTACATAAATGTTTACAGAGAAAAAGATGGGACTCATTAAGACGATCATGCAACAGGGGACTATTGAGATGTTTACAACAATATAAATAAAAGCCCAACTTTTTTATAAGCTAAAAGTACATTAAAATATAATAAGGCAAATTTTAAATTAATGGTAAATTAATGGTAAAGTGGCATATAAAGTATGGCTGAAGAGAGAATTGCTGAACCCTGGGGTAGATTGAAAACCCACACTGCCGTTAGACCTGTGGCTTCTGTTAAAGCAACTGGGTTCAGTCTGTCATTTTAGGACATCAGACTTACATGTTTGTGGTCATCTGCTATGCATCAGCAGAAAATTAATACAGGGTATTAGTTGATTGTATGCTTAGTCACTCAGTCATGTCTGACTCTTTGCAACCTCATGAACTGTACCCCACCAGGCTCTTCTGTCTATGGAATTTTTCAGGGACGGATTGCCATTTCCTACTCCAGGGGATCTTCCCAGCCCAGGGATTGAATCCACGTCTCTTGTGTGTCCTGCATTGCAAGGCAAATTCTTTACCACTGCACTACATGGGAAGCCCAAGTTTACATTATAAGATAACTGTAAAATGCCAAACATAAGAGAAGCAACCTAAAAGCTGGCAGACAGTAAACACACATCTCCTGATAACACTGATGTTGGACATTTTATTAGCAATAAATGGAAACATAAAGAGTGTGAATAATAGCTTCAAACTGCCCATAGGAAATAATTTGCAACTTAGAGCTGCACATGGCACAACTCTCTAACAAGAATGAAACAAACATCTTCAGTTTAGCTGGAGTCAAAGAGAATTGTTAACCAGCAAACTTCTCCTTAGGCAATTTTTAAGAATACATGGAAGAAGCTAAATGATCTCAGCAGTATGATCTGAAATAAGAAAAAAAAGATGAACAAAAATTTGATAAAGATAAATATAAACAAACATTATGAATAAAATAACATGAATAAAAATAATGTCTAACCGATATGATTAAAAAATGAACAAAACTAACCTGAATTGTCCACGTTTCCCTGAGGAAGAGTTTGAGCAAAGAGAAAACTCATCTTACAGGCAGATATGAGAGAGATGGTTAATATTTAGTGAACGTCTGATATGTACCAGACACTGTGCATACCTTTTATAAGTTTTATTCAATACTCAAAGCAGCCTTATGCATATACTATTAATAGTATTCCCATTTTGAAATAGAAGAAAGCAAGGCATAGAAAAAGAGTTAGAGTCCAAAATGGGCAGACAGGTCACAGTAACTATACTTTGACTCCTAAATGCTGTCACATCTCAGATGTTTTCAAATGGTCAGCTATAAATTGGCCCTTGCCATTGGTATTGCCATCTACCTCTACAAGGTTTAAATCATATGTTGCTGAAGCTGTCAATTTTCAACAGTCCCTGAAAGAAGTTCCAGGTAGAGAGCAGAAGAGTCACTCTGTGCTCTAGTTAGATATTTTCAGGAGATGATTTTGTGAGCATAGTTATTGCATACCCTCATATCTAGATAAGCACTAAAACCCTTCATGGTGGCTTCTATTCCTTGTGACTAGTGGCAAACTTCTGCAAAAAAAATATGTGCTTGATCACATGTACTCCTTCTTAGCCAAAATTACATATACACTGACTTTTGGTCCTGTCTCTTTTCAACAGTTTCTCAGAGCTATCTGAAACACTGTATCCCAGGCTATAGTGTTCATTTTGTCCCCAATAAAACTTAACTCGCAACTCTCACTTTGTGTATTTTTTTTTTTAACTGACATAGGTAACTTGAAGCATTATATAAGGACTTTCTTATCTTTTATGGCCAGAGGAGGTGGGGGGGGAGTATTCCTAATAGAAGTATTGATAGATGAAATGGAAATATATTTTTAAAATTATCAACTATATGTAAACCAGTCATTTAATTTTAAAGCATTTAGATTATTAAATATTTACCTATACTAGACCAGACCAACTATCTGACAAATGTCAGCATAATAAACACTGCTAAGGGAATGTCATGGTCTAATGGGAATGCACTTCAGCTCTATTATTCTGTATTTGAGTGACTCTGGGTCATCCTGGGGCTTTGACTTTTAAAAATCTTATAAATTGGGTGGATAAAACCAAAAGCTCCACCTATTAGCCACAGGATACAATAACAAAATTAGAAAATAATATTAAAAAATAAGGATTAAAACCATGGGTGAACCCTCTGGGTAAGATAATCATGTAAACTTCTTAAAGATGATCATGCTGTTTTACAGACACAGAAAAAAGCAAAAAGTATTTTTATTTTTTGTTTTTGCCCCATTACATAAAGTCCCAAGGAAAATGGAAGCATCAAATTCATTATGATGTTCTAATTAAGAATGGATTTGTCAGACATCTAATGCTGCTGCTGTTGCTAAGTAGTTTCAATTATGTCCGAGTCTGTGCGATCCCACAGACGGCAGCCCACCAGGTTCTTCCATCCCTGGGATTCTCCAGGCAAGAATACTGGAGTGGGTTGCCATTTCCTTCTCCAATGCCTGAAGGTGAAAAGTGAAAGTGAATTTGTTCAGTTGTGTCCGACTCTTCGGGACCCCAGGGACTGCAGCCCACCAGGCTCCTTGTCCATGGGATTTTCCAGGCAAGAGTACTAGAGTAGGGTGCCATTGCTTTCTTCACAAACACCAAATACTATGGAATAAATAGTAATAGCTTGTATTCATTTTTCATATCTGTGTCTCTTCTTTAGAACCAGAAGTACTTCACTATCCATTTTAAACTTTTATTTTATGCCACACTAAGTACAGTATTTATTAAATGTCTTCTTCCAGAAGCAAACTTAAAAGTGCTCAAAATTTGGAGGCATGGAACACCTAACTCTTCCTTATTACCCTTTAGAGGTGCTATCTGGGACAAAAGGATTTATTCACAACAAATATGCTTGTTCTAGAGGGAAGGAGAGGCTTCCCTGATGGCTCAGTGGTGAAGAATCTGCCTGCCAACGCAGGAGACGTGATTTTGATCTCTCGTCTGGGAGTTAACACCCCACATGCCACGGGGCAACTAAGTCAGGCACCACAACTACTGAAACCCACGAACCCAGAGCCCGTGCTTTGCAACAAGAGAAGCATCACAGTGAGAAGCCCACAAGCTACGACTAGAGAGTTGCCCCTGCTCTCAGCATCTGGAGGAAGTCTGGGCAGCAATGAAGACCCAGCGAGGCTAAAACAATGAATAAAGGGCGCTGGTGCTGCTGCTGAGTCGCTTCAGTCGCGTCCGACTCTGTGCGACCCCACAGTCGGCAGCCCACAGGCTCCCCCGCCCCTGGCATTCCCCAGGCAAGAACACCGGGAGTGGGCTGCCATTTCCTTCTCCAGTGCGTGAAAGTGAAAGGTGAAAGTGAAGTCGCTCAGTCATGTCCCACTCTTCGCGACCCCATGGACTGCAGCCCACCAGGCTCCTCCATCCATGCGATTCTCCAGGCAAGAGCACTGGAGTGGGGTGCCATTGCCTTCTCTGTAAAGGACATACATCTCTACTTTTATATTCAGGGTAATGGCAGAGTTTACTTTTGAAATACGTATGCTACTTATTTATTTATTTTTATTTATTGTTCCAGTTTTCATTGACAGCACAACACCCGACAGCAGTCAATAGAGGAGCACCATCTGCAGTGACTGTGGAAGCAATCATATAACAGAATAAAAGTCGATCTGTTCTTATTATTACGGTATTATTACTGTGAGTCAGTGCCTCAGGACAACTTCAGTGATGCAGTGCCTGCCCCTGCCCAGGCAGGCCACTCTTACCAGCCTCACTGTCCACCTGCTTGCTCTGCACACTCTTGAATCGCATTGCCCTACAAACATACTTGGATTTGGAAATCCTCAGGTCTCTCAGTTTTATGTCAACAGAACGGGAGCAGGTTAAAATGTGTAATAACACCTGAGTAACTTAGAAATAAAATTATGATGCTACTGTTTACATCATGATTAAATAAAAACATACTATTTCAGAAATAGAAGCTGTAGAATTTAAAAAAATCTATTAAGGCCCTACTGAATGAACCAGTCCACCAGTTGGTGATGGTTTCTTATATTGAGTGTGCTTAATATTTATTTTCTTATATTAATTGTGCAAAACAGCTAAATATTCAGATAACTGGAAATCCATATTATTCATTGCTGTTCCATTTTTATATATTTGCAGTGACAACTTCATTTCCAAAATGCAAGTGTACACATTGTTGTTTTACTGCAAAAGTTTGTACTTTCTAGCTACTTGGGATAATTTCAAGATCCTTTATTATCTTACGTTTTCAGAATACTTTGAAAGCTGGAATAAAACACTGAAGGCCTAGGGCAACCAGGCCTTGTCTAAGAAGGGATTTCAAGATGAAGAATTTGCATGGACATTGTAATTAAAATGCACTACATCATTTGAAGAGCAGCTGCAGAAAAAATAGGCATGTCCCTTTAAATAGCTACTCTCAGTTGTAAAAGGGAATTCCAGAGGCTGATGCTGAATTTGTTGTTGTTCAGTCATTAAGTCATATCCAACTCTTTGTGACCCCTTGGATTTCAGCACACCAGGTCTCTGTTCTTCACTATCGCCCGAGTTTGCTCAAACTCAACTCCACCGAGTCGATGATGCCATCCATCTATCTCATCCTTTGTTGCCCCATTCTCCTGCCCTCAATCTTTCCCAGCATCAGGGTCTTTTCCCATGAGTTGGCTCTTTCCATCAGGAGACCAAAGAATTGGAGCTTCAGCTTCTTCTGTATCAGTGCTTCTGTTGCAAATTCCTTCTGTTGAAAAGGTTCTAGGCCCTAATCAGACTTTCAAACCTGGGGATCCAACAAAGGGACTTAGAATGTCCAGAGAATCTGACTTTGAAGGGCAATGGGATTTGATTGCAGAACTTCCACAGGACTGGGGGAAACAGAGAGTCTTGGAGAGTATGAACAAAACTTTGTGAGCACCAAGACCCAGGGGAAAGAAGCAGTGATCAGAGTGAAGTGAGCCAGAAAGAAAAACACCAATACAGTATACTGACACATATATATGGAATTTAGAAGACAGTAATGATGACCCTACATGTGAGACAACAAGAGACACAGAGGTATAGAGTGGACTTTTGGACTCTGAGGGAGAGGGAAAGGGTGGGATGATATGGGAGAATGGCAATGAAACATGTATATTTTCCTGTAAGAAACGAAATGCTAATCTATGTTCAATGTAGGATGCAGGAGGCATGGGGCTGATGCACAGGATGATTCAAGTAGAGGATGGGGGGTGGGAGGTGGGAGGGGGATTCAGCATTGGGAGATTGTGTTCACCTATGGCTGATTCGTGTCAATGTATGGCAAAACAAATACAGTATTGTAATTTAAAAAATAAATAAATTTAATTTAATAAAGGAGAGGTGAAGAAATGAAAAAAAAAAAAAAAGGGCATTTCTAAATACCTGGCAGACTCTGGTGGTTAACTTCTTCAACAGAAACAGAATTTATAATTTGTCATAACCTATTGTTAGTGTATAATGGCATTTGTCCTGATAAATTTGGAACATAAAGACCATTTTTATGGTTGTTAGATTAAAAAAATATTCACCTCAACTCTACCTAGACGAAGACTGATGTGGGCATATGTTTTCAATAAGAACAAGAGAAAATTCTTCTTTATGGTCATTTAGTGACATTAAGTTATTTTAGTATAAAAGAAAAAATTATAAAAGACAGCTATTTATTTTTCATTAATCACCTTCCTGGTCTAATGTAACTTCAATATATTGCTTTCTCCCTTAAATTCTATCTTGTTAATCTATAATTTTCAAAAATATGCATCCAGTTTGCATTTTCTTTCACTTTTCTTGCACAATGTTCTTATACTGAGATCCTTACAGCTTTTCCTGGGATGTTGGCAGGTCAGAAAAGAGACATAAGATAACTGGATCTTAAACAAATTTTATTAAACGCCTTTGTTTTCTCATCAAAATGGACTATAAATAATCAAATAACATGAAAGGACACAGCATCTCTGGTAATTGGGAGGAAGTTTTATTTTTAATATTTTTAAAAAGGATGAATTTTTAAATTTTATTTTTAATTGGAGAATAATTGCTTTACAGTGTTGTGTTGGTTTCTGCCATCTATCAACATGAGTGAACCATAGGTATAGATATATCCCTTCCCTCTGGAACATCCCTCCCACTTCCTACCCCATCCCACCCCTCTAGGTTGTCACAAAGCACTGGTTTTGAGCTCCCTGAATCATATGGTAAATTTCCACTGGCTATCTTATTTTGTACATGGTAATGTATATGTTTCAGTGTCTCTCCCTTAATTCGTTCCACCTCACACCAGTCAGAAAGGACACCATCAAAAAATCTACAAACAAGAAATGCCAGAAAGGGTGTAGAGGAAGAAGAATCCTCTTGCACTGTTAGTGTGAATGCAAATGGATACAGCCACTATGGAGAAGAGTATGGAGATTCCTTAAAAACCTAGGAATAAAACTGACATATGACTCAAAAATTCCACTACTGGCCATATACCTTGAGGAAACCACAACTGACATAGACACATGTACCCCAATGTTCACCACAGCACTGTTTACAATAGCCAGGACATGGAAACAATCTAACTCTCCATCCACAGATGAATGGGCCAAGAAGTTGTGATACATATACACAGTGGAATATTATCCAGCCACTAAAAAGGTAAAATATTTTAAATTTATATAATCACAGTATTAACCTCTAAGATCTGTAATTTATTCTTTTTAGAGCAGACTTTTGTTTGCATTTTGTTTTCCTGAGTTTTTCAACATACATTATTCCTTTTAGGGAAGATTCAGATTCACAGGAAAATTGAGAGGAAGGTACAAGATTTCTCTATATATTCTGCATCACTAAAAAGCACAGCTTCCCTCATAATCAACATCCCCCACCTGAGTGGTACATATTTTGCAATTCATGAAGCTACAATGACCTACCATAGTCACTCAAGGTCCATAGATTTCCCATCATTCACTCTTAATTTTGTATATTCCCTGGCTTCTGTTAAATATATAATGACTTTTTATGGCTGAGCAATATTCCATTGTATATAAGTACCATGACTTCTTTACCCATTCCTCTGTCCATCGACATCTAGATTGCATCTATGTCCTTCAGTTCAGTTCAGTTCAGTTGCTCAGTCGTGTCTGACTCTTTGCAACACCAAGGACTGCAACATGCCAGGCTTCCCTGTCCATCACAAACTCCTGGCACTTGCTCAGACTCATATCCATTGAGTTGGTGATGCTATCCAACCATCTCATCCTCTGTCATCCCATTCTTCTCCTGCCTTCAATCTTTCCCAGCATCAGGGTCCTTTACAAGGAGACACTTCTTCACATTAGGTGGTCAAAGTATTGGAGCTACAGCTTCAGCATCAGTCCTTCCAATGAATATTCAGGACTCATCTCCTTTAGGATTAACTGGTTTTATCTTGCTGCTGTCCAAGGGACTCTTAAGAGTTTCCTCCAACACCACAGTTCAAAAGCATTAATTATTTGGCCCTCAGTTTTCTTTATGGTCCAACTATCACATCCTTACATGACTACTAGAAAAACCATAGCCTTAAATAGATAAATCTTTGTAGGTAAAGACTCTGCTTTTTAAAATGCTGTCTAGGTTGGCCATAGCTTTTCTTCCAAGAAGCAAGAGTCTTTTAATTTCATGGCTGCAGTCACCATCTGCAGTGATTCTGGAGCCAAAGAAGATAAAATCTCTCACTGTTTCATTGTTTTACAATCTATTTGCCATGAAGTGGTGGGGCTGGATGCCATTTTTGTTTTTTGAATGCTGAGTTTTAAGCAAGTTTTTCCCTCTCCTCTTTCACTTTCATCAAGAGGCTTTTTAGTTCCTCTTTGCTTTCTGCCATAGGGTGGTGTCATCTGCATATCTGAGGTTATTGATATTGCTCCTGGCAATCTTGATCCCAGCTTGTGCTTCATCCAGCCCAACATTTTTCATAATGTACTCTGCACTAAGTTAAATAAGGAGGTTGAGAACATAACAGCCTTGACATACTCATTTCCTGATCTGGAACCAGTCTTTTGTTCCATGTCTGGTTCTAACTGTTGCATTTGACCTGCATACAGATTTCTCAGAAGGCAGATAAGGTCTGGCATTTCCATCACTCATTATCAGAGAAATGCAAATCAAAACCACAATGAGTACCACTTCACACCAGTCAGAATGGCTGTGATCCAAAAGTCTACAAGCAATAAATGCTGGAGAGGGTGTGGAGAAAAGGGAACCCGTTTAAACTGTTGGTCGGAATGTAAACTAGTACAGCCACTATGGAGAACAGTGTGGAGATTCCTTAAAAAAACTGGAAATAATACTGCCTTATGACCCAACAATCCCACTGCTGGGCATACACACTGAGGAAGCCAGAATTGAAAGAAACACTTGTACCTCAATGTTCATCACAGCACTGTTTGTAATAACCAGGACACTGAAGCAACCTAGATGCTCATCAGCAGATGAATGGCTAAGAAAGCTGTGGTACATATACACAATGGAGTATTACTCAGCCATTAAAAAGAATATATTTGAATCAGTTCTAATGAAGTGGATGAAACTGGAGCTGATTATACAGAGTGAAGTAAGCCAGAAAGAAAAACACCAATACAGTATACTAACACATATATATGGAATTTAGAAAGATGGTAATGTTAACCCTGTATGCAAGACAGCAAAAGAGACACAGATGTATAGAACAGTCTTTTGGACTCTGTGGGAGAGGGAAAGGGTGGGATGATTTTGGAAAATAGCATTGAACCATGTATAATATCATATAAGTAACGAATCACCAGTCCAGGTTAGATCATGATACTGGATGCTCGGGGCTGGTGCACAGGGATGACCCAGAGGGATGGTACAGGGAAGGAGGAGGGAGGGGGATTCACGGTGGGGAACATGTGTATACCTGTGGTGGATTCATGATGATGTATGGCAAAACCAATAAAATATTGTAAAGTAATTAACCTCTAATTAAAATAAATTAAAAAATGAAAATGCTCAGTTAAAAAAAGTAAAAAGAATTTTCCACAGTTTGTTTTGATCCACACAGTCAATGATAGTCAATGAAGCAGAAGCCTTACTGGAATTCTCTTGTTTTTCTATGACCCAGCAGATGTTGGCAAGTTGATCTCTGGTTTCTCTAGCTTTTTAAAATCCAACTTGAGCATCTGGAAGTTCTTGGTTCACATACTATTGAAGCCTAGCTTCAAGAATTTTGAGCATTTCTTTGATAGCATGTGAGATGAGTGTTATTGTATGGTAGTTTGAGCATTCTTTTAAATTGCCTCTGTTTGGGACTAGAGTGAGAACAAACCTTTTCCCATCTTGTGGCCACTGCTGAGTTTTTCAAGTTTGCTGACATACTGAGTGCAGCACTTTCACAGCGTCATCTTTTAGGATTTGCAATAGCTCAACAGGAATTCCTTCACCTCCACCAGCTTTGTTCTTATTGATGCTTCTTAAGGCAAACTTGACTTCACACTCCAGGATGTTTGGCTCTAGATGAGTGATCACACTACCATTGTTATCTGGGTCACTAAGATCTTTTTCATAGTTCTTCTTTGTATTCTTATCACCTCTTCTTAATATTTTCTGCTTCTGTTAGGTCTGTACCATTTCTGTCCATCATTGTACCCATCTTTGCATGAAATTTTCCCTTGTTATCTCTGATTTTTTTGAAGAGATTTTTAGTCTTTCCCTTTGTATTTTATCATTCTGTGGTAGAGGTGATGGTGGTGATGGCAGCCTTCTTCAACAGGGCTTATGCCAGGACTGTTGTGTTCAGTGCTCCAACAGAGCAGCAGGCCACGTCTTTGCCAGGGCCTCCTGGCCACTCACAGGCATGTCTGGCTGTGTCTCTTGTGGGGGTCACTGCTCCTTTCTCCTGAGTCCTGGCACACACAAGGTTTTGTTTGTGTCCTCCAAAGTCTGTTTCCCCAGTCCTATGTAACATTTGGCGGCTCTATGGTGGGGTTAATGGTGACCTCCTTCAAGAGGGCTTATGCCATACCTACCCAACAATATTGCATAGGAAGCTGGAATGTTAGGTCCATGAATCAAGGTATATTGGAAGTGGTCAAACAGGAAATGGCAACAGTGATGTTGACGTTTTAGGAATCAGTGAACTAAAATGCACTGGAATGGGTGAATTTCATTCAGATGACCATTATCCATTACTGTGGTGAAGAATCTCATTAAAAAAATGGAATAGCCCTCATAGTCAACAGAAGAGTCTGAAATGCAGTACTTGGATGCAATCTCAAAAATGACAGATGATCTCTGTCTATTTTCAAGGAAAGACATCCAGTATCACAGTAATCCAAGTCTATGCCCCGACCAGTAATGTTGAAGAAGCAGGAGTTGAGTGGTTCTATGAATATCTATAAGAAATTCTAGAACTGACACCCAAAAAGTTGTCCTTTTCATTATAGGGGACTGAAATGCAAAAGTAGGAAGTCAAGAGATACCTGGAGTAACAGGCAACTTTGCCCTTGGAGTACAAAATAAAGCAGGGCAAAGACTAATAGAGTTGTGCCAAGAGAATGCACTGGTCATAGCAAGCACCTACTTTCAACAAGACAAGAGAAGATTCTACAAGTCTACACGTGAGCATCACCAGATGGTCAACACCGAAATCAGATTGATTATATTTTTGCAGCCAAAGATGGAAAAGCTCTAAACAGGCAGGAAAAACAAGACCACAAGCTGACTACAGTCCAGATCATGAATTCCTTATTGCCAAATTCAGACTTAAATTGAAGAAAGCAGGGAAACCCACTAGACCATTTAGGTATGACCTACGTCAAATCCCTTATGATTATACAGTGGAAATGACAAACAGATTCAAGGGATTAGACCTGATAGACAGATTGCCTGAAGAGCTATGAATAGAGTTTCCTGACATAGTACAAGAGGCAGTGATCAAGATCATTCCCAAGAAAAAGAAATGCAAAAGGTGAAATGGTTGTCTGAGGAGACCAGATAAAAATAACTGAGTTATTTTTATTTCTCAGTTATTATAATTTCTGAGTTATTTCTCAGTAAGAAGAGAAGTGAGAGGCAAAGGACAAAAGGAAAGATATACCCATTTGAAGGTAGAGTTCCAAGAAATAGCATGGAGATATAAAAGGCCTTCCTCAGTGATCAATGCAAAGAAATAGAGGAAAACAATAGAATAAGAAAGACTAGAGATCTCGTCAAGAAAATTAGAGATACCAAGGGGATATTTTATGCAAAGATAGGCACAATAAAGAACAGAAATGGTATGGACCTAACAGAAGCAGAAGATATGAAGAAGAGGTGGAAAGAATACACAGGAAAACTATACAAAATAAGATTTTAATACCCAGATAACCATGACAGTGTGATCACTCACCAAGAGCCAGATATCTTGAAATGTGAAGGCAAATAGTCCTTAGGACATATCGGTATGAATAAAGCTGGTGGAGGTGATGGAATTCCAGTTGAGCTATTTCAGATCCAAAGGATGATGATGTTAAAGTGCTACACTCAATATGTCAACAAATTTGGAAAAGTCAGCAGTGGCCACAGGACTAGAAAAATTCTGTTTTCATTTCATTACCAAAGAAAGGCAGTGCCAAAGAATGTTCAAAGTACTACACAACAGCACTCATCTCACATGCTAGCAAACTAACGCTCAAACAGGCTTCAACAGCATGTGAAACAAGAACTTCCAGATGTTCAAGCTGGATTTAGAAAAGCCAGCAGAATCAGAGATTCAGCAGAAGTGAAGAGGAACTAAAGAGCCTCTGGATGAAAGTGAAAGAAGAGAGTGAAAAAATTGGCTTAAAACCCAACATTAAAAAATCTAAGATTATGGCATCTGTTCCCATCATTTAATGGCAAATACATGGGGAAGCAATGGAAACAGTGAGAGACTTTATTTTCAGGTCAGTTCAATTCTGTTCAGTCGCTCAGTCATGTCCGACTCTTTGCAACTCCATGAATCACAGCACGCCAGGCCTACTTGTTCATCACCATCTCCCAGAGTTCACTCAGACTCACGTCCATCAAGTCCATGATGCCATCCAGCTATCTTATCCTGGGTTGTCCCCTTCTCCTCCCGCCCCCAATCCTTCCCAGCATCAGAGTCTTTTCCAATGAGTCAACTCTTCACATGAGGTGGCCAAACAACTGGAGTTTCAGCTTTAGCATCATTCCTTCCAAAGAAATCCCAAGGTTGATCTCCTTCAGAATGGACTGGTTGGATCTTCTGCAGTCCAAGGGACTCTCAGAAGTCTTCTCCAACACCACAGTTCAAAAGCATCAATTCTTCAGCGCTCAGCCTTCTTCACAGTCCAACTCTCACATCCATACAAGACCACAGGAAAAATCATAGCCTTGACTAGATGGACCTTAGACGGCAAAGTAATGTCTTTGCTTTTCAATATACTATCTAGGTTGGTCATAATTTTCTTCCAAGGAGTAAGTGTCTTCTAATTTCATGGCTTCAGTCACCATCTGCAGTGATTTTGGAGCCCAAAGAAATAAAGTCTGACACTGTTTCCAGTGTTTCCCCATCTATTTGCCATGAAGTGATGGGACCAGATGCCATGATCTTTGTTTTCTGAATGTTGAGCTTTAAGCCAACTTTTTCACTCTCCTCTTTCACTTTCATCAAGAGGCTTTTAGCTCCTCTTCACTTTCTGCCAAAGGGTGGTGTCATCTGCATATCTGAGGTTATTGATATTTCTCCCAGAAATCTTGATTCCAGGTTGTGTTACTTCCAGTCCAGTGTTTCTCATGATGTACTCTGCATGTAAGTTAAATAAGCAGAGTGACAATATACAGCCTTGATGTACTCCTTTTCCTATTTGGAACCAGTCTGTTGTTCCATGTCCAGTTCTAACTGTTGCTTCCTGACCTGCATAAAGGTTTCTCAAGAGGCAGGTCCGGTGGTCTGGTATTCCCATCTCTTTCAGAATTTTCCACAGTTTATTGTGATCCACACAGTCAAAGGCTTTGGCATAGTCCACAAAGCAGAAGTAGATATTTTTCTGGAACTCTCATGCTTTTTCCATGATCCATGATTCCATGTTGGCAATTTGATCTCTGGTTCCTCTGCCTTTTCTAAAACCAGCTTGAACATCAGGGAGCTCTTGGTTCATGTATTGCTGAAGCCTGGCTTGGAGAATTTTGAGCATTACTTTACTAGCATGTGAGATGAGTGCAATTGTGCAGTAGTTTGAGCATTCTTTGGCATTGCTTTTCTTTGGAATTGGAATGAAAACGGACCTTTTCCAGTTTTGTGGCCACTGCTGAGTTTTCCAAATTTGCTGGCATATTGAGTGCAGCACTTTCACAGCATCATCTTTCAGGATTTGAAACAGCTCAACTGGAATTCCATCACCTCCACTAGCTTTGTTTGTAGTGATGCTTTCTAAGGCCCACTTGACTTCACATTCCAAGATGTCTGGCTGTAGATGAGTGATTACAGCATCATGATTATCTGGGTCATGAAGATCTTTTTGTATAGTTCTTCCATGTATTCTTGCCACCTGTTCTTATTATCTTCTTCTTCTGTTAGGTCCATACCATTTCTGTCCATTATCGAGCCCATCTTTGCATGAAATGTTTCCTTGGTATCTCTAATTTTCTTAAAGAGATCTCTAGTCTTTTCCATTCTGTTGTTTTCCTCTCTTTCTTTGCACTGATTGCTGAAGAAGGCTTTCTTATCTCTTCTTGCTATTCTTTGGAACTTTGCATTCAGATGCTGATATCTTTCCTTTTCTCCTTTGCTTTTCGCCTCTCTTCTTTTCACAGCTATTTGTAAGGCCTCCCCAGACAGCCATTTTACTTTTTTGCATTTCTTTTCCATGGGGATGGTCTTGGTCCCTTCTCCTGTACAATGTCAAGAACCTCATTCCGTAGTTCATCAGGCACTCTGTCTATCAGATCTAGGACCTTAAATCTATTTCTCACTTCCACTGTATAATCATAAGGGATTTGATATAGGTCATTCCTGAATACTCTAGAGGTTTTCCCTACTTTCTTCAATTTAAGTCTGAACTTGGCAATAAGGAGTTCAGGATCTGAGCCACAGTCAGCTCCTGGTCTTGTTCTCATTGACTGTATAGAGCTTCTCCATCTTTGGCTGCAAAGAATATAACCAGTTTGATTTCGGTGTTGACCATCTGGTGATGTCCATGTGTAGAGTCTTCTCTTGTTTTGTTGGAAGAGGGTGTTTGCTATGACCAGTGCATTTTCTTGGCAAAACTCTGTTAGTCTTTGCCCTGCTTCATTTTGCATTCCAAGGCCAAATTTGCCTGTTACTCCAGGTGTTTCTTGACTTCCTACTTTAGCATTCCAGTCCCCTATAATGAAAAGGATATCTTTTGGGGGTGTTAGTTCTAAAACGTCTTGTAAATCTTCATAAAACCATTCAACTTCAGCTTCTTCAGCGTTACTGGTTGGGGCATAGGCTTGGATAACTGTGATATTAAATGGTTTTCCTTGGAGACGAACAGAGATCATTCTGTCATTTTTTGAGATTGCATCCAAGTACTGCATTTCGGACTCTTTTGTTGACCATGATGGCGACTCCATTTCTTCTGAGGGATTCCTGCCCGCAGTAGTAGATATAATGGTCATCTGAGTTAAGTTCACCCATTCTAGTCCATTTTAGTTTTCTGATTCCTAGAATGTCGATGTTTACCCTTGCCATCTCTTGTTTGACCACTTGCAATTTGCCTTGATTCATGGACCTGACATTTGAGGTTCCTATGCAATATTGCTCTTTACAGCATCGGATTTTGCTTCTATCACCAGTCACATCCACAGCTGGGTATTGTTTTTGCTTTGGCTCCATCCCTTCATTCTTTCTGGAGTTATTTCTCCACTGATCTCCAGTAGCATATTGGGCACCTAATGACCTGGGAAGTTCCTCTTTTGGTATCCAATCATTTTGCATTTTCATACTGTTCATGGGGTTCTCAAGGCAAGAATACTGAAGTGGCTTGCCATTCCCTTCTCTAGTGGACCACATTCTGTCAGACCTCTCCACCATGACCCGCCTGTCTTGGGTTGCCCCACAGGAATAGCTTGGTTTCATTGATTAGACAAGGCTATGGTCCTAGTGTGATTAGATTGACTAGTTTTCTGTGAGTATGGTTTCAGTGTCTCTGCCCTCTGATGCCCTCTTGCAACACCTACCATCTTACTTGGGTTTCTCTTACCGTGGGCGTGGGGTATCTCTTTACAGCTGTGCCAGCAAAACACAGCCACTGCTCCTTACCTTGGATGAGGGGTATCTCCTTACTGCTGTCGTTCCTGAACTTCAAAGTGGGACTTTATTTTGGGGGCTCCATAATCACTGAAGATGGTGACTGCAGCCATGAAATTAAAATGAGTATTCAATAGAAGGACTGATGTTGAATTTGAATCTCCAATATTTGTCCACCTGATGTGAAGAACTGTCTCTTTGGAAAAGCCCCTGAACTAGGTAAGATTGAAGGTGGAAGAAAGGGATAATAGAGGATGATATGGTTGGATTGCTCTACCAACTCGATGGACATGAGCTTGAGTAAGCTCTGGGAGCTGATGATGGACAGGGAACCCTGGTGTGGTTCACTCCATGGGATCACAAACAATCAGACATGACTGAGTGACTGAACTGAACTGAACTGAGAGACAGCTTTATCTTTCAAAACTCCACTATTCAGACATTTACAAAACCTAAAATTTTATTTTAAAGTCTTGGCAAGTGTGAAGGTATGTTTCTTTAGTTGCAGTTGGAGGAAATGCTGATATAATAGGCATTTTTAGAGGTTTACAGTGTACTAAATTATATGCTAACCATTTTCTTGCATTATCTAATTTAATTTAAAAACATCTTTGGGCAATGTTCAAATGCTCTTTCATAGTTACAGGTGATGGAAGAGAGGTAAGCATTAAGATATTTCATTCCTACTTTTATGTGCTATAGTATTTACATATGAGAATTGAATGCATTTGTTCAAAAGGTTTTATTGTTCCAGTTAGTGACTATCTACATATTTTCTTTTTCCATAGGGTAATGCAAATATTTTAGAGTTGACCTAATTCTCAAAGATTCATGATGCTACAACTATAGCAGTACATAGGAAGTTTACGTGGTCATCCTTTCAAAGGCTGTAGAGTCTTTTTCATATGAAAATGTCTTATATGCAGTTTAGATTTTCTGTGTGAATATAATTGATTGATCACACTCAACTGTTTTCTTTATCTTCTAAAATCCCAATAAAATAATAGCATGTCATTAAAAGTTATGAATTTATGGTGAATAAATCTAACATAATGATAGCTTATGGTGAACAGTGTTGGATTCTTGATCTCCAAAGAAGATTTAACTTCGGGACCAGGGACCAGGGACCAGGGACCAGGCTTGATCACTCAAGAGCTTTTGTATAGCAGAGTTTTCTTAAAGTGGAAAGGGGCAGAGAAAGCTTTTGACATAGACATCAGAGAAGGGATGGAGAGTGTCCCCCTCACTAGTGTTAACAAGGGAGTTATGTATTTTTATAATTGGTTATTATGATAAATAAAAAGAATGTCTCAAGATTGTAAAGGTCTTATGAGACCCATTCCCACAATATACATTTTAAGATAACAGGATATGTCAGAAGATTTTCAGGAAGGAGAAACGTGTCCTCAAGCAGGATATATTATTATTATAATCCTTACTAAGCAATGAAGAAAGAAACATTTTTCCTTACCTCCTCCTTGAGAATTCCAGACACCTATCTCCTCCTGGAGTGCTCCAGACCCCTTTCTCCTCCTCAGGGACCTGGACTTCTTATCAACCTGCCTAGGATTTAACTCAATAAGAATGATTGCATGAAAAACTTCAGTTAAATCAGACCATAGTAGTTGTATATTATATAAAGATGAAATTCAGATATTGCCCCCTAGATGAAATTCTTCATATGAAATTAACCTGGTTAGCAAATAATAGCGATAAAAACAGGAAGAAAAGAGAGAAAGCAGATGGACTTCAAGGAAGTTGCAAGCTATTGAATCAGATTGACCTGCATAGGAGACCCATGGAGCAGTTCACCTACTGGTAATGAAAATGAAATCTATACTTAGCAAGGTCAGCAGCTGTCACCTCATTCTGAGCTTTAAGAAGTCTGATGATACACGTGTGACTCACACTTAGAAGAGGATCTAGTGGCACAGCAGTAAAGAATCTGCCTGCCAATGCAGGAATCATGGGTTCAATTCCTGGGTCAGGAAGATCCCCTGGAGAAGAGAATGGCAACCTGCCCCAGTATTCTCACCTGGAGAATCCCATGGACAGAGGAACCTGGTGGGCTACAGTCCATGAGGTCAAAAAGTTGGACAAGATTTAGCAACTAAAAACAGCAACAGCAAGTTGTACATAAGAGTAGCAACTAAGGCACCAGGTCATGAAAGATTTGGTCTAGAATGTTCCTAAAGCATGATGCAGCTCAGAAAGCAGAAACCCATAGTTTAAACCTCAAGGATGCCACATGGGAATCAAAAACATAGCAGTAAATTCAAAAGGATTGTTGAAATGTTTCGTAGGAGGGATTTTGTTCCCTCTCAGACTCACACACTGCATGACATTCCAGTAATAACTCCCAAGTAAGATAACTTAAGAGTTTGTTCCTGGAAAAGGTGACGGTTCCAAGGAAAGTGATGTGAGTGGTGGCATTCAGGCTTCCCTTTGAAACCTCACTTCTAGTCTTCCCTATTAAAGCCAAGATGAAGGTGCATACTGAAAGCTGCCAACCAGCCTTTCATTTCCTTATCCTTATGTCAGAATAACGGAGATGGAGAAAGCAATGGCATCCCACTCCAGTACTCCTGCCTGGAAACTCCCATGGACAGAGGAGCCTGGTAGGCTGCAGTCCATGGGGTCGCTGAGTCAGACACGACTGAGCGACTTCACTTTCACTTTTCACTGTCATGCATTGGAGAAGGAAATGGCAACCCACTCCAGTGTTCTTGCCTGGAGAATCCCAGGGATGGCGGAGCCCAATGGGCTGCTGTTTATGGGGTCGCACAGAGTCGGACATGACTGAAGTGACTTAGCAGCAGCAGCAGCAGCAGCATGTCAGAATAATGAGTAAAACACCTCTTAACATCTGATTTAAGTTATCACCATGTGTTAGCAGATTCAAACTATTACACATAGAATGGGTGAACCACAAGACCCTACTATACAGAAAAAATTACACAGGGAACTACATTGAACATCCTGTGATAAACCATAGAAAAGAATATAAAGAAGAATATACACATGTGTATAACTTGATCACTTTCCCATATGGCAGGAATTAATACAGCATTGTAAATAAACTATATTTCAATAAAAATAAATTAAAAAAATTATCACCGTGAAAAATTACCACAGGAAACAGATAGTAAAAGTGATATAAAGAATAGAAAGCAAAAACAAAAAGATATCCTAATGCATGCTCACAGAAATGTGAGAACCATTACATCCATTCAAATAACAAAGCACCAATCAGGGAATAAACCAAATAAAAAAATTATAAATAAATTTCCAAAATAATATTTAAAATTTGTTCAGTGACCTTAGAAAACATAAGGAAGCTTTCCAAATGCTTTAAATAGAAGTCAGAGAAATAAAATACAAAAGAGATACACAGTATTAATGTATAAGGCCATATATCTGAATAATAATATCTCTGTTCTAGAGATATAAAATATTAGAAAATTGCATAAGCTTTTACCACCAAAAAGCAATAACTTTCTTAAGAGTTGTAGTACAGATGTGTATACTAAAGGACCTGGTTAATGAATGAAAAATAAACTCACCAGAGTATAAGTTCGCAGAATTTTAAAATGCTAACTGCAAAGAAAGAAGTTAAGGCATCCAGAGAAGAAAAATAAAGTAATTTAGAAAGTTTAACAGTGGAATAAAGAGGTGCATATGTGTGTGCTTGGTCACTTCAGTTGTATCTGACTGTTTTATGACTCCATGGACTGAAGCCCTCCAGGCTCCTCTTTCTATGGGATTCTCCAGGCAAGGATACTGGAGTGGGTAGCCATTCCCTTCTCCGGGGGATTCTCCTGACCCAGGGATTGAAACCAAATCTTCTGCACTGCAGGCATGTTCTCTACTATCTCACCACCAGGCTGACTATAACACATTAACTAAATGCAAAACCACAGGTACAATGATACTTCCAAGACTGACCAAGAAAAGGCCAAAAGGGGCAGGGGCCAATTCCTGGAATTCCTTGCTCCTTCTCCAAAATAATTTCAATAATCCTCCCACTCACTGGCCTAGAAAATTGCCCAGACTCTAAATACTAACCACTCCCTCACCTCAGGGTGATCTTGCCTTCTGAGATGAACCATACTCTATCTGTGGATATCTAAGTGTGTATCTCTTTTAATAAACCTGTTTCCCTTTACTATGGCTTGACTTCTTGAGTTCTTTCCTATGAGAAGCCAAAGACCCTCACTTTGTGGCCCATCCCTGGGACTCACAGGGGACCTAGGATGTGACCATCCTCTCATGCTCTATTTTCCTACAACTTAAATACATCATCAATACTAAAACTGATTCATAAGTAGGATTGTAATGATGTTGGGGTATGTTATGCTGCTTTCTATTTCTCTCTCTCTCTCTGTTTCTAAGGAAACCTGAAAAGCTAGATAAAATCCATGTTTGTAAATCCACAAGGAAATAAGAAAGATCTAACAAGACAGTGATGAATTATAGAGCAAGATGCTAGAATGTGTGCTTTGTGGCCACAAACAATGTGCTAAAATATTAATGTGAAGCTGAATAAATTAGACGGGGTTAAAAACTGCAGGTTTATTCTCTATTTAAGGTCAACAATCTCCACTTTTGACCCTTTTGAGGTTTTTATTTTCTCATTTCATTTAGCAAGTCTCTAAGCTATTGATTTCCAGTCACTTTCCATAATTCTAAAAGCTGTTTCCTAAACTAAGAGAAGGTCAATTGATCAGAAAATTATTTAAACACACTCAAGACATTCTAGTTTTATTTCTTTAAATATATGCACTTTAATAAGTTGGCCCCCTTAGATTTGCATATTGGACAACCACAAATTATAGGAGTTTATTCCTAGAATGAAAAAGAAAACACTCTCAGGTCCTCCATCCCATTTTCAGAGAATAACCTTCACAATTATTTAGGAAGTACACCAAGCTCTTGCTCCCCAACCTTCTGGTGGAGCCTTTTAAATTTGGGTCACAGTTAATTGGTTCATGTGAACACTCCTCAAGTCAGGCTAACCAGAATCCTGCCCAGGTTGTCTCCTTGCAAGATTCCAACTCAGCAGATAAGAGGTTTTAAAGTAGAGAATGTAAACCTATGTTCTTCTGACTGCCTTATTCTGGTTCGTGGTTTGAAATAAATAAATCAACTTGAGTGTGTGAAATAAGAATGAGGCAAACACTCAGAAGGAAGGAGAAAGGGTGGGGGGAAGAGAGAGAATTCCAATAGGAATTGACTCAATTCTGATTTTTCCAGATTCGTTACTATTTCCTTGGTCTATGATTATGCACAATATTTTGTAATATTATTAATATCTTTGCCTCCTTTCTAAATTGACTTGACTTGTTTTGTGTTCTCATAAAAGAAAGCCAAGTATTTCAAAGTTTTATTTTTTGTGGCATCTTTGTCAGGCTTTGGTATTAGGGTGATGGTGGCCTCACAGAATGAGTTTGGAAGTTTACCTTCCTCTGCAATTTTCTGGAATAGTTTCGGTAAGATAGGTGTTAGCTCTTCTCAAAATTTTTGGTATAATTCAGCTGTGAAGCCATCTGGACCTGGGCTTTTGTTTGCTGGAAGATTTCTGATTACAGTTTCAATTTCCATGCTTGTGATGGGTGTGTTAAGATTTTCTATTTCTTCCTGGTTCAGTTTTGGAAAGTTGTACTTTTCTAAGAATTTGTCCATTTCTTTCAAGTTGTCCATTTTACTGGCATATAATTGCTGATAGTAGTCTCTTATGATTCTGTGTATTTCTGTGTTGTCTGTAGTGATCTCTCCATTTTCATTTCTAACGTTATTGATTTGATTTTTTTCTCTTTGTTTCTTGATGAGTCTGGCTAATGGTTTGTCAATTTTATTTATCCTTTCAAACAACCAGCTTTTTGCTTTGTTGATTTTTGCTATGGTCTCTTTTGTTTCTTTTGCATTTATTTCTGCCCTAATTTTTAAGATTTCTTTCCTTCTACTAGCTCTGGGGTTCTCTATTTCTTCCTTTTCTAGTTGCTTTAGGTGTAGAGTTAGGTTATTTTTTCTTGTTTCTTGAGGTATGCCTGTATGGCTATGGACTTTCCTCTTAGCACTGCTTTTATAGTGTCCCACAGGTTTTGTGTAGTTGTGTTTTCATTTTCATTCATTTCTATGCATATTTTGATTTCTTCTATGATTTGTTGATTATTCAGAAGGGTGTTGTTCAGCCTCCAAATGTTGGCATTTTTAATAGTTTTCCTCCTGTAATTGAGATCTAACCTTAGTGCATTATGGTCAGGGAAGATGTTTGGAATAATTTCATTTTTTTTTTTGAATTTATCAAATTTAGATTTATGGCCCAGGATGTGATCTATCCTGGAAAAGTTTTCATGTGCACTTGAGAAAAGGTGAAATTCATTGTTTTGGAGTGAAATGTCCTATAGATATCAATGAGGTCCAACTGGTCTATTGTATCATTTAAAGTTTGCATTTCTTTGTTAATTTTCTGTTTAGTTGATCTGTCCATAGGTGAAAGTGGGGTATTAAAGTCTCCCACTATTATTGTGTTATTATTAATTTCCCCTTTCATGCTTGTTAGCATTTATCTTATATATTGTGGTGCTTCTATGTTGGATGCATATATATTTATAATTGATATATCTTCTTCTTGTATTGATACTTTAATCATTAAGTTGAACTTTACAAACATCCTGGAATGTGAAGTCAAGTGGGCCTTAGAAAGCATCACTACAAACAAAGCTAGTGGAGGTGATGGAATTCCAGCTGAGCTTTTTCAAATCCTGAAAGATGATGCTGTGAAAGTACTACACTCAATATGCTAGCAAATTTGGAAAACTCAGCAGTGGCCACAGGACTGGAAAAGGTTAGTTTTCATTCAAATTCCAAAGAAAGGCAATGCCAAAGAATGCTCAAACTACTGCACAGTTGCACTCATCTCACATGCTAGTAAAGTAATGCTCAAATTTCTCCAAGCCATGTTTTAGCAATATGTGAACCGTGAACTTCCAGATGTTCAAACTAATTTTAGAAAAGGCAGAGAAACCAGAGATCAAATTGCAAACATCTGTGTGATCATCGAAAAAGCAAGAGAGTTCCAGAAAAACATCTATTTCTGCTTTCTTGACCATGCCAAAACCTTTGACTGTGTGGATCACAATAAACTGTGGAAAATTCTGAAAGAGATGGGACCACCTGACCTGCCTCTTGAAAAATCTGTATGCAGATCAGGAAGCAACAGTTAGAACTGGACATGGAACAACAGACTGGTTCCAAATAGGAAAAGGAGTATGCCAAGGCTGCATGTTGTCACCCTGCTTATTTAACTCATATGCAGAGTACATCGTGTGAAACGCTGGGCTGGAAGAAGCACAAGGTGGAATCAAGATTGCCAGGAGAAATATCAGTAACCTCAGATATGCAGATGACACCACCCTTATGGCAGAAAGTGAAGAGAAACTAAAAAGCTTCTTGATGAAAGTGAAAGAGGAAAGTGAAAATTTGGCTTAAAGCTCAACATTTAGAAAACGAAGATCATGGCATCTGGTCCCATAACTTCATGGGAAATGGATGGGGACACAGTAGAAACATTGCAGACTATTTTTTGGGCTCCAAAATCACTGCAGATGGTGACTGCAGCCATGAAATTAAAAGAAGCTTACTCCTTGGAAGAAAAGTTATGACCAACCTAGATAGTATATTGAAAAGCAGAGACATTACTTTGCCAACAAAGATCCATCTAGTCAAGACTATGGTTTTTCCAGTGATCATGTATGGATGTGAGAGTCATACTGTGAAGAAAGCTGTGTGAAAAAGAATTGATGCTTTTGAACTGTGGTGTTGGAGAAGACTCTTCAGAGTCCCTTGGACTGTAAGGAGTTCCAACTAGTCCATTCTTAAGGAGATCAGCCCTGAGATTTCTTTGGAAGGAATGATGCTAAAGCTGAAACTCCAGTACTTTGGCCACGTCATGTGAAGAGTTGACTCATTGGAAAAGACTCTGATGCTGGGAGGGATTTGGGGTAGGAGGAGAAGGGGACGACAGAGGATAAGATGGCTGGATGGCATCACGGACTCGATGAACGTGAGTCTGAGTGAATTCCGGGAGATGGTGATGGACAGGGAGGCCTGGCATGTTGCGATTCATGGGGTCGCAAAGAGTCGGACACAGCTGAGTGACTGAACTGAACTGATAAGCCGAACTTTAGCCAATGCAGTAATTAATGCTACATATATCTTTTTAAATTTTTTTATTATTTTTAATACTTTATTCTACATTACAATACTGTATTTATAAAGTAAGTTTTTCAGAAATGGACAGTATTTACCCTAAGGCTCAGAAGTACAACATAGGATATTATTTTAATTATCTCAAAAGAAGAAATAAAAAGACCTCTATAATTAATGACCCAGATAAGTGATGGTGTGATCACTCACCTAAAGCCAGACATCCTGGAAGGCAAAGTTAAGTGGACCTTAGGAAGGTTCACTACAAACAAAGCTAGTGCAGGTGATGGATTTCCAGCTGAGCTATTTTAAGTCCTAAAAGATGATACTTCACTCAGTATACTACAAAGTGGCCACAGGACAAGAAAGACAGTGCCAAAGAATGTTCAAACAGCTGCACGATTGAACTCATCTCACCCACCAACAAAGTAATGCTCAAAATTCTCCAAGTCAGGCTTCAACAGTACATGAACCAAAAACTTCTGGATGTTCAAGCTGGATTGAGAAAACACAGGGGAACCAGAGATCAAATTCCCAACATCAACTGGATCATAGAAAAGGCAAAAGAGTTCCAGAAAATCATCTACCTTGGCTTTACTGACTATGCCAAAGCCGTTGACTGTGTGGATCACAACAAAGTGTGGAAGATTCTCAAAGACATGAGAATACCAGGCCACCTTACCTCCCTCCTGAGAAATCTATATGTAAGTCAAGATGCAACAGTTAGAACTCATCACAGAACAACAGAGTGGTTCCAAACTGGAAAAGGAGTATGTTACAGCTGTATATTGTACCCTGTTTCTTTAACTTATATTCAGAGTACATCATGCAAAATGCTGGACTAGATTAAGCATAAACTGGAATTAAGATGGCCAGGAGAAATATCAATAAACTCAGATATGCACATGACACCACTCATGGCCAAAAGTGAAGAGGATGAAAGTGAAAGAAGAGAGTGAAAAAGGTGGCTTAAAACTCAACATTCAAAAACAAGGATTATGCCATCTGGTCCCATCACTTCATAGCAAATAGCTGGGAAAACAGTAGAAACAGTGAGAAACTTTATTTCCTTGGACTCCAAAATCACTGCAGATAGTGACTGCAACCATGAGATGAAAAGATGCTTGCTCTTTGGAAGAACTGCTATGATCAACCTAGACAGAATATACTTTGCTGACAATGGGCCATCTAGTCAAAGTTATGGGTTTTCCAGTAGTCTTGTATGGATATGAGAACTGGATCAAAAAGAAAGCTGAATGGTGAAGGATTGATGCTTTTGAAGTGTGCTGTTGAAGACTCCTCTTGAGATCCCTTGGGCTTCAAGGAGATCAGATCAGTCAGTCTTAAAGGAACTCAGTTCTGAATACTGATTGGAAGGACTGATGCAGAAGCTCCAATACTTTAGCCACCTGATACAAAGAACTGACTCATTAGAAAAGACCCTGATGCTGGGAAAGATGGAAGGCAAGAGGAGAAGTGGATGACAGAGGGTAAGATGGCTGGATGGCATCACCAATTCAATGGATATGAGTTTGAGCAAGCTCCAGGATTTGGTGATGGACACGGAAGCCTGGAATGCTGCAGTCCATGAGGTTCCAAAGAGTTGAACACAACTGAGAGATTGAACCAAACTAATAGTTATTAATATCAGAAATGCTTTTTCATTTAACATTATTATATGTCAAGAATCTCTATGTTGACCTATATTCTGTTTCTCTAGTCATGATTTGCCTTATTATACTTAATACTACTAAGTCGTTTCAGTCGAGTCCGCCTCTGTGCGACCCCCATAGATGGCAGCCCACCAGGCTTCCCCATCCCTAGGATTCTCCAGGCAAGAACACTGGAGTGGGTTGCCATTTTCTTCTCCAATTCATGAAAGTGAAAAGTGAAAGTGAAGTCGCTCAGTCGTGTCTGACCCTCAGCAATCCCATGGACTGCAGTCTATCAGGCTCCTCCATCCATGGGATTTTCCAGGCAAGAGGACTGGAGTGGGGGTGCCACTGCCTTCTCCATCAGAGAGACTAACCAGACCCAAACCCCAGGCCTGCAGGGCCTCGGATGCACGGGTCTGGCCTCCATGGAGATTATACTTAATAAAATTAGCAAAATACACACTTCCATAAAATAGTTTAAAATAGCTAGTTCTGAGATTTCAGTCCCTGAATATTGGCTCCCAGTGTTCCAAATTACAAAATTCATTCACAAAACCTGAGATAAAATGTCAAAGGTACATGAACAATTATCTGTGACATTTCATTTGTAGTTAAGTCTACAAATTGTTCATGATGAAGTCTTGAGGAAGATGCTTAAATGTCAAATACTAGGCTTCTGGTTTCCTTATTAATTCTTCTCTGACTCATATTTTTTAATATTTGCTATCTTCTACCATTTGACATTTGACACTTTAAACTTTTAATTCAGATTTAGCAATTCAGAAAGATAAAAGAATAGTGCATACATTGAGAACTGACCTAAAAATCTAAGATGAATACATTGTTTGGTCATAATTTGATTCATTCAGTCTCACCTATTAAAGAAAATTGAAACAATCAACTGAGTTTTAAAATATATAATGAAAAAATTATATTGATATTCACAATTCAATTGGAATATGGCTTTTTAACTTGTTTCCCTAGCTTTAAGCATTCCCTGTGGAAGTCACATTTCACTGGCTAACAGATAAAGTTTGGTAAAATTAATTGCTGCTGAAACATTAAGTATTTTTGACAATCACCATCTAATGTCCATCTCAGAAAAATGGCATGCCTTACTAATTTCTGGACAATGAAACTTCATTATTTTGTTAAGGTTATTCTGTTAAGAGTTTCCCAAGTTAAGGATGGAGATAACTGTATTGTTCTAGAACAGAAAAGAATAGCTTAATGCTTTTACACTTTGCTAAATTTATTACAAGTATTTACTTCAAAATGAAGATCTTATTTTAGAGAGTACTAAAGAAAATAATTTGTAAGTTTATATAGGAATATAGCATATAAGAAATATAAAATATCCTATATATGTATATGACATTTTGATTCACTAGTTAACAGTTTATGTTAATAATTCAGTATAATAGGCTTTCCACTTGAAAAAATAAGGCTTATTTCATCATGTATACTAAATTATTTCTAATAAGCTAATATTCTAAATGTAAAAATAAAATATAATAAGAATCCTTAGAACTGAGGAGAAAGTTTTAAGCAAGATAGGAAAACCAGAATTTATAAAGGAAAAGAATGTCAGACAGACTCCATAAGTATTAGAAATTTCAGCATGACAAAGTTCACACTAAGCAAAGCGAAAAGACAAATGAAAAATTGCAGAAAATGATTTTCTTCATGTGATAGCAGCAAAAAAGCATGAAGTCACCTCCACACAGAGAAATGCTCAAATTAATCAGAAAACATCCAGCAAACAAAACAAAGAAAAACCTGGACATTTGTTAGTGCTGTGGCAGAAGCGTTAAACCTCAATTTCAAAATGCACAAGTAAAATATCCAGTATTTTAAAATGTAGATGGAAAAATGTATTTGCACACACACATTTCTTAGTATATTTGGTAATTTTCATTTTCTCAGATTTCACTATTTCCAGTTTCTCCTTTTGTTTTCCTCTCTACATGTCTCTTCCCCACCCCCTTATAATTCTCCTCAGTTCTGTTTCAGCATTGGCAATTCCTTTGTTTAAGTGGCAGAGCAGAATATTGTTAACAGACCTATGTTGATTCCTTTACATTCTTATAAAGAAATAAATCATAATTTTTATTATACTAAATACATAATTGACAGGAACTGAGATGATTTATGCTAAATGCCAGAATGAGTGTACTTTACAACAATTCATACGACAGCAAATTTTTACTCTTGAGCATCAAATTACTGGAACTAAAGTGTCTGTGAGGGCTTTGAATTTTGGGGAGTTTCTATTACTGTTTTACATTAACATTGATGTACTCGATGGTATCAGGCCATCCGTCTGCCAGGAGGAACTCGGCCAAATGAGACAGAACCTTTAACTGGCCCTTAGTCTTGTTTCCTTCTCATTTTTTCTCCTGGAGTCTGCTCAGCTTCTGAGTTAAGGATGAGATAACATGAGCTTGTTTCATCTTGTTTAGTTCAGACTGACATATGCACACAAGCATGCATGTGCACACACATGCACACACGCACACACATGCACACACCATGCCCACACACACACACACACACACACACACACACACACGAGGTTTTACTCAGAGTGAGGTCATGCTTTCTTGCTAACTTGTCTTCAATTCTCTTTAGGAATATATTTCAAGTCTGAAAAATGAGTATTTAGGTAAATAAGTATTTAACTTTTAAATAAGTATTATTGACACGAGTTTCTCCTCTTGAATATTTTTGGGGTGTTTTTTAGTAATCAATATAGAAAATTTTAAAACATGCAACTTGCATGTGTGTTCACTTGTGTCCAACTCTTTGTGCCTCTGCCAGACTCCTCTGCCTATAGTTTTTCTCAGGCAAAAATGCTGGAGTGGGTTGCAATTTCTTTCTCCAGGGGATCTTCCTCACCCAGGGGTCGAACCTGCATTTCCTGCCTTAGCAGGTGGATTTTTACCACTAAGCCACAAGGGAAGCCCTAGACATGTGGAATATTTCTCTAAATTTGGAATTTATGTTGCTTTATAGAATTTCCTTGGTAATGGTAAAAAAATGTAAAATATTGAAAAAAATTTACAGCCTCTTGCTGCATGAATGTGCAGAACATTCATTGGTAATTCTTGTAACTTTCTCAAATTTCTTTAGAAATGGAATAATTATTATTCCATTTTGGGGAGATACACTTTAGAAAGAATTTTTCAAAAGTACCATCAATCACATGAGCAACATCAAATGTATACTTTCAACTTGGCTTAAGAGTTATTAACATTTAACTGCTTATACAGCTTATATCCCATGGATATATACCTCTTGTTTCTACTTATTAATAAAAATATTTCTGATCAGGTATTTCTGAGTCACCTGTTAAATGTTAGATAAAATTCCAATACTACTGATATCAGAGACAAAAAAAAAAGGGGAAAAATGTGGAAAGTTCAGATATAACTCATGTTAAATTACTTTTAGAACTTTAAGATGTTTCTTGATTCAGTCCAACAGGTATATATTTTTGAGTACTAAACTCATCCTCTTTAATCTCCAAACTCTCACACACTTTTCTTTGCTAAAATATTGTTTTTAATCATGCATACAGATTCATGTGTAATTTTTCCCTCTATCCATATTTCCATGATCTACTCCTGGAAAACTGAATGATATAGTTTTGGATATATTTATTTCTGTTATTTCTTTATTCAAAAACAAAAGTATTCATTCTTTTTCCTTAGTAAGAAAGAAAAAGGGAGGAATGAGTTCCAAATAGTTGGCACGTAAATGCTGACCCAAAGCGAAGTGGTATACAAAGGAAATCAGAAGTCCAGGGTTAATATGAAGTATTTGAATCAAGCTGATGGGTTTTGAAGGAGCCAATACAGAAGGTGAGATTATGGCTAAAGTCAGGCTAAAGAATGCTTGAAGTTAGGAAAGTGAAGCAGTTTTGTGAGGTAAAATATCTCTCTGTGTGGCCATGGCCTGCATATTAGAAGGTAAATGGGAGATGATTCTAGAAAAGATGAAGCAAAATAATGAAGTAGGAGGACATGTGCTCATCTTCCGCAAGAACTCGAAAACTGCAGTTTGCTGCTGAACAACCATCAACGGAAGAATGTTAAAGTGAAAGTGAAAGTGAGAGTGACTCAGTCATTTCCGACTCTTTGAAACCCCATGAACTAAAGAGTCCATGGAATTTTCCATGCCAGAATATGGAGTGGGTATCCCTTCCCTTCTCCAGGGGATCTTTCCAACTTAGGGATCAAATCCATGTCTCCCACATTGCAGATGGAATCTTTACCAGCTGAGCCACAAGGGAAGCCCAGAAAAATGTTAGATCCCACCAAAAAAGATACCTTACGTCCAAGGGCAAAGGAGAAGTCCCAGAAAGCTTGTAAGGTGGGCAAAATCACATTTTGAATCAAACTCCATACCACCAGAGACTCTCAGAAGGCTCAAACAAAACCTTGTGCACATCAGTACCTAAACACTCCACAGAGACTGAACCAGACCTGCCTTTGAATGTCTTCTGTGGAGTTTTGAGTCAGCAGTGGCCTGCCAAAAGGGCAGGGAGTCTGGGTTCAGCAGACCTGGGTCATACAGAGTGTGGCATAAGCCCCCTTGGAGGAGGTCACCATCAACCCCACCATAGAACTGCCAAGCAGATGACCCACAGTCTACAGAACAATTATACCAAAAAATCCTCACACTGTCAAGAAAGTTATAGGACTCACAATAGGGGATCCGGCAAAAGGACTGTGAAACCCCAGGGAATTTAACTTTGGAGGCCAGTGGGATTTGACTACAGATATTGCACAGGACTGGGAAAACAGACTCTTAGAGGGCACAAACAAAAGCTTGTATACACCAGGATCCAGGAGAAAGGAGCAGTGACCCCACAAAAGACTGGCCAAGACTTGGCTGACAGTGTCCAGGAGTCTCTGGCAGAGGCATGGGTTGACACTGGCCTGCTGCATGGTCAGGGACACTGAATACTTCAAGTCCTATTGAAGAAGATCCCCATTATCTTCATTGCTCCTACTATACTTTGGTCTCAGGTCAAAAAACAAAGTGGGAACACAGTCCTGCTAATTAATAGAAAATTGCATTAAAGATTTACTGAGCATGGCCCCCATCCATCAGAACAAGACCCAGTTTCCCCTCAGTCAGTCTCTCCCATCAGGAAGCTTCCATAAGCCTCTTATTCTTATCCATCAGAGAGCAGACATAATGAAAACCACAATCACAGAAAATTAATCAAACTGATCACATGAACTCTTTGCAACCCCATGCAACAGGCCATGGAGTTCTCCAGGCCAGAATATGGGAGTGGGTAGCCTTTCCCTTCTCCAAGTTAACTTCCCAACTCAGGGATAGAACCTAGGTCTTCCACATTGTAGGCAGATTTGTTACCAGCTGAGCCACAAGGGAAGCCCACATGGGCCACAGGCTGTCTAACTCAATGAAACCATGAGCTGTGTCATGTAGGGACACCCAAGACAAATGGTTTATAGTGGAGAGTTATGGCAAAAGTAGTCCACTGGAGAAGGGAATGGCAAACCACTTCAGTAGTCATGCCTTGAGAATCCCATGAACAGTATGAAAAGGCAAAAGAATATGACACTGAAAGATGAACTCCCCAGGTCAGTAGGTGCACAATATGCTACTGGAGAAGAGTGGAGAAATAACTTCAGAAAGAATGAAGAGCCAAAGTGAAAGCAATGCTCAGTTGTGGATGTGACTGCTGATGGAAGTCAAGTCTGATGCTGTAAAGAACAATATTGCATAGGAACCTGAAATGTTAGGTCCATGAATCAAGGAAAATTGAAAGTGGTCAAACAGGAGATGGCAAGAGTGAACATTGACTTTTAAGAAATCAGTGAACTAAAATGGACTTGAATGGGCAAATTTAATTCAAATGACCATTATATCTACTACTGTGGAAATAATTCTTAGAACAAATGGAGTAGCCCTTACAGTGAACAGGAGTCCAAAATGCAGTACTTGGGTGCAATCTCAAAAATGACAGATGATCTCTGTTTGTTTCCAAGAAAAAAACATTCAATATCACAGGAATTCAAGCCTGTGCCCCAACTAATGCTGAAGAAGCTGAACTTGAAAGATTCTATGAAGACAAACAAGATCTTCTAGAACTAACACACACATACACACACACACACACACACACAATATGTTTGTTTCATCTTAGGGGACTGTATTTCAAAAGCAGGAAATCAAAAGATACCTGGAGTAACAGGCAAATTTGCCCTTGGAGTACAAAATGAAGCAAGGCAAAGGCTACCAGAGTTTTGCCAAGAGAAAGCACTAGTCATAACAAGCACTCTCTTCCAACAACACAAGGATCTACACATGGATATCACCAGATGGCCAAAAGTGAAATCAGATTGATTATATTCTTTGCAGCCATAGATGGAGAAGCTCTATACAGTCAGTAAAAACAAGACTGGGAGCTGACTGTGGCTCAGATCTTGAATTCCTTATTGCCAAATTCAGACTTAAATTGAAGAAATCAGGGAAAACCACTAGATCATTCAGGTCTGACCTAAATCGAATCCCTTACATTGGAAGTGGCAAACACATTCAAGGGATTATATCTGTTAGACAGAGTGCATGAAGAACTATGGACAGAGGTTCCTGACATTGTTCAGGAGGCCATGATCAAGACATCCCCAAGAAAAAGAAATGTAAAAAGGAAAAATGGTTGTCTGAGGAAGCCTTACAAAAAAACCTAGAAAAGAAGAGAAGCTAAAAGGCAAAGGAGAAAAAGAAAGATATACACATCTGAATGCAGAGTTCCAAAGAATAGTAACGAGATAAAACAAAGGCTTTCTCAGTGATTCATGGAAATAAATAAAAGAGAAGGATAGAATGGGAAAGACCAGAGATCTCTTCAAGAAAGTTAAAAATACCAAGGGAGCATTTCATGCAAAGAGGGACTAAATAAAGCACAGAAATGGTTGGACATAACAAAAGCAGATGATATTAAGAAAAGGTGGCAAGAATACTCAGAAGAACTATACAAAAAACATCTTCATGACCCAGATAACCACAATGGTCTGATCACTTATCTAGAACAAGACAGGCATTGTAGAATGCAAAGTCCAGTGGGCCTTAGGACACATCACAATGAACAAAGCTAGTGGAAGTGATGCAATTCCTGTTATGTTCTTTCATATTCTAAAAGATGATGCTGTGAAAGTGCTGCACTCAATATACCAGCAAATTTTGAAAAGTCAGCAGTGGCCACAGGATTTGAAAAGGTCAGTTTTCATTCCAATCTCAAAGAAAGGTAAGGCATGGGCCAAAGAACTAAATAGGCACTTCTCCAAAGAAGACAGACGGATGTTAACAAACACATGAAAAGATGCTCAACGTCACTCATTATCAAAGAAATGCAAATCAAGACCACAATGAGGTACCATTTCACACCAGTTAGAATGGCTGCGATCCAAAAGTCTACAAGCAATAAATGCTGGAGAGGATGTGGAGAAAAGGGAACCCTCTTACACTGCTGGTGGGAATGCAAACTAGTACAGCCACTATGGAAAACAGTGTGGAGATTCCTTAAAAATTGCAAATAGAATTGCCTTATGATCCAGCAATACCACTGCTGGGCATACACACTGAGGAAACCAGAATTGAGAGACACATGTACCCCAATGTTCATTGCAGCACTGTTTATAATAGCCAGGACATGGAAGCAACCTAGATGTCCATCAGCAAATGAATGGATAAGAAAGCTGTGGTACATATACACAATGGAGTACTACTCAGCCCTTAAAAAGAATAAATTTGACTCAGTTCTAATGAGATGGATGAAATTGGAGCCGATTATACAAAGTGAAGTAAGCCAGAAAGAAAAACACCAATACAGTATACTGACACATATATATGGAATTTAGAAAGATAGTAATGATGACCCTCTATGTGAGACAACAAAAGAGACACAGAGGTATAGAATGGACTTTTGGACTCTGAGGGAGAGGGAGAGGGTGGGTTGATTTGGGAGAATGGCATTGAAACATGTATACTATCTTGTAAGAAATGAAGCGCCAGTCTATGTTCAATACAGGATACAGGATGCTTGGGGCTGGTGCACAGGATGATTCAGGGAGATGATATGGGGTGGGAGGTGGGAGGGGGTTTTGGCATTGGGAGATCGTGGACACCTGTGGCTGATTCATGTCAATGTATGGCAAAACAAATATAGTATTGTAATGTAGAATAATGTATTAAAAAATAAAAAAATGAAAAAAAGAAAGGCAAGGCAAAAGAATTTTCAAGCTACTGCACAACTGCACTGATCTCACATGCTAGCAAAGTGTTCAAATTCTCCAAGCAAGGCTTCAACAGTACATGAACTGAGAACTTCCAGATGCTCAAGTTGGATTTAAAAGGCAGAGGAACCAGAGATAAAATTGTCAACATCCCTTGGATCATTGAAAAAGCAAGAGAGTTCCAGAAAAACATCTACTTCTGCTTTATTGTCTATGCCAAAGCCTTTGACTTTGTGGTGCACAAAAAAATGTGGAAAATTCTTAAAGAGATGGGAATACCAGACCACCTTACCTGCCTCTTGAGAAATGTATAGGCAAGTCAATTAGCAACAGTGAGAACTGGACATGGAATGATGGACTGGTTCCAAATCAAGAAAGGAGTATGTCAAGGCTGTATGTTGTCTCCTGCTTATTTAACTTACATGCAGAGTCAGTTCAGTTCAGTTCAGTCACTCAGTAGTGTCCAGCTCTTTGTGACTGCATGGACTGCAGCATGCCAGTCCTCCCTGTCAATCGCCAACTCCTAGAGTTGATTCAAAGTCATGTCCATTGAATCAGTGATGCCATTCAGCCATCTCATCCTCTGCTGTCCCCTTCTCCTCCTGCCTTCAATCTTTCCCAGCATCAGGATCTTTTCAAATGAGTCAGCTCTTCACATCAGGTGGTCAAAGTATTGGAGTTTCAGCTTCAACATAAGTCCTTACAATGACTATTCAAGACTGATTTCCTTTAAGATGTACTGGGTGGAGTGCAGTACATGGTGTTGCCAAGAGTCAGACACATTGCACGAGTGGAGTGAACTGATTTCAGGACAATGGCTCCCCAGATGGCTCAGTCACTAAAGAGTCCACCTGCAATGCAGCAGATGCTGGGTCAGTAGGATCCCCTGGAGAAGGAAATATCAAGCCACTCCAGTGTTCTTGCCTTGGAAATCCCATGGGAAGAGGAGCCTGACAGGCTACACTCCATGAGGTCTCAAGAGTTAGACACAAATTAGTGACTAAACCACAATTTCAGAATAAGACTTCAAAACAAGACATAAGGGCTAGAACTTTCATTTCTAATTCTCAGAACTCCAGCAAGTTCTTGTAAGAGATGAGTAGGGGAACAAGCAAAACAGCAGATGTATTCATCATTCTATCATCTGTTATTAATTCCCTGAAGACAAAGCATTTCTGCCATGTGGGCGTCTTGTGAAAGAATTACTTAGGAAGATAGAATTTGCTATAAGAAAACGCACACTAGCATTTTAATGTGGTTATACTATTTTAGAGTTAAATACTTAGCTCTTAGGGAAAGGCCCTCAGTCTGTACCATCACATGAGTCAGTCTGGACCAATTCAACTGAATACATTTCTAAGATGCTGAGTCTGATCAGCCCTAGGTCAATTTTCTCAAGCACTTTTCTTTATCTAAGAGGTAACATTGGGCAGCTGTAACTTTCTGGTCCAAAGGGAAATCAATGAACCTTTTTATTTTAAGTTTCCTCTGCAGCACATCATTTTAAATGTAGTTCCATCAAACTAACAAGGGATGGAATTTTAAATGGCTTCATGCATATCAACTGCCTTAGAGCAGTCCGTAGGGTCTTCTCCACCATTAGTTTGAATGCACGGCTATGCTTTAGTTCTTTTTCGATACTACTGAAATCCCTATCTGATTCCAGTATAATCTCACACTTTTATCAGCAGGGCAGTGTGATGAGAAGACACCCAGCTGTACCGTTCAACTCACACTTAAAAGGGACTCTGGCCCATTTACATTTTTAGAATTTTTGAGATGATAACACTTACTGTAAAATGATAGTTTGGTTATTTGTAGAAGCATTGACATGACACCTAAAAAGGAATGTTTTATTTTCCTGTATTTAAATGTATGTCTCAGAAAAGAATTCATATTCTTTAAGGGGGAGTGCTTAAAGAGTCAGACACGACTATCACAACACTTTTTTCTCTGAAAGTAGGTCAGAAGTAATTTATATGCACTCTTGTGAAATGCAAAGAAAATATTTCTGAGTAATTTTGCAAATGAAAGACATATTTAAGATTAATACACGGTAGATTAAAACTCAATTTTAATTTTCCTAAATCTATTAGCTCTTTATTATAAGCACTCAATATGTATACAAATTTGAGCCAACACATTTAATTCCAGCAGACTGCAGCTTTTATAGTTGAAGAACTGTGGGTTATTTAAGTGAAGTCTTATGTGTGAGCAAAGCTTTAACATATTGTCAACCATATTTGCTGTGTTGTGTTCAGATACTCAGTCGTGTTCAACCTTTGCAATCCTGTGGACTGTAGCCCACCATGCTCCTCTGTCCATGGGATTTCCCAGGCAAAAACACTGTAGTGGGATGCCATTTCCTCCTACAGGGGATCTTCCTGACCCAGAATTGAATCTGTGTCTCTTGGTTCTCCTACAGTGACAGTCAGATTCTTTATCAGTGTACTACCTGGGGCTTCCCTAATCTAACAACAGGAACTAATAAAATCATATAATTTAGTTGATGAATGTGAATTATTTCTATCTTGAGCAATTGTTAGCACCAATGTGAAATATAAAATACCTTGGGTAGGTGTCATTCATTTTCCTCATGCACATCTCCTGGTTTACTTCAAGACCTCAATTCTATTGTCGGAGAGGCAGTCATTTTCCAGCTTGCCCTAATTATGTTTGTGGGCTTTGACAGGTAGAGCAAATAGTGTTGCTTTTTTTGTGGGGAAAAAAAGGCATAAAAAGAAAACTAGATCGTGCCAAAGCATTAACAAGAACCAATAACTATGAACTATGAGAATGTGCAGAGGGTACTTTGAATAGGATTATCACATCTCTGTAAGGTTTTTCTAAGTAAGATAAGATTTCTGGAGTAGAGAGAAGAATTGAGGCCTCTAGTGAGCTGAGTGCCTTGTATTAAAATTTTTAGTTATTTATTTTAAATGTAGATATATAATTTTAAAATGTAGATATATAATAGAGAAGAACAAATCTGCATCTATGTTGGATCTGTTTCCTTAACTTTTGTATTCCAATGCCTTTGCTACAAGTTTGGAATGTCTACAGTCTGAAATATACAGGACAGTCCATTTTCAAGGCTCTGATCTTCAAAGATATGGCACTTTTCCATTCATATAGAGATAAGTTGCAGAACAAAAGTAATATTTGTCTTGTCAGAGGTTTACAGGCACAGTGTGACCTGACCTATGTGGATAGCTGCAAGAATAAAGGATTCCAACCCCAAGAAGTCTGCAACAACTAACCACACCCTCTCCACTTTTTAGCATTAAAAAAAATACTAATCTAGTTGGTTAGTCCTGTCTGACTCTTTGGGACCTTGTGGACTGTAGTCTGCCAGGCTCCTCTGCCCATGGAATTCTCCAGGCAGGAATACTGGAGTGGGAAGCCATTTCTCTCTCTATGGGATCTTCCCCAGTGAGGGGGCTGAACCCAGATCTCCCACATTGCAGGTAGATTCTTTACCATCTGAGTCAGCAGGTAAGCCACCTCCTAAAATATATCCAGAATGCTAACTCGGGAAACGGTTCTTTGGGACACTAGTGCTCCCTCCAGGGCTGTGCACATGGGGGCCCTGGAGTCTGCTCTCTGGGTGAACACAGCTTGTTGCCCTTTGCTGCTGGCTTTGTATTCACGGTCCCCAGTTCTCTGTGGTCACATGCCAGGTGGGTATTAGAAAAATAAGTCCCTCTTGGGGGTTCACATCTTTCACAGGCTGCTGTCTTCTTGTGCATTTTGTGGAGTTTCAGAGAATATCTAAAAGCATTGAGAGGCAAAACTGAGAGTTCTCTATCAAATATTATTCCCTCATAAGTTTAGCTGGCTGCCAATCTACCCATTTCTATTGAGCTCCGTGTCTGTGTGAACACATACAAAGGTCCTGTGTGATTTTTTTGGTAAACTTGATAACTCCTGCACTAGACTGTTCTCAGTTCATTCTCCTCTTGCAACATAGTGGTTGTTGTTTTGTGGCCATCCTAACAGATTTCAGATGACTCTCTCCAACCAAGTTCAGACATTAGCATTATTATAGAAAGACTCCTGGAGCTGAATTTGAGGGTGAGCAGTGTGACTGGAGTAACAATTTGACCACCTCATGCATAGACAACCTCAGATGAATGGCACTGAGTCATTTTCCTAACTAAATTTAAGCAACAGACAGACAGTAGATTGGCTCATATAAGAGTCTAGTCTTATATGTCTGCCTGATGAAATGTTGATATTATTATATTATACATATAAATTATAAAACTTTGTAAGTCACCATCTTTATATATTTTTTGGAAGTATCAGATCAAAAAGCAAAATGAGAAAAAAATGTATTTCATTAACTTCAAAATACAAAATAAAAGAAATATTCTCTCACCAATACCCAAGAAGACACAGGTATCACTCAGTTTTCAAGGGCAACTTAGAAACTAACAAAAGAAATAAGCCCATTATTATATAAAACACAGTCCATCATAGTAAAGGCTAAAAATAAAATATAACACAATCTTCCTGCTGCTTCCAAAAAATTAAGCATAGAACAAGGAAATTTGAAGATGTGTTCTCCCAGCACAAGTTTTAGAAATAAAAGTTGCAATCTTAGCTGGTTAACTGATATAAATTTCCTCTGGAATTAAAATCCTAGGAAAATAACCTCAAATTTTATAGGCCTTATGCAGACCTTATGTTTCTCATAAGCTGAGACTTGATAAGTCTGTCACATAACGTCTTATGTGAAATAAAGTAATGAAGAATGTATTTTATTAACCATAACTATTTAAAATCTATTCTACAATTACATAGTTTGACACAAAATGATAACTTACAATGGTGCCTTAGATTCTTTAAAAGGTCTTTAAAGCCCTAAACTTGCCTCCATCACAATTTTGTATGTACTCATCCACTCCTATTCTAAACTCTATGATGAAAGGAAATTCAGGTTCTGACCTCATGATTAGTACTTAAACAGAAAAAAAAAATAGCCAACTCTGATTTAGTTTGGAGTAGTAAAAACCAAGGTGGGAAATGATACCTGATGTTAAATAAACAGAGGTAACTACACACAGACATACACACATTCACTCCCAACTGATTAAGTTATACGTAGTCCTGAAGGATTACAATAGCCTGGAATGGCCAGAGTGACTAGATGACAGTTCAGAGTAGGAATACAAAAGTAGGTGTATTTGAGAAACAGACTCACAGACTCACAGTCTTAAGGTTGCTGGGCGAGGGGAGGGGATAATCAGGGAGTTTGGGATGGACATGTACACGCTTACATTTAAAATGGATAACCAACAAGGGCCTACTATAGAGGACAGCTAACCCTGCTCAATGTTATGTGGCAGCCTGGTTGGGAGTGGAGTTTTGGGGGAATGGATACATGTATATGTATAGCTGAGTCACTCTGCTATGCACCTGAAGCTATATTCCCATATAAAATAAAAAAAGTTTAAAAAGAATATTTGATAGCAAACAAGTGAAAACCATTGCAGATAAGAAAAAAAAAGAGCATGTGACTTTTGAGAAATATCAGTGGTGACTGTTACAGTTAAACCCTGAATATTCTTTGGAAGGACTGATGCTGAAGCTGAAGCTCCAGTATTTTGGCCACCTGATGCTATGAGCTGCCTCATTAGAAAAGACCTTGATGCTGCAAAGATTGAAGGAAGGAGGAGAAGGGACAACAGAGGATAAGATGTTTGGTTGGCATCACTGACTCAATGGACGTGAGTATGATCAGGCTTCTGGAGATGGTGAAGGATAGGGAAGCCTGGCTTGCTGCAGTCCATAGGGTCACAAAGTTGGACATGACTGAGAGACTGAACAAAAACACTCATAAATAGTATGGGTTTGGGCAATTAATTTTTATAAAAAAATAGACTACAAAAAAATGTTATTTGCTGAAACCCTTCTAGGAGTTTGAGGTTTGGGGGCATGAGCCACCCATCTCTTTCCATCAGTTCAGTTCAGTTCAGTTCAGTCACTCAATCGTGTCCGACTCTTTGTGACCCCATGAATCGCAGCACTCCAGTCCTCCTTGTCCATCACCATCTCCAGGAGTTCACTCAGACTCATGTTCATCAAGTCCGTGATGCCATCCAGCCATCTCATCCTTTGTCGTCCCCTTATCCTCCTGCCCCCAATCCCTCCCAGCATCAGAGTCTTTTCCAATGAGTCAACTCTTCGCATGAGGTGTCCAAAGTACTGGAGTTTCAGCTTTAGCATCATTCCTTCCAAAGAAATCCCAGGGCTGATCTCCTTCAGAATGGACTGGCTGGATCTCCTTACAGTCCAAGGAACTCTCAAGAGTCTTCTCCAACACTACAGTTCAAAAGCATCAATTCTTTGGCACTCAGCCCTCTTCACAGTCCAACTCTCACATCCATACATGACCACAGGATAAACCATAGCCCTGCAATAAACCTTTCCACATCCAAACCCCAGAATTTTGGTTTGTTTAGCCTCACAGTGCATTGGGCACAGGAACTTGCATTCGGTAACAGTGATGTTCCACTTGTGATAGTAAGATCTCAGAAACACAGCTGCACTCAGCTGTATAAGGGACTGAAAAATCTTGGCTGTAGTTTCTCTGTCGTAGAATGAGCTAAAGCGATCATTATTGATGAAGAAATCAACACATATGAGAGGTCGTTAATTAGTTCCTCGCTAGACTCAATATTCCTTTCCTCAGGTTATCTGTGCATACCTTTCTCCCATGCAGAACATATTCCCAGCCTCCCCAGCAGCAGAAATGCATGGGTTCATGCATCAAGCTAGTATAACACAGATTTCTGTGTCTCTGGTTGATAAAAAATTCTCCAGCAAACCCAGGTTGGGTCCCAACGACCTGTGTTACCATTTAATAGACACAATATCTGCTCATCTTACAGTGATTAGAATGAGTATGTATACAAAAGGAAAACTGCCAATTGTACTTTCTACATATTAAAGGGAAAAAAGGAAAAACACAGAGTTGATGAAATCCCTGACTCAGCAATGAAGTACATTTCTTGGTCACACTTTTTCAAAACCATTGGCCCTTCTCTTTGTATATATCTTTCTTGGCCATGATAGTATAGTGGTTAGTACTTTGTGTTGTGAATACAACGTTATTGTTCGGTCTGTCTATTTCATAAGCTTTGCCCCAAGGTTGAATTTTTATTGTGCAATTATCCTCATGGCCATATCTGAAATGGGTGACTTTGATGTCTTCCCCCTGGGACTTGCAAGTTTTGTAAACCTTTTGGATGGTGTGGGTGTGAGGTCCAGGCAGGTCAGCCATATTGTTTCTTTGATAATATTTTTTTTCTTTTTAACACTTATGACCTTTCTATTCATTTTCCCCCTAACTTTGTTTAATTTATGATTAAGCTGGGTCTACATTGCACTGAGCAGGGGCTACTCTTTAGTTATAGAGCACAGGCTGTAGAGTGCAGCCTCGGCAGTTCTAAAGCATGGGCTTAGTTGCCCCACAGCATGTGGGATTTAAATTCCCAGACCAGGGATCAAATCCTTGTCCCTTGCACTGGCAGGTGAATTCTTAACCACTGGACATCTTCTTAACCATCAAGGACATCTTGTTTTTTCTACTTTTTGATTCTTTTTATGAATATTTTGTCACTTTTATCTTCACTTCTCTTTAAGGCCTGTAGTTTACCAGTGGAAAATTTGAGATCATCTGAAACATTGGAAATAACACCTGAATCTGGTCTTTCTAGGTCCACAAGATCATGAACATGGTCTGATTTTCAAAGCTGCCACAGTTCATCACTCTCAGGAAGGGGAAAGAGATGTGATAATATGTAATTTATTTTTAGACAGTGTATGAATATCATTTCTGCTCATTTTCTATTAAAGGGAACTTAGCAACACAGCAAATCTCATTTGAAAGCAAGGCTGGAAAATTTATTCTTTATCTGTGCGGCCACGTGCACATAATTTAGGGGAATATTAGGCAGCATGTTCGGAGAAGGCAATGGCACCCCACTCCAGTACTCTTGCCTGGAAAATACCATGGTCAGAGGAGCCTGGAAGGCTGCAGTCCATGGGGTTGCTAAGAGTTGGACACTACTGAGCGACTTGACTTTCGCTTTTCACTTTCATGCACTGGAGAAGGAAACGGCAACCCACTCCAGTGTTCTTGTCTGGAGAATGCCAGGGACGGGGGAGCCTGGTGGGCTGCCATCTATGGGGTTGCACAGAATCAGACATGATTGAGTGACTTAGCAGGAAGAGCAATAGTAGGCAGCATGCTACAGCTGACACCTAAGTTACTCTTTTTTGTTTTTTTCAGTCTATAGATTTTGAAGGATGGATATTTTTGGAACAAAGTGGAAAAAGATTGTAACATTATAATGTATATCTTTAAATTGCATTTTAATGTTTTTTTCAATTATCTCTGGTGTGGCAATATATCAAGATTTCAGTTTTATTGTAATCTGGAGCAATAAAATGTCTGTAAAAGATGAAAAATGGATCTTCATTAGTGACTTAATTGACATTCACTAGATCACTACTGAGGATGCACATTTCTCATGTTTATTTGACTTTGGTGTGCTATTGATATATTCCTTTTGGTTTGCATGGGATATTCATATAGGATAGTGATTTTTGTCTGTTATCAATAGATTTAATTGTGACTTTATGTAATTGGTTATATTTTATTTCAAAGTATCAAATTACTAAGTCTTCCTTTTTTTTTTCTATAACATCTAAATTAAAAGGTCTCCCCTTATTTAAAGTTTGCTACATAATATATTCTGCTTTGACTGATTTATTGGATTAAGATCTATATAGATTTTACCTACAGATTGTGAGTCATTTACTGCAATGTCATGATTAATTTATTCTATATTTGATGACAGAAGTATCTTGGCTCCTTTTATATTTATTCAGGTAAGAAATGAGGTATCCTCAGGCTCCAAGTTGGCTCTTACTCAGCATATGTGGTCACTCTACTCTCAGCTTCTTATCTTTCATTTTAAAATATAATGAATAAAAACTACTTTAAATACAATATTAGAAGGCAGAATTTTGTATATAACACTGACTAAAATTCCCAGAACCAGTTAGCTTTCAACAGATCCATCAGGGAGATTCTAAGATCCACCATTTGAATGAAAATAGAAATTGGGCCAAGATTATTTATACTCTTGTCAGCATTTATAAAATTAAACTTACAAAAGTCATTTATATTTACTATTGAATGTAGGAAAAAAGAGAACAACAGTCAGAAAAACAAGTTATGGCAATCCTGCCTCATAGAACGTCAATTCAAACACAAATTGTTTACTATTATATTAGATGTGTTACTTACAGTCTAGTGGTTGGTTTCTTTATATTTAAAAGTGGGTCATAAGAGTAAGTTCATTGCATGCTTCAGATAAGGACTAAATAAATAAATATTTTTAAGTTATCTGTGAACTTTTTCTGGCACATGTGCTAGTTTTTAATATGCAGGCATCACAGAGATTGATCACAGAGATTTAAATTTAAAAATATAGGCAAAGATTGTGTATGACACAGGGACCTCAGCCTTGTGCTCTGTGATGACCTAGAGGGATAGGATGGGAGGCTCAAGAGGGAGGGGTTATATGATTATGACTGGTTCATGTTGATATGTGCCAGAGATCACCACAGCAGAATAAAGCAATTATCCTCCAAATAAATAAATAAAATCAGGTGTCACAGAGATTGGTTTGTAAATCCTAGTCCTAATACTCAATAGATGTATGAGTTTGCAACCACTTCAAGTATTTGTAATTAATATTTATAGAAATATTATCCCAGTGTATCACCTTATTTAACTTATACGGAGAGTACATCATGAGAAACACTGGCCTAAATGAAGCACAAGCTGGAATCAAGATTGCCAGGAGAAATATCAATAACCTCAGATATGCAGATGACACTACCCTTATGGCAGAAAGTGAAGAAGAACCAAAGGGTCTCTTGATGAAAGTGGAAAATGAGAGTGAAAAGTTGACTTAAAGCTCAATATTCAGGAAACAAAGATCATGGCATCTGTTCCCATCACTTCATGGCAAATAGATGGGGAAACAGTGGAAACATTGTCAAACTTTATTTTTGGGGGCTCCAAAATCACTGCAGATGGTGACTGCAGCCATGAAATTAAAAGACGCTTACTCCTTGGAAAGTTGTGACCAACCTAGACAGCATATTAAAAAGCAGAGACATTACTTTGCTAACAAAGGTTCATCTAGTCAAGGCTATGATTTTTCCAGTAATCATGTATGAATTTGAGAATTGGACTATAAAGAAAGCTGAGTGCTGAAGAATTGATGCTTTTGAATTGTGGTGTTGGAGAAGACATTTGAGAGTCCTTTGAACTGCAAAGAGATCCAACCAGTCCATTCTAAAGGATATCAGTCCTGAATATTCATCGGAAGGACTGAAACTGAAGCTGAAACTCCCATACTTTGGCCATCTGATGCAAAGAGTTGACTCATTTGAAAAGACCTTGATGCTGGGAAAGACTGACGGCAGAAGAAGGGACGGCAGAGGATGAGATGGTTGGATGGTATCACTGACTCAATGGACATGAGTTTGAGTAAATATTAGGATTTGGTAATGGGCAGAGAGACTTGTCATGCTGCAGTCTATGGGGTCTCAAGGAGTTGGACATGACTGAGCGACTGAACTGAACTGAACTGATACCACTTTCATTCAACAGTGAATATTTATTAAGGAAATCTATTCCAGGCATTTTTGGCCCTAGATACACAACTCTGAACTAAACACTCTGTCTTCTTGGTAAATTTGATGGCTTATCAGAAGGCTCAGTGCAATGGGAGGGGAAAGTGATAAAGGATTAAAAAGTACAAAAAATTAGGGTGTTGTATACAATTTTAGAGTTAAGTGTCAGAGAAAGTCCTAATGAGCAGATGTAATCTGAATTGAGGGAGACAGTATTATCCAGATGCTTAGAGGAAGAAAAGCATGGGTGAGAAGACATTGACTTGCCTGGGTGGTTTAAGGAAGGTAGACAAGGGAAGACAATTGCGAGGATCACAGAGAGGAAGGCAGATAGGAATGGAGATCCAGGTTGTGAAGCTCTATAGACTCTGGAAACCCCATGGCTTTAGTTCTGAGTTGTGGATCGACAGCATTGGATGGTTCTGAACAGACGATTCATACAACCCGACATGCTTTTGGAGTATCAATCTGTAGACTTGAGATAAGATGGTAAGTCAACAAATGCATCAGCAGAAAGAAGACATGCAAGACTGAACTTTGAGGAATAGCTCCCCAGGTTCCTCTGTCCATGGGATTCTCCCAGCAAGAATACTGGAGTGGGTTGCCATGCTCTCCTCCAGGGAGTCTTCCTGACACAGGGATCCAAACCACGTGTCTTATGTCTCTTGCATTGGTAGGTGGTTTCTTTACCACTAGCACCACGTGGAAAGCCCTCTCTTCCTCTAACTCTTTACAAAGATAGAGGCTACCGGGGTATTAGAACTCACCACCACCACCCCAGACATAGTTAAATGACCCAGGGGCTAGTCAAGCAGGGCAGGTCAGAGCATTGTGAAAGCTTCACTTATACAAGAAGGAAAAAAAAAATGTACCAGAAAAGTGTTAATACTTCTCTACTGATGCTACTGCAGAATGTTGTATATGAAATCTATAGGTTATTAGCTGCCATGAACTTCACTGTAGAGAAGAAGATAGCAGGTGATTCTGAAGCCTGCATTTGCTTTTAGAATAGAAATCCTCTTTTCTAGATAAGTCTACTTTCTCTGATAAAGGAACTTCAGGTTGTACTGTGCTTACACTCAGGGTTCTGTGATATAAAAACCAGAGGAAAAGTAACATTATCCAAGTGCTCTCTTCTTCCTATTTTACTGCTGTTAGGCCTCACAGCCTCCTTGCAGGGATCCGTCGCCCAAAGAATCTCCAAGGCTCGGACTCGATGCAAACAGCAAGAGGATTTATTAGGCCGGTGCGCCAGGGTTCGATCACCACCAGGGAAGAATGAAACCCGAACATTCGTTACAAAGCAGTTTTTAAGCACAAAAACCACAAACAGGTACAGCTAGGGTGGAATGATCTGATTGGCGCTCAAGTCTCGGCATTTTTAGGGATAGGTTCATTTGTTATCAGATCGACACATCTGTCTGAGCTGCAATTTTACTGCTAACTTGTTTTTCTGGAAACTAATTTCCTGGGATGGTTTTCTTTTTTGGGGGGGGGGAGTAAACATCCCCCGGAAAGCCTTCCGGAGGCTGCATTCCTGAGATATGAGCCCCTTACACATTCTTGAGATAAAGGTCTGTCTTAAGATTAACAAGGGGCCTGTTTTCCTAAGGCTCTAGTGAAACTTTAACCTTTATTCTTATCCACCCTTCCTCTCATTCCCCTCTTCTTTTAGTTTGGATTTCAATCCTGAAATCATGGGCTGAGGTTTCTCTGAGGAAGTGTGGCATATTGTTGTCTTAGCATAAGCACCTGCACAGCACTTATCCAGTCTCGGATGAACGAAATTAACCGGTTGAGAATACAAGGCCCTATAGTGAGGAGGAGGAGGAGTAAAATGACCAGTGGCCCCATTAGGGTGGATACTAAGGTTGCAAACCACAGGGTCCTGTTAAACCAGGACTCAAACCACCCTTGGGCGCCTTCTCTTTCTTTTTGCCTGTGTGCCAATCTTTCTCGTAATTTATTCATGGAGTCAGTGATGACCCCAGAGTGGTCTACATAAAAACAGCATTCTTCTTTGAGGGCCGCACATAAGCTTCCTTCTTTTAAGAACAGAAGGTCTAGGCCTCTCCGATTTTGCATCACTACTTCAGATAGAGAGGTCAGAGATTCTTTCAGTTTAGTAATAGAATCTTCTAGGACGTGTAGGTCCGCATCTATGGCTTGCTGTAAACTAGTATAATACTGGGGTTGTTGGATGAGGGCTGCTGTGCCGGTCCCCACCCCAGCCGCCACTCTGATGCCTAAAATGGCCGCCAGAGTGAGAGTCACCAGCTCTCTTTTTGCTCGGTGGCCGCCTTTGTAAGCCTCTAAGAAGGACTCGTCGGAGTGATAGAGGAGTCGGGGCACTAGCCGCACCAGAACACAGAAGTCAGTTGATCTATTAAACACTGCGATAGACACACAGGGTGTGAGACCTGTCTTACACACCCACCAACTATCTCCGGGGGAATGAGATATCCTGTGTAGCTGTGGGCCTTATCAATACTTTGACAAAGATGAGCCTGGTGAGGAGTGGGAGAGCCTGTGCATAACCCCTGGCCTGTCACAGCCGAAAGGGTGAGTCTGACTGTTCCCTGTTGCTGCCACTGGCAATGACTGGGGGAAGAGGAGCTGTTTACCATCCCAACTATCCCTGAGGCTTCGTAATAGGGTGGGGGAGCTGTATAGCAGAGCCAACAAGACTTAGTGGCTTCCAGGTTGGTGGCATTTAAGACTCTGAAAGCACTGTCTACAAGGGTCAGCATTCGGTCCTGACTTGAGGACATGTTGTAGGGAGCCGCCTGGGGTGGAGTTGTTGTGGCTCCTGTTGCTGTTATTTTTCTTTTTTAGTAGGAGCCAGCTCCTGGGGATTTAAAACTGGGTTGGGACCAATAGATTGGGGAGGTGGAGAGTCTGTTTTTAATCTGATAGAGAATGTGAGGCCATTGTGATCTCTTTTATATAGCCTTATGCCCCACGAAAAACCCCTGATCCGTTCTGTGGTTTGTTTTTGTTTTGCCCTTTCAGAGAATTTGATATGGAGTGGGTTGCACCAGGACTTGCATTCAGGGAAAAGTTTTCTTCCGTCCTGGTGGTGTGTATAGTTGGCCTCAACCGTGATGAGGTCCCAGTTGGAAGATGGCCCCCAGTAGACATCACCCGTAGTCTCACAACCCCAGTGATGACAATAAAAATCGTCTCCCCCCACACACCCACAATGGTTTAAAGCTTGTTCCCAGTGAAACCCTGGGCAGACATATAGGGTATGAGTCCTCAGCACACTCCTTCTTTTTGGATTGGCGCACCCCCCTCCCCCACAGTTTGGGCAATCAAAGTTGCCATTAAGTCCTCAGTTGCCAGGGGCGGACGTTTGGGGAGCTTCATGAGTCAGGGTACCCTTTAAGGTCCCAACTGGCTCCTGCCGCCAGTTGACAGAGGTCTGGGTAAAGGTCAGGCCACCAGGTGGTTAGTGGTGCAATATTAGTACTAGACCATACAACCTTTCCCACTCGTGAAACTACTTGCCAAGTCAGTTGTTGAGGCTGGTGGGGATTCAACGCACTCACAGTTGGGAGGATCAGGAGGAGGGTTGCGAGCCTGAGGATCGGCAGAGTTTGAGCTTTAAGGGATGAGAAGTACGGTGTGCCTTCCATTGAGGTGACGGTTCCGTAGTGGTCTTGACGTGGGAAGCGTGGATCCAGGGAGGAAATTCCGTCGACTTTGACGGCAGTGGAGGTGGTGAGCAGGATGATGTAGGGTCCCTTCCACCTAGGCTCTAGGTTCTTCTGCCGGTGCCGGCGGACGTAAACCGAGTCTCCCACTTGGAATGGGTGGGCCTCTCCTGGGGTGCCAGGTTGATAAGCTTCAGCGAGCTTGGTCCACACCTCTCTCTGAACCAGTTGGAGTCCTTTAAGCCTGGCATACAGATCACCATTACTAAAACAGCGGGGATCAAACCCTTCTCTGAGTGACAGTATAGGGGGAGGAGCCCCGTATAGAATTTCAAAAGGAGAGAGACCGAAACAGGAAGGGGTGTTCCATACTCAGAACAAGGCTAAGGGAAGGAGCACCATCCAGTCAGTACTGCCAGTCTCTAAGGACAATTTAGTTAGGGTCTCTTTTTAGAGTCCTGTTCATCCTCTCTACCTGTCCTGAACTCTGGGGTCTGTATGCACAATGTAATTTCCAATTGGTCCCCAGAAACTTAGCTACTTCCTGGCTCACTTGGGTGGTAAAAGCCGGCCCATTGTCTGACCCTATCATCTTTGGAGCCCCAAACCGCAGGAAGATTTCTTCTAAAATTTTCTTGGCCACCGTTAGTGCATTTTCATTTTTGGTGGGGAAAGCCTCTACCCACCCCGAAAAGGTATCTATGAAGACCAACAGATATTTGTTGCCATACCTTGCGGGCGCACTTAGGTGAAGTCCACTTCCCAGTAAGCCCCCGGCCTGTCTCCAGCAGCCGCTTACCTTGGCTTGTCTTGTTATGGCTGGCATTTACCTCCTGGCAGGGCTTGCAATTCTGGACTATTTGGTCAGCCAATTTGATCAGACCCAGCACCTCATATCCTGTCTTATTTAGAAGGGAGACTAGCTTTTAGTTCCCAAATGAGTCCAATGGAGCATTTGCTCTAACATTTTCTTAGCCTCTTCCGTGTTTATAGCCTGTTTTTTTTTAGGTAGTGGGGAGGGGCTGCTTTCAGAGTGAGTGACTAGCAGTTCCAAAATTTCGCTTCTTGTTGCCACCTCTCGTGCAACCCGATCTGCCATGTTGTTTCCCTTTGTCACTGGAGATTGATCTTACTGATGCCCCGGGCAGTGGATTATACTGACCTTTTGGGTAACATAAAAGCAGTTAGTAACTCCAGGATTTCATCTTTATTTTTAATCTCTTTACCAGCTGATGTAAGGAGCCCCCTTTGCTGATAGATGGCTCCATGCACATGCGCAGTAGCAAAGGCATATCTACTGTCAGTGTAGATGTTAACCCATTTTCCTTCTGACAGTTGGAGAGCCTTTGTGAGGGCTATTAGCTCGGGTTTTTGTGCTGATGTTCCTTGCGGGAGGGCAGTTGCCCAAATCACACTAGTCCCATCTACCACTGCGGCACCGGCCCAGCGCTTACCTTCTTCGAGGAAGCTGCTTCCGTCCGTATACCACATCACCTCAGCATCCTGAAGCGGCTGGTCGGAAAGATCTTTGCAGGTCCCGTGTACGTCAGCCAGCACCTCTTGGCAATTGTGCACCACCTCAGCTTGGCTGGGGTCTGGAAGCAGCGTGGCAGGATTAAGCCCAGTCGCCGGCATGAATTTGATCCATTCAGAGTTCAAGAGTAATGTCTGATAGTGGGTCACTCTGGTGTTGGCCAGCCATCTCTCAGGGGGTTGTCGAATCACACTTTCTAAGGCATGGGGCGCAGTAACAACCAAGTTCTGCCCTAAAGTCAGTTTATCAGCATCCTTTACCAGAACTGCCACGGCTGCCACTATACGTAAGCAATTTGGCCAGCCAGCAGCTACAGCGTCCAGTTTTTTTGACAGGTATGCCATAGGCCAATTCCATAGTCCCAGCTTTTGAGTGAGGACCCCTTTGGCAATGCCATTATTTTCTGCTACATAGAGGTGAAACGGCTTGTTTACATCTGGGAGTCCCAGGGCAGGAGCTGACAACAAGGCTCGCTTGATGTTGTCAAAAGTTTTTGCTCACTTTTTCCCCAGACAAAGGGAATACTGCCCTTGTCAGGGAGTACAAGGGAGCGGCCATCTCCATGAACCCCGGGATCCAGAGCCTGCAGAATCCTGCAGTACCCAGGAACTCCATGACTTGCTGAGGATTTTTGGGGGCTGGTATTCTGGCCACCGCTTTCCATCCTTGATTTGGTTCCCCAGGTAACTGACCTGCTGACGGCAGATCTGGGCCTTTTTGGCAGAGGCGCGGTAACCGAGAGATCCAAGCTCGATTAGTAAGGTCTCAGTCTCCTTCCAGCATTCTTCTTTAGTGTCCGCAGCTAGGAGCAAGTCATCTACATATTGGAGCAAAGTTACCTGGGGGTTGGTGGCACGGAAATGTGCGAGGTCCTGGTGGAGGGCTTCATCAAAGATCATTGGCGAGTTTTTGAATCCTTGCGGCAGCCTAGTCCACGTTAGCTGTCCGGAGAGTCCTGTAAGGGGGTCTTTCCACTCAAAAGCGAAAATAGGCTGGCTGACAGGACTGAGTCGGAGGCAGAAGAAGGCATCTTTTAAGTACAAGACAGTATACCACTTTCGGCTGGGGGAAGTGTACTCAACAGGTTGTAGGGGTTGGGTACCATGGGGTGTAGGTCGGTCACCCGCTTGTTGACCTCTCTCAGGTCCTGTACAGGCCGGTAGTTGCCTGTTCCCGGTTTGCGAACTGGGAGCAGAGGGGTGTTCCAGGCTGACTGGCACTTTATTAGTATTCCTAATTTGAGGAGCCGCTGGATGTGAGGGAAGGATCCCGTCTCTGGCCTCTCTGCTCATTGGGTACTGACGGACAGATATGGGAGTAGAGGAGGCCTTGACTTCCACCACCACCGGGGGCTGCCGGACCGCCATCTCCATGCCTGAAACCTCAGCCCATGCCAGAGGGGTTTTAGTCAGCCATTCCTGCATATCAGTGGCCTCAGGGGGAGGGGGGAGGGGGCTTTCAAACAGCCTGTGTTCATCTTCCAGTTTTAGGGTCAGGACCTGTAGCGGCCTCTCCTTCCCGTCCATCACTGTGGCACCTTCGGTGTGGAAATGGATCTGAGCCCCCACTTTTGTGAGCAAGTCCTGTCCTAACAAGGGGTAGGGGCATTCAGGGATCACAAGGAACGAGTGGGATACCCGGCCCACACCAAGATCCACTGTTCTTCGGGTAGTCCATGGGTACTGCCGGTACCCTGTAGCGCCCTGTACCCAAGCCTTTTTGTAGATAGCGTCCCTTCTGACTGTAACAGGACCGAGTGTTGGGCTCCAGTGTCTACCAAGAGCTGCACAGGCTTCCCCTCCACCTTGAGAGTTACCCTAGGCTCAGGGAGGGGGTCCGAGCCCTGTCTCCCTAATCTTCTTCCTCGAGAGCTAGAATCTTGTCAGGAGTGGAGGGCCTTCCCCTCTTCTTTTGGGGCGGTCTCTGAGCCAGTGCCCCTTTTCTTTGCAGTATGCACATTGGTCTTTATCTAGAGGTGGTCTAATTCCCGCTTTACTCCCCTTGTGGTCTTTATCTTCAGCCCTATCTCTCCCTCTTCCCTCTCTAATTACCGTAGCCAGAATCTTAGTTAAGTTTTTCTCTTGTCTCCTCTCTCTCTCCAGCTCTCATTCATCTTGTTCCTTTCTTTTTCGCTCCTCTTTTTCTTCTTCTGTCTCCCTCTTATTGAATACTTTGTCTGCCTCCCTAACCAGATCTTGAAGGGAGAATCCTTGTAGCCCATCTAGTCTCTGCAGCTTTTTTCTGATGTCTGAGGCTGACTGATCAATAAAAGCCATTGCTATAGTTGCCCTATGCTCCTCGGACGTGGGGTCATAGGGAGTAAATCGTCTAAATGCCTCCATTAACCTATCTAAAAACACGGTCGGTGACTCAGTGGATCCCTGAGTCACTTCCCTTACCTTGGCCAGATTTGTGGGGCATCTCGCAGCCCCTCAGAGACCCGCCACCAGAGCCTGGTGGTAGACCCTCAGGTGCTCCCTACCTGCTGGGGAATTGTAGTCCCAGTTGGGTCTCGTCAGTGAAAAACCAGCATCTATTTCATTGGGTAGTGCCGTGGGGCGCCCGTCATCTCTGGGCACATTTTTCCGGGCCTCTAGTAACACCCGCTGCTTCTCCTCAGTTGTGAGAAGAGTCTGCAGCAATTGTTGGCAGTCATCCCAAGTGGGCTGGTGCAAGAAAACAAGGGATTCTATTAGAGAAGTCAATGCCTGTGGATTGTCAGAGAATGAGGGGTTATGAGTTTTCCAATTATAGAGGTCTGAGGCGGAAAATGGCTAATACTGGAGCAGCCGATTTCAGTGGTTATTGGGGGAGGCCGTACTCCTGGAGGGGAAGGACGGTAGAGGATTCTGGGGCAGCCGCTCGGGCGGCTTCGCATCCCTGCCACTGGGCCCAACTCCCCCTCGTCTGGGGCGGGCTCGGACGGAGCAGGTGGCTGGGTTGCTGGGGCCCGGGGGGAGTGGGTCTGGCGAGGGGACTAGTGCCGGCGGATAGGGTGGAGGGGGTCCAGGAGCAGGAGATCGGTCTGAGTGTCTGGGTATATCTTTTTGGCAGGAGCTTTTGCTTTTACTTCCTTTTTCTCTGCTGGTTTCAAGGCGAGAATCCCCACAGTGGGTCCCAACATCGTTCCTGTGGAAAGAACAAAGGGCTGGACCCACGCCGGGGGAGAGAGGACCAAGTCCTCCCACACCATAATATAGGGCATCTGATCTGGGTGCCCGTGAGGTCCAGGGGTAAAAACTACAGCCCTAATTAGGCTAACCTGCTCTGAGGAGACGGAACCTTCGGGTGGCCACCCTGTCTGAAAGCTGGGCCATTCTACCGAGCACAGAGTCTGCCACTTTCCCTTCTTAACGCTTACTGATAGGTTATGTGCCCTGGTCTTAACTTCAGTCCAATGACTTGTTGTCAGTGACAGAGGGGTCGTCACAGTCTGTCCCATCATCAAGTCGTCTGGGGGTGCCACAGGAAAGACAAATTAGAAGAGAGACAAACAAGACAAAAATGAAAAGAGAGAATGGCTGCCGCGTGTCTGACCAAAAACAGAAGAAACTACAGATGGGAACCCCGCCAGAGGCTCCACCTGATTCGGACGAAGGGGAGTCAAACTGAACCTTCCTTCCAGATTGATGTCTTGGGTGTCCCCAAGGATCGTCACAGATCTGCCTCCTGGCAGATTTCAGAAAATTCAGAAAACCAGAGTTGGACAGATGTGCGAGCGGTACCTCAGTTCCGGGTAAAAACAGAGTTAGCACAACAAGAACACACAGAAAGCTCGAGCGTACCTCCGAATCCGGGAGTCAGAGAGATCTGAGATGGGCGAGGGATCCTGGACGAGCCCCCAAAATGTTAGCCTCATGGCCTCCTTGCAGGGATCTGTCGCCCAAAGAATCTCCAAGGCTCGGACTCGATGCAAACAGCAAGAGGATTTATTAGGCCGGTGCACTGGGGTTCAATCACCACCAGGGAAGAACGAAACCCGAACATTCGTTACAAAGCAGTTTTTAAGCACAAAAACCACAAAAAGGTACAGCTAGGGTGGAATGATCTGATTGGTGCTCAAGTCTCGGCATTTTTAGGGATAGGTTCATTTGTTATCAGGTCGACACATCTGTCTGAGCTGCAATTTACTGCTAATTTGTTTTTCTGGAAACTAATTTCCTGGGATGGTTTTCTTTTTTTTGGGGGGGAGTAAACATCCCCTGGAAAGCCTTCCAGAGGCTGCATTCCTGAGATATGAGCCCCTTACACATTCTTGAGATAAAGGTCTGTCTTAAGATTAACAAGGGGCCTGTTTTCCTAAGGCTCTAGTGAAACTTTAACCTTTATTCTTATCCACCCTTCCTCTCACTACATTCCAGGAAAATGCAGAATGACTCCTCAGAAGACTTTTGTTCTTTTCTTGACCATGTCTGGTAAGATAGGCTTACCCCTCATTCTTAGTTAAGGTCATCGGTTTTGCCCAGGAAGTAGAGCTCTGGTGAATTTAATCCCTGCCAGGATTTGTGCAAGGCTCTAATGTATTTTGTTGAAGTTATAATTTAATTCTTAAGGTACCAACACTGATGTTTCTTATTCTTATGTTTCATGGTATGTCAATAAATAATGGGACCTATACTTATTCTACCATTATACTAGATGTTCCCAAGGAAGACCTTTGAGAACTGTTAATATTCTTAATATTCAAAAGAATATCATTCAACAAGAGTAAGTGAAATTCCTGTGACAGCAAGAGCTTAAAAATTCCAGATCAGGTCATCACTTGGCAAAAACAGTAAAGTAGAGATTAACAGATGAAATGAGTGACTGAAATATTTTCTTTTCTTTTTTAATATAAATTTATTTATTTTAATTGGAGGTTAATTACTTTCCAATGTTGTATTGGTTTTGCAATATATCAGCATGAATCTGCCACAGGTATACATACACGTTTTCCCCATCCTGAGGCCCTCCCCCTCCTCCCTCCCAGTACCATACCTCTGGGTTGTCCCAGTGCACCAGCCCCAAGCATCCAATCACGCATTGAACCACACTGAAACATGTATAATATCATATATGAAACGAATTGCCATGTTCGATTAAATATTTTATTTTCTTACTGATTCTGTCATACTAAAATCAATATTGTACTCTAAAAACTGTTAGTTGCTCAGTCATGTCTAACTCTTTGAGACCCCATGGACTGCAGTCCACCAGGCTCCTCTGTCCATGGAATTCTCCAGGCAAGAATATCGGAGTGGGTTGCCATTCCGTTCTCCAGAGGGTCTTCCTGACCCAGAGACTGAATCTGGGTCTCCTGCAGAGCAGGCAGAATCTTTACCATCTGAGCCATCAGGGAAGCCCCATTGTATTCAAAGTCTGCTCGAAAATGCTTTGTATTCAATACATACAATGTGTGTGTGTATTCTATTACTTAGAAAAATAATGAAGGAAACTTGGGAATTCTTGATGATCATTGAAACTCTGAGATCTGCTATACACATATTTCAGAAGGTAAATATAGGTTTTACAATGATCCTGACTGTAAATGAATGGGGATAAAGGGCATTTTCCTTTGGGAATGGATTCTTTACCACTGAATGGACTTTGGGGAAGCTGCATCAGTGACCAAGCTCATAATGAAACAGAAGATATCTTGTAAAAATAAGTTTACCCGAAAAATCAGTTACCTGTGACTTAAGCCAAAGAATTGATGCTTTTGAACTGTGGTGTTGGACTAGAATCTTGAGAGTCCCTTGGACTGCATCCAACCAGTCCATTCTAAAGGAGATCAGCCCTGGGATTTCTTTGGAAGGACTGATGCTAAAGCTGAAACTCCAGTACTTTGGTCACATCATGCAAAGCATTGTCTCATTGGAAAAGACTCTGATGCTGGGAGGGATTGGGGGGCAGGAGGAACAGGGGACGACAGAGGATGAGATGTCTGAATGGCATCACCAACTCTATGGACATGAGTTTGAGTGAACTCAGGGAGTTGGTGATGGACAGGGAGGCCTGGTGTGCTGCGATTCATGGAGTCACAAAGAGTCGGACGTGACTGAGCGACTGAACTGAAGCAGTAATGAGCTTCCCTGGTGGCTCAGGTGGTAAAGAGCCTGCCTGCAATGTGGGAGACGCAGGTTTGATCCCTGGGTTGGGAAGATCCCCTGGAGAAGGGAATGGCAACACTCCAGTATTACTGCCTGGAGAATTCCATGGACGGAGGAGCCTGGTGAGCTACCCGTCCATGGGGTTGCAAAGGGTTGGACACAACTGAGCAACTAACACTAAACAGTACTAATAAACAAGTATTGGTTTTAATAGTAAAATATGAAAGTCTGTTTTTGAGTATGTCCTATTTTAGTTTTACACTGTGCATTAGTTTATTTTCTTAATCCCAAATTGATTACCTCAAAAGATATTGCTTCATAATACCTCAATAACATACTTTTTGAATGTCATCAAAGCTTTTCTAATCTTCTTGCCCATTTTTAAGCCAAAACCTGTGTGTGTGTTTGTGTAAGTTTAATTTCTGTTTTTCGTTTTCCTTTTTGAATAGATATAGCTAAAAAAGGAGTTATATAAAATTAATTTTCTCATATTTTAGGATCAAGTCATAACATAACCCTTTAAGTTTGTGAAGAAGGAGTATCTGTTCTGTCAGGGAATAACAGAGAGCTAGTGATTATGTCTTCTTTATGAGGATACTGGTGAGGAATCTCAAGGAAAAAGAAAAGATTTTCCCAAATATATTTCAAACAAATAAAGAGGCTTAAAACATCAATACTATAAGTTAAATTGCAGACTCTCTAGAGTCAGAGACCTTATTTTTTCTACACATCTGTTAAGTACCATGACTTTTCAAAAGAAATAAATTATCCTTCAAAACAAAATGTGTCTTCACAAGATAAATAAACTTTATCTTTCTTCTTTGTTGATAAGTGGACATAACCTTTCAAGGCAACTCTAGACAAAGTTTTGTTTCAGGATTATTTTGCAAATAATTAGTGAAATGTCAACAAATTGATTTAAGAGGAAAGGTTCATTTCCAGCATGATAATTCTGTGAAGGGATAAAAGATTGGTTAAAAGAGGAGACTATTGGAAGATTGTCTGGAGAGATAGAGAAATGTTGAACTCGAGAAGAAAGATAGGTAGATCAGTGTGACCAATATCCTAAATATTCCCTTCTTTATTTTTTTCCCTCTGAAAAGACAGATGAGATACATTAAGTTCACATCCTAGGAGACACTTTCTGTTTGAACTGGCAAATTCAACCCATTTGTCCTATTGCAATGTGCCAAAAGTCTCATCATATTAATTTAAAACAATTCTTAGTTTCTGTTCACAATCTACCTCCAGTCACAACCCTGGGTGAACTGCTTTAACAGCATCATTCTCACTTTTTTCTAACAATTGTTGTTGTTCAATAACTAAATCCTGTCTGACTCTTTGCAACCCTGTGGACTGCAGCATGCCAGGGTTTCCTGTCCTTCACTATCTCCCAGAGTTTGCTCAAATTCATGTCCATTAAGTGATGATATCTAACTATATCATTCTCAGATGTCCTCTTCTCCTTTTGCCTTCAATCTGTCCCAGAATCAGGGTCTTTTCCAATGAGTCAACACTTCGCATCAAGTGGCCAAAATATCAGAGCTTGAGCTTCAGCATCAATCCCTCCAATAAATATTCACGGTTGATTTCCTCTAGGATTGACTTGGTTTAGTCTCCTTGCAGCCCAAGAGACTCTTCAACAGTCTTCTCCAGCACTACAGTTCCGAAAGCATCAGTTCTTTGATGCTCAGCCTTCTTTATTCCATCTCTCACATCCATACACGACTACTGGAAGAAGCCTTAGCTTTGACTATATGAATATTTGTCTGCAAAGTGGTGTCTCTTTTATATGCTATGTTTGTCATAGCTTTCCTTCCAAGGAACAAACATCTTTTAATTTCATGGCTGCAGTCACTGTCTGCCATGATTTTGGAGCCCAAGAAAATAAAGTTTGTCACTGTTTCCATTTTTATCTCATCTATTTGCCATGAAATTATGGAACTGGATGACACAATCTTCAATTTAAAAATGAATTATCTACATCTTGTAAATGACTAATTATTCCCTTGAAGTATTACGACTTATCACTACCTGATATACACAGACATACACTCACACATTTGTTAGTTTCTGTTCATCTGTTTTCTTGATGTATGAGCAGTATTAAACCCAATGACTATGTTTTATCTAAAGAGGGCCCTAGTCTGACTCTCCTCTGACAATGCTTTTCTTTGTGAGATGAGAGTCCAGGGGGATGAGTGATCTGCTAACCCAAAGTTGGCTCCACTCATACCTCATGTTCCAGCTGCTTGGCATCTTGAAGTTTCCTCAAGAGATGAATAATTAGCCACTTCAGAGCACATGTGGCCTTCTTCCCTGGGTCTCTTTTCCCAAGGGGAGACTAGGCTACTTGTTTTTTACTCCCTTTCCAGTCAGAGGAAGGGCAGCTTCATTTACTGGCAGAGAAGATAATTATGCATATGGTTATGGAGGAGGCTACAGAGGCTCATCACGTGCCTGTGACCCCTTGCTTAGTGAGAGGCAGTGGGAAGTGGGGCAAGGAAGGGTGGAGGACTGTGGAGGATTCCAACCTAACTCTTCTGCAGGACCTTCGGGAGATAGAGAGAGTGGGATGATTTGGGAGAATGGCATTGAAACATGGATACTATCATGTAAGAAATGAATCACTAGTCTAGGTTTGATACAGGATACAGGATGATTGGGGCTGGTGCACTGGGATGATCCAGAGAGATGATATGGGGAGGGAGGTGGGAGAGAGGTTCAGGGTTGGGAGCTCATGTACACCTGTGGTGGATTCATGTCAATGTATTGCGAAACCAATACAGCATTGTAAAGTAAAAAAAAAAAAAAAAAAAAAAAAAAGGCTGTAAAACATGGCTGTTTGTGTGCTCAGTTGTATCTGATTTTTGCAACCCATTGGATTTTAGACTGTAGACCACAAGGCTCCTCTGTCCATGGGATTTTTCCAAACAAGAATACTGGAGGGGGTTGTCATGCCTCCTCCAGGGGATCTTCGTACCAATGGATCAAACATGAAAACCCTACATTGCAGGCAGATTCTTTACCATCTGATCCACCAGGGAAGCTCAAGTAGATCCATGTCTATATCTATCATATACTACACACACATGCACACACACACATAATACAGCTTGTGAGAAAGGGTTGTGCTGTGCTAATCGCGTCAGTTGTGTCCAACTCTGTGTGACTCTGTGGACTATAGCCCACCATGCTCTTCTGTCCATAGGATTCTTCAGGCAAGAATCCTGGAGTGGGTTGCTATGCCCTTCTCCAGGGAATCTCCCCAACCTTGGGATTGAACCTGCATCTCTTATGTCTCCTGCATTGGCAGATGGGTTCTTTACCACTAGCTCCACCGTTCTGTTAAATATTTAAAGACTGTCAATCTAAAATTTTCTAATAGATCAGTTTATTAATTGACAATATTTTGTCTTATGCTCTGGCAGCATTCTGATAAGAGTTACTTTATATAGAAAGTGCAACCACCACTTCTGTAGAAATATCCATTTGAACAAAGAAAGGAAACATACACTGTTCTAAGTGCATTAAGCTAACTTATTCCACAAAGGGAGCTGAGATGTTTCTTGATAATATGTAATATGCCATCTTCTTAAAAATAAGGATTTCCAGCTATTATCATACTTAAGTAATTAATTCTAAAATTTTAATAGCTAATAAAGTTATAAAGAAGCTAAAGTAGGATTTTGGAATATTCTGTAACAGTATATAAAGAACTTGAAAGAGTGTTAAGGCTTGATATTATTCAAACAATAAAAAGTAAATCATCCATAATTATAAAGGGTTTTATCACAGTAATTAAAATTTACAAATTATTACTGCTGTGCAATTATTATAATGGTAATAAAACAGTTTTTTTTTCAACAAGGTCACTGTATGAAACTTTGCTACAATAATACAGTCATTATTTTAGGAAATTAATTTCCAAACCTTTATCAACTGTATAAATGTTTTTACCTAGTTCTTTCTTTGTAATTCATGGAAGTAACATACACTTGTCTAAAAGAATAAAGCTATGCTACTGCATTTTTAAATTGGTAATGCATTTTTCAGAATGTATGCATATATACCAGTGTTTAGTCACTCAGCCATGTCCGACTCTTGCCTGGAGAATCCCACGGTCAGAGGAACCTGACAAACTACAGTTTAAGGGGTTGCAAAGAATTGGACATGACTGAAGCGACTTAACATGCATACTAGATCAAACCTCTGTGAACTAAAATTGACAATAAAAGGGGCAATTCCCAGAAAATCTCAGTGTACGATTGTTCAATATACAGAATCTTCCTCTAAAACTTCATATTAATATTTCCTACATTAAGTTGTATCCAAATATGCTCATATTTAAAGTGCATATCAACTTTTACACCCAAATAACCCACAAATTTGGTACACACAACAAAATACAGTTCTACCTCATAAAGTAGAAAAAGAAATCTATTTCAGTATTTTATTCTCAGTTTATTTTGTAAATATTGATAAGAAAACAAAAACAGGTAGCTCTTTAGTAAGATTTTATAACTGTGCATAAGATAAAATAAAACCTGTGAAAAAGTTCGCTTAAAGCTCAACATTCAGAAAACTAAGATCATAGCATCCATCCCCATTACTTCATGGCAAATAGATGAGGAAACAGTGGCAGAATTTACTTTCTGGGCTCCAAAATCAGTGCAAATGGTGACTGCAGCCATGAAATTAAAAGATGCTTACTCCTTGGGAGAAAAGTTATGACCAATCTAGATAGCATATTAAAAAGCAGAGACATTGTCAACAAAGGTCCGTCTAGTCAGGCTATGTTTTTTCCAGTAGTCATGCATGGATGTGAGAGTTGGACTGTGAAGGAAGCTGAGAGCTGAAGAATTGATGCTTTTGAACTGTGGTGTTGAAGAGTCCTTTGGACTACAGGGAGATCCAACCAGTCCATCCTAGAGGAAACCAGCCCTGAATATTCATTGGAAGGACTGATGTTGAAGCTGAAACTCCAATACTTTGGCCACCTGATGTTAAGTGCCTGATTCATTTGAAAGGACTCTGTTGCTGGGAGGGATTGGGGACAGGAGGAGAAGGGGATGACAGAGGATGAGAGGGTTAGGTGGTGTCACCAACTCGATGACATGAGTTTGGGTGAACTCTGGGAGATGCTGATGGACAGGGAGGCCTGGAGTGCTGCAGTCCATGAGATCACAAGGAGGCGGACACGAATGAGTGGCTGAACTGCACTGAACTGTGCATGTTTTTTAATATTCCACAAAATCTCTCAAGACTTCAGATAGATCCATAGATCGATTTCTAGCATCACAGTGAAATGAACTTCACATAAAAAAAAAAAAAAAACACTGAGAGTAATTTGTGTTCTTCCCAAGCTCTGAAAAATTGTTGACTTATTTCCTTCTGAGGTGATGAGTCTGCCTTTTTATCAGATGTTCTTCAGTCTTTTGATCCTATTATTTATTCTATTTGATTATCACACACAGTTCAATATATTCCTGGATATCTCCTTTCATCTAGTATATAGTATTATAAGGTTATTCCTGGATATCTCCTCTCATCAAATATATAGAGTTATAAGGTCATTCATAGAGTATGTTAGATATTTAAGTGATCTGAAATATCTTATAATCTCATACTTTTACATGCGATTTCCTTCTCCTAGTAACTAAAGTATGCATTTATAATAAAAGCAAATTTAATGTTGACTTTTGGCTAAAGTCAGCTCTTTTGACTTGACAGCTGTAGAGGTCCATGGGTGACTTCACTGCACTGGCCTGTTGTGGGTAAATGCATCTTACCATAACTGCAAGGATGGACCTTAGTGAGGACTTCCAAGATGGGGATGGGCCTACAGAGAGGAGGGAACTTCTCAGGGAGACAAGAGGAAGAAGTAACTGAAGACGCGAAGAGAGTCATGACACAGGAGACGATGAGGCGATATTCTTTATGTGAGGAGGCATTGTTGGTTTCTGAGACACAGGACCGGAATGCAGCATGATAGTGGAGCGTGCAGCAGCTGTTCAGAACGCAGTCCCGTGCTACTGTGTCACCCATAGTGAGAGGAAAAAGCCACTGCCAGACTCCACAGGATTTCTTTTTTTTTTTTTTTTTTTTTTTTTTTTGAGAGGGTAGACAGAATTGAGGGCTTCCTTCGTGGCTCAGAAAGTGAATAATGCACCTGCAATGAGGGAAACTTAGGTTTGATCAGTGGGTTGAGAATATCTCCTGAAGGAGGGTATGGCAACCCATTCCAGTATTCTTGCCTGGAGAATCCCATGGATAGAGGATCCTGGTGGGCTGCATACCGTGGGGTCCCCCAGAACTGGATATGACTGAGCAACTAAGCACAGGCTGAACTGAATTCAGCAAGGAACCAGAACCGTGCTATCAGCATCAGGTGTGAGTGAAGTTGCAGCTTGCCCTCCATCTCCCACTGCTGACAGTCCCTCAGTTCTACCACCTCCCACCTCTTCTCCTTTCTCTAGCCAGTAACTCTTCTTGCCTGTTCACTCGATGTCAGTCCCTGTGTGCCAGCTATTATACTCTAATATTGTACTTTCTAAGTACTGAGTTTTAAGATTTGAAATGTTTTCTTTTTTTAAATTTTTGTTTGTGTGTTATTTTTGTGAAAAGCATTGTAAGCCTCTGACAGTACCGTATTATACAGCTGACTGTGTTAGCTGGATACCTGGGCTAACTATAATGGGCTTTTGAAAGTGCTCTCAGAACAGAACCTGTTCTTAAGTAGGGCATTTACTGTATTAGACAAGAAGCAGATGTCAACTCAATTACCTAAGTTTCTCCCTCATTAACTAAATAAATTAAAAGTGATCAGAAGTAAGAAAATAACAGAAATAAGAACAAAAATTGATAAAATTAACAACAGAAAATCAAAAGAGAAAATCAGTCCAATTGAAAGCTGGTTCTTTGAAAAGAGCAATCGAATTGATGCTAATGAAAAAAGCAAATAAACAAATTATCAACATCAGAATGGAAAAGAGGCCATCAGTATAGACCAGTTAGACATTGAAAGGATAAGGGAATAAAACAACTAGAAAAAAAGAAAATCAACAACATAGCTGAAATCAAATGATTTTTTGAAAACCATAAACTATTACATCTCATTCGAGATGAAATAATTTGCATTGTCTTAAATTCATTAAAATTATGGACTTAATAATTAAATCCCTTCATAAAAGAAATCCTTAGTATCAGACTATTTCATTGGCAAGTTCCACCAAATAGTTATAGAAAAGTTAGAATCAATTCTATAAGATTTCCTCCAGGATAGAGTAAAAGAGAAAACACTTCTCAACTCATCCTATGAAGCCAGAATTACTCTGATAGAAAAATCATAGAAATACAGTATACACAAAAGAGAAAACTATTGTCTATGACCTTTAAGATCAAAGCTCCAAAAACCTCCAGGAAAATACTAGGAAATCAACACCAGCATTACATAAAAAACAAAAACACATCAGGATTAGGTGGACTTAGTTCCAAGAATGCAACTTGCTCAGTATCCAAATGTAAATCAATGTAATCCACCAACACACCATCCTAAAGATAAATACTCAGTGGTCATAATTTATATAGAAAATGCATTTAGCAAAATCTGACACCTGTTCATGATAAGAGTAAAAAAAGAAACCTCTCAGAAAATCAATTACAAAATCACAAAATCAGCTCAGGGAAGGAAGCTTAGTATTTTTGACAGATTGTGTTGAAACAATAAAAGCAGAAACTCAAACCAAACAAAAATCTTGAACAAATCATTAAATCTCATACAAAAATTAGAACAGAAATAAAAACAGATCTAAATATAGAGCTGTAAAATTTTAAAGGAACATAGGAGAAAATATTTGTGATTTATTATTTTCAGAGTAAGCATTAGTATACATATGTTGCTGCTGCTGCTAAGTCGCTTCAGTTGTGTCTGACTCTGTGTGACCCCATAGATTGCAGCCCACCAGGCTCCTCTGTCTCTGGGAATCTCCAGGCAAGAACACTGGACTGGGTTGCCATTTCCTTCTCCAAGTATTCATATATGTGTGTGTGTGTGTGTGTGTGTGTGTGTGTGTGTGTGTGTGTGTATTTGTTTCTAATACTTGTTTCAAATATACATATCTGTCTCTAATATATTCATTCATATTAGAAATGAATCTTTCTGATATTAAAGAATGAATATATTAGAAAAATATGCCAGACACAACTGAGTGACTGAACTGAATTGAGCTGAATATCTTTATAATATTTTTATATTTATAAAATATATTTTCCCTTTCTCAATACTTTCAAGGAGACTTATTGCATCTCTGAAATTTTCCAAGCATTGTGTTTCAATATATACGTGGTTCTAAATTACTGCTTTTTATACACAAAGAATATTTGGGCTTTGTTTCCATGAAAACTCTATATTTGTTATGGAAGCAACACCTTTGTTCTAATGAGCCTGCTCTTTGTATCATGGCTGGGGTTGCTGTATTCTGTGTATGCATTTGTATGTGTGTGTGTGTGTGTGTGTGTGTGTGTGTATGTGTGCACTGAAAGTGAAAGTGAAGTCATTCAGTCGTGTCTGACTCTTTGCGACCCCATGGACTGTAGCCTACCAAGCTTCTCCGTCCATGAGATTCTCTAGGCAAGAATACTGGAGTGGGTTACCACTTCCTTCTCCAAAGGATCTTGCCGACGCAGGGATTGAACATGGATCTCCCTCATCGGAGGCAGACGCTTTAACCTCTGAGCCACCAGGGAAGTATGTGCACTACCAAGTGTGTATGTTGTGTGTGATAGTGAAGATAGGAAAGAGAAATCAGAAGACTAAGGGTGAATAACCCACACCACTGCACTGGGAGGTGACGTCAACCACTGGACTGCCAGAGGAGTTCCAACTTATGCACTTTTTAACAGGGACTGAAAACAAACTACTGATAGGTAGATTAATATACACAAAATAAAAATGTTAATATATGACAAAGTATATGTATATATACAGTAAATTATGTGTGTGATTTGTTATTTAGCTATATATTTATACATATTTCATTCATATATGGAGAGAAAGAATGAGAAAATTGTAATTGTTGCTGCTGACCTTTTATCTGAATGCAGCTTTATAAACACAATACAGAGAGGGAATGATTCTTAGATTGTTATTATACAGAATGACCCCCATGTTGGGTCAGTGGCAGTAAAGAAAAGCTTGGCTAGTCTTAACCTAGAAAGTCATAAAATATGTTGAATGGATGTTTCTCAAGTGTGTGATAAAAATGCATCGTCACTGCTGCTAGATATTGCCCCTGACCTCAGAACATCGTTGAAGAGAGACCAGCTGAACACTTTAATTTCCACATAAACTGCTGATCACGATGGTTCAGACATGCCAGATGGCAGCGGGAGTGATGGATGGTGTTGATGCCTCAGGAGAAATGAGCTACTAAAATTATATTATATTCAGCTGGGGTTTTAAAACATGCAATATAAATAAAATCGTTATACCAGAGCAAAATGTCGTACCTCTTTATTTAATAGTGTGTTGGTTGAGGAGATGAGTGTGCGCAATTATTTTGTAAAAAGCATTCTTCTCTGTGCCCAGGAGCACTCCAATAGGAGAGCATAGTGCAGAGTAAGTATCAAGCCTGCCCGCCACAAGTCTGGGGCCAGAAGGAGGGAAGAGCATTCTCAGTGTCATTCAAATGTATGACAAAAACTCATCACAGCTCTTCCTCCACTTTCAATGAGATTATGTCTCATAAACCCACTCTAAAGAGGAAAAAATCGTAAGTCAAAAATGCACTGGATGGTCCTCACCCACAGAGCATCAGAGTTTAGCACAGCCCAGCTTCAATGTGCTCAGAAAACTGAACATTAGCCCATAGCTGGGCAAGATCATCTGACACAAAGCCTAGTTTAGAATAAAGGGCTGAATATACCTCATGTAATTTACTGAATACTGTGCCTGCATGCATGTTCAGTCACTCAATAGAAACTGACTCTTAGCGACCCCGTGGACTGTATCCTGCAAGGCTCCTATGTCCAAGAATACTGGAGTGGGTTGCCATTTCCTCCTCCAGGGGATCTTCCCAACAGGGGACTGAACCCACATTTTCTGCATTGGCAGGCAGTTTCTTTAACCCTGAACTACCTAGGAAGCCCCACTGAATACTATATTGACAATGAAAACAGAAGGGCTCGGCTGTCTGGGTGCAGATGGTTTGCAAATTTATCTTTGTTCCCCTGGTGATGGTGTGGCTGCCCAGGACCCAGCCTCAGGAGAGAAGATAGGTATGCACATCGCCGGCCCAGAAAGACCCAAGTTTAAAATATGAAGCACAATTTCTATTGAATGCATACCACTTTCAAACAAGTGCAATGTCAAAAATCCTAAGTTGAACCACTGTTGAGGAGAGACTACATACCTAATGAAAAAACATGTAATAGACCATTAAAAAATTCTTCAAGAAATGCTGATAGAGTTTCTCCCTAAATTTAAATTGTAAGATCATGATGTCTATATTAATTAATGATCTTGCTATTCTGAGGAAAGATTCTATCCAGCAAGCAGATACTCATTTTTAAATACGTGGAACAACAGACTCCGTCTATGTACTTTCGTTTAGATGGAGGTATCTATTTGAACAGTCAAAGTAGTTGGAATTAGCATTTAGTTTTAGTTTCCCAGTCAAGGAATGAGCACAGAATTTCTATACATTTTTCTGTAATTCTACTCTCAACTTACTTTCCTTATCCCATCACAAACAAAGCAAATCCATGTTATACAAATGCATGTGATACACTTTTGTTTTCTCTTAGGTGTATGTGAGTAAAGTCTAGCTTATTGATAGCTAAAGTTTTGGGGGAAATTCTTGGATTTAGTTTTAAAAAATGTAGTGCAAATGAGGTTGAATGATTTTCATGGCTCAGAAACATAGACCCTTGTACAAAAAGCAGAAAAAATAAACATGCCGTTGAAATATAATTTTTTCTTGCATTTTATGTTCTTTCCCTGACATATAGTATTTCTGCATAATAGAAATTCCATAATATACTAGTGCTTCCTTTGTGCATAGAGATGGCTGCAGGGAGAGTGCAGACCCTGAAGACATGGTTTGCAGGAACAACTACCACCCTTTGCCAGTCTCAGCTGCGCGGGGGCTCCTACATCTCAGCTCACCCAACACAAACACCTTTGGCAGATTCCCTGCTAAGGACATAAGGCTACAACAGTCATGCATAGATTCAGGGGAAGGAGCCAAGTGGCTGAAGGCTAGGACAGGGGCAAACGAGGGTCCGAAAACCTTTCCTAGGAGGCAGAGAGACTCAGGCAAAGCTCCAAGCCCAGGGTTAGTCCTCCTGTTTCATCCCATCTCATTCACAGAACAAATGTACAAACTTTCAGTTGTAAGATAAATAAGTTCTAGAGATATAATAACAACACAATGAGTTTAATCAACACTCCTGTTTTGTATATGAGAAACTTGCTAAAAAGTGAAGAGTGAAACTGTTAGTCATTCAGTCATGTCCAAATCTTTGTGACCCCACAGACTGTAGCCCACTAGGCTCCTCTGTCCATTGGATTTTCCAGGCAAGAATGTTGGAGTGGGTTGCCATTTTCTACTCAGGGGATCTTCCTGACCCAGAGACTGGGTATCTTGCACTGCAGGCAAACTCTCTACTGTCTGAGTCACCAGGGAATCTAGCAAAACCTGTTAAGAATGTAGTTTTTAAAATGGTTATTATAGAAATAAAAATAAATTAAAAAATAAAGTTTGCAAACAAATTGCCAACATTGGCTGGATCATTGAAAAAGCAAGAGAGTTCCAGAAAAACATCTATTTCTGCTTTATTGACTATGCCAAAGCCTTTGACTGTGTGGATCACAATAAACTGTGGAAATTTCTGAAAGAGATGGGAATACCAGACCACCTGGCCTGCCTCTTGAGAAACGTATATACAGGTTGAGAAGCAACATTTAGAACTGGACATGGAGCAACAGACTGGTTCCAAATAGGAAAAGGAGTATGTCAGGGCTGTATATTGTCACCCTGCTTATCACATGCTGGAATCAAGATTGCCAGGATAAATATCAGTAACTTCAGATATGCAGATGACAGACACCACACTTATGGCAGAAAGTGAAGAGAAACTAAAAAGCCTCTTGATGAAAGTGAAAGTAGAGAGTAAAAAATTTGGCCTAAAGCTCAACATTCAGAAAACGAAGACCATGGAATCTGGTTCCATCACTTCATGGGAAATAGATGGGGAAACAGTGGAAAGAGTGTCAGACTTTTTTTTTTGGGCTCCAAAATCATTGCAGATGGTGACTGGAGCCATGAAATTAAAGATGCTTACTCCTTAGAAGAAAAGTTATGACCAACCTAGGTAGCTTTTGAAAAGCAGAGACATTACTTTTCCAACAAAGGTCCACCTAGTCAAGGCTATGGTTTTTCCAGTGGTCATATATGGATGTGAGAGTTGGACTGTGAAGAAGGCTGAGCGCTGAAGAATTGATGCTTTTGTACTGTGGTGTTGGAGAAGACTCTTGAGGGTCCCTTGGACTGCAAGGAGATCCAACCAGTCCATTCTGAAGGAGATTAGCCCTGGGATTTCTTTGGAAGGAATGATGCTAAAGCTGAAATTCCAGTACTTTTGCCACCTCATGCAGAGAGTTGACTCATTGGAAAAGACTCTGATACCGGGAGGGATTGGGGGCAGGAGGAGAAGAGGATGAATGAGGATGAGATAGCTGGATGGCATCACTGGCTCGATGGACGTGAATCTGAGTGAACTCTGGGAGCTGGTGATGGACAGGGAGGCCTGGCGTGCTGTGATTCATGGAGTTGCAGAGTTGGACACAAATGAGCTACTGAACTGAACTGAACTGAGCTGAGGTGATAGATGTTAACTGAACTTATTGCAGTAATCATTTTGCAATATATGTATATTCAAATCATTGTTTGACTAATATAATTTTACGGCATTTACAACAATGAAAGTGGAAAATAAATAGTAAAATAATAAAATTAAGATAAAACTATTAACATTTTCAAGGTGATGCTCACTGACCATTAAACTCCAGGCAGATGGTCCTTCCAGGTTAGGTAGAGTATGACTGCACTGGCCAGTAGCCCATGCAACCAGTCTTGTAAGTATTTCCTTAAAATAATTTGAACTTTTTATGGCTTTTGTGAAGGCTTTCTGGGGTGGCAGGGGTGAAGTATTAAAGAATTATCCTGCCGGTTCAGGAGACTCCAGAGACTCGGGTTCAATACCTGGGTTGGGAAGTTTCCGTGGAGAAGGAAATGGCAACCCACTCCAGCACTCTTGCCTGGAGAGTTCCATGGACAGAGGAGTTAAGTGAGCTACAGTCCATGGGGTCACAAAGAGTTTGGACACAATTGAGTGACTGGGCACACACAGCTTATGTGAATTAACCAGATTTAAAACATTACACCATGAAATATAACTTGTTCACCTTCAAAGTGGCAATTTAATAACAAGAAATATTTTAGGCCTTAGGATATAATTTTTATATTTTCACTGTATCAACACATCAAAGTTTCAGAGTATTTGGAAAAATCATATCTATTCACATAGCAGATGTTAACAGCCTACGTTCCACAAAGCAGACACTTTGTGGGGATGGCAATAATAACAATTATCATTTAATCTCTACTAAGTGTCCAAGCTCATGGTCAGAACTTCCACTGCGGCTTGATTCTGCTTAGGTAATTGGCAAGTTTTCCTGAGTATAATATGCCAAATAAAGAATACAACATATGCGAATGTAGCTAAACTAATTGCCCAAAGAATGACAATGGCTTCAGTTTACTCAGTCTTGAAGCTGCCCCACTCTCTGCTCATGGACTGTGAGTGAACCCTGATGCACATTCTGAGGCAGGTAAGTCCTGTCTCAAGTGACAATTCCCCTTGGCTGCTGATCTTCATTTTTGCCAGTCCCCTGCCCAGAGCACAGGGAATATGAGAATGAACAAAGCAGGTAACAGAAAGGAAACCAAGTCCTCAAAACTGTAAGTTGCTGAATCCAAGGAATGCCACTTATGCCCTGGAAGGATCATGTAAATGATAGAGAAAACAGCTACAGGTGAAGATCCCCAAAGGAGAGCATGGCAACCCACTCCAGTGTTCTTGCCTGGAGAATCCCATGGAGAGGAGCCTGGAGGGCTGGCTACAGTCCAAGGGGATGCAAAGAATCAGACACGACTGAACTGACTTAGCTCACACCTAACCATAGAATCCCTTCACCTGGAGACCAGGTCACCTAAATATGTGGGGCAGGTACTTTGATGTTTAATGCATGTGGTGGCACATGTTCCCAGAGGAATCTTTATGTGGTTATGCATTCAAGTAAGCAGACAATTAAAAATCATTCAGGAAGTTAGAGAAACTTTAGTACTAAAATATTGTTTTTGGCAGATTAAAAAAAAATGGTTCCTAAACTAATGGCAATGTGAAAAAGTCATTTACTTTGATAGGAAACTTTCAGTTTGGAGCTAGAATTTTAGAGAAGCAACAGATAGAGCACAACTTGTATTGATTATCTGCCTTGTGGTTTGAGTGAAGGGCTTTAGTAGGCAATTTTGGAAACACTGAGGGAATTTGGTATAATCACTCACTTTTTCTGCTTCAGGAAAACATTATCCCTGTTGATTAAAAAAAAAAAAGTATTTCTATGCTTAGAACTTTAGCAATGATTAAGATCTATGTAGTTGATTTATAATAGTTGTGAAGTGTATCCATGGTCAATAACTAAAGAGAAGATGGGAATCTCAGGATAGAAATATACATATATTTCAGAAAATGTTAGTCACTTTGTCTGGAATTAGATCTTAAGGTTACTGGAAAGTGTGCATATTTATAACTCAGACAAGGACTTTTATTACTTTGATATATTACACTTGCATTTCTCAGGTACTAACACAGCTCTGGGCTTCCCTGGTGGCTCAGAGGTTAAAGCATCTGCCAACAATGTGGGAGACCCACGTTCGATCCCTGGGCCGGAAAGTTCCCCTGGAGAAGGAAATGGTAACCCACTCCAGATATTTTTGCCTGGAGAATCCTATGGACGGAGAAGCCTGGTAGGCTACAGTCCAGGGGGTCTGCAAAGAGTTGGACACGACTGAGAGACTTCAGTTTCACTAACATAGCTTTATTGTTCTTTAAAAGTAAAATATTTTGCTTTTTTAAACAAATATTTAATCCCATGAGAGAAAATAATTTACATTTGGATTTTTAAAATAGTCCTGTATAGTAAATCATTTCTATCTTCAAACATTTCCCAATTTTATCATTTTTAATGACAAATTATCTCATGAGATCAAACATAAAAAATGACCTTCCTTGAAATATATTGATGGGAACGTCCTGAACAGAGGTCAAGCAAATGATGTGTTCCTTGATAGCTTTTCCAATACTATACCTTAATGATACACTTACTAAAATAGTATGAAGACATTAAATATCACAACATCCATTGGCTATAGCAGCGTCTTTAATACTAACTCATGTACTTTTCATCCCTGAGTGATTTTTGCTGTAACTTTCATTGCAATTCTTCCACCTCCTCATTCTTAAAGGGAGCAGATGTCACATTACAGACATCACATTATTTGGGAACCACCATAAGGACACATTTCCAGGAGAATGCAATATCAATACACAGTAATATTGCTTGTATAAATATTTAATTAGAAAATGGAAAATTTTGTAAAATACCCCATGAGTAAGCAGTTATATTTCTACCTCTTTGAGATTTCATTTATTTCCGAGATTCTTTCCTTTATCTTGTTCATTTTATAAACACTTAAGACTTCTATATGCATCAAAATGCTAAATATTTTGTATTCTTTTACTTCCATGTTTCAGTCCTGAAGAGTATGTGTTGATTTCTACAAATGGTACATGTTCGGTTCAGAGGTGCTTGTGAGAATAAGAACCTTGTGAGATTCTCTTTTTCTTCCAAGTTACAATGACAACATATTTATCCTCTTGCTGTGAGGACATAGTTCTCCATGGAGCTCTCACGTCTTTGCACATCTTCTGAGCAAAGGCATTAAGAGCTTACTATAATTATTGTTCTCTTTCCAGTAATATTTGTATAATGTACCTCTTAGAAGATAGAATTAGCTTCTTCCTTCATGGCAGAGGACAGATCTGTTAAAAAAAAATTAAAAAGCTAATAAAATATGTTTCCAACCAGCAAAGTTTAGGCATGTTTGTTACCAGCCTCTTGATAAGTTTGCGGTTCGCTGAGGTCAATGTTCCTTAGCTGTGACACACTGTGGACGGAATTCACTGGAACTCTGGGAGTCCTGTGGGACCTGCGGAGCAAGAACAACTAGCAGACCAACCAGGCGAACGTGAAGTTTGTGCTGCCCACTGTACCATTAATGACAGAATCCTTTGTCTTTGACAAAGTGTTCTCTTGTTTTAAGGCAGGCTAACTTTTTAGCTTGCCAGCAAGGTAAAGTTTCACCCTTACAGTTCTTTGCACTGCTAACATTCTACCAGTTTCTAAGGCAAAATTTAAATAAAAATAATAAACAATATGGAGGAGACTGTGCAAAAGTGAGAATTAAAAATCTGTTAATGTGTTAAATGAAAAATGTGTGATGTAAAGACACACTGTTAAATTTACAGATTATCATATAATATTGCTTACAGGTAGAATCTTAACAAAAAAATGGCACAAATGAGCTCAAAACAGAATAGAGTCACAATGTAGAAAACAAACATATGAGTATCGGTGGGTAAGTGGAAGAGAGATAATTTGGGAGACTGGGATTGAAACATACACACTCTCATACATGAAATAGATGACAAATAACCTCCTGTGCAGCACAGAGAATCTGCTCAATGCTCTGGAATGGACTATATGGGAAAAGAATCTAAAAAGCGTGGATATAGGTATAACTGATTCACTTTGCAGTACAGCAGAAACTAATATAAAATCATAAATCAATTATACTCCAATAAAAATTAATTTAAAAAATTGTGTCACTGATATTGAAACAATATGTTGTCCACCTGATGCAAAGAACTGACTCACTGGAAAATACCCTGATGCTGGAAAAGGTTGAAGACAGGAGGAGAAGGGGACGACAGAGGATGAGATGCTTGGATGACATCACTGACTCAATCGACATGAGTTTACACAAGCTCTGGGAGTCGGTGAATGTACAGGGAAGCCTGGTGTGCTGCAGTCCATGGGATTGCAAAGAGATGGACATGACTGAGCAATTGAATTGAACTGATATTGAAACAATATCAATAAATACAATTAATTCTTTATTTTTAAAACACACAATTTCAAGATATATAACTTCTTTATTTAAAAAAGTTATTTTATTTGAAGGAAAAGAAATAGTAGAGTTTGGGGACACTGACTCATTTTTTAGATCATCTTTCTGCTACCATTGTTAAATTGGCTTCTTTTTTTATTACTGTACCATGAATATAGGTATCTCATAAATAAAAAGGACTTCCCTGGTGGCTCAGACGGTAAAGCATCTGTTTACAATGCGAGAGACCCAGGTTTGAGCCCTGGGTTCGGAAGATCCCTTGGAGAAGGAAATGGCAATCCATTCCAGTACTATTGCCTGGAAAAATCCCATGGACAGAGGAGCCTGGTACGCTACAGTCGCAAAGAGTCAGACACGACTGAGCAACTTCACTTTCACTTTCATTAATAAAAATGTGAGAAAAGAAAAAATAATAAAAATAAAGTTACAAAGATATCTTGCGATACTTAATCCAGACATTTAATTATATAGATAAGGAATTTCAAAACTATCCTAAAGGAAATCAGTCCTAGGTGTTCACTGGAATGACTGATGTTGAAGCTGAAACTCCAATACTTTGGCCACCTGATGCGAAGAGTTGATTTATTGGAAAAGACCCTGATGCTGGGAAAGATTGAGGCCAGGAGGAGAAGGGGACGACAGAGGATGAGATGGTTGGATGGCATCACCGACACCATGGACATGGGTTTGGGTGGACTCCGGGTGTTGGTGACGGACAGGGAGGCCTGGCGTGCTGTGGTTCATGGAGTCGCAGAGTCGGACACGACTGAGCAACTGAACTTACCGACTGAATAAGATATATATCATAAAGGCAATAAATAATTTTTTTAAAAAGGCAAGGTTCAAGGTGCATGCTTTCTGATCTGATGCTGTGTAAAATTATACTGATAAAAGCAAAGGTCTGTCTTGAGGATGCCCACAGTGATTGCTATGCCTCTGAAGGGCTGGAGTCCAAGCTGCTTTTCCTGACTCTGGGGTGGCATTTTTGACCTGCCTGACCAAGAGAACATGGTGGGAGTGAGCTTGCGAACTTCCAAGGCTGGGTCATGAGAAGCTCGGAATCCTTTGCCTCGGCTTCTTGAGGCACTTGCTCACAGAGCCCTACCTGCCATCAGAGATCTGTGGTTCCCACATTAGAGATCGGGTGAGGCTGCCTGAGCCTCACAGAGAGACAAGGGGGCTTGGAAAGCCTATTCTGCCACTCAGTCCTGCCAAGGTGCCACACATGTGCTGCCTGGACTCCTCAGGTTAGCTCCATAACCAGCTGAGCCATTCAGTCCAAGGTATCCTGAATATCTGCCATAGGAACTGAACACAGGCCCAGCTAAATCATTCCTTACCAACAATATTCTTTCATATCACAAAGTCCTATTTCTTTAAGTCAACGTTTTAGCATAACTCATTGCATAATAGAGGGTATCTAGGACAGTTTCTAAATTCCTTAAAAATTCTGTGCTTTTCTGTGCAGTAAAGCGCTTTGGTTTAAAATTTTAAATATACAAAATTTAGTAATATTGTTTTTCTTTTTCCATCTTCCTTTCTCTATTGGAAGCTTCCTGATCTCTTTTTAAATTAAACAGATATTATATTTCAGAGTAATGTTTAGAAATAATAGTTTCTCTCAAAGCTAAAATCTGCCTTAAGTGAATTTTTGCAATAAATCTCTTAGGGTTTATAATAAAACTGCCAACACACTCTTAAATTTATATGAAGTCCTTGGCAGTAGTTTTCTTTTTAAATTTATAAATAGATTCTTATTAATTAAAATTAAGATGTCTGAAATTTGTCTCCTCATGTCTTAGGCATGAGTGAAAATGAGCAGAGTGAAAATGAGCAGATTTTTCCACTGAGTAATTGTGATTTTTAAGTTAAATGCATTAACTATGTTTTAGAAGTCAAGTGTCATGCTGCAGCAATGATGGAGGGGGTGAGCAAAGCTAATATCCATGTGTGAACTTTGTAAGATAGTGACTCAGAATGAGCTTATGTCCATATTTACATAGTATGTGAAATATTTCAACACCTCATTTTATTTCTTTCTGTTGGGGCATCAGTCCTAAAGGAAATAAACCCTGAATATTCATTGGAAGGGCAGATGCTGAAGCTGAAGGTTCAATACTTTAGCCACCTAATGTGAAGAGCCAACTTATTGGAAAAGAGCCTGATGCTGGGAAAGATCAAAGGCATGAGGAGATGAGAACCACAGAGGATGAGATGGCTGGATGGAAATACTGACTCAAAGGACATGAGTTTGAGCAAGCTCTGGGAGTTGGTGAAGGACAGGGAAGCCTGATGTGCTGCAGTCCATGGGGTCACAAAGAGTCCGGCACAATTTAATGACTGAACAACAGAGCTGCTTTACAATGCTTTGTTAGTATCTGCTGTACAACAGTGTGAATCAGCTGTATGTTTACATATATCCCCTCCCTCTTGGACCTCCCTCCCCTCCCTCCATCCCACCCATCTGGGTCACCACAGAACACTGAGATGAGCTCCCTGTGCTATACAGAAGCTTCTCCAAAGCCATCTGTTTTACACACAATACATGTATGCCAGTGTTACTCTCAATTCATCCCATTCCCCTTTTTCTCTCATGTCCACCCATTCCCTCTCCATGTTTGCACATCTATCCCTGCCCTAAAAATAGGTTCATTTTTACTACGTCTTCTAGATTCCACAAACATGTGTGGAATAAAAATGCCATTGGAATGCTTTCAATTCAGCATCATTCTAGCTACTTGTCAGATCTTCTGTGTTGTCATATCAAAATTTAATGCATACAGTTCCATAGTTCTTGATGTGTTTGTGTGCATAGTTGATTTGTATAAAGATGGTGCTAAGTCGATTAAAAGAGAGAGAGAGAAGAAAAAACAGGTAACCTTAGGAAACATCACTAGATTGAGGTCCTGTCTTCTTCGTTAGGAGTTGCAGCCGTCTCTGAAAGTAGTAGAAAGCCCCAGGTACCTAGGTAAGCCATGTAACCAGCTACTGATGTCTGCCTGAGGGACTGTGGGTCTGACTAGTTATAGAATCTGAAAAATCCTAGCTGAAGAAGGTTTACTGAATTGGTTTACATACACTTAGACTCTTCTCCTTTGGTTGTGAATATCCAGAGTGTAGAAAGTGTACAAAAAAAAAAAATGCCTGTGAGCCATATAACTTCCACTCTGCTGTTGCTTTGCAGGCTATATGGTTTGCAGTGAATCACTGCCTAAACTTAGTGCTGTGGGAGGTTTTTGTGTCTTGTCTGTTTCATTTTCAATCGAAACCAAAGGTCACTAATGCTTTTTAAACAATACTAGACATAATCATTGCCTAAGTTATCACACAGTCTAGGTTAATTTAAGATCATTCTGGCTCTAGAATCACAAGGGAAGACAAAATTGTAGGGAAAATAATAGAAACAGAAAGTTAAAGAGAAACTGGAAAAAACAAAATTAAAAAGAAAGAAATTGGGTATATAATATTGCATGATATAGCTTTTGTATTTACTTTGGTAATATACTGGGTTTTATTGTCTTCTGAATCATAAATCAACCTTTAGTTCCTGAGATAATACCCTGGTGTTAAAGCAGTATATTTTTATGTATGGCCAATTTTGTTTCGTTAATGCTTAGTTTAGGCTTCTTCCATTTATGTTTATGAAATTTATTGATCTGCAATTACATTTTTATAATGTTCTTGTCAGATTTTATAATCAAATTAAATATGCTGAGAATTGTTTTCACTTATTAATGGAGTTGGAATTAATTAATTGTTTCCACTTATTATTAATTAACTATTGTAAACTTGGAATTATTTCATCCTTAAATATTTAGTAATATTCAGTAGTGGAGTTCCACAAACTTGAAGTTTTCTTTGCGGAAAGTTATTTACTTATTTATGAAGGCAAGTCTTTTAAAAAAGAGAAAGTTTTCATTTTTTTTCTTTTATCAATTTGACAAGTTATCTCTTTCTAGGTATTATTTCACTTTGCTTACATTTTCAAATTTAAATATATTTGCTATAATTTAATATATGTGCAATGTTTACTGATGTTCCATTTTTATTTCCAATTTTGATCATTTATACCTCTCTTTCACTATCTTTGTTTTTCCAGGCATTTATAAATTTTACTACTCATTTTAAATGATTAACTTTTATCTATTTTTATTTTCTGCTGGAGAGGATGTGGAGAAAAAGGGAACCCTCTACACTGCTGGTGGGAATGCAAACTAGTACAGCCATTATGGAAAACAGTGTGGAGATTCCTTAAAAAATTGCAAATAGAACTGCCTTATGACCCAGCAATCCCACTGCTGGGCATACACACCGAGGAAACCAGAATTGAAAGAGACACATGTACCCCAATGTTCATTGCAACGCTGTTTATAATAGCCAGGACATGGAAACAACCTAGATGTCCATCAGCAGATGAATGGATAAGAAAGCTGTGGTACATATACACTATGGAATACTACTCAGCCCTTAAAAAGAATAAATTTGACTCAGTTCTAATGAGATGGATGAAATTGGAACCGATTATACAGAGTGAAGTAAGCCAGAAAGAAAAACACCAATACAGTATACTGACACATATATATGGAATTTAGAAGACAGTAATGATGACCCTATATGTGAGACAACAAAGAGACACAGAGGTACAGAGTGGACTTTTGGACTCTGAGGGAGAGTGAAAGGGTGGGATGGTTTGGGAGAATGGCAATGAAACATGTATATTTTCCTGTAAGAAACAAAGCGCCAATCTATGTTCAATGTAGGATGCAGGATGCATGGGGCTGATGCACAGGATGATTCAAGTAGAGGATGTGGGGTGGGAGGTGGGAAGGGGCTTCGGCATTGGGAGATTGTGTTCACCTATGGCTGATTCGTGTCAATGTATGGCAAAACAAATACAATATTGCAATTAAAAAATAAATAAATTTAATTAAAAAAAGAAAAAAATAAAAATAAAAATAAAAATGATTTTGAGTATTGTTAATTTTTGCCTTTTTCTTAATTTATTTTATGTTATTTTTCTTTAGGCTTAAGCTTTCATTGCTTTTAACCTCTTGATTTGCATACTCAGATCTTTGATTTAATTCTTTGTTATTTTTAAATTACACATTTAAACTTGCTTTCACTCTAAGCACAGTTTTCTGTTGAGTTCAGTAGCTCCATCATGTCTGACTTTTTGTGACACCATGAACCACAGCACGCCAAGCCTCCCTGTCCATCACCAGCTCCCGGAGTTCACCCAAACCCATGTCAATCAAGTCGATGATGCCATCTAACTATCTCATCCTCTGTTGTCTCCTTCTCCTGCCCTCATTCTTTCCCAGCATCGGGTTCTTTTCAAATGAGTCAGTTCTTTGCATCAGATGGCCAGTATTGGAGTTTCAGTTTCAGCATCAGTCTTCTCAATGAATATTCAGGACCGATTTCCTTTAGGATGGACTGGGTGGATCTCCTTGCAGTCCAAGGGACTCTCAAGAGTCTTCTCCAACACCACAGTGCAAAGGCATCAATTCTTCAGCACTCAGCTTTCTTTACAGTCGAACTCTCACATCCATACATGACCACTGGAAAAACATAGCCTTGAATAGATGGACCTTTTTGGCAAAGTAATGTCTCTGCTTTTTAATATGCTGTTTAGGTTAGTCATAACTTTCCTTCCAAGGAGTAAGTGTCTTTTAATTTCGTGGTTGCATTCACCATCTGCAGTGATTTTGGAGCCCCTAAAATAAAGTCAGACACTGTGTCCACTGTTTCTCCATTTATTTTCCATGAAGTGATGCTGTACTTAGTGTTTTAATAAATTTAATTTTAATACACTGAAAATATTTTCCATTATAATTTCTTCTTTACTTGATGTGTTACTTAGAAATTTATTGATTTAGTTTTCTTCATTTTGAAATATTCCTGTATTTTTAAAATGTATTTTTTGTTTAGTCAAGCAATTTAGTTATTTCGGTCACAGAATATCCCCACTATGGTTTAAATTTTTAAGATCTTTGAAACATTCTTTATTACTCCACATATGGTTAGTTTTCACAGAAATAAGTGCATACAAGATTGGAAAGAGTATGGAGTATGTATTTTGAACTTTTGAGCAGGACATTTTATACCCAGGTCAGGGGTACAGAGAGTTCAGTCGAACGTTTATTTACTTTTTCTTTGTTCATGTTAGAGTTCTGTCAATTACTAAGAGGCATGTAAGCAGTTCCCACTGTGAATGCAGGTATGTATAATGCTCCTGTAATTTAATGAAGTTTTATTTAGATCAATCCTAAAGGAAATCAACTCTGAATATTCATTGGAAGGATTGATGCTGAAACTGAAGCTCCAACACTTTGGCCACCTGATAGGAAGAACTGACTCTTCATAAATGTGCATGTTGCTGGGGAAAATTGAGGGCAGGGGAAGAAGCAACAGAAGTTGAGATGGCCGGATGGCATCACTGACTCAATGGACATGAATTTGAGCTTTATATTCATCAAAGTTGTCTGCCTTAATGTTTGGCATTACCATAGATTTAATACGTCTTTAGTGCAGTTTGGGCACTATACATTCCTTATACTTGTTCTTTAGATTCTTTATTTTTAATTAATCTATTTATTTTAATTGTAGGATAGTTACTGAAGCCATGTCCTTATACTCTGTCATTTTGAACAGGCTCCTCAATTATCTTTTGATATTGATTTCTTTTTTTTTGAATTCATAGTTTTTCAATTAATTAATTATAATTGGAGGATAATTACTTTACAATCTTGTGGTGGTTTTTTTTTTTCTACATTGACATGAATCAGCCACAAGTATGAGTGCCCTGCTTCATGCATCAAACTTGCACTGGCCATCTATTTTACATATACTTGTTTCAGTGGCATTCTCTCAAATCATTCCACCTTCTACTTTCACATAATCAAAAGTCTATTATTTACATCTGTGTCTCATTTGCTGTCCTGCATGTAGGATCATTGTTATTGTATTTCTAAATTTCATATATAAAAGGCAGAGGAACCAGAGATCAAATTGCCAGCATCCGCTGGATCATGGAAAAAGCAAGAGTTCCAGAAAAAACATATATTTCTGCTTTCTTGACTATGCCAAAGCCTTTGACTGTGTGGATCACAATGAACTGTGAAAATTTCTGAAAGAGATGGGAATACCGGACCATCTAACCAGCCTCTTGAGAAATCTGTATGCAGGCCAGGAAACAATAGTTAGAACTGGACATAGAACAACAGACTGGTTCCAAATAGGAAAAGGAGTACGTCAAGGCTGTATATTGTAACCCTGCTTATTTAACTTATATGCAGAGTGCATCATGAGAAATGCTGGGCTGTAAGAAGCACAAGCTGGAGTCAAGATTGCCAGGAGAAATATCAATAACCTCATATATGCAAATGACACCACCCTTATGGCAAAAAATAAAGAGGAACTAAAAGCCTCTTGATGAAAGCGAAAGAGGAGAGTGAAAAAGTTGGCTTAAAGCTCAACATTCAGAAAACGAAGATCACGGCATCCAGTCCCATCACTCCATGGGAAATAGATGGGGAAACAGTGGAAAGAGTGTCAGACTTTATTTTTTGGGCTCCAAAATCACTACAGATAGTGACTGCAGCCATGAAATTAAAAGACACTTACTCTTTGGAAGAAAAGTTATGACCAACCTAGATAGTATATTCAAAAGCAGAGACATTACTTTGCCAACTAAGGTCCATCTAGTCAAGGCTATGGTTTTTCCAGTGGTCATGTATGGATGTGAGAGTTGGACTGTGAAGAAGGCTGAGCGCCGAAGAATTGATGCTTTTGAACTGTAGTGTTGGAGAAGACTTTAGACTGCAAGGAGATGCAACCAGTTCATTCTGAAGGAGATCAACCCTGGGATTTCTTTGGAAGGGATGATGCTAAAGCTGAAACTCCAGTACCTAGGCCACCTCATGCAAAGAGTTTACTCATTGGAAAGACTTTGATGCTGGGAGGGATTTGAGGGCAGGAGGAGAAGGGGATGACTGAGGATGAAATGGCTGGATGGCATCATGAACTCGATGGACATGAGTCTGAGTGAACTCTGGGAGATGGTGATGGAGAGGGAGGCCTGGCGTGCTGCAATTCATGGGGTCGCAAAGATCAGACATGACTGAGCCACTGAACTGAACTGTGTTAATATACAGTATCTATCTCCCTCATTCGGACTTACACCACTCTTTATAAGAGGCTCCAGTTTCATATACTTCATTAAAACGGACTCAAATATTCTCCTTTTTATAGCTGAGTAATATTCCATTGTGTATATATTCCACAATTTAATCTCAATGTTTATGTGTAATTTTATTTCAGTTTTGTCATTGAAAAGAAGCATATCTTTGAAAAAAAATAATTTGATCTGAAAATCTCTGCTTTAAATTCCACTTTTTGTCAATTTACCATAAATGTAATCAAGAACATATTTTGTTTGCGATCTACCATCTAAATACTTAATTTCTAATTGTTCCCTTTTCTGTCTTTTACTTATTACTTTATTTCTTTCTCTTATTTTTCTTGGAATTCTTTTCTATTTCCTTTATTTTTTTATTTTTTATTACTGTTTTCTTTTTTTTTCTAATTCTTTTTTATTTTATTACTTTTTTATTCTACATTACAGTACTGTATTTGTTTTGCCATACATTGACACCTTAGTTAGCTTGTAAGTTTTGGATTATTTTGTATTTTATAAATACCCTAAAAATTGGAGTGGGCATCCTTGACATATGAAGACTGGTACATCTTTCTACTCTTGTCTTGCAATGACAATGAACGAATTTTACAGCCTTTTTACTCCATTTATTCCTTATTGCCATTTTACTATTAAAGTTATATATTTTAAAAAATACAAACAATATTATTCATATTCTATGTTTACCCACATATTTCTTTTTATTACTCTATATTCCTTCTCACAGCCTCTGTTCCCATGGGATAATTTCTCTGTTTCATGAATAGCTTGCTTTAATGATTCCTTTAGCATAATTTGGTGGTGTCAAATTAGATCAATTTCACTTTGACTGGAATTTTTTAACGGGCTTTTATTCTTTGGAGCAAACAGCAGTTCCGTCTGTTTATTTGGTTATCACTTTGAAGATATCATTCAGTGGTGTTCTGTTAAGAGAAAGCTGCTGTACTTTTTGATGTTTCTTGGTTTTTTTGTTGTTTTTTTGGTTACCCCCAAATCTGCTCATCACCTCTAGTCTCCTTGCCATGTTAGCAGTCTCTAGATAGGTCTGATTATCTATCTTTTCTAGGGTTCTTACTGCTTCCTGCTTTGTTGGTTTCAGATCTTTCAGCAGTTTTCACAGTTTGCTGACCATTATCACTTAAAATATTGTTTCTTCTGTAGTTTTTGTCATTTCTGCTTCTACAGTTATTACATATTCAAGAAATTTTCACCTGCTCCATATTTCTCTTAAGTTTTTCTCTCTATTTTTCTTTGTTGCCTTGTCTTTCTCTTCAAATATTTTATACTGTTTGATTTTTAAAGTCTTCTAATTTCTATCTGTGGTATTTTGTAACCTTCCATCTGTGGTATTAAACATATCTACTGAGCTTAAATTAGCTTTCCTTTACTCTTTCACTCTATACTACAGTCCTGCTTATTTAACTTAGATGTGGAGTTAATCAAGCAAAATGCCAGGCTGTGCTGGGAGCCAGCGTGAGGAATCCTGCCTGTGGCAAAGGTTATGAGGAAGGGGGCCTGACTAAATGCAAAGGCGGGGTCAGGTCTCAGGGGTCCCCCTGGAAATTCTCAAGCATTTACCCCCAAAACCAGAGTCAGCTTGCTTACTGTGTTATACTTTCCACTTATTTCTTCTGACATTATAGGGGGCTGTCCACCCACCACATTCCTCTGAAGAGTTAACTTGAAACTTCAGCTAATAAGTCTGCTGTGTGTAGAAGGAGTTTTTCAGTAGAAGGAGTGTTTCAGTCCAAGAACTTCTCTGACTGCTTTCTAGCCTGCCTGACAAGTTTTTCTGGCCTCTTACAGCCACACATAATTGTTCACAGCTTCCCAACCATGAGAGGCAGATGTTTTGAGACTTTTGATACAGAATCTTTTGAGAAGTTAGAAATTAGCAGTGTAGTATTAGTGGGTTGTTCGAACTTACTGGTAGAGGGTTTTATTATTAAGCCAGTATTTGCTGCTAAGTCTCCATATCCCTTGTCCCTTATACACATCAATTAGTATAACTAGTATATAGGAAAAATTAGCAATAAACCCTTGATATTAATCACGTTTAACTTTAGTAAATGCCTTTCTTGAATATAGCCCACTATACCTTTGCCCTATAGCAATGCAATTTTATCTGATGCGGTTGGAGGGTGGCTCCTGGTCTAAGAAAAATCACCTCTGGAAAAAAATATGTTTTCTGGTTGACTGACTATTATCAGGAAGAAAGGGTCATAAACTGTTAGCAGGCCCCCTGGCCAGAATATGTTGTAAAGCTACCTAACACCTTTGTATGCATGCATGAGTGCCTGGTTTTTGATAAAGGTCAGGGCTGCTGGCCCTGCATGACTTTGTCTTATCCATTGATCTCTATGCATAACCTAAAGTATAAAAAGCTTTCCTGGAAAAAATAAAGTTGAATCAGTCCCTGGAAAGACTGGTTTCCTCATGTCGTTCTTTCTCTTCTTTTCTGGCTGAATTCCCATCTGGAATGCGGAGGTTCACCAAGCCTACTAATTTTGCCTGGGTTTCTAAGATCTGAACGGGGAGGCACTTTGTGTCTCCGCTCCTTCGGGAGACCAGGAAGACGCCTGTGGCCTACATAGGTGGTGCAGACTCCTTGTCTCTGAGTTTTATTGGTTCCTGATTGGTTCTCCATGTAAACCAAGTTATTCAGCCCCTTTTCTCCACTAATTTTCCCACTACACTATTCTTTTCTAACCTCTCCTTATATCTTTAATTAAATAGCTCTTTCCTAGACACCGACACCATCCCCCCTTTGAATTCCCTGGATCCACCGGGGCTGGACCCTGGCAAGGCTGGATGAATCACAAACTGGAGTCAGAAATCAGAAGGAGACATATCAACAACCTCAGATATGCAGATGATACCATTTTAAAGGCAGAAAGTGAAGAGGAACTAAAGAGGTTTCTGATGAAGGTGAAAGAAGAGTGAAAAAGCTGGCTTAAAACTCAACATTCAAAAAACAAAGAGCATGGTTTCCACGCCCATCACTTCATTGAAAATAGATGGGGAAAATGTGGAAACAGTGTCAGATTTCAATTTTTGGACTCTAAAATCAATGCGGATGGTGAATACAGTCATGAAATTAAAGGAATTTTAGAAGAATAACTATGGCAAACTTAGTGTATTAAAAAGCAGAGACATAAAAAAAAAAAAAAAGCAGAGACATCATTTGTTGATAAAGATCTGTAGAGTCAAAGCTATGGTTTTTCTAGTAGTCATGTACTGATGCAGAGAAGGCAATGACACCCCATTCCAGTACTCTTGCCTGAAAAATCTCATGGACAGAAGAGCCTGGTGGGCTGCAGTCCCTAGGGACACTAAGAGTCAGACACGACTGATCGGCTTCACTTTAACTTTTCACTTTCATATATTGAGAAGTAATTGGCAACCCACTCCAGTATTCTTGCCTGGAGAATCTCAGGGACAGGGGAGCCTGGTGGGCTGCCATCTATGGGGCCACACAGAGTCAGACACGACTGAAGCGACTTAGCAGCAGCACTAGCAGCACCTCTCCATGGCAAAAATATAATCTTTGAGTCCATCAGCTGTATTAGACACTCAATGCCAGAACCTCAATTTGAGGGGCTGATTGCTGGGCCTACTCTTCATTTCCAATTAATTAAGCTTTACAGGACACAAATTATCCATTTAAAGGTTATAACTAAAGAGAGTTTAATGAAATGCTTCCAGAGGTGTGGAGGGGGTTACAGAAACAAATAATTATTAAATACCAGGTCAATCAGCAATGAAAATCATAATAACTTCCCACTGGGACTGCAGGGGATAGTGAGATCTATAGCTAGAGAAGGGGCAGGAAGAGGAGGAGTTGAGAGAAACTGTCAGACAAGTGGTGTCAGCAAGGGAGGAGGGAGATGCCTTTCAGGTAAAATGGATGCTCTGATTTTTCCATTCTCTTGTTCTTGGATATTCTGATTCCTCTCAATGGACAACCTTAGTGGAAAGTTCTAGATCAAAGGAATCTGAGAAATGTAGTCAATGGAATGCAGCCTCTTGCAACATAAATCAGGTCAAAACAGAAGTGATCTACTTGGGAAGAGAGAGAATAACCAGGATAAATGCCAGGGAAGAAAAATAAGCTTTTACTATATTTTAACTATATTTTTCATGTATTAACTATATATTAAATATACTATATAGTTGCAAAGAGTTGGACACAACTGGATGATTGAACAACAACAATGTTATATAACATATAATTAATATGTCAACTATATTTTTAATGGACATGAGTTTGAGCAAACTCCAGGAGATAGTGAAGGACTGGGAAGGCTGGCATGCTGCAGTCCATAGGGTCTCAGAGTTGGACAATACTGAGTGACTGAACAATGACATACTTTTAACTGCATCATAGCTTTATCACTTTCACAGAAAATTAATTCAGGAACTACTCAACAAATATTAAGATTGTTTTTCACAGTTTACTTATATTTCATTTTCCTCACGTTGTTCATCTCTACCTTTCCCCCAGTATCATTTATAATGCTTACTTTTAATCCATCATGGATGCTTTCATGAAAATCAATAGATTATTTTGAATGATTTTACCTTTTACAGGATCTTTTGAAAGTATCATTTATATCAGTGTTTCTTACTACATATTAACTTCTGAAGTCATAGTTCTGTGATTAGAAGTACTGTAGCTACTTTAGACTACTAATATTTATTGTATTTATTTATTTATTTGTCTCTGTTAGATCTTAGGTGTGGGATACAGGGTCTTTGATCTTTGCTGTGGCTTGTGGGATCTAGTTCCCTGACAAGGGATCAAACCTGGGCCTCTTGCAGTGGGAGTGCAGAGTCTTAGCCAATAAAACACCAGGAAGGTCCCTAGGCCACTAATACTTAATTCAATTAGAATAAATATTTCCTCAGTGACACTGGCCACATTTCTTTTGCTCCAGAGTTGCTTGTGGCTAAGGCTGCCATGCTGGCCTTTGTGGAAAGTTCACTTTCATCTTCACAGAAAACTCTATTGGACAGTGCTAGAATATACTGCCCACCTTTTCACTGCACTGAAGTTTCCCTTCTTCAAGTCATTGATAATTATCACATTAGCATAATAGGGAAGAACAAATCTGATTCCATATTGGAACTTTTTAAGAAGAAGAAAAGGGAATATTATTCTAGCCAAATTGAGGATTATAACCTGGAAAGCAGATTCTCAGAAAGCTCCAAGAAGTGTTCCATCTGTTAGAAGTCAAAGGCCTAATCACATACATTTTTTTTTTTTAGACAAAGCATCATATATCAAAATGACATGCTGATGTGTTACATAAAGTTCACAAAAGAGATAAGGTCCAGTTAAACACATGCAAGACTTCCCTGGTGGCTCAGAAGTTAAAGCATCTGCCTCCAATGAGGGAGACCCGGGTTCGATTCCTGGGTTGGGAAGATCCCCTGGAGAAGGAAATGGCAATCCACTCCAGTATTCTTGCCTGGAGAATCCCATAGACGGAGAAGTCCATGGGGTCGCAAAGAGTCAGACACCACTGAGTGACTTCACGTTCAAACATATGCAAAGCAAACAGCAAGTCATCATGGCCCCTGCAGAGCTGGTAAAGAACATTATTCTTTTTAAAATTTACAAAAGTGATGTTGGTTACAGTTTAAAGTAAATAATGACCCAGGGGTCTCCCTGGTGATTCAGTGGTGAAGAATCAGTCTTATAATGTAGAAGACCTTTACTGGTTGGAGAACTAAGATCCCACATGCCACTGAGCAAGTAAGCCTGTGGCTGCAACTAGAGCATCCATGCATGGCATCAAAAGATTCTTCATGATGCAATGAAGATTCTGAGAGCTCCAATTAAGACCTGATGCAGTCTAATTAATTAAATTTTAAAAAATAACGCCCTATACCCACGAAAAAAATCACAGTGACTTGTCACCTTTTTACTTTACCTCCTAACTCCCTCCTCTTTGTTCTGTAAGGAAAGCTAGCATCCAAACCTGAGCAAGATGGTTCTTTGGGACACTAGTCCAGCCTCTTTTCAGTCTTCTGGCTTTCCAAATAAAGTCAATATTCTTCACCTCAACAACTCTCCTCCCCATTTATCAGCCAGTCATGTGGCAAGCAGTATGAGCTTAGGCATGGTAACATTAATAAGTCCATAGATGATTTCCATCATTTTAATCTTAAAATTGTGTCAACCTCTACAATATTTGACAATCTAAAGTATTAACGCCTTACTTCTCTTTACTCTCCTCCCTTACCATCTTACTCTTCTGGTGTACTTTATACTTCCCAGATGTACTCTGGAATTAACATTTTATCAGGATTGCTGACAATTATTTTCCAATCTTTATCATGTAAATATATAATTTTGGAGGAAATTGAATAGCGTGCTTGGTTGGAGTGTTACCATATTATTTTTATTATTATTCAATTTATTCATTTTTAATTGGAGGATAATTGCTTTACAATATTATTTTGGTTTCTGCCATACATCAACATGAATTAGTTATAGGTATACATATGTCTGAGCGCAGGCGGCGGCAGTGAGCCAGCGCACCGAGCATGGCCAAGAGGAACTACCCCATGTCTGAAGTCAGGGGCTGTGGCCTAGAGTGCCAGGCTGCGATGGCACAGGGACAGCCAAGAGGAGCTACCCTGCATCTTTGGGGAGGAGCTACCCCACATCCGAGGTCAGGGGCAGCCTGGAGAAGCCACCTCGCACCCGAGGCCAGGGGCGGTGACCCTGAGAAGCCACCCCAAGCACAAGACCAGGGGAGGTGGCTGGGAGGAGCCATTCATGCCCAAGGGCTAGGCCAGCGGCCGGGAAGAGCAACCCGAGGAACAGTGGGCATGGGGAGCTATCCAACATTGAAGGTCAGGAACGGTGGTAAGGAGATACCACTCATCCAAGATAAGGAGCAGTGGCTGTGCTTTGCTAGATCAGCTGTGAAGAGACACCCCACGTGCAAGGTAAGAGAAACCCAAGTAAGATGGTAAGTGTTTCAAGAGGGCATCAGAGGGCAGACACACTGAAACCATACTCACAGAAAAATAGTCAATCTAATCACACTAGGACCACAGCCTTGTCTAACTCAGTGAAACCAAGCCATGCCTGCGGGGTAACCCAAGACAGGCGGGTCATGGTGGAGAGGTCTAACAAAATGTGGTCCACTGGAGAAGGGAATGGCAAGCCACTTCAGTATTCTTGACTTGAGAACACCATGAACAGTATAAAAAGGTAAAATGATAGGATACCAAAAGAGGAACTCCCCAGGTTATTAGCTGCCCAATATGCTACTGGAGATCAGTGGAGAAATAACTCCAGAGAGAATGAAGGGATGAAACCAAAGCAAAAACAATACCCAGTTGTGGATGTGACTGGTGATAGAAGCAAAATCCGATGCTGTAAAGAGCAATATTGCATAGGAACCTGGAATGTCAGGTCCATGAATCAAGGCAAATTGGAAGTGGTCAAACAAGAGATGGCAAGGGTGAATGTTGACATTCTAGGAATCAGTGAACTAAAATGGGCTGGAATGGGTGAATTTAACTCAGATGACCATTTTATATATATATATATATATATTATATATATATATATATATATATATATATATACACACACACACACACACACACACACACACACATACACATACATACATATACATACACACTGTGGGCAGGAATCCCTCAGAAGAAATGGAGTAGCCATCATGGTCAACAAAAGAGTCTGAAATGCAGTACTTGGATGCAACCTCAAAAATGACAGAATGATCTCTGTTCATCTCCAAGGAAAACCATTCAATATCACAGTTTTCCAAGTCTATGCCCCAACCAGTAATGCTGAAGAAGCTGAAGTTGAATGGCTTTATGAAGACCTAGAAGACCTTTTAGAAGTAACACCCCAAAAAGATGTCCTTTTCATTATAGGGGACTGGAATGATAAGTAGGAAGCCAAGAAACACCTGGAGTAACAAGCAAATTTGGCCTTGGAATGCAGAATGAAGCTGGGCAAAGACTAATAGAGTTTTGCCAAGAAAATGCACTGGTCATAGCAAACACCCTCTTCTAACAACACATGAGAAGAATCTACACATGGATATCACCAGATGGTCAACACCGAAATGAGATTGATTATATTTTATGCAGCCAAAGATGGAGAAGCTCTATACAGTCAGCAAAAACAAGACCAGGAGCTGACTGTGGCTCAGATCATGAACTCCTTGTTACCAAATTCAGACTGAAATTGAAGAAAGTAGGAAAAACCGCTAGACCATTCAGGTATGACCTAAATCAAATCCCTTATGATTATACAGTGGAAATGAGAAATAGATTTAAGGGACTAGATCTGATAGACAGAGTGCCTGATGAACTATGGATGGAGGTTCGTAACATTGTATGGGAGACAGGAATCAAGACCATCCCCATGGAAAAGAAATGCAAAAAAGCAAAATGGCTGTCTGGGGAGGCCTTACAAATAGCTGTGAAAAGAAGAGAGGTGAAAAGCAAAGGAGAAAAGGAAAGATTTAAGCATCTGAATGCAGAGTTCCAAAGAATAGCAAGAAGAGATAAAGAAAGCCTTCTTCTGCGATCAATGCAAAGAAACAGAGGAAAACAACAGAATGGGAAAGACTAGAGATCTCTTCAAGAAAATTAGAGATACCAAGGGAACATTTTATGCAAAGATGGGCTCAATAAAGGACAGACATGATATGGACCTAACAGAAGCAGAAGATATTAAGAAGAAGTGGCAAGAATACACGGAAGAACTGTACAAAAATATCTTCATGACCCAGATAATCATGATGATGTGATCACTAATCTAGAGCCAGACATCTTGGAAAGCAAAGTCAAGTGGGCCTTAGAAAGCATCACTACAAACAAAACTAGTGGAGGTGATAAAATTCCAGTTGAGCTATTTCAAATCCTGAAAGATGATGCTGTGAAAGTGCTGTACTCAATATGCCAGCAAATTTGGAAAACTCAGCAGTGGCCACAGGACTGGAAAAGGTCTGTTTTCATTCCAATTCCAAAGAAAGCAATGCCAAAGAATGCTCAAACTACTGCACAATTGCACTCATCTCACATGCTAGTAAAGTAATGCTCAAAATTCTCCAAACCAGCCTTTAGCAATACGTGAACCGTGAACTCCCTGATGTTCAAGCTGGTTTTAGAAAAGGCAAAGGAACCAGAGATCAAATTGCCAACATCCGCTGGATCATGGAAAAGCAAGGGAGTTCCAGAAAAACATCTACTTCTGCTTTATGGACCATGCCAAAGCCTTTGACTGTGTGGATCACAATAAACTGTGGAAAATTCTGAAAGTGATGGGAATACCAGACCACCTAACCTGCCTCTTGAGAAATCTGTATGCAGGTCAGGAAGCAACAGTTAGAACTGGACATGGAACAACAAACTGGTTCCAAATAGGAAAAGGTGTACATCAAGGCTGTATACTGTGACCCTGTTTATTTAACTTATATGCAGAGTACATCATGAGAAATGCTGCACTGGAAGAAGCACAAGCTAGAATCAAGATTGCCAGGAGAAATATCAATAACCTCAGATTTGCAAATGACAGCGCCCTTATGTCAGAAAGTGAAGAAGAACTAAAGAGCTCTTGATGAAAGTGGAAGAGGAAAGAGAAAAAAGTTGGCTTAAAGCTCAACATTAAGAAAATGAAGATCATGGCATCTGGTCCCATCACTTCATGGAAAATAGATGCGGAAACACTGGAAACAGTGTCAGACTTTAGTTTTGGGGCTCCAAAATCACTGCAGATGGTGGCTGAAGCCATGAAATTAAAAGACGCTTCGTCCCTGGAAGAAAATTTATGACCAACCTAGATAGTATATTCAAAAGCAGAGACATTACTTTGCAGACTAAGGTCCGTCTCGTCAAGGCTATGGTTTTTCCTGTGGTCATGTATGGATGTGAGAGTTGGACTGTGAAGAAGGTTGAGTGCCGAAGAATTGATGCTTTTGAACTGTGGTGTTGGAGAAGACTCTTGAGAGTCCCTTGGAGTGCAAGGCGATCCCACCAGTCCCTTCTGAAGATCAGCCTTGGGATTTTTTGGAGGGAATGATGCTAAGCTGAAACTCCAGTACTTTGGCCATCTCATGAGAAGAGTTGACTCAATGGAAAAGACTCTGATGCTGGGAGGGATTGGGGGCAGGAGGAGAAGGGGACGACAGAGGATGAGATGGCTGGATGGCATCACAGACTCGTTGAACGTGAGTCTGGGTGAATTCTGGGAGATCATGATGGACAGGGAGGTCTGGTGTGCTGCGATTCATGGGGTCGCGAAGAGTCAGACACGACTGAGTGACTGAACTGAACTGAACTGATACATATGTCCCCTCCCCATGGAACCTCCCTCCCAACTCCCATCCCATTCCACCGAAGTTGTCATGGAGCACCTCCTTTGCGCGCTCTGCATCATGCAGCACCTTCCCATTGGCTACCTACCTTTACATGCAGTGATGTGTATGCCTCAGTGCCACTCCCTGTTCGTCCACTCTCTCCTGCCCCTGTTGTGGCCACAGGTCTGTTCTCTGTCTGCATTTCCATTGCTGCCTTGCAAATAGATTCAGCAGTGCCAGTCTTCTAGATCTCATATATATATATGGATTAATATATGATATTTGTTTTTTATTTCTGACTTACTTCACTCTGTATAATAGGATCTAGGTTCATCCACCTCATTAGAAGTGACTCAGATGTGTTTCTTTTAATGGCTGAGAAGTATTCCATTGTATATATGTACCATAGATTCTTGTCTTAATTCTCTAATGAACCACAAAACCTATTTCCTTGTCCCATATATGTTATCTACCGATTTGTTATTCCCAATGTCACTGTTATAGTCTTCCCTTCTGGAATTCACAGTGGCACACCAAACAATTACACAATGTTGTACCTCCCTACCTTTCTAGATGCATCTCTTATCTTTTCCGCAGAATCATTTAGCTCATCAATTATAAGGAATACTAAGTTCCTCTGCATGCAGTCTGTCTTCTCCTTATTTGGATTTTTTTCTTGTCTTAAAAACTTTATGCATGTTCCCCAATTTTATGTCCTAGTTCACCTTACAAGCTTTAAATTGTATTTGTTTTAGGTTCATGTTACTGAAATGAATAATTACATTTACAAAATCAAACAATTTGCCTGATAATGGGCATGGCTTATATTTATCACAAGTTTCTTTTATGAATATATGTGACTATGTGTCTGGCTTTGCTGTTTAAAGGGGCAAAATCAAAATAAACAATGTAAAGCACCCACATGGCATAATGCTAGGCCTACTGATGTCATCCTTACTTAGTGTGTGTTGTTTGTGTTCAGTCACGTCAGACTCTTTGTGACCCCGTGGATTCCCCCTGGTCTATGGCGTTTTTCAGGCAAGAATACTGCAGTGGGTGCCATTCTCCTCCTTCAGGAGATCTCTGCAACCCAGGGATTGGGCACGTATCTCTTGCATCTCCTGCACAGGCAAATTCTTTGCCATTAGCACCTAGAAAGCCCATCCTCACATAGGCACACAGGCAATTCACCAGGATGCTCTGATTTCCATGGTATACAAGTTATGCTCATCTGTCACCACAGAGTGTTGCTATGCTGCTGCCTTGGTATATGTAGAGACAACAAATGACAGATATATCATGGCCTTGAAGTGGTGATCCTCTACAGATATTGATAATAGACTATTAGTAATTGTTTTTGTGACTGGACTGAGAGATATAAGAAATGACTGATCTTGACAGTAGAAAAAAAAAAAACTTGCATAAGAGATTAACTTTTATGTTCAAATTTTGCTAGTTAGTAGTCATTTCTCAGTGGTATTTTATTTTTTTTACAGAGGTGGTCATTTGATACCACCCATCTTTCTGTCTTACAATGTAGTTAATTTGAAAGAACTATTGATCAATTTTTTGCAGTTATATAAATAGTTGAAGTATATATGTGTGTGTGTACTGAGACAGTTTCAATTATTATATAATTTTATGAACACTTACACTACTTCTTAAAATTTCCCATTGAATGTTTATACAACAATGTTTATACAACTGACCTAGTTCTCTAGTCTTTCCATGTTCTTATTTCTTGTCATGATCTTAATTATGTCTATCTCTGTTTATTCAAATTTCAGGCATATATAACAGTGTTGGGAATTTAAGAAACATATTACATTTTAATTTGGGATGATTTCCTACAGAGAACCACGTATCAAATTTTAGAAGAAAGTTACTTTGATTGCCCCACATGGTTTAGATTATTTTATCAGTTCACTATATGCCAATAATTCATTCCTGAGTATGATGATGATATTTTACATGTTAATTCTTAAACATGTGTAGTGAAACATTATTTAAGCAAAATTATTTAACCTTCTAAAGTATTGTTTTAAAGTATTTATTTTGTGTTGGGTTGATATGCAAATACTCTGCATTACATATACCTCTTCCAATATGTATATTATTTTTATATTTGTATTCACAGTAGGAAATTTTTTTCAAATACGTAGGTCTAATGAAATTTTAATGAAATTGCCCTTACGACTACAAAAAGTGAATATTTTTAATTTCTGTTATTTTCTAAAAGAGTAATTCCAGGAAAATGTCAAATATGTTTTAATAAACATAAACGAAAGAATACTTTATTATCAGAAAATGAATAGCTATAATAAACTTTCAATAAATATTGAATAATTTTGTTCTTCATTAATGCAACTCCACCAGAATACCCCAAATGGATTTCTTTACTATTCGCACCACATATCCTGAAATTTCTAACTTATATGTGGTCCTACCAGCTACATGTTTTAAGGCAAGGATCACTTTGCCATACTTGGTTTCTACCATGTGCTATCTAGCTTGGCCCCAAATGCTGTTTGATAATTTAAATGAGAATGATTTTTCAACTGGTATAACCTTTAAAGACTTTACCCTCTAAAAAAATCTTTGTAAATCACAGAAAGGAAACTATTGTACCTCTTAGAGCAAGACTTTGGGGATGCTCACAGCTGGGTTTAAATCTTTGTTTCTCAAACTACTAATTATATCACATGTGCTATACCTAAGAGTTACTTAAGATTTTTTACATACACCACTTTTCTGATGAATGAAGTAATATTTGAGAATGGATATGCTGTTGTTTATAATGAGGTTTTTAAGGTTCATGATTGCAGGACACTGCAATGGTAGTAATAATTTTATTTGTAATTATTACAATAAAATGTAGTTACATCATATAAATAATATTCAAAAAATAGCTCAATATTAAGGAACTTTTTAAACATAATAGATTATCTGTCTACCTACCTATGCTTCTTGGACAAATGATACTTCATAGGAGTGGGAGCAGGTAAATAGCTCTGAAACTCACAAATACAGTTAATTATTTTTAAAATTGATTTTACTCCTTAGGGAATTGAGACTTGCAAATTCTCATACAATTTGTCAATGATGGAACCAGTGTTTTCATCCAGGTTTGACTAGTTCCAAAATATGTTTATCTCCAGATTGTTCCATGTTGCCTCCTTACAGATTGTGACCTTTCACAATGATATTAACAACATGTGATTTGTAAGAGACTGAAAAAATAGTACTGCCTTAAAAGAATGTGTTAGGCCCCTGTCTTTGTAGTGGTAATTATTTTGAGACTGCTGCTGCTAAGTCACTTCAGTCATGTCTGACTCTGTGCGACCCCATGGATGGCAGCCCACCAGGCTCCCCTGTCCCTGAGATTCTCCAGGCAAGAACACTGGAATGGGTTGTCATTTCCTTCTCCAGTGCATAAAAGTGAAAATGAAGTTGCTCAGTCATGTCAGACTCTTAGTGATCCCATGGACTGCAGCCTACCAGGCTCCTCCATCCATGGGATTTTCCAGGCAAGAGTATAGGAGTGGGGTGCCATTGTCTTCTCAATTTTGAGACTAGTTAAATACTATAGGGTATTCTTTGAGACCTCATAGTCTCTAGCCCACCAGGCTTCTCTGTTCATAGGATTCTCCAGGCAAGAATACTAAACTGTGTAGCCATTCCCTTTTCCAGGAGATCTTTCTGACCCAAGGATGCATTTTGCATTGTATCCAGTTTCTTCACTGTGTGAGCCACTAGGGAACCTGTATAGTATTTTGAGACTAGTTAAATACTATACGCTATACTATACATAAGGATGCTCCTCAAAAAAACTAAAAATAGCTACCATATGATCCAACAAACCCAGTCCTGAGCATATATCCAGACAAAAAATGTAATTCAAAAGACACATATACTCCAGTGTTCACAGTAGCACTATTTATAATAGACAATACGAGGAAATAACACAAGCACCCATCAACAGATGATTGGCTTAAGAAGATGTGGTGTATACACACACACACACACACACACACGTGGGATATTATTGAGCCATGAAAAAGAATGAAATATTGTCATTTGCAGCAACATGAATCTACCAAGGGGTTATTATACTTAGTGAAGTAAGTCAGATAGAGAAAGATAAATACCAGATTATACCACATACATTTGGAATGTAAAAAAATATATTACAAATGAATCTATATACAAAAAGAAATAGATTCACAGACATAGAAAACAAACATCATTACCAATGGAAGAAGGACAAATTAGGAGTATGGGATTAGCAAATACAAACTACAGTTCATGTAATAGATAAGCAACAGTGATTTACTATATAGCACAGGGAATTGAGTTCAAATTATGTAAGAACCTATAATAGAAAATAATCTGAAAAATACATATATAACTGAATCATTTTGCTGTATACCTGAAACTATCAAATATTGTAAATCATCTATATTCAACTAAAAAAAAAATAATTATGTTTGGTAGAGATACAGGGCAATTTTATTTGAAGCTTATACTTAGGCCTTCATGAAATAAAATCTATATGGAATAAAAAATAGGCTGTGGCAACTGGATGACATTTGAATTACTAAAAATGTATCAGAAAAAGTTCTCACCAACATTGAGAGAAGCTTCTCTGTATCTTTAAGTGGAAAAGAATCATTATAATTATTTTACATAAAATATTGAGATTATAGAGCATTTTTATGAGTATAGCTTGAATTTAGGAACTTTTATGGGAAAATGCATTTTTTCCTATTAATAAAAAATACCTTTTAGAGTAATGAAGCATCTCTGGTGGCTCAGCTGGTAAAGAATCCACCTGCCAATAATGCAGGAGACCCAGGTTTGATCCTTGTGTCTGGAAGATCCTTTGGAAAAGAGAATGGCAAATCACTCCAATATTTTTGCCTGGAGAATTTCATGGGCAGAGGAGCTTGGTGGGCTACTGTACATGGGATCACAAAGAGTCGGACGCAACTGAGCGACTAACACTAGAGTGATGAAGTCACAATCCAAACAAACACACCAGGTATTGTCAATGAGGCATATTTTTATATGGGCTTCCCAGTTGGTTCAGTGAAAAGAATCTGCCTACCAATGCAGGAGACATAGGCTCCATCCCTGGCTCAAGAAGATCCCTGGAAAAGGAAGTGACAACCCGCTCCAGCATTTTTGCCTGGGAAATCCAATGGACAGAGGAGCCTGATGGGCCTCCTCGGGGTCGTAAAAGAGTTGGACATGACTTAGCAACTAAACAAAGCAACAAAATTTTCTATACACACACTTTAACTAGAAATAAACCACTATTTAATACATGTTAGTATATCATTATTCTAGTTGAAATTTGGTTTTGCCTGAATCTTTTATGTTAAAGGTCATTCTCTGAGGAAAACACACACACACACACACACACACACACACACACACACACACCCCTATCTGCTCAGGCTTGAAAACTCCCAGTTTACTTAATATAAATAAAAATTAAAAGGGATTTGTTCAAAATGGAGACGCATCAGCTGTCAATATATTAAAAGCACAAGGTGGATATTTTAAGGGTTCAACGACCAATGCAAGTAAGGCATCTTTCTGTTGTTTTATTTTAAATTTTATTTTTAAATGGTATTTTCCATAATATAATGTTGGCAGTTTTCAAATTCACAACAATTTCAGACAAACTTCTTTCAAAAGAATTTATTGCTTTATAAAATTTGTATGCTTCAATGCCCTTACATTTTTAAGAATTGATGGAGAAATAATTCCATATACAATTTATTGATACATTCAAATTAAGTGTGACCACTCCACAAAAAATTGTAAAACTATTCAGTTCTACATCTGATATCCTGTTACATATTTAGATTAATGAGTTAAGAGAGTAGTCTCAACAAATCTGTAGGTAAAACCATGATGAATGTTAATTACCCTTAAAGAAATCAATAACTTGATGTATTTGAACAACAGTAGAGAGTTGATTTTGGAGCCCCCCCAAAAAAAAAATAAAGTATAACACTGTTTCCACTGTTTCCCCATTTCCCATGAAGTGATGGGACCAGATGCCATGATCTTTGTTTTCTGAATACTGAGCTTGAAGCTAATTTTTCACTCTTCTCTTTCACCTTCATCAAGAGCCTCTTTAGTTCCTCTTCACTTTCTGCCATAAGGGTGGTGTCATCTGCATATCTGAGGTTATTGATATTTCTCTTGCAATCATGATTCCAGCTTGTGCTTCTTCCAGCCCAGTGTTTCTCATGATGCACTCTGTATATAAGTTAAATAAGCAGGGTGACAATATACAGCCTTGATGTACTCCTTTTCCTATTTGGAACCACTTTGTTGTTTCATGTCCAGTTCTAACTGTTGCTTCCTGACCTGCATACAGGTTTCTCAAGAGGAAGGTCAGGTGGTCTGGTATTCCCATCTCTTTCAGAATTTTCCACAGTTTATTGTGATCCACACAATCAAACGCTTTGGCATAGTCAATAAAGCAGAAATAGATGTTTTTCTGGAACTCTCTTGGTTTTTCCATGATCCAGTGGATGTTGGCAATTTGATCTCTGGTTCCTCTGCTTTTTCTAAAACCAGCTTGAACATAAGGAAGTTCACAGTTCACATATTGCTGAAGCCTGGCTTGGAGAATTTTGAGCATTTCTTTACTAGCATGTGACATGAGTGCAATTGTGCGGTAGTTTGAGCATTCTTTGGCATTGCCTTTCTTTGGAAATGGAATGAAAACGGACCATTTCCAGTCCTGTGGCTACTGCTGAGCTTTCCAGATTTGCTGGCACATTGAATGCAGCACTTTCACAGCATCATCTCTTAGGATTTGAAATAGCTCAACTGGAATTCCATCACCTCCACTAGCTTTGTTTGTAGTGATGCTTTCTAAGACCCACTTGACTTCACATTCCAGGATGTCTGGCTCTAGGTGAGTGATCACACCTCGTGATTACCTTGGTCGTGAAGATCTTTTTTGTACAGTTCTTCTGTGTATTCTTGCCATGTCTTCTTAATATATTCTGCTTCTGTTAGGTCCAGACCATTTCTGTCCTTTATTGAGCCCATCTTTGCATGAAATGTTCCCTTGGTATCTCTAATTTTCTTGAAGAGATCTATAGTTTTTCCATTTCTGTTGTTTTTCTCTATTTCTTTGCATTGATCTCTGAGGAAGTCTTTCTTGTCTCTCCTTGCTCTTCTTCGGAACTCTGCATTCAGATGCTTATTTCTTTCCTTTTCTCCTTTGCTTTTTGCTTCTCTTCTTTTCACAGCAATTTGTAAGGCCTCCCCAGACAGCCATTTTGCCTTTTGCATTTCTTTTCCATGGGGATGGGCTTGATCCTTGTCTCCTGTATAATGTCACGAACCTCTGTCCATAATTCATCATGCACTCTATCTATCAGCTCTAGTCCCTTAAATCTATTTCTCACTTCCACTGTATAATCATAAGGGATTTGACTTAGGCCATACCTGAATGGCCTAGTGGTTTTCCCCTACTTTCTTCAATTTCTGCAGATGGTGATTGCAGCCATGAAATTAAAAGACACTCCTTGACCAACCTAGATAGCATATTAAAAAGCAGAGACATTACTCTGCTAACAAAGGTCCATCTCGTCAAAGCTATGGTTTTTCCAGGGATCATGTATGGATGTGAGAGTTGTACTGTGAAGAAAGCTGAGTGCTGAAGAATTGCTGCTTTGAACTGTGGGGTTGGAGAAAACTTTTGATAGTCCCTTGGACTGCAAGGAGATTCAACCAGTCCATTCTAAAGGAAATCAATCCTAGGTGTTCATTGGAAGGACTGATGCTGAAGCTTAAACGCCAGTACTTTGACCATCTCATGTGAAGAGTTGACTCATTGGAAAATACTTTGATGCTGAGAGGGATTGGGGGCAAGAGAAGAAGGGGACGACAGAGGAAGAGATGGCTGGATGGCATCACCAACTCGATAGACATGGGTTTGAGTGAACTCTAGGAGTTAGTAATGGACAGGGAGGCCTGGTGTGCTATGATTCATGTGGTCTCAAGGAGTCGGACAAGACTGAGCGACTGATCTGAACTGAGAGAGTTGGGAAAATATCCATCTTCTGTTTCATAGAGGTGACTGTCTTACAAAATATTCACATAAAAATATTCACTATTAACGTTAGGATGCTTTAAGTCAAAATTGAAGGCAAAGGAGAGGGGGCAACAAGGGATGCCATGGTTAGATAGCATCACTGACTCAATGGACTTGAATTTGAGCAAGGTCTTGGAGTTAGTGAAGGACAGGGAAGTTTGTTGTACTGGAGTTCATGGGGTCACAAAGAGCCAGACACAACTTAGCGACTGAACAAGTCAAAATATTCCATCTATCTAGCATTTAATGGAGAACACCTCTGTTTTTAAAGAAAGGTTCATTTTTGTTTGATCTTGTATTTATTTTGATCCTTCTTAATTTTAAAGGGATCTTAAGCTCGGCCTCCATAATCATGATTAGATGTCTGTGCCAAATTGTGTAGTTTACCTCACTTAGGATAGAAAGACAACACTCACAGCTTATTGACTCTGTAGGTCTACCATGATAAATCAAAATCACAAACATTGATATGAAAGCCAGTTTCTCTCATCACACACAGGCACACACACACACACACACACACACACACACACACACAGAATTTATCGCATACCTCTTCAGACAAGTCAGTGTGCTGATCTGTTATTTTCATATTTTCTACAATGAACATATACCTTGTGATTGGCCACTGAAAAGAAAGGCTCTGTGAATGAGAGTATATTAAATCCATCATAAAGCTTATGTAAGTTTGAATATGAGAAGCAGAAATAAAGTCATTATATAATAGATGGGAAAGCTGGAGAAAATGCATGGGATGACTGAGCTCACAGCGGTTGCTGTTGTTCGATCACTCAGTCATACCCAGCTCTTCTGCAACCCCATGGACTATAGCTCACCAAGCTCCTCTGTTAACAGGATTTCCCCAGGCAATAATACTGGGATGAGTTGCCATCCCACCCAGGGATCAAGCCTGTATTGCCTGCACTGCAAGCAGATTGTTTACCCCCAGAGCTACTAGGGAAGTACCAAGAACTTACAAAAGTATTGGTTAATATACCTCTGAATCATTTACTGCAGTTGACCTAAAGATCAAAGCAAAAAGCCAAGCACAGCAATAACATCACACATTTAACTGAAATGTTATCAATTTTAAAACAACTGAATTCTTTCTTTATGATAAATTATAGGTAACTATTATATATTAGATTTCTAGAAAGCTGCCTAAAGGCAAAAGCATTGATTTTTCTTCTTACATTTACCACAAAACAGTAACCAAACAATATAATCCTATTCTTTGTTCTATTACCAACAAAAGCAAAAATATGTGTTTTGTTCAGGACCTTTGTCCCCTTCATGGATCACGGCCTTGTAGCGAAAGGGTTTGCCTAACTCCAAGAAGCTATGAGCCATGCCATGCAGGGCCACCCAAGACAAATGGGTCCTAGTGCAGTGTTCTCGTAAAACATGGTCTGGGAGGATGAAATGGCAACCTGCTTCAGTATTCTTGCCGTGAGAATGCCACAAATAGTATGAAAAGGTCAGAAGATATGACACCAGAAGTTGAGAGCCTCCAGGTCCTTTATTATATTTTTCTGTTTTTCTTCACATCACTTATAATAAACCTAATCAGAACATTATATATCATATATATATATATATGATTTTTAATGTTTTATTCTCCACTAACCTCTAAGTTCTCTGTAGACATGTAGAAACTCTGTTGCTTCAGTGTTTGATTGCACACTGCCTCAGTGTCTGATTTTGTGACACTATAGACTGTAGCCCGCCAGGCTTCTCTGTCCCTGGGATTCTCCAGGCAAGAATACTAGAGTGGGTTGCCATGTACTCCTCCAGGGAATCTTCCTCACCCAAGGATCAAACTCTCATCCCCTGGATCTCTTACACTGCAAGTGGATTCTGCCATGGAGCCACTGGGGAAATGCGCTGTAGACAGAGACTTCATCCATGTATTCATTGCTGTGTCATTCGAGGCTTATAAGTTACCTAATATTGTCATGAACATGCACGCAGTGTTTATTTACTGAAGGACGTTAAGTCCCAATCTCTGCATCTTTCTAGAGAACTGCATCCCTAAATGACACACTTCTATTCTGCTATGGCTCCATTCTTGGGACGCCCGTGAGCCTCGTCTGCTTTCAGATACACTGCTGCCTGCTTGACTTGGTTATAAAAGTGTTCTTGCTAACTTCACTCACTGAGAACATAGCATCTACTTCCTGTTAAGAATTTTAACCAACTGTCTGGTTTTCCTTTTTACAGTGTCAAGAACTGCTTAATTTTTAATATTTGGGAATTGTCTTAGAAAGAAAGGCTAAAGATTTCATTTTTTTCCACTAAGTTGTATGTAGTTAAACTATTTAACCTATGTTTGATAGAGTGTCTCAGAAAATGGGAACTCTTCCACATGAATCCAGAAACAATGGCTAGAACTTTATTGAACCCTGGTCTACTGAAAGTGTACAAATAATAGACTATTTAAAAATGTAAATAAAATAAGGCAGTGGTGGAGAAGAGAATAAGCTTAGAAAAATAAATGGCCTTACTACTTTTTATCATTTCTCATTTATATCCAGTTTCTTACAAAGATGCCTTTTTTTTTTTTCAAAATTACAGTATGGTTGCTATGGTAATATGTGCTTTATAAATCAAGTGCAAAGGCTGTCTTCATTTCCACTGTGTCCCAAAATAATAAAGAAGATTATTAAAGTGGAGTCATGAGAGTCTGAAAAGAATCTGGGATGAGAAAAAAAAAAAAAAAAAGAAGGCTTTAAACATTAAAAGCAAAATTTCAAAAGATCCCACAAAGACCTCATTAAGCATTTGTGGTAGCCTTGGGGGTCACTCAGTGATACTCTGGACAGCTTTGGACAGCTTTCCAATTCTTCTTGGAAAAGCATAATTTTGAACAGTTTTCTAATTCTTCTTGAGAGAGAGTGTGGATGTTTGATGATCAATTATTCACTGATATTTGACAGGGCTGACAGTCACCTGTGTGATTTGGGATTATTTTCTTTCACAAGAGAATGAGTCAGTTAGCATCTCTGTGATAGGATTTCAAACACAGTGGATCCCTTAGTGGGCTGAGTACTTTTCACAATTTCTTTCCATCATTACCATTTTAGACTTACACACGGTCCACATCTACTTCTTTCAACATAAAAGGAGATGATTTTTACTCTTCTTTACAGTGAAAATTATTCTAAGACACAGATTGGAGGCAAGCCACTCAGAGGCTTTATAAAACATGTCACCACTTCAGAAGTCATTATTTTTGTGTGAACATTTGACTGGAGATTCCGTTTTTGTGTTTCCCTGTGATCACTGGGAGAGCATGGTTGCAGACTGAAGCTGCTACATCTATCCTGCCAGGAGGGGCTCAAGAGCTTTCAGAGGACACCTTGCACAATTAACAGCAGGGTGTCCTGCACCTGAGCCTTCATCACAGGGAACCCCTGCACAATTAAAATTGTGCAGCCAAGACTGAAGCTCTTTATCAGTAGGGATTTCTAATTGAATTTTCCCATGACGGCTGTATTTTCTGTCTTCTCTCTGTCTATTCTGTGCAATGAGGGCTGCCAAGACACTGACCAGAACACACATTAGGGTTCCACAGGAGGTTCGGGGTAAAGGGATTTTATATAAGACTGAACACTGCCTGCTGTTTAAGTGCATGCATTTTGCATTTCTGTTTCAGTGATGATATTACCTGTCCATGAAAAATCTTGTTGGCAAAAATCATAGGTGTTTAGCTTCATACTTTGAATATACACATTCAAAAATTGGCATTTTCTAGCATATTGGGGTTTTGATTCATCTATAGATTATATTTTGGTAAGCACTTTTGCATTCATATATATGTGTTATGGATAAAATGGGGATATAAAAATTAGCATGGTTATTTAATTCTTCTCTGGTGGCTCAGACAGTAAAAATCTTTCTGCAATGCAGGAGACCTGAGTTCAATACCTGGTTTGGGAAGATCCCCTGAAGAAGTTAATGGCTGCCCAGTCCAGTATTGTTGCCTGGGAGAGCCCATAGACAGAGGAGCCTGATGGGCTATAGACCATGGGGTCACAAACGAGCGGACATGAGTGAGCAACTAACACTTTCACTGTCATTTGAGGAAAGGAGAGCTGTAGTTAGGGAACTAGCAGTAACAGAAAAACTTCATCTCTCTACGAATTGCCTGATTGTATAAGTGAACTGATTGTTAGTGGTGGTACAAACGGCATGTGTGATTATCTCCTTGTGGAGCTAAGAATATGAGACAATCCATGGAGTTCCTTTCTGTGCAAGTATTCTCATAGGTATCATGTGTGAATAGGCATCAGAAATTCTTGATGGGTCAAAACTGACTCAAAATTTCCCTGGAGACATTTTTAAACAGTTGATATCAAGTACAAACCATAGGAGACTCTCCACTTCGAGACTATTATTATCAGCTTGTTGTATTATCCATTGCATCTGTAAGTACCTTTTTCCTTTTTCAAATCCCATAAATGCTTTTAACGAACTGTAAGCAAAGTTCATTTTACTGATAGAATAAATTACTTGTACTGAGCATGCTCCAGGTGTTGGTGATGGACAGGGTAGCTTGGCTTGCTGCAGTCCACAGGGTCACAGAGTTGAATACCGCTGAGCAACTGAATTGACTATTGTTCTAAGCTTTATAATAATCAGAGCTAATTTTTCTTAGGTTATCTATTTATCTTGTGATCCACCTTAGTGCTTTCCCATGAACTTAATTCACATTCATGTGATGCTAACATGAATTTTATTAGACTATGAAAAAAAGCTTGCTTTTTTTGTTCTCTGTTGGCAGACATGTGAGTCTTGGGTCCTATCTTCAACCTTCACTCTAACTTGATTAATGTTTTTGAAAGGCTTATGTTATTTCTGTGAACTCCCCTTTTCCTTTCATTCAAACCATACTGACAACAGGTTTTAATCTCAGAGCTCTTAAATATTCATTATTTATGAAGCACTTTAGAGTATCTGGGAGAAAGTTTTATTATTTGTAGCGCTGTTGAAAAAATATATGCTGTTATTTAGCACATATTGAGCCATCTACTTTTCGTGTATTATGTGAAAGTGAATGTCGCTAAGTTGTGTCAGATTCTTTGTGACACCGTGGACTATGCAGTCCATGGCATTCTGCAGGTCATAATATGCAGTGGGTATCCTTTCCTTTCTCTAGGGGATCTCCACAACCCAGGGACTGAACCCAGGTTTCCTGCATTGCAGGCAATTCTTCACCAGCTGAGCTATAAGGGAAGCCCAAGAACACTGGAGTGGACAGCCTATCCCTTCTCCCGGGGATCTTCCCAACCCAGGGATCGACTGGGGGTCTCCTGCATTGCAGGTGGATTCTTTACCAACTGAGCTATATAAAATGTATCAAAATGCATGCTACCTGGGGAGACTGGAGTGGACTGCAGAAATGCTGGATTAGAAGGCAAGGTTAACGTCTGACCATGTTTTTCTTATGTTTATATGTCAAGATGGGCTTCCCATGTGGCGCTAGTGGTGAAGAACGCGCCTGCCAGTCCAGGAGACTTGAGAGACGTGGGTTCCATCTCTGGGTCGGGAACATCTCCTGGAGTAGGAAATGGCAACCCATTCCAGTATTCTTATCTGGGAAATCCCATGGACGGAGGAGCCTGACAGGCTATGGTTCATAGGTTGCAAAGGGTCAGACCAGACTGAAGGAGCTTAGCTCACATGCACAATATGTTAAGATAACACATTTCAAGAATAACATGTGATGCCTAATTGAAATTTTGGAGGTACTAGAGAAATGAAAATAGAAACAAATTTATTTCTCCTTCTACCAAGTAAAAGTTACACTGAAATTCCTGTAACAGATTCATCAAATTTTCATAATGATATTTATATGTGATAGCATCTCTGTACACCATGAATCAATTGCATTTCCATTTAACTTATTGACAATATCACTTCTATTGATATGTCTAATTAACTTTAGTGATGCTGAAAAGCCTGATGATATTTTCGTTTTTTTCTATACTAAGTCACATGTTATTTTTTTCTGTAGTGCTTCCAAAACACATTCATTCTTCTTTCCATTTTTTTAAGTTCATCAAGTTTATTAGAACATGCTTTGGAGTTTATTCAGAATCAATATTTCCAGGCACATGGTCTTTTTTTTCTAAATATGTAGTTTAAAAATACTTTTGTTTTACCTGTAGAATTTTTTAAAATGATAGTTTTTAGTATATATACAGTTTTCTTACTTTTATTTTTCTTCTGATTCTTATTATCCTATTTTCTGTATGTTTAATTTCCCTTTATTAACTAAGTATAATAGCTTGCCTATGTTCCTGTTAAACTGGTTTCTTTTCTTCCATTTTTATGGATGCTTTGTATTTTATCTTTTGCTATTTGTCTTAAGGCATTATTTTGTTGTTGCTGTGGTTTTGTGTTCTTTCAACTATAGTATTTTTTTCTGACATAATTCCTATTATATTATTTCTAATTCTTTCTTGACTTCTGGGACCTCAATAATCAATCTAGTTCTGTTGTGTTTTGCTCTTTCATATTTTGTATTATTTTGTTAATATCTTTAAACTTATGCAAACATGGAGTTTAGTTTTCCAGTTCTAAGACTGGAATATGAATGGATCTATTGAAGGGAACATTATTTCATCACAGTGCTATATATTTCAAAACTGATAAATGAAGATGCATTCTGGAGAATATTATGTTTTATCTTTAAAAATATGAATCTTAATCTTAATTCCTTCTATTTCTCTGACCTTACTTCATTTCAGTTCAGTTCAGTTGCTCGGTCACATCCGACTCTTTGTGACCCCATGAATTGCAGCACGCCAGGCCTCCCTGTCCATCACCATCTCCCAGAGTTCACTCAGACTCAGGTCCACCGAGTCAGTAATGCCATCCAGCCATCTCATCCTCTGTCGTCCCCTTTTCCTTCTGCCCCCAATCCTTCCCAGCATTAGAGTTTTCCCTCCCAGTCTTTTCCAGTGAATCAACTCTTCGCATGAAGTGGCCAGAGTACTGGAGTTTCAGCTTAGCATCATTCTTTCCAAAGAAATCTCAGGGCTGATCACTTTCAGAATGTACTGGTTGGATCTCCTTGCAGTCCAAGGGACTCTCAAGAGTCTTCTCTAACACCACAGCTCAAAAGCACCAATTCTTCGGCACTCTGCCTTCTTCACAGTCCAACTCTCACATTCATACGTGACCATTGGAAAAACCATAGCCTTGACTAGATGGACATTTTTTGGCAAAGTAATGTCTCTGCTTTTCATTATGCTATCTAGGTTCATAACTTTTCTTCCAAGACTTGTCTTTTAATTTCATGGCTGCAGTCACCATATGCAGTGATTTTGGAGCCCCCAAAATAAAGTCTGACACTGTTTCCACTGTTTCCCCATCTATTTCCCATGAAGTCATGGAGACCTTACTTAGGGGTTGATTAATATTTTCAAAACTGTTTTTTTCTTTTTTATATATATTCTGTATTCTCTTCATTTTATTTGGTACTTTATTTTTCATTAATCTTAGTTGTATTATTTCTGATAATAAAGGGAGAACTCAATGTGAGAGCATATTTTTAACAAAGGAATTCTCATTAAATATAATATTTAATAAATTGGGTTATGACATCTGTCATATTTAGTTTTTCTTATATTTATTATTTTTATTATTTCTTAGAGTCCCTTAACTTAATAATTTTTCAAAATTTTATCTATATTTTTTCATATCCATGAATTTGGACATTCTTTTATACATCCCTGCTTATTGTTAATTGTCTTTTATTTTATATTATTTTATAGTTTTTCCCAACATGTGTTTTTCATCATTGCTATGAGAGTTTGGAGATATTTAATTTGCTTTTATTGGTCTTCCCTTTCTTACTACTTCTTCCAAGTACTAAATCTTTGAAAAACTTACTGAATTTCATTTCAAGACTATTTTTATTTTTCATTTTGTGTTTGTTTTTTCCTGACTAGTTATTTTCCTTAGATGAATTCCACAGAGATGGTTCATGAATGGGATGTTATCTAATTTTGTACATATTCCAATATATCTTTCTACAGGCTTCTAATATGAAGATTAACTGCCCTCATGTTTGCCTATTGGATTATAACCCTTCATTGCAAAGCCTACATGTCTATTCCCTTGTCTAACATGACCTTGTGAGCAGTTTTTTTTTTTTAAAGATACTCATCTGGCTGCCTTTCCTTATGAAGTTATCTGTTTTCCCATTTTACAACTGGTGTGATATCTTTTTATGAAAACAGCTCAAATTCAAGAAATTGTGTTGAGATTTATCTCACTTTTTCAGTGTTTTTGACTAATCTTGAACTTCCTTTAATCTCTGTATAATGTTCCATTTGTCTAATTTTATTTTTCCCTGAAAATAGGGTCCTATTTAATCTTACAACCTTTTCTATTTTTTTTTCTTTTGTCTCTCTGTTGAATATTTATTATTTGAGTCGTTAATATGGGCAAGTATTATACCCATTTAATCTTCTTACTTATTACACACACACACACACACACACACACATCTTTGCACGTTCATAATGTCAGTACATCACATAACCAATAAGTTGTTTCTGAAGTGGAGTACATGTACTCCAGAAATTGTGTAGGACAATCTTTAGGATAACAAAATTGTTCTAAATCTGCCAAGGCAGAGAGCATGAGTTTGTGCTAATGGTAGGTTGCACAGTATAGAAGGCTGAGCACTGGCACCTTCAGTCGCTTACTCATTTGCAATGTATTGCTGGCTATCTGGGGTTTTAATTGTACTATTTTGGACTCTTTATTTCCTTTCATTGATTACTTGATTTATGTCATCCTCCTCCATAAACCTCTGCCACAGTTCAGTTCAGTTCAGTTCAGTTCAGTTCAGTTGCTCAGTTGTGTCCACCTCTTTGTGACCCCATGAACTGCAGCACTCCAGGCATCCCTGTCTATTATCAACTCCTGGAGTGCACCCAAACCCATGTCAATCGAGTTGGTGATGCCATCCAACCAACTTATCCTCTGTCGTCCCCTTCTCCTCTTGCCCTCAATCTTTCCCAGCATCAGAGTCTTTTCAAATGAGTCAGCTCTCTGCATCAGGTAGCCAAAGTATTGGAGTTTCAGCTAACCATGGTAAACATTGTCATTTTAGCTCTTTGTGATTGAATTCAGTTTTAGGATGTGCAGTTAATGATGAAACTGTCCCAGGGATGGGAGAAAAAAATATTAACACTGTCTTCTGTGAGCTAGAAATGATCAAAGTAGGATTTCTGACACCTGCTGGAAAGTAGTGCCAGAACTATTCATCATTAAACTGGCTTTATATTAGCAGGAATATATTAATCAAATTTGCCAAAAATCACACACAGAAAACAAAAAAAAAAATTTGACTCTAGAAAATATCACATGACTGTTTCGGGAGGCGATTCTGCTCTGTACTTCTAACTCTCTATCTGCTCACTATGTTTTTGAAGATCTTTTAAAGAAATAATTTATTGGAGTACAGTTGCTTTACAATGTTGTGTTTCTACTATACAGAAAAGTGAATCAGTTATATATACAGCATATATATACATATACATGCATATATCCATACCTCCTCTTTTAAGGATTTCCTTCCCATTTAGTTCACCACAGAGCACTGAGTAGAGTTCCCTGTTCTATACAGTACGTTCTCATTGGTTATCTATTTTACGGTGACTCTGCAGGTAAAGAATCTGCCTACAGTGTAGGAGACCTGTGTTGGGAAGACCCCCTGGAGAAGGGAACAGCTACCCACTCCACTATTCTTGTCTGGAGAATTCCATGGGCTATCTATGGGGTTGCAAAGAGTTGGACATGACTGAGTGACTTTCACTTCACTTCAGTGTATATATGCTTAATCTTTTAATGCTAGAATTTTAAAAAGAATGGAATTTAAGTAGGAAAGACCTAAATAAAATGTGAGCTAATGACAAAGTATCAATAGTCACTGTTGTCTTTGAAGGGCAATAAACCAATAATAAATGAGAAATTCTTCTAAGCCATCACTGGTATCGTCTGCCTACTGCTGGCACTCAGGTAACATAAAGGTGCTTCTCTAGTTGCTGGACTTTGCCTGCCCCTCTTTAAAGGGAAACAAACCTCTCTGAGAAAGAGGATGTTTGCCATATATAGGGGAGAAATGCAATTTTAGTTTGGAACATATAATTTTGCTCAGATTCATTTTAGGGAGATGTGCATGAGAGTTTCCACTAGTAGAGCTGATGAGTTGAAGATAAAAACCAAGGTTCCAGGGGAAAAGAAGTTTAGTATATGCATCATGATCTCCAAGAGAGAAAGGAACACACAATGCGCAGAAAGTAGATGGCATGCACTCACAGGATTTGACAAAATGTACAAAGAGTCAGAAATGGACATGGAGCAGCAGACTGCTTCAAAATTGGGAAAGGATTATGTCAAGGCAGTAGACTGTCATTCTGCTTCTTTAACTTATATGCAGAACACATCATGCAAAATGCTGGGCTGGATGACTCACAAGCTGAAATTAAGAGTGACAGGAGAAATATCAACAACCTTAGGTATACAGATGATATCATTCTAACAGCAGAAAGTGAAAAGGAAATAGAGAGCCTCTTAATGAGTGTGAACAAGGAGAGTGAAAAAGCTCGCTTAAAACTCGACATTAAAAAAATGAATATCATGGCATCCAGTCCTATCATTTCATGGAAAATAGACGGGGACAAAGTGGAAACAGTAACAGATTTCCCTTCCTTTGGCTCCAAAATCACTGTGGACAGTGACTTAAGGCATAAAATTAAAAGACGCATGCTCCTTGGAAAGAAAGCAATGACAAACCTAGACAACATATTCAAAAGCAGAGACATCACTTTGCACACAAATATCCATATAGTAAATCTATGTTTTTTCCAGTAGTCATATATGGATATAAGAGTTGGACCATAAGGAAGGCTGGCTGAGCACCTAAGAATTTATGGTTTTGAACTGCGGTTCTGGAGAAGACTCTTGAGAGTACCTTGGACAGCAAGGAGATTAGACCAGTCAACCCCAAAGGAAATCAACCCTGAATATTCATTGGAAGGATTGATGCTGAAATTGAAGCTCCAGTACTTTGGCCATCTGATGCAAAGAGTAGACTCATTGAAAAAGACCCTGATGCTGGGAAAGATTGAAGGGCAGGAGGAGAAGGGGGCAACAGAGGATGAGATGGTTGGATGGCATCACTGACTCAATGGACATGAGTTTGAGCAAACTCTGGGAAATAGTGAAGGATAGAGGAGCCAAGCATATTGCAGTCCATGAGGTAGCAAAGCGTGGGACATGATTTAGCAACTGAACAGCAACAACAACAACAATTTGGAGGAATTGATATATTCCTGAAAATAAATTCCAAGTCATGCCAGACTTTTGGTCAATATCTAAGAAGCAAAATCAAATGTTCCTATCCTCACTCCCTTTCAAATATTCCTATAGAGGAAACCTTGTGAAGAAAGAGGTAGCATGATATCTTCATGCATTCCTGAGACAGTTTTCCTATTAAGACCATCAGCTCTGTCTCCACTATCTTCTTGAGAGACAGTCTCTGCCCACCCAAAGTTTCCCCACAACTTTCCACCAGAAGTTAAGACCAAAGCAAAAGCTGCCTACAAGATAACTCATTACCTCATGTCGGTGTCCCCAAAAGAGACAGCCACCACTATCAAACCCCACCTTTGGCTGAAAGAACCAGCACTCATGAGCTCATTCATTTTATGAATGTGAGCCGAGTTCCTGCAAATGTCTGCCATACACAAGAGTTCAAATCAGAGCTCACCCACACTAAGAAAAGAGCAAACAGGTCTTGAGATTCTGGGACATGCAGGCTCTCTTCCACCTGGTGCTTCATCAGGGAGTGAACTGTTCCGTCCTTTCCCCTAACAGGGACTCACCAGAGAGGGGACTGTGCGTCCCACTTTCTGACTCCATCACTACCCGTCCCTTATCATGGTTCATTCAGATGCTACCCTACTAGCTTTGATATAGTACGGTTAGAATGTCAAATTTCCCTGGAAATTTGCTTTCCTGAAAACTGATGTAAACAGTTGTTGGAATTAAATCATTCTATTCTTCCTCTAATCTGTCTTTCTTCATATGAGAGGTTTTTTTTTTTTTATGTTTATGTTTAAACAAAGGAACAATATATATAAAGAAAACCATGTAAACAAATGATCTGAAAAGCAAACCACATCCTTGAGTTAATTTATTTAACACATCCTGTATTAACACATCCTGTAGTTAATTTATTTCTATTTACTTCAAGAAGTTCTCTGTTCAAAGGTTCTTTGCTCCTATACTCCCAGGTGCATATTACAATCTTTTTCATTTGTATAATCAACAAGGCAATACCAAGTTAAACATTTAAGATTTCCAATACATCCCATTTGGATTTATGTATGCTCAGAGAGAGGAGGGCATGACAAGAATAGTGCAGTGGACAGAGGGGCATGGCAGGTTACAGTCCATGGGGGCACAAGGAGTCAGACTCAACTGAAGTGAATGAGCATGGCACACATGCTGAGAGCTCTGAATTCATTCCATTGCTACTCGCATTCTACTTGGGAAAACTTTCATATACAAATTTTCAATGTAAATTAAAATATGGAAGAGCATTACTGTCATTCCTCCAACTTACACATTTTGATTCAGTATTCAGTTCTGTATGATCATGGAAATCAGTATTTTTGGCACCTCTCCATCCAAATGTCTCTCTCTCTCTTTTTTTTTTTTTTTTGGAGATGAGTGCAATTTTGGAACTTTTATTTCTTTCCTGTGTTTTCAGTGGAAGGACTCTTACAATATTTCTTTATTACCATAGTAAAGCTTCTTTCTTCTGCTTTTATTGGTGACATAACACAAAAGATCGAATCAGATCATCAAAGCAGACATATAGATCAGATGTCTCTGCCACTTCCAAGCTTTACTAATGATTTTATGATATAACCTCAGGCATAGCCAAGGCAGGAAGACAGCCTTTCAAAATCCTCGAGTCTTTCTTCCTCCTAATTCTCCCATCACATGTGTTTGTACAGAATATCAGATGTTTCTCGGTGAGGTTTTCAGTCATTTCTATGACAGGAAGAGCAATTTGTGCCATGAGACATCTTCACATTATGTTCAAATAATTATAAGGATTATGGAACATTTTTCAGGACTCAAAACATTTTTGGAGAACATTCTTCAAGACTCAGAAACCTACAGATTTAATTTTTAAATGACAACTGTCGATATCAGAGACATGTTGATGAAACATTCTACAGATAGAAACATCTGTTATGTTTTCAGATATTTTCCTGGAATGTTTACAAAGGTGATTAGACCAGTTCTCATATCTTTATTCTTTTCCAGGGATCTCACTGCAGTAGAAAATGTAACTGAACTGCAGACCATTTATTTCCCAAGAGATATTGACTAAAACATTCAAGTTAAGAATGTTAACTATGAATAGTATTTAATATATTTCATGGAAGTCACTGACACATTCTGTGTCTAACACCTCATACTTGAATTCTCATTTATTTATAATAAGCTAATGATTCAAAAGGGCTTCCCCAGGTAATCTTGCTGCCTTCACTGTTTCCCAGCATCAGGGTCTTTTCAAATGAATCAGTTCTTCACATCAGGTGGCAAAAGGATTGGAGTTTCAGCTTCAACATCAGTCCTTCCAATAAGCATTCAGGATCGATTTCCTTTAGGATGGACTGGTTGGATCTCCTTGCAGTCCAAGGGACTCTCAACAGTCTTTTCCAACACCACAGTTCAAAGACATCGATTCTTTGACACTCAGCTTTCTTTATAGTCCAAGTCTCACATTCACACATGACTACTGGAAAAACCATAGCTTAGACTAGATGGACTTTGTTGGGAAAGTAATGTCTCTGCTTTTCAATAAGCTGTCTAGGTTGGTGATAGCTTTTCTTCCAAAGGCCAAGTGTCTTTTAATCCCATGCCTCTAGTCACCATCTGCAGTGATTTTGGAGTCCTAACAGTAAAGTCTGTCACTGTTTCCACAGTTTCGCTGTTTGCCATGAAATGATGGGACAAGATATCATGATCTTAGTTCTCTGAGTGTTGAGTTTTAAGTCAACTTTTTCACTCTACTATTTTTAACTTCATCAAGAGGCTTTTTAGTTCTTCTTTGCTTTCTGCCATAAGGGTGGTGTCACATGCATATCTGAGGTTATTGATATTTCTCCCAGCAATCTTGATTTCAGCTTGTGCTTCATCCAGTCCAGCATTACTCATGATATACTCTGCATATAAGTTAAATAAGCAGGGTGACAATATACAGCCTTGACGTGCTCCTTTTCCTATTTGAAACCAGTCTGTCGTTCCATGTCCAGTTCTAACTGTTGCCTCCTGATCTGCATACAGATTTCTCAGGAGGCAGGTCAAGTGGTCTGGTATTCCCATCTCTTTAAGAATTTTCCACAGTTTGTTGTGATCTACACATTCAAAAGCTTTGGCATAGTCAATAAAACAGAGGTAAATGTTTTTTGGAACTCTCACTTTTTCAATGATCCAAAGGATGCTGGCTATTTGGTCTCTGGTTCCTCTGCCTTTTATAAATCCAACTTGAACATCTGAAAGTACGGCTCTCAGACGCCCCTCCAGGATGGCAGCCGCACCCCGCATTATGGCTCTCAGACGCCCTTGCATGACGGGAGCCGCACTCCTGCCCAGAGTGGGGCCTGGGACCCAAACAACCCCAATACACCGTCACGGGCTGAGGAAGAATATGAGTATGCCTTTGATGATGAGCCCACCCCATCCCCACAGGCCTACGGGGGCACCCCCCAACCCCCAAACACCTGGCTACCCAGACCCCTCGTCCCCGCAGGTCAACCCACAGTACAACCCACAGACTCCAGGGACACCAGCCATGTACAACACAGACCAGTTCTCCCACTACGCGGCCCCCTCACCGCAAGGCTCCTACCAGCCCAGCCCCAGCCCCAGCCCTCAGAGCTACCACCAGGTGGCGCCAAGTCCAGCAGGCTACCAGAAAACCCACTCCCCAGCCAGCTACCACCCCACACCCTCGCCAATGGCATATCAGGCCAGCCCCAGCCCAAGCCCTGTTGGCTACAGTCCGATGACACCTGGAGCTCCTTCCCCAGGTGGCTACAACCCGCACACGCCGGGCTCAGGCATTGAACAGAACTCTAGCGACTGGGTGACCACTGACATCCAGGTGGGACACCTACCTGGATACACAGGTGGTGGGGCAGACGGCTGTCATCCGCAGTGTCACGGGAGGCATGTGCTCTGTGTACCTGAAGGACAGTGAGAAGGTTGTCAGCATCTCCAGTGAACTCCTGGAGCCCATCACCCCCACTGAGAACAACAAGGTGAAGGTGATCCTGGGTGAGGATCGGGAAGCCACAGGTGTCCTGCTGAGTATCGATGGCGAGGATGGCATTGTCCGCATGGACCTTGACGAACAGCTCAAGATCCTCAACCTCCGCTTCCTGGGGAAGCTCCTGGAGGCCTAAGGCAGGCAGAGTGGACTTTGGCAGATAATCTGGCAGATGGACAGCATCCCTCTTTCCTTCCTTGGCCCTTGGCTCTGACTTGGGATCCAGGGCCGGGAGTAGGGCTAGCCTGGTGGTTCAGGATTTCTTTTATTTTCCTTTCTGCGTTCCTTTCTCCCTCCCTGATATTCATGGGAATCAGAGTAGAGTCTGGGGGAGGGTGCCCACCTTCTTATTTCCCACCTTCCCCAGCTTGCTTTTGTGTTACAGTCTTTCAATAAAAACTGTTTCGTCAAAAAAAAAAAAAAAGAAAGAAAGAAAGAAAGAAAGTTCACAGTTCACATACTGTTGAAGCCTGGATTGAAGAATATTGAGCATTACTTTCTAGAGTGTGAGATGAATGCAATTGTGTGGTACTTTTAGCATTATTTGGCATTGTTTTGTTAGAATGAAAACTCACCTTTTCCAGTCCTATGGGCACTGCTGAGTTTTCCAAATTTGCTAGCATATTGAGTGTAGCACTTTCACAACATCATCTTTTACGATTTGAAATAACTCAAGTGGAATTCAATTACCTCCATCAACTTTGTTCGTAATGATGCTACCTGAGGCCCACTTGACTTCCCATTCCAGGATGTCTGGCTCTATGTGAGTGATCATACCGTTGCGTTTATCCGGGTCATGAAGATTTTTTTTTGTATACTTCTGCATATTCTTTCCACCTCTTATTAACATCTTCTGCTTCTGTTCATACCATTTCTGTTCTTTAATGTGCATATCTTTGCATGAAAAATTTCCTTGGAATCTCTAATTTTCTTGAAGAGATCTCCAGTCTTTCCCATTCTATTGTTTTCCTCTATTTCTTTGCATTGATCACTGAAGAAGGCTTTCTTATCTCTCTTTAATATTCTTTGGAACTCTGCATTCAAATGAGTATATCTTTCCTTTTCTGCCTTGCCTTTTGCTTCCCTTCTTCTCACAGCTGTTTGTAAGGCCTCCTCAGACAACCATTTTGCCTTTTGCATTTATTTTTCTTGGAGATGGTCTTGATTCCTGTCTCCTGTACAATGTCATGAACCTCTATCCATATTTCTTCAGACTCTGTCTATCTGATCTAATTTCTTGAATCTCTTTGTCACTTCCACTGTATAGTCTTAAGGATTTGATTTAGGTCATATTTGAATGGTCTTGTGGTTTCCCTACTTTCTTCAATTTAAGTCTGAATTTTGGCAATAAGGAGTACATGATCTGAGCTACAGTCAGCTCCCAGTCTTGTTTTTGCTGTTTAGAGCTTCTCGACCTTTGGCTGCAAAGAATATAATCAATCTGATTTCAGTATTGACCGTCTGGTGATGTCCATGTGTAGAGTCTGCTCTTGTGTTGTTGAAGAGAGTGTTTGCTATGACAAGTGTGTTCTCTTGGCCAATATCTGTTAACCTTTGTCCTGCTTCATCCTGTATTCCAAGACCATATTTGCCTGTTGCTCCAGGTATTTCTTGACTTTCTACTTTGCATTCCAGTCCCCTTCTATGAAAAAACAAACATCTTTTGGGGGTGTTAGTTCTAGAAGGTCTTGTAGTTCTTCAGAGAACTGTTCAACTTCAGCTTTGTCTGCATTATTGGTCAGGAGATAGACTTGGATTGCTGTGATGTTGAATGGTTTGCCTTGGAAAAGAACAGAGATCAATCTGTCACTTTTGAGATTGAATCCAAGTACTGCATTTTAGACTCTCCTGTTGTCTATGAAGGCTACTCCATTTCTTCTAAGGGATTCTTGTCCACAGTATATACACATTCCAGTTCATTTTACTTTGCTGATTCCTAAAATGTTGATGTTCATGCTAGCCATCTCCTGTTTGATCACTTCCAGTTTGCCTTGATCATGGACCTAACATTCCAGGCTCTTTACAGCAATATTGCTCTTTACAGCATCAGACTTTACTTCCATCACCAGTCACATCCACAACTGGATGCTGTTTTTGCTTAGGCTCCATCTCTTCATTCTTTCTGGAGTTAGTTGTCCACTGACCACCAATAGCATATTGACACCTGCCATCCTGGGGAGTTCATCTTTCAGTGTCCTATCTTTTTACCTTTTCTTACTGTTCATGGTGTTCTCAAGGCAAGAATACTGAAGTGGTTTGCCATTCCCTTCTCCAGCGGACCAAATTTGGTTAGAACTCTCTACCATGGCCCACTGTCTTGGGTGGCATGGGGTGCTTGTGGCCTGCTTCAGGGTTGGGGGAACTGAGTGTGGCAGTACATGCATGGGATCTTTTGAAGGAGGTCACCATTATCTTCATCACCTCCATCATAATTTGGCCTTAGAGAAACAGCAAGGAGGATACACAGCTTTGCCCATCAACAGAATACTGGACTAAATATTTACTGAGCATGGCCCTGCCTATCAGAACAAGACCCAGTTTCTCCCTGTGAGTCTGTCCCAACAAGAAGCTTCCATAAGCCTCTTATCCTTTTCCATCAGAGGGCAGACAGACTGAAAACCAAAATCACAGGAAACTAACCAATCTGATCACATGGACCACAGCCTTGTCTAACTCACTGAAAAGATGAGCCATGCCCTGTAGGGCCACCCAAGAGAGATTGGTCATGGTAAAGAGTTCTGACAAAATTTGGTCCACTGGAGAAGGGAATGACAAATCACTTCAGTATTCTTGCCTTGAGAACCCCCATGGACAGTAAGAAAAGGCAAAAAGATAGAACACTGAAAGATGAACTCCCCAGGTCAGTAGATATTCAATATGCTACTGGAGACCAGTGGAGAGATAACTCCAGAAATAATGAAGAGACAGAGCCAAAGAGAAAACAACACCCAACTGTGGATGCTCCTGGTGATGGAAGTAAAGTCCGATGCTGTAAAGAGCAATATTGCATACGAACTGGGAATATTAGGTCCATGAATCAAGGCAAATTGGAAGTGGTCAAACAGGAGATGGCAGGTTGACATTTTAAGAATTGGTGACCTAAACTGGACTGGAATGGGTGAATTTATCTCGGATGACCATTATATCTACTACTATGGGCAAGCATCCCTTAGAAGAAATGGAGTAGCCATTATAGTCAACAAAAGAGTCCAAAATGCAGTACTTGGATACAATCTTAAAAAAACAATAGAATAATCTCTGTTCTTTTCAACGGCAAACCATTCAATATCACAGCAATCCAAGTCTATGCCCCAACCAATAATGCTGAAGAAGCTGAAGTTGAACGGTTCTCTCAAGACCTAAAAACCTTCTAGAACTAACACCCCCCAAAAGATGTTCTTTTCATTATAGGGAACTGGAAAGCAAAAGTAAGAATTCAAGAAACACCTGAATTATCAGGCAAATGTGGGATCTGGAAGTACAGAATGAAGCAGGGCAAAGGTGAATAGAGTTTTCCCAAGATAATGCACTGGTCATAGCAAACACCCTCTTCCAACAACACAAAGAAGACTCTACATATGGACATCACCAGATGGTCAACACTGAAATCAGATTGACTACATTTTTTTCAGTCAAAGATGGAAAAGCTCTATATAGTTAGCAAAAATGAGAGATGAGGAGCTGACTGTGGCTTAGATAATGAATTCCTTATTGCCAAATTCAGACTTAAATTGAAGAAAGTAAGGAAAACCACTAGACAATTCAGATATGACATAGATCAGATCCTTTATGATTATGTAGTGGAAGTGAGAAATAGATTGAATGGATGAGATCTGCTAGACAGAGTGCCTGATGAACTATGGATGGATGTGACATTGTACAGGAAGCAGGGATCAAGACCATGTCCAAGAAGAAGAAATGCAAAAAGGAAAAATGGTTGTCTCAGAAGACCTTACAAATAGCTGTGAGAAGAAGATAAATGAAAAGCAAAGGAGAAAAGGAAAGATACATCCATTTGAATGCAGAGTTCCAAAGAATAACAAGGAGAGATAAGATAGCTTTCCTCAGTGATCAATGAAAAGAAATAGGGAAGACAACAGAATGAGAAAGACTAGAGATCACTTCAAGAAAATTTAAGATATCAAGGGAACATTTCATGCAAAGATGAGCTCAATAAAGGACAGAAATGGTATTGACCTAACAGAAGCAGAAAATATTAAGAAGAAGTGGCAAGGATACATAAAAAACTATACAAAAAAAATATCTTCATGACTCAGATAATCACCATGGTGTGATCACTCACTTAGAACTGGACATCCTCGAATGGAAAGAGAAATGGGTCTTAGGAAGCATTACTATGAACAAAGCTAATGGAAGTGATGGAATTCCAGTTGAGCTATTTCAAATCCTAAAATATGATGCTGTGACAGTGCTGCACTCAATATGCCAGCAAATTTGGAAAACTCGGCAGTGACCACAGGACTGGAAAGGTCAGTTTCCATTCCAATCCCTAAGAAAGGAAATGTCAAAGATGCTCAGATCACAATTGCACTCATTTCACAAGCTAGTAAAGTAATGCTTAAAATTATCTAAGCAAGGCTTCAACAATCTGTGAACCATGAGCTTCTAGATGTTCAGGCTTGTCTTAAAAAGGCAGAAGAACAAGAGCTCAATTATCAACATCTGCTAGATCATCAGGAAAGAAAGAGAATTCCAGAAAAACATCTGTTTTTGTTTTATTGAATATGCCAAAGCTTTTGACTGTGTGGATCACAATAAACTGTGGAAAATTCTAAGATGGGAATACCAGATCACCTGCCTTTCCTCTTGAGAAATCTGTATGCAGGTCGAGAAGCAACAGTTAAAACTGGACATGGGACAACAGACTGCTTCCAAATATGAAAAGTAGTAAGTCAAGGCTGCATATTATAACCCTGTTTATTTAACTTATATGCAGAGTACATCATGAGAAATGCTAGTCTGGATGAAATGCAAGCTGGAATCAAGATTGCTGGGAGAAATATCAATAACCTCAGATATGCAAATGACATCACCCTTATGGCACAAAGCAAAGAAGAACTAAACCTCTTGAAGAACGAGGAAGAAGAGAGTTTAAAAGCTAGGTTAAAGCTCAACATTCAGAAAACTAAGATCATGGCATCTGGTTCCATCACGTCATGACAAATACATGGAGAAACAGTGGAAGCTATGGAAGACTTTATTTTGGGGGCCCCAAAACCACTGCAGATAGTGACTGCAGCCATGAAATTAAAAGACACTTGCTCCTTAGAAGCAAAGTTATGACTAACCTAGACAGTATATTAAAAAAACAGAGACATTACTTTACCAACAAAGGTTTGTCTAGTCAAGGCTATGGTTTTTCCAGTAGTCAAATATGGATGTGAGATTTGGAGTCTAAATAAAGCTGAGCACTGAAGAATTGATGCTTTTGAACTGTGGTGTTGGAGAAAACTTTTGAAAGTCTCTTGAACTGCAAGGAAATCCAACCAGTCTATCCTAAAGGAGATCAGTCCTGGGTGTTCATTGGAAGGACTGATGTTGACGCTGAAACTCCAGTCTTTTGGTCAGCTGATGCCAAGAGCTGACTCATTTGAAAAGACACTGATGCTGGGAAAGATTGAAGGCATCAGAAGAAGGGGACGACAGAGGATGAAATGGTTTAGATGGCATGAACTATGAAAACTATCAAACTATGTCTCATAGTTTCATTGAGTTAGACAAGGCTGTGGTCCATGTGATCAGATTGGTTAGTTTTCTGTGACTGTGGTTTTCAGTCTGTCTGCCCTCTGATGGAGAAGGATAAGAGGCTTACGGAAGTTTCCTGATGGGAGAGGCTGACTGAGGGGGAACTGGGTCTTGTTCTAATGGGCAGGGATACGCTTAATAAATTTTTAATCCAATTTTATGCTGAAGGGCTGGACTCTGTTCCCTCCTTGTTATTTGACCAAACTATGGTGGAGGTAGTGACGATAATTGCGATCAGGGAGGTGTCATCTTCATATCTGAAGCTATTGTTATTTCCCTGGCAATCCTGATTCCAGCTTGTGTTTCATCCAGCCTGGCATTTTGCATGATGTCCTCTGCATAGAATTTAAATAAATGGGGTGGTAATATACAGCTTTGACATACTTCTTTTCCAATTTTGAACCAGTCTGTTGTTCCATGTCCAGTTCTAACTGCTGCTACTGCTTCTCCTGAACAGAGATTTCTCAGGAGACATGTAAGGTGTTGTGGTATTCAAATCTCTTTAATAATTTTCCACAGTTTATAGTGATCCACACAGTTAAAGGCTTTAGTGTAGTCAATGAAGAATAACCAGTGGAAATATTAAGAAAACAATATTTTCTCTACTTAAATGTACTGTATATAAATCATTAATACATAAGTACATTTAAGCAGAGATAGTATATTTCTAACAGTATTCACTGTCTTCCTTATATATACCAGTAGGTCACTCTGATATGTTGTGTAAACATAAGAGTGATAGTATAGATCAGAGAGAAGAAAATCTGCTGATCAAAAGGAACAAACCACTGTAACAGCCCTAGCATCCTGTAAAGGCAGGAAGAGCAAAATCAAAGGCAGGCTACTTCTGATGAAGTTTGGTTTTATATTTCAATTGAAAAGCAATAGGAACAATCAGAAAAGTTGATACAATTGATTTTAGCATCTCTGTTCTTTGTTTTTCTCATATGATGAATGAGAGCCCTGCATTTCATCATCTCTAAGTACTTGCCATTTTAAAATAGGCCTTCCTTGATAATCAAGTTACAAATAACTGAAGTATTCATGTTAGCTTCCTGGTGCCGTAGCAAATCATCACAAATGTGTTGGCTTAAGCAGTGTGTGTGTGTGTGTGTGTGTGTGTGTGTGCGCGCGCACGCACATGTGTATGTGTCCGTATGTGCTCAGTTGCTAAGTCATGTCCAACACTTTACCACCCCATGGACTGTAGCCCTTCAGGCACTTCTGTTCATAAGATTTCCCAGGCAAGAATACTGAAGTGGGTTGCCATTTCATCCTCCAGAGGATTTTCCTGACCCAAGGGTTGAATACGTGTATATTAGTGTAAGTCTGAGGTCAAGAATCCTAAAGTCATGCCATCTTCTGGGTGATATGTTCCTTCTAGAGGCTCCGGGGTCACATCCTTTCCTTTGTGTTTTCCAGCTTCAAGAAGCTCTGAATTCCTGGTCAATGGACTCTTTCTGTCCTCAATATCAGATATACAGGTAGAGTCCTTTTGATATACATAAAATTACTTTCTTGTCTACTTTTAAGGACCCTTATGAGTACACTAGGCCCACCTGAATAATCCAGGATCATTTCCCTAAATTAAGTCTAGCTGATTAGAAACCTAAATTCAATCAGTGGTACTAATTCCCTTTGCTGTTCAATATAACACATCCACAGGTCCTGGGGTTAGGACATGGACTTCTGTGGGAGTCACTATAGTGCCTACCACAAACTTGACAGCAGAAAATTTTTCAAACCTGGTTTTCAATTTATTCATTTTATAAGATTAGATACATTAACTACTTTGATTCTTAGTTTCTTATAGCACAAACAAACTTAATCATAATAGTTTGGTATGGTGAAAATAAAAGGAAGTGTATTTATAAAGTAACTTGCAAACTGGCAGGTACTCAAGACTCAATATTCATGTAAGTACACAAAGAACTGTAAATGCTGTAACAATAAGGGGTAGTAGCAAAAGTATTTTCATGTGTATATATATTCGGTGTCTTTTGTCTTCACATAACAGAAATAGACATATGATATCTTGAAAAAATACCTGCAAAAGAAGACTATGTCCTTAAATCTTAAAAAATAAATTCATTACATATAATCTAGAGATATTACATCAATAGAAATTATCTTGCATGACCACTGCACTATCTGATCAAGGAATAACACTTATTTCTCAATGAAGGTTGGATAAACTCTCAAGATTTGGGGTAGAAGGACCTGTGGATGTGTTATATTGCACAGCAAAGGGAATTAATATCACTGATTGAATTTAGGTTGCTAGTCAGCTAGACTTAATTTAGGGAAATTATCCTGGATTATTCAGGTGGGCCTAGTGTTCTCATAAGGGTCCTTAAAAGTAGACAAGAAAGTGATTTTATGTACATAAAAAGGACTCTGCCTGATATGATGAGGACAGAAAGAGTCCACTGACCAGACTTTTTTTTAAAGGTAGAATTTTAATGTGTGTGTGTGTGTGTGTGTGTGTGTATGTGTATGTTCAATTATTTATTTTTAGACTTTTAAAACATGTTGCTTATTTATTTTTGTCTGCACTGGGTCTCTCTTTAGCTGCAGATAGTGAGGGCTACTCTCCAGTTGTAATACGTGGGCTTCTCATCGTGGTGACTTCTCTTCTTGGGGAGTACGGGCTCTGGAGAGTGCGGGCTTCAGCAGTGTGGCACACAGCCTCAGTAGTTGTAGGCTGCAGGCTCTGGAGCACAGACTCAGTCAGTTGCCTTGCAGCATGTGGAATTTTCTTGAACCAGAGATCAAACCGTGTCCGCTGCAAAAACATGGAGGATTCTTAACCATAGGAAAATCGGGGAAGCCCAAAAGTAGATATTAAAGATTTTTTTCAATTAATAACCACATTTCAATTTTACTAGGTTCCTATGATGTGGATATGAGTTGAAAATTATAGTTTTAAAAACTGAAGAGGGCTAAGAATATGGGGAGGAAGGATGTTAATTTCAGTATTCTAGATTGAACAGAAAAGGTGGGCGTTAGAAAGTAACTTGAAAGAGTGCACTTAGCAGATGCTGATTAAGATGCCATTTTCTGCAAAGGCAGTGTAACGAGTGGGAGAAGAAGACAAAGACACCTGTCAGGATGGACCCTGATAGCATCTGAGGTCTGTGTGTGGGATGAACTTGGCCTAGGAATCTCCGCAGTTCAACATGAGCAAATTAATGCAATTTTAGAAACTTGAGCTGTAATTTTGTAAGATATTTTCAGACAAAGGAAGACACTTTTAAATGAGTTGACAGGATTAAGGTCCTGGAACAGTAGAAAGATTTAAGCAGCAGAGATTTCAAAGTGCCTCAAGAAGAACCAGACACATTTTGCTGAGCCAAACAATGACATTCTGGAGAGAATCAAATAAAGTCATAATTCATTCTGGGAATTTCACTGCAAAAACTGTTAGCAAAAAACCTCAGAGGTCTGTGCAGGAAAAAGGAAATCTAAATCACTGTCATGGATGGAAAAAAACTTTAATATAGCATAAAACAAGAGAGAGTTAGAGGAAAAGTGAGAGAGAAAATGGAAAGTTTTCAGAACAGTATAAGAATTGACAATATTCACAGAATAAAAGTTTCTAAATATTTGTTAAACAGGCAAAATGATTCATAAGTATAATAAAATTGATGTACATTGACTTCTCAATACATATGTATCATTCACTGTACTATGTACCGTGTGTGTGTGTGTGTGTGTGTGTGTGTGTGTGTGTGTGTGTGTGGCTCTGCTCAGTTATGTCTGATGGTAGCCCTCCAGGCTCTTCTCTCCATTGGATTTCCCAGGCAAGAATACTGGGATGGGTTGCCATTTCCTCCCCCAGGGGATCTTCCTCATTGAGGGATCAAACCCACGTCTCCTGTGGCTCCTATAATGGCAAGTGCATTCTTTACCACTGCGTCACCTGGGAAGCCCACTATATACCTTAAATATAGGAATGTATCAAAAACTGCTATTTCTGTTTTAAAACTAAGGAAATGAAGACAGAGAGTTGCAGAGTAATGTCCCCACAAAGGCACAGCTAAAGTTAGCAAAGCCAAGCTTTGGAAACTGGCAGAGTGGCTTGAAATTCATGTTTTCACCTTTCTGAAATAATTGCCTCTATTCTTAAAAAGTGAATGCCTTGGCACAGGACTATTCCTCATAAATACATACAGTTATAAAAGGCTTATGATATGACAGTTTTGCTAGGCACTCAAATATCTCATCTAATTTTATATCTACTCAGTGAATCAAGTGTTATCATCTTCATCTCTAATATCAGAAATGTATATATGCACCAGATTTTGAACAGAGAAACTGGTCACTGACCGCTTAAGACTCAGGAAGCTTAGTAAAGGTGGGGATTGTTATGACATAAACCTAAAATGCATGTATAAATACAAAGCATGGCACTTGATGAAGGAAACATCAAAATACAAACATATGGAGGAAAAGAAAAGATCTAATTAGGATTACAGGTGCAGTAGGAGAAGGCAATGGCACCCCCACTCCAGTACTCTTGCCTGGAAAATCCTATGGATGGGGGAGCCTGGTAGCCTGCAGTCCATGGGGTTGCTAAGAGCTGGACACGACTGAGCAACTTCACTTTCACTTTTCACTTTCATGCATTAGAGAAGGAAATGGCAACCCACTCCAGTGTTCTTTTTTTTTTAATTTATTTATTTTTTAAATTACAATACTGTATTTGTTTTGCCATACATTGACACGAATCAGCCATAGGTTGTCTGGAGAATCCCAGGGAAGGCGGAGCCTGATGGGCTACCATCTATGGGGTCTCAGAGTCAGACACGACTGAAGCAACTTAGCAGCAGCGGCAGTGTTTTCTCAAGGGAAAAGACACTTTGTTGAGACTTTAAAGATGAGCAAGAGACAGCTAATAGAAGGGAGTAGAGAAGAGCTTGTTGATTTAGAGGAGATCAGAGTAAAATACTTGGCTAGACCATCATGAATATGAGGAGAAAGATGAAAAGTTGTGTGAGAATTAAATAAATGTTGTTGCTGGTTAGTTGCTCAGTTGTGTCTGACTCTTTGCAGCCCATAGACTGCAGCCTGCCAGCATCCTCTGCCCATTGGATTTTCTAGGAAAGAATGCTGGAGTGGGTTGCCATTTCCTTCTCCAGGGCATCTTTCCAAACCAGGGATCGAACCCACACCTCCTGGATTGCAGATAGTTTCTTTACAGTTGAGCTAACAGGGAATTTTGTCAATTAAATAATTGGGATTTGACAAATTAAGAAATTTAGATTTTATTTTTAAGTAGTTGTGAACAAATAGATGTGTTGCAGATTGGATTTGTAATATAAGTTCAATCGTCCTCCTAGAGGAAAAGACTTTGGCAGGAGAAAATCAAAGATCTGAGGTTAAACAAAGTTGGTAAGAGAAACATGAGCACATTTGAAGGCAAGGTGGAGACAGGATTGATTGTAAACAGGCTGTAATAAAGAACCAAACCTCACGAATGAGCTTCACCATTTTGGTTCATGTAATTGCTCTGAGTTGCAGTCTTGGAAAAACACTAAACATATAGACCTTAATTTCACAGGAGAGGTAGCAGCAAATAAACAGTTAATATACTAGCAAAGAATGAGGTCATTTATATGGACAAAGAAGAGTGAAAAATAAAGACAGACGTTGATTGAGCCCTGATTCAGTCTAATGATTAGATGTCAGGTGACAAGTAAGAATAGGCATATAGACAAGAAAAAAAAAAAAAGCAGAGATGCAGGAAGAATATAAGGAGAATGTGATATCACAGAAGTAAGGGAAATATAATTTTATGATGGAGGCAAGAGTAAACATCTCCAATCATTAGGAAGTTCTAGGTGAGGAAAGAGTCATAAATATTTATTGCATCAATTAATTTGTATCTCAGTGGTGGCCACACCACAGTGTGCCAATCTAAAATTAATCCCAACAAGAGTGAAAGGGACATTTAGAATCTCTGCTTGAGAGATTTAGCCTTCTTCAGAAACAAGAGCTCCAGCGATGTCTGTTTCTTTCCTCTATCCTTTGAACCTTGGTGCCTCGGTAAGTCCTAGGGTTTCTGTAAATATTCCTGGACATTCAACCCTGGAGGTTGATACACAGAGGCTAATTAGACTTCAAAGAAGTTAATAGTGATGTTTAAGACAGAGGAACTCACTGCATGATTGAAATGGCATTGAAATCTAAGATTTCTAATGCAAAGCCTGAGATTCTAACAAATGCTCTGTAGTCTTTTCCAACACACCAAAATAAATTATATGTAAATAAATAACTATTTACTTAATAAGAGAACATCATTTAAACCTCTTAGAATCTATAGACAGCCTATTTCTTGATGGACTTGTGATTATGAAGAGGTGCATTTTAAATATATGCAAAATACGAAAGATAGAGTATAGGGCCAAAATTATAAAAAGATCAAAATTAGGTGAGATATTAATTTTTGACAACTGAAATGCATTTTGGTCCAAGGATTTTGATCACATGACATTTTAGACATGGTTTAAAATACAAAAATAAAACTTGAGCACTATATATCACTAAAACCTGATTTAATACCAGAAAAATAAACAACCCAATGAAAAAATGAGGAATGAACTAAACATTTCTCCGGAGAACACACACAGATGGCTAACAAACACATGAAAAGATGCTCAACATCACTCATTATCAGAGAAATGGAAATCAAAATCACAATGAGGCACCATTTCATGCCAGTCAGAATGGCTGCTATCAAAAAGTCTACAAATAATAAATGCTGGAGAGGGTGTGGAGAAAAGGGAACCCTCTTACACTGTTGGTGGGAATGCAAACCAATACAGCCACTATGGAGAATAGTGTGGATATTCCTTAAGAAACTGGAAATAGAACTGCCATATAACCCAGCAATCCCACTGCTGGGAATACACACCGAAGAAACCAGAATTGAAAGAGACACATGTACCCCAATGTTCATCACAGCACTGTTTACAACAGCCAGGACATGGAAGCAACCTAGATGTCCATTGGTAGACAAATGGATAAGAAAGCTGTGGTACATATACACAATGGAATATTACTCAGGTATTAAAAGGAATGCATTTGAATCAGTTCTAATGAGGCGGATGAAATTGGAGCCTATTATACAGAGTGAAGTAAGAAAGAAAAGCACTAATACAGTATACTAACACATATAGATGGAATTTAGAAAGATGGTAACGATGACCCTCTATGTGAGACAGCAAAAGAGACACAGACATAAAGAATAGACTTTTGGATTCTGTGACAGAAGACAGGGGTGGGATGATTTGAGAGAATAGCACTGAAATATGTATGTTATCATATATGAAATACATCGTCAGTCCAAGTTTGATGCATGAGACAGGGCACTCAGGGCTGCTACACTGCGATGACCCTGAGGGATGGGATGGGAGAGAGGTGGGTGGGGGGTTCAGGATGAGGGACACATGTACTCCCGTGGCTGATTCATGTCTATGTATGGCAAAAACCACCACAATATTGTAAAGTAATTAGCCTCCAATTAAAACAAATGATTTAAATAGACTGATTGAATACATAGAATCAGAAGAGTTTCACCTCAAAAAATAAAGTGTATACCTTGACATTGGCCAACATTGAGATTAAAACCATATTTTAAACAAGACAGGGTCTAACAGTAGCCACGCTGAGGTCAGGTGCCCTTCTCACACTGCTTTGGATCAGCTATGTAAGCACAGCTGCCCTCTGCCTGACGGGTGGGAAATTCTAAGAGCAAGGCACAGATGGGGGCGGATGAGCTGGAGGCAGGTATAATCTTACAATCAGCAGCAGCAGATCACTCAGTTGTGTCCAGCTCTTTGCATCCCCATGGACTATAGACCACCAGTTCCTCTGTCCATTGGATTCTCTAAGCACGAATAATGGAGTGGGTTGTCATTCCCTTCTCCAGGGGATCTTCTGGATCCAGGGATCAAACTCAGGCTCCTGCATTAGCAGGCAGATTTTTTTAATGTCTGAGCCACCAGGGAAGCCCCAGAATCTTATAAATCTTCTAACAAACTAAATACATTAAAACAAGTATTGAATGAATATAACCACAATTGTTGTGTGTTGTTAGATGGTCTCAAGTCTGAGATAAGAGATGAATGAGAAAAATCTGGCAAACAGTTGAGGAAGATTTTCTTAATTATGGAAAAATAATGTTACATTTGATGCAAAAACACATATAATGACAGTAATATAATTTATATACACTCAGTGAACTTTACTTTTTGAAAGCACTTATGTATGCTTAGTCGCTCAGTCATGCCTGATTTCTTTGTGACCCCATGAACTGTAGTCTGCCAGGCTCCTCTGTCTGTGGGGATTCTCCAGGCAAGAATACTGGAGTGGGTTTCCATGGCCTCCTCCAAGGGATCTTCCTAACCCAGGGATCGAATCCAGGTCTCCCACGTTGTAAGCAGATTCTTTATATAACTGAAAAAGCATATAAAAATGTAAATCGACCATATCTTGCTGACTTATTAAGTAGATTCTATGGTCAGAAATCTAAACTCTAATCAAATATGGAACCATTCACAAATTAAAGTGAAATAAAATAGCTTTCATTACAAATGTATTGTTCATCTAAAGTGAGATAAATATGATCAGTGGTGATGAATTTATAATACATAATGCTAATCTTGCAAGCCTATAATAATATTTTGTTGAATTATTTTTAACACATTAAAGTGAAAAATACAGGAAAATGAAACAGTTACCTAAATGTGTGGAAATAGAAAATAATTATCTGCTTCTTCAAAATGATGAGGTATTTATTTGTAAGAGATGACAGAATTCCTGGGGAAAAGATTAGGAATGAGGAAAAGCCAGGGTAACGAAGTTCTATAGTAACTCTCTTGATGCCAGTCTGCTTTCTGAAAGCATCCTCTTTCAAAGTTACGCCAAGCACTAATTAAGAGCTGTGACAATGCCACCCTGGTGTCTCTCCTGAGGAAGGGTGGTCCCCTCCAACCACCAGATTTCCCATGAAGTCCTTCTTCACATTGTGGATCATTTTTGTTGTTGTTACTAATGTTTCTGTCTGGTCTTCTCAGTTATATAATATAAATGAGCATCACTAAAAGTATTAAAGTAACCTTTCAACCCTATTTTAATTTCTGAGGTATAAATAGTGCAATAAAAGTAACAATTTTTCATAATTATTTTATATTACATAAAACTCATCAGTGCAAAGAGCTGCTTTCCAGTCCACCTCTGGATGAGGCATGATTTTTCTTGTAAGGAAGCACATCCAAGCCCATAGTTTAAAAGCCCTCACGGCAAGTTACTTTTGTTGAGGAAGCCACACGCTGAGAGCCAAGGTAACAGAAGCCGGGGTTTCATGGCAAATGCTTCCAAAAAGCTAGAGAGCAAAATAGAAGTCGAGCTTAAGAAACATTTCAAAAGCATAGAAGTGCTTTCTGGGGACAATGAGATGCAGTCATAGGACTGAGAAACCTACAAAACAAACTCAGTGTACAAACAATTAGAGACAGATATGGTTCAAAGAGAGGCAAGATGTCCACATGGCCACAGAGCCACATATAATGGGGCCACCCAGGAGTGACTGAGCAAAATCCCAAGCCAGGTGCTAGCACTTCCGTACACAACATCCTTTCAGAAAATAACACTATTACCTTAACATCTGCAGTTAATAGGCTCTAAGATCACATAAAAAGCACATTTCTCAGGCAAAGATTAAAATCTTACCCACATTCTAATGATATATATTTAGCCATTGAGAAAAGTAGGCTTCTTATGTGAAATTATTTCTTACTAATTCCTATGATCCATAGAAAACAATTCAGAGTTCATATTCTTGGATTGTTTTAATACATTAAAAGTGCACTACACTCATATACTTTAAAAATGCCTGCACACAATCTATTAAAATATTTTGAGGTCATAATTTTACTTTAAAAACATGTATGGTCTATTTAGCTACAGAAATAACTACAGAAATATGAATCTAGTGAATGTATATAATATGCTCTAATGTACTGTGTTAGTCGCTTAGTCGTGTCCAACTCTTTGTGACTCCATGGATTGTAGCCTGCCAGGCTTCTCTGTCCTTGGAATTCTCCAGGCAAGAATACTGAAGTGGGTTGTCATTCCCTTTTCCATCTCTAATGTAAAAATGGACAAAAATATTACCTTTGGAAACTGGACAGCCCAACATGTGACACCATAATATTAACAAGCACAGTGCGAACCCTGGATTATTGTTATTTGGTTCCTAACTTGCGTCTGACTCTTTGTGACCCCGTGAACTGTAGCCTGCCAGGCTCCTCTGTCCATAGTATTTCCCAAGCCAGAAGACTGGAGTGAGTTGCCATTTCCTCCTCCAGCGGATCTTCCTAACCCAGGGATCAAATCTCAGTCTCCTCTGTCTCCTGCATTCGTAGGTGGATTCTTTACCACTGAGCTATCAGAAAACCCCAAACCCTGGATTACTTTAACCCAAATAAGAGCTGGGAAAAAAAAACCTCCAGATCCAGAACCTGTCACATAGAGCCTCAAATTCCTCTGGAGACAAAAAAAAAAAAAAAAAAAAAAACCCAACCTATTTCAATAGAATTTTATTTGCCATTCAAATAACATCAATAACCTTTTATTTAACATGCTTTCTTATATAACAACTGTGAAAATGATAGTGTCCAAGATTCAGTTTTCAGAATTAATTTTTTCAGCCTAGAGCTGCTTTAGGAAAAAGGAATGTTATGGGCGCTGGCCAGTCAGATACGAGCCTGTTGGTATATCATAGCCTGAATGTCTGTTATGTTTTGGTGATTTTTAGTCATCATTCCCATTCAAGAATCACAGCCAACGTTCTTGTCTGGATAAAGGTTTTAACTGTGAAGCTTCTCATCTTTCACCCGCTGTTCCCTGGGCTCTTGGCCTCTGCTGTCTCTGCCACTCTCAAGAGTTAAACTGCAGTTGGCGTTGTCAGTCACCAGCTCTGCTGCAAAGAATTTTTACAGCATGATATTTCACTTGTCTTCTGCTACATTAACTGCTTGGAAGGTACTGCTAAAGAATGCTTACAGGTATCCAGATTCTCCTGGTTTCTATTTTTGAAGTCAGGAAATCCAAAGGCAGCCAAAGGTGGGACTGTCTTACCACAGAGTGGGAAGAGGAGAGTGGGATGGATAGGGAGATTGGGATCGGGAAATGTACACTCCCATGTCTAAAACAGACAGCTAGTGGAAACCTACTCTGAAGCACAGGAAGCTCAGCGTGGTCTTCTGTGATGACCTGGAGGAGTAGGATAGGGAGGGGAATGAGGGGCTCAAGAGGGAGGGGATGTATGCATACATGTGGCTGATTTACTTCATGGTAGAGCAGAAGGAAAGCAATGCTACAAAGCAATAAAAAAAAAAAAAAAAAAACCAGAACCAAAAAGGGCATTGGAAGATAATTTCCATTCTCATTTGAGGCCACGGAGCTCCCTTCTTGCTTTGGGTCTAGAGAATACTGCAGGCAGACCTGGAATCTCCAGGCTGATCAGGCAAGAACGCCTGAATACACAAGCTGATAGGGCCTCCCAGCAAGTCAGAGTGATATTTTCATACTGAATCCAAACCCACCTGCCAGCTGGCATCCCCTATGTGCATGACATGTTTACCCCTCTGTCACATCTTCTCTTACATGTAAAGGAAGAGACAAGTATCAAGGAATTAAAGAAATTGCAATGATAGAAGACAAAGGCTGAATCAAGCAAAAGAAGACGGAAACATAATCCCTAGTAGTTGTTGCTGTTCCTAAGTTGCTCAGTCATGTCTGATACTTTGGGACCCCGTGGACTGTAGCCCGCCAGACTCCTCCGTCCATGGGATTTTCCAGGCAAGAATACTGCAGTGGGCTGTCAATTCCTCCTCCAGGAGATCTTCCTCACCCAGAGTCCTAACCCGTATCTCCTGTACTGGCAGGTGATTCTTTGCCACAGAGCCACCTGGGAGCCTAGTTACTAGTGAGGTTGCCAGATAAAATGCATTAGGCTTCCTCACATTCAAATTTCAAATAAACAAGTACCTTCTGAGTACAAGCCTGTCCTTTCCAATATTTGGGACAAACTTCTACTAAAAACAAAATACTCGTTTATCCAGAATTCAAACTTGACAGTATGTGGTTTTATTTGTTAAATCAAGCAAACTTAATCTATGGAGGATAGAAAACACCAAGAAAATAATCAACATCTTAGAAATAGAGAAAAGAAGCGGCAACAGAGAGAGAAATCAAGTGGGAGCACAACCCCTCAAGAGACAGCAAAATCTCCATCATGTATTTGAGGGTTTTTTTTTTTTAATCTCCATTGCAGTGGGAGATGGGAAGTCCCTGTGCTCCCCAACATCCTTATTACTACTATTTTGTCCCATTAATATAACACTTTAATTCAAAAATCTCAAATTTAATAATATCCTTCAATTTTAAGTGGATGTAAAATCAAATATATCAAAATTATATTGCCTAATGGGACTCACAGAGTTTCATGCCAATATATTCTGGTTGAGTATATATGGATTGGGCCAGAAGAATTTTCATTTCAGCAAAAACATAGGCAAAACTGTGATAATATTAAATCTGCTATGTCATCATACACATACACATACCCACAAACACATATTTGAATAGGAGTTAACATTGTCCTGCTTTTTTTTTTTCATATAGCATTTAGTCTTTATTAATAATCACAAAGAGTTTCCCTGGTGGCACAATAGCTAAGAATCTGTCTACAATGCCAGGGACCCAGGTTCAATCTCTGGGCTGGAGAGATGCCCTGGAATGGCTACCAACGCCAGTATTCGTGCCTAGAGAATCCCATGGAGAGAGGAGCTTGGCCAGCTATGGTCCATGCAGTTGCAAACTGTGGACATGACAGAGCAATTAAGCGCACAACACACACAAGTGAATTGGTCACATACCTAGTAAGGGGCTTCACTAGGCTTTTAATTTAGGCTGACTCACTTAGTAACATTAGGCAAATTTAGGCCCTATTAAAAGATTATCAAGTAAATACTATCCCTAAAATAATATGCATCATTAGCCAACTCAGTTCCTGGTTCCTGGAAATTTAGTTTAAAGCAGATACATGACCCAAAGTTTCACTTTAATGTTATGCTTTCTGTACAACATGAGGTTCCTTGAGGTTCTTGCTACAGCAGAGAAAACCTTCCCCTCCCTCCAACTCCAGAGCCTAGTCAATGTGAATCTGAACACTGGAAGCACAGAATCAGCACTATTTCTCTCTGAACTTATCTCAGAGCTGACATCAAGACTTTTAGTAAATTTTCCAGTGTTCAGTTTTGTTTTGTTTTGTTTTTAATCGCCATGTTTTCTGTGGGTCAGATTCTGACTTAAATTTGTCTCTTTCTCTGAAAGAAACACAGTTTAGTCTATGGAAGCCAGTATATCAGATACATATTTTCATTTTGTCTGTAATTTCCTCTCCTAATATGTAAAATGCTATGAAATTCCAATAAGTCCCCAGTTGTGAACCAAATGAGCACTGCAAGTGATGTATCCTAATTATTCTGAGATAGCAGGAAAGAGTACTATCAATTCAGTTCAGTCACTCAGTCTTGTCTGACTCTTTGTGATCCAATGGATGGCAGCACATCAGGCTTCCCTGTCCATCACCAACTCCCGAAGCTTGCTCAAACTGATGTCCATTGAGTCAGTGATGTCAGCCAACCATCTCATCCTCTGTCGTCCCCTTCTCCTCCTACCCTCAGTCTTTCCCAACATCAGTGTCTTCTCCAATGAATCAGCTCTTTTCCTCAGGTGGCCAAAGTATTGAAGCATGAGCTTTAGCATCAGTTCTTCCAATGAATATTCAGGAATAATTTCCTTAAGGATTAACTGGTTTTATCTCCTTGCAGTCCAAGAGGCTCTCAAGAGTATTCTCCAACACCACAGTTCAAAAGCATCAATGCTTTGGCACTCAGCTTTCTTTATGGTCCAACTCTAACATCCATACGTGACTACTGGAAAAACCACGGCTTTGACTAGAAGGACCTTTTAAAAAAAAAAAATTATTTTTACTTTATTCTACTTTACAATACTGTATTGGTTTTGCCATACATTGACATGAATCAGCCACAGGTGTACATGAGCTCCCAATCCTGAAACCCCCTCCTTCCTCTCACCCCATATCATCTCTCTGGACCTTTGTTGACAAAGTCAAGTCTCTGCTTTTAAAATGCTGTCTTGGTTGGTCGTAGCTTTTCTTTTAAGGAGCAAGCATCTTTTAATTTCATGGCTGCAGTCACCAGATGGTGCAGATGCAGTGATTTTGGAGCCCAAGAAAATAAAGTCTGTCACTGCTTCCAACGTTTCCCTGTCTATTTGACATGAAGTGATGGGACTGGATGCCATGATCATAGTTCTCTGAATGTTGAGTTTTAAGCTAGCTTTTTCACTCTGTCTATTGAAAAGTACCATACTTCAATACAGATGACAGCTTTTGTATCCCCTTCCAAAACTCTGGGCTGTAACTCATTCCCCATCTGTATAGCTTTAAAGGTGAAGGGAAGTTCATTTATAGTAAAATAATCATAATCTTGGTAAAGTGTAATTCACCTGCCTGCACACCTGTGTGTCTGTGTACCACATGGCCCAATTCACACGCTTCTTAGAAGCACAAAGCAAAGTTCCTCCTCTCCATCCTGGCATGTACCTTGGGGATGATGCTTTGCAGTTGTTATCATTGCACTCCTGGCCATAAGATCAACTGAGAAAAAATAAGGAAGAATATGGATATACCACCAAACCAATGCACATGTTAGTCAGCATAAAAAGAAAGGCCGTGACACTGTTGGAAGGCACAGACTGGATAAATAGGCTAAACTCAACAAGATGATATTTTACATGGATGAAAGTAAATGCCTGTGTGAACCTAAATCCAAAGCTCCCAGTGTACAAATAAATGTTGGGAGAAAATTGACAAAGAAACAAAACACTAAAAAAGAAAATTCCAAGGATTCAGTAAGCTCAGCGTTAGAACAATTTGGTTTGGTTGCCAAAGTTACCATGAGAGCTGAGATGATCTAGAAATAAGTATTTTGAGAAGAAGTCTGTTCTTTTCATATATACTGCCCTGACCAATGAAATAAGTGTTTATCCTCTTAGCCAATAAAGAAACCCCAAGTCATCTCCCTGCAATACATCTTTGTGATTTTAATAATCATACTAGTGCTCTTCAACCCCCAATGTGCTTCTAAATCACCTGTGAGCTTCATAAAAATTCAGACATTTGAGCTGGGAGCACTGGGGTAGGGCAAGCATTTTTATGGATCATATGCCTATATCTCAAGAAAATTAATATAAAAGTATGGAGAAGGTAATGGCACCCCACTCCAGTACTCTTGCCTGGAAAATCCCATTGATAGAGACGACTGGTAGGCTGCAGTCCATGGGGTTGCTAAGAGTCGGACACGGCTGAGCAACTTCACTTTCACTTTTCACTTTCATGCATTGGAGAAGGAAATGGCAGCCCACTCCAGTGTTCTTGCCTGGAGAATCCCAGGGATGGTGGAGCCTGGTGGGCTGCTGTCTATGGGGTCGCATAGAGTTGGATACGACTGAAGTGACTTAGCAGCAGCATAAGAAATACACAAAGTTATAATATATATAAATGGAAATTTAGAATGACAAAATAAATCACAATTATAAATATCAAGAAAATTAAGAAATTGCCAAGTATACAAATATTAAAATCATAAAATCATAAAATGCCAAAATCTGTAATTATGTTTGGCTATATATGATCTTCAGGGTTTCTGATGCGGCTCAGCAGTAAAGAATCTGCCTGTCAACCAGGAGACCCAGGTTAGATTCTTAGCTTGGGAAGATCCCCTTGAGGAGGAAATGGCAACCCTCTCCATGATTCTTGTTGGGAAATCCCATGGACAGAGGATCCTGACCGCCTACAGTCCATGGGGTCACAAAGAGTCAGATGTGACTGAACTCACATGTATATATGATCATATTATCTATAATAATGATTTTGCACAATATTGTTTCCAGAGGAAATAAAATATAACTCAGTGTTTTCCCTAGCATGGTTATGTGAAATCTGTTTATATTAATTTTAGGATAAGAAAAAGATTCTGTTTTACATACATCATTTGTAATGTTATATAAATTTTTAGTACAGTTGACAAATTTGGTGGGAAAAAATCAAGTTTCTTTGACTTCCCACCTGTAAAATGGTGGGCATGTTATATTCCTGAATTCTGAATAAATTTTAAAACTCTCTGAGCTTTACAGCAGCTTCTCACTAGCTATCTCTTTTACACATGACAGTGTTCAGCTCAGTTCAGTCACAAAGTCATGTCCAACTCTTTGTGACACCAAGGACTGCAGCACACCAGGTTTCCTTGTCCATCATCAACTCCCAGAGCTTGTTCAAACTCAAGTCCATCGAGTCAGTGATGCCATCAAACCATCTCATCCTCTGTCATCCTCTTCTTCTCCTGCCTTCAGTCTTTCCCAGCATCACAGTCTTTTCCAATGAGTCAGTTCTTTGCCACAGGTGGTCAAAAGTATTAGTTTGCATCAAGTATCCAAAGTATCGGAGCATCAGCTTTAGCACCAGTCCTTTCAATGAATATTCAGGAATGATTTCCTTAAGGATGGACTGGTTTGATCTCTTTGCAGTCCAAGGGACTCCTGAGAGTCTTCTCCAACACCATAGTTTGAAAGCATCAGTTCTTTGGCACTCAGCTTTCTTTATGGTCCAGCTCTCATTTCCACACATGACTGTTAGAAAAACTAGCTTTGCCTAGATGTACCTTTGTTGGCTGACTATTTTGGGGGCTTCACCATCACTGCAGATGTTGATTGCAGCCATGAAATTAAAAGACGCTTACTCCTTGGAAGGAAAGTTATGACCAACCTAGATAGCATATTCAAAAGCAGAGACATTACTTTGCCAACAAAGGTCCGTCTAGTCAAGGCTATGGTTTTTCCAGTGGTCATGTATAGATGTGAGAGTTGCACTATAAAGAAAGCTGAGCACTGAAGAATTGATGCTTTTGAACTGTGGTGTTGGAGAAGATTCTTGAGAGTCCCTTGGACTGTAAGGAGATCCAACCAGTCCATTCCAAATGAGAACAGCCCTTAGTGTTCATTGGAAGGACTGATGCTAAAGCTGAAACTCCAATACTTTGGCCATCTGATGCGAAGAGCTGACTCAGTGGAAAAGACTCTGATTCTGGGAAAGATTGAGGGCAGGAGGAGAAGAGGATGACAAAGGATGAGATGGTTGGATGGCATCACTAACTCAATGGACATGGGTTTGGGTGGACTCTGGGAGCTGGTGATGGACAGGGAGGCCTGGTATGCTGTGGTCCATGGGGTCACAAAGAGTTGGATATGACTGAGCTACTGAACTGAACTGAACTTTGTTGGGAAAGTCACATCTCTGCTTTTTAATATGTTGTCTATGTTGGTCATGACCTCCCTGGTGGCGCAGAGGTTAAAGCATCTGCCTGCAATGCTGGAGACCTGGGTTCGATCCCTTGCTCGGGAAGATCACCTGGAGAAGGAAATGGCAACCCACTCCAGTATTCTTGCCTGGAGAATCCCATGGACAGAGGAGCTTGGTGGGCTACAGCCCAGGAGTTGCAAAGAGTTGGACATGACTGAGTGACTTCACATGTTGGTCATAGCTTTTCTTCCAAGGAGCAAGCATCTTTTAATTTTATGCCTACAGTCACTATCTCCAGTGATTTTGGAGCCCAAGAAAATAAATCCTGTCACTGTTACCATTGTTTCCCCATATATTTGACATGATGGAACCAGATGCCATGATTTTAGCTTTCTGAATGTTGAGTTTTAAGCCAGATTTTCCACTCTCCTCTTTCACTTTAATCAAGAGCCTCTTTAGTTCTTCTTCACTTTCTTCCATAAGAGTGGTGCCATCTGCATATCTGAGGTTATTGATATTTCTCCCAGCAATCTTAATTCCAGCTTGCGCTTCATCCAGCCCAGAAATTCACATGATGTACTCTGCACTTAAGTTAAAAGGGTGACAATATATAGCTTTGATGTATTTCTTTCTGCATTATAGGTCAAAGCATAGAAAGCTCAGCTCTTTCTTGTGGTGACTCAGAGAGGTTGGATGGGGAGGGAATTGGGAGGGAGATCCAAGAGAGAGGGGTCATATATAGACACACACAGCTGATTATTGTCTTTGTACACAAGAAACTAACATATTGTAAAGTTTTATATTTCATTAAAAATAATTAGTACAGAAAAATAAAAACTCTCTGAGTGACAACATTTGTTAATCTATTGTCTAAAACTATGTTAAGTGGCATGTTATGAATTTTATACATTTTACGTTCTTACCAGTATTTCACATTACATCACCAAGAAATGCTAATCTATTTTATTTTCAAGTAGCTTATTAGATTTTGTCAATTGTATTATCAAACATTTCAAGAGCACTTGTGCTCTGTGCTTAGTCTCTCAGTCAAGTCTGACTTTTGTAAGGAATGATCTGAAATTGGTATAATCTTAAGTTTTATGTCATACACTATCAATGTTTTAATAACTTTTATGATCTCATATGGAAATACATAAGGTAAATTCAGTCTTCCCTGGTGGCTATCAGTAAAGAACCTGCTGAAATGCAGGAGGTCTAAGTTCTATCCTTGGGTCAGGAAGACCCCCTGGAGAAGGAAATGGCTACCGACTCCAGTTCTTGTCTGGAGAATCTCATGGATAGAGGAGTCTGGTGGGTTACAGTCCATGGGGCTGCAAGAGTTGGACATGACTCAAGGAGTAGGCATCACTAAGATAAATTCAGTTCATGGATTCTTTTATAACAAATATGCTGCCTAATCAAATATATTCATGAGAGATGAGCACTTCCACTTGGATTATGGGTATAATTCTGTGTGTACAGTTTTACAATTCTGATAACTGGAATGATTTTCCACAGATTAACCTCTGGCTCCAGACATTTCAAACTCTATGTATCCTGTGTTTCTCACTGACTTCTAAGGCAGGAATCAGGTTCACACAATGGAACCTCCACTGGCCCTGCACTGTGTGCCTTGATGCCAGGAGGTGCAGCAGGGCCAGGTAGAATTGTTCCAGAAAAACAACTTGGAAAAAGCACGGTGGAGTCGGCCCACCACCCACGGAATTACTACAATCATAAATATTTCCTGTTAAACCCAAACTCAGCTAAAACCTCCCTTAGTCCAATCCATAGACAAGACTAGCCCAGATAACAGCAATCAAGGGATGACTTAGAACTGCTGTCTAACAGAAAAAACAGATATTCAAGTGGAAAATTAAATTTTTGATATTATTCCTTACATGTCCTGCAGTGCCCTAGTTATCTCTTTTGATGTTACATTAGTTATATTATGGACTTGCTCCTGTGATAGCTCAGTTGGTGAAGAATCTGCCTGAAATGCAGGAGACCCCAGTTCAATTCCTGGGTCAGGAAGATCTGCTAGATTACCCTAACCCATTGCAGTATTCTTGGGCTTCCCTTGTGGCTCAGCTGGTAAAAATCCACCTGCAATGTGGGAGACCAGGGTTCAATCCCTGGGTTTAGAAGATGCCCTGGAGCCAGAAAAGGCTACCCACTCCAATATTCTCGCCTGGAAAATTCCATGGACTGTATAGGCAATGGGGTCTCAAAGAGTCGGACACTACTGAGTGACTTTCACTTTCACTTTAAGATATGAGTACAGTGAACTTACAAAGGGTATATATCTGTTGCTGCTGCTGCTAAGTCACTTTAGTCGTTTCTTACTCTGGGACTCCATAGACGGCAACTCACCAGGCTCCCCTGTCTCTGGGATTCTCCAGGCAAAGGTCAACCAAATAATAATAATCATAGTAAAACATAATGAAATCAGTCATTAGTGGATTGGTAACAGACACTGTTCTAAGCCTGCATCATGTAGTCTCATTTATATGAACAAGAACCTTATCTACTATATCACACTTGTAATAAAAGTGAGGCATGTAGAGGCTAAACCTTTGCCTGAAGTAACACAGCCAGTGAACAGCAGGGCCAAGGTCTGGCCCCAGACAACTGTGCAGCACAGTCTACGATGCTTGATTCTTAAAATCTGTCTCACAACAATTTAGTGAGACAGACACTGCATCACATATGTTGAAGATGTTGGCTTAGTGCCTTCTTGCTTGTGGTTATCATCTATCATCTGTCACGTCCTTGAAGGATGCAAGTGACTTTTGTTGATTTGTGTCCTCAATATCTGGACACTTCTCATTTTTGCTCTCGTTAGAGCCATGCTTTTCATCACTGGAAGACATTCTTTCCCATTCATGGATATCATTCAGGAATAAATGTTACAAGATAGTTACAGAATTATCATTTGGACTTTTACATACCCTGAAGAGCACTATCACACGACTCAGTTACACAGACATATCTACTTATGTGTGTGTGTATGTAAGTATGAGTGTGTGCCTACACATGCGTGTTTGTGTGTGTCCCTCACAAACTAGGGACAAGTGTGTTTGTGTGTGTCCCTCACAAACTAGTATAGTCCCTCACAATACTCAGTTACACAAACATATCTACTTATGTGTGTGTGTAAGTATGAGTGTGTGCCTACACATGCGTGTTTGTATGTGTCCTTGTCCATGTGTAGACATACATATGTACAGTTCAGTTCAGTCGCTCAGTCGTGCCAGACTCTTTGTGACCCCATGGACTGCAACACAGCAGGCCTCCCTGTCCATCACCAAGTCCCTGATTTTACTTAAACTCATGTCCATTTAGTCAGTAATGCGATCCAACCATCTCATCCTCTCCCGTCCCCTTCTTCTGCCTTTAATCTTTCCCATCATCAGGGTCTTTTCAAATGAGTCAGCTCTTTGCATCAGATGGCCAGAGTACTGGAGTTTCAGCTTGAACATCAGTTCTTCCAGTGAATACTCAGCACTGATTTCGTTAGGATGGACTGGGTGGATCTCCTTACAGTCCAAGTGGTCAAACAGGAGATTGCAAGAGTGAACATCGACATTTTAGGCACACATACGTAGAGGTATATTATATATCCACACACATATTTTCACACTTTTTTGTTTTCTCACTTTTAGAGCAGAATATATGGGGATTGATGTGTTTGGAGAGAGATATCAAGATATTATATGACATAAAGAGTGACAAAAATCTGGTGGATTCCTAAAAATGATGGAAAATGGTAAAAGTGAAGACTTTCAGGTCATGATTAATGACCTATACTAACCTGTAATTGCTTTAAGACTCTGTGCCAACTTGTAGAAATATGGAAGTTTCATGTATATTATTTTTCATCTTTTATAATTCCTCACTAATTTGGAAGTCCAGTTCTAACTGTTGCTTCCCGACCTGCATACAGATTTCTCAAAAGGCAGGTTAGGTGGTCTGGTATTCCCATCTCTTTTAGAATTTTCTACAGTTTATTGTGATCCACACAGTCAAAGGTTTTGGCATAGTCAATAAAGCAGAAATAGATGTTTTTCTGGAACTCTTTTGCATTTTCCATGATCCAGCAGATGTTGGCAATTTGATCTCTGGTTCCTCTGCCTTTTCTAAAACCAGCTTGAACATCAGGAATTTCACAGTTCACGTATTGCTGAAGCCTGGCTTGGAGAATTTTAAGCATTACTTTAATAGCACGTGAGATGAGTGCAATTGTGTGGTAGTTTGAGCATTCTTTGGCATTGCCTTTCTTTGGGATTGGAATGAAAATTGACATTTTCCAGTCCTGTGGCCACTGCTGAGTTTTCCAAATTTGCTGGCATATTGAGTACAGCACTTTCACAGCATCATCTTTCAGGATTTGAAACAGCTCAACTGGAATTCCATCACCTCCACTAGCTTTGTTTGTAGTTATGCTTTCTAAGGCCCACTTGACTTCACATTCCAAGATGTCTGGCTCTATATGAGTGATCACAATGACACCACCCTTATGGCAGAAAGTGCAGAGGAACTAAAAACCTCTTGATGAAGTGAAAGTGGAGAGTGAAAGAGTTGGCTTAAAGCTCAACATTCAGAAAACGAAGATCATGGCATCCAGTCCCATCACTTCATGGGAAATAGATGGAGAAACAGTGGAAACAGTGTCAGACTTTATTTTGGGGGGCTCCAAAATCACTTCAGATGGTGACTGCTGCCATGAAATTAAAAGGCGCTTACTCCTTGGAAGAAAAGTTATGACCAACCTAGATAGCGTATTCAAAAGCAGAAACATTACTTTGCCGACTAAGGTCCATCTAGTCAAAGCTATGGTTTTTCCAGTGGTCATGTATGGATGTGAGAGTTGGACTGTGAAGAAGGTTGAGTGCTGAAGAATTGATGCTTTTTAACTGTGGTGTTGGAGAAGACTCTTGAGAGTCCCTTGGACTGCATGGAGATCCAGCCAGTCCATTCTGAAGGAGATCAGCCCTGGGATTTCTTTGGAAGGAATGATGGTAAAGCTGAAGCTCCAGTACTTCAGCCACCTCATGTGAAGAGCTGACTCATTGGAAAAGACTTTGATGCTGGGAGGGATTGGGGGCAGGAGGAAAAGGGGACAGCAGAGGATGAGATGGCTGGATGGCATCACGAACTTGATGGATGTGAGTCTGAGTGAACTCCGGGTGTTGGTGATGGACAGGGAGGCCTGGCGTGCTGAGATTCATGGGGCTGCAAAAAGTCAGACACGACTGAGTGACTGAACTGAATTGAACTGAAGGCACTGCTTGGTAAGTTTTAATTTTTTTTTTTGATAGCAGTCAACTCTTGGGTAAGCTATTAAAGAGGGTGTTTCAAATAGTGGCTTCAGATGCATTTACAGACATCACTTCATATGTTTCACTTCTGTGTAATTTAGACAAATACAACAAAACAGGTTATATTTATCCTTAAATGAAAATGTGTTCTGATTAAAATCCGTGAAACGTGTGTGTGTGTGTGTGTGTGTGTGTGTGTGTGTGTGTGTGTGTTGGTCACTCAGTCATGTCTGACTCTTGGCAGTCCCATGGACTGTAACTCGCCAGGCTCCTCTGTCCATTTAATTTTCTAGGCAAGGATACTGGAGTGGGTTGCTATTCCCTTCTCCAGGGAATCTTGCCATCCATGGCTCGAACCCAGATCTCCCATATCACAGGCAGATTCTTTACCATCTGAACCACCAGGGAAGCCTATGTATATATGTAGGTATTCATATGTGTGTGTGTGTGTGTATGTTAGTGTATATGATGCTGGTGGTTTAGTCGCTAAGTCATGTCCAACTCTTGCGACCCCATGGACTGTAGCCTGTCAGGTTCTTCTGACCATCAGATTCTCCAGACAAGAATATTGGAGTGGGTTTGCATTTCCTTTTCCAGGGGATCTTTCTGACCGAGGAATTGAATGGGGATCTCCTGCATTGCAGGCAGATTCTTTACCAACTGAGCTACAAGGGAAGTCCCCAGTATAGAATAATATAAAAACCAGGTTTCAGAATTTGTTTTCTATACAGTGGCTATTATATACATATACATAGAGAGCTGTAAGTATATTATATGTAATATTATATATAATACATAGAGAGAGAGCTGTAAGTTGGCTTAAATCTCAACATTCAGAAAACTAGGATCATGGCATCCAGTCCTATCACTTTATGGCAAATAGATGGGGAAACAATAGAAACAGTGACAGACTATTTTGATGGGCTCCAAAATCACTGCAGATGGTGACTGCAGCCATGAAGTTAAAAGATAACTGCTTCTTGGAAGAATAATTATGACCAACCTAATAGCATATTAAAAAGCAGAGACATTACTTTACCCTTTCCAGTAGTCACGTATGGATGTGAGATTTGGACCATAAAAAAGCTGAGCACTGAAGAATTGATGCTTTTGAACTGTGGTGTTGGAGAAGACTCTTGAGAGTCCCTTGGAGATCCAACCAGTCCATCCTAAAGGAAATCGGTCATGAATATTCACTGGGAAGACTGATGTTGAAGCTGAAGCTCCAATACTTTTTCCACCTGATGCAAAGAACTGACTCATTGGAAAAGTCCTTTATGTTGGGGAAGATTGAAGGCAGGAGGAGAAGGGGACAACAGAGGATGAGATGTTTGGATGGCATCACTGATCAATGCTCATGAGTTTGAGCAAGCTCTGGGATTTGGTGATGGACAGGGAGGCCTGGCGAGCTGCAGTCCATGGGGTCACAAAGAGCGGGACATGACCGAGAGACTGAACTGACTGACTGACTGACAGTAGTGACCTAATCAAAGGAACTGTATAAGAACCTGTTAAGATAATCCATAAAGAAGTACACTTCATGGAAACTAAAACTTCACTAAAGTAAACGGTATATATGTGCTGGGCAGGTCAGCATAATGAGTGGAATTCACATATAATCCTTGTATGTTTGCAAAGCAAAATCTTCATAAATTTTATGAAATAACAGATCTAATAAATGACAAAGCTATTTCATCTGGCTTCAGTGTCCGAAGTGAGCTCGCTCAGTCATGTCCAACTCTTTGCGACCCCATGGACTGTAACCCACCAGGCTTTTCCATCCATGGGATTCTCCAGGCAAGGATACTGGAGTGGGTTGCCATTTCCTTCTCCAGGGGAACTTCCCGACTCAGAGACTGAACCCGGGTCTCCCGCATTGTGGGCAGGAGCTTTACCCTCTAAGGAAAAAGTCAAATTCTGAATACTGATTTTCATCTTTTACATTATTCTTATTTTATTACACACACTGAAGATTAAATTAATACCATTCACAAATATTTTATTTTGTGTTTATCTGAAAATCATATTTTGAAATGGGTACATAAAAATACACATGAATATTTTAAAATACTATATTTCTTCTGTCAGAAATATGCATTCAATGTCTTACATAAACTCATGTGATTGAAATCTGTACTTCAGTGATGACACTGGGCAGATACTATATATAGCATACGTTATACACATATACACATATGATAGGTTAATACAAGATTTTTACTATAAATAAAATGCTTATATATTAACACAAATGATTTTGAATGTTGAAGCCCTTTCTATTACAAAAATATATAGAAGTATTAGTGAAGTGTCTAATAGTCAAATAACCATAATAAATTATGCACACCTAAGGCATCTTTTGTTGCTGATAATAGAAACCTATATTTTGGGGAATAAAACATGAGAGAGGAGTAGAAAGATCACAAAATCCATCTTATTTGTGCTTCCTATTTATAATTAAGGATACATTAAAATATTGGGCTTCCTGAAGACTCAGATGGAGAAGGAAATGATAACCCACTCCAGTATCCTTGCCTGGAAAATTCCATGGACAGAGAAGCGTGGTGGGCTACAGTCCATAGGGTTGCAAAGAGCTGGTCACTACCAAGCAAGTATTCTTTTTTAAAAAATTTTTCTATTAAAATATTTAACCTTTAACAATGATAAATCAATAGTTTCATTTACTTGAGAATATATCTATATTATTTTTGAAGCAAAATTTTCCATAGTGATTTGTTACAGAATTCAGTATGCTCTCATCAACTAAAATTATCATTTATCATTTTTTAGTCTAGAAATATAAAATAAGTAGTTACTTGACTATATTCATAATAGTTTTTATTAAAACCCTGAAATATCTAGGAATATTCTAGTGCCCTGCCTATGTGTCGACCTCATCACTACCTGTGCCAATTCTAGGTATATAAAATGAGTGGAAAAGAAATGGAAAAGACAGTTAAGAATAAAAGGCAGGTTTTTAATATAGCACTGTAAATCAACCATATTTCAATAAAAAACTAAAAATATAAATTAGAAAAGAATTAAAAGAAAGTTTAATTTACTGCTTTTATGGAATATTGATTTACTTGTAATTGACAAAAACATCTATTTTATATTTATCCATGGTTAATTTAAAAATCCAAGTTGAATAATTATAATCAAGACTTACTTCCATCAAAGAATCAATAAGCAGATTGCAGTATAAACTTATAATGGGATAATATTCAGAAATAGTTGAGAAATATGTTATTGATTCACCCAACCACATGGATGAATTGTAAATGTATTTTGTTAAATAAAAGAAAGAAAGCTCAAACACTGCATCGTTTATCATTCTGTTCATATGAAAATTTGGAAATCAAAACTATATTGTCAGAATACTTTTCAGCAGTTGCCCAAGGGTTGGAAAAGAAGGGGTGGGTGATTTCAAAGGGGTACAAATCAGACATTTTAGGGTGATGAACTGTTATGTACATTAAGGGTGGTAGTGTATGCATGATTCTATGTGTTTTGTTAAAATCAAGAAAATTGTACAATACAAATGTTTTACTGTACAAATAAAAAACAACAATTAACCAGGATTTCAGAGATCTAAGCGTAACAGGGAACAGACTTGACTCTATATTGAATTATTCCTTTAGTTCTAACCCTTATGTTCTGTTGCTTGTGCTTAGCAATGCTGACTCTGCACCTTTATCTCAAAGGGCAACAGAATGTTACTTATTGTCTGAAATATATGTAATAGTCTATTCTCAATGCTCTGCCTCCCAGGCTTTACTTTTAAAAGTATAATACTTCTCATTCATATAGAGATAACAGTTGCAGAACAGAATATAACATTTATCTTGTTGGAAGTTCACAGGAATATTGTGACCAGACCTACATGGACAGCTGTAAAAACAAAGTCTCTGAAACCAAGGAGCTTGAGACTAACAGCCATTCTCTTCCCTTTCAATATGAAAGAAGCCTGAACTCTCACTCAGGGAACGCGGCTCTTCAGGACGCTGCTACACCATCTTCTCTCTCTCCAGGCTTTCTGAACCAGTCCCTCTCCTTTGCCCCAACACCTCATCTCTCAGTTTATTGTCCTGTGTCCTGAAACAAGCAGCACAAGCTGGTACTTGGTAGCATATACAAGGAAATGCACTCTTTTAAGTATACAATTCAGAGGATATTTTAAATGAATACAGGTGGACAACCCTAACCCTATGTGATTAGTAAATCCATATACCCAACTCACCTGGAAATGACTAATTTGCTAACAGTTATGTCTTTTCTTGAATTTCATAAATAGAAATTACAAATTACATACTCATCCATGTGTTTTGCTTTTGTCACAAAACAAGCTGCTTTTGTGTTTCATCCATGCTATTTTATTTATTGACATTTTCCTTTTTTGATGAAAAGCAGTCAATTATATACATTTTTACCACATTTTTTATAGAGAAGATGGGCATCAAGTTGTTTTCATTTTGGTAGGAATATGAATAGACTGTTTTAAAAATTGACTATAACTATGCATACATTTATGTTTTAATTGATTTTTTTGTCAATATCAAAAAGAGGGACTGTTGAGTCATGCAGTGACTATACATTTACCTGTGGAATGCACTACAAAGATGGTGTTTAACCTGGCTACATCATTTATTTTCATCCCCACTAGCAATGTAGGAGAGTATGTATTATTTGTTACAGCCATGATTTTTAATTTGAGCCACTCTAATGGGTGTATAGTGACATTTAATTGTCATTGTAATTTGCATTTAATTTGTCATTTAACTTAACTTGTATTTAATGACTAAGGATGTTGAGCATGTCTCCAAATGTTTATTAGCCTTTCACTTACCTAGCTTAGTGAAGTACTTGTTCAGATCATTTATCCATTTAATATTGAATCATTTGTCTTAGGAGAAGGCAATGGCAACCCACTCCAGTACTCTTGCCTGAAAAATCCCATGGACTGAGGAGCCTGGTAGGGTACAGTCCATGGGGTCATGAAGAGTCAGACACGACTGAGCAACTTCACTTTCACTTTTCACTTTCACGCATTGGAGAAGGAAATGGCAACCCACTCCAGTGTTCTTGCCTGGAGAATCCCAGGGACAGCGGAGCCTGGTGGGCTGCCGTCTATGGGGTCGCACAGAGTTGTACGCGACTGACGTGACTTAGCAGCAGCAGCAGCAGCATTCATCTTAATACTGAGTCGGAAGAAAACATTGTATATTCTGGATATACAATGGAAAAGTGTATAAGTCTTTTATCAGATATATTTTTGCCAATATTTTATCTAAGACTGTAGTTTGCTTTTATTTTTCGTAACTGTCTTTGAGAAGCAATACTCATTAGTTTTTATTATATTTCCCTTATCACTGTTTTTCTTTAATAGTTTCTGATTTCAGGCCTAACAAAAAATATTGTAAGGAAGATTTTCTCATAAATTTTTTCTATATATTATAAGGAAACTTTTCTCCTTAAAGTTTTATAGTTGTAGGGCTTACATTTAAGTCTATGATCAGCTCAACCATCCTGAATCATAAACTTAAATCCCCAATGTTTGGTTTGAGGAATGCAATCAATATCCAAATGTGTATTCAAGCAAAAGCCAGGATCAGTTTGGAAAGTGTGTAGATGAATGTGCCTCAAGAAGAGAAATGTGAGGTGTGTTTCCTGAATCCCAAGTGTCTTGCATTTTGAGAATTAACTTATGTGACTCTGTGTGTACTATATTAATTGTGTGACATTGTTGATAAGCCTAGCTAACAAATTTTTTAATTTTTACATAGGACAGATGTTCCAGTGTGAGAAAATGTATTGATTCCCCAGTACTGTGGTGGTGGTGCTGGTGTTCAGTTGTTTCCGGTTCTTTGCTGCCCGATGTACTGCAGCCCTCCAGGCGCCTCTGTTCATGGGATTTTCCAGGCAAGAATACTGGAGTGGGTTGCCATTTCCTTCTCCTGGCAATCTTCCTGACCCCAGGATTGAACTCACATCTCCTGTGTCTCCTGTGCTGCAAGAGGATTCTTTACCGGTGAGTCCCTAGGGAAGGGCACTCTAGTAGGATACCTCCATAAAAAGTTAGAAACGTTCCAAAATAAAGTTTGGCTATCACCGGTGAAAGCCAAAGTAATTGAGAGGTAGTAGTTGAGAGGGAGATTCAACGTCTTATGATTTTACATTCACAGCAAACTGATACAAAAGGCACGATGCTTACTCCAGACCCTCAGTGAGAATATGCCATTGTCAGTCTCTATACTTTCTCAGAGAGTAAGAAATTATGCAGACTCATTAAAACATACAAACTACAAAAGCAAAAATCAAATTTCCTCTTCCTCTTCCTTTCCATCAAATTTTCATCATATTTCTCTCCTGTTTTCACTGCAAGCTTCTATCAAGGTATTAACACTCACAGATTACACATCTTCAGTGAGACCACTGCCTTCTAAGCTCACTTCAGTCCAGATAATCATTTTATATTAGAATGAAAGCCATATCGGAAAACCAATTTATTTTACTCCAGTTAATCTCATGCTGGAAATTAACACAGTCTCCTACTCAGTTGATTTGGAAATTGTTTATCTTTTGTTCCCATTCTGACCTCAACAGATATGTTAACGATATGATGGCAGATTTTTTTGTTTGTTTAAACAAAATGGTCATAGCCACAGGCAATAGACTTATGAACAAAACATGGTCCCTACAATTCAGAAAGTGATAACTGAGTAAGAGAGTGAGAAATGTAAGCACAGCAGGATAAGGTTTACACCCAGAGGCTTTTATGCCTAAAATGGTTAGCAGATGCGGGGACGCAGTGGTGGTTGAGATATGCTGCCCTAGACCCTCTCTGCGCTGGGAGTAAAGTACCCAGGATTGCAGATGCCTCAAAAGGTGAAAAGCAACACACCAGGAATGCAATGAACAAGAAAAATACATCACATTTTGAAGGAAAGAATTATTTCAAGATTTTTTGTTTTAGACAAATACATAGTGATAATGGCATTAATCTTAATGATTACTAAAGCAGGAGCAGACACACCTACATATTAATTTTACCATAAAATATTATAGTATAAAATTCAGAACATTTAATATTTAAGAATTTTATATAAAATATTTCAAGTTGGGAATACTTTAGAGAGCCACCATATGATTTAGCAATCCCACTTTAGGGTATATATCCAGAGGAAAACATTTTTAAAAGGTGTTCATTGCAATACTATTTACAATAGCCAAGACATGGAAGAACATAAATTCCATCAGCAGAGGAATGGATAAAGAAGATATGGTGCATTGACACAATAGAATATACTAAGCCATCAAAAAGGAAGAAATGATGTTATTTGCAACAACACTGATGAACCTGGAGGTTATCAGAGTATCATAGCAAAGTGAAGTAGATCAGACAAGTATCATGTGATATCACTTATACATGGAATCATTTTTAAAAAATGATACAAATGAACTTATTTACAAAACAGAAACATAAAAACTTAGAATGAACTTATGGTTACCAAAGGAAAAGTCTGACGGGGAGGTGGGGAGCGGGGTGGGCAGAGGGATAGATTGGGAGTTTGGGATTCACATGTACACACTGCTATATTTTTTAAAGGTGCCTTTCTATGAAAAATAAAGACATAAATTCCAAAGGAAGTTTGGGATACTTTTATAGCCTTTGCTTTTTGATTATTCTATACAATTGTCTCATGTTTTATTTTTAACTTTTCTAATTCATAACTATTCCAGTGATTTAAGTGGTAATCCATGTCATTTTAACTCCTAAAATGATATATCTTTTTGCAAGATTTTTAATTTAATGTCAGTTTGCTGTGAATTTTTGTATGACCATTACTTCTATTAACTGAAGAACAGTTACAAGAGTAAAATACACAAGGGTATTTTAGAGGGAAAGATTTCATGTATCACAGTGAATATTAGTTTTTAATTATGAGGATTCAATTTCTTAGGCTACCTTATCATGGCAGGAACTTAAAGTATACATGGATAATTAGTGTCTTATGGTTGAATGTTGAAGGAAGGGGCCTCCCCGGTGCTTCAGGGTAAAGAATCCACCTGTCAGTGCAGGAGATGGAGGCTCAGTTCCAGGGTCTGGAAGATCCCTTGGAAGTGGACATGACAACTCAGTCCAGTGTTCTTGCCTGGAAAATCCCATGGCAGAGGAGCCTGGTGGGCTGTAGTCCTCGGAGTCTCAGTGAGGCAGATGCAGTGAGCAGGGACACACACGATGGTCCAAGGAAAGGCTGCGGTGACTGCGCCGCTGCAGGCTAGTGTAAGGGAAACACTACCTTCACGTGGGAAGCGAAGTCCTGCAGTGCTGTCCTTGCTGAAGGGGGCCTTGCTTAGGAGGCAGAAGAAAACCCATCCACAAACGGACGTGGCCTTGAAGATGCACATGGGAGAAGAAAAGATCCAAAATAAATAATTCCCATCCATCTTTGTAGAAAACTACTGTTCACAGAACAAATAAGATGAAAGCCCTAAGGACGAACTATGAATAATAGGGTAGGGCGCATATATGGCACATTGAATACAAGCTGTTCCAACATAAAAACTGAAGAATAAGGACCCTTTGAAAGTTCATACTGGACATGAATACTCACAAATTATTTGAAAGGAGTTTCTCCACCTGGTGCCAAAGGAGGTTAGCTGTGATCAACAGTGAATTAACAGTGTTTAAAACCAATCTGGTCTTCATGTAGAACACTGACCTAAGAATCCAGGCCTTACAGTTCATCAGGAAAGACATTTGCATATGAAAGCCTGATTATAGGTTATAGAGACTTCACTTTTTTTTAATAGCACTGACTGTATTTTAAATACACTGGGGTGGGGGGCGGGTTGGTTTCTTCTGGTGGCTCAGTGGTTAAGAATCTGCCTGCCAGTGCAGGAGACCTGGGTTTGATCCTTGGTCCAGGAAGATCCCACATGCTCAGGAGCAGCTAAGATGGTGTACCACAACTACTGAGCTAGTGCTCCAGACCCTGGGGACTGCAACTACTGAGCCCACATGCTGCAAGTACTGAAGCCTGCAAAACCTAGAGCCTGTGCTCCACAGGAAGAGAAACCACCTCGAGGAGAAGCCCGAGCACTGTAGCAAAGAGTCAGTCAGTCAGTGAAATCGCTCAGTCGTGTCTGACTCTTTGCAATCCCATGGACTGTAGCCCACCAGGCTCCTCCATCCATGAAATTTTCTAGAGAAGAGTACTGGAGTGGGTTGTCATTTCCTTCTCCTGGGGATCTTCCCGACGCAGGGATCGAACCTGAGTCTCCCGTATTGCAGACAGACGTTTTACCATCTGAGTCACCAGGGAAACTGCAGCAAAGAGTAGCCCCTGCTAACTGCAAGTTGAGAAAAGCCTGCACAGCAAGGAAGATCCCGCACAGCCAAAAATAAATAAATAAATAAAATTCAGAAAAATAATAAAAACAAATAAATATAAATACACTAAGTGAAACAAGATTTATAGTTTTGGTCATTTTAAACACTTCAACTTTTGCTTTGCTTAAAATTAAATCTTAACATGTTGTATTTATTGCATATATTATGAGGGAATATTCTTAATTCTTGTTCTGAATTCTTGCTTCCAATGCTGTATTAAAAAATAAAAGAAGTTTATTTTAAACAATGCAACTGGAAAAATGACCACAACAGTGTATGCATCAGATTCTAAGCTTCTCTAAGTAAATACAGCAAATTTGTAGCTTATTTCCACATATTTTTTCATTCTGAATTTAATTACCAAATTCAACAAATGGTGATCTAGGCTGCTTTTGAGACCAAAAAAAAAAAAAGAAAGAAAAGAAATTATAAATCAGTCAATACGTCAAAGAGATGTCTCTGGCTTGTTTGCACATAGTGATAACATTACTTGTTAGGCAAAATGTTGTTGTTCAGTCACTAAGTCATATCTGACTCTTTGTGACCTCACGAACTGCAGCATGCCAGACTTTCTTGTCCTTCACTATCTCCTGGAGTTTGCTCAAACTCATGTCCATTGGGTTAGTGATGCCATTTAACTCTCTCATTCTCTGTCACTCCCTTCTCCTCTTGCCCTCAACCTTTCCCAGCATTAGGATGTTTTCCAATGAGTCAGCTCTTCACATCAGATGGCTAAAGTATTAGAGCTTCAACATCAGTCCTTCCAATGAATATTCAGGGTTAATTTCCTTTAGTATGGACTGTTTTAATCTCCTTGAAGTCCAAGGGACGCACAAGAGTCTTCTCAACATCACAGTTTGAAAGCATCAATTCTTTGGCACTCAGTCTTCTTTATGATACAGCTCACATCTATACATGACCACTGGAAAGAAACATAGCTTTGATTATATGGAGCTTTGTTGGCAAACTGATGTCTCTGCTTTTTAATACACTGTCCAGGTGTGTCATTGCTATTCTTCCAAGAAGCAAGTGTCTTTTAATTTTGTCTCCATCTGCATTGATTTTGGAGCCTAAGGAAATGAAATCTGACACTGTTTCCACATTTTCCCCACCAATTTGCCATGAGATGATGGGACTGGATGCCATGACCTTCATTTTTTGAAGACTGAGTTTTAAACCAGCTTTTCCATTCTCCTCTTTCACCCTCTTTAAGAGGCTCCTTTGTTCTTCCCTTTTTGCCATTAGAGTGTTATCATCTGCATATCTGAGGCTGTTGATATTTCTGCTGGCAATCTTGATTTTAGCTTGTGATTCATCCAGCCCAGGATTTCGCATGATGTACTGTGCATGTAAGTTAAAACAAGCAGGGTGATAATATTTTGTCTTGACATACTCCTTTCCGAATTTTCAACCAGTTTGTTGTTCCATGCCCTGTTCTAACTGTTGCTTCTTTTCCTGCATACAGGTTTCTCAGGAGGCAGGTAATGTTGTCTGGTATTGAGTCCTTAGGTAATTCAACTCTATTTTAACATACCTCGCAAGGAGAGGATGTACTTTTCGTAAATAGCTTTGCTCCAAATATCAGCATAATTCATTTTCTCTAAGCATTTGCCCACATTTCAATCTTCTTCCTTGTTAAGAGAAAAGTAATTTGAACTGAGATCTTTCCAAGTTGTGAAGTGGTAAATAATCTGCCTGCCAATGCAGGAGATTCGAGAGACACAGGTTTGATCCCTGGGTCAGGAAGATCCCCTGGTAAAGAAAATGGCAACTCACCCCAGTATTTTTGCCTGGAAAATTCCATGGACAGAGGAGACTGGTGAGTACAGTGCATGCTATTGCCAAGAGTCAAATGCGACTGAGTGAGTACCCATAGTTTGATCTGAAGGAGTCAGAATTGCCAGGCAGTGCATGTGCTGAACAGCAGCTCCATCACTGGGGCATGTTAGAAGCCTAGCCCAGTGGGAGCAGGCACCAGAAAAATGATTTTCACAGAGCCCCCTGGTCACAGAGAGCACCCAGAGAGCCCCTTCCCACTCCTCTGTTCCACCTGTGGTTAGTGGGCTCAGTCAAGAACTGATGGGCCTTCTTCCTTGAAGTCTTCAGGAAAAACATACTTTCCTTTCCATTTCCCAGAATATGTTTCACCTCCTCCCTCTTCCAAGATCCCTTTCTGACACCCCATCCAATGCCCCCCCTCCCCCTTGTGATTAGGCTTTCAAAAGTCAGGACTTTTTTTTCTGTAACAGAAGACATTCTTATACTTTTTTTTATCTCCTCTCCAACTCCAGTCTGTGTCTCAGTATTCAAAGAGTGAATGCTTGTGTCTTAATACGTGAGTGATATTTTCATTTTCAACTGAAACAATTTGCTTCACTGAGTCCACTGTTACTACTTAAACTGGGAAATGGCAAAAGGGCAGAGGAAAAGGGAGACACACACACAGTCCACAGAAGTAAGTCAAGTGTGTAACCTTAAGTGTTCACCTGGAGAGGCCTTTGGCAAAAAGTGGAAACGAATCCCTACAACATGCCGTAGAGAATATCTTGATATTTGCTCTTTGGTAATGGAACCCCCAGGTCTCTCTGTACAAGAGATAAGTTCTGAGCGATTGCAAAGACTCATCGTGACTCATTCTGCCCTCCTTCCAGTGGTCCAGGAGCACTGCTTGCCTATTCTTGCTAAAGCTGCTTTATCTCTGATGCTGTCCTTGGTTCTTATCAGTGTTATTTCCTTTCATGAAAAGGAAGATAAATGTTGCAAGAGGAATACATGTTATTTTGAATCTCAAAGTAGAAACATAGTGTATAAACAGGTTAAAGGCAGTGGAGAATCGCAAGTGTAGGGCTGGGGTAATGTACCGGCAGATATGCAATTGCACACCTTGATAACAATCCTTGATAACAATATTTTACATCTTCAGAACTGGTCTAGAGTCCAGGGAGAGAAGGGGTTGCAATCAGTTAAGGTAACTGACAGATTATTTATTTCAGAGCCCACTATAACTCTTGAAACCGTGGACAAGCCCCCATGTCCTTGTCTTTGGAAGTAAAATGCTGACTCAAGAGTTAATGATTCGTGTCAATGTATGGCAAAACAAATACAGTATTGTAATTAAAAAATAAATAAATTTAATTAAAAAAAAAAAGAGTTAATGATTGTGAACAGTGAAGATGTAGAAACAAAGAATAGCTGTTGGGCTAAGGAACAGGTAACAATTTAGACTATAATTCTGCCATATAACAGAATCACTGAACTCCCAGTTTCCTGAAAGATATAGATTAAAAGAAGCCTGACACATATTCCTAAGTGGTTTTTACAGAAAAATGAAAACTGCTGACCACAAGAACACAGACCCTACACTGGTTGAAACCAGAAGGTTCATGATGCTTGAAACTTCATCTTGACTCCAACCAATCCAAGAACTAATGAGCTGATCACACCCTGCTCTTAAACTGTATACAACTCCTCACTGCCCTCTCCAGGGTGGGTCCCATGGTTTTCCGGACATGAGCCCACTCTTTGCCTGGCAAAATAATTAAGGCTATTCTTTTCTCAGTTCAGTTCAGTTCAGTCACTCAGTCAAGTCTGACTCTTTGCGACCCCATGAACTGCAGCACACCAGGCTTCCCTGTTCATCACCAACTGCTGGAGTTTACCCAAACCCATGTCCATTGAGTCAGTGATGCCATCCAACCATTTCATCCTCTGTTGTCCCCTTTTCTTCCTGCTTCAGTCTTTCCCAGAATCAGAGTCTTTTCAGAAGAGTCAGCTCTTCGCATCAGTGACCAAAGTATGGGAGTTTTAGCTTCAACACCAGTCCTTCCAATGAACACCCAGAACTGATCTCTTTGAGGATGGACTGGTTGGATCTCCTTGCAGTCCAAGGGAGTCTCAAGAGTCTTCTCCAACACCACAGTTCAAAAGCATCAATTCTTTGGCACTCAGCTATCTTTATAGTCCAACTTTCCCATCCATGTATGACTACTGGAAAAACCATTGCTTTGACTAGATGGATCTTTGTTGCCAAAGTAATGTCTCTGCTTTTAGTATGCTGCTGGATCATCAAAAATACAAGCATATTCCAGAAAAAACAAACAAACATCTATTTCTGCTTTATTGACTATGCCAAAGCCTTTGACTCTATGGATCACAATAAACTGTGGAAAATTCTGAAAGAGATGGGAATACCAGACCACCTGACCTGCCTCTTGAGAAACCTATTTGCAGGTCAGGAAGCAGCAGTTAAAACTGGACATGGAACAACAGACTGGTTCCAAATAGGAAAAGGACTATGTCAAGGCTGTATATTGTCACCCTGCTTATTTACCTTATATACAGAGTACATCATGGGAAATGCCAGGCTGGATGAAGCACAAGCTGCAATCAAGATTGCTGGGAGAGATATCAGTAACCTCAGACATGCAGATGACACCACCCTTATGGCAGAAAGTGAAGAGGAACTAAAAAGCCTCTTGATGAAAGTGAAAGTGGAGAGTGAAAAAGTTGGCTTAAAGCTCAATATTTAGAAAACTAAGATCATGGAATCTGGTCCCATCACTTCATGGGAAGTAGACGAGGAAGCAGTGGAAACAGTGTCAGACTTTATTTTGGGGGTCTCCAAAATCACTGCAGATGGTGACTGCAGCCATGAAATTAAAAGATGCTTACTCCTTGAAGAAAAGTTATGACCAACCTAGATAACATATTCAAAAGCAGAGACATTACTTTGCCAACAAAGGTCCATCTAGTCAAGGCTATGGTTTTTCCAGTGGTCATCTATGGATGTGAGAGTTGGACTTTGAAGAAAGATGAGCACCAAAGAATTGATGCTTTTGAACTGTGGTGTTGGAGAAGACTCTTGAGAGTCCCTTGGACTGCAAGGAGATCCAACCAGTCCATCCTAAAGGAGATCAGTCCTGGGTGTTCATTGGAAGGACTGATGCTAAAGCTGAAACTCCAATACTTCGGCCACTTCATGCAAAGAATTCACTAATTGGAAAAGATCTTGAAGCTGGGAGGGATTGGGGACAGGAGAAGAAGGGGATGACAGAGGATGAGGTGGCTGGATGGCATCACTGTCTCAATGGACATGAGTTTGGGAAAACTCCGGGAGTTGCTGATATACAGGGAAGCCTGATGTGCTACAATTCATGGGGTCAGAAAGAGTCAGACACAACTGAGCAACTGAACTGAACTGAGGCTGGTCATAACTCTCCTTCCAAGGAGTAAGCATCTTTTAATTTCATGGCTGCAATCACCATCTTCAGTGATTCTAGAGCCCCCCAAAATAAAGTCAGCCACTGTTTCCACTCTTTCTCCATCTATTTGCCATGAAGTGATAGGACCAGATGTCATGATCTTAGTTTTCTGAAGGTTGAGCTACTTCACCCTAAACTTTGTCTCCATGTTTCTATTTGGCACTGGTGAACAAAGGCTGAGTTTCAGCAACACCCTGGGCTTCTGAATCCACTGAGAAACATCAGTGTGATCCATTATATAGCTATAAAAAGTCCTTGCGCAGTAATACCCTTTTCTCTTGAACCGTACCCTCTGTTTTCATTAAGTTTATTCTCTCTCGGAAATAAATTTAGAATTATTATCCTTATTTTCCTGAATTGTTAGAGAAAATCTATCCACGAATCTTTTGTAAAGAGAAGTAAATTACCAACGCCTGCCTTGAATTAAGTTCATACAGCAGTCCAACATGTAAAATATATAAAAGCAAATCCAAAAAAGTTGAAAACCTACAGTCATGCTACCCAGCCTTCTCCATGGTCTTCCCTGGTTGCTCAGCAGTCAAGAATCTGCTGGCAATGCAGGAGACACAGGTTTGATCCCTTAGTTGGGAAGATTCCATGAAGGAGGAAATGGCAATCCACTCGAGGATTCTTGCCTGGGATATTCCATGGACAGAGGAGACTGGTGGGCTACAGTTCATAGGGTCACAAAGAGTCAGACACAACTTAAGGACTAAATCACCACCTCCTGCTCTGTAACTCCCTACTGACACCGTAGTTCTTCAGAGAACTCCATCAAACAGGCATTCAAAACTCATGGAACTCAAACTAGAAACTGGGGCTCTGTACCAACCTAGAGGGAAGGATGGAGAGAGAGGGGGAGGCAGGTTCAAGAGGGAGGGGACATAGGTGTACCCATGGCTGATTCATGTAGGTGTTTGTCAGAAATGAACACAATACTGTAAAGCAAGTATGCTTCTATTAAAAATAAATAAATTTAATTGAAAAAATAAATTTTAAAAAATTAAAAAAAAAGAAACCCATCTAGTACAACATAATTTCTCATATGAAAGTCAATGTGTTAGTCACTCAGTTGTGTCTGAATCTTTGCAATCTCATGGACTATAGCCTGGTGGGCTCCTCTGTTCATGGACTTCTCCAAGCAAGAATACTGAGGTGGCCTGCTGTTTCCTTCTCTAGGGGATTTTTCCAACCCAGGGATTGAATCCAGGTCTCCCGTGCTGAAGGCAGATTCTTTACCAGCTGAGCCACCAGGGAGGCCCATTTCTCATATAAGGGGCTGTGCATCCCTCACAATAAGTAAAATCATTGGCAGACCTTCTAACAATCTTGAAACAAAAACCCAGCTCTTAAGTGGTTGTTTAGAGTCTTTCTACTAAGCTATGAAACAGTTTATATTTTAAATTGTTCAGTCAGTGAAAGAAAATATTCAAAATGGGAATTATTTTAAAGGGAAAAAGAAACTTGGAGAAATAATTGTTCCTATTTTTTAATCCGTGCATTTTGCTGTTTATCACTACTTCAAAAACTGCAGAGTTAAAAGTTATTCATCATTGGGTTCAGTGCACCTCCTTGAAGATCATTTCCCATTGTGGAGAGTTTGTCTTCATCGTCTGCTTCTCAACTGCATCTTCTGACAGGAAGCTGACTACCCATGAAAATGACTGGAGCTTGAATGTGAGATGCTCAGCGTTTTCCTGCTGGCAGCTGAGAACTGACATTGGCAAAGGGATTTTATTCAGTGATTTCTACCCCACTGACATGAAAGCACTATTGATAAGTGCCATATTTGAAGCTGTGTATCTATGTGCTTTTGAATTAAAGCTCGTAAATAATTCTTGCTGCATTCTCTGGTTCCTCTAGTTCTCTTCAGTGATCCATTGATTGTATTAGAATGCAAAAACTTGTTTCCAGATTAATTCAGAAGCCAAAGAAAAAATTCTACATCTCTCAAACACCAAACACACTGATGAAGAGGAGTTAGTATAAGACTGTGAAAAAGGTTTTGTAAAATATAATAGCAACTCAGATTTTCCAAGTCAAAATTTAATAGAAAAATACAAATGACAACTTTGTTGAAAGAGATATAAAAACAATAGTTTTTAAAAACCAACATATGCTTCTGTTATGACTTAAGCATTTTATGAGCTGTCAAGCTACTTTGTCCTTCATGGCAAAAACGCAGAAATAAATATGCACTTTATAAATATATTTTGGTGAACTTGACTCTGTCACAGTCTAATTTTTGTGATTTTGGAGAATAATAATCTTTGGGGAATTCTAAAATAAAAAGAAAACTCTGAAGTTATTTGAGATTAATTGCTTTGGAAATTGCACATATAGATGCTTTGATCATAAGCTTAAATAAATGCTAAATAAGAAAGAATAGTAAATTGCTTTATCAGTCCCTAAGGCTTTTGTCTAGAGCTTACTGACTTGGAAGAGTAGAAATGTGAGATCAAAAGTAGCTAAGATAAAAATAGGCCTATAAACTAGACCAATATTTAACAACAAAATGCTAGAGATATTAAGTGTAAAAAAAAAAAAAACAACACCACCACACTATTTGGTTCTCAAATACCATCAGTCTTCTAACCCTTGAAGGCCCAGAATGCAAACACTTACCTAAAAAGCTACTCTCTGGACCTGCAATGCTGACTTACATAATCAGAACTCATGTGACTTGTTCAAGGTCACACTTACCTCCTTCTATTCATCGCCTGTCCTACAAATAGGAAAAATACATTGTCCTATTTGTCCTATTGTCCTGCAAATAGATTATTGATGCTTATAGATAAAAATGGGCACTTTGAAGTGTTTTTATCCCATGCTTCTATTTTCAATCCAGGTGGCACTTTGGTTTCACGACTTCAGTAGGTGTGGGGCTGGATTGGGTCAGGCAAGTGAGGGCCAGTGGGGATGAGCTGGCCCTGGTCCTGCCCTGTGAATCCTCACCCCTCTCCTGTACGCTGTACAGCTGTTGACTGTTCTATAAATGTGTGGAGGGTAACTTTTGTATCATTAATTACCTGAGACTTACTCTAACTGCCCTGCACATAAATGAGAAGTGTCTAAGAACCAATGCAATGTGCTTATTGGGAGCATATCCTGGATTACCAGGAATTGAATTCTGGACCTGTGGTTTGATTTCGCTAGCTGTGTGACCCTAGATGAGTTACTTCCTCCTCTGGGCTCTGGTTTCTCTCCCTGTCAAACAGGGAGGGGGGGGCCCCAGAAGGTGCTGAGTAAACACAAAGCACCTGCCGCAGTGCTTCACGCACCCACCCACCGTAAACTCTACATCTTAGGTATTTCCAATATTTCTAATAGAGAAGGGATAGGTACATCAGGGCAAGCCTATACTTTTTCTTCAAACTCTATTAAACCTTATGTAACATTTTGCAAAAATCTATACCCACAACGGTCAAGTAGCAGCTTTTGGTATTTAAATAACCAACAGTACACAACTACTAGGGAAGGACGCGTCTACCCACTCCAGTACTCTTGCCTAGGAAATCCATGGGCAGAGGAGCCCGGCGGGCTACAGTCCATCAGGGTGCAAAGAGTCTGACACAGCTCAGTGACTGAACCGCCACCATCACACGGCTATACAATTCAGCATGTCCCGTGGTGGCAGCGAATGCCTTCCCCCGGCCCCAGATCTGTGAACATCTGGTCTGATGACACGCAGGCAGTCCTGGATGGGAAACCAGTTTATGGCTCACATGGTAAACAGGAAATGGGTTCAAGAGAGAGGCTCAAGCTGTGTGATGAGACAAACGGAAACAGGGAGAGGCAGGCGGCTTGGAGTCTGTGAGCTGACCGCTGGGCGGAGTGGATGGGGCGCTCTCCTGTGGCATGGACTGCCACCCGTGACCTGAGACACCAGGAGGGGCTGCCCGGGGCCGGGGGTGGGGGGGGCAGTTTCTGATAGGATACTCGGATGCAGAGCAAGGGGCGGGGTGGAGTGAAGTTGCTTAGTCGTGTCCGACTCTTTGCAACCCCAGACCGTAGCCTACCGGGCTCCTCTGTCCATGGGATTTTCCAGGCAATAGTACTGGAGTGGGTTGCCATTTCCTTCTCCAGGGGATCTTCCCAACCCAGGGCTCGAACCCATGTCTCCTTCATTGTAGACAGACGCTTTACCGTCGGAGCCACCAGGAAAGTCCAAGGGGAGGAGGGGTGGTAACCTGAAAACCGTCATCTTGCTAACATCAAAAATGAAATCTTTTTATTATGCTTTCTTTCTATATTTGCACCATTCACAGAGATCATACGTTAAGTTGTAAGACTCTCACTACTTCAATCTGACTTTTAATGTAATTATGTCTCACGGGTTTACACTGAGCCCTATCATTTATTATTATTTTAATATATTCCTTACATTGATGGTATCATCTTGGTTTATGTTCCTTATATAAGTAAGCTACAGAATATATGAATTTCACTTTACTATAGGAAACTATGTTATAAAATTTTTGTTTGTCAAAAATGTCATTGGGTCCTATAGGTTTGAGAATATCTGAATTAAAATATGGACTTTTCTGAGACTTAGAAAAATGAATAAGGAGGGGTAGGGAAACGTTAAGGGGGCATTCATAAAATGACATTTTTTCCAAGTGTTATAACATGCAATATTATCCCCCAAGTGAGTTCATTACTTTAACTTTTTTATATATATATATATATATATATATATATATATACTAGCCTACATACGAATGGTTTTTGGAACAAGATGCTTTGTCCCAAATCTTTCAAGGAAAGACCTTTATTGAACAATCTATGCTGCAAATTTTAAACAGGATAAAAGAAAAATTGGTATACACCAGATGGATTTCATAAACCCAGCTGGTGATCCATGAGTTTGGAGGCCTTAGGCTGGATTAGCTGCCTTGAATTTTTAATTAATTGCTTTAAGGAATTGATTTATAACCACTGAGACTGCTGTGTAGCAACCAAAAAGTTATTTCACAAATAACTACAGAAAATACACCCTTGGAATCAACAAACTGCAGAACTCAGGTGAGGGAAATACACTGATAAAGACAGCCTATTTACTGAGGCGTTTAGAGTGATAGAATTAAATGGTCTCCACAGAGAAAGAGAAACTATATAAAGAAGTTCTACAAAATAAAATTTCTGAGGTTCTGTGGTCATCCTCAGTTGGTAAGTGCACTTCATTTTTTGGGTGGGGGGCAGAGATGAAGAAATATTTTGTGTCTTGCCACTGTATGCTTTGGGGGTAGGTTCTAATAAAGTTTTTATTGTGCATAGCACACTATTCAGACATTTTTGCATAGTGATGCTTAACAAGCTAAAGAGAGACAGGGTTGTTTTTCACTGACCCTATTGTTCATGTTTCTATTCAATTTCATTTCCCCAAGAAAGGGAGGTTATTTACCCCTGAATGCGACCAAGCCCAGGGTGTTCTTCATCTGCTGGTATAGATAAAAGCGAGGACAGGGGTGCTCTGTAGTCTGGCATTTATTTGTCAATTTTTAGAATCATACAATAGTTCATTAGGCCTTCCCTGACAGCTCAGCTGGTAAAGAATCCGCCTGCAATGTGGGAGACCTGGGTTCAATCCCTGGGTTGGGAAGATTCTCTGCAGAAGGCAAAGGCTATCTACTCCAGTATTCTGGCCTGGAGAATTCCATGGACTGTATAAGTCCACAGGGCCTCAAAGAGTACTTTCACTTTCAATAGTTCATCAAAAGACACGAGTGTTTCATGGCCTCTCATTATTATAAGCAAATATGATACTCATTTCTTGAAAACTCCGTCCCTATTGTTAATTTATATTCTTCTTTTAAAAATAATTGTTACCAGTATTTTGTTAAATCTATTTATTTATCATTCATCTGGCTGTATCAGATCTTAGCTGTGGCACACAGTATGATTGCTGCGTCATGTGGAATCCTTCGCTGTTTAATCACACAACTTGCTCATGACAAGAAACAGTTATTAAAACAACCTAAGACTCCTCATTTGTGGGTGTGTGTCCATGTGAATTTTCTGACTCTAAAGATTACTATCCCCTTAACTTTCAGAGAGAAAATAGTTGGTCTTTTAGAGTAAAAATGTCATATTTGTTTGAAGCTGACTTCTTATTTTATTTTCTTTTTATTCCTTTCTCTTTTTCCTCTCTGTAAACTTTAAAGATTACTTAGTCAGGAAAAAGTATAAATAAAACATGTCATTTTGTGAAGACTTGAGGGATATTTAAATCCAGGTAAGATTAATAATACCTAAATGAAAAAAAATATTCAATGTTTTGTTTTTTTTTGTGGATAGTGAAAATATTAATACATCATATATATATATATATGTAATAGTGTTGGTTACTATAGCTATAAGTTTGCTCCTGTTTTTATTCTGACAAATATAATAGTCATATAACATATTATTTCATGTCCTGCTGAACTTTAAAATTTAAGTTTTTAAAGTTAATAAAGCTCAATACTGGATGCTATGATCACAGATTCAATATTGGCTCCTTTAGGAGAATAAATTATCTTGCTTTATACTTTCTTCATGATTTTATTCTCTATCTCATTGTGTAAACAACACAAACTAAAAATTGTTTTAGTTACATTTTCTTATTTTTATTTTGATATATATTTAATATTTAACCATGGAATGCATAATTATGCCTTGGAAATAGAAAGCCAGTTTTAAATTAGCCCAGTTTTAAATATTTAAAAATTGTATTTTATGTATCCCGTATATTGTTCAATAAAATAAGACTAAAGTATATATTCCTATATGATCTCCTATATGTATAATGTTGAAAAATTAAACCACAAACTTTTCTTAATGGATAAATATTAGAATCATATGAACTTCTATCATGTTGTTTATGTAGATAATTGTGCTTTATAATAATTGTGAATATTTATATGACCTAAGGAAGATAATACATTCATTTAGGTTGATTCATATTTTTCTAGTAGGCAGCCTTGGTGATCTACTAAACAAGTGGTGCAGCTATTGATGATGCTAGTTTACAATCATGCCTGCAGAAAATATTACTCAGTAGAAGGTTCTTGCTTAAATAACATTAAAGTAATTTTTCATCTGCAATATAAATGGATATTGGCTCTATGCTTCATGAATCTTACTGATCAAAGCAAAATAGAAAAAAAAATATATGCAACAAGCATAGTTAAATGATTAAAGAAAATGTTTACATTATTTTACACAAAAGGAGTTCACTTAATAGATTATCTGTTTTCAGGAATTGGAATACTTAATAAAAGATTGCATATTAGTTTGCTGGGCTGACTCCACAGATGAAGGAGCCCAAACAGTATGCATTTGTTTCCTTTTCTTTCAATATTTATTCATTTATTTGGCTGTGTCGGGTCGCAACTGGGCCATGTGGAATCTCTAGCTGGGGTGCGAGAGCTTCTAATTGTGGTACACTGGCTTAGATGCCCTGAAGCACCAGGGGTCAAACCCAAGTCCCCTGCATGGCAAGGTGGATTCTTAACTGCTTGGCCACCAGGAAAGTCCTGGGCATTTGTTTTCGGGCACTCTGGAAGCTAGAGGTCCAGGGTCAAGGGTCAGAGGGGCCGGTTTCTTTGGTGGCGTCTCCCCTCCGCTGGCACACAGTGTCTTCCAGCTCTGTCCCGATGGTCTTCTCCCATGCACAGGTGTCCCTGGGATCTCTCTCTGTGTCCTCGCCCCCTATTCTGGAGGACACACCGCAGACCGCATCAGGCCAACCTAATGGCATCCTCCTCACTCTTCACTTTCATGCGTTGGAGAAGGAAACGGCAACCCACTGCAGTGTTCTTGCCTGGAGAATCCCCGGGACAGGGAGCCTGGTGGGCTGCCGTCTGTGGGGTTGCACAGAGTCGGACACGACTAACGCGACTTAGCAGCAGCAGCAGCAGCAGCAGCAGCAGCAGCAGCATTCACTCCTACAAGCCCTGTCTCGAAGAACAGTCACAATCTGAGGTACCCAGGAATAGGGATTTAATTTAGGAATTCTCCACGTACATAATTTAGCCCAGTGTGTGAATATTGCTTTATATTTTTTTTCTAAGCCAATTTTTCCAATTGATGATTTAAAGATGCTGATTTCGTTTAGCTAGCTTACCGTTTTAAAACAAAAACTGGAATTTGCTGCTTAAAGGTATTTAAACATGTAGAGATTTCATTTAAATATTGACGCAGACTTTTCCAGAGAAATGGGAAATAAGGTCTGAAATAAGCTCATCTGGCAAGGAGATTAGCACTGATTGGCCCCTCCACTTTACAAGTCTGCGCTCTCCACTGGCCCCCTTCCACCTGACCTGTCTCACGGTGGCTCTCTTCAGGTATTTGAACATCGGACACCTCTTCTAAACTGCTGAAACCAGTTAAGCTCCAGATGCATGAGTCTATGTTCCATACATGCATAAGAGTCATATCACTTTATCTTTGCTAATATTTGTCTGTTATTTATTTTTACAGTAATGCTGACTTACAATATCAGTTTAACATCAGGTTAGGTATACAATATAGTGATTTGGTACTTTTATAGACTCATCATCATACAGCATTTTTATAATATTGTTGACTATTCTTTCCCTGTGCTGTGATATTACATTATATTCTTCTGACTTATTTAATTTGCAACTGAAAGTTGTACCTCTTAATCCTCTTCACCTAGTTTGCCCAATTCCTTACTCCTAGTCCCTTTTACAACCACCAGTTTGTTCTCTGTATCTGAGTTTGTATCTGTTGGTATTTTTTATTTTTTTAAATAGTTATGGTGGTTTTTGTTTTGCTAATATCTTTCTCTGTCTGACTTTTTATTTTAGTATAATACCCTCAGTACATCTACATTGTTGCAAATGGTCAAATTTCTCATTGTTCATTGCAGCAATATTTACTGCAGTCAAGACATGGAAGCAACCTAAATGTTTATCAACAGATGAACAGATAAAGAATACACACACACACACACACACACACACACACACCACCAGTATATATACTGGTACATATGCTGAAATGGAATGATATTCAACCATTAAAAGAAGGAAGTTTGTTTTTTTCCCAAGCACCAAAATGTTTAATAAAAATCTGCATAAATTATGTTTTATTTTTTTCTCTAAGTGTTTTAATGCCTTTGATATTACAAAGTGAACATTTGCTCAAAAATTTCTGTATTGTGTGGTGTCTTAAATACCCGTAATAGTATCATTATGATTTTTTAAACTGTATTGTACTGGGGAACAGTTGATTAATACTGAATAGTACATGGGGTTCTGCTCAGTATTATGTGGCAGGAGGGGGCTTGGGGAAAGAACTGATACATGTATATGTATGACTGAGTCCCTGTGCTGCTCTCCTGAATTTATGTAACTTTTTAATGATTAAGTTTATAATGGAAAACATATTTGTATTATAAACATATATAATAAAATGTAGGCAAGATAATTTCCAGTTCAAATATCTACCACGTTAAAACAGGGATTTTGAACAGAGATGTAAGCTAGAATTCTGAAAGACTGTAGTTCAAAAAAAAAAAAAAAAGACCAACATTACTTAATGAAAGCAGTTTAGTCCTTTAAAGTTAACCTGCCATTACTTATTGTGATTGTAGTCTTATATTCAATGCAATATGCTACTCTAAATAATTGTTTCTTTTTAAAGCAACTAAAAAGATTAAGATATTTGTCATATTATTCATTTTAAAGGCTATTTTTGTCTTAATTTTATGTTTACATCATAAAAATTTATTTCATATTCATAAATTGATAGAAATAGATCTTTGTTTTACACCTGACTTATTTAATCTTGGATAAAATCCAATTTGGGCTTGATTTCTTTTGTTTAGCCCTTTAATCTTTTATTTTTCTGAATTACATGGACAAAATACCACTTTAGTTTTTCCCTAAATTACATCACATGGCAAATGCTTTTCCAGCTTTTTCTTTATGCATATTCCAAGTGATATATTTTTATTAACTACTCTATAAGTTTTTATATTTGTGGCTAAAAGCAGCATATAAGAGTCACAACTAACAACATTTCTTCTTATAAAAAGTTAGTCATAAGTAAATACATCATTTAGGTATGAAAAGTCAAACAATAACTACTAATTTTAACTTTTCAATTCCACTTTTCCTAACCAGATCCTGGGAGATAAGAATATATGCTGCAATTTTCGACAGTAAGTAGAGCCACTTTTTTCCTATTGAAACATATGATTTATTTTTTAATTTGAAGTATTTCTGTCTACTGTATTTTTGTTAATACTAGTAAATTCAAAATTTCATAGTTAAAAGGGTGACTGCATGATAACTAAGTTTCTAGGCATCTTCTCGTTTGCACCTCTCCCCATGCACATGCCTGGCCAGAACACGACTTGGGATTTCTGCTGTAACTTTGCCCTGTCACCTGGTATGCATTCAGCCAGTGAAAGGCTGGAGTAAGAAGAAAAGGTATGCATAATAGCTGAGATCGTGTCATGAGGTCATCTCACATCAGTGGCCAGCACCTCCTGTCATGGCCACCCGATCTGCAAGCTCAGTGAGTTATTCTGTAGTTGATACTTCATTATTTAACAGAGGAGAACAGATCTGACTCTATATTGAATCCATTTAGCTATAACCCTTGAGTTCTGTTGTCTGTGCTTAGTCATGACCCCAAGGAACACACCAAGCTTCCCCGTCCTTCACTATTTCCCAGAGTTTGCCCAAGTTCATGTCCATTGAGTCTGTGATGCCATCCAATCATCTCATTCTCTGACGCCCAAATCTCCTCCTGCCCACAATCTTTCCCAACAGTAGGGTCTTTCCAATGACCTGGCTCTTTACATCAGGTGGACAAAGCTTCAACTTCAGTATCAGTCCTTCCAAGGAGTATTCAGCATTGATTTCCTTTAGGATTGACTGGTTTGATCTCTTTGCTGTCCAAGGGACTTGCCAGAGTCTTCTTGGATCTCTTGCTTTCCAAGGGACTTGCCAGAGTCTTCTCCAGCACCACAGTTCAAAAGCATTATTTCTTTGGCACTCAATCTTTTTTATGATCTAACTCTCACATCTCTACGTGACTATTGGTAAAACTATAGCTTTGACTATACAGCCCTTTGTTGGCAAAGTGACGTCTTTAGTTTTTAATACACTGTCTAGGTTTGTCACAGCTTTCCTTCCAAGAGGCAAGCATCTTGAAATATGTGTAATAGTCCATTCTCAATGCTCTACCTCCCAGGCTTGACTTCTAAAGGTGTAACACTTCTGTATTCATATAGAGATAAAAAAGTTGTAGAACAGAAAATAACAATTGTATTGCTGGTTTATAGGAACAGTGTGACCCGACCTACTTGGATTCTAGCCTCAAGATATTTGTAACAACCAGCCACAGCCTCATCCCTTTTGGTATGAGAGAAGCCTGAAATCTTATTCAGGTAAGATGGTTCCTTGGGACACTAGTTTACCATCATTTGAGTCTGCTGGCTTTCCAAATATACTCAGTATTCTTTGCTCCAGCACCTCATTCTCTTGACTTATTGGCCTGTCAGGAAGCATGACGTAAGAACTTAGACTCAGTAACAACTACATGATAATAAAAGTTCTTAAAACTTCATTGGCCAGTTCAAGGATCCAGATCATTTTGTAAGATTAAGCATGTTTTTCTTTGCCTTAATTACTTCCTGTATATGTTGAAAATAATGAGGAATTCTTAGGTTAGTTATTTGCCTAGTTATAGAGCATTGATTTGTTCTGTGATGCTTAACACTTTCCACAATAATTGGACACCTTCCTCAAAATGCAACACAGAGCTAAAGGTCAGAGGTGAAATTAGAAAGCAAATGTGACTAATTCTTATTTGTAACCTATGATGTGAAAAAATTATAAAACAAATTTATATTAATCTTCCTGAGTTCATGCTCACTCTGCTTGCCACATGAGAGGCCAATGAATCTGAGGGATGAGGTGTTGAGAAAAGAAATATGACTTTATTCAGAGAACTGTGTGACCAAGAAGATGGCAGCTAATGTCTCAAAATGATCATTTTTGGTGGTCTGGCTGCCAGGTTCTTTTATGTATTGGAGATTGGGGGAGGTGAGAAAACAAAGTAAAAAGGCCATTCAGCCTTGCAAGTATCTCCAAGAAAGGCAAGCCTCAGGCAGGAGGATGTGTTAATTTTCTTCCTGCCATCTACAGGTGGACTGGGTTCTGAACAGAGCAACCTTAGCTTAACAGTCAGGCAAAGGGGGCAAAGGGGCAGGATTCTCTGAGGCAGGCCGTTTTGCATGATTATAGTAACAAAAGTGGCCAACAAAACAGATCTAGCATGAAAAGAGTCAGTTTTAACTCTTGTTACAATAATAGTTCAGAAGGCAAAGCACAGTATATTTTATTTCAGCAAAGATAAGACTTTCTTTTTAATGGATGACATTTTGACCTACAAAATAGGTATGTAATATGATGTATAAACATGTTTCCAATGTCCAAATCTCTAAATGATATCTATCAGGGATATACAAAAACTTAACAAATAATTTCAACTGGAAAGCTTAAAAGACTAGCAACACAGGTGTTGGATGTGGTGACTAAAAATGGTTTTTGTGCTCTGGTGAGGGAGGCAGGTCTTTCCTACCTTTTAAGGACAATATGTCATTGTGTAGTCAAATTGCTTAGCCCTCAGCTATGTCCCAGGGCTTCCCTGGTAGGTCAAACCATAAAGAATTTGCCTGCAAGGCGGGAGACCAGGGTTTGATCCCTGGGACAGGAAGATCTCTGGAAAAGGGAATGGCTATCCCCTCCAGTATTCTTGCCTGGAGAATTCCATGGCCAGGAACCTAGCAGGGCTACAGGCTATGGAGTCTCAGAGTCAGACACAACTGAGTGACCAAAACTTGGATCACCAGCCAGGTCCCATCATAGAGAAAACAGCTGACACAGGGAGAGAAAGAGCTGGAGAGGTCAGCTCCACTCTAGTACTGCTCTCAACTCCCTTTTACACATCAAGGACCTACTCATGGGCATGAGCAGGCTCCAATCTACAGCAGAAAATTTCAGGGAACATGTTCATGTGTGAAAGGAATTTTTATGCAGTAAGAGCTTGGACTCAGTAACAACTACATGATAATAAAAGTTCCTAAATCTTCATTGGCTGCCTACCTGTTGTGTTGATGTTTTGGTGAATATTCAAAAACATGAATGTTTTAAGTTAGAAGTGAACTGCATTGTGATAATTCTGTATTTTAACGATTTTCTCATCCAACTTTTGTTTCTCTCTTTGCTTCATGCTTCATTAGAATTTGTCGTTTACAATGTATGTGACTATGCACGGTGGCTGTTTTTAAGCAGAGGTGTCAGAAGAATAGGATTCTAGATGTAGGAGTAAAGGTAATTCTGATAAAGATGAAGAATTAACATCCTCTAAGTCATTTATTACAGTGCTGCAACAAAGATAACAAATGAGTTGGGCATTACAATAGGAGCAAATTAGCTTTTTGCTATCCTATTCTACTGTGTATCATCTCCAGCTCAAAATCTATAGCAAAACTGAAAAGAAAGTGCATGTGATTGTCACTCAGTCATGTCTGACTCTTTGTGACTGCATCATGGGTATAGTCCATGGAATTCTCCAGGCCAGGGCACTGGCGTGGGTAGCCTTTCTCTTCTCCAGGGGATCTTGGAGCCCAGGGATCAACCCAGGTCTCCTGCGCTTCAGGTGCGTTCTTTACCAACCGAGCCATCAGGTAAGTACAGATGGCTGCTACTTGACAAGACGCTGGGGACTTTAGAGGGAAATGGGAACCTAAAGACAAAACAAGTCTATAGTGTTGTTTCTTCTTTAATTCACAGTCAGCGAGAACTCTGGGGTCTGGAAGCAAATTGTTAATTTATTGGATGATACTTCAAAATGGTTAATTTTATGTAACAAATACTTGATTAACCAAGAGTATTTAAAACACTTTGGAAAGCAAGACTAAATACACAAACATCTACATATATAGCAATATAATAGCTTTACAGAAGAAGAATTCTTGACAAATTGTTTGATCTGAATGGTGAATTGCAGTACTTTAAAAAAAAAAAAAAAAAAACAGTAGACCAGATTTTACTTAGTGGTTTGAAAAGGAAGAATGTCTGCAGAAATTCAACAGATATTTTTAAATTAGTTGAATACATCTCGGCAGTGGAAAGAAGAAAATGTTTTGATTTTAAGTGACAAAATTCTTCGATTTAAAAGAAACTGGATTGTTGGGAAAATGTTGCAAAATAAAATACTTAATATTTCCACTAGTCCTTTGGCTTGGAAGTAACAAAAGATATGAGAAAGTCTCTCCTATGAAAACCATGTAGGAAAAATGTAGAACACAACGGAGCAGCATTTCCTGTACTTATAACATCTACATATTTCTCTGAATCTTCTTTTCAGCTTCTGACATGTAGAGAAAAAAAAATCCTTACAGAAGATGGTCTAAAAAGCAGAGAAAGTGACATCAGATTCTATAAAAGATGAGTTACTGCTGCTTACAAGAAAGAAATGAGCATTTTGATACCATGTCTAACATCTTCAATGTGTGAGAAAATTTCCTGATTAAAAAAAAAGAAGAATCAAGAGCAAAGGTTGAAATTCTATCAGTTTACTTAAAGTTCCTCTGTGCTTATTTACACAGTTAAGCAAAGTTAGGCATTTATGCAGAAAAAAAAAATTAAAGAGATAAATTCATTCATTTTCAGGGCAGAAGAAAAAAATTATGTTTACAAAAAGCTGTAAATGGTCAGGAAACTAAGACACGTATAAAATAAACTTGTAAATTCTATCCCTATATTTGAATGCATAAGGATATCACTCAGGGAGAAATGTTTTTATATCAGTGTTGAATAAAATTATTTAAGCCATATATTATTCATATTTTATTTGAAGGATAATTGTATTAGTATACTTAATCTTCAACACTGTCATAAATTTTCACATTATAAATGATCTTAACTAAAACCAAGTCACATTCACTAAATTAATTCTACCAAGGTTACCTTTAGAAAATTGAATGCTCTTTGGATTACAGCAGTTATTTATCAGAATATGTCTACACAATGTTTTAAATTTTTATAAAAAGGGAAGAAAGAGATTGATTTCAAGAAAGATATACTTTGCTTCATCTGTATTTTGTTGTTTTTGCTTTAGTTAGTAACTTTTAGTTAAAAATCATTTTTATTTGATTAGGAAAAAACAAAACTCAGAGACTATATCTCACATATCACACCTCATTAACTCATGTGTCTGCTGCACAGTAGAAATCTATACTGAGTATTTTACGCCATTTCAGCAAGTTAAAAAATAAAATAGAAACTTTTAAAAACAAATTTCCTGTACCTAAAATATTGATTTGATTAGAATTAATATCCTACAAGGGAGGAGAAATCAAACAAAAAGGGAATAAGCTGGCCCCAAATAATCAAATCTACAAAAAATTATCTTTCACCTCTCAAAATATCATTGACATTTTCCTTTTAGACTGTGATAGAGAATTCAGGGAGCATGTTAGCTAACCTTGACATATAGTTATTATAATTTTTACTTAGGGTTCCCTGAGACCTGAACTGAGGCAAGAGTGCCCCATGTAAAATGCTTGGGAAGGGCGCCACAAAGTCATGAGAGTGACTGACCCATAAGATCGCAAAGCAACACAGGTAAGTTCGCTAAGAATAACGATGCACATAAGAAGTCAATATCAAACGCGTACATAGTGTGTGATTCCATTTATATAAAGCCCCCAAACAGGAGACTTCATAGTCTTGCTCTGGAAGGGAGTCGTGACCAGAAGGGACACAGGGCATCTTCTAAGATCCTGGAATGTTCTATGTTTTTACCTTGTACAGATTAATCAGACATGCTCATGTGATGAAAGTGCACTCAGCTATACACTTTCCATGTGTGCAGTTCTCAGTGTATAATAACCATCAATAAAATTTATGAAAATCAACATAGCAAAAACAAACAGGTTTTGCAAGAGCGCATTAAATAAAAGTAAGTTATTAAACATACCGAGATGTTTGTCATTCTGTAGTGAGTCATGGAAGTTGAAAGAAGATAAAAAGAAATTAAAAACCAGAAAATTATGGAATGACCAATAATTCTACTGTATTATGAACTGTGAGTATGATAAACTAAGTTCTCTGATTTAAAAAGATCAAAACAAGATGAAATAAAAACACTACAAGACTCAGCAATGAAATCAGAAGTGACCAATATTTCATTTAAAAATGCACACATGTTTATTCCTAGGTATCCCAAGAGTAGATTATATGCATTTCCATTCTTTTATATAGAAAAACCGAGAACCCTAGAACTACCCTATAGATGGCCTGCAGAGGTTCCTAAATATTAGAACTTAAAAATCATCTTTAGAAATCATTTACATGGTGCACTCAGTTTCATAGCTAAAAGAACTGGATGTCAATTCAGTAAATATTAGTAAATATTTTCATACTCTTAACGAGCTTGTAATAATGTCACACTCATGACTAATTTATTTCCTAAACACGAAAACATTCATGGGGGTTTAGTGTGACACACATATATGTGTGCGTGTTTTATCTGGAAAAATTCAGGTAATCAAAGTCTAAAGGAAACTTGTACCCTAAATGCCTCATTTTTCAACTGCACTCTGCCTCCGTGCTTGGAAATCCCTCAGGAAACTAAAGCTATTACTTTATACTGTAATGTCTAGAATGATTCTTGACTTACGTATTATTGATTAACTATGTTGCTGTACATACAAATGAGAGAAGCCATTTGAAGTTATGATTTGCCCAGCTTTGGTAGTCAAGCAATGCACACTGTGTTATGCAGAGGCAACTTTCAAGCTAAGAGTGTAAAAATCCCTCAGGATAATTTATGAGCAAACACTCTTTTATTACTGCTTCACATTATCAGATCCTAAAACAATAGGGAATAGATATAAACAAATCATTCATTTTTTCCCCTGATAATACACAGAAATATCATAAAATTATAGACACTGGTTCTAGGAGTAACTTGTAAAGGTCAGCTCATCATTTGATGTTGTTTTTAGGAAGCAGGCACCTAGATAACCTAGCAAACCTCTCATATTTCTGGAAAAAAAAAAAAAAACAGATTCAGAGAGTTTAACTGAGTTCCCAGAGATAGTTTTAAGGGTGAATCTAGATGTCGTGTACCCTTATTCTGGCTACACTCTTTATGCTTTTATAAACCAATTCTATTACCACGTTTTTGGAAAATCTACTCTCAAACTAGGAAAACTGATTCCTTACATTCACTTTTAGACATCAAGGAAAAACATCTGTGAATAATATTCTGAAGATTTTAATGCTTAAAAAAGTGGTCTTGTATCTTAATGAATTTCCAAAGTATATTCTCAAAACCATGTATATATAAGGATATATTGCATAACACAGGAAATATAGCCAATATTTTATAATAACTGTAAATGGAGTATAACTTTAAAAATTGTGAATGCTATACATCTGCACATTTATTATATATATATGGGTTTCCTGGTGGCTCAGATGGTAAAGAGTCTGCCTGCCTGTAATGCAGGAGACCCTGGGATTGAACCTTGGGTTGGGAAGATCCCCTGGAGAAGGGGCTGCCCACTCCAGTATTCTTGCCTGTAGAATCCCATGAACAGAGAAACCTGGTGGGCTACAGTCCATGGGCTCCTAAGAGTCAGATACAACTGAGTGACTAATATTTTCACTTTCGACATACGCAGGGAGGGGAGAAGGATAATATACACGTCTGGCTGAGTCCCTTTGCTGTTCACCTGCAACTACCATAGAATCATTCATTGGCTATACCTCAGCACAAAATAAAGAGTTTCAAGCTTGAAAAAAATAGTGTTATCAAACCTTTTCATGATTTTTCAAATCGGTATAAAGAATGATATCTCAAAGTAGTTTTGATTTCCATTTCTCTCACCAGGACTGTGATTGCTCATTTTGAAATATATATTTAAGAGTGATTTGCATTTGCTTTCATTGATTCATGCTGTCTTTTTTTTTTTTATTTTACTGAACTTTGATTTTTAGGAATTCTTTAGAAATTAACGGAATCAATCTTGTGTCTGTCATATGAATTTCATTTGTTAAACCAACTGGTCATTTGTCTTTTGACATTATTTTACTATATATATATGATAATGTGTGACTTTTGTGTCACAGTAAAAATCTTTCCAATATTTCTTTCTGAACTTTAATGACTTCATTCTACTTTTAAATATCCTATGGGCCCAGAAAAATTTAAGAAGAGACAAATACTCGTGGTCTTTTTTCCTAGTGGCTAGTCAGTATTTACAACTACATCTATTCAATATTACACATTTCTGATACTGATTTGAAAAGGCAAGTCTACCTTGCACTGAATTCTTACATGCAATTAGGTTTATTGTTATTCTTTCTATTTATTTCACTGAAATTACTATTTATTGCAGTGTTTTAATGTTTTTATCTTTTATTTGGCTTGTTCTACATCATTACATTCTTCTCTTGGATATTATAATTCCTTATTTTCTTTTATAAATATAAAATTCAGTCTTTCTAATTCCAAAATAATTTATTTTAGTATTGTACAAGTATATATGTTGGGATTCTTTCACCTGGCATGGGATGAGCATAGTTTATTTTCTTTTGCATATGTATTTCACATGTGTTATTTCTTGTCACATTATTACTTTATATATTTTTAATATTTTAAGAATTATCTTAATACTTGTACTCATTTATTAAATGTTTTTCAGAACTTAATAGTTTTAACATTCTTTTACATTTTTGTGCATCATCCTTGTTTGAAATATTCACTCTGAAATAATATCACACATTATCTTGATTTTCTTGGACTAAACATTTCTACTTTGATCATAAAAGCACATTTAGGGGGCTTCCTGGCAGTTAAGACTTTGAGCTTCCACTGCACATGTCTTCTTTGCAGTTTATAACCTCTTGCCTACGTGCTTCCCATTGAATCAATTTCCACTAAAATTGATATTATGGGTACTGATACTCTTCATCACTGTTTTTTAATTTATTTTGTAATTTGTAGAATTTTACAGAAAATTACAAGGAATAATAAAATCTAATATCCTGCCACTTTACTAGGTTCATTAATGTTTGAACTTCAGTTAGGACATCGTGGGGATATACAAGAGAAAACAAAATATTCACATTTATCTACTGCTCTGTTACCACATGACCACACTCATCAATTTCTGACTTAATTATTTTTCATTTGCAATGTCCTATTTGTAGGTGTAAATGTTTGTGCCAGCCGTAAACTGAGTTAGAAGGCACGTGCAGAAATCTGTCTAAATTAGACCATCTTCAGTTACAAACAGAAAGAATGTCTTGGCTTACTTGACCTCACTGTTCAGGAGAGGGCTGGCTTTTTGGAGCTGCTCAATCCAGTGATTCCAATAATAACATCACTACCGCTCTTTCCTTGCTTCTTACAATGTGGGAAGGCTTCTAGTCACAGATTAACCATCACTGCCTCTGACGTCTAATCAACTGAGGAAAACTTCTGAAAATAGAGTGTGTTCTCTGGAACTTCCTTGATGCTCCAGTGGCTAAGACTCCATGCTTCCAATACAAGGGGCCCAGGTTCAATCCTTGGTCAGGGGAGCTAGATCTCACAAGCCAAAACTAAAGATACCGTGTGCTGTAACTAAGACGCGGTGTGGCCAGATAAATTAACATATTTGGGAAAAGAGAAAACAGAGAGTTATCTTTAAAAGTGGTAAGTAAAAAAGCTGGAAAACTCACAGGCTTATGTGCACACTTTGAGAACACCCATTTAGCCAGAACTGAGGCTAGAACTTGATCATGTTCAACCTGTCTGCTTTGGAGGTGATGAGGTGAGAGAGTTAATCCTATTCCACTTACATGGAACACGAATTCCTAAGAAAAGAAGGTTTGGCAACAGGAATGTGGACACGCTGTTCAGCTCCCAAAGAAAGATCCTACATGTGCTTATACTTAAAATTGGAATGTGTGTGCATGCAGGATGTCATGTCAAACTCTTTGTGATCCCATGGATGTAGCACAAAGAGTGCTCCTCTGTCTGGAATTCTCCAAGCAAGAATACTGGAGTGGGTTGCCATTTCCTTCTCCAGCAGATCTTCCTGACCCAGGGATCAGACCTGTGTGTTCTGCACTGCCTGCATTGGCAGGTGGATTCTTTAACAGCTAAGCCACCAGGGAATTCCTAAATCAAAGAATCGTTCAGTATTGGAGGAAGCTGTGTGGAATACCTGGAGAATCACGTTCACAAAATGAATGACCGATGGATGAAATTTCTTTATCTTCCTCATTTCTTTTAAAGGTGCAAGTTAAATTCAGTAGATTATAAGTCTACTTAGAGAAAATATAAAAGATGTGAGCTAAGACAGTGAGATTTAGAGGAAGACTGTTACCTTCCTTGTTGGCGAGATATGCTGTTTCTTTAAGAAGGTGGGAGTCATGACAAGGCCCTGTTAGAACTTACTCCTAATCCAGTGGCGTAACAGAAGAATTTGTTTTGGGACTTAAGGAGATTCTCATATATACAAAGTGCATAGCTATTTAAACTTTTAAACTGTTATCTGAAACATTTATTTTCCCTAGTGCTAACAGTAGTTCAATCTCAGAGAAGAAAATTGTTGACACTCGCAGCTTAAAAAAAAAAAAAAAAAAGTTAAAAAATAAAGTAATTCTCTTATTTGAAAAAATTAGAATAATGCATGTGTGTTTTTTTTTTTTTTTTAACGGCAGAAACTTTTTATTATTATCATTGGCCGTTCCACTAGGTATGTGCTATCTTAGTTCCCCAATCAAGGATTCAACCTGAAATTTTTTTCTATAAAATGATATGGCATAAATTTATAGAATTGTTTTCTTTGTGAGATTCCACAGTTCAAAACTATTTACATAAATTTAACATGAAACCGGCTCCAGTATTCTTGCTTGGAGAATTCCTTGGACAGAGAAGCCTGACAGGCTCTAGTTCATGTGGTCTCAAAAGTTGGACACCACTGAAACAAGTGAGCATGCGGACATAGTTGGTTTATTGGAACAGTTTAAATTATAGCCAAATATTTCATGGTACTAGTTCCCTTTCAGATGATTTGGGTTTATTTTATTCCGATAAAAATATAATAAAGAGAATCAAGTATTCTTTATTTATTTTTAAATGAGATTTTAAAATTTTTCATCAATCTGGAACTCATTTAAAGTTTATTTTTAAGTCAATATAGAAGAATCTGCTGGTGGTGATGAAACGGGAACACACACTGCTGTTTGGATTCAAGGCAGCAAGATAGAAGTTAAAGTGTGTAACCAAAGTTATATACCACCTTTTTTTTTTTTTGAATGCAGCTTTAATCAGTAACCTTGAAGCTCCAGATTTATCTATCAAACTGAGAAAATCTGTCTTAGTATAGCTAGATCCTTTAATCAAATATTGGCAGGTGTGATCCTCTGGGTGATAAAAATGAATTTAAAACTCAGAGTGACATTATTTGATGAGAGTCATAAAATCAGAGCATACTTATTAAAGCCAAGATGAAACATACATTATATAATATGTGCTTACTTCTCAAGTCATTGAAAATGAAGCTGTTCGAAGTTCAGTCGTATCTGACTCTATGCAACTACATGGACTGTAGCCCACCAGACTCCTCTGTCCACAGAACTCTCAAGGCAAGAAACCAGAGAGGGTAACCATTCACTTTTCCAGGGGATTTTCTCAACCTAGGACTGAACTGAACACACATCACCGGCCTTGCAGGCAGATTCTTTACATCTGAACCACAGTGAAGTCCTCTCAAGTCATTACTGTTCTTAAATAACATCACTACAATTTATTACTCCTGATTTCATTAGCATATATTAAAAGCTAAGGGCAAACCTCTTCCCTATTTATGTAACTGAAATAGTTAATCTATTCATGTGTTTTCAGTCGCCTCTGTCGTGTCTGATCTTTGTGACCCCGTGAACGATAGCCCACTAGGCTCCTCTGTCCATGGGGATTCTCCCAGAAAGAATATTGGAGTGGATTGCCATGCCCTCTTCCAAGAGATCTTTCTGACCCAGGGATCAAAGGATCTTTTATGTCTCCTGCATTGGCAGGTAAGTTCTTTACCACTAGTGCCACCTGGGAAGCCCACTTAATCTATAACTTAAATCCAAGATTTATAAGTAGAAATGTTTAGTTTGTGGGAGTAATGTTGAATCAGAGTTTTAAGGGATGAAAACAATTATTAAAACATTTTATACATCTTATTATACCAAGCCTTATGAAATTACTCCTCAGAAACCTAAATCACTATAAAATTAGATAGCATAAAATTAAGTAGCTAAATGCACACTACCTTATCATAGAGATTTCAGGGGAGCAAAAGAACTTTGTTCCTTTTAGAAATATTTAGTGTTAATGTGCTATTTATAGTGCTGCGCAGCACCTTGGGAAGTTTTTCAAGTGTCCTTGTGTTATTTTGAATTAATGAACAGATATTAGAGGGTGGAGGAACCACTGTAGGTAGGAATTAGAATAGAAAAGTGATTTTTATACCCAAGGGTATAAATCTATATGGATTTGAGTGCAGTCATTTTTCTCAAAAATATAGCCCACAGCCAGCCATGGGAAGAGGAAAATTGCTATATTCATGGTTTAGCAATGAAAAATTAATAACTTATTTAAATGTATAACACACTGCATGAAGTGATGCGATAAAGCATCTGTCTATTAATCATGCTTGATGAGAAGTCAGGTCCTTGGAGGATGAAAACTTGGAGTCAGGCCTAGTTTTCAATCGAAGTTTTGTAATATGGAAGAAACCCAAATCACATCTTGACCTTTCATCATATTGTTAGGATTGTCAGCAGCTACCAGCACCATTTACTATTATCTTGTTCTTAGCATTCCAATAACTCTAACATTTCCTACTCGTTTTCCATCACCTCACCTTGTTTTCCTACATTGGGGAGTTTGAGCACAGTTATTCTGTGGAAAAGAGCTGCCCTTAATACTCCAGCAAATTTGGAAAACTCAGCAGTGGCCACAGAACAGGAAAAGGTCAGTTTTCATTCCAATCCCAAAGAAAGGCAATGCTAAAAAATGTCCAGACTTCTGCACAATTGCACTCATCTCACATGCTAGCAAAGTAATGCTCAAAATTCTCCAAGTGAGGCTCCAACAGTACATGAATTGAGAATTTCCAGATGTTCAAGCTGGGTTTCGAAAGGCAGAGGAATCAGAGCTCAAATTGCCAATATCCGTTGGATCATAGAAAAAGCAAGAGAGTTTCAGTAAAACATCTACTTTTTCTTTATCAGCTACAACAAAGTCTTTGATTGTGTTGATCACAATAAACTGTGGAAAATTCTGAAAGAGATGGAAATACCAGACCACCTAACCTGCCTCCTGAGGTATCTGTATGCAGGTCAGGAATCAACAGTTAGAACTGGACATGGAACAACAGACTGGTTCCAAATAGAGAAAAGAGTACATCAAGGCTGTATATTGTCACCGTGCTTATTTAACTTATATGCAGAGTACATCATGAGAAACACCGGGCTGGAGGAAGCACAAGCTGGAATCAAAATTGCTGAGAGAAACATCAATAACCTCAGATATGCAGATGACACCACCCTTATGGCATAAAGTGAAGAGGAACTAAAGGGCTTCTTGATGAAAGTGAAAGAGGAGAGTGAAAAAGCTGGTTTAAAACTCAACATCCAAAAATGAAGATCATGGCATCCAGTCACATTACTTCATGGTAAATAGATGGAGAAACAATGGAAACAGTGACAGACTTTATTTTTCGGGGGCTCCAAAATCACTGCAGATGGTGATTGTAGCCGTGAAATTAATAGACATTTTCTCCTTGGAAGAAAAGCTATGAGAAACCTAGACAGTATATGAAAAAGGAGAGAAATTACTTTGCTGACAAAGGCCTGTCTAGGCAAAGGTATGGCTTTCCAATAGTCATTATGGCTATGAGAGCTGGTCCATAAAGAAAGCTGAGCACTGAAGTATGCTTTTGGACTGTGTTGTTGGAGAAGACTCTTGAGAGTCCCGTGGACTGCAAGAAGATCAAACTAATCCATCCTAAAGGAAATCAGTCCCTGAATATTCACTGGAAGGACTGATCATGAAACTGAAACTCTAATACTTTGGTCACCTGATGTGGAGAACTGACTCATTGGAAAAGACCCTGATGCCGGGAAAGCCTGAAAGCAGGAGGAGAAGCCGCCAGCAGAGGTTGAATGGTTGGATGGCATCACCAACTCAATGGACATGAGTTTGAGGAAGCTCCAGGAGTTGGTGATGGACAGGGAGGCCTGGCGTGTTGTGGTCCATGGAGTTGTAAATAGCTGACACGACTGAGTGACTGAACAGAACTGAACTAAAGTGATGCTGGGGCTGCAACAGATGGGTTATTTAAGCAAAGCTTCAAAAAGTATCCTCCATGGAAATAAGATGTCTTCTTCTGTGATCCCCCTAAAGAACTGCACTTCAGTTCGACTCTTTGCGACCCCATGAATCGCAGCATGGGAGGCCTCCCCTGTTCATCACCATCTCTCGAAGTACACTCAGACTCACGTCCATCGAGTCTGTGGTGCCATCTAACCATCTCATCCTCGGTCGTCCCCTTCTCCTCCTGCCCCCAATCCCTCCCAACATCAGAGTCTTTTCCAGTGAGTCAACTCTTCGCATAAAGTGGCCAAAGTACTGGAGCTTCAGCTTTAGCATCATTCCTTCCAAAGAAATCCCAGGGTTGATCTCCTTCAGAATGGACTGGCTGGATCTCCTTGCAGTCCAAGGGACTCTCAAGAGTCTTCTCCAACACCACAGTTCAAAAGCATCAATTCTTCAGCGCTCAGCTTTCTTCACAGTCCAACTCTCACATCCATACGTGACTAGTGGAAAAACCATAGCCCTGACTAGACGGACCTTAGTTGGCAAAGTAATGTCTCTGCTTTTGAATATACTATCTAAGTTGGTCATAACTTTTCTTCCAAGGAGTAAGCGTCTTCTAATTTCATGGCTGCATTCACCATTTGCAGTGATTTTGGAGCCCCCAAAAATAAAGTCTGACACTGTTTCCACTGTTTCTCCATCTATTTCCCATGAAGTGATGGGACACGATGCCATGATCTTCATTTTCTGAATGTTGAGCTTTAAGCCAACTTTTTCACTCTCCTCTTTCACTTTCAAGAGGCTTTTAGCTCCTCTTCACTTTCTGCCATAAGGGTGTTGGCATTTGCATATCTGAGGGTATTGATGTTTCTCCCGAACTGCACTTAGGACTCCAAAAAGCAAAGAAAATGGAAATACTACCAGTAAAGATCAGCACATTCTTGAATGACTAATAATATTCTCGGATATCCCTAATTAATAGGAAGTGCTGTGTTGTGCTTAGTCATTCAGTCGTGTCCCACTCTTCGTGACCCCGTGGACTGTAGCCAGCCAGACTCTGCTATCCAAGGGAATTCTCCAGGCAAGAACACTAGAGTGGTTTTCCATGCCCTCCTCCAGGGGATCTTCCCAACCCAGGGACTGAATCCAGGTCTCCCACATTGCAGGCAGATTCTTTACCATCTGAGCCATAAGGGAAACCTAATTAATAGGAAGAATAGAGGGCTAATTTGCAAAATACAAGTGAGAGGAGAAATAAAGAGATTTTAGTTCAGCAGTTGTAGAATGCAGAAAACTAACTATATTTCCTTTGCTCTGTGGTACTGATGGATTATGCTCAAGTAGGTAATATAAGCAGTCTCACTAGATACTTCTAAATGTTTATAACTATTAAACATTCTAATTACCAAATGATATAAGCCCATAAATGGTCCTCTATTACAATTCATGCAAATGTTGCTGTATACTAATCACGTTGTTATTGTTTAGTCACTCAGTTTTGTTTAACTCTTTGTGACCCCATGGACTATAGTTCTCCAGGTTCCTCTGTCCATGGAACTCTCCAGGCAAGAATCCCGGGTGTGTTGCCATTTCCTCCTCCAGGAGATCTTCCCAACTCAGATATCAAGCCTGGGTCTCCTGTAAGCCTCCTGCACTGCAGTCAGATTCTTTACTGTTGAGCCCCTGGGCTCAGTGCATTAGTATATGCATTAGGCCTTCATATACTAATGATATGCGTACATCTTAAATAACAAGACAGTCTTTTTCTAACATTAATCCTAGCCATGAATTAACATGGGAAACAAAATTACCAAAAACTAGGCCAATCAATCGGAACACCTTGACTGTTCACTAGTTTGTCAGATAAACTGTAACTCAAATGATGAAAATGCCCCAGGAAAGACCATAGAAAATAGGAGTTACAGTAATTCCTATTTTAAAACATGATGTGATGCATTAAATGGAGAAGCTCTTGGCAAATCTTGTTCTGCAACTGACATAGAGGATTCTTTCTTATTCTGGACTGTCTTCTCCATCTCACAATCTGCTGTATGGTGATAAAACAACATACTGGAAGCTTGCATGGTAAAATTGAAAAAAATGACCAGGTAATAAAGGAGCACATAATATGCTCCAGATATTCTGCTACAATCTTTGCATACTCATCACAGAAAATCTTCACAACTGTTCTACAACATAAGTACCATTTCATAGAAAAGTCTCATTTTAGAGATATCAATATGCTTGTGAATTATGGAAGATGATACAATCAATAAAAAGTAGCAGGGGCAGAACTTAACCCAGGCAGGTAGACTCCAAATTCAGAGATTGCTCTCCTGGGAGACAGTTGGGGGGCACTCAGAGTCCTATATGGATAATGGGAAACTTCCTCCATTGCAAAGGATGTAGAACATTTGCCAAACAGAACACTGTGTGACATTTATTAGGCATAACAGAGATGATTTTCCTGGGTCAAAATCTGTCCTCCTGAACATTACTAATACATTGAATTTTGTTATACAAATGAAAAGAAAACAAAATTTATCAGCACGGCACTAGATCATCTGTTACTGAAGGGATTCATAAAATGTGAAGCAGGATTTTAACTATGATTGATCCTTGTAGATGACAGGGGTGAGGGTGGTAACTCACATGCCTTAGAAAATCTATATACTATGGCTCTCTCTGTCTCAAAAACAAAGGAGAAATAACCTAGCCATGGGCAGAAAGCTGAAACATTTTAGCAGAAAGAAGATTCAAAATCCTAGTTCCTTTGACACCATATAATATGATTTCTCCCAGGTGGCAGTAGTGTTAAAGAAACTACCTGCCAATGAGGATTCATAAGAGATGTGGGTTCGATCCATAGGTTGGGAAGATCTCCTGGGAGAGGGCATGGCAACCTACTCTAGTATTCTTGCTGCAAAATCCCATGAACAGAGGAGCCTTGTGGGCTACGGTCCATGGGATCACAGAGAGTCAGACAAAACTGAACTGACTTAGCGTGCATAGACTTAATGAGATTTCTAATGGAAGAAAACTTTCCCTGTATTTAATTAACTGCAAAATCTGTAAAATAAAAATAAAGGTAACTATATTTACTGAAATTCGGTTCAGTTCATTTCATTCACTCAGTCGTGTCCAACTCTTTGTGGCTCCATGAACCGCAGCATGCCAGGCCTCCCTGTCCATCACCAACTCCCAGTCTTTACCCAAACTCACGCCCATTGACTCAGTGATGCCATCCAACCATCTTATGCTCTGTCGTCCCTATTTCCTCCTGCCACCAATCTTTCCCAGCATCAGGGTCTTTTCAAATGAGTCACCTCTTCCCATCAGTTGGCCAAAGTATTGGAGTTCCACCTTCAACATCAGTCCTACCAATAAACACTAGGAATAATTTCCTTTATGATGGACTGGTTGGATCTACTTGCAATCCAAGGGAGTCTCAAGAGTCTTCTCCAACACCACAGTTCAAAAGCATCAATTCTTCGGCACTCAGCTTTCTTTACAGTCCAACTTTCACATCCATACATGACCACTGGAAAAACCATAGCCTTGACTAGACAGATCTTTGTTGACAAAGTAATCTCTCTGCTTTTAATATGCTGTCTAGGTTGGGCATAACTTTCCCTTCCAAGGAGTGAGCGTCTTTTAATTTCATGGCTGCAGTCACCATCTGCAGTGATATTGGAGTCCCCCAAAATAAAATCAGCCACTGTTTCTACTGCTTCCCATCTATTTGCCATGAAGTGATGGGACCAGATTCCATGATCTTCGTCTTCTGAATGTTGAGCTTTAAGCCAACGTTTTCACTCTCCTCTTTCACTTTCATCAAGAGGCTCTTTAGTTCTTCTTCACTTTTGGCCATATGGGTGGTGTCATCTGCATATCTGAGGTTATTGATATTTCTCCTGGCAATCTTGATTCCAGGTTGTGCTTCATCCAGTCCAGTGTTTCTTATGATGTACTCTGCATATAAGTTAAATAAGTAGGGTGACAATATACAGCCTTGACGTACTCCTTTTCTTATTTGGAACCAGTCTGTTGTTCCATGTTCAGTTCTAACTGTTGCTTCCTGACCTTCATATAGATTTCTCAAGAGGCAGGTCAAGTGGTCTGGAATTCCCATCTCTTGAAAAATTTTCCACAATTTATTGTGATCCACTTAGTCAAAGGCTTTGGCATAGTCAATAAAACAGAAATTGATGTTTTTCTGGAACTCTTGCTTTTCGATGGTCCAGTGGATATTGGCAATTTGATCTCTGGTTCCTCTGCCTTTTCTAAAACCATCTTGAACATCTGGAAGGTCACGGTTCATGTATTGCTGAAGCCTGGCTTGGAGAATTTTGAGCATTACCTTACTGGCATGTGAGATGAATGCAACTGTATGGTAGTTTGAGCATTCTTTTGTATTGCCTTTCTTTGGAATTGGAATGGAAACTGACCTTTTCCAGTCCTGTGGCCACTGCTGAGTTTTCCAAATTTGCTGGCATATTGAGAACATCACTTTCACAGCATCATCTTTCAGGTTTTGAAATAGCTCAACTGGAATTCCATCACCTCCACTAACTTTATTCGTAGTGATGCTTCCTAACGCCCACTTGACTTCCCATTCCAGGATGTCTTGCTCTAGGTGAGTGATTACATCATTGTGATTATGTGGGTCATGAACATCTTTTTGTACAGTTCTTCTCTGTATTCTTGCCACTTCTTCCTACTATCTTCTGATTCTGTTAGATCCATACCACTTCTGTCCTTTATTGTGTCAATCTTTACATGTAATATTCCCTTGGTATCTCTAATTTTCTTGAAGAGATCTCTAGTCTTTCCCATTCTGTTGTTTTCCTCTATTTCTTTGCATTGATCACTAAGGAAAGCTTTCTTATCTCTCCCTGCTATTCTTTGAAACTCTGCATTCAAATGGGTATATCTTTCCTTTTCTCCTTTGCTTTTTGCTTCTCTTCTTTTCACAGCTATTTGTAAGGCCTCCTCAGACAGCCATTTTGCTTTTTACATTTCCTTTTCTTGGGGATGGTCTTGATCCCTGTTTCCTGTACAATTTCAGGAACCTCTGTCCATAGTTCATCTGCATATAAATGGACCATTACAATTCAAACTGATGTTGTGAAAGACTTAATTGTAATCCATGTGTTTATATTTTTCCAAAATAAATGTTTCAATTAACCTATCTTGATATATAACCAAAGGGATCCGAAGATGGAGTGCATGCAATGTGACTGGTATCATCTCTCCTACGTTTTAGAATACAGTGAAGTTTCCATCAATACAGCCCTATTTATGGACAATAAATCATGTCTATCTATGTATATCAATACACTTGATAGAAAATGTATTAAATAAAAGTATTATTTTCATTGAGTTGGAAGACAAGCCAGCCAGAAGTGTGATCATTTAATAATGCAATTTAAACATTCTAAGTTTCAGATTTTAAAAACCTCAGACTTTTATGCAGACTCCACAGTACACTAAGTGAATATGTAGTACATTTGATAATATCTTTGACACACTGTTGTTAGTGTATGCTACAGTTAGCTCTTAAAGAAACTGTTTCTTGCAACAGTGCATTTAATTACATTTATTTCTACAAAGGTTGTGCAAATTCCTTCATAACACACTTACCACACATTTATTTGACAAAAGAATGTAAGATAAAGACAAAAACAAAAAGCACTTAACAAAAATGTATAAAACAAAACTCAAGCAATAGATGGCATCTGGAGGGAGGATGAAATTCCCTATGTCTGAGTTTATGATGAACCATGGGGAGCCAGAGACTTCATTATGACATATCATAACAGGACTTAGAAAAATCTAGGTTAATATAATTTAATCACTATATGAAAGAAATTGATTTATAGCTACTTTATACATGAAATAAGCCCCCAGACTCCCTCAATCTTGCAATTTAATTGAGATAATGAGACAGAAGTGATCCCTTCAGTGAGAAGTCATAAATTTATGCTAGTATGCTTCATAGGTTTCATCTTATTTTGAAACAAACCTCATTCCTTAGGCTGAACAAAAACTAGGTTGTAAGAATTAAGTCAAAACTTAACACTGTGCTATAGTTAACATTTTGATCTACTAGGAAATGTTCAGTTCTTTCTGAGCCACTTGAGGAAGGAGACTTGGGCCTGGAGAAAATGTATGGTTATAGGATAAAGAATGTTAAATCTTTAAATTTAGAGAGATGATTTGGGTAGGAGATGGGAGGGGCCTTCGGGATTGGGGAGCTCGTGTACGTCTGTGGCTGACTCATGTCAATATATGGCAAAACCAATACAGTATTGTAACACAGAATAAAGTAAAAATAAAATTAAAAAAATAAAAAAATAAAGAGATTTCTTGAACAAGGAAGCAATAGATCCTCTTCACATCTACTTGTCCTTTACTTCCTGTAAAGATGACTTCAACTTCTGCTTAGAAGCTAAGAGCAGATATAGATACAAAAATGTCATAGAAACCATATCTCCTCCAATGTTCTCACTGAAATGAAGTTTATATCCTGGTTGCAAAAGCACAGGTTGCTAAAACAGCTACATGCAGAAATCTAAGATTTCTCTTTCTTCTGGATGCACAAAAGACATGCTGTGTATATCCCTTTGATTCACATGAGTAACAGAAGAACTAAAAAGCTGGGAAAAAATCAGATTCAAAGACCACTGGATTATATTATTTTGGAACATGAGGGATGCAGTGAGATTTTTAGAACTAGTTATGTCATTAAAAACTGTTTTATATAATCTTTAAAAATTTTCTCATGTCAAACTATACATAGTGAGTGAGATATGGTGTATGAACTCTGATTCTAAGGTAATTATACTACTTCCATCAGCTCGCCACAAAACCAGTCACCTTAAATGATACTTGCAGACATCAATACAAATAAGCACATGTTAACAGATAATTCAAGTTAGCTTCAAAATTCTTGAATTTTTAAATAAGGCACATTATTTTTAATATTTAGAGGTAATAAGTTCTCTTATATATGAAATGAACAGAGAAAAAGAAACCAAAAGTAAACTTGGGAGACTTATTTCAGATCCATTTTCCTCACCACACAGGATAAAATTTCCTTTCTAAAATTTAGATCCCTCTAAATTAAGAAAGGAGATTACAACACACGTTGAACTGGATTCATCTTTGAAAGACATTTTATACTGCCAACCCCTTGCTCTGAAGAAAGAAGCAGTTGACACAATACCTTCTCCACTTTTCAGCGGAATTCAGTGATGTCACTGTTGTTCAGCTTTAGAAAGTGTCTGTTTTGGCCGCTGAAGAGAATTTCAGTGGTTTACTCTCCATCTTATATTCAGTGACTATGACGTGCACCATCTAACACAGTGTCACCGCCCATCCACTGCTTATTTGAGTTCATCTTTATGAGGTCCAGCTTTAAAGACAAAGTAACTTAGGGTGCTAATTGGGGAGCTGAACTGTGCTTATTTACCCTAAGGTGCAAGTTTGTGCATGCTGGTCAATATTTCTGAAACCTTTGTATCTGAATTTTAAGATAATATAACCTGGCTTAACATTCTTGAAGCCCACCTTTTATTCTTACCTTCACCAACTTGGTAGACAGGTGTTTTACAGTGTTGACTATAACTGTATAAAAATGGACAGAGAAACCTGGAGGGCTACAGTTCATAGGGTCATAGTCAGACACAAGTGAAGCTACTGAGCCCAGCATAAACCTATTTTACTCTTTCATGTCTTAAAATTTGCATTTTCTCCTAGAAGTCAATAGAACTTGAATTGTTTTCAATTAAATTTTAAGAAGATAGTTTTGTTTCATCTAATAAATATTTTTATAAATATATTATTACAGCAAAATAAGTTTCTGGTTCAAATATGATTTTTGTCAATTTTTTAACATTGTGCTGTGGTTATTTTCATAGATGGCAGAGATGTTCCATTGATAAAGAATACTTTTTCTATTAGTTTTAGCTTTGATATTGTTAAGCTTTTTCATTTGCAGAGAAATAGTGTACTTGGTAGAAATTTTCCTAAGGGATTTAAATTTCTCTTAATCTTCATTAGAAAAGTAAATCTTTGCACTTAGAAACCTCTAAGAATTGAAACTTTAAAACATAATGCAGTGCTAAACCAGTAGTATATTTTCAGCACAAAGGCATTTAAGTTAAATTAATTAAACAATAAAGAGCAATCTTTTAAGCATTTCATAAATATTTAAGATGGAGTCTTAGGAGATGAAGGGTCAAACATAACACTTGTAATTTTCACAAGTTTACACGTGTTCACATGTGTATGTATATACGTATATATGGTATACTAATGGATTATACACTAACATAACTTTTTGTTAAATACTCAACTTTTGTCTCTCCTATTCTCACCTTTCAAATGAGGAAGACAAACTCAAATAACCAAGTAAAGAGATGAAGGAAAAATGGTTGGGAAATAAGAATGAAAGCAAAAGGTTAGGAAATGATGTGAGGTTTACAATGACGATTACACAAAGAAGTTTAGCAAAGATGAACAGAATATTGATGGCATAAAGGATGGAGAAAAGCATCATTTGCAGGAAAAAGTAGGAAAAGAATGTTAAAAGAAACAAAGGGTAAGATGGATTTCTGTCACTAAAAAAACTCAATTTGGATGGAGAAAAATAAGTAGTAGATAAGGCCAGAAAGTTATGTTGCTAACAGGTAGGAAATGTTGATTTATGCTGCATAAGAATATGTTTTGCTTGAGAATTTTAGTAAGGGCTTCTTAGGTGGTGGCTCCGTGGGTAAAGAACCCACCTGCCAATGCAGGAGACCAAGGAAACCTGGGTTCAATCCCGGAATTGGGAAGACCCCTGAAGAAGGAAAAGGCAACCCACTCCACTCTGGACAGAGGAGCCTCCTGGGCTACAGTCACTGGGATTGCAAAGAGTCGGACATGACTTAACAGCAACAACCTTAGTAATGAGAAAAATATATATATATATATATGTATATATATATATTTAATAAGCATGTAACAATCTTAAAGAAGGGCAAGGAAATATCTGCTAGGTGGATAGGTAGATTGATTAGAGGCTGATAGAGATAAAATACATAGATCATGTGTATGTGCATACCTTGATGCAATTTTCAAAGCCATTTTTGGGGAATGATTTCATCATTTTACAGATAGAAGGAAATTTAAGCTCAAATAATATTCAAATGGAAATTTGAACCCTATTTTTGACTTTAATGCTTAGTTTTCAATATTCAAAGTGGTAATAGGAATAAATCATTCATGTGGTATGTGTAACCTCAATTTGAAAGACATAACAAATGTTGGAAAAACTCAAGGGTTGCCAAGGGAATCATTTAGGAAACTGCTTCTGTGTGACTTTATCAGGACTTATGATTTATTTTGTCATATCAGATATCCTATCAAGATATCATATCAAGATATCTTATGAAATGTTATATCAAGATTTTATGATGCTGGCAATGGGAAGCAAAAAATACAGTGATAGTAATACAAGGTAACTTTAAATTATTTCTTGCCTAGAAATTTATAGATGATGTGACAATCACATTCAGTCATAGATCTGTTAAATGAATGAAAATGTTTTTTTTAATTCTTGCTTTCATTTCTTGAAATTTTTATATCATTAGACTGTTGTTAATTTGGATATGAGCTACATATCTATACCAAAAACAGTTCCTATGGATGCTATGCAACACATAGCATCTGATGAAATCACCTCATCACTGTGCATTAACTCTCATCCCTCACAGTAAAATCCTGCAAGGGGGCCTCTTGGGAGTCTAATTCCCAGCAGCAGTTTTTATGGGATCAACAATTTGTCCTACAGTCAATTTCTTATTTTTACGTGTGCTGTTGTGTGTTCAGTCGCTGAGTTGTTTTCTGACTCTTTGCAACCCCCTGGACTATAGCCTGCCAGGCTCCTCTGTCCATGGAATTCTCCAGACATGAATACTGGAGTGAGTTGCCATTTCCTCCTAGAGGGGATCTTCCTGACCCAGGAACTGAATCCATGTTCCCTGCACTACTGGTAAATTTTTTACCACTGCACCACCTACAGCAAACTACTTAAAATGTGCATCACACCCAGATCAGAAGATTAGTCTAACTGATTTGGCATCAATCAGTTTCAGGTGGAGCTATTTACTGAAATCTAAGCAGAGATATTTTTAAAGGATAGATACTTTAAAATGAGGTCAGAGAACAGAAAATGCAAAGTGTCTTGAAATTAAGAATGATGGCAAATAAAACTGAGACACGATCTTATAAGTGAAAATGGGTAAAAGAAATAATAAGAACAAAAAAAAATCAGATCATCTTACCATTTAATAGAAGGCTTCCCCAGTGGTGCTGTAATTAAAAAACTGCCTGCAATGCATTTGATAACAGAGACTTGGGTTCAACCGCTAGGTCCGGAAGATCCATTGGAGGAGGAAATGGCAACCTGCTCCAGTATTCTTTCCTGGAAATCCCATAGACAGAGAAACCTAGCAGGCTGCAGTCCACAGGGTCACAATAATTGGAGGTGAATGAGCACATTTAATAGAGCAAAAATGCTAGAATTGATATGTAAATGTAAAAGTACTTTAACATTTGTTAAGAACAGTTTAATGAATATTAGAACTCATTCAAGATTGGAAGCCACAGAAATTTGGAAGTCAGAGAGCCTATATTCATATTCTGTTGGGGAAGACTAGAATTTCCACCCATCCTGCACATGTCCAGTTTCCACTGTGTTTAAAGGAACATGTCATGGCATCAGGCAGGGCTGTTCAAGGGGGCAATGGAGGAATGCCCTTGTCCTGCCCTTGGTCTGTGTTCAAGATCCCTTGTCTTTCTGTGAAAACTGGAGCTTCATGCATCTTATTAACACCTGTTAAACTTTCTTGTCTCTACAGGGTTTGCCAAAGTGGTCATATAATCAATTTGACAGTATTGACTATTTGACAGCTAATGGAATCAACCAACTCAGTATCACCATCTGGTGATGTTCATGCACAGAGTCGTCTCTTGTATTGTTCGAAGAGAGTGTTTACTATGATCATTGCTTTCTCTTGGCAAAATTCTGTTAGCCTTTGCCCTGCTTCATTCTGTACACCAAGGCCAAATTTGCCTGTTACTCCAGGTATCTCTTGACTTCCTACTATGCATTCCAGTCCCCTATGATGTAAAAGACATCTTTTTTTTTTTTTTTTTTTGGTGTTAGTTCTAGAAGGTCTTGTAGGTCTTCATAGAACTGTTCAGCTTCTTTGGCATGAGTGGTTTGAGCAGAGACATGATTACTGCATTATTGAATTGCTTGCCTTGGAAATGAACAGAGATCATTCTGTGATTTTGAAGCTGTACCAAAGCACTGCATTTTGGATTCTTTTGTTGACTATGAGGGTTACTCCATTTTGTCTAAGGGATTCTTATCCACAGTAATAGATATAATGGTCATCTGAATTAAATTCTCCCTTTCTGGTCCATTTTAGCTCAGTAATTCTTAAAGTGCTGATGTTCACATTTGCCATCTCCTGTTTGACCCCTTCCAATTTGCCTTTATTCACGGACCTAGCATTCCAGGTTCCTATGCAATATTGTTCATTACAGTTCATTACCTTTCCCACAAGACACATTTACAATTGGTCAACACTGAAATCAGAATGAAAATATTCTTTGCAGCCAAAGATGGAGAAGCTCTATACGGTCAGCAAAACCAAGACTGGGAGTTGACTGTGGCTCAGATCATGAACTCCTTATTATAAAATTCACACTTAGAATTAAAGAAAGTAGGGAAAACCACTAGGTCATTCAGGTATGACCTAAATCAAATCCCACATGATTATACAGTGGAAGTGACAAATAGATACAAGGGATTAGATCTCATAGACAGTGCCTTAAAAACTATGGATGGAAGTTTGTAACATTGTACAGGAGGATGTGATCAAAACCATCCTCAAGAAAAACAAATGCAAAAGGCAAAATGGTTGTCTCAGAGGCCTTACAATGAGCTGAAAAAAAGAAAAGCTAAAGGAAAAGGAGAAAAGGAAATACATATCCATCTGAATGCAGAGTTCCAAGGAATAGCAAGGAGAGATGAGAAAGCCTTCCTCAATGATTAAAACAAAGAAATAGAGGTAAACAACAGAATGGGAAGGACTAGAGATCTCTTCAAGAAAATTAGAGATACCAGGGAACATTTCATGCAAAGATGGGCTCGATAAAGGACAGAAATGGTATGGACCTAACAGAAGCAGAAGATACTAAGAAGTGGGAACAATCCACAGAAGAACTATACAAAAAGATATTATGACCCAGATAACCATGATAGTGTGATCACTCACCTAGAGCCAGACATCCTGCAGTGTGAAGTCAAGTGGGCTTTAGGAAGAATCACTATGAAAAGTTAGTTAAATTCCAGTTGAGCTATTTCAAATCCTAAAAGATGATGCTGTGAAATAGCTGCACTCCATACTCCAGCAAATTTGGATAATTCAGCAGTGGCCACAGGACTGGAAAAGGTCAGTGTTCATTCCAATCCCAAAGAAAGACAATGCTAAAGAATGTTTAAACTACCACACAATTGCACTCAGTTCACACACTAGCAAAGTAATGCTCGAAATTCTCCAAGCCAGGCTTCAACAGTACGTGAACTGTGAACTTTCAGATGTTCAAGCTGGACTTAGAAAAGGCAGAGGAATCAGAGATCAAATTCAATCATCCACTGGAGCATAGAAAAAGCAAAACCATTCCAGAAAAAAAATTATACATCTATGCTAAACCTTTCACTGATCACAACAAACTGAATTTTTTTTTCAAGAGATGGGAATAGCAGACCACCTTACCAGCCTCCTGAGAAATCTGTATGCAGGTCAAGAAGCAACAGTTAAAACTTCACATGGAACAATGGACTGGTTCAAAATTGAGAAAGGAGTATATCAAAGCTGTATACTGTTACTCTGCTTGTTTAACTTACATGCACATTACATCATGCAAAATGCCAGGATGGATGAATCACAAGCTGGAATCAATATTCCTGAGAGAAATAACAATAACCTCAGATACACAGAAGATACAACCCTTATGGCATAAAGTGAAGAGGAACTAAAGAGCCTCTTGATGAAAGTGCAAGAGGAGAGTGAAACAGCTGGCTTAATATTTAACCTTCAAAATATGAAGATCATGCCATCTGATCCTGTCACTTCATGGCAAATAGATGGGGAAACAATGGAAACAGTGACAGACTTTATTTTCTTGGGCTCCAAATCATTGCAGCTGGTGACTGAAGCCATAAAATTAAAAGCACTTGCTACATTGAAGAAGAGCTATAAAAAACCTAAACAGCATATTAAAAAGCAGAGATATTACTTTGCCAACAAAATTCCATATAGTCAAAGTAATGTTTTTTTTTTTTTCTCCCAGTAATCATGTAAGAGTTGTACCATAAAAAGCCTGAGCACAAAAAAAAAAAAAAAAAAAAAAAATGATACTTCTGAACTGTAGTGTTAGGATAAACTATTGAGTGTCCCTTGGACTGCAAGAACACCAAACAAATAAATCCTAAAGGAAATCAGTCTTGAATATGCATTGGAAGGACTGATGATGAAGCTGAAACTCCAATACTTTGGCCACCTGATGCAAAGAACTGGCTCACTGGAAAAGACCCAGGAGGAGAAGGGGATGACAAAGGATGAGATGGCTGGATGGCATCACTGACTCAGTGGACATGAGTTTGAGCAAGCTCTGGGAGATGGTGAAGGACAGGGAATCCTGGGATGCTGCAGTCCATGGTTTCACAAAATCAGATACAACTGAGCAAGTGAACAACAACAACGAAAAGAGGTCATGGGTAACCTGTCAGCCAGAGTTTATGAAAAGTCCTCAGCTCATTATACCTGTCCACTGCCTATCCTAAACTTCAGACAACAATATAAAATCCCATCACTTTCAGTTTAACAAAGGAGATGCTCAGACATCTGATGAGCATCACAGCCTCTTAAAAATCATATTTTTAAAGAAACAAGTTGCTGGAGAGAACCGATATCACTGTGTTTTATGTGGGGTAAGAGGTGGGAGGGGCTTTGGCATTGGGAGATTGTGGACACATGTGGCTGATTCATGTCAATGTATGGCAAAACCAATACAGTATTGTAAAGTAGAATAAAGTATTTAAAAAAAGAAAAATAAAAAAATAAAAATAAAAAGATACCCAAAAAATTAAAAACAATGTATAGAAGGTAGGCATTATAGCCCCAAGATTACTCATTTCCTACAAACACATACTATGAACCCATTTTATCTGTTCTAGCTTCAAAACAGGTGTTGAATCTAAGTACTTTTCACTTCCTCTAGCATCTTAGTATAGACCACCACTGTCTTTCGTCTGTACCACATCAGTAGCCTTCCAAAGAGTTTCCCTACTTCCATTTCATCCCCATGTCCTGTTCTCCACACCAAAGGGATGCTCTAAAATACTCGACTGTAAATTAAATAGTGTTTGTTTTCAAAATAATGCAAAGTCCTTCAGGGCCAAAGCTTTTCTGTCTGTTCAGTGCTGTTTTCTTTCCCCCAAGCATCACTTGGTCCCTACTGTCTCTGCCATGCATACCTGTTGTTGAATAGCCATGGTGTTACCCATGTACACATATGACAGTACTTAGCGAAACCTAAATTAAATACTTTTGTGAAACAAATTAGTGTAGAGCTGGCAGGCTAACCAAAAGTGCTGCACTTCTAATAATGAGCCAAGAGTCTAGTCAGAAAAAAAGAAAAGAAAAGAAAAACATTCCTTTTCCCTTATATTTAAAGGATATTTAAAACGTGAATTGACTCAGATCAAAGAAATTACCTAGGAACTATAATATTCTGATTGGAATAAATCTGTAATAAATCTTTATAAGGATGTAAAAAGCAGAAGCAGTAATCTGATCTTAATTCTATGACCCGTACCAGAAAGGGAGATACTGGAGTTGCACATCTGTGATTGAAAGAGCAATCAGAGGTCCCCTGGCCACCTCTTCTTGGTGGTGGATTTGTGTCCTGCAGAACAACTAGCTGTATAAACAAAAATGCTGTATAAAGAAGGCACAAGGCAACAAGAGGTGATTTATCCGTGGCTAAGCTCCTGGGCTTCCCAGGTATCTCAGTGGTAGAGAATCCACCTGTAATGCAGGAGACACAGATTTGTGGGTTTGATCTCTGGGTCAGGAAGATCCCTTGAGTAGGAAATGACAACCTACTCCAGTATTTTTGCATGGAGAATTCCATGGGCAGAGGAGCCTGGCAGGCTACCGTCCATGGGGTCCCAAAGATTCTGACACAACTTAGGGGCTGGGTGCCACTGACGCTAAGTTGCCAGGGAAGGGGGGGAGGGGAAGACTTGTCTTCAACAGTTCAGTTTCATCAGGAGAGATGGTGGCATTGTCTTCAAAGACCAGAAGTGGCAGCAGCAGCAAGCCTCTAGCTGTGTCACCCTGGACCACATTCCTACCAGTGGCACATGAACCCTTTTCCAGTTGCCGTGATGAAAATCTTATGTAGAAACCTACAGGCTAGGGAGTTCAGGATGGGGAACACATGTACACCCATGGCTGCCTCATGTCAATGTATGTCAAAAACCACTACAATATTGTAAATAATTAGCCTCCAATTAAATTAGTTAATTAATTTTAAAAAAAAGAAACCTGCAGTCTAGAAGAAAATCATGTATGTCTTGCTTAAATACCAATGTAATCATCTGTGGATCTGACTGTGTAATTACCCCATACCTAGGGAATCCCCACCTTAGAAGGAGAGATGGAAAAGAAGAGGAGAGATTTGCTCAGATCCTAGCAGATGCAGGCAGCATTCCATGTGCTGTGCTCTGGGATAGTGCCATGGATGGTTGTTTATTTCCCAACAGCGAAGTAAGGTGCCCAAGATTTTAGACCACGTTTCTTAAGGGCCATGCTTTTTAAAATGTATTTATTCCTCACATACCTCTGACATCTCAACATTGGGGGTAAATTTTATTTATAATAAGAAATACAATAATAAAAAATAAGACACATACATACTTGATTTAAGTTCTATCTTATCTCTTCAAAATGAAACTCTATTTTAAATGGGCCATGCAATTCAAGACTCAAGGGATACTTATATAGTCATTTCTGAGGAGATGTTTAGAATAAATAGGATCATTATTCTATGAGAAATTGTTCCAGAAGCATCAGTGTCATGAATTGATATATTTTGTGTATGTGTGAAACTATATGAAACAAGAAGTATAGATGACATTACTGATGAAGCAGTTGCCTTCAAAAATATGCTTTCTGTTATTTTTTTTTCCCCAAATCTTTTCTTGTTGTTGCTTAGTCACTAAGTCATGTCTGACTCTTTGAGGCCTCACAGACTGCACCTGCCAGGTTCGTCTGTCCATGGGATTTCCCATGCAAGAATACTGGAGTGGATTGCCATTTTCTTTTTCAGATGATCTTCCTGACTTAGGGATCAAACTTGTGTCTTCTCCTTTGGCAGACGGGTTCTTTACTACTGAGTCACTAGAGAAGCCCTTTGCCTATGTGACTAAAGATCTATTTATGACTACTCTTTTTACCAAATACAACATGTCCATCTTTCAATAAAAAGTTACAACACACATTAAATGTGAAAAACACAGTTTGAAGAAACCAAACAAACATCAGAACCACAGAAAGGTATGGCAAGAACATTGAAATTTTCAGAGCAAGAATTTTTAAAAAGTACTCTGATTAATATGCTGAAGGATTTTGAATGGAAGAAGTAGACAACATGTGAGAACAGATGGACAATGTAAGCAGAGAGATGGAAAGTTTAAGAAAGAATCAAAACAATGCTAGGAAACAAAAATGCTGTGATAGAAATGGAGAATCATTTTGATGGGCTCATCAGCAAAGTGTACATTACTCAGGGAAGATCCTCTGAGCCTGAGGAGATGCCAATGGAAACTTCCAAACCGAAGCAGCAGAGGTGACTGACTGAATCAAATACAGCAGAATAGCCAAGAACTGTGCAGCGACTGCAAAGTTATGACATGTGTAACAGGCATGCCAGAGAGAGAAGAAAGGCAGAAAGAACAGAAGCAATATTTGAAGCCATAGTGATTGATAATTTCCCCAAATGAATGACACACCAAAGCACAGATCCTGAACAACCTGTGCTTGAACTGTGCAGGCTCACTTACACATACACACAGATTTTTTTTTCTTCTTCACAAAACACGTAATACAAAACTACATAACACATAGCTGGTTGAATCCAAGAAGTGCAGCTGCTGATGTGAAGGGCCTTCCATAAAGTTATGCAGGCATTTTCGACAAAAGGGTGGCATTTCTAAAATCTCTCTCTTCTTCAAAGATCAACTCTACACATATGCTTGCATATGTTTATCTATAAGTGAAATGAATTATAGCAATCTATAGGACAGAAAGGAAAAATTGGAAACTGTTGCTGTTGTTGTTATGATACTATGAAGTGGTAGAGTCTTGAAGAGAATAAGCAAACATCTGAACCCCAGAAAGGTATGGCAGAAAATGTTGAAATTATCAGAGCAAGAATTCTTTGCAAGTGGTATTTGAACTGTTGTGCTGAAGAAGACTCTTGAAAGTGTCTTGGACTGCAAGAATATCAAGCCAGTCAATCCTCAATGAAATCCTGACTATTCACTGGAAGGACTGATGCTGAAGCTGAAGCACCAAGACTCTGGCCACCTGATGCAAAGAGCTGACTTGTTGGAATAGACCCTGATGCTGAGAAAGACTGAGGGCAGGAGGAGAAAGGGGTGACAGGATGAGATGGTTGGATGGCATCACCAACTAAATGGACATGAGTTTGAGCAAACTCTGGGAAACAGTGAGGACAGGAAGCCCAGTGTGCTTCAGTTCATGGGGTCACAAAAGTCAGACAGGACTTAGCAACTGAACAACCAATAGTCTATCAGATTAGTTCAGTTCAGTTCAGTCACTCAGTCATGTCTGACTCTTTGCAACCCCATGAATCGCAGCACGCCAGGCCTCCCCTGTCCATCACCATGAACAGTATGAAAAGGTAAAATGATAGGATACTGAAAGAGGTACTCCTCAGGTCAGTAAGTGCCCAATATGCTACTGGAGGTCAGTGGAGAAATAACTCCAGAAAGAATGAAGGGATGGAGCCAAAGCAAAAACAATACCCAGCTATGGATGTGACTGGTGATAGAAGCAACATCCGATGCTGTAAAGAGCAATATTGCATAGGAACCTGGAATGTCAGGTCCATGAATCAAGGCAAATTGGAAGGGGTCAAACAGGAGATGGCAAGAGTGAATATCGACATTCTAAGAATCAGTGAAATAAAATGGACTGGAATGGGTGAATTTAACTCAGATGACCATTATATCTACTACCGCGGGCAGGAATCCCTCAGAAGAAATGGAGTAGCCATCATGGTCAACAGAAGAGTCTGAAATGCAGTACTTGGATGCAGTCTCAAAAATGACAGAATGATCTCTGTTCATTTCCAAGGCAAACCAATAGTCTATAGTGGTGTATAATCTGGACTCAGATTAATTGTAAGTATATATTGCAAAATCATAAAAGAAACCACTAAGAAACAAAAACACAAAGGAAGAGTAACTGATATATTAAGAAAGGTGAGAAAATGGCATCATACAAAATATTCAGTTAAAAGCACAAAATGCAGAAGAAGAGTGGAAGTTAAAAACAGAAGCAAAGAAATACCGCACTATACAGCAGTTCAACTTCTATGTATTTTTCCAAGGAACGTGAAAACATTAATTTTAAAAAGACATATATTCACCACACACAAAGTTCACTGCATCATTATTTAAATAACCAAGGTACTGAAGCAACATAAGTGCTCATCAAGACATGGATAAATAAGATGTGGCATGTGTGTGTATATACACACACACACACAATGAAATAACTCTCAGTAATAAAAGTAATGAAATCTTGTCATTTGTGACAACATGGATGGGCTTACAGGGTAATATGTTAAAGTGAAATAAGTCAGAGAAGAAAGACAAATACTGTATGATTTCATTTATACGTGGAATCTAAAAAACAAAAACAAATGAACAAGTATGACAAAACAGAAACATGGTTATAAATACAGAGAACAAACAGGTGATTGCCAGAGGGGAGGAGCTGGGTGTTATGAGTGAAAAACTTCCAGCTACAAAATAAGTAAGTTTCAGGGATGACATATACATCTTAGGAATATAGCCAGTAATTATGTAATATCTTTAGACAGATACAGATGGTAACTAGACTTAACTTGTAATGTACAGAAATAGTAAATCACTTCGTTGTATAACAGGAACTAACACAGTGGTATAGGTCACATTTCAAACAAACCAATGAAATCATAGAAAAGAGATCAGATTTGTGGCTGGTTACCAAGGGTGAGGAAAGGAGGATTAGATGAAAGTTGTCAAAAGGTACTCATTTCCAGTTATGATATAAATACGTCCTATGGATTCAACACAATTCATACACTGTTATATATATGTAAGTATTTACAATGGAGAAGGAAATGGCAACTCACTCCAGTGTTCTTGCCTGGAGAATCCCAGGGATGGGGGAGCAGGGTGGGCTGCTGTCTATGGGGTCAGACAGAGTCGGACACAACTGAAGCGACTTAGCAGCAGCAGCAGCAGCATGTATGTGTCTGGATGTGAGAGTTGGACAATAAAGGATGAATGCCGAAGAATGTTTTTGAACTGTGGTGCTGGAGAAGACTGTTGAGAGTCCCTTGGACATCAAAGAGATCAAACCAGTCAATCCTAAAGAAAGTCAACCCTGAGTATTCATTGGAAGACCTGATGCTGAAGCTGAATCTCCAATACTTTGATCACCTGAAGCAAAGAATCAAATCATTGGAAAAGACTCTGATGCTGGGTAAGACTGAGGGCAGGAGAAGACGGGGGGCTACAGATAATGAGATGGTTGGATAGCATCATCTCAATGGACATGAGTCAGAGCAAACTCTGGGATATCGTGAAGGTTAAGCGAAGTCTTGTGCGCTGCAGTCCATAGGGTCGCAAAGAGCCAGACATGACTGAGGGACTGAACAACAACAGATCTTTGAAGCATGTGAGCTGTCTAGGATAAATGTGCTTTTTCCTCTGTGAATATCTGGGGATATTTAGACAGTGATCATGCTGTTTAAACAAATATACAGCCTTAAAACAGAGAATCTTAAGATGGTTATTTTCATTCAAAATATTGTATTTATCCTAAATCATTAAATACATGAGGGAAAATTTAATTTAATGAATATTCCCAAACTCATTTATTTAAGTCATAAAACATAATTTCTTGGCTTTATGCCATTTCTTTCTCTTTTTTCATTTCTTTCTCTTTTTTTTAATCAGACAAACTTTTTAAAATCCATATCCCTGAAACTACCATAACATTGTTAATTGGCTATAACTCAATACAAAATAAAAAGTTTAAAATTTGAAAATAAGAATTCTAATGAAAGAAAAAATAGCAGATTAACCAAAGCACAGAATTCATGTTCTCATTTTTATCACTAATTAATTGATTATTATTAAATAATTTTCTTTAAAAATTAAAAACAATGATCAAAACTCCTCAAAAACTTCAATCTTAACAAGATAATTTTTTGTTAAGATTGTTGTTTAATTGCTAAGTTGTGTCTGACTCTTAAAAAAAATTTTTTTTAATTGAGGGATAAAAAACAAACAAACAAAAAAAATAATTGAAGGATAATTGCTTTACAGAATTTTGTTGTGTTCTGTCAGACATCAGCATGAATCAGAGGCATATATATATATATAAATTTTTTAAATGTATTTTGTTTGGGGCAGTGTGGGGTCTTGGTGCTGTGCACGTTTTCCCGAGTTGTGGCGAGCAGAGGCTAGTCTCCAGATGTGGTGCTTGGGCTTCTCACTCTGGCGGCTGCCTTTGTTGCACAGCACGGGCTCTGGGGTGAGCAGGCTTCAGTAGCTGCAGCACGAGGGCTCAGCAGTTGCGGTTCCCGGGGCCCTAGAGCCCAGGCTCAATGGTTGTGGCACTGGGCTTAGTTGCTCAGAGGCATGTGGGATCATCCCAGACCAGGGATTGAACCCATATCTCCTGCACTGGCAGGCAGGTTCTTTACCACTGAGGCACCATTTCTCCAGGTTTCTCAGGGACGCCGTGAATAACAACTACTTACATTTGTGTAGTACCTCATAGTCTACAAAGGAATTGATGTCTGTTTGACCCAGGACAACCTTAAGAGCTAAGTGAAGATGGTGTTAAGATTCACTCATCTTACAGATGATGTGCATTAGTGTGCTCGGACAGCTGAAGCAAAGTACCACACTCTGGGCAGCTTGGCAAAGGTTAAGAAATACCCAAAATAAAACCAACTAGTCAATCAGGAAAGTAAAAAAAAAAAAAAAAATCCATACCCCGAATTATTTCTTCCTTCTTTTTGTATCACTGGAAATGTACCTAGTTCATTAATCAGGGTTATTTCTGAAGAGAAGGACATGGCATAGTGTGGGCAGACTGTGGTTGGGATTAATAGGTTATTGCCAGGAAGGTAATATGAAACAGAAAAATTCAAGTGCCATTCTCTTTGCATCTGCTGAAAAGGGCTATAACTTTATAATAGGGTTCAGTTGAATTCAGTTGGTTAATCATATCTGACTCTATGCGACCCCATGGACTGCAGCACTCCAGGCCTCCTGTCCATCACCAACTCCCGGACCTTCGTCAAACTCATGTCCATCAAGTTGGTGATGCCATCCAACCATCCCAACCTCTGTTGTCCCCTTCTCCTCCCATCCTCAATCTTTTCAAATGATTTAGCACTTCACATCACATGGCCAAAGTGTTGGACTTTCAGTTTCAACATCAGTCTTTCGAATGAACACCTAGGACTGAATTCCTTTAGGACTGACTGGTTTGATCTCCTTGCAGTCCAAGGAACTCTCAACACTCTTCTCCAATACCACAGTTCAAAAGAATCAATTCTTTGGCACTCAGCAATTGTGCAGTAGTTTGAGCATTATTAGGCTTCCCTGATGGCTTGGAGGGTAAAGCATCTGCCTACAGTGCAGGAGTCGGGGTTCAATCCCTGGGTCAGGAAGATCCCTTGGAGAAGGAAATGGCAACGGCAACCCACTCCAGTACTCTTTCCTGGAAAATCCCATAGACTGAAAAGCCAAAGAGTCGACACGACTGAGTGACTTCACTTCACTTCACTTGAGCATTCTTTGGCATTGCCTTTCTTTGGGATTGGAATAAAAACTGACTTTTCTAGTACTGTGACCACTGCTGAGTTTTCCAGATTTGCTAGCATATTGAGCACAGCACTTTCACAGCATCATCTTTTAGGATTTGAAATAGCTCAACTGGAATTCCTTCATCTCCACTAGCTTTATTCATAGTGATGCTTCCTAAGGCCCACTTGACTTAGCCTTCCACGATGTCTGGCTCCATGTGAGTAATCACACCATTATGATTATCTGGGTCATTAAGATCTTTTTTTGTACAGTTTTTCTGTGTATTCTTGCCACCTCTTCTTAATATCTTCTGCCTCTGTTAGGTCCATACCATTTCTGTCCCTTTATTGTGCACAACTTTGCAAGAAATTTTCCTTTGGTATCTCTAATCTTTTTGAAGAGATCTCTAATCTTTCCCATTCTATTGTTTTCCTCTATTTCTTTGCACTGATCACTGAAGAAGGCTATCTTATCTCTCCTTGCTATTCTTTGGACTCTGCATTCAAATAAGTATATATTTCCTTGTCCCTTTTGCTTTTTGCTTCTCTTCTTTTCACAGCTATTTGTAAGGTCTCCTCAGACAGCCATTTTGCTCTTTTGCATTTCCTTTCCTTGGGGGTGGTCTTGATCCCTGTCTCCTGTATAATGTCATGAACCTCAATCCATAGTTCATCAGGCACTCTGTTTATCAGATCTAGTCCCTTAAATCTATTTCTCACTTCCACTGTATAATTATAAGGGATTGACGGTAAAGAGTCTGTCTACAATGCGGGAGACCTGTGTTCAATCCCTGGGTCAGGAAGATCTGCTGGAGAAGGAAATGGCAATCCACTCCAGTGCTATTGCATGGAAAATCTCATAGACAGAGGAGCCTGATAGGTGACAGTCCATGGGGTTGCAAAGAGTCAGACACGACTGAGTGACTTCACTTGAATTGCTTATCTGAACTTGGCAATAAGGAGTTTGTGATCTGAGCCACAGTCAGCTCCTGGTCTTGTGTTTGCTGACTGTATAGAGTTTCTCCATCTTTGGCTGCAAAGATTATAATCAATCGATTTCAGTGTTGACCATCTGGTGATGTCTATGTGTAGAGTCTTCTCTTGTGTTGTTGGAAGAGGGTGTTTGCTATGACCAGTGCATTTTCTTGGCAAAACTCTATTAGCCTCTGCCCTGCTTCATTCTGTATTCCAAGGCCAATAAGGATACAAATAGCTAAATGACTCAAATATAAATCTCATGAAGTCAAAGAACTCGATGTTTAGAATTTTACCCTTCATACTATATTTCACTTTAGCAAGAGCTCTATACTAAAAAAAAAAAAATAATAAAATAAAAATAAATTGTTGGAAAAATGGTAATGTGCAATATATATGTATCTATGCTACACAGAACAAAGAAAGAGAGTATATAGAAGCATATGTTTGAAAATAGGAATGGGTTTATTTTAATTAATATCAGAATTTTTGTGTCAACATAACTGAAAAGGTTGTCAGGCTAATATTCTTAACATTAGAAATAGCACATCAATTTAATTGACAATTGAGAATGATGTAAAAAAAAAGTGCAGTATGCTTTATATTAGATGATTGACACTTGAATTTAGCAAATTTAAACTAAGGATGACAGCATCATGTTCAACTGAATTTTGAATTTATCTGTTATTCAAAAAATATTTCTGTTAAAAGATATTTATCTTATTTTCTGTTACAAAATTATATGGTACATTAATCAGCACATATTTCCAGTGGGAAAAATGGGTGAAATAATTTTTAATGAAATTAATGACTATTTCTTCACTTTCAATTTCCACTAATTGCAGGTAAGACTTTATTAGCAAAGATTTAATTTTAATGTTGAAGGTAACCCTCTGAGAAATAGTTAGGATTTCTGAGAGAGAACTGAGAATTAGAAATGTAATTTTAAAGATAAGTACTGAGAAGGATAGAAAGAGAAGTTCACATTCTCAGTTTTGTCAATTTAGAGCTTCTACTCTTAAGGGCTACACTATACACTTTTACAATCACATATGCTTATCTTCTGGATCAATTGACAAAGGAGTTACTGGATATTCAGAGCATAGTGACAGGCACTAGAAATTAATCAATGTTTTAATTTCATTTGACACCAGAGTTTCTCTTTCATTCAAAAATATATTAGCAGCTAACAAATATTTTTTCCTTAAGATATAGAAGATTGAATCAAATTCAAATTATATTTCAGAGGCTTAGTAAATATGAAATGTAAGAGATCTGCTTAAATAAATTCTGTCTTCTTAAAATTTCAAAATACATATTGAAGAAATTTGAGTAAATAAAAATGAATCTGTTCTGCTGATAAAATATCATGAAAGCAGCAATTTTACGGCTTTGAAAATACCTTTCTTATGGTAGTTCAAATGAGAAAAACTGGAGACATTTTACAAAACATGTTTTGCTGAAAACGAGTTTAGTTTATAATAGACATTGCCTCAAACTCAAACTAAAATTAATCTTGTGTTGTTTCTAGCTTAAATATAGTCTTTTAAATAATTACACACCATAAAATAATGGTTTGTAGATAAAATAATTATAAGCCATCAAATAGTAATAAGGAAGAATAAAATTTAAGGAAAAATAGGAGTAAATAAATTTATATTTGTTTGTTGTATTATTCTTTATCTCTAGAGAATCTTATGGTATAACATTACTGAACACACAGAATGACTAAGTTATAAATATTAAGTTGTCCTCATTAAATGATTAGCATTTCATGAATTCTCATTGATGACATGTGAGTCTTAGTAGTGGATCTCATGTTCTACTTTAGAACTCTCTATCCAACTCAAGTACTTAAAGTTTATCTCCATAACATGCAAATAATGCTTTGAAATGTAGTTGAGGTCAAAAAAGAAAAAAAAAAGAAATTTTTATACTTAAATAGATCATAAGGTAAAACGTTTGCTAGAGTGAAATATCATAAAGCCTAAAAATCCCCCATGTCTTACAAAGAAAACATATCATATTAAGTACTAAAATTCCAAGTGTTTCATGGTTTATTTTAATTTGCTCAGTTACAATCATCTATAAACCCAGCTTTTCAGTCTTCCGTGAAGTTTTATAGTGCAAATTTCAAGATATATCTAAAAATATTTAACAGCTTCTGTTATATCTTCTGTGAAATATTCCCAATTGCAAATTAGGTGGTTAGTGGTTTGAAAGAGTTAATGTGCCTCTAAAACCCTTCTTATTATCTGGGAATAATTGTAGGCATTAGGTTCATTAGGCAACAATTCGATCCTCATCTACTTATACAGAGAATTCACATTTATTTTTCTCTCTTTTTATTCTACATTTGTTTTATTTCCTCTTCATCCTTTCTAAACTGGCTAGAATCAGTTCAGCCTACATTTTAGTACAGAATTCTCTTTCAGCATAGCACTTCATGTATGCATGTGGTTTTCACCAAAGCCTTTTTGAAAATCTTTCTTGAATGACATACTTTCAATTAATATGTTTTGCTCCTTATCAGTGTTTTCACCAAACTGTTAAGGCAAATAAATCATGCCTATAGCAATATACTCAGAAACACAGGTGTCACCACCTAACTGCAGAAAGCAAGAGGAACTAAAGAGCCTCTTGATGAAGGTGAAATAGAAGAGTGAAAAAGCTTGCTTAAAACTCAGCACTCAAGAAACAAAGATCATGGTATCTGGTTCCATCGCTTCATGGCAAATAGATGGGGAAACAATGGAAACAGTGACAGACTTTATTTGTTTGGCTCCAAAATCACTGCGGATGGTGACTGCAGCCATGAAATTTAAAGACACTTGCTTCTTGGAAGAAAAGTTATGACAAACCTAGACAGCATATTCAAAAGCCAGAGACATCAATTGTCAACAAATGTCCATAGAGTGAAGGCCATAGTTTTTCTAGTACTCATGTACAGAAGTGAGAGTTGGACCATAAAGAAGGATGGGCACCAAAGAACTGATGCTTTCGAATTGTGGTGCTGGAAAATACTATGGACAGTCCCTTGAAGAGCAAGGAGAAACAAATCAGTCAATTCTAAAAAGAAATCAACCCTGAATATTCATTGGAAGGATTGATGCTGAACCTGAAGCCCCAATAGTTTGGCCACCTGATGTAAAATGCCAACTCATTGCAAAAGACCTTGATGCTCGGAAAGACTGAGGGCAGGAGGAGGGGGTGACAGAGGATGAGACAGTTGGATGGTATTATCAACTCAATGGTCATGAGTTTGAGCAAACTCCAAGAGACAGTAAAGGACAGGGAAGCCTGGTGTGTTGCAGTACATGGGGTCTCAAAGAGTTGTACATGACTGAGTAACCTAACAATGCCTTATTTTTCTAATTTCTCTTTTCTCTCCAGAAAACATGTCAATGATATTTTTGTAAAATCATAATCATAAAATTTAGAATCAAAGTGAATATAAAAGTCCAAATATAAACATAAATATCCAAAGGTGATTTGTAAATGGCCCAATATTAGGTACATCCTATACTTCACAGAGTTAAATATGCCTTTTACAAAATACTGTGAGAGCTGTTTATTTAAGTTATATTCTGGTTTAAGAGATGCACCAAAACAAGACTAATTTCTGATTTTTGATACTTTTACACATTGTGTATTGTTTGTAAATAACTGTATATGAAGAAAATAAAGTTGAGGAATACTGAGACATACATATGGATATAAACATACTTAGCACACAAACTATTTCAGACAATATTATGACTGACCACACTGAATTTGCCTCATAGCCTTTTAATCAGTTTTACCTCCCTTATTCTTTTATTCCCCCAAAGTGCATTTGATTCCTTTCTCTACTCAATTGGAGTAGCAAAGCAGAAATTTTCTTGTAGAATTTTTAGCCCAGATATACCTTTATGTTTGCTCCTAAACATTTCTGAGGATGAAGTTTTATTTTTACAAGTTAATGTTTGGATACACTGATTATAAAGATGAAATCTAATATTTATTGCTAACATTTTCTTCTAACAGATAATATTTTGCTGGAATGATACAAACATTGGAATCCAAGCTATCTGGACTGAAACACATACTGTACTATTTGCAAGAAGTTTTTTTGGTATCTCTGGATGTCTATGCCATTGAACTCCATAGATATTTTGCTCGGGGTTAATTTAGATGGTGATTTCTTAATAGTATGTTTGTTGAGTCTCTAAGTCATGTCCAACTCTTGTGACCCCTGCAGGCTCCTCTGTCCATGGGATTTCCCAGGCAAGAATACTGGAGTGGATAGCCATTTCCTCCTCCAGGGGATCCTCCTCCAGGGATTGAACTCTTGTCTCCTGCATTGGCAGGTGGATTCTTTCTCACTGAGTCACCAGGGAAGTCCTCTTGATAATATAGTTTCTAGCCATGGAACATAATCAGATAATGATAATTATTAATAATGGAAAGGATTATAATAATGGAGTTGGAATTGATGACGATGCACTCTGCAGTACAATCTATTAAATGGAAATACACTCCAGTAGACTTGCCTGGAAAATCCCATGGACAGAGAAACCTGATATGCTACAGTCCATGGGTTTGCAGTCAGACACGACTGAGTGACTTCACTTTCTTTATAAGTCAAAACTCCTTAGTAAAAATATATGATCAAGTTTCCACCGTCCATATTCTTCATGACTTTTGCATAGAAATTCATGATCCCCCATTTACAGAGCCAAAATTAGTAAAAGAACAAATAGTTGCTTTTAAAGTAGAAACAAAAATTTCCTTAAAAATAAATGATACAAGACAAATGATGTATTTTGTGACATTTAAAAAAATATGCCCATCTTTTAATAAGGAAAGTAGCATTTAAGTTTTTCTTTTCCCAATTTACAGAAAATGTGCTTCTCCCATAAAAAAAAATTATGCAATCAGTATTTGAGGATATATACATTCAGATATCATCTGTGAAGCTGAACAGCTACTTTTTCTTCATGCCAAATCTCAAAAAAGAGTTTTCAGAGATCAAATTCTTTTGCTTTTGCTATAACATAAAAATACTTTTACTACCACTTATATCTGGAAATGTGACAGAGGAAAATGAGAAGCAAAGGATTAAAATTAAGCTCACTCCTTTTCTGGAGTCCTGAAAGGTTCTCAGAGAAAATTAACTAAGATGGGTCACAATATGCTCTGAATGAGAAATCAATTAGTAAATGTGATGCAGCCTGGCAGGCTGTAGTCCATGAGTTTGCAAAGAGTCGGACATAACTGAGTGACTAAGCATGTGTGTATATATATATATATATGTGTGTGTGTGTGTGTGTGTGTGTGTATATATACACACACACACATATAAACATGCTACAGATATACCTTTTGCTTTTATTATCAAAGAGAGAGAAATCAATAGATCCATAAAGTAGAAGGTTAATGTCAAAACCTCGATATCCAATGCCACTAGCTTATATGTGTAGCATTCATTGTATGTTCTGATCACCCTTTTTAAATGAGTATCAGAGAAGGTATCCTCTGACATGCCAAGGTTTTGCCCTATACTTCAGGGACTACATTTCTGCTTTAAATAAGGACCAAGCAATTCCATTAAAATTCTATTCTTGCCAAAAGATTCTGATTAACAGTTGACATCAATTTTGAGCTCTAGAGCATTTTAGTAGAGGTTACACAGGATTTAATATCTTGGAACATACACTGAAGTGTATTACCTAAGAAGACACAGGGACCTTGTAGTAGAAAGTCCTATTTTGAAATATTAATTTGATTTAGTGCCTTGGAAGCATTGCTAGAAAGGCTTTCTAATAAGAGAGCTAAGGAGAGGCAGATGAGATTAATTTGTTCTCTGACAATATTATTTAATTACTATCACTGAGCTGCCCAATTTTCTAAATAACAATCAAATCTGTCTGTTTAATGGTAGCTATCTGATATGATTGTAGTTTAGCAATATAACTAAGAATTAGGCAATACATTCTCACCAGTTTCTATAAAAACATCACCCAATACAGATTCTAGATGCATTTTCTACTTATAGCTGCTGTTCAAATAAATAGAATTATTGTCAACAATTCACCGAACTGATGTTCATTTTTATTGGCAAGAGATACTGAATGACCTCATAAAACAATTCTGATCAAAATTCACTCTAAGGTTAATAAAATATGCAGAAATTGCTTCAGGTAATGAAACACTTGAGTTTCTACTCATTCAGTGCATATCAATTAATGTGACTCATCACTTGTTATCAAATTTTTAAATCTCTGAAGAATCAGTGACAATAAAAATTGGGGTGAGAAGCAAGATAACTACTCTAGAAAAAAAAATTAAAAGCAAGAGAAGAATATAACTCATTAGAAAGGAAAACATTTTCATAATTAATTTACCATAAAAAAACCTGTTTATATGGTAAAACATTAAAATGATAGAAAAAATATACTATAAACTATAAATCTGTGCTTTGGCTCTGCTAACCACCCACCTCCCTTCTCTGAAGGCAAATATATCTACTGGATGTTTTTATATATGCAGATATTTATATTTCCAAAGTCAAATGTTAGCAATATTGTGTTATTAACACACGCATTGCTTTTAGTTAATCTATCGTGTAAATCCTTTGATAACCAGATGTAAATAGTATCCTTATTTACCATTGTTTGGAAAATTGGATATCTCTAACCAAAATAATTAATTTGTATCTTATATATATGACATGCAAAAAGAACTGAAAATGAATAAAGACCTAAAAATAAGATCCCAAACAATAAAAAACTTGGAAGAAAATATAGAGAGGGTATATCCTGTCATTGGCTGTGGCAATGATTTCTTGGATATGACACAAAAAATACAGGAAATTAAAAATAGACACATGAGATTATATTAAAATTAAAAAACTTATGTGCACTTCTGTTCCAGACTCAATAGGTAAGTACTTGAATATCAATACTTCATCATAACAATGCTAAAAAGCTGAATAAACTAGGAACTCTCATTTAATCTGTCAGATGTTAAATCACAAACTACTGATTCCGAAATTGGAGGGACAGATAGAACATGGAATCACATATAATGTTCACTTAAAAACACAAAAGGGAGAAAAACAGCAACAAATGACAAATAGAAAAGAAGAGAAAAAAAGTAACAAATATGGCTGAGAGTAATTCAACTTTGTTGATAGCTTCTTTAAATGTCAATCATCTAAATATGGCAATAAAAAGACAGATTTTCAGAGCAGATCAATTATAAGAACCAACTACATGTGGTCTACAAGAAAATCTCTACAGATAAGAAGACATATCTCTGTTAAAAGTGAAGGAATGGAGAAAGGTATGTATTGTTAACAACTAACCTAAAGATGATGACCGCAGACATGAAACTAGAAGACGCTTACTCCTGGGAAGGAAAGTTATGACCAACCTAGACAGCATATTCAAAAGCAGAGATATCACTTTGCCAACTAAGGTCCATCTAGTCAAGGCTATGGCTTTTCCTGTGGTCATGCATGGATGTGAGAGTTGGACTGTGAAGAAGGCTGAGCGCTGAAGAATTGATGCTTTTGAACTGTGGTGTTGGAGAAGACTCTTGAGAGTCCCTTGGACTGCAAGGACATCCAACCAGTCCATTCTGAAGGAGATCAGCCCTGGGATTTCTTTGGAAGGAATGATGCTAAAGCTGAAACTCCAGTACTTTGGCCACCTCATGCAAAGAGTTGACTAATTGGAAAAGACTCTGATGCTGGGAGGGATTGGGGGCAGGAAAAGAATGGGATGACTGAGGATGAGATGTTTGGATGGCATCATGGACTCAATGGACATGAGTCTGAGTGAACTCCAGGAGTTGGTGATGGACAGGGAGGCCTGGCGTGCTGCGATTCATGGGGTCGCAAAGAGTTGGACACGACTGAGCGACGGAACTGAATTGAACCTAAAGAGAATAACAGTAACTATGTTGATATCATGAAGAGTACACTTTGGAGCAAGGAATGTTATCAGAGATAAATGGGGATTACATAAAGTAGTCAATTGCCCAATTAGATATTGTAATCCTTTATCCACATGTAACAGAGTATCAAATTACCTGAGACAACACTGGAGAAAACTACAGAGAAAGAGATGGATATGCTATCATAGTTAGAGACTTCAATACTTTTCTATCAGATATAGACAGATCTAGCAGACCTTGAAATCTTCAATCAGAAATAGACAGATATAGTAAGCAGAAAAATCAGTGAGGCCATACTTGAATTCAACAGCACCATCAACCAACCAGATATAACTGATATCTGTAGACTACCCAGCAACAGCAGGATGGCTATTTTTCTCAGCTCATGTGAAACATGCACCAAATTACACTGCTTTTGGGGCCAATAAAATAATCAACCTGACAGTTCACCAGAAGACCAATGGGGCAATGTGGAAATTGTGGTTCCAACTTCAGTGAAATTCCCACTGTCAACCAATACAAGCATCCACCCTCTGCGGATCTGCGCCACTTTGCCGACAGAAAGAAAGCTGTGAGAAAAGGAAGAACAGACATTCTACCATCTGTCACAAAGAGTCATGGTCAGCAGGTTTCTACTTCAAACTCTTGGTTCCATGACCCACTGCGGACAATATTGTTGTTTAATCGCTAAGTCATGGTCATGTTCAACTCCTTGTGACTCCATTGATTGTAGCCCACCAGGCTCCTCTGTCAAAAATACTGCAGCACGTTACCATTTCCTTCCTCTGGGGATCTTGCTGACTCAGGTGTAGAACCCATGTCTCCTTTATTGGCAGGCAGGTTCTTTACCACTGAGCCACCAAAGAAGCCTACTGGGGATATAGCACCATTTATTAGCAATTGAACAAGAATGCCCTAAACCCACATAATAAGATTACAGCTAAACATTCAAATGGGTATTTCTCCACTGAATCAATACAAATGTTTCCGAGTAATGGGGTCATTGAGACAACTAGGGAAGTCCTTATTTAAGCCAACTTTTGCTCTAAAGTATATCCTTTAAATCAAGGAAATATTCTGGCTTCCTCGGTGTGTATGCATGTTGATGTATGGCAAGACCAATACAATACTGTAAAGTAATTAACCTCCAATTAAAATAAATTTATATTTAAAAAATAAAAATAAATCAAGGAAATATTGAATATGGTATAATGTCACAGAAGTGCTGCTGAACATTACCATGAGATAGCATTTATAAGACTCTGCTTTCAAAGATGTGTTCACATATAACTTCCTCAAATTTCCTTGTCTCTGAGTTTTCAATCTTATTCATTTTGTGTCATTGACAAGTTGGCCAAATTAAGTGCTTTTGGGTCAGCATAGATTCATATCTCTAGCTGCCTCTCCTTCATCTGATAGAAATAACATGAAAAATTATCACAGCTTTTGCTCCCTTGATATGAAAATAAAAGATGTGTCTACCTGTTAGAAAGATATACCTTTACGATCATCATTCCCTGACCCTGAGTGAACCTGAAATTCAACAGTGGTTATTACTGAACAATGTCCTGCCCTGAACAATCTGTTGCTCAGTCTACCTCTTTTCTTTGGAAAGAAAGAGTTTCTTTTATCAGTCAGGTATCTGGGTGGCATTTTGGATTTCAAGATTCCTTAGTTCATTTACCCAGATAAGTCTATCCCTGATGATTGGACGCATTACAGACAAAAGTAGAAGGAAGCAACAGAGGATGAGATGGTTGGGTAGCATCACCAACTCAATGGACATGAGTCTGAGCAAACACCTGGAGACAGTGAAGGACAGAGAAGCCTGGCATGCTAAATGCATTAGCAAAGAAGGCAGAGATGAGTTAGTGATTGAACAAATTCAACCCAGATCTGAATTCCACTTCTACCATATCAGGGTTCTAATTTCGACACAACTGCACATTTAGTGCCTTTGCAAAAACAATATTTTTATAATTCATATTCTTCACTTTACTTTCAACAGAATCATCTTCCTGAGGTTCTCCTCTGAAGACATGGTAGGGTTTTCTGTAGAGATCATCTGCGAGCCCTCTGCATTTCAGAGCATGATTAAAGTTTACATTTAACTGCACTGTACCTGTCATATTCTTTCTGCAAAACTTCAAATGCCATCAGCAAAAGTCCCAGCACATCTTGAGATCACAGCTTTTAGGGAAGCAGAACTTGATACCTCATATGGTCACCTTCTACTTCTATCTCGTCTATGTTAAATACAAAAGTGAAGTGAAATCGCTCAGTCGTGTCCAACTCCATGGACTGTAGTCTACCAGCTCCTCTGTCCATGGGATTTTCCAGGCAAGAATAATGGAGTGGGTTGCCATGTCCTTCTCCAGGGCATCTTCCCAGCCCAGGGATTGAACCCAGGTCTCCTGCATTGTGAGCAGATGCTTTACCATCTGGGCCAACAGGAAGCCCTATGTTAAACACAAACGAAAGTTTTAATAATATGCCACCACTGTCTACCACTGTCTTTCAACAGCCTTTTATCAATCCTAATGGGCCAACCATCATCCTCCTATTGTCATACAGCCCACTCCAAAGTACCACCCTAAAGACTGTTTGTAATCCCAGACTCACCCTCTTGGCGTTTAATCCCCAGAATACAGAGTTCAAGTCAAGTGTGTGCGTGCTTAGTCACTCGGTCATGTTTGACTCTTTTGTGACCTCATGGACAGTAGCCCACCAGGCTTCTCTGTCTATGGGATTTACCAGGCAAGAATACTGGAGAGAGTTCCATTTCCTGCTTCAAGGGATCTTCCCAACCCAGGGATCAAACCTGAGTCTCTTGCAGCTCCTGCATTGGCAGGCAGATTCTTTAATACTGTGCCACCTGGGAAGTTCAAGGCAAATATTTTAGGGCTAAGGTTGTGCTGGGTGAATTCTAAAGAAGCTGCCAAAGAAGACATATGGATGGCTAACAAACACATGAAAAGATGCTCAACATCGCTCATTATCAGAGAAATGCAAATCAAGACCACAGTGAGGTACCATTTCACACCAGTCAGAATGGCTGTGATCCAAAAGTCTACAAGTGATAAATGCTGGAGAGGATGTGGAGAGAAGGGAACCCTCTTACACTGTTGGTGGGAATGCAAACTAGTACAGCCATTATGGAAACCAGTGTGGAGATTCCTTAAAAAATTGCAAATAGAACTGCCTTATGACCCAGCAATCCCACTGCTGGGCATACATACTGAGGAAACCAGAATTGAAAGAGACGCATGTACCTCAATGTTCATTGCAGCATTGTTTATAGTAGCCAAGACATGGAAACAACCTAGATGTCCATCAACAGATGAATGGATAAGAAAGCTGTGGTACATATACACAATGGAGTATTACTCAGCCCTTAAAAAGAATAAATTTGAATCAGTTCTAATGAGATGGATGAAATTGGAGACAATTATACAGAGTGAAGTAAGCCAGAAAGAAAAACACCAATACAGTATACTGACACATGTATATGGAATTTAGAAAGATAGTAATGATGACCCTGTATGTGAGACAACAAAAGAGACACAGAGGTATAGAATGGACTTTTGCCCTCTGAGGGAGAGGGAGAGGGTGGGATGATTTGGGAGAATGGCACAGAAACATGTATCCTATCATATAAGAAATGAAGCACCAGTCTATGTTCAATGCAGGATACAGGATGCTTGGGGCTGGTGCACGGGATGATCCAGGGAGATGATATGGGGTGGGAGGTGGGAGGGGGCTTCGGCATTGGGAGATCGTGGACACCTGTGGCTGATTCATGTCAATGTATGGCAAAACCAATACAGTATTGTAACGTAGAATATTAAAATAATAATAAAAAAGAAGTTGCAGTGAAGGAAAAAAGGAAGCAAAGGAGGGAAGAAGGAAGAGCAGATGGAAAAAAAAAGTTTATGAAGCTCCTCCCAGATTCTCTCTTTCTCTTTCTCTATCACATACAACACACAACACACACACACACACACACACACACACACACACACACACACACACACAGAGCTATTTTCTAATTGTGGAAAGTTGAAATTTTGGTCTCCGTTCTTCACTGTATTCCTATGTATCCATTCTCTTTGCTTTACAGCTATGCAGTTTGCACTGATGGCAAACTGTGTTTTCTCCATACTGACTGTGTGTTTGAATGTGTGTTTTCCTTACATGGGGATATTAACAGGCACGAAACCAGCAGACACACACGTGCTATGGGATGTTCCTGTGTGCTCAGCCTCTTCTCTCACATATCTGACTCCTCTGGTCCCAAAGGGATGAGACCAATGTTGATGAGGCTGGGGTCCAACCTAGAGCTTAGAGTCTGATGCAGCTGAGGTCAGCTAGATCACTAAAGCCAGGCTGCCCTGCATATGTCTGCATGGAAATTAAATGTGGTTGTAAAGTGCTGAGTTTGAGGTGACTGGACACACAGCATCACTGTGGTTGCAGCTGACCACCGACATCTGAGGCCCTGTGGGGCATTTCCATCAAAGCAGTAGAAACTATCCAATTCCAGACTATTTACTGAGAGAATATGGAGTTTATCTGCTTTTCGTGCTATCCCCCAAATCCCACTGGGAAAATCTGTCTGAGAACTTCTGCTCTACCTCCTTTCTTTGGAGGCTAACAGTTGTGTTAGCCAGGTCCTCAGAGCTCAATCTACCAAAGGCAGCTTCACCCTATCCTGTCCAGCATGGGCAGGGGCTGGGATTTCCAGCCATAAGAACTCTGTGAGCCCTCACTCCAGCCCCTTGGCCTGGATGCACGGAACTGGCCAAGATTAAAGGAGGGTAAGTTACTCCAATGTAATCTGAGATAATATTGAAATACAAACCATGCATGGTGTGGATAAGTTTCAGCCACTGAAGACTGAAACTAAGAATGTGCAAATTTGCTATCTTTTGTAGCATAACTTCTTCCTTTCAAGGTAAATTATACAAAAACCCAAAGGCAATTGAAATCATTGTAAGTTAAATCTGACATTGACCCAACTGATTTTATGAGTATATTTAACTTAGAAAACAAACTTATGGTCACCAAAATGGAAAGGTAGGGGAAGGATAAATTAGGAGTTTAGGATTAATGTATACACACTACTATAATAAGATAGATAACCAACAAGGACCTACTGTATGGCACAGGGATCTCTATTCAGCACTCTGCAATAATCCATTTGGGAAAAGAATCTGAAAGAGAATAGACATATGTATGAAATAAAAGTGTTAGTCACTCAGTCATCTCTGACTCTATGAGACCCCATGGAATGTAACCCACCAGTCTCCTCCATCCATGGGAGTTTCCAGGCAAGAATATTGTACTGGGTCGCCATTTCCTCCTCTAGGGGTTCTTGCTGACCCAGGGATCAAACACTGGTCTCTTGGATTGCAGGCAGATTCTTTACCATCTGAGCCACCAGAGAAACCCATATACATATACATGTATAACAAAATCACTTTGCTACATACCTGAAACTAACACAACTTTGTAAATCAAGTATACTCCAAAAAATAGTTAATGAAGAAAACATAAATAATTTATCAGACTTTAGGTCTGATTCTGATTGTTCATTTCCATAGGAACAGTTTAAGAAATTACAAAAAGTGCTCCATATACACAGGCACATGTAATTTTCAACCCCACCTAATACACACATACACACCACAGAGGAATGAAAGAGCAATGACATATGTGATTTTAGACATGACTGGAATTTACATTCAGACATACATACATATAGGGCTTCCTGTCGGCTCAGCGGTAAACAATCTGCCTGTCAATGAAGCCACTGGTTCAGTCCCTGGGTCAGGAAGATCCCCTGGAGAGGGACAGTGCAACCCACTCTAGTATTCTTGCCTGGAGAATTTCATGGACAGAGTAGTCTGGTGGACTGCAGCCTGGGCTGGGGTCCAGAAGAGTGGGGCATGACTTAAGCACAAAACAGCAGTACATACAAAGGAAGCAAAGGAAGCTTTGATATTCTAATAGACAAAGAGCTTAGCTTGCCAAAGTCTCAAGGTCATGATGTTACAATGGGAATAATGCAATACTTTTCATAAGAATGCTAGGACAATGTCTTCTCATGAGTACATTCCATCATGTAATAGAGAAAGAAGATGGGAAAGTCCTCAGTGGCCTCATAATGGAAGGGCTAGCAAACAACTAGCTATCTACAATAAATAACACCAAAATGCTTTGGTATCTGACAGGTAAGGATATTATGAGATAAGAAAGAAGGATAAAAAGAAGGAAAACCTAAGGATCTTGTGAATAGAAAAAAAAATTGCAGTAAAATTAAAATATGAAAGTACAATGCTGAGTAATGAAAGTGCTGGCACGGTGATATTGAAACAGTTTTAACTCCAGCAGACTTGAAATATGTTTCTCAGGATATTACATTGCATACATATATTCCTCAAAATTTTAAATAAGATACAGACACATCCACAACCTGACAAGCACAATTCTGACCCCTCTCACAGACAGTGTGCCCTTGTGAGAAATAGCAACAAGGATTCTTTCTTGCAGACTGGCTTAACTAATGAATGGAATAATAATAATAAAAAAAAAGACAGATTAGTATGCAGTGTGTGGAATTTCAACCTAGGAGAGTAACTTATGATCATATATCTGAGTTCCTATTCTTTCCTTCATCTGCTAAAAATAATATTCAGCTTGATCTTGTCATCATACCAGACTGGGAAAGAAAGAATTAAGCTAATTATTTAAATCTAGTTACAATGTTTATCAACTGATGTTAAATTGCACTTCATCCACCAAGTTGCTATTTATTAATCAATTGTGTATAGTGCAATAAGATAGTTTTCCTGGAAAACAAATCTTGCTAAGTATTAATTTATAATCTCAGGTTTTTCTCATTGGTTTTTCACTCAAAAACTTTGGATTTAATGACTTCAAATAAGTTTCCAGTAATTAAAAAAAAAAAAAGAACACAAATGAGAACAAGTAAACTATAATTGTAATATATTACTTATATATTTAAAAACACATTTTAAAAGAGCATCCAAGAAGACAAATCCTGAATGATCCATTAATATGTGAAATCTAAAAAGGCAAAATGTAATGAAAACAAGCTCATACATGGAGAAGAGACTGGTAGTTTCAAAAGTGGGAGGTTAGGAATGAGCAAAATGGGTGGAGAGTGTCAAAAGATACAAACTTCCATTTATAAAATAAAGAGGTCATAGGGATGTAATGTATAGCACGCTGACTACAGTTTATAATACTGTACTGTATATTTGAAAGTTGTTACGAGAGTTAGATCTTAAAAGTTATCATCACAAGGAAAATATTCTAACTATATATGGTGATGGACACTGACAATGTGGATCATTTCACAACATGTGCACATATCAAATCATTCATTATGTTGTATAGCTGAAACTAATGTCATATTATATGTCAATTATATCCCAATTTTAATAAAAGTGTTCTGTATGGGATGATTTTTCTTTGTATCTTAGGTTTGCATTAGTTTAAAACACTTAGAAAATGGAAAATTTAGGATTTTGAATTAAATTGCCAATTCCCTTGGTACTTTTTATTTTGAGCGTCAGTTAATTTCATTTCAGGAACAAATGTGTTATGTATTTGTATGTTTGTCTGTTGGGGAGTGTGTATAGACATGCTTTACTTTGAAATCATGAATATTTATGTCTTTGATCTGATTTTTGGCAGATGGTGTCCTTCAGTCTCTCTTCACATAGAAGTTGACATTCAAGATGTGCAAATTATTTGGTATCCCTCAGACTCAGTCGCCTTATAAATACAATTTAAATATATTATTTGTTGAAGAACAATTTAGAGGTTTGTGGAGATAACAAAACAAAAAGTGGTCACAGTCTAAAAGTTAATTTGTTATATCTACTTTTTTTCTTTCTAGGACAATACACTGCAACAGATTATTTTCCATCTCTTTCTTCCTCTCTCAGGGCTTGTTTGGCTGGGCTGGCTCTTAGCTGCAACACATGGGCTTTTAGCTGATGTATGTGAACTCTTAGTTGTGGCATATGGGCTCTGGTTTCCTGACTAGGGATCAAACCCCAACCCCCCTGCATTGGGAGTCAGCTACTGGAATGCCAAGGAAGTCCCCCTCTTTTCCATTTCTACTTTCAGTTCACTGTATTAGAAAACCCAGCCTCTTTACATAACAAGAATGCAACCAATAAATAGAAACACTAACAATATTATATCATTGCACTGTTTATATATTCATAAATGCACTGTACTATTTCTGTGACTATTATTGGTTATTCTATAAACATCCTTTAACATGAATAGAATTATATTTTGAACATGTCCTTCCACTCTGAGGTGGTAATAGTAAGGAAAGAAAATATTTTTCAACATTTTTGCATGATTCATGATGTAGGAAATCAGGGCTCAAGTGTCTTCTAGCCATCAATTTTTGGCTGGAATTCAGAATGAAAATGAACAGAGCAAAGAGCTTTCAGGCAGCCAGGTACAGACTACAAATTCCATGGTCAATGGCTGATGATGTGTCTTTGTTATAACACAGTGCATCAGAAAGTAGGAGAGATGTTTCCGAAGCTGACCGCAGAATTAGCATTTATTTATTTCTGGAAAGTTTTCAAAGTCAAGTTATTAGACTTAATTGGGAAAAATGCTTTCTAATGATTTTATGTTTGCTCTGCTTCATTCTGTAATCCAAGGCCATATTTGCCTGTTACTCCAGATATTTCTTGACTTCCTACTTTTGCATTCCATCCCCTGTAATGAAAAGGACATCTTTTGGGGTGTTAGTTCTAGAACATCTTGTAGGTCTTCATAGAACCACTCAACTTCAGCTGCTTCAGCATTGCTGGTCAGGGCACTGACTTGGATTACTCTGATACTGAATGGTTTGCTTTGGAAATGAACATTCTATTGCTTTTGAGATTGCATCCAAGTACTGCATTTCAAACTCTTTTGCTGACTACAATGGCTATTCCATTTCTTCTAAGGGATTCTTGCCTACGGTAGTAAATATAATGGTCATCTGAGTTAAATTCACCCATTCCAGTCCATTTTAGTTTGCTGTTTCCTAAAATGTCAAAGTTCACTTTTGCCGTCTGCTGTTTGACCACTTCCAATTTACCTTGATTCATGGACCTGACATTCCAGGCTCCTATGCAATATTCCTGTTACAGCATGGACTTTATTTTCATCATCAGTCACATCCACAACTGGGTGTCATTTTTGCTTTGGCTCTATCTCCTCATTCTTTCTGGAGTTATTTCTCCACTGATCTCTAGTAACATATTGGGCACCTACTGACCTGGGGAGTTCATCTTTCATTGTCCTATCTTTTTGCCTTTTCACACTGTTGACAGGGTTCTCAAGGCAAGAATACTGAAGTGGTTAGCCATTCCTTTCTCCACTGAATAATATTTTGTCAGAACTCTCCACCATGACCGTCCATCTTGGGTGGCCCAACAAGGCATGGCTTATAGTTTCATTGAGTTAGACAAAGCTGTAGTCCATGTGATCAGATTGGTTATTTTTCTGTGACTGTGGTTTTCAGTGTATCTGCCCTCTGAAGAAGGATAAGAGGCTTATGGAATCTTCTTGATAGGAGAAACTGCTTGAGGGGGAAAATGGAAACTGGTTTCCATATAGAAAACTTTATTTTTTACAACCATTGAACATGACTTAATTCTCACATATTTCCTATAGTGAAGCAGACACATAACTTTTTTAAAAATTTTTTTCATTTTATTTTATTTTATTAATTTTGATTTTACTTTATTCTACTTTACAATACTGTATTGGTTTTACCATACATTGACATGAATCAGCCACAGGTGTACACGAGCTCCCAATTCTGAAACCCCCTCCCATTTCATCTCTCTGGATCATCCCTGTGCACCAGCTCCAAGCATCCTGTATCCTGTATCAAACATAGACTGGCACTTCATTTCTTTGTTTCAATGCCATTCTCCCAAATCATCCCACCCTCTCCCTCTCCCTCAGAGGCCAAAAGTCTGTTCTATACATCTGTGTCTCTTTTGTTGTCTCACATACAGGGCCTGACTGTTGAGACTCCCTGGACAGCAGTACCCCAGGCCTCCCTGTCTTCACCAACTTCCAGAACTTGCTTAAACTCATGTCTATTCAGATGGTGATGCCATCTAACCATCTCACCTTCTGTTGTCCCCTTCTTCTGCCTTCAGTCTTTCACAGCACCATGGTCTTTTCCAGTGAATCAGTTCTTCATATCAAGTGGCCAAAATATTGGAGCATATATTCCTAAATATATTCCTATATAATAAGAACTCCTATTCCTGTTATATTCCTATATAATTTCTATATATTTTTATATAATATTTCTATACATTATATATAAATATATATAAATATTTATAAAAATTTCTATATAATATTCCTATATAGTAGGAATTCTTATCCTATATAATAGGAAGTGTTATATATTTATATTCCTATATAATAGGAATTCCTATATAAAATATATATATTCTTATACAATATATTGCTCATTTAATTAAAAAGCATTCAAATTAAACTATAAATTATGCATAGCATTAAAATTATTATAGCCTATCCAATTTTGCAAATTGGTAAAACTGTAGAAGGTTGTAAAATATAAATTGCTATTTAAAATCTTAGAAAATAACTTGAAGTGGTTTAATATGATTAACAATTGATGGTGGTGGTGGTGGTTATGTAGTCACTCAGTCATGTCTGACGCTTTGTGATCATGTGGCCTATAGCCCTGCAGGTTCCTTTGTAGGTAGATTAGAAAGTTAGAGAAATCCTACCTGTCATAATTAATAAATATCTATCATAATTTGGTTACTTCCTAAAATTATATCTCTGAATCAGTGCATTAAATTGACACATATATTGAATGCTTAACATTTCATGTTGCAGAAATTTCCAAATTACAGCTGACTGCTTAAAATAGTCCTAAATTTTCTAGTCTTTTTACACTACAGAAATTCTCTTACAAACAAGCTTTAGGAAACATAGGGAAAATATATGCATTTCCTCAAGCCAGTCAAAGTCATGAACAGTTAGATAAAAGAAAAATTGTAACTGGAAGGCACAATCGGCATACCTTTGGCAAAGCATTCCTTAAATATGTGAAAAGCGTGTATTTAGAGACATTGTTAGCAAAACAAAAGCATCTGTACAAGTACTTATCCAAACAAGAATCTGGACATTTTAAAGAAATGCAATGGATAAGCTGTAGATACTTTAAGATATTAGTAAATCATATGATATGTGACCTATTGACTCAGCAATTATAACCTGTAATTTTCTAGTATAAGAAAGTCATCTATTATATAATAGAGTAAGGTTTTCTGCTAAATTCAAATCAACACTTGCTAGCAAACTGTTGCATTGTTGGGAAATGGTCTTCTAATGTCTGTTTGAAAAGCCAGAGAACTTGAAAAGGAAATTCTGATCTGGTCTGGGGTGCCAGAGGATGACCAATTAACTGAGTTCTCTGGATGCTCTATCCAGCAACATTTATAATATTCTTAAATATCCTGTCAGAATGGTCATTATCAAAAAATTTTGAAACAATAAATGCTGGAGAGGGTATGGGGAAAAGGGAGCCCTCTTGCACTGTTGGTAGGAATGTGGATTGGTGCACCCACTATGGAAAGCAGAATGAAGATTCCTTGAAGAACTAGGAATAAAACTACCATATGACCCAGCAATCCCACTATTGGGCATATATTCTGAGAAAATCATAACTGAAAAGGACACAGGTACCTCAGTGTTCACTGAAGCACTATTTACAATAAGCCAAGACATGGAAATAATCTAGATGTCTATAAAGAGATGGATAGATAAAGAAGTGTGGTACATATATAAAATGGAATATTACTCTGCCATGAAAAGAACGCACTTCAATCACTTCTAATGAGGTGGAAGAACCTAAAGCCTACTATACAGAGTGAAGTAAGTCAAAGAAAAACAAATATTGTATATTAATACTTATGTATTGCATCTAAAAGATGGTAGTGATGAACTTATTTGCAGGGCAGGAATAGAGACACAGATACAGAGAGCAGAGTTGTGAACACAGTGGGGGAAAGAGTGGGTGGGGTGAATTGAGAAAGTATCCTTAACGCATATAAATTACCATATGTGAAATAGACAGCTGGAGGGAATTTGTTGTATGATGCAGTGAGATAAACACCCAGTGTTCTGTGACAACCTAGAGGGGGAGATGAGGTAGAAAGTGGGAAGGACGTTTAAGGGGAAGGCATATATGTATATCTATGGCTGATTTGTGGTGACATATGACAGAAACCAAAACAATATTGTAAGCAACTCTCCTCCAATTAAAAATAATAAATTAATAAAAAGAAAGGGGCTTTTTTAATGGGGGGGTGGCTGGATTCTAGGCTCTTCTACTATAACAATGTCACACAGCCTATAAGTAACTTAGACCAACGACTACTAAGAAGGCCAAGTGAGTTTAAATAAAAAATGAGAAAGTTGAAAAGAACAATAGCCAAGAAATGAGTAACCAGGCAAACAAACTTTGTGAGTGTCTGGCTTTAAGTGCATTCTGAAAAATTTTAAATAACTAGTTATAAAAGTAGTTGCTGGAAGGGAGCTCTAAATGGTCACATCCCTCAATTAACATTAGATAATCCTAGAGGATTAGAAATCAGGAAAGCCCAGTTCTCGGGATCTTTTGACACCATCATCAAAAGAGAACACACAGTTGTTAGGCAAATCTTTCAGGTGACAGCAACAAGAACAACCTGCCAGCATATGACATATGCTAACTCTGCAAGCACTGTGTGTGCGGATCCACACGTTCCTACTAGTGCTCTCAGACAAAATAAGACATGGAGGAAACAGGGACAAGTGTCAGGAAGTCTTGTTATTTTAGGGTATTGCTGCCTCAAATCGTGGGCTTTCCAAACATGTCAGATGCTATTCCTTCCACTATGAATATTGGTAATAATTATGCTGACCTTCAAATTCTCTTAGTTTGTAAACAGCAAGTTTAGAAAACCTCAGCTTGATGACACTGAATCTAAATAAAACAATCACCACACTCTGCAAATGTAACTGTAAAAAAGTATCCAAACCTGATTCTCATTTTATATCGAACTGGAGATAGAGCTCCCAAACCTACTTTGTATGGAATCCTGGAGACAACAGCTCAAAAAGGGTTGAAGGGGATCAATACAATATTCAAAACAGGCAGAACATGGAAGTTACCTAAATGCCCTTCAAATGAGGAATGGATAAACAAGATGTAATACACATATACAGTGGAACATTACTCAGCCACTTGTAACAATATAGATGGACCTAGAGATTATCATACTAAGTGAAGTCAGACAGAGAAGACAAATATCATGATGCTTATATGTGGAATCTAAAAAAAAAAAGTTGCAGATAAACTTATCTACAAAATAGACAGTTGCAGATGTAGAAAAAAACCTTTCAGTTGCAGGGCAAAGGATTAAAAGGGAGGAATGATAGACTAGGAGACTGGGATTGACATATACACACTACTATATATAAATACATATAATATATATATTTGCCATCAATTCAGTTCAGTTCAGTCGCTCAGTCATGTCCAACTCTTCGCGACCCCATGAATCGCAGCACACCAGGCCTCCCTGTCCATCACCAACTCCCGGAGTTCACTCAGACTCACGTCCATTGAGTCAGTGATGCCATCCAGCCATCTCATCCTCTGTTGTCCCCTTCTCCTCCTGCCCCCAATCCCTCCCAGCATCAGAGTCTTTTCCAATGAGTCAACTCTTTGCATGAGGTGGCCATATTTGCCATCACTTCAGGGCAAATAGGTGGGGAAACAATGGAAAAAATGAAAAACGTTATTTTCTCAGACTCCAAATCACTGCAGATGGTGACTGCAGCCATGAAATTAAAAGATGCTTGCACCTTGGAAGAAAAAACTATGACAAGCCTAGACAGTGTATTAAAAAGCAGAGACATTAGTTTGCCAACAAAATTCCATATAATCAAAGCTATGGTTTTACCAGTAGTCAAGTATAGATGTGAGTGTTGGACCATAAAGAAGGCTGAGCACTGAAGAATTGAAACTTTTGAACTGTGGTGTTGGAAAAGACTCTTGAGAGTCTCTTAGACAGCAAGGAGGTCAAACCAGTCAATCCTAAAAGTAATCAGTCCTGAATATTAATTGGAAGGACTGATGCTGAAGCTGAAGCTCCAATATTTTGGCTACGTGATGCGAAGAACTGATTCCTTGGAAAAGACTGCGATGCTGGAAAAGATTGAAGGTGGGAGAGGAAGGGGATGACAGAGGATGAGATGGTTGGATGGCATCACTGAATCAATGGACATGAGTTTGAGAAAATTCTGGGAGTTGGTGAGGGACAGAGAAGCATGGCATGCTTCAGTCCATGGTGTTACAAAGAGTTGGACATGACTGAGTGACTAAATTGAACTGATACATAAAATAGATAAGCAAGGGCCTATTGTATAGCACAGAAAACTTTACTCAGTGCTCTACAATTGCCTCTATGGGAAAAAGAATTTGAAAGGAGATACTTGTGTGTATATGTGTGTGTGTGTGTGTGTGTGTGTGTGTGTGTGTGATGTGAGATTCACTTTGCTGTTTACCTGATGGCTCATGGCTCAGTGGGTAAAGGATCTGCCTGGAATGCGGGAGACAAAGGAGATGCTGGTTCAATCCCTAGGTTAGAATGATCCCCTGAAAGAGGAAACGGCAACCCACTCCAGCATTCCTTCCTGAAACCTTCCATGGACAGAGGAGCCTGGCGGGATACAGTCCATGGGGTCTCAAAAGAGCTGGACACAACTGAAACTAACACAACATTATAAATCAACGATACTTCAATAAAAATAAGAGAAAATAAAATCAGAGGTTGTAAAAGCTCTTTTCATCCTTAAATTATACATTCTGACACTTTATGGTGCTTATTGTGCATTTGTATGCAAATTAACGTTGACTCATTTACAATTTCATGATATTTAAGGGCAGACTTAAGTCTAGTATAATTTACTTCATACTGTATCTTTCATCATGGTAGACAAAACTGAGATAGCATTTGATTGTATATGTATAAATGTTGCTTTAAAAAGGTATTATTTAGTGATTTGAGCAAACTTGACAATGACTGTTGAATGGTTCATTACAAAGAAAAGCAGGAATAGTTTTGATTCTCCAAATATTAGTATCAACTTTCTATTTAGTTGAGTCAGTGTTATCATGAATATAAGTAATTTTCAGAATATCATATTGCCAAGATGGTTTAGCAGACTTCCCAGGCACTCATGGTAAAGAATCCATTTGCTAAAGCAGGAGACACAAAGAGATGTGAGTCTGATCTCTGAGTCAGAAAGATCTCCTGGAGGAGAAAATGGCAACCCACTCCAGTATTTTTGACTGAAAAATCCCATAGACAGAGGAGCCTGGCAGGCTATTGTCTGATGGGGTTGCAAAATTTGGACACAGCTGAGCACAGCACAGCACAAGATAGTTAAGAATGAATGAATCAGAATTCCTGCCAATGAATATAAACCTCTCTGTAATACTTGTCAGAAAACTGCTAATCCCAGCTCGTCTCCTAATTCTCTCAGTGACTTTATTAAATTCTCTGTACTGTCTCAATTTTAATTTCCTCAGATGTAACTGGGGGTGGTGTGATCTAATATTTCAAAGTCTATGATTCAGTAAACTTTGCTTTGCTCACCTCTGCCATTCAGCACAAAAAAACTAAATTTAGTAATTATAGAGAATATGACCAGATAGCAAAGTAGAGATTTAATTTCTTGATGTTATTTCAAGGTTAATTTGTAACCTCCAAGGAGTAGGCATACAAGCAGTACAAAATTGTCTTTTTCTTTTCCACTTTTCTTTACTGCTTATTTTACTGATTCAATATATTCTGATTAAAAAAAAAGTCAAGGATTTCTCAGTTTCTTAATCTTACTTTAACTTCCATTACTAACTAAAATGTTTGCATCTTGCAAAAGGAAAGAATATGTAAATACTCATCTGTTGTTTTATTTTTAGTTGATATGCAAAGCAATATTTAGTTTAGAGTATAAGTCAAAGTAATTTGTTGGTCAATTTAAACATATTATATGGTATGTGTTTTTCTTCAACAAGGGTGATTTTGGGAAACACTGGAGATTCAGTTTGATTCAGCATTTCTTTTAGGTTCTAGAAAATTTTACCTATCATACAGAATGGTAAAATTCAAATTAATATTTGATATAAACTGTAATATATTCATATAGAATTAAACATAACATTCACAAGATTCTAAAAACTAAAATAACTGTTAAAAACAATAGTATTGATATCTGAACTTGGTTATTCAGTTGTTGAGCGGTGCCTGCGTCTTTGGAACCCCATCAACTGCAGCACGCAAAGTCTCTCCATCCTCCACCATCTCCTGGAGTTTGTTTGAATTCCTGTCCTTTGACTCACTGATGTCAACCAACCATCTCATCCTCCGTTGCCCCCTTTCTTCTTTTGCCTTCAGTCTTTCCACTCAGCAGAGTCTTTTCCAATGAGTCAACTCTTCACATCAGAAGGCCAAAGTACTTAAGGTTCAGCATCAATCTTTCTAGTGGGCTGATTTCCTTGAAGTTCAGTTAAGTAGCTCAGTCATGTCCAACTCTTTGTGACATCATGGACTGCAGCATGCCAGGCTTCCCTGTCCATCACCAACCCCAAAAGCTTGCTCAAACTCATGTCCATCAAATGGTGATGCCATCCAACCATTTCATCCACGGTAATCACCTTCTCCTCTTGCCTGCAATCTTTGGGTCTTTCTTTCCAATGAGTATTCAGGGCAGACTTCCTTTATGATTGACTAGTTTGATCTCTTTGCAGTCCAAGGGACCCTCAAGAGTTTTCTCAAACACCACAACTCAAAAGCATCAATACTTCGGTGCTCAGGTTTCTTTATAATCCAACTCTCATACATGACTACTGGAAAAGCCATAGCTATAACTACATGGTCCTTTGTTGGCAAAGTAGTGTCTCTGCTTTTTAATATTTGTCTAGGTTTCTCATAACTTTTCTTCCAAGGTGCAAGCTTCTGTTAATTTCATGGCTGGAATCACCATTTGCAATGATTTTGGAGCCCCCCAAAATTAAGTCTCTCACTTTTTCCATTGTTTCCTCATCTATTTGCCATGAAGTTATGGGACCAGATACCATCCTCATTTTTTGAACGCTGAGTTTTAAGCCAGCTTTTTCATTCTCTTCTTTCACTTTCATCAAGAGGCTCTTTAGTTCCTCTTTTCTTTCTGCCATATGGGTAGTGCCATCTGTGTATGTAAGGTTATTGATGTTTCTCATGGCAATCTTGATTCCAGCTTGTGCTTCATCCAGCCTGGCATTTTACACAATGTACTCTGCACATTATTTAAATAAGCAGGGTGAGAATACACATCATCATTGACATACTCCTTTCCCAATTTTGAACTAGTCCATTTTTCTATGTGTGGTTTGAACTATTTCTTCTTGACTTGCATACAGATTTCTGAGGAGGCAGGTAAGATGCTCTGGTATTCCCATCTCTTGAAGAAGTTTCCACAGGTTTGTTTGTTTTTTTTTGTGTGTGTGTGTGTGTGTGTGTGTGATTCACAACAGTCAAAGGATTTAGCATAGTCAATGAAGCAGAAGTAGATGTTTTTCTGGAAATCTACTGCTTTTCCTATGATCCAACGATGTTGCCAATTTGACCTCTCATTCCTTTGTCTTTTCTAAATATAGCTTGAACGTCTGAAAGTTCTCCAGTTCACATATGGCTGAAGCCTAGCTTGGAGATTTTGAGCATTACTTTGCTAGCATGAAGCTGAGACTCCAGTACTTTGACCACCTCATGCAAAGAGTTGACTCATTAAAAAGACTCTGATGCTGTTAGGGATTGGGGGCAGGAGGAGAAGGGGACGACAGACGATAAGATGGCTGGATGGCATCACTGACTTGATGGACGTGAGTCTGAGTGAACTCTGGGAGTTGGTGATGGACAGGGAGGCCTGGTGTGCTGCGATTCATGGGGTCGCAAAGAGTCGGACATGACTGAGCAACTGAACTGAACTGAACTTGCTAGCATGTGAGATGAGTGCTATGATTTGGTAGTTGGAACATTATTTAGCATTGCTTTTTTGAGGATTGGAATGAAAACTGATCTTCTCCAGTCCTGTGGCCACTGCCGAGTTTTCCAAATTTGCTGGCATATTGAGTGCAGCACTTTCATAGCATCACCTTTTATGTTTTGAAATAGCTCAACTTGGAATTCCATCACTTCCACTAGCTTTGTTCATAGTGATGTTACCTAAGGCCCATTTGACTTCACATTCCAGAATGTCTGGCTCTAGGTGATCATTGTGATTATCTGGGTCTTGAAGATCTTTTCTGTATAGTTCTGTATATTTTTGCCACCTTTTGAAAATACTGTCTGTTTCTATTAGGTCCATATCATTTCTGTCCTTTCCTGTGTCCATCTTTGCATGAAATGTTCCCTTGGTATCACTAATTTTCTTGAAGAGATCTCTAGTCTTTCCTATTCTATTGTTTTCCTGTATTTCTTTGTGTTAATCACTGAGGAATGCTGTCTCATCTCTCCTTGCTATTCTTTGCAACACTGCATTCAGATGGATGTATCTTTTCTTTTCTCTTTTCCTTCCTTTAGCGTTTCTTCTTTTCCCAGCTAGTTGTAAAGCCTCCTCAGGCAGCCATTTTCCATTTTTGTATTTCTTTCTGGGGGAATGGTTTTGATCACAGCTTCCTGTTCAATGTTTCTAACTTCCACCAATAAACTTCAAGCACTCTGTCTATCAAATCTAATCCCTTGAATCTATCTGTCACTTCCCTTATATAATCGTTAAGTGATTTGATTTAAGTCATACCTGAATCAGTTCAGTTCAGTTGCTCAGTCGTGTCCAACTCTTTGCGACCCCATGAATTGCAGCACGCCAGGCCTCTCTGTCCATCAACAACTCCCAGATTCACTCAAACTCATATCCATCGAGTCAGTGATGCCATCCAGCCATCTCATCCTCTGTCATCACCTTTTCTTCCTGCCCCCAATCCCTCCCAGCATCAGTCTTTTCCAATGAATCAACTTTTTGCATGAGGTGGCGAAAGTACTGGAGTTTCAGCTTCAGCATCAGTCATTCCAATAAACACCCAGGACTGATTTCCTTTAGAATGGACTGGTTGGATCTCCTTGCAGTCCAAAGGACTTTCAATAGTCTTCTCCAGCACCACAGTTCAAAAGCATCAATTCTTCAGCGCTCAGCTTTCTTCACAGTCCAACTCTCACATCCATAGATGTCCACAGGAAAAACCATAGCCTTGACTAGATGGACATTTGTTGGCAAAGTAATGTCTGCTTTTCAATATGCTATCATACCTGAATAGTCCAGTGGTATTCCCTACTTTCTTCAAGTCTGAATTTTACAATAAGGGTTTTTATTTCCTTTAGCATTGACTGGTTTGATCTCTTTGCAGTCCTAGGGACTCTCAAGAGTCTTCTCCAGCATCACAATTTCAAGGCCTCGATTCTTTTTTGTCCAGCCTTCTTTATGGTCCAGCTGCAGCATCCATATATACATGTTCATGCATGTTCAGTTGTGTCTAACTCTTCACTACTCCATGAACTTGTAGACTTCCAGGCTTCTCTGTCCATGGGATTCTCCAAGCAAGAATACTGGAGTGAGTTGCCATTTCTGCCTTCAGGGGATCTTCCTGACCCAAGAATTGAATCAACATCCCTTGTGTCTTTTACATTAAGGAGGTCAATTCTTTACCACTGCAGTACCTGGGAAGCCCATATCTATACATGACTACTGGAAAAAGCATTGCTTTGACTATATTGACTTATGTCAGTAAAGTGATGTCTTTACTTTTTGATATGGTCTCTAGGTTTGTCATAGCTTTCCTTCCAAGGAACAAGTGTCTTTTAATTTCATGGTTATAGCCACCATTTGCAGTGATTTTGGAGCCCAATAAAATAAAACCTATCACTGGTTCCACTTTTTCTCCTTCTATTTGTCATAAAGTGATGGAACCAGATGTCATGATCTTAGTTTTTTTCAGTGTTGAGTCCTCTCTTACAAGATGCTCAGCATTGCTCAATATTAGAGAAATTCAAATCAAAACTACAATGAGGTTCGTCTCCCAGTAGTCAGAATGTCCATCAACAAGTTTACAAACAATAAATGCTGGAGAGGTTGTGGAGAAAAGGGAACCTTCTTACACTGTTGATGGGAATGCAAATTGATCCAGTCAATATGGAGAACAGTATGGAGATTCATTGAAACACCAGGAATAAAACTACCATATGACCCAGAAATCTGACTACTGGGCACACAACCTGAGGAAACCATAATTGAAAAAGACACATGTACCCCAATTTTCATTGCACATTTCACATGTACCTCAATTTTCCTTGTTGCAGCACAATTTACAATAGCTAGGACATGGAGGCAACTTAGGTGTTCATAGACAGATGAATGCGTAAGGAAGGTGTGCTGCATATTCACAATGCAATATTACTCATCTATCCAAAGGAATGCATTTGAGTCAGTTCTAATGAGATGGCTGAACCTAGAGTCTATTATAAGTGAAGAAAGTCAGAGAGAGAAAAACAATATTGTGTATTAAGACGTATACATGGAATCTAGAAAGATGGCACTGAGGAGCCTCCTTGCAGAGCAGCAAATGAGATACAGACATAAAGATCAGACTTTGGACTCAATGGGGCAGGAGACAAGGCGGGAGATTTGAGAGGATGACACCGAAACCTCTATCACCATATGGAAATAGATGGCCAGGGGGAGCTTGCCGTATGTTGCAGGGAGCCCAAAGCCAGTGCTCTGTGACGACCTAGAGGGGTGGGACGTGGAGAGAGGTGGGAGGGAGGTCCAAGGAGAGGGGACATAGACATACGTGCGACTGATCCATGTGGACATATGGCTGAAATGATCTCAATACTGTAAGGTAATTATCCTCTAATTAACAAAATGAAAACAATAAAACATGTTTGATGTTACATAAAACTGTAGAAAGGAGGGATAATAAGTTTTTCCTTCAAATTTAAAAAAAATGTTGAATGGTTCATTGCAAAAAAAAAAAAAACCTCCAAATTTTAGTATTACTTTTCAATTTATTTCATAGTAAGAAAGGAATAAAATGTAGATACCATTTTCCAATTTTAGTCACAAAATTGATGTATGCTCTGATCTTGGAGGAAAGATTAGTTTTAAATTACATGAAGTCTTGTCTTTCACTTAAACTCTGAATCTTTCCATTTAGGGAGAATACTATGCTTCAAATCTTTTAAGCCCCCTTTATCTATTTTAAACTCTTCCTTTTTTAGAAGCTGCTCTCATTCTTTCAGACCAGTTGGAGAACCACTTAAGGAAGTGAATCAATCTTGTTTTCACCCAGGCTAAAGTTTCAAGTGCCAAAACTATGCTGGCATTCCACAAGGAACCATCAAAACTGCCACCTGAATGCGGGTCAGTATTTACTGTGCTGGGCTTGAGAGAGGGCAGATGTGCTATCATCTCTTTCCTGGCCTGGTAGCTATAAGAGTTTCTACTCAATAATGAGAGAGAAACGTACAGCCTTTCCTTGTAAACCACTGTGACACGGTCCGAAATGGAGCAAAAACTTTGAGCCTGATTTAACCAGGCAAGGTCCCAAAACTCCACTGTTTCAGATCTGTCTTCTAGATGATAGACATTAAGCGTGATTTCATTTGAAGACATTCATGAACAGCAATACCCAGAGTTTCTGACAGCCTCCCATCCTAGTTCTGAGTTTCATCCCTAAGCCAGGTAGCCTGTGTATGAGTCAATGTTAAATCTAGTGTTCACAAAACATAACTATGACTATTTATTTGAGCTTTGCTCCTAAACACACACACAATCTAAGTGTCATTCTTAGAACTCATTTTCATTTTTACAATATGGTAAATTAAAGATAATAATAGAGAAATAATAAAGTAAACAATCATTTGCTTTAGAACTGCTGTGCTTGGTCGTGTCTGACTCTTTTTGCGACCCCACGGACTGTAGCCTGCCAGGCTCCTCTATCCATGGGATTTCCCTGGTAAGAATACTGGAGTGGGTAACCAATACAGTATACTGACACATATATATGGAATTTAGAAAGATAGTAATGATGACCCTGTATGTGAGACAACAAAAGAGACACAGAGGTATAGAATGGACTTTTGGACTCTGAGGGAGACGGAGAGGGTGGGATGATTTGGGAGAATGGCAGTGAAACATGTATACTATCTTGTAAGAAACGAAGCGCCAGTCTATGTTCAATGTAGGATACAGGATGCATGGGGCTGTTGCACAGGATGATTCAGGGAGATGATATGGGGTGGGAGGTGGGAGGGGGCTTCGGCATTGGGAGATCATGGACACCTGTGGCTGATTCATGTCAATGTTTGGCAAAACAAATACAGTATTGTAATGTAGAATAAAGTATTAAAAAATAATAAAAATAAATATTTAAAGATTTAGGCTACCTTTTTTTTCCTATATTTCATTCAAATTTTTTCACATCTTTTTAATGGTCCAAATTATTGACATTTCTAAATTTTATTTCATTTATAGTTTTACCAATATGTATTATATTCGACACAAATTGCTTGATGAGTACTAAATCATACTCATCAAAAAAATTAAAATATGACCTAACAGACTTGAGAATACAGACCAAAACAGCAAGTGTATTTCATTGTCCTATTTAGTCATGAAACAAACTCACCAGATAGATTATCTTCCTGTATATGGGTTTTACTCTGAGAATATACTTGAAGAAAAATGTACAAGATATTTAAAATTTAAAACAAATATTTGTAAGATGACTAATATAGTTTAAAAATCATTTGACATTAAAGTAGACACGTTGCACAAAGTGTGTGACTCTGAAGAGAGTAACTCATTTAAAGAGATCAGAGTCATTACTGTGAAGTATGAGACTGTGTGTCTTTTGTTTTTATTGTTTACTTCTGTGGGACAGAAAACTCACTATGTAATTCACCAAATACACCTTCTCCAGGTCTCCATAAATTCTTGGGGGACACTATTATTTATCAACTTGTCTTCTTTCTACCCTTGACCATTTGTGATTAAGAACATTTGAATCCAAGGTTGGATTATTATTTTTTAATATCACCTGCTTTTATACAACATAATTATTTTCCAGAAACAATCATATTAAATAATATTTCATTTTACAATAAACAGCAATATTAAAATAATAAATTTCAACTTAAAAAACATTATTAGCTTCCAGCGAAATAGTTAAGGCATGATTAAAAATTTTCACTTCCTAAATAAATACTATACCCTGCTGCCTGCTTAGCTGCTCAGTCATGTCCAACTCTTTGTGACCCCATGGACTGTAGCCCACCAGGCTCCTCTGTCCATGGGATTCTGCAGGCACGAATACTGAAGTGGGTTGCCATTTCCTTCTCCAGGGGATCTTCCCGACCCAGGGATTGAACCCAGGTCTGTCTCTTGCATTGCAGGCAGACACTTTACTACTGAGCCCCCAGGGAAGCCCTGCAGATCATACTCTATTTCTTGGCTTTAAATGTTAAGCAGAAAGTTTTCTTTCTGGCTAATTAGATAAAAGTGATAGAAATCAAATGATAAATCAATATTATTTCTTCCCCTTTGCAGTCTTCTGCCTTTTTTAAATTTATCTACTCTTTCAATCCAAGGCTACGTATATCACAGAAGGCAGAAACAGGAATTTCGGTTCTTTCAAAAGAAATGCTAGCGTCTGGTACACATGTCATGTGTGCACGTGTGTGTGTGTGTATGTGTGTGTACATTCAGACACTCAGTCATGTCCGACTCTTTGTGACCCCGTGGACTGTAGCCCACCAGCCTCCTCCGGCCATGGGATTTCCAGGGGATCTTCCCAGCCCGAAGATTAAACATACATCTCTTATATAGCCTGAATTGGCAAGAGGATTATCACTATAACCACCTGGGAAGCCCCATGTTGTGGGTGAGTATATCCCTGGTACAACTGGGGCTTGAATCAACCTCTAGGTAAAATACAGGGCTTACTAAAATAAGAGTTTGTGATTGCATAGCACAGGAAACTCGGCTTGGTGCTCTGTGGTGACCTAGAGGAATGGGGTGGAGGTGGACACTGGGTAGAGGAAGGCTCAGAGGGACGGGGTATATGCATACATTCAGCTTATTTTCACGATGTTGTACAGGAGAAGCTAGAACAACATAGGAAAGCAACTGTATTCCAATAAAAAATATTTCCAAAAGAAGTCTTTGAAAAATGCGCATTCAAAGCTTACACGTGTAATTACATGTGTATAATTAAAAGCTAATGGTAATGTCAGCAAATGTTTAAAACTTAAAATAACAAAAAAGTTTACAGAGCGGAGTATCTTATTTCTGTCAATATTCAGAACTGCATCGCCTTGTGATAGCTGACAGTAGACTGAGTCAGTCAGTTATCTCCTGTTTTTCAGTCCTCTGAGACAACAGGTATCCTGATTGACACTGCAGTTCCCTGCCTCACTCATCTGTGCCACTGCTCACTCTGAGATGAACAAACACGCAAGGAAGTTCAAATAAACGTGACACTCCTCACGGTAAATCATAAACATGTTTTCTAAATATAGCAATGTGTCCTCCTTCACTGGTAACACAAGGTTTTTGTGAGCATTAAATTGTCTTTTATTTGAAAGTCACTTGACAATAACTTTCAAAGGAATTTTCTTGATGCTTTTCACTTTTCTAATCTCTTAATGAATTGAGTAAAAGGAGTAAAAAGAACAGTTTTGCACTGCTGTCCACTTGACAGCTGTTCACTCGACAACCATTCTAAATGCAAAGTTTAAGTGATTTTCTTTAGTGACACTGAGTTAGAGAATAACATAGAAATGTTAAGCATTCATCTACTGCCATATTTAAATTACTACACAATATTTTAATACAATTGTGATTGAAATGACTTTTGGATCTATTACAATCACCTGGGACTGCAGTCTAACGTATGAAACGGGCAACATAGCATGCTTACATCAGAAGATATCAGGATTAAAGACCTAAAACCCCTAAAAGAAAACATACACAGAACACTCTGACATGAGCTGTAGCAATATTTTTTTGCATCTGTCTTCTAAGGCAAGGGAAATAGAGCAAAGATAAACAAATTAGACCTAATTAAGCTTAAAACCTTTTGCACAACAAAGGAAACCATCAACAAAACAAGAAGACAACCTACAGAAATGGAGAAAATATTTGTAAACGGTGTGACTGATAAGGGGTTGATCTCCAAAATACATAAACAGCTCACAAAACTCAATATCAAAATACAATTCAATAAAAAACTACACAGAAGATCTGAATAAACATCTCTCCAAAGAAGATATACAGATAGCCAACAGGCACAGGAAAAGATTCTCTGCATCACTAATCATAAGAAAAGCAAATCAAAACTATAGTGAGATATTACCTCACACTTGCCAAAATGTTTATCTTCAATAAGCACCCAACTAACAAATGTCAGTGAAGATGTGGAAAAAAGGGAACCCTCCTACACTGTTAATGTGAACAGGAAGTTGCTCAGTCATGTCCAACTCTTTGCAACCCCGTGGACTGTAGCCTACCAGGCTTCTCTGTCCATGAGATTGTCCAGGCAATAGTACTGGGGTGGATTGCCATTTCCTTCTCCACCTACACTGTTAATAGGCATGTAAATTGGTGCAGCTACTATGTAAAACAGTATAGAGATTTTTCAAAAAATAAAAAATAAAACTACCATCAGTTCAGTTCAGTTCAGTTCAGTCGCTCAGTCGTGTCCGACTCTGTGACCACATGAATCACAGCACGCCAGGCCTTCCTGTCCATCACCAACTCCCGGAGTTCACTCAAACTCATGTCCATCAAGTTGGTGAAACCATCCAGCCATCTTATTCTCTGTCGCCTCCCTCTCCTCCTACATTTTGGTATACATTTTTAAAAATAAAATTTAAAAACACACTAATTCAAAATATATAACATATGTGTCCCAATGTTCCTTGCAGCACTATTTACAATAGGCAAGGTATGGAAACACCCTAACTCTCCATCAACAGATGAATGGTTAAAAATGATGTGGTGCATATATACAATGAAATACTACTCAGCCATAAAAATAAATAAAATGCTGCCATTTACCACAGCATGAATGCACTTGGAGAGCATTATTCTAAGTGAAATAAGTCAGAGAAAAAAGACAAATATTAAGTAATATAACTCATATGTAGAATTTTAAAAATACAGCCAACTAGTGAATATAACAAAAAAATAAACTGACACACAGACATAGAGAACAAACCAAAGGTTACTAGTGGGGAAAAGAAAAGGGGAGGGGCAATGCAGCAGTAGGAGAGTAAGCGGTAGAAGCTATTAGCTATAAAATAAGCTACAAGGATATACTTTAGAACACAGGGAACACGGCCAATATTTTATAATCACTATAAATGGAATACAAACTTAAAAAATTCTGAATCATGTTGCATATGTGGGGCATATATTGTACATCAAACTGTATTTCAACAAAAAATTAAAAGATATTAATTAAAGCAATACATCTATACATATAAAAATAATAATTACCATATCAATAATACAAAATGAAAATTTAAATGTACCTTAAAATCTATTATTTTAAATTCATTGAATTAACAGATAAAACATTTAAAATTTTAAGTTTTATCTTTAATAAAAAGTGCTTTATAAAATATATTTGAGGTGCTTTGATTTTAAATAAAATACATTTACTTCCATACTCAAATATTTTAGAAAAATAGAAGCCCCAAAATAATGCTCAGTATTTCATACAAATCCAAAGCATCATATATATATATATATATATACACACACACACACTTATATATATAACACTTATATTAGATACTTACAATTGGTTTTCTCAATAATTAGTTTTTCATATGAAAAAGTTATAAAAAGAGAAGTTCTTTGTTAATATTGAAATATCAACTCCTACCTGAATTTCCATCCAGCCCTACAAATTTTACACTTGCCAGCCCCCATAATCCTGTGTACTGATTCTTTAAAATAAATCTCTTTAATATAAAAAAAAACGAGAGAATGAGTTAATAATTTCCTACTGATCTGGCAATTATTTTAAGGATTATTTGTTTGAATTGTTGTCCAGTTACACAGAACAAGCACTTTCTAGAAATAATATTTATTCAGAATGATGACACACAATTTATTGCATATAAATGAAGTTATATTTGAGGACTGTTAATTTCTCATCAGATACAATTCAGTGTAACATAACTTCTCAGTCCCCTGATAACTTTCTGACTTCATAAAGACATATTGTGTATATGACTTTTCGAAAACAATCAAGGATAATATGCTTATAGGAGAGGAATAAAAGTACATAAATTAAGCAGTAGATCAGATGACCATAAATCATTTACACAATTGAGTGCTTATTCAAAATAGTTATAATTATTTTAAAGAAATAGCATTTATATTTCACTTTTAATAATGTTCAAAGTTATTCCTCAAAAGAGAAGAAAAATGAAATAGTGCAAAAAACTTTAAAGGATTCAATTAGAAATTCTTTATGATATGTATAGATACTTGGCAAAAAAAATTGATTTCCTTGTGCCTTCTAAGTAGTCCACATATTTTTTTTTCTGAATACTTTGACATTGTACTTTATAACATACCATTTTAAACGTTGTGAACTAGGTCTTAACATCTGTGCAAATTTCAGAAACATATAATTAAATATAGCTCTAGTTATTTCTGATATCTTATCAGTTCAGTTCCGTTGCTCAGTGGAGTCCGACTCTTTGCGATCCCATGGACCGCAGCACACCAGGCTTCCCTGTCCATCACTAACTCCCAGAGTTTGCTCAAACTCATGTCCATCGAGTCAGTGATGCCATCCAACCATCTCATCCTCTGTCGTTGCCAAAGTAATGTCTCTGCTCTTTAATATCTTTTTAATATCTTTAAAAATACATTTTCTAATACCTTATAGTTCATCTAAATACAATTGGCCTCTGACTGACCAGAAAATGAACAAGCCCAGTGTGATCTATGAAATTATTGTGCAGAAATGAAATGACGTTCTTTTAGTTTGAACATTTTTTGTATTCTAAATCTGTTTGACTCGTGACTGTAAATGAGTGAAAATCACTCACTCATGTCCGACTCTCTGCAATCCCATGGACTTCTCTAGTCCAGAATACTCGAGTGGGTAGCCTTTCCTTTCTCCAGGGTATCTTTCCAACCCAAGGATAGAACCCAGGTCTCTCACATTGCAAGTGGATTCTTCACCAGCTGAGCCACAAGGAAAGCCCAAGAGTATTCCTTCTGCAAAAGATCTTCCTGACACAGGGATCAAACCAAGGTCTCTTGCGTTGCAGGCCTTACCAACTGAGCTATCAGGGAAGCCCATGGCTGTAAACTTATTAGCAAAAATTTTCAACTCAGCCAACCTAGTGTATTTCTTCAATCTTGCCTATCGTCAAGAGAAACAAATTTTATAAATACATACCACACATTTCTCTGCAACTCAGGATTATGTCAACCAGTTTTTAAGATCTTCCTCAATCACAGGTATCTGAAAATATAGAGTCTTCTAGATTTCTTTTTGACTGTGTTCCAAACCAGAAGAATCTATTATATTTCTAACCAAAAGGTACTGTAATCCATTGAAATACAAATATGTGTCTTTTGATAAGTTACAGAGAAGTAAAATATCCTAATAAATATCTGGAAATATAGACATAAAAGGTAACATAGTATTTGAATTTTTATATTGATTAATCTAATTGTTTTTATTTCATTAGTTGACATTTGCTACTTTCTTTTTGCTATTATGAATATTTCCAATCTTCAAACATCTCTAACAGTCAAGAAAGATACATAAATGAATTTTCTTTATCACCTCAGAGGTAAAGACTATCGGTATCTCTTTTATATTCCTCTAGAATGTTGTATATGCAATTTTGTGTAAATCCATAAAAACACATTTTCAAATATAGCATGATTTTCATATGTTGTTTTTCTTAATGATGTGTATTAGAATATTTTCCAAACCATTAAAAAACTCAGAAGTTATCATTCTTTATGACAGCTATGTTGAATTCCATGAATGGATATTTTTCAGACAGATAGTAATCATTTCAGTTCAGTCTCTCAGCTGTGTCTGACTCTTTTAATTATGCAGTAAATATTCTACTATATATGTATTTGCTTACAAGCTTAACTATGCCTCTAGAATAAAAAATTGAAGTAATGACTGAATAAGAGACTACCTTTTATTTAATATTTTTGGGGTCCTGCCAAATGTTCCCTCCGACATTTATCAAGTAATACCCCTAGTCACAGGATTTGTGCATGCCCATCTTGTGTAAATCCACAGTCACTATCCTCTCCTTTATATCTTGGACCTACTCTCTCCAATGCTACCCCTCCAACTCAGTTCGTGTGTTACCCACTGTTCTTTGACACATGAGACACCTTTCCAACTCAAGGTCTTTGCATTTGCTATTTATTCTGTTGTTTCTGAAGTTCAGTTACATTTCCTTTAGCTATTCTTATAATTACTAAATTTCTCATTCCTATAGCAGGTGTTAAGGTCCCGGCTGATATTTAAAACTTCAGTTTTACTTTGTTTTCAACCAGAACCTCAACTGGAAGGGTCCCTTACTAAAAGGTGACCCAAATCTAGTTTTGGAGAGAAAGAGTTCTCTCTGGACCTGAATTCTTGATGGTCTTGCTACGGAACTTTGTTAATTCTACCACTGGACATGGAAGTACAAAGAAGGGCTCAGGTAACACTTGACCTCAGTATCTACTAATAACTTGATTTCTCCTTGGTGATGAGGAACATTAACTCCACCCAGGAGAATAACATCCCAGTCTCCTAATTTGTTTAGTCGTGTGATGTTTGTGGTCTTCCTAATGGCTAGACGTGAAACTGAGCGGCATCCTATGGGGTCTTTTCAGAATAGATACCCCCTATGCCCTCTATCTCCCATCTGTCTGTAGAAAAACTTTAGTCAAATAATAAATTTAATCAGATAAGTGTGAAAATGCAGGATAAAGAAGAAGTCAAGACAAAAAACAATACTTTAGCCATTAAACAAAGTAAGAACTTTTAGTTCCTCCTCAAGGACTATAGATAATATTCTGAGCAATGTCCTTTGAGCTGATTTGCAGATACTGAAATTCCTATTAGGTGGGAGAAGTTAACTGTACATTGCCCACAAGCATGGAGACTCTAGCTGGAACCAGAAAGTTGAGGACGCTGACTCCCACTTAGTTCATCATCAACCAATCAGAGGAATGCCCATGAGCTGACCATGCCCTACTCATTGAGGACTATAAAACGCCTCGACTACCCCTTCCAGGGTAGGTCAAAAAGTCTTGAGCTACCTTCTGTTGTCCTCTTTGCCTGTCAAAGCAATAAAGCTATTCCTTTCTGCCTCACACAAAACTGCCTCTGCATTTGTGCTCAGCACAGGAGAACAGAGGGCAGATTTCAGCAACAGGTGGTGGTTGTTCAGTCACTTAATCATGCCCAACTCTTTGCAGCCTCATGGACTGCAGCATGCCAAGCTTTCCTGTCATTCACCATCTCCTGGAGTTTGTTCAAATTCACGTCCATTAAGTCAGTGATGCTTTGTAACCATTTCATCCTACATTGCCCCCTTCTCTTTCTAATCTCAATCTTTCCCACAGGACATAGTTCCAACTTAACTGATGAAGCTGATTTTCCTTGGCTGGAGTACTCTTTCCAGGGACCTAAGACTTCCAGACAAGCAGAACTCAAACTTCTACAGTTGAGTTGTTAACCTATTGGTGAGAAAAGTCATTTCCACTAATATTCCTTTTTATTTTTTTAACTAATATTTATGCATCCTGGCTTTAGAAAAGATACTAACTGCTATTTCAAGCATACACTGAACCCTGTAAAATTGAGTTCCATGGACTTAAGGTCTTTTCTGAAACCAGTGTCATAATAGAGTCCTTCGCAGGCCGTCCTGCTGGTCTGTTAGTTTAGCAGCTTCTCAGCACGTGTGTGTGCTCAGTCGCGCAGCTGTGCCCGCCTCTTTGTGACCCCATGGACTGCTCTAGCCCAGCAGGCTCCTCAGTCCATGGAGTTTCCTAGGCAAGAATACCGGAGCGGGCTGCCATTTTCTACTCCAGGGGAATCTTTCCAACCCAGGGATCAAATCTGTTGCATCTCAGTATATCTTTTCTGCTAAGAAATGAGTAAAGCATCAGCAGGCAGAATCATATAACTGAGTGGACAATATATTGCATACATCCAGAAGGATTCCACAAAACCGGCAGCCTTATGGATTATTTGGCAAATAGATGCAAATATATGTTTATTATGTTATGTGTTGCTTCCAAAGAGGCTCACCAGGCACTGGTTCTTCAATATGGGTAGATGGTGTGAGGCAGAGTAACCAAGAGTGGATAGTTCCACAATAGATGGGCCACTGCACTGTCAGAAACATTCCTGGGGCTGTGAGCCCCTGAAAATCACCGGGTTTGCTTCCCTGTCCATGGCAGGGATGAGGTACCTTGATACCTAAAGCACTTGCCACTCTCCAATCAGCATACAGTCTCAATAAAATGATCCAGTGTACTCTAATGGGTAATTGAAAATGATCAGTTTCTCCAGATTGTAGCATGGAGAGAAATGCTGTACATCTCAGGAAAAAGTGAAGACAGAAGTAAACTACTATGACTTTTGTTTTTTTTCTCTAAATGTTTATGAAGAAAAAAGCACTTGCCAGGTAAATAGATAAATATCAAGTGCCAGCAGGCTACATCTGGAAGGGCAGTTGAAGATGGACTGTCTGATTAAGTTCAGAATTCAGTTTAGTTCAGTTGCTCAGTCATGTCCGACTCTTTGTGACACCATGGACTGTGGCACGCAGTTCACAAGAGCCCTACAGTCATTCTGAAAATTCTGAATGATTTCCTCACAGGCAAACAGAGACGCTGAACAGTAGGTGGCAAGCATGACCACCACTGCTTTCAAGTCTCTGAAGGTGGCTCGTGTGTACAGTTCTCCCAGAGGCAGAGACCTGCTTTTACAAAGCTAACTTAATAAGGAAGAGATATTCTAGACCTCCAATATATACCTTCACACTTAAGTGCCCTTATCTGGATCAGAGAACCAACATAGCCATTCTACCTGTTTCCAGATATTTCTATTCTTTTGTTTGTTCAGGTACATTCAGCCCTGAAGATGAAACTAGAGAAGCCCATTTCAGCTGATCCACAGCGATGCACTCTGACACAATTTTTGAGTTTAAACACTGTATGCCCTGCTGTGATTCCTGGACCACACTTTTACTTTGGGCATTCAAGAATCTTTATCATTTTAAAGGCAGTGTTCATTAATAAACAATAAATCTGGGCATCGCCTTTACCCCAGAGCACAACTACTCTGTGGCCCTTGCCACACACCCCTGCCAAAGTCCTCTGACTGCCTTTTATCTGTAGAAAGCTTGAGTCAAGGAGTAAGTTTAATCAGAGAAGCAAGAGCATACAGAAACAAAGGAAATCAATCAAAGGAGACCAAATAGCAATAAGGCCGTCATTAAGCGCAGTGAAGGACCTGTGGTTTCCTCTCAAGGGCTATAGATAAGATTCTGAGCCATATCCTGGATGTTGTCGTACAGATACTGAAACACCAGGTGGAGAAGTTAACGACATGATGACCAGATTGTACCCATGACATCAGCTTTCACAATTTCGAGAACTGTCCGCAGAGAAGTGGAAACAAACAAATCCTGGAACTACCTAAAACAACCAAGATGATGCTAATCAGACACTGATGACCGATTTGAAGATAACTGTCAGAGACAACTGTACTGTATACGCATGGACCTGCCTCCTTCTGTCTAAAAGCTCTTGTCCACGATTCTTGGCTGGGTTGGGGTGGGGTGGGCAGTCAGCTTTTGGACAGATGTCAGCCCTCACTTCCCCAGACTGCTAGCACCTGAAATAAAGCAAACTTTTCTTTCCACCAACCTGTCCTGTTTATCAGCTTTTGAGCAGTGAGCAGATAGACCCCACCCTTCCATAACAAGATCATCATAATATACTCTTGTGAGTAGAAAAGAAACTGTTTCCCCTTCAATAAAGACAGTCTTGGTCTGTGAACTGATGTAAAATCTGGAAACATGGTAAGCAACTGAGATCTATTTGGGAAACTCAAATTGGATCTCTATTCACTAGTCTTAGAGTTGTTTTATTTATCTGGTGACATTTTAGTTGGCAGCTAACTTATTTTGTCCCTACTGACATAGACATTAATTAGCTATGCCTGTGATCGGCATGGTAAAGAAACCATCTCCCAGTGGAAGAGACTCAGGTTGGATCCCTAGTTCAGGAATATTCCCTGGACTGGGAAACGCAAATCCACTCCAGTATTCTTGCCTGAAAAACTCCCATAGGCAGAGGAGCCTGGCAGACCATGGGGTTACAAAGAGTTAGACAGGACTGAGCGAATAAACAACAAGTTCTCTCTGTGCATCAAGGCATCCAAATGACCAGCTTCTCTCTGCTGCCCACAGCAGCAATCATCACTTTGTCTTAGGAAGTTAAGTGATGCTGTTGGTCTCTGCCATTCTGGGATCCTCTGGTCTCTATTCAGGTCAGAGAGCCTTTATTCTTGACACCATCTCCCTCTATCATACCCCTGGTGAGCAGAACAGAGCATATCAGGGAGGCTGGAACCTCCTCACTAATGATTCTCAAGGCCTTCTGAAGGGAATGTCCTCTGGGCCCTCTTGTCAGATGCAGTGTGTGAAGCAAGAGTGTGGGTTACACATAATAATCCCACTCTGACATTTATCCCCTTACACCTCCCTTCTCTACATTACACCAGAAACGTGGCATAGCCATAGCAATTTTTTTTTTTAAACCATAAGCCACTATTGAGTACAAATTTCAGTTAGCCAAACAAGTCATCCCTTTGGGGCCATTGGTAGCTGAATGTACAAACATGAAATCCAGCTTATGCTTTGCCATTCAATTTTGTCTCTTTGTGGCCCCATGGACTATAGCCTGCCAGGCTCTTCTGCCCATGAGATTTTTTTTTTCTTCTCTAGGCAAGAATACTGGAGTAGGGTGCCATTTCCTCCTCCCGGGACCTTCCTAACTCAGGGATTGTCTCCTGTGTCTCCCGCATTGCAGATGGCTTCTTTACCTGAGGAACCACTGGGGAAGTCCTATGACCCAGAATGCCTCATAAACATTTCCATATCAATTAATTCAGCTGAATCTGAGGTTCAGTTCTACCCAGTGCCCACTCCTACACATATTCTTCAGGTTTCTGCCGATATAAATTAGCAAAATATTTTAATTATTTTGTTATATAAACTATTTCATGTATCAGGCTTTTACTTACTCTGCAAAATAATACTAGGATATAATCTTGGTTATAAGTCTAATGGGGACAATGAATATTCAAGTCTATTTTGAGGAGAATGGGGATTTCCTTGAAAGAAAATACTCAAAATGTGCTTATGACTATGCTTGGCACAAAGAATATATGAATACACACAAACATGAAAGGGAAATCTGCTTCCAACAAAACATCTTAATTCAAAGGATTAGAGTCAAACTTCTTCCTAACAAATGTACCAAATTTAATATGAAATGACAGGACACTGGATTGAAACAATGTTTTAGAGGGACTTCCCTGGTGGACAAGCGGTTAAGACTTCACCTTCCAAGGCAGGAGACTCCAGTTAAATCCCTGGTCAGGCAGCTAAGATCCCATAAGCCTCGTGGCCAAAAAGACCAAAACATAAAACAAAGGCAATGTTACAACAATTTCAACTAAAGACTTTAAAATAAAGTGATAAAATAATCAATTTTTAAAACCTATGTTTTAAGTCTGCAACGTCTAAAATTACATTAAAAGAAGAAGAAAATGTTCAGCAGGATTAGATCCAGTGGCTACAAGAAATAAAGATTCCATAAACACCAGAGATGCACTCTGAGTCTCTGACTGCGGCTTAAGGTGAGATTTTACAGAACTCGTGCTTGACATGTTCCTCCAGGAACAGCTTCAGTGCCCTGGATGCAGGGCATCACACGCGGTCATCTTTGTAGTCCCAGCCACTCAACTGTCACTCAAGCTGCCTCGTTCCCTCAGGCACTTGTTTCAGTAGAGACTTTATCTCAGTGTTGGCAAGTGATGAAATCTGATTCATCAGATTGCATTGCGTGTCATGGGCCACTAGCATCCTCTTTCACATTTGCAAAGGGATCAGCACTGTGTTCCAACACAAAGTGAAAGTCGCTAAGTCGTGTCCCACTCTTTGCGACTCCGTGGTCTATACAGTCCGTACGATTCTCCAGGCCAGAACATTGGAGTGGGTAGCCTTTCCCTTCTCCAGCGGATCTTCCCAACCCAGGGATCTAACCCAGATCTCCCACATTGCATGTGGATTCTTTACTAGCTGAGCCACGGAGGAAGCCCAAGAATACCAGGGTGGGCAGCCTACTCCTTCTCCAGTGTATCTTCCTGACCAAGTCGCCTGCATTGCAGGCAGATTCTTTACCAACTGAGCTATCAGGGAAGCACAAGGGCAAATCCAAATAAATTCAAGATGCTGTATCTTAGAGTCTGATTCCTAGGATTGCACCTAGCACTGATTTATGTTACTGTTAAGGTCCAGTCCCAGAGCAAAACCATACCAGATTCTTGAACAGAAAATAAATAAATAAAGGGACTATAAGAAAATTCCAACCAGGTTGTTGTTGTTTCATTGCTAAGTCATGTTGGACTCTTTGTGACCCCCATGGACTGTAGACCACCAGGCTCCTCTGTCCATGGAATTCTTGAGGGCCCTCTGTCCATAGAATTCTTCAAGAAAGAACATGTGAGTGAGTTGCCATTTCCTATTCCAGGGGACCTTCCCCACCCAGGGATCAAACCTGGGTTTCCTGCATTGCAGGCAGAGTTTTTACCCTCTGAGCCAACAGAGAAGCCCCACGGATGATGGTAATATATCTTAAAGTTTTGAATGTATCGGTTTTGAATGCAATCAATTTTGAATGTATACAGTAAAGGTTCTCAAACTTTAGGATACAAGTGATGCCAATGCGTCCTAAAGTTGGAGAACCTTTGATATATACATTCAAAACTGATTTTCATGAACATTTATCTCTTTCCCTTCTCTAAAATGTCTTACAAACTTGCACAGATATGATTCAAAAGCAGTAAGGGGATTCAATAAAATTATAATTTTATTTGCATTTACAATTGAAAAGCTATTTACCACATAAAGTATCACATTTCGTTTCTTCCAAATCAGTCCAGGAGAGAAAGAGACAGATAGACAGCAAGAAAAAAATAACAAGAGACAGCCTTAGCCTTACAATGGTTACTTAAGCAAGAGATGATAAACATCCCTTTTTTGGAAAAACATCAGAAATAAGTTTTAAAGTTAATGAGGTGCTCAGATCAGAAATTGCTGCTGGTAAGTCACTTTAGTCGTGTCCAACTCTGTGCGACCCCACAGATGACAGCCCACCAGGCTCCCTCATCCCTGGGATTCTCCAGGCAAGAACACTGGAGTGGGTTGCCATTTCCTTCTCCAATGCATGAAAGTGAAAAGTGAAAGTGAAGTCGCTCAGTCATGTCTGACTTTTCCGACCCCATGGACTGCAGCCTACCAGGCTTCTCTGCCCATGGGATTTTCCAGCCCAGAGTACTGGAGTGGGGTGTCATTGCCTTCTCCACAGATCAGAAATTAAGTACATTTAAAAAAATTTAGCTGTTTTATTATCTGATGCAAAAGATAAGCTTTTTGCAACAATCAGCAACTGCAAGATAAATTAATACACAAAAGCTCAATAGAATAAATACCCCATTGTCTAAGTAATGTCAAAACCCTAGGGCATTTCCATAATACTTTCCTATATCAATATGTTTCATTTAGCAGTACTTTTTGGTGGTGATCAAGACAATATAAAAGGTTGAGCTTTGACTTGGATTTCCATTAATTTTTATGTGTTACAAATTAAAACCAAAACATATCTTTGGGGAAAATTTTACCTTATTGAATGCAAATTTAATGTTTTAAAATAACTCTAATGATGTGCTACTATTTGCACACCTGTGATAATATTAAATTTGGCATTTCAAATATATTATTCAATTACATATTTTATTTAGGACCTCTTCCCCTAAGACATTAAATGGTCATTCTTTTTCATAGACTTTCATTAAAGCATAAGAAACTAAATTTTAGTCTGATTCCAGAATGGCATATAATTACTGTAACTTTTAATGGTTTTGACTTAGAATGTAAGGGTCATGTTAAGTATGTTATAATCCCCAGGCACTTAAAAATTAACAGCCTCATAAATACTTCACAGTGACAAAGCACCTATAAAACTGATGTAAATCTAATATGGATGTCACCATTCTCAAATTTTCTTTTGTATGAGTAGAATTACTCTTTTATCATTACCATAATTTTAGATAACCTTTATACAGAGTTAGTTTATGTTATATTATTATGATTATGAACAAATATATATATATAAACAGAAGCACACAATAGAAACAATTTTTTTTAAACTTCCTTAAAAAATAATCAAACATTTAATATATATGGTCACACACTACCTCAAATAGAGCTGAATATTTTTTTGGAAAAAATTATTAGTAGTTACCTGTTACCTTTAAAGAAAATCAAATCTTTGGGAAGAAATTTGTCTTTTCCAATGAGTCAAATCTTCGCATGAGGTAGCCAAAGTACTGGAGTTTCAGCTTTAGCATCATTTCTTCCAAAGAAATCCTAGGACTGATCTCCGTTGGAATGGACTGGTTGGGACTCTCAAGAGTCTTCTCCAACACCACAGTTCAAAAGCATCAGTTCTTCGGTGCTCAGCTTTCTTCATGTCCAACTCTCACATCCATACATGACCACTGGAAAAACCATAGCCTTGATTAGACGGACCTTTGTTGGCAAAGTAATGTCTCTGCTTTTGAATATGCTGTCTAGGTTGGTCATAACTTTCCTTCCAAGGAGTAAGTGTCTTTTAATTTCATGTCAGCAATCACCATCTGCAGTGATTTTGGAGCCCCCAAAAATAAAGTCTGACACTGTTTTCCACTGTTTCCCCATCTATTTACCATGAAGTGATGGGACCGGATGCCATAATCTTAGTTTTCTGAATGTTGAGTTTTAAGCCAACTTTTTCATTCTCCTCTTTCACTTTCATCAAGAGGCTTTTTAGTTCCTCTTCACTTTCTGTCATAAGGGTGGTGTCATCTGCTTATCTGAGGTTTTTTATATTTTCCCCTGTAATCTTGATTCCAGTGTGTGCTTCTTCCAGCCCAGCGTTTCTCATGATGTACTCTGCATATAAGTTAAATAAGCCGGGTGACAGTATACAGCCTTGACGTACTCCTTTTCCTATTCGGAACCAGTCTATTGTTGCATGTCCAGTTCTTACTGTTCCTTCCTGACCTGCATACAGATTACTCAAGGGTAGAGATTTGTTTAAAGTCACAATTAACATTAAGTGGTTACTATTAGCTGAAAATTATAGGGCTTCAATTCTTTTTTCTATCTTTTAAAACAAAACAGAATTGGTAGGAAGGACAGTTTGCTAGCAGTTTCAAATATTTGATTTAGTTGAGATTCTCAATTAATAATCAACTTTATGAAACTAAGGGGGTCAATTAATATATTTAAACTAAAAATATAGAAATTTAGAAAGATAGTTAATCTGCTTTTAATCTAGATTGGGGACATTTAAAAGAAAAAATTATTTTGCTAATATCCACGTGAAATACAGTCTAACATATTTTGAAAGGATTTACTATTATGTATTTAACATTAATGCCCCCAAACTTAGTTTGATCTTTGATGAATAGAAACAATTCCTTTTCACTCATAGTCTCATCAATTGAAGAGCAAGAGTTGTGCCTTGGAATGACACTTAAAATTAAACTTCTATTTATTTCAAAACATATGTTTTTAAAGTTCTAATTAATATCATCACAGACTCAGGTATAAGAAATTTATCAGAGCATACTGGTAACCCAAGGGAGAAGGGGACAACAGAGGATGAAATGGTTGGAAAGCATCAAGAACTCAATAAACATGAATTTGAGCAAACTCTAGGAGACAGTGAAGGACAAGGGAGGCTGGCATGCTACAACCCATGTGGCCGCCAGTAGTTGGATACCACTTAGCAACTGAACAACAATGAATCGGGAACCAGTTTACCACTCATTATGAAGGACAATATTGCAACATGAAAGAGGAAGAAGTTCAGGAAGCTGGAGGGAAGGTAAGTGCTGAAAACCTTAGGGAAAGCAAAAATATATCCTCAGCCAAATACCAAGTCATCAACACTGGGGGACTTTTAAACAAAACTTTCCGACTTCAAAGTGGTTAATAACTCCCTTAAAGGACTATTCCACCAGGCCCAATGAGGCCACATACTTCCTTTACTTTCAAATGCAAATGTTCACTGTCTGGTTTGGACTTTATGTGGAGGAGGATCAGAGAAAGGAGAAATTCCCTGCATCTCACACGTTCCTTGAGGGCCTTCTCCACATCTAAAGCAGGTCATCTAGCAGACTCAGTTTATGAAAAGGAACTAAATTCCACTGTGGGATGACTCAGAGAAATACATTCTTACTTTGAGATCAAAGAAAGCTTTCTGAATTCTAATTCTGACTAGTCTGTTAAATATAAGTAATTCTACTTCGCTTTCTTCACGTAACTGTATTTCCATGTAATTGTATTTGCCTCTCCTCTGCCACTCATTATATTAATAAACAACTGGGAAAAATATATAATGATAGAAATTAATTATCATGTAGACTAAGGCTCTTTTAATTTGGCCCAGATATTATCCACAATGCAGTTTTTTTTTTTAAGCTTTTTGTAAAATATTTTTGAAACAATCAAGGTAAAAGATCAAATGAACAAATTTAAAAAAATTCATTAACAAATATTCAGGCAAGAAAGAAGAGGAAATAAGAAAGAAGAGGAAAAGAAAAATAATATAAGCAGGATAACTGTCAAAAACAAAATAAGACTGTATATTTAAACCTAGCCTATGGGTTTCTCTGGTGGCTCAGACAGTAAAGAATTTGCCTGCAATAAAGGAGACTTGGTTTTGATCCCTGGGTTGGGAAGATTCCCTGGAGAAGGTAATGTCAGTCTACTCCAGTATTCTTGCCTAGGAAATCCCATTGTCAGAGGAGCCTGGTGGGCTACAGTCCATGGGCTTGCAAAAGGAGGACATGACTGAGCAACTTTCAGTTTCTACCAAAATTCATACAAAATATAAATGGAATCAGTGCTCCAGATGAAAAAAGGAATACTGGATAGACAACATAGCAAAAACAACAATAAGCTGCTTAAAAGAAGCAGAACTAAACACACCACAAAATTAAAAACTTTGCAATGAAATAATGAAGCAAAATAAATCATAGAAACACACCAAAGAGGAAGCTGTGTAGGTTTATTAATAATAATCAAATAGAATTTCTGGGTGACTTCATGATGATATATTGTTCAATTTACTAATATAACTTCATTATATAAACAACAAATGTTGCTAGATTAAATTGTGAAAAGGCAAATTCACAATGATGTGACACCTTTCAATATATCATTTCCCACAACTGATAGATCAGATACTAAAAGCAAATCATTAAGGCCACTGAAAAGTTGGTAACACATTGCAAACTTTTCCTAACCTAAGTGAAAGTGAAAGCCACTCAGTTGTGTCCAATTCTTTGCGACTCCGTTGACTGTCATGGAATTCTCCAGGCCAGAATACTGGAGTGGGTAGCCTTTCCCTTCTCCAGGGATCTTCTTAACCCAGGGATCAAACCCAAGTCTCCCACACTGCAGGTGGATTCCTTACTAGCAGAGCCACCAGGGAAGCCCACGAATACTAGAGTGGGTAAAACACCTAACTCAAGGGACGTATATAAATGACATCTGCAAGAAGCCCCAAAATGCATTATTTTTGCATATATGGAGTCATTACCAAAACTGAACAGACCCTGGGCCATAAAGCTCATCTCAATATGTTAAAAAATAAAATTATACAGGGGATATTATCTGCACTGAAGTTAAAAGTCAATTTAAAAGAAGAAGAAGAAGATATTGGACTTCCCTGGGGGTCTGGTAGTTGCGAATCCACCTGCCAATGAAGGTGATGTGGGTTTGATTTCTGGTCTGGGAGGATCCCACATGCCTTGGAGCAACTTAGCCTGTGAGCCACAGCTACTGAAGCCCACAGGCTGTACAACCCATGCTCTGCAATGAGAGAGACCACTGATATGAGAAGCCCGCAAACCATAACTAGAAATTAGCCTCCACTCACTACATCTAGAGAAAGTCTCATACAGCAACGAAGAACCAGCACAGACAAACTAAAATAAGAAACTATTTAAAAGGAAGAAAATAAAATATTTAACCAAAAAAAGTCAGCTTCAAGGCACCTACTAAACACATATGCTCATATTTTTAAGTATGAACTACAACTTAACATGAATGAAACTTGTAATGGAAATTGAAAAGTATTCTAACTGATTAAAATATATAAACATGGACTCTACATATACATCTTACCATAGTCCTTTCACTTCAAATAGTGAATATTCTTACCTAAGTGGTGGGAGAGGTGGTCCCCCTACTCTCATATCTATTAACAAGAGACTATGGAGAATGTCTCTCAACGACACCCATTTATCTTTTCTATGCCATCTTAGTTTTTGGCAAATTTTCCCTCAAATATCTTAGGCTACTAGCCACTCCATTTAACATGCCCACAGGGCTTGGGATCAACTCCATTCCATGTGCTTCCTACAATATTTCATTCAGGCCACTGCCAACAGGACTTCAAGCTGCAGGATGAGAATACATGGTATCCTGGCCTTACCCATGTTCTTCAGTCCCAGGAGACGATGCAGAGTCACCCACGTGGATGCTGTGCACCCAGTGGGTCTGCGTCACATCTGAGAAAGCCCAGACTCAGAGACCCTCCACCTTCAACAGGCTGGGAGCACCCTTGCATAAGCTCTGCTTAGGAAGGGCTCATTAGCTTCATGATCCTGGACAGCAAATACTAGTTGATGCCCAAGCAGAAGACACTGGTTCCATCTTGCAGGTCTGCTCACCATCCAGAAGTCCTTAAGAAGATATTTCAGAACAAAATCATCAGGTTCACTGCCAGGAAGATGTACAGACACGTGAGAGACAGATCTATTGCTTTTCTTTTTTTAATTAGAAGATAATTGCTCTACAATATTGTTAGTTTTTGCCATACGTCAACATGAATCAGTCATAGGTCTATACATGCCCCCACTGACTGCTGAGCCTCCCTCCCACCTCCCACTCCACCCCACTTCTCTAGTTATAACAGAGTATCATATTTGAGCTCCCTAAGTTATACAGCAAATTCCTACTGGCTATCTATTTTACATATGGTAATGTATGTGTTTCAGTGCTACTCTATCAATTCGACCTCCATCTCAACCCCCACTGTATCTGCAAGTCTGTTCTCTATGTCTGTCTCCTCACTGCCTCCCTGAAGATAGCTTCATTGATACCATCTGTCAAGAAGCTGTACAGGCAGGTGAGAGCTATGGAGATGTGACTCAACATTAGCAAGGTGGCTAGATCTAGATTCATATACAAAAAGCAACTGTGTATTTCATACCAAACAAACAAACAAACAAACAAAAGAACACAGCTGTTCAAACATATTTCCATAAAAAATAATGATTGGCATGCACCTAAAACAAATACATAAAAGTTAAGATGGTTTTAATTTCACAGGGAGATACAGATATATCAGTGGTATAGAATTATCAGTCCTGCAAATCAGTACACACAATTAAACAGGAATACAAGACAAAAGTCACTCAGTCCACCAGGCTCCTCTGTCCATGGGATTCTCCAGGCAAGAATGCTGGAGTGGGTTGCCATTCCCTTCTCCAGGGGATCTTCCTGACCTAGGGACTGAACCCAGGTCTCCTGCATTGCAGGCAGATTCTTTAGCATCTTAGCCACCAGAAAACCCAAAGATAGAAGTGGGTTGCCCAGGTGGTGCTGGTGGTAAAAACTCACCTGCCAATACAGGAGATATAAGAGACATGGGTTTGATCCCTGGGTTGGGAAGATTCCCTGAAGGAGAGAATGGCTGTTGCTGCTGCTGAGTCTCTTCAGTTGTGTCCGACTCTGTGTGACCTGATAGATGGCAGCCCACCAGACTCCCCCACTCCTGAGATTCTCCAGGCAAGAACACTGGAGTGGGTTGCCATTTCCTTCTCCAATGCAGGAAAGTGAAAAGTGAAAGTGAAGTTGCTCAGTTGTGTCCGACTCTTAGTGACCCCATGGACTGCAGCCCACCAGGCTCTTCTGTCCATGGGATTTTCCAGGCAAGAGTGCTGGAGTGGGGTGCCATTGCCTTCTCTGAGAGAATGGCTACCACTCTAGTATTCTTGCCTGGAGAATCTCATGAACAGAGAAGCCTGGAGGGCTACAGTCCATAGAGTCACAAAGAATCAGACGTGACTGAAGGAACCTAGCATGCATATAAAATAGAAGTATCTTTACAAACAAAAATAATAATAAAAAACAATGCTAGGTGGGTTAGACATATCAAATTAACTTTCACACTGGATATGATGAACATTAAGCCCACACACAAACAGGCCTGAACAGCATAAACATAAAATTTCATTATTAGGTAACATGCCTGCACAGAAATATAGTACAGAACATACTGTTGCCCAGACACCTATAGCTAGGTGAGGACTCTCCAACTGGGGTCCATGAAAAGAGATCGTTTCATCACAAATTCTTACAGCATGCCCAATGAAACTAAGCCACATAACACTGCTCAGCAAAGGAAGGGAAGAAGAGCTGGTCTGTGTGCTTCTGTGGTTGCAGAAAATTTCTTTTGACAAAGGCTGTGCTAGAAATACAGAAGGCTGCAGAATGCTGTCTGTAGAAGGGAATCATAGAACTAAACTCAAGTTGTTATTGGTAAATATTGTGTGTAGCATATCACCCCAGCCCCGAGCAGCCTAAAATTAAGACATTTATCTCCCACAGTTTTGGTAGGTCAGGAACCAGGCTATGTGTTAGTTAGCTTCTCTGCTTCAGGGAAGTCACCTCAAGCAAGGCTCAGCTGGGGAAAGTCTGACTGCTGAGTGGGCTCACTGGTTCACCTGGTTGTGGAAGGACACAGGTGCTCAGGGGTTGTGGCTACCTGAAGATGCCCACAGTATGACTCCCAACAAAGCACCTTCCTCTTTAGAGTGAGGAAAGATGGGCTGGATCGCATGGACTGTGAAGAAGTCAAGGGGAAAGGGAGAGGGGAGCAAAGATTGTGCTCAGATCTTCTCTCTCACTGGGGTGAAGGTTTATCCCCAAAGGACTAACTTGCTCCTAATTCCAAGAGACTCAGTCCATCAGTAACTTCTCAGACATCAAGTTGAGTTTTTCAATCAAATCTGAAAGTTGGGGGCATGCCACAAAGTCCCTCAGTCACGTCTGATTCTTTGCAACCCCATGGACTATATAGTCCATAGAATTCTCCAATCCTGTATATTGGAGTGGATAGCCATTCCCTTCTCCTGGGGATATTCCCAACTCAGGGATCAAACCCAGGTCTCCCACATTGCCAGTGGATTCTTTACCAGCAGAGCCACCAGGGAAACACACATACAATGGAATGTTACTCAGCCATTAAAAAGAATGAAGCAGTGCCATTCGCACCAACATGGGTGGACCTGGAGACTGTCATAATTTAGTAAGTCAGTCAGAGAAAGAGAAATATTGAATTACATTGCATATATGCAAAATCTCAAAAAATGATACAAATAAGTTTATTTAAAAACAAACATAAAGTCACTGATGTAGAAAACAAGTTTATAGTTACCAGTGAGGAAAAGAGGGGAGGGAAAAATTAGAAGTTGAGATTGATATGTACATGCTTCTGTATATAAAATAGATAATTAAAGAGGACCTACTGTATACACTAAGCGCGGATGGCTGAGAGAGCCGGGCCAGAGCACTGAGCGTGACCCAGAGGAGCTACCCCATGTCCAAGGTCAGGGGCAGCAGGGAGGAGGCACCCTGCATCTGAGGTCAGGGGTTGCGGCCAGAAGGAACTACCCCGCATCCAAGGCCAGGGGCAGCCAGGGGGAGACACCCTGCAACTGTGTCCGAGGTCAGGGGTTGCCAGAAGAAGCCACCTCACACCCGAGGCCAGGGGCAGTAACCCAGAAGAACCAAACCAAGCTCGAGCCTGAGGCCAGGGGCAGCAGCTTAAAGGAGCCACCCACGCCGGAGGCCAGAGCTGGTGGCCAGGAGGATCAACCCAAAGAGCAGTGGCTGTGCAGGAGCAGGAGGGCCTAGAGGAGCTATCCCACATTAAATGTCAGGAAGGCAGCGGTAAGGAGATACCCCTCATTCAAGGTAAGAAACAGCAGCTGTGCTTTGCTGGTGCAGCCGTGAAAAGATATCCCATGCTCAAGAGAAACCCAAGTAAGATGGTAGGTGTTGCAAGAGGGCATCAGAAGGCAGACACACTGAGACCATACTCACAGAAAACTAGTTAATCTAATCACATTAGGACCACAGCCTTGTCTGACTCAATGAAACCAAGCCATGCCTGTGGGGCAACCCAAGACGGGTGGGTCATGGTAGAGAGGGCTGACAGAATGTGGTCCACTGGAGAAGGGAATGGCAAGCTGCTTCAGTATTCTTGCCTAGAGAACCCCATGAACAGCATGAAGAGGCAAAATGATAGGGTACTGAAAGAACAACTACCCAGGTCATTAGGTGCCCAATATGCTACTGGAGATCAGGGAAGAAAGAACTCCAAAAGAATGAAGGAATGGAGCCAAAGCAAAAGCAATACCCAGTTGTGCATGTGACTGGTGATAGAAGCAAGATCCAATGCTGTAAACAGCAATATTGCATAGGAACCTGGAATGTCAGGTCCATGAATCAAGGCAAATTGGAAGGGGTCAAACAAGAGATGGCAAGGGTGAACGTTGACATTCTAGGAATCAGCAAACTAAAATGGACTGGCATGGGTGAATTTAACTCAGATGACCATTATATCTACTACTGCTGGCAGGAATCCCTCAGAAGAAATGGAGTAACCATGATGGTCAACAAAAGAATCTGAAATGTAGTACTTGGATGCAATCTCAAAAACAACAGAATGATCTCTATTCGTTTCCAAGGCAAACCATTCAATATCACAGTTATCCATGTCTATACCCCAACCAGTAACACTGAAGAAGCCGGAGTTGAACAGTTTTATGAAGACCTACAAGACGTTTTAGAACTAACACCCCAAAAAGATGTCCTTTTCATTATAGGGGACTGGAATACAAAAGTAGGAAGTCAAGAAACACCTGGAGAAACAGGCAAATTTGGCCTTGGAATGCGGAATGAAGCAGGGCAAAGACTAATAGAGTTTTGCCAATAAAATGCACTGGTCATAGCAAACACCCTCTTCCAACAACACAAGAGAAGACTCTACACATGGACATCACCAGATGGTCAACACTGAAATCAGATTGATTATATTCTATGCAGCCAAAGATGGAGAAGCTCTGTACAATCAACAAAAACAAGACCAGGAGCTGACTGTGGCTCAGATCCTGAAATCCTTATTGCCAAATTCAGACTGAAATTGAAGAAAGTAGGGAAAACTGCTAGACCATTCAGGTATGACCTAAATCAAATCCCTTATGATTATACAGCGAAAGTGAGAAATAGATTTAAGGGCCTAGATCTGATTGATAGAGTGCCTGATGAAATATGGAATGAGGTTCTTGACACTGTATGGAGACAGGGATCAAGACCATCTCCATGGAAAAGAAATGCAAAAAGCAAAATGGCTGTCTGGGGAGGCCTTACAAATAGCTGTGAAAAGAAGAGAGGTGAAAAGCCAAGGAGAAAAGGAAAGATATAAACATCTGAATGCAGAGTTCCAAAAAATAGCAAGAAGAGATAAGAAAGCCTTCTTCAGCGATCAATGCAAAGAAATAGAGGAAAACAACAGAATGGGAAAGACTAGAGATCTCTTCAAAAAAATTAGAGATATCAAGGGAACATTTCATGCAAAGATGGGCTCGATGAAGGACAGAAAATGTATGGACCTAACAGAAGCAGAAGATATTAAGAAGAGGTGGCAAGAATACACAGAAGAACTGTACAAAAAAGATCTTCAAGACCCAGATAATCATGATGATGATCACTCATCTAGAGCCAGACATCTTGGAATGTAAAGTCAAGTTGGCCTTAGAAAGCATCACTGCAAAAAAAGCTAGTGGAGGTTATTAAATTCCAGTTGAGCTGTTTCAAATCCTGAAAGATGATGCTGTGAAAGTGCTGCACTCAATATGCCAGCCAATTTGGAACTCAGCAGTGGCCACAGGACTGGAAAAGGTACGTTTTCATTCCAATTCCAAAGAAAGGCAATGCCAAAGAATGCTCAGACTACCGCACAATTGCACTCATCTCACATGCTAGTAAAGTAATGCTCAAAATTCTCCAAGCCAGGCTTCAGCAATACGTGAACCATGAACTTCCTGATGTTCAAGCTGGTTTTAGAAAAGGCAGAGGAACCAGAGATCAAATTGCCAACATCCGCTGGATCATGGAAAAAGCAAGAGAGTTCCAGAAAAACATCTATTTCTACTTTATTGACTATGCCAAAGACTTTGACTGTGTGGATCACAATAAACTGTGGAAAATTCTGAAAGAGATGGGAATACCAGACCACCTGACCTGCCTCTTGAGAAATCTGTATGCAGGTCAGGAAGCAACAATTAGAAGTGGACATGGAACAAGTGGCTGGTTGCAAATAGAAAAGGGAGTGCGTCAAGGCTGTATATTGTCACCCTGCTTATTTAACTTATATGCAGAGTAAATCATGAGAAACGCTGGACTGGAAGAAACACAAGCTGGAATCAAGATAGCCGGGAGAAATATCAATAACCTCAGATATGCAGATGACACCACCCTTATGGCAGAAAGTGAAGAGGAGCTAAAGGGCCTCTTGATGAAGGTGAAATAGGAGAGTGAAAAAGTTGGCTTAAAGCTCAACATTCAGAAAACAAAGATCATGGCATCCGGTTCCATCACTTCATGGGAAATAGATGGGGAAACAGTGTCAGACTTTATTTTGGGGGCTTCAAAATCACTGCAGATGGTGACTGCAGCCATGAAATTAAAAGACGCTTACTCCTTGGAAGAAAAGTTATGACCAACCTAGATAGCATATTCAAAACCAGAGACATTACTTTGCCCACTAAGGTCTATCTAGTCAAGGCTATGGTTTTGCCTGTGGTCATGTATGGATGTGAGGGTTGGACTGAGAAGAAAGGTGAATGCCGAAGAATTGATGCTTTTGAACTGTGATGTTGGAGAAGACTCTTGAGAGTCCCTTGGACTGCAAGGAGATCCAGCCAGTCCATTCTGAAGGAGATCAACCCTGGGATTTCTTTGGAAGGAATGATGCTAAAGCTGAAACTTCAGTACTTTGGCCACCTCATGCGAAGAGTTGACTCATTGGAAAAGACTCTGATGCTGGGAGGGATTGGGGGCAGGAGGAGAAGGGGACAACCGAGGATGAGATGGCTGGATGGCATCACGGCCTTGATGGACGTGAGTCTGAGTGCACTCCGAGAGATGGTGATGAACAGGGAGGCCTGGCGTGCTGCGATTCATGGGGTCGCAAAGAGTTGGACACGACTGAGCGACTGAATTGAACTGAACTGAACTGTATATCACAAGAAACTCTACTCAGTACTCTGTAACAGCCTATATGTGAAAAGAATCTAAAAGAGTGGATATATGTATATTTATAACTGACTCACTTTGCTGGACAGCAGAAATATACAACATTGTAGATAGCTCTTTTCAAGTAAAAAGTAATTTTAATAAAGGCATGCCAAACAAGGAGAAGTAAGGAGCAAACAAACAAAGACAAACAAAAGAGGGAAAAGTAATAAAAAATGAAGGGGAGAGCAGAGGGAGTGCTGAAGTAGCACACCAACTGTCTAGATGCTTATTTGTAGTATCGTACCATAGGTATAATTCCCTCCCCAGATTTTCAGAAGTCCATACTAAGTGGGGAACAAGTTATATGCTTCTGTATACACAGCTCATAAAAGGCAAAGTCAGAAAAAGGTATCATGGTTTCATTTGGTATACTTTGTCACTTCTGGCTCTGACAAAGATAGAAGTTGTCTACGCATAAAATCTATAATAGAATATGGGATTGGCCTTAAAAATGGGATGGGATGGGAGGGAGGTGGGGGGGTTCAGGATGGGGGACACACGTACACCCACGGCTAATTCGTGTCAATGTATGGCAAAAACTACTTCAATATTGTAAAGTAATTAGCCTCTTAAAAATGGATCATAATGGCTTCTAAAGCTGCATGATGGTAATGTAAATAAACATTATGCACACAGCTGCCAGCCCTGCACAATAGCTGCTTTATAAAATCAAATACGACTTCAGCTCTGATGAGTAGCTTATTACTTCAGCTCTTATTCTTAAGAGCCCAGAAATGACAGCAAAGTTGGCCCTGAGGACCGGAGGCTGCAGCCACACTTTCCATATTTAAAATGTAAGCATCATTACTGATATGGAAAACATGTTAATAGTCCCATCCTGTGTGATTGTGACCCAAGCTCACACCACTTCAAGTGAAGTGTGCACTATGAAAAGGAAAGTAAGAAATGGACACTGAAAAAGAAATGTCAAATCAAACATGAAGGCCCTTGATTCTACTGGGGTGACAACTCTCTCTTTCTGCTGCACAAGAAAAGCATTAAGGCTTCATCTCTCAAGTGTCTGTGGGCATCAGTGAGACCAGAGATGTTAGTCCATGGCTGTTGAAAGAAGGAAAATGATGAAAGCCAGAAAGATGTTGAACTCTCTCTCATTTCCCATTCGAACGCTTCTGTTCTCCTCAACACAAAGGTCATCTTATCTTCATCCTGCAAAGCTTCTCAATGAACAACAGAAATTTGCTGCTGTAGTGAATTAAAGCTAAGACTGGATGTGGATTTTGCAAAAGATGAATACATATATTTGCATCCAAATAACTGTGTTTCTTTCATTCTCATGCACATTAAATGTATAGTTAATATTTGTTGTGGCATAATTTCCAGCAGGTATACAGAGTCATTTACTCATCATCCAGAAGTCATGCAAAGATTAAGAAAATCATCAGTAAATATATCAGAAGGAACAAGAATTACAAAGCATATTTAATATCAGGAGATTTTTCTTGTACCATAAGTGCAATTCTAAAAAGTACCATCTGCTTTGCCTGATACACTCAGGTGAATGAGAAGATTCATATGGTTAGTCTTTCTAATGTTCAGGGTTATGATGAAAACAAACTATCATTTCTCACCAAAAAGAAGGTTTGAGCTTGGATAACTATAGGCTCTTGAAAGCTGAGCACCGAAGAATTGGTACTTTTGAACTGTGGTGTTGGAGAAGACTCTTGAGAGTCCCTTGGACTGCAAGGAGATCCAACCAGTCCATCCTAAACATCAGTCCTCAGTGTTCATTGGAAGGACTGTTGCCAAAGCTGAAACTCCAATACTTTGGCCACCTCATGCGAAGAGTTGACTCATTAGAAAAGACCCTGATGCTGGGAGGGATTGGGGGCAGGAGGAGAAGTGGACAACAGAGGATGAGATGGCTGGATGGCATCACCGACTTGATGAACATGAGTTTGGGTAAACTCCAGGAGTTGGTGATGAACAGGGAGGCCTGGAGTGCTGCTATTCATGGGGCCACAAAGAGTCAGACATGACTGAGTGACTGAACTGACTGACTGACTGATGTCATGAATGCTATTTCTCTTTTAATTTCTTTGTTTCTCTTCTATTTTCCATTTTTCTTTGCTCAACTTAATTAGTGGAATTACTTTTTCAAGAGAAAACACGTTGTTACTGAGATATACCTGCATGATTGCTAAGTTTCAGTCATGTCCAACTCTTTGTGAAGCCATGGGCTGTAGCCCATCAGGATCCTCTGTCCATGGGATTCTCCAGGCACAAATACTGGAGTGGGTTGCAATGACGTCCTCTAGGGAATCTTCCCAACCTGGGGGATAGACCTTGTGTCTCTTGCAGTTTCTGCATTACAAGTGAATTATTTAGTGCTGAGCCACCAGGGAAGCCCCATGTTATATTTGACATACACATGATGTGGGTTTAAGCTGTACAATATGTTGAGTTGATAAATTTGTGTATTACAATGTGATTATCACCTTAGCATTTGTTAGCATCAATATTTCACATAATTATCACTGCACTATTTTGTAGTGGAAAACTGTACAAACTAGCTTCTTAGTAACTTTGATGCCTTTAATAGGGTATCATTGACTATAATCACTCTGCTGTACAATAGATCATCAAAACTTGTTCATCTTTTAGTTGAGAGTTAGAGCTCAGTTCTGAGAGAGATGGGAATAACAGACCACCTAACCTGCCTCTTGAGAAATCTGTATGCAGGTCAGGAAGCAACAATTAGAACTGGACATGGAACAACAGACTGGTTCCAAATAGGAAAAGGAGTGCATCAAGGCTGTATATTGTCACCCTGCTTATTTAACTTATATGGAGATTACATCATGAGAAACGGTGGACTGGAAGAAGCACAAGCTGGAATCAAGACTGCTGGGAGAAATATCAATAACCTCAGATATGCAGATGACACCACCCTTATGGCAGAAAGTGAAGAGGAGCTAAAAAGCCTCTTGATGAAAGTAAAAGAGGAGAGTGAAAAAGTTAGCTTAAAGCTCAACATTCAGAAAACGAAGATCATGGCATCTGGTCCCATCACTTCATGGCAAATAGATGGAGAAACAGTGGAAACAGTGTCAGACTTTATTTTTGGGAGCTCCAAAATCACTGCAAATGGTTAATGCAGCCATGAAATTAAAAGACACTCCTTGGAAGAAAAGTTATGACCAACCTTGGTAGCATATTCAAAAGCAGAGACATTACTTTGCCAACTACGGTCCGTCTAGTCAAGGCTATGGTTTTTCCTGTGGTCATGTATGGATGTGAGAGTTGGACTGTGAAGAAGGCTGAGCACTGAAGAATTGATGCTTTTGAACTGTGGTGTTGGAGAAGACTCTTGAGAATCCCTTGGACAGCAAGGAGATCCAACCAGTCCATTCTGAAGGAGATCAGCCCTGGGATTTCTTTGGAAGGAATGATGCTAAAGCTGAAACTCCAGTACTTTGGGCACCTCATGTGAAGAGTTGACTCATTGGAAAAGACTCTGATGCTGGGAGGGATTGGGGGCAGGAGGAGAAGGGGATGACAGAGGATGAGATGGCTGGATGGCATCACTGACTTGATAGATGTGAGTCTGAGTATACTCCGGGAGTTGGTGATGGGCAGGGAGTCCTGGTGTGCTGCAAATCATGGGGTTGCAAAGAGTCGGACATGACTGAGCAACTGAAATGAACTGAACTGAACAGAACAATATCTTCCCAGTTCTCCCACTCCCAGTCCCTGGTAACAACCACTGTACTGAGTTTGACTTTTCTAGATTTCACATATAAGTGATATCATAAAGTACTTTTCTTTCTCATTTTGATTTATCCCACTTAGCATAATATTCTCAAGTTCCATCCATGTTGTTGTAGATGTTCTTATGGTTGAATAATAGTCCAGTGTGTGTGTGTGTGTGTGTGTGTGTGTGTATGTGTGTGTGTGTGACATTTTCTTTCCCCATTCATCCACTGATGGACACTTAGGTTTTCTCCAAATCTTGGTTTTTATGAATAGTGCTGCAATGACATGGAAGTGCAGACATCTTTCCAATATCCTGTTTTTTCCCCCTTTGGAAATATTCCATTAGAGAGATTGTTACATCATATGGTAATCTTATTTTTAATTCTTTGAAGAAATTCCACACTGTTTTCTGTAGTTGCTGAATCTACTAACATTTCCACCAATGGTGCACAAGGGAGCCCTTTTCTCCAAACCCTTGCCAACCACTGTTATCTCCTAGCAGAAAATGTAGGGAACAAACTCATTGGCATAAGTTTTGGGAATGTTCTGATATAACTACAAAAGCACAAGCAACGAAAGCAAAAATAAGAAAATGGGATTTCATCAAAGTAAACAATCAAAACTCCCCATGCCAAAAGAGATGATCAGCAAAAAGTCAACCTACATAATGTGAAAAGACATTTGTAAACCACATACAAGATAAGGCTTTAATATAAAAATATATAAAAGAGCTCATACCACTCAAAACCACAGCCCAAACAATCCAACTGAAAATAAACACAAGATAAAGAAGTTAATAGATGCTTTTCCAGATAAGACATCCACATGGCCAAATGGTACATGAAAAGATGTTCAACATCACTAATCATCATGGAAATGCAGATCAAATCCTCAATGACATAACAACTCACATTTTTCTGAATAGCTTCATCAGGGAAATATGTTTTAATGTGAATGTATTTTTAAAGGGATTGTTTAAACAAATATAGGAATTTTAAAATCTATTTTAGGAGGGGGAAAAAGATGGTGGAGGAATAGGATGGGGAGAACACTTTATCCCTCACTACTTCATCATAAGAACATTTCAACGCTGAGTAAATTCCACAAAACAACTTCTGATTGCTGGCAGAGGACATCAGGCATCCAGCAAAGCAGATCATTGGCTTCAAAACCAGGTAGGAAGAAATATGAAGGATGAAAGTGGAGACAAAGGAGGTAGGGAGGGAGCCCCGTCCCAGGAAGGGAATCCCGTTCCTGGAAGAGACTCTTAAAGTAGAGGTTTCCTGGGGTCAGGAAACATTCTCACAGCCGTGTCTGGGGCGAGCCCTGAAAGCACAGAGGGAAACATAACAAGAAGGAAGAATAAATAAATAATCAAAACCAACAGATTACGAATTCAACAGTAAAACCCCCAGTGGATAAGCAGCGCAAACGCCTGCTTCCAACAGTAGCAGTGGGGGTTGGGCAGGGAGGCCGCCGGAGATGTAGGCTGCAGGGCTTTTCTTGAGAATCGGGTAGTAACAGGGCCAGAATTGGGTCCGAGCGTGGCTAGAATGAACTATCTTGGACTAGCAAACCAGACTGTGGGATAGCTAACACGCAAAATGCTTGAACATAAGACACCGACAGGCCCGTGCACAGAACAAAGGACGGATCGGCAATAGCTGGCTGCAGACCATCCCCCCTCTGGTGACAGGCAGCCAGAGCCTTAAGTGCTGGAAGGGGGCAATCGGAGCTCAAGAGAAACATTACCTACCAAATTGCAAGCAGGTTTCTTTGATAATTAAGACTTCTGGAGGGCTCTGAACAGTCATCATCTGCCTGAGAAAGAGCCCCAGCGGTACTCCCAGAAAATTGAATGACCCAGAAAGGCCAGAAGTCGCAGCTATTGTGCGTGCCAAACTCCCTAGCTACTCGGACCTGGGTAGGGAACAAAGCCCAGGTTCAAGCATATCCAAGACTCGGAGGGCTTCCTGAGCGCCAAACCTGAGCGGCTTAGACCAGTGAGGTGCATGAAGTTTCGGGCAGGCCCCAGATGGTTATCCTGCGGAGTAACGGATAGCCTGAGCAGTGTGCGCTGTGAGAAGGGGCAAGCCCAGTGCAAAGTCCACCACCCCCACCCTTGTGTCAAGACAGAAATCAGACATGGAAGAGACCAGCAAACAGAGGAAGTCAAACAGAGGGAACTGCCTTGGTAGCAACCCCACACAGTCCACGACGACAGAGAAAGTGCCAGATATACCGTTACTACTTTTATGATCAAATTTTTTTTTGGGGGGATGGGGGTTGATGTGGAAGGTGATTTTTTTTTAAGGATTCTTTTTTCTTTTAAATTTTTTTTGAAAAAAAAATTGTTTTTTCTTCTTTTCTTTTTCATCTTTTTTCTAAACTTGCTTAAATTTTTAAGTCCTCTATATCTTGATTTATTATAACCTAATATTACTTTTCAAAACAAAACAAAACAAAATACCCTATCTTTAAAGCAAACGCCGTATATAATCCTTTTGGTGGTGGAAGCTGTTGTCTTTTAATAATTCTGGAGTCTTTTACTTTATCTTTTTTTCTATTTTTTTTAATTTTTTCTCCTTTTTTACTTTAATAGTTTATCTCTGAAAATCCAATCTCTATTCCAGATTTTTAATCTCAGCATTTTGGTATTTGTTGCCAATTTTGTACTTTTAAAAACCTAGTCTTCAGTACCCAATTTTACATGAGTGCGAGATTATGGGCTTGACCACTCTTTCCCCCTTTGCAATCTCTCTTTTCTCCATCTGATGGCTTCTGTCTCCTCCCTCCCCCTCCTCTTCTCTACCCAACTCTATGAATCTCTGAGTGTTCCAGAAGGTGGAGAACTCTCAGGGAACTGGTCACTGGCCGGATCTGTATCCCTCTATTGCATCTCCCTCTTTTAGCCTCCTGGCCACCTCTATCTACTTGCACCCTCTCCTCTCCCATGTATAACTCTGTGACCGCCTCTGAGAGGTCCAGACTTTGGAGCACACACAAGAAAGTGGTTACGGGCTAGCTTGCATTTTCCTGTTTTGATTCCACCTCATCCCACCCACTCACCTCTAACTACCTCCTCTCTCTTCCCTCCTCCAAGTAACTCAGCAATTCTCTAGGGGCAACCATCAAGGTGGAGAAACCTATCATCATTAACCTAGATGTTTTAACATTAGTGCTGTATAGATGGAGAGATCATGGGGCTATTGTAAAAATAAATCTGAAAACCAGAATCAGGAGGCTTAAGTCCAAATCCTGAGATCATCAGAGAATTCACCCAAGAGCCAACAAGTTCCAGAGCAAGACATACCACACAAATTCTCCAGCAACACAAGAACAAGCCCCTGAGCTTCAATATACAGACAGCTCAAAATACTCCAAAACCATTGTCATCTCATAACCCATTACCAGACACTTCACAGCACTCCAGAGAGAGGAAATCCAGCTCCATCCACCAGAACTCCAACACAAGCCTCCCTAATCAAGAAACTTTGACAAGCCACTGATATAACTCCACACACAGAGAGGAAGCTAAATAATAAAGAGAATTCCACAAATTCCCAGAATATAGAAAAGCCACTCCAAACGCAGCAATATAACCAGGATGAAGAGACAGAGGAATACCCAGCAGGTAAAGGAACAGGAGACATGCCCACCAAACCAAACAAAAGAGGAAGATATAGGGAATCTACCTGAGAAAGAATTCTGAATACCTATAGAGAAAATGATCCAAAATCTTGAAATCAAAATGGAATCACAGATAGGATTGAGAAGATGCAAGAAAGATTTAACAAGGACCTAGAAGAAATAAAAAAGAGTCAATATATAATGAATAATGCAATAAATGAAATCAGAAAAACTCTGGAGGCAACAAGTATTAGAATATCGGAGGCAGAAGATAGGATTAGTGAAATAGAAGGTAAAATGGTAGAAATAAATGAATCAGCGAGGGAAAAAGAAAGACGAATTAAAAGAAATGAGGACAACCTCAGAGACCTCCAAGACAATATGAAACACTCCAACATTCGAATTATAGGAGTCCCAGAAGAAGAAGACAAAAGAAAGACCATGAGAAAATACTTGAGGAGATAATAGTTGAAAACTTCCCTAAAATAGGAAAGGAAATAATCACCCAAGTCCAAGAAACCCAGAGAGTGCCAAACAGGATAAACCCAAGGCGAAACACCCCAAGACATATTTTAATCAAACTAACAAAGACCAAACACAAAGAATAATTATTAAAAGCAGCAAGAGAAAAACAACAAATAACACACAAGGGGATCCCCATAAGAATAACTGCAGATCTCTCAACAGAAACTCTTCAGGCCAGGAGGGAATGGCAAGACATACTTAAAGTGATGAAAGATAACAACCTTCAGCCCAGACTACTGTACCCAGCAAGGATCTCATTCAAATATGAAGGAGAAATCAAAAGCTTTACAGACAAGCAAAAGCTGGGAGAATTCAGCACCACCAAACCAGCTCTCCAACAAATACTAAAGGATAGACTTTAGACAGGAAACACAAAAAGGGTATATAAATCCGAACCCAAAACAATAAAGTAAATGGCAACAGGAGCATACTTATCAATAATTCCCTTAAATGTAAATGGGTTGAATGCCCCAACCAAAAGGCACAGACTGGGTGAATGGATACAAAAACAAGATCCCTATATATGCTGCTTGCAAGAGACCCACCTCAAAACAACGGACACATACAGACTGAAAGTGAAGGGCTGGAAAAAGATATTCCATGCAAATAAAGGCCAAAAGAAAGCAGGAGTAGCAATACATATCCGAAAAAAATAGACTTTAAAACAAAGGCTGTGAAAAGGGACAAAGAAGGCCACTACATAATGATTAAAGGATCAATCCAAGAAGAAGATATAACAGTTATAAATATATATGAACCCAACATAGGAACACCACAATATGTATGACAAATGCTAACAGGCATGAAAGGGGAAATTAATAATAACACAATAATAGTGGGAGACTTTAATACCCCACTCACACCTATGGACAGATCAACTAAACAGAAAATTAACAAAGAAATGCAAACTTTAAATGATACAATAGACCAGTTAGACCTAATTGATGTCTATAGGACATTTCACCCCAAAACAATGAATTTCACCTTTTTCTCAAGTGCACACGGAACCTTTTCCAGGATAAATCACATCCTGGGTCATAAATCTAACCTTCATAAATTCAAAAAAATCGAAATTATTCCAACCATCTTCTCTGACCATAATGAACTAAGGTTAGATCTCAATTACAGGAGAAAAACTATTAAAAATGCCAACATTTGGAGGCTGAAAAACACCCTTCTGAATAATCAACAAATCACAGAAGAAATCAAAAAGAAATCAAAATATGCATTGAAATGAATGAAAATGAAAACACATCTCCACAGAACCTGTGGGACACTATAAAAGCAGTGCTAAGAGGAAAGTTCATAGCAATACAGGCATACCTCAAGAAACAAGAAAAAAGACAAATAAATAACCTAACTCTACACCTAAAGCAACTAGAAAAAGAAGAAATAGAGAACCCCAGAGTTAGTAGAAGGAAAGAAATCCTAAAAATTGGGGCAGAAATAAATGCAAAAGAAACAAAAGAGACCATAGAAAAAATCAACAAAGCAAAAGCTGGTTCTTTGAAAGGATAAATAAAATTGACAAACCATTAGCAAGACTCATCAAGAAACAAATAGAAAAAAATCAAATCAATAAAATTAGAAATGAAAATGGAGAGATCACGACAGACAACACAGAAATACAAAGAATCATAAGCGACTACTATCAGCAATTGTATGCCAATAAAATGGACAACGTGGAAGAAATGGACGAATTCTTAGAAAAGTACAACTTTCCAAAACTGAACCAGGAAAAAATAGAAAATCTTAACAGACCCATCACAAGCATGGAAATTGAAACTGTAATCAGAAATCTTCCAGCAAGCAAAAGCCCAGGTCCAGACGGCTTCACAGCTGAATTCTACCAAAAATTTCGAGAAGAGCTAACACCTATCTTACTGAAACTATTCCAGAAAATTGCAGAGGAAGGTGAACTTCCAAACTCATTCTATGAGGCCACCATCACCCTAATACCAAAACCTGACAAAGACACCACAAAAAAGAAAACTACAGGCTAATATCACTGATGAACATAGATGCACAAATCCTTAACAAAATCCTAGCAATCAGAATCCAGCAACACATTAAAAAGATCATACACCATGACCAAGTGGGCTTTATCCCAGGGATGCAAGGATTCTTCAATATCCGCAAATCAATCAATGTAATTCATCACATTAACAAATTGAAAACTAAAAATCATATGATTATCTCAATAGATGCAGAAAAAGCCTTTGACAAAATTCACCATCCATTTATGATAAAAACTCTCCAGAAAGCAGGAATAGAAGGAACATACCTCAACTTAATAAAAGCTGTATATGACAAACCCACAGCTAACATTATCCTCAATGGTGAAAAATTGAAACCATTTCCCCTAAAGTCAGGAACAAGACAAGGGTGTCCACTTTCACCACTACTCTTCAACATCATACTGGAAGTTTTGGCCACAGCAATCAGAGCAGAAAAAGAAATGCAAGGAATTCAAATTGGAAAAGAAGAAGTAAAACTCTCACTGTTTGCAGATGACATGATCCTCTACATAGAAAATCCTAAAGACTGGACCAGAAAACTACTAGAGCTAATCAATGAATATAGTAAAGTGGCAGGATATAAAATCAACACTCAGAAATTCTGTTCAACATTGCAACAAAAAGAATAAAATACTTAGGAATATACCTACCTAAAGAAACTAAAGACCTATATATCGAAAACTATAAAACACTGATGAAAGAAATCAAAGAGGACACTAATAGATGGAGAAATATACCATGCTCATGGGTCAGAAGAGTCAATATAGTGAAAATGAGTATACTACCCAAAGCAATCTACAGATTCAATGCAATTCCTATCAAGCTACCAGCAGTATTTTTCACAGTACTAGATCAAATAATCTCAAGATTTGTATGGAAATGCAAAAAACCTCTAATAGCCAAAGCAATCTTGAGAAAGAAGAATGGAACTGGAGGAATCAATTTGCCTGACTTCAGGCTCTACTACAAAGCCACAGTCATTAAGACAGTATGGTTCTGGCACAAAGACAGAAATATAGATCAATGAAACAAAATAGAAAGCCCTGAGATAAATCCACACAGCTCTGGACACCTTATCTTTGACAAAGGAGGCAAGAATATACAATGGAGTAAAGAGAGTCTCTTTAACAGGTGGTGCTGGGAAAACTGGTCAACCACTTGTAAAAGAATGAAACTAGACCTCTTTCTAACACCATACACAAAAATAAACTCAAAATGGATTAAAGATCTAAATGTAAGACCAGAAACTATAAAACTCCTAGAGGAAAACATAGGCAAAACACTCTCCGACATAAATCACAGCAGGATCCTCTATGATCCACCTCCCAGTATACTGGAAATAAAAGAAAAAATAAACAAATGGGATCTAATTAAAATTAAAAACTTCTGCACAACAAAGGAAACTATAAGCAAGGTGAAAAGACAGCCTTCTGAATGGGAGAAAACAATAGCAAATCAAACAACTGACACACAACTAATCTCAAAGATATACAAGCAACTTATGTAGCTCAACTCCAGAAAAATAAACGAACCAATCAAAAAATGGGCCAAGGAACTAAATAGGCATTTCTCCAAAGAAGACATAGGGATGGCTAACAAACACATGAAAAAATGTTCAACATCACTTATTATCAGAGAAATGCAAATCAAGACCACAATGAGGCACCATTTCACACCAGTCAGAATGGCTGTGATCCAAAAGTCTACAAGCAATAAATGCTGGAGAGGATGTGGAGAAAAGGGAACCCTCTTACACTGCTGGTGGGAATGCAAACGAGTACAGCCACTATGGAAAACAGTGTGGAGATTCCTTAAAAAATTGCAAATAGAACTGCCTTATGACCTAGCAATCCCACTGCTGGGCATACACACCAAGGAAACCAGAATCGAAAGAGACACATGTACCCCAATGTTCATTGCAGCGCTGTTTATAATAGCCAGGACTTGGAAACAACCTAGATGTCCATCAGCAGATGAATGGATAAGAAAGCTGTGGTACATCTACACAATGGAGTATTACTCAGCCCTTAAAAGAATAAATTTGACTCAGTTCTAATGAGATGGATGAAACTGGAGCCAATTATACAGAGTGAAGTAAGCCAGAAAGAAAACCACCAATACAGTATACTGATACATATATATGGAATTTAGAAAGATAGTAATGATGACCCTATATGTGAGACAACAAAAGAGACGCAGAGGTATAGAACAGACTTTTGGACTCTGAGGGAAAGGGAGAGGGTGGGATGATTTGGGAGAATGGCATTGAAACATGTATACTATCATGTAAGAAATGAAGCGCCAGTCTATGTTCAATGCAGGATACTGGATGCTTGGGGCTGGTGCACGGGATGATCCAGGGAGATGATATGTGGTGGGAGGTGGGAGGGGGCTTTGGCATTGGGAGATCATGTACACCTGTGGCTGATTCATGTCAGTGTATGGCAAAACAGATACAGTACTGTAATGTAAAATAAAAAAAAGAAGAAAGAAAGAAATAAAATCTATTTTAGAAAATTTTCAGATCATTATTCATATTTACAGTTTTCCTATTTTAAATATCCCTTTTGATTTAATATTTTGAGAAAGTAATTTGTAGGAGAGTGTCTGCCTCTGAATTATCACCTATGTATGTGAAAATACAGGTTTCATCTGAGAAGAATTTGTCTAAGCAGTAATAGAACCATTTTTTAAGTTTGCCTTAAATATGTTAACACGTGGGACATCCCTGGTGGTTGCAGAGGGCATGAGTTTGATCCCTGGTCAGGGAACTAAGATCCCACAGAGCCTGAAAAAAAAAAAAAAAAAAAAATTAAGACAATAAAGGTACTCAGAATCAAACTTACATATATGTGTGTGTGTGTGTGTGTGTGTGTGTGTGTGTTAACATGCAAAACTGCCATTTTCCTTAAATGCATACATCTTTGTGACTACAAAATCAACGTTTATAGTCTAAATTTCACAGTAGACTCAGAAAATATACAAATTCCCAAAGTACCAAATGGCTTCTAACCAAAACCAAAGTGATTCTGTTACAAGCTAGTGGGATTTTCCTGAATACATTAAAGGGCTCAAGTTTAGCAATCCACATGAGAAGAATTTAATTCTCTCAGCCCAAATGAACTAATTCAATAAAATGGAAGTAAAGGTAATGAAACACCTCCTGTTGATTCACTTCAATTCGCTTTATGATTTTACTGTTACTTAGCAATACTGTTAGGAAAAATGATTAATGGCAGGTCATCTTATTCTCTCCATTTTATAAATGAGAAATTGGAAGTTTACTTATTCAATCTTACAGAGCTGGCAAGTGGTGAAGTTTGGATTTAAATCAAAGCAACCAGATGCTAGAGTCCCTCAGTTAATCCCTATCCTCCAATGACCCTAGGCAGTGCACGCTGTGTGTACCTGTGTGTAAAACACAGAGGCACTGCTCTTTTCATTTTTTTTTTCAGTGATCCTAATGAAGCAGTTAAGATCTTGGTAATGCAAGCTTACTATAAAATCATAAACCTCACTTCTAGGCCCGATCTGGTTCTCTGTGTGTATGTGCTCAGCCATGTCTGACTCTTTGTGACCCCATGGACTGTACCCTGCCAGGCTCCTCTGTCCAGGGGTTTCCAAGGCAAGAATACTGGAGTGGGTCGCCATTTCCTCGGATCTTCTTGAACCAAGGATAGAACCCACATTTCCTTCATCTTCTGTATTGCAGAAGTATTCTTTACTACTGAGTCATTTAGGAAGCCCAATCTGCTCCTGCAGCCCTTGGGGTCCATGGCGTTCTGCAGTTGGACACGACGGAGTGGCTGAACTAAAGTGATCTGTTTCTGGGTAAAGACAAATATTCTCAGCATCTTTCTCGTCTTAATTGTAAATAAAGTGTGTCATCAATGTTCTAAGAAGAAAAAAAATGAGTCATTCAAATTGAGACAATTTAAGAAGAATTTAACAAAAAGATTATTATTTACAAGCATGGGATAGGGCAGTATGCTCTCCTCATACAAGTGGGGAACCGTCACTGGCCCCAGGCCTGAGGAGGGCAATGCGGGAAACACAAATCTGAGCTTGGACGAGGGAACAGCTGAGTGCAGAGATGCCCGCCTTGGTCTGTGGTTTCACGTCCAGCTCTGAAATCACCCAGGGACACCCTGGAGGGTGTACAAGACAATCAGTCCAACAGCCTCACTCTCACCCTTTCCTCTGATCTTCCAGGTAGCTCTTGCCTTTAGATAAGGGATCAGTTTTATGGGTCCACGCTGGCCCATATTTGGCAGCACACAGGAGGGGGTTTCTGGGGGTGGGTGAGTGGGATAGGAGATAAGCCAGCTGGAGCAAAATGAATCTGCATAATGCACAGGGCTTGCAGTAGCTAACACAAAGGATACTCTCTTCCACAATGGAGGTACCACCTCATGCTGTTCAGACTTGGCATGTTTAAAAAGTCTACAAATAATAAATGCTGAAGAGGGTATGGAGAAAAGGGAACCCTTCTACACTGTTGATGGGAATGTAAATTGGTGCAGCCACTATGGAAAATGATGTGGATGTTTCTCAGAAAACTAAAAATAGGGTGAACATATGATCCAGCAATCCCACTCCTGGGCATATACCCAGACAAACCATAATTCAAATAGATACATGTACCAGTATGATCATAGCAACATTATTTACAATAGCCAACATATGGAAACAATATAATGTTCATCAACTGAGGAATGGATAAAGATGTGGTATATATGCACAATGGAATACTATTCAGTCATAAAAATGAATGAAACGATGACACTTGCAGCAACATGGATTTATCTAGACATTATCATAATCAGTAAAGTAAGTCAGAGAAAGATAAATACCATATGGTATCACTTACGTGTGGAATCGAAATATGGCACAAGTGAACTTATGTACAAAACAGAAATAGGCTGAAAAACGTAGAGAACTGACTTGTGGTTGCCAGGGGGCAGTCAGGGTAAGGGAGCAAAGGATTGGGAGTTTGGGCTTAGCAGGTGCAAGCTATAATATATAGGCTGATAAGCCACAGCTTCTACTGTGTAGCACAGAGAACTATATTCAATAACCAGTGATAAACTATAAGGGAAAAAGATATAAAAATATAATATATATATATATGGCTATAACTCAGTCACTTTGCTGAACAGCAGAAATTGTCAGTATATTGTAAATCAACTATAGTTTCAATAAAAAATAAAATAAAAAATTTAAAGCTAGTTAAGTACTATAACAAACATACATGATTATACTGATAAATCCAGAATTAACTTATAATCACACATAAGGAGACTTGAATTTCCCATTAAGAGAGTATGAACCCACATTTATAGGTTTTATCATTCATTTTAAGTATTACGGTGAACAAGAGAATAGTAATTAAAATTTATTTAAGTGGAACTTTAAAGCTGTTATAGTACCATAGTAAGAGATCTGAAGAAGAAAAAGCCAACTTTTTTTTTTTTTTCTAAAGAAGGATAGATCCAGGTTCCTTTTATAATTTTAATCAAGTAGAATTAAATTTACTATTAACACAGTAAGAGCTTGTGTTATTTTTTATTTTAAATATTATCATCTAGATAAATTAATTAAAACCACCATGAGAGATAGTCCACATTAATTTAATTAGTGCTTGTTAAAAATATAATTAGAGTTTGTTAGTAATAACAGGTAACTTCTAATGAATGGGTAGAATACACTGCTTTAATTGTTATGAAGGTATCATCTCATTCAGCCCTCACAGCAACCCCATGAAAGGGCCCAGGCTTTAGGGTTAGAGATGTAAACTATTATACACTGGATGGATAAGCAACAAGGCCCTTCTTTATAGTGACCAGCAGGGCATATGAACAAAGACACAGATGCATAGAGAAGAGAGCTCCATTTGAAGAGAGGTGAGCTCACAGAGTGACCCTGAACCCATCATGTGAGATCAAACCCCCCAAAGCAGTGACTGAGCAATCATGCACCAGTAAGCAAGAACCACTGGCTGCCCTCATGGAGTGACTTCCCAGGAAAGGTACAAGATGCTGCAGACAAAACAAAAGGCAAAGATCAGGTATACTCAAAACCCTGACGCCTGTCACAAACAGGAAGTGCCTCACCTTCAGAAAAGAGCAGGGGCAAATGTCCTGCTATTTGTATGACTTGTAAATCTGATTTCAAGTAAAGCTTACCTTTTATTTTTTATTAAATTTATTTATTTTTTTAATTACAGTACTGTATTTGTTTTGCCATACATTGACATGAATCAGCCATAGGTGAACACAATCTCCCAATGCCGAAGCCCCCTCCCACCTCCCACCCCACATCCTCTACTTGAATCATCCTGTGCATCAGCCCCAAGCATCCTGTATCCTGTATTGAACATAGACTGGCGCTTCATTTCTTACATGATAGTATACATGTTTCAATGCCATTCTCCCAAACCATCCCACCCTTTCCCTCTCCCTCAGAGTCCAAAAGTCCACTCTATACCTCTGTGTCTCTTTGTTGTCTCACATATAGGGTCATCATTACTGTCTTCTAAATTCCATATATATGTGTCAGTATACTGTATTGGTGTTTTTCTTTCTGGCTTACTTCACTCTGTATAATCGGTTCCAATTTCATCCATCTCATTAGAACTGAGTCAAATTTATTCTTTTTAGGGCTGAGTAGTATTCCATTGTGTATATGTACCACAGCTTTCTTATCCATTCATCTGCTGATGGACATCTAGGTTGCTTCCATGTCCTGGCTATTATAAACAGTGCTGCAATGAACATTGGGGTACATGTATCTCTTTCAGTTCTGGTTTCCTTGGTGTGTATGCCCAGCAGGGGATTGCTGGGTCATAAGGCAGCTCTATTTGCAATTTTTAAAGGAATCTCCACACTGTTTTCCATAATGGCTGTACTCGTTTGCATTCCCACCAGCAGTGTAAGAGGATTCCCTTTTCTCCACATCCTCTCCAGCATGTATTGCTTGTAGACTTTTGGATCGCAACCATTCTGACTGGTGTGAAATGGTGCCTCATTGTGGTCTTGATTTGCATTTCTCTGATAATGAGTGATGTTGAACATCTTTTCATGTGTTTGTTAGCCATCCATATGTCTTCTTTGGAGAAATGCCTATTTAGTTCTTTGGCCCATTTTTTTATTGGATCATTTATTTTTCTGGAGTCGAGCTGCATAAGTTGCTTATATATCTCAAAGATATATTTTTCTGGAGTTGAGCTGCATAAGTTGCTTATAGCTCAACTCCAGAAAAATAAATGATCCAATAAAGCTTACCTTTTAAAATTCAGCTGGCAGCCCCTCATCCCTTTGGCTTCATTATGTTCCTTCCTAGGCTCTCTGTGAACGTGTCTGCATGTTATTGTTCAGTAGCTAAGTCATGTCAAACTGTTTGTGCCCCTATGGACTGCAACATTCCAGGCTCCCCATCCTTCACTATGTCCCAGAGTTTGCTCAAACTCATGTCCGATGAGTCAGTGACGCCATTCAGCCATCTTATCCTCTGTCACTCCCTTCTCCTCCTGCCTTCAGTATTTTCCAGCATCAGGGTCTTTTCCAGTGAGCCTACTCTTATCATCAGGTGGCCAAAGTATTGGAGCTTCGGTTTCAGCATCAGTCTTTCCAATGAATATTCAGGGTTGATTGCCTTTAAGATTGACTAGTTTGATCTGCTTGCTGTCCAACGGACTCTCAAGAGTCTTCTCCAACACCACTTTTTGAAAGCATCTATTCTTTGGCATTCAGCCTTCTTTATGGTCCAACTCTCACATCTGTACATAACTACTGGAAAAACCATAGTTTTGACTGTATGGACCTTTATGTCACATACCCCTTCCATCAAATCTGCTATTCTTGAGGGGGGAGGATGTGTTGATATCCTTGACTTGAATTGAAATAATTGATTCCCTCTCTGTGCATTGGGGCAGTGCCTAACATTCTCTTTCTAGAACAGTAAGAATGCTATAAATATTGGAACTTCTCTATGGGGCCAGTGATTAAGACTTTGTCTTCCAATACAGGAGGTCTAAGGATTAAATTTCTACTTGGGGAGATAAGATCCCACATGTCTCATGAACAAAAAAACAAAGCAGAAGCAACAGAAACAATATTATAACAAATTCAATAAAACATTTTTTAATACTTTATTCTACATTACAATACTGTATTTGTTTTGCCATACACTGACATGAATCAGCCACAGGTGTACATGATCTCCCAATGCCGAAGCCCCCTCTCACCTCCCACCCCATATCATCTCCCTGGATCATCCTGTGCACCAGCCCCAAGCATCCTGTATCCTGTATTGAACATAGACTGGCGCTTCGTTTCTTACATGATAGTATACATGTTTCAATGCCATTCTCCCAAATCATCCCACTCTCTCCCTCTCCCTCAAAGTCCAAAAGTCTGTTCTATACCTCTGTGTCTCTTTTGTTGTCTCACATATAGGGTCATCATTACTATCTTTCTAAATTTCATATATATGTGTCAGTATACTGTATTGGTGTTTTTCTTTCTGGCTTACTTCACTCTGTATAATTGGCTCCAGTTTCATCCATCTCATTAGAACTGATTCAAATTTATTCTTTTTAAGGGCTGAGTAGTACTCCATTGTGTATATGTACCACAGCTTTCTTATCCATTCATCTGCTGATGGACATGTAGGTTGCTTCCATGTCCTGGCTATTATAAACAGCGCTGCAATGAACATTGGGGTACATGTGTCTCTTTCAATTCTGGTTTCCTCGGTGTGTATGCCCAGCAGTGGGATTGCTGGGTCATAAGGCAGTTCTATTTGCAATTTTTAAGGAATCTCCACACTGTTTTCCATAGTGGCTGTACTCGTTTGCATTCCCACCAGCAGTGTAAGTGGGTTCCCTTTTCTCCACATCCTTTCCAGCCTTTATTGCTTGTAGACTTTTGGATCACAGCCATTCTGACTGGTGTGAAATGGTACCTCACTGTGGTCTTGATTTGCATTTCTCTGATAATGAGTGATGTGAGCATCTTTTCATGTGTTTGTTAGCCATCTGTATGTCTTCTTTTAATGGTCCACATTAAAAAAAAATCTTAGATATCTGTGCCAGGGACTCAGTGACAAAGTTGACCATCTTCCTAGAGCTGGCATTGGGAAACAAGAAATTCTTGGATCACATCTGCCTGCTGGCTATTTTTGTAAATAAAGTTGTGTTGAGACACAGGCTCACACATTTATTGACATTTTCTTTGATTCTTTTTTTTTTTTTTTCTTTGGGAACACTTTGGTAGCTGCAACATGGATCATAGGGCCCACAAACCCAAATACATTTTCCTATTTACCTTTTACAGAAAAGTTTGCTGACCACTGTTTTAGAGTAAAACAAAGAGGAAAAGAGTCCTATATTTCACTTCAGTCTTACATTGGTGAATCTGTTATAGATTTTTTTGATGGAAAATTAAATTACATAAAACTGCATCCAGTTTGCCTGGACAATCATGGATCCAAACCCTTAGGCTTTGTGATGGACAGGGAAGCCTGGCGTGCTTCCGTTCATGGGGTCACAAAGGGTCAGACATGACTGATTGACTGAACTGAACTGAACAACTCATCTGTAATCATTTAGATGATAAAAATCTTCAAACATAAAAAAATAATTATAATTCAATATTATTATACATAATTCACACTCAAAGAGATTAAGTCACTAACAAATTATTCACTCTTTCAGACATTATGACTAGCAAATCATATTCCAGTATTTTATTTTTATTCTAAAATATCTGGTCCATGGAAATAATGAAAAGAAAGTCATTATTTTTTGAGAGCTCTTTAAAAATCAATGCATATTTTGCACCTGACTAAATTTAACAACGGCAACAAAAACATCTCACCATACTATGTTTTAAATATCAAAACAGTCAAGTATTTGTTGTTGCCATTGTTAAATTTAGTCAGGTGCAAATATGCATTGATTTTTAAAGATCTCTCAAAAATAATGTATGGTGAGATCAGGGCTTCCCTGGCGGCTCAGAGGTTAAAGTGTCTGCCTCCAATGCAGGAGACCCAGGTTCAGTCCCTGGGTTAGGAAGATCCCCTGGAGAAGGAAATGGCAACCCACTCCAATATTCTTACCTGGATAATCCCACGGACGGAGGAGCCTGGCAGGCTACAGTCCACGGGGTTGCAAAAGGTGGGACATGACTGAGCGACTTCACTTTCACTTTCTATGGTGAGATCAATGAGCAAATTACAGTCTTAACTAGTGGGAATATTGACTTAGTGTTGAGATAATTCTTATAAACTGCGCATTTTCATTACAAGTTCAGATATATGTTTACAGTTTGTACAGACTTCGTCTATATGCCTGTGACTGTAATAGACATAAAACAAAACACATAAACACCCCTTCACATATTTTCAGATAAATTTGCAGTGACTGAAAATTAAATAAATAGAATTATTTAGAAGTTAACCAACTTTAGACATTTTATAATTGTGTGTGGTATGTACTAGGTGCTCAGAATTAGGGAATCTTTTGCTTGCAACAGTGCGTTCAACCTTGCTTCTCAAGGTGGGTTTCACACATCAAAAGCATTGGCGTCATTTAGATTTGAAATTGGGATTTTCAGGCTCTACTTCAGGGCTACAGATCAGATGATGTGTTTTAGCCACATACCCAGGTGAACCATGTGGGCCTTGACATTAAACATATGACGAAAACCCCTAAAAATGTAGCCATTGTCCTTAAGGGGATATGACAAGAAAACAAAGGAAAAGCTCTTTCCTCTTCTCTATGTACTTAGCTACTCAGTCATGTCTGACTCTTTGTGATCCCATGGACTGTAGCCTACCAGGCTCCTCTGTCCATGGGATTTCCCAGGCAAAAAAACTGGAATGGGTTGCTATTTGCTACTCCAAAGGATCTTCCCAACCCGGGAATTGAACTCTGCATCTACTGTGTCTCCTGCATTACAGGCAGATTCTTTACTCACTGAGCCATCTGGATTTCCTAGGCAAGAATTCTGGAGTGGGTTACCATTTCCCACTCCAGGGGATCTTCGTCACCTAGGGATCAAACACGTGTCTCCTGTTTGGTAGGTGGGTTCTTTACCATCTGGGAAGCAGAGAAAGTAGCAGTTAAGCAAGCCCAAAGAGTGAAACTGAAACAGAATTCTTAAATCTCTAGGTTAGGAAATGGGGGTCCCCTCTGCCTGTCAGCTGTTTCCTAATAGAGTGGAAATCTATAGAAAATTGAACTCCTGCAGCTGCTATTGGGTTACTAGAGCTACTGATAGCAATGAAATGTTTGACCTGGGAAGACAAGGAACATGGTTTTAAGTCCAAGAGGTCTGACTCCATGGGTGATAAGTTTTTCTGTTTCCTTTCACTGCATTTTTGAAATTTTCAGTAAACTCTTATTATCTGCATCTCTGTGTTACTTGCATCTTAAGAGCCCTAAGCTAAAATAAAATAGTCAGAAAGAGCCAGTTAAGTCTCTACTATGCAAGACTGGAGAAAAGCCAGGATGCTTAACTCGAGCTGCCCCAGCCCTGCTTGCCCCCTTCATGCCACAGTAAACACAGTCTTACAAGGTAAGGAGGGGGGAAGGCTTGCCTGCTATTCCCTTTGAGAACAAAAGCACAATCACTGTAATAATTACCAGCAAGAGAGGTTTATTTTTAATTAATTTGAGCCTGTTCACACAGAATTCTACTAGAGAGCAATTTAACCCAACTCTGCTAAGCCTTTTCTGCAGGTGACCATTTGTTCTGTGCCCTGCAAACAATGGTACTCAAATTTACTAGGGGCTTCCCAGGTAGCTTCAGTGGGTAAAGAGAGTGTCTGCAATGCAGAGTGGCTAAGACCTGTCTGACTCTTTTGTGACCCCATGGACTGTAGCCCGCCAGGCTCCTCTGTCTATGGGATTTCCCAGGCAAAAATACTGGAATGGATTGCCATTTCCTTCTCCAGGGGCTCTTTCCAGCCCAGGGATTGAACCTGTGTCTCCTGCGCTGGCAGGTGGATACTCTACCACTGAGCCACCAGGGAAGCCCACTGATCCCTATAGCCTCCTGGTCGTAAAGGTAAAGAGATACAGATTTACATATTTTAAGTTTATCTTTTCATTTTGTATTATATTATTTAGAGGCATGTGAGTAAAAGAGGTCTTTGTTTAAACTCCAGTAAGTACTAGCTGTCTTATTTGCAGTCGTTTATTTCATATTTTTATTTTTACAATGTTGTCTTGGTTTCCACCATACAGCAACTTGAATCAGCCATAACTATACATATATCCCTTCCCTCTTGAGCCTCTCTCCCTTCAACCCATCCAACCCCTCAGGTCAGGAGTACAGTTGATTTACAGTGTTGTGATAATTTCGCAGGTGTTGAGCAAAGTGGTTCAGTTACACATACATGGATCTATTCTTAGATACTCAAGAGATTTTGGTTTTCTGAGTCTGAAATAGGTCCAGAAATCTTCACTTTAACAAACGTCCAAAAGTCTGATGTCATAACTGATCAAAGAAGCACTGTATTAGAGCATCATAGTGAGTTATGTCAGGTTCGTCTTCATCAAAATAAGAAGAGAAGCTAAGGTTTGAAGTATGGTGTGTGGAGAACATGTAGCCTCTAGAAAATGATTTGCTATGTTCTGGCTAGTAACAGGGAAGATAATTATAGCTTAGCACGCTTTTAAATAATTTCCTGCCTTTTAACAAACATATGGACCCAATATGCCATTAAACAACTTGCTAGCTAGGAGCATTTCAACTCTGTTTGGAAGAAACATGCTCAGCTTCACTGCACTACTTAACAGAACTGGTGTCTTCAGGTTACGCCAAGCTGCTAGTGCTAGCTGCCAGCAAATGTGCTGCTTTCTGGCAATACGTGTTTTCCTCTTTTATCTTGAGGTAGTCCAGATCTTTGAGAATATGCACAAAAATGTCAAGATCCTGTTTCTCTTAGGGACTGTTATGCGCGTGTGTGTAACTACATGGAGCATCAGTAATTCAGACCTGGTGCTGTTTGTATGAAATGCTCTTATTTTTTGCATATTCTTCCTCTTTAATGTTAATGTTAACTGAACCATTTCTCCTCAAATAGTTTTCCTCTTCATTTTATAAAAAAGAGACACTTTAAACTGTCACAAGAAGTTTGATTTGCTAAGCTCTCCCTTGCATTAAAAAAAAAAAAATTATTGGAGTATAGTTGCTTCACAATGGTGTGTTAGTCTCTACTGTACAACAATGGAATCAGCTATCTGTATACATGTATCTCCTTTTTAAAAAAAATTTCCTTCATTTAGGTCATTTAGGTCACCACAGAGCACTGAATAGAGCTCCCTGTGCTTACAGTAGGTTTTCATTTGTTATCTCTTTTATGCGTAGCATCAATAGGTGCATTCATGTCAATCCCAGTCTCCCAGTTCATCCCACCCTCACCTTCCCCCTTGACATCTATACGTTTATTCTCTATATCTGCCTCCCTTGCCTTTTTAACACTAGCTTTACTGTTTCTAATATCTAAATCATAAAAAGAAAAAAAAATAGGCTTGGTGACCATTCCACAGAAAAATCCATAATATGACTGAGCAGCCTAAGGATGATTCTAGCAACAAAATGTCCTTAAACACCGATGGAGATGAATGGTAATAAAGAATCATTTACTAATCATAACTTTTCATTGTCAAAGATCTGGATAGCAAATGAGAGTGGTTATTAAGTAAGTTTACAAACCCTGCATCACACCCAGCCCATTCTGGTACTGGGGAAATGCTGAGATGATCATGATGAAGATTTTCAGGTTGTGGTGCTGTACTCAGGTACACTGAGAGTTACAACAGTTAGTGAGGAAGATGTCCTGACCTGACATTGAGAAACTCACAGATAGAGAGGAGGATAAGCCACCTGCAGGATCTAGTAAGAAAAGGCGTCGGAGGTAGAGCTTCCCAGGGATTCAAGTTAGCAAGAATTCTCACGTGCAAACTGAGACGAGTATCAGTTCAGTCAATCAGAGAAGCTAATTGACCCAATGTCAGGTATCACTGCAAAGAAGGAGGAACATTGCCCTGGGCTGCTCAAGTTAAGGGTATTTTTTGAGGGGTTATTGAAATAGTGAAAAGATTATGATGCATGATGACTGTCCCGTTTCTGTTATGGATGTTCTATTTCTAACAGGACATCAAGAGCCTGCATAAGACAGATGTGGACCATGGACCATATTAGGGAGGAGTCTCTTCTCCCTCCCTTGACTACCCAGTCATTAGTGCTGATCTACCTTCTCTGTTTCCCCTTTCTGTGAATGTAAATGTTACAATTTGTCTTCACTTGGTTTATACATAAGATGTCATTTAGGCTCTCTGGAAGGACAGGAAAATACAAACAGAGCTGCCAGAAGCATTGATTTTACTTGATTATAATTGATTAGACAATGGAATTCTCTACAGAGTCAATTCTAAGTTGCTTGTGTTATGCACCCGAGTCTATTAGTATGGATCTAGATTATCATAAACTTAATTTCCCTATTTCCCTTCTTCTTTTATAACTACAAAGGCCTCATCGACTTTAAAGGTATGAGTTACTAAGAAACAAGATTCATTTACCTTCCCCTCTCCAATATATATCCATTCAAAAACAACTTATTGGATTACTTAGGGAAATGGCCTTAATATAATTTCCTGCAAAAATTTTATCCCTATATTCCAAGATATAAGCAGTAGAAGAACACAGTTTTGGTTATCCAGTGGTGCAGTAACTTGTGGCTATCTGTTAACACATACTAGAATGCTTTACCCAATGCACTGTAACAAGATAATAGCAAGAACAATATAATAACAGCAAGACAGCAACATGCCCTGACATTGAGGATTTTGATCAAGAAGAGAAGAGAAGGGACTGTATGAAAGGAAAAATAGATGGCGTTTGCCTCTGGGTGAGTGTGTGTGAATGTTCATGAGGATATTTCAGCCCAAGTGCTTCATTCCTTTTAGTCCTCATGCACAGCTTTGAAGGGTAAGGCTACTTTTTCAAATACCAGGTATGCTTTCTAAAATTAGGTCAGAGGAGAAGCAGGTCAGAAGAAAGCTAGTGTATCGGATGGGATGGGACTTGTGTATTTACTGTCTAGGGTACTATCAAGAAAACAAAAGAAAGTGAAAGTGAAGTCATTCAGTCGACTGAGCATCAACATAATGAGGCTAACTCTATCCCAGAATTCTAGGTAAAATTTCAAAGAAGGGCTAGATGCATCAAGATTCAGACCAGATATTGATTTATTCTGATGTCTTAAGTTAGGTCTACTGCTTCCTTCAAGAAGTTAGAGTCTGCAGAGACAATCTATGAGTATTTATTATTAGTTCAGTAGATATGCTATTATATGGTTGAAAAGTATTCTGATACTGTATGATTGATTTACTTTTCCCCGTAGAATTATTTCCATACATTTTAAGATTTAATTTAATAGCTTTTTTTTCTTCTTCACAGGAATATTTCGATTTCTAATAGTGATGCTTACTATATTTGTTTTTTCCATCCCATAGGAAACATATTCACAAACTGGCTTAACACCCGATATTTAAATTACACATTCTACTGTTGGAGAGACTTTCCGTCTCAGAGAAGAGCAAACTGTGTCATTGATACGTGCATTAACTGTAATCTATTAACTTGCCTCTCCATTATTTTAGTGAATAGAAACATCCTACTGGAAGTAGGGTAACGCTATAATTAAGATTAAGTTTTAGATGATTACATGCAAAACCATAAGGAATACAGCTTTTAAACACAAGTATATCTCTCTGTGACTTTCTTCTTTATACAGGGAATAATTGATATTCAGTAGAGATTGCTGCCGCTGCTAAGTCACTTCAGTCATGTGCGACTCTGTGTGACCCCATAGATGGCAGCCCACCAGGCTCTCTGTCCCTGGGATTCTCCAGGCAAGAACACTGGGGTGGGTTGCCATTTCCTTCTCCAATGCATGAAAGTGAAAAGTGAAAGTGAAGTCACTCAGTCGTGTCCAACTCTCAGTGACCCCAAGGACTGCGGCCCACCAGGCTCCTCGGTCCATGGGATTTTCCAGGCAAGAGTACTGGAGTGGGGTGCCATTGCCTTCTCCTCAGTAGAGATTAAGAGGACTTTAATTTATTTAACACTTGCAGATTAGATTTGGAGACAACGCAAAATAGAATCAAATGAATGTTTAGGCCACAGAACACTTAGAGGGATTTTAACACTTGTAGGTTCTAGAATGGTTTACCTTGAAGTGCAGGTTAAGCATCACTTACTAAATGTATAAGAAATTATCAACAACCTATAAATTATGAATCCACATGATATAGTTTACATTTGTTTCACAGACCAGGGGCCTGTGGTTTCAATAACAGGAAACATAATTTACGCCCCCATATTATATCCACTTCCATGTGGTGATCAAGAATGCATAAAAGTTGGGACTGCTATAAAATTAGTACTATCTGATTCATAAATTACTACGGTAGGTAAATTCAAGGCAGTCATTTATGGATTTTGGTCATGAGAACTGCTGCTGCTGATAGTATAAAGGGACACCCTGGACTTCCCTTTAGTACTTTTAATTTGGATGCCATCTCTACTGGAGGAAAAGTATCCACTCATATTTTCTTATTATCCTCAAGACATCTTTTTATTACTCCTATTCCTTAGACTATATGAGTTTTAATAAAGTGAAGTGATAACAGGCACCCAGTGTAATACAATAGACCTCAGTTAGGACTGGTTCTTTGTGGTACTTTACCAACAGCAGTACCAGGTCATTTCATATCTTTAGCTTTCTAATAAAATGACTTTTTAGTTGAGTAGTAGGTCAGAGGAAATCCAATAAAAGAGCAGGAGAAAGAAAAGATAAAATATGAAAAGATGTGTGAATATACTAAAACCCATTGAATTACACACTTTAAGTAGGTGAATTGTATGGTATGTGAACTGCATCTCAATAAAGCTCTTAAATAAGACATAAAAGGGCCAGGAGAGTGTGCAGCAGGCAGGAGGAACTTGAGCAGGTATCATAACTTAAGTAAATGGTTCTTGTGAACATCTCAGGCTCAGTTTATGTTGCTTTCAACCAAGTTTGTTTTGTTTTATTTTTATGGTTTACAATAAGTGTAACCATCAGTATTTCACTTATCACTGTTCTAATTTTCACTTCTCTAGTGTTTGTTTAGTGTTCTGAACTAGATGATAGAATAAAATGTGCAAATATTAATTGTGACAAATATATTTTCTATTATCTATGCGAGAAAAATGATAAAATAAGAAAACTAGACAGACTTTTCTCCATCCTTTTCATTTAGAGAGCTCCTTCATTTATGATTCTGAATTTTTCCTAAACCTTTCTGATGTATTTTCAAAATTCTATGACTTTATTGATTTATCCATTATTTTTAGGTAAGCAGTAATGAAATAAAGATATATAATGCCATAAAAATAAATATAAGAGGGGAGGGGTACTAAGATGGCAGAGGAATAGGGTAGAGAAACCACTTTCTCCCCTACAAATTCATCAAAAGATCATTTGAACGCTGAGCAAATACCATAAAACAACTTCTGAATGCTGGCAGAAGACACCAGGCAGCCAGAAAGGCAGCCCATTGTCTTTGAAAGGAGGTAGGACAGAATATAAAAGATAAAAAGAGAGACAAAGAGTCAGGGATGGAAATCCATCCCAGGGAGGGAGTCTTAAAAGAGGAGAATTTTCCAAACACCAGGAAACCCTCTCATAGACAGGTCTGTGGGGAGTTTTGGTATCTCAGAAGGCAACATAACCAGGAGGAAAAAATAAATAAATAAACCCCACAGATTATGCACCTAACTACAAGTATCAGTGAAGTAGCTCAGGGGCTCACATCCATCACCAGCAAGCGGGGGCTGAACAGGGAGGCACGGGCTGCATTGCTTAGGGTAAGGACCATGCCTGGATGCCCTGAGGGCAATCTGAGGGAACTAACGTGAGATAGCAACGCAAACCATGGGATAGCCAGGAAGAGAGGGAAAAAAAAAAAAAGGAAAGAGAGAGAGAGAGAGAACTTTCCCGTGAAAAGCAGCTGTAACCTAAAGCACTGCCCGGCCCACTCACAGAACAAGAACTGAACGATCACCAGAGGAGAGCCAGCCATCTGCAGACTGGGCAGAAAGGCAGGCAGGAGACACCCAGAGCAGGAAAGCAAGGGGCAAACTGGGCCCCAGAGAGGGCATCCTCTACCAAACTATGAGCAGGCTCCCAGTTGCTAACCGAGTCTTCCTGGGATCCTGGGTGGTTGACAACTGCCGGGAGGGTCACAGCCAGAGGTCAGCTCCCCAGAGGAGACACACAGCACACCTGAGACAGCGCTCCCACTGAGCACCCAGGAGACCAAGCATCTGGGACCTGGGAGGTGATAAGACACACCGCCCCACCTGGGGGAGAGTGCACTCACCAAGCACCTGGTTGCACAAAACACAGACCCACTCAATTCTGTGCCTTTGTGGAGAACCTGAGACCCTGAACCTGAGCAGCTCAGTCCTGGGAAGTTCAAGCAGCCCAAGGCCCACCTTAGACAGTTCCCCTGCAGAGCAAGTGTAGACCAGGAAAGCACACATGCCATGAGCAGGTGCAAACCCAGTGTGGCCCAGACACGGTGCCACACATTGCCAGTGATCTTTGTTTGCAGTGCTCCTCCCTCCCCGCAGCACAACTGAACGCGTGAGCCTAAATAAATGACCACTTTTACCCCCTTGTGTCAGGGCGGAATTTAGACACTGAAAGTGAAAGTGAAGGGAAAGTGAAGTTGCTCAGTCGTGTCCGACTCTTTGCGACCCCATGGACTGTAGCCTATCAGGCTCTTCCATCCATGGGATTAGACACTGAAGAGACTTGCAAACAGAGGGAGCCAAAATAGACAAAGAAGAGGGAATGCCTTTAGAAGTGACAGGTGCAACAGACTAAGACCCAGTAGTTAGCACCGACTACATTGCAAGGGGCCTATAGACCTTGAAAAGAAGTATAAGCTGGAACAAAGAACTATCTGAAGCTGAACTGACCCCACACTGCCCTCAACAGCTCCAGAGAAATTCCTAGATATATTTTAATATTATCATTTTTTACTTAAAATATTTTTTAAAGTTCTTTATTAGTCCTTTAATTGTCATTTTAAAGCTTACTATTATCTTGCAAAAAACCCTATTTTTAAAGCAAATTTCATATTTTTAAAAATAATTTTCACAATTTTGTCTTGCTTTTTTAATACTGTATTTTTGAGAGTCTAACCTCTACTCTAGATTTTTAATCTTTGGTTTTTTGTATTTGTAATAAATCCAATATTACAAATCCAATATTCAGTACCCATTTTTACTTAGGAGTGTGATTATTGGCTGGACTGCTCTCTCCCCCTTTTCTCCCCCAGGTCACCTCTATCTGCTCCCTCGCCCTTCTCTTCTCTACTTAACTCTGTGAATCTCTTTGGGTGTTCTGGGCTGTGGATAACACTTCAGGAAGTGATTACTGGCTAGATTTCTCTCTCCCCTTTTGATTCCACCCTCTTCTCCTGCTGGCCACCTCTGGTTCCATCCCCCCTCTTCTCTTCTCCATGTAACTCTGTGAACCTCTCTGGGTGTCCCTCACCGTGGAGAATCTTTTCACAATTAATTTGGAAGTTTTATCATCTGTGCTGTATGGATGGAGAAGTCTTGAGGATGCTGTAAGAACAAGACTGAAAGCCAGAGGCAGGAGGCTTAAATCCAAAACTTGAGAATACCGGAAAACTCTTCCCTCCAGGGAACAGTAATCAACAAGAGTTCATCAAAAAGCCTCCATTCCTACACTGACACCAAGATCCACCCAAGAGCCAACAAGTTTCAGAGCAAGACATACCAAGCTAATCCTCTAGCAACACAGGAACATAACCCTGAGCACAAAAATACAGGTGTCCCAAAGTCACACCAAACTCATAGACACCTAAAAACTCACTGCTGAACACTCCACTGCACTCCAGAGAAAAAACATCCACCTTCACCCAGCAGAACACCAAAGCAATCTTCACTAACCAGGAAACCTTGACAAACCACTTGTCCAACCCCACTCACAGAGGAGGAACCTCCAAACTAAAGAGGAATCACAAACTGCCAGCATACAGAGGTCACCCCAAACACAGCAACCTGAACAAAATGAAAAGGCAGAGAAATATTCAACAGGTAAAGCAACATGATAAAAGCCCATCAAACCAAACAAAAGAGAAAGAGATAGGGAGTTTACCTGAAAATAAATTCAGAATAATGATGGCAAAAATGATCAAAAATCTTGAAAACAAAATGGAGTTACAGATAAATAGTCTGGAGACAAGAATTAAGAAAATGTAAGAAAAGGTTAACAAGGACCTAGAAGAAATAAAAAAGAGCCAATCAATAAAGAATAATGCAATATCTGAGATCAAAAGCACTCTGGAGGGAACCAACAGTAGGATAACTGAGGCAAAAGATAGAATAAGTGAGGTGGAAGATAGAATGGTGGAAATAAATGAAGCAGAGAGCAAAAAAGAAAAAAATAATACTTAAAAGAAATGAGGACAACCTCAGAGACCTCTGGATCAATGTTAAGTGCCCCAACATTCCAATCATAAGAGTCCCAGAAGAAGAAGACAAAAAGGAAGGCCATGAGAAAATACTTGAGGAGATAATAGTTGAAAACTTCCCTAAAATGGGGAAGGAAATAGCCACCCAATTCCAAGAAACTCAGAGAGTCCTAAACAAGATAAGCCAAAAGCAAAACACCCCAAGACACATATTAACCAAATTAATGAAGATCAAACACAAACAAGAAACATTAAAAGTAGCAATGGAAAAAAAAAAAAACACAAATAACACACAAGGGGATCTCCATAAGGATAACAGCTTATCTTTCAGTAGAAACTCTTCAAGCCAGAAGGGAATGGCATGACATACTTAAAGTGATGAAAGAGAAAAACTTACAACCCAGATTACTGCACTCAGCAAGGATCTCATTCAAATATGAAAGAGAAATCAAAAGCTTCACAGACAAGGAAAACCGGATAGAACTGAGCACTACCCAACCAGCTCTTCAACAAATGCTAAAGGATCTTCCTTAGACAGGAAACAGAAAAGGTGTATAAACTCAAACCCAAAACAACAAAGTAAATGGCAACAGGATCATACTTATCAATAATGCCCAACCAACATACAAAGACTGGCTGAACAGATTAAAAAAAAAAAAAAAAAAAAGACTCCTATATATGCTGTCTACAAGAGACCCACTTCAAAACAAGGGACACATACAGACTGAAAGTGAAGGGCTGGAAAAAGATGTTTCACACAAATGGAGACCAAAAGAAAGCATGAGTAGCAATACCCATATCAGATAAAATAGACTTTGAAATAAAGGCTGTAAAGAGAAAGAGAAGGACACTACATAATGATCAAAGGATTAATCCAAGAAGAAGATATAATAATTATAAATATATATGCACCCAACATAGGAGCATCACAATATGTAAGGTAAATGCTAACAAGTATGAAAGGGGAAATTAACAGTAACACAACAATAGTGGGAGATTTTAATACTCCACTCACATCTATGGGAAGATCAACTAAACAGAAAATTAGCAAGGAAACACAAATTTTAAATGACACCATAGACCAGTTAGACCTATTTGAGATATATGGGACAATTCACCCTAACACAATGAATTTCACTTTTTTTCTCAAGTGCATACGGAACCTTCTCAAGGATAGATCACATTCTGGGCCATAAATCTACCCTTGGTGAATTAAAATTTGAAATCATCTCAAGCATATTTTCTGGTCATAATGCAGTAAGATTAGATGTCAACTAAAGGGGAAAAAAGTATTAAAAATACAAACATATGTAGGCTAAACAACACACTTCTCAATAGCCAACAAATCTCAGAAGAAATGAAAAAATAAACCAAAATATGCATAGAAATGAGTGAAAATGAAAACACAAGAACCTAAAATCTATGGAATTCAATAAAATCAGTGCTAAGGTGAAAATTCATAGCAATACAAGCCTACTTCATGAAACTGGAGAGAAATCAGATAAATAACCTAACTCTACACTTACAGTGACTAGAAAAAGAAGAAATGAAGTACCCCAGAATTAGTAGAATGAAAGAAATCATAAAAAGGGGGCAAAAATAAATGAAAAACCATAAAAGGAGACCATAGCCAAAATCAACAAGTTAAAAGCTAGTTCTTTGAGAAGATAAATAAAACAGAAAAACCACTGAAGAATCAAACAGACAAAATTAGAAATGAAAATAGAGAAATCACAACAGACAACACAGAAATACAAAAGATCGTAAGAGACTACTATCAGCAACTATATGATAATAAAATGGACAACTTGGAAGAAATGGATGAATTCTTAGAAAAGCATAACATTCCAAAACTGAACCAGGAAGAAATAAGAAATCTTTACAGACCCATTACAAGCACAGAAGTTAAAATTGTTATCAGAAATCTTCCAGCAAACAAAAGCCCAAGACCAGACAGATTCACAGCTGAATTCTACCAAAAATTTCGAGAAGAGCTAACACTTATCCTACTCAAACTCTTCCAGAAAATTGCAGAGGAAGGTAAACTTCCAAACTCATTCTATGAGGCCACCATCACCCTAATACCAAAACCAGACAAAGATGCCACAAAACAAGAAAACTTCAGGCCAATATCACTGATGAACATAGGTGCAAAAATCCTCAACAAAATTGTAGCAAACAGAATCCAACAACATATTAAAAAAAGATCATACATCATGACTATGTGGGATTTATCCCAAGGATGCAAGATTTCTTCAATATTCAGAAAACAATTGATGTGATACACCACATTAACAAATTGAAAGGTAAAATCTATATTATTATCTGCTTAGATGCAGAGAAAGCCTTTGACAAAATTCAACATACATTTATGATAAAAACCCTCCAGAAAGCAGGCATAGAAGGAACATACCTCAACATAATAAAGGCTATATATGATAAACCCACAGCAAACAGTATCCTCAATGGTGAAAAATTGTAATAATTTCCCCTAAAGTCAGGAACAAGACAAGAGTGCCCACTTTTACCACTACTATTGAACATAGTTTTGGAAGTTTTAACCACTGCAATGCAAGAATAAAAAGAAATGAAAATAATCCAGATTGGAAAAGAAAAGTAAAAGTCTCACTGTTTGCAAATGACATGATCCTCTACATAGAAAACACTAAAGACACCACCAGAAAGTTACTAGAGCTAATCAATGAATTTAGTGACGTTTCAGGGTATAAAAATAATGCACAGAAATTCCTTCCTACACACTTTCAATGAGAAAAAGAAAGAGAAACTAAAGAAACAATTCCATTCACCATTGCAATGAAAAGAATAATACTTAGGAATAAATCTACCTAAAGAAACAAAAGACCTATATATAGAAAACTATAAAACACTAATGAAAGAAATAATGACACAAATAGATGGAGAAATATACCATGTTCATGGATTGGAAGAATCAAGATACTGAAAATAAGAATACTACCCAAAGCAATCTATAGATTCAATGCAATCACTATCATGTTACCAACGGTTTTTCAGGAAACTGAAAGGTCAGGCATGTCAAGACATGCCCCGGACAAGCCCGGGACAAGTCCCGACAGTTAGCCAATGCCCAAACAGGAACCGGGGGTGGACCAAACTTCCAGGGACCAACCCCCTGTAGCCTGGCCCAATCAGGTGCTGGCACGAAGCCCCTGAACACCAATCATTGCTGCAGCCCGTGCTTTTTACCTTACATGGAAGAACCTGGTTTGAATGCCAGCCCTGGCTATAAAAACCCCTTCCTCACTCCTCATACCTTGCAGACTCCCTTCCCTTCCTCGCTTGCCCCCCGGGAATTCTGCCCGAGAGCGACCGCCCAATAAAGGCTTTCATCAACGGTCCCTAGAGGCGGCTTTTTCTTCCCCGCCGTGGTTTCTTACAGAAACTAGAACAAATAATTTCACAATTTGTATGGAAATATAAATAACCTCGAATAGCCAAAGCAATCTTGAGAAAGAAGAATGTAAATGGAAGAATCAATCTGCCTTACTTCAGGCTATACTACACAGAAACAGTCATCATGACAGCATGGTACTGGCAGAAAGACAGAAACATAGATCAGTGGAACAAAATAGAAAGCCCAGAGATTAAATCCATGCACCGATGTACACCTTATCTTTGACAAAGGAGGCAAGAATATACAATGGAGAAAAAGACAATCTGTTTAAAAAGTGGTGCTGGGAAAACTGGTCAACCACTTGTAAAAGAATGAAACTCGAACACTTTCTAATACCATACACAAAAATAAACTCAAAATGGGTTAAAGATCTAAATGCAAGAGCAGAAACTATAAAATTCCTAGAGAAAAAGAGAGGCAAAATACTCTCTGATTTAAATCATAGCAAGATCCTCTATCACCCATCTCCCAGAGTAATAGAAATAAAAGCAAAAATAAACAAATGAGACAAAATTAAACTTAAAAGCTTTTGCACAACTATGAAACTATAAGCAAGGTGAGAAGACAGCCTTCAGAATGGGAGAAAATAATAGCAAATGAAGCAACTGACAAAGAATTAATCTCAAGAATATACAAGCAGCTCATGCTGCTTAATTCCAGAAAAATAAGCAACCCAATCAAAAAATGGGCCACAAAACTAAACAGACATTTCTCCAAAGAAGACATACAGATGGCTAACAAACACATGAAAAGATGCTCAATATCACTCATTATCAGAGAACTACAAATCAAAAGCACAATGAGGTACCATTTCATGCCAGTCAGGATGGCTGCTATCCAGAAGCCTACAAGCAATAAATTCTGGAGAGGGTGTGGGGAAAAGGGAACCCTCTTACACTGTTGGTGGGTAGTACAGCCACTATGGAGAACAGTGTGGAGATTCTTTAAAAAGCTAAAAATAGAACTGCCATATGACCCAGCAATCCCAGTGCTGTGCATACACACCAAGGAAAGCAGAACTGAAAGAGGCACATGTATCACAATGTTCACTGCAGCGCTGTTTACAATAGGCAGGACATGGAGGCAACCTAGATGTCCATCAGTAGACGAATGGATAAGAAAGCTGTGTTATGTATACACACTGAACTGTTACTCAGCTGTTAAAAAGAATGCATTTGAATCAATTCTAATGAGGTGGATGAAACTGGAGCCTATTTTACAGAGTGAAGTAAGTCAGAAAGAAAAACACCAATATAGTATATTAACATATATATAAAAAGTGAAGTCGCTTAGTCGTGTCCAACTCTTTGCGACCCCATGGACTGTAGCCTACCAGGCTCCTCTGTCCATGGGATTCTTCAGGCAAGAGTACTGGAGGGGGTTGCCGTTTCCTTCCCCAGGAGATGTTCCCAACCCAGGGATTGAACCTGGGTCTCCCACATTGCAGGCAGATGCTTTACCATCTGAGCCACCAGGGAAGACTCTAACATATATATATATATATATATATATATATATGATTTAGAAAGATGGTAATGATTACCCTTATATATGAGACAGTAAAAGAGACACAGATGTAAAGTAAAGACTTTTGGAGTCTTTGGTGGAAGGTGAGGGTGGAATAATTTGAGAGAATAACATTGAAACATATATATATATATATATATATATATATATATATATATATAATCATATGTGAACTAGATCGCCAGTCCAGGTTTGATGCATGAGACAGGGTGCTCAGGGCTGGTGCACTAGGATGACCCTGAGGGATGGGACGGGGAGGGAGGTGGGAATGAGTGTTAGGATAGGGAACACATGTACACCCATGGTTGATTCATGTGAATATATGGCAAAAATCACCACAATATTGTAAATAATTAGCCTCCAATTAAAATAAACTAAATAAAATGAACATAAACTAAAGCTGTTAATTAAAACTATTCAAAATGTTTTAATTTAAAGAATAAAATGTGATGCCAAGAATTTCTTATTTTAGTTAAGTTCTGTGTTTTCCCTTGTCCAATATTTTTTTACCTTTTTTTTTTTTGTATCATTTCTAACCCTTTCCAGGTAGTGCAGCAGTTAAGTAAGAATCCTACTGCAGTACAGCAGACACAAGAGACACGGGTTCCCTCCCTGGATTGGAAAGATCCCTTGCAGGAGGAAATGGCAACCCACTCCAATATTCTTGCCTGAAAAATCCCATGGACAGAGGAGCCACAGAAGTCACAGAGGTTAACAATGCATGGGGCCACAAACTGCTGGACATGACTGAGCACACATAGCACATCAACTTAACTGACAAATTTGCTAAATTAAACTGGAATTACTGTATTTGTTTAGTGGCAAACTTCGAACTCTGGGTTAAGAAGATTGCCTGAAAGCCAGCATGACAGCCCACTCCAGTATTCTTGCCTGGAGAATCCCATGGATGGAGGAGCCTGACAGGCCATGGTCCATGGGGTTACAAAGAGTTGGACACGACTGAAGTGACTTAACACAGTACAGCGCAGTGACAAACTTCATAAATTAATCTTTAGAGTTAAGATAATTGGTAATGGCAAATAGAAGTCTGAATATGAATTGCTTCTAATTACTAATGACATTCAGTTCAGTTCAGTTCAGTCGCTCAGTCGTGTCCGACTCTTTGCGACCCCATGAATCGCAGCACGCCAGGCCTCCCTGTCCATCACCAACTCCCGGAGTTCACCCAGACTCACATCCATGAGTCCGTGATGCCATCCAGCCATCTCATCCTCTGTCGTCCCCTTCTCCTCCTGTCCCCTGTCCTTCCCAGCATCAGTCTTTTCCAATGAGTCAACTCTTCGCATGAGGTGGCCAAAGTACTGGAGTTTCAGCTTGAGCATCATTCCTTCCAAAGAAATCCCAGGGTTGGTCTCCTTCAGAATGGACTGGTTGGATCTCCTTGCAGTCCAAGTCACTCTCAAGAGACTTCTCCAGCACCACAGTTCAAAAGTATCAATTCTTCGGCGCTCAGCCTTCTTCACAGTCCAAATCTCACATCCATATATGACCACAGGAAAAACCATAGCCTTGACTAGACGGACCTTAGTTGGCAGAGTAATATCTCTGCTTTTGAATATGCTATCTATGTTGGTCATAACTTTTCTTCCAAGGAGTAAGTGTCTTTTAATTTCATGGCTGCAATCACCATCTGCAGTCATTTTGGAGCCCCAAAAATAATGTCTGAGACTTTCCACTGTTTCCCATGAAGTGATGAGACTGGATCCCATGATCTTTGTTTTCTGAATGTTGAGCTTTAGGCCAACTTTGTCACTCACTTTCTGCCATAAGGGTGGTGTCATCTGCATTTTGGCCATTTAGAAAATCACTATAGAAAATTCTACTGATCTTGTGTATGTTCCTCAGTGGTTTTGTGCAGAGAAGATCCTTGGAAATCTGGAGTAACCCTGCAGAGCAATACAACAACCTCAAAAATTTTGAGTAATACTAACCTTGCTTTAGTGTATATGAAACTTTATATGTTGGATTAAATTGAGAATCCAGGCTTAAAATTTTTATTTGAATTTTTCAGTTGTTGGAGGAATGCTGAAACATTACTTATAAACCCAGTCCAGAGTTCACTACTTTAACATCAATGTTTTTCTTTTTTTCACTCTGTGAAAAACTTCTCTGATGGAATTTTTAAAATTCCTTAAATAAGTTAAGTAGAAATCTAGGCACTTACAAAATTAGTGGTAGATTATTTCATCTTTCAAAGAATGAAAAGAACATTTGTCTCATTAGACACTGAAACATATGGCATGGACACTGCAAATTAGACTCTCTCTGTCCTGTAATTTCATATAAGCCATCTCAGATTGTAACTCAAGATCAAGAAGTTAGGCTGAGCTATATTAAAAGGCTGTTCTGGGTACTGTCAGGTAGAGTAGATGTTAATGGAAGTGAGAGTCATAACATGTGACTATACTGAGTGGTTCCTCCTAATAATCTACAATTTACTGTGTAACTGGCCTTGTGTGTTTCCCTCAGTGGATAGACTGGTGCAGAGAGGATCCTTGGAAATCTGGAGTAACCCTGAGGAGCAATACAAAAGGCCTCAAATTTTTAAATTTTGACTATTTTTTTTCCCTATTCCATTCTCTATCTCTATATTAGTAGAGGATTTGTAAATGTATCTGTTTACAAGGCGGTTTAGAAGAAGTAAACAGACATGTTTTAGTACATATGCATTAAGAGCAGATAAAAATGATATAGTATGAGCATTCCACAACATTTGAGTTAGATGTAATTTGATATAATATAGAAGATAATTTTAAAGTAAGCTTATTTATAAGAACTCTATTTTGGAAGTGGTTCATAATCTTAAACATTCCTATCAGCTCAATTAAGTTGCTCTGTCATGTTTGACTCTTTGCAATCCCATGGAATGCAGCTTGTTAGGCTTCCCTGTCCTTCACTATCTCCAAGAACTTGTTCAAACTCATGTCCACTGAGTCAATGATGCTATCCAATCATGTCGCCCTCTGTCATCCCTTCTCCTCCTGCCTTAAGTCTGTCCCAGTATCAGGGTTTTTTTTTTTTTTTCCAGTGAGTCTGTGCTTCTCATCAGGTGGTCAAAGTATTGGAGCTTCAGCTTCAGCATCAGTCCTTCCAATGACTGTTCAGGGTTGAAGTCCTTTAGCTTGAGTGGTTTGATTTCCTTGCTATCCAAAGGACTCAAAAGAATCTTCTTCCAACACCACTGTTCAAAGCATCAATTCTTCGGCACTCAGCCTTCTTTATGGTCCAACTGCTGCATTCATACATGACTACTGGAAAAACCATAGCTTTGACTATATAGAGCTCTGTAAGTAAAGTAATGTCTCTGCTTTTTAATACACTGTCTAGGTTTGTCATTGTTTTTCTTTCAAGGAGCAAGCATCTTTAAAAAAAAATTTTAATGGAAGGATAATGCTTTACAGAATGTTGTTTTTTTCTGTCAAACCTCAACATGAATCAGCCGTAGGTATTTACAGGGCAGCAATGGAGAAACAGACATAGAGAATAGACTTATGGACAAGGGGAGAAGGGAGGAGAGGGCTAGATGTATGGAAGAGTAACTTGGAAACTTACATGCTGCTGCTGCTGCTAAGTCACTTCAATCGTGTCTGACACTGTACGACCCCATAGACGGCAATCCATCAGGCTCCCCCATCCCTGGGATTCTCCAGGCAAGAACACTGGAGTGGGTTGCCATTTCCTTCTCCAATGCATGAAAGTGAAAGGTGAAAGTGAAGTCGCTCAGTTACGTCTGACTCTCAGCGACCCCATGGACTGCAGCCCACCAGGCTCCACTGTCCATGTGATTTTCCAGGCAAGTGTACTTACGTTACCATATGTTAAACAGAATCTGCTGTATAGAAATGCCAAATTTGCCAATAAGAACTTGCTTTATGTCTCAGGAAACTCAAACAGGGGCTCTGTATCAACCTAGTGGGGTGGGATGGGGAGGGAGATGAGAGGGAGTTTCAAAAGGGAGGAGCTATGTGTAAACCTGAGGAGCAAGCATCTTAATTTCATGGTTGCAGTTTACCATTCACAGTGATTTTGGAGCCCATGAAAATAAAGTCTCTCATTGTTTCCCCTTCTATTTGCCATGAAGGGATGGAACGCAATGCCATGATTTCATTTTTTGAATGTTGACTTTTAGACAGGTTTTCATTCTCCTCTTTTAGCTCCATCAAGAGGCTCTTTAGTTCCTCTTCACTTTCTGCTGTAAGGATGGTGTCATCTGCATATCTGAGGTTATTGATATTTCTCCCTACAACTTTAATTCTAGCTTGTGCTTCATCCAGCCCAGCATTTCACCTGATATACTCTGCACATATGTTAAATAAGTAGGATGACAGTTACAGCCTTGATATACTCCTTTCCCAATTTGGAACCAGTCTTTTTTTCCATATTCAATTATAACTCTTGCTTCTTGAGCTACATACAGGTTTCATAGGAGGCAGGTAAGGTGATCTTGTATTCCCATCTCTTTAAGAATTTTCCACAGTTTGTTGTGATCCACACAATCAAAGGCTTTAGCATAGTCAATGAAGCAAAAGTACATATTTTTCTGGAAATCTCACTAACTTTGTTCATAGTGATGCTTCCTAAGGCCCACTTGACTTCAGACATCTGGATGTCAGGCTCTTGGTGAGTGATCACATCATCATGGTTATCTAGATGACTAAGATATTCTTTGTATAGTTCTTCTGTGTATTCTTAATATCTTTTGCTTCTGTTAGGTCCATACCATTTCTATCCTTTATTAATCCAACTTTGCATGATATGTTCCATTGGTATCTCTAATTTTCTTGAAGAGATCTTTAGCCTTTCTCTTTCTATAGTTGACCTATATTTCTTTGCATTGTTCACTTAAGAAGGTTTCCTATCCCTCTTTGCTATTCTTTGGAACTCTGAAGTCAGATACGTATAATGTTCCTATAATGATTTTATGTTTGATGTAAACTTGGTAACATGATAAACATTGCAGTGGGCAAAGACTGTCTTTAGTCAATGACATTATTACTTCACTTTAAAAGCAATCAAGGTGACTAGTTGTCAGTAAATATCAGTACAGACTGCTCTGAATACCATGAAGTATAAAAATTACAAGCTTTTCAATAGTTTCATTATGGGAGTAAAAGCAAAGTATGCAATCTATTCTAAGGAAGAAAGGTGGGTTATGATTAGTCAGCCACAAAAGCAAATAAAATAATGTAATTTCAGCAATATGGATGGATCCAGAGATTGTCTTACTAAGTGAAGTTAGAGAAAGACAAATGCCATATGATATCACTTACACATGGAATTTTTAAAAAATGATACAGATGAACTTATATACAAAACAGAAATAGACCCACAGACATAGAAAACAAACATGGCTATCAAAGGGGAAAGGCTAGGGAGGGATAAATTAGGGGTTGGGATTAACATATACATACTATATATATATAAAACACATAAACAACAGGCCCTACTGCATAGCACAGGGAGCTGTACTTGATATTTTGTAATAACCTATACATGAAAAGAATCTGAGAATATATATATATATATATATGATAGATATAGATATAGATATATGTATAACTTAATCATTTTCCTGTATACTTGAAACTAACCCAACATTGTAAATAAAGTATACTTCAATTTTAAAATTTTTAAAAATCTTAATTAAAGTAAGTCAATAATGATCAGCAAAGAGAAAGAACACACACTGGCATGCTTAAGTACAATTTGTGTTGAATATACCAGCTATATCACAGAGATGAGTAGAACTATTCTGGATATGTGTGTATATAAAATATTATTATATATTTACTAGTTAATAATTAATATAACCTGTATTAATGTGTCAGAAAAGGAAATGGCAACCCACGCCAATATTCTTGCCTGGAGAATCCCATGAACAGAGGAACCTGGAGGGTTACAGTCTATTGAGTCACAAGGGTCAGACACAACTTAGCAACTAAACAGCCAAAAAATATTAATATATTGACTTCCCAGGTGGCACAGTGGTAAAGAATCCACCTGACAATGTAGGAGACACAAGAGATAAAGCTTCGATTCCTGGGTCAGGAAGATCCCCTAGAGAAGGAAATGGCAATCTACTCCAGTATTTACTCCCCGGAAATCCCACAGGCAGAGGAGGCTGGTGGGCTACAATGCATGGGGTCACAAAGAGTCAGATATGAGTAAGTGACTGAGCACACATGCATATTAACTAATATATCATTATATATTATTGGCATTGGGCATTGATATTATTGATGATTATTACTAATCATTATTATTTAAACTGTAGAGATAACTGACACACTGTGACTTCACGGAGCCATTTCAATCATAGTGGTCATGCCGGGAACCCCCCGTGTCACTCAGCAGTGTCAACACTCATCACACATCAGGTGGCATTTAATAAAGCCCTACTTAATCATCCTCTTGTCTCATGTGTTACAAGGCTTAGGAGTGAGTATGAATGAGAATGTTTCCTGGGGCCCTTGTTCCACTATAACTTTTAGAAGAACACTGATGAAAATGAAAACAGAAGCTAAGATATATTTTGCTCTTATAATCTCCCAGCTAATTTGTTAACTAAATTATATACCTGATCACTTTTAATCCTTGCAAATTTCTCCTTAGACTGCTAGATTATCAGCTTGCCTTTGTTGCAGCATCAGAAAGATGGATGTTTCAGGCAGTTCATTAAATATGAACCCATTAGAAGTTGGTGCAGACTACAGAGGCACCCATTTGCTGTTTTCACTTTTGATAGATTCAGCATCACACACTCTTGGTCAATACAGAAGGTAAAATCAATGTTAAACCACTGATGCTATTCTTAGATATACATTAGTCTGTCAACAAATATATTTTTTTTCCCCAAAATTATTCTGGAGAGATTCTAAAATGCACATATCTGGGTATGAATTGATGTTTCCATTTTTAAGATCATCAATATAAATATGTACTGCCACTGGATATAGAGAAATTCTCCACAAAGAAAAAATCAAGCTCAACTATCAGATTTCCATAAGGAGAGAGGACATTTTAAATTTATATGTTTTCTAATCAGAATGTTTTCTGTTTTGTAAGATAAAATTGCCTATACTATTAATCATTTAGTACCGTGTCTGCTTTCCTTGACTGCAGCTGTTCAGGGAAACATGATCTACTTGGCAACACAAAAAGAAATTATTGGCAGGAACACCTTATTCTTCATCATTCACAAAGGTTTACAAAAATGCCTTTTTAAATAAATCCTTTTATAGTTTTGCATTTGCCAATTTCAATACACCACTTCTAGTAATTATCAATTTTCATATAGCTGAAGTTGTCAATTTGATGTTTAATTTCAGGTTTACCTATTGTTTTAGCTGAAAGCATCCTTACTTATCTGGAAGAAAGTGAAGAACAGAGAAGCCTGGCATGCTGCAGTCCATGGGGTCTCAAAAAGTCAGATATGACCTAGCAATGATAACATTCACTTTTAAAATTCAGGATATAGATACTTCAATCTGTGCTTGATAATTTTTTTAAGGAATGTTGTTTATATATTGCATCTCCTGCATTGGCAGTCAGATTCTTTATTACTAGCACCACCTTGGAAACACTCCTTTAGATCAGATCAGTTCAGGCACTCAGTTGTATCCAAATATTTGCTACCCCATGGAATGCAACACATGAGGCTTCCCTGTTCATCACCAACTCCCAGAGCTTGCTCAAAATCATGTCCATCAAGTCGGTGATGCCAACCAATCATCCTCTGTCATCATCCTCTTCTTATCCTCTGTCATCCCCTTCTCCTCCTGCCTTAATCTTTCCCAGAATCTGGGCCTTTTCCAATGAGTCAGTTCATTGCATCAGGTGGCCAAAGTACTGGAGTTTCAGCATCAGCATCAGCCCTTTCAATGAATATTCAGGACTTATTTCTTTTAGAATTAACTGGTTTGATCTTTCAGTCCAAGGGACTCTTAATAGTCTTGTCCAACACTACTGTTCAAAAACATCAGTGCTTTGGTGTTCAGCTTTCTTTCTAGTCCAATTCTCATGCCCATATGTGACTCCTGGAAAATCGTAGCTTTGACTAGATGGATCTTTGTAGACAAAGTAATGTCTCTGCTTTGTAATATGTTGAAGAAAGTGGGGAAAACCATTAGATCATTCATGTATAACCTAAATCAAATCCCTTACGACTATACATGGAAGCAAGAAATAGATGTAAGGGACTAGATTTGATAGAAAGAGTGCCTGATGATCTATGGATGGAGGTTCGTGACATTGTACAGAAGACAGGGATTAAGAACATCCCCAAGAAAAGAAATGCAAAAAAGCAAAATGGCTGTCTGAGGAGACCTTACAAATAGCTGTGAAAAGAAGAAAAGTTAAAAAAGATGGGGGAGAGGAGAAAAGGAAAGATACACTCATCTGAATGCAGAGTTCCAAAGACGAGCAAGGAGAGATAAGAAAGCCTTCCTCAGTGATCAATGCAAAGAAATAGAGGAAATAATAGAATGGGAAAGACTAGAGATCCCTTCAAGAAAATTAGGGATATCAAGGGAACATTCACGCAAAGATGGGCTAAATAAAGAATGGATATTGTATGGACCTAAGAGAAGCAGAAGATATTAAGAGGTGGTGGCAAGAATATACAGAAGAACTGTACAAAAAGATTTTCATTACCCAGATAATCATGATGGTGTGATCACTCATACTCACCTATGGCCAGACATCCTGGAATGTGAAGTCAAGTGGGCTTAGGAAACATCACTACGAATAAAGCTAGTGGAGGTGATGGAGTTCCAGTTGAGGTATTCCAAATCCTGAAGGATGATGCTGTGAAAGTGCTGCACTCAATATGGCAGCAAATTTGGAAAACTCAGCAGTGGCCACAGGACTGGAAAAGGTCAATTTTCATTCAAATCCCAAAGAAAGGCAATGCCAAAAATGCTCAAACTGCATTACAATTTTACTCATCTCACAAGCTGGTAAAGTAATGCTTAAAATTCTCCAACCCAGCCTTCAGCAATACGTGAACCATTAATTTCCAGATGTTCAAACTGCAAAGGCAGAGGAACTAGAGAGCAAATTACCAACATCTGCTGTATCATCAATAAAAAGAAGAGAGTTCCAGAAAAAATCTATTTTTATTTTATTTACTATGCCAAAGCATAGCGGATCACAATAAACTGTGTGGATCACAATAAACTGTGGAAAATTCTGAAAAAGATGGGAATACCAGATCACCTGACCTGCCTCTTGAGAAACCTATATGCAGGTCAGGAAGCAACAGTTAGAACTGGATATGGAACAATATACTGGTTCCAAAGAGGAAAAGGAGTATGTCAAGGCTGTATATTGTCACCCTGCTTATTTAACTTATAAGCAGAGTACATTATGAGAAACTCTGAGCTAGAGGAAGCACAAGCTGGAATCAAGATTGCCAGAGAAATATCAATAATCTCAGATATGCAGACGACACCAACCTTATGGCAGAAAGTGAAGAACTAAAGAGCCTCTTAATAAAAGTGAAAGAGGAGAGTGAAAAAATTAAAAAAATAAATAAATTTAATTTAAAAAAAAAGTTGGCTCAAAGCTCAACTTTCAGAAAACTAAGATCATGGCGTCTGGTCTCATCACTTCATGGCATACGGATGGGGAAACAGTAGAAACCGTGGCTGACTTTATTTTTCTGGGCTCCAAAATAACTGCAGATGGAGATTACAGCCATGAAATTAAAAGACACTTACTCCTTGGAAGGAAAGTTATGACCAACCTAGACAGCATATTCAAAAGCAGAGACGTTACTTTGCCAACAAAGGTCCATCTAGTGAAGGCTATGGTTTTTCAGTAGTCATGTATGGATGTGAAAGTTGGACTATAAAGAAAGCTGTGTGCTGAAGAATTGATGTTTTTAAACTGTGGTGTTGGAGAAGACTATTGAGAGTCCCTTGGACTGCAAGGATATCCAACCAGTCCATCCTAAAGGAGATCAGTCCTGGCTGTTCATTGGAAGCTCTTATGTTGAAACCGAATCTCCAATACTTTGGCCACCTGATACGAAGTGCTGACTCATTTGAAAAGATCCTGATGCTGGGAAAGACTGAGGGCAGGAGGAGAAGGGGACGACAGAGGATGAGATGGTTGGATGGCATGAGCAACTCAATGGACATGAGTTTGGGTAAACCCCAGCAGTTGATAATGGACAGGGAGGCCTGGCATGCTGTGGTTCATGAGGTCGCAAAGAGTTGGACAAGACTGTGCGACTGAACTGAAATGAAATATGCTGGTCAGAGCTTTTCTTCCAAGAAGCAAGAGTTATTTGATTTCATGACTGCAGTCACCATCTGCAGTGATTTTGGAACCCAAGAAAAGAAATTCTTTCTCTGTTTCTATTGTTTCCCCATCTATTTGTCTTGAAGTGATATAACCAAATCCTATGACCTTTGTTTTTTGAATGTTGAGTTTTACTCCAACTTTTTCACTCTCCTCCTTCACTTTCATAAGGAAATTCTTTACTTCTTCACTTTCTGCCCTAAGGGTGGTGTCATCTGTGAAACTGAGTTTATGGATATTTCTCCCAGCAACCTTGATTCCAGATTGTGCTTCATCCAGCCCAGCATTTCTCATGAAATATATGTTAAATAAGCAGGGTGACAATATACAACCTTGATTTACTCCTTTCCCAATTTGGAACCAGTCCCTTGTTCCATGTCTGATTCTAACTGTTGCTTCTTGAACTGCGTACAGATTTCTCAGGAATCAGGTAAAGTGATCTGGTATTCCCATCTCTTGAAGAATTTTCCACAGTTTGTTGTGATCCACACATTCAAAGTCTTTGATGTAGTCAATAAAGCAGAAATAGAGATTTGTCTAGGACTCTCTTGATTTTTCTTTAATCCAATGTATGTTAGCAATTTTATTTCTGGTTCTTCTGTCTTTTATAAATCCAGGTTGGACATCTGGAAGTTCTAGGTTCATGTAATGTTGAAGCCTGGCTTGGAGAATTGTGAGCATCACTTTGCTATTGTGTGAGATGAGTGAAATTGTGCACTAGCTTCAACATTCTTTGGCATTGCCTTTCTTTGGAATTGGAATGAAAATTACTTTTTCCCAGTCCTCTGGCCAAAAGTCAATGTATAATTAGCAAATGAATCAAAACTAAAATAGACAAGTATTTATATACCACACAAAAATAAGCATTTTGTTTTATAGAAGCCTACTATTAATTTATGCATGAAAAGATTTTAATATCAAGATATCACTATATTATAGAGGATACTGGCTTCCAAAGTGGCTCAGTCAAAAGAATCTGCCTGCAGTGCAGAAGACACTGAGGCACTGGGTCAGTCCCTGGGCCAGGAAGATCCCATGGAGAAAGAAAGAGCAAGCATACTCCAGTATGCTTGCCTGGGAAATCCCATGGACCAAGGAGCCTTGTGGACTACAGACCACGGGGTCACAAAAGAGTTGGACATGATTGAAACAACTGAACACTATTTTAATTACATTAATATTTTTTCCATGTGGCTCAACAATAAAGAATCTGTCTGCCAGTGTAGGAGAGACAAGAGACTTGGGTTCAATCCCTGAGCCAGGAAGATCCCCTGGAGAAGGAAATGGCCATTCATTCCAGTATTCTTACCTGGAAAATCCCATGGACAAAGAAGCTTGGTGGGCTTAGCACATGGGGTCACAAAAGATTCAGACATGACTGAGCATAGCTCAGCATATTTTATCTCTACCAACCATCAGACACATATTTGATATATACTTATGCAATACAGCTTAAAGATTAACTTCTGATTTCTTTGTAACTTGAATTCTTCTTATTATAATAAACTATGTTAAAAGTGAAAGATGAGTAGTGAAAGATTCTGGGCTTAAATTCAAGAGGGCTTAATATTTAGTGAAGGAATCAGTAACATGTGTGCACACTGATGAATACATAAGCAAAGTCTTTGTGGTGACATCAAAAAGAGATAAATTTCTTTTCTGATCATGAAGTTTTTGACTAAGATAACATCTGAACTAGTGGATAGGCAAGCCAAAAGAGGGAGAATATTTTAAGTCATGGGTTGGCAGACAAGAAGATGTTACTGAAAGAACATTCAATATTCTTGTATTCAGCTAATTGGGGAACACATGGATGCAAAGGAGAAATTGGCATTAAATATGGGTGGAAATACACAAAGTATTTCCAGCATGCATCTATTAGTACTTGTCACTCCCTCCCCTTTTATTTTTGAAGAAGTGAAGGGCATTATTGTAACTATGTCTTAAAGATAATTTGGGGACTTTTCTTTTTAGTCCAGTGGTTAAGAATCCATCTGCCAGTACAGGAGACATAGGTCTAATCCCTGATCCTGGAAGAGTCTGCATGTTACAGAGCAGCTTAGCTTATGAACCACAATGACTGAGCCTGTGCTCTAGGTCCAGCCAGCCCTACATACCAAAATTGGAGAGCTAGAGCCTGTGCTCTGCAGCAAGAGAAGCCATTGCAATGAGATCTGCACACTGCAACTATAGAATAACCCCTGGTCACCACAATTAGAGAAAATCCTCATAGCTAGTAAGACCCAGCACAGGCCAGAATTAATAAGTAAATAACATTTTAAGAGATGAGTTTGATATAAATACTTTTTAGAGGTAGAAGTTGCACATGGCAGCCATAACAGTTCAAGAAAATAATATTTTTGTTTCAGTAAGCCAATGGCAGAGAAGCATGAAAATCAAGCATAAAGGCAAATAATCACTTCTGCTGCTGCTGCTGCTCCTAGTCACTTCAGTCCTGTCTGATTCTGTGTGACCCCATAGACGGCAGCCCACCAGGCTCTGCTGTCCCTGGGATTTCCAGGCAAGAACACTGGAACATTTCCTTCTCCAATGCATGAAAGTGAAAAGTGAAAGTGAAGTTGCTCAGTCCTGTCTGACTCTTCGCGACCCCATGGACCGCAGCCTACCAGGCTCTTCCGTCCATTGGATACTCCAGGCAAGAACACTGGAGTGTTTGCCATTGCCTTCTCCGAATCACTTATGCTACTAAGTCTACAAAAATGCTGAGGGCAGCATCAGTTCAATTCAGTCTCTCTGTTGTGTCCGACTCTTTGCGACCCCATGGACAGCCACACACCAGGCTTCCCTGTCCATCACCAACTTCAGGAGCTTGCTCAAATTCATGTCCATCAAATGTGTGATGCCATTCAACCATCTCATCCTCTGTCATCTCCTTCTCCTGCCTTCAATTTTTCCCCAATTCAGCATCTTTTCCAAAGAATCAGTTCTTCTCATCAGGTGTGAAGGGTAATGAGTCTCATAGACTATGTACACAGATTGCTAGTGGGAGTAAGAGTGGAGACAATGTACCATGTGGTTACCAGCAACGATGGAAGAATAAAGGAGGTTCTGTTAGCAGATTATAATTCAAGGAAGAGACTTAAGAACACAGCCTATTTGTAGGGGTGTGTGTGTGTTTGTGTGTGTTACTCAGTCATGTCTGCCTCTTTGCGACCCCATGGACTATAGCCCTCCAGGCTTCGCTGTCCATGTAATTCTCCAGGTAAGAGTACTGGAGTGTGTTGTCATTCCCTTTTCCAGGGGATCTTTCTGATTCAGGGATCAAACCTGTGTCTCCTGCATGAGACTTTACCACTGAACCACCAGGGAATATTTATAAGGATAAACACAGCTAAATGATGTATACAAATAAAGTCTCAATTGAGTGATAGAGACAATCTAAGAAGAATTAAGGTTTTAGGCTCATCACGTCATCTTCCTATATTTAACCTCTCTGAAAGACTGACCTTAGTTTTACTTATTTTTATTCTTAATTTTACTTCCACATCTGTCTCCATATAATTAGACTTTTGTTGTTATTTTATTCAGAAAGACAAAGTGAATGCATTTCTAAAAAAATTACCTCTAAGGATTGACAGGCTATGATCTTGCTAATCACTAGAAGGTTTACAGCCAGTGATTTCTTTTATGTTCTTAGGTAAAACATGAGTTTGGCCTGTTTAAACTCCAAAGGAGTTAGCATTAAAGATTTTGAAAGCTTGTAGAGGTGCTAATTAAATTAATTATAACTTGGTTAACATGTCTTGGTACAGGAGAACTTTAAAGAATGGAGTGAGTGACACTTTGAATCTCAAGACAATCACCTATATATTTTCTAAGTCTATTTTATAAATCCCTGGTGGCTCAGACGGTAAAGTGTCTGTCTACAATGCCGGAGACCTGGGTTCGAGCCCTGGGTTGGCAAGATCCCCTGAAGAGGGAAATGGCAATCCACTCCAGGACTATTGCCTGGAAAATCCCATGGAAAGAGGAGTCTGGTAGGCTACATACAGTCCATGGGGTCGCAAAGAGTTGGACACGACTGAGCAACTTCACTTCACTTCATTTTATAAATCATCATCCATTATGTAGAACAGTGACTTTCCATGACAGATATGTATTCTAATACACAAGGACTTTAAAAAATGAAAGTGTCAGACTTTTAAAAAATTTAGTTCCTATTAATAGTATATTGTAAAGGCTCATTAATTGAGCAATTATGGTTACTATAAACAAGGAGTACAAGAAGAGAAAAGATATGGCAGAAGCAAAATTGGGAAGCATTTCTTTGTATTAACTACTGTTCCCCTCAAACCAAACTTCTGTATAAATAAGACATCACTCAATTCAATAATAAGAAAAGAAACAGATTGATAAGATGATAAATTACAAGCAGGTTGTACTGTGTATATACATATTTCATATATTTTTATATATTATAGCTGACTTTCAGTCTAACATTTTATAAATTCATTTATTTTAACAGTAATTTAAATAGACATATGATTAATTATGACTATTAAATCAATGTATATTATATATTTTAGCTGAAATAATACAGTAAATACTTACATATATATATTTCTGTGTCTATCTAGAGATACATAGAATATGTTAAAGGAATGTATATTTATAGCCAAGATAGAATAAAGAGAACTGAATTTACTATCCTACCTAAAATAACCAAGAAATCAATTAAAAAAAAAAAAAAGACTTTTAAGACATTTGACATGAGGAAACAAAGGACAGCAATCTTTTGCTTAGAAAAGTTTTCAGGGTAAAATACAAGGAGAGCATCTCCAAACTGGTAGGATATGTTGGTTGGAATTCTGGGGGAGTCTAGATGGTTGGAAATTTCTGGGAAGAATAGCAAAGAGGAGAACTACATAGAGAAACTACAGTTATGTTCAGATTCTTTATGCTCACATATAGAATCAAGCACTAAACATAAATGTATGAAGAAATGCTCCTATGATGGAAAAGGAACAAAATGTAAAGAATTAGAAACAGAAATAGAGCAACATGGGACTCTAAAATAGAAATGCCAGTCAACCAATCAAAATTCAAAAGGCTTAAACAGCAGAAATAAACAAACAAGTAAATATAAGTCAGTCGTTGTTCATTCATGTCCGACTCTATGACCCCAAGGACTGCATCACCCCAGAATTCCCTTTCCTTCACTATCTCCTGGAGTTTGCTCAAACTCATGTCCATTGAGTCAATGATACCATCCAATCATCTCATCCTATGTCATCCCCTTCTCCTCCTGCCTTCAATATTTCCCAGCATCAGCATCTTTTCCAGTGAGTCTACTATTCACATCAGGTGGCCAAGTATTGGAGCTTCAGCTTCAGCATCAGTCCTTCCAATGACTATTTAGGACTGATTTCATTTAGGATTGACTGGTTTGAACTCCTTACTCTTTAAGGGACTCCAAGAGTCTTCTCCATCACCACAGTTCAAAAGCATCAATTATTCAGTGCTCAGCTCTCTTTATGGTCCAACTCTCACATCTATACATGACTACTGGAAAAATTATAGTTTTGACTCTAAATGTCTCTGCTTTTTGATACACTGTCTTGATTTGTCATTGTTTTTCTTCCACATTTTTTTTTCTTCCACATGTTTTTCTTCCATCGTTTTCATCCACAGTGATTTTGGAGCCCAAGATAAAATCTGTGACTCTTTCCATTGTTTTCCCATCTATTTGCCATGAAGTGAAGGGAGCTGATGCCATGGCCTTCCATTTTTTGATTGTTTTAAGCCAGATATTTCACTCTCCACTTTCAGCTTCATCAAGAGGCTCTTTAGTTCCTCTTAACTTTCTGCTATAAGGCTAGTGTCATCTGCATATCTGGGGTTATTGATATTTCTTCCCACAAGCTTAATTCCAACATGTTCTTCATCCAGCCTGGCATTTCCCATGATGCACACTGGATATAAATTAGATAAGGAGGGTGACACTTACAGCCGTGATGTACTCTCTTCCCAATTTTGAACCAGTCTTTTTTCCAAGTCCAGTTCTAACTATTGCTTCCTGACCTGCATATAAGTTTCACAGGGGGCAGGCAAGGTGGTCTGATACTCCCATCTCTTGAAGAATTGCCCACAGTTTATTGTGATTTGCATGGTCAAAAGCTTTAGGGTAGTCAATGAAGCAGAAGTAGACGGTTTTCTGAAATTCTCTTGCTTTTCTATGATCCAGTGAGTGTTGGCAATTTGATTTCTGGTTCCTCTGTCTTTCCTAAATCCAGCTTGTATATCTGGAAGTTCTCAGTTCACATACTGTTGAAGCCTGCCTTGAAGGATTTTGAACACTACATTGTGTGGTAGTTTGAACATTCTTTGGCATGGCCCTTTTTGGGATTGGAGTGAATACTGACTTTTCCAATCCAATGGCCACTACTGACTTTTCCAAATTTTCCAGCATATAGAGTTCAGTACTTTAACAGCACCATTTTTAGGATCTGAAATGACTCAGCTGGAATTCCATCACCTCCACTAGCTTTGTTTGTAGTGATGCTTCATAAGGACCGCTTGGCTTCACACTTCAGGATGTCAGGCTCTAGGTAGGTCAGTTAAATTTAACTAATATTTAGCTCAGAATAATTAGATAGAATTAATAAAGCAGTAGTTTCCCCAGTGACTCAGTGGTAAGAATCCACCTTCCAGTGCAGGAGACACAGGTTTGATAATATGGTCAGGAAGATCCCTTGGTGAAGGAAATGGCAACCCACTACAGATTCTTGCCTGGGAGACCCCAGGGATAGGGGAGTCTGGTGGGTTACAATTCATGGGGCCACAAAGAGTTGAACATGACTGAGTGCATGCACACACACAATAACTCTATACATATTTTTCCCCAGAAAATTGAAGAAGAGGGAATACTTCTCAAGTCATTTGATGATGTCAGCTTTTCTGATAATAAAACTAAGGTATTTACAAGAAAAGTAAACTACAGTGTTACATTCTTATGAACACTGATGTAAAAATTCTGTAGCAACAAGTAATGCACAAAAAGGATAATGCATCATGCTCAAGTTGGGTGTATCCCAGAAATACAAAGAATGATTACTTGTAAATGAGTATAATTCAGGATACAATACCGAAAAAGAGTGAAGTCGTATGATCAAGTCAATAGTCCAGTAAGTGAACTTGCTGCTGCTGCTGCTCGCTTCAGTCGTGTCCGACTCTGCGACCCCACAGACGGCAGCCCAGCAGGCTCCCCCCGTCCCTGGGATTCTCCAGGCAAGAACACTGGAGTCGGTTGCCATTGTCTTCTCCAATGCATGAAAGTGAAAAGTGAAAGTGAACTCGCTCAGTCGTGCCCGACTCTAGCGACCCCATGGACTGCAGCCCACCAGGCTCTTCCGTCCATGGGATTCTCCAGGCAAGAGTACTGGAGTGGGGTGCCATTGCCTTCTCCGAAATGAACTTGAGACAATCCTAAATCTATTCCTGCCTAAATGTATTCTGTAATATTGGATAGTGAGACATTTCTGAACCTGATAAAGTGATAAAAGTATGAAGCCCCACAGCTAAGAACAGAATATTGAAATAATAGACACTTTTACCTTACAATCAGAAATGAGACAGGACGTCTACTCTAACCACTTGTATCTGACATTCTACACTAGGTTCTAGTTGCTGCAATAAGGCCCTGGAAGAAGTTAAGTCACCAGACTGGACAAGAAGAAATAAAACTCTCTTTATTTGCATATAACATGATCATCAACATAGAAAATCCTCTTGAATCTACAGAAAAGCTAGTGGAACTAATAGATGAGTTTAAGAAGGCTGAAGGACATAACATCAACATGGAAAAATACACTGCATTCCTACTCACTAACAACCATTTTCGGAACTACTTGTCAGTTCTTTTAAAATGTAACCAAATCAGGTAAAACTAAGCCATTCCACTTCTAACTATCTACATAAGAGGTGTAACAGCAGATTTCCATGCAAAAATTTACACATAAATGCCTAAGTCATTTACATGTCCAAACATCTAGGTTAATAATAATCTTCATGCAACTGGCTTCATGCACCTTTAAGATATAAGGTTTCCTAACATCTACATTAAGCTTTGTCCAGAACATCAGAAAACGCCACCTTTCAGAAGGCTTCTACTTGAAAGTCAAACACACATACGACTTTCAGAAATGTCTGAAATACAATATAGCTCATTTAATAATATACATTTTTCAACTTAATCTAAGCAAAAAGATAAGACAAGATATCCAGGTGACTATTGTGACTAAAATTCTTTTTATTAGTATTCACAATTGAATACAACATTTATCAACTGACAAAATTGAACAAAATCACTGCAGATGGTGACTGCAGCCATGAAATTAAAAGATGCTTACTCCTTGGAAGAAAAGTTATGACCAACCTAGATAGCATATTCAAAAGCAGAGACATTACTTTGCCAACTAAGGTCCGTCTAGTCAAGGCTATGGTTTTTCCTGTGGTCATGTATGCATGTGAGAGTTGGACTGTGAAGAAGGCTGAGCGCCAAAGAATTGATGCTTTGGAACTGTGATGTTGGAGAAGACTCTTTAGAGTCCCTTGGACTGCAAGGAGATCCAACCAGTCCATTCTGAAGGAGACCAACCCTGGGATTTCTTTGGAAGGAATGATGCTTAAGCTGAAACTCCAGTACTTTGGCCACCTCATGCGAAGAGTTGACTCATTGGAAAAGACTCTGATGCTGGGAGGGATTGGGGGCAGGAGGAGAAGGGGACAACAAAGGATGAGATGGCTGGATGGCATCACGGAGTCGATGGACGTGAGTCTGAGTGAACTCTGAGAGATGGTGATGAACAGGGAGGCCTGGCGTGCTAAAATTCATGGGGTTGCAAAGAGTCGGACACGACTGAGCAACTGAACTGAACTGAACTGAGGTTGCAACATTCTTAATTTTTTTTTTTAGTTGGGGTTAGTTAATCCACAATGCTGTGTTAGTTTCAGTTGTACAGCGAAATGAATCAGTTACATGCATACTTATACGCAATCTCTTTTTAGATTCTTTTCTCATATAGGCAAGATACTTTAAATTGACTTGTCATTATGAGTTTTCTTTCCAGATGTTACAGTTTAATTTGAATCTTAAATGCATGTCACTCTAATAAGAATGTTAACACTTTAAGCTTTCTAATTGTAATAGCATTGATGAAATTAATTTCTTAAATTCTATTTCACATTTTTATATTGAATAAGCTTCTTAATAAAAAATACAGGCTTGGAAATTCACAATCTTGTGTCCTAGTTATTCACATAAAGTTGAACACATGATTTCACCGTGGTTCTTACGCATATGGGGAACATGCAGTAACACCTGACAGGTAAACACTGATGTTTCTATGATCCTGTGGCTCTCTCAACAAGTGGTAAGGGAACACTGGTTTCTGGGGGAAAAGCTATGATCGAATACACACACACATATCTGTGTCTGGGGCTCTCTGTGTTTCTAGAATATACATGCCAATAAATGAATATTTAATTAAATTTGTATGTATGAAAATATTTCAGATCTTACTTTAAATGCATGAGTTGCTCTTCTATTTTACAGTGTCCAGTCATCTCCTGTATGTTCCACTTAAGGAGCCAATATATCATATTTAATAATTAAATTTAATTGACACATTTCCCAACTATGCTTGTAAATTTTGTGCCTATAAAATTCTGAGGTTTTTCAGAGACATTTAAAATTTATTTACTGAAACTATCTATATAATATTTAGATTATATAGAGTTATCTCTTAGTAACACAACTATATTATTAAAATTTGATGATGTACATAAAATCCTAGCAAGTACTTCCTCAATATTTTTCCAAGTGTTTTAACATAGGTTTTATTGTTTTGTATGAAGCTTTATGTTTTATGCATATTAAATCTCATATATTATAACTGATTTTCTTTACATGAGAAAAAGACAGTAAGTCTATTAACACTGAGAGAAATTTAGAAAAATTGAAGAGTTACATGTAGCTGAATAGGAGAATGAGCAACAATTATTAGGTTTTATCTTTTTTCTCTCTCCTTGAAAACATGAAAAGGTTTAAGAATTCTGTTTTATTTGACTGATTGTGTAGTTGTTTATTTATTTGTCAAGTCAATAGCTTTTTTTTCCAGAATTTTTTCTAAGCTTGATAGACTATTTTAACTCAGGAATCACAGGAAGAAGTTTATTCTTTATTGAATCAATCCTAAACTGTTATTTTGAACCTACCAATAGCTGTTCAATAAAAGAACAAGTGTTGCTTTCAGAGATAACATTTTGCCTTACATGTTATTAAGAAGAGAAGTTTCACTCAATGAAAATATTTTGTCCCTCTTCATAGTTTTTTTTTCTTTTCTAATTCTCATATTTATTCTAGCTTTAAATTATTATTATGTATTTTACATTATGGGAAAAAAAGAAAATGAAAACCAATCCACTATGCAGTCACTGGACATTTCAATAGGAAGAACCATAAGTCTAAAGACCACATCTGAGCTCCACTTAACCACTCTGCAACTTTGGGCATAATTGTCTAAGTTTTAATCATTTGTAAAAACGAGGATAACAATTGCAGATCTGGCCTACCTCCTAAGATAGTCCTAAAAACGAATAAGAAAGAGAGTATCAGAGCTTGGTACAAAAAGCACTAAGCAATTTACATGTATTCTAGGAATTTCTATTCTCTATAGGGTTCAAGATGATTTTGTCTGTGATACTCCTTTCAGTAGAAAATGGTCCACGGCTATGTTGTGATGCTCCACTTGGTTAGCAAGACACTATGCGTTACGTGCTTCATCTAGGCATCTTTTATCTTTACTCTATCCATGCACGAGTTGGTTTCACTTTCATTTTTCACATGAAAAAAACTGAAACTCAGTGAGGTTAAGAAAATTACTGAAAGTTGACAAGTTAAAAATCTGAAATTGGAACTCTCTTTTGTGTAGCTACTGTGCCTTATCATATCTTTATGAGACCATTTAGTTTGTGCTTTTTTTGATTAATTTATTTATTTTAATTGGAGGCTAATCACTTTACAATATTATAGTGGTTGTTGCCATACATTGACATGAATCAGCCATGGGTGCACATGTGTCCCCATCCTGAGCCCTCCTCCCACCTCCTTCCCCATCCCATCCCTCAGGGTCATCCTAGTGCATCAGCCCTGAGCACCCTGTCTCATGTATCAAACCTGGACTGCAGATCTGTTTCACATATGATAATAGACATGTTTAAATGCTATTCTCTCAGATCATCCCACTCTTGCCTTCTCCCTCAGAGTCCAAAAGACTGTTCTATACATCTGTGTCTCTTTTGCTGTCTCACATATAGGGTCATCGTTACCATCTTTCTAAATTCCATATATATGTGTTAATATACTGTATTTGATGTTTTTCTTTCTCACTTACTTCACTCAGCTCCAGTTTCATCCACCTCTTTAGAACTGATTCAAGTGCATTTTTTAATGGCTGAATAATATTGCATTGTGTATACATACTGTGGCTTTCTTATCCATTCATCTGCTGATGGATGTCTAGGTTTGCTTCCATGTCCTGGCTATTGTAAACACTGCTGCGATGATCACTGGGGTACTCGTGGTCTCTTTCAATTCTGGTTCCTTGGTGTTTATGCCCAGCAGTGGGGTTGCTAGGTCGTATGGCAGTTCTATTTCCAGCTTTTTAGGGAATCTCCACACTGTTCTCCATAGTGGCTGTACTAGTTTGCACTCTCACCAACGGTGTAACAGAGTTCCCTTTTCTCTGCACCCTCTCCAGCATTTATTGTATGTAGGCTTTTGGATAGCAGCCATTCTGACCTGCATGCGATGGTACCTCATTGTGGTTTTGATTTGCATTCCTCTGATAATGAGTGATGTTGAGCATCTTTTCATGAGTTTGTTAGCCATCTGTATGTATTCTTTGGAGAAATGTCGGTTTAGTTCTATGGTCCATTTTTATTTTTTAAAATTAGGTCATCTGTTATTCTGGTACTGAGCAGCATGAGCTGCTTATATATTTTTGAGATTAATTCTTTGTCAGTTGCTTCATTTGCTATTATTTTCTCCCATCCTGAAGGCTGTTTTCTCACCTTGCTTATAGTTTCAAGGTTGTGCAAAGGCTTTTAAGTTTCATTAGGTCCCATTTACTTATTTTTGCTTTTTTTTTTTCCATCACTCTGGGAGGTGGGTGATAGAGGATCCTGCTATGATTTATATCAGAGGGTTTTGCCTCTGTTTTGCCTCTGTTTTCCTCTAGGAGTTTTATAGTTTCTGCTCCTACACTTAGCTCTTTAATCCATTTTGAGTTTATTTTTGTGTATGGTGTTAGAAAGTGTTATAATTTCATTTTTACAAGTGGTTCAACAGTTTTTCCAGCACCGTTTGTTAAACAGATTGTCTTTTTCTCCATTGCATATTCTTGCTGCCTCTGCCAAAGGTAAGTTGTCCATAGGTGTGTGGATTTATCTCTGGGATTTCTAGTTTGTTCCATTGATCTATATTTCCATCTTTGTGCCAGAACCATACTGTCATGATGACTGTGGCTTTGTAGTATATTCTGAAGTCAGGCAGGTTGATTCTTCCAGTTCCATTCTTCTTTCTCAAGAGTGCTTTAGCTATTTGAGGTTTTTTGTTTTTTTTTTTTTTTTGTATTTCCATACAAATTGTGAAGTTATATGTTCTAGTTCTCTGAAAAATACTGCTGGTAGCTTGATAGGGATTGCATTGAATCTATAGATTGCTTTGGGTAATATACTCATTTTCACTACATTGATTCTTCCAATCCAAGAACATGGCATATTTCTCCATCTATTTGTGTCATCTTTGATTTCTTTCATCAGTGTTTTATCGATTTCTATATATAAGATTTTGTTTCTTTAGGTATATTTATTCCTAAGTATTTATTCTTTTCGTTGCAATGGTGAATGGAATTGTTTCCTTTATTTCTCTTTCTGTTTTCTCATTACTAGTGTATAGAAATGCAAGGGATTTCTGTGTGTTATTTTATATCCTGCAACTTCACTATATTCATTATTTAGCCCTAGTAATTTTCTTATGGTGTATTTAGGGTTTTCTATGTAGAGGATCATGTCACCTGCAAACAATGAGAATTTTGCTTCATTTCTCCATTTTGGATTCCTTTTCTTTCTTTCTTTCTTTCTTTTTTTTTTTTTTTCTCTCTGATTGCTGTGGCTAAAACTTCCAAAGCTATGGTGAATAGTAGTGGTGAGAGTGGGCACCCTTGTCTTGTTCCTGACTTTAGGCGAAATGCTTTCAGTTTTTCATCATTGACTGAGGATAATGGTTGCTGTGGGTTTATCATATATGGCTTTTATTATGTTGAGATCTTCTGTGCCTGCTTTCTGGAGGGTTTTTTTTTTTTAATCATAAATGAATATTGAATTTTGTCAAAGGCTTTCTTTGCATCTGTTGAGATAATCGTATGGTTTTATCTTTCAATTTGTTAATGAGATGTATCACATTGATTGATTTGTGAATACTGCAGAAAGGTTGCATCCCTGGAATAAAGCCCATTTGGTTAATATATATGAACTTTTTAATATATTCTTGGATTCTATTTGCTATAATATTGTTGAGGATATTTGCATTTATGTTCATCAGTGATATTAACCTGTAGTTTTCTTTTCTTTTTCTTTTTTTGTGGCATCTTTGTTTGGTTTTGGTGTTAGAGTGATGGTGGCCTCAGAGAATGAGTTTGGCAGTTTATCTTCTGCAATTTTCTGGAAGAGTTTGAATAGGAAAGCTGCTCGCTCTTGTCTAAATTTTTGGTAGAACTCACCTGTGAGGCTATCTTGTCCTTGGCTTTTTTGTTGGAAGTGTTTTGTTTATAGTTTCAATTTCATGCTTGGGATGAATCTGCTAAGATTTTCTATTTCTTCCTTGTTCAGTTTTTGAAGGTGGTACTTTTCTAAGAATTCATCCATTTCTTACAAGTTGTCCATTTTATTGGCATATAGTTGCTGATTGTAGTCTTTTATGATCCTTCGTATTTCTGTGTTGTCTGTTGTGACTTCTCCATTTTTATTTATAATTTTGTTGATTTGATTCTTCCTCCTTTTTTTCTTGATTAGTCTGGCTAATGGTTTATCTATTTTAATTATCTTATCTTAAGAAAGCTGTGGTGCATATACACAATGGAGTCTTATTCAGCCATTAAAAAGAATACATTTGAATCAGTTCTAATGAGGTTGATGAAACTGGAGCCTATTATACAGACTGAAGTAAACCAGAAAGAAAAACACCAATACAGTATACTAACACATATACATGGAATTTAGAAAGATGGTAAAGATAACCCTCTATGTGAGACAGCAAAAGAGACACAGATGTATAGAATGGACTTCTAGACTCTGAGGGAGAGGGAGAGGGTGGGATGATTTGGGAGAATGGCATTGAAACATGTATGCTATCAGGTAAGAAGTGAATTGCCAGTCTATGTTCGATACAGAATATAGGATGCTTGGGGCTGGTGCACAGGGATGATCCAGAGAGATGATATGAAGTGGGAGGTGCGAGGGTGTTCAGGATTGGGAACTCATGTACACCCGTGGCTGATTCATGTCAGTGTATGGCAAAACCAATACAGTACTGTAAAGCAAAACAAAGTAAAAAAAAATATCTATCTATCTATCTATCTATCTATCTATCTATCTATCTATATATCTTCTCAAGGAACCAGATTTTAGTTTTGTTGATTTTTGCTATAGTCTCCTTGGTTTCATTTTCATTTATTTCTGCCATAATTTTTATGATTTTTTTCCTTCTACTAACCCTGGGGTTCTTCATTTCTCCTTTTTCTAGTTGCTTTAGGTATAAATTTAGGTTATTTATTTGATTTTTCTCTTGTTTCTTCTGGTAAATTGTATTGCTATGAACCTTCCCCTTAGCACTGCCTTTACTGAACCCCATAGGTTTTGGATTGTTGGGTTTTCATTTTCATTTCTATGCATATTTTGATTTCTTCTTTTTATTTCTTCTGTGATTTGTTGGTTATTCAGAAGTGTGTTGTTTAGCCTCCATATGTTTGCGTTTTTAATGTCTTTTTTTTTTTCTTTTTTCCCCTGTAGTTGACATCTAATCTTGCCGCATTGTGATCAGAAAAGATGCTTGAGATGATTTCAGTTTTTTTTTTTTTTTTAATTTACTAAGGCTAGATTTATGGCCTAGGATGTGATCTATCCTGGAGAATGTTCCATGTACACTAGAGAAAAAGGTGAAATTTATTGTTTTGGGGTGAAATGTCCTATAGATAACAATTAGGTCTAACTGGTCTATTGTATCATTTAAAGTTTGTGTTTCCTTGCTAATTTTCTCTTTAGTTGATCTGTCCATAGGTGTGAGTGGGGTATTAAAGTCTCCCACTATTATTGTGTTACTGTTAATTTCCCCTTTCATATTTGTTAGCGTTTGCCTTACATATTGTGGTGCTCCTATGCTGGGTGCATATATGTTCATTATTGTTATATCTTCTTCTTGGGTTGATCCTTTGATCATTATGTAGTGTCCTTCTTTGTCTCTTTACAGCCTTTATTTCAAAGTCTATTTTATCTGATACAAGTATCACTACGCCTGCTTTCTTTTGGTCTCCATTTCCGTGAAATATCTTTTCCCAGCCCTTCACTTTCAGTCCATATGTGTCCCTTGTTTTGAGGTGGGTCTCTTGTAAACGGCGTATTTTTGTATTCATTCAGCCAGTCTTTGTCTTTTGGTTGGGGCATTCAACCTATTTGCATTTAAGGTAATTATTGATAATTATGATCCTCTTGCCCTTTACTTTGTTGTTTTGGGGTCATGTTTATAAACTTTTTGTGTTTCTTCTCTAGAGAAGATCCTTTAGCATTTGTTGGAGAGCTGCTTTGGTGGTACTGAATTCTCTGAGCCTTTGCTTGTCTGTAAATCTTTTGATTTATCCTTCATACTTGAATGAGATCCTTTCTGGGCATAGTAACCTGTTTTTTGTTTTTGTTTTTGTTTTTGTTTTTTTCTCTTTCATTACTTTAAGTATGTCTTGCTATTGCTTTCTGGCCTGAAGAGTCGCTATTGAAAGATCATCTGTTATCCTTGTGGAAATCTCCTTGTGAGTTATTTGTTGCCTTTCCCTTGCTGCTTTTAATGTTTGGTCTTTGTGTTTTATCTTCATTAATTTGATTAGTATATGTCTTGGGGTATTTTTTCTTGGGTTTATCCTGTTTGGGACTCTCTGTGTTTTTTGGCCTTGGGTGGCTATTTCCTCCCCCATTTTAGGCAAGTTTTCAACTATTATCTCCATTTAGATTTTACGAAACATTCTCTATGTTATTTTCACTTTTCTCTTCTCTTTTGTCTGATCCAGATTATAAACTGCTACTGCTGCTAATTCACTTCAGTCATGTCTGACTCTGTGCAACCCCATATGTGGCAGCCCACCAGGTTTTCCTGTCCCTGGGATTCTCCAGGCAAGAACGGAGTGGGTTGCCGTTTCCTTCTCCAAAGTGAAGAGTGAAAGTGAAGTATCTCAGTGGTGTCTGACTCCTAGCGACCCCACGTACTGCAGCTACCAGGCTCCTCCATCCGTGGGATATTCCAGGCAAGAGTATTGGAGTGAGGTGCCATTGCCTTCTCCGAGATTATAAACTAAATAACCAATATTCTTTGAGTCAAAGAGAAAGAAATTACTTTTTGGTTTTATTGCAGAATTTGGTTTATCTCAGCCCAATACTTTTTATTTGCCTGATACAGTGACTGCATTTTCAAGCCCAACTTCAATTCTTATGCTATTTATAACCTTAATCTCAACCATCTTTGCTCAAAGTGTACTTAATAAGACATGTTCCTTTGAAAGATTCTAAATTACCTCTCTCAAGTTTATTAGTACTCTAGATTTGGTGAACAAATACAGATGAACTATGTCTTTATGACTTTTTGGGTAGAGAGGCATGTCTATTAAAGTCTATGAAAATAAATTTTATTCTATCTAGACCTAAGAGTTTAATTCTTTTTGCAGTCTTTAAATGGTAACTCTTTCTCTCTACAGAGCATTGAATAGTTCACAGAACTTCCTATGAACTTTCTTCCAATCAGTCTTCCCCTCCATCCTTCCTCCCTACCTCCCTTCCTTGCTTCTTTCTTTCTCTAGGCTAAAATGCAATGATGAAATAACACAATATTATCAATGAATGTGAGCTACAGTTAATATATAAGAAATAAGTTTGAACACCAAGTTTGTGCCTTGCTGATACATGCTGCTCTCAAGCCCTTATTGTAGGCCATATTAAATATTTACCTCCCTTTGTTTTCTGTTACACCAGTTATTCCCCAGGGTCACTATGAACATTCCCTGACACAGATCAGAACCAGTCACTTCTCCAAGGAACCCTTGTGACTTATGGTAGAATATGTTACTTAGAGATAAAGACTGTGGCCCCAAAATGATATTGGAGCTAGAATATCATCGTTGCTATATTCCCTCAGTAGGTAAAGTTAGAATTTTGAAAGTAACATATGTTTATTGATATTTTCAATTTAGCTTAAGATTTAATGGTTTTAAATTGCATACAGTGTGCAGGACTACCCTGGTAATCCAGTGATTAAGACTTTGCCTTTGAATGTCAGAGGTGTGGGTTTAGTCCCTGATCCAGGAGCTAAGATCCTACATGTTTTGTGGCCAAAAAATCAAAACAGAAAACAGAAAAATATTGTAAGGAATTTGACAAAGCCTTTATAAATGGCCCCATCAAAAGTGAAAAAAAATCTTTTAAAGCTTTTTTTTGAAAATTACAGAAAGTCTAATGGAAAAAAAAATTCTATAAATCACTTAAAATGCAAGTTTCAAATTCAAACACTGAAATTATTTATTAAAATGTTAAAAAAAAATAGTCAAAGTAAATCACACTGCTACTAGTAACCGTAGTTAGCAGCTCCTCTGCTTCTGCCAGGCGCGTGAGCAAAACCCCTGCTCTGTGTGGCAGTTATGACAACTGCTGCACGTTCTCTCATAAAAAGCCTTAGGCTCATGCAAACTTATCTACAGTTTTTCCCTTTATTCCAGATTTTGAACAAAGAAAGACTTTCTTCATTCTTTATTCCAAAGGAATTTTGTGGCCTTTTTTTCCCCTCTTCAGATACATAAATGGTTTCAATGTTACATTCAGATTTTTAGTTCACTGGGGATTGATCCTTGTGTAAGGTCAAGAACCAGTTCCATTATTAAGAGTTGGTTACATACTTGCTCCAACATCAGTCAGTTTAAAAACCATTGTTTCCCAGTGACTTGAGACATGGTATTTATGATGAACTAAATTCTCACATGTATTTGTTTCGATGCAGCCCTCTGAATGTCCGCATGTCTTAGGAGTGAGATGCTAACCGCCTTTGTTCTGGATTGTCTTCTGAACTTTTGCACAGCAGACAGCTTTGGATGACAGAAATATCATCTCCTCTGGAGCAGTGATTTGGCACGCTCACTGCTTGTAATGAAAGATTTGGGTTCTAACTCAGGGTCCCTCTCTCCCAGGGCACCACATCTATTTCACATACCCCTGCGATTACTTGGACTTGGGTAACAGACACAGGTAACGATAATGATCTCTGATGAATCTTCTATCAGCATCTTTGAAAATGTAGCAGGAATCCACATTTAATTCTGTGAAATTAATAAAAAATCTCAGACATAATTGTAAACTTGAACTATTTTTACTAGTTTTATGTAAGTGGACCAATACCACACTGCTTGAATTTAAGAGATATTCTTATAGACTATGTTTCAATATTTGGTAGGACTATAACCTTTTATGTAACCATTTTAGGATTTTCTTATTACTCTGTATTTTGCTTTCTCATATTTGTAAAAGCAACTTATCTAGTTGGAGAGAAGGAAAATATTTGTTGGTGTTTTTACTGGATTCTTGAATACGACAATAAAGCTTTTAATTACTTAGAATAAACATCTTATGATGTTGAGCTCTTCTAACCAAGAGCATGCTATAATTTCCTTTTTTTTTTCCCCCCACCAGTATACAGATACAACTCACATCACAGTTTAAGAACTTTCTTATACAGATTTGCCCATTCCTTGTTAAGGTATTTTTCTATCATTTTATATTTTAATTTGTATTTTATACAAGGCCCAGCTTCTGCTAAATATCTTACTGGATATGACATATATGAATACTGGTGGCTCAGACGGTAAAGCGTCTACAATGCGGGAGACCTGGGTTCAAGCCCTGGGTCGGGAAGATCCCCTGGGGAAGAAAATGGCGTTCCACTCCAGTACTCTTGCCTGGAAAATCCCATGGACAGAGGAGCCTGGTAGGCTACAATCTATGGGGTCGCAAAGAGTCGGACACGACTGAATGACTTCACTTCACTATTGATTATTATAGGATTTTAAATATAAAGCTAACTTACTAGATTTTCTAATTGTTTATGGTATTTTTAATTGTTTTTCCTGGATTCTTAAGGTATACTTTCTTATCCTCTTTGATAGAAATAGTTTTAAATATTATTTTACCTGGAAGTTATCTTTAATTTTGTTTTCTTCTACAACTATCTTGGGAAATTTTCTCAAAATAACATTAAAATATTCATGGTGATATTTGACACTCTTGCTATTTCATATTTAGGGAGAATGCCCCATTTTGCCCATTAAGAAAGATGCTACTCTTTAGAGCTAACATCTGCAATAACACAGACACTTTCACATCATATACATCAGATTAAGAAAGTGTCTATTCAATCTTATGGAGTGTTTTGAGTTTTAATACAAAATGAATTTTCAAAATGACATTTTAGTGTTTATGGAGATGAATAAATGTCTTTAATGTATCAGTACAACAAATTTGTAATGCATTTATACATTGATTTAAATAGACTGAGATGATCAGAATGTTTCACTGAGCTCTCCTTTAAACTGTGTATGACTGATTCTATTTTGAGGAGACTTTTGACAACTTTATGCCTTTTATGGAAGAACTCAGTGGTATAATATTACTGAGTTCTAACCTAGTTAATTTATTTAGAAGTATTGGTAAACAGAAGGCTGCTGCACACTTTCTCTCCTCAAGAATTCCTGAGATAATTATTCCTTGTTTCCTTTTAGTGAACCTTGCTGAAAAGCATGATATCAGTGTGATTTTGCCTTTGTGGTGCTTTCTTAAAAGTTTTTTTTTTTTTTTTTTTTTCCCCATTTATTTGCCTGGCAGCCCAGAAGAGTTTTCAAAATTGTCTTTATGCTGTTAAAGTGGCATCATTTTCCCAGGGCACATTTGCTTCTTAACTGAGTCTTGTGTGCAAATGTCTCCATCGAAGATGGTATTGCTAAAGGATCTCCTTAATTGCGGGAGGGTTTTGCACTCTGAGGGCTACTATTCTGGCTTTATGCTCTGAACAGATTTGTTACTAGAAGGTCTGCCTATTCGGCAAGTCAGGTATCAGCAGAGTGTGCTGCTCGGCTGTCTGTTTGACCTGCATGTGTAAGTGGACTTCAGGGATGTCTAATGTTCAGTGCTCCAGGGCACACCAGACCTAATCAGGTCAGAGGAAGGTGTCAGCTGCAGAAAGCAGCAGTCTCATCAGAGCAGGCTCTGTGATGGGACCCTGACGTGAGGCACACCTGAGAGCATTCATCCAAAACAGGACAGGTTTGAGGATACACAGCATCTGGAATTCCAAGGAAAAGCTTTTTCGCCACAAGTTACCTGATATACTGGCATCCACTGTGGCTTAGACCTGTAGACAAATTCTGATTTGTTGTGGCTTCACAGGCAGCCAATATGTCCCTCCGCATGGAGAGGGCGATGGAAAACTGTGGTGACAAGATAATCTACAAAAAGGGACAAGAGATCTATTGGAGGGTGGATGAGCCACATAAGATACACTGTGAACAAATGGACCATATCCCATGTTTTATAAGGCACATTTGCTTGTGTGCTTGCCAGTGCACACAAGTTCTCTGATAGTGGGCAGTGGGGCATTTTCTGAGTTTTTCCAAATATTTGGGGGTGGTTAAGGCCATATATCGGCTGCTTATATGACAGTGGTTGCTGTGTGCTTGCTTAGTCATTTTAGTCATCTCCGACTGGCTCCTCTGTCCATAGGATTATCCAGACAAAAATACTCAAGTGGATGCCATTTCATTCTTTAGAGGATCTTCCTGACCCAGGGATTAAACCCAGGTCTTCTGTATTGCCAGTGGATTCATTAAAATCTGAGCCACCAGGGGCTTCATAAGTTAGTAAATATGGCTATAACTTCTCTCTTTTGATTACAAAAGTATTGAGCTAATAAGTTAAATTTAAACAACATTTAAAGGAAAAATTATCATGTAATTATAAGGTTTTAGTTTTCTAAAATGCATTTTTTGTACTTCTAGAATGCAGTGCATATCTACATGTTTCCAATAGAGCCATCTTAGCCCACTTGGTCTGTAGTTCATCTTCAATACTTCTCTAGTAAGGTACATCTCCTGTGAAATACTCCTTATGCATGTGTATTGACCACCATTAAATATTTGCAAAATTAATTGCTATGTTGGTCAAAAGGAAGAAGACAGAGCAATTATCTAAGTGGCATTCACTAGCTGTACACTGAGTCTTCTTTTCCATTGTGAAGTATGTCACTACTTGAATATCCACACATCAGCACTATATGCTGGATTGGCTAAAAGATTCACCCATAAGATGTTATGAAACACCTGAATGAATATCTTGGTCAACCCAATCCAAATAAAATAGAGAGAAAAATAAAGACACCAGGACCAAATAGTAATAATTGTCACGGTGCTTGAATAAGAAAATGTAGAATCATTAATCTTTACATCAAAATGAAGGATGAGTTTTGATGGTAAGCAGACTTGTGGTTCCCAAAGTTGCCCAAGTCCTAATATTTGGAATCTGTAAATCTTATGTTATTGGCAAAGGAGCATTAAGATAGAATATGGAATTAAACTTTCAAATCAAGTGTTGGAGAAGACTCTTCAGAGTCCCTTGGACCACAAGGAAATCCAACCAATCCATTCTGTAGGAGATCAGCCCTGGGGTTTCTTTGGAAGGAATGATGCTCAAGCTGAAACTCCAGTACTTTGGCCACCTCATGCAAAGAGTTGACTCATTGGAAAAGACTCTGATGCTGGGAGGGATTAGGGGCAGGAGGAGAAGGGGACGACCAAGGATGAAATGGCTGGATGGATGTAAGTCTGAGTGAACTCCAGGAGTTGGTGATGGATGGGGAGGCCTGGTGTGCTGCGATTCATAGGGCCACAAAAGTCAGACACGACTGAGTGACTGAACTGGACTGAACTGAATCAGGAGGTCTTAAACAACAGATTAGATGAGATGAAACGAGATGGTTGGATGGCATCACTGACTCAGTGGACATGGATTTGAGCAGAATCTGGGAGATACTGAAGGAAAGGGGAAACTATGTGCTGCAGTCCATGGGGTTGCAAAGAGTTGGATGCGACTTAGCAATTAAACAACAAGAATCCTTTATTAAGCTAAGACTTCCAGCCCATAAAACTATAAAATGATACATTTGTTTGATTTAAATGATACATTTGTGATAATTTGTTACAGCAGCGATAGAAAGCCAATATAGTTATGAAAACTGAATCACTATTAAATAAAACCATGGAATTCAGTATGTGATGTTTTCCTCTAGATTGAAATTATTTTAAATGTATCCAGAGATAGTTTCTTAATGGAAAGCCATGCTTTGAATGTTTTATGCTAAGGTATCTTTAATCCCAACTACAATCCTTTGAAGGTATAAAAGCAATTAAAGTATTATAAATTTCTCTTTAGCTTTTGTTTGTTCTAGTTAAAAACCCTATTTTCAGCAAATTAAATGTTACCTTTTAACACTGAGCTTTGGTTTCAAGTTATCTATCACTTTATACTATATAACAAGCAATGTTTATTTTTTATCAAACTTGCAAAACAAAATACAGTATCAAATAATAAGTGTGAGAAAATGCAAAATGCACTTTAAAACCTAGAGCTGAGATTTCATTTAGATCAGCCATTAGCCATTAGGTAAGAGCAGAGCTTATTTAAGGAACTGAAATCATAGCACTTACACCATTTTTAAATGGTGCTAAGAGCACTGAGGTCAAATAACTTGTCAGCATGAGTGCTTTTTCTCACTTATTAGAATAAGACCAACCCAGAAAAACACATATTTTCCATTACCTAGTCTTCTCACTGAAACAAAATCTTTAATTAGTGCAGTGATAGTGTTAAATGCAAAGAATATTTCATTACAAACTAGGTAAAATTCAAGTAACTTGGGCATTTCACTTTTCATAAAGCTCTACTTTAAAAATATATATCTAAAGGAAAAGGAAAACAAGACTACATAAAATTATGTGATGTTCTTTCTTAACTTCAACTATTTAAAACTTTTTGGCATTCACAATGTAAAATCAGGACATGTTTATTTCCTACTTTGAAATAACAGAGCACAGTGATTAGAATTACAAACTCATGTCACATGGCCTTGTTTTAATGTGTCTTTCTATTTGTCAGAGACTGACATTTGTTATAATCACTCCAATCCTTGGGGCTTCCCTGGTGGCTCAGTTGTAAAGAATCTAGCCGCCAATGCAGTAGATGCAGGAGATAAAGGATCAGTCTCTGGGTCAGGAAGATCCCCTGGAAAAGGAAATGGCAACCCACTCCAGTATACTTGTCTTGAGAATTCCATGGCCAGAGAAGCCTGATGGGCTACTGACCATGGGTTTCCAAAGAGTCAGACATGACTGAGTGACTAACACACTTTTCATATATGAAATAAAACTAAAACATACAGGTAAGTGAGCTTTACATATTAATAATACAGCTAGCCCCCTGTGGGGTCACAAAGACTCATGTGCATGCACATGAACACACACACCTGGCAGAACACAGTGCTACAATATCAGACCTCTTATTTCATTTATCTAATTATCCATGTCTGTAATATCAACTCAAAAGCTTCAGGCATGAAGCCACATACCTTTTTATTTTATGTGTTTGTCAATTTCTATCCATGTATGACTTTTTAGTGTAATTGTTTTGTTAGTTTAGATCATTCTCACTTTCCACTTGAAGTATTTCATTTTGCTTCCATTTCAGGACTCTCATCTCCACTGTAATTTCATTCCATGGAAACCAAGAAGCTACCTTATTCCACCCCAATGTTAATGATTGGGGTGGAAATTCCTAATTCCTAGGATTTCCTAATAAATAAATGGGAATAAGAATTAAGTACATGGGATCTTTCGTCTGTAGAAAGAATGATATCTCAAAATAATGTATAAATATGTGAAAACTAGGAACAACTGAATAATCAAAATAATCCGTGTTCAGATATTTGCTTTGACCCAAGAAAACATCTTATACTAGCCTTTTCCCTTACCCAAACAATTAAGTGATAATATCAAGCATTTAAAAGTGCCTAAACTCAAAAACTGTTAGCTAACATCTGGATTACCTCTGGAGACTAATAAAGTCAAATGTCCAGATCTACAAAGATCTAATGACTTTATCTTGTAACGTGGGATACACCTGAGTGTATGTGTGCTCTTTCGTGTATAGCTCTGTTGCAAACCCATGGACTATAGCCTGCTGTGCAGCTCTGTGCATGGGATTTCCCAGAGAAGAATACTGAACTGGGTTGCCATTTCTATCTCCAGGGGATATTCCCATTCCATGGATCAAACTTGAGTCTCCTGAACTGGTAGGCAAATCTTTATATTACCACTTTTGTAAGGTCCTGGGGCAGGTGACATCTACCAGAATACAATTTGCTAACACAACATATCTGTATGCAGGTCAGGAAGCAACAGTTAGAACTGAACATGGAAGAAAAGACTGGTTCCAAATAGCAAAAGCAGTACATCAAGGTTGTATATTGTCACTGTGCTTATTTAACTTATATGCAGAGCACATTATGAGAAACACTGGGCTGGATGAAGCACAAGCTGGAATCAAGATTGCTGGCAGAAATATCAATAATCTCAGATATGCAGATGACACCACCGTTATGGCATATAGTGAAGAACTAAAGAGCCTCTTGATGAAAGTGAGAGTGAAAAAGTTGACTTAAAGCTCAACATTCAGAAAACGAAGATCATGTCATCCGGTCCCATCACTTCATGGAAAATAGATGGGGAAACAGTGGGAGAGTAGCAGACTTTGTTTCTTGGGCTCCAAAATCACTGCAGATGTTGACTGCACCTGTGAAATTAAAAGACACTTATTCCTTGGGAGAAAAGTTATGCCCAACCTAGACAGCATATTAAAGAGCAGAGACATTACTTTGCCCAACAAAGGTCCATCTAGTCAAGGCTATGGTTTTCCCAGTGGTCATGCATGGATGACTATAGTTGTAGTATAAACAAAGCCTAGCACCGAAGAATTGATGCATTTGAACTGTGGTGTTGGAGAAGACTCTTGAGAGTCCCCCGGACTGCAAGGAGATCAAACCACTCAATTCTAAAGGAAATCAGTCCTGAATATTCATTGCAAGGACTGATGTTGAAGCTGAAACTCCAATAGTTTGGCCACCTGATGTGAACAGCTGACTCATTTGAAAAGACTCTGATGCTGGGAAAGTTTGAAGATGGGAGGAGAAGGGGATGACAGAGGATGAGATGGCTGGATGGCATCACCGACTCAGTGGACATGAGTTTGGGTAAACTCCGGGAGTTGGTGATGGACAGGGAGGCCTGGTGTGCTGCAGTCCATGAGGTCGCAAAGAGTCAAACACGACTGAGCAGCTGAACTGAACTGATAGCACACTAAGAATTTAAACTGCTATCCCCAATAGGCATTCCTGACTGTGTAACCAGTAGGAATACTTTGAAATATACTATATTTTAAATATTTTTGTATTTACAAAACATAAGGTAAACATAAAATTCCATTTTTCCCTTTTATCAAATATTGGAAAAATAATTGATTTTTCAAAATCTAAAATCAAATATAAGTAAAAATTGTTTTCCAATTACTTGTATGAAATGTATAACAACCAAAGAACTTGCATATTTTCAACAGCAAAGTCAAAATACTAGGGAAAGCATTAAGAATATGAAATTTAAAGTTTCTATTAATTTTTTTAACTTTACAATACTGTATTGGTTTTGCCATACATCAGCATGAATCCTCCACGGGTTTACGTAAGTTCCCACTCCTGAACCTCCCTCCCACCTCCCTCCCCATACCATCCCTCTGGGTTATCCCAGTGCACCAGCCCCAAGCATCCTTCATCCTGCATCGAACCTAGACTGGTGATTTATTTCTTATATGATATTATACATGTTTCAATGCCATCCTCCCAAATCATCCCACCCTCTCCTTCTACCACAGAGTCAAAAAGTCTGTTCTGTACATCTGCGTCTCTTTTGCTGTCTCTCATACAGGGTTATCGTTACCATCTTTCTAAAATAAAAGATAGGTTTTATTCTGGGAACTCAAAACAGAAAACCAAAGGAGATGTATATCTTCAAATTAATGTCCTGATTGAAAGCAATAAAAATATAAAATATTAATATTATGTGCATTAAAGATTCATGAAGGCCAAGTCTTCTAAAAAAATCACCTGACTTAACTGGCAGTCAGGAAGTCCTAATACCATTTTCTAATCACTATTGAATTGATTCACTTTCTATCTTTTGTAACATATATCATGATACTATTCCACATGAAAATATATGTTTGTTAATATTGTTTGTTAATATATGTTTGTTAATATTAACAAACACATTTGTTAATATTGTTTTTACACTTATGTGCAGATATTTCATTTTCCAGTATTGTGGAATTTAGTCTTATAAGGGCATAGCCAAAGGACTTAGAAACATATGGCTATGACTTTACATTTATTTTACAAATACTTGAATGATTTATGATTATGTAAGTGATAGTAGTGAAGGTTGCTTAAGACGTAAAATGTTCGGGGTCATACCTAATCTGTTTGCCCTCAGCTCCAATTTAATAAAAATGCTTAAATTTAAACTCTTCCATTGGTAGAGGAATCCCATTAAAGTATAGTTTTGTTTATTTACTTAATGTTTTTATATGCATTACCTCCTCAGTTATTTTACTTTGTAACATTGAAAGGATTAAACTTTTTTATCTCATTCAGTGCTTAGCTTCAGGTTATTCTCTTCACTGAAAATAATGAGAAAATCTCAAAGAAACTAATGTAGATTCCAATTCAGTTCAGTTCAGTCACTCAGTTGTGTCCAACTCTTTGCTACCCCATGGACAGCAGCATTCCAGTGTTCCCTGCCCATCACTAACTCCAAGAGCTTGCTCAGATTCATGTCCATCAAGTTGGTTATGCCATCCAACCATCTCATCCACTTCTCCTCCTGCCCTCAGTCTTGCCCAGCATCAGGGTCTTTTCCAGTGAGTCAGCTCCTCGCATCAGGTGGCCAAAGTACTGAAACTTCAGATTCAGTGTTAGTTCTTCCAATTAATTTTCAGGACTGATTTCCTTTAGGATTGACTGGTTGGATCTCCTTGCAGTCCAAGGGACTCTCAAGAGTCTTCTCCAACACCACAGTTCAAAAGCATCAATTCTTCAGTGCTCAGCTTTCTTTGTGGTTCAACTCTCACACCCATACATGACTACTGGGGAAAAAGAAAAATGTTTTGACTAGATAGACCTTTGTCGGAAAAGTAATGTTACCCCGTAACAGCTACTCCATAACAAAATAAGAGTCCCTTGGCTTTTTTTTTCTTGCCCCCGCACCCCACACCCCACCCCAACTTTATCTTCAGGATTTAATTTTGCTGAAGTTTGCCATGGAACTTGGGTCACTTGTTTAGGAAATTCTAGATCAGATAGTAATGGTAACTGAAGGATGCTTGTGTGTGTGTGTGTGTTTTCTATACACATTAGGATTCCTATGCACATAATAGTGAATATTTATTTGAATTATAAGAAACTGAAATGTGTATGGGGTGTATAAAGAGAAGGGCCTGGGGTTTAAGCAACCCTTTCTATTTTCCTCTGGAAGTGGTTTCTCTCTCCCACCTGAGGTTGTTACACTGCACTGTCTCTCATGGCCTGGCTCATCCAGCTGTGCAAGTCTTCTAAAATACAATGCTCATTTCAAATAACTGCATTCCTGCCTTTATTACTAAAGATAAAGTTTGGTGGCTCCCTGCAGCTTCCTCTGAAGGCTCCAGAGTGTCAGACAGTGTCCAGCTATAGCCTGGATATTTTATCTTAAAAATAATGAAAGACATTAAGTCTTTAAAACTAACCCTTCAAAAAATAGAAGGACAGGAGAATATCTTTCATTTGGTAGTTTATTAGATAATGAATTTAATATGTATCTTGATAACTCTTATGTAGAGTTTGGATCTTATATTTAAACAAGCACAAACATATTATGGAAACATGACATAACAATTATGGCAGTCAAATGTCCAATAGGTAAAACAAAATTGGTGTAATTTCTTATGAATTCCATAGTCTAAGGATACATTGAGCAATCAAATTAGGAACAAGTAATAAAAGACTCATTCTTTGCAACTGTAAATATTTCAAACTACAAGAAGAGATTACACTTCTCATTTAAAAGATAATTCATATTTCTGTCTTATTTTAAGCTCACAAATGGGTATAGAGGTGGGGAGCAGTCAGTCCGATTTAAACACTGCTAAGTTTGGTCTGATAATGCTGTTTAAATTGATTACAGATTTGAAGTACAATAAAGATATGCATTAGTTCTCCCTTAATATTGGCAAAATTATGCTAAAATATCACTTGGTTAAATTATTTTAAATGATTATTATTAATATTTCTAATGTGTTCAACACAAGTGTACTATGCTGAAATTAAGTGGAGACTAGTTCGGCTAATCATTAAGTCTTTATCTAATAAAAAAAAATATATTTTCTGTATAGATAATTCACATTCTGTAGCCAAGAGATTTATACCAATAACCAAGGGAGCAGGAATCCTTAGTGTGTTCTTATTAGAACAATTTGACTAAGACTTAACCAGAATATTTTATTTCTGTTAGGATATGCACACTGACTGCAAGCACTCTTCCTGGCCAGGCACCCGAGTAACCATTTACACGAATTGTTTTATGACAGGGTTTTCTGGTAAGAGACACAGAACTAATAAGCTACCACCAACTGGAAGATTTTGGGAAAGGTCAAAAGGAGACATCACATGTCTGACCACCTCCCAGAATCCTTCTTGATTGCATAGATCTTGAATGAGCAATTCATGTGCTGCCAGGAAAAATTCTGAGTGAGAATTATTGGCCAAAGATAACCCGGAAACTAATTCCATCACCATAAAACCTGAGACTGCAAGCCATGTGTCAGAGCAGACTTCTGGGGTTCCCTTACCCGACTGCTCTCACCTGGGCACCCCTCCCCAGTAAAACCTCTTGCTTTGTCAGCACGTGTCTCCTAGGACTATTCGTTTCTGAGTGTTAGACAAGAGCTCACTTTCTGGCCCTGGAAGAGCCTCCCCTTCCTGCAACGTTTCTGTAGCTTATTGTTTCCTGACATGGCTGCTTAGGGGTCCAGAAAAATAAAAATTCTCTTGCAGATCTAAGATAAATTTGTGCTATTAAAGCCTCATACAATTTTTCAAATTTTCTGAAAATTCAAAGAAATGCAGCCTGAAACGGCACACATTTCTAGATGAAGCCTGGATGTGCTCAGTCTTGGCAGGGTTCACCTGGTAAGTATCGGAGGAGGCAGGTTGTATGATGACAATTTAAATACTAGAAACTCTACAGAGTGGAAGTCAAGTCCTCTAAGCATCCACTCCATATGGTCATAAGTGAAAATGGGTGAGAATGTAGATAATGTTACCTTGAAATTACAATATTCTACATTTGCAGAGTGCAGCTCTATCTAAAGCCTACAGCACTTCTGTGATACAATTAAGTATGATTGTCTCTTTACAGAGGAAAAAGATGGTCACGGATGTCAAGTGACCTACCAGCAGCCAAGTGCACCATAGCTGGAAGTTGGGATGGACCCAGGGAAACCTTTGGATCTCAGAGTATGCTCAGCATTGTCAACCACAAACTGGTACTTGCCATGGGACTTGCCACCTACCCTTACAAGGATTAAATTGTGTGCTGCTACTGTTGCCGACTTTCAACACCCCCTGAAGGAGTTCAGGGTAGAGAGCAGACAAGAGGCACTCTGTGCTCCAGAAACGTTGGCAGGAGAGGGCTTCAGTCAGTTAAGATAGTCTCAGGAGCTGATTTTATGATCCCAATTCTTGTATATCCTCATATCTAGAAAAGCACTAAAATCTTTTAGGGTGATGACTGTTCCTTATGACTAGCAGAAGTTTCGTGGGACCAGCAGAAACTTTCTGAAAAATAAACATGCTTGACTGCATGTACTCCCCCTTTACAAGAATCATATATATATATATATATATATATATATATATAAATACATATGTACAAAAGATCCTTTACAAAAGATTCTGGCTTTTCTCTAAGATGTTGCAGTGGATTTTATTTTACACATAAGGTTGCATGTATACATATATGTGTGTGTATATATGTGTGTGTATGTATGTATTTATATACATATATGTGTGTATATGTGTGTATGTATGTATTTATATACATATATGTGTGTGTATATGTGTGTGTGTATATATATGTGTGTGTGTGTGTGTGTGTGTATATATATATATATGTATTTCTATACATATACACATATATATATATATGGAGCAGGCGATGGCACCCCACTCCAGTACTCTTGCGTGGAAAATCCCATGGATGGAGGAGCCTGGTAGACTGCAGTCCATGGGGTCTATACATATATACATACATATAGATAGATAGATAGATAGATAGATAGATAGATAGATATAGATAGATAGATATAGATACACTGTCCTTTCCCCTACCTCTTTGAAACAGTTTCTCAGAGCTATCTGAGGTTCTGTCTCCTAGTGTGCAGTCCTCATATTACCCTCCCCCAATGAAACTCAACTCACAGCTCAGGCTGTGCATTTTTAAGCCAACAGGATGTGCCTACAGTTGATGCAGGAGAACTGTTGTACTGCTACAATATCTTCCTTTATGTGTTCACGTTTAACGATGAGTTGCTCAGAAGGTTTCTATTAGGCAGTAACACTGAGAAGTAAAGGAAGACAGAAGAGTGGAATGTGCCTCAAAGAAACACTTGCCCAGCAACACACAGTGTATCCCAGGCACATGAGGAGGACACAGTTTGAGACTCAATGTTATTCAATAACTCCTTTCTAATTATCTAATGCCATACAACCAGTCATGACAACACTTACAGGCTAAAGATAACTGATATGCTAAAATCTCTTGCATTTTCTGTGTGCTAACAATTCAAGATGAACTAGGATGAACTGGTTGGTTAGGGTCATGCCTGCACTCAGATGTATATGGTGGCTGGGGAAGCCAAGAGCTGGCAGGCACCTGTCACTTTGTGCGGTGGATCTCAGGGCCTCTCCATGAGGTCTTCCACGTGGACTCTCATATGTTGGCCCCAGTGTGTTGAGTTTTCTGACACTGAAGCCCAGGGCTACATGGAAAGTGCTTTAGCAAGTAGAAGCTGCAATGCCTTTTCTAACTGACCCTCAGAGGTCATGAAGCATCATTTCTGTTGCTTCCTATTGCTTATGATGAGTTACAACTCACTCTGCATCCTCACTTCCATTCACACAGAGGCATATACAGGAAGGGTGATGAGAGCAATGTCAGGTTCTACTGCAGAAGAATCTGCAGAACGAGAGAGGTTGCAACCATATGTATAAAATAAAATCCAGTGCAACGTCTTACAGAAAAGCCAGGATCTTTTGTAAAGGATGACAGAAAGGACTGAGGAAGAGGTTTCATGGGCACACTACACTCATGCCCCACTGACTAGGGCAGACGTAACTTCAGGGTCTTGCTCTAACTCTGAAGAAAGTTTACAAGGACAGGAACTCCATGCAAGAGCCCTGAGATGAAAGGGATATAGATGTCTTTGTGGTGGACGATGGTCCAAAGGGAAACATAATGGGAAAGAGAAACAGGAGTTGACAGTTATAAAAAATGGTATGTTATTACAGGCTGATGTTGAGGGCACTTACTCAACACTGGAAACTAGAAAAATGATACAGATGAAGCTATTTACAAAGAAGAAATAGAGACACAGACTTAGAGAACAAACATATGGATACCAAGGGGAGAAAGTGGAGTGGAATGAATCGGAAGACTGGGATTGACACATATACATTATTGATATGTGTCCATGTGTGGTAAGTAACTCTGGTGTATCTGACTCTATGTGACCTTATGGATGGTAGCCCTCCAATCTCCTCTGTTCGTGGGATTCTCCAGGCAAGAATATAGGAATAAGTTGCCATGCCCTGCTCCAGAGGATCTTCCTGACCCAGGGACTGAACTCAGGTCTCTGACATCTCCTGCACTGGCAGGCAGGTTTTTACCCCTAGTGCATCTGGGAAGCCCATACACTATTGATACTATGTATAGAATAGATGGGGGCTTCCCAGGTGGCTCAGTAGTAAAGAATCTGACTGCAGTGCAGGCGCCAAGGAGGACACAGGTTCAATCCCAGGCTAGGGAAGAGCCTCTGGAAGAGGCCACGGCAACCCACTCCAGCATTCTTGCCTGGGTATCCAATGGCCAGAGGAGCCTGGCAGGTCCACAGGGATGGTCTCGACTGAAGTAACAGCACGCAGCATGCATAAAAGAGATAACTAATGAAAAGCTATTCTATAGCACAGGAAACCCTACTCAAAGCTCTGTGATGACCTAAATGGGAAGAAAATTTAAAAAAAAAAGAGGGGATATATGTATATGTATGACTGATTAGCTTTTCTGTACAGTAAGAAATAATACAACATTGTAAAGCAACTATACTCCAATAAATATTTTTGTAACGGTATGTTTGAAATGCAGAGGGGGGCAAAGAAGGAAAAATCAGACCCCTCTCCTTTAACTAGGTGGCATAATGTATATTTATGGAATAGTCTACCAGATATGAATTTCTGAGTGTAATCTGCTATGTGCTAGATTTTCCTTGAATTCTGCAAATTTCTCATAAATGAGAAAAATCTACTGACTAGTCTTCCTATTCCTAAAAACCACTACTGATTTAGGAGTTATGAAAAATTATTAAAATAAGACCTAGCAATTATAAGTACAAAGTTAATGTTGACTATTATTTTCTTGCCCTCATCACAGTCTTCCTCACTCCTTGCAAACTTCAGTTGTGATATAGGTCTTTCCAGTACCAGCACTTCATGTCCTCCAAATGTCAGCACTGAGAATTGTAAGGCCTACATCTGCCTTGTCCATAATTTTATTTATAATGGATATATGGTGGCACTAGCGGTAAAGACTCCGCCTGCCCATGCAGGAGATACAAGAAATGTGGGTTCCATCCCTGGGTCAGGAAGAGCTCCTGGAGTAGGAAACAGCAACTTGCTCCATTCTTGCCTGGAGAACTCCATGGACAGAGGAGCCTGGGCAAGCTACAGTATGTGGGGCCACAAAGTGTTGGACACAACTGAGCAACTGATCATTCCTCTCCCAAACATCTTAGTGCAAAGTATGCATCTTTTTCTATTCCTCAAGGCATGAATAATTATGTTCTAAATTAACACTAGGAATTATACTAAATTAATATCACTATCATTATTATTAAACAAAAATTAGTATATAAATACAGTTAATGTACACTTTATATGTATTTTAAATATATATGTTTGAATTCAGCTTGTACATAAATTGCAAATTTTGACTCCGGAGAAATGATCTGTGATAAACAATATTTATGAAGTATCTCATCCAATGTTATCAAAATATGAATGTCCAGCCTTTTACTTACCTATGCTTCACTGACAGTTTTACAAGGCTACTGAGATGGCTTGAATAACCTTTTGGTTCTTCAAGTCATAAAAACACATTCTGTCTCTGCAAACATAAATTATACAAATTTACTGTGATTCTGTGGGACAACTATCTTTTCAGGTCACTCTACTCATAATTACTACCAATTAAAATGTGCCAAAAAAAGATAGAAATGTATCACTGCTCATTAAACCTGTAAAGACTGTGTTAATTGGATGTCAGTCTCAGTAACTCACGGAAATGTTTGCTGCCAGTCTAATTTTAGAGCAAAATGACAGTGAACTGTACAATATTCTACCCGGGAATCTAATCTGAAAAAAATCCACAGCTTTAGAGAGACAACATACATGTAGTTTTTAAATGGGTGCCATCATTATCGGTCATTGGCCTAAACAAATGGAATAAATTAGTGTGATGTTTGTTGACTTTTAACTGACATAAGTTTCCAAAAACCTGCAGCCAAGGCAATGAACAACAACTGTAGCTGATTTACAAAGCTGAGCAATTTTAAGAGTCTATGTATATGAAACATATTTTCCTTCCTTAAATGAAGCAAAATATTTTTAGAGTCATTGTATTTGGAAGAATAAGTGTTTTAACTGAAGTAAAACTTTTTATGCAAAACATTGGATACAATTTGTATATGATCCAATTCCAAATCCTGCTATAAAGAGAATGCTTTGTGTGAATATGAAATAATTACATGAGAAAAGTAGAACAAAATTGCTGGGAAACCAGGACTTGGCTATGAACAACAAGGCTAAATTAGATAATATGCAAAGTGTAAAAATGGCTCCTTTATGTTACCTAAAATATGAGGAGTAACAAGTGTACAATTAAAAGAAAATCACACAAGAGCTCTAAAGCTGGAAGCTTCAGGCTTGAGACAGAAAGACTGGATATTTGGATTATTGTTGTTTGCGTTCAGTTGCTGCTGTATCCTACTCTCTGCAATCCCGTGAACTGCAGCTCGTTGGGCTCCTCTGTCCGCCACCTCCCAGAGTTTGCTGAGTGTCCACTGAGTCAGTGATACCACCCAAACAACTCATGCTCTTTTCCCCCCTTCTCCTGCTATCCTCAAATTTTCCCATCATCAAAGTCTTTTCCAATGAGTCAACTCTTCCCATTAGGAAGCCAAAGGATTGGAGCTGCAATTTCAGCATCAGTCCTTCCAATGAATATTCAGGGTTTATGTCCTTTAGGATTGACTGGTTTGATCTCCCTGCTGTCAAAGAGACTCTCAAGAGTTTTCTCCAGCACCACAGTTTGAAAGCATCATTCCTTCAGTGTTTAGCCTTTTTATAGTCCAGTCTTCACCATCTGTGCATGACCACTGGAAAACCATAGCTTTGTCTATATAGATCTTTGTCAGCAAAGTGATGTCTCGGCTCCTTAATATGCTGTCTAGGTGGTCATAGCTTTTCTTCTAAGGAAAAGTGTCTTTTAATTTTATGGTTGCAGTCAACATGCACAGTGGTTTTGGAGCCCAAGAAAATGAAATCTGTCACAGTGTCCACTTTTTCCCTATTTGCAATGAAGTGGTGGGGCTGGGTGCTATGATCTTCATTTTTTGAATGTTGACTTTTCAATCAGCTTTTTCACTTTCTTCTTTTACCTTTATCAAGAGGCTCTTTAGTTCCTCTTTGATTTCTGCCATTAGAGTGGTGGCATCTGCATACTTAAGGTTGTTGGTATTTCCCCTGGAAGTCTTCATTCCAGCTTGTGGTAGTGGTGGTTTAGTCGCTAAGTCATGTCTGATTCTTGGGACCCCATGGACTGTAGCCTGCCAGGCTCCTCTGCCCATAGAATTATCCAGGCAAGAATAACGGAGTAGGTTGCCTTTTCCTTCTCAACTTTGTGAGTCATTGGATTATTGGTTAAATATTACTACAATGTCTATGCCCTCTTGGTAAATAGATGGGGAAACAATGGAAATGAAAACATACATTTTTTCTTAGGCTCCAAATTCACTGCAGATGGTGACTGCAGCCTTGAAATTAAAAGATGCTTGCTCTTTGGAAGAAAAGCTATGACCAACCTAGACAGCATTTTAAAAAGTAGAGACAATACTCTGCCAACAAAGGTCCATATAGTCAAAGCTATGGTTTTTCTAGTACTCATGTGTGAATGTGAGAGTTGGACCATCAAGAAAGCTGCGTGCTGAAAAACTGATGCTTTGGAACTGTGGTGTTGGAGAAGACTCTTGAGAGTCCCGTGGATTGCAAGGAGATCAAATCAGTCAATCCTAAAGGAAATCAGTCCTAAATATTCATTGGCAGTACTGATGCAGAAGCTGAAGTTCCAATAATTTGGACACCTGATGCAAAAAGTGACTCATTGGAAAAGATCCTGATGCTGGGAAAGACTGAAGGCAGGAGGAAAGGGTATAGCAAAGGATGGAATGGTTGGATGGATCATTAACTAAACGCACATGAATTTGAGCCAGTTCCAGGAGCTGGTGATGGATAGGGAAGCCTGGTGTGCTGTAGTCCATGGGGTCGCAAAGAATTGGACACAACTGAGTGACTGAACTGAACTGAACTGATGACTTCTTAGAGAGACCTCACATGTGCTATCATAACTCCTTGACCTTTACGCTTGCCTCCTATCACCTTATGTTTTAATTTTAAAACTCTTCTGCTATTACTTCAATACAAATCTTAATGACAAGCTAATGGTTTGATGCAATTCTTGGGGTCGCAAAGAGTCAAACATGACTGAGTGACTGAACTGAACTGAACTGAATTATGTGTTAATTTAATTGAATTTTTGTGTTTCAAAAAGAGCCTCTGTGTACGGTATTGCTAGCATGAATCAAGAGTATTATATCATTTCTACCAACAATTAGTCCAAATTTCATCTAAAATTATCTATCATCGGGTAGACTGAATTCAGGAATTCAGGATCATTATACCCTTGAACTTCGTAAAAGTAAATAGCAGACTTTCCGCATTAAATGCAAGTGTAAGACCTATGTACACAATTTTGTACTGAAAGGTTAACAGAATATGCTCTAAAATATGCTGGTTTGGTATATTGATTATTTTGAGCTAAAGGAACTTGAAAACAGTAGGTACAAAATGAACACTCACTGTTTACAATAGCTAGGACACGGAAGCAACGTAGATGTCCATCAGCAGATGAATAGATAAGAAAGCTGTGGTACATATACACAATGGAATATTAATCAGCTATTAAAAAGAATGCATTTGAATCAGTTCGGATGACATAGATTAAACTGGACCCTATTATACAGAGTGAAGAAAGTCAGAAAGAAAAACACCAATACAGTATATTAACACGTATATATGGAATTTAGAAAGATGGTAACCATAACCCTGTATGCGAGACAGCAAAAGAGACACAGATGTAAAGAACAGACTTTTGGACTCTGTTGGAGAAGGCGAGGGTGGGATGAGACATAGCATTGAAATATGTTATTATCATATGTGAAATAGATCACCAGTCTAGGTTTGATGCATGAGACAGCATGCTCAGGGCTGGTGCACTGGGATGACCCTGAGGGATGGGATGGGGAGGGAGATGTGAGGGGGTTCAGGATGGGGGACATATATACACCCATGGCTGATTCATGTGACTGTATGGCAAAACCACCACAATATTCTAAAGTAATTAGCCTCCAATTAAAATAAATTAATTTCCCCCCAAAAAAAAGAACACTCAGATATCCCCTTTTCAGGAGATGAAACTCCCACATGGAAGATGCTCTCCTTAAACCAAGAAGAAAGAGCCTTATAATCAAAGGCAAGGAATCAAGCAGAGATGAACCTGCAGAGACAGACTTTACTAACACAATCTCATCCTCCTTGGTCACCCTGTGCCTTTTAGTTACTTTTTACAATCCCTGTCCTTTTGTTTAACCCAATATGTAAGCAGTCAGACCTATCCAGGCTTTGAGCTTTCATTTTGCTTTGAGGGCCACCTGTTGTCCCTTGTTGCTCAGGCACTGTCATGCTGATCCTTTGGGAGCCAATGGACTGAAGCACCCCAGGCTCCCATGCCCTTCCCTCTCTCCCTGAATTTTGCTCAAATTCATGTCCATTGAGTCAGTGATGCCATCCTTTGCACCCCTTCTCCTCATGCCTTCAATCTTTCCCAGCATCAGTGTCTTTTCCAATAAGCCAGCTCTTTGCATCAGATGGTTAACATATTAGAGCATCAGTCCTTCCAATGCATATTCAGGGTTGATTTTCTTTAGGATTAACTGATTTGACTATCCTTGCTGTCCAAGGGACTCTCAACAGTCTTCTCAGCATCACAGTTTGAAAGCATCAATTCTTCGGCCCTCAGTCTTCTTTATAAAGACTTTTGTCCTGTTAATCTTTTTTATTTCAGCTTAAAGACTCTGACCCCAGCCCAAGACCCTGAGGAGGTCCCTGTAAAGCTTTGCCTCCCTAGTGTGTCTGGCTTGGAGGACAGGCTGTCCTGGGCTGGGAGACCCCATTCATTTTAGAGACATCAGCTGAGATCTGAGGCCACTGACAGAAAGCCAGCAAGAGGCAACAGTCCTCCCACCTCAGCCTCTGGATGTCTATCTGTGTCTGGAGCACAGAGGAAGGTAAGGATTCTCTGCCATTCCTTTCCAAATTCAGTCAGCAGGAGAAAACCATTCGTAAGCATTAGTTCTTTGGATTGAGACTGTGAATTTGCTTCTGGGTCTCCATTGGAAATTGCTCCAGGGAATAGTCACTATTTTCTTTTGCTATGTCAGTATCCCTTTTGTATCTGCTGTTCTTCAAGTGCTTTTAGCTCAAAATAGTCCATACACCAAGTGGGCATACTTTGTGGAGGCGCATTCTGCTACTGTTCATTACCACCCGGTCACTCCCCCACCAGGGTAGGCAGCATCACAAGGCTCAAGGTCAGCTGAGTGCATGAACTGCCCAACCTGTGGACAGAACTGCCCAACCTTCACTTAACTCACTGTGAACACAGCCTTCAGGGTCTTTCTCGATTTCTCTATACAGTGCTCACAGCTGTACTTCATGACTTAACCTAGGTTGGGGATATTTTCTCAGTTTGGATGATGCAGTTATAGCTAGAGATTGTAATATGGAAAGAGAACTGCCACTCACTCATTTGTTGACATTTTACCTCAATATATTTTTTTCCTGATGGGTATTCCTAATTTAAAATGGCCTGTATTCATTTATAAGATAATTTTAATATTTTAATAATCTTTAAATTATTCCAGGTTTGATACCTGGGTTAGGAAGGTCCACTGGAGGAGGGCACAGCAGCCCACTCCAGTATTCCTTTCTGGAGAATTCCATGGACAGAGGAGCCAAGCCTGCAGGCTGTAGTCCACTGCAAAAGTAAAGGTTGCTCAGTCATGTCTAATTCTTTGTGACCCCATGGACTGTAGCCTGACATGCTGCTCTGTCCGTGGATTTCTCCAGGGAAAATATTGGAGTGGTAGCCATTCCTTCCTCCAGGGGATCTTCCCAACCCAGAGAATGGACCCAGGTCTCCCACATTGCAGAGGATTCTTTGCTGTCTGAGCCACCGGTGAAGAACAGTCCATATGGTTGCACAGAATCAGACACAACTGAAGCAACTTAGCACGCACACCATACACATTTAAATTATTCAGAGTAAAAATAATCACAAGCTAGCTTATTTAGCAACTAACAAAATATCAGTTTCATGTTCTGGACATATTTTGGACACTTAGACAAAAGTATCTGAAATAAGTTTAAGATAAAGCTTAAAAAAAATCCTTTTACAACGTACATTTTATTTAGGTACCTGTCATACTTTTCTAAAGGAGTGTCAGATCTTACTCACAGGAATACCCAAAGGGAGTACAGTCTTATGCTAAATTATATAAATTAATATAATGTTTTGTTCTATTTACTTGCCTTAAAACTAAATGAATAACATATCATTTAAAAATGTCTAATTTTCAACATGATGACTTTAGCTAAATTTTTTCTCCCATAATAATTAACTTCTCAAAAACTGTGTCAAAAGCATATTATGATCTAATAACCATTAATTTTCCTCTGTTTTAAAACTTGCTATCCTTTGAAATATTATCTTAAAAACAAACAAGCAGAAAAACTGTTAAATGGAGAGAAAGTGGGACTTTTCTTTTAAATTAGTAACTCACAGTGGTTGTGAACAATGAATCATCTACATGTTTCTTTACTCTAGAAGCATAACGACAGGCTTAGTTTCCTCTGCTGGCATACCTTCAGTTCAGTCGCTCAGTCGTGTCCGACTCTTTGCCACCCCATGGACTGCAGCACGCCAGGCTTCCCTGTCCATCACAAATACTCAGAGCTTGCTCAAACTCTTGTCCATTGAGTTGGTGATTTCATCCAACCATCTCATCCTCTGTCCCCTTCTCCTCCTGCCTTCAATCTTTCCCAGCATCGGGGTCTTTTCCAGTGAATCAGTTCTTTGCATCAAGTGGCCAAAGTATTGGAGCTTCAGCTTTGACATCAGTCCTTCCAGTGAATATTCAGGACTGATTTACTTTAGGATAGACTGGTTGGATCTCCTTGCAGTCCAAGGGACTCTCAAGAGTCTTCTCCAACACCACAGTTCAAAAGCATCAATTCTTCAGTTCTCAGCTTTCTTTATAGTCCAACTCTCACATTCATATATGACTACTGGAAAAACCATAGCTTTGATTAGACAACATTTGTTGGCAAAGTAATGTCTCTTTTTAATATGTTGTCTAGGTTGTTCATATCATGTGGGCCTTTAAGTAATCAGGACATGTATGTTTCTCTGTCACCAAGACACTTTTGGCAATACCCTTTCATTGTAAGTAAAATTCTCTCTCATCTTAGGTGCACAATGCCACCATTTCTCTGCTGAGATTTTATTTTATTATTTTCATTCTCTGAAACTTTTCACAAAAGCTTCTTTAGTATCCATAAATGCTAGTTCCAAATTATTCACTATATGTGGGTTGGTTTATATTGATTTGCTCTTTAATATGGGGCCCATCTTACTATTTTTATGGACATTCAGCAATTATATATACTGAATATTTTGGATATGTATTTTGGGTGATACATTTTTCAGATATTGAGTTCTGTAATTTTCCTCTGAAATTTTGTACCCCTCATGGTGGGGAGCAATATATATATTAATTAATCATTTTATAATTGGATTATAGTTTCTCTACTAACCACTGTTAGTTTCTGCCATATATCTACATGAATCAGCCATAGGTATACACATGTCCCCTCCTTCTTGAACCTCCCCTGCCACCTCCCACCCCATCCCACTCCTCTCACATGTCACAGAGCACCAGGTTTGAGCTCCCTGTGTCATACAGCAAATTCCCTCTGGCTATCTATTTTACATGTGATAGTATATATGTTTCCATGCTACTCTCTTGATCCTCAGAAGAAAAGCATCATAATCCTCAAGTTCTATTCCTCTCATCAAGGACCAGCTCCTTAACAGTCTTTTGAAAATTTTTATTTCTTGTTCAAAAATAAATTTTTAATATTTTCCAGAATTTAAAATGCTATCTGAAAGTCTGAAAATAATCTGTTCTGCAATTCTACAATTACTTTTTAAGTGTTATATTAATCAGTGTTATATGATAAAAAAATGTGAAGCTCTAGGGAAGACTCCATGCTTCCACTGCTAGGGACAGGGATCAGGGAACTAAGATCCCACAGATCACACAGTATGGCCAAATAAATGAAGCTTCAAAAAAGTAAGCTTCATAAGGATACAAACTCTATTTCCTTTCTCTACATTGAATCCCCAGCTCTAATTGCTGCATATGTATAATTTTTAGCTCTTATGTATCTTCATGCTTTATCCTTTTAAAAATCCCAGGAGGTGGGTATTATATTTATGACCACTTTAACATGATAAAAATGAAGCATGATTAATTATCACAAATCTCAGTCCTGATAGTAATAGATAGAGAATAATCACAGGTACATCACTCTTGTTTTGAATACTATGTATGATATGGTGCATAGTTTGCTCATTGTGGAATCTATTTAATTTAATAAAGTTTTTTTATTGATCTCAGTCACTCCCTAACCTAAATTTCTTAATTGAAAAATGTATTAATAATACAGTAATAAACAAATGAAGTAACTTACTATGTAAAATATATTGGAGAAAATTCTTATTATTCTATGAGCCCTTGGATTCATTTTCTAAACAAAGTTAGGCAAACACTTGATATTCATCTCACCATGCACTTGAATAAAAAAATGTAGCTAAGATTTTGCTTTTTCTTATTTTTTCCTCTTTGAATGATGCTTCACATGAGAGAATTTAGACAACGGTAAAATATAATGTGGATGTAAATTACATACTTAGTTCCTTGTTAAGCTGCCTGTAGAGCATAAAAGCAAATAATTTATTTACTCAGTCCATATTTATTATCTACTGTAGCCAGTTAACTGTGAACATGGTACACAGGTCACACAAAAGTATGTTGCAAGCTGAGAGAAACAAGACAGACATAAGCAAAACATAATAAATTCAAGTTGATGTACTAGTTAAAAAAAAAAAAAAGAAAGAAAGAAAGAAAGCAAGAAAGAAAGCTGAAATGGATACTTCCAGACCAAGTCTAATTTTTTGCCATGAGACTTTTAGACTCTTTTGGACATATACTCTTTAGTATGTGTGTGCTGTGTGTGGCCTGTGTGTTAGGGGACAGTGTTTCCATGGAGGGAGGGGGATGTTTTTCTTTTCAAACACTAACTGTATCAGTTAATTACTGCTGTCCAAAGCTAAGTGGCTTTAAAGCATCTATAGTTTATGATTTCCTCAAAAGTATGAGGTGTGTGGCTATTCCTTTGCTGATTTCAGCTAGACTCACTTATGTCTCATTGATTAGCTGGAGGTTCACTTTCACTTTCAGCTAGACTGGGAGGCCAAAGTGGTGCAACTTTCAAGTCAGGCTGCAGATGCTGGCTGCTGGCTAAAGCGACAAACTATTCTCCATATAGTTTCTCATCTGCAAGAAAGGGTGCCTACTGTTTTACATAGTTCTTGTCAGGGCAGCAAAAGTGGATGTTACAAGGCCCTTTGAAGCTGAGACCCTAGAAACTGTAAAACATCATTTCTGCCACACACTGCTAGTGAATGGAGAATGCTACCTCAAATTCAACAGAAGGTGGGATGAAAGATGGGAGGATACAAAATTAGTGTATGGCTATGCTTAAATTGGGCTTCCTTGCAGCACAGCTTCCCTGGGGCGGAATCTGCTTGCAATGCAGGAGACCCGGGTTCAATTCCTGGTTTGGGAAGATGCCCTGCAGAAGAACATGAAAACCTACTTCATTCTTCTTGCCTGGAGAATCACATGAACAGAAGAGCATGGTGGGCTACAATTCACGGGGTCTCAAAAGAGTTAAGAGTTTGTAGTTAAACTACAACTGTGCATCTTTCAACCACAATTGCTTCCATTGCTCCCAGGAGAAAATATGTTCACCAAACCCACTCGATCTCATTTATGGGATCAAAGCCAGACTCTAGCATCTTTGGAGCATCTTTCCATATAGGCAAGTAGCCCTACATTTATCCAAACAATCAATTATTTTGGTTAAATAAAGAGCTGTGAGCATCAAAGAACCCCCTCTCAATATCGAGGGAGACAGAGACACAGAGCACATTTGTGAGACTGGGATAGAATGACAGCAAAATTTAGAGGGTCACATTAATCAAAAATAGGAAGAAGGAAAAGCACACAGCTGTCGTTAGCCATAGTCACTCTTCAAGTTGAAGCAGGCAGTGGCAAACGACTCCAGATCTTGCCTGGAGAATCCTATGGATTCTTCCAGGGCCAGGAACATTTCTGAAAGAAGACTCATATCTGCTCATTACTTACTGGTGACTTATACAGTAAAGAATCCGCCTGCAATGAGGGACACCTGGGTTAGATTCCTGGGTTGGGAAGATCCCCTAAAAGGGCATGGCAACCCACGCCAGTATTCTCGCCTGGAGAATTCCATGCACAGAGAAGCCTGGAGGCCTACAGTCCATGGGGTCCCAAAGAGTAGGACATGACTGAGCGACTAAGCACAGGGTTTACTAATGCACATTTCTCCTCAGCACTTGGCTCCCCCTTGGAGCTTTTGGCACTGCCTACTAAAGTCAGTTTCCTTTTCAGGAGGTATATATAACTAGTCCACTGTAAATGACCAACGTTCAGATCCACAAACAATTTTCTTTTCTTCTTGTATAAAGCTGGGAGTTCCTTTAATTTTGAGCTGTCATTTCTTTTTTAATACAACCTGATAGTATTTTTACTGGCACAGTTTCCTTAAAAAATGTAAGATGGGGCAGGTGTCAGTTTCCTAGCAAATCTTTGAGCCCCCTTTTCTCTTGCCAGAAAATTTTTCTAGATACAATCTGAAATCTTTCAAAAATCATAACAAACTGTACCAATGTCATACCCTTGATCTAATCTTTAGCCACAGGTCTGGTTTCACATTGAGAATATTTTCCCCATCAAAGACTAGAGATGAATAATGTTTTTATTTTTGATCATTGAAATCCTCCACATTTTCCTCTAAATTTTACTTGCCACTCTACACATTTATCTCCCTCCCTGTGTTTTAGCACATGGAGATAAAAAATTGTAATGTGACATTTTATTATTCAGCATAAAAATCTCTTAAACCAAATCTAGAAGTGAGTTAAGTGCACTTTCTATTTTTCTAGGTTTTCTTACTGAAGGTTTTGCCAGTTGCTCGCCAGTTATGTAACAAGAGGCACCTTTGCTCCAACATCCAAGAACAGTTGCCCCTCTGCTCTTCTTGGCTTCCCCTGTAGTGTCCTGGGAACGCTTCCAGCTCTGCCTGTCACACTGCCTCAAAGCCAAGGATACAAGCTCAGATCTCTGCTGTGAAGCACACTAATTCTTCCACCAGTCACTTATTGCTAAACTACTCCAAAATTCAGTGCTAATGGAAGTGATGCTCCCTCAAGGTTAAAATTATTATTAGTTATCAGGGTGAGCAAGCCATTTCCTGGGCTCACCCATGAAGCCACATTTGGCTGGAGATGCAGGTGCACTGTATTGTCCAAGCTGGCCAAGAATCAGCTCAGATTCTAGAATCTTAAGACTTTTATTTCTGAGAAAAATTCAGAAGTAAAGTCACAACCATAACATTTCATGCATAAGAGTTTCCATAAATTTAAAATTTAAATATGTATTTCCAAAATGAGGGGAAAAAAAAGCATAGAGGGTAAATTTTTACATATATTTTGTTAAATGAGATATTCTTTAAAAAAAATAAAGTCTCTGCAGTAAGAAAAAAAATGACTGAAAAGATTAGTGAAGTGAGCATTTAAGAAAAACCATAGTAAAATAAACTGAATAAAACCATATATAACTAAAACATTCAGAGGCAACTTAGTTATAACCTACAGGTACCCAAGTTTTCCTAACAATTAAGAAGAAAGAGTCTTTGAGAATAGATGTAGAAAAAGAAGTGATAACTCTCAATGATATTCTGAGTCTAGTCTAATAAACCTTCTAGATCATTGTTGCTGTTCTTTAGATACTAAGTTGTGTCCAACTGTATGCTACCTCATGGACTCATGGACTGCAGCATGTCAGTTTCCCCTGTCCTTTACCATCTCCCAGAGTTTGCCCAAACTCATCTTCATTGAGTTGGTGATGCCATCCAACCATCTCATCCTCTGCCGTCCCCTTGTCCTCCTGCCTTCAATCTTTCCCAGCATCAGGGTCTTTTCAATGAGTCAGTTCTTCACATCTGGTGGCCAAAGTATTGAAGTTTCAGCTTCAGCATTTGTTCTCCTAATGAATTTTCCGGATTGATTTCCTTTAGGAATGACTGAAGGGTTGGTAGTGTGTGGTCCTGAGACACATGCAATATCATACCATTTAAATTCCACATTTGGTTTCATAGCTTTCCAGCTACAGGAAGAACTGATTCTTGATGACATTTATACTAGCCCTTCTAGGATTACAGACCTGATGGTTTCTTCGCCCAAAATGGTGATGCTACTTGGAGTAACATTTGCCTTTTTAATGCATTTTCACTAAGGAATTAGAGTTTATGTGTTCAGCCACTAAATGGGACATTTAAAATGCATTTTCTCAATACTGCTTATTTTTAGCATATTCTGAAAGAGCAAATGGCCAAATAGAGATTTGCTTGCAAATATCATACACTTTCAAGTGAAACTCCTTTACATTATATGTTCCTTACTATTTTCTCATCCTCCAAATATATTAAAGGATAAAAGCAATGTAATGCACAATTTTCTGAGTGACCATTTCAGGCACTGCAAGGGGCTGGGGGCTGTGAGGATGACTTCTCTCAATCAAAAGCAGTACATTATTATTTGTTCCATGTGCCTTGAAAGGAAAATTTCCAAGGGAAGAAACCTGATGCAGACTTAGAGAAAAGACAAGCCAAAGATGACAGCCTACAGACACACAATATCACAGAGTGTTTCCTGTTTGCATCACAATGGGTTGCCAATTACAAGGCAAACAGACTCTGATTTCTCACCCTGCTAAGTTTATCCTGCAGTTTCACTGCCACTGGCTGTGAAAACTCAGGCAGTTTCTGAGCCTACGACTTCATTTACATATATGCACGGAGGTCAAGGCTATTGTGATAGGGGACAGAGGCTGAATTCAAATGCATGGAAACAAAATCAGTGAGTGAAGTGAAAGTCATTCAGTTGTGTCTGACTCTTTGTTACCCCACAGACTATACAGTCCATGGAATTTTCTAGGCCAGAATACTGCAGTGGGTAGCCCTTCCCTTCTCCAGGGGATATTCCCAACCCAGGGATCGAACCAGGGTTTCCCACATTGTAGGTGGATTCTCTACCAACTGAGCCATCAAGGCTCCTTGGATTGAACTGGTGGAAAAGTACTGGTGGACATAGGGGTTCAGGGTCATTGGTCAATATGATAAAGCCCCTAAATGTACTAACTGGTGTCTTCTGATTGTGCTCCTCTTTTCCACAGAGACTAAAAGATGGGGTCCCTAACTTTCCTGATTATTATATTTCAAAGGAGGTGGTCCTGATTTCTGAGAAAGGCTTTTGGGAGAAGAATTATATCACAAAGGGGAAGACCTGGAAGAATTTATAAGTTTTCTAAAGTAAACATATTAAGAAAAGAGACGTCAAGGCTGGAAAGAAGCCCATTAAAGTTTAGTCGGGCTGGTGGAACAATAAAGGCCATTTTTTTGTCAGTAGGAGTATTAGGTATGTTCTTTGCATCTGCTTTCCTACAGAAAAAAATATATTTAGATATTTCACCAGACTGCTGAGAACGTCAAATTTTGTGCATATCTTTATCTTTAACCTAAATTCCTTTTATTAACAAAAAATCTACTCATGTATGTTTTACCAATACTACAAATTTGTGATTTCTGCCCTAGATTTTTTTTTTTTTTTCAGTCAACACTATTTCCTTAATTTTTTTGAAGTCAAAGGCTTAAAGCTAGTTTGGCTTCTTTTCTCAGAGATACTTAAATCTCAACTTCTTTCCATTGAATTATTTTTCCAATTCCTTCAGTCATAAAGATCAGAGTAGCTCCAACATAAATCTTTATCCCTACATTCTGATGTTACTATCTTAATTCAGATTCAGTTTCTCCCACAGGCTGAGGAAGATAGGTCGCCTCCTCTCTCAGGCTCTAAATCTACTTTTCCAGTGTTATCGATTAAATTTGCTAAAGGTCACATCTGATATTACCACTTTCTTACTCGAAGTCTTCAATGGCTCCTTTTGCCTAATTATGGGCTTATTAAACACACCCTGTTCCTTTTCAAAATGAGGGTTTTGAAAAATACATTTTCTACTCTCTTGGGCTTTCTTCCTCCTTTCCTTCCAGAGTTGTTCATCACTTCCTTTCCTGTCTCACACAGTATATTCTTGGAAAGAAATCAGATAAGAAAGACATGGTCTGCTCCTCTCTTATGGTAGAGAAGAGAAGGTAGGCAGTTAAACTAGAGCTTAAACAAATGTGTGGTAGGACCGTGCTGAGACTGTGAAATCACAGATGTTAAAGCAGTATTTTGCTAATTAAACATGGAGTTCAAGGCAGGCCTCTCTGAGAAACTGATTTAGAATTAGAGCTGAAGAATGATTAATGTTGATCACATTAATGAGGAAAAAGGAATGAGGAATGGGGAGGATTCTGGAGGAAAGTCTATGGATTGTAAGTGACAGGTCATAAGGAAAAGAGACAAAACAATGTCTTAGTAATCCAGAAATAACTGTGTGACTAGATTTTGAGTGGGTGAGAGAATTTTAAGGCATGAGGATTAGATGGTATACAGAGGCCAGATAACAAAAGGCTTACGAAAACGTATAGCTTTTGGGGTTTAACTTTTCAATTGAAAAGGGAATAGCATCTGTATCTTCAATGGAGTGGCATGGTGAATGGAATTTTTAGGGATTATTCACAAGAAAGAATGGAGAAGGAAATGGCAACCCACTCCAGCATTCTTGCCTAGAGAATCCTATAGACAGAGGAGTCTGGTGGGCTGCCATCTAGGGGGTCACACAGAATCAGACATGACTGAAGTGACTTAGCATGCATGCATGCATTGGAGAAGGAAAAGGCAACCCACTGCAGTATTCTTGCCTGGAGAATCCCAGGGACAGAGGAGCCTGGTGGGCTACAGTCCATGGGCTCACAAAGATTTGGACATGACTGAAGAAAGTTAGCAGCAACAGCAACAACCCAAAAGAAAATCCAGCAGGCAGTTCATTACACCCCACCCCCACCCCCTGCCACACACACACAGGCAAAAGCTAGTGACCTAGATTTGAGTGGAAGCTATAAATAACCATTGAAGTAGACATATGTGAAAAAAATGTTTTCATGGTAGAATAAAGAGGAATTGTTTATAGTTTGGTTTCTTGGAAAGAGAGTGAGGAAAAAGTAGTCGATTTGCTGTTAAGGGTAGTTGTGAGTCTTTGTTATGATCCTTTTGCCCAGAAACATAAAAGATCCCAAATAGCCAAACAATCTTAGAAAGAAGAGTAAAGCTGCAGGCATCACTCCCTGATCTCAAACTACACTGTAAAACTATAGTAACAAAAACAGTATGGTGCTGGAATAAGAGAAATCACATGGTTCGATGAAACAAAATAAACAGAATAAACAGCCCAGAAATAAATCCGCACGCATACCGTCAATTAACCTGTAACAAAAGAGGCAAGGATTTACAGAGTGGAAAGGATAGTCTCTTCAAAAACTGGCGTTTGGAAAACTGGACAGCTACATACAAAAGAAGAAAACCATGTCACCATCTTACACCACCCAAAAAGTACCAATATGGAATAAAGACTATTATTTAAGACCTGAAACTATAAAATAATTAGAAGAAAACATAGACTGTATGCTCCTTAATATCAGTCTGGGAAGGAAGTTTTGGATTTGATACCAAAAGCAAAGGTAAAGAAGCAAAATTAGGCAGGTGGAACACCATCAAACTAAAAAGCTTTAGCATGGCAAAGGAAACCCATCAACAGAATAAAAAGGCAACCTACTGAATGGGAGTGGTTGTTGCTTGTTGTTTAGTCTCTCAGTCACGTCCAACTCTTTTGTGAACCTATGGACTGTAATCTGTCCCTACAGGCTGTAGCCTGCCAGGCTCCTCTGTCCTTGGGATTTTCTGGTAAAGATTTCTGGTAAAGATTTCTGGAATGGGTTGCCATTTCCTCCTCCAGGGGATCTTCCTGACCCAGAGACTGAACCCATATTTCTCTTTCTCCTTCATTGCAGGCATCACTGAGCCACTGGGGAGAAAATATCACAAACAAAATGTTTAATAAGCAGGTACTAGGTACTATTCAAAATTGATTTGGGAGAATGGCATAGAAACATGTATACTATCATGTAAGAAATGAAGCGCCAGCCTATGTTTGATACAGGATATAAGATGCTTGGGGCTGGTGCACAGGGATGTTCCAGAGAGATGATATGGGGTGGGAGGTGAGAGGGGGATTCAGGACTGGGAGCTCGTATACACCCGTGGTGGATTCATGTCAATGTATGGCAAAACCAATATGGTATTGTAAAGTAAAATAAAGTAAAAATAAAATTTAAAAATGTATAAAAATTTTAAAAAAATTGATAAAGAATTCAGAAAACTCTGTAGGAAAAACAATCTAATTAATAAATGGGCAGAGGCTCTGAATAGACATTCACCCCCCTCCAAAAAAAAAAATCAATAGATGGCCAACAGGTACATGAAATGATGTTCAACATCATTCTTCATCAGAAGAATACAAATCAAAACCAGAATGAAATGAAATCAAAAGCCAATCATAATGATTATTATCAAAAAGACAAGAAGCAACAAATGTTGGGAAAAGGAATCAGTTGTGCACTATTGGTGAGAATGAAAGTGTCACAGCCACAGTGGAAAACAGTGCAGTGTTCCTCAAAAATTAAAAATACAACTCCCATATGATCCAATAATTCTACTTCTGGGTATTTATACAAAGAAAACTAAGACAATAATTTGAAAATATGTATGCACTCCCATGTTCACTATAGTATTATACTCAATAGCCATGATATGGAAACAAACTGTCTCCATCAACTGGTAAGTGGATTAAAAAGAGTACATGCACGCACACACACACACAGAGATTGGAGTATTATTCAGCCATATAAAAGAAGAAATTACTGTCATTTGTTACATCATAGATAGATTTTGAAGGCATTATGCTAAGTAAAAGGAGTTAGAGAAAAAGAAATACTATATGATATCACTTATATGTCAAATCTTTGAAAGAAAAACATAAATACAAATCCCATCGTTTCCAGAGGTGGGAGGCAATGAGTGGGCCAAATGAATGGAGGGGATCAAAAATTACAAACTTCCAGTTTTAAAAAAATTCACCTAGATAGAATGCACAGCATGACTATAGTTAATAACACTGTACTGCATATTTGCAAGTTGCTAAGAATAAGTCTTAAGAATTCTTATTACAATAAAAATTATGTAACTATGTGAGGTGATGAACTTTAAGTAGACTTATTGTGACGATCATTTCACAATATATACAAATATAAAGTGCTTCCCAGGTGGTGCTAGTTGTAAAGAATCCATCTGACAATGCAGGAGATATGGGTTTGATCTCTGAGTCAGGAGGATGCTCTGGAGGAAGACATGGAACCTAATCCAGTATTCATGCCTGGAGAATCCCAAGGACAGATGAGTCTGGCAGGCTATAGTCCGTACGGTCTCAAAGAGTGGGATGTGACTATAGCAAGAGAGTACACACAAATATAAAATCATAAATTAAAAAAAACACAATTTTTGATGTGGGCCATTTTAAAGTCTTTACTAGATTTATTACAATATTACCTTTGTTTTATGTTTACTTTTTGGCCATGAGGCATGTGGGATCTTAATTCCTCAACCAGGGGTCAACCTGGACTGGAAGGTGAAATCTTAATCACTGGACCACCAGGGAAGTTCCTAAAATACTTAACTGTTATACCTGAAACTAATATAGTATTAGATGTCAATTATACCTCAATAAAAAGCTTAAATTAAAAAAAAAAAAAGATTTGAAGACCCTATTAAACAGTGTGTGTGTGTGTGTGTGTGTGTGTGTGTGTGTGTGTGTTTGTGTGTGTGCTCAGTTGCTCAGTTGTGTCCAATGCTTTGTGATTTCATGGGCCTGTCAGTCTCCTCTGTCCAGAGAATTTTCCAGACAAGAACACTGGAGCAGGCTGCCATTTCCTACTTCAGGAGATCTTTCAGGCCCAGGGATCAAACCTTCATTTCTTGCATCTCCTGCACTGGCATGCTAATTGTCTACCATTAGTGCCACACGGTAAGCCCCCTATTAAACATCTGGAATTATAAAAGCTGGTAATTTTTACAGTAATAAAATGCCTTCCCCAATTTATTAAATAGGCTTTAATTATGGCTTTTATCCCAAGCTCTCTGTGGAAAGGAAGTCAACTGATTTCTTTCTAGCCAACTAAATAGATATCAGAAAAGGATTTTCCAATATAAAGAAAAATGGAAGACATTTGAGATGTGAAAGGTGAGTATTTCAAAGAGTATCTTTTAAAATTGTGTCCCAGAAGACACTGAATATGGTTGATGTGAATTTAAGTCCACACTCATGTGCATAAATAACTGCATCTTTATTATTTGTTTTGGGTTTTCCCAATGGCTCAGCGATAAAGAATCCACCTGCAATGCAGGAGACTTAAGAGATGGGTTTGATTCATGGGTCAAGAATATACCCTGTAGGAGGAAATAGGAACCCACTCCAGTATTCTAACCTGGAGAATCCCATGGACAGATTAGACTCGCAGGCTATACAGGGTTGCAAAAAAGTCAGACGTGACTGAGTGACTGAGCACAGACAGATAAACTGTTCATTTAGATCAACTGAAGTTTGGTTGATACCTGTTCATCTTGAACCCAGTCATTCCTGCGATTCTCTCTCTGCTGGTTGTGAGGACTGCCATCAGACCTACCTGGATGATTCCATCCATCACACTGGATGACTGAATCAGCAGTTAACCTCATTGATCAGTCAGTGAAGATGACTGTATCAGTGTCTTCAGTTGCAAGAGTTTCCTGAAACACTTGGTTCATGCAAGCCACAGCCCTTATTCTTTGGATCCAGCCACTCTATGTGTGTTCCCCATCTGAAGTCTTGCCATCTCTAGGATCATTCCTGAATATTAGGACTTGTGTTCCTTCAAAGTGTCAGAATTCCAAAATCTTGTTCCTTATAAGTTCTCTGCTTTCCCCCCTTTCTCCCTTATTTAAGACAATGATGAAAATCACATCAATGAGCATATGCTTGGTGGTCCAGTGGAAAGATAAATATATGGAATATGCATATATATTGAATCTAGAAAGATGGTACTGATGATCCTACCTGAAGGGCAGCAAAGGAGACACAGACGTAAAGAAGGACTTTTGGACTCAATGGGAGAAGGAAAGGGTTGGATGATTTGAGAGAATAGCTCTGAAGCATACACATTATTCCATGTAAAATAGATAGCCAGTGGGAGTTTGATATATGAGTCATCACCCAAAACTGGTGCTCTGTGATATCCTGGAGGGGTGGAGTGGGGAAGGGATTCAAGTGGAAGGGATCACATGTATACCTGTGGCTGATTCATGCTGATGTATGGCCCAAACCATCACAATATTATGAAGCAATTATCCTCCAATTAACACAAATAAATACATTTTAAAAATGTAAGGTCTTACTAAAAACAATACTTAGTGTTTCCACTGCAGTGGGTGCAGGTTCAATCCCTGGTCAAGGAACTAAAATCCCACATGCCCCACAGTCAAAAAATATATAACATTTTTTAAAAAATAAATAAAAACACTCAGGAAAAGATACTACCCATAATTTAATAAGACACACTGCACAATGCCCAAATTATCTAGCCCTGAAATATTAGACTCTATTGTAAAGTGTATGCTGTTAAAAGTGAAGTTTTCTAAAATGAGGATTCAAAATTTTACATATCTTCTTTGCATTTTGTAGGTTGAAACCATAGCTTGTACACCTTCTTTCTCTCATAGGTAAAATGACTATGGAAATGATCCTCTAGGAATTGACAGCAATCCTTGACTGAGAGCCAGCAAGAACATGAACAGGTTAGTACTTTGCAAAAACTTCTGTCAATAACCTTAATGAATTGGGAAGAAGACCCGTGACACGTTAGATAACAACCCAACTGGCACGTAGGCTTTAACATGGACAGACACTGACCCTGGTTCTAGTGAGCCCACAATGAAGTTCTGGGCCCTTGAAAATCAGAGCTAACAATTTTTCGCTGTGTTAAGACCCTGTTGGTGGGAACGCAAACTGGTACAGCCACCATGGAGAACAGTGTCCTTAAAAACTGGAAATAGAACTGCCATATGATCCAGAAATCCCACTACTGGACATACACAACAAGGAAACCAAAACTGAAAGAGACTCACGTACCCCAACGTTCATTACAACACTGTTTACAATGACTAGGACATGAAAGCAACCTAGATTGCTTTCCATTAGCAGATGAGTGGATAAGGAAGTTGTGGTACATATACACAATGGAATATTACTCAGCTATAAAAAGAATGCATTTGAGTCAGTTCTAAGGAGATGGATAAAACTGGAGTCTATTATACAGAGTGAAGTAAGTCAGAAAGAGAAATATGAATGCAGCATATTAACACATATATGTGGAATTTTAAAAGATGGTAATGATGAACCTATATACAAGGCAGCAAAAGAGACACAGATGTAAAGAACAGACTTTTGGACTCTATGAGAGAAGGTGAGGGTAGGGTGATATGACAGAATAACATGGAAACATTTATATTGCCATATGTATAGTAGATGACCAGTCTAAGCTCGATGCATGAAGTGGGAACTCGAAGGTAGTGCTCTGGACCAACCCAGAGGGATGGGGTGAGGAGGGAAGAGGGAAGCCTGTTCAGGATGGGCAGGGGGAGGGGGAGGGAATACATGTGCACCCATGGCTGATTCATGTCAATATATGGCTAAAATCACTACATTATTGGAAAGTAATTATTTTCCAATTAAAACAAATAAATCAATTTAAAACCAACCACCAACAACAAAAAGACCCTAAGTCTGGAGTAATTTGTTACATAGCAACAGAAAACTAACACAGATGCTAAGAAAGTAAGCAGCTCTCAATCAAGTGACAGAGGTGAATGTCAAAATTTAACGTACTGTGTAATTTCTTTGGGGAATCTGAATTGATTAACAGAAAACAACATAATGGCGTTGTCAAATAAATGAAAAATATATCAGCACATATTAGATTTCATCTTGTTTAAAAAACGTTTCTTTTTCTGGAACAAGTTCTGCTGACTGCTTCTTTATGATGTTCGGTAGTTAGCAGGGTCCGTTTTGTAGAGAGATCACTAACTACAATGATTTTGCAGCATCAGTGCCTTCTAAGAGGGGAATGGTTATAGTACAGGTTGGGAAGATACCCATTCTAATTTATGTTTGCAGTAAGGAGGAGTTTTTTTATTACTTTTAGCACTATTGTGAAGATTGAGAATGCATCATGGGGAAAAAAAAAAAAACTAAGCAGCCTCATTTATCATTTATCTTAAAGCTCATCTTCAACAAGCTATTGTCTGTCAAACTGAATATTTCTTAAAAGACAGCTCTTGTTTGGTCACTAAGTCTGGTCTGACACTTTGCAACCCCATGGACTGCAGCATGACAGGCTTCTCTGTCTTTCACTGTCTCCTGAAACTGCTCAAATTCATGTCTAATGAGTCAGTGATGCCATCTGACTATCTTATCCTCTGTCACATCCTTCTCATTCCTTCAATCCTTCCCAGCATGTGGGTCTTTTCTAATAAATTGGCTCTTCACATCAGGTGGCCAAAGTACTGGAGCTTCAGCTTCAGCATTAGTCCTTCCGATGAATATTCACAGTTGATTTCCATTAGAATTGACTGGCTTGATCTCCTTGCAGTCCAAGGGACTCTCAAGAGTCTTCTCCAGCACCACAGTTTGAAAACATCAGTTCTATGAGGAAAGTCTTCTTTATGGCCCAACTCTGCAAAAACCATAGATTTGATTATACAGATTTTTGTCAGCAAAGTGATATCTCTGCTTTTTAATATACTATCTAGGTTTGTCATAGCTTTTATTCCAAGGAGCAATTGTCTTTTAATTTCATGGCTACAATCACCATCCTCAGTGATTTGGAACCCAAGAAAATAAAATTTGCCACGATTTCCATATTGTCCCCATCTATTTGCTTTGAAGTAATGAGACCAGATGCCATGATCTTTGTTTTCTGAATGTTGAGTTTGAAGCCAGCTTTTTCACTCTCTGCTTTCACCTTCATCAGGTGGCTCTTTTGTTCCTCTTCAATTTCTGCCATTAGTGTGGAGTCTTCTGCATATCTGAGATTATTGATATTTATCCCTTCAGTCTTGATACCAGCATGTGCTACATGCAGCCCAGCATTTCGCATGTGCTCTGCATATACGTTAAATAAGCAGGGTGATAATATACAGCCTTAACATACTCCTTTCAAAATTTTGAACCAGTCCATTGTTCCATATCTGGTTCTAATTGTTGTCCTTGACCTGGTTATAGGTTTCACAGGAGGCGGGTAAGATAGTCTGGTATTCCCATTACTTTTAGAATTTTCCACAGCTTGTTGTGATCCACATAGTCAAAGACTTTAGCATAGTCAATGAAGTAGATAATTTTCTGGAATTATCTTGCTTTTTCCATGATCCAATGGATTTTGGCAATTTGATCTCTGATTCTGCCTTTTCTAAATACATCTTGAACATCTGGAAGTTCTCAGTTCATATACTGCTAAACCTTAGCTTAAAGGATTTTGAGCATTACTTTACTAGCATGTGAAATGAATGCAATTGTGTGGTAGTTTGAACATTCTTGGAGAAGGAAATGGCAACCCACTCCAGTATTCTTGCCTGGAGAATCCCATGGACAGAGGAGCCTGGTGGGCTACTGTCCATGGGGTCGCAAAGAGTTGGACACGACTGAGTGACTTCACTTCACTTTGAAATTCTTTGGCATTGCACTGCTTTGGGTAGAATGAAAGCTGGCCTTTTTCAGTTCTGTGACCACTGGTGAGCTTTGCAAATTTGCTGGCATAATGAGTGCAACATTTTAATAGCACCATCCTTTAGGATTTGAAATAGCTCAAGTGGCATTCCATCACCTCCACTAGCTTTGTTCATATTAATGCTTCCTAGGACTGGAAAAGGTCAGTTTTCATTCCAATTCCAAAGAAAGGCAATGCCAAAGGATGCTCAAACTTCCACACAATTGCACTCATCTCACATGCTAGTAAAGTAATGCTCAAAATTCTCCAAGCCAGGCTTCAGCAATACGTGAACTGTGGACTCCCTGATGTTCAAGCTGGTTTTAGAAAAGTCAGAGGAACCAGAGATCAAATTGCCAACATCGGCTGGATCGTGGAAAAAGCAAGAGAGTTCCAGAAAAACATCTATTTCTGCTTTATTGACTATGCCAAAGCCTTTGACTGTGTGGATCACAATAAACTGTGGAAAATTCTGAGAGAGATGGGGAATACCAGACCACTTGACCTGCCTCTTGAGAAATCTGTATGCAGGTCAGGAAGCAACAGTTAGAACTGGACATGGAACAACAGACTGGTTCCAAATAGGCAAAGGAGTATGTCAAGGCTGTATATTGTCACCCTGCTTATTTAACTTCTATGCAGAGTACATCATGAGAAACGCTGGACTGGAAGAAACACAAGCTGGAATCAAGATTTCCGGGAGAAATATCAGTAAACTCAGATATGCAGATGACACCACCCCTTATGACAGAAAGTGAAGAGGAACTAAAAAGCCTCTTGATGAAAGTGAAAGAGAAGAGTGAAAAAGTTGGCTTAAAGCTCAACCTTCAGAAAACAAAGATCATGGCATCTGGTTCCATCATGGGAAATAGATGGGGAAACAGTGGAAACAGTGTCAGACTTTATTTTTTTGGGCTCCAAAATCACTGCAGATGGTGACTGCAGCCATGAAATTAGAAGACACTCCTTGGAAGAAAAGTTATGACCAACCTAGATAGTATATTCAAAAGCAGAGACATTACTTTGCCAACTAAGGTCCATCTAGTCAAGGCTATGGTTTTTCCTGTGGTCATGTATGGATTTAAGAATTGGACTGTGAAGAAGGCTGAGTGCCGAAGAATTGATGCTTTTGAAGTGTGGTGTTGGAGAAGACTCTTGAGAGTCCCTTGGACTACAAGGAGATCCAACCAGTCCATTCTGAAGGAGATCAGTCCTGGAATTTCTTTGGAAGGAATGATGCTAAAGCTGAAACTCCAGTACTTTGGCCACCTCATGCGAAGAGTTGACTCATTGGAAAAGACTCTGATGCCTGGAGGGATTGGGGGCAGGAGGAGAAGGGGACGACCAAGGATGAAATGGCTGGATGCACGTGAGTCTGAGTGAACTCAGAGATGGTGATGAACAGGGAGGCCTGGCATGGTGCGATTCATTGGGTCGCAAAGAATTGTACATGACTGCGTGACTGAACTGAACTCAACTGAAGACCCACTTGACTTTGCATTCCAGGGTATCTGGTTCTAGGTGAGTGATCAAACCATCATGATTATCTGGGTCATGAAGATCTTTTCTGTACAGTTCTTCTGTGATTTCTTGCCACCTCTTCTTAATATCTTCTGCTTCTGCTAGGTCCATATTATTTCTGTCCTTTATTGAGCCCATCTTTTCATGAAAAGTTCCCTTGGTATCTCTAACTTTCTTGAAGAGATCTAGTCTTCCCCATTCTATTGTTTTCCTCTGTTTCCTTGCTTTGTTTATTTAAAAAAGCTTTCTTGTTTTTCCTTGATGTTCTCTAGAACTCTGCATTCAGATGGGCATATATTTCCTTTTCTCCTTTGCCTGTCACTTCTCTTCTTTTTTCAGCTATTTGTATGGTCTCCTCAGACAGCCATTTTGACTTTTTGCATTTATTTTTCTTGAGGATGGTTTTAGTTACCATCTCTTGTACAGTGTTACAAACCTGCACTCATACTTCTTCAGGTACGCTGTCTATCAGATCTAATCACTTGAATCTGTTTGTCACTTCCACTGTATAATCATAAGGGATTTTAGGTTATACCTGAATGATCTAGTGGTTTTCCTAGTTTCTCCAATTTAAGTCTGAATTTTGCAATAAGGAGTTCATGATGTGAGCCACAGTCAGCTTCCAGTCTTATTTTTGCTTACTGTATATAGCTTCTCCATCTTTGGCTGCAAAGAACATAATCATTCTGATTTTAGCACTGACCATCTAGTGAGATCCATGTGTAGAGTTGTTCACGTTGCTGGAAGATGTTTGCTATGACCAATGCATTCTCTTGGCAAAGCTTTGTTAGCCTTTGCTCTGCTTCATTTTGTACTCTAAGGCCAAACTTGCCTGTTATGAGCATCATGAAAAAAATCTACAAACAATAAATGCTGGAGATGGTTGGAGAAAAGGGAATGTGCCTGCCCAGCAGGTTGGAATATATAACAAATTTGTGCAGTTGCAATGGAAAGTAGTACTAAAGTTCCTTAAAAATTAACAACAGAACTGCCATATGATCCAACAGTCTCATTGCTGAGCATGTATTTGGAAAAAGATGAAAACTTTAATTCAAAAAGATATGTGCACAACAATGTTCATAGCCTCACTATATGCAATAACCAGGACATATAAGCAATCTCAGTGTCCACTGACCGATCAATGGATAAGGAATATGTGATATATATATATATATATATAAAATCAGTTCAGTCGCCTCAGTCGTGTCCGACTCTCTGGAACCCCATGAATCACAGCATGCCAGGCCTCCCTGTTCATTACCATCTCTCGGAGTTCACTCAGACTCACGTCCATCAAGTCCATGATGCCATCCAGCCATCTCATCCTTGGTTGTCCCCTTCTCCTCCTGCCCGCAATCCCTCCCAGCATCAGAGTTTTTTCCAGTGAGTCAACTCTTCTCATGAGGTGGCCAAAGTACTGGAGTTTCAGCTTTAGCATCATTCCTTCCAAAGAAATCCCAGGACTGATCTCCTTCAGAACAGACTGGCTGGATCTCCTTGCAGTCCAAGGGACTCTCAAGAGTATTCTCCAACACCACACTTCAAAAGCATCAATTCTTCGGTGCTCAGCTTTCTTTACAGTCCAACCCTCACATCCATACATGACCACTAGAAAAACCATAGCCTTGACCAGATGGACCTTAGTTGGCAAAGTAATGTCTCTGCTTTTGAATATAATATCTAGTTGGTCATAACTTTCCTTCCAAGGAGGAAGTGTCTTCTAATTTCATGGCTGCAGTCACCATCTGCAGTGATTTTGGAGCCCAAAAATAAAGTCTGACACTGTTTGCACTGTTCCCATCTGTTTCCCATGAGGTGATGGGACTGGATGTCATGATCTTTGTTTTCTGAATGTTGAGCTTTAAGCCAACTTTTTCACTCTTCTCTTTCACTTTCATCAAGAGGCTTTTAGTTCTTCTTCACTTTCTTCCATAAAGGTGGTGTCATCTGCATGCCTGAGGTTATTGATATTTCTCCCAGCAATGTTGATTCCAGCTTGTGTTTCTTCCAGTCCAGTGTTTCTCATGATGTACCCTGCATATGAGCTAAATAAGCAGGGTGACAATATACAGCCTTGATGTACTCTTTTGCCTATTTGGAACCAGTCTGTTGTTCCATGTCCAGTTCTAACTGTTGCTTCCTGACCTGCATACAGATTTCTCAAGAGGCAGATTATGTGGCCTGGTATTCCCATCTCTTTCAGAATTTTCCACAGTTTATTGTGATCCACACAGTAAAAGGCTTTGGAATAGTCAATAAAACAGAAATAGATGTTTTTCTGTAACTCTCTTGCTTATTCCATGATCCAGCGGATGTTGGCAATTTGATCTCTAGTTCCTCTGCTTTTTCTAAAACCAGCTTGAACATAGAGGGGTTCACGGTTCACGTATTGCTGAAGCCTGGCTTGGAGAATTTTGAGCATTACTTTACTAGCATGTGAGATGAGTGCAATTGTATAGTAGTTTGAACATTCTTTAGCATTGCCTTTCTTTGGAATTTGAATGAAAACTGACCTTATCCAGTCCTGTGGCCACTACTGAGTTTTCCAAATTGCAGATGGTTTCTTTACCAGTTGAGCCATCAGCAAAGCCCTTGTTACATATATGTTACATAATATTATGTAACATAATTTAATTATATGTTACATACATACATGTAACAGGGGCTTTGCTGGTGGCTCAACTGGTAAAGAATCCACCTGCATTGTTGGAGACCTGGATTTGATCCCTGGGTTGGGAAGATCCCTTGGAGAAGGGAATGGCTGCCCACTCCAGTATTATGGCCTGGAGAATTCCATGGACTGGTACTGTCCACAGTGTTGCAAAGAGTTCAACATGACTGAGTGACTTTTACTTTCATACACATAATAGGATATTACTCAGCCATTAAAAGAAATGAAATAATGCCATTTTCAGCAATATGGATGGATATAGAGATTATCAAAAGAAGTGAAGTATGTCACAGGGAAAAAGACAAATATGTATAATATTGTTTATATATGGAACCTAAAATAATGATATAAATGGACTTTTTACAAAACAGAAGAGACTCACAGACATAGAGAATAAACTTATGGCTATCAAATGGTAGAGGTGTGGAGGGAGAGATAAATTAAGAGTTTGGGATTAATGTATACAACAAGAACCTACTGTATATCACAGGGAACTATACTCAATATCTTGCATTAATAATATAACTGAAATATATATATATATATATATATATATAAACTGAATGTATATATGTACAAATTAACTACAGATTAATAAATGTTTTAATCTTTTATATATGTGTATGTATATATATATATATATATATTTGAGATTATTTTACATTAGAGATTATTATAAAATACCTGAAGAAATAATCTATATTATTTGAACAAAATATGTGATCTTTGAAAAGAGAGATTATATCAATTTTATTTTGGGGCTCCCAAATCACTGCAGATAGTGATTGCAGCCATGAAATTAAAAGACGCTTACTCCTTGGAAGGAAAGTTATGACCAACCTAGATAGCATATTCAAAAGCAGAGACATTACTTTGCCAACAAAGGTCCATCTAGTCAAGGCTACGCTTTTTCCAGTAGTCATGTATGGATGCAAGTGTTGGTCAGTGAAGAAAACTGAGTGCTGAAGAATTGATGCTTTTAAACTGTGGTATTGGAGAAGGCTCTTGAGAGTCCCTTGGACTGCAAGGAGATCCAACCAGTCCATCCTAAGGAGATCAGTCCTGGGTGTTCATTGGAAGGACTGATGTTGAAGTCAAAACTCCAATACTTTGGCCACCTCATGTGAAAAGTTGACTCACTGGAAAATATCTTGATGCTGGGAAGGATTGGGGGGCAGGAGAAGAAGGGGACAAAAGAGGATGAGATGGCTGGATGGCATCACCTACTCGATGGACATGGGTTTGGGTGGACTTCGGGAGTTGGTGATGGACAAGGAGGCCTGGCGAGCTGGAATTCATGGGGTTACAAAGAGTCAGACACAACTGAGTGACTGAACTGAACTGAACTGATCCTGATCATTGAGCACAAGCAATCACCTTGACTTTTATTGAAAATAATCTCATAGAAATGAGTGGAATATGGCTTTTCAAAAATTGAAAATTACTCTATGTGACAAGAGTTTCAGCCATTCTTTGGCCTCTTAAAGGATTTAAATATATTTTTCTGCAACAATGATGAATTGACTAAGAAGCTCTACAGACTTCTCACATAATTTACGTCTCCAAATGTCAGTATGGTGTTTTCCTAACCAAACTCTATTGAAAGAAAATATAAAAGATACTAGATATTATCAAGAAACATTCTAAAGAATTTCATGTGAACTGTCATTCTCATCAATATTCTGAAACTGAATGTTCACATTATTGTATTTACATACAGTAAATGCCACTCCAGTACTCTTGCCTGGAAATCCCATGGACAGAGAAGCCTGGTAGGCTGCAGTCCATGGGTTCACTAGGAGTCGGACATTACTGAGTGACTTCACTTTCACCTTTCACTTTCATGCATTGGAGAAGGAAATGGCAACCCACTTTAGTATTCTTGCCTGAAGGATGCCAGGGATGGGGAGCCTGGTGGGATGCTGTCTATGGGGTTGCACAGAGTCAGACACGACTGAAGCAACTTAGCAGCAGCAGCAGCAGCGAGTGATACGTAAGTGACACCATTCTAAACTGCAATTCAAATTTGATATTTAGTGATGACTCCACAGACATTTTAATAGACTAACTAGGACCTGAGTTATCACTTCACATTTCCACTAGGTCCTTCAAATTTATAAAGAAAAGGGAACGTATTATCTTTCTTAATTGTAGCTTATGTTATGATTTTGGAACATTACAGATATTCAAATATTTATAGAATCAAATTTTAAATGTGCTAAGGTAAAGTAGCCTTTTCATTTGTTATTGTTTAATTGATAAGTTGTGGATTCTTTTGCAACCCCATGGATGGTAGATTGCCAGGCTCTTCTGTCAATGGAATTTCCCAGGCAAGATTACTGGAGTGGGTTGCCATTTCCTTCTCCAGGGAATCTTCCTAATCCAGGATTGAACCTGCATCTCCTGCTTTGGTAGGCAGATTCTTTACCATCTAGCCACCAGGAATGCCTCTTAACTACAGTTAAATTTAATATTCACTAAAAAGTGAAGATAGAAAGATCCTGACTTAAATTATCTGGGATTTTGGACCCTATTAAAATGTTGACATGAACAAATGAGCCATCATTACAGACAATTTTTGAAATGATGAGACTTTTTACAACTGTTTGATACTTCATTACTAAGCATTATTGTTAATGAGGCAACTTAGAGCAGTTTCAACTGTGGTTTGGAGAAAGGTCAGCCATTGCACATTTGTAGCTGTCATAAAATAAAGATTACAAAATAATTTATGGTCCATAAATATGCAGCTAAAGATGTGAAGTCATTAAATTATCTGAAACTTCAAAGCCAGCATCCCTGGTGACCATTTAAATTAGCTACATTAGTGTGTATTTCTTCTGTATGGCTAAGTGAGTTTTGGGCTGCAATTTATGGACATTTTCATACCCTCATAGTTTCCTATCCTGATTGTGTACAACAAGGTTTTCTTTCTTTCTTTTTTTTTTTTTTTAAGGGTGGAAACTGAGTAGGTTCAGAACATAGATTATTCAGTATCAGTAATGGGAACTCAGGAGATAGCAATACAGAATCTATTAACTTGTATATCATTGGCCAAATTATTTGATCAACAAAACAGGAAAACAAATATTCTTGCTACTTCTTCAATAAGCTAAAATATCTGAAAATCACTTATCCAGTCATATAACATTCTACAAGTTACCAAATAATTTGATACTATTTTGTCATTAGTTGTACAGTTCAGTTCAGTGCCGAGGTCCTGCCTCAGTTGGATCCAGGGTATCTGAAGTGTGACAGCTTCAGCGAATGAATGAATGAATGAATGAATGAGAGAGAGGAAAGAAAAGAAGCTGATATTCCTTTGTTTACAAAGAAAGCCAATAAAGCCCCAAGACAAGGGACTTGCTCTGTTCATGTAGGCTGCAGGCGCCCTCCCAGCCTCCCAAGGGAGTGAAGATGCAGAGCACCTTCCCGTTCAGGTCTTAGAAGCCCAGACAGGAAAGTGAACATAAAGAGCCTCTATGCTCCAAGGGATCAGCCTGAAAAAGAGAGTAAGAGAGAGAGAGAGAGAGAGAGAGAAAGAAAGGAAGAAAGGAAGAAAGGAAGGAAGGAAGGACAGACAGACACTGGGGACCCAGGCTTTCATGGAACTGATCCTGGTCCATCACTTTATTTTTCAGGGAAGCTTTTATACCTTGACTTATACATAGAGGGAAATGAAAGATGCAAATTCATACAGAGTCAGCCCAAACATTACATCTGTTTTGTCTTTATCAAAAACAGGATTTTTTCTGCATACCTTTCTCATAAACAATGTTGTGTACATTATCTTCTGGCCTTGGAGGCCTGTGGACATTTTATGACCCTCTTTTGATAAAGGCTGCTCAACCCAGAAAACTTATTTTCCCTTGAAGTGTTTTTTTCTTTATATTTCTAATCTATGTCAGCCTCAGAAAATATTAAACAGAGTTACACTGCTCACGGAGCAAAGGTGCAGTGAATTACAGCAAAGAAAGAACCAATTAGCTCAAAGGTCTGATATGGCTAGTTCCAAGGCTACACTTGTTTTTCTTACATTTCAACTATGTTAACTAATGCACTCCTAGGTGCACAGTGGATAGGAGATATGGGAACTGAGCATCAAGCATTGGCTCAACAATGAAATCCTACACGAGCACTACTCTAATAGCTTTAAACTCTTTGAAAGGCTTTATATTTTTAGAATGTTTTAGGCTTCCCGTGCCTCTCACAGTTGGGAAGCTGTGAATAATCACATGCGTAGCTGCAAGAGTCTGGATGAACCTGTCAGGCAAGCTAGAATGCTAACAGCAGGGTTTGAATTACAATACTCCTTTCATGCCCAAGAGACTTATTAGCTAGAGCTCTAAGTTGATTTTCTCCAGAGAAAGGTGGATAGCCCTCTGTTAATGTCAGAAGAGTTGGTGAAAGGCACAAAATAGTAAGACAGATAGATTCTGGTTTTGGGGTAGATGTTTGAGCAGGTCCAGGGAGTCCCTCAAATCCTGATTTGCCTTTGCTTGTCAGGTCTTCTCCGCATGACCTTTTTCATGGGTGGGATCTCCCGTGGTGGCTCCCGGCAGTTCAGTTCAGTGACTCACTTGTGTCTGACTCTGTGACTCCATGGACTGCAGCACGCCAGGCCTCCCCATCCATCACCAACTCCCAGAGCTTACTCAAACTCATGTCCATTGAGTTGGTGATCCTATCTAAACATCTCATCCTCTGTTGTCCCCTTCTCCTCCTGCCTTCAATCTTTCCCAGCACTAGGGTTTTCAAATGAGTCAGTTCTTTGCATCAGGTGGCCACAGTGCTCAGCTTTCTTTATAGTTCAAATCTCACATCCATATGTGACTGCTAGAAAAACCATAGCTTTGACTAGATGGATCTTTGTTGGAAAGTAATGTCTCTGCTTATAAATAAGCTGTCTAGGTTGGTCATAACTTCTCTTCCAAGTAGCAAGCATCTTTTAATTTCATGGCTGCAGTCTCCATCTGCAGTGATTTTGGAGCCCCCAAAATGGTCTGTCACTGTTTCCACTGTTTCCCCACCTATTTGTGATGAAGTGACGGGACAAGATGCCATGATCTTAGTTTTCTGAATGTTGAGTTTTAAACCAACTTTTTCACTCTCCTCTTTCACTTTCATCAAGAGGCTCTTTAGTTCTTCTTTGCTTTCTTCCATAAGGGTGACGTTATCTGCATATCTGAGGTTATTGATATTTCTCCTGGCAACCTTGATTCCAGCTTGTGCTTCATTCAGCTTGGCATTTCCCATGATGTACTCTGCATTTTAGTTAAATAAGCAGAGTGACAATATATAGCCTTGACACACTTCTTTCTCAATTTGGAACCAGTTTGTTGTTTCATGTCCAATTTCAACTATACATGTACATGAGACTACATGATACAGTCCTTTGTTTGCAGGATCAAGCAGGCTACGTTATTACTCTCATCTGTGAATAAGGGGAATCTAATTCCATCTTATATGATGTTGTGCATGCATGCTCAGTCACTTTGGTCATATTTGACTCCTTGCCATACTATGAACTGGAGCCCACCAGTTTCCTCTGTCCATGGGATTGCCCAGGCAAGAATAGTAGAGTGGGTTGCCATTTCCTCCTCTAGGGGATCTTCCTGGTGCAGGAATTGAATCCTTGTATCCTGAATTGTAGGCAGATTCTTTACCCACTGAATCAATGTTTCAGTGTTAATGAAGATGTTATGGAGTCAACTACCAACTCTAATAATTTGTATTTTTGAAGAAAGAAATTATACCAGAATAACAAAATCAGTGAGAATTCTCTAGTAAATCACCTACAAAATTACTGAAAGTTGAGAGAAAACAGCAGTCTTTGCCAAAAATTCTTTGAGAGCTGATGATAATGGCCAAGGACCACGAAACATCTCAGAAAAGTGAAAGTATAGCAGGTTTTAATTCACTAATGGTTATTTTTATCCCAGTTATCTATACATTTAGTGACAGTTACTGGATTCTTAGGACAATCAGTTAATTATTCCATTACTTTCGAACTTCTTGAAAAAGGAAAAGGGGCAGTGACCTTCTGTTGCTACTGAAATACCAGTTGCTGTTTTGACCAAAGCTAATTCATGTCTCTGCCTGTTTCTTAAAATGCCTGACTCTGAGCTACTACAGATTCTTCCTAGAAAAGGAATTTTTAAGACTTCTTGAAATATCCAATGAATGACTTATTTGGGGATTTCTAAAAATAAATATTTCCAGATGTTCTGCCTTTAAAAAATTAATGCTTTTGAAGACTGATGACACATTGAAATGTAATACATCAACTTGGAGGTCAACTTGCCAAGAATTTTTTTTTTTTTTTTAAGTTTAAACTCATGGAGAGACCAAGAAAATCCTAAGCTTTTAGGTTTAATTTATTCACTCTTCATCCATTGCAAAAGTTTTATATAACCAATCCACTCAAAACTTTGTTGCTAAAAGTCTAGTTTCTGATGCAAAATCATCTTTAACACTCTTGTTACATTTTACTTCTCTGAATTCCAGAAACACTTCACATTCTTGAGTCTCTGTCTACTTAACCTTTTTAAGTATTCGTTCCTACTCAGCATTATTTCTATTACCTTTCCTTTTCACTTGTCTTACACCTCTTCCTTTACCAACACCATTATTCTTTCAACCAAGTCCTCTCCTCTCTTCAGCTATATAAATTTTCTTTTTATATTGCAACCTACACCAGGCCTTTAGCTACAGGCTCATAATTCATAAAAGTTTACATATAACACCAGCCTCTGGCTTGAATTCCAAAATCATGACACTATTTAAACACCTAACAAAAATTTAACAGCTCTTTATCAAGTACAATAATAAAAATACAAACAGCATTCAATAATGAAAAATTACGAAGGGCTTATATCCATTACAAATATGAACTCAACATGAATCACAAGACTAATTGTAAAACAAGCAGACAAACAAAAGAAAACAAACAAAAAGAAAAAAAAACACTTAAAAGATAACACAGGAGAAAAACTAAATGATCTTGGATTTGAAAAGTGAACATGAAAGTGTCAATAGCTCAACTGTGTCCATCTTTGTAACCTCATGAACTGTAGCCCACCAGGCTCCTCTGTCCATGGCATTCTCCAGGCAAGACTACTGGAGTGGGCAGCCATTACCATCTCCGGGGGAGCTTCCCAACTCAGACAGAAAACCTGGATCTCATACATTTCATACAGATTCTTTATCTTCTGAGCCATGAGGGAAGTCCTAGACTTTGGCTGTCACATTTTGAATAAACACCAACAGCATGATGCATGAAAGAAAGAATTGATAAGCTGGAATTCATTAAATTAATATTTTCATATCTGAGAAAGACATTATCAAGATAATGAAAAGATGAGATACAGACAGGAAGGAAATATTTGCAAAAGATATATCTTCAGTTCAGTTCTGGTCAGTTGCTCAGTCATGTCCAACTCTTTGTGAGCCCATGAATTGCAGCATGCCAGGCCTCCCTGTCCATCACCAACTCTTGGAGTTCACTCAAACTCATGTCCATTGAGTCAGTGATGCCATCCAGCCACCTCATCCTCTGTCATCCCCTTCTCCTCCTGCCCCCAATCCCTTCCAGCATCAGAGTCTTTTCCAATGAGTCAGCTCTTTGTATGAGGTGGCCAAAGTACTGGAGTTTCAGCTTTAGCATCATTCCTTCCAATGGAGACCCAGGGCTGATCTCCTTTAGAATGGTCTGGTTGGAACTCTTTGCAGTCCAAGGGACTCTCAAGAGTCTTCTTCAACACCACAGTTCAAAAGCAACAATTCTTTGGTGCTCAGCTTTCTTCACAGTCCAACTCTCACATCCATACATGACCACAGGAAAAAATAAAGCCTTGACTAAACGCCTTTATTGGCAAAGTAATGCCTCTGCTTTTCGATATGCTATCTGGTTTGGTCATAACTTTCCTTCCAAGGCGGAAGCGTCTTTTTTATTTCATGGCTGCAGCCACCACCTGCAGTGATTTTGGAGCCCCCAAAAATAAGTCTGACACTGTTTCCACTGTTTCCCCATCTATTTCCCATGAAGCTATGGGACCAGATGTCATGATCTTCATTTTCTGAATGTTGAGCTTTAAGCCAATTTTTTCATTCTCCTCTTTCACTTTCATCAAGAGCTTTTCAGTTCCTCTTCACATTCTGCCATAAGAGTGATGTCATCTGCATATCTGAGGTTACTGATATTTCTCCTTGGAATCTTGATTCCAGCTTGTGCTTCATCCAGTCCAGCATTTCTCACGATGTACTCTGCATATAAGTTAAATAAGCAGGGTGACAGTAAACAGCCTAATGTACTCCTTTTCCTATATGGAACCAATCTGTTGTTCCATGTCTAGTACTAATTGTTGCCTCCTGACCTGCACATAGGTTTCTCAAGAGGCAGATCAGGTGGTCTGGTATTCCCATCTCTTTCAGAATTTTCCATAGTTTATTGTGATCCATACAGTCAAAGGCTTTGGCATAGTCAATAAAGCAGGAATAGATGTTTTTCTGGAACTCTCTTGCTTTTTTGGTGATCCAGCAGATGTTGGCAATTTGATCTCTGGTTCCTCTGCCTTTTCTAAAACCAGCTTGAACATCTGGAAGTTCATGGCTCATGTATTGTTGAAGCCTGGCTTGCAGAATTTTGAGCATTACTTTACTAGCATATGAAATGAGTGTGATTGTGTGGTAGTTTGAGCATTCTTTGGCATTGCCCTTCTTTGAGATTGGAATAAAAACTGACCTCTTCCAGTCCAATGGCCACTGATGAGTTTTTCAAATTTGCTGGCATATGGAGTGCAGCACTTTCACAGCGTCATCTTTCAGGATTTGAAATAACTCAACCAGCATTCGATCACTTCCACTAACTTTGTTCATAGTGATGCTTCCTAAGGCCCCTTTGACCTCACATTCCAGGATGTCTGGCTCTAGGTGAGTGATCACACCATCGTGATTATCTTGGTCCTGAAGCTCTTTTTGTACAGTTCTGTGTATTTTTGCCACCTCTTATTAATATCTTCTGCTTCTGTTAGGTCCATACCATTTCTGTACTTTTTGAGTCCATCTTTGCATGAAATATTCCCTTGGTATCTCTAATTTTCTTGAAGAGATCTCTAGTATTTCCCATTCTGTTGTTTTCCTCTATTTCTTTGCATTGATCACTGAGGAAGTCTTTCTTATCTCTTCTTGCTGTTCTTTGGAACTCTGCATTCAGATGCTAAATGTCTTTTCTTTTCTCCTTTGCAGGCAGCTGCAGGGGCACACAAGCATGGATGAGAGGAGCTACTCCATGTCTGAGGTCAGGGGCAGTGGCTGAGAGTGCCAGGCTGCAAAGGCTCAGGAATGGCCGAGAGGAGCTACTCCATGATCAAGATCAGGAGGGGCGGCGGTGAGGAGATACGCCTTGCCCAAGGTAAGGAGCAGCAGCTGCACTTTGCTGGAGCAGCCATGAGAGATACCCCATGTTCAAGGTAAGAGAAACCCAAGTAAGATGGTAGGTTTGCAAGAGGGCATCAGAGGGCAGAGACACTGAAACCGTAATCACAGAAAACTAGTCAATCTAATCACATTAGGATCAGAGCCTTCTCTAACTCAGTGAAACTAAGCCATGCCCTGTGGGGCCACCCAGGGTGGAGAGATCTGACAGAACTTGGTCCACTGGAGAAGGGAATGGCAAACCACTTCAGTATTCTTGCCTTGAGAACCCCATGAACAGTATGAAAAAGCAAAATGATAGGATACTGAAAGAAGAACTCCCCAGGTCAGTAGGTGCCCAATATGCTACTGGAGATCAGTGGAGAAATAACTCCAGAAAGAATGAAGGGATGCAGCCAAAGCAAAAACAATACTCAGCTGCTGATGTGACTAGTAATAGAAGCAAGGTCCGATGCTGTAAAGAGCAATATTGAATAGGAACCTGAAATGTCATGTCCATGAATCAAGGCAAATTGGAAGGGGTCAAACAGGAGATGGCAAGAGTGAACATTGACATTCTAGGAATCAGTGAGCTAAAATGGACTGGAATGGGTGAATTTAACTCAGATGACCATTATATCTACTACTGTGGGCAGGAATCCCTTAGAAGAAATGGAACAGCCATCAAGGTCAACAAAAGAGTCTGAAATGCAGTTCTTGGATGCAGTCTCAAAAACGACAGAATGATCTCTGTTCTTCTCCAAGGCAAACCATTCAATATCACAGTAATCCAAGTCTATGCCCCAACCAGTAATGCTGAAGAAGCTGAAGCTGAACTGTTCTATGAAGACCTACAAGACCTTTTAGAACTAACCCCAAAAACATATCCTTTTCAATATAGGGGACTAGAATGCAAAAGTAGGAAGTCAAGAAACACCTGTAGTAACAGGCAAACTTGGCCTTGGAATGCGGAATGAAGCAGGGCAAAGGCTAATAGAGTTTTGCCAAGAAAATGCACTGGTCATACCAAACATCCTCTTCCAGCAACACAAGAGAAGACTCTACACATAGACATTACCAGATGATCAACACTGAAATCAGATTGATTATATTCTTTGCAGCCAAAGATGGAGAAGCTCTCTACAGTCAACAAAAACAAAAAGCTGACTGTGGCTCAGATCATGAACTCCTTATTGCCAAATTCAGACTTACATTGAAGAAAGTTGGGAAAACCACTAGACCATTCAGGTATGACCTAAATCAAGTCCCTTATGATTATACAGTGGAGGTGAGAAATAGATTTAAGGGCCTAGATCTGATAGATAGAGTGCCTGATGAACTATGGATGGAGATTCGTGACATTGTACAGGAGACAGGGATCAAGACCATCCCCATGGAAAAGAAATGCAAAAAAGCAAAATGGCTGTCTGGGGAGGCCTTACAAATAGCTGTGAAAAGATATATCTTATAAAGAGCCATATCCACAATTTACAAAGAACTTCAAAACTTCAACAATTAGGAGAAAAAGAAAAACTACTTTTATATATATATATATATATATATATATATATATACATTCTGTTCAATTCCAGAATATATTTTAAAACTTATAAAGCCTTATTTTCAGATAATTATGCTGGTATACTAGATATGACTGCCTAGTTCCAGGGTAAATATATCAAAATATATTTTGGCTACTGATGGAGCCCCCAAAAAGAGCACATATTTCTATTTGTTAATACTGCCTTTCAAAACGACACTACAATTTTTAGTTTTATATCTTCACTTACATTAACAAAACCCATAAAGCTTTATATAGCAATTTTATTTCCCTAGTTACACTTAAAAAATATTTATTAATTCATTGTTTTCCTGTTACCAGGAAAAAAAATATATTTTGATAATTCATAGAAGTCCAGAGCCAATACCTCCCCAAATAAGATAGGCAGGTGTCAGATAAGCAAATGATAAAACACACATCATGTCACCAAGGAAATGAAACAACAATGAGATACTGCTACACACCCATCAGAAAAGCCAAAATTTGCAACACTTACAACACCTAGTGAGGATGTAGAGCAACAGGAACCCTCATTTATCCCTGGTAGGAATGCAAAATGGCATAGCAGGGAGGATTTTTAGAGCAGTGTGTGTGATAATGTGTGTGATACTTTATGCTGGATACATGGCATGATAAATCTGTCTGATCCCATACTGTACACCACCAAGGGTGAACCCTATGGCAAACTGGATTTTGTATGAATATGATGTTATCAATATAGTTTCATCAATTGTCAACTGAAGAATCATATTTTGGGAGACTTTGTGGAGGTGGGAAGTAATATATGGGACATTTCTGTAACTTTCCTTCTATTTTCCTATGAACCTAAAACTGTTCTAAAAATTAAATCTATTTTTTAATAAAATAATTTATCCCCGTGTCCCCTGTTTTGGCTATTTATTCCATAAATAAAAGTGCCAAATTTGATATTCACAGTCAATGCCCCCTCCCATCTCTCAAAATAGAATAGGCACATGTTTTAGACTAATTCGCCTTTGATTTCTCTCTAATAACTAATTTCTAAATTTTCACTATTACTGACTGAAATAAAGCACAAAATTAAATTATGGGATTTTTTTTTTTTTACCTTTCAAGTAAAGTGTTACTTTACTGTAACCATTCATTACAGTGATGCTAGAAACATGTTTTAAAATATGAAGTAGTTTGTGCTATTCTTATGTTTAAAATTAAGGTTTACAAGCTTAAAAATAAAGATCAAATTCTTGAAAATGTGATACAAGGTCTGTCATACTCTGGCACGTAGCACTCTGTCTCTCTCTCCTCTTTTCAGGCTTTTATGCAGCTTCTGCCTATAATACAGACCTACCTTGTTTAGTTTAAATCAGCTGTACACTTTTTAACATAGTCAAATGTAGTTTTCTATGGTCTCCCTGGAGTTCTTAAAGTTGCTTGGACTACTTCAGCCTGTGTGCACACAGAACATTAAAAGATATTATGATTTAAACATCATTTTATTAAGATTTGAAAACATGTTTGCTCAACTAAATTGTGAATTCTTTGAAGACAGGAACTGTATTACTTCATCTTTACCCTGGTTTGGTACACAGCACAAGATCCATAAATGGTAGGTGAAGAAATAAAATAAAATATTTATCTAAAGAAAACTAAAAAGTATAATTTGAGTGAGTTTGAGAAAATGAAGCGATAGCAAAATTGTTCAAAACATCATTTGATAGCCCTCATTTTCCAAGCAAAGCCAATTCACTCTGATGAAAACATGTGACATGATGAGGAATCTCCAAATGGTCAAAACAGAAGGAAAAAAGAAGTAGAAATAAGTGGATACAAGTTTGTCGGTATTGATGGACAAAATATATTTACTTGAGAAGATGTTCTGGTCTCTTAAGTGTTTATATTAATGAAAAATAGCAATAGCTTATCAAAAACTAGCAGTGACATAGAGAAGACAAATGACATGGTTTGTAATGGAAGTTGTCTGAAGTCTTCAGATTGGGGGCGAAAGGGGGTGGGGGAAGGCAACTTGTCTTTCCAGTTTGCCCCAGTCACACAAGAGTGTGTTTAACTAGACATGAGGATCATGGTGTGTCTTAGTGACCTGAAGCATGTGTTCTCTAAGATGTACCTCAGGGCTCACCTTTCTTGCCACACCAGAAGTGGATTCCCCATGTCATCTTCTTTTCTAGATTCCCGTAGCACCTTGTCACAGGTTTACCTTCTAGGGTATCACTGTGCAAGGTCATTACCTTGTTACCCACCTTCATGAGTTCATATGAAAGCCGCAACTTCGTGGGGTGCTATTTGCATTTTGTCTTATATCACATCACATGACTTTTCAACAGTTGTTCAGTATTTGCTGAATACTGATGAATGGTGAATGTGTGAGGCATCATTGATTAAGACTGCCATAAACTCAAGTTGCCTTCTGTAACAGAGCAAATTATTCTGCTTGAGAAACACTTCACTAGTCAGCTTGATAAAGCAGAAGGAGGAAGTTTTGAAGATTGGAGGAAATTGAATCCAAATTTGGGATGCTGGTGAGGAGAGTCTGAGCAACAGGGCAATACATATATTGAAATACTCTCACTGGACTTTTGAGTCAGGTTTACTGAAGCATAATTTACATAGAGCAAAATTCACTCTTTAATGTGTCACTCTTTACACACACACAGACACACACAGTAGTGTAACCGCAACAATAGTGAAGATATAAAACTAACACAACCCAAAATTTCTGCATGCCCCTTTGCAGATAACTATCCCCACATAATTAAAGATTTTAAGGAATTGATAATGACTTTAAAAAGAAATTCTTTAGAAATTGAAAAACTCTGAAGCCCATTGTAGTAAACACGTTTTTAAAAAAACTCTAATTTTCAGTTATAATCTTGAATTTCATAATTGCCACTAAACAGTGCCAGTTTCTCTTGACTTAATAAGCTTCCTTCATTTATTCTGAAAAAATGTCTGGCAAATCACCCGGACAGCAAAGCAAACAGATAACCATTTTTGATCATTGGTAATTCTTAAAGCAATAATATTGCTCCAAAAAATAATGACTAGTTTAGCTCTTAACTCAAGTGGTCTCAAAAACTTTCTCGCTGAGACAACCATTATGGCAGCTGTGTGTTGTAGAAGTTCTTGATGTTCACTTCCACTGTTTTCATACACAATGTTAAACCAATGTGTACTCAGTGATCAAGATTTGATAAAATGAGTAGCTATTACTGCTTCATCAATGGTTGTTTCAGGTCTAAAGAGACAAGGGCATTAAGATGAAATAAGACTTGCAAGAAATTAACTGGGGGAAATGGGTGTGAAAGAAACTATGACGTGAGTAACGTAGGTCAGAGCATGAGGCAGGTCTGGCCTGGAGGTAGGAGAGAGGAAGGAAAAGACAGTTGGTGGAAACTCCTGGGCCTGCAGTTCTTTTCTAAGAAAGTCCAAACTACTGGCTGGGTGCACCTGTAAGCCCTCTAGCCATGGTTTCCTGCCAGAGGAGACTTGTTGACCCAGGAACTTTAACAGCCCTGCTGCCTTCAGCTTTGGTCATTAGGTTCTCAGAATTTCAGAAGAGTCTCAGAGTATCCTCTGGGTCCTATAGCTGGAGCACTGAGAGGCTCAGGAATGGTAGCATCAAAGACATTTACAAGGAAAACAGGCTTATTTTTAATTTTCTTTAATGTGTGTGCTCAGTTGTCAGAAATACATCTCCTGGTATAGTTAATTTCTGTTACCTTGAGGTGTGCCAAGACACTGCCATTTTTGCAACATCAGTATAAGTATCAGCACAATGAAAATGGCAAATAATGTCTTTATATTACGACAGAAAAACAATTTTACTTTGTAGAGAGATCCTCTGGAGAATGAAATGGCTACCTACTCCAGTATTCTTGCCTGGAAAATCTCATAGACAGAGGAACATGGTGGGCTACAGTTCATGGTGTTGCAAAGATCAGTTAAAAAGTCTTGGAATGCCCCCAAAACACATTGAGAACCACTGTCCTTATCAAGTCAGGAAACACAACATTTTTAAACCCCACTTGAATCCTTTCTGTTTCTGAGTTGTGTTCCATTTTATGGACATACCAGAGTATTTATTTGCTTTCCTATTGCAAAATGCATGCTTCATTATTTTTTTCCAGTTTGGGACAATTATGTATACTATCACTATAATCATTTTGTGTGAACATTAGTTTTTATCTTTCCAGAGTAGGAGTAGAATTGTTGGAGATTTAAGTTCATGTTCATCTTGATTAAAAAAAAAAAAACAAAACAAACAGACTGCTTTACATTTTGAATTACCACTAGGAAGGAGTGAAGACAATGGTGAAAGAATAGACCAGCTGGTGTCAGAGATTGGGTAAGGGTAATCAGAAGGCTAGAGAGTGAGAGTTTTGGGGGAGATGACTTGTTCTATGGTGCGAGTTACAACAAATCTATGGTTGTGTTAAAACTCATTGGACTATACACCAGTACAAGTATTACTCTTTGTATTCCATATATATATATATATATATATATATATATGTGTATGTGTGTGTATATAGATATATGTATTTTTATATAATGTATATATTCTATTTATATGTGTATAAATATATTTATATTATATGATTTATAGAAATATACATGAATATAGTTATATGTGCAGAACAAATTAATTTTAAAAAATCTAAAAATCAAAACTGAATCTCTCTATCAGTCTCTCTGAAAGAATATTGCCTGCCATACTAGTAAAGAAAGGATGTTGCAGTGGTTGAGTCATCATTCTGCAGTGGTCCCAGTGGTGAGCCAAGAGGGGATTCAGGGTGGAAGCTGGATGCCTGCCTTTAGTCACCTGCCGCAGCCTCTCTGATGGTACACCCTGAAGAGACTCAGGATGAGAAAACACAGGATTTTGGCCCCAGATGGCTGAAAAGAAAGTGTTAGCCACTCAGTTATGTCTGACTCTGCAACACCATGGACTGTAGCCTGCCAGGCTCCTCTCTCTGTCCATGGGATTCTCCCACTAAGAAAACTGAAGTGGGTTGCCATTCCCTTCTCCAGAGGATTTTCCAGCTCAGGGATCAAACCTGGGTCTCCTGCATTGCAGGCAAATTCTTTACCATCTGAACCACCAGGGAAGACCAATGGCTGAGGTATGTATCAAAGGAATGATTTCAGTGTGCCAAAAGTATTAAAATCCTTAACTTGAGACATCTAGATTTGTTTAGTAAGCCTTTGACATTTCAATGACCCGCAAAAACTACTATAGATCTTGGCTCCTCCGTCACCTCTTGGGTTCTGTCCCTTGGAGCCATCTGAGGGTTTGCTTCTTGGGCTTAAATCTTCAGTTTCATCCATCAAATAAAATATTCTCAACTATTAGCTTGTGGGTTTTTTTTTTTTTTCAGTCAACATCTCTGACAGTTTTTAGAATGCAAGAATGTTGGATGGATCAAAAAATACGTGTGGGGTTTTCTGTAAGATGTCATAGAAAAACCTGAATAAACTCTTTGTTCAATCCATAGAAATATAAATAGCTTTATGACTATATCTATTGTGGAATCCATTGTTTCATAGTACTATCTACATAGCAGTATGAAACCAATCAATGAAAATGTGACATCCCTCTCATGTGTGTCTTTAAACTTAAGCATAAACAGCTGCAAACAATCACAATGCCATCTACACAGATAGATCTGTGTCTCTCCACCAGGCACTTAGATGTATGTGTCTCTATATCAAGGAGACAAGCATGCTGCTCTTGAAATCAGAATTTATGTCACTTCAAACTTGTCCACATATTCTCAGGGCATGGAGTTGCTAATGCAGTTATGGAAAACAAAGATAGTAATAGTGTAAAGCCAGTTATGTCTGGCAACAACAACAACAACAAAAAAGGCAAATGGCGATCTTTCTTTTTTTCTGCTTTCCTGGATCCAGTTGCTGTATTTGCTGTTTTGAAGCAAATCTGCATATTTTGGAACTTATGCATATCTTTTATCAATACATTCTTAATAGAGTTTTCTGGAAAAAAAAAAAAAACATAGTTCTGTGATAAAACATGCTATACTATAAAAGCCTTGTGAATCACAGCAGTGAAATCAATTCATGTAATACTCCAAGTATAAACAGAAAAACACTTTATATAATAAAAAGAAATACATGAAGTAGGAGCAGTAAGATGGGTTATTTCTAGTAAATGATGCCTTTATTGACTATATTATCCTTCCTCAGTATTTCTCATTTGTGCCTAATGACAACTATGAAAACAAGCAAGGAAGGTGTTTTTTTTCCCAATTCTAGAAGCTTGTCTGGTAGATGGGAAATGCCCTCCTGACCCCCCAACAAAGAAATTCAAGCCCCAGTTCCTAGAAATTGTGACTGTTTCTTTGCAAAACAAAAGGGGCTTTCACATTTGTAATTAAGTGATGGATAATGCTCGGTCCCAATATAATCCCAAGATCCTTAAAAGAGGGAAGCAGGACAGTGACAGCACGGAGGAGAAGTCATGATGGACACAGAGGCTGGGGTGACGGGAGAAGGGATGCAAGCTGGGGACACTGGCAGTTCTGGAAGCCGAAAAAGCAAGGAAACGGATTCTCCCCTGAATGCAGTCCTCTTGACACCTCGATTTCAGGACTTTTGATCTCCTGAACCATAAAATAATAAAAGCCACTATATTAAAATAAATCATTAAAATAGCAATATAAAGCCAATACATATGAGGAAACTAACATTCTGACTTTATACATAATTTTATTCCAAATCTCAAAGGCAAAAATTATCAGGCCTACATCCAACCCAGGATACTTGACATTTTTAAGGGGCTAAAGAAATAAACAGAAACTTCAATTAAATAAGTTGTGAGACCAGCAAGGAGAGGTCTCATGCCCTGTGACATAGCCCAGCCCAACAGGAAAGAGAGAGACTCAAAGCCATTGACTCTGTTTACTATGGCCCTTTCAAGTGTCCATTTTTCAACCTATGAAAGTCTTCCTTCCCTTGCTGTGGGGAGACTTTCACATGTATCACTATGGGTTCAGACCTCAATTGCAATTCTCTGCTGATCCAAAATAAGCCTATCTTTGCTGAAGAAATATCTGGTCATCTATTGGTCAACAGAGTAATTTAATTCCATCAGCCACAAAGGTTCAGCTCAGATCACATCCGTTGCTCAGTTGTGTCTGACTCTTTGCGACCCTATGCACTGCAGCATGCCAGTCCTCCCTGCCCATCACCAACTCCCAGAGCTTAATCAAACTCATATCCATTGAGTTGGTGATGCCATCCAACCTTCTTATCCTCTGTTGTCCCCTTCCCCTCCGCCTTCAATCTTTCCCAGAATCAGGGTGTTATCAAATGAGTCAGTTCTTCACATCAGGTGGCCAAAGTATTGGAGTTTCAGCCTCAGAATCAGTTCTTCCAATGAATATTCACAACTGATTTCCTTTAGGATGGACAGATTGGATCTCCTTGCAATCCAGAGACTCTCAAGAGTCTTCTCCAACACCACAGTTTAAAAGCATCAGTTCTTCAGCACTCAGCTTTCTTTATAGTCCAACTCTCACATATATAAATGACTACTGGAAAAACCATAGCTTTGACTAGATGGACCTTTGTCAGCAAAGTAATGTCTCTGCTTTTAAATAAACTGGCTACGTTGGTCATAACTTCTCTTCCAAAGAGCAAGCGTCTTTTAATTTCATGGCTGCAGTCATCATCTGCAGTGATTTTGGAGCCCCCAGAAATAAAGGTTGTCATTGTTTCCACTGTTTCCCCATCTATTTGCCGTAAAGTGATAGGACAAAATGTCATGAACTTTGCTTTTTGTACGCTGTTTTAATACAGCTTTTTCACTATCATCTTTCACTTTCATCAAGACGCTCTTCAATTCCTCTTTGCTTTCTGCCATAAGGGTGATGTCATCTGCATATCTGAGGTTATTGATATTTATCCAGACAATCTCAATTCCAGCTTGTGCTTTATCCAGTCCAGCATTTCTCATGATGTACTCTGCATATAGGTTAAATAAGCAGGGTGTCAATATACAGCTTTGACATACTCCTTTCCATATTTGGAACCAGTCTGCTATTTCATGTCCAGTTCTCACTGTTGCTTCTTGACCTGTATACAGATTTCTCAGGAGGCAGGTTGGGTGGTTTGGTATTTCCATCTCTTCTCTTGAATAATGCTCCACAGCCTGCTGTGATCCATGTAGTCTAAGGCTTTGGCATAGTCAGTAAAGTAGAAGTAGATACTTTTCTGGAACTCTCTTGCTTTTTCAGTGATCCAATGGATGTTGACAATTTGCTCTCTTGTTCCTCTGCCTTTTATAAATCTAACTTGAATTTTCAGAAGTTCATGGTTCACATATGGTTGAAGCCTGGTTTGGAAAATTTTGAGTGTTACTTAGCTATCATGTGAGATGAGTGCAATTATGTTATAGTTTGAGCATTCTTCTGTGTATTCTTGCCATCTCTTCTTTATATCTTCTGCTTCTGTTAAGTCCATACAATTTTGTCCTTTATCAAGCCCATCTTTGCATGAAATGTTCCTTTGATATCTCTAATTTTCTTAAAGAGATCTCTAGTCTTTCCCATTCTGTTGTTTTCCTCTATTTCTTTGCATTGATTGCTGAAGAAGGCTTTCTTATCTCTTCCTGCTATTCTTTGGAACTCTGCATTCAGATGCTTATATCTTTCCATTTCTCCTTGGCTTTTCACTTTTCTTTTCACAGCTATTTGTAAGGCCTCCCCAGACAGCCATTTTGCTTTTTTTGCATTTCTTTTCTATTGGGATGGTCTTGATCCCTGTCTCCTGTACAACGTCACAAACCTCATTCCATAGTTCATCAGGCACTCTATCTATCAGATCTAGTCCCTTAAATCTATTTCTCATTTCCACTGTATAATCATAAGGGATTTGATTTAGGTCATACCTGAATGGTCTAGCAGTTTTCCCTGCTTTCTTCAATTTAAGTCTGAATTTGGCAATAAGGAGTTCATGATCTGAGCCACAGTCAGGTCCTGGTCTAGTTTTTGTTGACTGTATAGAGCTTCTCCATCTTTAGCTGCATAGAATATAATCAGTCTGATTTTGTTGTTGACCATCTGGTGATGTCCATGTGTAGAGTCTTCTCCTGTGTTGTTGAAAGAGGGTGGTTGCTATGACCAGTGCATTATCTTGGCAAAACTCTATTAGTATTTGCTCTTCTTCAGTCTGCATGTCAAGGCCAAATTTGCCTGTTACTCCAGGTGTTTCTTGACTTCCTACTTTAGAATTCCAGTCCCCTATATTGAAAAGGGCATCTTTTTTCGGTGTTGCTTCTAAAACATCTTGTAGGTCTTCATAGAACCATTCAACTTCAGCTTCTTCAGCGTTACTGGTTGGGGCATAGACTTAGATTACTGTGATATTCAATGGTTTGCCTTGGAGAAGAACAGAGATCATTCTGTCATTTTTAAACTGCATCCAAGTACTGCATTTCAGACTCTTTTGTTGGCCATGATGGCTACTCCATTTCTTCTAAGGGATTCCTGCCCACAGTAGTAGATATAATGGTCATCTGAGTTAAATTCATCCATTCCAGTCTATTTTAGTTCGCTGATTCCTAGAATGTCGAAGTTCACTCTTGCCATCTCCTGTTTGACCACTTTCAATTTGCCTTGATTCATAGACCTGACATTCCAGGATCTTATATAATATTGCTCTTTTCAGCATCAAACTTTACTTCTATCACCAGTCACATCAACAGCCGGGTATTGTTTTTGCTTTGGCTCCATCCCCTTATTCTTTCTGGATTTATTTCTCCACTGACCTCCAGTAGCATACTGGGCACCTACTGACCTGGGGAGTACCTCTTTCCGTATCCTATCATTTTGCCTTTTCATGCTGTTCATGGGGTTCTCAAGGAAAGAATACTGAAGTGATTTGCCATTCCTTTCTCCAGTGGACCACATTCTTTTAGATCTCTCCACCATGAAGAGATGGCAAGAATACACAGAAGAACTATACAAAAAGGATCTTCATGACCTAGATAATCACGATGGTGTAATCACTCACCTAGAACCAGACATCTTGGAATGTGAAGTCAAGTGATGGAATTCCAGTTGAGCTATTTCAAATCCTGAAAGATGATGTTGTGAAAATGCTGCACTCAATATGCCAGCAAGTTTGGAAAACTCAGCAGTGGCCACTGGACTGGAAAAGGTCAGGTTTCATTCCAATTCCAAAGAAAGGCAATGCCAAAGAATGCTCAAACTACTGCACAATTGCACTGATCTCACATGCTATTAAAGTAATGCTCAAAATTTTCCAAACCAGGCTTCAGCAGTACATGAACCGTGATTTCCTGATGTTCAAACCAGTTTTAGAAAAGGCAGAGAAGCCAGAGATTAAATTGCCAACATCTGCTGGATCATGGAAAAAGCAAGAGAGTTCCAGAAAATACATCTATTTCTGCTTTATTGACTATGCCAAAGCCTTTAACTGTGTGGATCACAATAAACTGTGGAAAATTCTGAAAGAGATGGGAATACCAGACCATCTAACATGTCTCTTGAGAAATCTGTATGCAGGTCAGAAAGCAACAGTTAGAACTGGACATGGAACAACAGACTGGTTCCAAATAGGAAAAGGAGTACATCAAGGCTGGATATTGTCACCCTGTTTATTTAACTTATATGCAAACTACATCATGAGAAATGCTGGACTGGAAGAAGCACAAGCTGGAATCAAGATTGCCGGGAGAAATATCAATATCAATAACCTCAGATATGCAGATGACACCACCCTTATGGCAGAAAGTGAAGAGGAACTAAAAAGCCTTTTGATGAAAGTGAAAATGGAGAGTGAAAAAGTTGGCTTAAAGCTCAACATTCAGAAAATGAAGATCATGGCATCCGGTCCCATCACTTCATGGGAAATAGATGGGGAAACAGTGGAAACAGTGTCAGACTTTATTTTGGGGGCTCCAAAATCACTGCAGATGGTGATTGCAGCCATGAAATTAAAAGACGCTTACTCCTTGGAGAAAAATTATGACCAACGTAGATAGCATATTCAAAAACAGAGACATTACTTTGCTGACTAAGGTCCGTCTAGTCAAGGCTATGGTTTTTCCTGTGGTCATGTATGGATGTGAGAGTTGGACTGTGAAGAAGGCTGAGTGCCGAAGAATGGATGCTTTTGAACTGTGGTGTTGGAGAAGACTCCTGAGAGTCCCTTGGACTGCAAGGAGATCCAACCCATCCATTCTGAAGGAGATCAACCCTGGGATTTCTTTGGAAGGAATGATTCTAAAGCTGAAACTTCAGTAATTTGGCCACCTCATGCGAAATGTTGACTCACTGGAAAAGACTTTGATGCTGGGAGGGATTGGGGGCAGGAGGGGAAATGTTCAACCGAGGATGAGATGGCTGGATGGTATCACTGGGTCAATGGACGCAAGTCTGGGTGAACTCCGGGAGTTGGTGATGGACAGGGAGGCCTGGCGTGCTGCAATTCATGGGGTCGCAAAGAGTTGGACACAACTGAGCGACTGAACTGAACTGAACTTGAGTATTCTTTGGCATTGACTTTCTTTGGGATTGGAATGAAAACTGACCTTTCCCAGTCCTGTGGCCACTGCTGAATTTTCCAAATTTTCTGGCATACTGAGTGCAACACTTTCATTGCATCATCTTTTATGATTTGAAATAGAACAACTGGAATTCCATCACCTCCACTAGCTTTATTCATGGTAATTCTTCCTAAAGCCCACTTGACTTTGCATTCCAGATGTCTGACTCTAGGTGAGTGATCACACCATCCTGATTATCTGGGTCTTGAAGACCCTTTTTGTACAGTTTTTCTGTGTATTCTTGCCACCTCTCCTTAATATCTTTTCCTTCTATGAAGTCCATACCATTTCTGCCCTTTATTGTCCCCATCCTTGCATGAAAATTTCCCTTGGTATTTCTGATTTTCTTGAAGAGATCACTAGTCTTTCCCATTCTATTGTGTTTCTTTATTTCTTTGCATTGATCACTGAGGAAGGCTTTCTTATTTCTCCTTGCTCTTCTTTAGAACTGTGCATTCAAATAGGTATATATTTACTTTTCTCCTTTGCCTTTCACTTGTCTTTTCACAGCTATTTGTAAAGCCTCCTCACAACTATTTTGCCTTTTTGTTTCTTTTTCTTGGGGATGATCTTGATCACTGCCTCCTGTACAATGTCACACACCTCCATCCATAGTTCTTCAGGCACTGCATCTATCTGATTTAATTCCTTGAATCTATTTGTCACTTCCACTGTATAGTCATAATGGATTTGATTTTGGTCATACCTGAATGGTCCAATGGTTTTCTCTACCTTCAGTTTAAGTCTGAATTTGGCAATAAGCAGTTCATAGTCTGAACCAGTTAATTCAACCCGATTTGAGGACAGCTCCACACAACATAAACAAACCTACAGTAAAATCTTGAGTAGAAGTCAAAACCACAAAAAATAAGCTGTTAACTAGGCTATTAATAGAAGGAACCCTCCTGATTCAACCAAGATGTGATTATTGACATGAACAGTGACAGAGTTAGAGACATAAAAAGAGCTTAAGAAACTAAGTCAAAATAATCACCGATAAGGTAAAGCTAAAGTAACCATGTTATTTTATGTGATGGTCAGTGATGTCCTTATAGGAGACAGGGGACAGACTCAGGAAGTCAAAAGTTTAGTATACTCTCAGGTTGTAGAAATGATAGGCAAATCACACCACATATGGTCTCATAGGAAGCCCCAGATTGCGATCAGAAGGCAGAAGACAGATGCACTAGACCAGAGCCTGTACTGAGGCTTCTATGTGGAAAACAAGGCAATGCGCTTAGAAGAGTTTAGGATTGGCACTCTGGATGATTTTGTAAAGAATGGGAGGAAAGCTCAAGAGAGAGGGGAAAATGCATGTAACTGCTTCATGTTGATGTGTGGCAGAAACTACCACAATATTGTAAAGCAATTATCCTCCAATATTTTTTCTTAATGCAACAAATGAGAGGTTAATTTCCCAAATGTAAAAACAAATCATGAAGCTCAATTATTTTAAAAAAATCCAATAAATAATGGATGGAAAATGAAATGGACATTTCTCCAAGGAAGACATAGAGATGGCCAGTAAACACATGAAAGATGCTGCACATTACTAAGTATTAGAGAAATGCAAACCAAAACTATGATCGGGGTATCATCACACAGCGGTCAGAATGACTGTTATCAAAAAGCCTGAAAATAAACCTTGTTGGAGAGATGGAGAAAAGGGAACACTCCAGCACTGCTTGTGGGAAGTTAAATTCGTACAGACACTATGGAGAACAGTATAGAGGTTCCTTAAAAAAGTAAAACATAGAGCTACCATATGATCCAGCAATCCCACTCCTGGGTGTATATCCAGAAAATATGAAAAGTTTACTTTGAAAAGATACATTCACCCCAAGGTTCATAGCAGTACTACTTACAGCAGCCAAGACATGGCCACAATCCAAGTGCTCATCAACAGACACTTGTCTTAAAAATGTTTTATTTCTATGACTAGCAATCATTTTTATATTATAAAAGGTAGGTGCGAAACAGGAGCTGAGAACTAGCAATAGATTGGCACTCTATCCAGAACAAGTGCTGGATGGAGGGGTTGCCAGTGAGACTGACTGGGCTGCAAGTTCACAGTCAGCTTCTTGCTCTCACTGTAAAATTGCTCTCACATATAAAATTGAATTAAGTTAGATTGACTGTATCCTTGAAGGGACTCCTCTCCACTGATAACTGGAGCTGAGTTTATCATTCATGCTTATTTTGTTCACATCTAAAAGCAAGCCTGCATCCTTCCAGGCAGTGTGGAATTATCAGCTTAATCAGTATCCTAGGGCTCTGATCAGAACTGAAATACAGACTTAAAGGTTTCTGTGAATACATCTAAAAATGTCATTTGCTCATGATCACATCACTAGAAGGTAGTTTCCACTGAAAGATCATAACATGACATCCTGGTACACACTACATATCTTTTCATGAACCATACTTTAATCAACCAATTTCTTACATTTGGCATAAATACTGAAGTTCCAGATTTTTTAAAGTGAGAGGCTGACAGAATCCTTTGAGGTCACTCAGTGTTGAACAATCTAGTCTCACATCTGTTTCCTATAACTGGTTATACCAAGCCAGGAGTCCCCATCTTTGGGACCTAATGCCCAATGATCTCAGGTGGAGCTGATGTAATAAGAATAGAAATAAAATGCACAATAGATGTAATGTGCTTGAATCATCCCCAAAACATCCTACCCCTCTTGGTGGAAAAATTGCCTTCTATGAAACCAGTCCCTGATGCCAAAATAGTTGGGGACCATTGGGCTATGTGACACTGATGAAGGCTTCTTCCTGTTTCACTGCCCTGACCTGCACTCTGAGATCCTCCAGGCTCAATGTCCCTGGGAGAGATTCGATTAAATGATGAGGGGATTCCTGTACTCTTCAGCATAAAAACCTTTAAACGTTTACCTAAGGTGTTCAAACTATTCATTCCAGACCTCCAGGTCTTATAAGATCTACCCCCTTCCCACGTCCACTTCATATGCTATGTATTTGTACAGTCTATATTGTGGACATTAGACTCTGGTATTAAAACTAGCTGATTTTCCCATGTCTGCACCTGCCTGGTGAACCTCATTTACCCTTCGAATTTCAACTCAAGATTCTTTAACGATCTTTATGAACTCTGGGGTCAGACTTAGAGTTTTTGCTCTATGTCATCAGCGTAGTTTGTAAACACTCCTGTTATGGTAATCCCCAACAACTGTGTACTATCCCTCTCTATGAGATTTTAATCTTTTTATGAACAGGGACAAGTTATTGATTAAACTGCCAAATCCTGTCCCTGACCCAGCATAGGAACTGATTGTCACATAATAAGCACCTGAGAAATGGAACATTTCCTGCAATATTTGTAAAAAGGATGTCACAGTCAACAGCAATTGCAGCTGTTTCCGCTGGTGAGCTGGTGAGCCTGAAGGAACTCAGGAAAAAAAAAAAAAAAATCCACCATCTAGCAGTCATTCTACTGTAGCCACTCCCTATGGGGAGCCCTGAGGAAACTCAGGATGCGAAAACTGGATACTGGCCCCAGATAGCTGAGATGCATATCAAAGAAATTATTTCAGTGAGCCCAGACTTTTGCATCTTCCAATACATAGAAAAGCAATAAATTCCTTAAATGGGAATATCTGGTTTCCTTTAATTAGCAATAATCTTTGGATGTTCAGACTACTTGCCCTTCATTGCAATACTTCTATATAACCTGGCTCCTACTCTCACCTCCTTGGAGCAATTCTCTCAGGGTTACTTAAGATGCTGTCTCTCAGATTTGAAATCCCCAGAATTCTCACTGAATAAAACATAACCCTTAGCTTTTAGGTTGTGATTTATTTTTAAGTCCTTACACTTAAGGACATTTGTTTGATGGATTAATCAACTGAGGAACTTTTCCTTAAACAAACCTAGTTTTCCTGACACTCAGGGAAGTTATATCAATTATAAATTGGTAAAAAGTAACTCAATCTGTTAATCAATTAGTAAGAATATTTCAAAGCTCAGTCCAATTTCAGTATTACCCTACATCCTTTCCAGGATGCACGTATTTTGGAGGCAAGCCACCTTGCTCATTAACTCATTTGTTCTTTCCAGAAGAAACTGGTTTGTTTGCCCAGCAACACCTACTTTCACTTTAGCTGAAACTGGCAAAACTGCCAGAGGAAAGAATTGACATTTTCCATCAATTTCTAGAAAGTGCACTAGTACCAAATGTCATCAGGCTCGAGTTATATTGGGAATTAGTTTGAACTGCTCATGTACATGCTTGCAAAGTTTAATGTCAATCTTCATGGCATAACAAGTAGGGCAATCTAGTGTCTTGCGAAAGAGACTGGCCCCCCGGTCACTGAATACTGCATTTGGCTCAATCAATCAAATACTTTTGGACAAGTTTTGTGGAGCTAAAGTTGAGTAAAACTCTATGGGGCTAAAACAGACATGGAAGATACAGTCTTTACTCACAAAATCTTTCTGTATAAATGAAGGGGCAAAACACACACAAACACAAAATACTGAGTAACAAAGTAGAAGGGTAATTTATTGCCCTGAAAAGGAGACATGCTTTTGAATTCAAAACCACATATCATAAACAGCAAAATCCTTAACTGAGTGATGCATGTTTAAGGAGAGATGGATTTTACAGAAACTGCTTGTTGGGTGGCTCAGGCAGGAAGAGCAGAGGATCTGGGCACATGTGAGGTCCAGTAGTTGGGCTGATGTGGGAAGATTTGACTCAGAGAAAAGATAGTTTTCATATAAAGAGGCTGAGATAAGGGGTGGAGGACGGTGACAGCCTAAAGCAAGGAACAAAGCCAAATTCAGCAGGAGGGAGAAGACGACAGGAAGTCAGATGTTGAGGAAGGCCAAGCTGTCTTGTCCTGTCAGCATCACCAGGTGGCAGGTGAGTTAGGAGGTGTCCCCGTGCCACTGTTTCTGCAGGTGCAGACGAAGGGGACATTGCCAGCAGACAGAGAGCCAAGGTGATGAACCATTCTGCTAGAATTATGGCTTGGTTACTTCCCTCTATCTGACACCAGTTACCTGATTTTCTTTCCCTGTTTTTTAAATCTGGAAAATGAAGACTCATAATATGTGGCAGAACTTATGTTCCAGGAACTCACAAGAGAATAAAATAAAAGAATAGGTACAAGTCCCCAGCACAGGTCCATACACATATTACATAACCATTAGCTTCTGTTCCTCCATGCAAGGAAAACAAACAAAAACAGCCAAAAGGAAGGTCATCACTGACTGATAATTTCTGCAGGAGTAGAAACACATTTCCTAATTTCTCTCATAAGCATAGAAACAAGAGTATCTGTACAAAAAGGGCAACATGAAAATATTGAAGGACTCACGTGTAAAATATACACTTCAATTCACACTCAAATTAATCCAAAATATTGTGCAAACTTCTTGCCTAGAGCTGACAATCTCTCAAATGCACAGACACATAAAAAATTAGGCACTTACAGAAAATTTCTGTGTTTCAGTTTTGAAAGGAAATCCAGTGCAAGCCATTGGTCACGAGTGTCTTTCCTGGGAACAACTATTGTCCAGTGGGAATTGACTTGCACACATCAGGGTAAACACTGCATGGCCAGCACCCTCCTTCCCTGTAACTGGGGCACTACACGGGAACCCAGGCGCCTATTTGCTCTGAAAGCAGCTTGACAGCAGGGTACCACTTAGTATCCTCTGGACAAAAGAAAGGAGGATGAAGCACAGCTGTCTTCAAAGGCAGCCTAAAGGGAAACTAAATAGGTGGAACCTACAGCCCCTCAAAGCCCGACTTCACAAACACTTTGAAAGTACGTCAAGCACGACAGGTTAGCAGAAACTCTCAAAAGCAAGAAAAAAAAAAAAAAAAAACTCAAGGAAACCATCTTTGGAAGGTTTCAATTTAAAAGATTGCATAAGAAAAGTTTCCATGTGGCTTCTTTATGAAGGAACACTTTTGGTTTGCTTTTTCAAAGGAATCATGGGGTATGAGTTTCTTAAACTATCCAACACACTGGCCAGGCAAATTTTATGTCAGGCTATGCAAATACAATATAACATATATATTATAGTTCATTATATATATAATGTATATACAAAGTTGAATAGCACCAAGAACTGATTTTTAAGTATTTTTATCATGTTACATAGTCAGGAGATCATATCAGCTCTACCAATGATTACAAATGATTTACAGTTTAATTTCTAACAGCAGTTGATAGGCACAAACTCCCAAGAGAACTGTGTTCAAGACACAGAACCTATATCAAGTTCAGTGAGAGAAGTATGATTAACTCCTCACATTGAGAACAGGTGAGAAAGTGGTTGTACACATACATCTGGCAGTTCTCAGTTTAACTACAAGTTATGATAACCACCCCATTCCAAGAAGAAAAGGAAAAGTAAGTAGACTTAATTTATTCAATAAAACTTTGATGCACCTTGTGATATAAATTATTCCAAGAATAACTATACAGCATGTGCAAAACTGTATCTTAGAACAAAACCATCACGACATTAAAACAATTCATCAAAAATGAGTTATGTCTCAGGAGTATCACCATATTGGTTTATGTTTTTCTGTTAGAACTGACCATACAGGATTTTCTTCTCACAGGAGACTGAATTCCTTGAAGCTAGGCTGTCATCATATTAATTTTATACCTAAGCTAACATACTGTGTATAACACAATTGGTCCTCATTTAAACTGTATTGAAGGGACCATCAAAGGAAGGAAGGATGGAAAATCTAGTGGACAACAGAATAAGAGGTCTTAGAGACTGGAGAAGTGTTGTGGGTTTTTCTGGTATGTTGAAACTGGGGCCAGCCTCTCTTTGAAAACTTAGAAATATATTTAAGATAGGTAAAGAAACACCTAAATTATAGGGTCTATTTTATGTGTATGTCTATTTTGCTGTTAGACTTTTCTCTTGGTAAGTACAAGCCATCAGCTTCTCCTTTCAGGACAACTAGTTTATTCTGAATTAAATTTGAAACTAGTACAGGTCTTGGAAGTACGAAGCCCAAAATCTTACTAAGATATGCCCATTATATGTATCCATTGCTGTGATTTACATTAAAATACTTCACTATAAACCATGTTACATGTGTTTGCACATGTTTGGTTTAATCTAGACCCTAGGAATGGTAAACTAGTGGCACATGAGAGCACAGAATCAGAAATTCGTGCTGCCAACAGGGTCATCTGTGTTTCTTTCAAGAATCAAGGCAATCAGAGGTAACAACTGTCATTTAAACTTTGTCAATAATATTGTTTGGTCATGAGCATAAAAAGATATCAGAAATAATTTTTTTAGGGTAAAATGAATGTTCAAGATTTATCTGACAGGAAATAATCATAGAGGTATTTCAAGTTGAATGCAAAAAAAAAAAAAAAAAGATGCAGCATCTGAACCAACCAGTGAACCAATAGCAATAGTCTGTCAGGAGTCCTGTTGGCCCCTTAGCCCTCCTTTTCACAAAACACCAGTCACTTGAATCAATCACAAACCAAGCTAGTTCTTCTGTCTGTATATCTATTCATTAACCTCTGTATCAAGTCTGATGCAAAGTGCTAATTATAGTGCCTTCACCAGCAAATATGAATTACCAGAGGTACAGAATAAGTATATGGTAATTCTATAGGAATAAGAAATGGTAAGCATTTTCTTCAATTCCTAGAAATATTTGTACATTTGAAAAAACTTGACTTTAGACTTAACTTTTTAGGAAGTTAGAATAGAAAAAGGAGTCCATAACAGTGGTGGCCAAAAGACAAAGAGGAGAAGACAATGGCACCCCACTCCAGTACTCTTGCCTGGAGAATCCCATGGACAGAGGAGCCTGGTGGGCTGCAGTCCATGGGGGTCGCTAACAGTCAGACGCAACTGAGTGACTTCACTTTCACCTTTCACTTTCATGCACTGGAGAAGGAAATGGCCACCCACTCCAGTGTTCTTGCCTGGAGAATCCCAGGGACAGGGGGAGCCTGGTCGGCTGCCGTCTATGGAGTTGCACAGACTCGGACACGAATGACACGATTTAGCAGCAGCAGCAGCAAAAGAGAGAGAAGGGAAAAGCCTGCAAAAATAAAAGGATGTCTAGGACTGGAGGCAAGGCCTCAGGTGAAGCAAACAGCCTCCTAACTTACACAGGGCAGGCTCAGGGGAGGAGAAACAACAAATAAAAAGAGGAGCCAAAATTGAGTCTCTCCTCTCTTTTCTTCTGTCTTTTGGGTCAGCCTGTCCTCACATCTTGAAGATGTATTTTCCTTTGCTTGCCAAGTAAACCTGAGTTGTAACATTGATCCATCTGTCACTTTAATTTTTGCTGTGGCAAGGCAAAACTGAGGAAATTACAAACTTTCCCCAAATCTTCCATTGGCTTTCCACCTAACATGGATTAGCTGGCCCTGAGAAACATCTATTCATTGTCAGCTAACAGTATTGACCAAAGGCACTTGATACTTTCTGAACCACCAAATTGTCCTTGGTCAGTTTGCAACAATAATGATCTCATGATCAATATACTACAATTATTGCTATCAATGTCTTTCTCTTTATCTAAACACACGTAAGGGGCCTAAACACACTTGGAGGGGCAAGCTGTATATTATATCCAGATCTTGATATATAATAGGATTCTAATAAAGAACTTTAGACTCAGTAAATGATTAACCATCCTGAATACTCAGAAAGAAGCATAAATATTGAAAAGTAAAAGTCATCTCTATCGGTAAGCAGACTGTTGCATTTTTAACAAAATGAAACATTTACACTGAGATATTGACAACACTGTTAAAGCAATGCTTCTCCAAGAGTCACATCATAGTTGTAGAATAAATATCTTCTTTGGAGTTACTGACACATATTTTTACCTATGACTGCTGCTGCTGCTGCTGCTAAGTCACTTCAGTCGTGTCCGACTCTATGCGACCCAATAGAAAGCAGCCCACCAGGCTCCACCGCCCCGGCATTCTCCAGGCAAGAACACTGGACTGGGTTGAAATTTCCTTCTCCAATGAATGAAAGTGAAATGTGAAACTGAAGTAGCTCAGTCATGTCCGACTCTTTGCGACCCCATGGATGGCAGCCCACCAGGCTCCTCTGTCCATGGGATTTGCTGGGCAAGAGTACTGGAGTGGGGTGCCACTGCCTGCTCAGTTTACCTATGACACCTCAGTTCAGTTTAGTTCAGTTCACTCAATCAGTCTTGTCCGACTCTTCTTGACCCCATGAATTGCAGCACGCCAGGCCTTTCTGTCCATCACCATCTCCCGGAGTTCACTCAGACTCACGTCCATCGAGTCAGTAATGCCATCCAGCCATCTCATCCTCTGTCGTCCCCTTCTCCTCCTGCTCCCAATCCCTCCCAGCATCAGAGTCTTTTCCAATGAGTCAACTCTTCTCATGAGGTGGCCAGAGTACTGGAGTTTCAGCTTTAGCATCATTCCTTCCAAAGAAATCCGAGGGCTGATCTCCTTTAGAATGGACTGGTTGGATCTCCTTGCAGTCCAAGGGACTCTCAAGAGTCTTCTCCAACATCACAGTTCAAAAGCATCAATTCTGCAGTGCTCAGCCTTCTTCACAGTCCAACTCTCACATCCGTACATGACCACAGGAAAAACCATAGCCTTTACTAGATGGACCTTAGTTGGCAAAGTAATGTCTCTGCTTTTGAATATACTATCTAGGTTGGTCATAACTTTTCTTCCAAGGACTAAGCATCTTTTAATTTCATGGTTGCAGTCACCATCTGCAGTGATTTTGGAGCCCAAAAAAATAATGTCTGACACTGTTTCCACTGTTTTTCCATCTATTTCCCATGAAGTGATGGGACTGGATGCCATGATCTTTGTTTTCTGAATGTTGCGCTTTAAACCAACTTTTAAACCAACCAAAGAGTCACTTTCCTCTTTCACTTTCATCAAGAGGCTTTTTAGTTCTTCTTCACTTTCTGCCATAAGTATGGTATCATCTGCATATCTGAGGTTATTGATATTTCTCCCAGCAATCTTGATTCCAGCTTGTGTTTCTTCTAGTCCAGCATTTCTCATGATGTACTCTGCATATAAGTTAAATAAACAGGGTGACAATATACAGCCTGATGTACTCCTTTTCGTATTTGGAACCAGTCTGTTGTTCCATGTCCAGTTCCATGATACCTCAACCCAATTTCTTTCCTTTCACCACTGAAACAATTACTATGAGAAAGAGCAGCGCCCAAGAAGAGTTACCCCACGTCCAAGGTCAGGGGCAGCGGCCAAGAGTGCCAGGCTGTGATGGCACAGGAATGGCTGAGAGGAGGTACCCCATGTCTAAGGCCAGGCGCGGTGGCCAGGAGGAGCCAACCCGCCTCTGAGGTCAAGGGCAGTGGCCGGGAGGAACAACCCTGACCCGAGGCCAGGGACGGCAGCCGGGAGGAGCAATCCTATGTCCAAGGAGTGGTGGCCGCATAGGCACAGGAGGGCTTAGAGGAGCTATCCCACACTGAAGGTCAGGAAGGGGAGTGGTGAGGGGATACCCTTTGTCCAAGGTAAGGAGCAGTGACTGCACTTTGCTGGAGCAGCTGTGAAGAGATACCCCATGCCCAAGGTAAGAGAAACCCAAGTAAGATGGTAGGTGTTGCAAGAGGGCATCAGAGGGCAGACACACTGAAACCATACTCACAGAAAACTAGTCAATCTAATCACACTAGGATCACAGCCTTGTCTAACTCAATGAAACTAAGCCATGCCTGTGGGGCAACCCAAGACAGGCAGGTTATGGTGGAGAGGTCTGACAGAACGTGGTCCACTGGAGAAGGGAATGGAAAACCACTTCAGTATTTTTGCCTTGAGAACCCCATGAACAGTATGAATAGGCAAAGTGATAGGATACCAAAAGAGGAACTCCCCAGGTCAGTAGGGGCCCAGTGCTACTGAAGATCAGTTGAGAAATAACTCCAGAAAGAATGAAGGGATGGAGCCAAAAAAACAATACCCAGTTGTGGATGTGAACAGTGACAGAAGTAAGGTCCAATGCTGTAAAGAGCAATATTGCATAGGAACCTGGAATGTCAGGTCCATGAATCAAGGCAAATTGGAAGGGATCAAACAAGAGATGGCAAGGGTGAATGTCAGAATTCTAGGAATCAGCGACTAAAATGGACTGGAATGGGTGTATTTAACTCAGATGACCATTATATCTACTACTGCAGGCAGGAATCCCTCAGAAGACATGGAGTAGCCATCATGGTCAACAAAAGAGTCCAAAATGCAGTACTTGGATACAATTACAAAAATGACAGAATGATCTCTGTTCTTCTCCAAGGCAAACCGTTCAATATCACAGTAATCCAAGTCTATGCCCCAACCAGTAACGCTGAAGAAGCTAAAGGTGAACGGTTCTAAGAAGACCTATTAGATGTTTTAGAACTAACACACCAAAAAGATGCCATTTTCATTATAGGGGACTGGAATAAAAAAGTAGGAAGTCAAGAAACACCTGGAGTAACAGGCAAATTTGACCTTGGAATGTGGTATGAAGCAGGGCAAAGACTAATAGGGTTTTGCAAAGAGATCCCACTGGTCGTAGCAAACACTCTCTTCCAACAACACAAGAGAAGATCTACACATGGACATCACCAGATGGTCAACACTGAAATCAGATTGATTATATTCTTCGCAGCCAAAGATGGAGAAGCTCTATACAGTCAACACAAACAAGACCAGGAGCTGACTGTTGCTCAGATCATTAACTCAGTATAAACAAATTCAGATTTAATTTAAGAAAATAGGGAAAACTGCTAGACCATTCAGGTATGATCTAAATCAAATCCTTTATGATTATACAGTGGAAGTGTGAAATAGATTTAAAGGCCTAGATCTGATAGATAGAGTGCCTGATGAAATATGGGATGAGGTTCTTGACATTGTACAGGAGACAGGGATCAAGACCATCCCCATGGAAAAGAAATGCAAAAACAAAATGGCTGTCTGGGGAGGCCTTACAAATAGCTGTGAAAAAAAGAGATGTGAAAAGCCAAGGAGAAAAGGAAACATATAATCATCTGAATGCAGAGTTCTAAAGAATAGCAAGAAGAGATAAGAAAGCCTTCTTCAGTGATCAATGCAAAGAAATAGAGAAAAACAGCAGAATTATACAGACTAGAGATCTCTCAAGAAAATTAGAGATACCAAGGGAATATTTTACCCAAAGACGGGCTCAATAAAGGACAGAAAATGTATGTACCTAACAGCAGCAGATGATATTAAGAAGAGGTGGCAAGAATACACAGAAGAACTGTACAGAAAAGATCTTCATCATCAAGATAATCATGATGGTGTGATCACTCATCTAGAGCTAGATGTGGCTCTAGAATGTGAAGTCAAGTGGAATGTGAAGTCAAGTGGGCCTTAGAAAGCATCACTACAAACAAAGCTAATGGAGTTGATGGAATTCCAGTTGAGCTATTTCAAATCCTGAAAAATAAGCTGTGAAAGTGCTGTACTCAATATGCCAGCAAATTTGGAAAACTCAGAAGTAGGCACAGGACTGGAAAAGGTCAGTTTTCATTCCAATCCCAAAGAAAGGCAATGCCAAAGAATACTCAAACTACCGCACAGTTGCACTCATCTCACATGCTACTAAAGTAATGCTCAAAATTCTCCAAGGCAGGCTTAAGCAATACATAAACTGTGAACTCCCTGACATTCAAGCTGGTTTTAGAAAAGGCAGAGGAACCAGAGATCAAGTTGCCAAGATCCGCTGGATCATCAAAAAAGCAAGAGAGTTCCAGAAAAACATCTATTTGTGCTTTATGACTATGCCAAAGCCTTTGACTGTGTGGATCACAATAAACTGTGAAAAATTCTGAAAGAGATGGGAATACCAGACCACCTGACCTGCCTCCTGAGAAATCTGTATGCATGTCAGAAAGCAACAGTTAGAACTGGACATGGAACAACAGACTGGTTCCAAACAGGAAAAGGAGTACTTCAAGGCATATATTGTCACCCTGCTTGTTGAACTTATATGCAGAATACATCATGAGAAACTCTGGACTGGAAAAAACACAAGATTGCTGGGAGAAATATCAATGACCTCAGATATGCAGATGACACCACCCTTATGGCAGAAAGTGAAGAGGAGCTAAAAAGCCTCTTGATGAAAGTGAAAGTGGAGAGTGAAAAAGTTGGCTTAAAGCTCAACATTCAGAAAACGAAGATCATGACATCTGGTCCATCACTTCATGGGAAATAGATGGGAAAACAGTGTCAGACTTTATTTTTGGGGGCTCCAAAATCACTGCAGATGGTGATTGCAGCCATGAAATTAAAAGACACTTACTCATTGGAGGAAAAGTTATGACCAACATAGATAGCATATTCAAAAGAAGACACATTACTTTGTCAACTAAGGTCTGTCTAGTCAAGGCTATGGTTTTTCCAGTTGTCATGTATGGATGTGAGAGTTGGACTGTGAAGCAGGCTGAGCACTGAAAAATTGATGCTTTTCAACTGTGATGTTGGAGAAGACTCTTGAGAGTCCCTTAGACTGCAAGGAGATCCAACCAGTCCATTCTGAAGGAGATCAGCCCTGGGGTTTCTTTGGAAGGAATGGTGCTAAAGCTGAAACTCTAGTACTTTGGCCACCTCATGTGAAGAGCTGACTCATTGGAAAAGACTCTGATGCTGGGAGGGATTGGGGACAGAAGGAGAAGGGGACAACAGAGGATGAGATAGCTGGATGGCATCACTGACTCGATGATGTGAGTCTGAGTGAAATCCGGGAGTAGGTGTTGCACAGGGAGGCCTGGCGTGCTGTGACCCATGGGGTTGCAAAGAGTCAGACACGACTGAGCAACTGAACTGAACTGAGCCAATTGCTAAACGTGTTGGCTGTTTGACAACCCCCATCCAGAACTGGTTCTTACTTTCCTCCACTTCCTTAGAATAACAAACCCAGATTATATGTATATTTAAAAGTTTCTTTCCACTCTTTTTACTAAAATATTTCCCAAGTCCCCTCTGGAATCTATTTTTCTTTCATTTTAGGAATTCATATAAATAATTTATTTGACTATGGCTAGGTTTTCAATGGCCTTTGGCTGGTGGGCTTCAAACAATACTTACTTAAATGAATAAATGATTTGAATCTCTCAGAATTGTATACATTGCATCAGTTCAGTTCAGTTCAGTTGGCCAATAGAGCATATAAAATTATATTGACTATTAAATTATTCTTGCTATAGTTGTAACTTTCGACTTCCAACATTTATCTATGTGATTAATTTAATGTTTTTAGTTCACAACCTTTAGATTCCTTAACATCTTGTGACTTTTCAGCCTAATCATCCATTGTTTGCTGGTATTATCAAGCCCCACTGTGATAATTATATAATTCAAATGATCTTTATTAGTTTATGCACATAAATGTGTCTCCGTTATTATATAATAATCAAATTAAATGGAGGTTAACAAAGAATACTGACCTTCCTTCTCAAATTGGAAATTGGCATTATAAAGGAAATGTCCCGTTTTCTTAGAGTCCTCTCGCATTTCATAAAAAGCAGGCTAGTGAGGGAATTCTAAGAGAAATAGTCCAGACTCACAGCATAAAAGACATAACTTCAATGCTTTGCTAATATCTGTGATTTGCTAACGTGTTATATTCTCATCAAGAGTATACACTCCAGGGATGGTCACTTGGCATGTAAAATACTCAAAGAGAAATTAACATCAATGCAATACTAAAGGAGACTTTCATACCCTACACTGAATAATGGAAACAAAAATCTAGACAATCAATAAGGAAACAGCTGATCTGAAAAGCACCATTGACCAAACAGACCTAACAGATGTATATAGAACTCTCCAACAACAACAGAAAAATGCATTCATCTAAAGCATGCTCATAACAATCTCCAAGAAAGATCACATTAAGTCACAAACAGATTTTAATAAATGTAAAAAGATCAGCATCATTATACGTATCTTTTCTGATCACAGTGAAGGAAATTAGAAACCACTAACAGTAAGAAAACCAGAAAAATATAAAATACATGAAAACTTAACAACATTCTCTTGAGCAACCACTGAGTCAGAGGAAATCAAAAGTGAATTTAAAAAATATCTTCAGATAAAAATATAAACAGAAAATACCAAAGTTTATGGAATGCAGTCAAAGCATTGTTAAAACAAAAGTTAACAGTGATAAAAGCATATATCTGAAAAAGAAGAAAGGTCATTTCATAATATATACATATATCAAACCACTATGTTGCATACTCAGTAAAAGGTTATATTGATTATATCTCAATAAAAATAAGAGCTCAAAAAACCAAACTAATTTTAAACCTTAAGGAAGAATAAAATTAGCAGAAAGCTAGCAGAAAGAGGAAAACAATAAAGATTAGAGTAGAAAGGAATACAGAAAAATGAAGCAAACAAAAAAATCAGCAAAATAAAAAGTTGTTTATCCAAAAGATAAAACTGATAAAAAGCTAGATTAATTTAGGAAAAAGAAAAGACTGAAATAATTAAAATCAAAAATGAAAGAAAATTCATTATAATACATGACACAGAAATAAAAAGGATCAAAAAATATTACTATGCTCAATTATATACCAAAAAATGAAGCAAACTAGAAAAAAATAAGGATAACTTTCTATAAGCATGCAACCTACTATCACTGAATTAATTAAGAAAAAGCATGAATTGACCAGCAACAAATTAGGAGACTGAATCAGTAATCAAAAACATCCCAACACTAAAGCCCAATACCACAGCTTCACTGATAAGTTCTACTTAATATTGAAAGAAACATTAATATCAATCTTTCTTAAAATGTTCCAGAATACGGAAGAGAGAATTTGTCCAAACTCCTTTACTGAAGCCAGCATTCAGTTCTGTTCAGTTCAGTTCACTCAGTCGTGTCCAACTCTTTGCGACCCCATGAATCGCAGCATGCCAGACCTCCCTATCCATCACCAACTCCCAGAGTTCACTCAGACTCACGTCCATCGAGTCAGTGATGCCATCCAGCCGTCTCATCCTCTGTTGTCCCCTTCTCCTCCTGCCCCCAATCCTTCCCAGCATCAAAGTCTTTTCCAATGAGTCAACTCTTCACATGAGGTGGCCAAAGTACTGGAGTTTCAGCTTGAGCATCATTTCTTCCAAAGAAAGCCCAGGGCTGGTTGGATCTTCTTGCAGTCCAAGGGATTCTCAAGAGTCTTCTCCAACACCACAGTTCAAAAGCATCAATTATTTCACACTTAGCTTTTTTCACAGTCCAACTCTCACATCCATACATGACAACTGGAAAAACCATAGCCTTGACTAGACGGACCTTTGTTGGCAAAGTAATGTCTCTGCTTTTCAATATGCTATCTAAGTTGGTCATAACTGTCCTTCCAAAGAGTAAGTGTCTTTTAATTTCATGGCTGCAGTCACCATCTGCAGTGATTTTGGAGCCCCCCAAAATAAAGTCTGACACTGTTTCCACTGCTTTCCCATCTATTTCCCATGAAGTGATGGGACCAGATGTTAGGATCTTCACTTTCTGAATGTTGAGCTTTAGGCCAACTTTTTCACTCTCCACTTTCACTTTCATCAAGAGGCTTTGTAGTTCCTCTTCACTTTCTGTCATAAGGGTGGTGTCATCTGCATATCTGAGTTTATTGATATTTCTCCCGGCAATCTTGATTCCACCTTGTGCTTCTTCCAGCCCAGTGTTTCTCATGATGTACTCTGCATATAAGTTAAATGAGCAGGGTGACAATATACAGCCTTGATGTATGTTCTCCTTTTGCTATTTGGAACCAGTCTGTTGTTTCATGTCCAGTTCTAAATGTTGCTTCCTGACCTGCATACAGATTTCTCAAGACAGCATTACCATGATACCAAAGCCAGATGAATACACTGCAAGAAACTGAAACAGCAAAAGAAAAACTACAAACTAATAAACTTGGTATGGATGTGAGAGTTGACTATAAAGAAAGCTGAGGACTGAAGAATTAATGCTTTTGAACTGTGGCATTGGAGAAGACTCTTGAGAGTCCTTTGGACTGCAAGGAGATCCAACCTGTCCATCCTAAAGGAAATCAGTCCTGGGTGTTCATTGGAAGCACTGATGCTGAAGCTGAAACTCCAAAACTTTGACCACCTGATGTGAAGTACTGACTTATTTGAAAACACCCTGATGCTGGGAAATAGTGAAGGCGGGAGAAGGGGATGACAGAGGATGAGATGGTTGGATGGCATCACTGACTCAATGGACAAGAGTTTGAGTAAACTCTGGGAGTTGGTGATGAACAGGGAGACCTGGCATGCTACAGCCCATGGGGTCACAAAGAGTCAGACACAACTGAGTAACTGAACTGAATTGAACTGAATAAACTTGATAAACTTCAGTGAAAAAATATCAATAAAATACTAGCTAAACCAAATTCAAAAGCACATCATGACTAAATAGGATTATACCCAAAATGCAAGGAATATTTAACATATATAAAAAAATACAACCTGATCATCTCAAAAAATGCAGAAATAAAAAAAAAATTTGACAATTCAGCATCCATTCATGACAGAAACTCTCAACAAATTGTTAGAGAATAAAACTGCCTTTAAAACTGCTTCCGCACAATAAAGGTTATATTTAAAAATCCCACAGCAAACATCGTGATACACTGAGAGATACTACAACTTTTTCTTCCACAATCTCGTACAAGGCAAGAATGCTACTCTTGCCATTTCTGTTTAACACAACATGCTTTAGCCAGAACAAGAAGATAAGAAAAATAAATAAACTTCATCCAAGTAAAAGTAGTACCTTTGTTTGCAGATGACATCATCATATATGCAGAAAACCCTAAGGACAAAGGAAAAAAAAAACTGTTAGAACTAATAGAGTAATTCAGTAGTTTTGTAATATATTAATACAAGGTCAATATACAAAAAAGTTACTTTTATATATACAAACATCCATCCAATAAGAAAATTAAGAATATAACCCCTCTGACAATGGCAACATAAATAATAAAATGCTTAAAGATAAATATAACCAAAGAAGTAAAAGACTTGTACATTAAATATGATAAAATAACAATGCAAGAAGTTAAAGAAGACAAATAAACAGATATTCTTTGCACATATATTAGAAGACTTAATATTGTTAAAAGTACATACTTCATGAAGTGATCTACAAATTTAATGCATTTGCTATCAAAATTCTAGTTACATTTTTTACAGAAATAGAAGAAAACAAAGCTGAAATTCATATGGAACCACAAAAGATACTGAGTAACCAAGCAGTTTTGAGGAAGAAGAACAAAGGTAGAGGCAGACATCACACCTTTTAATTTCAAAACATATTGCAGAGTTATAGTAATCAAGAGTATGATACCAGAAATAACATTTTGTTGTTTGGAAGTGGCACCCAAATTATGGGTGAAAAAGCAAAACTAGATGACTTGGACTGCACCACCTACACTAAGCAGTCAACATCATAAAAGGTAACAAATGGGAAAGGAGAAAATATTTTGCAAATGGTATATCTCATGAGGGGGTTACTATCAAAACTATATAAAGATTTCATGCAATTCAATGGAAGGAAAACAAATAACCTAACTACAAAATGGGTACAGAATCCAAGCACACATATTTTGAAAGAAGACATTATTGATGACCAATAGGTGTATTTAAAAAAAAATTTAAGAACCTCAACATCACTAGTGATTTGGAAAATGCAAATCAAAACTAAAATAAGATATCATCTCACACCTGTTAGAATATTTATGATAAAAAGACAAGAGGTAGCAAAACCCGGAGAGTGTATCAAGAAAAGGTAACCATTGTGCACTGTGGCTGGGAAGGTAAGTTGGTACAAAAGGTGCCTCAAAAATATTAAAAATAAAACTATTATATGATCCAGCAATCTCCCTTCTGATCATCGTTCAGTCACTAAGTTGTGTCCAATTCTGTGCCACCATGAACTGCAGCATGCCAGGCTTCCGTTTCCCTCACCATCTCCCAGAGTATGCTCAAGCTCCTGTCCGTTGTGTTGGTGATGAATCCAACCATCTCATCTTCTGTCTCCCTTTTCTCTTCCTGCCCTCAATTTTTCCCAGCAACAAAGTATTTTCCAATGAGTTGGCTCTTTGTATCAGGTAGCCAAAGTGTTAGAGCTTCAGCAGCAGTCCTTTCAATGAATATTCAGTGTTGATTTCCTTTAGGATTGATCTCTTTGCTGCCCGAGGGACTCTCAAGAGTCTTCTCCAGCACCACAGTTCAAAAGCATCAATTCTTTTATGCTCAGTTTTCCTTATTGTCCAACTCTCACATCCATACATGACTACTGGAAAAGCCACAGTTTTAACTATAGAGATCTTTGTCAACAAAACGATGTCTCTACTTTTTAATATGCTGTCTAGGTTTGTCATACCTTTCCTTCCAAGGAGCAAGCATCTTTTAATTTCACAGCTGCAGAGTAACTGCTTACTTCACAAAGAACATGTGTTCACAAATCTATAATCAGATAATTTCTTGTAACCGTGAGTGACTGACTTGCTGATGGTTGCCAGGTACACAGACAATGGCATAGAGATTCCATGAAGATAGCAGTTGACAGCATAACTGCATTTCTCAAGGGCGGGGTACCCCTTCACATTGCCTCCTCCCCTGTCCACATCTCCTAATCTCTGTAGGCCAGCCTTGCACAGACTCACTAACTCAACCCCCATGTTGATGCAAATGTGACTCGTTGAGTAAAAGTAGCTCCTGTGGATGTACCAAACCACTCACTTCTGGGGATATGCCCAAAAGAAATATCAGTATCTCTAAGAGATATCATTATTGGTGATATTATTATCACCAATATTCCCATGCCATTCTAGGGTTCCTAACAGTAACTAAAATATAGAAACAATGTAATGTCCATCAGCAGATATACAATGGAATACTACTCAATTTGTAGAAAAAAAAAGTCCTGCCACTTGTGACAACATGGATAAGTCTAGTGAACATTACGTTCAGTAACATCAGACAGGGACAGAAAGACAAATAAACTGCATGAACTCATTTATTTGTGGAATCTAAAATTTTAATTGACAGAAACTGAGAGTAGAATTGTAGTTGCCAGGGGTTGGGGGTTAGAACATGAGGAGACATTAGTCAAAGGCTACAAAGTTGTATGAGATTAATAAGTCATGGAGATCTAATATGCAGCATGGTTGTTACACCTCATAATATTGTACCTCACACTTGACATTTTCTAAGAAGCTAGATCTTAAATGGTCTTATTATAAAACTAAACTATATAAGGGAATGGGTATGTTAATTAGCTTGATTGTTTTAATAATTACACAATATGTTAAGTGTTAGCTGCTCAGTCATATTTGACTCTTTGAAACTCCATGGACTGTAGGCCATGCTCACCAGGCCCCTCTACCCTTAATTCTCCAGGCAAGTATACTGGATGGATAACTATACCCTTCTCCAGGGGATCTTTCTGAGCCAGGGCTTAAACCTGGGTCTCCTGCATTACAGGAAGATTCTTTAACATCTGAACCACCAGGAAGCCACACAATATGTATGCACATATCAAAACAACATGTTGTACATTTTAAATATATACAATTTTTATTTGACAAAAATAAATAAAGACCCTAAAAAGGAGTCTTCATTCCAACCACACTACTAGTGCTACATTACCAACATTTTTTTTAAATGCACAAAAGAGCATCAAATACCAAAATATGTCAGAAATGTTGCTGTTGTTGTTGGGGAAATAAGGTTCACAGATGTGTAAACTGCTTGAAAATACGTACAGTTACTGTCTCACAGTAAAACATATGAACAGAAGGTATTTTAGAGATCATCTGGTCTCATGTCAATGTCATAAAACGTAAAGATAAAAGCAGAACTATACAGGGTACTATTTGACGAGATATATTGTGGATTTAGTTAGACTTCTATTAATTATCACATTTTGGCTGTTAAAGATTTGTGAACTTGGACCATGTTACTTAGATTTACTGTGTTTCAGTTTTCTCACATGTAAAAGATAAATAATGATGTTTTCCTATGTGAGATGCTGTAAGAATAAAACTGGTGGTTTAGATGGTAAGGAATCTTCCTGTCATGAGGGAGACCCAGGTTCAATTCCTGGATCAGGAAGATCTCCTGGAAAGGGAATGGCAACCCACTCCAATATTCTTGCCTGGACAATTCCATGGACAGAGAAGCCTAGCAGGTTACAGTCCATGGGGTTGCAAAGAGTAGGACACGACTGAGCGACTAACACAACAAGAACAAAGTATAATTAAAACACATTTCATATTATGCTATTGAATTTTGAAACATTTTAACAAGCTAAGAGATTGAGTTAATCAAATGAAATTTAGTTTTACATTTTATTTTAATCAGACATCAGACGTAATGAATCAATTCAGGTTCAGCAAATTCTGAGTAAGCGAAATGTGAAATGAAAAGGGCTTTATAATTTTTGTGTATAGATTTTATTTTTTATATAAGATATTGAATTTCAATGCCAGTAAATTATTTGTCCCAGTCTTAAATCTAATAACTGAAGGATCAGACACTGATACTGAATCTTATTAGTCTTTCAAGTATTACATAATATTGAGTTGGCCAAATTCCATATGTGGAAATTGAATGAACTTTTGGCCAACCCAATATATTAAATATATTCCAATATATTGGAACAAAGACAGGCAAAATGCATCGTGGTGAAGATACATGGATATTAAGCAAAGAAAGAACACCAAAAAGTCATGATTTTAGGGTTAACACATTTTCACCTACTGCTTTCGATATACTATGGACATCTATACCCTCTCTTCAAAACAATAGTTACAAAAGAGAAAAAGAAAATTTAGTGGCTCAGACAGTAAAGCGTCTGCCTGCAATGTGGGAGACCTGGGTTCGATCCCTGGGTTGGGAAGATCCTTGGAGAAAGAAATAGCAACCCACTCCAATATTCTTGCTGGGAAATTCCATGGCTTGAGGAGCCATGTGGGCCTCAGTCCAGGGGGGGTCACAAAGAGTCGGACACGACTAAGCGCCTTTGTTTTGCTTTGCTTCACCCTACATAATATTTATACATTTTCAAGGGAGAGTCATGCTTTTCCTGTGTAAATAAGCTGTCAGACAATCTTAAAATGTCTTAAAGGCCCTTTGTTTTGAAGTATAAATACTGACTTTTATACTAAACATAAAAGCAAGTATGACTGAATCATTAATCTGAAAAAAATTCAAAAGAACATTTACTCTATTTCCTGCCTCTAGAAAGAACTTCACTACAACTGTATCTGTGAGATGTTAAATGCCTTCAGAGAAATACTAACTTCCCAAGTATTTTAAAATGTTATTGAACCTATAGAAGACTACACAACACGTATTGTATATGAATCCTAATGTGCCAACGCAAGTGTATAGGAATGCAAACTTTTTTTCTGTAATTTAATCTTTTGTTGTTCAGTCACCCAGTCACTTTGGACTCTTTGCAACCCCATGGACTGTAGCACACCAGGCCTCCCTGTCCCTCACTATCTCCCAAAGTTTGCCCAAGTTCATGTCCATTGTGTCAGTGATGTCATCCAGCCATCTCATACTCTTATGCCTTCTTCTCCTTCTGCCCTCAGCCTTTCCCAGAATCACAATGAGTCAGCTGTTCACATCAGATGACCAAAATACTGGAGTTTCATCTTCAGTATCAGTCTTTCCAATGAGTATTCAGGGTTGATTTCCATTTAGATTGACTAGTTTGATCTTCTTGCTGTTCAAGGGACTCTCAAAAGTCTTTTCCAGCACAACAGTTCCAAGGCATAAATTCTCTGGTGCTCTGCTTTTTTTTACCATCTAGCTTTCACAACCATATGTGACCACTGGGAAGAACAAAGCCTTGACTCTACGGACCTTTGTCTGCCGAGTAATGTCTCTGCTTTTCAACACACTGTCTAGGTTTGTCATAGCTTTCCTGCCAAGAAGCAAATGTCTTCTGGTTTCATGGCGGCAGTCAATATCCGCAGTGGTTTTAGAGCCCAAGAGCTAGAAATCTGTCACTACTTTCAACATTTCCCCTTCTATTTGCTATGAAGTAATGGGGCCAGATGCCATGATCTTAGTTTTTGGTTTTTTAATATTTAATTTTAAGATGACTCTTTCACTATCCTCCTCCACCTTCATCAAGAGGCTCTTTAGTTTCTCTTTGTTTTCTGCCATTAGAGTGGTATCATCTGCATATCTGAGATTGTTTATGTTTCTCCCACCTATTGTGATTCCCGCTTGTAATTCTTCCAGCCCAACATTTCTCATGATGTGTTCAGCATATAGATTAAACAAACAAGGTGCCAGCAGACAGCCCTGTCATACTCCTTTCTCAACTTTGAACCAATCATTTGTTCCAAACAGGGTTCTAACTACTGCTTCTTCACCTGCATACAGGTTTCTCAGGAAACAGGTAAGATGATCTGGTTTTTAAAGAGCTCTCCATCTCTTTAAGAGCTTTCCACAGATTATTATGATCCCCACAGTCAAAGCCTTTGGGATAGGTGATGAAACAGAGGTAGATAATTTTCTGAAATTCCCTAGCTTTCTCTATGATCCAGTGAAAGTTGGCAATTTGATCTCTAGCTCCTCTTCCTTTTCTAAACCCAGCTTGGACATCTGGAAAATTCTTCATTCACATAATGTTGAAGTCTAACATGCATGATTTTAAGCATGACCTTATTAGCATGGGAGATGAGTGCCATTGTCCAATGATTACACAGTCTTTAATACTGTCCTTCTTGAGATTTGGGATGAGGATTGACCTTTTCCAGTCCTGTGGCCATAGCTGGGTCTTCCAGATTTGCTGACATATTGAATGCAACATCTTTATGGTATCATCCTTTAGGGTTTTGAATAGTTCTACTGGAATCCCATCTCATTCACTAACTTTATTAACAGCAGTGCTTCCTAAGGCCCACTTGACTTTGCTCTCTAGAATGTCTGATTCTGGGTGGCTGATCACACCGTCCTAGTAATCTGGCTCACTGGAATATTTTTCATACAGTTCTCTGTATTCTTTTATCTCTTCTTGATCTCTTCAGTGTCTACTAGGTCTCTACCACTTATGTCCTTTATTGGACTCATCTTTGGGCAAAATGTTCCCTTGCTGTCTCCAACTTTCCTGAAAAGATGTCTAGTCTTTCCCTTTCTGAGGAAAACTTTATGTCCAGCCTAAACCAACTGCTATCAGTAACTTTCCCAGAACTGTGACCCTATTAGAGTAAAGGTCTTTGCGGTTGGGATCCTGGGTGACTATTCTGAATAGCAACTGGCTAAGATGCTAATTTTAGTTGGTGGTGGGAAATTTTGTTTCCATGGTTCTATTTTTTCACTCAGCTACTTCACTTTCTGATCCTGCAAGAACAGAGACAACACAGTCATCTTCTAACTGAATTGTCACCTATTCTCAGCCACCGATGCTGAAGTGGATTCTCCCTCGATAGGCATGACTGTATCAGACAGTATTACCAAGACTGAATCTGTTTCCTTACACATCTCAGATAAGCTTTTCTCTAATTTGAGTTGACCCATAGAGAGATTCTTTCCTGGTTTTAAGCTTTCTTTCTGTGTCTGTTTCTGCCTTTCTTTCTCCCTTTCAATCAATCTTTGTCTTTCTATATGTCTCTTTCTCTCTCAGTCTCTCTCCTCAATATTCACATCCACATCAATTGCCAAAGACAACTATACAATTATTTACAACAAAGTAATCGTCTTCAAATTGTGAGTTATTTTTCAGTCTCTATAATGTCAAATTGTTCAACATTGCTCAATCTGTTTGTTTAAATATGACTAGAAACAAAAGTGAGATAAAATTAAAATTCACACACTTGCCTCCCAACTTATAGGACACTGTTACATTTTAGAAATAACTCCTTTATAATTGATGTCAGATGCAAGAATGTATCCACAAATATTTGAAAGGACTAAACTAAGAAAAAACTATAAAGATATTTTTAGCAGCACAGTATAATACAATATACTTATACAAACAATATGATATGTCTTGTTCTAGGCACTTGGTAAGATAAATAAGATCTCACCCAAATAACAGACTATGTTAATTCAGTGGAAAATATGGTTCATAAATATTTGTTGGCCTAAAAGAAGTTTGTATCACCTTGCTATATGCATGTTTAAATGTGCTAGTTATGAAATTGAAGCCCATTTTATCATAAATAATATTTGAGTGCATGTATGTCTGTATGTGTTGGAGAAGGAAAAGGCAACCCACACCAGTATTCTTGTTTGAAAAATCCCATGGATGGAGGAGCCTGGAAGGCTACAGTCCATGGTGTTGCAAAGAGTCAGACATGACTGAACCACTTCTTTTTTTTTTTTTTGGTGTGTGTTGGAAAATGTTATACACCAAATTAACAATAATTTTCCCTGGACGTACTAAAGTCTATTTTATGAATATTTACTAAATAATCTTCATTTTTCCTCATGTTTGAGGCAAATAAAGGTTAATAAAATAAGTTTGACCACATGATGTAAAGAACTGACTCACTGGAAAAGACCCTGATGCTGGGAAAAATTGAAGGCAACAGAAGGGGACAACAGAGGATGAGATGGTTGGATGGCATCACCGATTTTATGGACATGAGTTTGGTAAATTCCATCAGTTGGTGATGGATAGGGAGGCCTGGCGTGCTGCAGTTCATGGGTTTCAAAGAGTTGGACACAACCAAGCAACTGAACTGAAAATAAGTTTGACCTCACAATAAGACACCATTAGCACTTCATCAGAGTCTTTTTTTTTTTCTGATTATTTATTTATTTATTTTTACTTTATTCTACTTTACAATACTCTATTGGTTTTGCCATACATTGACATGAGTCAGCCACAGGTATACACAAGCTCCCAATCCTGAAACCTCCTCCCACCTCTCACCCCATATCATCTCTCTGGATCATCTCTATGCACCAGCCCCAAACATCCTGTATCCTGTATCAAACATAAACTGGCGCTTCATTTCTTACTTGATAGTATACACGTTTCAATGCCATTCTCCCAAATCATCCCACCCTCTCCCTCTCCCTCAGAAGCCAAAATTCCATTCTATACCTCTGTGTCTCTTTTGTTGTCTCACATAGAGGGTCATCATTACTATCTTTCTAAATTCCATATATATGTGTCAGTATACTGTATTGGTGTTTTTCTTTCTGGCTTACTTCACTCTGTATAATTGGCTCCAGTTTCATCCATCTCATTAGAACTGATTCAAATGTATTCTTTTTAATGGCTAAGTAATACTCCATTGTGTATATGCATCACAGCTTTCTTATCCATTCATCTGCTGATGGACATCTAGGTTGTATCCACATCCTGGCTATTATAAACAATGCTGCAATGAACATTGGGGTACATGTGTCTCTTTCAATGCTGGTTTTCTTGGTGTGTATGCCCAGCAGTGGGATTGCTGGGTCATAAGGCAGTTCTATTTGCAATTTTTAAGGAATCTCCACCCTGTTTTCCATAATGGCTGTACTAGTTTGCATTCCCACCAGCAGTGTAAGAGGGTTCCCTTTTCTCCACATCCTCTCCAGCATTTATTGCTTGTAGACTTTTGGATCACAGCCATTCTGACTGGTGTGAAATGGTACCTCATTTTGGTCTTGATTTGCATTTCCTTGATAATGAGTGATGCTGAGCATCTTTTCATGTGTTTGTTAGCCATCCGTATGTCTTCTTTGGAGAAATGCCTATTTAGTTCTTTGGCCCATGTTTTGATTGGATCATTTATTTTTCTGGAGTTGAGCTGCATAAGTTGCTTGTATATTTTTGAGATTAGTTGTTTGTCAGTTGCTTCATTTGCTATTGTTTTCTCCCATTCAGAAGGCTGTCTTTTCACCTTACTTATAGTTTCCTTTGTTGTGCAGAAGCATTTAATTTTAATTAGATCCCATTTGTTTATGTTTGCTTTTATTTCCAGTATTCTGGGAGGTGGATCATAGAGGATCCTGCTGTGATTTATGTCGGAGAGTGTTTTGCCTATGTTCTCCTCTAGGAGTTTTATTGTTTGTGGTCTTACGTTTAGATCTTTGGGGGGGGGGGGGGGTTAGTCCATCTTGAGTTTATTTTTGTGTGTGGTGTTAGAAAGGGGTCTAGTTTCATTCTTCTACAAGTGGTTGACCAGTTTTCCCAGCACCACTTGTTAAAGAGATCGTCTTTACTCCATTGGATATTCTTGCCTCCTTTGTCAAAGATAAGGTGTCCATAGGTGTGTGGATTTATCTCAGGGTTTTCTATTTTGTTCCATTGATCTATATTTCTGTCTTTGTGCCAGTAGCATGCTGTCTTAATGAGTGTGGCTTTGTAGTAGAGCCTGACGTCAGGCAAGTTGATTCCTCCAGTTCCATTTGTCTTTCTCAAGATTGCTTTTGCTATTCGAGGTTTTTTGTATTTCCATACAAATCTTGAGATTATTTGATCTAGTTCTGAGAAAAATACTGCTGGTAGCTTGATGGGAATTGCATTGAATCTGTAGATTGCTTTGGGTAGTATACTCATTTTCACTATATTGACTCTTCCGACCCATGAGCATGGTATATTTCTCCATCTATTAGTGTTCTCTTTGATTTCTTTCATCAGTGTTTTATAGTTTTCGCTATATAGGTCTTTAGTTTCTTTAGGTAGGTATATTCCTAAGTATTTTATTCTTTTTGTTGCAATGGTGAATGGAATTGTTTCCTTAACTTCTTTTTCTACTTTCTCATTATTAGTGTATAGGAATGCAAGGGATTTCTGAGTGTTGATTTTATATCCTGCCACTTTACCATATTCATTGATTAGCTCTGGTAGTTTTTTGGTGGAGTTTTTAGGATTTTCTATGTAGAGGATCATGTCATCTGCAAACAGTGAGAGTTTTACTTCTTCTTTTCCAATTTGGATTCCTTTTATTCCTTTTTCTGCTCTGACGGCTGTAGCCAAAACTTCCAGAACTATGTTGAATAGCAGTGGTGAAAGTGGACACCCTTGTCTTGTTCCTGACTTTAGGGGAAATGCTTTCAGTTTTTCACCATTGAGGATAATATTTGCTCTGGGTTTGTCATATATAGCTTTTATTATGTTGAGGTACACTCATTCTATTCCTGCTTTCTGGAGAGTTTTTATCATAAATGGATGTTGAATTTTGTCAAGGCCTTCTCTGCATCTATCGATATAATCATATGGCTTTTATTTTTCAATTTATTAATGTGGTGAATTACATTAATTGATTTGCGGATATTGAAGAATCCTTGCATCCCTGGGATAAAGCCCACTTGGTCATGGTGTAAGATCTTTTTAATGTGTTGCTGGATTCTGATTGCTAGAATTTTGTTAAGGATTTTTACATCTATGTTCATCAGTGATATTGGGCTGTAGTTTTCTTTTTTTGTGGCATCTTTGTCAGGTTTTGGTATTAGGGTGATGGTGGCCTCATAGAATGAATTTGGAAGTTCATCTTCCTCTGCAATTTTCTGGAAGAGTTTGAGGAGGACAGGTGTTAGCTCTTCTCGAAATTTTTGGTAGAATTCAGCTGTGAAGCCGTCTGGAACTGGGCTTTTGTTTGCTGGAAGATTTCTGATTACAGTTTCAATTTCCATGCTCGTGATGAGTCTGTTAAGATTTTCTATTTCTTCCTGATTCAGTTTTGGAAGGTTGTACTTTTCTAAGAATTTATCCATTTCCTCCATGTTGTCCATTTTATTGGCATATAATTGCTGATAGTAGTCTCTTATGATTCTTTGTGTTTCTGTGTTGTCTGTTGTGATCTCTCCATTTTCATTTCTAATTGTATTGATTTGATTTTTTTTCTCTTTGTTTCTTGATGAGTCTGGCTAATGGTTTGTCAATTTTATTTATCCTTTCAAAGAACCAGCTTTTGGCTTTGTTTATTTTTGCTATGGTCTTTTTTGTTTCTTTTGCATTTATTTCTGCCCTAATTTTTAAGATTTCTTTCCTTCTACTAACCCTGGGGTTGTCTATTTCTTCCTTTTCTAGTTGCTTTAGGTGTAGAGTTAGGTTATTTATTTGTCTCTTTTCTTGTTTCTTGAGGTATGCCTGTATTGCTATGAACCTTCCTCTTAGCACTGCTTTTACAGTGTCCCATAGGTTTTGGGTAGTTGTATTTTCATTCATTTCTATGCATGTTTTGAATTCTTTTTGATTTTTTTCTGTGATTTGTTGGTTATTCAGAAGGGTGTTGTTCAGCCTCCAAATGTTGGAATTTTTAATAGCTTTTCTCCTGTAATTGAGATCTAACCTTAGTGCATTATGGTCACAGAAGATGCTTGGAATGATTTCGATTTTTTTGAATTTATCAAGGTTAGATTTATGGCCCAGGATGTGATCTATCCTGGAAAATGTTCCGTGTGCACTTGAGTAAAAGGTGAAATTCATTGTTTTGGGGTGAAATGTCCTATAGATATCAATTAGGTCTAACTGGTCTATTGTATTATTTAAAGTTTGCATTTCTTTGTTAATTTTCTGTTTAACTGATATGTCCATAGGTGTGAGTGGGGTATTAAAGTCTCCCACTATTATTGTGTTATTATTAATTTCCTCTTTCATGCTTGTTAGCATTTTTCTTACATGTTGCAGTGCTCCTATGTTGGGTGCATATATATTTATAATTGTTATATCTTCTTCTTGGATTGATCCTTTAATCATTATGTAGTGGCCTTATTTGTTTCTTTTCACAGCCTTTGTTTTAAAGTCTATTTTATCGGATATGAGTATTGCTACTCCTGCTTTCTTTTGGTCTTTATTTGCATGGAATATCTTTTTCCAGCCCTTCACTTTCAGTCTGTATGTGTCCATTGTTTTGAGGTAGGTCTCTTGTAGGCAGCATATATAGGGATCTTGTTTTTGTATCCATTCAGCCAGTCTGTGCCTTTTGGTTGGGGTATTCAACCCATTTACATTTAAGGTAATTATTGATAAGTATGATCCTGTTGCCATTTACTTAATTGTTTTGGGTTTGGGTTTATACACTCTTTTTGTGTTTCCTGTCTAAAGTCTATCCTTTAGTATTTGTTGGAGAGCTGGTTTGGTGGTGTTGAATTCTCTCAGCTTTTGCTTGTCTGTAAAGCTTTTGATTTCTGCTTCATATTTGAATGAGATCCTTGCTGGGTACCGTAGTCTGGGCTGTAGGTTATTTTCTTTCATCACTTTATGTCTTGTCATTCCCTCCTGGCCTGAAGAGTTTCTATTGAAAGATCTGCAGCTATTCTTATGGGGATCCCCTTGTGTGTTATTTGTTGTTTTTCCCTTGCTCCTTTTAATATTTGTTCTTTGTGTTTGGTCTTTGTTAATTTGATTAATATATGTCTTGGGGTGTTTCGCCTTGGGTTTATCCTGTTTGGCACTCTCTGGGTTTCTTGGACCTGGGTGATTATTTCCTTCCCCATTTTAGGGAAGTTTTCAACTATTCCTCAAGTATTTTCTCATGGTCTTTCTTTTTGTCCTCTTCTTCTGGGATTCCAATAATTTGAATGTTGGATCGTTTCATATTGTCCTGGAGGTCTCTGAGGTTGTCCTCATTTCTTTTAATTCATTTTTCTTTTTTCCTCACTGATTCATTTATTTCTACCATTCTATCTTCTATTTCACTAATCTTATCTTCTGCCTGTTATTCTACTATTTGTTGCCTCCAGAGTGTTTCTGATCTCATTTATTGCAGTATTCATTATATGTTGACTTTTTTTAAATTTCTTCTAGGTCCTTGTTAAACCTTTCTTGCATCTTCTCAATCCTTGTCTCCAGGCTGTTTATCTGTGATTCCATTTTGATTTCAAGATTTTGGATCATTTTCACTATCAGTATTCGGAATTCTTTCTCAGGTAGATTCCCTATCTCTTCCTCTTTTGTTTGGCTTGGTGGGCATTTCTCCTGTTCCAGGAATACCTGCTGGGTATTCCTCTGTCTCTTCATCTTGGTTATTTTGCTGCATTTGGAGTGGCCTTTCTGTATTCTGGGAATTTGTGGAGTTCTCTTTATTATTGAGCTTCCTCACTGTGTGTGGGGTTGTATCAGTGGCTTGTCAAGGTTACTTGATTAGGGAGGCTTGTGTTGGAGTTCTGGTGGGTGGAGCTGGATTTCTTCTCTCTGGAGTGCTGTGAAGTGTCTAGTAATGGGTTATGAGACGTCAGTGGTTTTGGAGTATTTTTGTGCTGCCTGTATATTGAAGCTCAGGGGTGTGTTCTTGTGTTGCTGGAGAATTTGCATGGCATGTCTTGCTCTGGAACTTGTTGGCCTTTCAGTGGTGCTCGGTTTCAGTGTAGGTAGGGAGGCTTTTGATGAGCTCCTATCAAATAATGGACCCTGTATTCAGGAATTCTCTGATGTTCTCAGGATTTGGACTTAAGCCTCCTGATTCTGGTTTTCAGTTTTATTTTTAAAATAGCCTCAGGACTTCTCCATCTATACAGCACCAATGATAAAACATCTAGGTTAAAGATGAAAGGTTTTTCCACATTGAGGGTCACCAATGGAGGATCACTGAGTTACATGGAGAAGAGAAGAGGGAGTGTGTAGTTAGAGATGACTGGAATGAGATGAGGTGGGATCAAAAGAGGAGATAGCAAGCTAGCCAGTAATCACTTCCTATGTGCACTCCACAGTCTGGACCGCTCAGAGGTGTTCACGGAGTTATACAGGAAAGAGGAGAGGGAAGAAGTAGACAGAGCTGGCCAGGGGGATAAAAGAGGGAGATGAAAAGGAAGGAGACAGATCCGGCCAGTAACCAGTTCCCTGAGTGTTCTCCACCTTCTGGAACACACAGAGATTCAGAGTTGGGTAAAGAGAAGGGGGAGGGGAGGAGACAGACGCCACCTGGTGGAGAAAAACGAGAGTCCAAAGGAGGAGAGAGTGGTTAAGTCAGTAATCTTGCTCTCAGGTAAAATTGGGTACTGAAGATTAGGTTTTTAAATGTACAAAATTGACAACAAATACCAAAATGCAAAGATTAAAAATCTGGAGTAGAGACTGGATTTTAAAAAATACAATATTAAAGAGAAAAAGAAGAAGGGGGAAAAAGCCACCAGAATTATTAAAAGACAACAACATCCACCACAATAAGACTACATGCAGTGTTTGCTTTAAAAATAGATTTTTTTGGAAAAGTAAAAATAGGTTATAAAAATAATAATTAGAGAAATAGAGGACTTAAAATTTAAGAAAGTTTAAAAAAGGAGAAGAAAAAGAAAAGAAGTAAAAATAAAATTAAAAAAATTTTTTTAAAGGAAAAAACATTCACACATCCACATCAACTCAAAAAAAAAGTTGATCATAAAATTAGTAAAGGTATATCTGGCCCTTTCTCTGGTGTTGTGGGCTGTGTGGGGTCACTACCAAGGCAGTTCCCTCTGTTTAACTTCCTCTGTTTGCTGGTCTCTTCAGTGTCTGATTTCTGTCTTGACACAGGGAGGGCGGTGGTGGACTCTATGCTGGGCTTGCCCCTGCTCACGGCACACACCGCTCAGGTTCTATGTTGCTCCGCTGGGTAACCGTCTGAGGCCGGCCCTAGGCTTCATGCACCTCCCTGGCCTAAGCCACCCAGGCTCGGCGTTCAGGAAGCCCTCCGAGGCACAGATTTGGTTGGGCCTGCGTTTGTGCCCTTCCCTGGTCCATGTAGCTAGGGAGTTTGGCGAGTGCAATTGCTGCGACTTATGGCCTTTCCATGCTGCTCCATTTTCTGGAAGTACCACTGGGGCTCCTTCTCAGGCATATGAATACTGTCCAGAACCCCCAGAAGTCTTAGTTAGCAAAGAAACCTGCTTGCAATTTGGTAGGCAATGTTTCTCTTGGGCTGCAAATTCCCCCCTTCCAGCCCTTAAGCCTCTGGCTGCCTGTCACCGGAGTGGGATGGTCTGCAGTCGGCTATTTCCGATCTGTCCTTTGTTCTGTGTGTGGTCCTGGTGGTGTCTTATGTTTGAGCATTTCACGTGGTAGCTACCCCACAGTCTGGTTTGCTAGCCCAAGTTAGTTTACTCTGGTCACGCACAGGCTGCCCAATTCTCGAGAAAAGCCCTGCAGCCTCATCTCCCACGGCCTGATTCTTAGAAAGCACTGCCACTTGAGCCTCCCCCTCCTCCCTGCCCAACCCCCACTTGCTAGTGGCAGATGCAGGCGGCTGCTCTGCTTTCCCGCTGGGGGATTTACTGCTGGGCTCGTAATCTGTTGGTTTTAATTATTTATTTATTTTTCCTTCCTGTTATGTTGCCCTCTGTGCTTCCAAGGCTCGCCACAGACTAGGCTGTGAGAATGTTTCCTGGTGCTTGGAAACCTCTCTTTTTAAGAGTCTCTTCCCGGGATGGGATTCCCTTCCCAGGACGGAGCTCCCTCCCTACCTCCTTTGTCTCTTTTTCGTCTTTTATATTTTTTCCTACCTGTTTTTGAAGCCAATGATCTGCTTTGCTGGATGCCTGATGTCCTCTGCCAGCATTCAGAAGTTGTTTTGTGGAATTTACTCAGCATTGAAATGTTCTTTTGATGAATTAGTTAGGGAGAATGTGGTCTCCCCGTCCTATTCCTCCACCATCTTTTTCGCCCTGACCCAGAGTCTTATTTCGAAGACACAAAAATCCTACTGAAATACAAAATGTTCTTTACATAAACTGTCTGTTGGTGCTTAAAATCATATTATTTTCTTTTCATTGTTTTCAGCATATAAAATCCCCACTAACCCTCTGGAGTATAATGCTATTAATGAAGAAGGATATAAACTGAGGATATAGGAATCATGATCTGAGTAAACAGACAAGATGTATGGAAATGAGATTCTTTTCCCATTTTTTCTTATGCCTTGCAATGACAAAAATCTTCACTAAAATTTACCTAGGGTCTATTTGTCAGAGAGCATCATAAAATAGGCATGATATCCATACAGATAACATTTCAACTCAATTTAAGTATGAATAATTTATATTTCTAAGCAACTTTAGAAGTGCTTTTCAATTGAAAGTTATGATTCTCAAAAATTGTAAAGGCGAATAAAATACTTCACTGTGCAAATAGCAAAACAATTGATTTCTTTTATATTTGATGAAGACAGTGAGATTGAAAGAGTGGGTGTTCTCTCCTTTTTCTTTTCAAGTTATTTAAATGAAAAATAAAACCAATTCACCCATTTGTCCAAATCTCCACCCCCTGCCTCTGGTGACCACCAATCTGTTTATGTTCTTGGTATCTATGAGTTTATATGTATACTACTTACATATAACCAAATTGGTTCCAAATTGGGAAAGGAGTACATCAAGTATGTATATTGTCTCCCTGATCATTTAGTGTATATGCAGAGTACAGCATGTGAAATGTTGGGCTGGATGAAGCACAAGTTGGAATCAAGATTGCCGGGAGAAATACTAATAACCTCAGATATGCAGATGACACCACCCTTATGGCAGAAAGTGATGAAGTAAAGAGCCTCTTGATGAAACTGAAAGAGGAGAGTGAAAAAGTTGGCTTAAAACTCAACATTCAGAAAACTAAGATCATGGCATCTGGTCCCATCACTTCATGGCAAATAGATGGAGAAACAGTGGAAACAGTGGCAGACTTTATTTTGGGGGCTCCAAAACCACTGCAGATGGTGACTGCAGCCATGAAATTAAAAGATGCTTGATCTGTAGAAGAAAAGCTATGACCAACCTAGACTGAATATTAAAAAGAAGAGACATTACTTTGCTGACAAAAGTCCATCTTAGTCAAAGCTATGGTTTTCTCCAGTAGTTATGTATGGATGTGAGGGTTGGACTATAAAGAAAGCTAAGTGCTCAAGAATTGATGCATTTGAACTGCGATGTTGGAGAAGACTCTTGAGAGTCCCTTGGACTGCAAGGATATCAACAAGTCCATCCTAAAGGAACTCAGTCTTGAATGGTCATTGGAAGATCTGATGTTGAAACTGAAGCCCCAATACTTAGGCCACCTGATGCAAAGAATTGACTTAGTTGAAAAGACCCTGAACTTGGAAAGACTGAAGGCAGGAGGAAAAGGGGATGAAAGAGGATGAGATGGTTGGATGGCATCACCAACTCAATGGATGTGAGTTTGAGCAAGCTCCCGGAGTTGATGATGGACAGGGAAGCCCAGCATGCTGCTGTCCATAGGGTTGCAAAGTCAGACACGACTGAGCAGCAGAACTGAATTTATTTACATATTAAAATACATATATGTATATTTAGATTCCATTTATTAGACAGGTCATATGGTTTTGTCTTTCTGTTTGACTTACTTCATTCAGTATAATGCACTCCAAGTCCATCCCTGTTTTCATGAATGGCAAGATTTCATTCTAAAAGGAATGAAATGAGTGAATAACATTTCAATGGATTTGTATATTATGTGTGTGTGTGTGTGAAATCTAATGTCTTTATCCATCCATCCATTGATTAACACTGCTTTCACATCTTGACTATTGAAAAGAATGCTGCTCTATATGCAAGACAGCAAAAGAGACACAGATATAAAGAACAAACTTTTGGACTCTTTGGGAGAAGGCAAGGGTGGGATGATTTGAGAGAATAGCATTGAAACATGTATATTATCATATGTGAAATAGATCACTAGTCCAAGTTCGATGCATGAAACAGGGCACTCAGAGCCAGTGCCCTGAGTGGGACAACCCAGAGGGATGGGATGGGGAGGGAGGTGGGACTGTGGTTCGGGATGGGGGACACATGTACACCATGGCTGATTCATATGGCAAAACCACCAAAATATTGTAATTAGCCTCCAATTAAAATAAATAAATTAAAAGAATAATACTGCAAATAACTCAGGGAAGCATATAACTTTTCAGTGATTTTGCTTTCTTTGAATAAATACCCAGAAGTAGAATTTATGAATTATATTGCAGTTCTATTTAAAATTGTTTGAGAGGCCTATATACTGGCTTCCATAGAGGCTGCACCAATTTACATTCCCACCAAGAGTACACAAACGTTTATTTTTCTCTATATCCTCACCAACACTTATTATTTTTAGTGTTTTCCCCTAATATTTTGATCATAGCAAGTCTAATAGGTGTGTGTTGACATCTCACTGTGGTTTCGAATTTATTTTCCTGATGTTTAATGATTGAGAAAATCTTTTCATATACTTATTGGCCATCTTCCTCCTTGCAAGGAAAGCTACAACAAACCTCGACAGCATATTAAGAAGCAGAAACATCAGGTTCCTGACAAAGGCTAGTATAGTCAAAGCTATGGTTTGGCCAGTATCAGGTACAGATGTGAAAGGTGGACCATAAAGAAGGCTGAGCACCAAAGAATTGATGCTTTTGAAATGTAGTTCTGGAGAAGACTCTTGAGAGTCCCCTAGACTGCAAGAAAATCAAACCAGTCAATCCTAAAGGAAAACAACCTTGAATATTCATTGGAAGAACTGATACTGAAGCTAAAGCTTCATACTTTGGCCACCTGATGTGAAGAGCCAACTCACTGGAAAAGACTCTGACGCTGAGAAAGATTGAGGGGTAAAAGAGAAGGGGGCAACAGAGGATGAGATAGGTGGATAGTATCACTGATTCAATAAACATGAGTAAACTCTGGGAGATAGTGAAGGACAGGGAAGGCTCACATACTGCAATCCATATATAATTCAATGATTGATTCTTCAATATCTAGAAGCATATTTGCTATTATCAATTTTTAATTTAACTTTACTTATTTTTAATTAAAGGATAATTGCTTTACAAAATTTTGTTGTTTTCTCTCAGACCTCAACATGATATAGCCATTTTAAGGTTGTTCTTGTGTTGAGGAGCCACATTTGAAGACTATAGTGAGAAAAATATCATTAAGTATTTATTTTTATATATTTTACTTTTTCAAACATTTCCATGAAGTTAGCTAGATTTTACCACTCAGTTCCAAAAAGTGTTCAAGTTGACTGTCTATACACTGCATATCTATATTTGGTATAGCAGCATATCATATCTATAATATATATGGGCACAAATAATCTTTTTCAGAAAATAACAAAATTAGAAATAAAATCAGTGCTAAAATATATTTTAAAAAATAAGTTTTCAAAGTGCCTCATTTATAGAAAGAAATTTAATTTGTAGACTGGAATGTCTGGGCTAAATTTTAACTCTTTGAAATAAAATTTCATATTTCCAGTAATGTTCATACCATAGAAATGAAAAAACATAGTGTTAGAATTGCCTATTTACTATTCTTAATAGCTCCAGAAAAAAAGTCGAAGGAATTAAATAAGGACCCCCAAATATCCTGCTGTTTAAGAAAATGTTTAATTCAAATGATTGACATATAATGGATTAAGATAGACATTGGAAAAGTAATGCATACAGATTTCTCAAGAGACAGGTCAGGTGGTCAGGTAGTCCCATCTTTTTAAGAATTTTCCAATGTTTGCTTTGGAAAATGCTTTGGCATAGTCAATAAAGCAGAAGTAGATGTTTTTCTGAAACTCTCTTGCTTTTTGATGCTCCAACAGATGTCAACAATTTGATCTCTGGTTCCTCTGCCTTTTCTAAATATAAATAAACTGAAAGGTCATAGTTCATGCAATGTTGAAGACTGGCTTAGAGAATTTTGAGCATTACTTTACAAGAGTGCAATTGTGTGGTAGTTTGAGCATTCTTTGGCATTGCCTTTCTTTAGGACTGGAATGAAAACTGACCTTTTCCAGTGCTGTGGACACTGCTGAGTTTTCCAAATCTGCTGGCATATTGAGGGCAGCACTTTCACAGCATCATCTTTTAGGATTTGAAATAGCTCAATTGAGATTCCATCAACTCCACTAGCTTTGTTTGTAGTGATGCTTCCTAAAGGCCATTTGATTTTGCATTCCAGAATGTCTGGCTCTAGGTGAGTAATCATACCATTGTGATCTGGGTCATGAGATCTTTTTTGTTTAGTTCTTGCCACCTCTTCTTAATATCTTCTGCTTCTGTTTAGTTCATGCTATTTCTGTCCTTTATTGTTCCCATCTTTGCATGAAATATTCCCTTGGTATCTCTAATTTTTGAAGTGATCTCTAGTCTTTTCCATTCTATTATTTTCCTCTATTTCTTTGCATTGATAGCTGATGAGGGCTTTCTTATCTCTCCTTGCTATTCTTTGGAACTTTGCATTCAAATAGGCATATCTTTCCTTTTCTCCTTTGCCTTTCACTACTCTTCTAGTCACAGCTATTTGTAAGGCCTCCTCAAACAACCATTTTGTCTTTTTGTATTTCTTTTCCTTGGGGATGGTCTGGATGCCTGCCTCCTTTCTAATATCACAAACCTCTGTCCATAGTTCTTCAGGCACTCTGTCTAACAGATTTAATTCCTTGAATGTATTTGTCACTCACACTGTATAATCATAAGGGGTTTGATTTATGTCATATCTGAATGGTCTAGTGGTTTTTCCTACTTTCGTCAAGTCTGGATTTGACAATAAGGAGTTCATGATCTGAGCCACAGTCAGCTCCCAGTCTTGTTTTTGCTGACTGTGTAGAGCTTCTCCATCTTTGGCTACAAAGAATATAATCAATCTGATTTTGGTGTTGACCATCTGGTGATGTCCATGTGTAGAGTCTTCTCTTCTGTTTTTGGAAGAGGATGTTTGTTATGATAAGTGCATTCTCTTGGCAAAACTCTATTAACTTTTCCCCTGCTTTATTCTGTATTCTGAGGCCAAATTTGCCTGTTACTCCAGGTATTTCTTGATTTCAGTCCCCTATAATGAAAAGGACATCTTTTTGGATGTTAGTTCTAGAAGGTCTTGTAGGTCTTGATAGAACCGTTCAGCTTCTTCAGCATTACTGGTTGGGGCATAGACTTGGATTACTGTAATATTGAATGGTTTGCCTTGGAAATGAACAGAGATCATTCTGTCATTTTTGAGACTGCATCCAGGTACTTCATTTTGGACTCTTTTGTTGACTATGATGGCTACTCCATCTCTTCTAAGAGATTTTTGCCCACAGTTGTAGATATAATGGTCATCTGAGTTAAATTCACCCACTCCAGTCCTTTTTAGTTCACTGATTCTTAAAATGTCTGTGTTCACTTTTGCCATCTCCTCTTTGACCACTTCCAATTTGCCTTGATTCATGGACATAACATTCCAGGTTCCTATGCAATATTGCTCTTTACAGCATCAGACATTACTTCCATCACCAATTGTATCTACAACTGGGTGTTGTTTTTACTTTGGCTCTGTCTCTTCATTCTTTCTGGAGTTTTTTCCTCCACTGATCTCCAGTAACATATTGGGCACCTACCAATCTGGGGAGTGTAACTTTCAGTGACCTCATTTTTTGCCTTTTCATACTGTTCATGGGGTTCTCGAGGCAACAATACTGAAGCGGTTTGCCATTCCCTTTCCTGGTGGATCACATTTTGTCAGAACTTTCCACCATGACCTGTCCATCTTGGGTGGCCCTATGTGGCATGGCTCACAGTCTCAGTGAGTTAGACAAGGCTGTGGTCTATGTGATCAGACTGGTTAGATTTCTGTGATTGTGGTTTTCTTTCTGTCTGCCCTCTGATGGAGAAGGATAGCAGTTATTGAATCTTCCTGATGGGGGAGACTGACTGAGGGGAAACTGGGTCTTGTTCTGATGAGCAGGGCCATGCTCAGTTCAGTTCAGTTTCATTGCTCAGTCGTGTCCCACTCTTTGCGACTCCATGAATCGCAGCATGCCAGGCCTTTCTGTCCATTACCAACTCCCAGAGTTCACTCAAAGTCATGTCTATCAACTTGGTGATGCCATCCAGCCATTTCATTCTTTGTCATCCTCTTTTCCTCCTGCTCCCAATCCCTCTCAGCATCACAGTCTTTTCCAAATGAGTCAACTCTAAGCATGAAGTGGCCAAAGTGCTGGAGTTTCAGCTTTAGCATCATTCCTTCCAAAGAAATCCCAGGGCTGATCTCCTTCAGAATGGACTGTTTCAATCTCCTTGCAGTCCAAGGGACTCTCAAGAGTCATCTCCAACACCACAGTTCAAAAGCATCAATTCTTCGGCTTTTAGCTTTCTTCATAGTTCAACTCTCACATCCATACATGGCCACTGGTAAACCATTGCCTTGACTAGATGGACTTTTGTTGGCAAAGTAATGTCTCTGCTTTTGAATATGCTATCTAGGTTGGCCATAACTCTTCTTCCAAGGAGTAAGCATCTTTTAATTTCATGGCTGCAGTCACCATCTGCAGTGATTTTGGAGCCCCTAAAAATAAAGTCCGACACTGTTTCCACTGTTTCCCTATCTATTTCCCATGAAGTGATGGGACCAGATGCCATGAGCTTAGTTTTCTGAATAATGAGTTTTGAGCCAACTTTTTCACTGTCCTCTTTCACTTTTATCAAGAGGCTTTTTAGTTCCTCTTCACTTTCTGCCATAAGGGTGGTATCATCTGCATATCTGAGGTTATTGATATTTCTCCCAGAAATCTTGATTCCAGCTTGTGCTTCTTCCAGCCCAGCATTTCTCATGATGTACTCTGCATATAAGTTAATAAGCAGGGTGACAGTATACAGCTTTGACATACTCCTTTTCCTATTTGGAACCAGTCTGCTGTTACAAATCCAGTTCTAATTGTTGCTTCCTGACCTGCATAAAGGCTTCTCAAGAGGCAGGTCAGGTGGTCTGGCATTCCCATTTCTTTCAGAATTTTACACAGTTTATTGTGATCCACACAGTCAAAGGCTTTGGCATAGTCAAGAAAGCAAAAATAGATATTTTTCTGGAACTCTTTTGCTTTTTTGATGATCCAGCAGATGTTGGCAATTTGATCTCTAGTTCCTCTGCCTTTTCTAAAACCGGCTTGAACATCTGGAAGTTCATGGTTCACGTATCGCTGAAGCCTGGCTTGGAGAATTTTGAGCATTACTTTACTAGCATGTGAGATGATGCAATTGTGCTGCAGTTTGAGAATTCTTTGGCGTTGCCTTTCTGGGGATTAGAATGAAAACTGACCTTTTCCAGTCCTGTGGCCACTGCTGAGTTCTCCAAATTTGCTGGTATATTGAGGGCAGCACTTTCACAGCATCATCTTTCAGAATTTGAAACAGCTCCACTGGAATTCCATCATCTCCACTAGCTTTGTTCACAGTGATGCTTTCTAAGGCCCACTTGACTTCACATTCCAGGATGTCTGGCTCTAGGTGAGTGATCACACCATCGTGATTATCTTAGGCATGAAGATTTTTTTTGTACAGTTCTTCTGTGTATTCTTGCCACCTCTTCCTAATATCTTCTGCTTCTGTTAGGTCCATACCATTTCTGTCCTTTATCGAGCCCATCTTTGCATGAAATATTCCCTTGGTAGCTCTAATTTTCTTGAAAAGATCTCTAGTCTTTCCCATTCTGTTGTTTTCCTCTATTTCTTTCCATTGATCACTAAGGAAGACTTTCTTATCTCTTCTTGTTATTCTTTGGAACAATTGAAGAAAGTAGGGAAACCACTAGACCATTCAGGTATGACCTAAATCAAATCACTTATGATTATACAGTGGAAGTGAGGAATAGCTTTAAGTGACTAGATCTGATGGATAGAGTGCCTGATGCACTACGAACTGAGGTTTGTGACATTTTACAGGAGACAGAGATCAAGACCATCCCCACGGAAAAGAAATGCAAAAAGCAAAATGGCTGTCTGGGGAGGGCTTACAAATAGCTGTGAAAAGAAGAGAAGTGAAAAACAAAGAAGAAAAGGAAAGGGCCATGTTCAGTAAGTCTCTAATCTGATTTTCTGTAGATGTGTGTGGCTATGTTACCCCCTGTTATCTACCTGAAGCCAAATGATGGTGGACATATGAAGACAATGGCAACCTTCTTCAAAAGGTCCCATGCATGCACTGTTACACTCAGGGCCCGTAGCCCTGCAGCTGGCCAACACTGACCCACGACTCTGCCAGAGATTCCTGGACTCTTACAGGCAAGTCTGGGTCAGTCTCCTGTGGGGTCACTGTTTGTTTTTCTTGGGTCCTGGTGCACAAAGGTTCTGTTTGTGCCTGCCAAGAATTTGTTTCCCCAGTCCTGTGTAAGTTCTGGCAGCTCTATAGTGCCAGACCTCCAGTTAATGTTGACCTCCTCCAAGAGGGCTTATGCCATACCCAGGTCTGCTGCACCCAGAGCCCCTTCCTCTGCAGCAGTCCACTGCTGACCTGTACTTTCACAGGAGACACTCAAATACAGTTCTGGCTCAGTCTCTGTGAGGTCTCTGGGTCCTGGTATGCACAAGGCTTATTTGAGCCCTCTGAGTGTTTCTGATGTGATGGGGTTTGATTTTAAACACTATTTCACCCCTCCTACCATCTTGCTGGGGCTTCTCCTTTGCTCTTGAACATGGGGTATCTTCCCAAAGTCACTCCAACACTGTGCAGCCTCCACTCCAGTACCTACCATCTTGCTGGGGCTTCTCTGCCCTTGGATGTGTAGTATCTCCTCAGAGCCTCTCCAGCAGCTCTGCACAGCCTCCATGCAGCCACCACTCCAGAGACTACCCCAATCCCAGGCAGCAAAAATTCTCCCAACATTTAGTGACCCCCTCTGTTCTGTCTCTGATTCTACTTCTGCAAGTGGAACTTCTCAGTAAATTAAAATTCCCTTCTCACACCCCTGCTGACTACATGCTACAACCAGCTCTATCCACCTGCTTCTTGTTGGCATGATTTTACTAAGGATAATTTAAATTTTTAATAACATCTTTGACAAATAAGATCTAAACAAACTGACCCTCTAAGACCTCTCTCTTCCAAACCCCCTCCTCATTCCTGCTAAGCCCTTCCCTTCCCATCCCAACAACTCAGTTCCTTATAATCATTGAAATCTTAGACCCTTTACACACATAGGGGCTCTCAAAGGACTCAGACCAACTACTTGAAGCTGAAAAGGAAAAAAGGCTGATTGGAAACAGCCTTAATCTGTCCACTCAGATGGCTTTGGAGACATTCCGATGCCACTCTGCTTCCTCATGTACTTAAAATGTAGTCCACAACCTCCTTAAGATTTCATAACAGGACAAAACAAAATCTTAAAAGCCTTTCCCACATATTAGTTTAAAGATTTTAGTCCTAATTGAGTAAGTTTTTCTCAACTTCTGTTGTCAGCAACATGAAACAATTCAGAAAGAAATTTAAAGTAGAGATAAACTAGTGAGTTGTGGGTTACTGTGTTGACTGATTAATGGCTAAAATTTTTAAATAGAAAATTATAAGATTGCCTTTCCTGGTAGTCTGGTGGTTAAGAGTCCACTTTACAATGCAAGGGAAGGCAGTTTCCTCTCTGGTCCAGGAAGATCCCACATGCTGTTAGGCAGCTAAACCCACGTGCCATAACTACTGAGCCAGCACTCAAGAACCAGTGAGCTGCAGCTGCTGAAGGCGATGCACCCTTAAGCCCATGCTTCACAACAAGGGAGGGCACTGCAGTGAGAAGTCTGCATGCAACAACTAGAGAGAAACCCCTGCTCTCCACAGCTAGAGAAAGCCCGCACACAGCAAGAAATCGCCAGTGCAGCCAAAAGTGAAGTGAAGTGAAGTCGCTCAGGCATGTCTGACACTTTGCGACCCCGTGGACCATAGCCTGCCAGGCTCCTCTGTCTATAGGATTCTCCAGGCAAGAATACTGGAGTGGGTTACCATTTCCTTCTCCAGGGGATCTTCCTGACCCAGGGACTGAACCCAGGTCTCCCACATTGGAGACAGACGTTTTCACATAAAATTTCTTTAATAACACTGATGTCTACTCACAACTATCTGTATGTTTATGCAAGTAAGTTGTAAAATGTGATCTTTTTCTACCTCTGCATTATATTAACAAATCAATTTATAAAATTTTTAAAGAAGTTCTATTCAGATTGGCATAGAGATAAATGAGCAGTTATACAAATTGAATATTTTTAAACCACTCAGAAAAAAATAGGAAATAATACAATTTTTTTTTAAGTTCATGAGATGGACAAATTTTTGTCCACATTAAGTAAAATATGAGAAGAAGGTTTTTTTTTTTAATATATACTTGAGCTTATTAATTAAAGTTAAAATAATTAACAAGGAGATAACAAGATAATGGCTAGCTTTGTATAGTGTTGTAGTGTGTGTGCTCAGTTGTGTCCAACTCTATGCAACCCTGTGGACTGTAGCCCACCAGGCTCCTCTGTCCATGGAATTTTTCAGGCTAGAATAATGGAGTGTGTTGTTATCTCCCTCTCTGTTGTTACTGTAGTATGCTTGCCTAAAAGCAGTTTTCAAAATCTCTTTGGTATCTTTAAACCTAGAGTTTTAAACATCAAAAATTGCACTGAGGAAATTGTGAATATCTCTAAGAAGTGTGAGGTGATATAGCTATAAAATTTGCTAGCCTACATATCCAAAATCTTGGTATATGACAAACAATTCACACTCATTTTTCTAATTCCCATGTTTATTTGGAAGAGAAAAATCATTAGTGGTTGAAAATCAACATCAATATATATAAAAGAAATTATTAGAAATCATAAAAATTAAGAGAAACCACTTTGCATGAAAACTATACAAGGTACATAGCAGACATTTTGACAAGCCAAACAAAAAGAGTAACTTTATTCTAAGGTAGAATGGCTAATTGTTCTTAGAGAGAATAAACATTAGGAAGAAAAAGCTAATTTGATATTAAAAAGTTGTAAAAGTTTTACATAGAAGACATCTAATGTAGTCAAGTTGGCTAAAATTTAAATTAATTAATTTAAAAGTTTTCAGAAGTGAGACAATGTCAAATTGTACTTCTTCAAATCTAGAAAAACAAAGTTTTCCTGAATTATTGGTCAGCTCTTAATCAGAGATGCTAAAAAGTATTTTCTTTATCTTTTGAGTAATGTACCTGCTGCTGCTGCTAAGTCGCTTCAGTTGTGTCTGACTGTGTGCGGTCCGGTAGACGGCAGCCCACCAGATTCCCCTGTCCCTGGGATACTCCAGGCAAGAACACTGGAGTGGGTTGCCATTTCCTTCTCCAATGCGTGAAAGTGAAATCGCTCACTCATATCCAACTCTTCACGACCCCATGGACTGCAGCCTACCTGGCTCCTCCGCCCATGGGATTTTCCAGGCAAGAGTACTGAAGTGGGTTGCCATTGCCTCATCCAGGGTAATCTACCTAGGTAACCATGATTCTGTGTTTTATAAAAATAGTTTATTTTGCTTTCTGTTGACCTCTATCATGTTCTTGATTATTTCAGAAAACCTAAATATTGTTGCTCTGTAATCTGTAACCATGGTGTTGGAAAAGATTCTTGAGGGTCCCTTGGACTGCGAAGAGATCCAACCAGTCCATCCTAGAGGAAATCAGCACTGAATATTCATTGGAAGGACTGATGCTGAAGCTGAAACTCCAATACTTTGGCCACCTGATGTAAAGAACTAACTTATTGGAAAAGACCCTGATGCTGGGAATGATTGAAGGTGGGAGGAGAAGGGGACAACAGAAGGGTATGACAGAGTTTGGATGGCATCACTGACTTGATGGACATGAGTTTGAGCAAGATCTGGGAGTTGGTGATGAACAAGGAGGCCTGGCGTGCTGTGGTCCATTGGGTCACAAAGACTAGGACACGACTCAGTGACAAAACTGAACTAAATCTGCAGACCTCCCTAATCAAGTGTTCAAATATTTTTATATTTTTCACAATTCTGCTTTTCCCTTCCCCAAATCAAATCCAAAATAGAATCTTCTTGCCTTCAAACTGAAATTTACCAGAGAGCTCCTTGAAAACCTTAAGGATTTGTTCTTTCATCTTGTAAATCTCTTTTACAATGTTAATGTTTATTAGGTTTATCTGATATATTAAATCAAGGCTGTATATTGTCACCCTGCTTATTTAACTTATATGCAGAGTACATCATGAGAAATGCTGGACTAGAAGAAACACAAGCTGGAATCAAGACTGCCAGGAGAAATATCAATAACTTCAGATATGCAGATGACACCACCCTTATGGCAGACAGTGAAGAGGAGCTAAAAAACCTCTTGATGAAAGTGAAAGAGGAGAGTGGGAAAGTTGGCTTAAAGCTCAACATTCAGAAAATGAAGATTATGGCATCAGGTCCCATCACTTCATGGGAAATAGACAGGAAACAGTGGAAACAGTGTCAGACTTTATTTTTGGGCTCCAAAATCACTGCAGATGGTGACTGCAGTCATGAAATTAAAAGACACTTACTCCTTGGGAGAAAAGTTAAGACCAACCTAGATAGTATATTCAAAAGCAGAGACATTACTTTGCTGACTAAGGTCTGTCTAGTCAAGGCTATGGTTTTTCCTGTGGTCATGTATGGATGTGAGAGTTGGACTTTGAAGAAGGCTGACTGCCGAAGAATTGATGCTTTTGAAGTGTGGTGTTGGAGAAGACTCTTGAGAGTCTCTTGGACTGCAAAGAGATCCAACCAGTCCATTCTGAAGGAGATCAGCCCTGGGATTTCTTTGGAAGGAGTGATGCTAAAGCTGAAACTCCAGTACTTTGGCCACCTCATGCAAAGAGTTGACTCACTGGAAAAGACTGTGATGCTGGGAGGGATTGGGGGCAGGAGGAGAAGGGGATGACAGAGGATGAGATGGCTGGATGGCATCCCTGACTCGATGGACATGAGTCTGAATGAACTCCGGGAGATGGTGATGGACAGGGAGGCCTGGCGTGCTGCGATTCATGGGGTCACAAAGAGTAGGATACGATTGAGTGACTGAACTGAACTGAACGTATATATTAAATTGCATGAAAAGAGTTGTCAAATAAGAAAGAGATACTTAACTTTCCCTACGTTTATATTGATAAAAATTATTAATGTAAGTTTTTGCTTGGTTTCCCAGACTTCAGAGGCTTTCAAATGTCTAAACTGATATTTCATTTTAAATGTTCCAGCAAACAAACTTAAAAAAGACCTACATGGTCAATTACCACTAGTGCTGCACTTCAGTAAATACAGGCCGAAACTAATGAGATAAGATTTACTTTCAAACAAGAGTAACTTGACATTGGCTATTTTTAATCAAAATGAGGGTGAACATAGAATTCTATGTTTCAGTGGAAACCTATAGCACACCCTTATATTTTCCTCAACTATTGTTCTACAAACTGATATTCTCAATTATTTCTCTCACCCTTCTGGCTCAGTGTCACTGGGAGCTAAGATGGTCAATAACCACATGAAAAGATGCTCGATATCACTAATTATTAGAGATAATAAAACTGCAAATAGGTACCACTTCACACCAGTCATTATAACCACCATTAAAAAGTCCACAAATAGCAAATGCTGAAGGGGATGTGGGGAAAAAAGGAACTCTCTTATACTGTTGATGAGAAAGTTAATTGGTACAGCTACTGTAGAAAACAGTATGAAAATTCCTTCAAAAACTTAAAATAGAGTTACCATGTGATCCAGGAATCCCAGAGAAAACTGTAATTTAAAAGATACATGCAACCCTATGTTGATTGAAACACTGTTACAAAAGACAAAACATGGAAGAGACATAAATGTCCCAGGACAATGAATGAATAATAAAGATGTGGTGTATATATACATACATATTATACAATGAAATACTACCCAACCATAAAGGAGAATAAAATAATACCATAGCAGCCAGATGGATAGACCTAGAGATGATCACATTAAGTGCAGTAAGTCAGATAAAGACAAATATCATATAAGATCATTTATCAGATAAAGACAACTATCATATAAGATCATTTATATGTGATATCTAAAATATGACACAAGTGAATTTATGAAACAGAAACATAGTCACAGACATAGAAAACATACTTATGGTTACCAAACTGGATAGCTGGCAGAGGCAGGGGAAAGAGCAATTATGAGTTTGGGACTAAAAAGTACACACTGCTATATATAAAATAGGTAAACAAGTACCTACTGTGTAATATCTTATAATAACCCACAAGGGAAAAGAATTGAAAAACAGTATATCGATACACACACACACAAACACACACACACACACACACACACACACACACATATATCACTTTGCTGTATGCCAGAAACTAACACACACTGTAGATTAACTATAACTTAATAAGAAAAAAATATAGTTGTAATCTGGAAATAATTAACTGTTCTTATATTATCACTTGCTCAAAAATTGGTAAATATTAAATATTTTAGCCTGATCTACCTTTTTTTTTCCCCTTATGGAATTTTATTTTTGCTTTTTATATTGGTTAGTATGGATTTCATGTAAACCATCTAAATTAATATAAACTTGACAAACTTGAATGCCAGTAACTATGATTTGTGATTTTTAAAATTATATTCTGATCATTGCTATTGGCTCATGAAAATCTTCAAGCAGAAAATAAGATTATTGATGGACAGTCTATTTCAGTGGCTGGTGAAAAGACAGCTTGAATATAGTAGGTTATTTCTTATAATACCCAAACATTATAAAAGAATATAGTTTACCTTAAAGTGCTCAATGATATACTCATGAAAGTGAAAGTGCTATTTGCTAAGTGGTGTCTGACTCTTTGAGATTCCATGGACTGTAATCTGTGTCCATGAAATTCTCCAGGCCAAAATACTGGAGTGGGTAGCCATTCCCTCCTCCCAGGGATCTTTCTGATCTAGGGATGAAACCCAGGTCTTCTGCTTTGAGGGCAGATTCTTTACCATCTGAGCCACCATAATACATTGTAAAAAATGTGTGTGTGTGTGTGTGTGTGTGTGTGTGTTTTAAGAAGTGACTTAATTTAAACTCAAATGAAAGTATAAAATAAGAGTTGTAGACAATAAAAACTTCTATCTTATAAACTGTTTGACGTATTTTACTTTGCAATTACTCACCCATGGGAAAAATTCTCTATAATACTCTATCTATCTCTAAACTAAGAAAGAAGCAGTTGGATAGCAAATTAGTTGTTCTGTCGCAATATGGTCTGAGCAATCATGTAAACAAAGAAATCTAATCAAAGGCAATTTCTCATGAAACAAAGACAGCAGCTAATTGAGAGCATCTGAGGCTAAAATAAGATTAACTTCAAAATGAAAGCCCTACAGCTTCTTGTAGCAAAGCTGTTGGAGTAATAACAAAGCTTATGGCAGTTTAGAAGCAGAGATGTTAATAGAAATACAATTCCCAACACTGGCAAAATATTTGTACAAACTCCATAATCAACATTCTCTAAAAAAGGACTTGATAGCACGTAAGAAAATGATGAACCTGGATCCCTCAGGGTCCCGAAGAGAAGAACGTATTACAAGCAAATCCACCATAGAGGGAGCCTTCCATGGTGGGCATGGGGTGCCCTGCTCAACAGCTGTTTGTGCCTCAAGAGCAAAAGCAGGATGTGCTGTGCTCTCCACACCTCCTCTTCTTCAGTGGAGGCAAGAAACAGTAGCAGAAGGAGATTGTGAAGCAAGAGGAGCTCCAGGGAAGAAGACAACCTTAATGTGTAAAAGATTAAAAAGGCTTCTTCTGAGTCAAAGGGCAAGATGCAGAGAACAATGGCTACACAGTTTGCTGAGTAAAGACTACACATTAAATTGTTTCCCAGAGACATACTTAAGCGGGTAAAAATAGAAAAATGGCTCTAACATCTAATTCCATCAGGAGGGACAAAAGTAAGTGCCACTTTCACCACATAGCACAGAGAGACAAAGAAAAGATTTTAAAGTAGCGAAAATAGATGCCTACTGCAAGGAGATCCAACCAGTCCATTCTGAAGGAGATCAGCCCTGGGATTTCTTTGGAAGGAATGATGCTAAAGCTGAAACTTCAGTACTTTGGCCACCTCATGCGAAGAGTTGACTCACTGGAAAAGACTCTGATGCCTGGAGGGATTGGGGACAGGAGGAGAAGGGGACGACAGAGGATGAGATGGCTGGATGGCATCACGGACTCGATGGACGTGAGTCTGAGTGCACTCCGAGAGATGGTGATGAACAGGGCGGCCTGGCGTGCTGCAATTCATGGGATCGCAGAGAGTCGGACACGACTGAGCGACTGAACTGAACTAAACCAAAATAGGACAAAGGCCAACAGGACCGAGTCTCAGAACATTTTATTTCACTTGGTGTAAAACATGATATGCTATATCAACTCTGCTTTTAAGGAAATACACATTTAACACATATAAATATGTATAATAAAAAATACAGAGATTGCTATTGCCCATGGAATTCTGTTCAGTACTGTGTGGCAGCCTTGATAGGAGGGGAGTGTGGGGAAGAAAACATGCATATGGCTGAGTTCCTTAGTCATTCATCTGAAGCTATATACCCCAATACAATATGAAAAGTTTAAAATTAAACAAAATATATACAATGATTGTATTAATGTTCAAGAAACTTCGTGACATTAAAACACAAATGTCCTTTAATGACTGATGCTTTAAACTCTACTACTCTTCTCACTGATATCTAATTTATTAGTTTAGTCCATTATTCATAAAGACGCAAAGAAAGTGAAAGTGAAATGTGAGTTTGCTCAGTTGTGTCCGACTCTTTGCAACCCCATGGACTGTAGCTTGCCAGCCTCCTCCATGGGATTTTCCAGGCAAGAATATTGGAGTGGGTTGCCATTTCTTCTGCAGGGTTTCTTCCCCACCCAGGTATCAAACCCATATCTCCTGCATTGGCATGTGGGTTCTTTACAACTGTGTTACCTGGGAAACCCCAAGATAAGTTTTATTTATTTCATACATCAATGTTGCTATCAGATTATGGACACTACTTAAGCCTATCTGAGTTTTTCCTATGTCTCCAGATAGGAAAGGAAAGAGGGATGGTGAAGGCATGGGAGGCTGGAAGGTGCAGGCAGCTACTTCCAAGGTGGCCTATCAGAGAACTAAGTATAACTAAGGGACATGGGGGCTGGCAGAAGAAATTGTGGTTGTAAGTTTGCACTCCAGCTCTGCTCATAAGCTTTCCTTCAAGTCCCAGACAGAAAGCTCTTAGAATTAGAGGCACTCATATGCCCAATCCAAGGTTTTCATTAAAATGTAATACTGCATATAGCAATTCAATAGGTCATCTGAGCTAAAGAAAGGCCCAGTGCTCTGGGTTATAAAGAATAATCCTGGAACTTTGTTGGCAGGCCGTCTTCTAAGCAGACCACAGATGTATTCTGTGAAAGAGAAGGGCAAACCAATATACCCAGATCACTTTTTAAATTAGAGAAAATGAATCCTGAGTGCTTAAAACCAGAGTGCTTAAAACTCACTTGGTTCAGCCAGATCCAAGTGAGAAAAAAAAGTGGGAGCAGCTAATATTAATCCATCTTGTTACCAGAAATTGATTAACCATCATATTACTGGAAGAAGGGCTTTTTCGGTATTTCATATGATTATAATAATACAGCCTGAACTTCTGCAATGAGAAATTGTTTTCCTCCATGACTTTTCCTCAGTATTATACTTCATTATATGTTGAATTTCTTAGAGTACAAAGAAAATGTCAACTCAATCCATTACTGTAATCAATAAGAAATTCATCACTTTTAAAATGATTATAAGTATTTCAATATTTCATGCTGTAGATAGTTCTGTGGTTTCTGTGAACCACTGAAGTAATATTATTCAAGTTTAGTAGTTATGAATTAAATTACTTTATTTCTTAAAGTTTACATCTGGGTAAGATAGGCTATTAATATAAAACATAAGAATTTTAAAACATCATAATGAATTTCCTTTTAGCTTAAAAGTAGCCCATGAGACATATAGAGGGGATAAACTAGGAGAAAAGGCAGAACATGTAAAGGAGATTTTTCAGAAAATCTATACTTGAATTTTAGAATGATGATTATTTGAAATATTTGAACTACATCTGGCTGAAATTAAAAAAAAATTCCAATCATTCATTCTTACAGATAATATATAAGCAGGATATGTTGTTTTCCTATAATAATTAATATTGTTTCTGTTTAGTCACCAAATTATGTCTGCCATTTTTGTGATCCCATAGACTGCAGCCAGGCTCCTCTGTCCATGGAATTCTCTAGGCAAGGATACTGGAGTGAGTTGTCACCTCCTTGTCCAGGGATCTTCCCCACCTAGGGACTGAATCTGTATCTCCTGCATTGACAGGCAAATTCTTTACCACTGAGCCTCCTGGGATGCCCATAATAATTAACATACCAAATAATTAATATTTATATTTTATATTGTGCTTCCCAGGTGACACTAGTGGCATATGGCAGGGAATACTACCTCTCCTGTAGCCTTATTCCCTTGTCCTCTCGACAATAATGTATCCAAAAGCCTCAAAGCAGGCAAAATTACAGATTAACTTTTCTAAATGGTATTCTTGATTCTCTCAAACTATGATTTCCTGAACTTAGACCTTACTCTATAGCATGGCCTTTAAAAAAAAAATATATCCACAGATGAGCTCCTTTTATTTTTATTTTCTTTATTAAAAAAAAAGTTGTATTAAGTATATTTTCTTAACAATGCTGTGTTAGTTTCTGCTGTGCATGCATGCTCATTTGCTTCAGTCATGTCCAATTTATTGTAGACCCATGAATAGTAGCCTGCAAAGCTCCTCTGTCCATGGAATTTTCCCAGCAAGCATACTGGTGTGGGTTGACATTTCCTACTCTAGGATATCTTCTGACCCAGGGACTGACTTGGTCATCTCCTGCATTGCAAGTAGATTTTTTTACTAATGAGCCAGTGGAGAAGTTTCTACTGTACAACAAAGTGAGTCAGCTATACATATGAAAATATCGCCTTTTCTGGATTTCCTTTCCATTTAAGTCACCACAGAGCACTGTGTTTCCTGAGATATACAGTGCTGGTTTAGTCACTAAGTCATGTCTGACTCTTGAGACCTCAAGGACTGTAGCCTACCAGGCTCCTCTGTCCTTGGGATTTTCCAGGCAAGAGTACTGGAGTGGGTAGCCATTTTCTTCTCCAGAGCTATACAATATGTTCTCATTAGTTGTCTTTTTATGTATAATATCAACAGTATACACATGTCAATCCCAATCTCCCAATTAATACCATGCCCCCTCTCCCCTTGGTATCCATACATTTTTTCTCTAGGTCTCTGTCTTTATTTCTGCTTTGTAAAATACCATTATCTGTACTAGTTTTTTGCAGGTTCCACATACATGTTTTTATGTGATATTTGTTTTGTATGATGGCCTCTATGTCCATCCACACCTCTACATATGACCCAATTTTGTTCCCTTTTATGGCTGAGTATATATTCCTTTGTATATATGTACCATATCTTCTTTACCCAGTGCTCTGTTGATGGATATTTAGATTGTTTCCATTCTTGGTTATTGTAAATCGTGCTGTTGTGAACATGGGGGTGAATGTATCTTTTTGATTTATGGTTTTCTCTGGGTGTATGCCCAGGAGTGGGACCGCTCATTGCACGATTTTTTTTGTAGTGTTTGGATCTCTGCTTCTATCAATCTGTTTCTCTCTGTCTCTCTCCCTGCCTCTCTCCTTTTGTTTCCCTCTCTCTGTCTCTCACACACACAGACACTTCGATTTGACTGATAAATCATCTGTGCTCAGCTCTTTCTGTTTATCACTGATCCAAAGCATCCCTTGATGCCATTATTTTCTGCTCTGTCTTCTTGTGCTGTAACTCAATGGCTTTCCATTCAAATTATAGCAGTTCCCTAGGATAGCGTCCAATATAGTAGGCACTCGTTAGTGAATCTCCTTGTTTAGAGTTTCTCTTGTTCTGGGAAATAGAACAGTTTCTTTTTAATGAAAAGAAAATTTAATAGCCATGTTGCATTCTCTCTGAATCAAGCTAATTGATCCCAGAGTGGGGTGGGGGGTGGGGTTGGGGTGACCACATGCAGGACTGAAATATGATGGTCACCATGGCTTAAACATAACAAAGCAAAGCTTCAGCCACTGGGCTGAGAATCAAGAAGCAGAATTTGAATGGTGAGCTGAAGCAGGTCTAACATGAGTATTATGTGTCAGGAAATTAAAAGGCCATCCCAAAACACAATTTCCAATCGTGTGGCCCTGTGGGGAAATCAGAACATGAGCTGCAGAGTTCTGGTCACTGCAACCAATGATAAACTGGGTATTTCTGGTCTATGGCTATAGTCTGATGGTAAGGAAGAAAAAAATAGAATTTCAGACTGTCAGGTTCTACCAACACCTTTAAAAATGATACAATGATCATACCAGCAATTTCCATGCATAAAGAATATTATAAAAAGTTCAAAAGCAGAATCTTAAACAAACAAAAATCAACATGCACCCCACAGTTATATTCACATTCTGATTGTTTCAAATGAAGAAAAATAAACCTACTATTTCTAAATAATCATTCATAAATCAGCTACAATTCTATGAAGATGGTTACACACACTTCATGAGCTTCCCTGGTGGCTCAGATGGTAAATAATCTATCTGCCTGCAATGCAGAAGACCTGGGTTTGATTCCTGGGTTGGGATGATCCCCTGGAGAAGGAAATGGCAGCCCACTCACTATTCTTACCTGGGGAATTCCATGGACAGAGGAGCCTGACAGGATACAGTCAATGTGGTTGCAAAGAGTTGGACATGACTGAATGACTAACACTACACACGTGCTTTGTACAGAAAAGATGTGCATATATGTAAAGCTGGATGCTATTTTAAAAAACGTTTAATAGGAATGAGACAGCATCATCTGCTAAGTTGTGTCCGACTCTTGTGACCCAATGGACCCCACTCTCGTGGCCTGCCAGGCTCCTCTTCTGTCCTTGGGATTCTCCAGGCAAGAATATTGGAGTGGGTTGCCATTTCCTTCTCCAGGGGATCTTCCCCACTCAGGAATCGAACCCAAGAAATCCTTTTAGGATGACATCTCATAATTGCTAGACAGAGTTTCATAGGTTGACAACTGGCTCTAAAATACTGCATATCATAGGAAGGGTGCTTGATATTCCATGTATCTATAAACAACTGACAAAGTTTAAAATGTTCATTATCTCTTTGTTTAATTTTATCTCATTTTATTGATTTGTCTGTTAAAGTTTTCTTTCTCAACTGCCATTTCTGAAAAATAAGCCCACAATATACCACAAAACCACAGGTTCAAAGCATACGATATACTATGGAGTGCTTATATAGAAAAAATTATCATTTATAAAAAATCTCTGTGGCAATTACCTCACATTTAACACATTATTGACAGGGCAACTTTTGCAGTAATTAATGCGTGTGGTGTTAATACATCTCCAGTCAATAATGTGCTAAAACTTACATGCATGCAAAAGAGTCCAAGAAGTAACTCTCTGCAAACAAACTGATGATTTTCACTGCAACTTCAAGAAGCATCCATAAGTGTATTTGTAATATCAGGAAGAGGAAAAGAGAAATTAATAGAAGAAATATTTAAATCACTTATGGCCAAGAAGTTCCCACATTAGGAAGACCACCAACCACAAACCCAGAAAGTTCAGAGGACAACAGAATAAACAGCACCACCAAAGCTACACCGAGGCATGCCATAGTAAAGCTGTAGGAAACCTAACACAAGTAAGTACATAAAGGAGGCCAAAGGAAAAGCCTACTTTAATTTTAAAAGAGCAGAGATAAGAACCACATGGCAGGCTTCTTATTGGAAAGCATGAAAGGAAGAAAACAACTGAGTTAAATATTTAAAATAATGAAATTTAAAACACTGATGCATAATTCTATAGCAGATGGAATTATCTTTCAAAAATAACAATCACTTTAATCATAAAATCTAAATATGAGGGAATTCATCATAAGACCCACTGCATAAAAATTGTTAAAGGAAGTTATTCACTAAGGAAATACACACACACACACACACACACACACACACACACACACACACATATGACAGAAGCAGGCATCTACATAAGGAAATGGAGAACAATGGATATAGTAAAGTATTTCTTTCTATTCTTAATCAGTTTAACAAATGGCAATATGTTTAACTCAGTTATAGGAAACTGCACCACAGAAGGGGTGGAACAGAGCAATTTGAGATAGATATATATTACTTCAATATGCATTATTATAAACCCTAAGGTAACCACTAAAACACAACAAAATAAAACAAGAAATGCACAGCTGACATGCTGGAGAGAATATAAAATGGAAGCATACAAAATGCTCAGATAAGCCAGAGAATAGAAAAAGAGAGCAACCTAAATGTCCATCAACAGAGTAATGGATAAAGAGGATGTGGTACATATATACAATGGAATATTACTCAGCTGAAGATGCTTACCCCGTGGAAGAAAAGTTATGACCAACCTAGATACCATATTCAAAAGCAGAGACATTAGTTTGCCAACTAAGGTCCATCTAATCAAGGCTATAGTTTTTCCTGTGGTCATGTATGGATGTGAGAGTTGGACTGTGAAGAAGGCTGAGCACTGAAGAATTGATGCTTTTGAACTGTGGTGTTGGAGAAGACTCTTGAGAGTCCCTTGGACTGCAAGGAGATCCAACCAGTCCATTCTGAAGGAGATCAGCCCTGGGATTTCTTTGGAAGGAATGATGCTAAAGTTGAAACTCCAGTACTCTGGCCACCTCATGCGAAGAGTTGACTCATTGGAAAAGACTCTGATGCTGGGAGGGATTGGGGGCAGGAGGAGAAGGGGACGACAGAGGATGAGATGGCTGGATGGCATTACCGACTCGCTGGACGTGAGTCTGAGTGAACTCTGAGAGATGGTGGTGGACAGCTCCGGAGGCCTGGCATACTGGGATTCATGGGGTCGCAAAGAGTTGGACACGACTGAGTGACTGAACTGAACTGAACTGAACTGATAAAAAGGAATGGAACTGAGTCATTTGCAGAGAATGTGGATGGATCTAGAGTCTGTTACATAGTGGCAAGTAAATCAGAAAGAGAAAAACATATCATACATTAACACATATAGATGGAATCTGTTTTGTGGTGAAGTGAAAGTCTCTCCATCATTTCTGACTCTTCAAGACCCCATGGACTATGCAGTCCAAGGAATTCTCCAGGCCAGAATACTGGAGTGGGTAGCCTTTCCCTTTTCTGGGGGATCTTCCCAACCCAGGGATTGAACTCAGGTCTCCTACATTCAGTTCAGTTCAGTTCAGTCGCTCAGTCGTGTCCAACTCTTTGTGAACCCATGAATCTCAGCACATCAGGCCTCCCTGTCCATCACCAACTCCCGGAGTTCACTCAGACTCATGTCCATCGAGTCAGTGATGCCATCCAGCCATCTCATCCTCTGTTGTCCCCTTCTCCTCCTGCCACCAATCCTTCCCAGCATCAGAGTCTTTTCCAATGAGTCAGCTCTTCGCATGAGATGGCCAAAGTACTAGAGTTTCAGCTTTAGCATCATTCCTTTCAAAGAAATTCCAGAGTTGATCTCCTTCAGAATGGACTGGTTGGATCTCCTTGCAGTCCAAGGGACTCTCAAGAGTCTTCTCCAACACCACAGTTCACAAGCAATTCTTAGGAGCTCAGCCTTCTTCACAGTCCAACTCTCACATCCATACATGACCACAGGAAAGATCGTAGCCTTGACTAGACAGACCTTAGTCGGCAAAGTAATGTCTCTGCTTTTAAATATACTATCTAGATTGGTCATAACTTTTCTTCCAAGGAGTGTCTTTTAATTCATGGCTGCAGTCACCATCTGCAGTGATTTTGGAGCCCCCCAAAATAAAGTGTGACACTGTTTCCACTATTTCTCCATCTATTTCCCATGAAGTAATTAGACCAGATGCCATGATCTTCATTTTCTGAATGTTGAACTTTAAGCCAACTTTTTCACTTTCCTCTTTCACTTTCATCAAGAGGCTTTTTAGCTCCTTTTCACTTTCTGCCATAAGGTTAGTATCATCTGCATACTTGAGGTTATTGATATTTCTCCCAGCCATCTAGATTCCTACATTGCAGGTGGACTATTTATCAACTGAGCCACAAGGGGAACCCAAGAATAATAGAATGAGTAGCCTATCCCTTCTCCAGCAGGTCTTCCTGATCCAGGAATCAAACTGGGGTCTCCTGCATTGCAGGAAGATTCTTTACCAACCATGCTATCAATGAAGCCCCTGTTTTGTGGTTCAGTTCAGTTCAGTTCAGCCACTCAGTCATGTCCGACTCTTTGCGAACTCATGAATTGCAGCACGCCAGGCCTCCCTGTCTATCACCAACTCCTTGAGTTCATTCAAACTCATATACATGGAGGCAGTGATGCCATCCAGCTATCTCATCCTCTGTCATCCCCTTCTCCTCCTGCCCCCAGTCCCTCCCAGCATCAGAGTCTTTTCCAACGAGTCAGCTCTTCGTATGGGGTGGCCAAAGTATTGGAGTTTCAGCTGCAGCATCGGTCCTTCCAAAGAAATCCCAGGGCTGATCTCCTTTAGAATGGACTGGTTGGATCTCCTTGCAGTCCAAGGGACTCTCAAGAGTCTTCTCCAACACCACAGTTCAAAAGCATCGATTCTTCAACGCTCAGTTTTCTTCACAGTCCAACTTTCACATCCATACATGACCACTGGAAAACCATAAGCTAACAATTCTAATATGGATATACATATACAGTGAAATTTTAAAAATTAAGTAAATATATATAATGGATGGTGGGAACCATGTTTTTTCAATGGTGGGGTGTGAATTTATAAATAAGCAAGATAAGGAAGTTAGAATGATTCATATAATAGAATAGAGATCAAAGTTGTAGCCATAAGAATAAACTCACATGTAGCACTATATAGATACAAATAGTTACATCCAGACATACTTAGAGACATGTGTACATACATGTATATAGATGTGCACACGTTTCCTTATTGTAACATGATGTAGACAAATGACAGTGCAGCAGGAACTAACACACCCAGTATTCAGATCTCCAAGTCTAACACTTTTTTCCAATAAAAGCAAAACAAAGTAAACAACAAAAACCTAGGGTTCACTGGAGAAATGACTGACTTCAGGACTGAGACAGGCAGTATACAAAATGAGCCAGGAGTACCTGCGATGCAAAAAAAGTAACGAAGTGCTTTTAAAAATCATGGGGAAATGTCAAAGGGCACAGGAGCCAACTAAAAGATGTTGTATATGGCCACAGCTGAAACACTTAAGAAAGAGAATAAATCAAAAAAAAAAAAAAAAAAGAGAGAGAGAAGAGAAGTGAAAGGCAAAGTAGAAAAAGAAAGATATACCCATTTGAATGCAGAGTTCTGAAGAATAGCAAGGAGAGATGAGAAAGCATTCATCAGCGATCAATGCAAAGAAATAGGGGAAAACAATAGAATGGGAAAGACGAATGATCTCTTCAAGAAAAGTAGAAATATCAAGGGAACATTTCATGCAAAGATGGACTTGATACAGGACAGAAATAGCATGGATCTAACAGAAGCAGAAGATACTAAGAAGAGGTGGCAAGAATATACAGAAGAACTATACAAAAAGATCTTCAAGACCAGATAATCATGATGGTGTGATCACGCACCTAGAGCCAGATATCCTGGAGTGCAAAGTCAAGTGGTCCTTAGGAAGCATCACTACGACAAAGCTAGTGAAGGTGATGGAATTCCAGTTGAGCTATTTCAAATCCTGAAAGATGATGCTGTGAAGGTGCTGCACTCAATACGCCAGCAAATTTGGAAAACTCAGCAGTGGCCACAGGACTGGAAAAGGTCAGTTTTCATTCCAATCTTGAAAAAGGCAGTGCAAAACAATTCTCAGACTTCCACACAATTGTACTCATCTCACATGCTAGTTAAGTAATGCTCAAAATTCTCCAAACCAGGCTTCAACAGTTCATGAACCATGAACATCCAGTCGTTCAAGCTGGATTTAGAAAAGGCAGAGGAACCAGAGATCAAATTGCCAACATCCACTAGATCAGTGAAAAAGCAAGAGAATTCCAGAAAAAAAAATCTACTTCTGCTCCATTGACCATGCCAAAGCCTTTGACTTTGTGGATCACAACAAACTGTGGAAAATTAATAAAGAGGTAGGAATACCAGACACCTAACCTGAGAAATCTGTATGCAGGTCAAGAAGCAACAGTGAGAACTGAACATGGAACAACCCACTTGTTCCAAATAAGGAAAGGAGTGTGTTAAAGCTGTATATTGTCACCCTGTTTAACTTATATACAGAGTACATTATGAAATATGTTGGGCTAGATGAAGCACAAGCTGAAATCAAGATTGCTGGGAGAAATATCAATAACCTCAGATATGCAGATGACACCACCCTTATGGCAGAAAATGAAGAGTCTCTTGATGAAAGTGAAAGAGGTTAGTGAAAATGTTGACTTAAAACTCAAAATTCAGAAAACTAAGTTAGTGGCATCTGGTCCCATCACCTCATGACAACTAGATGGAAAAACAGTGGAAACAGTGAGAGGCTTTATTCCCAGGGGCTCCAAAATCACTGCAGATGGTGACTGCAACCAGGAAATTAAAAGACACTTACTCCTTGGAAGGAAAATTACCTTGACAGCATATTAGAAAGCAGAGACATTGCTTTGCCAACTAAGGTCCATCTAGTCAAAGCTATGGTTTTTCCAGTGGTCATGTATGGATGTGAGAGTTGGACTGTGAGGAAAGCTGACCACTGAGGAACTGATGCTTTTGAACTGTGGTGTTGGAGAAGATTCTTGAGAGTCCCTTGGACTGCAAGGAGATCCAATCAGTCCATCCTAAAGGAAATCAGTTGTTAATATTCTTTGGAAGAACTGACGTTGAAACTGAAACTCCAATACTTTAGCCACCTGGTATGAAGAGTTGACTCTTTTGAAAAGACCCTGATGTTGGGAGGGATTGAAGGCATGAGAATAAGGAGATGAAAGAGGATGAGATGGCATCACCCACTCAATGGCCATGAGTCTGAGTAAACTCCAGGAGTTGGTGATGGACAGGGAGGCCTGGCATGCTGCTTTCCATGGAGTCACAGATTCAGACACAACTGAGTGACTGAACACACACAGACATGGAGTTCAGAGAGTGTTCAGGTTGGTGAAGAGCTATTTTTCAATTAAATGGGACAAATAAGATCATATAAAAAAATTCCTGAAAAATACGATTTATCAAAGCTAACCCCAAAGGATATATTAATAGAAGAGACATAGCCTTAGAAATAGCCTTATATTTCTCAAGAGATTGAAAAAATAGTTTAAAACTCTTCATATAGAAAACTCTACCATTTACACAGGTGAGTTCTCTGTAATATTGTGGAAGAAGTAATACTAACAGTGCACAATGTCCTTTCAGAAACAAGAACGGAATACCTTCCCATTCGCTTTCTGAAGTCAAGCAACATGTCAATACAGGTAGGGGGAGAACCTGTATTTAGATATACAATATTTTATGTAGATATTTTGAAAAGTGACATGCAAATATACTTATGACTGCAAATGCAAACATTCTGAACAAAACATTAGCAAATCAAATACAGCCCCATATAAAAAGGACAGTTTGTGATAAGTTTATTGAAAGAATGATCATTTCAAAATTGCAAATAAATCAAACAATACCAGATCCTCAACCTTTCCTCATGTTTTATTATCTCAATACTTTTGAAGAGTATTTGACTAGCAATTTTTGTTTCATGTATCTTGCAACTTTTCAAAAATTCAACAGGCTTTTTTACCTAGCTACTCTTTTAATGCTCCTGTCCTGGACTTCCTTGAACTTTGTAATCCAATCACAGAGTGATTTTTCAGATGCCAAAGGGTGGTGGGGGGGACGAAGAAATAAAAAGGATATTTAATTTAAATGGAATTTAATTTTAAACTAATAAAACATTTCATCACATTTCAAACAATACTGTTTATGTTATTTACTATTTCATGGATCCTGTTGTTTGAATGAGTTCTCTGAACTGTTAATATTTTAGAATATTTTATAACTCCATTACATATATTGAATTTTCCTTCATAGCTTTTACTGTATAAAGATACATTTAAACTGTCAATGATACATGACAAGTGAAAAGAAAAAAAAACTGTAAAATAAATTTACTTTGTCCCTTCCATCCTCAAATTATTCTATAAGAGTGTATTCTTTTCTAAAAAATTCCTAAAATTGCACTGGGCACCTAGCATCACTGTCTTGCTAACATCTTTTCAGCGTGACAGAATTTTTACCCTATGACTCTAATACTTTCTTTGACTGTAGATATCCATAATATGGGGCTACACAGGAACTAATGGTGAAGAGCCCACCTGTCAATGCAGGAGACTTAAGAGTCTCAAGTGGGATCCCCGGGTTTAGAAGACCCCCTAGAGGAGGGCATGATAGCCCACTCGAGTATTCTCCCCTGGAAAATCCCATGGATGGAGGAGTCTCATGGGCTACAGTCCAAATGGTTACAGAGGCAGGCCTGACTAAATGACTTAGCACAGCACAGCATTCCTAATATGAACAGATTTTCTTATTTGTAAAACTTCACTCGTCAAACTATTCTTTTACAATTTTAATTCAAGAATGTTCACCTAACCATGAGAATTTCTCTGTGTTCAAAAAAGAATCTAATTGGTGGAAATTAATATAGCACCCCCAACTGACAGTCCCCAAAATACAGGATATGCTTAGTAAATATGGGAGCATAAATGTACTTTCATATTAGCCAAGTACAGAAAAAGGCACTATATGAAATGAAACCTGAGAGGGAAAAAGATGGTGGAGGAATAGGATGGGGAGAACACTTTCTCCCTCTCTACCTCATCAAAAAAACATTTCAACGCTCAGAAAATTCCACAAAATAACTTCTGACTGCTGGCAGAGGACATCAGGCATCCAGCAAAGCAGATCATTGGCTTCAAAACCAGGTAGGAATTATTTTAAAGAACAAAGATAGAGACAAAGGAGGTAGGGAGGGAACCCCGGCACAGGAAGGGGATCCCGTCCCAGGAAGAGACTCTTAAAGAGAGAGGTTCCCTAAAACTGGGGAACTTTCTCACAGCTGTGCATAGGGTGAGCCCTGGAAGCACAGAGGGCAACATAACAGGAAGGAAGAATAAATAAATAATTAAAACCAACAGATTACGAATTCAACAGTATAACTCCCAGTGGATAAGCAGCGCCAATGCCTGCATCCGACAGCAGTGGGGGTTTGGCAGGGAGGAGCGTGCCTGCGACAGTGCTTTTTAAGAATTGGGCCATGGGAGACGTAGGCTGCAGGGCTTTTCTCGAGAATCGGGGCTTAACGGGGCCAGAATCGGGTCCGCGTGTGGATAGAACGATTTATCTCGGACTAGCAAACCATACTGGGGGATAACTAACACGCAAAACGCTCGAACATAAGACACCAACAGGCTTGCGCACAGAGCAAAGGACTGATCCGCAATAGCCAGCTGCAGACCATTCCCCACCGGCGACAGGCAGCCAGAGCCTTAAGTGCTGGAAGAGGGAAGCCGCAGCTCAAGAGAGACACTACCTACCAAATTGCAAGCAGGCTTCTTTACTGAGACTTTTGGGGTCTCTGAACAGTCATTATCTGCCTGAGAAAGAGCCCCAACGGAGATCCCAGAAAATTGAGCAACCCAGAAAGCCCAGAAGACGCAACAATAGTGCACGCCAAACTCCCTAGCCACTCGGACTTGGAACCAAACCCGGCACCCGGAGGGGACTTCCTGAGCGCCAATCCTGAGCGGCTTAAACCAGGGAATTGCATGAAACATAGGGCAGGCCCCACACGGTTATCCCACGGATTGGGAAGGGGCAAGCCCAGTGCAGAGCTCACCACCACCCTCCCTGTGGCAAGACAGAAATCAGACACGGAAGAGACCAGCAAACAGAGGAAGTCAAACAGAGGGAACTGCCTTGGTAGTGACCGCACACAGTCCTCAACGACAGAGAAAGTGCCAGATACACCATTACTACTTTTATGATCAAAAAAAATTTTTTTGGGGGTGGGGGAATGATGTGGAAGCGTGATTTTATTTTTTTAAGAATTTTTTTCTTTCTGTAAAAATTATTTTTTTCCTTTTTAAATTTGTTTATTCTTTTCTTTTTCATCTTTTTTTCCCTAAACTTGCTTAAATTTTTAAGTCTTCTATATTTCTATTTATTATTTTTATAACCTAATATTACTTTTCAAAAAATAAAAAAAAAAACCCTATCGTTTAAGTAAACACCGTATATAGTCTTATTGGTGGAGGAAGTTGTCTTTTAATAATTCTGGAGTCTTTTATTATATTTTACTTCTTTTTCTTTTTTCTCTATTTTTTTAAAATTTCTCTCTCCTTCTTCTTCTTCTCTTCAATAATCTATCTTTGAAAATCCAATCTATACTCCAGATTTTTAATCTTGGCATTTTGGTATTTGTTGCCGATTTTGTACTTTTAAAAACCTAAGCCTCAGTACCCAGTTTTACATGAGTGCAAGACTACTGGCTTGACCACTCTCTCCCCCTTTGGAATCTCTCTTTTCCCCACCAGGTGGCTTTTGTCTCCTCCCTCCCCCTCCCCCTCTCTACCCAACTCTATGAATCTCTGTGTGTTCCAGAAGGAGGAGAACTCTAAGGGAACTGGTCACTGACCGGATCTGTATCCCTCCTTCCCATCTCCCTCTTTTATCCTCCTGTCCACCTCTATCTACTTCCTTCCTCTCCTCTTCCATGTATAACTCTGTGACCACCTCTGAGCAGTCCAGACTTCGGAGCGCACACAAGAAAGTGGTTACAGACTAACTTGCTTTTCCCTCTTTTGATTCCACCTCATCCCATTCCACTCACCTCTAACTACTCCCTCCCTCTTCTCTCCTCCAAGTAACTCACCGATCCTCTAGGGAGAACCCTCAAGGTGAAGAAACCTATCATCATTAACCTAGATGTTTTAACATTAGTGCTGAATAGATGGAGAAATCATGAGGCTATTGTAAAAATAAATCTGAAAACCAGAATCAGGAGGCATAATTCCAAATCCTGAGATCATCAAAGAATTCCTGAAAACAGGGAACATTATCCAATTAGAGCTCATCAAACGCCTTCATACCTATACTGAAACTGAGCACCACCCAAGGGCCAACAAGCTCCAGAGCAAGACATACCACGCAAATTCTCCAGCAACACAAGAACAAGCCCCTGAGCTTCAATACACAGGCAATTCAAATTACTCCAAAACCATTGACGTCTCATACCCCATTACTTCACACATCACAGCACTCCAGAGAGAGGAAATCCAGATCCACCCACCAGAACTCCAACACAGGCCTCCCTGATCAAGAAACTTTGACAAGCCACTGATATAACCCCAAACACAGAGAGGAAGCTCTATAATAAAGAGAACTCCACAAATTCCCAGAATATAGAAAGGCCACCACAAACGCAGCAATATAACCAGGATGAAGAGACAGAGGAATACCCAGGAGGTAAAGGAACAGGAGACATGCCCACCAAACAAGCAAAAGAGGAAGAGATAGGGAATCTACCTGAGAAAGAATTCCGAATACTGATAGTGAAAATGATCCAAAATCTTGAAATCAAAATGGAATCACAGATAAACAGCCTGGGGTCAAGGATTGAGAAGATGCAAGAAAGGTTTAACAAGGACCTAGAAGAAATAAAAAAGAGTCAACATATAATGAATAATGCAATAAATGAGATCAGAAACACTCTGGAGGCTACAAATAGTAGAATATTGGAGGCAGAAGATAGGATTAGTGAAATAGAAGATAGAATGGTAGAAATAAATGAATCAGCGAGGGAAAAAAAAGATGAATTAAAAGAAATGAGGACAACCTCAGAGACCTCCAAGACAATATGAAACGCTCCAACATTCGAATTATAGGAGTCCCAGAGGAAGAAGAAAACAAAAAGAAAGACCATGAGAAAATACTTGAGGAGATAATAGTTGAAAATTTCCCTAAAATGGGGAAGGAAATAATCACCCAAGTCCAAGAAACCCAGAGAGTGCCAAACAGGATAAACCCAAGGCAGAAACACCCCAAGACATATTTTAATCAAACTAACAAAGACCAAACCCAAAGAATAATTATTAAAAGCAGCAAGGGAAAAACAACAAATAACACACAAGGGATCCCCATAAGAATAACTGCAGATTTCTCAATAGAAACTCTTCAGGTCAGGAGGGAATGGCAAGACATACTTAAAGTGATGAAAGATAACAACCTTCAGCCCAGACTACTGTACCCAGCAAGGATCTCATTCAAATATGAAGGAGAAATCAAAAGCTTTACAGACAAGCAAAAGCTGGGAGAATTCAGCACCACCAAACCAGCTCTCCAACAAATACTAAAGGATAGACTTTAGACAGGAAACAGAAAAAGGGCGTATAAACCCGAACCCAAAACAATAAAGTAAATGGCAACAGGAGCATATTTATCAATAATTACCTTAAATGTAAATGGGTTGACTGCCCCAACCAAAAGGCACAGACTGGCTGAATGGATACGAAAACAAGATCCCTATATATGCTGCTTACAAGAGACCCACCTCAAAACAACGGACACATACAGACTGAAAGTGAAGGGCTGGAAAAAGATATTCCATGCAAATAAAGACCAAAAGAAAGCAGGAGTAGCAATACTCATATCCGATAAAATAGACTTTAAAACAAAGGCTGTGAAAAGGGACAAAGAAGGCCACTACATAATGATTAAAGGATCAATCCAAGAAGAAGATATAACAATTATAAATATATACGCACCCAACATAGGAGCACTGCAACATGTAAGACAATTGCTAACAAGCATGAAAGGGGAAATTAATAACAACACAATAATAGTGGGAGACTTTAATACCCCACTCACACCTATGGACAGATCAACTAAGCAGAAAATTAACAAACACAAACGTTAAATGATACAATTGACCAGTTAGACCTAATTGATATCTATAGGACATTTCACCCCAAAACAATGAATTTCACCTTTTACTCAAGTGCACACGGAACCTTTTCCAGGATAGATCACATTCTGGGTCATAAATCTAACCCTGATAAATTCAAAAAACTCAAAATTTTTCCAAGCATCTTCTCTGACCATAATTCACTAAGGTTAGATCTCAATTATAGGAGAAAAATATTAAAAATTCCAATATTTGGAGGCTGAACAACACCCTTCTGAATAATCAACAAATCACAGAAGAAATCAAAAAGAAATCAAAATATGCATTGAAACAAATGAAAATGAAAACACAACTACACAGAACCTTTGGGACACTATAAAAGCAGTGCTAAGAGGAAAGTTCATAGCCATACAGGCATACCTCAAGAAACAAGAAAAAAATCAAATAAATAACCCTAACTCTACAACTAAAGCAACTAGAAAAGGAAGAAATAGAGAACCCCAGAGTTAGTAGAAGGAAAGAAATCCTAAAAATTAGGGCAGAAATAAATGCAAAAGAAACAAAAGAGACCATAGCAAAAATCAACAAAGCAAAAAGCTGGTTCTTTGAAAGGATAAATAAAATTGACAAACCATTAGCCTGACTCATCAAGAAACAAAGAGAAAAAAATCAAATCAACAAAATTAGAAATGAAAATGGAGAGATCATGACAGACAACTCACAAATACAAAGAATCATAAGAGACTACTATCAGCAATTATATGCCAATAAAATGGACAACTTGGAAGAAATGGACAAATTCTTAGAAAAGTACAATTTTCAAAAACTGAACCAGGAATAAATAGAAAATCTTAACAGACCCATCACAAGCACGGAAATTGAAAGTAATCAGAAATCTTCCAGCAAACAAAAGCCCAGTTCCAGACGGCTTCACAGCTGAATTCTACCAAAAATTCCGAGAAGAGCTAACACCTATCTTACTGAAGCTATTCCAGAAAATTGCAGAGGAAGGTAAACTTCCAAACTCATTCTATGAGGCCACCATCACCTTAATACCAAAACCTGACAAAGACACCACACACACACACAAAAAAACTACAGGCCAATATCACTGATGAACATAGATGCAAAAATCCTCAACAAAATCCTAGAAATCAAAATCCAGCAACACATTAAAAAGATCTTACACCATGACCAAGTGGGCTTTATCCCAGGGATGCAAGGATTCTTCAGTATCCACAAGTCAATCAATGTAATTCATCACATTAACAAACTGAGAAATAAAAATCATATGATTATCTCAATAGATGCAGAAAAAGCCTTTGACAAAATTCACCATCCATTTATGATAAAAACTCTCCAGAAAGCAAGAATAGAAGGAACATACCTCAACATAATAAAAGCTATATATGACAAACCCACAGCTAACATTATCCTCAATGGTGAAAAATTGAAACCATTTCCCCTAAAGTCAGGAACAAGACAAGGGTGTCCACTTTCACCACTACTCTTCAACATCGTCCTGGAAGTTTTGGCCACAGCAATTAGAGCAGAAAAAGAAATACAAGGAATCCAAATTGGAAAAGAAGAAGTAAAACTCTCACTGTTTGCAGATGACATGATCCTCTACATAGAAAATCCTAAAGACTCGACCAGAAAACTACTAGAGCTAATCAATGAATATAGTAAAGTAGCAGGATATAAAATCAACACACAGAAATCCCTTGCATTCCTATACACTAATAATGAGAAAGTAGAAAAAGAAGTTAAGGAAACAATTCCATTCACCATTGCAACGAAAAGAATAAAATACTTAGGAATATTCCTACCTAAAGAAACTAAAGACCTATATATCGAAAACTATAAAACACTGATGAAAGAAATCAAAGAGGACACCAATAGATGGAGAAATATACCATGCTCATGGGTCGGAAGAGTCAATATAGTGAAAATGAGTATACTACCCGAAGCAATCTACAGATTCAATGCAATTCCCATCAAGCTACCAGCAGTATTTTTCACAGAACTAGATCAAATAATCTCAAGATATGTATGGAAATACAAAAAACCTCGAATAGCCAAAGTAATCTTGAGAAAGACAAATGGAACTGGAAGAATCAACTTGCCTGACGTCAGGCTCTACTACAAAGCCACAGTCATTAAGACTGTATGGTACTGGCACAAAGACAGAAATATCGATCAATGGAACAAAATAGAAAGCCCTGAGATAAACCCACACACCTATGGACACCTTATCTTCGACAAAGGAGGCAAGAATGTACAATGGAGTAAAGACAGTCTCTTTAACAGGTGGTGCTGGGAAAACTGGTCAACCACTTGTAAAAGAATGAGACTAGACCCCTTTCTAACACCATACACAAAAATAAACTCTAAGTGGATTAAAGATCTAAATGTAAGACCAGAAACTATAAAACTCCTAGAGGAGAACATAGGCAAAACACTCTCCGACATAAATCACAGCAGGATCCTCTATGATCCAATTCCCAGTATACTGGAAATAAAAGCAAAGATAAACAAATGGGATCTAATTAAAATTAAAAGCTTCTGCACAACAAAGGAAACTACAAGCAAGGTGAAAAGACAGCCTTCTGAATGGGAGAAAACAATAGCAAATGAAACAACTGACAAACAACTAATCTCAAAGATATATAAGCAACTTATGCAGCTCAACTCCAGAAAAATAAATGACCCAATTAAAAAAAATGGGCCAAAGAACTAAATAGGCATTTCTCCAAAGAAGACATACGGATGGCTAACAAACACATGAAAAGATGTTCAACATCACTCATTATCAGAGAAATGCAAATCAAGATCACAATGAGGTACCATTTCACACCAGTCAGAATGGCTGCGATCCAAAAGTCTACAAGCAATAAATGCTGGAGAGGATGTGGAGAAAAGGGAACCCTCTTACACTGCTGGTGGGAATGCAAATGAGTACAGCCATTATGGAAAACAGTGTGGAGATTCCTTAAAAAATTGCAAATAGAACTGCCTTATGACCCAGCAATCCCACTGCTGGGCATACACACCGAGGAAACCAGAATTGAAAGAGACACATGTACCCCAATGTTCATTGCAGCGCTGTTTATAATAGCCAGGACATGGAAGCAACCTAGATGTCCATCAGCAGATGAATGGATAAGAAAGCTGTGGTACATATACACTATGGAATACTACTCAGCCCTTAAAAAGAATAAATTTGACTCAGTTCTAATGAGATGGATGAAATTGGAACCGATTATACAGAGTGAAGTAAGCCAGAAAGAAAAACACCAATACAGTATACTGACACATATATATGGAATTTAGAAGACAGTAATGATGACCCTGTATGTGAGACAAGAGACACAGAGGTATAGAGTGGACTTTTGGACTCTGAGGGAGAGGGAAAGGGTGGGATGGTTTGGGAGAATGGCAATGAAACATGTATATTTTCCTGTAAGAAATGAAGCGCCAATCTATGTTCAATGTAGGATGCAGGATGCATGGAGCTGATGCACAGGATGATTCAAGTAGAGGATGTGGGGTGGGAGGTGGGAGGGGGCTTCGGCATTGGGAGATTGTGTTCACCTATGGCTGATTCGTGTCAATGTATGGCAAAACAAATACAATATTGTAATTTAAAAAAATAAATAAATTTAGTAATAAAAAAAGAAAAAAATAAATGAAATGAAACCTAAGAAAATGAAGGCATTAGTGGGGGATGTTGGTTAATAATTTGTGAAGATGCTACTTGATTGTTGTTGCTTAGCCACTAACTTGTATTCAACTCTTTTTGACCCCATGGACTGTAGCCTGCCAGGCCACTCTGTCATTGGGATATTCCAGATAAGAATGTTACCATAATATTACCTATTAAAAACTTATGAACATGAAAGTATCCAAAATTTAGTGGAAAAGCTGATGCTTACTCTCAGAACTCTTCTTGAATATGACTATTACAAATAATCTGTATTTACCTGAGTCACACTGCATTGTGACTGTAGCTGTGAAAACAATCAATGTGATTTCAGAAGGGCAGGGATGCTGAAAGATTCAAAGGTAGAATGAAGTGTAATTTTTCACTTTATGTCATTCTTTAGGAAAAATAAAACATTCAACTCCTTTAAAATAACCTTTTTTTCTTTCAGTCAAAATCAGGTAGAATAAACATTTCAATTTAAACAACTCCTTATATATAAATTGTCTCTCCTGCATCACATTTACAAAATGTCATGTTTCAAATGAGCTGGAAGCTTGAGGAAAAAATGTACCTAAAATCATGACAATAACTGGGATTTGTGGTTAAAATTGAAGCTAAAATTCAGTATTAGTGAAATTATCTTGCTTAGTCTTTATCACAGTATTGTACTGGAGAAGGAAATGGCAACCCACTCCAGTGTTCTTGAGAATTCCATGAACAGAGGAGTCTGGCAGGCTAGAGTCCATGAGGTTGCAAGAATTGGACATGACTTAGCTATCAAACCACCACTACCACAGTATTATGCTTCCCTGCTTAGTGATAAATAATCCACCTGTCAATTCAGACATGCGTTCAATCCCTGGGTCAGAAAGATCCTCTGAAGGAAATGGCAATCGCTCCAGTATTCTTGCCTGGGAAATTCCATGGACAGAGGAGACCGGCTGGCTATATTCCATGATGTCTTAAGAGTCAGACACAATTTAGCGACTATACAATAGCAACAGTTTTGCATGGTAATTTTTTTTTTTAATCTTCAGCATCATTATTAAGTATCAATAATTTTATCTAAGCTCTCTTTCCCAGATTATGCGGAATTAGTGAGGAATTTAATTCCAATTTTGTCTTACTCTAAAATACGTGCTCTGTATCACTAAATTAAAGTTATTTCTCTACATGAAGTCTAGTTCTCCTCACCACATACCTAGAATCCTCCTTTTTTCCTAAGTGCTTTAAAAATGTGTCATGTTGTACATTTATTTTTGATTCTTTGTGACCCTTTGGACTGTAGTCCATCAGGCTCCTCTGTTGACGGGATTTTTCAAGCAAGAATGCTAGAGTGGGTGTGCCGTTTTCCTCCTCCAGTGGCTCACCTGACCCAGGGGTTGAATACCCATCTCCTGTGTCTCTTGCGTTGCAGGCAGATTCTTTACCCACTGAGCCATTCGGGGAAGCCCCAAAATACATGCAGCACACGATGAAATGGAGGCAGCAAAGCCTCGGTTGAACCACTACAGCTTTTAGAATGACTTCAGAAATAAACAAACAACAGACCAGAGCTGCAAAACGTTCTAAGACTCAAGCTCTCTCCGTCAGTAAGACAAGGTGGAAAAGTTTCTCTTAGTAATTAGAAGAAGGTTTCTTATATTTCTTGAGGCATTTATTGTAGTCAGAGCATGGCTGGCTGGAAGAATAAGAAGACATTTCTATCTACAGAGATGTTTAAAAGGACTTCAAGTGACAGAACTGAATGCAAAAAATTTTGTTTTTAATTTCTTCCTTGAAGGAAGTTAAATTCCTTCATTCACTGATGAGCTGAATCTCATCTCTTAGGTTAACATGAAGGAAAGTGAAACCAAATTTAAGTCAAAAAGAACTTGAGTGTCATATTTACATAATAAAAATTATCATAATAAGCTCTGCATTCTGCACTTTCCTTTTCTCCATGTGTCCTGCTGTTTTCCATCCTGTTTCCATGCTATTGCCCAAAGACTTTCCAAACTCTGAGCTTCCCCTTGCCCCTATTAAATGTTAGTCTCAAAAAAAAGAGAAAGATTTTAGGAGTAGAAGAGAATCTCTTTCTTTTAATGTTTCTGAATTATTAGGAATTAATCCATAAATGACCTAAATAATCCAGAAAAATCCAAAAACAATTATTAGAGCACAATTTCAATTTGAAAATGTCCTGGAATTATTACATGGGAAATATCAAGATGAAAGTCTGGTATCTTCCCTGGACAAAAGTCTGCTTGTGGCATTTACCTGGTTAACAAACAATTTAAATTTTAAAAAGGGAGAAAGCAGACAGGTTTCAAGGAGGTTTCAGGCTATTGAATCAGACTGGCCTTAATAAGAGACCCACGGAGCAGTTCACCTACTGGTAATGAAAATGAAATCTATACTTAGCAGGCTTGGCAGCTGTCACCTCTCTCTAGGCTTTAACAAGTCTGCTGATACCCATGTAACCCACACTTTGAAGAGGGGTCTGACTTCACTGAGACAGTGCAGCTAGAAAATTGCTGGGAGATACCACAGTGAAGCAGCCTGCATACCCCCAAGCCTGCTGGAGCCATGGATGTATTTATTGGAGCTCATCATTCACGTTTCAGACTACCTAAGACAGACAGTATCTTCATCACCCTGACGAAAACCTGCATCTAGAAGTGAAGTATGAAATACTTTAAAAAGGAGAACAATTAATAGTCTAGATGTAAGGAAAATCATTTATATGAAGTCACTTCTATATAACCATATTCTGGAAATAGTTAAGAAAGGACTGCAGTTTTGAACATGGACCTAATTTGATTGCAGCACAGAAAAAGTGCTTTCTTAATTTCCTTTTCAGCCTGAAACACCTTTTATTCTGACAGAAATCAAGACAGAATTTTCTTCCTCTAGTTTTTACTATCACCCTAGTAACCATGAAAAATGTTTCTGTCTTTGAGGAAATGGAAAGGTCATTTTAAGCAAACTGCCATAATTCAAAAGGCTTTGAAAGAAAGAAAATTTCACACACACACACGAGGAAACACAGCTTATTTCTAACTTTTTCCACTTATAAAATAATTTGATAGAAGTAGTTTAAATTCCTCAGCCCAAAGCTATAGTGTGTGTCTATAGGTGTGCACTCTCACTTGTATCTGACTTTTTACAACTCTATGGACTATAGCCCATCAGGTTCCTCTGTCCATGTGATTCTCTAGGCAAGAATGCTGGATTGGGTTGCCATTTTCTCCTTCAGAGACTCACCCACCCAGGGGTCCAACCTGCATCTCTGAGGTGGATTTTTTTAATGCTGCACCACTGGGACCAACAAAGCGTTGCTGCCATAGACTTAAATTCCAGAAGGTGATAAACAACAAACAAAATGAGTTGTCTGCAAATATTACTGTTACACTTAAGAAGAAATTAAAGTCTAGAAGAATGCATTTTCTCCTCCATCTACTGGAGGGGATAATTTATATTCTAAATTAGTGATGCTCAGGCCAAGTTTGAAGATGGATCACATTTAGAATTTGTATTATATATGCACATATGTGATTTATCAGTTCAGTTCTGTCAATGGACGTGAGTCTGAGTGAACTCCGGGAGTTGGTGATGGACAGAGAGGCCTGGCATGCTGCGATTCATGGGGTCGCAAAGAGTCAGACACAACTGAGAAACTGAACTGAACTGAACTGAGAGCTTCTCCATCTTTGGCTACAAAGAATATAATCAATCTGATTTCGGCATTGACCATCTGGTGATGTCCATGTGTAGAGTCTTCTCTTGTGTTGTTGGAAGATGGTGTTTGCTATGACCAGTGGATTATCTTGGCAAAACTCTACTAGCCTTTGCCCTGCTCATTCTGTACTCCAAGGCCAGATTTGCCTGTTACTCCAGGTGTTTCTTGACTTCCTACTTTTGCATTCCTGTCCCCTCTAATGAAAAAGACATCTTTTGGGGGTGTAAGTTCTAAAAGGTCTTGTAGGTATTCATAGAACCATTCAACTTCAGCTTCTTCACCATTACTGGTTAGGGCATAGGATTACCATGATATTGAATGGTTTGCCTTGGAAACGAACCAGAGATCATTCTGTTATATTTGAGACTGCATCCAAGTACTGCATTTTAGACTCTTTTGTTGACCATGATGGCTACTCCATTTCTTCTAAGGGATTCCTGCCTGAAGTAGTAGATATAATGGTCATCTGAGTTAATTTCACCCATTCAAGTCCATTTTAGTTCGCTGATTCCTAGAATGTCAACGTTCACTCTTGCCATCTCCTGTTTGACCACTTCCAATTTACCTTGATTCATGGACCTAACATTCTAGGTTCCTATGCAATATTGCTCTTTACAGCATCGGACCTTGCTTCTATCACCAGTCACATCCACAACTGGGTATTGTGTTTGCTTTGGCTCCATCCCTTCATTCTTTCTGGAGTTATTTCTCCACTGATCTCCAGTAGAATATTGGGTACCTACCGACCTAGGGAGTTCCTCTTTCAGTATCCTATCATTTTGCCTTTTCATACTGTTCTCAAGGCAAGAATGCTGTAGTGGTTTTCCATTCCCTTCTCCAGTGGACCACATTCTGTCAGACCTATCCACCATGACCCTCCCATCTTGGGTGTCCCCACACGGCATGGCTTAGTTTCACTGAGTTAGACAAGGCTGTGGTTCTAGTGTGATTAGATTGACTAGTTTTCTGTGATTATGTTTTTAGTGTGACTACCCTCTGATGCCCTCTCACAACATCTACCATCTTACTTGGGTTTCTCTTACCTTGGACGTGGGGTATCTCATCACAACCACTCCAGCAAAGCACAGCCACTGCTTCTTATCTTGGATGAGGGGCATCTCCTCATTGGCCCCCCCCCTGACCTTGAACGTGGTGTAGCTCCTCTTGGCCTTTTGTACCCATGCAGCCACTCCTCCTTGGATGTAGGGTTACTCCTATCAGCCGCCACCCCTGACCTTGGGTGTGAGATCTCTCCTCCTGGCTGCTGCCCCTGACCTCGGGCATGGGGTAGCATTTATGTATGTATCTACAAACACACACACACACACACACACACACACACACACACACACACACACACGAGTCATATAGCTACAGATCTAAATTCATATGCTGAAGCCCTAATCCCCAAGGCAAGGCATTTGGAGATGGACCTTTGAGAGGTAATTAGGTTTAGATGAGGTCATGAGAGTGGGGCCGTCATGATGCAATTAATGTTCCTAATTAGAGACCAGGAAGCTTGCTCTCTCTCTGTCCATGTGAGGACACAGAGAGCAGGCAGAGCACCATACACCAGAGAGAGCTCTCCCCACAACTAGACCATATGAGAACCCAGACCGTGAACTTCACATGCTCCAGAACTGTAAGAAATTTAAGGCACTCTGTCATAACATTTTGTTATGGCAGCCCTGACTAAACTAATAGATATGTATGTGCTAGAGTATCCAGTAAACACACAGGTGTGTGTAATACCGATCCATTTTCAATGGGCTGAATGTATCCCAAAAAAATCATGTGTTAAAACTTAGTCTCCAAGATGATGATATTTGGACCTGGGGTTCTTGGGAGGTTACTAGGTCATGAAGGTGAATGGAATTAGTACCTAATCAAAGATGATGCAGTGGTAAAAAAAAAAAAAAAAAAAAAAAAAACCACCTGCCAACACAGGAGATGCAAGAGACATGAGTTTGATTCCTAGTTCAAGAAGATCCAGTGGAGAAAGAACTTGCAACCCACTCCAGTATTCTTGCTTGAGGAATGCCATGGACAGAGAAGTCTTGAGGACTGCAATCCATGCGGTTGCAAAGAGTCAGATACATGTCACATGTCACTTAACTAAAGAGGCCCCAGGCAGCTCCTTCCCCTCTTGAACGACATAAAGACACAGCACAAAGACCGCTCCTCTGAAACAGGAAACAGGCTCTCAACCGATACTGAATCTGCTGACACCTTGATCTTGGACCTCTCTGAATTAGAGGGAAATCCTCAAAGGTCTCCATGCTACATCTTCCTAAACATCAGCAATGTTTCTAATCTGGTTCCAGTCCAGTTGCCAATTCATCTTCCTGTCTGACTCATTTTTTAATCCAGGCAGTTTTCTGTCAAAATCAATCTACTTTACCAGTCATCTGGTCACTAACATCAATCTACTTCATATGATAAATAATTCTTGGAGTGGAGAGGAAGATTTCACGTTAATGTAAGATTTTTCACTACTGACAGGAAACCAATGTTAAAGATTTTCAGTGTGTCACTTCCCTTGTAATACAGCTAATAAAACAGCACTTGACCAAATATATTTAATCATAGTTTAGTGCCTGACAGCTTTTGGTATCAACTTTAGGTTCTTATTTCCTAGGTTTGCTCTCTCAATATTTCTTAATATTAGCTTTCATTTTTAAAAGGAATGATGAAAGGTCAGGTCTTGCAACGTAAGATCTCGATTAACTATCACTTCAAATCTTTTATTTAATTTTACATACTCTTTGATGAATATACCATAACATATGGAAAATCATGAATTGTCATGCAATACTCTTTACTGGCCATCACTAAATTCTAATATACTCTTATTTTCTGCTTCAGTAATTTTTCATATTTAGTGGCCTTATTTTGATTTTGTCAGTTAGGTATGGAAGGTGGGAGAAAACAATAAATTACTTTTAAATATAATCAATCTGTTAAAAATATCTAGAAACTACTTTCACAGAATGTACATTTTCAGTGTTGGAGAACTGGATAATATTGGGAAAATGCCATAAAGTAGAATATTAAATAAGTATATTCTTCAGTAAATCCAAAATTAAAAGGGCTTCCCAGGTGGTTCAGTGGTAAAGAATCCACCTGCAGTGCAGGAGATGCAAGAGAAATGTGTTTGATTCCTTGGTTGGCAAGATTCTTGGGAGGAGGAAATGGGAGCCTGTTCTATTATTCTTGCCTGGAAAATTCCATGGGCAGAGGAGACTGGTGGGCTTCAGTCCATGCAGTCACAAAGAGTGGACACAACCAAGCACACACATGCACAAAGTTAAGGGTTTGAGAATATATTGAGTGCTTGATAGAGTTTGGGGATGGTTTTAGGCATTTAAGTATTAGAATCAGAAAATATTGCAACAAGACATGTAGTCAATTTAAGGCAAGATATTTAGAAAGAGATGGGAGATTTGGCTAATGATGAGGTAATCAAGGAATGAACTGGACAATGGACAGGGCAGGGTGGAGCAAAGTGGGCTCTGAGATCCCAGGACAGGGCATGCTCCCAGACAGAAATCCTGTACAGATTAAATGCAGCCCACCTATTCATAAAGCCAAAGAGATAGTCTCTATCTTACTAGGGAATGGATGAAAATTGGCTTTTCATGTCCCCCTAACTCACAGGTTCTGTATCTGGAATACAGGCATACTGAGTTCAAAAATTTGGCAGATCAGGAAGACATGAGTAGGTCTACATAAGCAGCAACGATGTTAGTAAATTAAGAAAAGATTATCAGATTTTGAAGCATTGCTTTTTTTTTTTTTTAAGCAATTTGAGTACTTTTTGCTCTTACAGTGAGGAATTACATGGAGTTTGCTGTGCTGACTAAGCACCCTGGAGCAGCATTGTTCCAGGATGAGATGGGCTAAAAGGTTAAGGTTTAGCACAAAAACTGAAGATATAGGCGGATAAAGGCGTTTATTGAATTTTCATTACAAATAAATCTCCTTCATCTTGCCCAACTGTGTAGGTAATGATCTACACAGTGAACAGTTCCTTATATATTTTGTTCTCTATGGCAGTCTACATAGTCTGTTTCACACAAACATGTTTACTAAATGTTTCAACTTGTATTGATACATTATACTGTTTGTTTTCAGTATCTATAGGCTTGAATAATAAAGATATACTATGGTCACTTTGGAGAAGGCAATGGCACCCCACTCCAGTACACTTGCCTGGAAAATCCCACGGATGGAGGAGCCTGGTAGGCTGCAGTCCATGGGGTCACTAAGAGTCAGGCATGACTGAGTGACTTCACTTTCTCTTTTCACTTTCATGCATTGGAGAAGGAAATGGCAACCCACTCCAGTATTCTTGCCTGGAGAATCCAAGGGACAGAGGAGCTCAGTGGGCTGCTGTCTATGGGGCCACACAGAATCGGAGACGACTGAAGCGACTTAGCAGCAACAGCAGCATGGTCATTTAGAAAATAGCTCATTATTTTCTTTGAACAGATGAAAAGCAATGTAACAGACGTCAAATAAGAAACACATAGACTATATTGGGAAACCTAAAGGAATGGGGTGGGAAGTAGGAGAGAGGTTCAAGAGGGAGAGGATATATGTATATTTATGGCTGATTCATGTTAATGTATGGCAAAAACCAATACAATATTATAAAGAATTATCCTCCAATTAAAAAAATCTTATATGCCTATATTGAGATCAATATACAAAAATTGATTTTATTTCTACACACTAACAATTAAAAATTAAAATGATTAAGAAAACAACTCCATTTATAATATAATCAAGTTAATAAAATATATAGGAATAAATTTATAATAAATTTTTAATACATTTAACAGTGTAAGATTTATACACTAAAATCTGTAAACATTGCTAAAAGAAATGAAAGATATAAGATATAAATAAATGAAAAGATATCCCATGTCTATTGACTAGAAGACTTGATAACTGTCTTGATACTGATGATGGCAATACTTTTTAAACTAACTTACCAACTGAATAAAATGCTTATAAAAAAATTCCTAGCCTTTTTCATAAAATTACATATTTATCTGGAAATTCATGCATAATTGCAAGAAACACAAGGCACAAAATCATCTTAAATAAGAATGAAATCACAGAATTAATTCTCTACAATTCCAAAACTTGCTACAAACAAGAGTTATCAAGTCAGTGTGGAGTTGGCATACAGATTAACATACAGATCGATAGAGTTACACTGTGAGTCCAGAAATAAACTCATACATCTTTGGTCAATTGATTTTGACAAAGAGATCAGGAAATTTTAAAAGAGAAAGGATAATCTTTTAAACAAATCTTGCTGGAACAGTTGACTATCAAACAGGTCACGGAATTCAAGAGGCCCTGTTCTTTACATAATACACAAAAGCTAACTCAAAAATCAACAACAGAGTATATGTACTGCTGCTGCTGCTGCTAAGTTGCTTCAGTCATGTCAAACTCTGTGGGACCCCAGAGATGGCAGCTTACCAGGCTCCCCTGTCCCTGGGATTCTCCAGGCAAGAACACTGGAGTGGATTGCCATTTCCTTCTCCAATGCATGAAAGTGAAAGTGAAGTTGCTCAATCATGTCAGACTCTTAGTGCCCCCATGGACTGCAGACTACCAGGCTCCTCCATCCATGGGATTTTCAAGGCAAGAGTACTAGAGTGGGGTGCCATTGCCTTCTCTGGTGTATGTACTAGTTAACACTATAAAACTTTTACAAAAAATACAGAAGTAAATATTTGTAATCTTGGGTTAGGCAAAGCCTTCCTAAACATCTCAAGAAAACCACAAAACAACATATGTAAAACAAGTAAAATAGATTATATCGAAATAAAAAACTATGCTTGAAATAATACTGCCACAAAAGTGAAAAAAATGCAAGCCACAGAATAGGAGAAAACATTTGCAAAAGACATATATTTTAAAAGATTTTACTCAGAGTATAAAAAACAGTACTCCTAAACTAAAAAGAAAAGTAACATAATTTAAAATGGGGAAAATACTTTAATAGAAAGCTATTCAAAGAAGAGATAGAAAGAGACAATAACCATGTTAAAATGTGTTCAACATTTGTCATGTGAAAATCCACATGAAACTCAGAAGAATATACCTATTTTCCACCCAGTGAATGGCTATAATGAAAAAGACAATGACAAGCATTGGTGAAGACATGGGAGTTGGAACACTCAGACATTGTCAGTGGAGAGATAGAACTGTGTAGACACTTTGGAAAACAGTTTGGCATTTTCTTAAGATGTTAAACAAATAACCATATGAGCCCACAGATTCACCTCTTTTTAATTAATTAATTAATTTTAATCACAGTCTAATTACTTTACAACATTGTGGTGGTTTTTGCCATACACTGACATGAATCATCCATGGGTGTACATGTGTGCCCCCATCCTGAACCCTGCTCACACCTCCCTGCGTATTCCATCCCTCTGGGCTGTCCCAGTGCAATATCTTTGAGTGCCCTGCTCCATGCATTGAATTTGGACTGGTCATCTATTTTACATACGGTAATATACATGTTTAAATGCTATTCTCTCAAATCATCCCTCTGTCGCCTTCTTCCACAGAGTCCAAAAGTCTGTTCTTTACATCTGTGCCTCTTTACTATCTTGCATATAGAGTCGTCATTATCATCTATTTAAAATTCATATATATGTGTTAATATATTGTATTGATGTTTTTCTTTCTGACTCACTTCATTCTGTATAATAGGCTCCAGTTTCATCCTCCTAAATAGAACCAAATCAAATGTGTTCTTTTTAATAGCTGAGTAACATTCCATTGTGTATATATACCAGAGCTTTTTCATTCATTCATCTGCTGATGGACATCTAGGTTGCTTCCATGTCTTAGCTATTGTAAACAGTGCTGCAATGAACATTGGGGTACATATGTCTCTTTAAATTCTGATTTCCTCAGTGTGTACGCCCAGCAGTGGGATTGCTGGGTCATATGGCAGTTCTATTTCCACTTTTTTAAGGAATCTCCACACTGTTCTCATAATGGCTCAACTAGATTGCATTCCCACCAGCAGTGTTGCTGGGGTCCAGCGCTGGTGGATCCAGGGTGATTCGGTTGGGATGGAGTTGGTGTCCTTAAAAAATACATATTTAATTACAGATATATAGAGGGATTAGAAAAGGATAGTATAGTAGGAAAATTAGTGGAGAAAAAAAGGCTGAATAACTTGGCTTACGTGGAATAGCTTCCATGTTCCAGATGGGAATTCAGCCAGAAAAATGGGGAGCAAGAAGGAATGACATGGGGGAATCAGTCTTTCCAGAAACTGAGCCCATTTTTTAATTTTTAGGTTTGCTTATATACCTTTTGTTACACATAGGGATGAACACAGAGCCACACAGGGGTCAGCAGTCCTGACCTTTATCAAAATCAGGTGCTTCACATAAAAAAAAAAAAAAAAAAAAAGGTCTTAGGGGTTTTTACATCATCTTTTGGCCATGAGACCTGCTGACGTTTACGACCCTTTCTTTCTGATAACCAGAAAACTTATTTTTCCAAGGGTGTTTTTCTTAAACCAGGCACCACCCTCCAAATAAAGTTGCATTCCTATAGGGTGAGGGTGTAGTGAGTTACAAATAAGAAAGGAATTTCTTTAACCCAGATTAGGCGGAGCCGGCACACTGAGCATGGCCAAGAGGAACTACCCCAGGTCCAAGGTCAGGGGCAGCAGCCTAGAGTTCCAGGTTGTGATGGTGCAGGAATGGCTGAGAGGAGCTACTCTGCATCTGCCAGATGGAGCTACCCACATCTGAGATCAAGGGCTGCAGCCGAGAGGAGCTACCCCATGTCCAAGGTGAGGGAGGCCAGGAGAAGCCACCTCATGCCAGAGGCCAAGGGTGGTAACCCTGAGGAGCCACCCCGAGCCCGAGGCCAAGAGAGGTGGCTGGGAGGAGCCACTCACACCCTCGGGCTGGGACGGTGACCAGGAGGATCAACCCGAAGAACTGTGGTTGCGCAGGTACAGGAGGGCCTAGAGGGGCTATCCAACACTGAAGGTCAGGAACGGCAGTGGTAAGGAGATACACCTCATCCAAGGTAAGGAGCAGTGGTTGTGCTTTGCTGGAGCAGCCGTGAAGAGATACCCCACACCCAAGGTAAGAGAAACCCAAGTAAGATGGTAGGTGTTGCAAGAGGGCATCAGAGGGCAGACACACTGAAACCATACTCACAGAAAACTAGTGAATTTAATCACACGAGGACCACAGCCTTGTTTAACTCAGTGAAAGCAAGCCATGCCTGCGAGGCAACTCAAGACGGGCAGGTCATGGTGGAGAGGTCTGACAGAATGTGGTCCACTGGAGAAGGGAATGGCAAGCCAATTCAGTATTCTTGCCTTGAGAACCCCATGAGCAGTATGAAAAGGCAAAATGATAGGATACAAAAAGAGAAACTCCCTAGGTTATTAGGTGCTCAATATGCTACTAGAGATCAGTGGAGAAAAAACTCCAGAGAGAACGAAGGGATGGAGCTAAATCAAAAACAACATGTAGCTGTGGCTGTGACTGGTGATAGAAGCAAGATCCGATGCTGTAAGAACAATAACACATAGGAACCTGGAATGTCAGGTCCGTGAATCAAGGCAAATTGGAAGGGGTCAAACAAGAGATGGCAAGGGTGAACGTCGACATTCTAGGAATCAGCGAACTAAAATGGACTGGAATGGGTGAATTTAACTCAGATGACCATTATATCTACTACTGCAGGCAGGAATACCTCAGAAGAAATGCAGTAGCCATCGTGGTCAACAAAAGAGCTCCAAATGCAGTACTTAGATGCAACCTCAAAAACAACAGAATGATCTCTGTTCATCTCCAAGGCAAACCATTCAATATCGCAGTTATCCAAGTCTATGCCCCAACCAGTAATGCTGAAGAAGCTGAAGTTGAACATTTCTCTGAAGACCTACAAGATCTTTTAGAACTAACACCCCCAAAAAGATGTCATTTTCATTATAGGGGACTGGAATGCAAAAGTAGGAAGTCAAGAAACACCTGGTGTAACAGACAAATTTGGCCTTGGAATGCAGAATGAAGCAGGCCAAAGACTAATAGAGTTTTGCCAAGAAAATGAACTGGTCATAGCAAACACCCACTTCCAACAACACAAGATAACACTCTACACATGGACATCACCAGATGATCAACATCAAAATCAAATTTAGTATATTCTTTGTAGCCAAAGAGGGAGAAGCTCTATATAATCAACACAAACAAGACCAGGAGCTGAGTATGGCTCAGATCATGAACTCCTTATTACCAAACTCAGACTGAAGAAAGTACGGAAAACTGCTAGACCATTCAGGCATGACATAAATCAAATCCCTTATGATTATACAGTAGAAGTGAAAAATAGATTTAAAGGTCTAGATCTGATAGATAGAGTGCCTGATGAACTATGGAATGAGCTTCGTGACATTGTATGGCAGACAGGGATCAAGACCATCCCCATGGAAAAGAAATGCAAAAAAGCAAAATGGCTATCTGGGGAGGCCTTGCAAATAGCTGTGAAAAGAAGAGAGGTGAAAAGCAAAGGAGAAAAGGAAAGATATGAGCATCTGAATGCAGAGTTCCAAAGAATAGCAAGAAGAGATAAGAAAGCCTTCTTCAGTGATCAGTGCAAAGAAATAGAGGAAAACAACAGATTGGGAAAGACTAGAGATCTCTTCAAGAATATTAGAGATACCAAGGGAACATTTCATGCAAAGATGGGCTCAATAAAGGACAGAAATGGTATGGACCTAACAGAAGGAGAAGATGTTAAGAAGAGGTGGTAAGAATACATGGAAGAACTGTACAAAAAGATCTTCATGAACCAGATAATAATGATGTTATCACTAATCTAGAGCCAGACATCCTGGAATGTAAAGTCAAGTGGGCCTTAGAAAGCATCACTATGAACAATGCTAGTGGAGGTGATGGAATTCCAGTAGAGCTGTTTCAAATCCTGAAAGATGATACTGTGAAAGTGCTACACTCAATATGCCAGCAAATTTGGAAAACTCAGCAGTGGCCACAGGACTGGAAAAGGTCAGTTTTCATTCCAATTCCAAACAAAGGCAATGCCAAAGAATGCTCAAACTACTGCATAATTGTGCTCATCTAACATGCTACTAAAGTAATGCTCAAAATTCTCCAAGCCAGGCTTCAGCAATACGTGAACCATTAACTCCATGATGTTCAAGCTGGTTTTAGAAAACGCAGAGGAACCAGAGATCAAATTGCCAACATCCACTGGATCATGGAAAAATCAAGAGAGTTCCAGAAATACATCTACTTCTGTTTTATTGACTATGCCGAAGCCTTTGACTGTGTGGATCACAATAAACTGTGGAAAATTCTGAAAGAAATGGGAATAACAGACCACCTGACCTGCCTCTTGAGAAATCTGTATGCAGGTCAGGAAGCAACAGTTAGAACTGGACATGGATCAACAGACTGGTTCCAAATAGGAAAAGGAGTACATCAAGGCTTTATACTGTCACCCTGTTTATTTAACTCTATGCAGAGTACATCATGAGAAACGCCAGACTGGAAGAAACACAAGCTGGAATCAAGATTGCTGGGAGAAATATCAATAATCTCAGATATGCAGATGATACCACCTTTATGGCAGAAAGTGAAGAAGAACTAAGAGCCCTTGATGAAAATGAAAGAGGAGAGCGAAAAAGTTGGCTTAAAGCTCAACATTCAGTTTACGAAGATCATGGCATCCGGCCCCATCACTTCATGGGAAATAGATGGGGAAACAGGGAAAACAGTGTCAGACTTATGTTTGAGGGCTCCAAAATCACTGAAGATGGTGACTGTAGCCATGAAATTAAAAGATGCTTAGTCCTTGGAAAAAAAGTTATGATCAACCTAGATAGTATATTCAAAAGCAGAGACATTACTTTGCCGACTAAGGTTTGTCTAGTCAAGGCTAGGGTTTTTCCAGTAGTCATGTATGGATGTGAAAGTTGGACTGTGAAGAAGGCTGAGCGCCGAAGTATTGATGCTTTTGAACTGTGGTGTTGGAAAAGACTCTTGAGGGTTCCTTCGACTGCAAGGAGATGCAACCAGTCCATTCTGAAGGAGATCAGCCCTGGGATTTCTTTGGAAGGAATGATGCTAAAGAAGAAACTCCAGTACTTTGGGCACCTCATGCGAAGAGTTGATTCACTGAAAAAGACTCTGATGCTGGGAAGGATTGGGGCAGGAGGAGAAGGGGACATGAGAGGATGAGTTGGCTGGATGGCATCACAGACTCGATGAACGTGAGTCTGAGTGAACGCCGGGAGATGGTGATGGACAGGGAGGCCTGCCGTGCTGCGATTCATGGGGTTGCGAAGAATGGACATGACTGAGCGACTGAACTGAACTGAACTGAACTAACATGATAAATCTTAAACATTGATACTTATTTCTCCTATATGTTAGTTATATTTATTATAAAGGCAGGGAATATAGAGATTTAGCAGCAAACAGCCCAACAAATGAAAATCCTTTCACCAATGTTTCCCTTACGATCTATTTAGTCTTAAGATAGTGATAAAGTTACATTTTTACATAGCAAGGACACAGTGATTGATAACAAAGTACAGTGATCTATAACAAAAGAGAAAATTCATTAACTCAAAAGTCTAGTATTGCTAACCAGTAATCTTGCCTGGAGAATTCCATGGATGGAGAAGCCTGATGGGCTGCAGTCCACAGGGTCGCAAAGTGTCGGACATGACTGAGCGACTTCACTTTCCTTTTCTATATTCCAAATACATTGATTAATATATTCCCAGGTGCCTAAGGATATGGAGGTCTGGCAGCAATCATTGACTCAACAATGAGAGAAGCCCTATGCTAATTAAGACTCTCAAAATACTCCAAAACTCTCTGTGCTGTTTATGGTTGAGAAGTAGTAAACAATCATGTGCTTAGCGGCAGCAGTTAGTCTGTCAGCAGAGAAGTTTGACCTGAGACACCCTTGTCTCAACCAGGGCAGGGAATTAGCAGCAATTATTGACACAACAAATGAAAAACCCTTCACCAATATAATTCATAACCAACTCACTATACTAATAATTTATAACTTCCTGAAAGAATTTTCCTTTAGCAAGTCCAAAACATCTCGTGCCTCTCACACTGCGGGGTTGTAAACAATCACATGTGGCTGGACAAACCTATACAGGCAGGCTAGATAACCTTCAAAGTTCATAAGTTGAAACACTCTTGTCACACCCAGGAATTTTTATTAACTTGGAGCTGCAAGTTAACTCCTTCTCTGAGAGAAATAGTTTTAGGGGAGAGCCCCCTATAAAGTATTCTGGTTTTGGGGGTAGATGCTCAGGAACAGGGGATTTCCTGAGGCTTGATCACGCCTTTGTGTATGCCAAGCTTCCTTTCTCATGACCTTTGCCATGAGCGGAGTTCCTCATGCTGGCCCCTGGCATGGTGTAAGAGGATTTCCTTTTCTACACATCTTCTCCAGCCTTTATTGTTTGTACACTTTTTGATGGCAGCCATTCTGACCGATGTTAGATGGTACCTCACTGTGTTTTTTATTTGCATTTCTCTGATGAGTGATGCTGAGTATCTTTTCATGTGTTTGTTAGCCATTTGTATGTCTTCTTTGGAGAAATGTCTGTTTAGATTTTTGTCTTATTTTGTGATTGGGTCATTTATTTTTCTAGTATTGAGCTGCATGAGCTGCTTTTATATTTTTGAGATTAATTCTTCATTGGGTGTTTCATTTGCTATTATTATTGCTCATTCTGAAGGTTGCCTTATCACCGTGCTTATTATCACCGTGCTTATAGTTTCCTTTGTTTTGTAAAAGTTTTTAAGCTTAATTAGGTCCCATTTGCTTATTTTTGCTTTTATTTCCATTACTCTGGAGGTGGGTCATAGAGGATCTTGCTGTGATTTATGTCAGAGTGTTCTGCCTGTGTTTTCCTCTAGGAGATTGTAGTCTCTGGTCTTAAATTTAGATCTTTAACCCATTTTGAGTTTATTTTTGTGTATGGTGTTAGACAATATTCTAGTTTCATTCTTTTACAGGTGGTTGACCAATTTTCCCTGAACCACTTGTTAAAGAGATTATCTTCTCCACTGTATATTTTTGCCTCGTTTATCAAAGATAAGGTGTCCATAGGTGCATGCATTCATCTCTGGGCTTTCTATTTTGTTCCATTTATCTATACTTTGTCTTTGTGCCAGTACCATACTTGATGATGGTAGTTTGTGGTATAGTCTGAAGTCAGGATGGTTGATTTGTCCAGTTCCATTCTCCTTTCTCAAGATAGCTTTGACTTTTCAAGATTTTCTGTGTTTCCATAGAAAATGTGAAATTATTTATTTTAGTTCTGTGAAAAATACCATGGGTAGCTTGATAGGGATTGTACTGAATCTGTAGACTGTGTTGGATAGTATACTCATTTTCACTATGTTGATTCTTCAATCCATCAACATGGCATATTTCTCCATCTATTTGTGTCATCTTTGATTTCTTTCATCAGTGTTTTATAGTTTTCTGTATATAGGTCTTTGGTTTCTTTAGATTAATTTATTGCTAAGTATTTTATTCTTTTCATTGCAATGGTGAATGGGATTGTTTCCTTAATTTCTGTTTATGTTTTCTCATTGCTAGGGACTTATGTGTATTATTTTTATATCCTGAAATTTTACTATATTCATTGAATAACTCTAGTAATTTTCTGGTGGTGTCTTTAGGGTTTTCTATGTAGAGGGTCATGCCATCTGCAAACTGTGAGAATTTTACTTCTTCTTTTCCAGTCTGGATTTCTTTTTATTCTCTGATTGTGGTGGGTAGGAATTCCAAAACTATGTTGAATAGTAGTAGTGAGAGTGGGCACCCTTGTCTTTCTTCTGATTTTAGAGGAAATGCTTTCAGTTTTTCACCATTGAGGATAATGTTTGTTGAGGGTTTCTTGTAGATGGCTTTTATTATGTTGAGGTATGTTCCTTCTATGCCTGCTTTCTGGAGAGTTTTTAATCATAAATGGGTGTTGAAGTTTGTCAAATGCTTTCTCTGTATCTATTGTGGTAATCATATGGTTTTCATCTGTCAATTTGTTAATGTGGTGGATCACATTGACTAATTTGTGAATACTGAAGAAACATTGCATCCCTGGGATAAAGCCCACTTGGTCATGATGTATGATAATTTTAATATGTTGTTGGATTCTGTTTATTAGAATTTGGTTGAGTATTTTTTCATCTAGTTTATCAGTGATATTGGCCTGTAGTTTTCTTTTTTGTGTGGCATCTTTGTCTGGTTTTGGTATTAGGATGAAGGTGAGCTCATAGAATGAGTTTGGGAGTTTACCTTCCTCTGACTTTTTCTGGAAGAGTTTGAGAAAGGTAGGTGTTAGCTCTTCTCTACATTTTAGGTAGAATTCACCTGTGAAACCTTCTAGTCCTGGACTTTTGTTTGTTGGAAGATATTTTATTATGCTTTCAATTTCTGTGCTTGTGATGAGTCTGTTAAGATTTTTTATTTCTTCCTGGTTCAGTTTTGGAAGGTTTTACTTTTCTAAGAATTTGTCCATTTCTTTCAAGTTGTCCATTTTATTGGCATATAGTTGCTGATAGTAGTCTCTTATGGTCCTTTATATTTCTGTGTTGTCTGTTATGATTTCTTTTCACTTCTAATTTTATTGATTTGATTCTGCTCCCTTTTTTCTTGATGAGTCTGGTTAATGTTTTGTCTATTTTATTTATCTTCTCAAAGAACCAGCTTTTAGTTTTGTTGATTTTTGCTATAGTCTCCTTCATTTCTTTTTATTTCTACTCTGAGTTTTATGATTTCTTCCCTTCTGCCAGCTTTGGGGTTCTTCAAAAATAGTTGCTTTAGCTGTAAAGTTAGGTTATTTATTTGATGTTTCTCTTGTTTCTTAAAGTAATCTTGTATTACTATAAACCTTACTCTTAGTGTTGCTTTACTGAATCCCATAGGTTTTGTGTGTGTGTTATTTAATTATTATTTTCATTTGTTTCTATTTTGATTTCCATTTTTATTTCTTTTGTGATCTGTTGGTTTTTCAGAAGCAGGTTGTCTAGCCTCCATCTGTTTGTATTTTTAATAATTTTTTTTTTCCTGTAGTTGACATTTAATCTTACTGCATTGTGATCAGAAAAGATGCTTGAAATTATTTCAATTTTTTTGAATTTACGAAGGCTAGATTTATGGCCCAGGATGTTATCTATTCTAGAGAATGTTCTGTGTGCGCTTGAGAAAAATGTTGAAATTCATTGTTTTTGGCAAAATGCCCTATAGATATCAATTTATGTTGGGTCCACATATATTTATAATTGTTATGTCATCTTCTTGGATTGATACTTTCATCAGTATGTAGTGTCTTTCTTTGTCTCTTTTCACGGTCTTTATTTTAAGGTCCCTTTTATCTGATATGAATATTCCTTCTCCTGCTTTCTTTTGCTCTGCACAGATTAACTTCTTAAAAGATTAAAAAAAAAAATGTGCATCCACACAAAAACTAATATACAAGTGTTCATATCAGCTGAAAGGTTGTTGCTGAACCATGCAAAGACACTGGGATTCTTGGCCTCCGGAGAATTCAACCTGGGGCCAGAGACGAGGCTTGATCCCTCACAGCTTTTGTGTAATAAAGTTTTATCAAAGTGTAAAGGAGATAGAGAAATCTTCTGACATAGACATCAGAAGGCGGCAGAAAGAGTACCCCCTTGCTAGTGTTAGCAATGGAGTTATATACTCTCAACTTAGTACAGTGAATCAAAAGAATGTCTGGAGGTTGTAAAGACCTCACTAGACCTATTCCCATAATTTATATTTTAAGATAATAGGATTAGCCAGAAGTTTTTTTTTTTTTTTTCCAGAGACTGTCCTCCAGCAGGATACATTATTGTTATATAATCCTAAGGAATGTAGAGAGACAAAAAAATTTGTCCTTTCTTCGTCCTTGAGAATTCCAGATCCCTCTCTCCTTGGGAACCCCTAGCCTTCTTATCAATCTGCTTAGGATTTGACTCTCTCATAGCACTGCTCACAGTAGCTAAGAAGTAAAAACAACCAAAACGCTCACCAACTGATGAGTAGATAAATAAAATTCAGCATATGTTGTGTGAAATGCTCACCACTAAATACTTCTTTAGTGATATAGAACCCATCTGCAAATGTACAAGACATAAGAGATTAGAGTTTGATCCCTGGGTCGTGAAGATCCCCTGGAGGAGGGCACGACAACCCATACCAGTATTCTTGCCTGGAAAATCCCACAGACAGAAGAACCTAACTGTCTAGAGTCTACAGGGTCACACAGAGTTGGGCATGGCTGAAGCTATTTAGTATGCATGCATGCATCCTTATTACATCTGTAAGCTGTAATCACATGAACTAATGATGTACATATCCCCATAGGACAGTCTCACACCTAACCATTATTCTTCCTGTTTCAGGATAAAAATCCCCCAAGAAACTGAAACATTCTGCTATCGTGAATTGGGCATTTCTTTGTTTTCAAATGATAAACTTCATGAGTTCAAACACTGTGACATCTAGAACACTGCTCACATACATGTATGTGTTCAGGAAATCATTGCAAATTGCCTCCCATACATTCAGACAGTTGTAGGAAACCTGAGCAAGGCAAAAGCTTAGACTGCCTTCTCTGAAAATAAAACCGCTATGAGTTACATGGCAGACTAGTGCAAGAGGACACAAAATACATAGGCAAATGGAAATTCAAAAAAAAAAAAATCCAAATTCTTATTCTTTTATCAAAGATCCGAAGAAATGTAAAATTTACTGAGCATTTCTTGTATCCTTTTTGTGCCTGTTAAATATTGAGGAAGGCTGCAAAGCTATATGCTAACTGAATTTAAGTAATTCACCTAGAAATAAATTTCATTTTCTAAACCATTTTCTCTCATTTGCCAAAACAATTTTTCTATGTTTTGAAAAATGAGTATTTCCATGTTCCTACCTCAAAGAGTAAATAATAAGCCAACATGATATTAAGATGCTGTGATCTTATACTTAGGGCTTGCCAGGTAGTGCTAGATTTAAAGAACCCACCTGCCAATTCAGGAGACATAAGACCCAGTTTGATCCCTGGGTCTGGAATACCCCCTGGAGGAGGGCATGGAAACTCACTCCAGTATTCTTGCCTGGTATATCCCATGGACAGAGGAGCATGGCAGGCTACCGTCCATGGGGTTGCAAAGAGTCAGACAGGACTGAGATGATAAACAGGTATACATGCATCTCATACTTAAACAGGAAAAGGAATATTGCATAATGGTCTTTAATAGTTTTTGACTTAAAGAATAGTTGATGACATTGTGACATATAAATGAAGAGATATATAAATTTTACTCTAGAAATTTCTGTTCATTTGACTTTAGTTACAAAAGATGAATATGATAACGTTTTATGCTAAACACATTTGTCTCCTGCTTCTATGTATCATACTGATTAAAATCAGAACGATGACTGTTTAGAAAACAGTTGTAATCAGGGTGAATTTTTATATTCCTCAGGATCTAGGCAAGTAAATTAATGAAAATATTAATATATTTCAATTCAGTTCAGCTCAGTGATTCAGTTGTATCTGACACTTTGTGACCCCATGGACTGCTGCATGCCAGGCTTCCCTGCCCATCACCTTGTTCATCGAGTCAGTGATGCCATCCGAACCATTTCCAGTTCTGTCATCCTCTTCTCCTCCTGCCTTCAATCTTTCCCAGCCTCAAGGTTTTTTCCAATGAGTCAGTTCTTCTCAACAGGTGGCCCAAGTGTTAGAGTTTCAGCTTCAGCATCAGTCTTTCCAATAAATAGTGAGGACTGATCTCCTCTATGATGGACTGGATGGATCTCCTTGCAGTCCAAGGGACTCTCAAGAGTCTTCTCCAATATTACAGTTCAAAAGCATCAATTCTTTGGCACTCAGTTCAGTTCAGTTGCAGAGTTGTGTCTGACTCTTTGCGACCCCATGAATCACAGCACGCCAGGCCTCCCTGTTCATTACCATCTCTCGGAGTTCACTCAGACTCACATCCATCGAGTCAGCGATGCCATCCAGCCATCTCATCCTCGGTCGTCCCCTTCTCCTCCTGCCCCCAATCCCTCCCAGCATCAGAGTCTTTTCCAATGAGTCAGCTCTTCGCATGAAGTGGCCAAAGTACTGGAGTTTTGGCTTTAGCATCATTCTATCCAAAGAAATCCCAGGTTCCAGGTTCCTATGAAATATTGCTCTTACAGCATCGGATCTTGCTTCTATCACCAGTCACATGCACAACTGGGTATTGTTTTTGCTTTGTCTCCATCCCTTTGTTCTCTCTAGAGTTATTTCTCCACTGATCTCCAGTAGCATATTGGGCACCTAATAACCTGGGGAGTTCCTCTTTTGGTATCCTATCATTTTGCCTTTTCATACTGTTCATGGAGTTCTCGAGGCAAGAAGTGGCTTTCCATTTCCTTCTCCAGTGGACCACATTCTGTCAGCCCTCTCCACCATGATCTGCCCATCTTGGGTTGCCCCTGCAGGCATAGCTTGGTTTCATTGAGTTAGACAAGGCTGTGGTCCTAGTGTTATTCAGTCTTCTTCACAGTCCAACTCTCACATCCATACATGACTACTGGAAAAACCATAGCTTTGACTAGACGGACCTTAGTCAGTAAAGTAATGTCTCTGCTTTTCAATAAGCTGTCTAGGTTGGTCATAACTTTTCTTCCAAGGACTAAGCGTCTTTTAATTTCATGGCTGCAGTCACCATCTGCAATGATTTTGGAGCCCAAAACAACAAAGTCTGACACTGTTTCCACTGTTTCTCCATCTATTTTCCATGAAGTGATGGGATGGGATGTGATAATCTTCATTTTCTGAATTTTGAACTTTAAGCCAACTTTCTCAGTCTCCTCTTTTACTTTAGCAGCTCCCATTTCACAGACTCTCATGCTCAGGTCTCACCTATGGAGTTTCATGCCTTCATTGTTTTGTCCTCTTTCAGCCTGTCTTCATATCCACATTTCCCTTTGTGGTGTTTAAAGCACTTTACTTTAAAAGCATTTGTCACTGTGCAATTAATAAAAGGCATGTGACATTCACAACAAACAGCTGATTTGGAGATGAAATAATTTTAACATTTTATGGAATTCTTACTGAATTTCAGGTCATAGTGGGATTTATGTTGAACTAACATTCCATCTCCCATGAATAGGAAAGATGCCATGGTTAGACTGGCAATTTATGTAAAGGAATAAAACACATTGGGCTTCACTGGTGGCTCAGTACTAAAGAATTCACCAGCCAATGCAGGAGAGGCAGGAGTCAGGAAGGCCCACTGGAGGAGGAAATGGCAACCCACTCCAGGATTCTTGCCTAGAAAATCCCATGGACAGAAGAGTCTGGCTGGCTACAGTCCCTGGGGTTGCAAAAAATCAGATATGACTTAGCAACTAAACAACAAATAAACATTAAAACTGTAGCATGGTTGAAAATATGTAAGATATATGACTGGAAAATCACATATCTAGAAGAGCCTCGTGGGCTACAGTCTCTGGGGTTGCAAGAGTTAGACACGACTTAGCGACTAAACCACTAAACCACCACTATGACATATGCTAATATCAGTACCTTATATGAGTATCTTACAGAATCTTCTTATAGTACCCACAGCAGATTGTTTCTAAGCCACCACCTCTCCTCCCATCAGGAAAATAAAATCTGCTGAAGCTCACATCCCTTATATAAATCCAGACCTCATGGATATGGAGGGAAGACTACGTATGTGGCTTTCACATTAAAGTATCATATATATAATACCATATTTACAATTATAGGGGCTTCCTTGTTAGCTAAGCAGGTAAAGAGTCTGCCTGCAATGCAGGAGATGAAGTAGAAGGAGCTTCAATTATGAAGTCAGTTATGAAACAAATATCAATTTCCTTTATCCTCAAGCTATTCTTCCTAACAATGAGTCATTTTATGGATCTTTGGATTCATTGTCAGTTATAACCTAAACCACTGATTGTCTGATTCTGTCATGCATCCAGGAATAACTGCCATCTTCCTAATGAAAACAGGCACTCAAGACAATTGAAGCCTCCTATTGTCTATAATCATAGCTTATTTTCAAACCAGATTTCTGTTTGAATTATGAAAAACAATCAGTTAATATTATTCTAAAGGTATATTACTTTACAAATTTGATTTAACAAATTTCTTGAAAATTTTAACTAAAGTGAACTATGAATTTGAATTTTACAGATATAGATAGATGTATTTTAGTTAGCACCAGTTTAATTGACTTATGAGTATTTCAAGAGAATTGCACCATGTGCATCTCAAAAACCTAGTTTCATTTCTCAAGGGTCCAAACAAATTAAAGTGATAATACCCTAGTATTGTTTTGATCATCTATATTAAACTACAACAATGGGTTTTAAATTTAATTAACTTAGAAAACAAACATTAAAATTGTCCATCAATATGCTAAGCATTATTCGGGGTACTAGATATGCAAAGAAATGTGATACTTCTTAATGAAGAGCTTTTCACATTGTGAGAAATAATAGAGGTGCTTTGCTTTCCATGAAGAATGGATTTGAATAAATATAAGTAGGAAGCCAAGAAACATGAAAATTCGGCCTTGGAGTATGGAAGGAAGCAGGGCAAAGGCTAATAGAGTTTTGCCAAGAAAATGCACTGGTCATAGCAAACAACCTCTTCCAGCAACACAAGAGAGGACTCTACACATGGACATCACCAGATGGTCAACAACAAAATCAGACTGATTACATTCTTTGCAGACAAAGATGGAGAAGCTCTATACAGTCAGCAAAAGAAAAGACTGGGAGCTGACTGTGGCTCAGATCATGAACTTCTTATTGCCAAATTCAGATTTAAATTGAACAAAGTAGGGATAACCACTAGACCATTCAGGTATGAACTAAATCAAATCCCTTATGATTATACAGTGGAAGTGAGAAATAGATTTAAGGGACTAGATCTGATAGAGAGAGTGCCTGATGAACTATGGAATGAGGTTCATGACATTGTAGAGGAGACAGGGATCAAGACCATCCTCATGGAAAAGATATGCAAAAAAGCAAAATGGTTCTCTAGGGAGGCCACACAAACAGCTGTGAAAAACAGAGAAGTGAAAAGTCAAGGAGAAAAGGAAGGATATAAGCATCTGAATGCAGAGTTCCAAAGAACAGCAAGAAGAGATAAGAAAGGCTTCCTCAGCGATCAATAAAAAGAAATAGAGGAAAACAACAGAATGGGAAAGACTAGAGATCTCGTCAAGAATATTAGAGATACCAAGGGAACATTTCCTGCAAAAATGGGCTTGATAAAGGACAGAAATGGTATGGACCTAACAGAAGCAGAAGATATTAACAAGAGGTGGCAAGAATACACAGAAGAACTGTACAAAAAAGACCTTCATGACCAAGATAATCACAATGGTGTGATGACTCACCTAGAGCCATATATCCTGTAATGTGAAGTCAGGTGAGCCTTAGAAAGCATCACTATGAACAAAGCTAGTGGAGATAGAATTCCAGTTGAGCTGCTTCAAATCCTGAAAGATGATACTGTGAAAGTGCTGCACTCAGTACACCAGCAAATTTGGAAAACTCGGCAGTGGCCACAGGACTGGAAAAGGTCAGTTTTCATTCCAATCCCAAAGAAAGGCAATGCCAAAGAATGCTCAATCTACCACACAATTGCACTCATCTCACACGCTAGTAAAGTAATGCTCAAAATTCTTCAAGCCAGGCTTCAACAATACGTGAACTGTGAATTTCCAGATGTTCAAGCTGGTTTTAGAAAAGGCAGAGGAACCAGAGATCAAATTGCCAATATCTGCTGGATCATTGAAAAAGTGAGACAGTTCCAGAACAACATCTGTTTCTGTTTTATTGACTATGCCAAAGCCTTTGACTGTGTGGATCACAATAAACTGTGGAAAATTCTAAAAGAGATGGGAATACCAGACCATCTAACCTGCCTCTTGAGAAACCTATATGCAGTTCAAGAAGCAACAGTTAGAACTGGACATTGAACAACAGACTGGTTCCAAATAGGAAAAGGAGTACATCAAGGCTGTATATTGTCACCCTGCTTATTTACCTTATATGCAGAGTACATCACGAGAAACGCTGGGCTGGAAGAAGCACAAGCTGGAATCAAGATTGCCAGGAGAATTATCAATAACCTCAGATATGCAGATGATATCACCCTTATGGCAGAAAGTGAAGAGGAACTAAAAAGCCTCTTGATGAAAGTGAAAGTGGAAAGTTAAAAGTTAGCTTAAAGCTCAACATTCAGCATACGAACATCATGGCATCCGGTCCCATCACTTCATGGGAAACAGATGGGGAAAGAGTGGAAACAGTGTCAGACTTTATTTATTGGGGCTCCAAAATCACTGCAGATGGTGACTGCAGCCATGAAGTTAAAAGATGCTTACTCTTTGGAAGGAAAGTTATGACCAAGCTAGAAAGCATATTCAAAAGCAGAGACATTACTTCACCAACAAATGTCTTTCTAGTCAAGGCTATGGTTTTTCCAATAGTCATGTATGGATGTGAGAGTTGGACTGTGAAGAAAGGAATTGATGCTTTTGAACTGTGGTGTTGGAAAAGACTCTTGAGTGTCCCTTGGGGAACAAGGAGATCCCACCAGTCCATTGTAAAGGAGTTCAGTCCTGGGTGTTCTTTGGAAGGAATGATGCTAAAGCTGAAACTCCAGTACTTTGGCCACCTCATGCGAAGAGTTGACTCATTGGAAAAGACTCTGATGCTGGGAGGGATTGGGGGCAGGAGGAGAAGGGGATGACAGAGGATGAGGTGGCTGGATGGCATCACCAGATTGATGGATGTGAGTTTGAGTGAACTCTGGGAGATGGTGATGGACAGGGAGGCCTGGCGTGCTGCAATTCATGGGGTCACAAAGAGTTGGACACGGCTGAGTGACTGAATTGAACTGAAGAGCTAGGTAGAAATACATTCATAAACGCAATCTATCAATGTCTGTATGTGTCTATTATATACTGGGAGTGCACTAATGTATAATACAGACAAATTTCATTTCTCTTCATGATCAATGAATGAAATAAATATATCAGTCAGTGGAAAACTGAGGTGCAGATGCTTAATAAAAATGAATGAGTCATAAAGTATCTTACTACCTTTATTTATATAGAGTTGACATATAAGATTATACATTTTTAAAGTGTACAATATATAGACTTGATATCTGTATATTGCAAAGTGATTATCATGATAGCATTAGCTAACACTGTCATCACATTATGTAATTATCATGTCTTTTCATGGTGAGAACATCTAAGATCTCCTCTCTTAACAGCTTTGAAGTATATATTATTGTTGTTTAGTCACTAGGTCATGGCCAGCTCTTTGCAACACCATAAACTGCAACACACCAAGCCCAAATTTATGTCCATTTGTTGGTGATGCCATACAATATTTCATCCTCTGTTGCTTCACTCTCTCCTGCCTTCAGTCTTTCCCAGCATCAGGGTCTTTTCCAATGAGTCAGTTCTTCACATCAGGTGGCCAAAGTACTGGGGCTTTAGTTTCAGAATCAATCCTTCCAATGAATATTCAGGACTTATTTCCTTTAGGATAGACTGGTTGGAACTCCTTGCAGTCCAAGGGAATCTCAAGCATCTTCTCCAACACCACAGTATGAAAGAATCAGTTATTCAGTGCTCGGTCTTCTTTATGATCCAACTCTCACATCCATACAAGACTATTGGAAAAAACATAGCTTTGACTATACCAACATTTGACTTCAAAGTGATGTCTCTGCTTTTTAATACACATTTCAGGTTTCTGATAGTTTTTCTTCAAAGAGGCAAGCATTTCATTTATATATATCTAATTGATATGTAAAAATTGTATATGTTTAAGATATACAATGTATTGACTTGATATATTTGTATATTGCAAAATGACTCAGTTCAGTTCAGTCACTCAGCCATGTCCAACTCTTTGTGACTCCATGAATTGCAGCACGCCAGGCCTCCCTGTCCATCACCATCTCACAGAGTTCACTCAAACTCATATCCATCAATCTGGTGATGCCATCCAGCCATCTCATCCTCTGTCGTCCCCTTCTCCTCCTGCCCCCAAATTCCTCCCAGCACCAGAGTCTTTTCCAATGAGTCAACTCTTCCCATGAGGTGGCCAAAGTACTGGAGTTTCAGCTTTAGCATCATTCCTTCCAAAGAACACCAGGGCTGACGTCCTTTAGAATGGACTGGTTGGATCTCCTTGTACCCTAAGGGACTCTCAAGAGTCTTCTCCAACACCACAGTTCAGAAGCATCAGTTCTTCGGTGCTCAGCTTTCTTCACAGTCCAACTCTCACATCCATATATGACTACTGGAAAACCATAGACTTGACTAGACAGACCTTTGTTGGCAAAGTAATGTCTCTGCTTTTCAATATGTTATCTAGATTGGTCATAACTTTTCTTCCAAGGAGTAAGTGTCTTTTAATTTCATGGCTGCAGTCACCATCTTCAGTGATTTTGGAGCCCACAAAAATAAAGTCTGACACTGTTTCCACTGGTTCTACACCTATTTCCTATGAAGCGATGAGAGCAGATGCCATGATCTTCATTTTCTGAAGCCAAATTTTTCACTCTCCTCATTCAGTTTCTTCAAGAGGCTTTTAGTTCCTTTTCACTTTCTGCCATAAGGGTGGTGTCATCTGCATATCTGAGGTTATTGATAATTCTCCTGGCAATCTTGATTCCAGCTTGTGCTTCTTCCAGCCCAGTGTTTCTCATGATGTACTCTGTATATAAGGTAAATAAACAGAGTGACAATATACAGCCTTGATGTACTCCTTTTCCTATTTGGAACCAGTCTGTTGTTCCATGTCCGGTTTTAACTGTTGCTTCCTGACCTGCATATAGGTTTCTCAAGAGGCAGGTTAGATGGTCTGGTATTCCCATCTCTTTCAGAATTTTCCACAGTTTATTGTGATCCACACAGTCAAAGGCTTTGGCATAGTCAATAAAACAGAAACAGATGTTGTTCTGGAACTGTCTCACTTTTTCAATGATCCAGCAGATATTGGCAATTTGATCTCTGGTTCCTCTGCCTTTTCTAAAACCAGCTTGAACATCTGGAAATTCACAGTTCACGTATTGTTGAAGCCTGGCTTGAAGAATTTTGAGCATTACTTTACTAGCATGTGAGATGAGTGCATTTGTGGGGTATTTTGAGCGTTCTTTGTTTGGCATGTCTTTCTTTGGGATTGGAATGAAAACTGACCTTTTCCAGTCCTGTGGCCACTGCCGAGTTTTTCAAATTTGCTGGCACATTGAGTGCTGCAATTTCACAGCATCATCTTTCAGGATTTGATTACCACCATACTATTAGCTAACAGCTCGATCCCACAATATAAATATCATGCCTTTTTGTGCTAGAATGTTTAAGATCTCCCTCTTAATAGTTTTTAAGTATATAATACAGTATTATTAAATATAATCACAATCTATAAGTTAGATCTCGATAACCTGTTCATCTTCTAACTGAAAGTTTGTACTCTTTGACCAACATCTCTCTACTTTCCCCATTCCTTTTACTTTTAACTACCATTTTACTCTTTATATAAGCTCAGTTATTCTAAGATTCCACATATAAGGGATATCATACAGCATTTTTCTTTCTCTCTCTGACATATTTCCCTTAGCATAATGTCCTCTAGGTCCATCTATGTTGATGCAAACAGAAGGATTTTCTTCTTTTCTCATGGCTGAATAGCATTCCATTGTATGCATATGTACTACATCTTCCTTTCATTCATCTACTGATGGACTCTTAAGGTGTCTTCATATCATGGCTAGTGTAATAATGCTTCAATGAAAGGGGGCACCAAATATCTCTTCAAGATCTTGTCTTCATTTCCCTTGTATTTATACCCAGAAGTGGGATTACTGAATCCTATGGTATCCTATTTTTAATTTTTTTGAGGGACCTTCATACTGTTTTCCACAGTGGTTGCACAAATATACAAGTGTTTTCTTTTCTATTTTCTCCCTTTTGATAACAGATATTTTGACAGATATGAGATTATATTTTATGGTTTTGATTTGCAGTCCCTTGATTATCAGTGACATTTAGTATTTCTGTGTATCTGTTTGCCATCTGTATGTCTTCTTTTGAGAGAAAAAAAAAATCAGCTCCTCCACCCATTACTTAATCAGATTATTTTGCTATTTGGTTCTCTTGCTTTCCTTGTGTTGTTCAGTTGCTCAGTCGTGTCCAGTTCTTTGTGACTTCATGGACTCTAGCACACCAGCATCCCTGTCCTATACCATCTCCTGGCTTTGCTTAAACTCGTGTCTATTGATTCAGTGATGCCATCCAATCATCTCATCCTCTGTCACCCCTTTTTCCTCCTGCCCTCAGTCTTTCCCAACATCAGGCTTTTCCCCCAAGGTCTTTGCAGCAGATGACCAAAGTATTGTAGCTTCAGCTTCAGCATCATTCCTTACAAGGAATATTCAGGGTTGATTTCCTATAGGATCAACTGGTTTGATCTCCTTGCTGTTCAAGTGACTCATAAAAGTCTTCTCCACCACAGCTCAAAAGCATCAATTCTTTGGTGCTCAGTTCCTTATACATTTTGGATATTACTTTATCAGATACATGGATTACAAATATCATCTCCCATTCTGTAGGTTTCCTTTTCATTGTGTTCTTGGCTTGCAGATGCATTTTAGCTGGATTTAGTTACGCTTGTGCATTTTTGCATGTTACCTTTGCTTTTGGTTTCAAATCAAATAAAATGATTCACTTCAAGGAATGACATCAAAGAGTTTGCCCAGTACATTTTCTTCCAGGAAATTTATGGTTTCAGGTTTTTAATCAAGTTTTTAATCCATTTTAAATTGACTTCTGTGTGTCATGTAAGAAAAGAATACAGGTTCTTTCTTTTGCTCCTAGCTGTCCAGTTTTCCCAACACCATTTATTTCTCTCTGAAAGATACTAGTTAATGTATAGAAATGCAAGAGATTTTCCTAAACAAATTTTGTACTATGCAAACTTAAATTTATTTGTCCCCAAAGTTTTTGGCTGAAATCTTTAATGTTTCCTATATACCTTATCAGGTCACCTGCAAGTAAAAACAAATGTAAGTTTTCCTTTCGAATTTGAATGTCTTTTATTTATTTTTCTTGCACAATTACTCTGGAAAGTCTTCAAGTGGTGAGAGGAAGCAAATCTTGCCTTATTCCTCCTAGAGAAGAAGCTCTCAGCATTTTACTGTTGAGTACCTCCATGCTATGATTTTTCCAGTAGTCGTGTATGGATGTGAGTTAGACTTTAAAGAAAGCTGAGTGCCAAAGAATTGATGCTTTTGAACTGTGGTGTTGGAGAAGACTCTTGAGAGTCCCTTGGACAGCAAAGAGATCAAACTAGTCAATCCTAAAGGAAATCAACCCTGAATATTCATTGGAAGGACTGATGCTGAAGCTCCAATACTTTGGCCATCTGATGCAAAGAACTTACTCATTGGAAAAGACCCTGATGCTGGGAAAGACTGAAGGCAGGAGAAGAAGAGGGCAACAGAGGATGAGATGCTTTGATGGCATCACTGACTCAATAGACATGAGTTTAAGCAAGCCCCAGGAGTTGGTGATGGACAGGAAAGCCTGGTATGCTACAGTCTTTGGGGTCACAAATATTTGAACACGACTGAGTGACTGAACTGAACTAAACTGAACCCCCTTGTAGCTCAGTCAGTAAAGAATCTGCCTGCCATTCAAGAGACCAGGGTTCCTTTTTGGCTCTGAAAGATCCCAAATGGCAACCTACTCCAGTATTCTTGCCTGGGAAATCCCATGGACAGAGGAACCTGACAAGTTACAGTCCATGAGGTAGCAAGAGTCGGACATGACTTGTAAACCACCACCACACCACAATATTAGCTGTGAGCTTGCCATATTTGGCCATATTATGTCAAGGAATATTTACTTTATACTCTTTTTTGAAGATTTTTATCATTAAGTTTTGCAGACAGACTTAACACTGGATAATAAAAAATTAATCAGACCTAAGTCACATGTTTGATTTAAGAGACTGGCTAGTGGTATTATTCATTAAAATGTAGCTGGCTTTGAGACTGGTAGGTTAGGATATATTAAATTAAGTTTTGGCCATGTTAATATCAAGATATCTGTTATATATCAAAGAATAAATGGCAAACATGCAATTAGATAAATTCAGATGGAGTTCTTGATAAAGATGAGGACAGGAAATACATATCCAAAATAATCTCTTCTCTAATTTTGTATGAAATTCTCCACAGCAGTACTTGAGGTTCTGAATATATTTCAAGTGCAATCTAAAATATCAGACTATATTTTGAGGGAAAGATTTAGTTGGTAAGTTAATAATTTCTTTTTTAATTTTAAACTATTTTGTCATTTTAAAGGCTTTCTGTATGATACAACTCAACACTGAAAAATATTCTAAATTTACCCCCATATACTTCATATATTTTATAGCAGATGATTCCTAAAACTGCATTATACAGGAATATGTGGAAACAATAGCCAGGTAAACCTTAATATTTTCATACAAATCAAATTCATATATATTTTTGATGTTCTGTTAGATTTTGATTCTAATTTCATTGATATTTTCAGTTCAAAATAGGTGCATGTATTTATCATAAATTTACCAGAAGTAATAATTAATGTTATAGAATATAGTCATGATCCTTTAAATAGTAAAATAAATCTAATGACTAAATCATATGAAGATTTTTGTACCACTTCCAAATAATATATCTCATTTCTGCTTTGCATTTCAAATGTGGATTCCAAATCATGATGGAATATGCACAGTATGAAAATAATGTGGATACGTTGATTGCCTTGCTAGCTGAATATGGTCCATTTACAGTCTGCCTTACAATTCAATGCATTTTCCATGGAATTTACTGTGTTATAACTCAGCATTAAGCTCTTGGATTTTGTCAAGTATCATCATAAAAATCATCCATATGAAAATCATTATTCATAGTCTATAATACCATCATTTCTTCTACAACAGAAACGTGAAAATGCCAGTTTTCCTTTTTTTTTTTTTTTAATCTCTAAAGACTTTTAAAGAGAAGCCATCAACAAACAAATCTAACCCAATAATTTAAACTCTACTGGGTAAATTTAATCTCTCACTAAACTGTTTTGGGTTTCCCTGGTGGCTCAGTGGTAAGCCTGCCACTTAAAGAATCTGCTTGTCAATGCAGGAAACCTGAGTTTGATACCTAGGTCAGGAAGATCCCCTGGAGAAGGAAACAGCAAGAATCCCATGGACAGAGGAGCCTGGCAGGCTAGAGTCCATGGGGTTGTAAAGAGTTGGACACAACTTATCAAACTGAAAAGCAACAATACTGTGCTGTGATTCTTTATTTACTTTTAATGGTAAATGCTTATCACAGAGGCCAAATATTTGGAAATATATACCTGAATACATTTTTTATATTCAATCTTCTTGGAAAGTGGCAAAGGGAATTTCCACATCTGGGAAAATTCTCTACAAGTCCACTGTGATGTAATTCAGAGTGAGAGGAAACTCACTGTCAGTAGCGCTCTTTGATAACAAATTACTTTTTCTAGCTCAACTGGTTACATAAATGTCAAGATTTTTTATCTGTTATAAGAAAATGACTTGAAATGAAAGTTAATTAAACAGTTTATGTAGAATATTTTTAGTAGGGAAAACTGCTGATGATATAAAATTAAGAATTCAGAGAAACTAGGAATATAAACACACCAAGTTAGAAGGTTCTAGAAATATGTCCATCTGAGCAGACTGCCCTGAGCGCTTGCAACTGTAGTCACTCTGAACTTCCTGCTCATAAAATCCCTTATTTTCAGTACTATCTGTAGCCTTGTAGCATACTGGATTTAACATAAATATGATCTTATAAAAGCTCTTTATTTTGTGTTGCCAAAGTACATGCTCAGTCATTCAGTTGTGCCCGTCTTTTTGCCACCCTGTGGTTTGCAGCCCACCAGGCTCCTCTGTCCATGGGATTCTCCAGGCAAGAATACTGGACTGGGTTGCCATTTTTTCCTCCAGGAAATGTTCCTAACCCATGAATCAAATCCAGGTCTCCTATGTCTATTGCATTGCAGGTGGATTCTTTACTGCTGAGCCATAGAGGAAGCCCTATTTTGTATTGCTGTATAGCCAATTAACAATGCTATGGTAGTTTCAGGTGAATAGCAAAGGGGCTCAGCCATATATATGCATGTACCCATTCTCCCCCAAACTCCCCTCCCATCCAGGCTGCCACATAAAATTGAGCAGTAAGTGCTCTACAGTAAGTCATTGTTGTTTATCATCTGTTTTAAGTGCACGATCGTGTACATGATCATCTCAGACTCTCTAATATAAATACTACTTTTTATATCTGGTGTTTCTTAGGGGTCCGCATCAAAGCAGAGCCTGAGAATAAATGAAGGAAAGGTACTATAAGAGTGACTGCTGACGCTGACACTGAAGCAGCAGATGCTCACTCTCGTGCGGGGCTTCCTAGGAGTCTCAGGTGCTTCTCAGCATCGTCAGCCTGGGGACAGACCTTGAGCAGTGGTTACTATGAGACTGTCTTCCCTCTGGCTGAGACCTGCCCTCAGGGTGACAGCCCAGGCACGGATGAACAGAAGTTCAGGATCAGAGGAGGCAATTTCTACAGAAGACTCATTAACAAAATGGAGGGTTCGTGTGGTCTTCCTTGGTGGCTCAGCATTAAGGAATCTGCCTACAATATAGGAGACCTGAGTTTGCTGCCTGGGTCCAGAAGATCCCCTGGAGGAAGGAGTGGCAATCCATTCCAGTACTCCTGCTGGAAAATCCCATGAACAAAGGAGCCTGGAAGGCTACAGTCCATGGGGTCACAAAGAGTCAAACACGAGTGAGCACACACAGAGTCTTCATGGAATAACCCGGCTGTGACCGGTACTAGAGCTGTTCTTGAAATTTACTTTCTCTGTCTTCTGCCCCTCAGGCTAGATTCTTCTCACTCCTAACCATGAATTTCTCATATGCAGCATTCCTCAAGTGTCTGTACCATATGAGAAATGCCAAAAGAGGTGAAGCCACACAACAGACACTGAAGTGAGAGGCTTAACAACCATTCCCCACACAGCCAGAGTTGAAATCAGAGGTAGCATTCAGGGCATTCATTTCACTGGGAATGGCCTTTCCTGGATGCAAACACAAGTCATCCAGGCTAGTAGGCTGGCTTGGTTACTAGAGTGGTATTGTGTCTTTTAGCATTTTAGGTGTCTGTTAGTTCTAGGCACCCAGTAGACAGTTAAGAGTTTACAGAAGAACAGACAAATGAAGTCCCTGCTTTCCCAGATACACAAACTACTCCATCACACCTCACATCCTTCTCTACCTAGCCATTCTAAGGAAGAAGTACCTGCCCAGTCAATCCTCTTCTTTACCTTGTAGCACATTCCCTGCCGTGCTGATTGGATTTGCCACCATATTTAAATACCAGGTTTCAGAAAAAAATAGGAGTCAAAATTATATACACAGAATTAGGACCACGTTGTTATTTTTCAGTTGCTAAGTTGTGTCTTATTCTTTGCAACCCCATAGACTGCAGTGTGTCAGTCCTTCCCTGTCCTTCACTGTCTCCAGAGTTTGCTCAAACTCGTGTCCATCAAGTCAGTGATGCCATCCAGCCATCTCATCCTCTGTCGTCCCCTTCTCCTCCTGCCTTCAATCTTTCCCAGCATCAGGGTCTTTTCCAATGAGCCAGTTCTTCACATCGGGTGACCAAAGTATTGAAGCTTCAGCATCAGTCCTTTTTAATGAATATTCAGGGTTGATCTCCTTTAGGATTGAGTGGTTTGGTCTCCCTGCAGTCCAAGGGACTCTCAAGAGTCTTCTCCAGCACCACAGTTCAAAAGCATCAATTCTTTGGCAATCAGCCAAATAAATAAAATAGGCTGCAGGCTCTCATCATTTTCAGTGTGGGACATTAATTTCAGCTACTTTGCCTGGTAAAGGAGGTCATCCACAATCTATAATAACCTACGTTATCTTCTCAAATCACATTACTACATCCAACAACTCTCTGGTAGTGTTTCGGACTCTGAGCTTCCATTGCAGGTGGGTGGGTTCAATCCTGGGTGGAGGAACAAGGGTCCTGCAGGCAGTGTGACCAAAACCAAAAACTTATTACTACCTCCTATGTTTCAACACCACAAAACTAGCAAATCCTTTTCAAAAGCATTATGTTTTCATGCTTCTTCCCCTTGCTGTTCACCACTCAGAGTGTTTCTCCTTTCTAGGTGTGAAAAACACTACTAAAGCATCTAGGTTAAAAGCTGTTACTTTCTTTATGATGTATTTTCTCACTTCATTAGGACGAGTCACTCAGGCTACTTGTGATATTCATATCCTATTTATAAGTCTCTTTCTTTCATCCTCATATGCAATCTTTGCACAGGTCTGAGAACTTTCTATGGCTACAATACATTTATTCTGATATTAATACTATGCTAACTCACTGGAAAAATCCATCTTGACAAAAAGGAAGGAAAGAAAGAAGAGTGAGTGAGGCAGGGTGGGAGGATGGAAGGACAGAGAAGATGAAAAATTCCTTAAACTTCCCCGGAAACACCCAGTGGTCACAGGTGGGACCTGTGTATATACTGCCTCATTCACATACATGTTTAAGTCTCTCATCTTTTCACTCAAGAAGGTCTCACAGAACATACTTCTGGCCTTACAGGTAAGGAAAGTCACCCTCTGCATTTTCCAAATTCCCCATACAGTGGAAAATATGGTCATCACAGGGAATTCCAACCTCCATTCCAGAACAGGGATGAACAAGACTGCAGAATGCTGGGAACTAAAGGTCACTGCACATGCAGCAGGATGTCCTGGACACAATGTTTTTTAATTAATTAATTAATTTTAATTAAAGGATAATTACTTTACATTATTGTGATAGTTTTGCCATACATTCATATGAATTGGTCACAGGCATACAGGTCTCCCTTCCATCCTGTACATTATTTTTTAATCTCCTGAGCAATGCAGCTGTGTGAATGTCTGCAGCAAGAGTATACCAGATGGCCTAGCCCTTTGTCTGTGTGTAATTATCATGCATGCATGCTCGCACAAACATATAGACACACATCCACCCAAAGCCCCTGCACACACCAGCTCTTGCTGTCTCAAGAAAGGACACTTACAGATATGGCTGTGATCTGCCACATGGCTATTCTAAGGCACCTGATCCCGACCTGCTTTTCTTAGTCTCCTCTCTACTCTGACCGCTACAAGGTCATGTATCTCAGACTGTGTTCAAGTGTTTCTCTTCTGGGTAGCAGAACTTCTGTCATACACAGTATCCTCAGCTCAGCAGGTCTTTTCTGGCTGAATTTCTCTGCTATATCCTGATCTATCCATTTTGGCTATTCCACTCAAATGGTACCAGTTTCCTCTCTGAATTAACCCAAGATTTCAGTTGGAGACTTGGAGACCCGATCACAACCAGCCTTACCACACCCCTCCCGCACTAACAGAGTCTGAGGCCTCTGAAAATCTGATCTTCCTCCTACACCCCTCAGACAAAAATAATGACACTGTCTTGCTATCTCCACCGTCAGCAATCCTGTCTTTCACTCTAACTTTTACTAAAGTTTGCTTTAGAAATTACCTCACTTGCTCCTTAGCTCATTGTAAGCAGTCAATAATTGTTTGACCAAAGGATTAATTAATAATGATAGTTAATTAGTGCTGGTCACTCAGTCATGTCTGACCCTTTGCAACCCCACAGACTGTGGCCCTCGAGGCTCCTCTGTCTGTGGGATTTTTCGGTAGGAATCCTGGAGCGGGTTGCCATTTCCTCCTCCAGGAGACCTTCCTGAGCCAGGGGTCGAACCTCTCTCCCACACTGCAGGCAGACTCCTTGCCGTCTGAGCCACCAAACATTCGAGCCTAGTAATTTACCTTCATGGCTGGATTTCAACTTCCGTGAGTCCACACACCACCTTTTTTTTTTTTTTTTTACCAGATTTCCCAATATTGATAGCTTAAACTCCGAATCCCTTTGCAGGGCACACAGGGTCACTTCCCCCTGGGCATGGTTCACAATTCTTGCTTTTTCTTTTGAAGCCCCAGCACAGTGCAAGCACTGTTTTTCTTCCAGTAACTGTCACTCAGGGAAAGCTCATTTCATTCTCCAGGACTATAATTTCCTCAGACAGATCTTTTATAAAACCTTTCTGTGGAAATACTTTTTAAAAACTTCCTTCTTTGTAACTGGATGAGAAGTGCTTTGGTTGTGTTGGTTTCTGCTACACATCAGCATGCATCAGCCATGGGCATGCACATGAGTCCTCCCTCTTGAACCTCCTTTCCAGCCCTCATCCTCTGCCACCCCCAGGCTGTCACAGAGCACTGGACTTGAGTCCCCCTGCCGCAGAGCAAACTCCCACTGGCTCTCTGTTTCCCACGTGGCAATGTGTGTTTCAGTGCTACCCTTTCAATTCATCCCACCCTCGCCTTCTCCCACTGTGTCCACACATCTGCCCTTCATGCCTACATCTCCATTGCTGCCTTGCAGATAGGTTCATCAGTACCATCTTTCTAGATTCCATAATATATATTTGTTTTTCTCTTTATGACTTACTTTACTCTTTATAATAAGTTCTAAGTTCATCCACTTCTTTAGCACTGACTCAAATGCATTTCTTTTTATGGCTGAGTAATATTCCATTGTATATATGCACCACATTTTGTCTATCCATTGATCTTTGATGGACATTTAGGTTGCTTCCATGTCCTAGCTGTTGGAAGCACTTTTAGTAATGCACCGTCCCAATCCTTCTTACCCCAAACTAGATGCAAACTCATCGAAATGGGAATTCTCTATCTGGGCGAATCACCAAGAGAGTGCCTATCACATATGCTATGGCCTTTCCTTGACTTCTCAGACAGCCCTATCCTGACCTCACAAACATGTCAAATTCTCTTCATGATCCCTGGCCTCTGCATGTGTCTAGCCTAACCCATCATCCTGCACAGTAATAACAATCCAGCCTCCAAAGGTTATAAGATTATACAGTCTCCAGTTTACAAACAGAACCACACCATTTAAAAACAATATGGAGAGAGTAACATAGAATTTTACAATACCATGTGTAAAACAGATAGCCAATGGGAATTTGCTGTATGACTCAGGGAACTCAAACAGTGCTCTGTGACAGGCTGAAGTATGGGGTGGGGAGGGAGATGGGAGGGAGGTCTGGGAGGGAGGGAACATGGGTGTACCTATGGCTGATTCTTGTTGATTTATGATAGAAAACCACAAAATCCTATAAAGCAATTATACTTCAATTAATTTTTTTAAAGCATTATAAATCAGGAGTTTAAAAATCCTTTTTTTTTTTTTTTAACTCCTTAAGAGAAAGAATAGGGATTTGCCTCATGGTCCAGTGGTTAAGACTAAACACTTCCATTGCAGGGGATCCAGAATCAATTCCTGAGCCAGGAACTAAGATCCCACAAGCCACATGGGGCCACCAAGAAGTTTTAAAAAGAGAGAATAGAAATTTTACTTGGGGCAGGCCACAAAGGGATTACTTACTTTTTCAAAGAAACGGAATTAAGTAGCCAATAGGTGGCTCAGTGGTGAAGAATCCACCTGCCAATGCAGGAGATGCAGGAGATGTGGGTTTGAGCCATGTGCTGGAAAGGTACCCTGGAGGAGGAAATGGCATCTCACCCCAGTATTCTCACCTGGAGAATCCCATGGACAGAGGAGACTGGCGGGCTACAGTCATGAAACTGCAAAGAGTTGGACATGACGGAACAACTGAACAGCAAAAAGCCTTTTCGTAGATGATTGCAGAAGAAAGGAAGGCACATTTATTAAGGAGCCCCCAACTCAGGCCACTTAGACATCACAGAGCATGATCAGCCAACTGAGGGTAGGGGGATAACTGGCTGACTTGCTCAGGAGGTGTGAGGTTTGATATCAGGTTCAGGAAAGAAAAATAAATGAGGCGGCACACTCGGCTTCAGGGAAAACAGACTTCACAAGTTTCCTTTGGGGCAGGTAATATCACCTCTTCTTGGAAAACAAATGGCATCCTGAGGCCACATTTAATAAATGGAAAGGCCACAGCAAGAACCGGGTCTTCCTGTGCCTACAAACCTGTGTTTAACAACTCTTTTCCTGCACCTGCAGAAACACTCCAGCAGATGAATCTGCTCCGCTTCTGAAGGAAAACAAGACAGACTCTAACTTAATGCAAGAGTAATAGGGAGTAAAATTTTTTTCCAAATATGCAAAGTATGGGATTTTGAAAAATAGCTAATAGATTAATTAGCAATGAATTTTATGCAGAAAGTGATAATGACTTGGATTTGAAACATACAACCATTTGCTTGACTTTGTGTTTGTGTGTTTGTTATTTGGAAGAAAGTCAGTTTCATTTGGGGGCTTCCCTGGTGGCTCAGATGGTAAAGAGTCTGCTGCAATGCAAGAGATCTGAGTTTGATCCGTGTGTCCGGAAGATCCCCTGGAGAAGGAAATGGCAACCCCTTCCAGTATTCTTGCCTAGAAAATCCCATGGATGGAGGAGCCTGGCAAGCTATAGCCCGTAGGGTCACAAAGAGTCAGACATGACTGAGCGACTTCACTCACTGGCTCTGGTGGCTCAGGTGGTATAGAATCTGCCTGCAATGCAAGAGACCTGGGTTTGATCAATCCCTGGGTCAGGAAGATCCCCTGGAAAAGGGAGTGGCTACCCACTCCAGTATCCTATCCTGGAGAATTCCATGGACAGAGAAGACTGGCGGGCTACAGTCCATGGAGTCACATAGAGTCTGACACAACCGAGCGACTAACACTTTCAGTTTTATTTTGAAAGAAGGCAATTACCAAACAAGCAAAGATAGATTATTTTAGTACTTCTGGAGAAAAAGAAAAAAATAAAGAAGGCAAAAGGTGGTTTCTTCAAGGGAGGTTAGTGAAGAAAAGGATATGCAAAATATTTGATCTTTCAGAGTTCACAAAATGAAGAACTTCTACAGGAAAGATGACAAGAAGGTTCTCTTGGGAATTCTCTTTCTTGTAACCAGAACTTGAAGCTCTCCAGGAAACCTAAGGTTCCCAAAAGAAAAATACTGCATGAACTTTCCTCGGGAATGTTCCCTTTCCTCCCACTATCTTCCATCTTCTTTTTTCTACATTGTGAGGGATTATCTGCCGCCTTAGTTTCTTCAGGTGTCCTCTTCTCAGTGATTTCTGAGCAAGCCTTCTCAGGACTGAGAACCATCTCTCTGAGCTCCTTTTCTCTTCCATACTCACTCTGCACACTGCATTTATAACCATTTGCCGGAAGCTCTCCACACATTTCCGACGATGCTCCTGGTTCCACTTCAACCACTAATGCTTCTGTGACTGGATACAGACTGAGTTCTGCATTCAAACTCAAGAGTGGGCTTATTGGTTATAAAGTCACAAACAGAAGTGAAACGGTGCAGGGCAGGTGAGGTAAGAAAGGAAGAGGGTGACAAAGCTTTGCTTTACTGTTACTACTAACAGAAGCAGAAGATATTAAGAAGAGGTGGCAAGAATACATGGAAGAATTGTACAAAAAGATCTTCATGACCCAGAGAATCATGATGATGTGATCACTAATCTAGAGCCAGACATCTTGGAATGTGAAGACAAGTGGGCCTTAGAAAGCATCACTACAAACAAAGCTAGTGGAGGTGATGGAATTCCAGTTGAACTGTTTCAAATCCTGAAAGATGATGCTGTTAAAGTGCTGCACTCAATATGCCAGCAAATTTGGGAATCTCAGCAGTGGCCACAGGACTGGAAAAGCTCAGTTTTCATTCCAATCCCAAAGAAAGGCAATGCCAAAGAATGCTCAAACTACCGCACAATTGCAGTCATCTCACATGCTAGCAAAGTAATGCTCAAAATTCTCTAAGCCAGGCTTTAGCAATACGTGAACAGTGACATCCCTGATGTTCAAGCTGGTCTTAGAAAAGGCAGAGGAACCAGAAATCAAATTGCCAACATCCGTTGGATCATGAAAAAGCAAGGAGTTCCAGAAAAACATCTATTTCTGCTTTCTTTACTATGCCAAAGCCTTTGACTGTGTGGATCACAATAAACTGTGGAAAATTCTGAAAGAGATGGGAATACCAGACCACCTAACCTGCCTCTTGAGAAACCTATATGTAGGTCAGGAAGCAACAGTTAGAACTGGACATGGAACAACAGACTGGTTCCAAATAGGAAAAGGAGTACATCAAGGCTGGATATTGTCGCCCTGCATATTTAATTTCTATGCAGAGTACATCATGAGAAACGCTGGAAGAAACACAAGCTGGAATAAAAATTGCTGGGAGAAATATCAATAATCTCAGATATGCAGATGACACTACCCTTATGGCAGAAAGTGAAGAGGAGCTAAAAAACCCTCTTGATGAAAGTGAAAGAGGAGAGTGAAAAAGTTGGCTTAAAGCTCAACATTCAGAAAACAAAGATCATGGCATCCGGTCCCATCACTTCATGGGAAATAGATGGGGAAACAGTGGAAACAGTGTCAGACTTTATTTTGGGGGCTCCAAAATCACTGCAGATGGCAAGTGCAGCCATGAAATTAAAAGACGCTTACTCCTTGGAAGGAAAGTTATGACCAACCTAGATAGTATATTCAAAAGCAGAGACATTACTTTGCTGACTAAGGTCCATCTAGTCAAGGCTATGGTTTTTCCAGTGGTCATGTATGGATGTGAGAGTTGGACTGTGAAGAAGGCTGAGCACTGAAAAATTGATGCTTTTGAACTGTGGTGTTGGAGAAGACTCTTGAGAGTCCCTTGGACTGCAAGGAGATCCCACCAGTCCATTCTGAAGGAGATCAACCCTGGGATTTCTTTGGAAGGAATGATGCTAAAGCTGAAACTTCAGTACTGTGGCCACCTCACGTGAAGTGTTGACTCATTGGAAAAGACTCTGATGCTGGGAGGGATTGGGGGCAGGAGGAGAAGGGGACGACAGAGGATGAGATGGCTGGATGGCATCACGGACTCGATGGACGTGAGTGTGAGTTAACCCCAAGAGATGGTGATGAACAGGGAGGCCTGGAGTGGTGCGATTCATGGGATCGCAAAGAGTCGGACAGGACTGAGTGACTGAACTGAACTGAACTGAACCAATAGATGAAGGTAGCAGAGAACTAGGATAAAATGAATGCATATGCATATTCTAGTTTTTTTTTTTACTCTCCATTAACTTATTCCTGAAATTCTTTTCCATCTTAATATTTCCAACACCACTGTTTCCTTATCTTCTGCCTCCAAATACACTCAGATATTCAAATCCAAAGAAATTTTAAATAACTTGTGATCATATCAAACTATTTTCTTCCATTTCTAATCCTTTGCTACTAAACTTTCCAAAATGTTAGTTATCTTTATGCCTATAAATCTTTTATTTTTAAATTTATTTTTCATGTTTATCACTGTAATATAAAATTCAAACAGTCAAATAGTTCTATATGGCATTAAAACAAAAATCAGTTCCTTTTTCCCCTACTCCCAGCTTCACGTGCAAAGTTTGCCATCATCCAGAGTCAACCTATGCAGTCTCAAGATGTTTCTCATTGTTTTTTCCCCAAACTCTAACTACCACATAATAACTGTTACTTAGTTTCCCAATGTTAGATTGTGTAGAATACCTTCAAAAATACAAATGAGGGACATGTAGCTCTTCTATATCATTGTACCCTTTGGAGAAAACTCTTGAGAGTCCCTTGGACAGCAAGGAGATCAAACCAGTCAATCCTAAAGAAAATCAGTCCTGAATATTTATTGGAAGGACTGATGCTGAAGCTGAAACTCCAATATTTTGGCCACTTGATGTGAAGAACTGACTCATTGGAAAAGACTGTGATGCTGGGAAAGACTGAAGGCAGGAGAAGGGGACGACAGAGGATGAGATGGTTGGATGGCATCACCGACTCAATGGACATGAGCTTGAGCAAGTTCCAGGAGCTGGTGATGGACAGGGAAGCTTGGCATGCTGTAGTCCATGGGGTCACATTCAGACATAACTGAGCAGCTGAACTGAACTGAACCCTTTTCCCAAAAACACATGATCCCTGTGCTCCCTCCCTAACATTAGTTTAAGATTTACGGTTAGGACTTCCCTGGTGGGCCAGTGGTGGGGCGTCTCCTTGCCAATGCAGGTGACATGGGTTCGATCCCTGGTTCAGAAAGATTCCACATGCCTCAGGGCAACTAAAACTATGCCCCTTCACCTCAGCTACTGAGCCCACTTGCCTGGAACCTGACACCAAGGCAGGTAGGCCACTGCAGTGAGAAGGCAGCAGGCCACAACAAAGAGTGGCTGCAACTAAAGGAAGTCGGCAAACAGCAACAAAGACCTGGCCCAAAAGTAAGTAATGAATAATTTTTAAAAAGAGTTTTAAAATGCTATGGTTTAATACATGTTCAGCACTTGAAACATTTTATTTTTTTCATTTTTTCATTTTATTTTTATTTTATTTTACTTTACAATACTGTATTGGTTTTGCCATACATTGACATGAATCCACCTCGGGTGTATACGAGCTCCCAAGTTGTTCAATGCTTATCAATAATGTATGGCTACATTTCCCTTCTTCTCCATCATCATTTTTTGAAGCTACTAACTCTCTCATTTTTTAACTTAGTTATTTAACTTAATTGTCTATCATCGGAGGCTGAAGCTGAAGCTCCAATACTTTGGCCACCTGATCTGAAGAACCAACTCATTAGAAAAAAATTCTGACACTGGGAAAGATCTAAGGCAGGAGGAGAAGGGGCAAGAGAGAACAAGATCATTGCATGGTATCACCGACTCAATGGACATGAGTTTGAGCAAGCTCCTAGAGATGGTGAAGGACAGGGAAGCCTGGCATGCTGCAGTCCATGGGGTCACAACGAGTTGGACACAACTGAGTTACTAAACAGCGATGCCACCCACCAATCATTACTATGAGAATATGAAAATCTTGGTACAGGACTCTCCTAACATGTCATGTCCAAGAGGTAACTGATACATTCCTTTTCTCCTCCTTAGAACAGTCTCTTGAGGCGTCCTTAGCCTTCTTTACTTTAACTGTATGAGCTGTTCTGTACTTTTTCTGTTTATGCCTGCCCCCGCCCCCAGTAAGTTGGCAGTTTATTTAAATAAGGATTGTGCCTCCTTTAGCATTTTCTTCCAAGTCCTAGAGAAATGTTTGAATGTGGTAAATATTTTCTTTTAACTAAAGGGATTGGTACAAATTGCATGTTTTCCCAGGCCCCCAGCTGAAACTTGTACCATTACCTTGAATTATGATTCTTTTTTTAATCATTGAAATTCTCACCATTCTTTGAGGTACATTCATCACATATTTGTCTTGTACAAAATATTATTTCTGGAAGCACATAATTCACTAGTTAGCAAACACATTTCTTGGTTTGTTTAGGGTACAATCTTATAACTAATGAGCACTCAATGAGTTGATTTCAAAGAAGTAACAAGAAAGGATAAGTAAGGTATTTCTTTTTGCCCCTAAATTTCAACATTTATTTGGGGAATTTGGTGGGGATCAGTGTAAGAAGTTTTAGAGTAACTGGCAGTGACCCTGTGTAGTTACCTACACTAATATCAGACATTAATAAGTACAGTGGGTAAACTCAAGGAAAGCCAGTATTAGCAAACATATCTGTCAAACATATTTCATTTAAAATATTCTTTCTCCAAATAAAATTTTTTCACATTACAGAGATAATCACAAGAAACTTGTTACCCATCCTGGGAAAATAAGTGTCATAAAAAGCAAGACCAGGGAAATTCATGCATTTTTGTGAAATAAGACATCTAGCAAAGAACATTCTATCTGTGATCTAACTGTCAGGAGATTATGAGATATCTTTCTAGAGCACTTTGTAAAGTATTAATCACTAAGGACAAAAACAAGGAACTAGCAAATTCTCCCACATTTACAAAAACACTACTTATTTCTAAACTGTTAATTAAGGAAAGAATGAAAAGCAAGTGAACTGAAACTTGACAAATGTTATGTTCTATGCCTGAAATCCTCCAGTTAAAATTGTTAGGACTTCTTTCTGAGCCTTATCTTCCTCTAGATGGCAGATAGCATGTCTCTGTGAATTCTCTAAGGCCTGTCACACTGAAAACCATCGATGAAAACTCACAAAACTTCAATGCAAGTTCTCTGTCCTCTAAAACAGACCAGAATGTGAGTTGGAAATAACAGACTTCGTGGGAAGAGGTATTTTCTTTCACTGACAGAGGGTTCACATTTGCGAAAGCCCTTGTGAGGCTCTAGGTCACAGGGACAGGGGCAGAGCAGTGGAGATACTACGGCAGAGGCACTACATTTCTGTCAAGGGGCACTCATCTCAGATTCACAGCCATCAGGTGAGTCATGAAGCTCTCTGCATGCATGATCCACATCCGATAAAAGAAGAAGGATGCTCAGTGGGGTGAGATGGGTCCACAGGCAGTGAGGACACTTTCAGTACTTGGCTGTGCCACAGGTGGAAGGATCAGGCAGATGCTGGACCTCAGCTGTCGGGACCAAGGTTTAGGCTGTTAATCCAGAGATAAGCTTTCCAGGGGTGATCATGATCAAGTTGCATCCCACTGCACTCTTTTGTCTGCTTTTAGCTTTAAAAAAATAATGCAGTTTTATATTAATACAACCCATGGAGGGGTCTCTAAGAGATGTATAAAGAATAGACAGTGTACCACATCAGATTAAGAACTATTGAGACCAGATTCTTTCCTCATCCTAGGGCCCGCAAGACAATAGTAAAGGCATTTTGTGAATGAAAAATGTCACCTTGCCATATCAGTGAACAAAGGATATTGCAACCATCAAGCCATCACACTGCAGCCTCCCCAACAGTGAGTGCTGAAAGACACAGGACAGAAACAGGATGCTTTCCATCAGGTCCTCAGCCACAGCAGCCCACTCCCCACCAATGCTGCACACTGAGGGGACTCAGGATGAGAAAGCCAAGGACACTGGTTCTAGACAGCTGGGATGCATGTCAAAGGAATGACTCTTGCAATTTCCTATATATAGAAGAGCCCTAAATTCCTTAACTACAGATGTCTAGTTTTCTATAATGAACAATATTCTTTTGATGCTGAAGCTTTGATATTTTGGCCACCTGATGTGAACTTCCAACTCACTGGAAAAGACCCTGCTGTTGGGAGAGACTGAAGTCAGAAGAAGAGGGTGACAGAAGATGAGGTGGTTGGATGGCATCACAGATTCAATGGATGTGAATTTGAGCAAATTCTGGGAGGTATTGAAGGACAGGGAAGCCTGGGGTTTTGCAGTCCATGGCCTCACAAAAAGTTGGACATGATTTGGTGACTGAACCACCACTGCAACAACATTCTTTTGACGTTCCAACTACCTGGTCTTTGTTGGACAATACCCTGGCTCCTCCCTTACCTCTTAGAAGGTGCCTCTCAGAGCTGTCTGAGATGCTATCTCCTGGGCTTAAGTCCTCAGTTTTGTCTGCCAGTAAAAACATAATTCTCCATAATTGAAAAAGACACACGTACCCCAATGTTCATTAATGCTTTTTACAACAGACAGGACATGGAAGCAATCTAGATGTCCACTGACAGATAAATCCATAAAGAAGTTGTGGTACATATACACAATGGAGTATTACTCAGCTATAAACAGGAATGCACTTGAGTCCATTCTAATCATCATGAACCTAGAGCCTATTATACAGAATGAATTAACTTAGAAAGAGAAAGACAAATACGGAATTTAGAAAGATAGTACTTGCAGGGCAGCAAAGGAGATTAGGCATAAAGAAAAGACTTCTGGACACACTGGGAGAGGAGAGGGCGGGACCGATTTAGAGAGTAGCACTGAAACATACACATTACCATATGTGAAAGGGAGAACCAGTGAGACGCATGAGGCAGGGAACATAAAGGTGGAGCTTTGTGACAACTTAGAGGGTGGAATGAAGGCGGAGGTGAGAGGAAGGTTCAGAAGGGACTGGACATATGCATGCCTATGGCCAATTCATGTTGCTATATGGTAGAAGCCATCACAATATTGTATAGAAATCATCCTATAATTAAAAATAATTATTAAAAGATAAAATGGCAATTATATGAGGTGATGAAAGTGTTAACTAACCCTACTGTGGTAATCATTTCACAAAATATGCTTGTATTACATCATCCCAACAGTGATGCACACCTTAAACAACGTTACATGTCAAATATGTCTCATTAAAGCTGGGAAAAAATAAAGAACAATAAATTGTGTGGCTTTTAACAACAATACCAAAAAAATCATAATTCTCAATTTTTAGGTTGTGCATTTTTTCAGTAGACACTGTTTTCTTAACACTAGTGACTCTGTCATGAGAAAAATGTGTCTCTTATATGCTCTATTGGTAGGTTTAAAATCAAACCAAGGGAATATTTCATGCAAACATGGGTTCAATAAAAGACAGATGTGGTATGGACCTAACAGAAGCAGAAAATATTAAGAGGTGAAAGTATATACAGAAGAACTGTAAAATAAAAAAAAAAAAAAAAAGATCTTCACGACCCAGATAATGATGAATGTGTGTGATCACTCACACTCACCTAGAGCTGGACATCCTGAAATGTGAAGTCAGGTGGGCCTTAGGAAGCATTACTGTGAACAAAGCTAGTGGAGGAGATAGAATACCAGTTAAGCTATTTCAAATCCTAAAAGATGATGCTGTGAAAGTGCTGCCCTCAATATGTCAGCAAATTTGGAAAACTCAGCAGTGGCCACAGGACTGGAAAAGGTCAGTTTTCATTCCAATCCCAAATAAAGGTAATACCAAAGAATGTTCAAACTACGGCACAATTGTACTCATCTCACATGCTAGTACAGTAATGCTCAAAATTCTCCAAGCCAGGCTTCAGCAATACGTGAACCATGAACTTCCTGATGTTCAAGCTGGTTTTAGAAAAGGCAGAGGAACCAGAGATCAAATTGTCAACATCCACTGGATCACTGAAAAAGCAAGAGAGTTCCAGAAAAACACCTATTTCTGCTTTATTGACTATGCCAAAGCCTTTGACTGTGTGGATCACAATAAACTGGAAGATTCTGAAAGAGATGGGAACACCAGACCACCTGACCTGCCTCTTGAGAAACCTGTATGCATGTCAGGAAGCAACAGTTAGAACTGGACATGGAACAACAGACTGGTTCTAAATAGGAAAAGTCGTACGTCAAGGCTGTATATTGTCACCCTGCTTATTTAACTTATATGCAGAGCACTTCATGAGAAACACTGGATGAAACACAAGCTGGAATCAAGGTTGCCAGGACAGTATCAGTAACCTCAGTTGTGCGGATGACACCACCTTTATGGCAGAAAGTGAAGAAGAACTAAAGAACCTCTTGATGAAAGTTGAGGAGAGTGAAAAAGTTAGCTTAAAACTCCACATTCAGAAAACTAAGATCATGGTAAATAGATGGGGAAACAGTGGAAATAGCGGCTGACACTACTTTTTCCTGGGCTCCAAAATCACTGCAGATGGTGACTGCAGCCATGAAATTTAAAGACACTTATTCCTTGGATGGAAGGTTATGACCAACCTAGACAGCACATTAAAAAGCAGAGATATCACCTTGCCAACAAAGGTCTATCTTTACGGTTTTTCCAGTGGTCATGTATGGATGTGAGCATAGGAGTACAAAAAAAGATGAGCACTGAAGAATTGATGCTTTTGAACTGTGGTGTTGGAAAATACTCTTGAGAGTGCCTTGGACTGCAAGGAGAGCCAACCAGTCCATCCTAAAGGAGATCAGTCCTGCATATTCATTGGAAGAGCTGAGGTTGGATCTGAAACTCCACTACTTTGGCCACCTGATGCGAAGGGCTGACTCATTTGAAAAGACCCTGATGCTGGGAAAGATTGAGGGCAGGAGGAGAAGGGGACAACAGAGGATGAGATGGTTGAATTGCATCACTGACATAGTGGACATGGGTCTGGGTGGACTCTGGGAGTTGGTGATGGACAGGGAGGTTTGGCATGCTGTGGTTCATGGGATTGCAAAGAGGCAGACATGACTGAGAGACTGAACTGAACTGAACTGATATCTGTGATACCATCACCTCAATTAACATTATAGTTATAAACCAATGCCTCCCAGAGTTTCTTATGTTCCTCTGTTTTTCTTTTTGTTTTGTTTTCTCTTTTTGTGGTAAGGGCACTTGACATACACTCTACTCTTTGAATAAAGTTTGAAACATATGATACTGCATTGTTAACTATAGACATAATGTTTTATAGCAGAGTTCTAGAAATTACTCACCTAGCATAACTGAAATTTTATACCCATTAAATTTCTTAACAATGTACTAAAAAAAAAATTCAAACCAAACACTTTCTCTCTAAAAACAAATTACAGAGTTCAGGGTCCCAGATGAGTATTATAAAAACATGTTTAATCCATAATAAACTGAGATATCATACATCAGCAATAAGATTATTTGCATCTAATTTATAGTTTGTTTTTTCAAGTACCTTATATTTGACATAAAACATCAAATGATAACTATAAACAATAAACCATTATCTAGCAATTTTATATTAAAAATAGGTGCATAAATTCAAATAAAATATAATTAATTGTTATTTCTTTCATTTAATGGATAAAGTTTATATGCTATAATTACATTTTATTTCCATATTTATGCTTTTCTCATAAAAGTGATTTTAAGAGACACAACAGTTACATAAAATACAGCAAAAGATACTAATTAGAAGACAGAAACTTTTACTTAAAAATGACCTTTGATTTTGTGTAGGTTTTTCCCTCATCCTGGTTTATTTCTTCTACCTCTTAATTTCTCTTCACCTTTTAGGTTGTAGTCAAGATTTGGTAGCTCACCTTGTACTGGACATCACACACATTTCTTTTTTAATTTCTTTTTTAATATAAATTTATTTATTTTAATTGGAGGCTAATTACTTTATAGTATTGTATTGGTTATTTCTAATTGGATGGTAGTTGATCTACAATGTTGTGTTAGTTTCCCATGTACAGCAAAGTGATTCAGTTATACATATATCTATTCTTTTTCAAATTATTTTCCCTTTTAGTTTATTATAGACTATTTAGCAGTTCCCTATGATATATACAGTGAAAGTAAGAAATAGATTTAAGGGCCCAGAGTTGATAGACAGAGTGCCTGATGAACTATGGAATGAGGTTTGTGACAATGTACGGGAGACAGGGATCAAAACCATCCCCATGGAAAAGAAATGCAAAAAAACAAACTGGCTGTCTGGGGAGGCCTCACAAATAGCTGTGAAAAGAAGAGAGGAGAAAAGCAAAGTAGAAAAGTAAAGATATAAGCATCTGAATACAGAGTTCTAAAGAATAGCAAGAAGAGATAAGAAAGCCTTCTTCAGCGATCAATGCAAAGAAATAGAGGAAAAGAACTGAATGAGAAAGACTAGGGATCTCTTCAAGAAAATTAGAGATACCAAAGGAACATTTCCTGCAAAGATGGGCTCGATCAAGGACAGAAATGGTATGTACCTAAAAGAAGCAGAAGATATTAAGAAGAGGTGGTGAGAATACACAGAAGAACTATACAAAAAGATCTTCACAACCCAGATAATCATGATGATGTGATCACTCATCTAGAGCCAGATATCCTGGAATGTGAAGTCAAGTGGGCCTTAGAAAGCATCACTACGAACAGAGCTAGTGGACGTGGTGGAATTCCAGTTGAGCTGTTTCAAATCCTGAAAGATGATGCTGTAAAAGTGCTGTACTGAATATCCCAATAAATTTGGAAAACTCAGCAGTGGCCACAGGACTGGGAAAGGTCAGTTTTCATTCCAATTCCAAAGAAAGAAAATGCCAAAGAATGCTCAAACTACTGCATAATTGCACTCATCTCACGTGCTACTGAAGTAATGCTCAAAATTCTCCAAGCCAGGCTTCAGCAATATGTGAATCATGAACTCCCTGAAGTTCAAGCTGGTTTCAGAAAAGGCAGAGGAACCAGAGATCAAATTGCCAACATCTGAAGGATCATGGAAAAAGCAAGAGAGTTCCAGAAAAACATCTATTTCTGCTTTATTGACTATGCCAAAGCCTTTGACTATGTGGATCACAGTAAACTGTGGAAAACTCTGAAAGAGATGGGAATACCAGACCACCTAACCTGCCTCTTGAAAAATCTGTATGCAGGTCAGGAAGCAACAGTTAGAACTGGACATGGAACGACAGACTGATTCCAAATAGGAAAAGGAGTAGGTCAAGGCTGGATATTGTCACGCTGCTTATTTAATTTCTATGCAGAGTACACCATGAGAAACGCTGGGCTTGAAGAAACACAAGCTGGAATCAAGATTTCTGGGAGAGATATCAATAACCTCAGATATGCAGATGACACCACCCTTATGGCAGAAAGTGAAGAGGAGCTAAAAAGCCTGTTGATGATTGTGAAAGAGGAGAATGAAAAAGTTGGCTTAAAGCTCAACATTCAGAAAACTAAGCTCATGGCATCTGGTCCCATCACTTCATGGGAAATAGATGGGGAAACAGTGGAAACAGTGTCAGACTTTATTTTGGGGGGTTCCAAAATCACTGCAGATGGTGACTGCAGCCATGAAATTAGAAGACACTTACTCCTTGGATGAAAAGTTATGACCAACCTAGATAGCATATTCAAAAGCAGAGACATTACTTTGCTGACTAAGGTCCATCTAGTCAAGGCTATGGTTTTTCCTGTGGTCATGTATGGATGTGAGAGTTGGACTGTGAAGAAGACAGAGCACCGAAGAATTGATGCTTTTGAACTGTGGTGTTGGAGAAGACTCTTGAGAGTCCCTTGGACTGCAAGGAGATGCAACTAGTCCATTCTGAAGGAGATCAGCCCTGGGATTTCTTTGGAAGGAATGAGACTAAAGCTGAAACTCCAGTACTGTGGCCACCTCACGTGAAGTGTTGACTCATTGGAAAAGACTCTGATTCTGGGAGGGATTGGGGGCAGGAGGAGAAGGGGACGACAGAGGATGAGATGGCTGGATGGCATCACTGACTTGATGGACGTGAGTCTGAGTGAACTCTGAGAGATGGTGATGGACAAGGAGGCCTGGCATGCTGTGATTCATGGGGTTGCAGAGTCGGACACGACTGAGTGACTGAACTGAACTGAACTGAACTATGATATATACAGTAAGTCCTTGTTGAATATCTATTTAAATACAGAGTATGTATAAGTAAATCCCAAACTCCCAATTCATCCCTGCCCCCATCTTTCTCCTTAACCACACATATTTCTAAGCCAGAAATCAACACTCTCTCTACCAGCCTCAGTAAAAACATGCAAAAATTACTAAATGACAAAATGCAAAACATAATGGAAAGCTAGAATTCTAATAAGATATCCTTTCAGAATTTGAAAGGAGTTTCCAGTAATTATGATTATAAACAGAATGGGAGCGAGCTAGAAACTGAGAAATATATTAGGATCTCCCTCATGGTTACATGGTTGATTTTGGGGGTTTTTGGCTTGCTTTAATAATAATTAGTTAATTAATTTGTTTGTTTGTTTGTTTTTTGCCTCATCATGTAGCATATGCAGGACCTAATCTTAGTTCCCCAATCAGGGGTTCAAACTCAGCCCCTTGCATTGAAAGAACAGAGTCTTAACCAGTGGACCACCAGGGAAGTCTTTGGCTGCACAGTTAGTAAGGTGTGCAACAAAGGCTGGGTAGTTCAGACAGGAAAGTGTCAGCCTCTTCTCGCTCAGCATGCGGGTAATTCCAAGGGAGATACCTTGTTGCTTCAGCCCTTTCTTTACTCACCGCTGCAAAAAGAGATACTCATAGTAATAGCACATGCTTCTAATAAGCACCATCTTTTTGGCAGAAATAGGAAGGACTCCACTAGCAGAGCAGGGCAGGAGTTTTAGTTCTGAAGATACTCCATGGCTTCAAAGTAACAAAAAGCCAAGTGGTGGGAGATGACTGACCATCGTGGCCTGGGATGAAGGAGCAGTGTTCTGCATGAGGCAGAATCATGTTGGGGTGCGGAGTCTGCTGTAGCTGCTGTAAGGACCACTACTTTCTCTGTAAATCTCAGGTAAAAATTCAGCTGTCATTCAAATGTCATTCAGAAAAGCTACTAGAACTAGTAAGTAGTCATCTAATGGGTCCTCAAGTTAAAGCCAATATACTACAATCAGTTTGAGTCTTTAATATTAGCAGCAAACAATCGGGAAAAGAAATTTTAAAATACCACTTACACTGACCTCCAAACCAGGAAAAAATTAGTAATAAATTAACACAATATTTAATTAATATTCAGACCTGCACACTGAGAACAGTAAAACACGAAGGGAAATTAAAGAGCTAATAAAGAAAAATATATATATAGAGAGAGAGGATGTCCTTCATGTACTGAAAGACAATATTTTAAATATATGTACTGTTCAGATGCATCTGTAGCTTCAGTTCAGTTCAGTCGCTCAGTCATGTCCGACTCTTTGCAACCCCATGAACACAGCACATGAGGCCTCCCTGTCCATCAGCAACTTCCAGAGTTCACTCAGACTCACGTCCATTGAGTCAGTGATGCCATCCAGCCATCTCATCCTCTGTCGTCCCCTTCTCCTCCTGCCCCCAATCCCTCCCAGCATCAGAGTCTTTTCCAATGAGTCAACACTTCACGTGAGGTGGCCACAGTACTGAAGTTTCAGCTTTAGCATCATTCCTTCCAAAGAAATCCCAGGGCTGATCTCCTTCAGAATGGACTGAGTGGATCTCCTTGCAGTCCAAGGGACTCTCAAGAGTCTTCTCCAACACCACAGTTCAAAAGCATCAATTCTTCGGTGCTCTGTCTTCTTCACAGTCCAACTCTCACATCCATACATGACCACTGGAAAAACCATAGCCTTGACTAGATGGACCTTAGTCAGCAAAGTAATGTCTCTGCTTTTGAATATACTATCTAGGTTGGTCATAACTTTTCTTCCAAGGAGTAAGCGTCTTTTTATTTCACGGCTGCAGTCACTATCTGCAGTGATTTTGGGGCCCCCAAAATAAAATCTGACACTGTTTCCACTGTTTCCCCATCTATTTCCCATGAAGTGATGGGACCGGATGCCATGATCTTTGTTTTCTAAATGTTGAGGTTTAAGCCAACTTTTTCACTCTCCTCTTTCACTTTCATCAAGAGGCTTCTTAGCTCCTCTTCACTTTCTGCCATAAGGGTGGTGTCATCTGCATATGTGAGATTGTTGATATTTCTCCTTGCAATCTTGATTCCAGCTTGTGCTTCTTCCAGCCCAACGTTTCTCATGATGTACTCTACATATAAGTTAAATAAGCAGGGTGACAATATCCAGCCTTGACCTACTCCTTTTCGTATTTGGAACCAGTCTGTTGTTCCATGTCCATTTCTAACTGTTGCTTCCTGACCTGCATACAGATTTCTCAAGAGGCAGCTTGGGTGGTCTGGTATTCCCATCTCTTTCAGAATTTTCCACAGTTTATTGTGATCCACACAGTCAATGCTTGGTGTAGTCAATGAAGCACAAATAGATGTTCTTCTGGAATTCTCTTGCTTTTTCCATGATCCATCAGACGTTGGCAATTTGATCTCTGGTTCCTCTGCCTTCACATGTAGCTGATTCATGTCAATGTATGGCAAAATCAATACAGTATTTTAAAGTAGAATAAAGTTTTTTTAAAAAATTTTAAAAAAATAAATAAAACCAGCTTGAACATCAGGAAGTTCATGGTTCGCATACTGCTGAAGCCTGGCTTGGTGAATTTTGAGCATTACTTTACTAGCATGTGAAATGAGTGCAATTGTGCAATAGTTTGAGCGTTCTTTGGCATTGCCTTTCTTTGGAATTGGAATAAAACCTGACCTTTTCTAGTCCTGTGACCACTGGTGAGTTTTCCAAATTTGCTGGCATATTGAGTGCAGCACTTTCACAGCATCATCTTTCAGGATTTGAAATGGCTCAACTGGAATTCCATCACCTTCACTTGGATAACATATCACAGTTATCCATGTCTATGCCCCAAGCAGTAGTGCTGAAGAAGTTGAAGTTGAATGGTTTTATGAAGAGCTACAAGACCTTTTAGAACTAACACCCAAAAAGATGTCCGTTTCATTATAGGCGACTGGAATGCAAAAGTAGGAAGTCAAGAAACACCTGGAGTAACAGGCAAATTTGGCTTTGGAATACGGAATGAAGCAGGGCAAAGACTAATAGAGTTTTGCCAAGAAAATGCACGGGTCGTAACAAACACCCTCTTCCAACAACATAAGAGAAGACTCTACACATGGACATCACCAGATGGTCAACACCAAAATCAAATTGATGATATTCTTTGCAGCCAAAGATGGAGAAGCTCTATACAGTCAACAAAAAATAAGACCAGGAGCTGACTGTGGCTCAGATCATGAACTCCTTATTACCAAATTCAGATTCAAATTGAAGAAAGTAGGGAAAACTGCTAGACCATTCAGGTATGACCTAAATCAAATCCCTTATGATTATACAGTGGAAGTGAGAAATAGATTTAAGGGCCTAGATCTGATAGATAGAGTGCCTGAGGAACTATGGAATGAGGTTTGTGACATTCTACAGGAGACCCGAATGAAGACCACGCCCATGGAAAAGAAATGCAAAAAAGCAAAATGGCTGTCTGGGGAGGCCTTACAAATAGCTGTGAAAAGAAGAGAGGTTAAAAAGCAAAGGAGAAAAGGAAAGATATAAGCATCTGAATGCAGAGTTCCAAAGAGTAGCAAGAAGAGATAAGAAAGATTTCTTCCGTGATCAATGCAAAGAAATAGAGGAAAAGAACAAAATGGGAAAGACTAGAGATCTCTTCAAGAAAATTAGAGATACCAAGGGAACATTTCCTGCAAAGATGGGCTTGATAAAGGACAGAAATGGTATGGATCTAACAGAAGCAGAAGATATTAAGAAGAGGTGGCAAGAATACACAGAAGAACTGTACAAAAAGATCTTCACGACCCAGATAATCATGATGGTGTGATCACTAATCTGTAGCTTCAGTGCTATTCAAATCATATTTCCACCTGAATCTTCTGCACATTCTACCACTTACATAGAAATCCGAAGGACTGAGACTGGTTGATACAATTCAGAAAATAAAGAACAAATAGAGTAAGCAATTGATGAAATTCAACATCCATTTGTGAAAAAAAGCTCTCCAGAAAGTGGGCACAGAAGGAACATACCTCAACATAATAAAGGTCATATATGACAAACCCACAGCTAATAATATCATATTCGGTGGTGAAAAGCCAGCAGTGTTTTGAGCTGTAGGTTAAGCTAAGATATTTTATGCCAATGAGCTATCTACCCTTTGCCTTCTGAGTAGACTGTAGTTTGAGCAGTCACATTCAATGGTTTAACAAGTTTACAAATGTATTCAGGCTTCAACTTTTGTCTAGGTTATGTGGGGTACCCAACATACACTGGTTAGCAGTCAGCAGGGATGTAAAGAGCGATTATAAGCTCAGTCTATCTATGGTCCTCTCACCCCCAAAATAAGTTTAGCTGCTCTCTCAGCCACACTGAAGTGAGTCTGTCCTTTCCAGCCAGAAAGCAGGCAGGTGTCTGTGGCCTGAGCTGAGAGTGACAGTTAAGGTAGCAAGATGAAGACAGCATCTGGGCAAGAGAGTCACAAATTCTCCACTAGTAGTTTTCCTATATATTCACGTCTCAACTTCTTCTGACCTTTGGTTGATTTCTAGAGCACTGAACTTTTTAAAATAGTTTTTTCCCATTTTATACTTGTTTTAAGGAATTTGCTCGCTTTCCCCATACTTTCATTACCAGTATCTCAAAACATTTTTAAATAAAATGTGGAAAAATATTCATAAACCCAAGATAGGTATAAAAAATTATTCAGCAGGAGAAAAAAAAACAGTGATTATAAATTAAAAATGATAAACTGAACTATTTTAAATAGAATTTTGTTCATTAATAGATATCACTAAGTGAATGAAAAGGAGAAAATATGTGCAACATATTCAACCAAGAACTTACTCAAATACAGTTCTGTCTAATATGATGGCAGCAGAAGGGCGGCCCCATCAACATGCCCCTGAAGGACAGGAAGGAAGGAAGGCTCTGTGTGCAGCACTCTGAGAATCACACCTAGGTGTTAAGTGCTGCCTTTAAAGGTGGAATACTAGAGCTCCTGATCTACACGGATTCCCTGTCTTGACAGTAATTGAATTGGTCAGGGTTCCCCAGAGAAACAGAACACACACGCACACACGGGGCAGGAGGGCAGGCGGTGGAGAGAGGATAGATATTAATTGATTTTAAGGAGTTGGCTCGTGTTATTATTCCCAGGTTGAGAAGATCCCTTGGAGGAGGAAATGGCCGTTATTCTTGCCAGGATAATCCCAGGGACAGAGGAGTCTGACGAGCTACAGTCCAGCGAATCACAAAAAGTATGACACGACTTGGTGACTTAGTACACATATGCTATTAGGGAGGCAGATATGTCCAAACTTTGAAGGGCAGATGTATGGCAAGAACCACCTTTGCAGTTCAGTTTGAAAGGCTGTCTGCTGTCAGAATTCCTTCCTGTTTGGAACGAGTCAGTCTTTGTTCTATTAAAGCCTTCACTTGATTGAGTAAGGCTCACCCACACCATGGAGGATAAAATTCTTCACTCATCTCTGTTGAATGAGGAGAATGATGGACAGGGGTGACAGATGTGTTCCTCACTGGAAGTCCTCTAAAGACTTCTGGTCAAAACTTCAAATGCTTTCTAAACAGCACACTAATAATTTTCTTGAAAATGTTACACATTTATCTCCATTACACTTCCCAAGTGGCACACTTGGTATGGAATCCACCTGCCAAAGCAGGGGATGCAGGTTTGATCCCTGCTGTGGGAAGATCCTGTGGAGCAAATGGCAACCCACTCCAGTTCTTGCCTGTAAAGTCCCATGGCAGAGAAGTGTGGTGGGCTACAGTGCTTGGCGTCCCAAAGAGTCAGACACAACTTAGCAACTCAACAACAGCACAGTTATAACTACGCAGTAAAATAATCAGACTCTTGCTTCTTTTCAATACATGGACTAATTTTAAGCCTGCTCTCAAGCAAGGTTGTTTTTATAAGTCGCTAAATGAAAAAATTTTAGAAATACAAGAGTTTACATTGTATTTAAGTGCACAGGATATGAAACAGCTTGCAACATATGACAACAGCAAGCATTCCTGCTCATAAAAAATGTTTTCTATCCAGCTTATACAGATTAATTTTCTTCTCAGGCCTATTTTCCTGAACAAAATTATCTGGTATTCAATGTAGAAATACTCTGTATAAATAAGTATATTTTACAGCACAAGTTTATTTTCTGAAATAATTTTTAAACTATCCCCATAGGTCCTACAAATAAATAATAGTTCCTTTGTGATAATCACTCTAAAATAGTAGCATATATATATGTTATATATTTATATATGTGCATAATAGTAAATATATGTGTGTATATATATATGTATATATAAATGTATATATATATGCATATGTATATACATATGTATATATATAATATATGTATATTTAAATGCCTTCTATACCTCCTGTTATGGGTTGAACTGTCTCCCCAAATTTCATATGTTGAAATCCTAATCCTTAGGACCTCAGAATGTGATTGTATTGAAGATATGGACTTTAATGATGAAATAAGTAGGTGAGCTCTTAATCCCCCAGTTATGACTGGAATCACTGTAAAAAGGAGGAAATCTGGATACAGAGACACAGAAGGATGACTAAATGCAGAAGTTAAGAGAACATGCATGCTGTGCTCAGTCATGCCAACTCTTTTGTGAACCCAGGCTCCTCTGTGCATGGGATTCTTCAGGCAAGAATACTGGAGTGGGTTGCCATTTCCTTGTCTAGCAGATCTTCTGACCCAGGAATTGAACCCGCGTCTCCTGCATCTCCTACATTGGCAGGTGGATTCTTTACCAGTGTTTCACCTGAGAAGCCCCAAAGAGAACATAGCCATGCACAAAAGGAGAGCAACCTCAAAAGAAACCAACCTTGCTCATACCTCCATCGCGGGCTTCTGGCCCCTGGCGAAAAAGAGATTTCTGCTGCCACTGAGTCTGTAATGTTTGTTACAGCAACTCCAGCAAACGAATCCCCGTTCCCACACCTCAGAAGCTGTATATAACTAGCATCACACTTCTACAACTCCTACCTGATCTTCCTTAGGTTTACTATCATGGAACCACTGCCTCCCCTGCACAATCTCCCAGCAGGCTCTCTCCTGAAATCTGGTGTCCTTGAAAGTGAGTGAACACTGGTAAAGTCATCACCATTACGCGTTTGATAGAGTAGATTTTCAGACATGTTTTAGTGGTACTGGACCCTTATAGGCTCAGGACAAACAGACATTTAAGTGACAGATGAGAGAAAATTTTTTCCTGATAATTGTGACAAGCAGTATAAAAACTCAAAGAAAACCAACTCTGTAACTCAGGATAGGGTCTCAAATCAATACTCTACTTTCTGGTAAAAAATGATTGCTCATATTTGTTGGAGTACATAGATAATAGATGGATATATAGATATAGTCAGTATCTTTGCCTTTTAAGACTTTATTAAAAGAGTGGAATACAGTTTTGGTTTATGACAGACATATCTTCTGAGCTGTTAGAAAGTACATCTTCATTTACGGAAGTGTTTTCTGAAAGTGTTAATTGGAATACAATTTTCTACAACTGAATGTATAAGACAGCATTCTGTGCCTAATATTTATTAAATCTAATATTTTTAAATAAACAAAAAGCTTAGATAAAGTAACCTCTAGTCACATCAAGTATTTACTATGTTATTTTAACTCTGACTGTACCAACTCACAATTTTAAAATGACTATTAAATATTGGACACACACATTTTTCCAATACAGCTTAAATTAGAATTCCTATGCTTTCTATACAAATAAAACAGCTTCCTGCCTTTGTGTAACATACCAGCTCATGATTATAAACTGAGGTAAGTGCTTGCTGAACCAAAGTTAAAAAGCTACAGGAGCTTGTGTCCAAAGAGTCTATGAACCATCCTCCCCTGGCCCCCACAAATTAGGTTTCCATAACTTATTGTTAAACTCTCATTTAATGTGTATATTCAGCACCTGTCAACAATTTCTCCTCCCTGTCAGAAGGTAATCCCATGGACTGTACATGACACCTAACATTTACCACTCTGTTGAATTCTTTTAAGTGTTTATTTCCTTCTCCTAAGATGTAATGTTCAGATTTCCCCAGTGCAGACACTTTAGGCTGTCCAAGCTGAATTTACAGTTGTCCCCTTCCATATCCACCTCCATTTTCACAGTTTCAGTCATCGTTTGCCTGTTATGTCTTCAAGGGCTGTAACCTTATCTCCTGTCAAATTTCTGCTCATTATGTTCAACTGATGCCATAAGACTTTTAAGACCAAGTTTTCTCTTACAGGTCAAATGCAATCTAACACTAAACACTGGTAATATCAGAAATGATTTGGGACTCAAATTATCGATGGTGTTAAGAGACTAAAAATGGCATATAGCCTCCAATAGTGACTGAAAAGTATTCAGATACATTCATGATCCCCAGTGGGGAAGATCTTCTGGAGAAGGAAATGGCCACTTACTCCAGGATTCTTGTCTGGGAAACCCCATGGACAGGCTACAGTCAGTGGGGTTGAAAGGGTCAGCCATGACTTGGCAACAAACACTACACTATTACTACTACACGTGCGGAGCCACGTGCCCAACGTGGGGAGTCACGTGCCCTCCCCGAGGAGCCACAAGTGGCCCTAGGGAGCCCTATGCCCTATCTGAGGAGATGTGTGTCCTCCTGAGGAGCCACTTGATGGCTGGCGAGACCCTTACTGCAGGGAGTGAGCCCACGAGGGCTGCGAGCAGAGGAAGAGAGGCTTCCAGGGGCCAGTGGCTACAAGTGAGTCCTGTGACCCCAAACTGCCCCTTGACCTCGTCTGCCTCCATCCTTTCCATCTCAGAAGCCTCTACTTGGGGAGGACTCTGGAGACATTAGGCTTCAGCCTCCCGTTGCAGAGTCTAGCTGGTGCCAAGAAACCTGCCTCTAGCATACGCAGGGCATCTGTGCCCACTACCACAGCCCTGCCTGACCCAGCCATGCCCATGGGACTGGGGCAGAGGAGGGAAGAGTGTGATCCTTCCAGCTGTCCGGGAGGGCAGCGAGTGGTCTCATGGGGCAATGGCCCACCCGCTCCCCTGTGTGCTCCTTAAGAGTCAGGCGAGGACACAATTGCATCCAACTAGGGAAGGGCCACCCCCGCCTCAGCACCACCCGAGGTCCTGGCCACCAACCTCCGGGCTGCCCAGCCACCCTCAAGTTCTCAGCCCGGGGATGACCCTCTGCCCAGCCAGCTCCTTCCCTGCACCCCAGCTCTGCACTGTGCAGACACCCCCTGGGTGGGAGTCCCCTTTAGAAACAAATGGGAACAATCATACCAACAACAACATCAAGCCAGATTCTGGAAAAACTGAGTGAAACTCAGTCCCTAGCAAACTAATCTAACTATATCGCAACTACTGTAATATACCTTGGAGAGGAGCACAGTTAAGTAAGTGTGGAAAGCAATGTTTTGATTTGTTTCTGAATTATCCCCCCAAAGTGTTGGTAATATGGTTCTAATTTAGTGGTTACCAATTCTGAAAAGCCTTCAAACATATTCTAAAGGAGCTACATTGTCAATAATGGAAGCCAGGTTTCACCCAGAGAAAGAAGTTCAAGTAAGTAAGAGAGGAAATATTGATCAAAACTCTGAATATGAGTGCTGAATAAGAGAGATACCACTATAAAATGCTGTTTAGTTTTTAAATGTAGAAATATAAATTGTGTGTGTTGGAGGGAGAGGTCTTAGTTCAGTTCAGTCTCTCAGTCATGTCCGACTCTTTGCGACCCATGAATTGCAGTACACCAGGTCTCCCTGTCCATCACCAACTCCTGGAGTTCACTTAGACTCACGTCCATTGAGCCCGTGATGCCATCCAGCCATCTTATCCTCTGTCTTCCCCTTCTCCTCCTGCCCCTAATCCCTCCCAGCATCAGAGTCTTTTCCAATGAGTCAACTCTTCCCATGAGGTGGCCAAAATACTGGAGTTTCAGCTTTAGCATCACTCCTTCCAAAGAAATCCCAGGGCTGATCTCCTTCAGAATAGACTGATTGTATCTCCTTGCAGTCCAAGGGACTCTTAAGAGTCTTCTCCAACACCACAGTTCAAAAGCATCAATTCTTCTGCACAGCACAAATATCTACATTGTAATGAATGTAGATACATGTGTTTCCTCTCTCTGTCCTCTGAGAACTGTATACCCCAGTTGAAATGAGCTTAGTTACCACTCAAATTTAGTTTTTAAATACCATTGTCCAGTAAAAGGAACCATGATTCTTTGAAGAGATTGTTGGTTCTAGGCAGCAGAAATACAACATTAAGCCTGAGGTGCAAAAATAAGGAATTGCTAAAAATAAGGGGTTCAGTTCAGTCACTCAGTTGTGTCTGACTCTTTGTGAATCCATGAACTGCAGCATGCCAGGCTTCCCTGTCCATCACAAACTCTCAAAGCATACTCAAACTCATGTCCCTCGCGACAGTGAGGACATCCAACCATCTCATCCTCTGTCATCCCCTTCTCCTTCCACCTTCAATCTTTCCCAGCATCAGGATATTTTCCAATGAGTCATTTCTTCACATCAGGTGGTCAAATATTAGAGTTTCAGCTTCAGCATCAGTCCTTCCTATTAATATTCAGGACTGATTTCCTTTAGGATGTACAGGTTGGTTCTCCTTGCAGTCCAAGGGAGTTTCAACAGTCTTCTCCAACACTACAGTTCAAAAGCATCAGTTCTTTAGCACTCAACTTTCTTTATAGTCCAACTCTCACATCCATATATGACTTCTGGAAAAACCATAGCTTTGACTAGACAGACCTTTGTTGGCAAAGTAACGTCTCTGCTTTTTAATATGCTGTCTAGGTTGGTCATAGCTTTTCTTCCAAGGTGCAAGCATCTTAATTTCATGGCTGTAGTCACCATCTTCAGTGATTTTGGAGACCCTAAAAATAAAGTCTCTCAAAAATAAGGGGAGTTCTCCCTAAAAGATCTAAATAATCAAATCAAGAACAATATGAACAAAATAAATATGGTTGTACTGAATTATAACCAAAAGAATGATTTCAAGCAGGTAAATCTCTCCTGATAGTAAAATCACAAAATGAATAAACAGATACAAAGAGGTAATTCTATCTTACCATAGAATTCCAATTAATAAATATAAAAATAATGAGAAAAATAGCCACCAGTTGAGCAGTAGAGTAATAACTGCAGTAAGTAAGATCTACAGATGGTTGCTAAAATTAGTCAGTAAACTTGAAGTAGAAATAGAATATTTGAATAGCCTGAAATGATCTTCTCCCAAATATGTATTAATTACTGTGGCATATTTAACATATGTCTGCAAATTCTTTGATATTTCTTCCTCCAGGATGTGAAACTTAGCTCCCTATTTCTTGAATGTAGCCTGAACTTAATGACTCACATCTAGAAAGCAAAGCATGGCAAGGGAAAAACAATGATCTTAGGATAGTCTCTCTTCAGTGTCATAGCCCCACTCTGTTTATGAGAAGATATCAGATAAGCCTAAATAGTGGGATATTCTGCAAAATACCTTCAAATATGTCAAGGCCATGAAAGCCAGAGAACCAGCAGGAAATGTAATAGATCAGAGGAGAATAAGGAGAGGAGGGCTAAATGCAGTGTAATATCAGGAGTGAGATTCTGACTCAAAGACAGACATGAGTGAAAACAAGTGGTGCTAGGGGCAATCTGTGCTTTAGTTAAGTGCATTGTACCAATGTTATCCGCTTACTTTTCATAACTGTACCAAGGTCACATCAAAACTAAGAAAAGAAAATAATAATATTAGGGGACTGAGTGAAGCTTCAATGGGAATTTTTTGCAGTCTTTTCCATTTCTCCCATAAAAATATACTTTCAAAATGTGAAATTATTAAAAGTTCAATTATGACATACTCAGAGAATGGAATATTATTCAGAAATAAAAAGAAGTAAGCTACTAAGCTCAGAAAAGGCAATGGCACCCCACTCCAGTACTCTTGCCTGCAAAATCCCATGGATGGAGGAGCCTGGTGGGCTGCAGTCCATGGGGTCACTAGGAGTTGGACACGACTGAGCAACTTTACTTTCACTTTTCACTTTTGTGCATTGGAGAAGGAAATGGCAACCCACTCCAGTGTCTTGCCTGGAGAATCCCAGGGACAGGGGAGCCTGGTAGGCTGCTGTCTATGGGGTCACAAAGAGTCGGACACGACTGAAGCGACTTAGCAGCAGCAGCAAGCTTCTAAGCTACGAAAACGATTGGAAGAAACTTAAATGCAGATGACTAGGTAAAAGATGCCAGTCTGAAGGCTACCTACCATACGATTCCAATTATATGACATTCTGAAAAAAACCCAAACTATAGCTATGCTGAAAGGATCAGAACTTAACCAGGCTTTAAGGGGGTGATGGATGAATAGGGAGAACCAGAGGATTTTTTGAGTAATGGAAGTATGCTGTGTGACACTGTAATTATGTATCCAAGTCACTATACATTTGTCCAAACCATTATAATGTTTGGACATCACCAAGAGTGAACCCTAAGGAAAATGGTGATTATGATATGTCTATATAGGTTCACCAGCTATAATAATGTATTACTCTGGTGGCAGATGTTGATAATACATCAAATGTTATACATTTGTGGGGCAGCGTGTATATGGGAAATTTCTGTATCTTCTTGTGAATTTTGCTGTGAACTTAAAATTGCTCTGAAAACAAATTCTTTAAAAACATTCTAAAAAATAACAAAAATAAAACTTCAGTGAACATAATGAACATTTTAAATACTATAGATATGGATTGTCCTCATTTAAGCAAATGTTGTGGAAGCTTTTCTTAAACGCAGATATAGGAAGAGACCATAAAGTTCTACTTGCACCCCATTGTGGCTAGATCATATTTATGACAGAATAGAAAAAGATGATTATCATAAAATTAATAGCTAACATTTAAAAACCTTGTTCCTAGGTAAACAGTACAAATAAAGTGCCTATATGATATCCAGTTATACAAAAAGTTCCATTTTCGTTAATAGATCATTGCTCTTTTGAAGCAGACCAGTAGTGAACAACATTTATTCCTTCAGAAGGGAAAATACAAATTCAAAGACATTATAGATGAGAGGCAGAAGTAAAGATGGTATTCAAATAGAAAACCCAGTGACATATAGAAAGGGAAATGTCAAATATGTGTAGTAACTTCTATTTATGGATAGCCGTGGCTCAGATGGTAAAGCATCTGCTCACAATGTGGGACCCTGGTTTGATCCCTGGGATGGGAAGATCCCCTGGAGAAGGAAATGGCAACCCACTCCAGTACTCTTGCCTAGAAAATTCCATGGATGGAGGAGGCTGGTGGGCTACAGTCCATGGAGTCACAAAGAGTCGGACACAACTGAGCAACTTCACCTCACTATGTATGCATAATAGAAGCTACTGTGTATTAAATTGCTATCAATAATATTTTCATGTCTTCTAAAAATGTTTGCAAAATTGCATGGAAACATGTTTCTCACAGTTACAGTGCTTATTAAAACAATTTTTATCTAGGCTATTATAAAATTCCTTTCATATACATGTGGAGAAAAAAAAAGGAATTTTCTTTATTTAACCACAAAGACATTAGAGTCACTAGAGAAAATAATTGAAGTGGTCTGGCCATCTACATGGATAGTTCATCGATTCAGTCCATTGTTTTGGAATACTCTTGACTGAACGAAAGCTTGTACAAGCTTAGTCTATGTGCAGCCTGTGTGTGTACATGCTAGGTCGCTTGGGTCATGTCGACTGTGCCCCCCTCTGGACTGCAGCCCGCCAGGCTCCTCTGTCCATGGGATTTCCCAGGCGAGAAGACTGGAGTAGGTTGCCATGCCCTCCTTTAGGGGATCTTCCCAACTCAGGATTGAACCTGTGTCTCTTATATCTGAAACAAAGCTAGATGGTTCAAAATAGCCTGGAATTAAAACTCCCCTTCGTGTCTTTCCCACCATTCTATACAGAATAAAGAACTTTCTCTCCCTAAGAAAGGAATGAATATTAAGATTGATTGATTACATTCAGCTCCCAGCTCGTCCCAGTCTCCAGCCTGTCTCAGGAATTCCTTGCCCCAGTTGTGACAAGCTAACTAATCAAAATAATCCTGAGGAAAAAACAGACCCTCTCAAAACAATGTATGTCCACTCATATATATTTTCTATGTATACGTACTCTTTTCTTGATTTATTGCAGCAGCTCACTGTCTGACTTCTGCCCCTTCTCCCCTCATTAAAGGTGATCTGTTCCTGTAGAGAGTTGGTCTCCTTCTTTCTCTGAACCTCACCTTCTCTAGTTCCCTTACCTTACAATATCCACCTGCATTGGCAGGTGGGTTCTTTCCCATTAGCACCACCTGGGAAGCCCCTATACAGCCTAGAACTTAGGCTATTTTCACAAGCAAAGAGCATGTTAATTGCTCTGGAGTGAACATAGATTTAATATATTATGGTATCAGCTTTGTGTGCATTAATTGCTCAACTGTATATTAGAATCAGTCATAAACAACAGACTACTTTGTATTCAACAGTGCACATAGGAAAAATGACTGACTCACAGGCCGACTTTTTCTGTGTTACTCATGCAAGGGCTTCCCTGGTGGCTCAGGTGGTAAAGAATCTGCCTGCAGTGCAGGAGCTGCATGAGATGCAGGTTCCATCCCTGTGTTGGGAAGATCCCCTGGAGAAGGGCGTGGCAGCCCACGCCAGTCTTCTTGCCTGGAGAATCCCATGGACAGAGAAGCCTGGCAGGCCACAGTACTTAGGACTGCAAAGAGTCGGACATAACTGAAGGGACTTAGCACGAACAAAGAACTCTGTGTGGAGTACTTAGGATATCTGTGCCAATATACTCAGAAGAAAATGATACTTTCACTCATAGATAAACATAATCTGACTTATATAAGTTGGAGCAAACTTTTGTCTAACTGCTCACAGGAATTCTTACAGGATGGCCATTCAATTATGTAGGCTTAGAGATTGTCTCCTTCCAAAAGTTAAACCCACTCGTTTTTTTGTTCAATGAATAACCATATAATCATTCTAAAGTGTTTTCATGGGAATGCCTAGGAGAAATTAAAGTGGATGGGCATTTAAAGCCAAAATGATAAGGATCACAGTGTAGAGTTACAAAGGATATAAAGAGACAATTCACAAAAAGACTTAGTAAGTTATAAATGTATTAAAGCTATTCAGCTTTATTTGAACATTTTGTACTTGAATATATAGGAAGTGTAACTTACAAATCTGGCAGAACAATAGTCAGTGTTGATTCTCAAAATGAAATAGTGATTTCCGTTATAAGTCTTCAATCACCGATAGAAATTATAGGGGTACAGTGTTCAACATGAACATTAAAAAGGAATTGTACAATGAACCTGTTTGGTATGTTTGAGATATATTATGTATTAATAATAAAGAAAACTGGTGAAATGGAATTTCTGATAAGAAATGGATGGGTGTCAAAATATAGAAAGTTAAGATTAAGAATTTCGAGTTAAGCAAATATAACAACTCAAATTTAATTCCATGATCCATCACTTACAAGATCAGGGAGCTTAGAAAAATCCCTTAACCTCAACACTTCAGTTTTTCTGTTTGTTGAAAATTATAATAGAAATACCTACTTAATAGGGTTAATATGAAAATTAGGTCACCTTCGCTTGCATTCAGTAATACAGGCATATACCGTTATAGTCATGATATTGTAAGTCAATTTTAAGCTCAAAGAGTTAGTGATTTAATGAAGGATAAAGTAGGAAATCACTTTATTTCAAGTAACTTCTGGCTCAAAATTAGTCTCCAAATGATTAATGCCTGATTTTCTATAATATAAACACACAAACAGAAATACAATGAATGGGTGTTCATTTGATTAATGTTTTCCATAGTGATCAATTATCAATGAAATACCACATCCTAATCTCACTGCATCAGTTATGGAATTTTCTTAGTTTGGCATGAGATTCTAAATCTTATATCTGAGGGAAATAGTTCTCTTTGTTTAAATGAGCAGTCTAAAAATTATATGAATAATGAGGGCTCAGTGTGTATTTTTGAACAGATAAATGGACTCCCAAGGAGCTGCAAAGACTTGATCAGTTTCTAGGAAGAGGAGAATGAATTTAAGTTACAAAACCACAAATCTTCCTCTTCATCTAGTTCTTTCTCTCCTTTGTACTATTCTCTTCCTTTCATGAGAAATACAGGCATAAGACTGTTAGATGGGGCAAAGCAGGAAGGTGGGGGGCACAGTGGGTCAGAGTCTGAGGCAGAGCCCAGGTGAGCTGGGCCAGTTTTCTCAAGGACAGATGTGGAGTTGAAAGAAAAGCACACAGGGAAGAGTCCGCACACAGGGAGCAAGAATCTGAGCTGGGAAAGGAGTGCATGCATGTTAAGGTAGGGGAATGGCACTTGGAGTCACATTTAGGATCAGAGCTGGAAAAAGGTCAGCAGAGCACCCATGCAGAAGGGTGACACAGTAAGGGAGAGAGCTGTGAGGAGGAGGTTCTCTAGGAGGCAGACAGCCCAGTTACCATGGAGACAGCAGCTTTGAAAGTGGGGCCCCAGAATCAGGTCACTGTGGGAGGGAGAGGCATGTATGGGGGTGTCTTTGCCCAGGGTGGCAGGGCCCCGGCAGAGGGACAAGGACATCCTGATGTGGCAAGCCAAACCCAAGGGCAGTGAGGAGACTGTATTTGGGGGAGAAACTCAGAAAGAGGAAAAACTGGAATAAACCTTGTGATTTGGCTCTTAATGCGTTATTTCATTGTGAACTCATGGCCTTTGATGTATACAGATAGATGTAGAAATAATTATGAATATTAACATGGATGTACAGGTGTTTATATGTGTGTGTGGATACATACTTGTACACCCACTGATGCCCACTGAGATGGCTTGGGCTTGGAATAAAAATCAGCCTATCTAAGTGGTCATAAGTTGTATTCTACTTAACATCATCCCCCAAAGCAAAAGCAAGGCAGAGCTTTTTGGAGAAATTGGTGATTCATGGACTAGGGCAAAGAAAAACAGAATAACAAGGAATATCTTCTACTAGAAAGAAATGCATTGTTTAATTTAAAAAATGAAATGTGACAAAGGATATAAAATAATAGAATCCCCTGCCAAAATCTGAAACAATTTGACGATCAAAATACATAATGATAGTAAATAAAAGTAGTCCACTAAATAAAATAGGAAATCACAGTTCTGCTGCTGCTGCTGCTGTTAAGTCACTTCAGTCGTGTCCGACTCTGTGCGACCCCATCAACGGCAGCCCATCAGGCTCCCCAGTCCCTGGGATTCTCCAGGCAAGAACAGTGGAGTGCGTTGCCATTTCCTTCTCCAATGCATAAAAGCAAAAGTGAAAGTGAAGTCGCTCAGTCGTGTCCGACTCTTAGCGACCCCATGGACTGCAGCCCACCAGGCTCCTCCATCCATGGGATTTTCCAGGCAAGAGTACTGGAGTGGGGTGCCATTGCCTTCTACGAATCACAATCCTAGACATAGTTAAATAAATTGAGATTTTAATGCAGTATTGGGAATTATGCAATTACAATGCAGCTCTCAGAAAAATGCTTTTTAATTGTGATGGAAGGCATAACTTTATAGTGGAGACAGACAAGTAGTATCTTATTTAATAAAATTAGCATGTGGATTTCATCAGTAAGTTGAAATGTAGTGCCAACCTGTACATGCAATGAGGTCACAATGACACTTGGATTGAAATTCCTCTGATATTCCTGCCTAAAATACATAGCTTCAATCCAGTCATGGTAAAACATCAGACACATGTGACTTGAGGGACATTACAAGATAAATTCCCTGTAATATTTAAAAAGAAGCCAAGAATACTGGAGTGGGTGGCCTATCCCTTCTCCGGGAGATCTTCCAGACCCAGGAATCGAACCGACGATTCCTTCATTTCAGGTGGATTCTTTACCAACTGAGCTATCAGGGAAGCCCACAAGATAAATTCCCTGTAATTTTTTTTTTTTTTTTAATCAAGACCATAAAAACAAAGAAAAACCTGAAAAACTCACCCAAACTGAATAAAAAGGAAGAGGCAAGACAACAGTGTGCACCATGACCCACAGCTGGACCCTTTTGAACTAAAAGATATTCCTGAGACATAAAGTCATCTGGGGATCAGATAGTATTTATGTTAATTAACTGAATTTTAGTTATTTAGGAAAACACCCTGTATGTCAAAAATACATATGGAAATAAAGAAGGATGATGAGACATCAGGTCAGCAAATTACTCTCACGTGGTTCAGAAGAGACTTATTGTACTGTACTTGCAATTTTTTTGTAAGCTTGAAATTGTTAAGAAAAATTAAAGGTGGAGGGAAAAGCAGTTTACTTTTTAAGTATAACTCTTACAACTGATTTGAGGTAATTCAAGTGGAAACATGAACACAAAAGTACAATTTCATTTATAGAAATGTTTTCAGTCTCTTTCCCTCCTGATAAGATCAGGCGAACAACCATCCTATAGTCCAATAGCTGATAAATTGATATTGACTTTTATTTGCTCTGATTTTCTTAAACTGACTTCATATTCAAGTCATTTTTAAAAAATTTAAACTACATCATTTATAATTGAGATATTTTTCATAAAAATAACTGGCATGCATATCTTTCCAAATTCAGTTTCACAAGATATCACTATGTAAGGAGCACTACTTAAGTACAAGCATACAAATACGTATATATGAGTGCACTTATGCACATGTGTATTCACACATCCACTCATGTATACAAATGCATGTATAATATACCAGTGTACACATACAGTTTACATATGTGTATATGTGGCCATATATGTGTATGCTTGCACACATACATGTTTTCCAAAAAAGTTTGGATTGCATATATTGTTCTGAAATTTATTTTACTTACCAGGTCACAATGTACATCAGTTCAGTTCAGTTCAGTTCAGTCGCTCAGTAGTGTCCGACTGTTTGAGACCCCATGAATCACAGTACACCAGGCCTCCCTGTCCATCACCAACTCCCAGAGTTCACCTGAACTCTTGTCCATCGAGTCTGTGATGCCATCCAGCCATCTCATCCTCTGTCGTCCACTTTTCCTTCTGCCCCCAATCCCTCCTTTTCCTCCTGCCCCCAATCCCTCCAAGCATGAGTCTTTTCAATGAGGCAACTCTTCACATGAGGTGGCCAAAGTACTGGACTTTCAGCTTTAGCAACATTCCTTCCAAAGAACACCCAGGGCTAATCTCCTTTAGAATGGATTGGTTGGATCTCCTTGCAGACCAAGAGACTCTCAAGAGTCTTCGCCAACACCACAGTTCAAAAGCATCAATTCCTTGGCACTCAGCTTTCTTCACAGTCCAACTCTCACATCCATACATGACCACTGGAAAAACCATAGCCTTGACTAGACAGGCCTTTGTTAGCAAAACAGTGCCTCTGCTTTCGAATATGCCATCTAGGTTGGTCATAGCTTTTCTTCCAAGGAGTAAGCATCTTTTAATTTCATGGCTGCAGTCATCATCTTCAGTGATTTTGGAGCACAAAAAATAAAGTCTGACACTGTTTCCACTGTTTCCCCATCTATTTCCCATGAAGTGATGGGACTAGATGCCATGATCTTAGTTTTCTGAATGTTGAGCTTTAAGCCAACTTTTTCACTCTCCTCTTTCACTTTCATCAAGAGGCTTTTTAGTTCCTCTTCACTTTCTGCCATAAGGATGCTATCATCTGCATACATAAATTTATTGATATTTCTCCCAGCAATCTTGATTCCAGCTTGTGATTCTTCAACCCCAGCAGTGGGCACAGGACTGGAAAAGGTCAGTTTTTATTCCAATCCCAAAGAAAGGCAATGCCAAAGAATGCTCAGTCTACCACACAATTGCACTCATCTCACATGCTAGTAAAGTAATGCTCAAAATTCTCCATGCCAGGCTTCAACAATATGTGAACTGTGAACTTCCAGATGTTCAAGCTGATTTTAGAAAAGGCAGAGGAACCAGAGATCAAATTAGTAACATCCTCTGGATCACTGAAAAAGCAAGAGAGTTCGAGAAAAACATCTATTTCTGCTTTATTGACTATGCCAAAGCCTTTGACTGTGTGGATCACAATAAATTGTGGAAAATTCTGAGAGAGATGGGAATATCAGACCACCTGACCTGCCTCTTGAGAAACCTATATGTAGGTCAGGAAGCAACAGTTAGAACTGGAGAAGGAACAACAGACTGGTTCCATATAGGAAAATGAGTACATCAAGGCTGTATATTGTCACCCTGCTTATTTAACTTATATGCAGAGTACATCATGAAAAACAACGTACACAATCACATACTATTTGTTGTAACATATGTATCAAATACTATTGAAATCATATTGAGGTGTTTTTTTTTGCAAATTTTAGTGCAACAGATATACTTCAACCAACTTCTTAGCATATTTACAAATGTGTATGTACATGTGTGGTTGTGTGTGTGTGTGTGTGTGTGTGTATATATATATATATATATATATATATATATATATATATATATATAGAGAGAGAGAGAGAGAGTGATGGTTTAGTCACTAAGTCACATCACACTCTTATGACCCTGTGGACTGTAGCCCCCAAGGCTCCTCTGTCCATGGAATTTCCCAGGGAAGAGTACTGGAGGAGGTTGCAATCTCCTTCTCGAGGGGGTCTTCTCAACCCAGGGATCAAACCTGATTCTCCGGCACAGCAGACAGATTCTTTACCAACTGAGCCACAAGGAAAACCCTCTTTTATATATATATATATATATTATAGTATATTAATTAATATTACTATAATATATATATATTAATATATATTATAATATTATCATAATATATTATATGATTATATATAATAATAATATTATAATAAATATTATATATATTATAATTATATTATATATTATTATATATTATATTATAATATTAATATATTATATATTATATTATTATATTATAATATAAATATATATTATATATTATAATATATATATATATTATATATTATATATTATATTATATATATAATTATATATATAGAATAGAATAATATATAATTATAATAATTTTAATTATAATAATATACAATTATATATATTATATAATAAAATTATAACAATATATATAATTTTAAAATTATAAACATGCATGGGTACATCTTGTAGAATAAATTCTAGGATATTAATTTTCTGGGGCAGGAACATATGTGTGTGATGTGTGTGTGTGTGTTTGTGTGTGTGTATACATATTCTTATTGCCAAACTGGTGTTCAAGAAGTTGTATTCATGAATATTCAAACCAGAAGCAGAAGGAAGACCGTTTTTCACATCTTCACCAGTACTGGCTGTACAGTTCAGTTCAGTTCAGTTCAGTCACTCAGTCGGGTCCAATTCTTTGTGACTCCATGAATCACAGCACGCCAGGCTTCCCTGTCCATCACCAGCTCCCGGAGTTCACCCAAATTCCTGTCCGTAGCGTCAGTGATGCCATCCAGCCATCTCATGCTCTGTCGTCCCCTTCTCCTCCTGCCCCCAATCCCTCCCAGCATCACAATCTTTTCCAGTAAGTCAACTCTTCGCATGACGTGGCCAAAGTATTGGAGTTTCAGCTTCAGCATCAGTCCTCCCAATGAACACCCAGGACTGATCTCCTTTAGGATGGACTGGTAGGATCTCCTTGCAGTCCAAGGGACTCTGAAGAGTCTTCTCCAACACCACAATTCCGAAGCATCAATTCTTTGGCGCTCAGCTTTCTTCACAGTCCAACTCTCACATCTATACACGACCATTGGAAAAACCATAGCCTTGACTAGATGGACCTTTGCTGGCAAAGTAACATCTGTGCTTTTCAGTATGCTGTCTAGGTTGGTCATAAATTTCCTTCCAAAGAGTAAACGTCTTTTAATTTCATGGCTGCAGTCACCATCTGCAGTGATTTTGGAGCCCCCAAAAGTAAAGTCTGACACAGTTTCCCCATCTATTTGTCATGAAGTGATGGGACCAGATGCCATGATCTTATTTTGCTAAATGTTGGGCTTTTAAGTCAACTTTTTCACTTTCCTCTTTCACTTTCATCAAAAGGTTTTTAGTTCCTCTTCACTTTCTGCCATAAGGGTGCTGTCATCTGCATATCTAAGGTTATTGATATTTCTCCCAAAAATCTTGATTCCAACTTGTGCTTCATCTAGCCCAGCGTTTCTCAAGATGTACTGTGCATATAAGTTAAATAAGCAGGGTGACAATATACAACCTTGACATACTTTTTTTTCCTATGTGGAACCAGTCTGTTGTCTCATGTCCAGTTCTAACTATTGCTTCCAGACCTGCATATAGGATTCTTAAGAGGCAGGTCAGGTGGTCTGGTAATTCCCATCTCTCTCAGAATTTTCCACAGTTTATTGTGATCCACACAGTCAAAGGCTTTGGCATAGTCAATAAAGCAGAAATAGATGTTTTTATGGAAATCTCTTGCTTTTTCGGTGATCCAGAGGATGTTGGCAATTTGATCTCTGGTTCCTCTGCCTTTTCTAAAATCATCTTGAACATCTGGATAGTCACGGTTCAAGTATTGCTGAAGCCTGACTTGGTGAATTTTGAACATTACTTTACTAGCGTTTTAAATACTTGCCAAATTAATAGTTGAGGAACACTGCTCAGTATAGTAGTTTTCATTTTTTAATAATGATAAGGCTGGCACATTGAATCTTCTCTGCTGCTGTTTAGTTGCTAAATGAGTTCATCTCTTTGAGACCCCATGAACTGCAACATGCCAGGTTTTCCTGTCCTTCACTATGTCCCAGAGTTTGCTCAGGTCCATTGAGTCAGTGATGCCATCTAATCATCTCATCCTCTGTTTTACCCCCTTTTCCTCTTGCCCTCAATCTTTTCCAGCATCGAGGTCTTTTCCAATGAGTCCGTTCTTTGCAACAGATGGCCAAATGATTGGAGCTTCAGCATCATTCTTTCAAAAAAATATTCAGGATTTATTTCCTTTATGACTGACTACTTTAATCTCCTTGCAGTTCAAGGGATTCTTAAAAGTCTTCTCTAGCACCACAGTTCGAAAGCATCAACTCTTCTGCCCTCAGCCTACCTTATGGTCCAACTTTTACATCTGTACATGACTAATGGAAAAACCATAGCTTTGATTATACTGATCTTTGTTGGCAAAGTAATGTCTTTGCTTTTTAATACACTGTCTAGGTTGGTCATAGCTTTTCTTCCGAGGAGAAAGTATCTTTTAATTTCATGGCTGTAGTCATTATCAATGGTGACTTTGCAGGCTAAGAAAATGAAATCTGTCACTGTTTCCTCTTTTCACCATCTATTTGCCATGAAGTGATGGGACCAGATACCGTGATCTTCCATTTTTGAATGTTGAGTTTTAAGCCAGCATTTTCACCTTCAATAAGAGGCTCTTTAGTTCCTCCTTATTTCTGACATTAAATTGGTGTCATTTCCATATCTGAGGTTGTTGATATTTCTCCCAGTAGTCTTGATTCCAGTCTGTGAATCATCCAGCCTAGCATTTCACATGATGTACTCTGCATTTAAGTTAAATAAGTTAAATACACAGCCTTGACACACTCCTTTCCCAAATTGGATCCAGTCTGTTGTTCCATGTCTGGGTCTAACTGTTGCTTCTTGACCAGCATACACATTTCTCAAAAGGCAGGTCAGGTGGTGTGGTATTTCCCGTCTCTTTAAGAATTTTCCACAGTTTGGTGTTATCTACACAGTCAAAGGCTTTGGTGTAATCTATAGAGCAGAAGCAAATGTTTTTCTGGAATTCTCCTGCTTTTTCTATGATCTAACGGATGTTGCACGGACTCGATGGACATAAGTCTGAGTGAACTCCGAGAGATGGTGATGAACAGGGAGGCCTGGCGTGCTGCGATTCATGGGGTCCCAAACAGTCGGACACGACTGAGCGACTGAACTGAACTGAACGGATGTTGCCAATTTGTTCTCTGGTTCCTCTGGCTTTTCTAAAACCAGCTTGAACATTTGGAAGTTCACAGTTCATGTACTGTTGAAGCCTGGCTTGAAGAATTTTGAGTAATACTTTGCTAGTGAGTGAGTGAGTACAGTTATGAAGTAGTTTGAACATTCTTTGGCATTGCCTTTTTTGGTGATTGGAATAAAAACTGACCTTTTATTCAGTCCTATGGCCACTGCTGAGTTTTCCAAATTTACTGACATATTGAGTGCAGCACTTTCACAGCATCATCTTTTAGGATTTGAAATAGCTTAACTGGAATTCCATCTCTTCCACTAGCTTTGTTTGTAGTGATGCTTCCTAAGGTCCACTTTGTATTCCAGGATATCTGGCTCTAGGTGAATGATCACACCATTGTGGTTATCTGGGTGGTGAAGATCTTTTTTGTATAGTTCTTCTGGGTATTCTTGTCACCTCTTCTTAATATCTTTTGCTTCTGTTAGGCCCATACTATTTCTGTCCTTTATTGTGCCCATCTTTTCATGAAATGTAAAGTCACTTGTCTGAATACTTCATGACAAATAGATTGGGAAACAATGGAAACAGTGACAGACATTATTTTCTTGGGCTTTATTTTCTTTCAAAACCACTGCAAATGGTGACTGCAGCCATGAAATTAAAAGACGCTTGCTCCTTAGAAAAAAACTATGACCAGCCTTGACAGCATATTAAAAAGCAGACACATTACTTCACCAACAAAGGTCTGTCTAGTCAAAGCTATGGTTTTTCCAGTAGTCATGTATGGATGTGAGAGCTGGACTATAAAAAAGCTGAACACCCATGAATTGATGCTTTTGAACTGTGGTGTTAGAGAAGACCCTTGAGTGTCCCTTGGATTGCAAGTTCATTAAATCAGTCAATCCAAAAAGAAATCAGTCTTTAATATTAATTGGAAGGAGTGAAATTGAAGCTCCAATATTTTGGTGACCTGATGTGAAGAACTGACTCATTGGAAAAGACTTTGATGTTTGGAAAGATTGAAGGCAGGAGAAGAAGGGGATGACAGAGGTTTAGATGGTTGGATAGCATCATGGACTCGATGGAAATGAGTTTGAGCAAGCTCCAGGAGTTGGTGATGGACAGAGAATTCTGGAGTGCCACAGTCCATGGAGTCTCAAAGGGTCAGACACAACTGAGTGACTCAACTGAACTGATCGGATTTGATGCCATGATCTTAGTTTTCTGAATGTTGAGTTTTAAGTCAGCTTTTTCACTTTGCTCTTTCACTTTCATCAAGAGGTTCTTTAGTTCTTCTTTGCTTTCTGCCATAAGTGGGGTGTCATCTGTACATCTGAGGTTATTGATATTTCTCCTGGGAATCTTGATTCCAGTTTGTGCTTCATCCAGCCTAGCATTTCTCATGATGCACTCTGCATATGAGTTAAATAAGCAGGGTGAAAATATACAGCCTTGGCCTACTCCTCTACCAATTTTGAACCAGTTTGTTTTTCCATGTCCATTTCTAACAATTGCTTCTTGATTTCATACACATTTCTCAGGAGGCAAATAAGACGGTCTGGTATTCCCATCTCTTGAAGAATTTTCCACAGTTTGTTGTGACCCGCACTATCAAAGGCTTGTCAATGAAGCAGAAGTAGTAGTTCTTCTGGAATTCCTTTGCTTTTACTGTGATCCAACAGATGTTAAAAATTTTGACTACTGTATGAGCAGACAAAAGGAAAATACATAATCATAATTTAATCATGTAACTACTTAAAATATTAAATTACATTCCATCCTATGAATAATTTATTGTTTAAATGCAGTCATTAATATTTCTGTCTAAATGAGAAATTGTACAATGAGAATTTTTATCCATACTGTCTCTGCTCTGAATCCTCCAAGCACTCACTACCCAGTATTGACCCATTGCTTATTTACTAGTTTTATAAATGGAAAAATTTAATACTAAAATGATGATAGCAGTAAAATATAAAGAATACATTTAACTTTAATACATGAAACAGTTAAGAAGTAGCAAAAATAGTTCTGTTGATGGACATTTAGATTGCTTCCATGTCTTTGTTATTGTGAACAGTGCTGTTATGAACACAGGGGTGCATGTATCATTTTGGATTATTGTATGGATATATGTTCAGAAATGGGATTGCTGGATCATATGGATGTTCTATTTTAGGTTTCTGAGGAACCTCCAAGTATTCTCCATAGTGGCTATATCAACTTACATTCCCACTAACAGTCTAGGAGAGTTCCCTTTTCACCACATCCTCTCCAGCGTTTGTTATTTGTAGAGTTTCTAATGATGGCTGTCCTGACTGGTGTAAGTTGGTACCTCATTGTAATTCTTCATTTCTCTAATAACTGGTTTTCTACTTTCTTTGCAAATGCCTCTTCTAACTATACAATGGTGGAGAGTCTTACTTAGACAATCTCCCTTACAGCTCTTACAAATCTGACCTCCAACCTGGGCTCGGCTGAGCCATTGAACATGGATGAAAGGTCAATATATTACCAGGTCTTTGCTGTCTCCAGCACCTTGCACCTAACTGGAATCTTGTCACTGATGGCATTCACTGTTTTCATCTACATTCTTAGAGTTCACAACCTGGTGTCTCGATAGTTGTCAAGTCCCACTAAATAGTATTGAGCCTAAAATTACAAAATACAAGTTATATTCCTTGTTCAAAATTATTCTACTTTTGTCAAAAGTGATACCAGTTCAGCAGAAAGACATAGAGTTCACACAATTTGGGGAGCGAGAACGAGTCTGAACTGCTCTTGTGAGCAGAGGCATGTCATTGTCTAGGTTACACAGCCTTTGTGTTTGCTTTGTTAGCATTGGAAATTTAACTAATTCATGATGCCTTATGAATGTGCCATCAGATTATGTTTTAGTTGAAAGAGACTTTCAACAAAAGCTTTAATGAGTTTTTAAAAACTAACATATAAACAGAAGAAGATCCAAGGTGGATTATTTTATAGAGTTATATTGCATGTTAAATAATAACAGAGTGCATATCCAGTTTGTGTTTTACTGAAGGTAAACATATACACATCTTAGCCACATCTTTATTGGCATTTAAAAAAATCACTAATTTCCATGTGTCTTTTTGTTAACAGGGTATCTTAAGCTACTTAAGTTTCTTTTTCAGTGTTAGAGAGTCATTGATATGTTGGTAGCGAGGTTTGCTATCATTATGTAATTACTCTAAAAGGAGTAATTAGATCCTTTATTACCTTTTTCAAGCTTTGTTAATATGTAATTGATAAGGAGGTGTGATTTTTAATATATTTTATATTTTGAGTGCTGCATTGTGTTGGTTTTTATAAAATACTTTTAAATTTAGGTTGGAATACTCTTATGGAGTGTGAAGATCAGATTTTCCCCTTATACGCCTGTGTTTATAGTCTTTTTCTATGGCAGATCCTGAGTAGTTAGAAGGGGGCCACTTTGGTCTCTCTAGGAAGGTATATCCAGGATGGGAACTCTCCTCAGTCCCTGTGTGAAACAGGCGTCCCGTTTTGCTATTGAGGAGGTAACTTCCAGCCCCACGTGCATCGTGTAGCCCACTGCTTCTAAGTGGTTCCACCCTGTCATGTCACACATTACCTTGGCATCTGGACACCTCCAGTGCCCCATCAGCCCTCGCCTGGGAATTCTGACAGGGCCAGCCTCTCCACACTGTTTCTGTCTCGGCAACTCAGCAAGGCACCAGGCTGTTGTGAATTCCCAGATCTAAGCGATAACTTTGTTGCTCTCTGGTCACTAAGTGGTGTCCAACTCTTTGTGGGCCCATGGACTGTCGCTGCCCGGCTCCTTGGTCCATGGGATTTTCAAGGCGAGAATGCTGGAGTGGGTAGTCGTTCTCTTCTCTGGGGTCTTCCTGTTCCAGGTCTCAAACTCCTGTCTCCCGCATTGGCAGACAGATGCTTTTCCACTGACTCACCAAGGAAGCCCTAAGTGATAACTCGGAGCCCAGTTAATACTAGGAAGTGATCTGCTGGAATAATAGGGTCACGCCATTGTCTTTTTGTTAGGGTTTACTTCCTGTTGTCTAATGTTTGAAATCCTTGCTTAAGTTTTTGTTTGTTTTCTCCATTGTGTGTGTGTGTGTGTGTGTGTGACCAAATGACAGGTTTTACAGCAGTTAATCCTTAATGGGTCGAAGTAGAACTCATTTCTGCCCCACCCCCCGCTTGCTCTCTCTCGTTCTTCACATTGTAATTAAAAGAACAAGTGGACATTTATAAGGAGAAGGAAAGGACTGACTTTATTACAGCATTAGGATAGAAAGACATAATAAGATAGTAGGTATCATGATATCATAGAAGAAATAAGAGAGAAGAGTTAGTAATGATAATAACTAATTTATTTAGGCCTCTGTGTTGTGAGGTCCAGGCTACGTAGGGGCTGCTAGTGGTAAAGAATCTGCCTGTCAGTGCAAGAGACATAAGAGACATTGCTTTGATCCCTGAGTCAGGAAAATCACGTGGAGGGGGATGTGGAAACCCACTCCAGTGTTCTTGCCTGGAGAATCCCATGCAGAGAGGAGCCTGGAGGGCTAAAGTCCATAGAGTATCAAAGAGTTGCTGGTGCTGCTAAGTCACTTCAGTCATGTCTGACTCTCTGCAACCCCATAGACAGCAGCCCACCAAGCTCCCCTTCCCTGGGATTCTCCAGGCAAGAACACTGGAGTGGGTTGCCATTTCCTTCTCCAATGCAGGAGAGTGAAAAGGGAAAGTGAAGTCACTCAGTCGTGCCCAACTGGTAGCCTTATGGACCACAGCCCAACAGGCTCCTCCATTCATGGGACCTTCCAGGTGGAGTGGGTTACCATTGCCTTCTCTTCAAAGAGTTGAACACAACTGAAATGACTTAACATACATGCGTACATGTGGGAGATCAGCTAATATAATGCATATGAATTTTCAAATTTTTGAAGAAAAAGAAAGACATTTATTTACAAGACATTAGAAATTTCATATGGCTCATGAAAACATAATTTTAACTATGTTGTAAATACATGGGTTTGAATTGAGGAGAAAAGACAGTTCGGTTAAATCAGGGATACCAGCAAATGATTACAGTGAATCCGTTCCACTTCCTTCCAGTAATTAGTATCTAATCCTTCTAAGTTCAGTGAGTTTCTCAGGCCAATTGCCTGGCAGCAGCAGCCTCTGTCTCAATCTGAAATGTGAAAGGCTGTGTTGCAATAAATAGATTGTCACATTACTGCATAATGCCAACTTTATTAGCAGTTTAGCTTTTATGAAGTGTGCTAATTAGTCACAGTCCATGAGTGTATAAGCCTGCCAGTTGTTTCCGGTGCTGAGTGGTAAGCCCTTGGTGCCAAGGACATTGGCAGAGTAAGCTGTAAAATGAACCCATGGTGGTTATCATTATTAAAGTTCAGCACAGAGAGGCAGAAGTGAGTGGTATATATTTAGAAATGTGGGGTTTCCCAAGTGACTCAATGGTAAAAAATCTGCCTGCTAAACCAGGAGATGCTAAAGATGTAGGTTTGATCCCTGGGTCAGGAAAATTCCCTGGAAAAGGAAAGGGCAACCCACTCCAAGACTTTTTCCTGGAGAATCCTGTGACAGAGGAGCCTGGCAGGCTACAGTCCATGGGGTCACAAGAGTGGGACATGACTGAACACACATGTATATAATATAATGTTACATAAAACATGAAAATGCATTTATAAATGTCAGATATGGATACATGTTATTGTAGGTTCACGAAGAGAATGATGGACTTTCCTTGAGAAAAATGGGGTTTCATAGCTCACAAAAACTTTTAAATTTAACTTTTAAGTCATATCTATGAGCTCTGTATTATTATTCATATTTCATGTCAGAAAACTGAATCCAAAAGTTATGAACAACTTTTAAAGCTAGATAAGTTGCACAGTGGTCAAGAATTCGCCTGTCAATGCAGGCAATGCACTACACACAGGTTCCATCCCTGGATTAGGAAGATCTCCTGGAGGAGGAAATGGCAACCCATTGCAGTATTCTTGCCTGGAAAATCCCATGGACAGAGGAGCCTGTAGGCTACAGTTCATGGGGTTGCAGAGCAGGACACCTGTGAGTGACTGAGCATGCACACCCACAACTAATAAATAAGCCACTATATAAATTAAACCTTTCTTACTCTAAATTTTCCAATCTTACCACTTAAAATATAACGCCCTTGGGGAGAAAGGAATTAAAGTAGCTGGCTTAAAATCTGTTTCTTTCCAGTTATGGGGAAGGGATGCTATTGGGAAAGGAAAGAAAGGTTCCATTCTGATGTCCTTGTTTGTTGTTGATCGGTCACTCATTCATGTCCAATTCTCTGTGACCCCATGAACTGCATCAGGCCAGGCTCCACATCCTTTATTATCTCCTGGAGTTGGCTCAAATTCATCCCCACTGAGTCAGTGATGCCATCCAAACATCTCATCCTCTGTTGCCCCCTTCTCCTTCTGCCTTCAGTCTTTCCCAACATCAGGAATTTTTCAGTGAATCAGCTCTTCGCATCAGGTGACCAAAGCATCTAGGCTTCAGCTTCGGCATCAGTGCTTCCTATGAATATTCAGGGTTGATTTCCTCTAAGAGGTCCTTGTAAGCATATTGATAACTGCCCTTCTGATAAAAAGAGGAATGGTACTTGTCAGAAGAAGAACCTTTATCTGTGGAAACCTCCTAGTAGAATATTCCTAGTTTGTAATCAGTTAGGACAAGCAGTCCTAAAACCTGCAGATTTATGAGTCATGGTTCTGTAGAAAAATTTCAAGTAGGATATTAGGATATATAGAACCCTGGGTATAAAAATGAGGTGTTTCATAGCCTGAATTTTCTATGTGGTTTCTGACAAACCTCACTTAGAGATGGTGTCTTCCACTGTGGGATGCAGGCTGTCTGATGAAGGAAGAAAGGTCACCAGAAGTCACATGGCATAACTCACCCCTGCTCCCATCCCCCAATTTTTCACAGCCTCTTGTTCCTTTTGTCATTGGAATTTTGGTTAAGTTTTACCCTAAGTAAGTTCTACCCTAAGTTCTACCAGAGTAAGGATTCTGATTTACAGGTTGTATTTTGTAATTTAATTATTTGTTAATATCTTGCCTTATGTGGCAGGTGGGAGTTTGCACATGTGGTTAAGATGAGGGTGTTTGGATGGGGAACTTATCCTGGATTTTTGGAGTGAGAAGGAACAATATGATCATGAGGGTCTTCATAAAATGGAGTCAAAGAAGGAGATGTCAGGAGGGAAGCAGAGTCCTTGTGATATGATTCAGTTCAGTTCAGTTGCTCAGTCATGTCCGACTCTTTGTGACCCCATGAATTGCAGCACGCCAGGCCTCCCTGATTATGGACCGTGAATATGAATGGTGCCAGAAACCAAGGGATGAGGCAGCCTCTAGAACTTGGTAAGAGTCAAAGAAACAAACTCTTCCTCATAGCGTCAGAAGAAACAGAGTCTTACTATTAAGGCTTTTGACCTTTAGGAGCATAAGATAGTGAGTTTGTATTGGTTTAAGCCACTGCTTTTGTGACCTTTTATATATCAGCAATAGGAATCTAACTCAGAAAGAGTAAATGACAACTTACTCCAATATTCTTGCCTGAGAAAACCCCATAGACAGTGGAGCCTGGCGGGCAGTAGTCCATGTGGTCACAGAGAGTCAGGCAGGATTGAAGCCACTGAGCAATAGGAATATAATCCAGGTGTGTGTGTTGCTTTTGATAATTCCTTGGGTCTCAACTAAGCCCACTTTTCTTCTGGCTTAAATTGGCCAGGCTAAGTGAAACTGGAATTTCCTGAGCTTCCCTCTGTAGTAAACATTAAACACTACAGAATTCCAGGATGACAAAGAAAGATATAGGCAGGAGTTGGATGTTCACTAACTTTCTTCATGATGTTCCTTATGGACAACTAGTAAAGATGTTGTCTAGGGATTAACAGATTATTGAAGAATAAGCAATACGCTTCTTCTTGTTGCCTCAGCTGTAGTTGATATGGTAACCCTGAATAACAACAGCAAAAAGTCAGGGAGAACTGATATGCCATCAAGAACCTGGACAAACCTTATTCAGCTTATAATTTAGGTGTACAGCCAAGCACAGTATGCATTCTCATGGAATGGAAATAAACTCAAGAGGAGTTAGGGACCATAGGTGCCATATGACATCTATCAGCTGGTTGAATCTAAGTAAAATAGAAGACCCAACCCAATCTGTCAAATTTCTGGGAATTATATAGACTGATTTAAATGAACATATTCTTCAAATTGTGAGAAATACTTTGTTGTCTCTCATAGACCTGGTCAACACACAAGGAGCCCAGAAACTACTCAGGTTTTTCCAGGTTTTGAAGAAAGTGTATTTTTCAATAGGAAAACAATTCTGACAAAGCAACAACAACAAAAATAACCCCAAAGAACTCTTCAGGAATCTTGAAGGAAAATAGCATTAAGAGATTTATGGAGCACAGTGCCCAAATCAATCCAGCAAAGCCTTTGTGATCCAGCTGGGTGGTTGATACAGATGTAAGCGCAGCTACAGTATCATGGGTCAGAGTTTTTGACATGATTGACTTGTACTATTCAGGGAATGCCACTCGGGATTTTCACTCCAAAGTTGCTTGAGGAAGCCAATGTTAATAGTCCCTGTGAAATAGGACTGCTAGAGATTTACTGAGTCAAAACTAGACTGTGGGGACTTGCCAGGTGGTCCAGTGGTTAAAACGTTACCTTTCAATGCACAGGGTGCAGTTTCTACCTTTCTACCCTTGATTGGAGAGCTAAGATTCCACAAGCCACAGGACCAAAAAACCAGAACATTAAAAAAAAATACTGTAACCCATTCTGTAAAGAGTTTTAAAGAATGCTGCACATCAAAAAAATCATTTTTAAAAGCTGGATTATATTAATGAGTCACTGTAAATGTTACAGGTAGCTCCAGAGCATTATAAGTGATTGTTACCTGGGATCAAAAACCTGTTATCATAACAAGTTCACACACCTTGTCCAGAGCACCTCCATGCATGCTAGTAAGAAGTTGAAATAGTGAATTATCTCTTAGATCAGCCCACCTTAAATTTTTCTCTTGCCAGGATATGTATTTTACTTCATAACACAGAGATGTGAACAGGGAAACACATCCATCACAATCCTTGTCAACTTCAGAGCAGTAGCCTGATTGAAAATTAGGATGGATGTGCAGGGGAATTTGTAATTTCCTCGATTCTGTCTTGTTGCAACAAAAATTTGAAGTGACGGCTGGACCAGTGTTACAGCCCTGTGTAATTTCCTCAGACAGACCAGTGTTACAGCCCAGTTTGATTTAGAAAGCAAAGGAAAACACATGCTTGAGGTGTGAGGGTGGGCAGACCCAAAAGACATGAAGAGAAGAGGAGCAACCTGCCCCAATTTTGGCTCCTCTTTTTATATTCTTTTCTCTCTCCTGAGCCTGCCCTATGTAAATTGGGCTAGCCAGGAGGGATGTTTGTTTTACTTGAGGTCCTCACTCCTATCCTCAAACCTTCATTTTTCTTATTTTCATTACCATTTTGGATTCCTTTTTCCTATTTTAACTACCTGACAGATCACTGACACACCTGTGTACAATGAGAGCTTCTAGAATCTGAGGTGGCAGAAATTGTGACTGCACAGCCACACATCTTTCCAACAGAACCAAGTCTTTATTTTATCTAGTCTGTTCGGGTGGTTAAGGTTTCAAGTTTAAATTTTTGTTTATCAAGAAAGCTGGAATCAGTGCTCGGGACACAATATTCATTGCACTGAAGTCACTAGTTTGTGTTCCTCAAGACACTTGGAGGTGACTGATACCTTTATTCCTTTGAAACTCCATGAAGGCAAGTCCTTTACCAAGTGCCCATTTGTTATTTGCTGTTGTATTTATCTTTCAATCATATCTATTATCTATCTGTCTGCTTTGTTCTTTACCAGATCTTTAGATAAATAGCACCTATGCTGAAATAGACATACCAATTAGAGGGTAAATTGTCTCAGTCAAAGGGTTTGTTGTTGTTCAGTCACTAAGCCATGCCCAGCTTTCTGCGACCTCATAGACTGCAGCATGTCAGACTCCCTGTTCTTCACTGAGTTCCAGAGTTTGATCAAACACATGTCCATTGAGTTAGTGATGCCATCCAACCATCTCTTCCTCTGTTGTCCACTTCTCCTCCTTACCCAGGTGGTTCAGTGGTAAAGAACCTGCCTGCCAATGCAAGAGACTCTGGTTCAATCCATGGATTGGGAGGGTCCCTGGAGAAGGGTGCAGCAACCCATTCCAGTATTCTTGCCTGGAGAATCCCATGCACAGAGGAGCCTGGCAGGCTGCAGTCCATGGAATTGCAAGAGCTGAACATGACTGAATGACTAAATCACCACCACCACCCTCTCCCCAGATGTTCATCTCCAAATACCATCATGTTAGGAGTTAAGGCTCTAGCACATGCATTTTTCAAAGACACAGTTCAGTCTGTGTCATAGTTCCTCAGCTTTCCAGTCAAAACCCTAGGTCCTTACTAAGCTTTCAAATTCTTACAGTTTCTCAGAGTTAATTTCTGTCCCCTAAGTTCTGCCTTTCATTCTCCCAAGTGTGTCTTTTGCTTCATAAAATATTGACTCAGGAGGAAAGTAAACAAATGTTAAGTTTGCAGACCCTAGCTCCTTTTATTTCTCTTTTTCCTAAAAATTCTCTGAGCATTGAATTCCTTTGCAGCCAGAAGTGTGGTGGGGAGAGCTGAAGCTTTATAATCAGGTTAGACATCTGCTAGGTACTACTCCTCATGAATCATGTCATTATTTTAATGTTGAACACAGCTCTATGAGGTGGGACAGTTATCATTCCCATAATGAAGGTGATGAAACTGTAACCTAGAAATTTAAAATAATTCCCCCGAAGTTGTATGTTATTAAAGGGCTTCCCTGGTGCCTCAGACAATAAAGAATTCACCCGCAATACAGGAGACCTGGGCTGGGAAATTTGTCTGGAGAACCTCCCAAAGTTGCATGTTATTAAACAACAGATTTAGTTCTGACTGTCAGACTTCTCTACTACAAAAAGACACACTGAACTAAAACATAAAAATGCAACTTGTGCTCGATTGTGTCCAACCCTTTTGTGACCCCATGGATGGTAGCCCTCCAGGTTCATCTCTGCATGGGATCTTCCAGGCATGATTAATGGGATGGGTTGCCATTTCCTTCTCCAAGTGATCTTCCTGATTCAATGGATTGAATGAGTCTTCTGTATCCGCTCACTGGCAGGTGAATTTTTTCACCACTGAGCCACATGGGAAGCCCAAAGATGCAATGAATTATACATAAAATTAATACATCATGCTGTTTTAATATAATATTTTGTAGAGATTTTCCTAATTTCAACAATAATTTTGAAAGTCTCACCAACAAGGAACAAATATTTAATTTAATGCATCTCATTGTAGGAGATCCTGGTTCAATTCCCCAGTCGGGAAGATCCTCTGGAGAAGGCATAGGCTACCCACTCCAGTATTCTGGCCTGGAAAATTCCATGGACTAGTTCATGGGGTCGCAAAGAGTCAGACTTGACTGAGCTACTTTCACTTTCACTTTTCATGCGTATGCCTCTCAAAATTGTATTCTTTATATTAGCATTACCAATCATTAAAATTCTGAGTTTACATGACATAATCTTCTGATTTTCTTTTCATGCATTATTTTTAGTACCAGTAACGAAAACTGAGAACTTAAAAAATCAAGGTTACTGAAATCTTAGACTTAGTAACACCTAATTTAGATTTTTTTCATATCCTATTTCCTTTGAGGTTTTTTTTTTAATTTTTAAAAATTCTTGTTCCCACTTACATTACCTCTTTTTAAATTAAATTTAAAAAATTCTCCTATCATTAATTAAAATCCTCTTTAATCTCATACTGACTATGACAAGAAAGTAATTTTTTTCATAAACTAATTAAATGATTAATGAGACATGCCTGAAAAAATGCTTGTTGCTCAAAAGCATAATAGAGCTAGAAGCAAAACTTTGGTCATGAATTAATCAACACTAATATATGATTAGGATAAAGAGACATTTATTTTCTTTGAAAAAACTTTGCTGTGCTAAATACTTCTGAAATAGTGTATTCCACTCTGAAAATGATACAAAACTTATGTGCTAAAATATGTGAGACAACAAAAGAGACACAGAGGTATAGAACGGACTTTTGGCCTCTGAGGGAGAGGGAGAGGGTGGGATGATTTGGGAGAATGGCATTGAAACATGTATACTATCATTTAAGAAACGAAGCGCCAGTCTACGTTCAATACAGGATACAGGATGCTTGGGGCTGGTGCACGGGATGATCCAGGGAGATGATATGGGGTGGGAGGTGGGAGGGGGCTTTGGCATTGGAGCTCGTGTACACCTGTGGCTGATTCATGTCAATGTATGGCAAAACCAATACAGTATTGTAACGTAGAAGAAAGTATTTAAAAAAAATAAAAATAAATAAAATAAAAAACTGTCTGTGCCCTCCAGACACCCCTCAAAAAAATAAAATAAAATAAAATATTAAAACTCCTAGCATTGTGAATAGACTTCTAAATTCAAACAAAAGCATAAACATTTAGTTGTAGTTTTGAATAGACATAGGAATTAAATTTTCTCTAAGAAAATGCAGATATCTGTTTTCCACTTGTTACCCAACTAAATGAGATTTTTTAGTAGGTGTGAAATGCATTCATTCTGTCCATTTAAGTACAGATGGAAGAAAGTTTCTCACTTGGCCCAAGAAATTTATTGTTTATTGTGTCTGTTGCTAAATGCTGAAGGGCTGATATTGGCCCTATGTATGTACCAGGCAGAGGACGTCCCTTGTTGCTCAGTGGTAAAGAATTCGCCTGCCACAGGAGGCACAGCCATCTCTCAGCTTGGAGAAGAAAGTGGCATCCCACTCCAGTATCCCAGTTCCTGCCTGGGAAGTGCCTTGAACAGAGGAGCCTGGTGGACTACTATCCACAGGCTATGGGATCACAAAAGAAGCAGACATGACTGAGTGACTAAACAACACAATGTACCATGCAAAGCACAGGCAAAGCTTATTTCAGAGCATCGGATGGCTATGACGTGATGGTATGTACCATGCAAAGCACAGGCAAAGCTTCTTTCAGAGCATCAGATGGCTATGATGTGATGGTATGTACCATGCAAAGCACAGGCAAAGCTTATTTCAGAACATTGGATGGCTATGATGAGATGGTATCATGAAGAAATTACCAAAAAAGCAACCACTGAAATGTAAACTGGCAATTTTTAATGCTTAGGAATGCTTAAATCATGTCCAGTTGCTGTTTGCCTAATGTAAGTATTCACTTCTTGATACCATTAATTCCATTACTGCTTCCTATGGAAAAGATATATTCCCACCCCCCTTACTCAAAACATCATTTCTTTTCATAACCAAACGTTACAAACCTCACCAAGTATATTCTTATATTTCCTCAAACAAAAATGTGTATTATTAGTCTTTAGTTTTCCCACAATGCTATGTTTCCCATTTTTAAATAAAACAAATCCTTTATATGTTTATGCTGTAATTCCTTTTCATGTCTAAACTTGTTGAGAAAACAAAACAGAATAAATAAAATATGGATGCTTTCTTCCTTCTAATGAATACTTTTTCATAGCAGTAAATAAGTAATAAGACTTCTGAACACTTGACTGTGTAACCATGATTAAAGTTAAAATGTTTACTATATAACAGAGTTATTAAGTAAAAGAAATACATTTAATCAACAATAGAACTCCCACTTTCATTCATCAATTAATGCTCTCTCGAACACCTCTATTTATGGTTCCTTAGTATATTCTGTTTCTGATACTCAATACATTTGTATTAAATGTGTGCATGCTAAGTCACTTCAGTCATGTCCAACTCTTTGTGACCCTATGGACTGTAGTCTACCAAGCTTCTTTATCCATGGGATTCTCCAGGCAAAAATACTGGAGTGGGTTTCTATTTTCTGCTCCAGGGGATCTTCCTGACCCAGGGATTAAACCCACATCTTTTAATTCTCTTGCATTGGCAGGTGGGCTCCTTACCACTATTAGGTAGCAAAAAAGAAAGAATCACTTGCATTTATCACATTTATTATTATATATTTACATGAATTTATTAACTATCCAATTATTAATTACATATTAATAATTCTTAATTTTTATTAATGATGCACATATTTTATTAATAAAACTAAAATCAGAATACTAAGCTTATAATTGTGACTTATTTTGCTTTATTCAAATACAAAATAAAAGGGACATTATCTCAGAATTAACTAATTAAGACCCAAGAACACTAGGAAAAATGAGTCATTACAAACATATTTCAAACACTGATAATCATCTCATTTGGGGCATTTAGATAAATAGAAACAATTTAAGAGTGACATTAATGAAGAATTAGATTCTCCAGCTGCACAACACAATAGAGATGTGATTTAATAGGAATGAGATGATTTTTGTCTGTTTTGTATTATGTCTCAGTCTGACCTGAAAGATCTGCTTAAAGAATTAGGAGTCATATATGGCACTGCAAGAGTTTTGTTTGTGGTAGGTTTATCTAACTCATAGATTCAACTGGATCTAATACAGATCGTGAAAGCTTTCATAAATTAATATAATCTGTGAAGTTTGTAATAGTACTTTAAAGATTTATAATAAATATGAATCATTAGGATATCTGAGCAGGAAACTTCAAAGTATGATCAAAGTGATAGTCAATTTATAATTAATATACAGGGAGATATGTGAAAAACATGCAGTATAGCTATTTCTTTAAAGACAAGAGATTGTTAGTGAATGTAGATTAACATACTTTCTGTTTTAAAGTTTAGAAAGAGTCAAAACAAGCTAGATGTAGTAACAGTGGAATGAAATGCACCAGTCCATGTATCCCCCAGATATTCATTAATAACACCCATATATTTACATCTGCCTGGAACTTGTAGGTGTGACCTTATTAGGAGAGAGATTCTTTGTACATGTAATTAGTTATGATGAGTCATAGTTGAGTAGTTGTTTAGTCCTTAGGTCATGTCTGACTCTGCGGCCCCATGGATTGTAGCCCACCAGGGTCCTCTGTCCATGGGGTTTCCCAGGCAAGAACACTGAAGCGAGTCACCATTTCTTCCTCTAGGGATCCCTACTCAGAGACTGAAGCTATGTCTCCTGCATTGGCAGGGGGATTCTTTACCACTAAGTGACCTGGAGAGCCCGTACTTGAGCAGAGCTGGCCCCACATCAGTATGACTAGTGTCCTTCTAGGGAGCTGAGTAGAGAGGACACAGAGGGACACACACAGGCAGAACACAGTGTACACACAGAAGCAGAGATGGGTGCGGTGCATCTACAAGCCACAGAGCACTGAAAACTGTCAGAAGGCACCCAAAGCTAGGAGAGCGGTGAAGGGTAGATTTCCTCTAGGGTCCCTGCTGAACCAACTCTGTGTGTTCATTCACCCAGTTGTGTCCAACTCTGCAACCCCATGGACTGCAGCACACCAGGCCTCCCTTCCCTCACCATCTCCCAAAGTTTGTCCAAGTTCATGTCCATTGTATCGGTGATGCCATCCAGCCATCTCATCTTCTGACACCCTCTTCGCCTCCTGCCCTCAATTTTTTCCAGCATCAGGGATTTTTCCAATGAGTCAGCTGTTCACACCAGGTGACCAAAATACTGGGGTTTCAGCTTCAGTCCTTCCAATGAGAATTCAGGGTTGATTTCCCTTTAGATTAACTGGTTTGACCTCTTTGCTGTCCAAGTGACTCTCGGGAGTCTTCTCCAGCACCATAGTTCAAAGGCACCAGTTCTTAGGTGCCCTACCTTCTTTACAGTCTAGCTCTCACAACCGTATGTGACCACTAGGAAGACCATAACCTTGACTATACAGACCTTCGTCAGCAGAATAATGTTTCTGCTTTTCAACAATCTGTAGAGGTTTGTCATAGCATTCCTGACAAGAAGCAAATGTCATCTGGTTTCATGGCTGCAGTCACCATCCACAGTGATTATTGAACCCAAGAAGAGGAAATCTGTCACTCCTTCCACCTTTTCCCCCTTTCTGCCATGAAGTAATGGGGCTGGATACCATGATTTTAGTGGGTTTTTTTTTTTTTTTAACTATTTAGTTTTAAGCAGGCACTTTCACTATCCTCCTTCACCCTCAACAAGAGGCTCTTTAGTTCATCTTTGCTTTCTGCTATTAGAGTGCTATCATCTAATCTGAAACTGTATCATATCTGAGACTGTTGATGTTTCTCCCTCCTATCTTGATTCCAGTTTGTAACTCACCCAACTCATTATTTCTCATGATATGCTCAGCATATAGATTAAAGAGACAGGATGACAGAAGACAGAATTGTTGTACTCCTTTCTCAACCTGGAACCAATCATATGTTTCATCAATACAGGGTTCTAATTGTTGCTTCTTGACCTGCATCAGATTTCTCAGGAGGCGGGTAAGATGGTCTGGTATGCTCATCACTCTAAGAGCTTTCCACAGAGTATTATGACCCACATAGTCAGTCTTTGATGTAGCTGATGAAAGAGAGGTAGATTTTTTTTTTTTTTGGAATTCCCTAGCTTTCTCTATGATCCAGCAAATGTCGTCAATTTGATCTCTGGTTAATCTTCCTTTTCTAAACACAGCTTGGACATCTGGAAATTCTTGGTTCATATAATGCTGAAGCCTAGCATGCAAGATTTTAAGCATGACCTTACTAGCATGGGAGATGAGTGCAATTGTCTCATGGTTAGCACATTCTTTAATACTACACTTTTTGAGAATTGGAATGAAGATTGATCTTTTCCAGTCCTATGGCCACAGCAGGGTCTTCCAGATTTGCTGACAAACTGAATGCAACATCTTGATGGCATCATGCTTTAGGGTTTTGAATAGTTCTACTAGAATTCCATCACATCCACGAGCTTTATTAACAGCAGTGCTCCCTAAGGCCCACTTGACTTGCTCTCCAGAATGTCTGGCTTTGGGTGGCTGACCACACCATTGTAGTAATCTGATTCATTTGGATCTTTTTGTACAGCTCTTCTATGCACTCTTTCCATCTCTTCTTGATCTCTTCAGTGTCTACCATGTCTTCACAGTTTATGGCCTTTATTGTGCCCATCTTTGGGCAAAATGTTCACTTAATATCTCCAATTTTCCCAAAGAGATTTCCAGTCTTTCCCCTTCTTTTGTTTTCTACTAATTTTATACACTATTCATTGAAGAGGCCTTCTTGTCTCTCTCTGTGCTGTCCTTTGCAAATCTGTATTTATTTTGATATACCTTCCCCCTCTCCCTTGCCTTTTGCTCCTCTACTTTCTTCAGCTGTTTGTAAGGCCTTCTCAGATAACTGCTTTGGCTTCTTGTTTTTCTTTTTCTTTGGTATGGTTTTGTTCAATGCTTCCTGCACAATATTGTGCACCTTCATCTGTAGTTCTTCAGGCACACTGTTTATAAGTTCTAATCCCTTGAATCTATTCATTACCTCCACTTCATATTCATAGAGAATTTGATTTCAGTCATACCTGGCTGGCCTGGTGGTTTTACCCACCTTCTTTAGTTTAAGTTTGAATTTTACTATGACAAGCTGATTATCTGAGTCATTATCAGCTCCTGTTCTTATTTCTGCTGACAGCATACAACTTCTCCATCTTCAGCTACAAAGAATGTAAACTTGATTTTGGTATTGGCCATTTGATGATGTACACGTGCAAAACCATCACTTGTATTGTTGAAAAAGGGTATTTGCTATGACTAATGCATTCTCTTGGCATAATTCAGTTAGCCTTTGCCCTGCTTCATTTTGTCCTCCAAGGCCAAACTTGCCTGTTACTCCAGATATCTCTTTATTTCCTACTTTTGAAGTCCAGTCCCCCATGTTGAATAGAACATCGCGGTGTTTTTTTTTTTTTTGTGTGGGGGGTTAGTTCTAGGAAGTCTTCTAAGTCTTCATAGAACTGATTAACTTCAGCTTTCAGCATCAGTGGTTGGGGCATAGACTTGGATTACTGTGATGTTGAATGGCTTACTTTGGAAATGAGCAGAGATCATTCTGCCATTTTGAGATTGCATTTTGACTATTTGTTGATTATGAGGGTTAGTCTATTTCTACTATGGGATTCTTTTCCACAGTAGTAGATATAATACTCATCTGAATTAAATTCTCCCATTCCTGTCCATTTTATTTTACTGATTCCTAAAATGTTTACTCTTACCATCTCCTGCTTGACCATCTTCAGTTTACCTTGATGCATGAACCTAACATTCTAGCTTCCTATATAATACTGTTCTTTGCAGCATCAGATTTTACTCTCATCACCAGACACATCCACAATGGTGCATTGTTTCTTCTTTGGCCAATCCACTTCATTCTTGCTGGGGCTATTTGTAGTTCTCCTCTGCTCTTCCCCCAGAGCATATTGGACACTTTCAGACCTGGGGCACTCATCTTTCAGTGTCATATATTTTTGTCCTTTTATACAGTTCATAAGGTTCTCAGGGCAAGGATACTGGGGTGATTTGACATTCCCTTTTCCAGTGGATCATATTTTGTCAGAACTCTCTGGTATGACCTGTCAGTCTTGGGTGGCCCTACACTCCATGGCTCATAGCTTCATTGAGTTATGCAAGTCCCTTCCCTGGGTAGAGAAGATCCTCTGAAGGAGGAAATGGCAACCCACTCCAGTATTCTTGCCTGGGAAATCCTATGGATAATGGAACCTGGTGGGCTGCCGTTCATGGGGTCACAAAGAGTTGGACATGATTGAGGGACTGAGTATGCACATTCTACAGAAGACTTTTCCTGAACACTGCTTGCAAAAATATTTCCACCATGGTTTGGATTTTGGATCACAAAGTTAAATGCTCAGCAAAAATAGGACTAACATGTATGTAATATATCTAAATTGGTCTTTGGCTATTAGAAAAAATAACACACATATATATGTGTACATACACAAAAATATGGCCATGACTTTTGACTTTTAGAAAAAACAGATGCATGACAATTTTACTGTAAATTTTCCATTTAAAATGTTTACAGATAATTCAATGAAATATTCTCATAAATACCAATGCCCTCTGTTTCTCTGTTTTACAAACTCCAATTTATATGCTGTTTTCATTTATATATCTTATTTGTAATATATACCTATTTGTACATTTAAACTATAATACTGTGAAACATAAACAAATGTATATTTGTACACAGAAATAAAATGATAAACATATATTAAGTTAGCAAAAAGTAAACTTTTTATAAATTTATATGATTACTAGATCAACAATAGCTTCATTTTTTTTTACCAGATAAAATAATCTAATCACCATTGCTTGAGTGAATGAGTGAAAGTCTCTCAGTTGTGTCCAACTCTTTGCAGCCCCAAGGACTGTAAAGAATTCTCTAGGCCAGAATACTGGAGTGCCTTTCCTTTCTTGCTCCAGGGGATCTTCCCATCCCAGGAATTAAACCCAGGTCTTGCACACTGCGGGCAGATTCTTTACCAACTGAGCTACAAGGGAGTCCAAAATGACTGGAGTAGCTAGCCAATCCCTTCTCCAGCAGATCTTTTTGACCCAGGAATAGAACTGGGGTCTCCTGCATTGCAGGGAGATTCTTTATCAACTGATTATCAGGAAAGCCCCACTGTCGCTTAGTGGGAAAACAGAATGTGAACTAAATCTCAAAAGATAGATGGATGATAAGTGTATCATGACATTCATGAGAACACTTTGGCATTAAGGTGGGCATGTGTGCATGTGTTCAGCTTTTTCAGACTCTGTGGCCCCATGGACTGTAGCCCATCAGGCTTCTCTGTCCATGAGATTTCCCATGTAAATAGTGGAGTGGTTTGACATTTTCTCCTCTGAAGGTCTTCCCAACACAGGGATCAAACCTGAATCTCTTGTGTCTCCTTCATTGGCAGGGGAATTCTTCACCACTGTGCTACCTGGTACAGAGTACATTATAGGAAATGCTAGGCTGGATGAAGCACAAGCTAGAATCAAGATTGCCCAAAGAAATATCAGTAACCTCAAATATACAGGTGGCACCACCTTTATGGCAGGAAGCAAAGAAGAACTAAAGTGTCTCTTGATGAAAGTGAAAGAGGAGAGTGAAAAAGTTGGCTTAAAACTCACATTTAGAAAACTAAGATCATGGTATCCATTCTCATCATTTCATGGCAAATAGATGGGGAAACAATGGAAACAGTGACTGTCTTTATTTTCTTAGGCTTCAAAATCACTGCAGATGGTGACTGTAGCCATGAAATTAATAGAGGCTTGTTCCTTGGAAGAAAAGCTATGACCAACTTAGCATATTAAAAAGCAGAGACATCACCTTGCCACCAAAGGTCTGTCTAGTCAAAGCTATGGTTTTTCCAGTGGTCATATATGGATGTGAGAGTTGGACTATAAAGAAAGCTAAGCAGTAAAGAATTGATGCATTTGAACTGTGGTGTTAGAGAAAACTCTTGAGAGTCCCTTGAACTGAAAAGAGATTAAACTAGTCAATCCTAAAGGAAATCAGTCTTGAATATTCATTGTAAGGACTGGTGCAAAAACTGAAGCTCCAGTACTTAGGCCACCTGATGCGAAGAACTGACTCACTGAAAAAGACCCTAATGCTGGGGGAAATTGAAGAAGAAGAGGATGACAGAGGATGAGATGTTTGGATGGCATCACTGACTCTATGGACATGAATTTGAGCAAGCTCTGGGAGTTGGTGATAGACAGGGAAACCTGGTGTGCTGCAGTCCATGGGGTTGCAAAGAGTTGGACAAGGCTGAATGACTGAACTGAACTGTGCCACCTGGGAAGCCAACATGGTTATAGGGACAGAATAATAGTGTAAAGAATAAATTTGCCTGAAAAAAGGGACTAGTGGGTTTGAAAAACAAAACAAAATAAAACCGAGTACACTAGCCAGGTTTGTGCTTAGTCCCTCAGTCATGTCCAACTCTGTATGATCCCATGGACTGTAGCTGTCCAGGCTTCTCTTCTGTCCATGGGGATTCTTCAGGAATCTTCCCAATCCAGGAATCAAACTGGGGTCTCCTGCATTGCAGGCAGATTCTTAGAAAAGTTGTACTCATTTTATTCCAAAGAACACGTGGAACTCTGTGGTGCATGTGTGTTAAGAAAGAGAAGCATGTATGTTATTCTAAAAGTATGTATGAAAAACTGAACATAAGGAACCAGTGGGATTCACAGAAACAATACTGTGTCAGAAGATGGAGAATGTTTCCGCGGTCAACATTCTTCAGTTCTGCAGATGGAGAAGGTTCAGAGGCTCTGTCCATACACTGCACTGAAATCTTTGTGTATGAATTAGTTTTCTATCTTGGGTTTATAATTCACTTGACAGTTTAATTCATGTTCAGCAAACTCAGACCACTCCACTAGCTGTGGTATATTGAAAGTGAAAGTGTCATTCATTCAGTTGTGTCTGACTCTTTGGGATGACTGCCAGGCTCCTCTGTCCGTGGGATTATCCAGGCAAGAATACTGCACTGGGTTGTCATTTCCTTCTCCAGAGGAATCTTTCTGATCCAGGGATTGAACCCGGGTCTCCCACATTGCAGGAAGACTCTTTACCATCTGAGCCACCAGGGAAGCCCTAAGTGGTATGTTAATGTCACTATAATCTTGCTGGGCTTTTTTTTTTTTTTTTTTAAATTAGGGTATAGTTACCTTACTATGTTGTGTTAGTTTCTGCCGTACAACAAAATGAATCAGCTATGTGTATCCACATATCCCCTCCCTCTTAGACCTCCCTCCTGCCCCACACCATCCCACTCGTCTAGGTCATCACAGAGCACTGAGCTGAGCTCCCTGTGCTATATACAGCAGATTCCCACTAGCTACCTGTTTTACGCATAGTAGCATATATACATCAGTAGTACTCTCCCAGTCCACCCCACCTCCCTCCATCTCAGACCATGGCCGCATGTCTGTTCTCTGCATCTGCATCTCTACTCCTGCCCTGTAAATAGACTCCTCTGTGCCATTTTTTTTCTAGATTACACATGCCTGTGTTAATATAGGACATTTGTTTTTCTCTTTCTAACTTAACTTCACTCTGTGTGACAAACTCTTGCTGGGCTTTTAAACAGAAGCAGTTCATCAAAAGCATAACATCCTTGCAACTAACCATAGCGTTTATTTAGTTAAAAAGAAAAGAATAAAACTGTGGAAATAACTATTCAAATTCTCAGTATTATGCATTTTAAGCATTCTTCTCTAATTATAATATTTTATCAAAAATTATATCAGTATAATAATTAAAACCTGTACTTGAAAGACCCTTAACCCTAAAGTGGAAGATAAATTCAACTCTTTCCCATCTCATTTCTCTTCATTAATTTTTCTACCTTCTTGCTTACTATAGTTTCCAAATTTTGCCATCAGTTCAGTTCAGTTCAGTTGCTCAGTCGTGTTCAAATCCTTGAGACCCCATGAATTGCAGCACGTCAGGCCTCCCTGTCCATCACAGACTCCCAGAGTTCAACCAAACTCTTGTCCATCAAGTCAGCGATGCCATCCAGCCATCTCATCCTCTGTCGTCCCCTTCTCCTCCTGCCCCCAATCCCTCCCAGCATCAGAGTCTTTTCCAATGAGTCAACTCTTCACATGAGGTGGCCAGAGTACTGGAGTTTCAGCTTTAGCATCAGTCCTTCCAAAGAACACCCAGGGCTGATCTCTTTTAGAAGGGACTGGCTGAATCTCCTTGCAGTCCAAGAGACTCTCAGGCGTCTTCTCCAACACCACTGTTCAAAAGCATCAATTCTTCAGTGCTCAGCTTTCTTTACAGTCCAACTCTCACATCCATACATGACCACTGGAAAAACCATAGCCTTGACTAAATGGATCTTTGTTGGCAAAGTAATGTGTCTGCTTTTTAATATGCTATCTAGGTTGGTCATAACTTTCCTTCTGAGGAGTAAGTGTCTTTTAATTTCATGGCTGCAATCACCATCTGCAGTGATTTTCGAGCCCACAAAAATAAAGTCTGACACTGTTTCTACTGTTACCCATCTATTTCCCATGAAATGATAGAACCAGATGCCATGATCTTCATTTTCTGAATGTTGAGCATTAAGCCAACTTTTTTCACTCTCTTCTTCCAATTTCATCAAGAGTCTTTTTAGTTCCTCTTCACTTTCTGCCATAAGAGTGGTGTCATCTGCATATCTGAGGTTATTGATATTTCCCCCAGCCATCTTGATTCCAGCTTGTGCTTCTTCCAGCCCAGTGTTTCTCATGATGTACTCTGCATATAAGTTAAATAGGCAGGGTGACAATATATAGCCTTGACATACTCCTTTTCCTATTTGGAACCAGTTGTTCCATGCCCAGTTCCAACTGTTGCTTCCTGACCTGCATATAGGTTTCTCAAGAAGCAGGTCAGGTGGTCTGTATTCCCATCTCTTTCCCATTAAAACACACACAAATAATTTACAGTATGAAGTTTTTCTCATTTGGATATCCTGCTAAAATAAAGAAGCACATTTATGTGCATCAATTACTAAAGAAAATGTGTTTCTGTATGAACAGAGAAAGACTTTCCTGTGATCATTTATTAGTAATTTCTCACATTAAAAAAAAAAAAAAACAGAGAAAACATTCAAGGTTCGTTGATGTGGCAGGCAGGTTTGGAGAGGGATATACAGAAATAGCCAAGGAAACTTTTAGTGTCCAGGGCTCCATAATTTACTATTAGAATAACTTAAAGTTACTACATTTAGCACCTTTCCTGTACATTCCAAACCAGAAAATTGGTAGTGAAGCATTCGTGTTCTGTATTTATCATAATATTTCTATGGAGAAATTTCTTTATTTTTTTCCACTTTTTCATCAATTTTAATTGCTTTTTGATTTAAATACTTACAAGATATTGAGGGAAAACAGAATATATGAAAAGCATATCTTGTGTTTTTATTTCTCTAAAGCTCTAAAGACTCTTGAGAGGACAGTTGACTAAAAATGTGGATATCAATAATATTTATATTTGCTTTATAAATGTGCTTTTCAACAAATTTCCCTTTTCTGAATAATATAAGCTGCTTTTAATATGAAAATTACTTTCTATTTCTTGAACAGAATAAAGACTACAAATGACCATGATTTCATAGCTTAGAACAGCCTTGTCATTAAATAGGATAACAACAAATTAAGCTTCATAATGAAGAATGTTAAAAGGGTATACAGAATGGAAAATAACCAAGATGTAAAGGGAAAACTGAAAGTTTCCCCTAACAAGACAGTTACAATTCTCATATCAGGTTAAAAGCTTTTATTGTTTACTTGCCTTAGTTTGATGTCTATCATCCTAGCAGGCAGTGTAAACAAGATAATAGTGATACACAGAGTACAGGGAAATTCCAGATGATTATCATTTTTATTTTTTGAGTAATAAATTATAATTTTTACAGTTTATTGTTCCAAACCTACAATTATATGCTTAAAGAATTCTGAACTAAAATTGTGTATATAGTTGATCTTGTCTCTTGGTAATATAAATAAGTTAGATTAAGTATGGGGTGGGAGGTGGGAGGGGGCTTCGGGATTGGGAGCTCGTGTACACCTGTGGCTGATTCATGTCAATGTATGGCAAAACCAATACAGTATTGTAACGTAGAATAAAGTAAAAATAAAATTTAAAAAAATTATTTAAATGTATGTAAATATATTCCAAGATTTTAAATGAATCCTAGGACAAAAGAAAATTATATGAGATACTGTAGCAATATTTGTGACATTTAAACATTGACAAAATGCAAGGCACTAAGATATGTCTTCTGGGGATAGAAGAGATCAAAAAGATGTTTCCTATTTTTAGGGTCAATCTTTATTTTTCTTTTTGCAAGCTGAAACATTGTTATAAAAATGAAGTTTCTCCTGCTTACTTTAAAATGTTTATAACTCATTTCAATGCTAAATCTATAGCCAAAAAAATATTTTTGTTGACTGAGATGCTTGTGGATTTATTTAAAACATTTAGTATTTGGTATGAGACTGCTAGTTCCATTAATTATTTAACATACATAAATAAGGACACATTTAAACAGGTATTTAAGATTTGGTAATAAAGTGAGTCCCAATTATGAGGTAGTAATTATGTCTGCTTCTGCTTAAATAAGAAGAATTGCCTAAATTGAAAAACTGACTTTATTAAGGGAAATTAATTTGATTTAAGATTGTAGACTCATGAAGTTAATTCCCAGTCTTTATGGAGAAAATCTTGTCATTGTGTGATTTAAAGTTTGCCAATAATGTTACTCTATATTCATGTTTTGATATTCAACTTGAAGTGGGGAGAATAAAAATATACTGAATCAAAGCCACTTTTATGTGAGTTCAGATAACAGCAGCAAAATATTTTTGTTGTTATTCATTCATTCAGTTGAGTCAGACTCTGCAACCCCATGGACTGTAGCATGTCAGCTGTCCTTGGCCTTCACTGTGTCCCAGAGTTGGTGCATGCCCACAGAGCTGGTGATGCTGTGTAACTATCTCATCTGCTTCTGTCATCTCTTTTTGCCTTCAGTCTTTCTCAGCATAAGGGTCTTCTCCAGTGAGTCGATTCTTCACATCTGGTGGCCAAAGTATTGGTGCTTCAGCCTGAGCAACAGTTCTTCCAATGAATATTCAGAGTTGATTTCCTTTAGGGTTGACTGGTTTGATCTCGTTGCTGTGCAAGAGACTCCCAAGAGTCTTCTCCAGCACTACAGTTCAAAAGCATCAACTCTTCTGTATTCAGCCTTCTTTATGGTCCAGCTCTCACATCCATACATGACTACTGGAAAAACTGTACCTTTAACTATGCAGACCTTTGTTGGCAAAGTGTCTGTTTTTACTATGTCTCTGTTTTTTACTATTCTATCTAGGTTTGGTATAGCTATGTAGCTCAGTTGGTAAAGAATCTTCTTGTAGTGCAGGAAACCAGGGTTTGATCCTTGGGTCAGGAAGATCCCCTGGAGAAGGAAATGGCAACCCACTCCAGTATTCTTGCCTGGAAAATCCCAAGGACAGAGGAGCCTGGTGTGCTATAGTCCATGAGGTTGCAAGAATCAGACACAACTTAGCAACTAAGCCACCACTAACATCCTTCCAAGGAGCCAGTGCCTTCCAGTTTCACGGCTGCATACACTATCATAGTGATTACGGAGCCCAAGAAAAGAAAATCCACCTCTGCTTTCACGATTGCCCCTTCTATTTGCCATGAAGTGATTGCGCTAGATGCCATGAACTTACAGTTCTGAATGTCGAGTTTCAAGCCAGCTTTCTCACGCTCCTCTTTCACCTTTATCTAGAAGCTTTCTAGTTCCTCTTTAGTTTCTGTCATTAGAGTGGTATCATCTGCATATCTGGGGTTGTTGATATTTTCCCCAGTAATATTAATTCCAGCTTGTGATTCATCCAGCCCGACATTTCTCATGATGTACTCTGCATATAAGTTATGACAACATACAGCCTTGTCATTCTCCTTTTCCAATTTTAAACTTGTTATTTGTTCCATGTACAATTCTAACAGTTCGTTCTTGACCCACATACAGGTTTCTTAGAATCCTGGTATGGTGATCTGGTATTCTCATCTCTTTAAGAGTTTTCCATGGTTTGTTGTGATATAGAGTCGAAGGCTTTAGCATAGCCAATGAAGCTGAAGTAGATTTTTTTTTTTTTTTTTTTCTGGAACTCCCTTGCTATCTCCACAGTTCAGTGAATTTTGGCAATTTGATCTCTAGTTCCTCTGACTTTTCTAAACCCAGATTTTACTTCTGGAATTTCTCAGTTCATGTACTGCTAAAGCCTAATTTGAGCATTACCTTGCTAATATGTGAAATGAGCACAATTGTACACTAGTTTGAACATTCTTTGGCATTGCCCTTCTTTGAGATTGGAATGAAAACTTATATTTTTTAGTTCTTTGGTCACCACCGAGTTTTCCAAATTTGATGACATATTGAATGCACTTTAACAACATCATGTTTCAGGATTTTAAACAGCTCAGCTCGAGTTTCATCACCTCCACTGTCTTTTTCATAGTAATGCTTCCTAAGGCCTACTAGAATTCACACTCCAGGATGTTGGGCTCTAGGTGACTGACCACAACATCATGAATATCCAGGTCATTAAGACCTTTTTTGTATAGTTTTTCTGTACATTCTTGTCACCTCTTCTTAATTTCTTATGCTTCTGTTAAGTCTTTACTGGTTCTGTCCCTTTTCTTGTCAATATATGCATGAAATGTTCCCTTGATATCTCCAATTTTCTTGAAGAAATCTCTAGTCTTTCCCATTCTATTATTTTCCTCTATGCCTTTACCTTGTTCATTTAAGAACTTCTTATCTCTCCTTGCTATTCTCTATAACTCTGCATTCAGTTGGGCATATCTTTTCCTTTCTCCCTTGCCTTTCACTTTTTCTTCTTTCCTCAGCTGTTTATAAAGGTTTCTAAGATCAAGTACTACTAGTGAAAAAAAACGTAAGAGTGATAGAAACCCACTGGAGGACTTAGGATAGGATAGGATGGAGTGCCATGCAATACAATCCATGCATATTTACTATGCTTGTTATATATTTATATAATTACATGCATGTATATTTACAATATATGCTCATGAGTGCATATGTGCACATACGGTTTTTGCCTGCTTGCTTAGTCCTTCCTGCGCCAGTTTACGCCCCTGGCCTTGGCTGCTCTCTGGGCCTGTGTGCTAAGAATAGAAACGCTGACCACAGCCACCACAGCAAGCCGCACATGCCTCCGTCATGCCTCGGAGGTAGGTGCTGGCTTCTGCATGGCCCCCTCCTACTGGGTAAGCTTGGAAATTGTGCAACCCCAAGGCGTGTAGCGGCTGCCGGCTGCCTGGACGTCAGATGCTGGCGTGAGGGGACTCGTGGGGCTTTCAGGCTGCTGCCCTGTTGGCAGATCACCTCCCAGGCCTCCCTGGCCCTGAGCAGTGCACAGATGGGGATGGTACCCCAGGAAGCTCCTGAGTCAGTGCAGTGCCCGAGCCCTTCCCTGGCCAGCCTGAATGCCAAGGATGTGCTTCGGAGGAAGCACAAGAGGAAAAGCCGACAGCACCAGCGCTTCACGGCCCGGAAGGCCTTGCTGCAGGAGCAGGGGCTGCTGAGCCCACTCAGGGAGCCTGGACCCTGCCCTCTGCCTACACTGCCCGGGGCCCCGCCAGGCACAGAAGCGGCCAGCAGTGTCAGGCAGCGTCCGTGGGCTGAATCTGGAGGTGCTAGGTGCAACAGAAAGCCAGCTCTCGGGGACACTGCCGGCCCCTTGCCGAGCAAGTGCATGGCCATCAACTGCAAGATGGTGGGCACAGGACCCCGAGGGTGGGTGAGCGAGCTGGCCTGCTGCTCGGTGGTGAGTCACCACGGGCGAGGTCCTCTATGACAAGTACGTCCGGCCTCAGATGCCCATCGTGGACTACCACACGTGCTGGAGCGGTATCACCCAGCAGCACCCGGCAGCACATGCGCAAAGCAGTCCCCTTCCAGGTGGCCCAGAAAGAGATCCTCAAGCTCCTGAAGGGCAAGGTGGTGGTGGGCCACGCCCTGCACAATGATTTCCAGGCCCTCAAGTACATCCATCCTTGGGGCCAGACCCGGGATACCACTTCCGTCCCCAGCCTCCTCAGCCAGCCAGGGCTCCACATCCCGGAATCGTGTCTCTCGTAGGGACTCGGCCCTGCAGCTGCTGCTCAGGAAGATCCAGGTGGGCCAGCACGGGCACTCGTCCGTAGAAGACGCCGTGACAGCCATGGAGCTCTACCGGCTGGTGGGGGTGCAGTGGGAGCAGCAGGTGGCCAGCAGCCTCCCGGGCGCCCCCTGAGGACAGAGAGCCCTGCAGCAGCACTGGCATGGAGCAGTACATGGAGGACCAGTACTGGCCGGAGGACCCGGCCCAGGGCGCCAGCGGAGACACGGGGAGGCGCCGGGCCGAAGGGAGTGAGGGGAGGAGAAGCTCCCCTGGGGAGCGGGGACCGGGAGAGCGCCTGGGGCAGGATGCTTGGCTGCCCCCAGGGTCTGAAGAGTCGGAACCACCTGCCCACAGCACAGCCATCTCCTCTCCAGGGCTGTTGTCAGCCCTTCCTCCCCAACTCCTGTGATTTTGCTAATGGCACTGTATGGACGCGTGAAAATGGCAGGTGGGCTAGAACCCAGCAGAAGTAGGGAATGTGCCGTCAGATGACATCAGGCCGCCCCCACCCTCATGCTGTGCTCTCTAAAGGGATCAAGTCTCCCTCCTTGGAGGTAGTGGGTGGGGGTGTCACTGTTCCAGAGTTCCCTTATCTCCACCCAGTGACCTGGGGCAAAGTGTTCTTCCTGTTTTCACCAGCTACCTCTTCCTCCAGAGTCACTTTCTAGAAAATAAATATGCCCTGACGCTATACAGTTAAGGATGGTAAAGCAATGTCTGCAATGCAGGAGACCTGGGTTTGATCCCTGGTTTGGGAAGATCCCCTGGAGAAAGAAATGGCAGCCCACTCCAGTATTCTTGCCTGGAAAATCCCATGGACAGTGGAGCCTGGTAGGCTCCACCATCCGTGGGGTCACAAAGAGTTGGACACGACTGAACAACTTCACTAGCGTACATGTGAGATGCACCCAGGCTCATAGAAGCTCTTTCTTCTCCAGCTCTGCCCAGAGGAGGCTGTGTGACACCCGCGGTGGGTGCAGCTGGAAGATTAGGCAATGGCACTTAGGGCAGACTTTCCACAGTGAGAGACAGGATACCTGATATGTTTCTAGATAAATTACTGTCTCTTCCTTCTTCATGCACTTAAATCAGATGAAATGCTTCTTCTGTGATGTCCTTACTGAGGGGAACATGAGCAAGTAATAAAGGGTCTTCGTTTTTTGACAAACTGCATCCATCTTAGTAATTCATCTCCTTTTGTTTGTTTTCTTTCTCACAACTTCACCTTCAATTCCCTTCAGTCTTGCTTTCGCAAAATGCATCTGCTAAAACATTAACATGTAATCTTTTCTTAAAATATTTTTAAATTTAAATTATGTAAATATGACAACACATTTATAGGAAATATGAAAAATACTGAAAAAATTACACATAGTTCCACTATATATTACAATTATTTCTTAAGTAGATAAATGAAGCTTTATGGTTGGAGTGTCAATATAAATATCTAGAATGAATAGACAGAAAATAGAAGGACGTAGTAGACCTGAAAAGCACTATGAACCAATTCAACATAGTTAAGATTAATACAATTTTCATACAACAGCAGGATACAAATTATATTCATTTACATAGACAATAAACTAAGAGACACAAGGGAACATATCCAGGGATAAAAGAAGGAGAGGGTGCAAAATTGTGGGGTTTGAAGTTATTGAAATCATACAGAGTCTGTTCTCTTATCACTGTGGAATTATGTTTAAAATCAGCATTGGGGTGGTCCCAAGATGGTGGAGGAATAGGACGGGAGACCTCTCTCCCCACAAATTCATCAAAAGATCTTTTGAATTTTGAACAATTTCCACAAAACAACTTGTGAATGCTGTCAGAGGACATCAGGCACCCAGAAAGGCAGTCCAATCTCTTTGAAAGGAAGTAGGACAAAATAGATGAAAACAGACAAAAGACTTAGGGACGGAGATTCATCCTGGGGACGAAGTTGTGAAGGAGAAGTTTCCACATAGTAGGAACCCATCTGACAGGTGTGTCTGCAGAGAGTTATTGAATCTCAGATGGCAACATAACTTGGGGGTAAACACACACACACACACACATACAGAATGTGCACCTAACTGCAACTACCAGCAGGGAGATAGCCCAGACTTTCACATCTGCCACCAGTGACTGGGGGCTGGGCAGACAGCCCTGGGCGGCATCATCTGTCCTTAAGGTAAGGACCAGGCTTGAATGTCCTGAGGACAATCTGAAGGAGCTAATGTGACATAGCAACCCAAACTATGAGATTGTCAGAGAGACGAAAGGCTCTAATGTCACAAGGTGACCCCCGGCACACTCACAGAACAAAGGATTGCACTCTAGCAAATATCAAAGGAGAGCAAGCCAGCTGCTGTTTAGGGCTCTTTCTCCCCCAGAGGCACAGAGGCAGGTGTGTGACAGCCAGAGACAGAAGGCAATGGGCTGGTGCAATCTTGGCCCCAGAGACCACATCTTCCACCAAGCCTAAGCAGGCTCTCAATTGCTAACCATGTCTTCCTGCAATCCTGGATGATTCACATCTTCTAGGAGTCTCACAGCTCGAGAGCAGCTCCCAGAGGAGACACATGGAACACCTGGGACTGTGCCCTTGTGGCACACCCAGGAAACTGGGCGGCTGGGACTGGGGAGGTTCATAAGATGCACGATCCACCTGAGAGAGTGTGCTCACCAAACACCTGGTCACCTGAAGGCTTGGACATGGGGAGGGCACAAAACTCACAGACCACTGGGTCTGTGCCCTTGTGGAGCACCGGGGAGCCTGAGTGACTTAGACCTGGGAAGTTCAGGAAATGCAGGGGCTACTTGGGACAATGCCCTTGCAGCATATCCTGGAGCCTGAGCGGTGCGGACCCAGGAAGTACACACAGCCTTGGGCTGTGGCAAACCCAGTGCGGTCCATCCACCGCAAGCACTCTCCACATAGGCCAGCAGTTTGTAGTGTTCCTCCCTCCCCATAGCACAACTGAACAAGTGAGCCTAAATAAGTGGCCACTTCACCCCCTTGTGTCAGGGTGGGAATTAGACACTGAAGAGACTGGCAAACAGAGGAAGCCAAAATAAACACAGAAACGGGAACGGCTCTGGGAGTGTTAGGTGCAACAGATTAATACCATGCAGTTAAGGCTGAGATTGTGCATTTGAGAGGCAACTATAGACCTTGAGAACAACTACAAGCTGGAACAAGGGACCATTGGACCCTGAACTGACCCCACACTGCCCACAACAGCCTGAGAGAGATTCCTAGATATATTTTTACTATTATCAATGTTTAATTTAAAAACGTTAGTGCTTTTAACTCCTTTAACTTTCGTTTTTATAACTTATTACCTTTAAAGAAACTATTTTTGAAACACAAATTCCATATATATCTTTTAATTTTGTGATCAATTTTGTTTTATGTTTTTGAGAGTCTAACGTCTATTCTATGTTGTTAATCTTTGCTTTTTACATTCATTATCAATTTTTTACCTTTAGGAATCTAATCTTCAGTATCCATTTACACTTAGGGATTTAACTACTGGCTTGATTGCTCTCTCACCTTTGACTCTCCCTTTTCTCCTCCTGGTCACCTCTATCTCCCACCTCCCTCTTCTCTTCTTTATAAAACTCTGTGCATCTCTCTGGGTGTTCCTGGCTTCGGACAGTTGTTTCAAAATTAACCTAGGGGTTTTATCTCTGTGTTGTATGGATGGAGAAGTTTTGAGGCTACTGTAAGAGAGGGACCAAAACTCAGAGACTGGAGGTTTAGCTTCAGAATATTAGAACATCAGAGATCTCTTGACTCAAGGGAACATTAATAGAGAAGAGTTCACCCAAAAGTCTCCACACCTACACTGAAACCAAGCTTCACCAAAGAGCCAAGAGGTTCCAGTGAAAGACACACCATGCTAATTCCCCAGCAACCAGGAACAAAAACCTGAACATTAAAAAATGGGCTACCTACAGCCATGCCAAACCCACAGAAACCCAAAAACTCACGACTGGACACTTCATTGCACTCCAGAGAGAGGAGATCCATCTCCACTCACCAGAACACAGACACAAGTCCCTCCAACCAGGAAACCTTGACCAGCCACTGGTCCAACTCCACCCACAGGGAGCAGACTCCACAATTAAGAGGGACTGCAAACTTCCAACCCAAAGAGAGGGTATCACAAATACAAAAATCTAAAGAAAATGAAAAGGCAGAGTAATATTCAGAAGGTGAAGGAACTTGATAAAAACCCACCAAATCAAACAAAAATGGAGAAGGGAATCTACCTGAAAAATATTTCAGAATAATGATAATAAAGATGATCCAAAATGGCAGTGGAAGGTAAAATTACAAACTCATTCTATGAGGGCACCATCACCCTAATATCAAAAACAAACAAAGATGCCACAAAAAAGAAAACTATAGGCCGATATCACTGATGAACACAGATGCAATAACTGTCAACAGAATTCCAGCAAACAGAATCCAACAATATATTTCAAAGATCAAACATCATGACCAAGTGGGTTTTATTCCAGGGATGCAAAGATTCTTCAATACACCGTATTAACAAATTGAAAGACAAAAACCTTATGATTAACTCAATAAATGCAGGAAAAAACCTTTGACAAAATTCAACACCCATTTATAATAACTCTATAGGCATAAAAGGAACATAACCCAATATAATAAAAGCCATATATGACAATTCCTCTAAAATCAGGAGCAAGGCAAGGGTGCCCACTCTCATCACTGCTACTCAACATGGTTTTGGAAGTCCTAGCCACACCAATCAGAGAAGAAAAACAAATAAAAGGATTCCAAATAGGCAAAGAAGAAGTAAATCTCTCACTGTTTGTAGATGACGTGATCCTCTATATAGAAAGCCCTGAAAACACCACCAGAAAATCGCTGGAGCTAATAAATGAATATAGTAAAGTTGCAGGATATACAATTAATACACATAAATTCCTTGCATTCCTATACACTAACAATGGAAAAACAGAAAGAGAAATTAAGGCAACAATCCCACTAACTGTTGCAATGAAAAAAATAAAATACTTAGGAATAAATTTACCTAAATTTATTTGTGTGTGTGTGTGTGTATATATGTATATATATATATAACTATAAAACACTGAAGAAAGAAATCAAAGATGACACAAATAGGTGAAGAAATGTACCATGTTCCTAGATTGGAAGAATCAATACAGTGAAAGTGAGTATACTACCCAAAGTAATCTATATATTCAATACAATCCCTATCAAGCTACCAATGGTATTTTTCACAGAAATAGAACAAATAATTTCACAGTTTGTATAGAAAGACCAAGAAAACCTCAATAGCCGAAGCAATCTTGAGAAAGAAGAATGGAATTGAAAGGAATCAACCTTCCTGCCTTCAGACTATACTACAAAGCTACAGTTATCAAGACAGAATGGTACTGCTGAAAGGCAGAAATATAGATCAATGGAACAAAATAGACAGCCCAGAGATAAATCCACACACCTATGGAAATCTTATCTTTGATAAAAGAGGCAAAAATATACAATGGATAAAAAAATAACCTCTTTAACAAGTGGTGCTGGAAAAACTGGTCAACCACATGTAAAGGAATGAAGCTAGAACACTTCTAACAACATACATAAAAATAAATTCAAAATGGATTAAATATCTACATTTAAGACCAGAAACTATAAAAATCTTAGAGGAAAACATGGGCATACATTCTCTGACATATATCACAGCAAGATCCTCTATGACCCACCTCCCAGAGTAATGGAAATAAAAACAAAAATAAACATATGGGACTGAATTAAACTTAAAAGCTTTTGCACAATGATGGAAATTACAGCAAGGTGAAAAGTCAGCCTTCAGAATGGAAGAAAATAATAACAAATGAAGCAAATGGTGAAGAATTAATCTCCAAAATACACAAGTAGTTCATGCAGCTCAATAACAGAAAAATGAAAAACCCAATCAAAAGGCCAAAGAACTAAACAGAAATTTCTCCCAAGAAGACTTGCTGAGGGCTAACAAACACATGAAAACATGCTCAACATCACTCATTATTAGAGAAATGCACATAAAACCACAATGTGGTATCATCTCTTGATGGTCAGAATGGGCACCATCAAAAAGTCTACAAATAATAAATGCTGTGTGGAGAAAAGGAAACACTCTTACACTGTAGGTTGGAATGCAAACTGATCCAACCACTAGGGAGAACAGTGTGGAAAGTTCTTTAAAAATTGGAAATAGAATTTATATGATCCAGCAATCCCACTACTGGGCATAGACATCGAGGAAAAGCAACCTAGACATCCATCAGCAGATGAATGGATAAGAAAACTGTGGTACATATACACAACGGAATATTACTCATCTTAAAAAAAAAAAACCCTTTGATTCAGTTTTAATAAGGTGGATGAAACTGAAGCCTATCATACAGAGTTAAGTAAGTCTGAAAAAGAAATACCAATACAGTATATTAATGAATATATATGGAATTTAGAAAATAATAATGATGACCCTAAATGCAAGGCAGCAAAAGAGACACAGATGTAAAGAACAGACTTTGGGACTACAAAGGAAAGGGCAAGGGTGGGATGATATGACACAATAGCACTGAAACATGTATATTACCATATGTGAAATAAATGACCGGTACCAAGTTCAATGCGTGAAGCAGGGGACTCAAAGCTGTTTCTCTAGGACAACCCAGAGGGATGGGGTGGGGGAGACAGATAGGAGGGGTGTTCAGGATGGGGGACATAAGTGCACTCATGACTGATTCATTTCAATGTATGGCAAAAACCACCACAATATTGTAGAGTAATTATCCTCAATAAATTTAATTAAAAAAAAAAAACAACACCAAAAAAAAAAAAAAAGGTCAATGTCAAAAGATATTGAGGAGCCTCTTCTGGTTCAAGATGGAGGAGTGAAAGGATGCACCCTCATCTCCTCCTGTGAAACTCCAGTACTTTGGCCACCTCATGAGAGCACCAAAATTGAAACTACTTGTTAAAACAACCATTGACAGGTAGAGGCTGGAACCCACCAAAAAGAGATATCCTACATCCAAAGACAAAGAAGAAGCCAGAGTGAAATGACAGAAGGTGTGCAACCAAGATAAAGTCAAATCCAATATCCCTTGGGTGAGTGATCCATAGACTAGAGAAAAAGATGCCAAAGAATTTATCATACTACTATGAAGGTTCTGAACCACCTGTCAGGCTTCCCAGCCTGAGGATCCTACAAAGGGGCTGGGAATCCACAGGAAATCTCACCTTGAAGTCCAGTGGGATTTGATGATAGGCCTTCCAAAGGACTGAGGGGAAGAGATTCCAGTCTTGGAGGGCACAAACAAAATTTTGCACTCACAAAGACCCAGAGGAGAAGAGCAGTGACCCCACTAGAGACTGAACCAAAACTACCTCCTAGTGTTGAAGGGCCTCATATGGATGTGTAGGTCAGCATGGGCTCACCAGAGCAACAATGGCACCGGAAGGTAAAGACTCTTGGAGTTCACCATTAACACTACCATAAGCCAACCCCATGGAATACATACAGCATGCCAGGCTTCCCTGTCTATCACCAGCTCCTGGAGCTTGCTCAAACTCATGACCATCAATTGGTGATGCCATCCAACCATTTCAGCTTCTGTCATCCCCTTCTCCCCTTGCCTTCAATCTTTCCCAGAACCAGGGTCTTTTCCAGTGAGTCAGTTTTGTGCAGCAGGTAGCTAAAGTATTGGAGCTTCAAATTTAGCATCAGTCCTTCCCATGAATATCCAGGACGGATTTCCTTAAAGATTGACTGGTTTGATCATCTTGAAGTCCAAGGGACTCTCAAAAGTCTTCTCCAATACTATAATTTAAAAGCGTCAATTCTTTGGTGCTCAGCTTTCTGTATAGTATAACTCTCACATCCATACATGACTACTGGAAAAACCATAGCTTTGACTATAATATGGACCTTTGTCAGCAAAGTAATGTCTCTGCTTTTAATACACTGTCTAGGTTTGTCATAGCTTTTCTTCCAAGGAGCAAGTGTCTTTTAATTTCATGGCTGCACTCACCATCTGCAGAGATTTCAGAGCCCAAGAAAATAAAGTCTATCATTGTTTCCATTGTTTCCTCATCTATTTGCCATGAAGTTATGGGACCGGATGCCATGTTCTTAGTTTTTTGAATGTTGAGTTTTAAGCCAAATTTTTCACTCTCCTGTTTCACTTTCATCAAGAGGCTGTTTAGTTCTTCTTCTTTTTCTGCCATAAGGGTGGTGTCATCTGCATATCTGAGGTTATTGATATTTCTGCTGGCAATCTTGATTCCAGCTTGTGCTTCTTCCAGTCCACCATTTCACATGATGTTCTCTGCATGTAAGTTGAATAAACCGGGTAACAATATACAGCCTTGACATACTCCTCTCCCAACTTGGAAACAGTCCTTTTACTATGGCCAGATCTGACTGTTGCTTCTTGACCTGCAAACAGGTTTCACAGGAGGCAGGTGAGGTGGTCTGGTATTACCATCTCTTAAAGGATTTTCTACAGTTCATTGCAATCTAGTCAGGCTTTAATATAGTCAATGAAGTATAAGTAGATGCTTTTTGGAACTCTCTTGCTTTTTCTATGATTTAACAGATGTTCTCAGTTTGATCTCTGGTCCAAATGGGCCTTTTCTAAATTCAGCTTGAATGTCTGGAAGTTCTTGGTTCATGTATGCTTGAAGCCTGGCTTGGAGATCTTTGATCATTACTTTGCTAGCGTGTGAGATGACTACAGTTGTTCAGTAGCTTGAACATTCTTTGGCATTGCCTTTCTTTGGGATTGGCATGAAAACTGACCTTTTCCAGCCCTATGTTCTCCAAATTTGCTGATATATTGAATGCAGCACTTTTAACAGAATCATCTTTTAGGATTTGAGATAGTTCACTGGAATTCTATCACCTCCACTACCTTTGTTTATAGTGATGCTTCTCATCCAGGATGTCTGGCTCTATGTAAGTGATCACACCATCATGATTATCAGGCTATTAAGATCTTTTCTGTGATTTTTATGATTATAATACCTGAAATTTTTATGATTAAAATGTCATATTTTTAACTATGCAAAAACTCATGTTTTCTAAAATATATATGATGTATTTATATTTTAGAAAACATGAATTTTTGTGTAACTAAGATATTTTGATTCCACTTGTTTGACTTAGTATGATAGAATGGTAGATTTCTAATTAAAAGATAGATATGTAATAAGTTACAAGGGTTTACTGTTTATATGTTTATATAGGGAACTATAGTCAGTATGTTGTAATAATCGATGATGGAAAATAGTTTCAAAAATAATATACGTGTATTTGTATAACTGAATCACTTTTCTGTGCACCTGAAACATTGTAAGTCAACTATACTTCCATAAAATATATATTTTTAAAATGATATTTGAAAATGGCTCACATATTTTCAAGCGTAAGCAGATAATCTTTGCCCCTTGTTCTGTTTTCCATGTCTTGGGCTGAGACTTGGAACTTGATAAAGTCATAGGGAAAGGACAGGTGTGGGAGTTACAGGCCAAGGAGGAGAGTGATTTGCAAAAGTGGTTGACAAAATCAAATATGGCTACTGAGAAGCCGGGTAATAAGATGAGATTTCACCATTAGATTTTTCAAAGTGAAAGTCATTCATGAGTTTATAAGAGTCATTTCAATTCAGGATCAGTATTTATGGCTGTAAAATAAAACCAACCATGACTGCAGACTGCTGTACAGACTAAATGTTCTTGATTTTCATTCAGCTCCATTCACACATACAAGGCTGGAGGGAGAGCTAAAGTGCCCTCTTGCTAAATAATCCCTCGTGTTAAATGTCTTCTCCTTATAAGTGAATAATGATGCCTCATTGAATTTTATTGTTTTGGCAAAAGCCCAGCAGTGGTATTAGGGCACTTATTTGTTAGTATATACACAAGAGATATTACCTTAACTTGCTCTGAAGTTATTTTCTACAACACCAGGAACTTTGCCTGACATGGACCAAATATTTTCAGCTTTTATAGAACCTTCCTCTAAAAAAAGCAGTTGTTGAGTAGAACAGTTCCTGATTGAAATGTTAAGATTAGCTGTATTCCACTGTCAAAGTAAAATTGAGGAGACAGCTGTTAACTAGATTTTTTTCATGCTTTTTCTTGGGGGGTGATACTTTTTTATTTTTAATTGCAGGGTAATTGCTTTACAGTGTTGTGTTGGCTTCTTCCATACAACATCATGAATCAGCCACAAGCATACGTATGTTCCTTCTCTCCTGAACCTTCCCCCATCCCTATCCCTCCCACCCTCTCGGCCCTCACAGAGCACTGAGCTGAGCTCCTTATGCTATACAGCAGCTTCCCACTAACTAGCTATCTTACCCATGACTGTGTATATATGTCATGCCACTCTCTTGACTCATACCACCCTCTCCTTCCCTCACTGTGTTCAGAGTCTGTTCTCTATGTCCGCCTCTGTATTCTTGCCCTGCAAACAGATTCATCAGTATCATTTTTCTAGATTAAGTATATATGTGTTAATATAATACACAATGGTTTTTTTTTCCCTCTTTCTGACTTAATTCACTCTGTATAACAAGCTCTGAGTTCATCTACCTCCATCTACCTCACTATAACCGGATTTTTAAACAAAACTTTCTCAATTGGCTATAAAATACATTCCCATTCCAGCTATCACAAACTTCCGGCTATTTCTGTATAATCAGAAGGTAAGCAAGCAGGAGTGGCTGTTTTCCCTGGAGCAAACAATTCAGCTGTGCATTGTAACTGAGAAAACAATCACAGTGTAATTAAAGGTCTATTATAAGACTCATTCGAAAGCATGTGTATTTACCTATACGACCCAGAAATACCAGCCAGATACCAGAGCTCTGTATAATAGGGTGAGGTATTGACCACAGTGGTGTGAACACTCCCCTTCAAATCATCACTACTGCTTTCAGAGTCTACTCCCTCCCCTTCTGTGTGGAGGTTAGGAAGATTATGAATCTCTAAGCCACTGAAAGATCCTTATAGTTTACTTTTCCTTTGACTTATACATGTATCTATTCTTCTCTAAATTATTTTCCCATTTAGTTTATCACAGAGTATTGAGCAGTGTTCCCTGTGCTGTACAGTGGGTCCTTGCTGATAATCTATTTTAAATATAGTAGTGTGTATATCTTGGGGCTCCCCAGTAGCTCAGATGGTAAAGAATCTCCCCGCAATGTGGGAGACTCGGATTCAGTCTCTGCCTCAGGAAGTTCCCTTGGACAAGGAAATGGCTACTCACTCCAGTATTCTTGCCTGGAGAATTCCATTAACAGAGGAACCGCATAGGCTACTGTCCATGGGGTAGCAAAGTCGGGCATGACTGAGTGAGTAACACACACGCACACACACACACACACACATGCACACACAGTGTATATCTTAATCTCAAACTCCCAATCTATCTCCTTCTATCCCTCCCCTTGGTAAGCCATAAATTCCTTTTGTAAGTCTGTGAGTCTGTTTCTATTTTTATAAATAAAACATTTGTATAATTCTTTTTAGATTCCACATATAAGCAATATTGTATTATATTTGTCTTGCTCTTTTCTCTGACTTACTTCACTTAGTATGAAAATCTCCAGGTCCACCCATATTGCTGCAGGTGACATTATCTCATTTTTTTAGTGACTGAATAACATTCCATTGTATATATGTACTATATCTTATTCACTCATTTATCTGTCAGTGGACATTTAAGTTGCTTCCATGTTTTGGCTCTGCCATGAGCTTTGGTGCTGCCATGAACTTTGCAGTACATATATCATGAATTAGCATTTTCTCTAGATATATTTCCAGGAGTTGAATTGCTGGATCATATGGCAGCTTTATTTTAATTTTGCTAAGAACCTCCATATTGTTCTTTATAGTGGTTATACCAATTTACATTCCTACCAACAGTGTAAAATGGTTCCCTTTTCCTCTACACTCTCTCCAGCATTTACTGTTTGTTGATTTTTTGATGAAAGGCATTCTGATTGGTGTGAGGTGATATCTCATTGCAATTTTAATTTGCATTTCTCCAAACATGTGACATATGTGTGTGTGTGTGTGTGTGTGTGTGTGTGTGTGTGTGTGTGTGTGATAAAACAATCCAATGAAAACATGGACAGAAGAGCTAAACAGTCCACTTTTGATCAGGATCAGAAAATTTCAGAGCACAGAAGACAAGCATAGTAAATCCTGCCAAGTGACCTGGGAGCAGTGTGTCAAGTTGGGGTTATTAAAGTGTACCCTTCACCAGAGAGAAGAAATAAAAACCTGTGAGCACCTTAGGTGGTGCCAGGAATTCACTCGGCTGACCAAAACCACAGTCTATAGGCATTGGTTGGATTTTGTAGCTGTCTTTTTCCCTTCACATATTTTTAGTCATGTGGTCCACCTTGAAAAGGAATGAACCCTTCTTTCTCCATCTTCACAAGCTGCACGAGAAACACTGTTTCACAGAGCTCTCTTCCTTTTTCAGACCAGATGACTCTCCTCTGTTGTCCTCAGAAGAGGGCTAAATGGAATAATCTTTTATACTGTCTTCTTATAACAGGGACTAAATGGCCTCCTTTGAGGGAGATTTCTTTTTAATACTTACTACTCTTCTTTATCTCAACAAAACTCTTTATGAAAATAAAATGCATAAATTGATGTGGAGTATTGAACCTATTATTAAACTCTAGAAATGGGAAAGTTTGTTACAAAGTATAAACACATCTACACATCTACACTGTGATCCACTCTACCACTCCAAAGTGTTTTTCCATAACAAATACAAACATATGCACAAAAGGTCTTGTACAAAAATTATCATCTCAACTAATCCATGTTATCCAGAAGCTGAAAATGGCTCAAATGCCCAGTACAATGAAATCGATAAACACCCTGTGACACAATGATACAATGAAGTACTGTTGAGTAGCAAAAGAAACAAATTACTGATACTCTCTGTAGCTTAAATAAATGTCAATGACTAATGAAAATAAATAGATAGGAAGAAAGAATGGAGAGACAGAGAGAGAGAGAGAGAGAGAGAGAAACAGACAGAGACAACAGACAGGGCAAGAACATTCACTGTCTTCGAGGTAGGTGGAGAAGACTGTGTTTACTGGAAAGAAGGGTGAGGGAGCTCTCCATGGTGATGGAAATATTCTATATCTTACTTTGGATAATTGCCTCATAAGTTCAGTTCTGTCTCTCAGTCATATCCGACTCTTTGTGACCTCATGAATCCCAGCATGCCAGGCCTCCCTGTCCATCATCAACTCCTGGAGTTAATCCAAACTCATATCCATCGAGTCGGTGATGCCATCCAGCCATCTCATCCTCAGTCATCCCCTTCTCCTCCTGCCCCCAATCCCTCCCAGCATTACCGTCTTTTCCAATGAGTCAACTCAATGTGTCGTTTCCAATGAGCCAACTTTGGCATGAGGTGGCCAAAGTATTGGAGTTTCACCTTCAGCATCAGTCCTTTCAATGAACACCCAGGACTGATCTCCTTTAGGATCGACTGGTTGGATCTCCTTGCAGTCCAAGGGACTCTCAAGAGTTTTCTCCAACACCACAGTTCAAAAGCGACTGGTTGGATCTCCTTGCAGTCCAAGGGACTCTCAAGAGTCTTCTAAAACACAACAGTTCAAAAGCATCAGTTCTTCTGTGCTCAGCTTTCTTCACAGTCCAACTCTTACATCCATACATGACCACTGGAAAAACCATAACCTTGACTAGACAGACCTTTGTTGGAAAAGTAATGTCGCTGCTTTTTAATATGCTATCTAGGTTGGTCATAACTTTTCTTCCAAGGAGTGTCTTTTAATTTCATGCCTGCAATCACCATCTGCAGTCATTCTGGAGCCCCCAAAATAGTCTGACACTATTTCCACTGTTTCCCCATCTGTTCCCCATGAAGTGATGGGACCAGATGCCATTATCTTAGTTTTCTGAATGTTGATCTTTAAGCCAACTTTTTCACTCTCCTCTTTCACTTTCATCATGAGGCTTTTTGTTGCTCTTAACTTTCTGCCATAAGAGTGGTGTCATCTGCATTAATTATTCATGGGCGTATATAATTGACAAAACTCCATGAACTGATCACTTGAAATCTGTACATTTTTGTAAGTTAATTAGACTTCAGAGAAAGGAATGGCAACCCAATCCAGTACTCTTGCCATGGATGGAGGACCCTGGTAGGCTGCAGTCCATAGGGTCGCTAAGAGTCAGAGACAACTGAGCAACTTCACTTTCACTTTTCACATTCATGCATTGGAGAAGGAAATGGCAACCCACTCCAGTGTTCTTGCCTGGAGAATCCCAGGGACGGGGGAGCCTGGTGGGGTGCCATCTATGGGGTCGCACAGAGTCGGACACGACTGAAGAGACTTAGCAGCAGCAGACTTCAGTTAAAAAGAAACATTTATTTTGTGTATGTCTTTGAAAGGCTGATATATTAACGTTGCTTCTTTTTGGAAACATCGACTACCTTCATTGACTATTCCTCTCCCTTCAGCAATGTTTACGTGGTTATGTTGTTACACTGTGTTACTGACTTCTAGCCACTGTGTTTCTCAGTCAGCTCTTTGCCATCCCGCCTGCTTCTTCCTTCTCTGCTGAAGAGAAAAGGGCTTTCTTACTTGGGCATATTTCTTCAGAGCAGTAGTTTTTACATACCTTGCATCAGTGTATGTCTCACTGATGTTTCACAAGCTGCAAAGTGTGGTAGAAATGAAACTGCATACTGACTACTTCTTGACCCTTCAACTGTGGTTAGGCTTATTGGTGAGTTCCAGATGTTTCACCTCTACTAGGAACCCCATAAACTCTGACTTAATACATTAGATGCATACCTTGCCTCAGAATAGTAAGAAACATCTAGCCTTGAGCCTGAAGTGAGCATTCTCTCCAATTTATAGAATGTCATCTCCATTTTCACCACCACTTCACCATCATTTCATCTATCCCTCTGCCCGGATGAATCAGGAGACAAAACATACAATTTCTCTTTGAGAAACTAGTCCTTCTCTCGGGCACACACATCTCTGTACAGGATGGAAGAGAGAACGTTACTTTTTTTTTTTTTAACAGAGTTATTTTTATTTTATTTTTGTTACATATATATTGAAAGTAACCAAAGAAACTTTGAACTTTTGGCTGAATCATATCAATCGTCCACCCACAATTCAGATAAAACCTGAATTATCTCCAAACTTTATCCAAAGAAACACCAGCATCTCTTTATATTCTAAAATTAACTTCAGAAGCTGCCTCTCCATTATCACTATGACTTTATAATTATTTTCTTCCCAGTTTTCTGACTCTGCTATAACCATACATATTTCCCCTTCCATTTTGATATTTTCTTAACGTTCCTTTTCCTCTTCCACTTTACAGTTTTGGCTATCTGTATCATCAAGAATGTTTTTCATCTATACAAATTAAAAATTTTTCATATTTTGCCTTCCTGATAATGTCTAATTCTCATATCTTAAGTTACATCCAACCACTTTCTCTTGAAATCCTCTGTTCCTTTCAGTCCTGTTTCACTTTTTATTTTACTTAATATCATTTATAATGTGAAATATAACTTAATTACTATAAAACAATGGGCTTTCCTGGTGGCTCGGATGGCAAAGAAACTGTCTGCAATGCAGGAGACCCAAGTTCGATCCCTGGGTTGGGAAGATTCCCCTGTGGAAGGGACTGGCCACCCACTCCAGTATTCTTGCCTGAGAGATCCCATAAACAGGGGAGCCTGGCACACTGCAGTCCATGGGGTTGCAAAGAGGTGGGCACAACTGAGCAACCAACACACTTGCACACTATAAGATAATAATGTCTCATTTGTTGTCTGTTGTCTGTCACTAAAATGGAAGATTCAAATATGCAAGAAACTCTACCTCTCTTGTTCGCTGTTGTATCCTAGTGACAAGAGCAGTGTTTGGCATAGGAGAGCATCGCTTTTGAATTGATCTGGGAGCAATAGATTATTCTGTAGATGACAAACTAGGCTGCCTCCAACTTGATCTTGTCATAAGCAACTAATACAAGAAGGAGGAAATTCTCTGCCGGTCCAGTGTTTAGGGCTTGGCGCTTTCACTGTCAGAGCCCTAGTTCAATCCTTGGTCAGAGAACTAAGATCTGGCAGACCACACAGAAAGGCCAAAAACAACAATAACAGCAAAAAAAGCAAGCAAACAAAAACAAGAGAGCAGTTATTTCAGACATTTATATTTCCTTTTTTTCCTTCTATTTGACAATATTATAGTTGAAAAAGTAGCTCCTTTAGATGGTAGTCCTGGAGGCTGTTTCAAATATCCCATTTCTCCTCACTGGGCACAAGTGAGAAATGTATTGACTTGACACACAGAAGCTGATCCCATGTGACTGAGCAGCCCACTGAATGTGAGCTGAAGGGATGTGAAATGTGCCAGGTGTGGTCCTCTCTTTTCCCCCATCATGGTGATGGATGCTGTCCCCCACAGTGGGCGTCTTATCAGGCTGTATAACAGGAAGAGGATGAATAAAATAAAACCAATAGGTAGAATGATGGATATGTGTCTTGAGTCAGAAAAAAAATATTATTGCTTTAAGCTCCTGAGATATTTTTGCTTTACATTAGTGTGACCTAGAGACCATCCCAACTAATCAAAGTTCTTTTAGTGCTTTTCATATCTGTCTACATCATTTTGTTGATTATCTTTTTTCATCCTAATATTGCTGTGGGCTTCGCCAGTAACTCAGTGGTAAAGAATCTACCTGCAAGGCAGGAGACACAGAAAACTTGAGTTCCATCCTTGGGTCAGGAAGATCCTCTGGAGAAGGAAATGGCAACCCACTCCAGTATTCCTGCATGGGAAATCCCATGGACAGAGAACCTGGTGGGTTACAGTCCTTGAGGTTGAAAGAGTTGGACACAGTTGAAGTGACTGAGCACAATGTTGCTGTGGATAATGCCAGTAGTTAACTAGAATTATTCCTGCGAGTTGCCCTTCTGCTTACCTCCACAGGGAATGAAATTTCTCAGTGCCTTACTTCTCTCAATCAGCTTGAACTGTGATCAATATACTATAGCGTAGATTGCTGCTACATTCTTAATGCTAAACATTAAGAAACAATAAAGAAAATCAACGGCTACATTCAGAATGCAGCACAGGCTTGCAGTGGGAGGTCTGCATGTGAGTTCCATGCTCCCTCCTCTTGGGAAAAGTTTTCTGAGAACATCAAGTGATATTGCACTAAATTCCTGGGGCCTTTTGAGTGCCTCTCTTTGCAGGCTGCTGACATAACATTGAATGGCCTTCTCCTCAGAGGCAGAAACCCATACTGTGGTGGATGTTTCTGTGAATTTTGAATGCAGAGCAAAGGGTCACTTCCAAAGTACCTCAGAAGTGGTATGTGCTTAGGATTCTATAGCTGATAAATTTCCTCTCTACCAGTGAAGCTGTCAGATACCACTGCTATTCCCTCTGGATTTTGATTGTCAGTTTCTACGAGCAGGAAAATAATGTAGATTATTCCATGAAGACTGTGGCTCTGAATCTTTTAGCAGGACTCTGCACTGTTCAGCTCAATGAGGGGGCACAGTTACATCGGTATGGCTCAAATAAAGCCTTAGGCTCAGATTACTTCTCAAGTTCCTTTCCTTCCCACAGGACCAATGCCGCTATATGTTTCTCTCAAAACTGTTCCTCAAAAGAGCAGTGCAGTGCTCAGCCCACATTTTTTTTTTTCTTATAGTAGATCAGGAAGCTTTTTTTTTTTTTTAATTGAAGTATAGTTGATGGCTCACACGGTAGAGAATCCTCTCGCAATGCAGAAAACCTGGGTTTGATCCCTGGGTTGGGAAGTTCCACTGGAGAAGGTAATGGCTACCCACTCCAGTATTCTTGCCTGGAAATTTCCATGGATAGAGGAGCCTGGTGGGCCACAGTCCATGAAGTCACAGAGTCAGACAGAACTGAGCAACTAACACTTTACACTAGAGTTGTTTTATAATGTTGTGCTCATTTTAGGTGTATAGCAAAGTGATTCAGATATACACATATTTCTTTTCAGATTGTTTCCCTTTATAGGTTATTACAAATGCTGAGTATCCTTCCCTGTGCTATGCAACAGATCCTTGCTGGTTATCTATTATATTTATAAATATAAATATATATATATAGTATACAAATATAAATATAATTTTATGCTTAGTCACTCAGTCATGTCTGACTCTTGCTACCACATAGACTGCAACTTGTCAGTCTATTCTGTCCATGGGATTCTCCAGGCAAGAATACTGGAGTGGATTGCCATTCCTTCTCCAATAAATATTATATATATATATATATATATATATATATATGTATGTATGTATTTACAACATATATATATATTATATAATATACTATGTCTGATGTGTGTGTCTTCTGATCTCAGACTTCTAATTTGTTCCTTCTCCCCTTTCTTCTTTGGTACCATAAGTTTGTTCTCTATGTCTGTGAGTCTATTTCTGTTTTGTGAAAGAGTTCATTGATATAATTTTTAAAGATTCTGCATATAAGTGGTATGATATACCATTTGTCTTTTTCTGTCTGACTATTTACTTAATGTGATCATCTCTAGATCCATCCATGTTGATGCAAACGGCATGATTTCATTCTTTTTAATAGCTCAATAATCATAAGAAAGCTGAGTGGAGAAGAATTGATGCTTTTGAACTGTGGTGTTGGAGAAGACTCTTGAGAGTCCCTTGGACTGCAAGGAGATCCAGCCAGTCCATTCTAAAGGAGATCAGTCCTGGGTGTTCATTGGAAGGACTGATGTTAAAGCTGAAACTCCAATACTTTGGCCACCTGATGCAAAGAGCTGACTCATTTGAAAAGACCCAGATGCTGGGAAAGATTGAGGGCAGGAGGAAAAGAAGAGGACAGAGGCTGAAATTGTTGGATTGCATCACTGACTCAATGGATGTGAGTTTGAGAAAACTCCTGGAATTGGTGATGGACAGGAAGGCCTAGCTTACTGCAGTTCACGTGGTCACAAAAAGTTGGACATGGCTGAGTGACTGAACTGAACTGAATATGTTTATTTATATATACCACATCTTCTTTATCCATTCATCTATAGATAGATATTTAGATTGTTTCTGTATCTCAGCTTTTGTAAACAGTGTTGCTATGAACATAGAGGTGCATGCATCTTTTCAAATTATTATGTACTCCAGATAAATCCCCTTGAGTAGAATTGCAGGATCATGTGGTAGCTCTGTTTTTAGTTTATAAGGAGTCTTCACACTATTCTCCAAGTTGCTACACCAATTCACATTCCTGTCAACATTGCAAGAAGGTTCCATTTTCTCCACACCTTCTCCAGCATCTGTTATTTGTAATTTTTAATGATGGCCATTCTTACTGATCTGAGGTGATATCTCATTGTAGTTTTGATTTGAATTTCTCTAATAAATAGCAATGTTGAGCACTTTTTCATGTGACTTCTGGCCGTCTTTCAGTCTTTTTAGGAACAATATATCTATAGATCTTCTGCCCATTTTTTCCCCAAATATTAACATTTCATCATTTATTCTTTGACACTTTAAGCCATGATATTCCATTATTCTTAAATATTTCAGCATGTACTTCCTAAAACCAAGAACATTCTTTATCCAACCATAGGACAGTGATGTGCTAATGAGCTGACTCATTGGGAAAGACCCTGACGTTGGGAAAGATTGAAGGCGGGAGGAGAAGGGGAAGACAGAGGCTGAGATGGTTGGATGGTCTTTTCTAAAGAGTCAGCTCTTTGAATCAGGTGGCCGAAGTATCAGATCTTCAGCTTCCGTATCAGTCCTTCCAATGAGCATTTTTAGGAGTATAGGCCATAAATTTTGTTTTGGGTTTGCCACATGATTTTCAGGATTAAATTTAGGATATGACTCTTGGTAGGAATGTCGCAGAAGTGACATTGGCTTCTTCTCAGTGCATCATTTCAGGGGACACATAGTGCCAATGATTCCCATGCCCCTCTTTTTACAGTCCTTAACAGCTAGGGTTGGCCATAGGCACTCAGAGAGGTAACTTTGATATAGTTTGATCATCACAATAAGTCAGATGTACATATGTGTAGACATCTTGTATTCATTCTTCATATTCTCTTTGCTCCAGACATTGCTACTGGAGCCAACTACACTCTGCCATGGTCTTGCATCTGCAGTAGGAATTCTCTGCCACCACTGCCCATTTTTGGATTGGGTTGCTTCCTTTTTTTGATATTGAGCTGCATGTGGTGTTCGTCTATTTGGGAGATTAATGATTTGTTGGTCACATCATTTGCAAATATTTTCTCCTGTTCCGTAGATTGTCTTTTTATCTTGTTTATGGCTGCTGTGCAAAAGCCTTTAATTAGTTCCCATTTGTTTGTTTTTGTTTTTGTTTTTGTTTCCATTACTCTTGAACACAGATCCAAAAATGTATTGTTGGCATTTTATGTCAGAGTGTTCTGTCTATATATAGTATCTGATCTTACGTTTAGGTCTTTCCATTTTGAGTTTATTTTTGTGTATGGTATTAGGGAGTGTTCTAATTGCTTCCTTTTATCTATAGCTCTCCAATTTTCCCTGCATCACTTATTGAAGATACTACATTTTCTCCATAATCTGAAGTCAAGGAGTCTGATTCCTCCAGCTCTGTTTTTCCTTTCTCAGAATTGGGCTTCCCAGTGGTAAAGAGTCCACCTGCCAATGCAGAAGACCTAAGAGATTCAGGTTCAGTCCCTGGGTTGGGAAGATCCGCTGGAGTAGGAAATGACAGCCAACTCCATTATTCTTGCCTGGAAAATTCCATGGGCAGAGGAGCCTGGTGGGCTACAGTTTATAGGATCACAGAAAATTGGACACGACTGATACAACCGAGCAGCAGCAGCAGCAAAGCACATTTGGGGTCTAGCAAACTACAGGTTCATTGTGGTCTCTATCAAATTACCATTTTTCAGATAATTAAATCAGCCCACCATTTTTAAGGTAGAACTCACTAGAAAGTGAGTTCCTTAGAGAATAACTGGACTCTGGCTAATGTAATATGAGCAACAAGTATTAGCCATTATATGAGGGGCTTTGGGAAGGTGAAAAAATGGAAGCTAACTGGGAAGACTACAGAGTTCCCAGAGTCTGCTAAAAAAACTAATTAAAATATTCTACAAGCTTTACCTGCCTTTAGAGTCCTAAATTTTCTTGACCTCTTACATCAGAACTATTTTATTTTTCTATCCATGAAAGCAGTTGGAAAATTCATTTTCATCTTCGTTCTTGAACCATAAATCATTCTAAGTTATATCTAATGTGGAATTACACTCTGTTGACCCATAATTTTCAGCCACTTATGAAGTAAGTTATTGTCATTGCTAACTTTCACATGTGATCAGTATGTTTAGTTCTTGTCAAAAGTGGCCAATTTTAAACCATAAATTATTTTTCTCTACAGTGAAATGAGTGTCCTTGATGTTCTAATTGTAGATATTACCAATTTCTTATAAATAGTTTAACACTATGGAGAAATATACTGAAGAAAGATGAAATTCTACCATTTAAGGATAAAAACCATTAATATTTTGATTCATCTTCTATCATATATTTTAAAATATGTATATTCTTACACATACATGCATATATGTATACTTATGCACGCACACAAGTAGATGGATAGATGTAGATAAATATTCTTACTCATTTTATAAAAGGATAGTTATTTTGATACATATACACAAGTAGAAAAGGAATATATAGAGAAATATTTTTGTTCATTTTTGTGCATTTGATCCCCAGTTGGGAAGGTCCCCTGGAGAAGGGAGTAGCAACCCCCTCCAGTATTCTTGCCTGGCAAATCCCATGGACAGAGGAGCCTGGAAAGCTACAGTCCATAGGTCACAGATCACACACAACTTAGTGACTAAACAACAACAGTATTAATTATTATAGGAAAGCAATATATCCCATCTGTATATATCCATAAGAATGAGTGATTGGAAATATTATTTTGATTCAGATCAATATAGCTCAGTCGAACATGACTAAGCACACATATAGAAAAATAATTATTTTTGCTAATGACTGTGTCATAGTCTTGGTTTTGAATGCTTCCTAACAGAAGAATTCAAAATTAGCATTGATAATATGTGCCAGAAATATCATCTTGAGCAAATTATTCTTATCTTGTGACCTTGAGTGTACATTGGAAAGTCTCTTTTGCTTCCTGACTATTTTCTGGGACTAACTTGTTAATCTCATATAAGATACTATAAACTTTAAACGTCTTTCCAATAGTGATGTGATTTTCTGCTTATTTTAGCCAAAATGAGTTTTTCTTATACCCTGTAAAATATATATAACCATTTACTTCGGTATTCTGCTTTCTCAGTTCATTCTTGTTCTTTTCTGGCTTCTCAGTTCAGTGTTTAGTTAGAGTAGAAGAAAAAGGATGGGAAAATACTCTAGAGCACTTCTTTCTCACACACATATTCTTCTTTAATTACTGTTGTTTTCTGCCACTAATGGGGCTTCCCTGGTGGCTCAGATGGCAAGGAACATGCCTGCAGTGCAGGAGACATAGGTTTGATCCTTGGGTGGGGAGGATCCGTGGAGAAGGAAGTGGCAGCCCACACCAGTATTCTTGCCTGGAGAATCCCATGGACAGAGGACCCCGGCAGGCTACCGTCCATGGGGTCACAAGGAGGCAGAAACAATTGAAAGACTAATTATTTCACTATTAATTTTCTATCACTAACACAGCATATAGTAACATCCCCAAAATTTATTTCATGTTCAGCATCTGTTAAAAAGTCCTATCCTTTTTAATAATTGAAATATCTGAACCACAAAACATTTCCTATGATGAAAAGACCAAAATAATAAAAGAGAGAGAGAGATGAAAAAGTTCATACATTTACTGCAAGGGTGCACTGTTCAAGACAGTTTATATACCATGTCTTCTAAAAACCTTATGTGATATAAGTTATGTTTCTCAATTTATGAAGATGAATGTGGGTATAGAACAAGAGGGAATGATTTGCTGAGAGCCAGATAACTGATTATGTCAGAATGTAAACTAGATAATTCAACATAATTGAATTATAATTCAAGATAATTTAAACTATATATCATTTCCTCCTAATTTTTAAGTATATTTAATTTTGTCCCTCATTTTAGAGCACAAGTTAAAATTAAAGACAGTATATGTGAAGACGTGACGAACTGAAATCCTATAATATTTTGCAAATTCCTTGTTACCATTAGCAAGAAACTCATCATCACTCTCTCTTAAAGGACTAAATCTTACTCTGAGGTCATTTATAGGCCCTTAAATGGACAAGGAATCTCAGATCAGAGTTAAGGGGATAAAAGCAGGCTACTTTATTATAGGGTTCATACTTCAAAAACTGCTAACACATTTTAATACTGTGGTACCAAAGCATTAAACCAAGTATGGGTACTTCAAGCATAAGAACTTGTCTGACTACACAGGTTAAAGATTTATGAAGCTGCTCCTGATTTGTGAAGTCACTTCCAAATAATCCAATTTAGATTGGTAATTGTATAAATGTCTTTCCTAGTAGTTCAAATGCTAAATTATATAAATAGAGAATATAGGTCACAAGTTGCTAATTAGTACTGCTGAGTGGTAAGATGAAGTCATTATAATATACTTTCTACATTGAATATTGAATTTTCTGTAGTAAACATTTAAAGAGAAAAAATTTTGAAAATATTGGACTGAGAAAGTTTCATGTGTATAGAAGACCAGGCCAATGTAACAAACACATAATCAGGACATAAAATAGCAAAAATAAATAAATAAATAAATAATAGGATCAAATATGATAAATCTGAAAGATAGTTGAAAAGGATCTGATAAACACACAAATTATGTCCAGAGGATTAGAACAAAAAGTGTATTTAGGAATATTAGAAGAATTATTCTTGTATAAGAACTTAGAAGAAAGTATGTTTTAACTTCTCCAAAACAGGAATATTTGAGACTGTGGATTAAAATATAACCTCTATATGAGGATAAAACAATACAGAGTTACTGGAATATACAGGTAAATTTGCTGAAATATAATAAGAAAGAATTCTAAAGAAATCCAAGGGAAGTTAACTACTAACGTAATCTGGAAATGACAAGAATCCAGGCTGGCCTCAGATTTCCCTCTAATAAGATTTTGTGGAAGAAGATTTTATAAAAACATCTACAAAGTTCTGGATGAAAGAGAATATTCTCCAAGAATCTCTTTCAAGTAAGAGATAGCAAAAAGGTATTTAGGCTTTTACTTATCCAAGAAATATAGTGCATATAAACCCTTCTTGAAAAGAAACAAACCCATTCTTGATAATGAAATCTAGCCAATCTGGAGATGAATCAAAGTAAAGAACTCAGGAATAGGAAAATATGTTAAAAAGCGCTGACTATGTTCATTACTGTTAAAATATACAATAAAGTTGAAAAATTCTATTCATTATAGTTATAAAAATGGAGACGAGTTCTTGGCAACTGTGAAAATGTTTTCTAATAAGCAATCCATATTTCTAGTTAAAGGCTTCCCAGGTGGCTCAGTAGTAAAGAATCCACCTTGCAGTGTAGGAGACACAGAAGACTTGGGTTCAATCCCTGGGTCTAGAAGATCCCTGAGAGAAGGAAATGGAAACCCACTCCAATATCCTTGCCTGAGAAATCACATGGCAAGTCAGGACAGAGGAGCATGGCAAGATATAGGATACAACTAGGCAACTGACTATGCATGCATATTTATAGTTCAGGTGAACTGAGCAGAGATATACATGTCCTCATTTTTAATTGCAGTAAATTAACAGCCAATGTCTAAAACTGAAATTTGTCACAGGGGAAAAAAAAAGATAATTAATCATGTTTTCTTCATGCATTTATGGTGAAGATATCTTTTGTAAATAAGTAAATTGGGGGTAGCTGCTCAGCATGCAAATAATCTTTTGATGAATTTCTAGGGGAGAAAGTAGTCTTCTCATTCTATTCCTCTGCCATCTTGCTCAATAACACCCAGCTGTGGATGCCATAGGCGATGGAAGTAAAGTCCAGTGCTGTAAAGAGCAATATTGCATAAGAACCTGGAATGTTAGGTCCATGAATCAAGGCAAATTGGAAGTGGTAAAATAGGAGATGGCAGGAGTGAACATCAACATTTTAGGAATCCGTGAACCAAAATGGACTGGAATGCCTGAATTTAACTCAGATGACTATTTTATCTACTACTATGGGCAAGAATCCCTTAGAAGAAATGGAATAGCCAACATACTCAACAAAAGAGTCCAAAATGCAGTACTTGAATGCAGTCTCAAAAACGACAGAATGATCTCTGTTCATTTCCAAGACAAACCATTCAATATCACAGTAATCCAAATCTATGCCCTGACCAGTAATGTTGAAGAAACTGAAGTCAAACTTCAGCTCTTTGTAGGTTCTATGAAGACTTACAAAATCTTCTAGAACTAACATCCAAAAAAATTATCCTCTTCATGATGGGGGAATGGAATTCAAAAGTAAGAAGTCAAGAGTTACATAGAGTATCAGGGAAATTTGGCCTTGCTGTACAAAACGAAGCAGGGCAAAAGCTGGCAGAGATTTGCCAAGACAATGCACTGCTCATAGCAACCACCCTCTACACAAGAGAAGACTCTACACATGGACATCACCAGATGGTCAATACCAAATTCAGATTTATTATATTCTTTGCAGAGAAAGGTGGAGAAGCTCTATGCAGTCAGCATAAACAAGAGCAGGAGTGGATTATGGCTCCGATCATGAACTCCTTATTGCCAAATTCAGAGTTAATTTCAAGAAAGTAGGAAAAACCACTAGACCACTCAGGTATGACCTAGATCAATTCATTTATGATTATACAGAGGAAGGGAAAATAGATTCAAGGCATTAGATCTGATAAAGAGAGTGCCTGAAGAACTACGGACAGTGGTTCATGACATAATACAAGAGGCAGGGATCAAGACCATCCCCAAGGAAAAAAAATGCAAAAAGACAAAACGGGTGTCTTATGAGGCTTTACAAATAGCTGAGAAAGGAAAAGAAGTGAAAGGCAAAGGAGAAAAGGAAAGATATACTCATTCAAATGCAGAGTTCCAAAGAATAGCAAGGAGAGATAAGAAAACTTTCCTCAGAGATCAATGCAAGGAAATAAAGAAAAACAATAGAATGGGAAAGACTAGAGAGCTCTTCAAGAAAATTAGAGATACCAAGGGAACATTTCATGCAAAGATGGTCACAGTAAAGGATAGAAATGATATGGACCTAACAGAAGTAGAAGATAATAGGAAGAAGTAGCAAGAATATACAGAAGAACTGCACAATAAAGATCTTCATGACCTATATTACCATGATGGTGAGATCACTCACCTAGAGCCAGACATCCTGGAATGCAAAGTCAAGTGGGCCTTAGGAAGCATCACTACGAACAAAACTAGTGGAGGTGATGAAATTCCATTTGAGCTATTTCAAATCCTAAAAAAATGATTTAGAATCTGCTGCATTTTCTAACCCTGACATGCACCTTTAAAAGGCACAAAATTGCCCATTCCTCAATCACAATAAAAATGTAATTAGAAATGGGCATTTGTATTGATATTATAGTCATATTGTCACATCTGTTCTTAGTGAAAATAAAATATTCAAATTACAACAAGCATTATTATTCTTAAGGGAATATTCTCAAGAAACATTATCATAAGACATATGCAGTTCAGTTCAGTCACTCAGTCGTGTCCCACTCTTTGCAATCCCATGAATCGCAGCACTCCAGGACTCCCTGTCCATCACCATCTCCTTGAGTTTACCCAAACTCATGTCAATCGAGTCGGCGATGCCATCCAGTCATCTCATTCTCTGTCATCCTCTTCTCCTCCTGTCCCCAATCCCTCCCAGCATCAGGGTCTTTTCCAATGAGTCAACTCTTAGCATGAGGTAGACAAAGTATTGGAGTTTCAGCTTCAACATCAGTCCTTCCAATGAACAACCAGAACTGATCTCCTTTAGTGTGGACTGGTTGGGTCTCCTTGCAGTCCAATGGACTCAAGAGTCTTCTCCAACACCACAGTTCAAAAGCATCAATTCTTCTGCACTCAGCCTTCATCACAGTCCAACTCTCATATCCATACATGACCACAGGAAAAACCATAGCCTTGACTAGATGGACCTTTGTTGGCAAAGTAATGTCTCTGCTTTTGAATATGCTATCTAGGTTGGTCATGACTTTCCCTCCAAGGAGTAAGTGTCTTTTAATTTCATGGCTGCAATCACCATCTACAGTGATTTTTGAGCCCCCAAAATAAAGTCTGGTACTCTTTCTACTGTTTCCCCATCTATTTGCCATGAAGTGATGGGACCAGATGCCATGATCTTCATTTGCTGAATGCTGAGCTTTAAGCCAACTTTTTTCACTATCCTCTTTCACTTTCATCAAGAGACTTTTTAGTTCCTCTTTAGTTTTTGCCATAAGGGTGGTGTCATCTGCATATCTGAGGTTACTGATATTTCTCGTGGCAATCTTGATTCCAGCTTGTGCTTCTTCCAGCCCAGAGTTTCTCATGATGTACTCTGCATATAAATTAAATAAGCAGGGTGACAATATACAGCCTTGATGTACTCCTTTTCCAATTTGGAACCAGTCTGTTGTTCCATGTCCAGTTCTAACTGTTGCTTCCTGACCTGCATACAGATTTTTCAAGAGGCAGGTCAGGTGGTCTGATATTCCCATCTCTTTCAGAATTTTCCACAGTTTATTGTGATCCACACAGTCAAAGGCTTTGGCATAGTCAATAAAGCAGAAATAGATGGTTTTTTTGGAACTCTCTTGCTTTTTTGAAGAACGAGCAGATGTTGGCAATTTGATCATATTAGACATCCACATAAAAGTCTGTCAAAACCTGCCATGGTTTCCCACCTTGAATCCACATTTTATTGTATATCTTTGGATAATTTTCAAGTTATAAATTGTCTGCTCTCTGGTCATCCTCAGAAACGACTATATTTTAAATGTGTTCACAGTGTGATAATTGTGGCAAAGTAAAAATATCAAACTCTAAAAATTAGAAGAGGAGATAGTAAGTGTGTGCTTTGTGACTTTATAGTTTTGTAAACCTCTCAGATTATTTAACTGGAATTGAAGTAATTGTTCTATTGTTGGGTAAAATGATGCTATTGTGTATTGTGTTTAAATCATCCTTAAAGCCAGTCACCTGCTCATCAGGTGTGCAGCAGCTGAGGCCCGGTCCCTGAACGCATTCCTCCTATGTGCTAGTCTCAACATTTACCATCCTTTGATCTTCTTCTGATCTCACTTGACACCTGAAGATGACTTTCTTTCTGCTCCCAGGTCAGAGGCACTCATTCCTGAGGCAATTGCCCATGTGGGGGTACTCCTTGGTCACTTCCTAATTTTTACTCTTGACCATGGTTGTGTTCTCCAAGTCACACAGCTGATAGTAGAGTAGAAGGAGGTGTGTTCATCTTCTCCTGTGAGAACTCCAAAATTGCAGCTAACTGCTGAACAACCATTCATGGGAGAATGCTGGACCCCACCAAAAAAGATACCACACATCCAAGAGAAAAAGGAGAAACCCCAACAAGACAATAGGAGGAGTAAAATCATGTTTAGAATCAAACCACATACCTGTCAGAGATGCTAGGAGGGCTCAAGCCAAACCTTGTGCACACCAGGACCCAGGAGAAAGGAGCAGTGACCCCTTAAGAGACTAAGCCCGACTTGCTTGTGAGTGTCCAGGAATCTCTGGCTGAAGCATGGGTTGACAGTGGCTGATGTGGGATCAGGGCCACTAAATGCAACAATTCTTGCACAAGCTCTTTTGAAGGAGGGCGCCATTGCTGCCATTACCTCTACTGTAGTCTGCCCTCAGAACAAAGTACAGGGGGAGAACACAGCCCCACCCATGAACAGAAAGCTAGATTAAAGGTTTATTGAACATAGCCCTGCCTATCAGAGCAAAACCCAGGTGAGTCCCCCAACTAGACCCACAACTAGTCCTTCCACAAGCCTTTTATCCTTATCCATCAGAAGGCAAGCATATGGAAAACACAATTACAGAAAACTAACCAAACTGATCATTTGGATTATAGTCCTGTCTAACTCAGTGAAACTATGAGACATGCCATGTAGGGCCACCCAAGATAGACAGGTCATGGTGGGGAATTCTGATAAAATGTGGCCCACTGGAATACTGGAAAACTACTTCAGTATTCTTGCCTTGAAATCTCCATGAACAGTATGAAAAGGCAAAATGATATTCACACTGAAAGGTGAATTCCCCAGGTCAGCAGGTGTCCAATATGCTACTGGAGAAGAGTGGAGAAATAGTACCTGAAAGAAGGAAGAGGCTGAGCCAAAGAGAAAAACAACACCCAGTTGTGGAGATGACTGGCAATGGAAGTAAACTTTGATGCTGTAAAGAACAATATCACATAGGAACCTGAAATGTTAGGTCCATGAATCAGGGTAAATTGGAAGCGGTCAAACAGGAGATGGCAAGAGTGAACATCAATATTTTAAGAATCAGTGAATTAAAATGTACTGGAATGGGTGAATCTAATTCACATGACCGTTATATCTACTACTGTGGGCAAGAATCCCATAGAAGAAATACAGTAGCCCTCATGGTCAACAAAAAGTCCAAAATGCAGTTCTTGGGCACAATCTCAAAATGACCAAATGGCCTCTGTTCATTTCCAAGGCTAACCATTCATCATCACAGTAATCCAAGTCTGCCTCAACCACTAATGCTGAAAAAGCTGAAGTTTAACAGTTCTATGAAGACCTACAAGACCTTCTAGAAATAACATCAAAGAAATAAAATATAATAAAATTAAAGATGTCCTTTTCATCATAGGGAACTGGAATGCAAAAGCAGGAAGTCAAGAGACACCTGGAGTAACAGTCATGTTTGGCTGAGTACAAAATGAAGCAGATTAAAGGCTAACAAGAGTTTTGCCCAGAGACTGCACTGGTCATAGCAAACACTCTCTTCCAACAACACAAGAGATGACTCTACATTTGGACATCACCACATGGTCAATACTAAAATCTGATTGATTATATTCTTTGAAGCCAAAGATGGACAAACTCTATACAGTCAGCAAAAACAAGATCAGGATTTGACTGTAGCTGAGATCATGAACTTCTTATTGCAAAATTCAGACAAAAATTGAAGAAAGTAGAGAAAACCACTAGACCACTCAGGGATGACCTAAATCATATCCCTTATGACTATACAGTGAAAGTGACAAATAGATTCAAGGTTTAGATCTAATAGATAGAGTGCCTGCAGAACTATGACAGTAGTTCATAACATTGTACAAAATGCAGTGATCAAAACCATCCCCAAGAAGAAGAAATGGAAAAAGGCAAAATGATTGTCAAAGAAGGCCTTACAAATAGCAGAGAAAAGAAGAGAAGCAAAAGGCAGAGAAGAAAAGGAAAGATATCCATCTGAAAGCAGAGAATATCAAGAAGAGACAAGAAAGCATTCCTAAGTAATCAATACAAAGAAATAGAGGGAAAAATATAATGGGAAAGACTAGAGATCTCTTCAAGAAAATTAGAGATACCAAGGGAAAATTTCATGCAAAGATGAGTGCAATAAAGGACAAAAATGGTATGGACTTAACAGAAGGAGAAGATACTATGAAGATGTGACAAGAATACAGAACTAGACAAAAAGATCTTCATCACCCAGGTAATCATGATGATATGATCATTCACCTAGAGCCAGACATCTTGGAATACAAAGTCAAGTGAGCCTTAGGCAGCATCACTAAAAACAAATCCAGTGGAGGTGATGGAATTCTAGTTGAGCTATTTCAAATCCTAAAAAATGATGCTGTGAAAGTCCTGCACTCATTATGACAGTAAATTTAAAAAAATTCAGGAATGGCCACAGGGCTGGAAAAGGTCAATTTTCATTCCAATCCCAAAGAAAGGCAATGCCAAAGAATGTTCAAACTATTGCACAATTGCATTCATCTCTCATGCTAGTAAAGTAATGCTCAAAATTCCCCAAGTGAGGCTTTAGCAGTACCTCAACGGAGAACATCTAGACGTTATAGCTGGATTTAGAAAAGACAGAGGAACCAGAGATCAAATTGCCAATATCCACTGGACCATAGAAAAAACAAGAGAATTCCAGAAAAACATCTACTTCTCCATCATTGACTGCACTAAAGCCTTTGATTATGTGGATCATAACAAACTGGAAAATTCTTCAAGAGATAGGAATAACAGACCACCTTACCTCAGTTCAGTTTAGTTCAGTTGCTCAGTCATGTCCCACTCTTTGCGACCCCATGGACTGCAGCATGCCAGATTTCCCTGTCCAGCACAAACTACAGGAACTTACTCAAATTCATCTTCATTGAGTCAGTGATACCATCCAACGATCTCATTCTGTTATCCCCTTCTCCTCCCACCTTTGATTGTTCCCAGCACAGGGTCTTTTCTAGTCAGTTATTCCCTTCCGGTGGCCAAAGTATTGGAGTTTCATCTTCAGCATCAGTCCTTCCTATTAATATTCAGGACTGATTTCCTTTAGGATAGACTGGTTGGATCTCCTTGCAGTCCAAGGGACTCTCAAGAGTCTTCTCCAATAGCACAGTTTAAAAGCATCAGTTCTTCAGCGCTCAGCTTTCTTTATAATCCAAATCTCACATCCATACATGTCTACAGGAAAAACCATAGCCTTGACTAGAGGGACCCTTGTTGGAAAAGTAATATCTCTGCTTTTTAATATGCTATCTAGGTTGATCATGACTTTTCTTTCAAGGAGCAAGTGTCTTTTAATTTCATGGCTGCAGTCACCATCTACAGTGATTTTGGAGCCCATAAAAATAAAGTCTGACCCTGTTTCCACTGTTTCCCCATCTATCTGCCATGAAGTGATGGGACCGAATGCCATGATCTTAGTTTTCTGAATGTTAAGTTTTTTGTTTTATTATTTTACTTTACAATATTGTATTGGTTTTGCCATTGACTTGAATCTTCCATGGGTGTACACGTGTTCCCCATCCTGAACCCCCTCCTACCTCCCTCCCTATCCCATCCCTCTGGGTCATCACAGTGCACCAGCCCCAAGCACCATGTATCATGCATTGAACCTGGACTGGTGATTCATTTCACATATGATAATTTACATGTTTCAATGCCACTCTCCCATATCATCCCACCTTCACCCTCTCCCACAGAGTCCAAAAGACTATTCTATACATCTGTGTCTCTTTTGTTGTCTCACATACAGGGTTATTGTTACCAGCTTTCTAAATTCCATATATATGCTTTATTATACTATATTAATGTTTTTCTTTCTGGCTTACTTCACTCTGCATAATAGGCTCCAGTTTCATCCACCTCATTAGAACTGATTCAAATGTATTCTTTTTAATGGCTGAGTAATACCCCATGTGTATATGCATCATAGCTTTCTTATCCACTCATCTGCTGATGGACAGCTAGGTTGCTTCCATGTCCTGGCTATTATAAACAGTGCTGCAAAGAACATTGGGGTATAGTGTCTCTTTCAATTCTGGTTTCCTTGGTGTGTTTGCCTTTTCACTCTCCTCTTTCACTTTCATCAAGAGGCTCTTTAGTTCTCCTTTGCCTTCTTCCATAAAGGTGGTGTCATGTGAAATTCTGAGGTTATTGATATTTGTGCTGGCAATCTTGATTCCAGCTTATGCTTCATCCAGCCAGGCATTTCACAAGATGTTCTCTGCATGTAAGTTAAGCTGAGTGACAGTATGCAGCCTTGATATGCTCCTTTCCTGATTTGGAACCAGTCTGTTGTTCCATGTCCAGTTCTAACTGTTGCTTCCTGATCTGCATATAGATTTCTCAGGAGGCAGGTCAGGTGCTCTGCTATTCCAATTTCTTTTTAGAATTTTTCACAGTTTGTGTTGTGATCCACACAGTCAAAGGATTTGGGGTAGTCAATAAAGCAGAAGTAGGTATTTTTCTGGAACTCTTGTTTTTTCAATGATCCAGTGGATATTGGCAATTATGTACGAGGAGTTTGTAATTTCCTTGGTTCTGTCTCATCACAACAAAAATTTGAATGGATGGATGGACCAGTGTTACAGCCCTCAGATGGACCAGTGTTACAGCTCAGTTTTATTTAGAAAGCAAAGAAAAATATATCCTGGAGGCATGAGGGTGGGCGGACCCAAAAGATGCTAAGAGAAGAAAAGCTGATGGCCCAGTTCTGGCTCCTCTTTTCATATTTTTTTTCCCCTCCTCCCCATTAGCCTACCGTATGTCGATTGTGCTAGCCAGAAGGGCTGTTTGTTTTACCTGAGGTCCTTATCCAGGTCCTCTGACCTTCCATCGTTCTTTTTTTTTGAGTTTTTCCCATGTCTTTTAGCTACTGCCATAGTTGACTGCTTTTTCTTATTCTAACTACCTAACAATTTGATCTCTGGTTCCTCTGCCTTTTCTAAATCCAGCTTGAACAACTGGAAGTTCACAGTTCATATACTGTTGAAACCTGGTTTGGAGAATTTTGAACATTAGTTTCTAGCGTCTAAGATGAGTGCAATTGTGTGGTAGTTTGAACACTTATTGACATTGCCTTTCTTAGCAATTGAAATGAAAACTGACTTTTTCCAGTTCTGTGCCTACTGCTGTGTTTTCCAGATTGGCTGTAATATTGAGTGCAGCATTTTCACAGCATCATCTTTTAAGATTTGAAATAGCTCAACTAGAATTCCATCACCTTAACTAGCTTTGTTCATAGTGATGCTTCCGATGGCTCACTTGACTTCAGAATCCAGGATGTCTGGTTCTAGGTAAGTGATCACACAATCATGGTTATCTGGGTTGGTAAGATCTTTTTGTATAGTTCTTCTGTGTATTCTTGCCACCTCTTCTTAATGTCTTCTGCTTCTGTTAGGTCCATATCTTTTCTCTCCTTTATTGTGTCCATCTTTGCATGAAATATTCCATTTGTATCTCTAATTTTCTTGAAGAGATCTCTAGTCCTTTCCACTGTATTGTTTTCCTCTATTTTCTTGCATTGATCACTAAGGAAGGTTTCCTTATCTCTCCTTGCTATTCTTTGGAGCTCTGCATTCAAATGGGTATATCTTTAACTCCTGTGCCTTTAGTTTCTGTTCTTTTCTCAGCTATTTGTAAGGCCTCCTCAGACAACCATTTTGCCTTTTTCATTTCTTTTTCTTGAGGACTCTCCTGATCACTGGCTCCTGTACAATATCACGAACCTCCATGCACAATGCTTCAGGCGCTCTGTTTATTAGGTCTAATCCCTTAAATCTATTTATCATTTCCACTGTATAATTGTAAGGGATTTGATTTAGGTCATACCTGAGTGGTCTAGTGGTTTTCCCTACTTTCCTGAAATTAAGTCTGAATTTGGCAATAAGGGGTTCATAATTTGAGCCACAGTCTTGTTTTTGTTGACTGTATAGAGCTTCTCCATCTTTAGCTTCAAAGACTATAACCACCTTACTTGCTTCCTGCAAAATTTGTATGCAGGTCAAGTAGCCAAAGTTAGAACCAGACATTGAACAATGGACTAGTTCCAAATTGAGAGAGGAGTTTGTCAAAGCTGTACATTGTCACCTTGCTTATTGAACTTATATGCAGAGTACATCATGTGAAATTCTGGACTGGATAAAGCACAAGCTAGAATCAAAATTGCCAGGAGAAATATCAATAACCTCATATGTGCAGATGACACAACCCTTACGGTAGAACACACAGAGGAACCAAAGAGACTGGAGAGAAACTAAAGAGAGCCTCTTGATGAAAGTGATAGAGGATATTGAAAAACTGTCTTAAATTCAGCATTGAAAAATGTAGATCACGGCATCTGATCCCATAACTTCATGGCAAAGAGATGGGAAACAATGGAATAGTGATAGACTTATTTTCTTGGGTTCCAGTATCACTGCAGATGTTGACTGCAGTCCTGAAATTAAAAGACGTTTGTTCCTTGGAACAAAAGCTGTGACCAACCTAGACAGCATATTGAAAAGCAGAGACATTAGCTTGCCAACAAAGGCCTGTCTAGTCAAAGGTATGGTTTTTCCAGTAGTTATGTATGAATGTAAGAGTTGGACCATAAAGAAAGCTGAGCATTGAAGAATTGATGCTTTTGAGCTGTGTTTGGAGAAGACACTTGAGAGTCCCTTGGACAGGAAGGAGATCAAGCCACTCAATCCTAAAATCAGTCCTGAATATTCATGAGGAGGGCTGATGCTGAAGCTGAAGATCCAGTACTTTTGCCACCTGATTTTAAGAACTGACTATTTGGAAAAGACCCTGATGCTGGGAAAATCAAAGGCAGGAAGAGAAGGAAATGACAGAGGATGAGATGGTTGGATGACATCACTGACTCGATGGACATGAATTTGAGTACACTCCGGGAGTTGGTGATGGACAAGGAACCCTGGCATGATTAAATTCATGGGTTGGAAAGAGTCAGACATGACTGAGCAACTGAAAAGAACTGATGATTTGCGTTCTCTGTTACTCCATGACCTGTATCAATTATGATCACTATAGATGTCTCTCAGGAGAAAACTAACTTGCAAATTTTGTGGTGATGGTTTAGCTGCTAAGTCATGTCTTACTCTTGCTACCTCATAAATTGTACCCATAAGGCTCTTCTATCCTCTGTCAATAGGATTCTACAAATTTTAATATTATATATAGCTATGTTTAATAAAAATGTTTTTTTCTCACCTATTATATGCCTGTTTTCATATGTTGATCTTTAATATAAATTATATATATATATATATATTAAATTATATATCTATAAATGAATTAATCATGCAGTTAATCAAAAGAGGACAGTGGACTATAGACAGGAAGGACTGAAAATGCTTTTATACCCATTAACATTCAGGCAAGATTAATGAGAACAGAGTGAACCTGAGATCAGGTAGCTGAGTGGACAGCACCTTGGTCCCTCTGGACAAAGGCATACCATCAGTAAGTCATGTCTGAGTCTTTGCAACACCATGGACTGTAGCCAGCCAGGCTTCCCTGTCCATGGGATTCCCCTGACTCGAATAGTGGAGTGGGTTGCCATTTCCTTTTGTAGGGAATCTTCTTCAGGGATCAAACCCATGTATCCTGTGTCTCCTGCATAGGCAGGCAGATTTTTTAGCACCTACACCACCTGGAAAGCCCCAGAGGTGTTCAGGTGTCAGGTCAAATCTTTTTCCAGTGATCATCACAGAGCCCTGACTTACAAAATGATAAAAGATGCTTGCATCTTGGAAGGAAAGCTATGATAAACTTAGCATATTAAAAAGCAAGACTATCACTTTGCAGACAAAGTGCCATATAGGCAAAGTTATGGTTTTCTAGTAGTCTTATATGGATCTGAGAGGTGGACCATAAGGAAGGCTGAGTGCTGAAGAATGGATGCCTTTGAATTATGGTGCTGGAGAAGACTGCTGAGAATCCCCTGGACTGCAAGGAGATTAAAAAGTCAATCCTAAAGGAAATCAAACCTGAATATTCACTGGAAAGACTGATGCTGAAGCTGAAGCTCCAATACTTTGGTCACCTGATAAGAGCCAACCTACTGGACCAGACCTTGATGCTGGGAAAGATTGAAGGCAAAAGAAGAAGAGGGCAGCAAAAGATAAGATGGTTGGATGACATCACTGGCTCAATGGACATGATTCTGAGGTAACTCCATGAGATAGTGAAGGGCAGGTAAGCTTGGCATACTGTAGTCAATAGGGTTGCATAGAGTTAGACAACTTAGTGACTACACAACAGAGCTGATCTAGGGGCTCTACCAGGAATAAATCTCCATTGTACACACTGACTAATTAATGGTTTTCATAAGTCCTGAGTTCATGTCCTCATAGTAACATTTGAATGGGATGATGCCATCATGTTGGAATTCTTCTAGTTCATGTATTTAATAATTGTCCTTGGCTAAGGGAACATTAATTTTTATGAAGTAATGGAAATAAATATGATCAGAACCAAATTCTCCAAAACACTAAACAGGTTTATTGTTAAAGAGAAAAGTGAAGGTTTTGGGGTCTGAAAATAAACCTAACCAGATATGCTCATTCAGACACAAATATAAATTAGATTATCTAAATTTGTAAAAGTTGCAATGAAAGCATGTAACACCGGTTTTATGAATAATTGTAATGGTAAGATCGTTTACAAAACATAATAATTCTTTCCACATGTCCTCATTAAACTTAATGAAATGTAAGCCTTCCACAGAATATTGGATGAGAGAGTTTGCACACAAATGTCCATGTAGTATGGATGACTGGAACAAAACCGATGAGAAAGGGGGAAACAGAAAAATTTTTGAGGCTGTGGATCATTTTTCATTGTAACAATCGCCTATTGATAAAACCGACTGAATCTGTCGTCTGACTTGTGGCCCATGCTAGAGCTTTCCTGCTCATTTTGTTAGAGCTGTCATGACAAAGTCCCACGTACCAGTTGCCTTAAGCAATAGAGTTACATTTTTTACAATTCTGGAGGCTCGAGATCTGAAATCCAGGTCTAAGGAGGATTGTAGATGACCATCTTCTCCCTGTGTCATTATATGGTCCTCTTCCTCTATGGATCTGTGTCCAGATTACTCTGAAAAAATAAAAATAATCTTTTCAGGCTCAGTTGTGTTCAGCTCTTTGTGATCCTATGGACTGTAGCCCTCTACGCTCTTCTGTCCATGGAATTCTCCAAGCAAGAAGAGTGGAGTGGGTTGCCATTTCCTACTCCACAGGATCTTCCTGACCCAGAGATGGAAGCCCTTTCCTACACTGGCCAAGGAATTCTATAAAGGCTGAGCCACCTGGGAAGCCCAACATGACACCACATTTTAACTTAATTACCTCTTTAAAGAACCTGTATTCAAATACAGTCATATTCTGAGATATTAGGAGGTAGAACTTCAACATATAAATTTTCATGTGACTCAGTTCAACTCTTTACCAAAAAGCTCTGTTTCCTTTTAATAATAAATTTTTCCATTTAAAAGATGTGAGTTTACTTGCATGAAGAGAACTATAATAAATTTTGAGAATAGAAAAGTGAGAGAATGATTGAATTCTCCCTTCAATGAATTTACTTTGGGCTAAGAAAAATAAGAGTGTCAGTTACGAAGTCACATTAATTTTAAAGTAGGAGGTCATGAGAGGCAGAGACATTTAGAGAGGGATGCTTTCCTTTAGGGCTTCCCTGGTGGTGCAAAGTTTCAAACATCTGCCTGCAATGTGGGAGGCCTGGGAATAAGCATAGGGAAGCATCACATATAAGTAATATTTACTAGGTTTCACAGAATTTTGAGAATTTTTCTGGGGAGCTAAAGAAGAACTTTCAAAATCAGGTAAACTGTGCAAAATGGGAAATAGAAAATACAAATAAAGTCTCCAAAAATGGCAGTATCCTTGGTGTAACTGTATTTTACAGTTGGAGAAGCATTAATAAAAGAAGCATGGCACACAGGTAACCTTACATGAAGCAAACCTCAAAATAATTGTGCTAAGGGATCAAAAAAGCCAAACAACAAAACATAATTTATTCAATTGTTTTATTTTTAAAATTGTGAACTGAAAATTGATTTGTAATGAATGAGGAAATCAGGAGAGTGTGTGACAGATATATTCAGCTTTTTTTGGCTGTGATGAACTTCACAGATGTATGTATATGTCAACACTCATCAAACTGTCCACTATAAATAAATGCAGTTTTATGTATATCCATTACACACCTAATGAAAACAATTATATAGAGAAAGGAGGTAGGTTACTAGCTTTATAAGTGATATCATTTGTATGCTGGTCATAGATGTTCCATAATGCTGAGGAAGTTCTCTACTGTTCCTAGTTTGCTGAGTTTTTATCAGGAATCAATGTTATATTTTGGCAAATTATTTTTCTAGATGGCAATATAGCATTTAATAACTTGCATGTTAATATGGTAATATGTATTGATTAATGTTTTATTTAGACTTTCCTTTTAGAGAGGTTTTAGGTTCACAGAAATGAGGGAAAGTTATTTCCATGAACTCAACCCCATACATGCACAGCCTCACCTATTATCAACATTCCTCACTAGATGGCCAAACCATCTACAATAGATGAACCTACATGCACATATCTTTGTCACCCCAAATCTGTTGTTCATATTAGTATTCACTCTTGGTGTTGTGTATTCTATGGGTTTGGACAAATGTGTAATGGCATGTATCTATCATTATGGTTATCATAGAGTATTTTCACTGCCTTAAACCTCTTCTATGTTCCACCTACTCATTCCTCCCCTCCTTCTTCCAGCCCCTAACCTAGCAACCACTGATCCTTTTACTGTCTCCATAGTTTTGACTTTTCCATAATGTCATAATTGAAGGGACTTCCCAGGTGATGCTGGTGGTAAAGAATCTGCCTTAGGTCTCTTAGGAGACCTAAGAGATGCAGGTTTAATCCCTGGGTCAGAAAGGTCCCGTGGAAAAGGATATGGCAACCCAAAGCAATATTCTTGCCTGAAAATTTCCATTGACAGAGAAATCTTGTGGGCTATAGTCCATAGGGTCACACAGAGTCAGACACGACTGAAGCAACTTAGCACACGCATATATAGTTAAAATTATAGAGTATGTAGTCTTTTCTGACTGACTTCTTTGACTTATATATCTATTCCTTTACTGAAGGACATCTTGATTGCTTCTGTGTTCAACAATAATTAATATACCTGACATAATGATCCATTTATGTTCAGTTTTATAAAACAAAACAAAACTAACTTCCCAACTTGATATACCATTTTTGCATACCTATCAGAAATAAATGAGAGTTCCTTTTGCTCTGTATCATTGCCAGTATTTGGTGATGTCCATGTTTCAGACTTTGGTCATTCTAACAGATGTATAGGTGTATCTCATTGTTTCAAACTGCATTTTCCTGATCTGATGACATACAATATGCATCATCTTTTCATATGTTTCTTTGCTGTTTGTGGATCTTCTTTGGTAAAATGTATTTTAAGATCCTTTGCCAGTTTTAAATTGCATGTTTGTTTTCTCATTGTTGAGCTTCAAGAGTTGTATATAAGATTTGTGTATTTTGGATAACAGCCCTTTAACATATGTGTCTTTTGCAAATATTTTTTCATAGTTTTCCATACCAATTGCATCATTTCACAGTTCTACCAACAGTTAACAAGGGTTTCATTTTCTCTACAGTCCCACTGACAGTTGGTATTGTCTGTGTGTGTGTTTTTTTGTTTTGTTTTTTTGATGGTAGCCATCTCAATGGATGTCCTTCCCAGGTGGTTCAGCTGTAAAGAATCTACCTATAATGCAGGAGATGCAGATTTAACCCCTGGGTCAGGAAGATCCCCTGCAGAAAGAAATGGCAACCCACTACAGTATTCTTTCCTGGAGAATCCCCTGGACAGCCGGGGTCCAGCCCCAGTGGATCCAGGGTGATTCAAAGGGAGATGGATAGGCGAGGAAAAACTTATTTATTTAGAGATATAAGATTAGATTAGGAAGAAATAGTGTAGTAGGAAATTTAGGGGGAAAAAAGATTCTGATTAACTTGGTTTACGTGGAAAACCAATAAAGTTACAGACAAGGAACTTGCACCATCTACGTTGGGCCACAGGTGCCCGCTTGAATACTGGAGGGTGCCCCACCTTGGGCTCCCTCTCGTGTGGGTCTCAGAAGCCCTGGCAAGCAAGTAGATTCAGTGAGTCTCCACGTTCCAAGGGATCAGTCTGAAAAGGAGAGGGAGGGAGCAAGAGAAAGAATTAACATGGGGGAGGCCAGGCTTGTGTAAAAACCCCTCCCACTTTATTATTCAAAAGGTGTTTATATACCCTAAGTTTTACATAATGGAAAATACAGAGTCACGTAGGGGCAGCAGTCCTGACCATTTCTGTATATCTTTTTGTATATTAAAGATCTCAGGTGATTTACATTATCTTCTGGCCAGGAGCCTTGCTAACACTTTTTGGCTCTATTTCTTAATGAATGTTAATCTCATTTCCCCTGAAGTGTTTTTCTTTAATCTGCATCTCCTTAAAGCACTAAAGTTACATCTCTATAGAACAAAGGTGCAGTGGGTTATAACAAAGAAGGTACTTAACTCAAAGATCTAATGTTGTTACTTGTTTTTTCTATATACCAACTATATCAACAAATAAAAGACAGGAAATTTTGGCATCAAGTATCAGCTCAACAAATGAAACCTTTAATCAGTCCTATTCTAATGATTTTGACTCCTTGGAAGCCCCTACATTCATAGGATGTTTTAAGCTTCCTGTGCCTCCCGCGGTCAGGAGGCCTCAAACAATCACATGCTCAGCTGTACGAGTCCTGCAGGCAGGCTAGAAAGCCATCAGAAGGGTTTCTGGATTGAAACACTCATATTATGCCCAGGAGATTTATTATCTAAAAGATTTAAATTAATTTTTTTCCAGAAAAAGATAGTGGGGGACAGTCCCTTGTTAATGACAGAAGAGTAGGTAGAAAGCATAACACAGTAAAGCAGGCAGACTCTGGTCTTGGGAGGTGGGTGCTCAGGAAACTGCAGGGGGAACCCCTGAAGCTTGATCACGTCCTTGCGTTTTGTCAGGCTTCCTTCCTCATGACCTTGTCACGGGCAGGATTCCTCACACTGGCCCCTGGCAATGGACAGAGAAGCCTGGTGAGCTAGAGTCCATGGGGTCACAAAGAGTCGGGACATGACTGAGGTACTAAACATCAAAAACAATAACGAAAACACACAATTACAGAAAATAATATTGTAGACTCTCATATACTATGACACAGATAAAGCAGGAGAATCTTCCTTAGCTACTTTAATCATAGGATAATTTTAATTAATCATTTTATATTTTTGTGAAGTTGCTAGTTTTTAAGCTATCTTTTGTGTCATTGAAATATTGCATGTTATACATAGGCTGTATTTAGGCATATGAACCATGCCTTCAGTGAAATGGCATAATTGTTCTCCAGTAAATGAAATTAACCTTAAAACTATGAGGATTATGATGGCAGATAAGCACTAAACAAAGTGGCTTATGTAACAAATACTGGGGTCAGTCAGAGGGGGGTTAATATTGAGATGATATTTGTTTTCAAAAGAATAGTTGGAGGTTATACAGAGAGCTTAGTTTGCAGTTTGGTACTTGCTGAGACGTCAGTGATTTTTTTTTTTAATCATGACATTTCTGTACCACGTCCTACTAGTTTTTCCTTCCTTCAGAAGGATCTCTCCACCCAGCTCCCCTCACCATTTCAGTCCTTACTCTATTTCACCTAAATGTAGCTTTTCTAAAGGAGCTAGGAAGGAATGCTTAACCCTCTCAGTGAAGCCATTTGTTATAGGAACACACACCTACTTGACTGAACAGTTATTTACCAAATAAATAATTAAGTTGAAATTTCAAAACTATTGATTATGTGAGAAGAGATATTTAGAGAGAGAACAGAAAAACAACAAGACAGGAGATAAGTAGCATGGATTAATAATAAAGTTCAAGTCAAAGCCTGGGTAAAAAACAATGAATTGACATCTTTAAAAATCAATGATTCTACCACTTATGCTTGGTTATGTGTAAGAAGCTGTTGTTGTTATTCAGTTGCCAAGTTGAGTCTGACTCTTTGCGACCCCATGGACTGCAGCATACCAGGCTTCCCTGTCTCTCACCATCTCCCAGAGTTTGCTCAAATTCATGTCCATTGCATCAGTGACCACTATCCAAGATGATATGGACAAGAAGCTGATTAAGAAAGCTTTATTTGTAGGCTATAGAATTGTGGGTACCATTAGTTCTTAATAGTTTTATTCTATGTGTCCTTTTATCCTTCTGCCTCTCTAAATTACTATTTATGTAATCCATGAAATCAGTCAATGTATTATGTGGGTGCTAGTCACTTTAGTAACTTAGTCACTAAGTCATGTGTCTGACTCTGTGCTACTCTATGGCAGTATTCCAGGCAAGAATACTGGAGTGGACTGCCATGCCCTCCTCCAGGGGATCTTCCCAACCCTGAGATCAAACTCGTGTCTCTTATGTCTTTTTTACTGGCAGGCAGATTCTTTACCACTAGCATCACATGTGAAGAACCACTATAGTCCATATTTATATACATATAATATAAATTGTAACAATGCATAATAATTATAATATAAATAATTATTTATAAAATATAATTATTTTATTAAATATATATTTATAAATCATATAATTTATAATTTTATATAATATATAAGTTATATAAAATATAAATTATTTATACAATAATTTATCAATAATAATATAAATTAGAATCATAATACATATTTTTGTCCTTTTTAAACTTTTTTTAAATTTTATAGTGAAGTATAGTTGATTCATAATGTTATGACTGTTCCAGGTGTACAGCAAAGTAATTCACTTGTATTTATACATGTATCCATTCTTTTTCAAATTCTTTTCACATGTAAGTTATTAAAGGGTATTGAGCAGAGCTCCCTGGCCTATACAGGGAGCTGTTGGCTGTTTTATTTTTTTTAATTTTTTAAATTTATTTTTTAATAAAAATTTATTTTAATTGGAGGTTAATTACTTTACAATATCGTATTGGCTTTGCCACACATCAACATGAATCCGCCACAGGTATACACGTGTTCCCCATCCTGAACCCTCCTCCCTTTTCCCTCCCTGTACCATCCCTCTGGGTCGTCCCAGTACACCAGCCCCAAGAATTCAGTATCCTGCATCAAACCTGGACTGGCGATTCATTTCTTATATGATATTATACATATTTCAATGCCATTCTCCCAAATCATCCCACCCTCTCCCTCTCCCTCTCCCACAGAGTCCAAAAGACTGTTCTGTACATCTGTGTCTCTTTTGCTGTCTTGCATACAGGGTTATTGTTACCATCTTTCTAAATTCCATATGTATGTGTTAGTATACTGTATTGGTGTTTTTCTTTCTGGCTTACTTTACTCCGTATAACAGGCTCCAGTTTCATCCACCTCATTAGAACTGATTCAAATGTATTCTTTTTAATGGCTTAGTAATACTCCATTGTTCAGGTCATCTGTTTTAAATATACCAGTGTGTGCATGCCCATCCCAAACTCCCAATCTTTCCCTCCACCTATACACTTTTTCCCCTGGTAACCATAAGTTGTTTTCTCAGTCTTTGAGTGTTTCTGTTTTGTAAATAAGTTCATTTTAATCGTTTTTAAGACTCTGCATATAAGCAGTATCATGGTATTTGTCTTTGTCTGACTTATGTCACTAAGTATGATAATCTCCAGTCCATCCATATGGTTGCAAATGCATCATTTCAGAGAAAGTATATAATGGCTAAATAATTTATATGCTTGCTTCCAAAAATTCCGAAATAATATTCTTGCTTTAGAAATGAAATTAATTTCATTGCATTAAATAATTCTCTTAAGAGGACTAGGTTTTACTGCTATTTTGAAAAATAATGTATTTATGAGACATTACTTTTTAATATAACTATAATAGGAATTAAATCTCACCAGATTTATTTCAGAATTCATAAGTTTTAAGAGTAGAAAAAGAGAAGATGATGCAAAGTTGTTATTCTTTGTAATATCATCAGGAGGGTTAAGGTCAACAGCCCATAATCAAATATCTTAATATTATCAAAGGAAAATTTGTGAATATTCAAACCAAGAGGCATAAAATAAGATCATGATTAACCTCATACCTATTCAGGTCAGGATTTGCAACTAAATGAGATCAGCTAGGGTCACATTTTTCTGAAAAAATGTTACCAAAAAAAAGATATTTAGAGTTGTTTGGACTTCATATATTTTAATAATGTTTTATACTAAAGTAAGAAAAATTATCTGTGTAAATCTGAGTCCAGTTATTTTTCCTTATTTGAATTATCCCATTTATTGTATAATCAATTTCATTCAGCTCCTTCAAACTTGTTTCCTGGTCCATTCTTGCTGTTGTTATTCAGTCGCTAACTTGTATCCAAATCTTTGCAATCTCTCTATCCTTCACCATCTCCCCGAGTTTGCTCAAACTCACGTCCATTGCTGGAGAAGGCAATGGCAACCCAGTCCAGTACTCTTGCCTGGAAAATCCCATGGATGGAGGATCATGGTAGGCTGCAGTCCATGGGGTTGCTAAGAGTTGGACACGACTGAATGACTTCAGTTTCACTTTTCACTTTCATGCATTGGAGAAGGAAATGGCAACCCACTCCAGTGTTCTTGCCTGGAGAGTCCCAGGGACAGGGAGAGCCTGGTGGGCTGCCGTCTATGGGGTCGCACAGAGTCGGACACGACTGACGTGACTTAGCAGCAGCAGCAGCATGTCCACTGAGTCATTGATGCCATCCAACCATCCCATTCTCTGTCTCCCTGTTCTCCTTTTGCATTCCATCTTTCCCAGCATTAGGGTCCTTTCCAATGAGATGGCTCTTTGCATCAGGTGGCCAAAGTATTGGAGCTTCAGTATCAGTCCTTCTAATTAATATTCAGGATTGATTTCCTTCAGGATTGATTGGTTTGATATCCATGCAGCCCAAGGAGCTCTCAAGCACCTTCTCCAGCACCACAGTTCAAAGGCATCAATTCTTCAGTGTTCAGCCTTCTTTATAGTCCAGCTCTCACATCCATACCTGACTACTGGAAAAGCCATAGCTTTGACTATGACCCATCTGTCTTGGATGACTCTGCATGGCATGGCTCATAGATTCATTGAGTTACACAAGTCCTTTCCCCAAGACAAGGTTGTGATCCATGAAGGGGCCATTTTAGTTGCCTTGAATAATTTAATCCTTCTCCCTACAATGATATTTATGCAATAAAATTTATCCTAGAAAGTAACAATAGACATACTACATTACCTTGAAATTTCATTAATAAAAGTGTGGAAATAAGGTTAAGTTTTATTAATAAGATATTATTCAATAATATTCAAGTGCTCTCAAATCCATGCATATTGAGTCCTTTGTAGAGAAAATATCTGCAAATGAGAATTACCTGTTTGCATTTCATGACAGTTAGGGTAGTATTTTGAAATATGTTGTGTATGCCACATGCTTGTGCATTTGGAATGTATAGTTGGAGGGAATGAGTGAAAGTGTCTTGGTGCATTTAAATATCTGTTTATATAGAAATGTACAGGCTTCTCAGGTGGCACAGTAGTAAAGAATCCTCCTGCAATGCAGGAGACACAGGTTATGGGGGTACAATCCCTGTGCCAGAAAGATTCTCTGGAGGAAGAAATGGTAACTCACTCCAGTATTCTAGCCTGGGAAATCCCATGGACAAAGGAGCCTGATGGATTACAATCAATAGGGTCACAAAATAGTTCATAAAGGGTAGTTCTGACTACAATTTTTCTTACTATCTCAGGGTCCAATAATAGGACACAATCTATTTTGCAATAGTCTTTCCTGGTGGCTCAGATGGTAAAGAATCTGCCTGCAGTGTGGGAGATCTGGGTTCATTCCCTGGACTGGGAAGATGCTCTGGAGAAGGGAACAGCTACCCACTCCAGTATTCTTACCTGGAGAATTCCATGGACAGCGGAGCCTGGCAGGCTACAGTCCATGGAGTCGCAGAGTAGGACACAACTGAGCAACTTTCATTTTCACTTTCATAGATGTCTACTGCAGATGATCTTCATCATCTTAGAAGTCTACTTGTGATTCTTCTTTGTAGGCTTGAGGTAAGTTCGACACAGCATCCTTCCCCTCTGAACATAAGTATAATACCATTTATTCAGCTAGGTCACAAGGTCCATATGGCAGAGCCACTTTATTGTCAACCTGGAGCTACCTGGATTTGGATAGATCATGCTGGTGGATTTAATACTGGTCTTATGCCTTTAAGGTTGCTATGGATCTCTGCTACTGCCTCTGAAATATGGCAATATTTTGATTTCTTTCCCTTGTGAATGAGAGGGAGAGGGTTTCATAGACTTCTAATTGACCTTCCCTCATATCCCAGAAACCGAAAACACTGATGTGAAGTTTTGACCTTTATTTATATCTATTTTAGTTGTACATTTGGTCATCAGATACCAAAGCTCTGTAGACTTACTGAATGTACTATGAACCAGACTTGATCACAGACTGAACTTATTACAAAGTCCCCATACATACCCACTCAACAGAAATCCATGACAAACTTTGGGTCTTCCTTTATTACTGTTAATTTAGACCCTGAGTCTGTTAGTCTTCAAATGTTTTGGCATTCCTCTTTTCCAGGATATTAATACCAAAGTAAATGGTCATATATCCCTTTGAGAAGGATTCAGAACTCATTATTAAAAAGACCTTGCCATGGTAGTAAGTGATCCTTGCATTTCTGAGTGAGGCCTGTCTTACATGCAGTAGTTTCCAGGTCTGAAAACTGACTAGGATCCAGGAAACTGGCAAAACTTTTATTTGGTGTGGCTGGTCATGGTTTCCTGTTTCTCTGTCCTTCAGTTCTTTTGAAATACATTCTATCCAGATACTCACTGATTATGCCACAATAACATACCCTAAATAACTAACCCTAACTCTTCACTCTCTACAGGGGCTTCCCAAGTGGCACAGTGATGAAGAATCTTCCTGCCAATGCAGGAGATGTAAGAGATGCAAGTTTGATCCCTGGATTAGGAAAGTCCTCTGGAGAAGGAAATGGCAACCCACTCCAGGATTCTTGCCTGGAGAATCCCATGGACAGAGGAGCTGGGTGGGCTACAGTCCATGGGGTCAGAGAAGATCGGAAAGGACTGAAATGACAGCACACACACAGCTTACTCTCTATAGATAATGATGTAGTTTGAAACTCTAAAACCCCCTCTGCATTTCAATAATCCTGCCAACACTTCATTTCCATTGGTAAAGCACCTCCACTTTGCCTCTGTTTTTTCCCAGATTCATCAGTCCCATTGTTACCAGAAAGCTCACTGTCACATATGTCCTACAGAGAGCAGTCACCACTGATCCTTTCAGAGTCCATATCACCAGAACCCCCTCTTGCTTTGATAAATAAAGTGTCTTCTGGGACCACTCATGCATTGTATCCATCTGGTGGGTTTTCTGAACTTATCTAGTGTATGTTCTCACAGCCACTTGTTTGAGTGTTTCTGCTCCTTCTTTCAACATCTCTCATAGTAGATCTGGTATTTCTACTTCATATGCCATGGATGGTAACTTTCTTCAGGCTTTTGAGGTTTCCTGGGATCACTTGCTAAGATGTGCATTCTGTATCATGGGGAAAGAGTTGCATATTGATAGAATTTCCATTTTGGAAACTGATATCCATATCCATGTTCATTCTTATGCTCCCCCTGGGAAATTTTGTCAAGATCTCACAGATACATCAAAAAAACTGAAAAGTAAAAGCATTAGTCTCCCAGTCATATCTGACTATTTGCAATCCTATAGACTCTAGCCCACCAGGCTCCTCTGTCCATGGGATTCTCCAGGCAAGAATACTGGAGTGGTTTTTCATGCCCTTCTCAGGGGATCTTCTTGATCCAGGGATTGAATCTGGCTCTCCTGCATTGCAGGCAGATTCTTTAACATCTGAGCCACTAGCAAAGCTCCTTATACACCAAAGGATAGCCCCCCTTTTCCTCTTAGCCAAACCAGCACCTTCCTACTTATATTGTGACTTTTTCTTTGTCATTGGCCTTTAGACAAGAGAAGGGTGTGAGATGATTGGAGAGAAACTTCTGGCTTGATAGGCAGAGACATCTGTATCATCTTCAAAGAAGCTGAAATCTGTTACCTTTCACAAAGAGCAAGCCTAGACTTTTGCTGTTGTTACTGTTACTCAGAATTCGCCATCCCAAGTCCAATAATTCCACCCCTCCCAATTAGGGTCCTAACTTTGACACAGCATAATTTTCAATGATGAAAGTTCAGCTTTCTCTGGAGCAACACTCCCCTTGCAAGCAAGTATTGGTTTGAAGCTTTTTCTGGCTTCTAGTATAGGAGATGAAATTCTCTTCCTATGATATCAAGAAGACCCTCTGGTTTTCCCATTCATCATCCCCGTCCTTTCATTACCTTTCTTTTTCTAATTCCTCATTAGTGCCCAACAAGGCCACTGCATTCTCTAGTTTGCGTAATGATTGTTTGTCCAGTGTTTCTCAAGTGTGTGATTAATGCAGCATCAGGGTTCTTTGGAAGCTGAATCTGGCCTCTCCACCCCAACACCGAATTAAATCTCAGAGATGAGGACTTCCCTGGTGATCCAGTGAATAAGACTTCATGCTACCAGTGCAGGGGGCCCAGGTTTGATCCTTGGTTGGGGAACTAAGTTCCCCTGTACCACAGCTAGCCCTCATTACAACTAGAGAAGCTTGCATACCACAAGGAAGACCCAGAGCAGCCAAAATGAATAACAAATTAAAAAAATAAGCAAGTAAAATCTCCAAGATAGACTTTTGGGTGAAGTAGAAAAGAATAGCTTTATTGCTTTGTCAGGCAAAGAGGGCCACAGTGGGCCCTCCAGAATATGTGTCCCAGTGTGGGAGGGTGGGGCGCTTATGAGGAGCCAATGGGTGGGGTTACTGGTAAGGATAGGATGCAGGCCGGGCCTGTACTCCTTCAATCCAAAGATCACCTCACATCAGGTGATGACGGCAAGCTGCAGTCTTTTCTGGAGTGAAGAGTGCTTCAGCAAGCAGTTGGAATCTTCCATTTGTTGGGGGCTTTGTTTTGTGTCTCCCTTAAGGGGGATCGAGGATCAGTCCCAAGGCTGCACTATTGTTTCCTGACTGCTCCTCCCCTGTCTCCTCATCCTCTCCTTTCCCTGATTAGCAACTGTTTGAATCTGCCCTTTGGGACTCAGGGAGGGTCAAGGAGGTTAAATGAAGCCTGTTTTCTGCCAAGAAGAAAATGGGGATCTTGGAAAGTTTTTTGAGCCCAGTAGCTTCACAGGATCCTGCTCGGTTTCACTTTCTCCGACCAAGAGTTAACTTCCAGTAAATGTGAACACTCACACCAATTGCACCATGCTGGAGGCTCTGTGTTCTCAACCTATCACAAATGATGGGGTGTATTACCAATAGCTGGTGGATGATCTGGCTCTGAAATCCAGGGTCTGCTGGCTTAAATAACACTGGTGCCAACTGATGCTGTTGAAGTCCCCTGAGAAGCACTCTGGGGGAGGTTTTTGCCCCATTTACAGAACAGAATCAGAAAAATCAGTCTATTCAGGAACTGCAGTTTGGGACAGGCAAACTATGGAGAATTTTTGGCAAGTTCAAGGAGACAAAGAAAAGATCAGCTTTCATTAGGTTTCAAAAGTAAATTGGGGGTGGGGGGCTTGTTTTGAGTAAAAGTTCCTTGGAGAAGATCAAGAGTTGGAGGCTTAGTGGATTCTCATTGCCTGCAGGTGGGGGTGAGAGGATTATTTTGGGGGCAGGGAGGGATCTTCCTTCCTTTTCTTCAAAGCAAGAGATGAAACTCCCACATGAAAAGTGTCCTCCCTTGTAGCAGAAGTAAAGCAATGTCCATTTCACCATGGATAAGTTGATCCTGAGAGCATTTTATACATAGAATTCTATACAAACAAACCTTGTTAAGGTAATTCTTCCTTCTTCCTGCAAGTCATGCAGGATGCAAAGAAGGGCCCATGCCTGAGAACTCTCCCTCAGAGCTTTCTGACTCCACTTTAAATGAGATTTTCTTTATGTATTTTCACAGGAGAAAGAATTTTGCAGAAGGACAAAGTGAATCATGATCTTTTGTTGAAACAGCTCCTTAGTGTCATTACACATTGCCCAGGCACACAGGGGGAGATGTTCCTGATGAGAATGCTCTCTTTACCTGATGGCAGATGAGAAAGGAGAACTTTGGTGAAAGCTGCTGACCGCCAGCCCCCTGGGAGGTCAGGAGGATGCAAGCCTCAGTCCTCGGAAATGATGATCTAATAGAGCATTGTCTGTCAATGTGAAAGATGGAAACTATAAATTCACACCAATAAGGGGTATATATAACCTATTTGCAGGGCAGAAATAGAGATGCAGATGTAGAGAGCAGACATGTGCATGACTCAGAGGTAGGGAAGGGGAGGGTGAGACCAGTTAGGAGAGTAGTATTTACACACTTCTGTGTGTAGAACAGACAGCGAGTGGGAAGCTGCTATACAGCACAGGGGGCTCGGACCGGTACTCTGTGATGACAGAGGGGTGGTGTGAGGAGATTTCCAAGAGTGAGGGGATATATGTACACATATGGCTGACTCACTTTGTTGTATAGCAGAAGCTAACAACTTTGTAAGCCAAATATACTCCAATAAAAAATGGTAGAGATCAATAGACAATAATAGTAAACAGTTAAAATCAATAGAAGTAGACTTTCAGATGGTAATGTAGACAGTTCTCAAAAAAGTGAAATTGAATACTGAAAGCAACATACAGAGTAACACATATGTGTATCATTTACACAAATATATAATACACATGTTTTCTGGTTTGTGGACTTCTGTGTGTGGCTTTGCTGCTAAGCAAGCTTGCTTGGTTTTGTGGTTAAGCAAACCTGCTGTCTTGTTTAATCATTAATTTACAGGAGTCTTTCATACTTTTTTTCTTTACTTATAATCCCCTAGTGGGATTAACTATTTAATTACCTACTTTGTCCTTTTTCTCTGTCCTTATCAATAATATCTTGAAGCCTTTCCTTAAGCATTATCTGTGCTGTGCTAAGTTTGTTCAGTCATGTCTGACTCTGCAACCCCATGGACTATAACCTCCCAGGCTCCTCAGCCCATGGGTTCTCCAGGCCAGAATACTGGAGTAGATTGCCATTTTCTCCTCCAAGGTATCTTCCCGGACCAGGAATGGAACCCACATCTCTTATATCTCCTGCATTAACAGGCAAGTTCTTTACCACTAGGGTAAACATTATCTACTTTATCCCAAAACGGCACTCTCCCATTTTCTCTTCATTTCCATTGCTGCCAAGTGCATTCATATCTTACTATGTGTGCTTGAATGATTTAATGTTATCATATGTTGGCTGGCTACCATCTCCAACCCATTTTTTACGTTATTATTATGAAATAGTAACTTTCCCTAAACACATCACTAATAATATCACTATCCTGTTCAAATCCTTCAGTTGCTCCTCACTGTCCAGTGAAACATGCAGGGAAAAAAAAGAGAACATAAAAGGAAATAGATAATAATAACAATTTTTAAAATTCCAGGATATCAGTACCTAACAAAATGACTCCAAAAGTATAATAAAGAGAAAAAGAGATTTTTTTCCTCAAAAAATAAAGCATTTTTAATCTTAAATTATGTCTTCTTTTTTTTTTACAAGAAATCTTTAAATTTAGGAGAAAACATTTATGTTTCTTATAATTAGGACAAATTGACCTATTTGACCTGATTATCCTAACATAATTATTAATAGTAAGAGTACTTCTTTTAACCTCACAAATCCTCTAGTTTGTCCTAAAATTTGTATATTCACCCTACATCAAACCTCATAATTTTGAAGCCCAAATCCTTGTAGCCTTTAATTATGTGAAGCTATTATTATATATTTAAGTCTTAAAAGTCTAACTCTAGTAAAAATTGTGGTGAAAGTTTATACAACATTAAAGACCACCCTCAAGGTATTCAGAGGGGAAAAAATAGATACATGGAAAAAGAATGACAATAAGACAGGTATCAGAATCTCATCAGTTAAATTTGAACACTGAAAAAGAGAGCAGGTGTTCACAGTGCTTATGTAAATTTGTATTGAGCTTAGAATTGTATTTCATTAATCAGGTGTGAGAGAGGATAAAAGCATTTTCGGAAGTGCAAGAAGATAAAGTTTTCTTCTATGTACTACTTTTAAAGAGTTACTTAAGGATGCTTTTCCAAAAAGGAATATGTCAAGAATTACATATGAGATCCCAGACCTATGGATCCTCAGGAGAGAGAGAGGAGTCTTCAGGTGTCACCTGGGTGACTGGAGAGAAAGGAAGCATCACAGTGTAGAACACGGGGATAAAAATCTGAGACTCAAGAGTAGATGGAGGATTCAGCAGAATAAACAGGAAGATTGATGGCTCAGGAAACCAGGGGAATATGCTGATTCTTAGCCAAGAAAAGATGGCGTGAGAAGCAGAAATACAGATGTATGGCTTGAAGTTTTAGTGATGATCTATTGCAGAAGGGCAAGGCAACCCACTCCAGTATTCTTGTATGGAGAATTCCATGGACAGAGGAACCTGGCGGGCTACAGTCCATGAGGTCGCAAAGAGTCGAACATGACTGAAGCGACTTGGCATGACTGCATGGATAGAAGAACTGAGAATAAAATCATAATTGGGAACAAGGAGGGTGAAGAGAGATGCAGCCTTGTATAAATGAGGTAAATCTCATCTACCAAAGCAGAAAATAATAGATTAGGTCAAAAGCGTAAATAAAGACATTAAAAAATCAATAAGAAGTGCAAGCAAATTATTCACAGATAAGGGAATAAAATCTAGAATAGCTAAATCAGGTTAATGGTTTACATATTATATAATATATATTACATATATATATTATATATATATATATATACACAACAGTTTATTTCTGAAGTCTTACATTTCAGCAAGACTCTGTTCATTCTAGAATTTTATGTTATACACACACACACACACACACACACACACACACACACATATTTCCTTCATTGATAAATAAGCAAGCAAAACTACAGATTATGAGGAAGACTATTAGGTACTGCCTATGCTAACTTCCCTGCTGGCTCAGCAGTAAAGAATTCACCTGCCAGTGCAGGAGATAAGGGTTTGATAACTGGGTCAGGAAGATCTTCTAGAGAAGGAAAATACAACCCACTACAGTATTCTTTTTACCTGGGAAATACTATGGACAGAAGCACCTGGAGGGCTACAGTATACGGGGTTGCAAAGAGTTAGACACGACTTAGCAACTAAACAACAACAATGCTAACTTGCAGTGTAGTGTTGCTTTCTGGTTTCTGTCATCAAAATACAATCATATTGGTCCACAAACAATACCTACCTTTATCAGAGGAAAAATTCACTTAGATTAATGTTTGTTTCAGTTCAGTTCAGTTGCTCAGTCATATCTGACTCTTTGCAATCCCATGAACCACAGCACACCAGGCCTCCCTGTCCATCATCAACTTCCAGAGTCCACCCAAACTCATGTCCATTGAGTTGGGGATGCCATTCAACCATCTCTCTCTGTCATCCCCTTCTTCTCCTGCCCTCAACCTTTCCCAGCATCATGGTCTTTTTAAATGAGTCAGCTCTTCACATCAGGTGGCCAAGTACTGGAATTTCAACTTCAACATCAGTCTTTACAATAAACACCCAGGACTGATCTCCTTTAGGATGGACTGGTTGGATCTCCTTGCAGTCCAAGGAACTCTCAAGAGTCTTCTCCAACACCACAGTTCAAAAGCATCAATTCTTTGGCACTCAGCTTTTTTAATAGTCCAATTTTCACATCCATACATGACTACTGGAAAAACCATAGCCTTGACTAGATGGACGTTCCTTGGCAAAATAATGTCTCTGCTTTTTAATATGCTGTCTAGATTGGTCATAACTTTTCTTCCAAGGAGTAAGTGTCTTTTAATTTCATGGCTACAGTCACCATCTGCAGTGATTTTGGAGCCCATAAAAATAAAGTCTGACACTGTTTCCACTGTTTCCCCATCTATTTCCCATGAAGTGATGGTACCAGATGCCGTGATCTTCGTTTTCTGAATGTTGAGCTTTAAGCCAACTTTTTCACTCTCTTCTTTCATTTTCATCAAGAGGCTTTTTAATTCCTCTTCACTTTCTGCCGTAAGGGTGGTGTCATCTGCATATCTGAGGTTATTGATATTTCTCCTGGCAATCTTGATTCCAGCTTGTGCTTCATCCAACACAGTGTTTCTCATGATAAGTTAAATAAGCAGGGTGACAATATACAGCCTTGAAATACTCCTTTCCTGTTTGGAACCAATCTGTTGTTCCACATCCAGTTCTAACTGTTGCTTCCTGATCTGCATACAGGTTTCTCAAGAGGCAGATCAGGTGGTCTGGTATTCCCATCTCTTGAGAAATTTTCCACAGTTTATTCTGATCCACACAAAGGCTTTGGCATAGTCAATAAAGCAGAAATAGATGTTTTACAGAAACTCTCTTGCTTTTTCAATGATCCATCAGATGTTGCCAATTTGATCTCTCATTCCTCTGACTTTTCTAAAACCAGCTTGAACATCTGGAAGTTCATGGTTCATGTATTGCTTAGGCCTGGCTTGGAGAATTTTAAGCATCACTTTATTAGCATGCAAGATGAGTACAATTGTGTGGTAGTTTGAGCATTCTTTGGCATTGTCTTTCTTTGAGATTGTTTACATATACATTAATTCATATGACAAATGTATGTGAGTGTCTTTCACTCTACTACATGAGAGAATGTAAAACAAACAAAAAATGCAAATCCATTTTTTCTAATTTATAATATTTTACACTAATGATATACTAATGATATGACAATTAAATAGAGTTTAGACTAAGAATGTTCTAAGTGTTCAGAAACTAAAACTGATTGAATATTTTTTAATTTTATAACATGCTACTTTAAAGAAGTGAATTGTACTAAGAAGAGAATGAAGAAGAATTGGATCTATGGAAGAGTCACTGGTAGCAGAGGAGGGAAAAAAGCAAAAATGAGAGATAAAAAGATAACAGAAACTTTGAGGAGGAATATGAAAACAATACAAAAAACTTGCACAGTTTTGATGACAAAGACACAGTTCAGCTGCTGCAGGTGCATAGGTTTGAGTAACATTCTGGACCAGGTCCTTGGGGTTTGGTGAACACTGGTTCCTGTCTACAAAGGAGGAGGTGAACAGGGCTGCTAGCCATGGAGACTGAAAGCACATGAACATTCAGAAAACATTTTGAAGGACAAAGGAACAAAGATTGTGGCTGCAGAAGGCTGACAGAGTGATGGAAGCTTGAGGGATAAAGGAGATGTAGAGCTTTTCATCCTAGTAGCATTAAAATGATGTAACCATTTAATAAATAAGTTTACTTGCATCTTTTTTTTTTTTCAATTCAGTTCACTTAGTCACATCTGACTCTTTGTGGACCAATCAACTGCAGCACACCTACCCGCCCATCACCAACTGCAGGCCTCCCTGCCCATCACCAACTCCCCGAGCTTACTCAAATTTATGAATCGGTGATGCCATCCAACCATCTCATCCCCTGTTGTCCACTTCTCCTCCCACCTTCAGTCTTTCCCAGCATCAGGGTCTTTTCCAATGGGTAAGTTCTTTGCATTATGTAGCCCAAGTATCAGAGCTTCAGCTTCAGCATCAGTCCTTCCAATGGATATTCAGGACTAATTTTCTTTAGGATTGACTGGTTTGATCTTGCAGTCCAAGGAACTCTCAAGAGTCTTCTCTAAAACCACAGTTCAAAAGCATCAATTCTTTGGCACTCAGCTTTCTTTTTTAGGTACCAGTTCAGTTCAGTTCAGTTCATTCGATCAGTCGTGTCTGACTCTTTGCGACCCCATGAATCACAGGGCTTCCCTGTCCATCACCATTTCCCAGAGTTCACTCAGATTCACGTTTATTGAGTCAGTGATGCCATCCAGCCATCTCATCCTCTGTTGTCCCCTTTTCCTCCTGCCCCCAATCCCTCCCAGCATCAGAGTCTTTTCCAATGAGTCAACTCTTTGCATGAGGTGCCCAAAGTACTGGAGTTTCAGCTTTAGCATCATTCCTTCCAAAGAAATCCCAGGGCTGATCTCCTTCAGGATGGACTGGTTGGATCTCCTTGCAGTCCAAGGGACTCTCAAGAGTCTTCTCCAACACCACTGTTCAAATGCATCAATTCTTCGGTGCTCAGTTTTCTTCACAGTCCAACTCTCGCATCCATACATGACCACTGGAAAACCATATGACGTTTGTATTTCTTTTTGTGACTTACTAATTTAGTATAATAATCTCTTGATCTATCCATTCTTCTGCAAATGGCATTATTTTGTTCTTTTATGGCTAACATTCCACTGTATATATGTACTACATCTTTATCCATTCATCTATAATGGGAAAGAATCTGCAAAAGAATAAATAGACACATAGGTGGATAGATACATGGGTGTTCAGTTACTTCAGTCACGTCAGAGTCTTTGCGACCCACTGGAGTGTAGCTTACCAGGCTCTTCTGTCCATGGGATTCACCAGGCAAGACTACTGGAGTGAGTTGCCATGCCCTTCTCCAGGGAGACAGATGACAGAGATAAGCTGAATCACTGTGCGGTACACCTGAAACCAACACAAATCAAGTATACCCCAAGTTAAAAAATGATGTTACTATAACAGAAATAGCAAAACAAGAAGAGGAAATTCATTTAAAAGAACATACTAGAAACAAACAAAAGAGAGATAGAAAGTAGAGTAAATGTTAAATCACATCATTATGAAATAATTTTAGACTTAAGAAATTGCTCAACTAATGCACGAGCTCCAAATAACTTAAGGAAGTGAATTATACTAGATAGCTTTCTTAGAACTCTACTAATTTTGTTTTTCTTTAAGACAAAATCATTTTTAATATATTCTATTAACGTGAGACATTAAATGAGAATATATTCACATTTGAGAATATTTACCCCATAATTCTCTGTGAAGTACTTTCTAGGCAATAAATTTGGTAATTTTAATTATTATTACATTTCCAACTGATGAAACTTTCTTCACTTTGATGTTTTTCTGGGAAAAGTTTTCCTTCTTCTCTGATGACATCTGAATCATTGAAAGATTGCATCTTGACTGTAAAATTAACAGAATGTTGGTAGGCATCTAAATCTTTTCAGATGTTATATATAATTCATGTTTATTTCCCTTCTCTGTTGTGGAAATGAGCCTGGTTATTTACAGTTTATTCAAGGGAAAAGTATGAAAAATGTGTTCTTGCTAAAATTTTGTCGCTAAGAAAAGCAAGTTATTGTAATCTTGTCTCTTTCCGCACCCCACTGTGGTAACTCACTTGAGCATATGACAAAACCGACTACCACTGCAGTACTTTTTAAATTTCAAAAGGCTTGATATAACCTTTTTGTTTCTCTTTAATAAGTTGTGAAATTTCTTCAAAATGCAGAACATACACACACAATATGTCAAAGACAGTGTTAGAAAAATCCAAGAAAAGTACCAAATATTATTTCTAGATAAATATATGCATGTCTAATAAATATTATATCAAATTTTGAGGGCAGAGCAAAAGCTTCAGTAGAAGTAAAATCCTACATATACAATGAAGTAAGCAAAATTTTGATTATCACTTATAAAATCTTACCTGTCAAGCAAGGTAAATGTGAAAAAGATAGATATGAGTAAAATGATATTCATCATTTAAAAATATTTTTTTGTCTGTGTAACACTCAGGATCTTTAGTTGCAGCATATGGGATCTAGTTTCATGACCAGGGATTGAGCCCAGGCACCCTTCATTGAAAGTGCAGAGTCTTATCCAATGAACCACCATGGAAGTCCTCACAATGCTCATTTTTGTCATATATATATATATATAAACATTACTTTTATTGAACAAAATGGATATTGAGCAGGCAGCAAGGTAATTTTAGTGAGAAATTATTGAAATGTAAGAGTTAATGTGAAATTAATGCTTTTGTTAATATGCTAGTACAAAAATCCAATTTGAAGGGAAATAACTGAACTGACCTTTTATTTACCTTGAGTGAGAGAATAGAAAAGCATTGCAATTCAACATAAATGTCAAATGTTCCAACATAAAAAGAGGAGACTTTTTATTAAATAATTCAGTTCTCAACTTCTGGGCTCATTTGTTTTCTTCTCTTTGACACATATAAGAAAATATATGGGACTTGGTGGTTGTATAATCTTTATATAATAAATATTATTTTACTGAATTGTCAATAAAATAGGCTTTTGTAAAATCACCTGTCCACTCATTTTTTTAAATGATTTTTTTGTTCTCATACTAAACTATTATCAATTGTGTATGAGTGAACTTTCTGAAACATTGTATTACAGAAATATTCATGCACACACACACACTCACACACACACACACAAGATGAGAAAAGCCAGTGTTCCCCCCTTGTTACTATCTCTGATCCACAGTAATTGCTACAATCAAACCAATAATGTGTTGATCCATTATTATTTGAGAATTTTAAAGCAAATTCAAGAAAACAACTTACTCTACACTTAAATAGCCCAATGTATATTAATATTTCTCATAAGATGTTATTATTTTTTAATATAGCCAGAATAGTATTCTTACCCATTGGAAAATATAGTAAAACTATATCCAGTCCATGTTCAAATTTTCCCATATATCAGAAAAATAATTTTTGCACCTGTTTTCTTTGAATTATTGCACATTTTCTGATATCTATCCTTGTAATATAGCTAATATAAATTTTACATATGAATACAAATCAACATAAATCTCTGTATTTCTATGGCATGTATTTGTACAGTTAATTAAACTACATTTTTAAGTATTACATGCACAGGAGTTTAAAATTTTATTATATGAAACATATGTGTGACTTTATTAGTTTGTGTGTATATGTATAAGTTTTACTTTGATCATAACTATTAGGCTAGATTTTATGTTGTAACCCAAGAGTGATAGTTCAAATTTCAGTTTGTAAAATTAACTCATTAAAACATTCATAATTATTTACTGAACACACACATACCAAGAACCTCTTACTATGCCACAATTTGTTTACAAGACAAAAATCAAAAAGAGAAAACTTATAATTTCCTTGGTGTTTTTCATGGTAAGACAATGAAATATTGTATGAGAGGGAAAGATGAATTTGATAACATGTAGAGAAAACTCATGAGCTGAAAATCAGTGGCTGAAATGGCTTTTCCGAAGTAGGTGGTAATTTTACTTGGTTTTCGTGGCAGCAACTTTCACAAACTAACATGGAAGTAAGTCAACAGAAGATCTGTTTGTTTTTGCTCAGTCATTCAGTTGTGTCTTCTTCTTGGCAACCACATGAACTGTTGCCTGCCAGGCCCCTCTGTCCTTGGGATTCTCCAGGCAAGAATACTTCAGTGGATTGTGATTTTCTTCTTTAAGTGATCTTCCCAACCCAAAGATTGAACCTGTGTCTCCTTCATTGGCAAGGGGATTCTTTACTGCTGAGCCACCAGGAAGCCTAAAATCTGTTGTAGTTCAGCTCAGTTCAGTTGCTCAGTCGTGTCCAACTATTCAGAAAGCCATGAATCGCAGCATGCCAGGCCTCCCTGTCCATCACCAACTCCCGGAGTTCACTCAGAATCACGTCCATCGAATCAGTGATGCCATCCAGCCATCTCATCCTCTGTCGTCCCCTTCTCCTCCTGCCCCCAATCCTTCTCAGTATCAGAGTCTTTTCCAATGAGTCAACTCTTTGCATGAGGTGGCCAAAGTATTGGAGTTTTGCTTTAGCATCATTCCTTCCAAAAAATCCCAGGGCTGATCTCCTTCAGAATGGACTGGTTGGATCTCCTTGCAGTCCAAGGGACTCTCAAGAGTCTTCTCCAACACCACAGTTCAAATGCATCAATTCTTCAGCGCTCAGCCTTCTTCACAGTCCAACTCTCACATCCACACACAACCACTGGGAAAACCATAGCCTTGACTAGACGGACCTCAGTTGGCAGAGTAATGTCTCTGCTTTTGAATATGCTATCTAGGTTGGTCATAACGTTCCTTCCAAGGATTAAGTGTCTTTTAATTTCATGGCTGCAATCACCATCTGCACTGATTCTGGAGCCCCCAAAAATAAAGTCTGACACTGTTTCCACTGTTTCCTCATCTATTTCCCATGAAGTGATGGGACTAGGGGAGATTAAATGAAAAAAGGCTAGTAAATATTAAGCATTTATATGGATAACTGAGTTAAAGTGAGAAAATAGTATTTATAGAAGCACTTTAATTCAAAATTAAGGTATACAAATTATGCTATAGAAAAAGGGAAAATCCACTTTTGTTATTTTAGACAGAACATGATTGGATGTGGGACATTTGATGATTCTTGATTATGTTCATAATCTCTTTAGCTGACACTCATGGTTTTGATAAAATGGCCGATATAAATCCACAGCATGTTATCTATAATATTTTACTGTGAAAATATCAGTTAAAGGAGGAGTCCTTTTGAGCACCCACATGGCTTAGAAATTTTGCCCAAGTCTGTGCGCTCTGGGAGGGCTTCTTTCTTATCTCCACTTAAGGGCTCCTTGTGGCCAGACTTCCAGTCTTGTTTCTCTCAAGCTTCTCACCATCTTGCAACCTGACTTCTCACTGATCATTAAAAATCTGTGAATATACTCCCTGTACGTGTAACTTTCCAAGCAAAACAAAAACCTTGATGGGTTATTGGAAATTCTATCTGCCAAGATTTTTCTTGCTACTGTTGTTCAGGGCTTCTCCTGGGTGGTAATGTTACCTTGCAGTTGTCCAGTTCTGACAAATAGCAAGTTCTATTGCATAACTGTATGTAATCCAGGCTTGAATCTTTTCTTTTGGACAACCATCATATAAAACACTGCTGGAGGCTATAAGCAGAATAGGTCTATTGCAAATATGAGCAGGCAACGAATCTTTCTTGTGCTATTACATTGCTATCAGAACCTGCTGTCTACCTCTTTTGAAATATACCACATTCACTTCATGATGGAATTCTGCTGCATGTACAAAGCTGTAGGACTTGAAAGATAAGATAATACCCACATTCTTTGGGGCTGGTCAGTTCAGTCATTGCTTAGAGTCCTACTGCTAGGTCTTTCTTGTTGGACTCAGCAAGGAGCTGTTTCTTAAAACTTGAATAATTATCACTAAAGAGAGCATTGCTTTTAATGAAATAAGGCATGGTGTTTCTTCTGCTGAACATATCACAGGTGCTATTAAGCTTACAAACCTATTGCAGATAGTTTGAATTCTATTGTCTGCTGAGAACTGGAAACTGAAGTTCAACTGGCAGTTCAACCTCCCCTTGCAATAGGAAAAAGGCAGCATTCTTTTGTCCCAGAACCACTTGAAGCGGGAAGCCTCACCAACTCTTCAGTAGATAAAGAAGAGCAACATAAACAATATGGTAAATGTCTCTTCAAAAATCTCTAGGAGGGGGACAGAAAATGACATGCTATTTCCTATTGGTAGTGAGCAGAAGAGATGGAACCGCATCGTTCACTTCTGAGAGAAAAGCCAGAGTCTGACTTAGAACCTCCAGAAAATTCACTGAGATGCCAAGTCCCTCAATGTGTCTGAGTTTAATTTCCTACTTTTCAGCATTGCTATTTCTTACCAAAATAGATGGATAGCCTACTACTTCCTGCATCGCTGAAGCTTCTGAACAAACTGTCATCAGCCCTGTGAAACATAAGGGAGATTGTGGGGTAGTCAAGGTTTTTAGAAATAAGGTACAGTAGTAAGAAAGTATTACTGTAGTGAAGTTTTATATCTATAACCTACTAAAGTAACCATGATGACCTTGTCACGTTCACAGTGCTCCATTGGCTTCTGCCATTTCTGAATGTCATCTCTGGTGCATTAACATGGTAATAGCCCCTCAGTGGATCAAACCTCCTATACCCTCATCTTTCCAGTGTGACTCTGGGCTTGCTCATGAGACACCTCCCTCCCCCTTTCTGGCCATTGGTATAGCAGCATATATGAAAAGCATTGCCTTGAAAACTCCTTCAGCTTTAAGTCTTCCCTTCTTATTATAGCAACTTTTCTGGGACCATGTTAAAAATCAGATTAGGCTCTTATGAGATGAGATCATCTGGAAAAACATGCCAGTGTTTTCAACCAATCCATGATTCCAGTGGAAGCCCAAATGCCTGAAGAGCCCAGCCTACACCATGGGAAATAGAGGCAGCAACTCAGTCCAGCACAGTCCAAAGTGTAAGCCTTCAGAGCTAGAATAAAGTGAATGATTGTTTAAGTTTCCTAAATTTGAGGGGGTAGTTTATTATGGATAAATAGGTAATCAGTAGAGAAATTGGTGGCTGGACTTGGGGCTATTACAAAAATATAATGCTTATGGTAGAGTCTATGGAACTGGCTGGGCTGCGGAAGCTGGCTGGGCAAAAGGAAATAGTAGGCAAAGGTGACAAATAAAGAAACACAATGAGGTAACAGCTAATGGAGGCTGAAAGATGATGAGTCTGGTCATTCAAAAACAATTGTCAGCCCACATAAGCACAGGCAACTGACTTTCAACAAAGGAGCAAAGGCAATACAATGGAGAATGAAGCAAAGAAAGTGTTTTCAATAAATGATGTTGAAGCAACTGGACATCCACATACAAAAAAGAAAGAAAGAAAGAAAGAAAAAAATTAGATGAACTCCTATACTCTTCACCAAATTTAACTTAAAATAGATCAAGACCTAAGTGAAAATGCAAAACTGTAAAAGTTCTAAAAGATAATAATATAGGAAAAAACTTTGGTGATTTGGGTATTATGGTGCCCTTTAGTTTTAAAACCAAAGGCACCATTCATGAAAGAAAAACTGGACAACTTAGATTTCATTAAAAACTTCTTATCTGTGAAAGATAATGTCAAGAGAAGGAGAAGACAAGTCACAGACTGGTAGAAAATAGCTGCAAAAGTCACATCTAGTGAAGGACTGGTATCCTAAATATACAAAGAACTCTTGTAATTCAATGATAAGAAAACAACCAGTTTAAATCTGGTCCTGAGACTTCCTTGGTGGTCCAGTGGTTAAGAATAGCCTGCCAATGCAGGGGGTGCACAAGTTTGACCCATGGTCTGGGAAGATTCCCTGCCTTGGAGCACCTGAGTCCATGAGCCACAGCTGCTGAAGCCTGCACGCTCTAGATTCTGTGTTCCACAACACAAGAAACCACTGCCAGTAGATGCCCACACAACACGACACAGAGCAGCCTTGACTTGCCACCAACTAGAGAAAGCCCAAACACAGCAACAAGGCTCAGCACAACAAATGAACAAAACTTTGTTCAAAGGCCTCTCACTAAAGAAGATACACAGAGAGCAAACAAGCATATAAAAAAATCCACATCATAAGTCAGAGATTAGGAAAATGCAAAATAAGCCAACACTCAGATACCACCGCACACCTAATAGAATCACCACAATCTGGAACAATGGAAAATATCAAATGTGGGCAAGGATGCAGAGCAACAGGAACTTTCCTTCACAGTGGTGAGGAAGTAAATGGTACAGCCAGTTTGGTGGTTTCTTATAAAATTAAATGCTTTCATTATATGGTCCAGAAATTATGATTGGAACTTACCCAAAGGAATCTGAATTTTATATCCACACAAAGACAAATGAACAAGGATGTTTATAGCAGCTTTATTAATAATTGCCAAAACTTAGAAGACATCACTTAGTAGGTGAAAGGATAAATTCACCTAAATTGCTGATTAGCTAAGGTAGCAAATTCTCTAAGCCAGCTTTAACAGTACATGAACTGTGAACTTCCAGATGTTCAAGCTGGTTTTAGAAAAGGCAGAGGAACCAGATATCAAATTGCCAACATATGCTGGGTCATCAAAAGAAAAATGAGTTCCAGAAAAACATCTACACAACACAGAGTAGCCCTGACTTGCCACCAACTAGAGAAAGCCCAAATTAGCACCTAAATTGTGCTACCTTCAGCTTTGTAAAGAAAAGAGCTCTCAAGTCATGAGAAGACACATCAGTTCAGTTCAGTTCAGTTGCTCAGTCCTGTCCGACTCTTTGCAGCCCCATGAGCTGCAGCATGCCAGGCCTCCCTGTCCAACACCAATACCCAGAGCCTACCCAAACTCATGTCCATTAAGTCAGTGATGCCATCCAACTGTCCCATCCCCTGTTGTCCTGTTTTCCTCCTGCCCTCAATCTTTCCCAGCATCAGGGTCTTTTCAAATGAGTTATCTCTTCACATCAGGTGACAAAAGAATTGGAGTTTCAGCTTCAACATCAGACTTTCCAATGAACACCCAAGACTGATCTTTAGGATGGACTGGTTAGATCTCCTTGCAGTCCAATGGATTCTCAAGAGTCTTCTCCAACACCACAATTCAAAAGCATCAATTCTTCAGTGCAGAGCCCTTTTATAGTCCAACTCTCACATTCATACATGACTAGTGGAAAAACCATAGCCTTGAATAGATGGACTTTTCTTGGCAAAGTAATGTCTCTGCTTTTTAATATGCTGTCTAGGTTGGGTAAAACTTTCCCTCCAAGGAGTAAGTGTCTTTTAATTTTGTGGCTGCAATCACCATTTGCAGTGATTTCAGAGCCCAGAAAAATAGTCTCTCACTGTTTCCCCCCCTGTTTTCCCATCTATTTGCCATGAAGTGATGGGACCAGATGTCATGATCTTAGTTTTCTGAATGTTGAGCTTTAAGCCAATCTTTCACTCTCCTCTTTGATTTTCTTAGTTCTAGCTCTTTAATTCTTCTTCACTTTCTGCCATAAGGGTGGTGTCATCTGCATATCTGAGATTATTGATATTTCTCCCAGCAATATTGATTCCAGCTTGTGCTTCTTCCAGCCCAGCATTTCTCATGATGTACTCTGCATATGAGTTAAATAAGCAGGATGACAATACACAGCCTTGACGTACTCCTTTTCCTATTTGGAACCAGTCTGTTGTTCCATGTCCAGTTCTAACTATTGCTTCCTGACCTGCATACAGATTTCTCAAGAAGCAGGTCAGGTGGTCTGGTATTCCCATCTCTTTCAGAATTTTCCACAGTTTATTGTGATCCACACAGTCAAAGGCTTTGGCATAGTCAATAAAGCAGAAACAGATATTTTTCTGGAACTCATTTTGCCTTTTGATGATCCAGCATATGTTGGCAATTTGATATCTGGTTCTTCTTCCTTTTCTAAAACCAGCTTGAACATCTGGAAGTTCACAGTTCACGCACTGTTAAAACTGGATTAGAGAATTTTCAGCATTACTTTACTAGCCTGTGAGATTGGTACAACTGTGTGGTAGTATGAGCATTCCTTGGCATTGCCTTTCTTTGAGATTGAAATGAAAACTGACCTTTTCCCGTCCTGTGGCCACTGCTGAGTTTACCAAATTTGCTGGCATACTGAGTGCAGCACTTTCACAGCATCATCTTTCAGGACTTGAAATAGCTCACCTGGAATTCCATCACCTCCACTAGCTTTGTTCATAGTGATGCTTCCTAAGGCCCACTTGACTTCACATTCCAGAATGTCTGGCTCCAGGTCAGTGATCACACCATCATGATTATCTGGGTCATGAAGATCTATTTTGTACAGTTCTTCTGTGTATTCTTGCCACCTCTTCTTAATATCTTCTGCTTCTGTTAGGACCATACAATTTCTGTCCTTTATTGAGCCCATCTTTGCAAGACTGTGAAGAAAGCTGAGCACCGAAGAACTGATGCTTTTGAACTGTGGTGTTGGAGAAGACTCTTGAGTGTCCCTTGGACTGCAAGGAGATCCAACCTGTCCATTCTGAAGGAGATCAGCCCTGGGATTTCTTTGGAAAGAATGATGCTAAAGCTGAAACTCCAGTACTTTGGCCACCTCATGCGAAGAGTTGACTCATTGGAAAAGACTGGGAGGGAAAAGACTCTGATGCTGGGAGGGATTGGGGGCAGGAGGAGAAGGGGATGACAGAGGATGAGATGGCTGGATGACATCACTGACTCGATGGACTTGAGTCTGAGTGAACTCTGGGAGTTGGTGATGGACAGGGAGGCCTGGCGTGCTTCGATTCATGGGGTTGCAAAGAGTTGGACACGGCTGAGCAACTGAACTGAACTGAACTTGCATGAAATGTTCCCCTCGTATCTCTAATTTTCTTGAAGAGATCTCTAGTCTTTCCCATTCTACTGTTTTCCTCTATTTCTTTGCATTGGTCACTGAGAAAGGCTTTCTTATCTCTCCTTGCTCTTTGAAACTCTGCTTTCAAATGAGTATACCTTTCCTTTTCTCCTTTGGTTTTCACTTCTGTTCTTTTCACAGCTATTTGTAAGTCCTCCTCAGACACCCATTTTGGTTTTTGCATTTCTTTTTCCTGGGGATGGTCTTGATCCCTGTCTCCTGTACAGTGTTCTGAACTTCTGTCCATAGTTCATCAGGCACTCCATCTATCAGATCTAGGCCCTTAAATCTATTTCTCACTCCCACTGTATAATCATAAGGGATTTGATTTAGGTCATACCTGAATGGTTTAGTGATTTTCCCCACTTTCTTCAATTTAAGTCTGAATTTGGCAATAAATTGTTCATGATCTGAACTACAGTCAGCTCCCGGTCTTGTTTGTGCTGACTGTATAGAGCTTCTCCATTTCTGGCTGTAAAGAATATGATCAGTCTGATTTTGGTGTTGGCCATCTGATGAAAAGACATGAAGGAGTCTTAAATACTTATTACTAAGTGAAAAACACCAACCTGCAAACCCTACAGACTATATGAATCCAACTATATGACATCCTGGAAAGGCAAAACTATGAATACAGTAAAAAGATCAGTAGCTGGCTAAGGCTGAATGCTGACTGAGTCTGAACTACAATGACTGTTGCTGTAATGACGATGCATGTTTTATACCTTCTCCCAAATCCGTAGGATGTGCAACACCAAGAGTGAGCCATATGGCAACCTATGCACTCTGGGTGATTATGCCGCGTAAGTGTGAGTGGATCAATTGTTAACCAGTCCATAACTGATGTGGTTTGTTAATACTGGGGAGAGGGTTTAGTCCACTTGGGAGGGGCCGGGGGGTATATGGCAAATTGCTGTACCTTTGTCTCAACTTTGCTTTGAACCTAAAATAGCTCTAAAAAGAATTTTTAAAATCATTGTCAAAAGTTGCCTGTGATAACAAGGGTGATATGAAACACACCTAATGAATATGTGGACCTCAGTTTCTAGTGAGAACTTCTCTGAATTGCTTGGAGTCACAAAATAAAGTTTAGGGAACCCAAAGTCTCCACCTTCCTCCTGAGACACATACTACCATTAGTTACCAATTTTAGCAAGGTTGAACTATTTTGAATTATATTTCTGAGGTTGAGAAGTGATTCTTCTGTTATCTGGAGAATTTTTCTCAGAGAGTTGCTTAATTTTGCAAGTTAAATATTTTTGGTCTTGCTATTTTGCAATTCATGGATTCAGTGGCCTCCCCTCAGGACTGCTGCCATTTTGGTAATTGGTCAACAGGCACACGCACTTCATCCTCTTATTCTCCCAGATGGTTCCTTTCTAGATCATGTCAAGTTGTTAAAATAATTTCAGAGATGCAGAAAATCCTTCAGAGAGATTTTCTGATAAAGTTCCAACCTTGAAATACTGCTTCTTAAATCCCATTATTAGTTTTAATGTTTTTCCTAACCATTTAAAATCTAAAATTCACTCTCCTTGTTTGTTCGTGATAAGTTCTAAGGCATACATATGTGTGTATAATTGTCAAAGCTCTGTGAACACAGTAAATATTTATTTTATGTAAATTTTATATGAAAACTCAGTAAACATTAAAACTATGCAATGGTATGTATATGGAAGTACTCAGAGGAAATCTACTGACATCTTAGATTTGAAATGTTAACAGAAAATAAGATGGAGTAGTGGGTAGATAAAAGGATGGATACAGGATAGATATGCGAGAAGTAAACCTGGTAAAATGTGATTCTAGATCCCATTTGTGGGTAAAGCAAGGCTTCACTGTAACAATTTCCCCAACTTTTCTCCATGTTTGAACATTTTTACAGTAAAATGTTAGGAGAGAAGTTTCAAGACTGGTGTATTATTCTCCAGAATATATGGAAATTAGTATTCTCTTCCAGAAATTTTCTTAAGTCTCTTTTCTTACTGAAAACTCTGAATAGCATTTTGAGACTTCATCAGCATTCAAAAACGAAGATCATGGAATCCAGTCCCATTACTTCATGGCAAATGGATGGGGAAATAATGGAAACAGTGACAGATTTTATTTTCTTGGACTCCAAAATCACAGTGGATAGTGACTGTAGCCACAAAATTAAAAGATGCTTGCTCCTTGGAAAGAAAGCTGTGACAAACCTAGACAGCATATTGAAAAGCAGAGACATCACTTTGCTGACAAAGATCCACATAGTCAAAGCTATTGTTTTTCCAGTAGTCATGAATGGATGTGAGAGTTGGACCATAAAGAAGGCTGAGCCCTGAAGAATTGATACTTTCAAAGTATTGTGCTGGAGAAGGCTCTTAAGAGTCTATTCGACAGCAAGGAGATCAAACCAGTTAATTCTAAAGGAAATCAACCCTGATTATTCATTGGAAGGACTGATGATGAAGCTGAAGCTCCAATACTTTGGCCACCTGATGCAAAGAGCCAACTCACTGGAAAAGACCCTGATGCTGGGAAAGATTGAAGGCAGGAGGAGATGGGATGACAGAGGATGAGATGGCTGGATGGCATCACTGACTATATGGACGTGAGTCTGAATGAACTCTGGGAGTTGGTGATGGACAGGGGGAGGCCTGGCGTGCTGTGATTCATGGGGTCACAAAGAGTCGGACACAACTGAGCGACTGAACTGGAACTGAACTGAAGGGAGTTGGTGATGGACAGGGAGGCCTGGCATGCTGAGATTCATGAAGTCACAAAGAGTTGGACACGACTGAGTGACTGAACTGAACTGAAAGCAAACTTATTCACAGATATATAGAGTTAGAAAAGCAAACTTAGTTACAGACTACAGATTAGTAACACTTAAAGTAAAACACAGACGTTATCAGACCTGTTCACTGTTCTCTTTATCTTCTTTGTTCTCAGGGAAGAAAAAAAAAGTCTTATTCCTTTTTTCCCCTTTTCACTGCAGCACTTTCACTGGTTGTATTTATTTTTATTTTTTTGGATTACTGTTTGAGCTGTGATTGTCTCAATAAAAGATTCTGATTCATTGTCATGTTCTCTGAAAATTCAGTTGGAATTTTATCATCAGAAGATTTACAATTACATGAGTCATCTTTGTTCTTCTGTGGCAGGTGGGACTCCAGTGATTCTTTTCTCTCAGGGACTGGCAGCCTCAGAAAACAGAAAGGGATGGGACCAGTCATCTGTTCAGAGTCAGACAACCTTAGATAGAGGCAGATAGTGATGGCTGCTAACACAAAGCCCTGGAACCTGCTGTCTGCATAGATGGGGGATGTTGACTTCAAAAATTCACGGCCTAAAAGTTAAGAGTTATGTTTTATTTGGTGAGTATTTTTGGACGTCAAGCCCAGGAGACAGCATCTCAAGTGACCCTGAAAGAGCTCCTCCAAGGAGGTAAGGGGAAGGAGCCAGGTTATATAGAAGTTTGCAACAGAGGGCAGGTAATCTGAATGTCAAAGATATTTTTGTGAACAAAAGAAAACTAGATATCTCAAATTAATGAATTCAGTGCTTTTCTGTGTATGGGGAGATGCAAGAGTCTGGGCTTACTGAAATCATTCTTTTCATATGTGTCTCAGCTCTCTGGGCCCAGTGCACAGTGATTTTCACAACCTGAGCTCCCCTGGGCTTGCTGGAGGGAGTGGCTGCAGTCGAGTGACTGTCAGATTCCAGGTGTTCTTCTCCCTCCTGAGTCCATTCAGGGCTCACCAGCTCACATCGCAGGCCCAGCATTGCTGATGACTGTGACATTCTTGCTTATGATATGGCAGAAAATAGTTATTTCTCAGGAAATAGACCTCAACATCTCCCTTCCTGGTCAAACAGCAGAAGAAAGCCCTTATTTCAACCTACTTGTTTACCCAGTAAGAATGTGTGTGTGCTAAGTCGCTTCAGTAGTGTCTGACTCTTTGAGACCCCATGGACTGTAGCTCACCAGGCTCCTCTGTCCATGGGATTCTCCAGGCAAGAATACTGGAGTGGGTTGTCATTTCCTTCTCCAGGGGATCCTCCCAGCCCAAGGATCAAACCCACGTCTCCTGCATTGGCAGGCAGGTTCTTTACCTCTAGTGACACCTACCTAGGCTTTATTACAGTGCTCACAAATTACATGGTTAATTATGACAGGACAGAACTATATGCAGTTCTTCAGTTTCCTGTGCAACGATTGCTATATGGATCACATCAGGTATTTTGAGGTCCCTTTGTTAGTTCCTTTGTTCACTTGCTTAATTTCACACTCATTAAAAATAATAAAATTTCGATACAAAGGGGAGAATCTTTATTTTGCTATAAAATTATAGCTGAAAGTTTTAAACTGTATAACTGAAAGTTTGAAAAGAAAAAGTTTACAAACAAAAAGGTCATCCAACAAAGCCAGTGCTTACGCATCTACAGTAATAATACACATTTTCAACCTGGGTGACAGACACATATAAGACAAAGTAAGGCAGATTTTTGGCCATTTATAAAATGGAAAATTTCCGTGTTTTAATCCATATCAAGGCATTCCTTCACAAAATGTGTAATAATTGCTGCAATTGCTGCCACCTGGATTCTGGTTAATCTTAGTATCATTGCATAGTCTGGGATCAATCTTGGTTATAGTCAAGGACTGTGTAACAAAACCTAACTTGGTAGTTTATGGTTAAGGAAGGAACCTGAGATCTTTTGAATTTAATCTGCACAGACTGCTATTGTTGAAAAAAAAAAAAAAAGGTGCACAATGTGGGAGTTTCAGGTTAAGTTTAATTTGGGGCAAAATGAGGCCTGCAGCCCAGGAGACAGCATTTCAGATGGCTCTGAGAAACTGCTCCTAGGAGCTGAGGGGAGGAGCCAGGTTATATAGAAGTTTTGCAATGAATGGCAGGTCATCTGAATGTCAAAAGAGTACTATTAATTAAAGAAACCAGATATGTCAGGTTAAGGAGTTTAGCACTTTTCTATATATGGGAAGGTGCAAGAGTCTGGGCTTACTGAAATCATTCCTTTGATCTGCACCTCCAGCTATCTTGGGCCAGTATCCTGAGTTTTCACACCTGAGTTTCCTGAGGGCTCACTGTGGGGAGTGGCTACAGGCTGATGGCTGCTAGATGCCAGGTATTTTTCCTGCCTGAGTTCCCTCACGGATCACAAGCTCACCATCCGTGCTGGCTGCAGTCACTGATGACTGTGGGATCCTTGTTTACTGCTCTGTCAGGCAATATTCCGTTTCTCACTGTCCATACTCTAATCTCTATTAAAGTTAGATGCCAAGTCAAGCTCTCTCTCTTTTGCTTTAAATCCTGTGAATTTTCAGTATCCCTGAAGATACTGGTTCAAAGATGGAAATGGTGGCATATGATTTTCAAAGGTGATGAACTATTGCTCAGTCTAAAGATGATCACAAACATTTGTTGAACGCTCGTGCATGGAACTCATTTAAGTGCTTTGTGTGCCTTAATCCAAGTGTACTATCATCATTACTCTTCTGCAGATAAGAGATTTGGGGCTAATGATATTAAAAACATTTCCAAGTGTAAAATGTCACTAAGAATTGAAATTGGGATTTAAATTCAACCAGTATGGTTCCAAACTTATGTTTGTAATCATACTGAAGCATAAATTAGAGGTTCAGGAGTCTGGTTTGAATGATTAATGAGTTAACCTACTCTTTATTCTTTGTGTTTAAATCTCCCCATATAAGTTCTAGCAAAAGCCCAGTATCTCAGTGCCATTCAAATTGTCCCATCTGTTTTCAAACTGCACAACCCAGTATTATGAGGAATATAACATTTACCTAAACAAATTATTGATTGTAATAATAATATTTGTTGCTCATTCTGGGCCTTATATACATATTTTACGTTTGCATTCATGATCTCATGATTCTAATAGCAATCTTAATATCTGCTGCTGCTGCTGCTGCTGCTAAGTTGCTTCAGTCATGTCCGACTGTGCAACCCCATAGACAGCAGCCCACCAGGCACCCCCATTCCTGGGATTCTCCAGGCAAGAACACTGGAGTGGGTTGCCATTTCCTTCTTCAATGCATGAAAGTAAAAAGTGAAAGTGAAGTCACTCAGTTGTGTCCGACTCCTAGTGACCCCATGGACTGCAGCCTATCAGGCTCCTCCATCCACGAGACTGTCCAGGCCAGAGTACTGGGGTGGGCTGCCATTGCCTTCTCCAATGTTAAGAGCTACTTACTATTATTACATATTTACAGATGAGGTAACTGGAGCTTATGACAGTTTACTTAGATGATGTAAAGAAACTACAAATGTGCCTGTAACATCCACAGAGCTGTTTGCCAATTGCAGGTGCCCAGTGATCAGGAAAAGGAAGTGAGGTCATGTAGACTATAACTGGTTTAGTCAGTACAATGTAAATCAAGTCCTGTCTGTACATGATGTCATAATTGCATATGGGGACACTTTTCATTATCTTCTACTTGAACCTGGATCGTTTGGCCCGTTCTGTATGCTCTGCTTCTTCTCTGGATCTCAGATGACTCTCTTCTGACCCATTATAGTCCCAGGGAGCATTCACTCACATTTTCTTCTGATGAAATAGAAAATGAAGATTTGTTCTTTCCGAATAAGAGATTAAATATACGAGTCAAGATATGAAAATAGGAAAAAGTGTGATGGGTTTGCTATGGGTTTCCCAACTTTATTTCCCACTCAAATTATGATTTTTTCACCATGTTTTAATATTGTAGAGGATGTAAAAACAACAACAGTGAAGTCTTTCCTGTATCCTCTCAGGTTCCGTAACTGAAGTCCGCAAATCAAATTGACAAAAGGTGAACAGGAGAAAGTTTCATTTTGCATGCATACAGGGAGCCTCACAGAAAAGAAGTGGAAACCTCAAAGAAGTGGTTAGATCTAGAGGCTTATAAGTCATTTTAACCATGGGCAATAAATTGTGCAGTAATTAGACAAAGGAAGGGAAAGTTGTGTTTCTACGGCAATAAATTGGGATAGGTAAAATATATGGGGGAAACTAATGGAAGATTAGGGTTATTTAGTAAGGTTTATTATGCAGCTCAATTTGATGCTTTCATCATTTAAAAGAGTTGAATGTGTTTTCAGTGACTGAGTCATACTCCCCTTCCTGGTTCTGGAAGAAGTCACACCTTTACAAAGGGAAATTTGTGTCCTGCTTTTCAACTGAAAGGGGAAGGGCAGAAAGTTAATTGCTTTCCACTCAAAACAAACCAAGGACGAACAGAGAGGGATAAATTGGAAGACTGGAACTGACATACACACTACTATATATAAAACAGATTAACAAGGACCTACTGTATAGCACAGGGAAGTCTGCTTAATACTCTGTAATGACCTATATGGGAAAATAATCTAAAAGAGTGGACATATGGAAAAAAAAAAAAAGTGGACGTATGTATATGTTTAACTGATTCACTTTTTTGTACACCTGAAACTAACATAACATTGTAAATCAACTATACCTTAGTAAATATTTTAAAAATTGTTTTGTTAAAGTAGAATATTTTGGTACAGCAAATTCTGATTTCCTTCAACATCTAATTAATATTATGACGTTTTTGACCTAAAACATGACTTTTTAATTTCAGGCATATAGAATTAAAATTATCATAAAATTAGCATTAACAACCCAAGTATTTTTAAGAAAAGATATTTAAATTGATTTCCAATTTAAATGTTAAAATCATGCATTTGAAAGACTTTAGCATACCTTTGAATTATAGATGCTGTTCTTAGAGTGCATTTTCTTTTTATAATTGATACTTTCCTCATTTAGTAGATTATGTAGTCACATAATGAATTTGAAAACTCATTAACAAATTAGAAATAAAACCAGTTCATCTCTTTGAATTATAGTTTTTATGCCAAGCCTAACTATATATCTGCTGCTAAGTCACTTCAGTTGTGTCCAACTCTGTGCAACCCCATAGATGGCAGCCCACCAGGCTCCCCTATCCCTGGAATTCTCCAGGCAAGAACACTGCAGTGCATTGCCATTTCCTACTCCAATGAACTATAGATCTACCAGGAAATAAAAGTTGGTTTAAAAGAGAGTTTTTTTAAGTGTATTACATAACATAAAGAGTGTCTCAGTTCAGTTCAGTCGCTCAGCCGTGTCCGACTCTTTGCGACCCCATGAATCACAGCACGCCAGGCCTCCCTGTCCATCACCAACCCCCGAATTCACTCAGACTCACGCCCATCGAATCAGTGATGCCATCAGGCCATCTCATCCTCTGTCGTCCCCTTCTCCTCTAGTGCTCCAAAAATGAGATTTTACTTATAGTATTGGAAAACAGCAAGTCTAGATGTGTTTAAGGATTACTGCAAAAGATTGCAAACTTTCACAGTTAGAAATGCAGATTTTGATTACTTTTTGCCCCACTGTTTCTCCTTTACAGGCTTATTATATTTGTTACAGTGAAATTTCTCAACAAACATCTGCTAAAAAGATTTTCTCTTGGATTATAATTCTTTGTCTATTGTATTCTAATTAGAGATCTTTGTATGTTAGGATGAATATTTGCAACTAAAACCAAAGTAAACTAAAACTATTTAATGCCCCTGGGAATTCTCATAACATCTGTTCCATAGCACTCGTTCCACTTCTTTGGTTGCCCCACACCCTCACAAAAAGTATGCTGAGACATCAACATTCACAGTCATCTTTTGTAATAAACATATGAGAATATTTTCAGTACTGTTCTCAGATTTATGTGTTTTCTTTACATTATAATTATTTTTAAATTTTCAGTTAAAATGATAAAATTCTTACCTTTGGGGTAGTTGTTTCATTTTATTATACACTTCATATAGAATAAATGCATCTATCTTACAAATATACATGTTGATACATACATGCATTATATGTCTAGTATATATCTATCCATTTGAATGTTGGAATCACCAGTTAGGCACTTTACATTTATTCTTTTCACACAGCAAATACAGTATGTCTTTTGCAGGCTTAAAACTTGTCATCATATGTATATGTTAGGCAAAAGTTTTTAAAAAATGACAAAAATGCCTTTTATGGATGCCATCTATACTCACAAAACTAGCATACGTATAGTATATACTGCATAGTAATAAGAGTTATCAGGCATAAGTGTGTTTATATCACCTAGTCATCCTCCTTTTGGAACCTAGAATGACTCACAGTCATCTCTGAGAATCATCTATTCATGGCTCACTGTTCCTTCTGCATTACCTTCCTCTTACCTTAGTTGCCCTAAGTGCTCAGCATACTTCAGCCTTGAGTTTCAAACAGACAAGCTCTGCATCATTTACTACAATCTATACGTGATAAGCATTATTTTTCCTAAGTGGACACATTCATTTCAAATAATCTCCCTGTCCCTCTCTGAAAAGTCTATGTGTTAAGAAATGCAGTATTTGCTTTAATATTGGTAAATAAGGATGTTACAGTCATCACGGATTTCAGCTCTCCATATGTGAATTCCTGAGTCCTCAAGGAGAAGAAGATGTGAGATCAGCCACCATGAAGCTGCAGCCACTCCCTATGGTGAGCTCAAAGGGAGCTCAGGATGTGGCCCCAGATAGCTGAGAAGCATATGAAAGGAATGATTTCAGTAAGCCTAGACTATTGCATCTTCCCATACATAGAAAAGTGCTAAATTTCTTAACTTGGGACACCTGATTTTATTTAATTCACTATATATATTTTTTATTTATTTATTTTAATATATTAAAATATAATATATATGATATAATATAATGTATATTCTATATTATATATAATATAAATATATATAAATATATAATATATATTTTAATATATACATTTATTTAATTCACTATATATATATATATAATATTCAGATTACCTGCATTTTGTTGCAAGTTTCTATGTTACCTGGCTCCTTATGTGAGATGGAATAACTAGAGATATGAGATGCTATCTCCCAGGCTTAAATCCTAGAAATTTCTGCTAAATAAAACAACTCTCAACTTTTAGGTTGTGACTATTTTTTAAGTCTAAAGTGTCAGCTCCCATGTGTCAAATATTTCATATAAGTTCCAACAGAAAATGTTTCTTTGATGGATATAGAACTGTTTCTGGCCAGCTGTTCTTTTTGTCTCCTAAATTGCATCACGCTTAAATCTACGTGTTAATCCTGTGGTTTGTATTTGTGTTCACAAGTCTGCCTTTCCTGTCTGCTTGTAGGCTTCCTTCTAGATAACAAGATCCTGGGTAGAGAGATGAGTCAGCTCAGTCTGTAGAAATTACTGGAAGAATGTTTGCTTATCCAAGTACTTGATGAGTTTCCTTACTCACCTAAAGGTTCCCGTGAGAGCACATGAAGATACTTTCACATCTCAGGTAACTATTATACAGTATATTCTGGAAATAATGAGCTAAAATTTAAAATAAATTCAAGACCCTCTATGTGAGACAACAAAAGAGACTCAGAGGTATAGAACGGACTTTTGGACTCTGAGGGAGAGGGAGAGGGTGGGATGATTTGGGAGAACGGCATTGAAACATGTATACTATCTTGTAAGAATGAAGCGCCAGTCTATGTTCAATACAGGATGCAGGACGCATGGGACTGGTGCACGGGATGATTCAGGGAGAGGATGTGGGGTGGGAGGTGGGAGGGGGCTTTGGCATTGGGAGATCGTGGACACCTGTGGCTGATTCATGTCAATGTATGGCAAAACAAATACAGTATTGTAATGTAGAATAAAGTATTAAAAAAAAAAAAAGTGAAAGACCAAGCCCTTGTCCTCCATGAGATGAGTGGTAGCTTTTTTATTGTAATGAATAGAAATCAGATAGCAGGAAAAAATGAGGGCTATAAAACTCATGACTCACAGTATAGTCTGTGGACCCCTAGTACTGTCATCATCTGGAAGCTTGTGAGAAATGTAGAATATCCTTTCCCATGCCAGTCCTACAGAATCAGAATGTGTATTTGGCCAAGATCCCCAGGTGATGCAAATAGACAGTAAAGTTTAACAAACACTGGAGATTCATTTCATATACTATATTACACATGTTTCAATGCCCTTTTCCCAAATCATCCCACCCTCACCCTCTCCCACAAAGTCCAAAAGATTGTTCTGTTCGATGCAAGATACTGGATGCTTGGAGCTGGTGCACTGAGACAACCCAGAGGGATGGTATGGGGAGGGAGGGAGAGAAGGGAGGTTCAGGATGGGGAACACGTGTATACCTGTGGCGGATTCATGTTGATGTATGGCAAAACCAATACAATATTGTAAAGTAAAAATAAATAAATAAATAAATAAAAGACTAAAAAAAAAAAATAAAATAAAATAAATTCTTTGTAACATGCTGGAATTTACAAAGATATCTTGCTACAAATCCTAATAAAAGGAACTTATGATTTAATTGTAAAGCCACAACTAACTTCAGTTCAGTTCAGTCGCTCAGTTGTGTCCAAATCTTTTTGACCCCATGAATCGCAGCATGTCAGGCCTTTCTGTCCATCATCATCTCCTGGAGTTCACTCAAACTCATGTCCATCAAGTCGGAGATGCCATCCAGCCATCTCATCCTCTGTCATCCCCTTTTCCTCCTTCCCCCAATCCCATCCAGCCTCAAAGTCTTTTCCAATGAGTCAACTCTTCTTGTGAGGTGGCCAAAGTACTGGAGTTTCAGCTTTAGCATCATTCCTTCCAAAGAAATCCCAGGGTTGATCTCCTTCAGAATGGACTGGTTGGATTTCCTTGCAGTCCAAGGGACTCTCAAGAGTCTTCTGCAACACCACAGTTCAACAACATCAATCAGTTCTTTGGGGGCTCAGCTTTCTTCACAGTCCAACTCTCACATTTATACATGACCACTGGAAAACCATAGCCTTGACTAAACGGACCTTTGTTGGCAAAGTAATGTCTCTGCTTTTTAATATGGGTTGGTCATAACTTTTCTTCCAAAGAGTGAGCATCTTTCAGTTTGATGGCTGCAGTCACCATGTGCTTGAGAAACAACTAGCTTACATATATATATATATATATATATATATACATATATATATATGCTACTGCTGCTAAGTCACTTCAATCGTGTCCAACTCTGTGTGACCCCATAGATGGCAGCCCACCAGGCTCCCCCATCCCTGGGATTCTCCAGGCAAGAACACTGGAGTGGGTTGCCATTTCCTTCTCCAATGTATGAAAGTGTAAAGTGAAAGTGAAGTCGCTCAGTCGTGTCTGACTCTTGGCGACCCCATGGACTGCAGCCCACCAGGCTCCTCCGTCCACGGGATTTTCCAGGCAAGAGTACTGGAGTGGAGTGCCATTGCCTTCAGCTCCTTGTAATAGATTGTGTTCTATCTGTCCAAAGTGAGACAAGTACAATATTATGTGAATAAATGAAGAAAAGACAGAAGATCAGGGTCTTTTGCTGGGTCATGACATTTTCCATTTAAATCCCTGTATAAATATTGTCTCAAAATATATGCAAATTAAAACTTCTATCTTCTCCAGGAAATATGAACTAGTCATATTGCTTTCTAATCCTTTTTCCTGACAAAGTAAATATCTTTTACTATTAAGATTGAACTGACACTTTCTGAGAGATAAAACTATTACCATGAATTATATGGCAGCCTTGAAACATGCTAAATTAGCCTGTGCTAACTTATATTTAGAAATGGAAGAACCTGCGGACTTCAGATTTTTCTCAAGGATATAGCCTATTAGATTTAAATTAAATGAAAACTGGCATGAATTAGGAATATACCAAAATGAAGATCAGTGTAGTGATGAAATATAGTAATTCAGCATTACCTTGGTGGCTCAGTGGGTAAAGTGTCTGCCTGGAATGTGGGAGACCCAGGTTTGATCCTTAGGTTGGGAACATCCCCTGGAGAAAGAAATGGCAACCCACTCCAGTACTCTTGCCTGGAAAATTCCATGGACTGAGAAGCCTGGTAGGCTACAGTCTATGGAGTCGCAAAGAGTCGGACACAACTGAGTGACTTCACTTCAGCATTACCTTAATGCCTCAGTGACAACAGCAAATACCAGTTGGCTGTGAAATTATTAACCTTCTGTATAATAAATGTTGATGTTTGAATTGTAGCTGAGATTAATATGTAATCTGGTCCAAAGTACATGATTCTTTATAAGCCAACATATAAATATGCCTGATATAAGAAGAACATCTATAAAGGAATAATAAAAACATGTTGGCAATCTAAAAACTAAATTATATCAGATTTTTTACTTTTGTAAAGTAAATATTTTGAATAATAAACTCAACACCTTTCATTTCAAACTTGCCTAGAATTTACAGGTTTAGAGATACCAAATTAAAGAAAACTTGAAGTAACCCTCAAATCCAATTCCCATTCTTCATTTATTAAATACAAATGACCCCAGAGAGACTGAGGTGTGAAAGTGGTGTACCCTTGAACTTGCACACCCACCCTTCTTCTTTCCCTTTTCTGTACCAAACCCTCTGAGTTGAGGGATTTGAATATTTAAAAACCAAGTCTGCCATATCAGAGTTCCATCTCCTGTGATCGTTATATGGTTGTTTTTATACCCAGCAGGGCATTTCCAGATTGTCATTTTTCTTCTTATTTTCTGGCCACTCTCATCTTCTTATTCAAGGTCAGTAAAAGCCAGAGAGATCAGCAGTGAAAGAGGAAAGCTTTTTGATGTGCTTTTAAATGTCTAACCTGAATGGTTAGGCTAGATGGGGTTGTTCTAGACCTGTCCTGGGAAGCTCTTCTCTGTCCACTCTTGTGTCTGTAACCTTGCTCTCATTTGCCCTTCAGTAACTACTAAGACATCACCGCTTATCTCAGTATCTTCACAGACATCTGAAAATTTCACATGCAGACAAGCTCCAATTAGAAAGCTCAATTTCTTCCTGTTAGAGGCTTAGTAGCTCAGTAGTGTCCAACTCTTTGAGACCCCATGGACTGTAGCCCACCAGGTTTGTCCATAGGGATTCTCCAAGCAAGGATACTAGAGTGGGTTGCCATGCCTTCCTCAGAGGCTCTCCTCAATTCAGTTCAGTTGATCAGTCATGTCCAACTCTTTGCGACCCCATGACTCACTACACGCCAGGCCTCCCTGTTCATCACCAACTTCCGGAGTTCACTCAAACTCATGTCCATCAAGTCGGTGATGCTCTCCTAGGGTAGTCCTAATTTTGAAATCTTACTCTCTGGGGCTTTCTTCTTCCTCCCTGTAACATTTTCACAAGGGGAAGGCAATGGCAACCCACTCCAGTACTCTTGCCTGGAAATTTCCATGGATTGAGGAGCCTGGTAGGCTGCACTCCATGAGGTCTCAAAGAGTCAGACACAACTAAGCAGCCAACACATAAACGTGACTGCAGTGATCTGTAAAATGTCTTTTAGATTTAGCTGCTTTGTTTTGCTAAGTTGGCACTTTCTCCTCTTTTATAATAGACTACTGAGGTCCTGTTTTTCAATTAGAATTTTTTGATTAATTCTTCGTGATTTAGACCATCTTTATCTCTTCAGAGAATCAGATTCAGTTAACCTAGAGTAACCTCAATTTGGTACATAACATAAGAAATGTTTTCTTTACTTCTACCTTTTATTACAGGCTTGTTTAGACAATCTTTTTCTGGTGACCTTAGCAGAACTTTAAAGGAAGATTTAGGTAAAATATTGCAAGAGCAGAAAGCTAATTGGAATCTCAATTTAAAAATTAATTGCCATATCCTCCAACAATAAAGAGGTCAAACAAATCTCCACTGTATTTTGCCAGCAAGACATTTGCATTAGAAAAGATCAATAGAAGATAATATAACAGATTAATTTAGAAAGGCTAAATTAATTTGTTAACCCTTGTATTACCATTAGAGTGGGCGCGGCTGAAGGAAATAAAACTGGTTTTGTCATAATTGGTCTTAGTTCCTGCTTTGAACTGAATGGTCTCTGAGAGTTTACTATTATAACTATGGATATGCATGCAGTAAGATAGGAAAACAGTTTTTCTGAACCTTTATTTTGTAGACATATGTATTTTCAATCAGATTCCAATGAAACATCTGTCACATTGAAAGATTGTTGCTGAATCATGAAAGACACCAGGATTCTTGGCCTCCGGAAAATTCAGTCCGGGGCCAGAAATGAGGCTTGATCGCTCAGAGCTTTTGTGCAATAAAGTTTTATTAAAGTATAAAAGAGATAGAGAAACTTCTGACTTAGACATCGGAAGGAGGCAGAAAGAATACCCACCTGCTTGTCTTTAGCTAGATGTTTATAGTTACTGGCAGTCTGTTAATGAAAGAAAGGAATGTCTTAAAACTCACAAAATGGCACCAGGCCCTTCACCCACAAGATGTATTTTGAGATAATCTTGGGACCAGGAGAGTCATCCCTGGCCATAAAATGGTTGACTTGAATCTTGTAGAGAGGGAGATTACCATACAAATAGTTTTGTTTACATAGATTAGGAGAACAATGTCTGAGTATAACATATGGGTTTGTCAAGTCTCTTCTGAGCCATTAGGCTGAACCGACTTGAGGACAGAGTTTGGGGTAAATGCATAACATAATTTATGTCTTAAACATAACTGCTTAAGACAAACAGTTCCATAAGAAAAATGCGTTGGATAATTCAAGATTTGAGAAAAGTTAAGTTCAGATGGAACCAGGTGTCATTATGGCAACACAGTATTTTAAGAGAAACCTCTTTTTAAATTTGTGTAGAGAAGGGAAAAAATACATCACTAGTTTGCTTTCTCCTGCCACTTAAGAGAGAATTAAAAAAAAAAAGAAGTCTGACTGCTGCTGCTGCTAAGTTGCTTTAGTTGTGTCTTATTCTGTGCAACCCCATAAATGGCAGCCCACCAGGCTCTCCCGTCCCTGGGATTCTCCAGGTAAGAACACTGGAGTGGGTTGCCATTTCCTTCTCCAATGTATGAAAGTGAAAAGTGAAAGTGAAGTTGCTCAGTCGTGCCCGACTCTTAGCAACCCCATGGACTGCAGCCCACCAGGCTCCTCTGTCCATGGGACGAGTACTGGAGTGGGTTGCCACTGCCTTCTCCGTGTTTCCATAGGCATTCTATTATTTGAGGGTTTAAATCCGTACATCTATGTTTTCTAAGCTGCTTCAACCATGTTCTACTTTTGGTGATCCTATGAACTGTAGCTCTCCAGGCTCCTCTGTCCATGGGATTCTCCAGGCAAGAATACTGGAGTGGGTGGTCATTCTCTCCTGCAGGGAATCTTCCCAACCCAGGGATCAAACCCACGTATTTTATGCCTCATGCACTGACAGGCAGGTTCTTTACCACTAGCACCAGATTGCCCAAAATATTTTTCCCTCTTAGGCATCATCTGCCTGCCACAGGAGCTAGCAAGCTGTTTCTGAAAAGGGCTTGTATGTCAGCTTTCTTGCTCCTGCTGTAACAAATTACTGCTCATGTAACAGTTTAAAAACACACTTTTTTTTTTTTCAGCTATAGTCCTGGGGGCACAAAGGTATAAATTGAGTCTAACAGAGCTAAGATCAGGGTGTCTTCAGGTCTGGTCCTTGGAGACCCTGATGAGAGAGTTCATCCCCTCACCTTTTAAGCCTCCAGAAGCCACGTGGTCACTGTGGCCTCTTGCCTTCATCTTCACATCTCTCTTGCTTCCTCCTCATAAGGGCCCTTGTGGTGACCTGGGATCCACCTGGATAACCCCAGATACTCTCTCCATCTTAACAACCCTAATCACATCTGCAGTGCCCCCCCACCCACCATGAAGTTAACAATCTCAGGTTGTGGGGATAAAGATATGGACATCCCAGGGGATGGGAGTCATGGATTAGCCTAGACAGATATTGACTGGCTTTGCGGGACACAGTCTTTATCATATATTATTCTTTGTTCTGTTTGTTTGGCTGTGTGTTTATTTGTCAAGTCGTGTCCAACACTTTTCAACCCCCGGACTGTAGCCCTCCAGCTCCTCTGTCCATGGGATTTCCCTGGCAAGAATACTGGAGTGACTTGTCATTTCCTTCTCTAGGGAATCTTCCCAACACAGGGATAGAACCCATGTCTCCTGCTTTGGCAGGCAAATTCTTTCCCACTGAGTCACCATGGAAGCCCCATTTGTTAATAACCCTTAAAGAATCTTAAAAGCATAATTACCTCAGGGGCCCTATAAAAATATATTACCAATACATTACCAGTCAAATCTGGCCTAAAGGCAGTTAATCAGTCACTGGTCTACTTTAAGTCTGGTGTTTATCTGTTTATGAATGTACAAATACTTTGCTATACCCCATAACCATACTGGAGATATTAATCTAATATTTGCCACACAATACAGCATGTAGTCAAACTATTGCACAATTGTACTCTTCTCACAGGCTAGCAAAGAAATGCTCAAAATTCTCTGAGTCAGGCTTCAACGGTACATGAACCAAGATGTTCACATCAACTTCCAGATGCTCAAGCTGGATTAAGAAAAGGCAGAGGAACCAGAGATCAAATTACTAACATGCAATGGATCATCAAAAAAGCAAGAGAGTTCCAGAAAAACATCTGCATCATTGACATGCTAAAGCCTTTGACTATGTGGATCACAACAAATTGTGGAAAATTCTTAAAAGATGGGAATACCAGACCACATGATCTGCCTCTTGAGAAACTTGTGTGCACGTCAGGAAGCAACAGTTAGAACTGGACATGGAACAACAGACTGTTTCCAAATAGGAAAGCAGTACATCAAGGCTGTAAATTGTCACCCTGTGTATTTAACTTATATGAAGAGTACCTCATGAGAAACGCTGGCTGGAAGAAGCACAAGCTGGAATCAAGATTGTGGGAAAATATCAATAACCTCAGATATGCAGATGACACCAACCTTATGGCAGAAAGTGAAGAACTAAACAAAAAGTGATGAAAGTGAAAGAGGAGAGTGAAAAAGTTGGCTTCAAGCTCTCCATTCAGAAAACTAAGATCATGGCATCCAGTCCCATCACTTCATGGCTAATAGATGAGGAAACAGTAGAAACAGTGGCACACTTTATGTATGTATGTATATATATATATATGGCTCCAAAATCACTGCAGATGGTGACTGCCGCCATGAAATTAAAAGAGGCTTACTCCTTGGAAGGAAAGTTATGACCAACCTAGGTGGCTCAGGTGGCTAAGCGTCTGTCTACAAGGTTCGATCCCTGGGTTGGGAAGATCCCCTGGAGAAAGAAATGACAATCCACTCCAGTACTAATGCCTGGAAAATCCCATGGACAGAGGAGCCTGGTAGGCTACAGCCTGTGGGGTCACAAAGAGTTGGACATGACTGAGCGACTTTACCTTACCTTAAATAGAATATTAAAAAGCAGGGACATTACTTTGCCAACAAAGGTCCATCTGGTAAATGCTATGGTTTTTCCAGTAGTCATGTATGGATATGAGAATTGGATTATAAATAAAGCTGAGATCCAGGCTCCTCTGTCTATGGAATTCTGTGGGCAAGAATAATGGAGTGGGCTGTCATTTCTTACTCCAGGGGATCTTCCTGATCCAGGGATGGAACCCGTGTCTCTTGTGTCTGCCTGCATTGGCAGGTGGGTTCTTTACCACTAGTGCTACCTGGGAAGCCCAGGAAAAAGGGGTAGTTGCTTTTAGAAGAACTGATGCTTTTGAACTGTGGTGTTGGAAAAGACTGTTGAGAGTCCCTTGGTCTGCAAGGAGATCCAACCAGTCCATCCTAAAGGAGATCAGTCCTGGGTGTTCATTGGAAGGACTGATGTTGAAGCTGAAACTCCAATACTTTGGCCACCTGACGTTAACAGCTGACTCATTTGAAAAGACTCTGATGCTGGGAAAGATTGAGGGCAGGAGGAGAAGGGCATGGCAGAGGATGAGATGGTTGGATGGCATCATTGACTCAATGGACATGAGTTTGGGTAACTCCAGAAGTTAGTGATGGACAGGGAGGCCTGGCATGCTGTAGTTCATGGGGTTGTAAAAAGTCGGACTCGACTGAGCCACTGAACTGAATTGAACTGAACTAATCTGTGGTGTTGGTAAAGACTCCTGAGAGTCCCTTGGACTGCAAGGAGATCAAGCCAGTCAATCCTAAAAGACATCAGTACTAAATATTCATTGGAAGGACTGATTCTGAAGCTGAAGCTCCAATACTTTCACCACCTGAATTGAAGAACTGACTCATTAGAAAAAAACCCTGATGTTGGGGAAGATTGACAGCAAGAGGAGAAGGGGACAGCAAAGGATGAAATGGTTGGATGGCATCACCATCTTGATAGACGTGAGTGAGCAGGCTCTGAGTGTTGGTGGTGGACAGGGAGGCCTGGCGTGCTGCAGTGCATGGGGTCACAGAGTCAGACATGACTGAGTGACTGAACCGAACTAAACAGCTTATATTTAAAGAGTCTTTTTCATTTATTTCCGATATACCACACCACTCTTAGTGATCACAGTGGTGACTAGAATAATAGTATTTTGCCAACTCTGAATTCCATCTGGTTTGTGAATATAACTACATTGTAAAACAAGTGTTTACAATTGACAGCTTTCAGTTGTTATAGTGTATCAACACTATCTACCTCCCTAATGTCTCTTTTGTTGTCGTTCAGTCACTAAGTCGTTTCTGACTCTTTGCCACCCCCATGCACTGCAGCACACCAGGCTTCCCTGTCCTTCACTATCTCCCAGAGTTTGCTCAAACTCATGTCCATTGATTCAGTGATGCTACCCAACCATTTCATCTTCTGTTGCCTCTTCTCCATTTCTAAGACGAATTTTTCTTTCCTTTATTTTTTCATTCAAACCAGTTGTACCATCGATAAGATAAATTTCATTTTCATCCAGAAGACAATAAAAACCGCACTGTCCAGTGACAAACTGCCATGTTTGGTTTAGCATAGATACCCCATCATTGTTCTTCCTTAACCTGGCTCTCTAGAAGTCTAGCCACTTTGCATGCATTCCATCCTGCTCTCAGCATTATCCACAGAAGTGAAGTTCCAACACAGTTATTATCCTGTTAATTCATCCAATTAGGTATATGTTGTCCCTCCAGACCAGTTTCAGAACTGTGTTCTGTTTCCTGGAAGAGACCTCCCTCTTGGGTCATTATGACACTTTCCAAGTCCTTTATATAATGAAGAATAACCTAAAATACTGAAACTGATCATCACCCTAAGAGCGGCTCCTAACAACTGGGTCACAGTGGACCAATGCTGACCAACCCATCGCATACAGCACTGCTTTACACACCAATGAATCTCATACCATTTGAACAATTGCCCTGTTCCAAAAAATACTGCGTGTCTTGTGAGACTGTCACTGGGGTTATCTGATTCCTATAACATCTCTACCTGGGAAGGCCATCAGTCTTTCAATTCCAGTGAAATGGAGGTGACATAATGGTAATTTGGGGTTTCCCTGCTGGTTCAGATGGTAAAGAATCCTCCTACAATGCAAGAGACCTGGGTTCTATCCCTGGGTCTGGAGGATCCCCTTGAGGAGGAAATGCAACTCACTCCAGTATTCTTTCCCGGGAAATCCCATGGACAGAAGGGTCTGGTGGGCTATAGCCCATAGGGTCGAAAAGAGTCAGACACAACTGAGTGACTGATACTTTCACTTTTCAACACCTGTAATTTTGCCCACCAAACCATACCCAAATCCATCTCTTTGTGACTATCTAGAGCCCCTTCCACTGTCTTTAAGTCTGTGTTTCATTCACAGATGAGTGGTGATAACACTGGGCAGGCAGCTTCACTCTGCATTTCATCACATTAAGGCTGCTCTCTCGGCAGTTCCACATTCCAGCTTTATTTATGGTCACCCAGAATGCCGAGTCTCTGTTGTTCAGCCTTCTGCTCTGTCTAGTTGATTGGTATCATTTCCTCTGGCTAACCAGATGAATTCATGTGACTCATATACTGTGGACCAGCTATTTTTGACTCTGATAAGTATCACATGAGTATGACTTCTCACTCCTTAACTCAAAATTATTGACATGACCCTGTGGGTGAACTTGTAATTCAGCAATTGTCTATTTTTCCTTATCCAGGGAGGACAGCTCCAGAAGTTATTCCCAACATTGGTCATTAGTATCAGATCTGAGACAGATGGGAGTGTTGTTTTAGCGTTTCATGCACTTGGGGAAAATAGAATGGTAGCCCACCTCTGATTGTGATAGAATTCCGGGAGCCTCTTCCCTATGCCATGATCTCCTACTCTTTTCCATTTACAACCCCTTTTCCCGGACTTTCCAGGTAGCACTAGTAGTAAAGAACCCATCTGCCAATGCAGGCAGACACAAGAGACATGGGTTCCATCTCTGGATCAGGAAGATCCCCTGGAGTAAGAAATGACAGCCCACTCCGTTATTCTTGCCCACAGAATTCCATAGACAGAGGAGCCTGGTTGGGTACAGTCCATGGGGTCACAAAGAGTTGGACATGATTAAGCACACACACATCTTCTAACCCATCTGTCTTTTCCATGGTTGGGTTTTCCAGATCAGCAGAAATACTTCTTACCCTTGAGAGAGTCATTTCCTAGGCAGATTGATAAGAAGTCCAGGTGTCCCCAAGGAGAGAGGGGTCTGGAGTTCTCAAGGAGGAAGAAAGGACAAACATTTTTTTTTCCCTCTACATTCCTTAGGATTATAGAACAATAATGTATTCTGCTTGAAGACAGTCTCTGGGGTGGGGGGGACCTTCTGGCTAACCCTATTATCGTAAAATGTAAATTATGAGAGTAGGTGTAGTGAGGTCTTTACAACCTCCAGACATTCTTTTGATTCACTGTAATAACTAATTACAGTATATAACTGTAATTAGAGAGTATATAACTCCATGGCTAACACTAGCAAGGGGGTACTCTTTCTGCCCCCTTCTGATGCCTGTGTCATAAGCTTTCTCTATCTCCTTTATACTTTAATAAAACTTTACTACACAAAGCTCTGAGTAATCAAGCCTCATCTCCGGCCCCAGATTGAATTCTTCTCCTCCAGAGACCAAGAATCCCAGCATCTTTGTGTGGTTCAACAACAACCTTTTACCCTCAAACATGATCATAACAGCAGACTAGCTCACATTTGTCCCCAGTCCCTTTTCAAGGCAGATATTATACAATTAGACAGGAAAGGAATCAAGATCTTCCTTCTCACTGAGTAATGAAGCTGCATTCAGAGCTTGTTAAATTTAGCAACAGGGAAAGAAGTTAGAATTACCCATTAGAGAATACTTGGCTCAGATAGTCAAGACTCCATACAATGCAGGAGAGTTGGGTTTGATCCCTGGGTTGGGAAGATCCCCTGAAGAAGAAAATAATGACTCACTCCAGTATTCTTACCTAGAAAATCCCCTGGACAGAGGAATCTGGTGGGCTATAGTCCGTGGGGTCACATAGAACTTGACAAAACTGAGTGACTGGCACAGTTTAGAGAAGACTTACTAATATGCTTTTTCAAAGACAATGGTTTGAATGTCATATGCATCACTTGTTTACATGTAAATTTGCATCCAGTCTAGAACAATGAACCAATAAAAATGAAAGGCAGTTTTTATGAAGTGATGAAAGGAAGGAAGGAGCAAAACAGCTGGCTTTTGATCCCTTCACTCAGTTTACCAGAGCATGTGCCCCTGGCAAAAAGAAAAGAAGAAAAGTGACACACCTTGTTGCTTGGACTACAGGTAAATTGACTCAGTTCAGTTCAGTTCAGTTCAGTCACTCAGTTGTGTCCCACTCTTTGTGACCCCATGAATCCAGCACACCAGGCCTCCCTGTCCATCACCATCTCCCGGAGTTCACTCAGACTCACGTGCATTGAGTCCGTGATGCCATTCAGCCATCTCATCCTCTGTCATCCCCTTCTCCTCCTGCCCCCAATCCCTCCCAGCATCAGAGTCTTTTCCAATGAGGCAACTCTTTGCATGAAGTGGCCAAAGTACTGGAGTTTCAGCTTCAGCATCATTCCTTCCAAAGAAATCCCAGGGCTGATCTCCTTCAGAATGGACTGGTTGGATCTCCTTGCAGTCCAAGGGATTCTCAAGAGTCTTCTCCAACACCACACTTCAAAAGCATCAATTCTTCAGTGCTCAGCCTTCTTCACAGTCCAACTCTCACATCCACTCATGACCACTGCAAAAACCATAGCCTTACGGGTTGGCATTTCTCAGGTGAAGAAATATTAGCTTCAAAATAACTTTGGTAGAGTGCCTCTTGCTAAAGATGCATCCATGAATGCTCAGATGTGTCCGACTCATTGTGATCCCATGGACTGTAGCCCACCAGGCTCCTCTGTGGAAATCTCCAGGAAAGCTTACTAAAGATGGTTTACAGGAAATTAGCAGAGAATCCAAGAATCATGTGTCTATAGAAGAAACACAAGGAAACAATCCTAGAAGAAAACAATGAGGTCTCTCATAATTGGAATATTTCTAACTCCTAAAACCCTACATTCAGACCTCAAGTGTTGTCTTGGGTGGAGCAGCACAGGTCAGCTGTGAGAGGCAGGACCTAGGGTGGAAATGGAGCTGGTCTGGATCACTCTATTTTCTCAGCTGTTGGTAGTATATGTCCTTGAAATAATTAGGAGCTGTTGCAGCACTTGACATTGTATATATTGATGGCTTCTATGAATGTGATGATTTGAAAATCTGATCTGGTTTTCTCTAGAGATTTTTTTTTGTAAAATTTTAAACAAAATTGCATATAAGGAAATGGCAAGCCACTTCAGTGTTCTTGCCTGGAGAATCCCAGGGACAGGGGAGCCTGGTGGGCTGCCATCTCTGAGGTGGCACAGAGTGAGACACGACTGAAGCGACTTAGCAGCAAACATACAAGATGATGTTCTGGTCCCCAAATGCATAGTGAAATGATTATACAGCCAACCTAATGAGCATATGCATCTCCCATGGTTACCTTTTATTTTTTACCTGAAATCTACTCTCAAGAGGTACCTCCAGTGGGAAAGATATGAATCATGTAATTGTATCCTTTCCAGCCTTATTTTTTACTTTTTATTTTTATTTTGTATAGTGAATTAACAAACAATGTTGTGATAGTTTCAGGTGAACAGCAAAGGGATTCAGTCATACATATACATGTATCCATTCTCCCCGAAACTTCTCTCCTATCCAGGCTGCCACATAACTTTGAGCAGAGTTCCTTGTGCTATAGGAAGGTCCTTGCTGGTTATCCATTTTAAATATAGCAGTGTGTGCATCACCATCCCAAACTTCCTACCTATCCTTTCCCCTATCCTTCCCCCTGGAAGCCATTAATTTTATTTTCTGTCTCTTTCTGTTTTATAAGTAAGTTCATTTCTTTTTAGATTCCACATTTAACAGATGTCATACAATATTTCTGACTTAATCAGTATAAGCATCTCTAGGTCCCTCCCTGTTGCTGCAAATGGCATCATTTCATTCTTTTTAATGACTGAATAATACTCACATGTGTGTGTATCTACTGTGTCTTCTTTATCCGTTCCTCTGTTGGCAGACATTTAGGTTACGTCCATGTCTTCAGCCTTGTTTATTATCCAGTTTATCAGAGACCCAGAAGCCTGACCATACAGTGAAGTCATTGAATGTCTAAATGCTAATCTGGCACTAACTCATCCTCAGCTTAAATATAGAGTCTAGACTCCATCCACTCTTGAGACTCGCCCTTCCTCCCATGACAAATTGTTAGCATTTACAAGACTTGTGTTTGAGCCAAGCAGCCTGCTCAGGCACAGCTGGGAGAGAATGGTGGGGTTCTGACCCCGCAGGAATGCAAGAGGTGCAGAGAAGACCACCTTCTCTATACGACAAAACGGCTGCCCACCCCACACACAATGTGCCCTTGTGGTGTATTCCCTAACACCTCCATTCAGAATGAAATCTGCAGCCCTGCACCTTCCATATTCTAGTACCTCCTTGACGTCCTCTAGGGCCTGATGGAATTTTCTGAGCTCAGAATTTTCTAATACCCTTTTGTAATGAGAGCAGTCATGACTACTCCCAAGTGAATATGCCAATAATTATCTTTCATTTTAGGTGTAGTGAGTGACTTTCTCATGGAACTTAGAGTCTCGAATCCAAAAAGTCACCACGTGACAGCATTTTTCAAATTAGGACAAAAGTTCCTGTCTGCCAACATGGTCTATTATCTGAACACACAGGTCATAAGTACCTACCTGGAGGGCCTTTATCATTTACTTTGTAAGATGTTCGAATGTTTCTGCCCAGACCATATGCAAACTCAGACCTCTTCATCTTGATTTTGAGAACAGGGCACAATAAGTTTCCTAGATGAGAATGACAGTTTTACCATGAGCTAAAACTCTTGTTAGCCTCTGAGGTTCTTTATTAGCAGCACCTTGCGAAATAATCAGAGAAGGCAATGGCATCCCACTCCAGTACTCTTGCCTGGAAAATCCCATGGATAGAGGAGCCTGGTAGGCTGCAGTCCATGAGGTTGCTAAGAGTTGGACACGACTCAGTGACTTCCCTGAATTTCTCATTACTAGATTGTTTGTTTGCTTTCTCCAGCCCTCTGTTTTCCAGGAATGTCACAGAATCACTTGCTCTTTGAATTTTATCAGGGTTTATGCACTGGACACCATTTGTCACTAAGGTGCCATAGCAATGGTCTCTACCTCCCCCAAAATGCTTCCTCCGAGAAGTAGTTACTATGACATACTTAATGTCATATACTGACTTGCCCTCACAGGTTTTCAGGTCTAACTCAAAGGCTATACCAACATACCATGAAATTTAGCTATACTCTTTCACAGAGTAAATGCTTATTGAGCCTTCCATTCTATAAGAATACAAATTTTGCCTGACTGACATTCAAGCCAGGAATAAGAAAGAAGCGGGACTCAGGTCTCTAATGTAATACACGCTCTCTTTCAACGTTTGCTCTCCTTAAGTTGCCTTTATCTACACAGTTATGGTGGAAAATTCAGGGGACACACCTTGGTGTTTCAACCATTATGTCTACAAAGTCTGAAAGGTCAATCTTGCTTCTAGAATCCTGATATAACACAAAGTATCAGAACACCAAATGCATTGCACAAATTATAAGATCTTTCCCAGTATCAAGTTAGTGTAAGAATTTTGAGGGCACTAGTAACCTTGATGCTTAAATCCAGCTTAACTCCAGCTTAACTCCCGAGAGTTTTATTTTATTTTTTTCACATCATATGTCTTCTAAGCAAATACACAGAAGATGCTGTATCAGTCATAAAGCAACCCAATATTTTTGGAGACAATAACATATGTCACATGGCAGTTACACATACACACACACACAGAGGTTGTTGTTTAGTTGCTTGGTCATGTCCAACTCTTTGAGACCCCATAGACTGTAGCCTACCAGACTCCTCTGCCCATGGAATTTTTCAGGCAAGAATACTGGAATGAGTTTCCATTTCCTTCTCCAAGGTGTCTTCCTGACCCAGGGATCAAACCTGCATCTCTTGCATTGGCAGGAGGGCTTTTTACTGCTGACTCACCAGGGAATACCCCCACGTCCATATATTTATATATGGACATATATATCCTCCCAGGTGGCACTAGTGGTAAAGAACCCACCTGCCAATGCAGGAGACATAAGTGATGCAAATTCGATCCTTGGGTCGGGAAGATTTGGAGAAAGGAATGGCAGCCCACTCCAGTATTCCTGCCTGGGAAATCCCATGGACAGAGAAGCCTGGTAGGCTACAGTCCATGGGATCACAAAGAGCTGGACATAACTGACCAACAAATACATGCATGTATCTACATATATATATATATATACCCTTAGTGTTGAGAAAGTGTTGCTTGCTCAGTCATGTCCAACTCTTTGCAACCCCATAAACTGTAGCCCACCAGGCTCCTCTGTCCATGGGCTTCTCCAGGCAAGAATACTGGAAAGGGTTGCCATATCCTTCTCCAGGGGATCTTCCCAACCTGTTGATTGAACCAGGTCTTCTGCATTGCAGGCAAATTCTTTACAGTCTGAGCTACAAGGGAAGTCCTTATGTACCCATAAATCTCATTCTCCTATAAACTTCAGAGATTATGATTCTGCTACTAATAGAAAGCATTTACTGTTGACCCTGAGCAACAGGAGTTTGAAATGGGTGGGTCAAGTTACCTATAGATGTTTTGCAAAAGTAAATATTACAGTCCCACAAGATCCAAGGTTGGCTGAATCTGTGGAGCAACCATAGATACACAGGACCAACTGAAATTTAAATCAGGGTCATTAAATATTGTGACCCCCATTAAATCAGTCTTCCTTCATAAACCTATTGACATTCATCGAACCAACCAAAGGCCTTAGATTTCCTGACTCTGATTCAATCAATAAATACTTATCAACTTCCTTAAGTTACCTGACCCCCATTAAATGAACATGCCTTCTGAAGTCTCCTGACACCCATAACAAAGATTGAATTAGGGTCATAGGAGTTAAGGCAGATTGAATCAGGAGTACAGCCATCCCTGAGGGGGAAGGTTTGGAGCTCCATGGGGGCCTTGGACCTCCCCCATGTACAGAAGACACAGGCAGGGTCCATGCTCCCCACCCCCAATGTGTTGTTCAAAAGTCAACTATGGTCCGTCCCCAGAGAAGCCGCCACTAGTGTGCTTTTACGTGAACGGTGAATCAAGTCACCTACCTTTCTCTCTTGTAGAACCCCTCCCCCGCCTGTTTCCTTATCCTCCAGCCAGAAAAAGCAAAGCAAGGAATTGAGGACAGTAGGTATGCAAATTTTCAAATGCTTATTTTTCCTGTGGTAGCAGTAATTTCTTTTATTATAGTGTTTCTTAGAGCTAGAAAAATCAGTCTTTGCTAATTCCTAGAATGCTGATTAGTTTTAAGATAGTTTTTCCTTTTTGTAGTTGATTATCATGCTAATGTTTTATGCACAATCTGATAGCCAAGTCCATCTATCCTTTTAAAAGTAGGTTTTAATAAAAATCAGTATTTCATAGAATGATAGCATCAATTCACAACATATTTTTATACTTTTAACTCTTACTTTTGGAAAACCTTATTTTTAAAAATACCACTGTTGGCAAACTTGAATTTGAGGTTTAAGTTTACTTTTCAAATCAACAAAAAATTTAAATCATGCCTGATGAATATAGTTTCAGTTAATTAAATTGAGTTTTGGACTATTAAGTTAAAATCTGGAGATTAAGATAGTATGGGAAATTTTGTCACAGAGCTTATTAATTTGCTTTGAAGTTTAGTTCATAAAATGGAAGCAATTTGCTTTTATATTAAATTTTTGTAACACATACAACTGATTATTTTGGGGTACCCATTGAAGAAGTCAATTTAAGGAGATAAAGTGATTGATCAGTCTTTCGTTTTCATGTGCTGTGTGCTCAGTCACTAAATTGTGTCTGACTATGAGACCTCGTGGACTCTAGTCCACTAGACTCTACTTTCCATGGGATTTCCAGGCAAAAATACTATGAGAAATGCCAATTCCTATTCCAGGGGATCTTCCCAACCCAGGGATTGAACCCACATCTTCCGCATTGGTAGGCAGACTCTTTACCACTGAGCCACCTGGGAAGCCCAATACATACCCATACATACACAGATACACACTGCATTGCCTAGGTGGGGTAAGGTTATAGGATAGTTTTGAGTGACTGTTTTTCTCTCATACAAGTTTGCTGAAAAGCTTAAAATAATGAAATATAATTTCCTATATTTAAGTTATAAGTAAAAAGTATTCTATCTCTGTGGAAAAGAAGAGTCAAATGAATGTTAGGATGAATTCAGGAAAGATCATCTTCAGAAATTTCTGTATAATAGTCAGTGCATGTGTGCGCACACTCATCCATTTTAGTTGTGTCTGACAGGCTTCTCTGTCCACGGGATTCTCCAGGCAAGAATACTGGACTGGGTTGTCATGCCCTCCTCCAGAGGATCTTTCTGACCCAGGAATCGAACCCGTGTCTCTCGTGTCTACTGCATTAGCAGGCAGGTTCTTTACCATTAGCACCACCTGGAAGCCTGTGGTAGTCAGTAACTATTGCTTAATCTTTTAGCATGTTACAAAACACAGTGCTATCTATCTTATGTATCATATTTTGAGTTACATGTTATTCTGCAATTCTAACCTAAAGATAAAAATTCTTATAAATTAATATTCACTTAAGAATACAATAAGTCCCCTACTTGTGTATGATTTCCATTCTGAAAGCACTTTTGTAAGTCCAATTTTTTCAAAAGTCCAGAAAGGTTAGCCTAGGTACACAGCTAATGCACTCAGCTATATATTGATACCTGTTTTAAGTTGGAATCAGAAATGTCAGTTAAAAATATTTGTATGAGGTTGAATAGCTCATACTGAAAATCTTCGTGTTTTATTTAAAAAATACTCATATAGCTTCATGTAAATGTGGCAAGGGTATTTCAGAAACAAATGAAGTGACAATGTTATTGTAAATTGCCCTCAATTCACATTTTTACCCCGGGATGAAAAGATGAAAATGACAAAGAAGCCATTCCTTCCTTTTTTATTTGCTCTCTAAATTGCCTGCAGTCCACACACATGCAGGCGTTTAGGTAGAGTAATGAAGTTTTCCACCTTAATTTAGGAAATGAAAAGTCTGGATTTAGTGTGTGTACACTGAGAGCTAATGTTTCAGGAGGATCACTTGCTGGCTTAATTTAATGCAATTGTAATTTAGTAAATGGTATTTCATTGCTCAAAACATGTTCACTTAATTTTAAATAAAACAGTACTAAAGTCACTGAACACAAATAGGATTTCTAAAAGGAATAAACAAGTCTCTACATAACCCTGTGCATATTCCTCACCTGAATATTGTAAAAAAACAAACAAACAAGTAATCAAACATAGTCCTTAGAAAATTATATGGAAAAGTAATGTTAGAAAAACACCACATTGAATTCTGTCTAGAGTAACCTCTTAGAAACTTGCTAAATGTATGTAATCATGGGGCATGGGAAATGAACCACCACCAACTACACCAAAGGCCGATATTCATCCAAAGGAGATGATATTGTGTATGTGGTGGCATTGGAAAGGAGTCCTCTATTATGAGCTCCTTCTAACCAAAGGATTAATTCCAACAACTACTGATCCCAGTTAGACTAACTGGAAGCAGCATACCACAAGAGCATCCAGAATTAGTCAACAGAAAATACATTGTCTTGCACCAGGATAACACAAGACCACATGTTCCTTTGGTGACCAGGCAAAAACTGTTAGAGCTTGGCTGGGAAGTTCCAATGCATCTGCCGAATTCATCATACACCATACCATCAGAAGTCCATTTATCTGTCATTTAAAAATTATCTTAATGAAAAACATTCCAATTCCTTGGAAGACCCTAAAAGTCACGTGGATCAGTACTTTGCTCAAAAAGATAAAAAGGTTTGGGAAGACAGAATTGTGCAGTTGTTTGAAAAATAGAAGAAGATAGTAGAACGAAATGGTGAATGTGTTGTTCAATAAAGGTCTTGGTGAAAATGAAAAATGTCTTTTATTTTTATTTAAAAACCAAAGGAATCTTTTGGCTAACCCAACAGCCATGAGAATCAAGCTATATTTTGTTGAATCAGACATTAATGAGATTCACAAAATGTGAAACAGTCTCCTTTCTAGTTAAATTTGTGTTTGGTTTTAAGAAATATTCTTCTATTCCATGAAAATATTATATTTATGTTAAATTTTAATGAGTGTGCTATTTTAAACATACTAATATTTTTAACATTACTATTTTAAATTACTAAAATGATAAATATCAATAGATATAATCCACATAAACAGAATCTCTAGGGAGACTTTAATGAAATTGACTAGTTTAAAGCATTTCTTAGACTTCAAAGTTTGAGAAACTCTGTTTTTATATCAATAATTCCTCCTCAAGCAATGGGATTTGAAAGGTTAAAGAATAATTTTCTCACTTTTTTTATATGCCTTGTTTTTGCATTTGTTTTCCAGATTCTATTGTGTATTTTCTAAGATTCCACCCAGTTTATCTTCAGCTTCTAATTTTATGTGCTATTTAGACATCAATGAAAATGATTTATTTTTCCAATTGCTAAAAATACTACAAAATAAATGAATTTGCTATACTAATTCAACAGTGATTGAAAAACCTTGTTCATTCTAAAAATATGCTTCCTAAAACTTAAAGAAATGTTTGCTCTCTTTTGAAATATTTTTAAAACACAAAAAGATTTTAAAATAAACAAAGTGCATAGAGATGAGGGAAATAATTGTCTAATCTCACCAGGGATATTTGCAAAATGATTATTCAATAAGAACAGTTTCTCAGACCTTCTGTGAGAAACCTCCTTTCAACTGGAATTATATCTTACAGGTGTATTGATCATCAAGTTTTTTTCATATTATTAAATTTAATAAATAATTTTTATGCATAAAATTACAGCAGTATTCTCTACCAATAGTGTGGGTCTTTAGTTGCTGTTGTTTTCTTATCATATACTAAGGCTCATTGGGAAAAATTGTTTCATTTAAAGATGTGATTGGAGAATTGACATTTCATCTCACTTAGCTAATTTAATATTACATCATCAACCAGTAAGTATATACTGGGAGTCTTCTGGCTACATGAATCTTGGACAGGAATGGTAGGAATAAAACTTTCCTAAATGACAACTGAGTATTCTCAGTCAAGTTCTACAACTAACTGTTCAAATCTAAAATTCCAAAGGAATATCAAGTCACATGTAGCTGTTCTAAAGCAAAGAGTGACCTGCCTGTGTTATATTCTAAATATTTGTTGTTATTCTATTAATTAAATATGTAACAGGAACTAAAAGAGCAAATCACATACATCTCATCATGGAGAAATTAACAAAGGCTTCTTTCAGTAAGCTTAGAATAATGAGTTGGAGTGTATTTTCTTCAGGATCAATTGGGCTAAATAGAAAATACCAATGAGAGATGAACATGGTATACCAAAGGTAGGGTAAATTGTCCAATATTAGATTTACTGAACACACATCTTCATTTTCTTTAATTTGTGAAGGTTTTCATCTTATGTCTCTATATAAACATTAAATAACATATTTCCCATAGGAAAATAATTATTCAGTCTCTGCTTTGGATCTAAGACATTCATATAAGTATATAATAATATGAAAAGATGTTTAAACATAATTACTTTTGAAAATACATTACACTTACTCTTTGCAAGCTCCCAAATATATCTGCTATTAGAGGATTGCTATGTGACACTGTTTCTCTTCAGCATGATTAAAGTACAAAATATATTGCCAAAACCATCTCCTTCTCTCAGTTTTACCTAAAACACACTAAATATGACTATATAATCCCATAATAGTCTTTGAATCATGTTGTAAACCCTGCTGTAATACTCAGATGTATTGTTCTCAATTTAATGATTGTTAAGCTTGACAACCAGAACTGCATATAAATAAGTTGTTTCTGTGAATGAGTATTTTAATTATTGGTTTTACTCTGTACATATTGTGAAGTTAATAAAATACTCTACTTGCCATCAAGTTTATTACAGGAGTCTGGATGAGAAAGATATTTCATTTTTATAATTAACTAACAGCTCACTTCTTTGTGTCCCACAGATATATTTTAATTTTGTTATGTATCAATTAAAGTATGTCAAGTATGAGAATTCAATAAGTAAGCCTATATTCCAATTAAGATTGTGATTTTGTAGATTAAAAACCCATAGCTTCATTTATATTTAATTAACAGGAACTAAAATAATGCAATGATTTCTCATAATCACTTTTTTTCTATAACTCTGCAGAAGCAATTTTAAATTCTGAACACTTGAGAGAGAGAGAAAAAAAGATGCCATCATCAACTGAGCTCTGAATACTTTAACAATTGCCTGCTTCTCAGCCTAGATTACAGAGCAGTAATGAAGACGACTGTTCAAATGACTCAGGTCTGTCTGGATTGCACACAGTGCTGTGCCCTACCTGATTTAATAATTTATTCCTGTACAAGGAATGTATCTCTGTTGTTGTCCAACCACTTTGCTAAAACTTAATGCCAGCAGTTTTCAGAAGATTCTTTCATGTGCCTGAAAAAAATCATTTAAAAATTACTTTTAAACTGGAAGCTTTTAAAAAACAATTTAAATTTTAAATCAAAATATTTTATCATGTATTTTACATGGTTAAAGTATATTGAATTTAGGATGTTGTGCAGATATGGACATTTTAAATTATGCTACATTAGTCTTTTAATTTGACAAAATACAGATGAATCCAATCAGCAAGCTTGTGTTTATAATCATAAAGTCGACATTGCCCTTTTATCATCATGAACTTGCATTTCCATTACGTTGTCCCAAAATAAGTTTACCTTACAGTAATGTATTTATTCTTAAATTATTTCATTAATTGGTAATAAATGCATACTCATACACAAGACATAATTAGTTACTATTTTTTCTAAGTTTTTATTACCATGTCTCTAGGTGTCAATGTTTTTTCTAGTTTGAATTATCATCACTGTTATTCTTACCACAAATGAATCAAGCTGACAAATTTAAAATTAAATACATAGAAAATATTTGTTGAGCATTTTAATTAGAAAAATGGGGCTTTAAAATAAGCTAATGATTTGCATGCTAGAATGAGTCATTACATCTTCAGTTCCATTACTATATTTATGTCCTGCTACAAATAAAAATTCTGAGAACCTCTTTCCAAGTAATACACTAATAAGCCCTGTGGGATCAATTATTCCATTTATTTTTTAATGTTATATAAGCTGACAGTTCTATTAGGTAGTACAAAAATTTTTTGAACATGAGGAATTGAAAATCTTCTGACTGCAGACTAGTTTAGCACCCAGACATTCGAATCATTCATTATTTTCAGTACTGCCACAAGTATGGAGAACCGTCATTTCATTTGGATATGCATGTTGCTTGGAGAAGCGTGCCTGGATGTAAATAGGGAGGAGAATGGTAATGAAGAAGTCAGGGGAAAATTGATCCATCAGATTGGTCATGGGATCAGAGAGTACATATAGAAGGTGAGTCCCTTAAGACCATCTCTGTCTCAGTCTCCAGCAGAATGTGCCCTCCTAGGAGGGTCCAGACTCCAGTGTCAAGACTGTAGCAAATATCCCCTCCCTGCTTGGCAAGACTCACACTCTTCTGTCTTTAGTCTTTGTCTGTTCTACTGATTTTTCAGTAGTCAGCCTTCTGTACCCGAGGGTCTGGCTTATTTGGATTCAAGCAACTTGGATGAAAAATACTTGAAAAAATATTCCAGTAAGCTCCAAAGATCAAAATGTGAATATGCTACATGCTGGTAATTATTTGCATAGTATATACATTGTATTTACAATCATTTGCATAACATTTACATTGTGTTAGCTATCATAAGTTATCTAGAGATGATTTAAAGTCTATGGGAGGATGTGAGCAAGTTATATGCAAATATGCACCGTTATACAAGGGACTTGAGCATCTGTGGATTTTTGTATCCATGGGGGTCTTAGAATGAATTCCTGGAGCAACTACTGTATCTAAAATCCTTTAATTTCTCCTATATAATGCATGAAACATTCTCCTGACCCCTATTTCTCACTCTAGTCATTTTAATTCTTAACAAATTAAAAAATAATCCAATTTGGTTTTATTGGCATACATAGACTTCACTGTTTTGTAGTTCCTGGTTTCTCTAGGACACTAAGATTAGGCTTATTAGCATCACTAATGACCTCCTTATGAATTTAGTTATACAGATGCTCAAGTCCCTTGTATAATATGGTGCATATTTGCAAATAGCGTACTCTCATACTCCCATAGATTTTAAGTCCTTTCTAGATAATTTATGATAGTTAATACAATGTAAATGCTATGCAAATGATTGTAAATACAATGTATGTACTATGTAAATAGTCGCTGGCATGCAGCAAACTCACTTTTGCTTTTCGGAGCTTCTTGGAAATTTTTTTTTCAAACATTTTTTATCCAAGTTGCTTGAATCCATATAAGACAGACCCTCAGGTACAGAAGGCTGAATTTATTGAAAAATCGGTAGAGCAGACAAAGACTAAAGATAGAGAGGCGTGTGAGTCTTGCCAAGCAGCAGGATATTTTGCTTCAGTCTTGACACTGTAGTCTGGACCCTCCTAAGAAGGTACATTCTGCTGGAGACTGAGGCAGAGATGGTCTTCAGGAACTCACCTTCCAAATGTACTTGTTCCTAAAGCTGATCTGCTTAATCAATCTCCCTTTGATTTCTTAATAACCATTCTCCTATTTGCAAGTAACTTTTGTACATGCTCCCATACACTTTAAATCGTCTCTATATTACTTACAATACCTAACTATGCAAATAATATGTAAAGTGTTGTAAAGAATATATCTATGCTATATGTAAATGGTGGCCAACCCAAAGCAAAGCCAGGTTTTAATCTGGGGGAACTTTCTGTAGTTTTATTTGTACTATTTTCAATCTGCAGTTGGTTAAATCTGCAGGTGCAGGACCTGCATATTTGAGGGCTGATGGAATATCTACTGACACTTTCTTTTCCTTTACTATGCACTCTTTATTTCATCATGTAATACATGTCTATTGAGTCTATGCTCTGTGTCCAGGACTTCATTTGGTGGTAGGGAAACAGCAATAGGAGGTAAAAATGTCCAGGGAAGGGGCACTGTGGACCACCCTCTCCCTTTAAGAAAATTAATCTCACACCCAGGGCACATAAGGAGAGCCTGCGCACAGAGAGCCCAGGTCAAAAGCCTAAAGCTGTGTCCAAAAATGGAGGAGCCAGAGAACCAGAGAGACTGCCGGCAGAGTCCTGGCCCTTCCCTGTTCCTCTACAGCTCCTCTCAAACCAGTGCTCTATTGTTTATGTGTTTTGAACACCCACTGGAAACCAGACATCATGTAAAATCTTTGGAAAAAGATTCCATTCATCCTGGTGACATTGGTCTCCGAGTACCTGGGGTATGCCATCTCCTGTCTGCCTCCCTAACTGAGCACACTCCCTCCACAGGAAGATGAAAGAAGCCTGGAATCATCACCATTCCTCCCATGGAGTGCGCCCTCCTCCTGCATTGACAACTAGTCTGCCCACACGGACAAGCTCTCTATTTGCCCTTGGCTGTTGCCTAAAGTGCTGCATTCAGGGGTTCAGATTCTTATTGTTGCGAAGTGTCCTGAGCGGAAAGAATAAAACATTTCTACAGAGGGCCTGAAGTCAGTGGAGGCAGCTGAGCAGCCCCTAGTTCTGGGGGATGAGAGCTGGCAAGCTAGCCTCCTTCTCTACAATGCTCTGGAAGAGTCTTTGGAACTTTTGGTTAAAAAAAAAATTCATCCTCCTGTCGACTTTAAAAAATATACAACCTAAAAGTTGAGAGTTATATTTTCTTTGGCAGACAAAACTAAGCACTTTAGCCTGGGACACAGCATCTCAGTTAGCTCTGAGAGACTGTTACTAAGAGGTAAGGGAGGAATCAGGTAATATAGGAGTTTTTGCTGCAAAGACTAGGTAGTTACAGTATCAAAAATTTATTGTTAATTAAAGACATACTGTGCTAATCATTTAGCAAGATATACAAATATTCAATCATTGTCTTGTATATTTGAAACTAATAATACTATATGTCAATGTATGTTGTCCAGTTTCTAAGTCATGTCTGACTCTTTGCAACCCCAAGGATTGTAGTCGGCCAGGCTCCTCTGTCCCAGGGATTTCCCAGGCAAGAATACTGGTTCAGTTCAGTTCAGTCACTCAGTCATGTCTGACTCTTTGCAACCCCATGGACTGCAGCATGCCAAGCCTCCCAGTCCATCACCAAGTTCTGGAGTTTACCCAAACTCACGTCCATTGAGTTGGTGATACCATCCAACCATCTCATCCTCTGTCATCCCCTTCTCTTCCCGCCCTCAATCTTTCCCTGCGTCAGGGTCTTTTCAAATGAGTCAGCTCTTTGCATCAAGTGGTCAAAGTATTGCAGTTTCAGCTTCAACATCAGTCCTTCCAATGAACACCCAGGACTGACCTCCTGTAGGATGGACAGGTTGGATCTCTTTGCAGTCCAAGGGATTCTCAAGAGTCTTCTACAACATCACAGTTCAAAAGTATCAGTTCTTCTGTGCTCAGCTTTCTTTATAGTCCAACTCTCACATCCATACATGACTACTGGAAAAGCCATAGCCTGACTAGATGGACCTTTGTTGGCAAAGTAATGCCTCTGCTTTTTAATATGCTGTCTAGGTTGGTCATAACTTTCTTTACAAGGAACAAGTGTCTAAATTTCATGGCTGCAGTCACCATCTACAGTGATTTTGGAGCTCTCCAAAATAAAGTTGCCACTGTTTCTCCATCTATTTGCCAGGAAGTGATGGGACCAGATGCTATGATCTTAGTCTTCTGAATGTTGAGCTTTAAGCCAACTTTTTCACTCTCATCTTTCACCTTCATCAAGAGGTTCTTTAGTTCTTCTTCACTTTCTGCCATAAGAGTGGTGTCATCTGCATATCTGAGGTTATTGATATTTTTCCTGGCAATCTGGATTCCAGCTGTGCTTCATCCAGCCCAGTGTTTCTCATGATTTACTCTGCATATATATTAAATAAGCAGGGTGACAATAAACAGCCTTGACGAACTCCTTTTCCTATTTGGAACCAGTCTGGAGTGGGTTGCAATTTCCTTTTCTAGGGGATCTTCAAGACCCAGGGATTCAACCTGCCTCTCTTACATTTGTAGGTGGATTCTTTACCACTGAGCAACCTGGGAAGCCCATAATTGGCATAATCTTGACTAAATAGAAATAAAAGATGAATACTGTAATTAATATGGAACCAGCAAGGATGAAGCCTTTCCTCTGCAAACCTCCATTCCAGAATGCTCACTTCCTCACTCAGAGGGTGTCAAAACAAAAGCATTAAGTATTCTGTTGTGTATCCAAGTTTATATGTTACATGTGGAGGTATGGTGAACACGGGGCTTCCCAGCTGGCTCAGTGGTAAAGAATCCGCCTGCCATTGCAAGAGACATGGGTTCCATCCCTGGGTTGGGAAGGCCCCCTAGAGGAGAGAATGGCAACTCAGTCCAGTATTCCTGCCTGGGAAATCCCATGGACAAAGGGGCCTGGTGTGGTATGTACATGGGGTTGCAAAGAGTCAGATGTGACTAAATGATTAAATAACAATAACAGCAAATGATGAGCATACATCACCATGCAGGGATAATAAGTCTAATCAGTTTTGACAAATGTAGACACTCCTATCAAGCTATTAACATTACAGCTACCCCAGATAACTGCACGCCCTCTTTCTCATCAGCCTCCTTCCTCAAGGAACCTCTGTTCTGGTTTCTATCACCATCAGTCACTTTGCCTATTATGTGACTTCAGATAAGCTGTTTGATACAGTTTTACCTGTTTTGTGTTTGATTTCTTTCAGAGAGCACTGCATCTGTAACACTCAGCTTTCTTGAGTTGTTTGCCAATAGTATATTCACTCCTAATGCTGAGTTGGGTCTACCAGATGTTACTAATTCTCTCAAAACAGAGTTTATTCTTATTAATTGATTCCTGATGTCTGGGTATGGTATCTCTGAAAGAGAGAGAAATTTAGAGACAGGAAAAACAATCAGTTACCAAACTATTTTTCAGCATCATTTCTGAGTCTGATGATAATTACCCTATATAAGTAATTCCCAGAGAAGGCAATGGCGCCCCACTCCAGTACCCTTGCTTGGAAAATCCTATGGATGGAGGAGCCTGGTGGGCTACAGTCCATGAGGTCGCTAAGAGTCGGACACGACTGAGCGACTTCACTTTCCCTTTCCACTTTCATGCATTGGAGAAGGAAATGGCAACCCACTCCAGTGTTCTTGCCTGGAGAATCCCAGGGACGGGGGAGCCTGGTGGGCTGCCGTCTCTGGGGTCGCACAGAGTCAGACACGACTGAAGCGACTCAGCAGCAACAGCAAGTAATTCCCAGGCGGCACTAGTGGTAAAGAATCCACCTGCCAATGTTGAGACACAAGAGTTGCGGGTTTGATTCCTGGGTTGGGAAGATCCCCTGGAGGAGGAAAAGGCAACTCACTCCAGTACTCTTGCCTGAAAAGTCCAATGGACAAAGGAGCCTGGCAAGCTACAGTCCAAGGGCCACAGAGAGTCGGACATGACTCAACAACTAAACACATGAGTAATTCCTAGATTCTGTATCATTGAATAAAAGAGATTCATTGAGGATAAATGGAAGCAGAACCCAAGGGTTAGTTACTCCTTTTATTTAGTGTCTGTTCTGTGCTTTCTGAAGCCTATTTATAACCCATTCTTCAGGTAAAACTTTGAAGAAAGTTAGCATAGGTATCTATGTCAGATATTTACATTATTTTTGTGAGGGAAACAGGATCATCTTAGCAGCCTATTTCAAAGACATCAAATATACTAGTATCTGGTTTCTATCATCTCATTATTGATTTAACTCTCATGCTGACATATTTCTTCTACAAGAGAGGAACAGGGCAATGACAAATGGATTATTATTATCCTTTTAATGTACAAGATGCACTGAATTAACAAGTACTTATTGGGCTTACTTTCAGATTGATTTTACTTTTAGTAGTTCTATTTAATTAAACAATAAAGCTAGAAACTTTAATTGACATAAAACTTCCAAGAATTCTGATTTTTTTCCCTCCATCCATTAAGCTCATACTCTATTAGTTTTGAACTTACAGTCAGCCTTCTGGCAATTAAATAAATGAAACTTATTGATGGCAATATCATACTGTGATATTCATTTTCTTTGAGGAGAATTTAAAAGGAACAAATTATTATTTGCCACTAAGATAGGTTTTCTAGCCTTCGTTCTCTGGGTAGATAATTGTCAAGAAGAGACTTAAAGAATTAGAAGTAGTTGGAGTTTCAGTGACTCAGGGAAAATAATAATGGGCACATGTAAATAAATCAGACGTGTTTTGCAAGTATAAAAACTGATCCTTAGTAACTGGGAGGAGAGTTTATTGTTGTAGAGATGAGGTCTTAATAAAATCATATACATTAAGACTACAGAAGATCTCCCCTGCACTAAGGAAGGTGTGCCTCTTTATACACTTACATCCTTTACAAGAGTTGATCTAGAAAACATTAAACTGCTTTCTCTAACCTTAAAGTGCATTAATAATGTATTTACCTATTTACCTGGGACAAAGGGTTAAATGACAGATGTGTCATAAGTATGTGAGCAACTTAGCTTGTAATTGGAATAAGCGCAGGTAGAGGGTTTATTGTATAGGGTATATGGTTAGATACAGCTTGCTCAATTAAAAAAGATGCCGAGTTGTGGGGGGGGATGTAAAATTTGGTACATCTTTTTGTTTACCCATTGTACTTCTGTTTTCATTCATTTATAGACTTTTATCCTAAAAAATGTCTTTTGTGATTGAAAAATGAAAGATGTCAAATGCTCCTTCAGACTATGATAGAAAGTAGCAACATAGGAGGATCAATATTGGGCTGGAAATAGATTAGATTAGATCAAGGGGTGTGTGTATGTGTGTGTGTGTGTGTGTGCGTGTGTGTGTGTGTGTGTGAGTTTTATATTTAAATAAAATTTTGAGCAAAATAAGTAACCTTCTGTCCCTCTTGTCTCACATTTTTTAAAATAGCTGAATGTTTACCTGTGTTGGGCTTCCCTGGCGCCTCAGCAATAAAGAATCTACAGGTAATGCAAGAGACGCAGGAGATGAGGGTTCGATCCCTGTTTCGGGAAGATCCCTGGAGCAGGAAATGGCAGCCCGCTCCAGTATTCTTGCCTGGAGAGTCCTATAGGCAGAGGAGCCTGGCAGCATACAGTCCATAGTATCTCAAAGAGTCAGACATAACTGGGTGAGTTAGCTCTACGAACACACCTACGTGATGGGGTTACTGTGGGCACTGAGAGGGCTGACACACGCATATAGCTTAGAAAAATGCCCAGAGCATAAAAGCTGTATCAAATGCTAGTTGTCATTGTTATAAGCTATGTCAATTATTGTGGAAGTCCCTGTTACTCATAGGCACCTTAACTCCTAACTAGCAAAGTTTTGAGAAGGCTTGTCTCCCACTTTAGTAGAAAAGACAGAATTATGGACAGATTATGAGTGTGACATATGAAGAATTTTTTATATCCTGTATTGTATGAGAATGAATCTTTCCCAGGGTCAAGGGATAATTAAAGATTACAGGTCTTGAGTTTCAGCTATAAAGTTTATATACTTCCCATAAATAATGAGAATTACTTTCCATCTTTTTGAAAAGGCTATGTAAGAAAAATATTTGACATGGCATTTTTGAAGTATAAAATCAGCAGAAGTAGTTCCATTGATATGAGTTTCTAGTACCCATGAGATAATTCACTGTTGCCTCATTTAAAAATTATCCAGATGAAAACTGTCTATGTGATATAAAATGCACTTAGAATTTATCATATAAGAAACTATGTAATTCTAATCACAGTCTACACTCCCAGTGCCCCTGCACACACAAAAATTCTTGTTTACTAGATCTTAAGCCAAATTGTTTTAGCCTAGTGGCTACTTTAGTTTCTTGCTAAATCAAATTCTGCAATGTTTACTGATATAATTTTCTTATTTATGAAGATGATGCACTTATACTCTCCCTTTAACACTGGTGATTTTTGTAATTTTCTTTAACTGTATAATTATTTCAATTTTATATATAGTTAACAAATTTTAGGAAACACTTTTGAAACGAATTGTTTCTGAAAATAACACAGATTAGAGGCTAATTTTGTATTGATCTATTTAAGTCCTATATTGCATGCTATAGGGTACTCAATTCCACTTTCCTCTAAGAAAAGAGTGCCCCACAGGTCCTTAAATATATTAGTAATCCAAATACCCCCATGATCAGTAATTGAAGTAATAGCCTCTAATTTAATATCTTCCCTGAGTCTTCATCCTCCCCTTCTGATGCTGAACTTGGCTCTGTGACTTGTTTCGGTTGGTTAATGGAACAACAGCAAAGGTAATGCACAAGAGTTTTAAAAAGTGTTTGGACGTTAGAGATTTGTTTTCTCTGTTGCTGCCCTCAGAACTTATTCTACACTGTCTCAGCCCATTATATCATAACAAAATAGCACAGACTGATCTTATTTGAAAAGCAGAAGTAGAGACACAGACATAGCAAACAAATTTATAAATACCAAGGGGGAAGGTACTTTGGCCACCTCATGCGAAGAGTTGACTCACTGGGAAAGACTCTGATGCGGGAGGGACTGGGGGCAGGAGGAGAAGGGGACGACCCAGGATGAGATGGCTGGGTGGCAGCACGGACTCGATGGACGTGAGTCTGAGTGAACTCCGGGAGTTGGTGATGGACAGGGAGGCCTGGCGTGCTGCAGTTCATGGGGTCGCAAAGAGTCGGACACGACTGAATGAATGAACTGAACTGAACTGAAGGGGGAAGGGGTGGTAGGAGGAATTGGGAGATTGGGATTGACATGTATAGACTAATGATACTATGTATAAAATAGAAAACTAGTGTGAACCTACAGTATAGCACAAGGAACTCTAGTTAATGCTCTGTGATGACCTAAATGGAAAGGAAATCAAAAAAGGGGACGGGGGATATATATATATATATATATATATATATATATATACACATATTACAGACACACACACACACACACACATATGTGTTTTGGTTTAGTTTCGAAGTTGTGTCTGACTCTGTGACCCTATGGACTATAGCTAGCCAGGCTCCTGTATCTATGGGATTTTTGAAACAAGAATACTGGAGTGGGTTGCCATGTCCTTCTCCAGGGGATCTTCCCAACCCAGGGATCCAACCCATGTTCCCTGCCTATATGGATTGCCAATGAATTCTTTACCACTGAGACACCTGGGAGTGTGTTTATATATGGCTGATTCATTTTGCTTTACAGCAGAAAACAACACAACATTGTAAAGCAGCTATACCTTAATAAAAATTAGTTTTTAAAAATTGGCACAGACAGGGTGGCTTAAACAAAACATTTTCCCCACAGTTTTGGAGGATGGAATCTAAGATTAGGTGCTGACAGATCTGATGGCCGATGAGGGGCCCTACTGGTTTGTGGTCCTCATCAAGGTAAGCTTCCAGTAACATATAATTTTAAGTATACACACACACACACACACACACACACACACACACACACATACATATATATATGAAACTAGGAAAAGTCTGGAAACATGATCCCTACCTAGGAGGATAATCAGTTGCCACCATCATATGCAAAATTAAGGGACTCTTTTTCCTAGCAGTTTCAGAAACAGAGTGGGGATAAGAGGGCTGCTGAGTCAGAGAGAGTGGTAAAAATCATCCACGAGTAGGAGATCACTATTATTTGCATGCAGTCCCTCTTGGCCGCAACCCATGGTGGGGACGATAAGCATATTTCCCCCTACTTCCTATCTGGATATGAACTACAACAGGTAAATATTCTGAGTCTTTAGCCAATATACATTCATTCTTGGTCCCATATAAACCCTGACCATATTTATAAAGTGCTTACTGAAAAATAGCGTAGCATGTGCACTTGATTTTGTCCAACTTTTTATGACCCTATGGACTGTAACCCACCTGGCTCCTCTGTCCATGGGATTTCTCAGGCAAGAATACTGGAGTGGGTTGCCATTCCCTCTTCCAGGGTATCTTCCCAAGCCAGGAACTGAACCCACATCCCCAGCATCTCCTGATTGCAGGCAGATTCTTCACCACTGAATCACTGGGGAAGCCCAGGCACTAAAGAAATTCCTAGCTAAAAGCAGTCCTTCAGAGCCTAGCAACTAGAGGGCAGAATGTAGTGGAAAAGCACCAGGTGCTTTAGACTGAGTTGACAAATTTAGAAACAAATAATTTACCAGCAGTAGATGGCACATACCAAGGGTCTGAAAAAACTTGAGAATGACCTTGTGAAGGTCTTGGCCAAATTGTAACCAACCTTGCAGTTAAAAATAACCACATGCCATGGGACTGGCAGATTTCCAGGCAGACTTGGGCTTGCAAGGGCTTCAGAGGGAAGCTGAGAACCACAGGCAGGAAGGTCTTACTTCCAACTGCAGTATGGTGTTTAAAATGATGATGAAGTGGATGCTTTCTACACACTTACAAGCTGAATCTTTCTTTTTGAATGTATCTCTCACTCTTGAAGGGGAAGCAGGTGGCACAGTGGGAAAAGCAACAGCTGGAAATTGGGAGAACCAGTCTCATAAATGTTATTCTCCTACAGGAATCTCCCTATGTCTCACTAACAAATAAGTAAATTTTAAAAATGTAAGAAAAGGTGAAAGTAGAGGATATAATCACTAAAATAGCTATTTAACTAGTTAAAGGAAAACATGAATATAATATGGAAGGATATTGAAAATACATAAGTAAGGCAAGTGAAATAAAATGCAGAATGAAGTGCATAGTAACTGAAGTGAAAAATCCACTGACAGAATTAATAGTACATTAAACATGGATGAAGTAAAATTCATTGAACCTGAAGACATAGAAAATAGTAGAAACTATGCAAATTGAAGCAGCATGATGGAGACAAATATAAAAAGAAAGATAACAGATCAAGTAGATTAATAGACTCAATGATACACGAACTGATTCTAAGTGGTCTAACATAAGTATCTCAGAAAGAGAGCAGAGAGGGTAAAATCTGCAAAGGAAAAATGTCCAAACATTTCCCAAAGTTGATGAAAACTATGAGAATATTGGTCCAAAAAACCCAAGCAATTCCAAAAAGGATAAACACAAGAAAATGACACCAACCCATAGAGTATATTCAAATTAATAAAATATAATGTTAAGGGAGAAAACTTATAAAAACAATCAGAGGCAAACACATTAAATAAGTTCAGAGGGAAAAGTACAGGAATGACAATGGAACTCATCAGAAACTGGCAAACCAGGAAACAACAAAAGGAAAATGTGCTGAAAAACTCTTACAACCCAGAATTTTACACACAGAAAAATATATCTTACAAAATTAGTCATAAATTTAAAACTTTTAAAAACAAACTGAAGTTCAGAGAATTTCTCAATAATAGACTTATAGTACAAGATAGAAATTTGGATCTACGCAAAAAAAATTAAGGTTATTGTGTTTAGTTATTGTGTCTATATGTATACAAAAGGAGTATTATATCATGTTTAAACCTTGAGTTACCTCACAGTTTAAGAATGTCAAGTCAGACTCACGAAATCAGAGATCCTGCCGAAGATCAGGTTTTACTAAATAAAGGAAAAGGCTTAGATAGAGAAGAGATATGTGACATGGAAGCAAGGTGCCCTTCTTCCTATGTCAGACATGACTATTTGGTCTCGAATATTGGAGGGCTTTAAGTAAGGTTCAGGAGATTCCCCACAGAGTGGTAAGAATTTTTATTATAAAAGAGTCCAGAGGTTTGTACATCACTTGGGACATTTCTGGGGACTGATCACACATAAAAGGTTCTACTTAGGATGGGATCTCCAGCTACAGGTGTTTTAGAGATTGGGTCTCTTACTCTTAATAATCTCATTAATCTATCTGAGGCCCATTTAGCAAAGACATTTCCAGTCACTTAACCTTTTCTTCCTACTAAGGTCTTCTACCAGGTAAAGAGTAAATGGACCATGGGCCCATTACTTTTATTCTTTTCTTTCAATTTTTCAAAGTGAAATTAATAACAATTCATTTTAGATTTTATGACATATGTAGAAGTATGTCTACAAATAAAGCACAAAGTTGGATTGTGCAAACAGGATATACTATTATAGATTTTTACATTATATCTGAAGTGTAATCTCATTTGAAACTTTATAATAAAAAAGTGCATATTTTAAACACCAAAAACATTAAAACAATAAAAATATGTACCTACAAAATTAATAGTAATGTTGATGGTTTAGTTATAAAGTCATGTCCAACTCTTTTGCAACCCCATGGACCATAGCCTGCCAAGCTCCTCTGTGCTTGGAATTTCCCAGGCAAGAATACTGGAGTGGGTAGCCATTCCCATCTCCAGGGGATCTTCTCAACCCAGGGATGAAGCCTGTATCTCCTGCATTGCAGATGGATTCTTTAACACTGAGCCACCAGGGATTCCCCAGTAAAGGTAAAATGAAATCTAAAAGTACACATGGATCAGAAATGAGGTAAGAAAAGAGAAGGAAAAGGGTAATATAGAAAATGTGAGAAAATAGAAACAAATATCAAGATGATAGATACAAGCACAAAGAAATAAATAGTTATATTAACTGTAAATGATTAAACAATTTGCTTTTAAGGCATAGATTTTCAGGTGGGATAGAAAACCGGGGCCAAATTATATGTTGTCTCCAAGGAGCACAATTAAAAGTAATACATGGGCTGAAAATGAAGTAAAAAGATACACCACACACATTCTAAGCACAACAACTCTGAGTGACTGTGTTAAATCAGAGAAAGCAGACTTGAGAGCAAGAACTATCGCCAAGGGCTTAGGACAGTATTTTGTAATGAGAAAAGAGTCAGTTTATCAATTCTGAAAGTGAAAGTGTTAGTCGCTCTGTCCTGTCCCACTCTTTGGGACCCCATGGACTCCTAGCCCACCAGGCTCCTCTGTCCATGAGATTTCCCAGGCAAGAATGCTGGAGGGGGTTGGCATTCCTCTCCCCAGGGGATCTTTTTGACCCAGGGATCAGAGCCCTGTGATGGCAACAAATAGCAGCACTTCAAAGTCAATGAAGCAAGAGCTGAGGGAATCAAACATTTGAGAAGGATGTCCATACACTTGATTGACACAGAGTTGCCACAAACCTGAAATTTGTAAAAACAGCAATATCCACAAAGGACAATAGCAAAGTACAATAAACCAAGTAGTCCTATATTGGAAATTTAATGCTTCTCTTTTATTAGATGATGGAACAATTAACTTGCAGAATGACAATAATCAAATGATAAATGTGAGTTGCTCCACAATCAGCGCTAAATACGTACACTCACTTTTGAAGTCTGGCAGCCTCCAGTACAACTCAACCTGTCTCCTCAGTCCAGAAATCTCATTTTTTGGCATATACTGAGTAAAACTGTGTGCATAAACATATATGTAACAAGAGGCACACACAAGAATGTTCTGCACCAAGTTAACAGTCAAACACTGGAATCAACTCAAGTGCCAGGAGTAGAGTGGATAAATACTTAGTGATATTTACTTCAATAAAAACTGGATAGTGGTTAAAATGAATTATCTATAATTACACACCATAATATGCATGAATCTCACAGACATTATGTTACTTTAAAGAAGCCAGACATAAATAGTATGTGGAAATTCTTCCATTTATATGAAGTCCCAAAACAGGAAAAAAATAATCTGTTGTTAATACCCAGGCCAGTGATTTATTGTAGGGCTTAGTGACTGGCAATAAAACATGTCTTCTCAGATGCTAGTGATATTTAGTCTCTTAATGAGGATGCTGATTAACAGATGCATTCACTTTGTATATGTACACTTATGATTTATCTACTCATTAAAATTCAGCAAACTTTAATAAAAAAGAAACAAAGATGTTGACGGCATGTATAACAATGTGTATGCACAAATAAATATTGATAAATGCACATAAATCTTTTATTAGAGCAACACAATAATGGAAGAAAGAAACCTGATTGAGTTTATAGAAATACTTTGAACTAATTATGACACTTTGAGGCAATCATTTAATTTCTCTTAGTTTAATTTTTCCACCTATCAATGACTGAATCTTACTAGTTAGCATGGAAAATACTATTTAATTTAAATGCTACATTTTGCTATGTATGATATCATTATGGAGCAAATAGAGTAGGCAAACTACTGATAAGATATGGCACCAGAAAAATGTATAGAACTGTTGAATTAGATACCCTCTTATTTAAGTAAAATTTGGAGCAAAAAGAAAACAAAATGCCAGAAATGACTTTTATTTTTATGTATCCATTTACATGAAACTTAAAATTCTTAACACATTTTTTTCTCAGGATTAGAAAATGTATTTTCAGACAGATTGGTAGTGTATCTAGCTTGAAGAATTAAAATCACATATGTTATACAATATGTATAAAATTATCCTTCTGTTTTTCAAACAGATATGATACACATGCCAGGAACAGAAGTTATATTTCCTCTATTATTTTAATCTGTATTATTTTCTTCACAGCCATGGGAGAGTATCTTTAATATGTCTTTCTTTAACCAGTTGCCTAATGAGGTATTGAATAATTAAATTCCCTTGTGTATAAACAGTAAAGCAAGATTCTATTTTAAAAATATTGCAGTCTCCATATTCTGATATTTACATTACATCTCTACTACACTCTGGACCTGATCCTGAAAAAATTTATAATTTCTTTGGATCCTCAACAAAGTAAAATATGTAGAATTAAGCTTTGTTTTTGTTATTGTTGAGCCAGTAAGTCATGTCCAGCTCTTTTGACCCCACAGACTGGAGTATGTCAGGCTTTCCTGTCTCTACTATCTACCAGAGTTTGCTCAAGTTCGTGTCGACTGAGTCGGTGATGCTATCTAACCATCTCACCCTTTGCCTCTCCCTTCTCCTTTTGCCTTCAATCTTTCCCAACATCAAGGTCTTTTGGTATCTTTGATACATCCACTGGATATTTTGTACCTTTTATTCCATGAATGAGGGAGAATTATTAAATTCCCTTTCTATTTCATTGAATCTTCATATGCCAAAGAAGAGTATCTTCTATTTCCATCTCCTTCTTTGTTTTTGAAAAGATTATCTGTTAGTTTTTTCTTCTCTAATTCAGAAAAATTCTAAATTTTCTAATTTAGAAAAATGTTTCACAAATTGACCACAAACACTTTATCTTCTTAATCCTTGAACAACTGGCATGTATACCATGGTGAGGCAGGCACCGTTGTTTGCCTTTCTGTTCTAAAGGCCTTTCCTCATTTTCCATCAATTTAGAAAGCCCAGTGTGCCCAGATGAAAGTGACAAACTGTGGCTAACCTTAACTAGTAATTGCTATGTCATTCTCTCTTGCCAGTTACTGGATGTGTGATTAAGTTGTCCAAAAGGAGATATATTCTAGGAATCCCCAGAAACAGATTTCATTCTGTTCCACAGGTTTGGAGATGGTCACTAGATCTTCAGCACTCATTTTACTACTGCTCGTTGACAAACCTGAGGATGGAAATCCTTCAGCACCTTGAAGATGGTAAACGGAGACTAGATGGTAACTGGATTCTGAATAATATTGCTGAACTGTCATACAAATCATAAATCTACCTACAGTCATTTGTTATTATATGAGTCAAAGAAAACAATTTATCGCTTACCCCACTTTGAAGAAGGCAATGGCACCCCCACTCCAGTACTCTTGCCTGGAAAACCCCATGGATGGAGAAGCCTGGTGGGCTGCAGTCCATGGGGTCGCTAGGAGTTGGACATGACTGAGCGACTTCACTTTCATTTTTCACTTTCATGCATTCGAGAAGGAAATGGCAACCCACTCCACTGTTCTTGCTTGGAGAGTCCCAGGGATGAGCGAGCCTGGTGGGCTGCCGTCTCTGGGGTCGCACAGAGTCGGACACGACTGAAGTGACTTAGCAGCAGCAGCCACTGTGGATGGGGAATCTGTTACTTGCAATGAGAAACATCTTAATTGATTAAATTGATGTCATCAAAGTTTACTTTTAAGAAACTGATTAGACAAAAATACCTTTATCTGTTTTATTAGTTAGACATGGACAATGAAAAACAAATAAAATTTATAATGTTTAAAAATGAATCAATGTAATTGGTCACTCTTCTGCAATAATGTGCTATTTTGATTTTATGAAAATACAGCCACAAAATATCTAAGTTACTCCTTTAGACTGTAGAAAACTAAAGGTGCTGTTTGTTTTCAGGTTGACACAGGGTCCAGTGTCATTGTCATTCAGCTTACTTAGTTCAAGTCCCAGTTTTTTGGAAAATATAATCTCATTTCCTTGATACTCTTTAAAAATTTATACCATGTAATGACAGGGTGTTTTTGCCTTCACTTTCTCTAGAAACATGGTACTACTCATGTATCATAAGAATTAGTCCAATATCAATTTATCTAATATATTGCTCTGATATGTAAGAAAAATAAAGTTTTTCTTAACTTCCAATAGATTTCAATGATTGCAGTTAGGGTAGTTCCCTGGTAGCAAAGACTCTCTTTACCCACATTTTAATCAGGTCCCTCTGAGCATTCTTCTTCACTAAGCCTAGATCTTGGTCTGCTGCTCTGCTTGTAGACGGTCCAATATTTTTAAAAAGAATTCACTAATCCAGGTGAGAAATAAAACCTTCACTTTTGACAGCTGATCGAGATCCTTATCCCCAGCCCTTTGGTCTGCATTTAAAAGGACGCTATTATTTTAGCAAGAAACTCCCAGGCCTTGATGTCTAATCAAGTTCTTGTTAGTAATCTTCCGTGCACTGACCCCTTACCCTGCTTGTTGGTAACTAGAGATATGTCCTATCCACCAGAAGAAAAAGGAGTAAAGCCAGTGAGGGGTAAAGGAAGTAGAGAGAGATGAGGAGAGACCAGGCACTCAAAGAGAGGCAGTGCATCAGACAAACAGACACATATATCCCCTCCTTTTAGGATTTCCTTCGCATTCAGGTAGCCACAGAGCATTAAGGAGAGCTCCTTGTGCTATACAGTTCAGTTCAGTTCAGTCACTCAGTCGTGTCCGATTCTTTGCGACCCCATGAATCGCAGCACTCCAGGCCTCCCTGTCCATCACCAACTCCCGGAGTTCACTCAGAATCACGTCCATCGAGTCCGTGATGCCATGCAGCCATCTCATCCTCGGTCATCACTTTCCCCTCCTGCCCTCAATCCCTCCCAGCATCAGAGTCTTTTCCAATGAGTCAACTCTTCGCATGAGGTGGCCAAAGTACTGGAGTTTCAGCTTCAGCATCATTCCTTCCAAAGAAATCCCAGGGTTGATCTCCTTCAGAATGGACTGGTTGGATCTCCTTGCAGTCCAAGGGACTCTCAAGAGTCTTCTCCAACACCACAGTTCAAAAGCATCAATTCTTCAGTGCTCAGCCTTCTTCACAGTCCAACTCTCACATCTATACATGACCACAGGAAAAACCATAGCCTTGACTAGACAATAGTTTCTGATTAGTTAACTATTTTATGTGTGTGCTAGTACTCAGTTGCTAGCTAAGTCGTGTCCAACTCTCTGCAACCCCATGGACTGTAGCCTGCCAGGCTCTTCTGTCCATTGGATTTCTCAGGTAAGAATATGCTGTCATTTCCTCCTCCAGGAGATCTTCCTGACCCAGGGATAAAATCATGTCTCCTGCAGCTCCTTCATTGGCAGGCTTATTCTTTACCACTAAGTCACCCAGAAAGCTCATCTATTTTATACATCATATCAATAATGTATATGTTCAGTCCCAACCTCCAAGTTCCTTCCACCTCCCCCTCTTGGTATATATATATATATATATATATATATATATATATATATATTGTGTGTGTGTGTGTGTGTGTTCTCTACTTCTGTGTCTCTAGTTTTGTTTTGCAGATAAGCTCATCTATACCATTTTTCTAGATTACACATATATGCAATATATATGCATGAATAAACAATATTTGCTTTTCTTTTTCTGACTTACTTCACTCTGCTTGATTTGCTGTGCAGTAGGAACTAACAGAAAATTGTAAAGCAACTACACCCAAATAGCAATTAAATTACAACAAAAACAAAGAGAAGCAGTGAGCAGAAAATCCAATAAATGCCAGGAAGACAGAAAGATTAACTATAGTCATTGGCCTTCAATTAATCATCTCTTTTAAATTTGACCCCTTTTGCTTCTCAGGTTTCATTTCTATAATAGTGGTCTACTCATTGCCTTTCACCCTATATTAGATATGTTACTTTGTTTCTTTCACCAAATGGTTCTTGAGTGAAGTATTTTGTTCAACTTAACTTTGAATGCTGGACTGGAAGAAACACAAGCTGGACTCAAGATTGCTGGGAGAAATATCAATAACCTCAGATATGCAGATGACACCACCCTTATGGCAGAAAGTGAAGAGGAACTAAAAAGTCTCTTGATGAAAGTGAAAGAGGAAAGTGAAAATGTTGGCTTAAAGCTCAACATTCAGAAAACGAAGATCATGGCATCTAGTCCCATCACTTCATAGAAAATAGATGGGGAAACAGTGGAAACAGTCTCAGACTACATTTTTGAGGGCTCCAAAATCACTGCAGATTGTGACTGCAGCCATGAAATTAAAAGACTCTTACTCCTTGGAAGAAAACTTATGACCAACCTAGATAGCATATTCAAAAGCAGAGACATTACTTTGGCGATTAAGATCCATCTAGTCAAGGCTACAGTTTTTCCTGTGGTCATGTATGGATGTGAGAGTTCGACTGTGAAGAAGGCTGAGCACCAAAGAATTGATGCTTTTGAATTGTGGTGTTGGAGAAGACTCTTGAGAGTGCCTTGGACTGCAAGGAGATCGAAACAGTCCATTCTGAAGGAGATCAGCCCTGGGATTTCTTTGGAAGGAATGATGCTGAAGCTGAAACTCCAGTACTTTGGCCACCTCATGCGAAGAGTTGACTCATTGGAAAAGACTTTGATGCTAGGAGGGATTGGGAGCAGGAGGGGAAGGGGGCAACAGAGGATGAGATGACTGGAATGACTGGATGGCATCATTGACTTATGGACGTGAATCTGAGTGAACTCCATGAGTTGGTGGTGGACAGGGAGGCCTGGCATGCTGCGATTCATGGGGTCACAAAGAGTCAGACATGACTGAGCAACTGAACTGACCTGAACTTTTAATCATATGTACATTTTAGAAAAAAAAAAAAATGACACGTTGAGATGTGCAGATATTTGCAGATAATAACTTGCTAGGGTATTTGTTTCAAAGCTACTTACAGATACTATCAGGAAATTATTTTTGAGAGAAAATTCTTAAAACCTTCCCCAACCTGAATTAGCATCTTCACTTGTTTTGAAATTTACAAAAATGATTTTTTTAACTTAAAAGATTGTAAGTGAAAGAGATATTTTTGTGAAAGAACACATTTCTTTTAAAAAAGCTTTCATACTCTATATCATAAATTCTACTTTGCCTTTTCAAGAAAAATGTACTCAGAAGAATTTATTGTTGTAGTTTTATACTGGATCCATTGTTAGAGATCAATGATTTATAAATTTTTTATGAATAAAATAATCACTGGGGCAGATTCTGGGTTTCCAAGGTGGCTCAGTGGTGTTTCAGGGCAAGAGACTCAGGAGATACAGGGTCAATCCCTGGGTTGAGAAGATCCTCTGGAGAAGGAAATGACAACCCATTCCAGTATTCTTGCCTGGAGAATCCCATGGACAGAGGAGCCTGGCAAGCTACAGTCCATGGAGTTACAAAGAAATGGATAAGACTGAGCTCGCACATGCAAGGGCAGATTTTAAAATATAGATTATTTAGCTTCATTCCAGTCCAGCTAAATTAGTAAATCCTCGGATGGGTCTAAAAATTTTTTGTTTGTCTAGTAACAAAATGTGATCCACTGGAGAAGGAAATGGCAAACCACTTCAGGATTCTTGCCTTGTGAACCCCATGAACACTATGAGAAGGCAAAAAATAGAACTCTGAAAGATGAACTCCCCAGATTGGTAGGTGCCCAAGATGCCACTGGAGATCAGTGGAGAAATAACTCCAGAGAGAATGAAGAGAGAGAGCCAAAGTAAAAACAACACTCAGTTGTGGATGTGACTGGTAATGGAAGCAAAGTTGAATACTGTAAAGAGCAATACCACATAGGAACCTGGACTGTTAGGTCCATGAATCAAGGCAAATTGGAAGTGGTCAAAAAGGAGATGACAAGAGTGAATGTCAACATTTTAGGAAGCAGCAAACTAAAATGGACTAGAATGGGTGAATTTAACTCCGATGGCCATTATATCTACTACTGTGGGCAAGAATCCTTAGAAAACATGGAGTAGCCATCATGGTCAACAAAAGAGTCCAAAATGCAGTACTTGGATGCAGTCTCAAAATCGACAGAATGATCTCTGTTTCCAAGGCAAACCATTCTATATCATGATAATCCAAGTTTATGCCCTGATAAGAACCTGAAGTTGAATGGTTCTGTGAAGACCTACAAGACGTTTTAGAACTAACACCCCAAAAAAGATGTTCTTTTCATTATAGAGGACTGGAATCAAAAAGTAGGAAGTCAAGAAACACCTGGAGTAACAGGCAAATTTGGCTTTGGAGTACAGAATGAAGCAGGGTAAATGCTAATAGAGTTTTGCCAGGAGAATGCACTGGTCATAGCAAATACTCTCTTCCAACAACACAGGAGAAGACTCTACACGTGGACATCACCAGATGGCCAACACTGAAATCAGATTGATTATATTCTTTGCAGCCAAAGATGGAGAAGCTCTGTACAGTTAGCAAAAACAAGACTGGGAGCTGAGTGTGACTCAAATCATGAACTCCTTATTGCCAAATTCAGGCTTAAATTGAAGAAAATAGGGAAAACCACTAGACAATTCAGGTATGACCTAAATCAAATCCCTTATGATTATACAGTGGAAGTGAGAAATAGATTTAAGGGACTAGATCTGATAGAGTGAGTGATGAACTATGAATGGAGGTTAGTGACATTGTAGAGGAGACAGGGATCAAGACCATTCAGATGAAAAAGAAATTCAAAAAAGTAAAATGGCTGTTTGAGGAGGCTTTACAAAAGCTGTGAAAAGAAGAGAAGCAAAAGGCAAAGGAGAAAAAGGAAGATATACCCATCTGAATGCAGAGTTGCAAAGAATAGCAAGGAGAGATAAGAAAGCCTTCCTCAGCAATCAATGCAAAGAAATAGAGGAAAACAACAGAATGGGAAAGACTAGGGATCTCTTCAAGAAAATTAGAGATACCAAGGAAACATTTCATGCAAAGATGGGCTCGATAAAGGACAGAAATGATAGGGACTTGACAGAAGCAGAAGATATTAAGAAGAGTTGGCGAGAATACACAGAAGAACTGTACAAAATAGGTCTTCATGATCCAGATAATCACAATGGTGTGATCACTCACCTAGAGCCAGACATCCTGGAATGTGAAGTCAAGTGGGCCTTAGAAAGCATCACTATGGACAAAGCTAGTGGAGGTAACGGAATTCCAGTTGAGCAATTTAAAGTCCTGAAAGATGATGCTGTGAAAGTACTGCACTCAATATGCCAGCAAATTTGGAAAACTCAGCAGTGGCCACAGGACTGGAAAAGGTCCATTTTCATTCCAATCCCAAAGAAAGACAATGCCAAAGAATGCTCATACTACTGCACAGTTGTACCCATCTCACACGCTAGTAAAGTAATGCTCAAAATTCTCTAAGCCAGGCTTTAACAGTACGTGAACCATGAACTTCCAGATGTTCAAGCTGGTTTTAGAAAAGGCAGAGAAACCACATATCAAATTGCCAACATATGCTGTATCATAGAATAGGCAAGTGAGTTCCAGAAAAACATCTATTTCTGCTTTATTAACTATGCCAAAGCCTTTGACTGTGTGGATCACAATAAACTGTGGAAAACTCTGAAAGAGATGGGAATACCAAATCACCTAACCTGCCTCTTGAGAAACCTGTATGCAGGTCAGGACCAACCATTAGACCTGGGCATGGAACAACAGACTGGTTCCAAATCGGGAAAGGAGTATGTCAAGGCTGTATATTGTCACCCTGCTTATTTAACGTATATGCAGAGAAACTTATATGAGAAATGCTGGGCTGGAAGAAGCACAAGCTGGAATCAAGATTGCTGGGGAAAATATCAGTAACTTCAGATATGCAGATAAAACCACCCTTATGGCAGAAAGTGAAGAAGTGTCTCTTGATAAAAGTAAAAGAAAAGAGTGAAAAAGTTGGCTTAAAGCTCAACATTAGGAAAACTAAGATCATGGCATCTGGTCCCATCACTTCATGGCAAATGATGGGGAAACAGTGGCTGACTTTATTTTTGGGGGGGAGGGTTTCAAAATCACTGGAGACTGACTGCAGCCATGAAATTAAAAGATGCTTACTCCTCAGGAAAAAAGTTATGATCAACCTAGACGGCAAATTAAAAAGCAGAGACATTAGTTTGCCAACAAAGGTCCATCTAGTCAAAGCTATGGTTTTTCCAGTTGTCATGTATGGATATGATAATTGGACTATAAAGAAAGCTGAGTGTGGAACAGTTGATGTTCTTGAACTCTGGTGCTGGAGAAGACTCTTGAGAGTCCCTTAGACTGCATGGAGATCCAAATCCTAAAGGAGATCAGTCCTGAGTGTTCATTGGAAGGACTGAGGTTGAAGCTGAAACTACAATACTTCGGCCACTTGATGTGAAGAACTGACTCATTTGGAAAGACCATGGTGCTAGGAAAGCTTGAAGACTGCAGGAGAAGGAAATGACAGAGGATGACATGGTTCGATGGCATCACAGACTCAATGGACATGAGTTTGGGTAAGCCCCGGGATTTGTTGATGGACAGGTAGGCCTGGCATGCTGCGATTCATGGGGTTGCAGAGTTGGACACAATTGAATGACTGAACTGAACTGAAAATATTCTAGGGTTGTCTCTCAAAATAAGATGCAAAGTAGTATTATGTGAAAGTATTAAAAATGACAAAGCTTACACCAAATCCTGCCCCAAGTTATTGTGATTTAAAGTATCTAACCTGGAATTTGGGACTGGGATTTTTCAGTGCTTTCCAGTAGACTCTAACCTTAGGCAGATTTAAGAACTTTTACTTAGATGTGCCACAGGGCTCTCAGTCTTAGAACAGGACTTTGAATTTCCCCTGAGCATTTAGTAATACTATCATCAGAGCTCTGTCTCTGTAGTCATCCTTGCATTATTCAGAAACTTCTGACACAAACTAAGATCTCAGTCAAAATCTCACTGCATCTACTTATGGAATCTGTCAACTTGACCCCTGTAAAAGGGAAAAAGACCTGGGTGGTGTGAGAAGAAATGAATCTTTTTTTTTAAAGCATGAGTGTTCACTTAGTGGCCAGCACATTTCTTTAGGTGTACATTAGTTAATTTATTCCAAAACTGTTTATTGTGCATCTACTATATATCAGAAACTATAGTAAATATCGGGGATATATATTGAAATCCAGGTGGAGAAAGCATCATTAAACAGTTATAATGAGAGCTAGAAAAGAACAGGACAGGTTGACAGGAGAGTCTGTATTGAGGATTATTAGTCTAAATGAGGGGATTGAGGACGATTTCCCCGAGTAAATGACAGATAAGAATTTGAAGATTGGGTTTTCCAGGTATAGATGGAAAGCACATTTTTTGATATCCTGGAACTAAGAAAAAAAGAAAATTGTCTTTATGACTGAACTGAAACTAGTATGATGCAATATAGTGAGTTGGAAAAAAAAAGATTAGGCAAGACAGAAAGATAGACAGGCAGAGAGTCAAATTGCAGAGCTGAGTAGTTTCTTTGAGTATTTATTTTTTAATCTACACTAAGTTCACTTGAAATGAATTAAATTTATATATATATATATATATATATATATGTATATGTATAAATGCAAGAACCTGTGACAGTTTAGAGTAGGATGGTGACAGCTGAAATGCACATTGTTGACTAGTTGAGATATATTTTGGGAAATTGGCAGAACCAGAGAATTTGGTCAAATATAGAGTATAAAGGGACTTCCCAAGTGGTGCTTGTGGTAAAAACCTGCCTGCCAATGCAGGAGACATAAGACATGTGGGTTCAGTCCTTGGGTAGGGAAGATCCCCCGGAGGAGGAAATGGCAACCCACTCCAGCGTTCTTGCCTGGAGAATAACATGGACAGAGGAGCCTGGCAGGCTACAGTCTATGGGGTCCCATATAGTCAGGCAGGCCTGAAGTGATTAGCACCCATGTAGAGTATAAAAGAGTATGAGATACACGCACCTCAGTATTTATAGTAGCACTACTTACTACAGCCAACACGTTGGAAGCCACATAATAATCCATCAGCAGAAGAATGAGTAAAGAAAATATGGTGTATATATATACAATGGAATATTATCCAGCCATTAAAACTAATGAAGTACTGCCACTTGCAACAATATAAATGGACAATGAGGAAAAAAAAAAAACACAAAAAACAGTGAATTAGAAAAAAGTGCTGATTTTCTTTTCATCTTTATTATAATTGATTTTTTTTTCCTGTGCATAATCTTGGGTCTTATTTCTTTTGTTTATTTGTAATATAGGTTAAAAAATGTTATAAATGGCTCATGTGCTTTTGTAAAGGACGATAAAGTTTCAATAAATGAAAAAACAGCAATCCACTGATGCAATACTACAAAGCTATGACAACAGAGTGAAAAATTTTTCTCTGTCCCACACAGAAACAGGAAAGATACCTAGAACATATCCTTGAGGACAAAAAGCAAGTTACAGAACAGGTTAGATAATGCACTGCCTTTTGTACAAAAGACTGAGAGGAGAGATAAGAAGATATATTCATATTTGCTTGCATTTGCATAATGACATACTCTTGTCACATCTTTAATTTACCTTGACCACCTCCTTCATTTGGTACAGGGAGTTGGGGGACCATGTCTCCTCCACTGTTAGAACCAAGTGCTGAGACCTCAGGCTTCTTACCTGGGCCTACGATTAGTCAGCATCCTCAGTACAGTATTGAATTAGGTCAGAGGAGTTTCAAGGCTGTTGCTTGAAGGTCTCCTTAGGAAAAGAGAAACTGATAAAGCATGCAGATCCATAACATCCAAATGTTGCACCTAAGACTAGATTAACTCAGCTTCTACAATTGTTTGAACAGCAGAAATGTGAAGTGATGGCTAAATTAAAAAGGGGGTGGTGGGAGGAGATCAGGGTAGAGAGTGGCTGTCTTTGTCTTCTCTCTTTACAATTTGACTTTGTTCTTGGTTTTTCATAATGGACTTTTGTGAAGTGGGATGATATAAACCCGTCTCTATAATTTCAGTTATCTTAAGGCCACTTTCAGGGATTCCCAGATGGCTCAGTGGAAAGAACCTGCCTACCAATGCAGGAGACATGGGTTCGATCCCTGGGTTGGGAAGATCCCCTGGAGAAGGAAATGGCAACCCACTCCAGTATTCTAACCTGGGAAATTTCATAGACAAAGGAGCTTGGTGGGCTACAGTCCATGGGATCACAAAGAGTCGGACATGACTGAGCAACTAACACTTTCCACAAACAAGAAAGAAGAGAGAGAAGAAAGGGGCATGTTGAAGATTTATCTGGTTTTGGGGGTTAGAGGGCTGGCACTAAAATTAGTAAAATTAAGCCAGTTGTCTTAAATAGAGAGAGGTGCCAGCTGTGAGCTCTGATTGTCATATGTGGCTGATGAGGCACCGCTACTGACTTATGGAAAAGCTTTGAGAAAGACCATGAGTTCTATCCAGTTAGGTCTCTTTATACATGCATCTGAGAAACCCAAACAGAAATGTTTAGTGGGGCATTTGATATGCTACCCTGGAGGTCAGAAGAGTAACAGTCTAGATACATTTGAGAAGAAAGAGCCATGAATCCCTACCTCCATCAAAGGTAGAATATTATTGTAATAAGAGAAAAACCTCCTAGAAACTCTAGTCTTGAGAAATTAAGGAGGAGAAGAGGAACCTGTGGAGAGACACAGAGAAAACATCAAATTGTGCAATTAAGGGGAAAATGTTGCCAGAAGGAAGGAGTAGACAGAGGCAGAAAGTTGTCATATGGTTGATTTTTTTCTTTTCCTTTTCCTTTTTTTTTTTTCCTCTGGGAGAAATATCAATAACCTCAGATACGCAGATGATACTACCCTCACAGCAGAAAGTGAAGAGGATCTTAACAGCCTTTTGATGAAAATGAAAAAGCTGGCTTAAAACTCAGTGTTCAAAAATGAAAACTGTGGCATCCATTCCCATCACTTCATAACAAATAGGTGGGGAAACAATGGAAACAGTGACAGACTATTTTCTTGGGCTCCAAAATCACTGCAGATGGTAACTGCAGCCATGAAATTAAAAGGTGCTTGCTCCTTCAAAGAAAAGCTATGGCCAACCTAGACAGCATACTGAAAAGCAGTATGACATTATTTTGCAGACAAAAATGTCTGTCTAGTCAAAAGTATGGTTTTTCCAGTAGTCATGTACAGATGTGAGAGTTGGCCCATAAAGAAAGCTGAGCACCAAAGAATTAATGCTTTTGAACTGTGGAGTTTCCGAAGACTCTTGAGAGTCCCTTGGACTGCAAGGAGATCAAATCAGTCAATTCCAAAGGAAATCAGTGCTAGCGACGGAATGAAATACCAACACGGCAGAGTGGTTGGAATCTTTCTGCCGTTTCTTGCAGCTGCTTTATTTTATATATTTGCACAACAATCAGCAGGGCAAGTTGCCAAACACCATGATTTAGCGACTATACGGTGCACAGGCACGGGGCAAGATAACCTTTTCCTTAACTTATTTCCTGCAGCTAAGACTTTGTTTTGAGAACTTCCTTATCAACTTAGAATCCATTTTGTCCCCAAGTCTGTTTCTTCTGAGGAATCAGAGAAACATCCTTGTATGCAAGAAATGTTCTTTTCCCACGGGATCAAAGGATTCTTGGCTGAACATCTCGTTTGCAAGAATGTTCAGCCCTGACCGGGAGCCTTGTTTGCAAGTGACTTCCCAGCCTCCCTTATTCTTTGTTCCTACTAATCAGTCTTGAATATTCATTGGAAGAACTGTTGTTGAACTGAAGCTCCAATACTTTGGCCACCTGATGTGAAGAACTAACTTCCTAGAAAAGGTCCTGATGCTGGGTAAGACTGAAGGCAGGAAGAGAAGGGGGCAGCAGAAGATGAGATGGTTGGATGGCATCACTGAATTGATGGATATGAGTCTGAGCAAGCTCAGGGAGTTGGTGACCGACAGGAAGGCCTGGTGTGCTGCAGTCCATGGGGTCACACAAAGTGTGACTGAGCAGCTGAACTATCCATTAAGATATGTTATATATTAGAAGCAGCTGGGGAACCATTTTATATCCCTTATTCTCATGTGGGAAGTGAGAAGAGCTATTTTTCTTTTCCAATATCCCAAAGAACATTCTTCTTATAGGAGGGAAAGCAGTTGTGAAGCCTTGGGTTGAACACAGTATCCAGTTTGTTTCTGTTGGTCATTTTCATATTCTATTAGCAACTAGGACTTGGGAATTTATCAGTCATCGCCATGCTGAGTGACAATGTGCCCATAACTATCAGCATTGTGCTGTGTGCTTAAAAATCTAGGAGAGTAGAATTCATGTTGTGTTCAAGCCAACATACGATACAACAAAATAAAAACAGGCTTTGATTATTGTATGGATGTGAGAGTTGGACTGTGAAGAAGGCTGAGCACCGAAGAATTGATGCATTTGAACTGTGGTGTTGGAAAAGACTCTTGAGAGTCCCTTGGACTGCAAGGAGATCCAACCAGTCCATTCTGAAGGAGATCAGCCCTGGGATTTCTTTGGAAGGAATGATGCTAAAGCTGAAACTCCAGTATTTGGGCCACCTCATGCAAAGAGTTGACTCATTGGAAAAGACTCTGATGCTGGGAAGGATTAGGGGCAGGAGGAGAAGGGAATGACGAAGGATGAGATGGCTGGATGGCATCACGGACTCAATGGACGTGAGTCTGAGTGAACTCCGGGAGCTGGTGATGAACAGGGAGGCCTGGCGTGCTGCGATTCATGGGGTCACAAAGAGTCGAACACGACTAAGCGACTGAACTGAACTGATTGATATCTTTTATGCCTCATTGTCCTAGTCCTTATATATAAATGTGACAGACATTAATGGAAAAATCATTAAAGAGTATTATGACAGGTAGAATGTTATTACAGGAAAACACCAGTCTTCCCTGATAGCTCAGATGGTAAGAATCTGCCAGCAGTTCAGAAGACCCGGGTTTGATCCCTATGTCAGAAAGATCCCCTGGAGGAAGAAATGGCAACCCACTCAGTATTCTTGCCTTGAGAGTTCCATGGACAGAGGAGCCTGGTGGGCTACAGTCCATGGCATCACAAAGGGTCCAACACGACTGAGAGACTAACACCTTCACAAAAGATAGAATAAGGCAAAATTCCTTGACTTATTGGGCAAATTACTTGAAATGTTGATGAATAAAATGGAAAAGTATTAATTCTCAGATGAATGGATTAGATGATAAGGGTCCTAAGAGGGAGTAATTTTTAAGTTGAACATTAAAGAAAATGAGAGATATTTGGTTCTTTAAAAAAAAAAATACTTTGAGCTAAAAATCTAATGGCTACATATAAATCATCAAAAAATATTAGTTGTCTAATTACTAATGAACTTACAGGTTCAGAGAATTAAGTCACTAGACACTCTAAAAATAAACTTCATGAGGGTGGGGTTTAAGAAATCATGTGAATGAAATGATAATATCCAGGATTATCTTATTGCTGTAAACAGCTAAAATTATATAGTCAAGTAGTAATATGTGTTCTTCCTTTTACGTTTTCCCATATTTAGAAAGAAATGCAGATATCTTAAAATGTTTATTACTTTCTTCCTTCTCAGCACCATCAAGTAACCTTGAAATGCAAGTGAATCTTTATTTAAAGTATTATATCCCTCATAGATGATTAAAGGAGTAAGTTGTAAGCATATTGTACTTTTTTCTGTAAGAGAAACAAAGAATAATGAAATATCGTGGATACCTTCCATGACTTTTTAAGAAAGTTGGCATATTGTATTCTCTCTGTTTTTCTGTCCAACTGCAATGGTATTCTCTAGTAACATGCTTTAGAATTGTGGGGTAGAATTAGACTTTTTTTTACTGCCACTAGGTCAACTTCATCTGAAAAGTAAAACATGATAATAAATTCAGAAACTATATGTGATCTAAATGAGGTTTAAATATTATCTGGGTTTTACTCTTGTTTCAGTAGACATCTCTAAAATGCTCGATTCCATTTTCAATAATCAGTTACATTCCTAGGAATTTCCCTCTTTTGTTTCTCATAATCTATAATCCATTCCTATTTTATTTTGAAATTTACCACTATTTGTTTGAATTTAGTAGCAGTTGCTTTTTTTTTTCTTTCAGAGTTGTTTTAATTATTTTTTCTGAGAAATTCCTGTGTGCTTAATCACTCAATCGTGTCCAGCTTTGCAAGCCCGTGGACTGTAGCCCACCAGGCTCCCCTGTGTGTGGGATTCTCCAGGCAAGAATACTGGAGTGGGTTGCCATTCCTTTCTCCAGAGGATCTTCCTTACCCAGGGCTCAGACCCAGGTCTCCTGTCTTGCAAGGAGATTCTTTACCCTATGATCTCAGGGAAATTCCTAATTTTAACTAAATTCCATTTGCTTCCTAATGTTGTTATCAATGTGAGTTTTAACGCCACCTTGTGACTCAACTAGAGAAAGGTTCATCATATGAAAAGAAGCCAAGCAATTCAGAGAAAAGAGAGTTTGAACAACAGAAGGAAATACTTACCTAAATAAAAGGCCCATGTTTTTATCACCAACTTAATTTTCTATTCCTATTTTTTTAATCAAAATATCATTACTTTTGAAAAATGTCAGTCCTTCGTACAGTACACTTTATTCCCTAAAGTATGTCTAAGGAGGTTCTTATATCAGTTGTGGATGCTCAGTTGCTTAGTTGTGTCCAACTCTTTGCGACCCCATGAACTCTAAACCACCAAGCTCCTCTGTCCATGGGATTTCCCAGGCAAGCATACCAAACTAGGTTGCCATTTCCTTCTCCAGGGGATTCCCAACCCAGGCATTGAAACCATGTCTCCTGCCTTGACACGTGAATTCTTTACCACTGAGCTGCCTGGAAAGCCCACTGCATCTGTTTCCAGCAGTCAGAAATAATCCCAGCGTTGCTCTTCTTTTGCCCAGGGTTAAAAGTTAATGGACTACAAAAATGCTATCACATACATTAAAATGGTTATGGAAAATTACTTTGTATTCAGGCAATCTGTCTGCCCTATGATAAATTTAATCTTACAAAATCAATCCCATGAGAACCTGCATTTAATTTTAATTGTACTTAGAAAGATTCGTGGCAGAGATAGGCTCACTGTCCATCTATTTCTTTGACACAGAAGCAGACAGCACTTCCCTGTGCGCTCCTCAGTTAGACTTGGCCATGGTCTTAGTTGCACTGCTCCTAGAAACATGGGGTCCCAGACACAGGGCTGGACAGTGAAATCCACCCATGCACAGGCTCCTGGTCCTTACCCCCTCTGCTGTATGGTTACAGATGAGCAGGGCACACCTAAGAACCACATGTTGGAAACAACAATTCTACAAGACCAACCTAGACAACAGTAATATGCATAGCCGTTACCTTACCGACAAAGGTACGTCTACCCAAAGCAGTGGTTTTTCCAATAGTCATGCATGGATGTGAGAGTTGGACTGTAAAGAAAGCTGAGCACTGAAGAACTGATGCTTTTGAACTACAGTGTTGGAGAAGACCCTTGAGAGTCTCTGACTGCAAGGAGATCTAACCAGTCAATCCTAAAGGAAATCAATCCTGAATGTTCATTGGGAGGACTGATGCTGAAGCTGAAACTCCAATATTCTGGCCACCTAATGTGAAAACCTGACTCATTGGAAAAGACCCTGATGCTAGGAAAGATTGAAGGCGGAAGAGAAGGGGACGACAGAGGATGGGATGGTTGGATGGCATCACCAACTCAATGGGCATGAGTTTGCACAAGCTCCAGGATTTGCTGATGGACAGGGAGGCCTGGCATGATGCAATCCATGGGGTTGCAAAGAGTCGGACATAACTGAGCAACCGAACTGAACTGAACTGATCAATGATCTATTTATAAATCCATCTCATTATCAGTCAACTATCTATGAACCATCTGTATATACATCTGTCATAACCATGTTATCCAAATGAGATGGATTTATAAACAGATGATTGTATAGTTCAGTTCAGTCAGTTGGTGTGTCCGACTCTTTGTAACCCCATGGACTGCAGCACGCCAGGCTTCCCTGTCTATCATCAACTCCCAGAGCTTTCTCAAACTCACATTCATCAGGTCAGTGATGCCATCCAAACATCTCATCCTTTGTCATCCCCTTCCCCTCCTGCCTTCAATCTTTACTAGCATCAGGGTCTTTTCTAATGAGTCAGTTCTTTATGTCAGGAGGCCAAAGTATTGTTCTTCAGCTTCAGCATCAGCCCTTCCAATGAACATTCAGGACTGATTTCCTTTAGGATTGACTGGTTTGATCTCCTTGCAGTCAAAGGGACTCTCAAAAGCCTTCTCCAACACCACAGTTCTAAAGCATTGATTCTTTGGTGCTCAGCTTTCTTTATGGGCCGGCTCTCACATCCATACCTAACTACTTGAAAAACCATAGTTTTCACTAGACAGACTGTTGGCCAAGTAATGTCTCTGCTTTTTAATATGCTACCTAGGTTGGTTACAGCTTTTCTTCCAAGGAACAAGCGTCTTTTGATTTCATGGCTGCAGTCACCATCTGCAGAGATTTTAGAGCCCAAGAAAATAAAATCTGTCACTCTTTCTATTGTTTATCCATCGATTTGCCATGAAGTGATGGGACCAGATGCCATGATCTTTGTTTTTTAAATGTTGAGTTTTAAGCCAGCTTTTACACTCTCCTGTTTCACTTTCATCAAGAGATTCTTTAGTTCCTCTTCACTTTCTGCCGTAAGAGTGGTGTCATCTGCATGTCTATTTTGATGATCCTGTTACATTTTTTTCCTCCCCTGTGGTTTCCATAAAATTTTTACTTATTTACCTCTACAAAAGTCAGGCCCAGAAGCAAGAGCATATACATGATAATGGAAACTCAGAACAAACTTCAGAATGACTACTGCATATCAACAACATATTGTAATTCTCAATTATCCCCACTTTATTGATCTCAGAATCTTTTTGATAGTGCACACCATCAGGAAAAATAATATACACTGAAATGTAGATGTTTTTGATTATAAACTATGTAGATATATTAACATGTTAATATTGCACTTAATTTTAATTACTTCAAAATGTAAGTTCAAATGAGATAAAATTTTTACTAATAGTTTTGTTGTATACTCTCTGGTGGACATTTTTGGGCACCTTCTTTGTTATGCAAGCACTCATTTAAAATCTCACTTCCCAGCTTACTTCTATCAATTTTTCTTTTAAGTAAAAGAGATGGGGAGATAGATTAAGAGGAGTGTGCACACTGAAAATCAATCTCTCAATGTATTAGGCAAGTTTTATTTTGTCAGACAAACTTTTGGCCCTGTAATTCTGCAGAATAGACAAGACACTGCCTGATAATAGTTTTTATTAGTAGTAAAGCAATAAGGATGTATAAATATATTATGATGTTTATATTATTCAATTTTGTTATGTTGAGTTTTAGACTTTTATATACTGCTTACTCATTAATTCTATTATGTTTTAATGACATCAGATGCACTCAGTCAGGACCTGCACTCAGTTTCAGCCTCCTGCTATGGCTACCATAAAAAATGCATTAAGAAATCAATTGGTGTGTCTGTATGCACCATCTTCAAGATTCATTACAGCATCTGGCTGTTAAAATATGGAGAAACCGTTTAATTATATGATATGCTAGTAGCCTGGTGTTAGCCCACACTCAGATAGCACTATAAAGATTTACCAGCTCATCTAACTAAAGCCAGGAGGCATCATCTAAGAATCCCCGAAGGACTTATATACAGGATGACCTCAATTATCTGGAGCCTGAGTTTCTGGCAGTATGCTGCATTGGAGTGCATAGGACTGGCATGTAATAATGGTGAAAACACCAGAAAGAGACAAATGAGAAGCAAGGAAAAACAGCAGACCCTAGGAGATCAGAGGAAAGGAGTCTGAAAGAATGGAAAAATGATTTGGAGTTAGGGCAGTTAGCAGCAAGTACCAAGAGAGTAGAACAGAGAGAGGTCCCGTGATGACAAGGAAGATAAATGTCTCCATGTCACTGTGACACCAGCAGGTCTCTAACCATCTAAAGCCGTTACTGCACAGCCCCCACAGCACCTTAGTGCTAGGAGGATCATGCATTCTGCTTTCCCCGGGCATCTGAGAGAGCAGCCGAAGCTATTCAATAGTGATGAATAAAACGTGGAATAATGTTAACACTTCCTATCTGCAATATGAAACTTCCCACATGGTTCAGGAGTAAAGAACCCACGTGCAAATGCAGGAGATGCAAGAGACCTGGGTTTGATCCCTGGGTCAGGAAGATCCTCTGGAGGATGAAATGGCAACCCACGCCAGTATTCTTGCCGAGAAATCTCATGGACAGAGAAGCCTGGAGGGCCACAGTCCCTGGGGTGCAAAGAGTCGGACATGACTGAGCAACTGACCACACACACACACGTCTACAATACAGGCTCCTAATGAATGAATGCATGCACGTGTAATGGACTAATTCCCCTCCGTGATCCTAAGAAATAGGAACTGCTATGATCATCACTCTAAAGATGAGGAAAAGGATCCACAAAGAGGCTAAAGGCCTGATCGGTAGACACTCAGATTACAAAACAGCAGAGGACATTTGAAGCTGACAGCTAAACTACAGAAAACACTGGTTCAAGAAATCATGGATCAACTTTAGTCATGTGCTAAGCCCTATTCTACATATTTTGAATACACGAGCGTGCAACCCAGAAGGTTTCTGCCATCATAGAATTCTCTACATGGCCTCAACAGCTGGAGAAATCACCACTGTATTCTAGAATGACAGCGATAATCTCATTAAATATTAGCACCTAGCAGAAATTTGCAATAAATGATTATTGCCCCTAATTCAACAGCATATTAGTACAATGTTTTGCAGAGAGAATATTATACTAATGTAATGAAGACTTTTAAAATTACAAAAGTCCTAATATCTCACAAAAAGTTTCCTTTTATTTAAAGAAGTAATATTTCAGATCATCTCCTTGAAGTAGGTAACATTCACCCCTAAATCCTACAGCGTCAACATCACCTGTCTGAGGGTAAGCAAAACACCAACTGACTTTCAAAATTATGACACTGGGGATTGTAGTTTCAGTTGATTCCAGTTGTATTTTATTAAGAAGATAAACTTCAAAGTTCATTTTATTAAATAACATTCAGATGCAGTAAAATGTTATACTTCAGTTAACAGGAAAACCTAATTATCTGGGAAAGGTCATTCTCTAGTGATATTAAGAGAAACTAGAAATAAGACCCATTTCCTGAAAGAGGTAGGCATTTTTCTTGACTTTGCGTATTCACATTGAAGGAATAAGAAAATTAATCTTTGGAATTAAAATCTCCTCTGACACATTGGTCTCAAATAACTGTTCTTAATGGATCTGCACGTTAGAACTGCACTGTGAGTCTCCATTTGTTTCTTTGTCTTTAAGTTTTCTGCCTTAACCATTAATCACCAAGGAGAGCTGTCTCTGATCTGACATGTGCTGCTGTTGCTGCTAAGTCACTTCAGTCATGTCTGACTCTATATGACCCCATAGATGCCAGCCCACAGGCTCCCTCATCCCTGGGATTCTCCAGGAAAGAACATTGGAGTGTGTTGCCATTTCCTTCCCCAGTGCATGAAAGGGAAAAGTGAAAATGAAATCGCTCCGTCGTATCCAACTCTTAGCGACCCCATGGACCGCAGCTTACCAGGCTCCTCTGTCCACGAGATTTTCCAAGCAAGAGGACTGGAGTAGGTTGCCATTGCCTTCTCCCTTGACATGTGCTCTTTCTTCAAATTCTTCTTTAAACCTACAGTTGGGGAAAGTGTTGGCAGTAATACTCATACGGAGGTTTTCTCTCTAAATGAGCTTAATTTCCTTGTGTTTCATGGTATTGTGTTAAATGAAGTTGTAGTCTTCCATACATAGCCTCATTTATTATTGAAAATAGTTGGAGAAGTAATCACTAAGTAATGGGTATTTTGCTTTTATTCCTTCTTTTAAAAAACATTTCACAAATATAACTTGGCAATAACACAGATATGCAGCAAGTTTTGTGGCACAAAAGTTATTTTAAAAGTCAGGGAAAGTAAACAACAGATGAAATGAGCTTTGGAACATTTATCCAGTTGACAATAAGATTATCATGGTGCCAAAGAGCTTGTAGTCAACTGGTCCAAGAAGTGAAACATCTTTGTTTTGTTTCAAAGTATATTAATACATTAATACCAAGAAGAGTGGGCTTCCCAGTGGCTCAGTGGATAAAGAATCCACCAGCAACCCAGGAGACACGGGTTCGATCCTCAGGTCAGGATGATATCCAAGAGGAAGGTATGGCAACCCACTCATGTATTCTCTGGAGGAGCATGGCAACCCACTCCAGAATTCTTGTCTGGAGGATCCCATGGGCAGAGGAGCCTAGAGGGCTACAGTCCATGGGGTCACTAAGAGTTGGACACAGCTGAAATGACCACACACGCACACTCTCCAAGAAGAGCACTAACGGTTTCACATTGTCATTTAGTTGCTGAATTGTGTTCGACTCTTGTGACTCATGGACTGTTGCTTGCCAGGCTTCTCTGTCCGTGGCATTCTCCAGGCAAGTGTATTGGAGTGGGCTGCATTTCCTTCTCCAAGGGATGTTCCAAACCCAGGGATCGGACCTGAGTCTCCTGCATTGGCAGGCAGATTCTTTACCGACCCCCAGGGAAGCCCAGTTTTACAGTAAGTAACAACACAGAGGCAATGCATGTTGACTCAGGAGCACATTTTACGGTAGCTAAGAAATATATAAGTAGCTTCATTCCTGTCTTCACACTTTCAAGCACAGATATAGATAACACAGACATGATTAAGAAACAACCTCTCAGGGCAATAAAGAAATAACAATAAAACAAACAAAAAAACACAATCTCTTTGTATTAAGGAGAAATATTTGCATAACTTTTGTTGTTCAGTCTTAAGCTTAATCATGTCTGACTGTTTGCAACTCCATGGACTGCTGCATGCCAGGCTTCCCTGTCCTTCACTATAGCTTTTCATAGCTTCCAAAGAATAACCGATTTCAAACACTTGTGTAATTCAACTGAGTGATAAAAACTGGAATATAATCCAGATGTTCTAGTCTTGGCCCAATGTTTTAGTTCTTTCCTTTCTGGCACACACTGAATCCAATGAGCCGCCTATGTACATGAACTCTATTGGAAGCCTGTGAATATCAAACACTTAACATTTATGGACTGAGATGGTCCCCGTGGACGTTTACAGTCAACTTAAAAACGAAATAACATAGCTAACACAGAACATACATTCACGACAAAACCCCGGCTCTCAACCAGTCTGTGCTGTCTTTGTTCAGCTATAAATTCTTTCAGTTAATTCCAACAGTTTTGCTAGCCTTTTCCTTCTTTTGGTTTTCCCTTCCATCACAGTATAAGTTTTGTACCTGATCCTCTTTCCTAGAATAACTCACCGTTTCTTTTCTGTCTGAAGTACCACTGGATATTGAATATTAATTATCCATTTTTTATAATGCTTATATTTTAATGAGTGATTGTGTGAGTTTGCTAGGATTGCTGTAGCAAAGCACCACAACATGAGATCATACTAGAACAGGGTGGATTTTCCATGTGTGTACCCGTGTCTGACTCTTTGCAACCCCATGGACTATAGCCCTCCAGGCTCCTCTGTCCATGGGATTTCCCAGGCAATAATACTGGAGTGGGTTGCCATTCCCTTCTCCAAGGGATCTTCTGGACCCAGGGATCAAGCTCACTTCTCTTGAGTCTCCTGCACTGGCAGGCAGATTCTGTACCACGGTGAGGGTGGCCCCTAGTCCAATATTAAGGGTGTCCTTATAATAAAAGTGGAAACTGGGACATAGACACACCTACCTCTACAACAATCCTATTCCTAGATAAAGTCACAGTCTGAAGCACTAGGGGTTAAGTATTCAATATATGAATTTTGGGAGAATATGATTCAATCTGAACAGTAACATATGCTTAAGAAAAAATTCAAACAATTAACAATAGAATTCAGTGATAAGGAAGTCTTTCCCCACTGAATCTTGAACCAGACCAAGTTTTCCTTTTCCAAGATTACTAGTAAAAGTTTCTTATCTTTCCAGAGATAAACTAAATAAAAGTAAGTATGATTATGTAAATATATTTTTCACACATGTGCTGGCTTGACATAAAGTTACTGTTCTCGAATCTCCTAATTTTCCAATAATTATTTTAAGAAGGAGAAAAACAAATGCAACTTTGTGGAAAGTTCAGTTCAGTTCAGTTCAGTTCAGTCGCTCAGTCGTGTCCGACTCTTTGCGACCCCATGAATCACAGCACGCCAGGCTTCCCTGTTCATCACCATCTCTCGGAGTTCACTCAGACTCACGTCCATCGAGTCAGTGATGCCATCCAGCCATCTCATCCTCTGTCGTCCCCTTCTCCTCCTGCCCCTAATCCCTCCCAGCATCAGAGTCTTTTCCAATGAGTCAACGCTTCGCATGAGGTGGCCAAAGTACTGGAGCTTCAGCTTCAGCGTCATTCCTTCCAAAGAAATCCCAGGGTTGATCTTCAGAATGGACTGGTTGGATCTCCTTGCAGTCCAAGGCACTCTCAAGAGTCTTCTCCAACACCACAGTTCAAAAGCATCAGTTCTTCGATGCTCAGCCTTCTTCACAGTCAAACTCTCACATCCATACATGACCGCAGGAAAAACCATAGCCTTGAATAGATGGACCTTAGTCGACAAAGTAATGTCTCTGCTTTTGAATATACTATCTAGATTAGTGATAACTTTTCTTCCAAGGAGTAAGCGTCTTTTAATTTCATGGCTGCAGTCACCATCCACAGTGATTTTGGAGCCCCCAAAAATAAAGTCTGACACTGTTTCCACTGTTTTCCCATCTATTTCCCATGAAGTGATGGGACCAGATGCCATGATCTTCGTTTTCTGAATATTGAGCTTTAAGCCTACTTTTTCACTCTCCTCTTTCACTTTCATCAAGAGGCTTTTTAGCTCCTCTTCACTTTCTGCCATAAGGGTGATGTCATCTGCATATCTGAGGTTATTGATATTTCTCCCAGCAATCTTGATTCCAGCTTGTGTTTCTTCCAGCCCAGCATTTCTCATGATGTACTCTGCATATAAGTTAAATAAGCAGAGTGACAATATACAGCCTTGGCATACATTAAAAATCACTCCCATTCTCACAACAAACACTGTAATGTCTCCTGTCCCTATATTGCCATCTGCGTTTTGTACACCATGCTGGCCGTGGAGTAATAATTAATCATTGCATATGTAACTAAATGTTTTATTGTTCTTTTCTGAACCTGCACTGACTACCAGCAGCCTGGACAGAGTTACATGTGGAAGGCACAATAACTGACTCTGGGAGTGAGACACTCCAGGGCTTCCCAGGTGGCTCCGTGGTACAGAACCCACCTGCCAGTGCAGGAGACACAGGAGACATGGGTTTGATCCCTGGGTTGGAAAGATCCTGTGGAGAAGGAAATGGCAACCCACTCCAGCATTCTTGCCTGGAGAGTCCAATGGGCAGAGGAGCCTGGTGGGCAACAATTCATGGGGTTGCAAAGAGTCAGACATGACTGAAAGACTGAGCACACAGGCACATGAGACCCTGAAGTTTTCTCTTTTGCACTAAGTATAAACAGTGCTTGAGATGGATGAGGATGAGGGCAAGGTTGAATGAGGATTGACAATCCACCAGACCTGAAGTATGAACAAAAGCTAAACAGCTATTGTTTAACCTCCAGCAGTTCTGGGGCTATTTCACAGAGAGCAAAACTCACAGTCCATCCCATTTTAGCTAATAAACATACTATGGCTCTTACATTATTTCAAAAAATCTAGTGATGTGAATGGCACTCTTTTTTCAATCTGTTACCTCCAACTTTCTTTTGATTACTGTTCAGTGATGTGTGTTTTATTCTCCACTTATGTGTGTTTCTCTTTTATGAGATTTTCTTGTAGGCAGCACAGGTTGAATCTTGTTTTTCCGTCCAAATGAACAGTCCATTGTTTTTAACTGGAATAATTGTATTTACTTTCACATTTTGTGTGGTTACTGATATGTTCATCACAGTCTACCATCTTCCTATTTTTTTCTATTTTCCTGATATGTTCTTTTCTGATTCTTTTCTCAACTTGTTTTGTATTAACTGAGCATATTTAAAACAACTAATATTCATTTAGTGACTATATACATTATATGATTCCAGTTTATCTCCTTTTCTGGCTTACTAGTTCCAAATGTATTTTATTTCTCCTGTGCCCGCTGTAGGATTTGTACTACGGGCTTCCCAGGTGCCACAGCGATAAAGAGTCCGCCTGTTAATGCAGAAGATATAGGCAGGAGACGATGGCTTGATCCCTGGGTTGGGAGCATCCTCTGGAGAAAGAAATGGAAGCTCCCTCCAGTGTTCTTGCCTGGGAAATCCCATGAACAGAGTGGCCTGGTGGGTAGAGTATGTTTCAGGTACTATTATGCCACCTGAAGAACCTGAAAATATTCTATTTCTCTTTCTTCCATTTCAACATTTGGGATGGTATTTTCATTTTGTATATGTAATTATTGTTAATTATGTTATATATGCCATAACACATTATTAGTTTTTATAACTCTTTTTAACAATTAAAAATACTTTATTTATGTACCAAATATTTTTTAAGAAAAATATTGTGATGGTGTATAATAAAATTCACTAATCAGGGACAAGCAGATAACCATCAATATCAAGGGAATCAGCTAAAAATGATGTGATTGTAGGTAAAAATGTCAAAAGTATTTTCAAAAATACTTTAATCTGTCAGCTCTCTTGTTCTTCTTTGAGGGCACACATTCTCATATTTTAGGCCACTTGGGGTGGTTCCACAGCTCATTCACACTTCATTTCTATTTCATTTTGTTGTCATTGTGTTCCACTAAATAGAGTTTCTATTCTGCTGCTGCTGCTGCATAGCTTCAGTCTTTCTTTTCCAGGCAAGAACACTGGAGTGGGTTGCCATTTCCTTCTCCAATGCATGAAAGTGAAAAGTGAAAGTGAACTCGCTCAGTCGTGTCCACCTCTTAGCGACCCCATGGACTGCAGCCCACCAGGCTCCTCCATCCATGGGATTTTCCAGGCTTGAGCAGGGTGCGATTGCCTTCTCAGAGTTTCTATTCTGACGCATTCACATTTTACATGTCTACCTTTATTTGCCACTAATCCCATCTACTATGTATTTTAAATCTCAGACACTGTGATTTTCATTTTTAGGAGTTTTATTTGGCTACTAAAGTGAAGTGAAAGCTGCTCAATCATGTCTGACTCTTTTGCAACCCCATGGACTTCTCTAGGCCATGGAATTCTCTAGGCCAGAATACTAGAATGGGTTGCCTTTCCCTTCTCCAGGGGATCTTCTCAACCCAGGGATCAAATCCAGGTCTCCTGCATTGCAGGTGGATTCTTTACCAGCTGAGAGCAGGAGAAAAAAAAAAAAATTTTTTCCATTTCCATAGTCACCACTGACAAGGAATCCCTTGTTGACCAGACACTAACCAGGCCCCATGCAGCCTTCTCCTGGTGGGCCTCCACTTTGGTGGAAGGCCCGATGTACAGCCTCTCCACAAAAGTGACTTGTCCATCCCTTTCAACCACCACATCCATACACACCGTGGTAGACAAGGCATGAGCAAACACTGATGTGGCTTCTTACAGCTCAGGGCTGTGTTCCTAGGGTACACTTCCCCTTGTAGAATGCCTGCATGAAAAAGGTGATGGGCTGTTCCTGCCAACTCCTGAAGAGGAGGCCTACCTCTCAGCCTCTGTGGGCAGAGAGAGGCCTGACTTGGATCAGCTCTGAACTGCAACCCAGATGGACTTGATGCCTAGAGGTGTGTGTGTTCAGTCCTTCAGTTGTGTCTGACTCTTTGCAGCCCTATGAACTGTAGCCTGCCAGGCTCCTCTGTCCATTTGATTTCCCAGGCAAGAATACTGGAGTGGGTTGCCACTTCCTGTTCCAGGGCAATCTTCTTGACCCAGAGATCAAACCCATGTGTCCTGTATTGGCACATGGATTCTTCACCACTGAACTCTCACCATGATGGTTTTCAAACTACAGCAGCCCCCACTCCTGGCTCCCTCACTCTCTGTTTAAAACATCCAGTCTCCTGTACAAATTCATGCTGTGTTCAGTCCATGCTGGACCCTCTTACCTATTGCAACAGAAATTCTAACTAAAAATCTGTCCTGACCACTTTAGAGTTTGCTTTCTTATTGCTGATGCTGTATTTAGCCTTTTCTCCAGCTTCAGGAACACTTGGGATACAGTTAAAATAACTGTGTAGTTGTCTTCTTCTGCTTATTCTTGCTTCTTACTTACTGCATAAGCAAGGACAGTCTTTAAGAAAAGTCTGCCTTTGTTCCCACCTATTAGCAATGACTTTCTCTTTAATCTGTACCTCTTGAACGACCCCTGTTTCTCTTCACCTGATGGAAATGCAAGCTATTCTCAGCTGTGCTTGGGCTCAGAGGAGCTTCGTCTCCAGGTTTCTTCCAGGTGAGGCTCATCCCAGTCTCCTCCGATTTTCCTGCATAAGTGCATGGATTCCTTACTCACTTGGAGACACCTGGAGGGCCAGAAACAGAACACTAGAGAGTTCCTGCCCACAGTTTCTCCTGATGGGCAGCCAGCTTCCTGCCCCCTGGAGCCCTAGGAACAGGATCTGTTCCTGACTCTGAGACCACCAGGCTCCCCTGCCATTCCCTCTCTGGCACACCCACTCCAGAGGTAAGGGAGGCAGTTACCAGGTTCCTCTCCTGTCTTTCTTCTATTTCAGGCCTCATTGTCTCGCACTGTGTATTTTCTAAGTCTGGTAAACTGATATTTGATCAATTTTGCCTGGTTCTTTTTATACGATGGAGCAGTGGCCCCTGCCCATTTTGCCATCAGGAACCAGTTTCATGGAAGACAGTTTTTTCATGGATCAGGACAGGAGCTGGGGTGGGGTTGGTTTGGGGATGTTTCAAGTGCATTACATTTATTGTGCACTTTATTTCTCTCATTATTACATTAACTCCACCTCAGCTCATCAGGCATTAGATCCTGGAGGTTGGGAGCCCCTGCATTAAAATATATATCATGTCAAAAGTAACTTTGATCCTATCCATCTGTAATTGCCCACATTTTCCCACCCCAGTAGATTTTGAGAAAAAGAATATAGCTGTTAAATTTTGAATCTTGACTTTATTTCACAGCTCATGTTCTATTAATCAACAAGTTTTAAAAATAAATTTCAAATCTGTCCTCTTCTCAAATTCCCAACTCTGTCACTGTTTTCAAAGACATCATGACTTTCACCAAAATTCTCACAATTCCTGCCTAACAATTTGATAGGGCCCACGTGGGGGCTCATTTTTAAGATGGCTCATTATGTTGACCTCGCAAACAAAGAATAAGTTCACAGTGACCCTTGAGATTGACCAAATTGCCCAAACGACATTCCGTTTTCTCATGGGCACCTATCTTCTCAAAGCTATGAGACCACCAGATTCCAGACCTCTGGCTATGAGACCACAGGACTCAACTACAGGCTAAAAAATTAACCATCTGTTCAGAAAAATTTTCATTGGTGGGGTTTAAGAAAGACCCCATCAGAAAAGGAGGACACTGGTTGTCCTTAAGGGCTAGTCACCCTCTCGTTTCTTTCTAATAAATTTCCCTATAGCCTGAGTGCCTGGCTTGCCCTTTTTCTCCACATTCGCCTTACATTCTGGTGCTGAAACCTGGGAGGGAAGATCCTCAAGGTAGTGGTCCTCCTGTGGTCCCCTCCCTAGGACCTTGCCAAGAAACTGAGATGAGCTCTGGGACAGGACTCTCCACTTGCCTTTCTGGACTGACATCCACACACTGGCCCATATTTCATCCGGTTAAGGCTGAGTGAAATCCCATTTTCTCTCTCTCACCTCGTTTCCAAGTCCGAGCACTAGGCAGGAGGATCTCCACAGCTCTGGGGCCCTTGGCCTTGTGCCCTGTCGGACTTTGAAATAGGGGACACCCATTACTCTCTGACAGAGAAGGCAATGGCACCCCACTCCAGTACTCTTGCTGGAAAATCCCATGGTCAGAGGAGCCTTGTAGGCTGCAGTCCATGGGGTTGCAAAGAGTCGGACACGACTGAGCGACTTCACTTTCACTTTTCACTTTCATGCATTGGAGAAGGAAACGGCAACCCACTTCGGTGTTCTTGCCTGGAGAATCCCAGGGACAGGGGAGCCTGGTGGGCTGCTGTCTATGGGGTCGCACAGAGTCGGACACAACTGAAGTGACTTAGCATTACTCTGAGAAAGTTCTGAGTACAGGGACGCCTTTTGTCTCAGACCTTTCTCCTTGCTCTCTCTCGCCCTTGTCTAACCTCCTTAATTAGCCACAATGAGAAATCCTCAATCCCAGCCCTCAAAATCTACTCCTCTAGGATGCCTTCTCCAAAACCTAAAAGCCCTGGGCTTCCAAGGGGAGATAAGACCAAAAAGATTTATTTACTACTCTAATACTGTCTGGCCATAATACAGACTTGATAATAGGTCCCAAGGCCAGAAAATGGAGCTCTTACTTATAAGACTCTACGAGACCTTGATAACGTCTGCTGCCACAATGGCAAGTGGTTAGAAATCCCTCATGGTCAAGTTTCTTCACTCTTGACCCTCCCTCTGTGAATCCTGCTCTACTTCTCAAATACTCTTAGCCCACTCTGGGCCACATCTTGCTAATACAGTGTCTCCCGATCCTTGTACAGACTTTTCTTCTTCTTCCTTCCACCCTTCTGACCACAGCCCACCCCCTATTGCTCCCAGTCCCAATCCTGATCCAGTTCCACAACTTCCACTTAATGCCCCCTCATCCTCCCCTCCTTCTCATGCAGCCAACCCCCCTCCCATGCCTGTGCCAGAGACAAGCTCTGAGACCTCAGCCCCATCCTCTACCCCGAGGGTCCCAAGGCTTTACCCCAACCTCCCCAGATCCCCTCGCCACCGGTCCTGAACAACTTTAAAACAGGACACTTCATGCTCCTTCCCCTGCCCAACTCCTCCTTTTAGGGGAAGTAGCTGGGGCAGAAGGCATTGTTCGGGTTCATGTCCCATTCTCCCTCACCGATCCATCTCAGGTTGAAAAGCATCTTGGCTCCTTCTCCTCAGACCCTGATAATTATCTAAAAGAATTCGAGTATCTTACCCAGTCTTATGACTTAACCTGGCATGATATTTACATCATCCTTTCCTCCACTCTTCTCCCAGAAGAGAAGGAATGAGTATGGCAAGCCTCTCAGGTGTATGCTGATGAGATACATAGGACTGATGACATGAAGCCCAGAGGGGCAATGGCTGTCCCCCAAGATGATCCCAACTGGGGTTATCAGGCAGGGAGACCTGGAGGAGCAGCCCATAACCCTTTGGTTGCTTGCCTCATTGTGGGCCTTCAAAAGGCAGGGCATAAAGCCATCAACTTTGGTAAGCTCCAGGAAATAACTCAAAGACTAGACGAAAACCTGGCACAATTTCTAGCCAGGTTAGTGGAAGCCCTACAAAAATATACAAAATTAGACTCCACTTTAGCAGAGGGCATCATTTTCCTTAACACCTATTTCATCTCCCAATCATCCCCAGATATCCAAAAGAAACATAAAATGGCAGAAGACCCTCAAACCCCTCAATGAGACTTTTTACATTTAGCCTTTAAGATTTTCGATAACTGGGAAGAACAGGCAAAGCTAGAGAAGGCCCAAGGAGATCAAGCCAAGTGCCACCTTTTAGCCAGTGCCCTACATGGCTCCAAGCCTCCAGCAACTAACAAAGGAAGCCACCTGGGCCCTGCTTCAGTTGCGGCAAAGAAGGCCCCTGGGCCCACTCATGTCTAAAGCCAAGGCCCCCTCCCGGTCCTTGTCCCAGCTGTGGGATAAAGGAACATTGGAAGGTCGACTGCCCAAACCTCTTTCCAGGGACCCAGACATCACCTCCTGGTCCTGAGCAAGAGTTCTCCAGCCCAGCTGTGCCCAGCTTCCTCAGACTCACCGCTGAAGACAGAGGGTGCCCAGGGCCCCAGGCCCCAACTCTCATCTCTACAGAGCCTAGGTAACTCTCATAGTGGCAGGAAGCTGACCTCCTTTCTCAGTGACACAGGGGCCACTTACTCTGCTATGCCTGCCTACTCCGGAAAACCAGTCTCCCAGGTCTCTGTTATGGGGGTTGATGCTTTAATATCTACAGCATGAATAGCCCAGCCTCTACCTTGCACACTTCAAGATACTCCATTTTCCCACTCTTTTCTCATATTCCCAAAATGCCCCACTCCTATTCTTGGGAGAGACCCTCCCTCAAAATTCAAAGCCTCTATTACTAACCCAAACCCATCTTCTGATCTAGCCTGGCTGTGTGTGAAGTCGCTCAGTTGTGTCTGACTCTTTGCAACCCCGTGAACTGTAGCCTACCAGGTTCCTCCATCCATGGGGTTTTCCAGGCAAGAACACTGGAGAGGGTTGCCGTTTCCTTCTCCAGGAGATCTTCGCGACCCAGGGACTGAACCCGGGTCTTCCGCATTGCAGGCAGACACTTTATAGTCTGAGCCACGGGGAAGCTCCTGCTCCTCAACCCCATCTCCTCTTCTCTGGCCCTATTGCCCTCCTTTCTAGCTGATCAAGGCTATCTGTAAACCCCATAGTTTGGGATAGAGAAAATCCATCTGTTGCCTCTCACCATGCCCCAGTGGGTATCTGTCTCAAAAACCCCTCTGGATTCCCCAATCAACCACAATACCCCATCTCCCAAAAACTTCAACAAGGGTTAAAGCCTATCAGTCTAAACTGTTGTCAGGGTCTCTTGCATCCATCTCACTCTTCCTGTAACATTCCTATCTTATCCATCAAAAAGCCAAATGGCTCTTGTTGCCTAGTCCAGGACCTGAGACTTATCAATGCAGCTGTTATCCCCATACACTCAGTAGTTCCAAATCCCTATACTCTTCTCTTTCTCATTCCCTCTTCCACTACCCACTTCACTGTTCTAGACTTAAAGGATGCTACTTGGGGTGTAAAGGACTACCCCTTTACACCCAGACTCTCAAGACCTCTTTGCCTTTACCTGTACTGATCCAGACAATCATTGCTCCCAACAGATGACACAGACAGTCCTCCCACAAGGCTTTCGTGATAGCCCTCATTTCTTTGGCCAAGCTTTAGCATCAGACCTAACCTCTCTTGACCTTACTCGAGTAACTGCCCTCCAATATGTGTATGATCTTCTCTTTGTAGTCCTTTGCTTACACACTCAACAACACACTATACGACTCCTCAATTTTCTAGTTGATCAAGGCTATCAAGTGTCTCCCATCAAGGTTCAGCTCTCTCTTCATAGAGTCTCCTATCTCAGAGTCCTTTTAACACCAACAAAAAGAGATATGACTATATCTATATCTAAATTGCTATATAGAGAGTCCCTTATATCCACCCTACCACTCCCTACAGTAAAAACAGAGATTCTGTCCTTCTTGAGGGTGGCTGGATATCTGCACCTCTGGATTCCTAATTTTGCCCTCTTGGCACAACCCCTATATCAAGCCACCCAAGGAGGACAGGCAGAATCCCTATAGCCAAAATCAAATATCTGTTCAACCCTTAACACCCTTAAGCAAGCCATTCTCTCAGCCCCAGCTCTGACACTTCCTGACCTTTCTCACACCTTTATACTCTACACGATTGAGAGACACAAAATGGCCTTCTATCTCCTTCATGCATCCAGCTAATTCATATCACCCTTCTCACATCTCCGGAGTTTTCCTTTGAATGCTGTCCTACTCTCAACCCCAGCACCCTTATCGCTAATTCTTCTGAGTCCCCTATCCATACTTGCAGAGAGGCATTAGAAGACCTCATGCCCCATTTTTCCTACATTCCCTCAACCCCTTTAAATCTTTACTTGGTATACTGATGGCAGCTCCCCTACACCATCAGAAGGGAAAAAGGCAGCTGGATATGCAATTGTCTTTGACAGCAAAATTACTGAATCCCAACTTCTCCCCTTGGGAAAGTAAAAGTGATAGTTGTTTAACTGTGTCTAACTCTTTGCAACCCCATGGACTGTAGCCCACCAGCCTCCTCTATCCACAGGATTCTCCAGGCAAGAATACTGGAATGGATTGCCATTTCCTTCTTCAGGCTCCCCTTGGGAACCTCTTCCCAAAAGGCAGAACTTCTTGCCCTAACTAGAGCCCTTACCCTCACAACCAACAAGAGAGCAAAGATATACTCTGATTCCAAATATACTTTCCACATCATACAGCGCCACCAAGGAACGAGGGCTCCTATCTACTGAAGGCTCTCCTATAGCTAATGCCCCATTTATACTCCAACTTTTAAAAGGACTAACATGCCAGTTGAAGTAGGCGTCACCATTGCTGAGGTCATGTGGCCTCAGACCCCATTCATGGGGCAACAGCAAGCACTGCAGACAGAGAAGCCAAACAAGCCTCACTCTGATCACCACCTCAACCGTTTACGGTACCCTCCAGCATAAAGCTGCTTTACCTCCCTGCAGGAAAAGCAAGACGATCCCAAGAGGGGATGTAACCACAAGGAGACTGGTTACAAAAACAAGCTACTATGTCCTTCCCCAATCTCAGGCCACACAGATTCTTAGACATTCATCAGGCCCTACACGTAGGTACTAAACCTCTTTATCATCTCTTAAGACCTCTTATCACCTATCCTAACCTTCTTTTATTCCTAAAACAAATCACCCACTCTTGCATTATCTGCTCCTCAGCAGATCCGTATTCCTTGCAGACTCCAATCTTTGGGAAAAGTAGAAAAGACAAATTCTATTCTCAAAATGCACCTAACCAAATGCTCTCCAGAAGACCAAACTCCTTCCCGTGGTTTTGGCTCACATTAGGGCTACTCCACGGGCCCTGTCTTTCTTCAGTCCTTTTGAGTTCGTATATAGATGCCTTTTTCTCTTAGGTCAGTTCCCTACTGCGAGCCCCTTGCTGGGAGATTATCTTCCCACCCTTAACCTTATTAGACACCTCATGAGAGAACATGCAGATTGCTCTCTCCCAAAGCCCCATCATACAAATTCAGCTGACTTTAACACTCATACCCAGGGATCAAGTCCTGCTTAAAACTTTACACCATAAGGATCTCCAGCCTTGATGGACTGGTCCATTTGAGGTCATTCTGACCACACCAACAGCTGCTAAACTAGCAGTTCATTCCTCTTAGTTTCATATCTCTAGATTAAAACAGGTCCCAGGACTCTCTATCTCTGAAAGAAGCATTCCCTGCTCAGACACTTCTTGCTACACCAGCACTGTTTTGGGACTCACCAAGCTTCGACTGGATCAGATTCCTGAAGAAACAGAGCAGCTGAAAACAAATATTGATAAGTAAGACAGAAACAGATGTGTTGGTTACTAATTGGATTGGGATTTCCCCTACTTACCCTATTCACAATAGGACTTTACTCTGTGTCTACCCCTGGGTGGACTGTTATTCAAAAGTTTTCCCTCTGTTTTACCTACTGCTCCATAGTTCTTGTGTTTTGGGGGTGTGGTCCTCCTTTTACTGTGATCAGCCTAGATGAATTTATTCCACTTTCCTTCACAAAGTAACACAAGATCTTATCTTTCCTGGAAACACCATTGTTAGTGATCTCCCCTTACTCCTTGGCTTTATAACTGATCTTTGGCTCCAGGGAGATTTCACAGAGCTCATACCAACCCCCAATTTTTTGTACACCTGGATTCTTATTTTTATCATTTTCTGCCCTTAGACATGAGATGTTACATCATGATTTTACTCTTAGTCTCTCTTCTTTTTCAGTCCAAACTTCACATTAATACCCTGCCTATAACTCACCATGCCCCAAACCTTGCCTATCTATTCAGAACTCTAAAACCCAACCCTGGCCAGTGATTGTCGGATTTCCTTATCCATCTCCTCCCCTGGAGGATCAGCATTCTCGATTTCCACAGGTAAATGGACTCATGTAAACACTTCTCTTCATCACACATACAGAGGAGAATCTCTCTTTTTATCATACATAAGTTATATTCAGTTGATCAAACTCACAATCCTGAAAAGATACTGACCTCCCTCCTTATAGATCTCATTTCTACTCATAAAGTACTGGCTATGGTAGGACTCACCACCTCTGATGTTCCTCTACAACAGGCTCCTTTCTGTTTTTCCAGACACAACTCTATAAACAATTCTTACCTCCAACTGGGAACCACTCTGCCACACCTCTGTAATCACACTTCACATCTCTCCTTCCCTTCAGGCCAATTTGTGTACCAAGTCTCTGGTACTGTGGACATTCTCTTACTTCCTCGGGAGACTCCTTTCTGCATATGGTGTAAATACTCCTCTTGTAGTGGCTATACTGGCGAGTTCACTGTCAGTTTCAGAGACTACAAGCAAGTTCCCAGGAAGAGTCCTATGTGCTATCAATTTCAGTTTTTGTCGTCTTATTCCTGGAATAATTTTCTTATGTGGAACCACCACCTACTGATGTCTTCTTACTAACTGGACAGGAACATGCACCCTGTTATATCTGGCCCCAGATATTTTTATTGCTCCTAACAATTGGACCCTTCCTACCCCATTAACTCATAATCATCCAGATGGGCAATTCAATTCATTCCTCTATTAATCAGTTTAGGAACAGCAGTTGGGATTGGGACAGGGACCTCAGGACTCACAACCTCTTTAAATTACTATCAAAGCCTTTCTAAAGGACTCACTGAGAGTGTAGAAGAAATAGTTACAGCCTTATCACTATCCAAAACCAGCTAGATTCCCTGGCAGCCCTGTTCCTCCAGAATAGAAGAGGATTAGACTTCCTCACAGCAGAAACTAAGATCATGGCATCTGATCCCATCACTTCATGGGGAATAGATGGGGAAACAATGGAAACAGTGTCAGACTTTATTTTGGGGGCTCCAAAATCACTGCCTATGCTGACTGCAGCCATGAAATTAAAAGATTCTTACTCCTTGAAAGGAAAGTTATGACCAACCTAGATAGCATATTGAAAAGCAGAGATATTACTTTGCCAACAAAGCTCTGTCTAGTCAAGGCTATGGTTTTCCCAGTGGTCATGTATGAATATGAGAGTTGGATTATGAAGAAAGCTGAACGCTGAAGAATTGATGCTTTTGAATTGTGGTGTTGGAGAAGACTCTTGAGAGTCCCTTGGACTGCAAGGAGATCACAACCAGTCCATTCTAAAGGAAATCAACCCTGGGTTTTCATTGGAAGGAATGATGCTAAAGCTGAAACTCCAGTACTTTGGCCACCTCATGCGAAGAGTTGACTCACTGGAAAAGACTCTGATGCTGGGAGGCATTGGGGGCAGGAGGGGAAGGGGATGACAGAGGATGAGATGTTTGGATGGCATCACTGACTTGATGGATGTGAGTCTGAGTGAACTCCAGGAGTTGGTGATGGGCAGGGAGGCCTGGCGTGCTGCGATTCATGGGGTCGCAAAGAGTCGGACACGACTGCATGACTGAACTGACTCTGTGGTGAAGGTAGTGAAGATAATGCTGACCTTCTTCAAAAGGTCCCATGCAGGCACTGCTGCACTAAGTGTCCCCGACCCTGCAGCAGGCCACTGCTGATCCACGCCCCTGCCATAGAGTCCTGGCCACTCACGGCGAGTCTGGGGCAGTCTCCTGTGGGGCCGCTGTTCCTTTCTCCTGGGTCCTGGGGCACACAAGGTTCTGTTTGCGCCCTCCCAGAGTCTGTTTCCAGTCCTGTGTGAGTTCTGGCCACTCTGTGGTGGGGTTAAGGGTGACCTCCTCCAAGAGGGCTTATGCCATATTCAGGTCTGCTGCACCCAGAGCCCCTGCCCATGCAGCAGGCCACTGCTGACCTGTGCCTCCACAGGAGGCACTCAAACACAGTTCTGTCTCAGTCTCTGTGGGGTCTCTGGGTCCTGGTGTGCACAAGGTTTGTTTGAGGCCTCTGAGCATCTCTGGTGGGTATGGGGTTTGATTCTAAACATGATTCGGCCCTTATCCTTAATCAAAAAGGTTAGAATGATAGGGCCCACATGTGAGCTCATTGTTAAGATGGCTCATTATGTTGACCTTGCAAACAAAGAATAAAATCACAGTGACCTTTGAGACTGACCAAATTGCCCAAATGACATTCTGTTTTCTCACTGGTGCCTATCTTCTCAAGGCTACAAGACCACCAGATTCTAAACCTCTGGCTATGTGACCACAGGACTCAACTACAGGCTGAAAATTAACCATCCCTTCAGAGAATTTTTCATTGGTGGGGTATAACAAAGATCCCATCAGAAAGGGAGGACACTGCTTCTCCTTAAGGGCCAGTCACCTTCTCATTTCCCTCTAATAAATTCCCCTTTTGCCTGACTCACTCTCTTTTTCTCTGTATTTGCCTTATACAATTACTCTCTTTTGATCCCCAATTTCTGGTTTTGTTTTAATCCTCCAAATGGCAGGCAGAAATAGTCCTTATTTCTAAAATGGAAATTCGGCTGTGTTAGTCTCCTGCTCAGCTTTATCCAATGTTTTTTTACTACATGGAGGATGTGTGTGTGCTCTCAGTCTTTGGATTGTAGTCTGACCAGGCTCCTCTGTCCATGAGATTTCCAGGCCAGAAATACTAAAGTGGGTTGTCATTTCCCTATCCAGGGCATCTCCTGCCTCATGGATTGAACCTGCATCTCCTAAGTGGGCAGACAGATTGTTTACCACTGAGCCACCTGGAAGCCAGTTTTGGCACATGGAGGATAAATAGGCATTTCTACATGCTGTATTTTGATAGGACTCTGGTAACAAAGTACCACAAAGTCAGGGGCCTAAATGACAGAAGCTTTTTTTTCTCACAGTCTGGAGGATGGAAGTCTGGAATTAATGTATCAGCAGGGTTGGCTCCTTCTGAGCCTGTGAACAGAAATACCTCCAGGTCCCCTCTCCCTGGCTTATCAATGGCCACCTTCTCCCTGGCTCTCTTCCCGCCATCTACCTTCTGTGTGTCTGTCTCTTGTACCCACATTTCTTCTTTTAATAAGGCCAACAGTCATGTTGCATTAGGGCCTACCTTAATGACCTCATTTTAACTTGATTACCTCAATGAAGACCCCACCACCAGATAAGTATCTTCTGAGGTGGGGGTTTCAGTAACTGCAGAAGAACCCAAAGACATTGTTCTGTGTGTGCCTTAAGGGGGAACCAGGCCCTTGCCCCAACGTGGAACTCTTGTTTCCCTCATCTCTGTATCACCTCCTTTCCCTGCTTAGCAACTGTTTGAACCTGCTCTGTGGAACTCAGGGAAGGCCATGGAGGTTATGTGCCTGTACGCACTCAGTCACTCATGTCTGAGTCTTTCTGACAGGATAGACTGTGGCCCACCAGGCTCCTTTGTCCTTGGGATTTCCCAGGCAAGAATACTGGAGTAGGTTGTTATTTCCTTCTCCAGGGGATCTTCTTGACCCAGGAAATGAACCCAAACTAATGTCTCTTGCAATGGTAGGCAGATTCTTTACCACTGGCACCACCTAGGAACTCCATGGAGACTGAATGAAACCTGTTTCCTGCCAAGAAACAAAGAACACAGGAAGCCTTTTGTACCGTGGTTCCCCGATGGGGTCCTGGTTCCTTGAACGTGGGCTGAGATGGGCAACTAAGTGGTTAGTCTTGAAGGACTTATATTGTCCTTCCTACATTGATTCCTACATTGCTGAATAAACTATAGGTGTTGCAATAGGGAAATGCAGATTTTAAAAGAATGCTTTTGAAGAATAAATAAGATGGAGAAATGTACATGAAAAGAAATTTCTCTAAGACTGTATGTGGTGATTGTGAAGGGGCATCACATGTGTGTGTGTGTGTGTCCTTGAGGATCAGAACTTGGTGGGACATTGCCCATGTTTGTACTCTCACATTTCTCCTATCATGTACACTTTACCCCTGTTTAACCACAGTGATTTGGAATTCACATAAATAAGTACTTTAGTTGCCATAAATGGACCTTTTGTTGGCTCCAGAAGAGAACTACATTCAATGTACCTCATTACCTCATTGTTTTTGGATTCAGACTCTTCATAATAACATTGATGCATAGTTTCTGCTTTAAAAATCAGTATCTTTTACAGACAAAAGACAGGAATTCAGTGTTTTATTACACTACCATTTATTATGTAATGAATACTGTTGTTACATAACTTATTCCTTTCTTACTATATACTTATATACTGTATACTTATAGTTGAGAACACTATAAAAAAACTATAAAATATTTATGTGAAATAGTATTTTGTAAGCCTGTTAAGTAAGTACTTATTTTAGCTATCTGGCCTCCTTTCTACAAGGCTGGTCAGTCCCTCATTGTTGTCCAGGTGTGAGGTCCTTTTAATCCTTTGTGAGCTCGTAACAAACAGAAAGCCCATTGAAAAGCTTACTGGAATGACCATATTGATTTTCTCTTCACAATAGGACCAGTTATGACTTCTTCACCAGAACGTATTTTGAGATCTTCCTAGCTCTACTAAGTGGTTTTATTTATTTATTCTTGTAATCTCTGATCATATAACTGTCCTAAATGTTGGTATATGTCCATAACATTTCATTGCCACATGTCTTTTCTTGTCTCCAGAGCAAAGTGCCTTTGTGCTAAGGTTCTAGTCTCAAAAGACACATACTCTGAATAATGGATTTTCCTTTTGATACACTGTGCTGTTCTTCCTATCTTCTTTGTCTTACCAATAAAAATGTATCCTTTCTTTGTTACATATATCTGATGCTGTTTCTACTAAACGTGGGTGACAGATCTATTCTGTTACATAAGTGTCGCATTTGTTGCTTTATAGCCCATATTTGTGCCTTAGAAGAGAGCAAAGGTCTTCCACTTGAAATGTTTAACAAACTAAAAGAACTCCCTTCAATTATTTAACTTTGTCAAGGAATTTATACTAGCTGAAATTAGGTTTGCCTAATTAGACAATGTATAGTAACAGTAGCTTAAGCAAGAGATCTGTTTAATTCTCTATTTCCAAAAGGCATCAGAGCATAGGCAGACAAGGGACAAAGTGATCTTGCTGTAACTCCAGTCTTGGTAACACTCTGTGGTTCTACTTGACTTCTTAAATAATAGCTATCTCTGCTTCCAGGCAGCCAACAAGAAGGAAAATTGATGTAAGAAATCTCTTTTCTTTTCAAATTACTTTGTAATTAATGATACAAACACAGAAAGTTGTGTAAATCAAATATACAACTAATAAACTTCTATAAGTCTTTATAACTATGACCCAATTAAGAGATAATAATCTTGCCATACATCAAAGACTTGTCACCTCAAAACCCAACCCTCTCCTCCTCTGCTAAGAGTGATTATGTGTGCATGCTAAGTTCCTTCAGTTGTGTCCACCTCTCTGCAATGCTAGGGACTGTTGCCTTCCAGGCTCCTCTGTCCATGGGATTTTCCTGCGGGAATACTGGAGTGGGCTTCCATTTCCTTCTCCAGGGCATCTTCCCAACCCAGGGATGGAGCCCTTGTCTCTTGTATCTTCTACATTGGCAGGCAAGTTCTTTACCACTAGCTCCACTTGTATAAAAAACTTATTTTTCCTCACAGATTTTTTTCCTTATGTGAATACAGCTAAACTCTTTATAATTTAGTTTACGTGTGTGTGTGTGTGTGTGTGTGTGTGTGTGTGTGCACGTGCGCGCACTTAGTAGTTCAGTTATGTCTGACTCTTTGCGACCCTATGGACCGTAACCCAGCAGGCTCCATCCCTGGAAGAGTGGGTTGCCATTCCCTACTCCAGAGTTTACCAGTATGTCATATTCGTTTCTTTAAATCAGTGTAATTGCCTCTATCTTTCTCATTTTTACTTTTTGGCTTGTGATTTTTTTGGTGGGGAACCCTGATGATGTCTTAACTAGTCTCTTACAGTCGAGACTTTGCTGATTGCATTTCTCTTGTACAGTTAACGTGTTCCTCCATCCTCTAAGCTCATGTGAATTGTGAGGTGAATCCAGAGGCTGTGTTTGATTCACTAATGATGGTTTTCCATGACTGGCCACTGCTGAGTTTTATCTTAGGAAACACACAATGCCCGTCAGTGCTTTATGCTCACAACTAATTAATGTATTTGGAGTTGCAAAATGATGATATTACAATTCCATCATTCTGCTTTCATTTATCTTTGTAATACTTCTATAAAGGGGAATTGTGTCTCACCTATTTGAGGTAAATTCTAAATAGAAAAGGCAAGATGAGTGCTAACTTTATTTCCTAGTTTAATAAAACAAGGTTGCCTGGGTAATATAGAAGTGACCAGTCCAGTATTATTTTGGAAGGTTAATGAGTAATGAATTAAAACATATTTGAATTGTTTAGATCCAGGTATTAGCTTTCAAGTTTATATTTACCACTTTTTGGCCAATGGCAACTTTTGTAATTGATTCCCAAGTCCTTCAGGTCTTCAGCCAATGTTCCATGATAGTTTTTATCTCTCAGATGTTCCATGATGTGTTTGCTATCTCTAGTGCCCTAAAATGACACACTTTGTCTTGTATATTCCTTGCTCTATTCCGATAATCGGTCATTTTCCCAAGAAACCCTGATTTTCTTTAGTGGGAAGTAAAAATTAAAGATGGACTAATGTTTACTGGATTGGTTATAATTTCTAGGTCTTTATAGTGGAATCTGAATACAAAATTTTATGTCCTTTTAGATTTAATTAATTTCTTCAATCTTGAATCTCTATATTTAAAAATTCCGAACAGTGTGTGTGTGTGTATGTATTTTTAAGAACATTGTGAAGGAGATAATTACCATTGATAACTGATAAGTTCTATTTCATATTACAGGTAAAACTTTTTTCAGATGACACTTTCATAACCGTCAGTAATTTGACTGACATACATTCTTGCAATGCTCACTGTATTTTTCACAGCTGTACTTACCTACATGGCCAAAGCAAATAACGATTGCAAACTATGCAATCTTCCATACGCATATCTCTGGCAACTTCAGTTCTGTGTGTAAAGCTGTATCTCTCGGGTTCATCATCAGTATTATGTCAACGCACATCCAGTTATTTTGAGTGTCTGATGTCCAGCATGGAAACATATAGGTAATAAAGGCAAGTTCAGTTTGTGGACACATTGCCTGAGTTCCTGCATAGTGATGAAGTTTTATCTCTATACTTTAGAATCCACAGTCAGCTTGACTATTGTAAATCGTTCATTTAAATTTTTTTTCTTGATTGTCTTAAACATATTCTGTATTCTTCTAACAAAAAGCTTTGTTGACAAAGGGATTGGAGGCAAACTGATTTTATATCCCTTATAAATGACTCAGTTTTTCTGTGTGATGAAGGCTATAGGATTTATTCTTACAGTCTTCAGTATTAAATCATTTTGTTAGAATTTATTTCAGTATTGATTAGTTTATGAAGATTTAGCCCTTTCAAAGTATGTATATATACAGCACGGAAGCTTTGTATGTATATAGGTAACTAACCATATATCTCTCTATCAGGAGGCTCTCCTTCAATTGTTTGTAGTGTTCCTTCTCTTCATTGGCTTAGTCTTTTTCTAAAATATAATCCAGTTGAACATATTGAAATATCTTTGTCTATCACTTTTTGTCACTCTTGAATGTGCTATTTTATACTTACCAGTTTTCATCTTCTGGTATTCCTTGATAATTTTCCGTAGCATTTTGCTTTGCTCACATGGTTGCTTTGAGTTTCACCTTCAGTTCTGAAAATGATATTTTTCCTGTATTTCTGATAGATTCCTGAAATTCAATAAAGCATTTCTGGTGTTCCCTCATTTTTCTTTTTCTTTTTAATTATGAAAGCAGGATAACACATTTACAGAAGACTTGGAAAATACAGAGAAATGTTACATATAGTTCCACTTCCACACTTTTGATGTTTCCTTCATTTTAAAAAATATTTTTATAATATTTTAAATCTCACTTGGAAATATTACATTATTATTTTTAAGTATATCTTTCTGGAATGACTTAATCTTATATAGAAATGTTATTATAATATTTGCTTATTTCTTACCAGAACTTTGGGGACTAAACTTAATGTTTGTTTTTGCTTTTTGCTTTGTTTTTAAACTAAGTTTACTGAGTGAGGCATGTTATAGGATAGTAGCTTTTTTTTTTTTTTTTTTGAAAGTCTGCAGAATTCCTTTCCCTGTGCTTTTGTAAAGTTCAACAACATGCCAGTGACTTCTACAATCAGCTTCAGCCTCTAAGGTCCTTGGATACCATCACTCCCAATACTCCTGTTTCACTGCAATAAAAGCTAGACAAACTAAAAATCAATGACTTTTCTTAAACTCATAAAAGAACCAAGATCACAGGGTAAACTGCACCTCAGAAACCTGAAGAGACAGTTGCATAAGTATCTTCTCACCTAACTCTGGAGCCAGCAGAGCCATAAAATGGTGGGAACACTTAAATATTATTAATAATTTTGATGACTTGATGAACTCTAACTGGGAACTAGCAGAACAGTGAACTCCTGCAAGCTCCAGTCTCAGGGAACTCCTACCTGGCTGGCTGTTTTTAGAGTTCCCAGGCCTGACAGATTCATTTTTGTGTGTCTCTGGGTCTTCCTGCACAACTTCTATGTCATGGACTCTTGTAACGATATCATGAAAATATCGTGTCTGCTAGTGGCTCATCTGGCTTTCCTGGTCGCTCAGAGGGGAAGGAATTTGCCTGCAATGCTGGAGACCTGGGTTTGATCTCTGGATTGGCAAGATCTCATGGAGGGGGGCATGGAAACGCACTCTAGTATTCTTACCTGGAGAATCGCATGAACAAAGGAGCCTGGTAAGCTGCAGCCCATGAGGTTGCCTAGAGTCAGACACAACTGAGAAACTAAGCACAGTGGCTCATTATCATGACCTCATATTTGGGCACTTGAGGAAAATTTTGCTCTGCAAACCTTGTAGATGTTGGATATGGATTTTTGTTTTTATTATTCAATCTCCCTTTACTGTTTGTATTGCTGTATATGGGCAGATCCAAAAGCTACAGCCTCAATATTATCTTTCCAGGATCCCCTTTGAGTTTCTCCCTTTATTTTATTTTATTTTATTTTTTTATTAATTAAATTTATTTATTTTTTTAATTACAATACTGTATTTGTTTTGCCGTACATTGACACGAATCAGCCATAGGTGAACACAATCGCCCAATGCCGAAGCCCCCTCCCACCTCCCACCCCACATCCTCTACCTGAATCATCCTGTGCATCAGCCCCATGCATCCTGCATTCTACACCAAACATAGATTAGCGCTTCGTTTCTTACAGGAAAATACACATGCTTCACTGCCATTCTCCCAAACCATCCCACCCTTTCCCTCTCCCTCAGAGTCCAAAAGTCCATTCTATACCTCTGTGTCTCTTGTTGTCTCACATATAGGGTCATCATTACTGTCTTCTAAATTCCATATATATGTGTCAGTATACTGTATCGGTGTTTTTCTTTCTGGCTTACTTCACTCTGTATAATCGGTTCCAATTTCATCCATCTCATTAGAACTGAGTCAAATTTATTCTTTTTAAGGGCTGAGTAGTATTCCATAGTGTATATGAACCACAGCTTTCTTATCCATTCATCTGCTGATGGACATCTAGGTTGCTTCCATGTCCTGGCTATTATCAACAGTGCTGCAATGAACATTGGGGTACATGTGTCTCTTTCAATTCTGGTTTCCTCGGTGTGTATGCGCAGCAGTGGGATTGCTGGGTCATAAGGCAGTTCTATTTGCAATTTTTAAGGAATCTCCACACTGTTTTCCATAATGGCTGTACTAGTTTGCATTCCCACCAGCAGTGTAAGAGGGTTCCCTTTTCTCCACACCCTCTCCAGCATTTATTGCTTGTAGACTTTTGGATCGCAGCCATTCTGACTGGTGTGAAATGATGCCTCATTGTGGTCTTGATTTGCATTTCTCTGATAATGAGTGATGTTGAGCATCTTTTCATGTGTTTGTTAGCCATCCGTATGTCTTCTTTGGAGAAATGCCTATTTAGTTCTTTGGCCCATTTTTTTATTGGATCATTTATTTTTCTGGAGTTGAGCTGCATAAGTTGCTTATATATCTTTGAGATTAGTTGTCTGTCAGTTGTTTCATTTGCTATTGTTTTCTCCCATTCAGAAGGCTGTCTTTTCACCTTGCTTATAGTTTCCTTTGTTGTGCAGAAGCTTTTAATTTTAATTAGATCCCATTTGTTTATCTTTGCTTTTATTTCCAGTATACTGGGAGATGGATCATAGAGGATCCTGCTGTGATTTATGTCAGAGAGTGTTTTGCCTATGTTCTCCTCAATGGCGAAAAATTGAAACCATTTCCCCTAAAGTCAGGAACAAGACAAGGGTGTCCACTTTCACCACTACTCTTCAACATCGTACTGGAAGTTTTGGCCACAGCAATCAGAGCAGAAAAAGAAATACAAGGAATCCAAATTGGAAAAGAAGAAGTAAAACTCTCTCTGTTTGCAGATGACATGATCCTCTACATAGAAAATCCTAAAGACTCGACCAGAAAACTACTAGAGCTAATCAGTGAATATAGTAAAGTTGCAGGATATAAAATCAACACTCAGAAATCCCTTGCATTCCTATACACTAATAATGAGAAAGTAGAAAAAGAAGTTAAGGAAACAATTCCATTCACCATTGCAACGAAAAGAATAAAATACTTAGGAATATTCCTACCTAAAGAAACTAAAGACCTATATATCGAAAAACTATAAAACACTGATGAAAGAAATCAAAGAAGACACTAATAGATGGAAGTTTCTCCCTTTAAAGAGACTTCTTTAAAGTGGCATAGAACATGCATGCTTTCATTCCTTTGGGTCTGAGTCATAGTGCCAAAGCTAGCTTCAATAGAATCTGGAAAATTTAGTATTTATTCTGGCTTGCCCTATACCCAAATTAAAGCCATGGGTTCATTTCCTAAGGTAGCTTAAAAGCATAAGTTATTTTCCTAGGAAATATTGAAATTTGAGGAAGAAAGATAGCAGTGCATGAAACTTGTTGACTTTCATGCTAGAAAATTCTTAAACATAATACACGATTATTAAGACTCATAGGGAAAAGGTGTATTTGTCAGATCCCCAATATTAAACCAGTTGTCTCAAATCTTTGGTCATTTAATTACTCACTAAAATATTGCTGATAGATTTCTTTTAACTTTTATGGTTCTGCTTCCCCCTTATTTTTTTCAACTTATTTAAATTTTTATAAAATGATGATATTTCCTGAAATATGTATTCTCATATTCATGAAATATCATATTTTCTATATAATAAAATATACTCCATCATTATATAAAAAAATATATAAATATACATTTAAGAACTTGTTTCTCCTTCCAATATCTAATTTAGTGTATTTACTTTCTACATCTTTCTATTCCAATAAAATATTTATTAAGTAAAATAGGAGATTAAAACATGATACCAGCTGTCAGTTTCTCTAGTTCCCTCTCAGTTCTTCAAGGTTATTAAAGTTATATTTGATATTCCTTCTAGATTATTTATTCCCATCTTATATTAATTGGATAATATGTAAGTTATTTCACTTTCCAAACTATGTAGGATAGTCATCATATGAATCAAATAAATTCAATTTTCAATGAATTTAATAATTTTTGGTATGCTCTTCACTCTCATGAAACACTCCACAAAATTAGGCATTTTGTAATTTCATTACCTTGTGGTGTAGTTAACTAATGCTGGATTTTTATGAGTCAAAGTAGTGCAGTGGGGAGAATCCTGAACAAGAAGGGTTGATTACTGAGTTGCAGCCCAAGATACTCAGTACCTTGCACTAGAGAAAGTGTACCAATTCATTGGGAAAGTCCTGATGCTGGGAAAGACTGAGGACAGGAGGAGAAGGGGACGACAGAGGATGAGATGGTTGGATGGCATCACCGACTCAATGGACATGAGTTTGAGTGAACTCTGAGCCACAGTAAAGGACAGGGAAGCCTGGTATGCTGCAGTCCATGGGGTTGCAAAGTGTCAGACTGAACAACAGTTAGCGACTGAACAGCAATAGCAGAAGCTCTCTACCCCCGCTGCTAGATACTATGTTAATTTCTACAGTCTTTAGTATTCCAGGAAATGACACAGTTATTTGTGCCTTACCATAGTTCATCTAGGGCCTGGCTTCCAAACTCTCAGCTGAAGGATGACTGCACTGTTGGATGAGACACATCTTCTGTCTGCATGTTGGTCCTTCCATGCTGTGGAAGTTCCGTGAGTGCCATGTGTCTAGCATTTCACCGCCTCTGCACTTCTCCACCAGAAGGAGACTTCTCTAATATGGAAACTTGGAGGAAAAGAAAAAGTTGCTTGGCATATTTTCTCCTGTCTTCATAAAACTGCCTTGTCTCAGAGGCAGGCTGTTCCTACTGTGGAGTAACCAGCACCAGGCTAGAGTCTCCTAATGGCCAAATCCTCTTCCTCTTTTGGAAACAGGCTGATGAGGAGAAAGCATGGAGTCCCCTTTACTCTCCTGTAGTGGTAGTTTTGCATCAGCAACGTGCTCTCATCCTTGGATTAAGGCAGGTGAGCTGCAGTTTTCTGAGACTAGCATCAATGGCCCTGGTATCTAATGAATCAGCCTTTAATCTATAATAAATAACTAGCTAGAGTAAAAATTGGGAACTCAAATATAAGTAGAGTGAAAAAACTTCCTGCATGGTCAGGATGGGAAACTAAATTTTGTGACCCTTTGTGAAATACTAGGTCATACAGTTTTACTATCACTTAATTTTTAACTTTCAAGAATACTGAGGTGATCAAGTCCACAGTGGGGAGGCACAATAAGGACAAATTCAAATACAGGAAAAAGAAAGACTTTCTGTATCTATGAATTAAGACTTTATAGCATTAAACATCGTTTGCTACTAATATTAATTTCTCATCTAGGTTTTCCAGATATTTTTAATAGATAAGTCATATTAAAGACCATACTAATGATAAGTAAGATGGCTCAGAGGGTAAAGTCTCTGCCTGCAATGAGAGAGACTCGAGTTCGATCCCTGGGTCAGGAAAATCCCCTGGAGAAGGAAATGGCAACCCACTCCAGTACTCTTGCCTGGAAAATCCCATAGACTGAGGAGCCTGGTAGGCTACAGTCCACAGGGTTGCAAAGAGTCAAACACGACTGAGTGACTTCACTTTCACTTTCATTAAGGACCATATACACACATTATGTAACACAGGTATGTGAGATGCAAAGCTCTGAACAGACACTTTAGGGGACAATGAATGTGATGATTTAGTCATCAAGTCACATCTGACTGTGCAACCCCATGAACTATAGCCTGCTGTGCTCCTCTGGCTGGAAAATTTGAGGCAAGAAAAAGTAGGTACACTTTCCATTCTCCAGGGGATCTTCCCAGCTCAGGAACTGAACCTGGATCTCTTGCACTGGAGGCAGATCCTTCACTGACTGAGCCACCATGTAGTAATAAACACATGTGGTATTATTAGGCTAACTAATTATATTTAAAGGTTGTTTTGAGCAGCTGTCAGGACACTAGTGGAGTAGTGAATTCTTGTGGTTTTTCCAGTTGGCTCAAGAATTACCATTGTCCCCTCCATGTAAAACACATGAGGTATCTATTGGATATTTATATGTAAGGTAGAAACATTATAGCAAATTTCATACTGAATTTGATGTTTGGTGGAAAAACAAAAACAAAAACAAAATTTTCAGATTTCTAAAGGTAAAAGGGAGAATAAAAGGTTTGTATATACCAAGATATACATATGTATAAATCAAATCCCTTATGACTGTAGAGTGGAAGGAACAAAGAGATTCAAGGGATTAGATCTGATAGACAGAGTGCCTGAAGAACTATGGATGGAGATTTGTGACACTGTACAGGAGGCAGGGATCAAGACCATCCCCAAGAAAAAGAAATACAAAAAGGCAAAATGGTTGTCCGAGGAGGCCTTAAAAATAGCTGATAAAAGAAGAGAAGCTAAAGGCACAGGAGTTAAAGAAAGTTATACCCATTTGAATGCAGAGTTCCAAAGAATAGCAAGGAGAGATAAGAAAGCCTTCCTCAGTGATCAATGCAAAGAAAAAGAGGAAAACAATAAAATGGGAAAGACTAGAGATCTCTTCAAGAAAATTAGAAATATCAAGGGAACATTTCATGCAAAGATGGGCACAATAAAGGACAGAAAAGATATGGACCTAACAGAAGCAGAAGATATTAAGAAAAGACAGCAAGAATACAAAGAACTATACAAAAAGGATATTAATGACCCCGATAACCAAGGTAGTGTGATCATCACCTAGAGCCAGACAACCTGGAATGTGAAGTGGAATGGAAGTGGGTATTAGGTAGCATCACTATGAACAAAGCTAAAAAGTTGATGAAATTCCAGTTGAACTATTTCAAATCCTGAAAGATGATGCTGTGAAAGTTCTGCAGTCAGTATGCCAGCAAATTTGAAAACTGAGCAGTGGCTACAGGACTGGAAAAGGTCAGTTTTCATTCCAATCCCAAAGAAAGACAATGCCAAACAATGCTCAAACTACCACTCAATTGCACTCATCTCACACGTTAGTGAAGTAATGCTCAAAATTCTCCAAGTCAGGCTTCAACAGTACTTGAACTGTGAACTTCCAGATGTTCAGGCTGGATTTAGGAAAAGCAGAGGAACCAGAGATCAATTTGCCAATGTCCGTTGGATCATCAAAAAAGCAAGAGAGTTCCAGAAGAAAACATCTTCTTTTGCTTATTAACTATGCCAAAGCCTTTGACTATGTGGATCACAACAAATTGTGAAACATTCTTAAAGAGATTGGAATACCAGAGCACCTGACCTGGCTCCTGAGAAATCTGTATGCAGGTCAAGAAGCCACAGCTAGAACCGTATAAGAAACAACAGACTGGTTCCAAATTGGGAAAAGAGTACATCAATGCTGTATGTTGTCACCCTGCTTATTTAGCTTATATGCAGAGTACATTATTCAAAATGCCAAGCTAGATGAAGCACAAGCTATAATCAAGATTGCCTGGAGAAATATCAATAAGCTCAGATATGCAGATAATACCACCATTATGACAGAAAGTGAAGAGGAACTAAAGAGCCTCTTGAGGAAAGTGAAAGATGAGAGTGAAAAATCTGACTTAAAAATCAACATTCAAAAAGCTAAGATCCAGTCCCATAACTTCATGGCAAATAGATGGAGAAACAATGGAAACTAATAGAGTTTGTTTTCTTAGACTCTAAAATCATTGCAGATGATGACTGCAGCCATGAAATTAAAAGATGCTTGCTTATTGAAAGAAAAAGTATGACCAACCTAGACAGCATGTTAAAAAGCAGAGACATTACCTTGATGACAAAGGTCTGTCTAGTCAAGCTATGGTTTTTCCAGTAGTCATGTATGGATGTGAGAATTGGACCATAAATAAAGCTGAGCACTGAAGAATTGATGCTTTTGAACTGTGGTGTTGGAGAAGACTCTTGAGAGTCCCTTGGACTGCAAGGAGATGAAGCCAGTCAATACTAAAGGACATCAATCCTGAATATCCATCAGAAGGACTGATACTGAATGTGAAACTCCAATACTTTGGCCAAGTGATGCAAAGAACAGACTCATTGTAAAAGACACTGATGCTGGGAACTATTGAGGACAGGACGAGAAGGGGATGACAGAGGATGAGATGATTGGATGGCATCACCAACTGGATGAACATGAGTCTGAGCAAGCTCCTGGTGTTTGTGATGGACACAGAAGACTGTTTTGTGCTGCAGTCTATTGGGTTTCACAGAATCAGACATGACTGAGTGAGTGAACTGAACTAAACTGAACTGAAGATAATCATCTTCTAGGATTTTCCCCCATTTGACTTTATAATTACTTACTTTAATGCTGGACAACTGGCACCATGTGGTTAGTTGGCTAGCAAATGTAAACAAAATATTTTTTATCTACCCTGATTTACCTTTGAGTTTTTATAACAATTTTTGCTGAGATATTCTGGTTAGTTTATAAAATGTAACTGTACTGAATACAAACTGCAATGATGGAAATTTGCCTATTTCCCCAGGTTCTTGGTTGAATGTTTTCAGTACTTTGATACTGTATAGTGTTGTTCAGTTACTATTTCTGGCTCTTTGTGACCCCATGAACTGCAGCACACAAGGCTCCCCTGTCCTTTAATATCTCCCATGGTTGGCTCAAGGTCATGTCCATTGAGTCAGAGGTGCCGTCCAACCATCTCATCCACTGTTGTCTCCTTCTCCTCCTGCCCTCAATCTTTCCCATCATCATGGTCTTTTCCAATGACTCCGTTCTTTGCATCAGGTGGCCAATGTATTGGAATTTTAACTTCAGCATCAGTCCTTCCAATGGATATTCAGGACTGATTTCCTTTAGGACTGAGTGGTTGGATCTCCTTGCTGTCCAAAGGACTCTGAAGAGTCTTCTCCAGCACCACAGTTTGAAAGCATCAGTTCTTTAGTGCTCAGACTTCCTTATGATCTAGCTCTCACATCCATTCATGACTACTGTATATACCCTAATAATTATCTGGAGTCTTTACAAAGGTCTGTTTGAAACTGAACATTGAGTTATTGAGAAGGTAGCTGTCAGAAAAGTACAGTCAATTCCATGAAGTACTGACTACAGGAATCCCAATTCTAACTGGGTACTCAGAATTTCTCCTGCTGATGCTAAGCAAAATAAGGAGCTGGGAGCAAAAGAGACCAAAGTCTTAGAAACTTAAAAAGGAAAAATTGTTTTAAAAAATATTTTTTTACAATGCTGTGTTGATTTCTGCCATACAACAATGAAAATCAGCCATAATTTTACATATATCCTTTCACTCCCTCCTCTCCCCCATCTTATCCCTCTAGGCCATCAGAGAGCACCAACCTGGGCTGCCTGTGATGTATAGCAGCTTCACACCAGCCAATCATCCCACACATGGTAGTGCGCATATATTGATGATACTGTATCCATTCATCCCACCCTCTCCCTCCTCCATTCTCTGCTTCTGTGTCTCCATTCCTTCCTGGCAAATAAGTTCATCAGTACCATTGTTCCCAATTCTATATGTAAGTGTTAATATACTATATGTGTTTTTCTCTTTCTGACTTGCTTCACCCTGAAAGCAGGCTCTAGCTTCATGCATATCACTGGAACTCAAGGAAACTTTTAATCTCAGAATTTACTTTCTTTGGCATTGTGCTTGCAGAACAGTTTGCTTCTCAGGCCTTGATTTAGCTCTAAAATTGGCGAGAGTGCATCTCAAAGCTGTTGTAATAGACCTATAGCATTATTGTGCACTTTTCTTAGGGTGCCTTTATGACATCATTTGATACTATTATAAAACCTCTGGGCTTATTCTATCATGGGCAAAGCATCTTATGAGTTGAGAAATACAGCAGAATATGAAGTTACAGGTTTGGAAATGGAGCAATCTTCAGGTTAATAGCATTAATATTTCACTCAGAGATTTTTTAGGCAAAATCTAATCTATGTGAGAATGTCATTGACATATAAAAAAGGGAGTTACTAGTATTGACAGTGTAGATTTAGGAAGGTGAGGGCAAGAGGGGCCTCATCTGCTTCCAGGAAGAGTTGCAACCCTTATGGTTTAATCCCAACAGGTACATAGAAAAAACAACCATGGAATCCTGGACACATATATATATTTTTTTCCCCATCCCTTTTGCTTCCTTTTGTAATGGTGAAGCTCAATAATGTGAAACTCTGTACTCTTTTTTGCTCTTTTACTCATTTAATGGCTTGAAATAATTGAGTGATAAATTTGGGAAGGAAACCAGAACATGACTTGTATCTCATCTAAGTCAGCTGACTATGAGGCCACAGAGACCTCTGCTCTTCCAAGGGCCTCCCACACAGGCATACCTGCTCTAGCCATAGACTTATGTGAGAGGGTGGATAAGAAAGCCTGTTTCTGGTCTTTCAGAGATGGGATCTCTGCAAATTCCAAATCTCATCCCAAAGCTATGAATGCTAACTGAGGCTGTTATGAGTTGTGTGTGTGTGTATGTTTCTCAAGAAACTACTGAAAATCTCCAGGATCAGAAAAATAGAATGTCATATTTAAGGCAAGAAAGATCAGCAGGGTAATTATAAGAGTGACATTTGGAAAAGCAAGAGGAATTGGGCCATTACCCTGTTGCCTGTGTAAACAGAGCTGTGGGCTACAGATTTCTTCTCAGTTTGAGTCCTAATGATTATCATTAAAATGAAGTCACTGGACTTCTTCCAATCATGGGGGGAAGCCACAGAAGTACTTAGATGGAAAATTATAGCATGTATGTTTCATGCACAGAAAGAAGAATATAATGACCTCAATTCTCAACCTAATTTCTTTACAGCATATGAAAACCAGTGCATAACGGCAAGAGAAAAAAATGAAATGGAAAACATAGTAACAGAAAATCAGTGAAAGTTAAAAGCTGGCTGTTAAAGATCAATAATATGGTAAATTGCAAGCCAGGTTGATCAAGAAAAAGGTCAGAACTTGCCAATATTAGTAATGAGAGTTAATATCACTGAGATTTTATAGATAGGAGAGGGAAAATAAGAAAATATTATAAATAGATTTAAGAAAATAAATTCAGTGACTTGGAAGAAACAAAATGTCCCTCTAAAGATGCATGGACACAGGAAAGGAGAGCATGGGGCGAACAGAGTGGCATGGAAGCATATTTATTGCCATATGTAAAATAGATAGCCAGCAGAAATTTGCTGTATGATGCAGGGAGCTCAAAGATGGTGCTCTGTGACAACCTAGAGGGGCGGGATAGGGTGGGAGGTGGGAGGGAAATTCACGAGAGAGGGAATATATGTAAAAATGTGGCTGATTTGTGGTGGTATATGGCAGAAACTGGAATTCCATCACCTCCACTAGCTTTGTTCATAATGATGCTTTCTAAGGCCCACTTGACTTCACATTTCAGGATGTCTGGCTCTAGGTGAGTGATTACACCATTGTGATTATCTTGGTCTTGAAGATCTTTTTGTACAGTTCTTCTATGTATTCTTGCCACCTCTTCTTAATATCTTCTTCTGTTAGGTCCATATGGCAGATGGTGATTGCAGCCATGAAATTAAAAGAAACTTACTCCTTGGAAGGAAAGTTATGACCAACCTAGACAGCATATTCAAAAGCAGAGACATTACTTTGCCAACAAAGTTCCATCTAGTCAAGTCTATGGTTTTTTTCAGTAGTCATATATGGATGTGTGTGTTGGACTGTGAAGAAAAGCTGAGTGCCGAAGAATTGCTGCTTTTGAACTGTGGTGTTGGAGAAGACTCCTGAGAGTCCCTTGGACTGCAAGGAGATCCAACCAGTCCATTCTGAAGGAGATCAGTCCTAGGTGTTCTTTGGAAGGAATGATGCTAAAGCTGAAACTCCAGTACTTTGGCCACCTCATGCGAAGAGTTGACTCATTGGAAAAGACTCTGATGCTGGGAGGGATTAGGGGCAGGAGGAAAAGGGGATGACAGAGGATGAGATGGCTGGATGGCATCACTGACTCGATGGATGTGATTCTGAGTGAACTCCAGGAGATGGTGATGGACAGGGAGGCCTGGCGTGCTGCGATTCATGGGGTCGCAAAGAGTCAGACATGACTGAGCAACTGAACTGAACTGAAATGATGGCAGAAACCAACACAATATTATAAATCAGTTATTCTCCAATTAAAAATAAACAAATTTTTTAAAGATATATGTAACCAAATCTCACTCAACAAATGATAGTTAATATTTAAAAACCCTCCACAAAGAATCCTTTAGACCAAAGTGGCTTTACTGATGTATTATACAACAACAAAAATACTTGGATAAAATATTTTCAAACTCTTTAGGAAAAGTAAGGTAGAATGAATGCTTCCAACTCATCTATGAATCAAGCATTACCTTGACACTGAAAGCAGACAAAAATGTTACAAGGAAAGAAAACTATGAACCAGTATCCCTCCTGAACACAAGACATTCATTTTGGTTTCCTACATGATTGAGAATACATATGTAAATGTAATTCATCCATATTTAGAAAGGATATTATATCATGACCAAATGGGGTTTATTTTGTCAATGTTCAAAATCATTTACACTTAAAAAACAAATATATTTCAGCATTTTAGCAGACTGAAAAAGTAAAATTGTGAATTATCTGAAATATGATGAAAAAGTCATTTCATGAAATACTACTATTACTGCTTGAAACTTTTTCTAAACTAGAAACAAAATGGAAATTTTTCAACCTGACAAAGGCCCCTTCAAAAATCCAAAGCTAACACTTTAAAAATATTCTGTATATGTTTCTCCCTAAGGTCAGGAATAAGACAAGAATATCCATTCTCATGCTCCTATTCAACCTTATACTGTGATTGTGGTCAGTACAGTAGGCTAAAAAAGGAATAGAAAATATCCACTTTAGTCACAGTTGTAACTGAATATGACTTTACTTTGCATTTATTTTTTTAAAGAAACTTTGTATTTTGTATTGTGTTATAGATCATTAACAAACAATGTTGTGATCATTTCAAGTGGATGACAAAGGGACTGAACCATAGATATACATGTATCCATTCTCACACAAACTCCTCTCCCATCCGGGCTGCCATATAATATTGATCAGAGCTCCATCTGCTATATAGTAGGTCTTTGTTGGTTATCCATTTTAAATACAGCACTGTTTACATGTCCCTCCCGACCTCCCTTACTACCCTTTCCCCTCTGCACCCCCACCACCCAGCAACCATAAGTCAGTTCTCTAAGTTTGTGAGTCTCTCTCTGTTTTGTAAGCAAGTTCATTTGTATCATTTCTTTAGATCCACATGTAAGGAATGCCATATAGCATCTCTCCTTTTCTGCCTGACTTACTTCACTCAGTATGCCAATCCCTAGGTCTATCTATGTTGCTGCAAATGGCATTGTTTCATTCTTTTCAATGCCTGAGTAATATTCCATTGCTCATCTGTACCACCTCTTTATCCATTTCTCTGTCAGTGGAAATTTGGGTTGCTTTCGTGTCTTGGATACTGTAACCAGTGCTGTAATGAACCCTGGGGTCACAGGTATCCTTTTGGATCATGTTTTTCTCAGGATATGGGCCCAGGAGTGGGATTGCAGGATCATACTCTATTTTTAGTTTTTATGGAACCTCCATACTAATCTCCATAGTGACTGTACCAATTTACATTCCCACCAACAGGGTAGGAGGGTTCCCTTCTCTCCACACCTTCTCCAGCATTTATCTTTTGAGTATTTTTTAATGAAAGCCATTCTGATTGGTGAGAGGTGATATCTCATTGTAGTTTTGGTTTGTATTTCTCTAATAATTAGTGATATTGAGCATCTTCCTATGTGTCTCCCGGCCATCTGTTTGTCTATGGTATAATTCTCACTTAGGATCATAAGTTGCACATTAGAATATATGCTTGATAAAATTTTATGCAGGCAGATTTTTCCTTTAGCACCTCAGAGAAGTAGTTTTGTCAATTTCTGGCTCCCAAAGTTTTTGATGAGAAATGAGCAAGTGTTTGAAATTATCATTTTTGTGTCATGTTCTATTTCTGCTTTTTTCAAATTTCCCTGTATCTTTGGTTTTCATCACTCTGAGTGTGGTTAAGCATGGATTCCCTTATAGCTGCTGTTCTTGGAGTCTGCTAAACTTTGCAAATAAGGAAACTTTTTTTTCAGCAAATTAGCAAAAATCAAATGGTCTTCTTAAATTTTCTTCTCTGTTCTATCTCTGGAATACTAAGCAGATGCATGTTCACCATTTTGATATTGTTCAATAATTCCCTGAGTCATCATTTATTTTTCTATTTTCTTTAAATAAGATGATTTCTATTGGTCTTTCTTCAGATTCATTAAGTTTATTCTCTTGATATCTCCTTTCAGTTATTATGTACTTCCAGTGACTTTTTTTTTTAATCTCAGAAATTGTGTTTTTTAATCTCTAGAATTTCCACTGGATTCTTCTTCATAGATACTGTTTTTCTCCTGAGACTCCCTACTCTTTAATTAACCGAGAAGATATCTTCCTTTACCTCATCAAGAATAATTATAATAGTGACTTAAAATCTTTGTCTGTTAACTGCTCATTTCAACATCTTGGGATGTTGATTTTATTTTCTGTTAAGAATGGATTACCTTTTTTAGTTCTTGAAATGTTGATTAGTTTGGGATTTTTTATCTTCCCTTAGGCACAAGTAAGTTTGTATATTTTGTTCAGAATAGTTATTATCTCCATGGAGATTGCTTTGGTAAAAGATAACTCAGTGTGCTAGAAGAAAAATGGTCATATATTGGCATTAACTCACTCTATGAAATATTTTATTATTGTTTTATTTCTTTTTAACTACACAACACATTTTCCATTTCATGCACATTTAACTTTTTGTTATTCTTTATTCTTGCATTTCCACAGTTCCTTCTAGGATTATTTTCTTCTGAATATTATAATCTTTTCTTTAACATAAATTTTGCTGGTAACAACTTCTCTCCATTTTTGTTTCCTGAACACTGTTTTTTTCTCCTCTCATCTTAATACTACTTGGTTGTTTTTGCTGGTTATATATTCCTGTTAGAAGTTAATTTTTTTGCACACACTGAAAATAATAGTTCATGGTCATCTGATTTATATTATTTTATTGTACTGTCCCCCATTATTGATTCTGTAAAAATATTCTTTTTTCTCTTAAAGATATTCTCATGTGTGTATATATGTTTAATTATGATGCACCTAGATTTCTTTTTTCTTTTTCCTGCTTGGTGCTTGCAAAATTCCTTAAATCTGTGCTTTATCATCTTTTGCACTTTCAGTTTCTTGAATCCAGTTATCTCTCCTGTGTTCCATTTGATTTTCTTTACATATTCTATTGACTTTAACAACACTATTGTCCCTTAGGTTATGCTCTGTGTTTTATATTTTTCTGTGTTCCTGGACTTCTAAATTTATATTTTTCTGATATGTCTTCAAGTTCACTTTATCTTGTTTGTGGCTAGGCTAGGTCCTATCTATCTTTCAGTTCAGTTCAGTTCAGTTCAGTCGCTCAGTCGTGTCTGACTCTTTGGGACCCCATGAATCGCAGCACGCCAGGCCTCCCTGTCCATCACCAACTCCTGGAGTTCACCCAGACTCACATCCATTGAGTCCGTGATGCCATCCAGCCATCTCATCCTCGGTCGTCCCCTTTTCCTCCTGCCCCCAATCCCTCCCAGCATCAGAGTCTTTTCCAATGAGTCAACTCTTTGCATGAGGTGGCCAAAGTATTGGAGTTTCAGCTTTAGCATCATTCCTTCCAAAATTACCAACTGAATTAATAATTTCTAAGCTGTTTAGACTTCTCAGTATTTTAACTCTAGAATTCCTGTGTATTTTACTTTTATATATTCTATTTATTGGCCAATATTATCTGACGTACCTTATATAGCTACAGGTATTTTAAAAACCTGTATTAAAACCTCACTTTTCTTAATACAGTGCAGTTTGTGTATATTTTATTTTTGTCATTGTATTGTGAATGTATATTTATATTTCAAATGCCTATGTTTTTTAAAAAAGTGCCAGCTTAATGTTATATGTGAAAATAATATAGACATCATTGGAGATCTACTATAGTATTATTTATCATTTAAAAGATGTCTCTTTGCTGTAGATAAGAAACTAGAAAATACTAATAATACAGGATTATGTTAATCAAATCAGGAGGGAATTTATCTCCAGTTCAATTTTACTCTTATTTTATGACCTTTAGGGGTCATGAACCAAAGATAGTAGACAGGAGTGATGTGCATGTGCTTTTTGTGGATGAGCCCTGGTCTTCCACTTGCTGTCCTAGTCCTATGAATTTTCTGATTGTTCTGCTCAGCTTTTCGGTTCTCAGTGCATCTCAGAAAGAATGTGCTTGGCTCTAGGATGTTGTTGTTGTTCAGCCACTCAGTCACGTCCAGCTATTTGCGCCCTCATGAACTGCAGCACACCAGTCTTCCATGTCCATCACCATCTCCTGGAGTTTGCTCAAACTCATGCCCATCGAGTCGGTGATGCCATTCAACCATCCCATGCTCTGTCATCCCTTCTCCTCCTGCCCTCAATCTTCCGCTGCATCAGGCTCTTTTCTAATAAGTCAGCTCTTCACATTACAAGGCCAAAGTATTGGAGCTTTAGCCTCAGCATCAATCCCTCTGTGAATATTCAGGATTAACTTCCTTCAGGAATGACTGATTTGATCTCCTTGCAGCCCAAAGGACTCTCAGGATTCTTCTCCAATGCCACAGTTCAAAAGCATCAATTTTTCAAAGCTCAGCTTTCTTTAGAACCAACTCTCACATCTGTGCATGACAACTGGAAAAACCATAGCTTTGACTACATGGACAATTGTTGGTAAAGTAATGTCTCTGCTTTTTAATATGGTATCTATATTGGTCATAGCTTTTCTTCCAAGGAGCAAGTGTCTTTTAATTTTACAGCTGCAGTCGCCATCTGCAGTGATATTGGAGCCCCCAAAATTAAGTCTGTCACTGTTTCCATTGTTTCCCCATCTACTAGCCAAGAAGTTATGGGCCCAGATGCCATGATCTTCGTTTTTTGAATGTCGATTGTTAAGCCAGCTTTTTCACTCTCCTCTTTTACTTTTAACAAGAGTCTCTTTAGTGCCTCTTCACTTTCTGCCATAAGGGTGAGTATGTATGATCATCTGCGTATCTGAGGTTATTGATGTTTCTCCCACCAATCTTAATTCCAGCTTGTGCTTCGTCCAGACCGTCGTTTCACATGATATACTGTATATGAGAGTTAAATAAGGAGGGTGACAAAATACAGCCTTGATGAATACCTTTCCCAATTTGGAACCAATCCATTGTTCTCTGTCTGGTTCTAACTGTTACTTCTTGACCTGCATACAGGTTTCCTAGGAGGCAGGTAAGATGGTCTGGTATTCCCATCTCTTTAAGAACTTTCCACAGTGTTGTAATCCACACAAAGGCTTTAGTGTAGGCAGTGAAGTGGAAGCAGATGTTTTCTCAGAATTCTCTTGCTTTTTCTATGATCCAGTGGATGTTGACAATTTGGTCTCTGGTTCTTCTGCCTTCCTCTGATCATCTGAAAGTTCACAGTTCACATACTGCTGAAGACTGGCTTGGAGAATTTTGAGCATTACTTCACTACCATATGAAATGAGAGCAATGGTGTGGTAGTTCGAACATTCCTTGGCATTACCTTTCTTTGGGATTGGAATGAAAACTGATTTGTTCCAGTCTTGTGGCCACTGCTGAGTTTTCCAAATTTGCTGGCATATTGAGTGCAGCACTTTCACAGCATCATCTTTTAGGATTTGAAACAGCTCAACTGGAATTCCATCACCTCCACGTGCTTTGGTCATAGTGAGCTTCTTAGCGTCCTCTTGACTTTGTATTCTGTGATGTCTGGCTCTAGGTGAATGATCACACCATCACTGTTGTCAGGGTCTTTAAGATCATTTTGTATAGTTCTTCTGTGTATTCTTGCCACCTCTTCTTAATATCTTCTGCTTCTGTTAGGTCCATACAATTTCTGTCCTTTATTGAGCCAGTCTTTGCATGAAATGTTCTCCAATTTGCATGAAATAGTATCTCTAATTTTCTTTTCCATTCTATTGTTTTCCTCTATTTCTTTGCATTGTACATTTATGAAGGCTTTCTTATCTCTCCTTGCCATTCTTTGGAACTCTGCATTCAGATGGGTGTATCTTTCCTTTTCTCCTTTGTCTTTTACTTTTTTTCTTTTATCATATTTAAGTGAAGCATATACTAGTTGCTCTGCCTGGAAGACCCCTCACCAGCCCTTCTAACCCACCCCTCAGTCTCTATCCTACACATCTACAGGTATCACTCTACCACATTACCCATTAAGCCTTTCCTCACCCTCTACCTTTTCTTAGGAAGTAAGCACACTTCTGCATTTGTATTTACCTGTTTCTACTGTAACATAATATGACATAACATGTCTTTCTGAAATGCTTTTATACAAGTGTCTGAGTGTTTGGCACACAGACAATAACTCAAGTAAGATTTATTGTTGAGATAATTTTTCCCATTAGATCCAGAATTCATTCATGAACTCCATAGATGTGATCTGCAACAGAAGGCCTGATTACTTACCCTTTAAGTGTTCATTCACTGAATCATCCCAGAACATATTGGCATCATAATTATAAAATAGTTTCATAAAATTCATCTTGATATCCAAGATTAAGGGGTCAATATGGGCAAAGATTTTAATTTATTTGCTGAGCAGCTTCTCCTCTCTCCCTCTACTTTTTTTTTTTTTTTTTTGTAACTGATTAACAGTGTTGTGAAGCAGGGCAAGCTGCAAAATTTAGACCTGATTTTGAAGAGAAAAATGATATACCAGAAATACTCCTGCTTTATCTTGAACTGTGCAGTATCAACATACCACATTTAGGGCATTCTAAGGACCAGGGTATTGTTTCCGGAGATGAAGGGCTAATATGTACCTCTTCCAAAGGAGCTAATGTACTAGACAGGGAAACTGATATTAAAGCAGTAGTATATATAAATTAAGACATATATTCTGAAAATATGAAATTGATGTGAAACCAATAATATAAATAAACTGAAATATTCTGAAAATAGGAAATGGACATTAAAGCGATGATATATATAAAGTGAGATATATTCTGAAAATATGAAATTTACATTATACCAGTAAAATATACAAACTGAAATATGTATTTTGAGATTGTGAAGCATGGTCTCACAAAAGCTTAGAACAAAGGGCTGTGATCTAAACTACTGTTTGGAAGAAAAGCTTGCATTGAAATTAGAAGATTAAATGAAGAGTAGGTGGAGAGCATTTCTGATGGAGAAACAGAATAGGCAAAGACCTTAAATCAGCAAGACTCACTGCACAGCCCTGCAGTTGAAGCAACACCCAAGAGGGGAAGCACAGAGCCAAGGAGATTTTCAGCTTTGGAAGGATTTTATTTTTTCCCTAGAAGCCTATGGAGCCATTGTTACATTTTAAAGACAGAGGTGACATAATCAAATTTTATTTTTATTTATGACTGATATCTAAAAAAATCCCTGTTGTTTAGCCCCTCACCTCTCTTTATACTAGTTCAGGAAGATGAATTAAATTCCTGGAAGAGCACATAAAATGATCATATCTGCTGAGATTCCTCAGCACTTACTTGGTTGGCTGGAGAGAGGCTTTAAAGGATGGAAATGAATTTTCCCTCTCAGTAATTTCACATACTGTCCCCTTGACAGTTTTGGCTTTGCTTTGGGGGATTTTCTATTTTGGAAGCTATGACTCCTTTGAGCATAGAATAGAAATTTAACTGCCAGGCATACAGACTAGTGTAATATTTGAAGATGTAAAATCCTAATTTAATATTGTAGGAAAAGGAAATTTCAAGCCATCTTTAATAAAGAAGGGGTTTCAGAGGTCAGTATTCTGTGTCAGAATTCAAAACAACTATAATAACCAGAAACTATATAGCTATATAAATACTATTCCTTGGAGAAAGCGTGCATGCTTGATGTGCTAAATTGCTTCAGTCATGTCCAAGTCTGCGTGACTCTGTGGACTGCAGCCCACCAGGCTCCTCTGTCCATGGGATTCTCCAGGAAAGAACACTGGAGTGGTTGCCATTCCTTCCTTCAGAGGATTTTCCGGCCCAGTGATTGAACACTCACCTCTTATAACTGCCATTGGCAGGTGGGTTCTTTACCACAAACACCACCTGGGAAGCCCGTACTTGGGAAAGTATATATGCCTGAAATAAAGTGCTTGGATATAATCATGATATTAAACACGTTTACAACAACAATATGATCAGCTATACCCATTAAAGTGATTTAATTTAAAGCTAAATCATTTAGCATTTGCATTCCATTAGTACTGTCATGATACTGTCTCTTAAAATTTTAAATCACGCTAAATCACCTGAATATTTAAAAAACAAATATGGAAAAGCAAGTTTAATGTTCTTTATCTCAAATGATTCTGATCTAAGAAAAAATGTAATCTATTTTCTGAGAATTGGAAAAAGCTCAATTATAGTCTAGAACATATATAATTCAAGATTTATTTTCTACATATGTTCTTTTTGATTTGTAATATTCCATAATGTATTTCAGAGAAGTTACAACAGTAAAATCTAAATGTAGTAGAAATGGGATGCTTCATGTTGCTAGTAAGGCAGAAAATCCACTGTTATCATACTTACCAGATAGAACACAAGGAATAGATTTAGAACTAACATTGAGATCACACTTCCTTCAAACTTTTATGGAAATGGGGGAACTTTCCTGGTAATCCAATGGTTAAGATTCCACCTTCCAATGCAAGGGACTTAGGTTCAGTCCCTGGTCTGGGTCCTGAGATCCCACATGTCTTGTGGCCAAAAAACCAAAATACTGTTTTGTTTAAGAAGCAATAATGCAATAAATTCAGTAAAGACTTTAATAGTCTGCATCAAAAAATATTTTTAAAAAGGTTTACAGTGGGTAACATTTATTTTTGTTGTTGTCATATTAGTTGTTCAGTCTTGTCTGACTCTTTGCCACCCCATAGACTGTAGCCCTCCAGGCTCCTCTGTCGATGGGATTATCTAGGCAAGAATACTGGAGTGGTTTGCCATTTCCTCCTCCAGGAGACCTTCTGGACCCAGGAATTGAACGCAGGTTCAATTGTAGGCACATTCTTTACTGTCTGAGCCACCAAGGAAGCCCACATTACATTTATATACATACATTACTATTATACAGTCACTGTCTTGGACATTGCCAGTGCTCTATTTTTCTGTACCATTGACAACCAAGACTAATCACACACATGTGACATAGCCTCCAAGAGATGTCTGTGGTTCTCACCAAGAGGTGTCTAAACTCTTCTGTCATTTGCCACCAGTTATAGGTCAGGACACTGTTTCCACTGTTTCCCCATCTATTTCCCATGAAGTGATGGGACCGGATGCCATGATCTTTGTTTTCTGAATGTTGAGCTTTAAGCCAAATTTTTCACTCTACTCTTTCACTTTCATCAATAGACTTTTAGCTCCTCTTCACTTTCTGCCATAAGGGTGGTGTCATCTGCATATCTGAGGTTATTGATATTTCTCCCAGCAATCTTGATTCCAGCTTGTGTTTCTTCCAGTCCAGCATTTCTCATTATGTACTCTGCATATAAGTTAATAAGCAGGATGACAATATACAGCCTTGATGGACTCCTTTTCCTATTAGGAACCAGTCTGTTGTTCCATGTCCAGTTCTAACTGTTGTTTCCTGAACCGCATACATATTTCTCAAGAGGCAGGTTAGGTGGTCTGGTATTCCCATCTCTTTCAGAATTTTCCACAATTTATAATTAAAAGACACTTACTCGTTGGAAGAAAAGTTATGACCAACCTAGATAGTATATTCAAAAGCAGAGACATTACTTTGCCGACTAAGGTCCGTCTAGTCAAGGCTATGGTTTTTCCTGTGGTCATGTATGGATGTGAGAGTTGGACTGTGAAGAAGGCTGAGCGCCGAAGAATTGATGCTTTTGAACTGTGGTGTTGGAGAAGACTCTTGAGAGTCCCTTGGACTGCAAGGAGATCCAACCAGTCCATTCTGAGTCGATCAGCCCTGGGATTTCTTTGGAAGGAATGATGCTAAAGTTGAAACTCCAGTACTTTGGCCACCTCATGCAAAGTGTTGACTCATTGGAAAAGACTCTGATGCTGGGAGGGATTGGGGGCAGGAAGAGAAGGGACGACAGAGGATGAGATGGCTGGATGGCATCATGGGCTCGATGGACATGAGTCTGAGTGCACTCCAGGAGATGGTGATGAGCAGGAAGGCCTGGCATAGTGCGATTCATGGTGTCGCAAAGAGTCGGACACGACTGAGCGACTGAACTGATGGGTCAGGACATAGGATGTGCAACGTTTTTACCATATAGGTGATGTCTGGTTAAGTCACAAGTCAGAACTTCAGTCTGAGAGTCCAGGTGTAGAGTTATAATCTGCCAGCAGGCGTGGGTGATAAACCACTGAAAATATTTATATAGTTGTATCTTTGATATGTTAGGAATTTCTTAATATTTTATAAGTGGAAAAGCACACTATATGAATATAATGATTAACTTTAAAAAATATAATTTATGCATATAAGTATACATATAAGATCCATTGTGATTTATGAAAAAAACATTTTTTTCTGAAGGAATTTTGGTTGATTTTTTTCCCTATAAAATTAATTACCTCATATTTGTTCTTTAATCTTTTGAAATTTGAACATTAGTTCATTTAATAATTTGAATAATCTGTTTGTAATATTTTAGAAACAACTTTGAAATAATTTTCCCAGGAAGTTACAAGTTAATTACATGTCAAATAATCTTTTCAAGGCGTTGTGAATGATCTCTTCCTAGGAATGATAAATAGTGTCTATTTCATAAAAGTTGAAGTAGATTACCACTATGCACTCTTTCAATTAATTTAGATTTATATCCAGTGCACATGTGTTTACATTTCTTGTATGGTGTCTGAAGAAAAATTTTCCTCTGCCCTTCCCAGTTCTTCTGATTGGTCTAATAATTGAATTGATATGAGACATTAACGGGAGGAAATCAAATTCACATGAAAGGGGGCTCCATAAGAAGGTGAAGTCTTGAAATTTCCCAGGTGGTTGAGTTGGTAAGACTCCATGCTCCTAGTGCATGGGGGTCTGAGTTCAATTCCTGGTGAGGTAACTAGATCCCACACACTGCAATTAACAGTCCACATACTGCAAACAAATGATACTGTGTGCTGCAAGTAAGATCTAGCACAATCAAATATATAAACAAATATTTTAAAAAGAATATTAAATCCTCAGGAGAATCAGACAGCTGACTTTACAACCAGTAGTTAATATGAATTTCAAAGTGGAAGGAAGACCTTCCCAGGGAAAAGAAAGAGCCAAACTCTGGTCAACACGTCCTTTGAGAAACAAAGTTATCTTGGGCAACAGCTGTTTTTCGGGTGAAGGATCCCTATATAAATTATAACTATTTTTTATTATGATAATACTATATAATTATAAAATAGACAATATTACTCACAAAAATGCTTAGGGAATAGACAATCATTGCTTTATTATATTCAGAGGTGGACTGTGGTTAAAGGGTTGCAAAGAGTCAGACACAACTCAGTGTCTGAACAACAACAATGAGTATATCATGGTTAAAGTTCCTACTTCTGAAGCTTCCTTATGTGTGGATTAGTAAGCAGCATAAGATCACATCAGTTCAGTTCAGTCATGTCTGATTCTTTGTGACCCCATGGACTGCAGCATGTCAGGATTCCCTGTCCATCAGCAACTCCCTGAGCTTGCCCAAACTCATGTCCATCATGTCAGTGACACTATCCAAGCATCTAATCCTCTGTGGTTCCCTTCTCTTCCTGCTCTCGATCTATCCCAGCAACAGGGTTTTTTCAAATGAGTCAGCTTTTTGCATCAGGTAGTCAAATTGTTGGAGTTTCATCTTCAGCAATAGTCCTTAATATAAATATTCAGGACTGATTTCCTTTAGGATTGATTGGTTGGATCTCCTGGCAGTCCAAGGGACTCTCAAGAGTATTTTCCAAAAGCACAGTTCAAAAGCATCAATTCTTCAGAGCTCAGCTTTCTTTATAGTCCAACTCTCACACCCATACCATAGTTTTGACTAGATGGAGAGTTGTTGGAAAAGTAATGTCTCTGCTTTTTAATACGCTTTCTAGGTTGGTCATACCTTTTCTTCCAAGGAGCAAGCATCTTAATTTCACGGCTCTAGTCACCATCTGCAGAAATTTTCAGTTCAGTTCAGTTACTCAGTCATGTCCAACTTTTGCTACCCTATGAATCTCAGCACACCAGGCCCCCTGTCCATCACCAACTCCCAGAGTTCACCCAAACTCATGTCCATCGAGTCCATGATGCCATCCAGCCATCTCATCCTCTGTCATCCCCTTTTCCTCCTGCCCTCAATCCCTCCCAGCATCAGAGTCTTTTCCAATGAGTCAATTCTTTGCATGAGGTGGCCAAAGTACTGGAGTTTCAGCTTTAGCATCATCCTTCCAAAGAACACCCAGGACTGATCTTCTTTAGAATGGACTGACTGGATCTCCTTGCAGTCCAAGGGACTCTCAAGAGTCTTCTCCAATACCACAGTTCAAAGCATCAATTCTTCAGCACTCAACAGTGATTTTATAGCTACCCAAATAAAGTCTCTCACTGTTTCCATTATTTCTTTCCCCATGTAATTCTCATGAAGTGAAGGGACAAAATGACATGACTTCAGCAAAACATGAACTCTGAACTTCCAGATGTTCAAGCTGGTTTTAAAAAGGCAGAGGAACCATAGATCAAATTGCCAGCATCAACTGAATCATCGAAAAAGCAAGAGAGTTCCAGAAAACCATCTTCTTCTGCTTTATTGACTATGCCAAAGCCTTTGTCTGTGTGGATCACAATAAACTGTGGAAAATTTTGAAAGAGATGGGAATACCAGACCACCTGACCTGCCTCTTGAGAAACCTGTATGCAGGTCAGGAAGTCACAGTTAGAACTGGACATGGAACAACAGACTGTTTCCAAATAGGAAAAGGAGTATGTCAAGGCTGTATATTGTCACCCTGCTTATTTAAATTATATGCAGAGTACCTCATGAGAAATGCTGGACTGGAAGAAACACAAGCTGGAATCAAGATTGCTGGGAGAAATGTCAATAACCTCAGATATGCAGATGACACCACCCTTATGGCAGAAAGTGAAGAGGAACTAAAAAGCCTCTTGATGAAAGTGAAAGAAGAGAGTGAAAAAGTTGGCTTAAAGAGCAACATTCAGAAAACAAAGATCATGGAATCCGGTCCCATCACTTCATGGGAAATAGATGGGGAAACAGTGGAAACAGTGTCAGACTTTATTTTGGGGGCTCCAAAATCACTACAGATGGTGACTGCAGCCATGAAATTAAAAGACGCTTACTCCTTTGAAGGAGTTATGCCCAACCTAGATAGCATATTAAAAAGCAGAGAAATTACTTCGCCAACAAAGATCTGTCTAGTCAAGGCTTTGGTTTTTCCAGTGGCATGTATGGATGTGTGAGTTGGACTGTGAAGAAAGCTGAGCACTGAACAATTGATGCCTTTGAACTGTGGTGCTGCAGAAGACTCTTGATAGTCCCTTGGAGTGCAAGGAGATCCAATCAGTCCATTCTGAAGGAGATCAGTCCTGAGTGTTCATTGGAAGGACTGATACTCAGGCTGAAACTCTAATACTTTGTCCACCTCATGTGAAGAGTTGACTCATTGGAAAAGACTCTGGAGTGAACTCTAGGAGTCTGTAATGGACAGAGGGGCCTGCCATACTGTAATTCATGGGGTCACAAAGAGTTGGACACGACTGAGCGACTGAACTGAACTGAAGATGAGTGCAATTGTTCGGTAGTTTAAGCATTCTTTAGCATTGCCTCGCTTTGGAATTGGAATGAAATCTTACCTTTTCTGGTCCTGTGGCCCCTGCTGAGTTTTCCAAATTTTCTGGGATATAGAATGCAGCCCTATTACAACATCATCTATTAGGATTTGAAATAGCTCAGCTGGAATTCCATCACCTCCACTAGCTTTGTTTGTAGTGATGCTTTCTAAGGCCCACTTTACTTCTGACTCCAGGATATCTGGCTCTAGTTGAGTAATCACAGCATTGTGATTATCTGGGTCATGACAATATTTTTTGTACAGTTCTTTCATGTATTCTTGCCTCCTCTTCTTAATATCTTCTGCTTCTGTTAGGTCCATACCATTTCTGTCCTTTATTGTGCCCATCTTTGCATGAAATGTTCCCTTGGTATCTATACTTTTCTTGAAGAGATCTGTAGTCTTTCCCATGCTATTGTTTTCCTTTGTTTCTTTGCTTTGATCACTGAGGAAGGCTTTCTTATCTCTCCTTGCTATTCTTTGGAACTCTGCATTCAAATATGTATATATTTCCTTTTCTATTTTATATTTCACTTTTTTTTTCAGCTATTTGCAACACCTCATCAGACAACCACAGATCACATTAGCAGCAAAAAAAAAAAAAAAAGGAAAAAAAATACAGTCAGCAAGATTGCATAAACTAAACGTTAGCTGGAGAACAATTTCCTATTATATATAAGTTGTGTTATAAGTCATGAACCTCATTCCATAGTTCATCAGGCACTCTATCTATCAGATCTAGGCCCTTAAATATATTCCTCACTTCCACTGTATAACCATAAGGGATTTGATTTAGGTCATACCTGAATGGACTAGCTTTTTCCTTGCTTTCTTAAATTTCAGTCTGAATTTAGTAATAAGGAGTTCATGATCTGAATCACAGTCAGCTCCTGGTCTTGCTTTTGTTGACTGTATAGAGCTTCTCCATCTTTGGCTGCATGGAATATACTCAATCTGATTTCAGTATTGACCATCTGGTGATGTCTATGTGTAGAGTCTTCTTTTGTGTTGTTGAAAGAGGGTGTTTGCTATGACAGTGCATTTTCTTGGCAAAACTCTAATAGCCTTTGCCCTGCTTCATTCTGTATTCCAAGGCCAAATTTCCCTGTTACTCCAGGTGTTTCTTGACTTCCTACTTTAGCATTCCAGTCCCCTATAATGAAAAGGACATCTTTTTGGGTGTTAGTTCTAAAAGGTCTTGTAGGTCTTCATAGAACCATTCAACTTCAGCTTCTTCAGCGTTACTAGTTGGGGCATAGACTTGGATAACTGTCATATTGAATGGTTAGCCTTTGAAACAAAAAGAGATCATTCTGTCATTTTTGAGACTGCATCCAAGTACTGTATTTCGGACTCTTTTGTTGCCCATGATGGCTACTCCATTTCTTCTGAGGGATTCCTGCCCGCAGTAGTAGATATAATGGTCACCTGAGTTAAATTCATCCATTTCAGTCCATTTTAGTTCTCTGATTCCTAGAATGTTGATGTTCACTCTTGCAATCTCCTGTTTGACCACTTCCAATTTGCCTTGATTCATGGACCTGACATTCCAGGTTCCTATGCAATATTGCTCTTTACAGCATCACACCTTGCTTCTATCACCAGTCACATGCACAGCTGGGTATTGTTTTTGCTTTGGCTCCATCCCTTCATTCTTTCTGGAGTTATTTCTCCACTGACCTCCAGTAGCATACTGGGCACCTACTGACCTGGGGAGTACCTCTTTCAGTATCCTATCATTTTACCTTTTCCTACTGTTCATGGGGTTCTCAAGGCAAGAATACTGAAGTGGCTTGCCATTCTCTTCTCCAGTGGACCACATTCTGTCAGACCTCTCCACCATGACCTGCCCTACTTGGGTTGCCCCACAGGCATGGTTTAGTTTCACTGAGTTAGACAAGGCTGTGGTCCTAGTGTGATTAAATTGGCTAGATTTCTGTGAGTATGTTTTCAGTGTGTCTGCCCTCTGTTGCCCTCTTGCAACACCTACCATCTTACTTGGGTTTCTTTTACCTTGGGCGTGAGGTATCTCTTCATGGCTGTTGCAGCAAAGCACAGCCACTGCTCCTTACCTTGGATGAAGGGTATCTCCTCCAACAGCCTTTTCTGACCTTCAACGTGGGATGGCTCCTCTAGGTCCTCCTGTGCCCACACATCCACTACTGCTTGGAACTGGATTGCTCATCCCGGCAACCACCCCTGACCTTAGGCATGGGTTGCTCCTCCTGGTCACTGCCCTGGCCTCAGGCATGGGGCTGCTCCCTCCTGCCACTGCACCTGGCCTCGGGCGCTGCCATTGGCCTTGGACACTGGGTGTACAGGAGACAGGGATCAAGACCATCCCCAAGGAAAAGAAATGCAAAAAAGCAAAATGGCTGTCTGGGGAAGCCTTACAAATAGCTGTGAAAAGAAGAGAGGCAAAAGCTCAGGACAAAGGGAAAGATATAAGCATGTGAATGCAAAGTTCCAAAAATAGCAAGAAGAGATAAGAAAGCCTTCTTCAGTGATCGATGCAAAGAAATAGAGAAAAACAACAGAATGGGAAAGACTAGAGATCTCTTCAAGAAAATGAGAGATACCAAGGGAACATTTTATGCAAAGATGGCCATAATAAAGCACAGAAATGGTAGGGACCTAACAGAAGCAGAAGATATTAAGAAGAGGTGGCAACAATACACAGAAGAACTGTACAAAAAGGATCTTCACAACCCACATAATCACGATGGTGTGATCACTCATCTAGAGCCAGACATCCTGGAATGTGAAGTCAAGTGGGCCTTAGAAAACATCACTGGGAACAAAGCAAGTGGAGGTGATGAATTTCCAGTTGAGCTATTTCAAATCCTGAAAGATGATACTGTGAAAGTGCTGCACTCCATATGCCAGCAAATTTGGAAAACTCAGCAGTGGCCACAGGACTGGAAAATGTCAGTTTTTATTCCAATCCCAAAGAAAGGCAATGCCAAAGAATGCTCAAACTAGTGCACAGTTGCACTCATCTCACATGCTAGTAAAACACTGCTCAAAATTCTCCAAGCCAGGCTTCAGCAATACGTGAACCATGAACTCCCTGATGTTCAAGCTGGTTTTGGAAAAGGCAGAGGAACCAGAGATCAAATTGCCAACATCCACTGGATCATGGAAAAAGCAAAAGTGTTCCAGAAAAAAATCTATTTCTGCTTTATTGACTATGCCAAAGCCTTTGATTGTATGGATCTCATAAACTGGGGAAAATTCTAAAAGAGATGGGAATACCAGACCACCTAAATGGCCTCTTGAGAAATCTGTATGCAGGCCAAGAAACAACAGTTAGAACTGAAAATAGAAAAACAGACTGGTTCCAAATAGGAAAAAGAGTACCTCAAGGCTGTATATTGTCACCCTGCTTATTTAACTTATATGCAGAGTACATCATGAGAAATGCTGGACTTGAAGAAGCATGAGCTGGAATCAAGATTGCTGGGAGAAATATCAATAACCTCAGATATGCAAATGACATCACCCTTATGGCAGAAAGTGAAGAGGAACTAAAAGCCTCTTGATGAAAGTGAAAGAGTAGAGTGAAAAAGTTGGCTTAAAGCTCAACATTCACAAAACGAAGATCATGGCATCCGGTCCCATCATTCCATGGGAAATAGATGGAGAAACAGTGGAAACAGTGTCAGACTTTATTTTGGGGGAGGCTCCAAAATCACTGCAGATGGTGACTGCAGCCATGAAATTAAAAGACGCTTACTCCTTGGAAGAAAAGTTATGACCAACCTAGATAGCATATTCAAAAGCAGAGACATTACTTTGCCGACTAAGGTCCATCTAGTCAAGGCTATGGTTTTTCCTGTGGTCTTGTATGGATGTGAGAGTTGGACTGTGAAGAAGGCTGAGCATCGAAGAATTGATGATTTGAATTGTGGTGTTGGAGAAGACTCTTGAGAGTTTCTTGGACTGACAGGAGATCAGCCCTGGGATTTCTTTGGAAGGAATGATGCTAAAGCTGAAACTCCAGTACTTTGGCCACCTCATGTGAAGAGTTGACTCATTGGAAAAGACTTTGATGCTGGGAGGGATTTGGGGGCAGGAGGAGAAAGGGACGACCAAGGATGAGATGGCTGGATGGCATCACTGACTCGATGGACGTCAGTCTGAGTGAACTCCGGGAGTTGGTGATCGACAGGGAGGCCTTGCATGCTGCGATTCATAGCGTCGCAGAGAGTCGGACATGACTGAGCTACTGAACTGAACGGAACTGATGTTATAAGTCATATGTTACATACGTTATGTAAGAGTTATGTCTATCAACAAAATGTTAACTGGAGTGTGATTAAGAGGGTAACTACGCTTTATATAAGCTTAAAGTTTGTTTGTTTAATAGTTTTACAGTTGTCTGTTGTAAGCAAGATGAGCAATTAGCCAGCAGAAAAGTATAGATAAAAAATGGAGACATTTTCATAATTGAAAAGACTAAACCTTTTCTTTTTTTTCATCAGTAAGAACATTTTTAAAAACCCAAATTATAAGTTTTAAGTCTACTCTTCTTCCTTATGTGGTAGTAGCCTATTTGAGATTTCAACAACTATCAAACCTTAAAACTAATTTCAGAAAAATGTTAGTTATAATGGAAAAAGTATAGACTAAGGAGAAAGACAAAATTTGGTTCAAATTCTAGCTCAGCTAACTTCTAACTGGGTGACTGTAAACTGGTTTTATGTAAGTTTTCCTAGCCTTGGTTTCCTCAGCTAAAATTTGGGCTTAATAATACTTTTCTCACAATGCTATGTTAAGAACTTAATTAAAATGATAGCTATTATTAAGGGACAAAAACAGATTCTTAAATCTTGAAAAGTTGAAAATCCATTTAAATTTTTTTTTGATAGTTTTCATATTTAAAGGTTAACCACTTTAAAAGTCTTTTTCAGTTCAGGTCAGTCGCTGAGTCATGCCCGACTCTTTGCAACTCCATGAACTACAGCACACCAGGCTTCCCTGTCCATCACCAACACCCAAAGTCCACCCAAACCCATGTCCATTGAGTTGGTGATGCAATCCAACTATCCCATCCCTGTCATCCCCTTCTCCTCCTGCCCTCAATCTTTCCCAGCATCAGGGTTTTTTCAAATGAGTTAACTTTTCACATCAGGTGGCCAATGTACTGGAGTTTCAGCTTCAACATCAGTCCTTTCAATGAATTCCCAACTCATTTCCTTTCGGATGGAGTGGTTGTACCTCCTTACAGTCCAAGGGACTCGCAAGAGTCTTCTCCAACACCACAGTCCAAAAACATCAATTCTTTGGAGCTCAGCTTTCTTTTTAGTCCATATGTCACATCCATACATGACCACTGGAAAAACCATAGCCTTGACTAGACAACCTTTTGTTGGCAAAGTAATGTCTCTGCTTTTCAATATGCTGAACAGGTTCATTATAACTTTCCTTCCATGGTGTAAGTGTCTTTTAATTTCATTGCTGCAATCACCATCAGCAGTGATTTTGGAGCCTAGAAAAATAAAGTCAGCCACTGTTTTCACAGTTTCCCCATCTATTTGCCATGGAATGATGGGACTGGATGCCATGATCTTAGTTTTCTGAATGTTGATCTTTAAGCCAACATTTTCATTCTCCTCTTTCACTTTCATCAAGAAGCTCTTTAGTTCTTCTTCACTTTCTGCCATGAGGGCAGTGTCATCTGCATATCTGAGGTTATTGATATTTCTCCCAGCAATCTTGTTTCCAACTTGTGCTTACTCCAGCCCAGCGTTTCTCATATGTACACTGCATATAAGTTAAATAAGCAGTGTGACAATATGCAGCCTTGACATACTCCTTTTCCTATTTTGAAACAGTCTATTGTTCCATTTCCAGTTTTAACTGTTGCTTCCTGACCTGCATACAGATTTCTCAAGAGGCAGGTCAGGTGGTCTGGTATTCCCATCTCTTTCTGAATTTTCCACCGTTTATTGTAATCCACACAGTCAAGGCTTTGGCATAGTCAATAAAGCAGAAATAGATGCTTTTCATCAACTCTCTTGCTTTTTTGATGATCCATCAGATGTTGGCAATTTAATCTCTGGTTCCTCTGCCTTTTCTAAAACCAGCTTAAACATCTAGCAGTTAATGGTTCACATATTGCTGAAACCTGGCTTGGAGAACTTTAAGCATTACTAGCATGTGAGATGAGTGTAATTGTGTGGTATTTTGAGCATTCTTTGGCATTGCCTTTCTTTGAGATTGGAATGAAAGCTGACATTTTCCAGTCCTGTGGCCACTGCTGAGTTTTCCAAATTTGCTGGCATATGGAGTGCAGCACTTTCACAGCATCATCTTTCAGGATTTGAAATAGTTCAACTGGAATTCCATCACTTCCACTGTTTGTTCATAGTGATGCTTCCTAAGGCCAATTTGACTTCACATTTCAGGATGTATGGCTCTAGGTGAGTGATCACACCACCGTGATTATCTGGGTCATGAAGATCTTTTTGTACAGTTCTTCTGTGTATCTTGCCATCACTTCTCAATATATTCTGCTTCTTTTAGGTCCCTACAATTTCTGACTTTATTGTGCCCATCTTTGCATGAAATGTTCCCTTGATATCTCTAATTTTTTTGAAGAGATCGCTAGTCTTTCCCATTCTATTGTTTTCCTCTATTTCTTTGCATTCATCACCGAGGAAGGCTTATTTATCTCTCCTTGCTATTCTTTAGAACTTTAAAGTCCATTAAACCAAGATCCATTTACTACAATTTCTAAAATCTTCAGCTAATTTTCCCTATAAAGTTGGCATATATAATTTTAATATATGCTTCTGATATATTGATTGTTACAGGAAAAATCATTATTTTTAGCACCTATAGCAGTAAGCAATAAATTTCCTGTTCAAAGCTATATACCTTGGTAAACTACTTTTGTGATAAGCAACTATCAACTTGCTATTTCTATTGTGGCAAATAGTTTTGGTCCCCTTAACTACATTTTAAACCTTCAAATGGATTAATCCTTCCTTTGCATGCCATAGTTATATACTTAGATATTTAATCATCAAAGATTATAATTGTACGATATTGAGATGTATAGAACAAAATATAATTATTGGAGGACAATTGTGCAACAATATTGTTTGGCCTCTGCCACACATCAACATGCCCCCATGAACTTTAGTTCACTCACAGCATAACTTGACTGTGAGTGGATTAAAGTTCATGGGGCATGGATAGGCTTATCAAACTTTATTTTATTTTGTCATTTGCAAGAGCCATATAAACAGCTAGCCATATAAGCAAAATTCATGTAACCACTAACTTAAATGTACATTTGTCTTTGTCTCCTTATATTCATTATTGTAAAATGCATAACAGAAGAAACATCAAAAGTTTATAAAAACAACCTGACTGTATGCATCTTCGTTTATACCCTTTAGGACCTAAATAGAAAATATTGAAAAACAGGTAGTGGAGTATACATTATATTTGAAATAACTCAAGACATATTATTGAAGAACTAATGAACAGGTGACATGTAGAAAATCAGTCTTCCATTGTTTTCTTCTGTGAAGTCTGTGGATTTGTATTACATATTAAGCATTTACATTTGGTTTGTTTCACAGCTAAAATATGAACAATTCAGTACAGTATTGAAATATTCAATGTGCCGGCATTTGTAGTTTTGATAAATCCCATTGCTGGCAATGGAGTTGTACCAGAAAATTTTTATTTCTACTGCAAAAGGATTAGAAACTTCCCTGGTGGCTCAGATGGTAAAGGGTCTGCCTACAATGCGAAAGACTTGGGTTTGATCCCTGGGTCTAGAAAATCCTCTGGAGAAGGAAATGGCAACCCACTCCAGTACTCTTGCCTGGAAAATCCCATGAATGGAAGAGCCTGGTAACCTACAGTCCATAGGGTCACAAAGTGTCGGACACAACTGAGCGACTTCACCTCACTTTCACCTTCACACATCTACATGAAGCAACCACAGCTATACATATATCCCCTCCCTCCTGAATCCCTCTCCTACCTCCCACCCCATCCAACCCCTCTAGGTTTTCATAGAACACTGGGTTGAGCTCCCTGTTTAACACTGCAAATTCTCACTTGCTATCTATTTTACATATGGTAATGTGTACATTTCCATGTTCTTCTCAAAATTCCACCCACTCTCTCCTTACCCCACTGTATCCACAGAGAAGACACTCCCCAAAGGAAGGGAAGACACTCCCCAAGGGAAGGGAAGAGCAAAAGTTTGGTTAACATGTTCTGTGGAGAAACACAGTTACCTTAGATGAGAGCTGTTTTCCTGGTGTAGGCTCCTTATCTAAATTACTTTATAAGTATTATGGGGAAGTTAAAAACAAAAATTTTATGAGTTTTCTGATTAAGTCACTCAGTTGTGTCCAACTGTTTCGGACCCCCGTGAACTGTATAGTCCACGGAATTCTCCAGGCCAGGATTCTGAAGTTGGTATCCTTTCCCTTCTCCAAGAGATCTCCCAAACCCAGGGACTGAACACAGGTCTCCCGCATTCCAGGCAGATTCTTTACCAGTTGAGCTACAAGGGAAGCCCAAGAATACTGGAGTGGGTAGCCTATCTCTTTTCCAGTGGATCTTCCCAATCCAAGAATTAAAGTGGGGTCTCCTGAAATGCAGGTAGATTCTTTACCAACTGAGCTATCAGGGAAGACCTTCTTAAAAATAATCAACCTAAAACAATTTTCATGCCAAGCAAATGCATTTGGTGTGACAAACTTTACACTTGTATAACACCTATAGAAAAACAAAATCATATTTATATATTTAGTACAACCAGAACTTGATTCAGTTCAGTTCAGTTCAGTTCAGTCACTCAGTCATGTCTGACTCTTTGCAGCCCCATGAGTTGCAGCATGCTAGGCATCCCTGTCCATCACTAACTCCCAGAGTTCACTCAGACTCATGTCCATCAAGTTGGTCATGCCAACCAGGCATCTCATCCTCTGTCATCTCCTTTTCCTCCTGCCCCCAATCCCTCCCAGCATCAAAGTCTTTTCCAGTGAGTCAACTCTTCGCATGAGGTGGCCAAAGTACTGGAGTTTCAGTTTTAGCATCATTCCTTCCAAAGAACACCCAGGACTGATCTTCTTTAGAATACACTGGTTGGGTTTCCTTGCAGTCCAAGGGACTCTCAAGAGTCTTCTCCAACACCACAGTTCAAAAGCATCAATTATGCAGTGCTCAGCTTTCTTCACAGTCCAACTCTCACATCCATACATGACCACTGGAAAAACCATAGCCTTGACTAGACGGACCTTTGTTGGCAAAGTAATGTCTCTGCTTTTGAATATGCTTAGCTAGTGCTTAAATTAGTGATAAAGTCATTCACCTTCCTCTGACTCCATGCCCTAAAATTCATTTGTATTCGTGTTGCTATTCAATCACTAAGTCATGTCTGACTCTTTGCTACCCCATGGACTGCAACACACCAGGCTTCACTGCCTTCACTGTCTCCTGAAGTCTGCTCCAATTCATGGCCATCAAGTTGGTGACGCTTTCTGACCATCTCATATGCTGCCCGTTCTCCTTTTGCCTTCAGTCTTTTCGAGAATCAGGGTCTTTTCCAGTGAGTTAGCTCTTCGCCATCAGGTGGCCCAAGTATTGAAACTTCGGCTTCAGCCTTCAGCATCAGTCCTCCCAATTAACATTTAGGTTTATTTCCTTTAGGATGGACTGCTTTTGTTTCCTTGCAGTACAAGGGAATCTCAAGAGTCTTCTCCAACCACAGTTCAAAAGCATCAGTTCTTTGGCACTCAGCTTTCTTTATGGTCCAACTCTCACATCCATCATGACTACTGGAAAAACCATAGCTTTGACTACGTGGACCTTTGCTGGCAAAGTGATGTCTCTGTTTTTGAATACACTGTCTAGGTTTGTCAAACATTTTCTTCCAAGGAGCAAGTGTCTTTTAATGTCATGACTGAAGTCATCATGTGCAGTGATTTTGGAGCCCAAAAAAGTAAAATCTATGCCTGCTTCTACTTTTTTCCCATTCTAACTGCCAAGAAGTGTTGGGGCCAGATGCCATGATCTTACTTTTTGAATGGTGACTTTCAACCCAACTGTTTCACTGTCCTTTTTCACCCTTATCAAGAGGCTCTATAGTTCCTCTTCAATTTTTATCATCAGAATGGTTTCATCTGCATATCTGAGGTTGTTGATAGTTCTGACAATCTTGATTCCAGCTTGTGCTTCACTCACTGGCATTTCACATGATGTACTCTGCATAGAAGTTAAATAAGCAGGGTGATGATATACAGCCTTGAGGTATTCCTTTCCCAGTTTTGAACCAGTCTGTTTTGTCATGTCTAGGTGGTACTAATGGTAAGCAACCCACCTGCCAATGCAGGGGAGATATAAGAGATGCAGTCTTGATCCCTAGATTAGGAGGATCCTTTGGAGAAGGGAAGGACAACCCACCCCAGTATTCTTGCATGGAGAATCTCAAGGACAGAGGAGCCCCAAGGGCTACAGTCTATAGGGTCACACAGAGTCAGACACGACTGAAGTAACTTAGCATGCACGCATGTTTTTCTATGTCCATTTCTAAATATTTCTTCTTGACCTGCATGCAGGTTTCTCAGGAGGCAGGTAAGGTGGTCTGGCATTCCCAACTCTTTAAGAATTTTCCACAATTTGTTTTGATCCACACAATCAGTGTGGTTTGCTGTGGACTCCACAGGCTTTAGTATAGTCAGTGGAGCAGAAGTAGATGCTTTTCTGGAATTCCCTTGATTTCTCCATGATCTAACAACTGCTGTCAATTTGATTTCTGGTTCCTCTAAAACAAGCTTGGGCATATGGAAGTTCTCATTTGCATTAGGTTGTTTAAAGTAGGAACAAGTCCTCTCATTTAATTGTTTCCACACATATTATCAGTCATTATATATTTAGTTACTAATCAAAAGATAGAAGTTAGCTTTATGAAGTCACAGAATATTTTCCCCTTACTGTTTGGTTTATTCTAGTACCAAGAGGACTTTCCACGTGGCACAGCGTTAAAGAATCCACCTGCCAAAGCAGGAGATGCAGAAACAAGAAATGCAATTTCAATCCCTGGGTCAGAAAGATCCTCTGCAGGAGGAAACGGGGACCCACTCCAGTATTCTTGCCTGAGAAACCCCATGGACAGAGGGGCCTGGCGGGCTACAGTCCACGGGGTGGCAAAGAGTTGGACACGGCAGCATGCCCACAGGTAGTGTCCTTATGTTTAGAGACATTGTAGGATCCTGACCTGATATGCTTCCCATCCTGATAGAAAGCAGAAAAGACATCACAGATCTCTTTCTTCACAAAAAGCAGAGGCCATGTGAGGACATGCAGAAAAAAAAACAGCCATCTTCTAGCCACAAAGACAGCACATCAGAAACCAACCCTGCGGGCACCTGGATCTCAGACTTCAGCCTCCAGAACTGTAAGAAAATATGTTTCTGTTTTTTAAGTCACCCAGCCTGTAGTATTCTGGTATAACAGACTTAACTGTAATACTATGGAAAGTACATTTGAGTCAATAACATTCTCTTTTGCTCTTATCTTTCAAGTATAATTGAAGGTGGAATTCCACTAATGTCAAGTACCACTCAAGCATGTGTTATCAGACTTTATCTTCAAACACCACCAAACATAGGTGTCGACAACTCTCACACCACAATTTTTGGAGAGCCTTATTCAAAGGGTGAAGTGTGAGCACTCAGAGTGTGTTATTTTCTGGGTGCAGGCATGCTCCTTTCACTAAGGCTTTGCACTAGATGTGACTCATGGTGGAGGTCCCTGAACTAAGAGCACGTTTCAAAATGGTAGGAGGCATCGTGTGTCAGATAAGATGTAGTTTGTGCCAAAGATGCTGTCATTCTAGCTGGGTAGAAACAAGTGTTACAAATAAAAGGGAGAAATCCTTTCAGAACAACAGACAAATCAGTGCTGACTCCTGCTCATTCACAGAGTCAAAACATTTTCAAACTGAGGGACCAAAAGCTATACAACTGGAACTGTGAAACTCACATAGTGATGGTGGAATACTCACAGCCAGAAGGACCTGTTTTCTCCAGTGGAATAAAAATACTGTAATTTATCTGTTTAGTCACTGTAGAAAAGAGAGTCAGAAAAGGGTGACCAGGGAAAGTCTAAGGGGAGGGCATAGTTTTCGGCATTCTGTCACAGACAAATAATCCTTTAATCTAGAACTTATGCAAAGGTTCCATCAAAATGATTTAACTAATCCTGAAATAAATCAGATAACTAAAGGAGCAGTTCTGCTGTACATAAATGCTTCAGCAATGGAGAACATTGCTCACTGGAAAACACACACATTTCTAATTGCTAAGAGAGGTTGCTTTTATGAGATCTAGGATTCCACTGAGACAGGACATCACACAGCTATAAACCAAATCCCCATTGGAATTTAGTTTTCATTTATGTAGGACACAGCTGTCCTCCCCGCTAATTTTCTGATGTCTGTATCACATCTATGTTGTCATAGATGACATATACAGAGATGTATACACAAAAAAATCTTGTAGGGAAGTATACACTCACCAACTTACTTCAGAGAAAACATTAGCATAATCATCCAGCAGCTTAAAAACACATTACAGTGTTATAACACTGGAAGTGTCCCCTTACTTCCCTCTGATCACAGTTTGTTACTTTTTACCCTAAAAGTAAACTCCATTCTGGTTTCCATGCTAATCACTTTCTTGCTGATTTTTACAATCTGTTTTCTTAAAGGTGTGTCCCTAAAAGCCAAAATGAATGGGATTATATGATTGGATGATTCTGTGGTTGTTTTTCGCTTCAGTATTACATTTTAGAGAATCACGCACTTTGTTTTATGCACATGTGCAAGTATTTTCTGATGGGTCTAAGCGAGATTTCTGGATCATAAAATAAGAGTATTGCTGCATACAGAAAATATAAACCTCCAAACCATTGACCACAATGGTCAGACTAAGTTACTTACACAGTAGAACTGTAGGTGATCTCTATTGTACCACTCCTCCTTTCTTTCAGCAATGGTGATTAGCAGGTAGAAGCGTTGCTTCCTGGACTTAGTTTTCATTTCCTTTATACTGAAACTGAACATCTCTTTGTGCCTAATGTAACCAAGCCATGACACTGAAAATCCAAACTTAGCAGTAAGAGTTTGCAACAAAGTAAGGGTTTATTGCAGGTGCCAAGCAAGGAGGTAGAAAATCAACCTCAGATCCACACTCCTTGGTATTTGAGATTTTCTTGTTATTTTATGTTGTTGTGTGTGTGTGTGTGTGTGTGTGTGTGTGTGTTTAAGGGGAAGAACAAAGAGGCTGAGCTAGTAATTATCGTATGGCATTTCTTAATCCTGGCATCTGGAATGACAATATCTTTGGTTTATGGTTCTCGGTCTAGGTGGCTCATGGCTAGCAGTTCTGTGAGCTTATCTTGTCCTGGAGAAAAACCTGAGTTTGTACAACAGTGATGATGTCTATAATAATGATTTTTAGTACTTTAATGATGTTGTTGACAACAACTTTAACATCTGACAGGTGGTTGAGTGTGCAGTGAGCACAGAGTTGAGGTTAGAGGGAACCAGAAGAGAATAAAGTTTTGAATAGAAGGATGAATCATAAACTTAAACTTGGCAGAGGAACTCGGTTTTAGGGACTTAGTTTCACTAATTAGGTCATAAACACACTTGGAAATTATCTGTCGTGAAGAGCCTGCACAAATCTCTTAAGTGTTTTCCCTTTGGGTAGTTAGTTGGGAGGAGTTCTTCATAAATTATTTCCTTAGATGACATTTGCATGTGTCTGAAATATTTCTTACTCTTGGCTTGACTTTTCTTCACTGGTATCTTTTGATAAATATAAATTCTTATGTAACTAATTATATTTTCCTTTCAGTTCAGTTCAGTCACCCAGTCATGTCTGGTTCTCTACAACGCTATGGACTCTAACAACCAGGCCTCCCTGTCCATCACCAACTCCAGGAGTTCACTCAAACTCATGTCCATTGAGTCAGTGATGCCATCCAACTATCTCAGCCTCTGTTGTCCCCTTCTCCTCCCACCTTCAATCTTTCCCAGCATCAGGGTCTTTTCTAGTGAGTCAGTTCTTCACATCAGGTGGCCAAAGTATTGGAGTTTCAGCTTCAACATCAGTCCTTCCAATGAATACCCAGGACTGATCTCCTTTAGGATGGACTGGTTGGATCTCCTTGCAGTCCAAGGGACTCTGAAGAGTCTTCTCCAACAGCACAGTTCAAAAGCATCAATTCTACAGCACTCAGATGTCTTTATGGTCCATCTCTCACATCCATACATGACTACTGGTAAAACCATAGCTTTGACTAGACCTTTGTTGGTGAAGTAATGTTTCTGGTTTTCAATATGCTGTCTAGGTTGTTCATAGCTTTTCTTCCAAGGAGCAAGTATCTTTTAATTTCATGGCTGCAGTCACCACCTGCAGTGATTTTGGAGCCCCCCAAAATAAAACCAGCCACTGTTTCCCCATTTATTTGCCATGAAGTGATAGGACCGGATGCCATGATCTTAGTTTTCTGAATATTGAGTATATGGTTGGCAAATTTATATCTGGCTTAAAAAAATATTTTCTACTCAAATAGTAAAAAAAAAATCTCCTATATTTTATTTCAAAAGCTTTTTTAAAAAAATATATTAGATCCATTTTTTTTGTTGCTGTTCACTCACTCAGTCATGTCTGACTCTTTGTGATCCCATGGACTACAGCACACCAGGCTTCCCTGTCTTTCACTACCTCCCAGAATGTTCTCAAACTCATATCCATTGAGTTGGTGATGCCATCCAACCATTGCCTCTTAAGTCAGCCACTTGTCCTCCTCCTCTCAATATTTCCCAGCATCAGGGTCTTTTCCAATGAGTCAGTTCTTCACATCAGATAGCCGAAGTATTGGAGGTTCAGCTTTAGTATCAGTTCTTCTAATGAATACTCAGGGTTGATTTCTTTAAGATTGACTGGTTTGATCTCCTTTCTGCCCAAGGGACTCTCAAGAATCTTTGCCAACATCACAGTTCAAAAACATCAATTCTTCAGTGCTCAGCCTTCTTTATGATCCATTTCTCACATCTGTGCATGACTATTGGAAAAAACTATAGTTTGGCTATGCTGAACTTTGTTGGTAAAATAGTGTATCTGCTTTTAAATATACTCTCCAGGTTTGTCATAGCTTTTTTCCTGAAAGCAAGCATAATAATTAGATCTATATTCATCCGGATTTAAGTTTTTGTGAATGTTGATGTGAGTCAAAGGTTACTTATTGGTTTTTCTCTTATTTCTTTGAGTATAAAGGGTAAGGAGTGTCAAATTATCAAGACAACCTTTGAACAAGTCTCCTGCTTCACTGCTGGGCAGTACTGCCTGGGTTTCTATAAATACCTGTGTAGTCAGGGTTCTGTTTCATTTTTTCTCTCCTATCAGTCCCAGAGCCAGGGCCCATTGCCTATATTATGCAAATTTTAAAGTAACTCTCATTATCTTTTATAGCCAATCCCACTCTTATTCTTCCAGAGTGCTTTGTCTGCTCATCTCCTTTGTATTTTCATAATTATATTAAAATCAGCATTTCTACTGCAACTTGAAACAAAACTTTTCTAGTACCATGATTGGAATTGCTATTCTTGCAGACATCAGTTCAGTGAGATTCGACATCTCTAAATATTAAGTATTTCCATCAGTGATTATGGTATATAGTGTATCTTCACATTCATTTCTCTCAGTTATAAAAGGTATAGTTTTGCTGTATTTCTGTATGTTATCAGGTTTAGAAATGCAACCAATTTTTCTGAGTAAACTTTTTATTTTTCCAATGTTGATCTTTACCTTCTTCAGGATTTTGGAATCTATGTATACAGAGATTTGATTGTCACTTTCTTCTTAGAACAATAAGAGATTTTTATACCAAAATTTTGCTTGATTTATAAAATGGATGATTAAGTGTTTCTACTTTATATAGTCTCTTGAAATAAATATCAAGTAGGCAATATGTTTTTCTTATGTGTATGATAAGATTTGTTAGGAAAAAACAAATATCATATATTAATGCATGTATATGGAATCTAGGAAGATGGTACTGATGAACCTATGTGCAGAGCATCACTGGAGATGTGGACATAGAGAACAGACTTGTGGACATGGTTGGGGAAGGAGAGGCTGGGATGAATGGAGGGAGTAGCATGAAAGTATATACACTACTGTGTGTAAAATAGATAATCCATAGAAATTTGCTCTATGACTGAAGGAACTCAAACCAGGGCTCTGTGAACACCTAGAGGAGTGGAATGGGGTAGGAGGTGGGAGAGAGGTTCAAGAAGGAGGGGACATATATATAAAACTATGGCTGCCTTATATTGATGTATGGCAGAAGTGAACACAATATTGTAAAGAAATTACCCTCCAATTAAAAATAAGTTAATTTAAAAGATTTGCTGGTGAACTCATGTGAACCCCAAATTAAGGGAAGGCTTACAACTGTGAAATTTAATATTTTAACAACTGTAAGGTATGTAATTTTTATCTTTTGGCTCTGAATTTTCATAGGATGTGTTTCCTTAGGCATTTGAGAATTCCCTCTAACTTTTTGAATTTACTGCCTTAAAATTGTTTATAAATCCTGATGAAAGAAATCAAAGAGGACACTAATAGATGTAGAAATATACCATGTACATGAATCGGAAGAATCAATATAGAGAAAATGAGTATACTACCCAAAGCAATCTACAGATTCAATGCAATTCCTAACAAGCTACCAGCGGTATTTTTCACAGAGTTAGAACAAATAATTTCACAATTTGTATGGAAATACAAAAAACCTCGAATAGCCAAAGCAATATTGAGAAAGAAGAATGGAACTAGAGAAATCAACTTGCCTGACTTCAGGCTCTACTACAAAGCCACAGTCATCAAGACAGTATGGTACTGGCCCAAAGACAGAAATCTAGATCAATGGAACAAAATAGAAAGCCCTGAGATAAACCCACACACCTATGGACACCTTATCTTCGACAAAGGAGGCAAGAATATACAATGGATTGAAGACAATCTCCTTAACAAGTGGTGCTGGGAAAACTAGTCAACCACTTGTAAAAGAGTGAAGCTAGAACACTTTCTAACACCATTCACAAAAATCAACTCAAAATGGATTAAAGATCTAAATGTAAGACCAGAAACTATAAAACTCCTAGAGGAAAACATAGGCAAAACACTCTGTGACATAAATCACAGCAGGATCCTCTATGATCCATCTCCCCAGAATACTGGAAATAAAAGCAAAAATAAACAAATGAGATCTAATTAAAATTAAAAACTTCTGCACAACAAAGGAAACTATAAGTAAGGTGAAAAGACAGCCTTTGGAATGGGAGAAAATAATAGCAAATGAAGCAACTGACAAACAACTAATCTCAAAAATATACAAGCAACTTATGCAGCTCAATTCTAGAAAAATAAATGACCCAATCAAAAAATGGGCTAAAGAACTAAATATACATTTCTCCAAAAAGATTTATGGATGGCTAACAAACATATGAAAAAATGCTCAACATCACTCATTATCAGAAAAATGCAAATCAAGACCACAGTGAGGTACTACTTCACACCAGTCAGAATGGTTGTGATCCAAAAGTCTACAAGCAATAAATGCTGCAGAGGGTGTGAAGAAAAGGGAACCCTCTTACACTGCTGGTGGGAATGCAAACTAGTACAGCCACTATGGAGAACAGTGTGGAGATTCCTTAAAAAACTGCAAATAGAACTGCCTTATGACCCAGCAATCCCACTGCTGGCCATACACACCAAGGAAACCAGAATTGAAAGAGACAATTGTACCCCAATGTTCATTGCAGCTCTGTTTATAATAGTCATGATATGGAAGCAACCTAGATGTCCATCAGCAGACAAATGAATAAGAAAGCTGTGGTACATACACACAATGGAATATTACTCAGCCATTAAAAAGAATACATTTGAATCAGTTCTAATGAGGTGGATGAAACTGGAGCCAATTATACAGAGTGAAGTAAGCCAGAAAGAAAAGCACCAATACAGTATACAAACACATATATATGCAATTTAGAAAGATGGTAATGATAACCCTCTATGCGAGACAGCAAAAGAGACACAGATGTTTAGAACAGACTTTTGGACTCTGTGGGAAAGGAAGAGGGTGGGATGATTTGGGAGAATGGCTTTGAAACATGTATACTATCATGTAAGAAACAAATCACTAGTCTAGGTTCGATACAGAATACAGCATGCTTGGGGCTAGTTCACTGGGATGACCCAGAGAGATGATATGGGGAGGGAGGTGAGAGGGGGTTCAGGGTTGGGAACTCATGTACACCTGTGGTGGATTCATGTCAATGTATGGCAAAACCAATACAGTATTGTAAAGTTAAAAAAATGTTTATAAATGCCCTTATTTTATCAGTTAAATATCTGTAGAAACTGTATTAATTTCCCATTCTTATCAGTGAGGTTTATTGTTTGTGTACTTCTTTGTTTCTGCTGTTCAGTTTCATCAAGAATTTATTGAATTTATGTAATACTTTCAAGAATCAACTTTAGGCTTTGTTGGTTTTCTTTACTTCATATTTACTTTTTATTTTATTTATTCTCTTATCTTTTTCATTTCCTTCGGTCTTTTGTCTTTGTGAATGAATAGGTTTGATCTGATGTAAATGGATTATTTTGCAAGTCTGCCTCATGTCAGATATCTTAACCAGAATCAGGTTTCTCTCACTTATAGTTGTGTTGAAATGAGATATTTACTTTCATTTCCCCCTCCTTTTTGTTTTGTAATGGGGTATAGCTGATTAACAATGTTGTGATAGTTTCTGATGAACAATGAAGGGACTCAGCCATATATATGCGTGTCTCCAGTCTCCCCCAAACCCTCCTCCCATCCAGGCTACACATAACATTTTGAGCAGAGTCCCCTGTGCAATATGTTAACAGCACATTGTTATATGGCAGAAACCAACATAGCACTGTAAAATTAAATACACACACACACACACACACATATATATATACTTTAAGAAAGTAGGGAAAACCACTAGACCATTCAGGTATGACCTAAACCAAATCCCTTATGATTATACAGTGGAAGTGACAAATAGATTCAAGGGATAAGATCTGATAGACAGAGTACTTGAAAACTATGAATGGAGGTTCGTAACATTGTACCAGAGGCAGGGATCAAGACCATTCCCAAGGAAAATAAATGCAAAAAGGCAAAATGGTTGCCTGAGGAGGCCTTACAAATAGCTGTGAATAGAAGAGAAGTGAAAGGCAAAGGAAAAATATATCCATTTGAGTGCAGAGTTCAAAAGAATAACAAGGATAGAAAAGAAAACTTCCTCAGCAATCAGTGCAAAGAAATAGAGGAAAACCTGGAATGTGAAGTCAAGTGGGCCTTAGGAAGTATCACTAAGAACAAAGATAGTGAGGTGATGGAATTCCAGTTGAGCTATTTCAAATTCTAAAAGAAGATGTGGTAAAAGTTCTGCACTCAATATGCTAGCAAATTTGGAAATCTCAGCAGTGGCCACAGGTCTGGAAAAGGTCAGTTTTATTCCAATCCCAAAGAAAGGCAATGGCAAAGAATGCTCAAACTACCACACAGTTGCACTCAACTCGCATGCTAGAAAAGTGATGCTCAAAATTCTCCAGGCCAGGCTTCAATAGTAGGTGAATCATGAACCTCCAGATGTTCATGCTGGTTTTAGGAAAGGCAGAGGAACCAGAGATCAAATTGCCAACATCCGTTGGATCATTGAAAAAGCAAGAGAGTTCCAGAAAAACATCTATTTCTTCTATATTGACTATAACAAAACCTTTGACTGTGTGGACCAAAACAAACTGTGAAAAATTCTTAAAGGGATGGGCATCTCATGATGTCTCTTGAGAAACCTGTAGGCAGGTCAGGAAGCAACAGCTAGAACTGGACATGGAACAACAGACTGGTTCCAAATAGAGAAAGGAGTATGTCAAGGCTGTATATTGTCACCATGCTTATTTAACTCATACGCAAAACACATCATGAGCAATGCTGGGCTGGATGAAGCACAAGCTGGAATCAAGATTACTGGGAGAAATATCAATAACCTCAGATATGCAGATGAGACCATCCTATGGCCGAAAAAGAAGAACTGAACTTCTTGATGAAAGTGAAAGCGATGAGTGAAGACACTGGCTTAAAACTCAACATTCAATAAACTAAGATCATGGCATCTGGTCCCATCACTTCATGGCAAATAGATGGGGAAACAAGAGAAACAGTGGCAGACTTTATTTTGGGGGGCTCCAAATTCACTGCAGATGGTGATTGGAGCCATGTAATTAAAAGACACCTGCTCCTTGAAAGAAAAGCTGTGACCCACCTAGACAGCATATTAAAAAACAGAGGCATTTTTTGCCAACCACGGTCCATCTAGTCAATGTTATGGTTTTTCCAGTGGTCATGTATGGATGTGAGAGTTGGACTATAAAGAAAGTTGAGCACTGTAGAATTGATGTTTTTGAACTGTGGTATTGGAGAAGACTCTTGAGAGTCCCTTGGACTGCAAGGAGATCCAACCAGTCGATCCTAAAGGAAATCAGTCCTGAATATTCAGTGGAAGGATTGATGCTGAAGCTGAAATCCAGTACTTTGGCCACCTGATGAAAAGAACTGACTCATTTGAAAAGACCTTGATGCTAGGAAAGATTGAAGGTGGTAGGATAAAGGGATGATTGAATGAGATGGTTGGATGGCATCACTGACTCAATAGACATGAGTCTGAGTAAACTCCGGGAGTTGGTGATGGACAGGGAGGCCTGTCATGCTGCAGTCCATGGAGTTGCAAAGATTTAGACAAGACTGTAGCACTGAACTGACTGATTTACTTAAATATCTTTATTTTTGAAGATTTTTTTTTACTGTGTTGGAATATCTAACTTGGTAGTCGTTTTATTAGTTTCCTTTCTTTTTTTTTTAAATGCCAAGAAATCAACACTCATTACTGCTGTTGCCCTTCTGAATGCACTTCTCTCATTCCTCTGCCCCTCCCAGGAATCTGTCTGTGTTTCAGTCTTGCTGCACTGTCCGCATCATTGGCCTCTTTCTCTCTTCCTTTTTAGGAGCTCCAAGAAGCACGCTGTCGCCTTTCCTAGTCTAGAAAACTCTCAGACACCGTGTCTTCAAACACAGCTTCTCTCTCCTCTTCTGTAGCATGTGGCCCGATGTGCGTGGCCCTCTCTGCCCCGTGCCATGTGTCCTGGTTCCCACTCCCCTCCTGTTTGCTCAGTAATTTCATGTGGATGTTTTCTACTGAAAATAATGAACTGTTCAGTTACTGTGGTGGAGTGAGCCCCACCTGTCTCAAAGGTCCATGACATGAGCCAAAGGTCCATGTCTTGATTCTTATAATCTGTGAGTATTTTGCATGATGTGACAAGTGGGTTTTGCAGATGGAAATAAAGTCACAGATCTTAACATAAGGGGTTTATCCTGGATTATCTGATGGGCCATCTCATCACACAAGCTCTTCAAAGCAGAAAACTTTCTCTGGCTCACAGGGGAGGGATTAGACAGAGAAAGAAGCTGCTGCAGAGGAAGTTGAGGGATTTGAAATATGTGAAGGATTTTGCCTGCTGTTGCTGGCTGTGAAAAGTGGGATCTGACATGAACCAGACAGAGGCCCTGGTCAAAGCTTGGAACCTGACCAACAACCTGAAGGAGTTTGGAGGTGAGGTCAACATCTCCAGAGCTATCATAAGAGAACGCAGCCCAGCCACAGCTTAACTTTAGTCTTGGAGACTAAGCAGAATACCACTTTGGGTCATGCCACATCCAGATCTTGGAGTAGAAAATGGCAATCCACTCCAGTATTCTTGCCTGGAAATTTCCATGGACAGAAGAGCCTGGTGGGCTACAGTCCTTGGGGCTGCCAAGAGCTGGACATGACTGAGACACACATATTCGTGTATATGTATATCCAGACATTTCATCTACATGGCTGGCTCCAAGATTACAAGTGGGTGCTATATTAAAGCACAGAACTGGTGGCCATTTGCTTTTCAGCTGTGAAGAATGGATACATATGTACTTGTTGCTGTTATTTAGCACCTAACTCATGTCTGATTCTTTGCCCACCCACAGACTGTAGCCCACCCTGCTCCTCTCTTCATGGAATTCTTCAGGCAAGAATATTGGAGTGGATTGCCATTTCCTTCTCCAGGAGATCTTCCCAGACCGAGGGTCAAACCCATCCTTGTCACCTTCATTGGCAAGAGGATTCTTTACCATTAAACCACTAAATAGCTCAATACATATGTATAGCTGCCATTAAATCCATGCAGTGTTCCTAGTATCAATGACCATCTGCTTCCCTGTGTGTAAATTTCTGTATCTGTTGTTTCTGCTCCTTCTGTTTAATGTTGTTTTGCTCCTTATTTGTACTTTTGTTTAGTTTGTAAGACACTGTATTTGCAAAATTATTCTAGGAATAATTTGATTTTACATTTAGATAAAATGATTTTTTCATCTTCTAGAGATTTTCTTTTGTTTGTAACATTTGCTCCTAGGATTCTCTTTATCCAGTTTCAGGAACTGAGTATATATGTACCTAAAACACAGTACCTGTGAACATTTGTGTAATTTCTTGTTTTACATATATCTGGGGGGTGCTTCAAGCCACACATTCTCAGGCAGGCCCTGGAGACCTGTTTTTATCCCTTCTGTCCTGATCAATAATTTTTCACTACCTTGTTAAGCCTCTAATGCCCACCAGCAGACCTTTCTTATAATTTATACAGAATTTTTAGCTTTTGGAAGCAAAATATCATTCCTAAATATAAGCCTTACTTTAAACTTTGAAAGCAAAAGGGTCTCTATCTTCCCAACTGTTTAATTTTGAATCCTACATTTAATATAAGACTGGTAAATAAATATACTTATGTGTTATTTGATATATATCAAAGTAAGTCTTTGAAAGCTTTGACTATGGAGCCAAAACTACTGTGGTTCAAATTTCTGATTCTGGTGTTAATGTGTGACCTTGAGAAATTCACCTAACTTATCTCTGCTTTAAGTATCTCCTTTGTAAAATACAGATCATAGTGATACTTCTTCCATAGGGTAATGGTGAGATTGGAATGAGTTAACGTGGGTATAATATGCAAGCATAGCAGACAACTAGTAAGAATTTAATTAAAAATATCCTAAGGTTTATTAGATAACATTCCTAGTGAGCAGGAAGTTAGGTTTTATAGCGACCAATTTGCCCAAGCTTCCGGTTTATAAACCACTTGTGAACATTTCTATTATTTATCTATTTTCGGTTGCCCTGGGTCTTGTCACTGCACGTGGAGTCTCTCTAGTTACGCTGACCAGGGCCGCCTCTGGTGGCGCGGTGCGCATGCTTCTCACTCTGGGGCTCCAGGGCGTGCAGACCTCAGGATTGGCATGTGGTTTCTTACCCACCACACTACCGGGGAGCTCCCTGTAAACAACTTGGTGCCCAGTGCTGATATTTTCCAGGGTCAGAACTCTCTCTTTCTCTAAAAGGAAAATAAAAAGTCTAATGAATCTGTCCTCTAGCACACAGTTTGCCTAGAGGGTGACTCGGAGCAGTCAGAGGGTCTGCCTTTTCCTTGCCATCAATTAACTTCTATGTGGGCGTGGAGTGCAGTCCTGAGCAATAAGTAATGCAAGTTTGTGAAGACCTTCTTGGGAATGAAGGGCACCAGAGGAGCTGCCCCAGTTCTGCTGCTGTAGGAAGCTCCTGACCGAGCTGCTTGGGAATCGTTAAAGTGGCTAGCTGCCACAGAGCAGAGAAGGAGGGGACCAGGGGCTTGGTGACATCTCAGTGCTACTGAATCCACCAGCTATGCAGCCACACTCTATCCTCGTTGGTGAGAAAATGTGGTATGCCTATGCCAAGTTAACCTGAGGGCAGCCAAAGCTGTGTTACCTGGTGCAGTCAGCATCCTCAGTTCTTTCCTTTGCCTGAATACCCTGTTCATCCATCCCCTTTGGTACCTTGAAGGGTCCATTGGCCAGGTTTGTGTTTAGGAAGCATTTTAAAACTGGGGCAAGGGCAATGGAGGGTAAACTTCTCTTTATTTGCAGAATGCTAATGGGTTACCATTTCCTTTTCTAGGTGATCTTCCTGACCCAGGGGTCAAACCTGGGTCTCCTGTATCTCCTGCATTGGCAGGCAGATGTTTTATTCTCTGAGCCATCAGGGAAGCCCAACCTTTATATGAAAACAGGAATCTATGTCTGTTGGTATCAGATGATCAGTGTTCACATAATAATTGTTCCCTGAATGTTATTTAGTTGCTAAGTCATATCCAACTTTTGCAACCACATGGACTGCAACACTCCATGCTTCCCTATCCTCCACTAGTTCCTGGAGTTTGTGCAAATCCATGTCCATTGAGTCAGTAATGCTATCTAATTATTCATGGGATACTTGAAAACAATTATTCAGTTTCTCTCAACCTGTCTTGTGCTGGACTAATTTCAATTTCTTTCATCTTTGTTCATAAATCATTCTTCCCTTAATCTGTCTTTTCATTGAACACGTTCCATTTCCTTCCATATTCATCTTAAAATGTGAGCATCAGAAAAATACAGAGGGACAAAAGAAGAGTCAAAATAAAATTTCTGACCAGTCTCACAGCAGCCCTAGTTTGCCAAGGGAAGACAGAGTTCCACTGCCTGTTTTCCTTCTGTGTGGAGGAGGAAACAGTTTTCAGGATCTCTCTGAATTTAAGCATCTGTTTATTTACCTGTGACCAAGAGTGACCAGAGATGAGTTTCAGGGGAGCCTTTTAATCATGAGGCTATTCAGTGAATGGGCTTGAAGACAGAGCAGTGGAAGGAATGAAGAACCTCTGTGATGTGAGGCTGATCAATGGTGAAATGGCTTTAGGTCCCTTTTCAAATGTAAGCGAAATATAAATCTTTGCTATCAGAATAGTGGATGATGTCAAAGAAATCAAAGCAATGACTTTCTTATTTTACCGTATCTGGGGAAAATAAGAGATTACAATTTCATTTAATAGTTATCTGAAAAAATTTCCCTTCCCTGAGTTGCCATAATATTGTCATTCTCATGTGGAATGTGTTAGTTATTTTATCTCTGATAAGAACATAACTTATTACTATGTGTCTTCTTTCATATGGTTACAACTCCCAGTGGACAGTGATAAACTGTATTTATTAAGATTGGAGAAATAAGTCTGGAAGGCTTTATTTCATATACATTTTATCAGATGTATATTTGATTATCAGTTTTTCTATGTGCATGACAATGATGTAATGGTAATTTATATGCACGTAATTGACCAGTCAAAGGCAAAACAAAATTCGCCCAAATAAAACTAAGACTGCATTCAAGATTGATTTAAATGGAAATATTTTCATTTTGTAAAGTAATGAACCAACTTACCAAAGATACTTAGTAGAATGTAATGCCTTCATAATAGTCAAGTAACATTCTAGAAAGACAACTTGCAAAGTAGGGCCCTTGATCATTTTATGTTTTTGATGTGGATGCATTTGATAGCCTAGTGAAGCCAAGTGACCAGTCTCACAATAATCAAAATAGTGATTAATAATAAAAACAATATATGTATCTATACTTGCATGAACTAAAATACAAAATTATGAATGCAGCTGTGTTTATTGAAACAAGTGTCAAAGCATAAATGTGTGGTATTTTAATAATGCATTGCCCAGTGAGGGCTTCCCAGGTGGCACAAGTGGTAAAGAACCTGCCTGCCAGTGCAGGAGACATAAGAGACAGAGTTCCTTCCTTGTGTTGGAAAGATCCCCTGGAGGAGAGCACGGCAAACCATTCTATATTCTTGCCCGGAGAATCCCATGGACAGAGGAGCCTGGCAGGCTACAGTTCATGGGGTCGCCAAAAGTCAAACATGACTGAAGTGACTTTGCGTGCACAGCACAGTGAGAGATAGCCATGGTTTGGATCATTTTAAGCTAGTGGTAAAGGTAAAAAATAATTGAGATTTTTTGCAATAATTCAAAAGCTTTATGAACGTATCTGTGATTTCTATTGGTGACAAAGTTACAAATGCTCATAATACTACTGTGATGTGCTGCCTGGATTCAGTAAGAGAGAAATAAAAAAATTCAATAGATATTAGTGAAAATAAAGGCAGAGTTTCTCATCCACATTCCTGGACCCACTATTTCTGTCTGTGAATATTCAGGGAACCCATAATTTCCATAATTAGATTCCCTGGGATGAATCAAGGCTGTTGGCAAACTCTGGACTATCCCAGCTGGAAATCCAGGCTTTCTCAGTTAATAATTATGAAACCTTTGAAGAGTCCTTCTACCATCCTGAACCTAATTTTATAATCTAAAAAGCAGATACCATAATATCTATTTTTCAGTTATACTGTAGCTGTGCTGTCTCATAGTAATGCATAATATATGCTTTGTAAATACTGTGAGACTTCTTAGATTATAAAAGTACATTAATATATTTTTATTTTTAAATGCATAGCTATTTTAACCAATATATTTTGAATCTTGGTGGATACCTGCATGTGTGTATACAAGTGTGTGTGTGTTACTCAGTTGTGTCCAATTCTTATGTGACCCTATGGACTGTAGCCTGCTAGGCTCCTCTGTCCATGGAATTCTTCAGGCAAGAATACTAGACAGAGTTGCCATTCCCTTCTCCAGGAGACCTTCCTGACACAGGGATTGAAACAAGGTCTCTCACATTGCAGGCAGATTCTTTACCATCTGAGCCACCAGAGAAGCCTGGTATACAAATGCATTTAAGTTAGAAAGTGAAAGTTGCTCAGTTGTGTCTGACTTTTTGCGACCCCAAGGACTATACAGTCCATGGAATTCTCCAGGCAAGAATACTGGAGTGGGTAGCCTTTCCCTTCTCCAGGGGATCTTCCCAGCCCAGGGATCGAACCCAGGTCTCCCACGTTGCAGGCAGATTCTTTACCAGTTAAGCCACAAGGGAAGCCCAAGAATACTAGAGTGGGTAGCCTATCCCTTCTCTGGTGGATCTTCCTGACCTAGGAATTCAACCAGGATCCCCTGCATTCAGGCAGATGCTTTACCAACTGAGCTATCAGGAAAGCCGTAAATAAGTTAAATCTTCAACAATACCGTGTATTAAGAATAATTTCATTTTAGCTTTTTAACTCATTTGATTATACTTCTTTCTGCTTCAGATCAGCTGTCTCCTTTCATTGTTTATCTTCCTAGAATTGCTGCAGGAGTAGCCATGCAGAGCTGTGCTAACATCCTGTCCAGGTTTGGCCTTGGCAGAAGCAGCAATACAAAATTTATCTCAGATTCCCGCCCTTGTCACCCCTCCCTTAATCGAACATGGACTTTGAACTGCCCCCAGGCTCCCAGCCCTCCCCCATGGATATTAGTGTCAAACAGCTCACATTTAGTGTCTTGCAGTTCTCAGGCTCAGAAGGGAATGACTATCCATACAGTATTCTTGCCTGGAGCATTTCATGGACAGAGGGTCTGACAGGTTGGCAGAGCTGTGATGCTTTTGCAGACTTTTGGAGGGATCTGTATCCCTGCCTTCTCTACCCCTAGATTCTCCTTGATTCCTGGGCTCATTCTTCATCCATTTTCAGCAGTGGAGGGCACTGCCTGGGGGCTTTCCCACTTTGCACTGCTCTGAGCCTCACTCTTCTGTTTCCATCCACCATGTTTAAGGACCCTTGTGGATATACATGGACTTCCCAGGTGGCGCCACTGGTTAAAGAACCCACTTGCCAATGTAGGAGACATGAGACATGGATTTGATCCCTGGTTTGGGAAGATCCCCTGGAGGAGGGAATGACAGCCCACTCCAATATTTTTGTTTGGGAGATCCCACAGACAGAGGAGCCTCATAGGATACAGTCCATAATGTTGCAAAGAGTCAGACATGACCTAGCATGCACTCACAAATGCACATGGATATATACGCACCTGGGCTCAGCCAGGTAAGACCAAGATATTCTCCCTCTCTTGAAATCAGCTGCTTCCTGAACCCCCCGCTTTGCATGTAACATAACATTCCCAGGCTCCATCAAGGATCTGGACCTCTTTGGGGAGGCAAGGAGTGTCTTTGCTGCACCAGGTGGTGACTAGATGCTTGTTAACATGCAAGCAGAGGCTGGCAAGTTCATGGCTTTCCTCTTGCAGGCATACTGTTAAGGGGTTTTCAAAGAATGGTGCTTTCACCCAAAGCAGTGAGTCCAATAGATGTAATTTCAGTCTTTACAATTAGGCATTGTCTCTGCCGTCATCAAGTCTCTAAATCACACTTGATAGCTAGCCTTCTAGTCTACATGCTGTATTCTACATAAATAAAAATAAAAGGCTGTGTTTTAAGTTTAATGTAGTATGGGAAAATGTCCATGTGTCCTTGATAAAGCTCCAGTTAAAGGCATGTTTGGAAATTCAAAATTGTGCTCCACATGTAGGGAGTAAAACTGCAGTTGTTTAAAACTGTGCCTTACTAATTCTAGTCATAATATCTTTACTTCTCATATTTTATGAGTGAAATTTGAATACAAGGACAATTTTGTATCTGATTTAAAAATATAGAAATAATATCAGCTACATTATGGCTATGGTTTTTCCAGTGGTCATGTATAGATGTAAGAGTTAGACCATAAAGACAGCTGAGCGCCAAAGAATTGATGCTTTTGAACTGTGGTGTTGGAAAATATTCTTGAGTCCCTTGGACTGCAAGGAAATCCAACCAGTCCATCTTAAAGGAGATCAGTCCTGGGTATTCATTGGAAGAACTGATGCTAAAGTTGAGACTCCAATTCTTTGGCCACCTGATGCAAAGAACTGACTCATTGGAAAAGACTTTGATGCTGGGAAAGATTGAGGGCAGGAGGAGAAGGGGACATCAGAGGATGAGATGGTTGGATGGCATCACTGACTCAATAGACATGGGTTGAGTAAACTCTGGGAGTTGATGATGAACAAGGAAACCTGGTGTGCTGCAGTCCATGAAATTGCAAAGAGTCAGACATGACTGAGCAACTAAACTGAACATTATAACAGGATACAGGTTAAAAAGCATTTTGTGTTGTATCTAAACCCTGCTGCTTGGGCCTTAAATGCTGTGCTGAGCAGTACTCAGAAGTCAGTCAATGAAGAATCCTCTTTAGTAACACAGGTCTTTGCAGAGTGGTGTATTATGTTCTCTGTGTCTCAGTAAGCTTATGTGTCTACTCATACTGCATGGATTAAATTGAAAAATTCATGTTATAAAATGATGTCAGATTGCCATACCTACTGACGGGAAATAGTCAATTGAGTGGGCACTTGGTCATGACAAGTCAGCTGTTCTTACAGAAACAATGCAAAGTTAAGTATCACAGCATTTCAGGGACATACCAGACACCTACATGCTAGGGATTGCCAGGTCAGTGGGAAGCTGCCACTCTGAAGGGTGCAGGGGGCAGGTTTTCCACTGACCTGGGCTGCCTACAGAATTCCCTCAGAAATCTGAAAAGTCTGAGCTCTGCCCCACTTCTCCAGTCCTCCCCAGACAAATGAGGCTTTGTATGGACATCACATTCCCAAGGACACAAGCCCCAGTGAACAAGCCCTTTTAAAGCCTCTGGTTGCATTATTGTTGTTGTTAGCTAGTCGCTAAGTCATGTCCTACTCTTTGTGACCCCATGGACTGCAGCACTCCAGGCAACCCTGTCCTTCATTATCTCCCAGCGCTTGCTCAAATTAATGTTCATTGAGTGGTGATGTCATCCAACCATCTCAACCTCTAATGCTTTCTTCTCCTCCTTCCTTCAATCTCTCCCAGCATCAGGGTCTTTTCCAATAAGTTGGCTTTTTCTACCAGGTGGCCAAAGTATTGGAGCTTAAGTATCACTCCTTCCAGTGAATATTCAGGGTTGATTTCTTTAGGATTGACTGGTTTGATCTCCTTGCTGTCCAAGGGAATCTCAGGAGTCTTCTCTAACACCACAGTTCAAAAGCATCAATTCATGGGGTTTATTATGTGCTTAAGCATACCTTTGCATGTTTACTCTGTTTTGAACATCTGATAACAGAAATTAAATACATTCATTAAATCAGTGAGTGCACCTTGCACCCATTAGCAACCAAGCATTTCAACAGTAGTAAAATATTTGTGAGACAAAAATGAGGCGAAGACACAAACCACCATAACACTGGTCATGTGCTTGTCTGATGTCCGGGGCCTTTGTAAGTGTCAGGGCTCTGCTGCCCACGTGTCAACACCTCATGTGTGGTTTCAGGAGGTAATGCGCCAGTTCTGGGCTGATGATTCTTTGCTGCACAGAATCAGTCCCACTCAAGCTGTGTTGTTAAATGAGTATTTGCTAAATCAGAACTTTTAATGTGCCATTTAAAGCAGAAAACACATCACAGTTTCTTAATCTTTTTAACCTCAACAATCAAGTCATAAAGAAGAATGTTCTTTTAAATATAATGTATATTTTATTTAATATTAGCTCAGCTCTATAGTATTTCTTCTTGTAGCTTACAGGAATATTGAAAATTACAAGCATTAAAGTGTGTTTTTTTAACAGGCAACAGGGTTAGCTCACAAAATTTTCGTCATCCTGCTCTTCATTCCTAAACACAAGTACTATTTATTGCCCTTATAATTAAATAGAAAATAAGACCTAAAAATGCCAAGCTTAAACCTATGGACATTACAAATAAAAAAATATTTGCTAACATGCAAATAAGAAACTTACTGTCTAGTGGCTCAGACAGTAAAGAATCTGCCTGCAGTGCAGGAGACATGGGTCGATCTCTGGGTCAGAAAGAGACCCTGGAAGAGGAAATGGCTATCCACTCCAGTATCCTTCCTGGAGAATTCCATGGACAGAGGAGCCTGGTGTGCTGTAGTCCATGTGGTTACAAAGAGTCAGACAGAATTGAGGGACTTCTGCTTTCACTTTTTTCAAGCCTATGGACATTACAGATAAAAAAATGCTCCTAGTGTGAAAAAGAAAAAAAAAAAACTTACTGTCTCAGCTGACCATGAATAGAATTTTAAGATATGCAGTTAATTAAAGTACAATTAATATATATAATTAATATATGATTAAGGATAATATAAATGAGTATAATTCACAGTGTAAATGTAGAATAATATTTAATGTTCATATTTTCAAGACAATAGTCCTATGAAAACTTAAATCTGAGAAGAATTCATTCCAAGGCCAGGTGAAGTAAACTGTTAAAGTTATCAAGTTGTCTGCAGCTGTCACCAAACCCTCCAGCATCTCCTTGACAATGTCCATTTTCCTCTGTCTGAATTCATTCTGGATCCCCAGATCCACATGCATGAGACATTTCACCTTCTCTTGCTTTCACCACATAACAATTCAGAAATTTCCAGTGTGTAGGAATGGCAGATCACATCATTTAAATAATTTCCTAACAAGGAACCACTGAAAAACAAATCGACCATGAAAATATTGGATAAATTAATTTTTAAAACATTAAATGCATGAAAGTAATGAAAAAGCAGAACTGATCAAGTGGAAAGTGAAAAGTTAAGGGAATACTACAGTAAGCCCAAATACCACCTGTTGCTCCAATAGAGTTTCCAGGTTAAAGTGAAAGTGTCACTCAGCCATGTCCTTGCACCTTTACTCTGATAGCCTCAGAGGACAAATAGAATTGAAATAATATCTGAGGGCTTGTGCAACTGGGGAACCCAGCAGGACTCCCTCTCCACAATAAGCTTGGACAACTGAGGGCTAAACCTTCAATGTAAGTTGTTGTTCAGTCGCTAACTCGAGTCTGACTCTTTGCAACCCCATGGACTGCAACATGCAAGGCTTCCCTGTTCTTCACTATCTCCTGGAATTTGCTCAAACTCATGTCCATTGAGTAGATGATGCCATCTAACCATCTCCTCCTCTGTCACCTGCTTCTCCTCCTACCCTCAATCTTTCTCAGCATCATAATCTTTTTCAGTGAGTCAGCTCATTGCATCTGGTGGCCAAAGTATTGGAGCTTCAGCTTCAGCATCAGTATTTCCAGTGAATATACAAGGTTGATTTCCTTTAGGATTGGCTGATTTGATCTCCTTGCAGTCTAAGGGACTCTGAAGCATCTTCTCCAGCTCCACAGTTAGAAAGCCTCAGTTCTTCAGCACTCAACCTTCTTTATGTTCAAACTCTCACATCCATACATGACTACTGGAAAAACCATAGTGTTGCCTGTACTGACCATGTGAATGCAAAAGAGAATGATAAAAAGTCCACTCAATATTATAGCTCTGGGATGATTTTCTGATATTAAGTTAAAATGTAGTATAGCAAGTCACTGGCTCATAGGATCTCCAGGAACTTCACAGAAATAAACGCAAATCTCTCTGGGAAAATGTATCATCTTTTTATGTATCAAAGTATTTCTGAAAATGACTTTTGAGACGTGGCATCCAACACATAAAGATATTCAGACTCACCATGAAACTGTACTCCATGATAAAGAACCAGCAGAAACAACACAGTTTTGTACACTCTACACACAAGTGATAAGACAATAAACTGGAAGGCAGGTCAGAGAAAAAAGCTGTCAGATGCAGCATACAAGCACAAGATGTGGTCCAGGAGGAGGGAGTGGGTAGGGGAGTAAGAGCACTCAGAGATGATGCACTTTGCCTTCAGGATGTTCTCAGGGCCATGTGCTTAGTCTTTCAGTGATTTGTGTCAGACTCTTTGTGACCCCATGGACTGTAGTCTGTCAGGCTCCTATATCCATAGAATTCTGCAGGCAAGAATACTGGAGTGGGTTGCCATTCCCTTCTCCAGGGGACCTTCCCAACCCAGGAATTGCACCCAGGTCTCTTGCATTGCAGGACTATGGCCACCAGCAAGGCAGGCACCATTGTGTACGCAGGAGGTTTTGTCAATTACATGAACTGCTTATTTTAGCCAAATTTGAATACAAGCACACTTAAACCAAAAATCCAGGAATTAATTAGTGTACTTCAATGTTATTCTGTAGTACTCAAAATTATTCTATGATTAATGCAGTTTCAGGGGTCAGATTGCCAAAGTTTGCATCCTAGCATTACCAGCTGCTAACCATATGATCTTTACAGAAAAGGGAAAGTACACTTCCCCGAGTCTGGATTTACTCATAGAAAATAAGGGTAAAAATATTCTTCACCCTTAAGGCAGTATTATGAAGACCCCAAAAAATGACACACAGTAATTGTTATTTTAGTAGAATTATGTTTAAAAGCCACCTATCTTTCTCTTTCTGAATTACTCCACACTTTATGACAGTCTTTAGGTCTATCCACAGATCTAAAAATGACCCAATATTGTTCCTTTTAATGGCTAAGTAGGATTCCATTTACCCACTCCAGTGATCTTGCCTAGAGAATCCTAGGGACGGGGGAGACTGGTGGACTGCTCTCTATGGGGTCACACAGAGTCGGACATGACTGAAGTGACTTAGCAGCAGCAGTATTCCATTTGTATATATGTATCACATCTTTCCATTCATCTGTCAGTAGACATTTAGGTAGCTTTCATGTCCTGGTTGCTGTAAATAGTGCTGTAACAAGCATAAGATGCATGTATCTTTTTTTTTTTTTGCATTTTATTTTATTTTATTTTATTTTTTAATTTTTTCTTTTTTTTTTTTTTTTTAATTACAATACTGTATTTGTTTTGCCATACATTGACACGAATCAGCCATAGGTGAATAATGGTTTCCTCAGTGTTCTTGCCTGGAGAATCCCAGGGATGGGGGAGCCTGGTGGGCTGCCATCTATAGGGTTGCACAGAGTCAGACATGACTAAAGTGATGCAGCAACAGCAGCAGAAGAAGCAGGGTATATGCCCAGGGACTCATATGTGTGGAATATAGTAAAATGGTACAGGTGAACCTATTTGCAATACAGAAATAGAGTTACAGACCTAGAGGATAAATGTATGGACACCAAGGAGGGAAGGGGATTTTGGATAAATTGTGAAGCAACTATGTCACAATAACCTTAATAAAAAGTCACCTGTGAAATTTTAATAATACTGAATACTTAAAATAAGTAGTACAAATACAAATTAATTGTCTACAGTTCAATTGCTTTGTGCAACTCAATGAGGAAAAAAAATCCCCAAGAAAAGAATAACAGTTTCTTCCTCACTTTCAAACACATTTGCTGTTCAGTATTCATTCCTGGTCATCATTATAACTTGTAGACTGGAGATATTTTCTCATATGGGCAAAACTTAATACTATCTGTATTGGGTTGCAAAATATTATTTTGAAGGAATATATTTCTATGTCACTAAAACCCTTTTAAACTTTATAAATTGTTAGTTTAAATATGTATAATATAACCTAATTCTTTATAAAATTTCTATCTGTTTGTTTCCAAGACCAACCATTCAACATCATAGTAATCTAAGCCTATGCTCCAATCAGTAATGGTGAGGAAGCTGATGTTGAACTGTTCTGTGAAGACCTACAAGACCTTTTAGAACTAACATCCCCCAAAAGATGTCCTTTTCATTATCGGGGACTGGAATGCAAAAGTAGGAAGTCAAGAAACACCTGGAGTAATAGACAAATTTTCCTTGGAGTACGGAATGAAGCAGGGCAAAGACTAATAGAGTGTTGCCAAGAGAATGCACTGCACATAGCAAACACCCTCTTCCAACAACACAAGAAAAGACTCTACACATGGACATAACCAGATGGTCAACACCGAAATCAGATTGATTATATTCTTTGCAGCCAAAGATGGAAAAGTTCTATACAGGAAGCAAAAACAAGACAGGGAGCTGACTGTCGCTCAGATCATGAACTCTTTATTGCCAAATTCAGACGTAAATTGAAGAAAGTGGGGAAAACCACTAGACCATTCAGATATGACCTAAATCAAATCCTTTATGATTATACAGTGGAAGTGAGAAATAGATTTAAGGGACTAGATTTCATAGACAGAGTGCCTGATGAACTATGGGCGGAGGTTCGTGACAATGTACAGGAGACAGGGATCAAGATCATCCCCATGGAAAAGAAATGCAAAAAAGCAAAATGGCTGCCTGAGGAGGGCTTAAAATTGCTGTGAAAAGAAGAGAAGAGAAGTGAAAAGCAAAGGAGAAAAGGAAAGATATAAGCATCTGAATGCTGAGTTCCAAAGAATAGCAAGGAGAGATAAGAAAGCTTTCCCCAGCGATCAATGCAAGGAAATAGAGGAAAACAACAGAATGGGAAAGACTAGCGATCTCTCCAAGAAAATCAGTGATACCAAGGGAATATTTCATGCAAAGATGGGTTCAGTAAAGTACAGAAATGGTATGGACCCAACAGAAGCAGAAGATATTAAGAAGAAGTGGCAAGAATACATAGAAGAACTGTACAAAGAAGAGCTTCATGACCCAGATAATCACAACGGTGTAATCACACAGCTAGAGCCAGACATCCTGGAATGTGAAGTCAAGTGGGCCCTAGAAAGCATCACTGTGAACAAAACTAGTGGAGGTGATGGAATTCTAGTTGAGCTATTTCAAATCCTCAAAGATGATGCTGTGAAAGTGCTGCCCTCTATATGCCAGCATATATGGAAAACTCAGCAGTAGCCACAGTACTGGAAAAGGTCATATTCATTCCAATCCCAAAGAAAGGCAATGCCAAAGAATGCTCAAACTACTGTACAATTATACTCATCTCACATGCTAGTAAAGTAATGCTCAAAATTCTCCAAGCCAAGCTTCAGCAGTACATGAACCATGAATTTCCAGATGTTCAAGCTGGTTTTAGAAAAGGCAGAGGAACCAGAGATCAAATTGACAACATCTTATAGATCATCAGAAAAGCAAGAGAATTCCAGAAAAACATCTATTTCTGCTTTACTGACTATGCCAAAGCCTTTGTGTGTGGATCACAATAAACTGTGGAAAATTCTGAGAGAGATGGAAATACCAGGCCACCTGACCTGCCTTTTGAGAAACCTGTATGCAGGCCAGGAAGCAACAGTTAGAACGGGACATGGAACAACAGACTGATTCTAAATAGGAAAAGGAGTACGTCAAGACTGTATATTGTCACCCTGCTTATTTAACTTACATGCATAGTACATCATGAGAAACGCTGGGCTGGAAGAAGTACAGGCTGGAATCAAGATTGCCAGGAGAAATATCAATAACCTCAGAGATGCAGATGATACCACCCTTATGGCAGAAAGTGAAGAGGAACTAAAAAGCCTCTTGATGAAAGTGAAAGAGAAGAGCGAAAAAGTTGGCTTAAAGCTCAACATTCAGAAAACGAAGATCATGGCCTCTGGTTCCATCACTTCATGGCAGATAGATGGGAAAACAGTGGAAACAGTGTCAGACTTCATTTTGGGGGCTCCAAAATCACTGCAGATGGTGATTGCAGCCATGAAATTAAAAGACTCTTGCTCCTTGAAAGGAAAGTTATGACCAACCTCAATAGAATATTGAAAAGCAGAGATATTACTTTGCCAACAAAAGTCCATCTAGTCAAGGCTATGGTTTTTCCTGTGGTCATGTATGCATGTGAGAGTTGGACTGTGAAGAAAGCTGAGCTCCAAAAATTAATGCTTTTGAACTGTGGTGTTGTAGAAGACTCTTGAGAGTCCCTTGGACTGCAAGGAGAGCCAACCAGTCCATTCTAAAGGAGATCAGTCCTGAGTGTGCATTGGAAGAACTGATGCTAAAGCTAAAACTCCAATACCTTGGCCACATGATGTAAAGAGTTGACTCATACGAAAAGTCTCTGATGCTGGGAGGAATTGGGGGCAGGAGGAGAAGGGGATGACAGAGGATGAGATGGCTGGATGGCATCACTGACTAGATGGATGTGAGTTTGAGTGAACTCTGGGAGTGGGTGATAGACAGGGATTCCTGGTGTGCTGTGATTCATGGGGTCACAAAGAGTAGGACACGACTGAGTGACTGTTCTGAACTGAACTAATACTTCTATAACTGTTTATCTTACTTTCCAATAATTGAACTTCTGGTTCACTCTGTCTATGACAGTTTCTGCACTCACTCTCAAACCCTGGTCAATATTTATGTTTTGTGATAATTTGAGAGTGAATCTGTGATTTGAAAAGTAAAGTCACATAATATCATAATATATTAGTTTCGTAACCCATATCACTTCTGTTTTGTAAATCAGATTATTAATTTAAAAATTTCAGAGTTGATAATAATCTATAGCTTGCTTACTTCAATGTATTTTGCAAAATGTAGAAAGCAACATAAATATTTAATAGCATAAAATGTTAGATTGCTTGGAAAAATGGCTGAAAAAATTTATTTTGCCATAATCACTCATACATGTGATGGGACTTTTAGGTTTTCCCATCAAGAAATGGAATATTTTGTCCTCTCCACTCCTTGAGTCTGGGCTGGTTTCTTGGATTCTTTTAACAAACAGCATGTAGTAGAAGAGATATTGGATAAGATCCTGATTCTGGGAGGGATTGGGGGCAGGAGGAGAAGGGGAAGACACAGGATGAGATGGCTAGATGGCATCACCAACTCGATGGACATGAGTTTGGGTAAACTCTGGGAGTTGCTGATGGACAGGGAGGCCTGGTGTGCTGTGATTCATGGGGTCGCAAAGAGTCAGACACGAGTGAGCAACTGAACTGAACTGAACTGAACTGTACTGAGAAGAGACATGTGTCTCAAGAGGACATGCATGTTCTGGCTCATTCTCCCAAAATGCTGCCCAAGCACTGTGGAGAATAGTTCAAGCTTACTTATTTGATGATGAGAGACCCTCCTTACCCCAGCAGACAGTTGGCCAACCCTTGGATACGTCAGGCTCTTCTTCAGAAGTCTGTTCTCTGCCAGACTGCTCTCTGACTGCAAATGCTTTAGAGAGCCAGGCTAAGACCAACCAAGCCTGGCCTGTATCAGCAGAACTGCCCAGCACCCACTCAATCCACAGACTTGTGAACAGTACAAAACATTTGTGTTGTATTAATTTGCCAAGTTTTGGTATCATAATACAGTCAGTCATCTATAAAAAAAGTTACTGATTCAATATGAGTTTCTAGTCATAAGCAGTGTGCCTCTTACTAATGGGCATCTTGGTACACATCTTTCTGCTTTTAACTGGAAGGTAGTTGCTTTATAACATTGTGCCAGTCTCTGCTGTACAGTGAAATGAATCAGCTGTATGTATACCTATGTGCTGTCTCTCTTGGACCTCCCACCCATCCACGACCCCATCCCACCCCCTAGTTCATCCCCGAATGCCAAGCTGAGTTCCCTGTGCTATACAGCAGCTTCCTGTGAGCCATCTATTTTACACATGGTAGTACATATATGTCAGTCCTAATCTCCCAGTTATTCTCACCCTCTCCTTCCCCCGCTCCATGTCCACAGATTCAGTCTCTATATCTGCCTCTCTATTCCTGTCTCACAAGTAGATTCATCTGTACCGTTTCTCTAGATATATGTGTAAATTTATGATAATTTTTTCCTTTTTACTGTTTTTTTATTTACACTCTATTTTTCTGCACATTAGTCAGAGTTTTACTTAATCATTGTCTTATAAAATAGTTGCTTTTGTTCTTCAGTAGCTTTATCTTCCAAGTTCAATAGCTTTAGATGGACACTGTTCAAAATCTACCTACTGGCTCTTTTTTTGCCAAGACACATATTAGAAGAGCTGATTCCTCTTTTATATATTATCAAACTACTCTGATTTCTGAGTAGCATATACAAATAAAAGCAAAGAATCAATGTGGAATGTAGTAGTTTAAATGGTGAGCCTGGATTTTGCACTCTTTCAAAAATCAGTTTTTCCCTTTGTACAGTTTATAGTACAACTTGACCTACATTCTTTCAAATCAAAGCCCACTCAAGTTAATTAATTTTAAGTATCCTAAAACTAAAGAAGCCTTTCAACTGAATTTTCCCTTGAAATTTAGTATTTTTAAATATTTAATGTTTATTTAATATTAATTCAATGACTAATTCATGGGCATTAAATATGCAATATAAAGAAATGTTAAGTAAAATATCAACACTGTTTTCTATTTTTATAAATATGTTTATTTTTTACTTATTAGAAAACTGTATCTGCAGAACACAGAAATAGATCTCTGGAATTCTTAAGTAATAGACCACTGGGCAGAAATGTTATTTACAATTTAAGAAAAAAGTAGTCTAATGATTTTTTTCTAACCAGTAAACTTTTTCATGCCCTCAGTTTCAGAGGAAATAAATATCTTCCAAGAAATCCTTGCCAGTTCACACAAGCAGAATTAATGTTCTTATTTCTGTGCTTATGTCAAAGTTTTTCCCATTATGTATTTCAGTTGTCTCCCCAACTAAATCTCATCTTCCTCAAGATGACACCACTTGCATAGTACAGACTTGATGCAGTTGTGCTTTCTAAGGGCTCCTAAAGTTCCACCGGTCAGATTCAGTCTGTGTTAAACAGAATTTTACTGTGAATGTTAATGTTCCTCTTCCTCATTAACTGGGGCAGTAAAAAAAAAAAAAAAAAACAAAAAAAAAACCACACGATCTTTTCCCCCAAACTCTAAAAATGTGCAAACATTTTATGTTACTACTGAAAGACAGAGTTGGAATCCTGATACTGTACTAGTCCTTGGCATGGATGTACTATAAAATCACATCTTAGGTACTCTTCTCTGAATTCCCTTTTTCTTTCCTCTAGGCACAGAATGGTGAGACCAATAAAGACAACATGATGATATTTTCAGACGAGCTACATTGAAGAAATACCTTGACGGATAATTTTTACTAAATGCTCAAAACTTGAGAAAACAAAGAAACAAAGGGAAAGCCTAGACGTGGAGAGAAAACTTTGAATATTGCTGTACCTAAAACTTTCATATTCTCAAACACATAGAGAGGACACATAGAGAGGAATATTCCACATTCATTTTTAAATTGATAGATGAAAGTGATTAAGTGTGTTTGTTTGTTTCTCTGTAGACTGGATTGAAGCAGAAAATACGAGCAGAGACACAGGCATCTCTTTTCTTCAACACTACTGCATGCTCACTTTTCTTTTGTCCTAAAGATGAACAGAATGTGCTGCAGTCATTAAGTGTGTGTTGGTAGTTTGTTTCCGTTTTGGTGTTTACTTCTGAAAATTCCTTTAAGATACTTTCAGGTTTTACCAGTGCTGTCCTTATTTTGTCTCATATACTCCTTTTGTGTGTAAACTCACAAAGACCCTCAGCTAACCAAAGATTCATGCCTCAAAATTTATTCTTTACTATGGCAGTGTGTGTCTGTGCACACTGAAGTTTTATCTGCGAATTCCTCAGCTTTCTGCTCTTCAAGCAAAAGGGCAAAGCGTTGTTGTGTCCTGAGGCTTAATAGAAACTAAGGCAATTGAGAGACTGATGTAGAAAAGATATTGTTCAGTCTGTAAGACATCAACTTTTTGCATTACTTTCATTGAATATCCTGTTACAGCCCATGAATTATTGGGGTATATATATTCCTTTAATGGGATTCCTTTAACGTTTAGAGCTTGGTGCACCACTAAGAGATTTACTCTAATCTTCCCCTGTCCCTTAAATTATTTAGCTCTACAATTTATCAACAGTTCCCAAAGAATGTTCTTCTGTCAATGAGAATCCAGTATATAAAAACCACAAGGCTTTAGCCCAATAACATGGATTAAAAAGAAATGGTTGTTCTTTATTTATTCATTGAGCATGTGTTTTATATGTGTACTAAAGATGAGTCTAAAATCTGTGATGGGCTTGAAGTATGGGAGGTTTTGCATCTATGGGTACAAAAGGGTAGGGCATTTAGTGTAGAAGAACCACCTTGATCATTTGAGCAGGACTCATGTTGCAGAATTAGTCAGTCTTTTATGTATAAGCAGCATTCTGGTACTTTAAGTACAGTCTGTGCTATCATGATCTGTGAAAGGGGAAATTTTCAGTGGTTTTATCAAACCTTTGAGATGTATACATTGGTGAAAGCCTGGATGAAGAATGGACTCTCTGTATAAATTATCAAAAGTGGGTATTTGTAATGTATGCTAAAGAAATGGCTGCATAAGATGCAGTTTCTTGTCATTGGGTTGAAGGCTGGCACTAAGGAATGGCATGGACGCAAGCTGTCAAGAGGGTGCTGGACAGGATTCTCATTAAATCAAGGCGTGATGATACTGATGGCTCCCTGCTGTGACGCATCACAGAGACAAACATCCATACACGGAGTCTGACAGGCGGTGAATGACAGGTTTATAACTGGATAGTAAGTTGGAAGCTAGCAGATAATGTTCATGGACTAGATTTACATTTCACCTACTTTGTGGGCCTCTTATAATCTTCCTTTCTATAAAAATTGTATCTGCCTTCCTATTTCTCATTTTTTCTCAACTGCCGTGGATTCATTGCAGTTTTTCTAGGTTAATGCACTGAAAAATATTGCTGATTATACTTTTTCCCATAACATTTTGCCATGACCCTTACAAAATGAGCCTTCTGAATTAATTGAAACAAAGAATTAGATAAATTAGAATGTACTAAAGATTACTCTAAAATTCTCTAAAAATCCTCATCCATTTATTCTGAAACATGTTTATTAAGTGTTTGATCAATAAATATTCAATCAGAGCAATTCCAAATCAAGTACATAATATTTAACAATTATAGCCACTTCATCTAGAGTGGTAGAATAAATCAGCCTCAGACAGGTTGTAGACCCTCAGTTTCCTTTAACCACAAATGTGCTTTAAATATAGACTTTTACAGCCTTGCACTTTAAAAAATCAATAGAAATTTCTCACAGCAATTTCTAGTAAAAAATATAATTCCCTTACATATTTCAGTTACATTCAGTAAAAATCATATTCAGTAAGAATCATATAAGATTTACTTTTGCTCTAACCATCAAACATAATTTTTAAAACTTGAGAGAAAAAGGGAAAATCTATTCCATGTACCCATATTTAATTCTTTGCATTGTTATCTCTCATTTCTTGGATTTCCAAATTTATTCTTTTTTAATTTTCCCTCTATTTCTCAGATTTCCTTTAGCCACTTTTTTAGGAGAGGTCTTATTGTGAATACTTCTTTTAGTTTTCCTTCAATTGACAATGTCTTAATTTTCCTTTCATTCCTGAAGAATATTTTCACTGATATAAAATGCTGAGTTGACAGTTTGAGCTGTTTGTTTGTTTGTTTTAAATAGCATTTTTAAATGGAGTGCCCTACCTTCTGACTTCCATGATGTCTGAAATAAGTCCACTATCACTCAAACTATTTTCCCCCTATAAGGTAATATGTTGTTTTTCTCTAGTTACTGTTACATTTTTTCCTTAAAAATTAGTAATTAAAGTGAGCAGTGGCAAAATAAGACCCAAGCCTCATTCCCTCACAAACACACTGACTTAACAACAGTACATGACTCAAAACCTTTTTGGGTCTCTTCTTAACATGTGACCAGATAAGAAGTTACAATATGCAAAGTAAGTGCCAAATCAGAATAAACGCATTAAAATGGGTAATAAAAGTTATTGTCTTTACTTAGTATGACCATTCCACAAAGTCAGCATAATTCAGTGCAGTGTGGGGAAGATACCCAATTTGTGTCTTTTTCCTCAGGAAGTATTAATTTTTTTAAAATTAACATTTATTAAGTAGAGGCCAAGGGTGCTGGAAGGTGAGCAGTGGTTCAACAACAGACTACAGGAAAAAAAAAATTAAATACTCACAGGTAGGAGTAGAGGTACACACCTCCTGGGGCCATGTAGGAAGGTCAAAGCCAGGACGGGTGGAGACAGAGAGAAACAGGGCCTGGGGAACATACCTTTATTAGGGTCTGTTCATGGAGTGCTTTGGGGTTCCTGGACAATTCAAGCCAAGAAGAGTGGAGTTTGATATGCTCTGTGGGGTTCTTATCTAAGGGTACAAAGTGGAACTCCCTGGGAAGTGGCAGGAGTGTTTATCACGAGGGCTATTAGGGGAATCACCTCAGGAACTTCCCCTGGTGGCTCAGACGTAAAGAATCTGCCTATAATGTGGGAGCCTGGGTTTGATCCCTAGGAGGATCCCCTGAAGGGGGAAATGGCAACCCAATTCAGTATTCTTGTCTGAAAAATTCCATGGACAGAGGAGTCTGGCAGGTTACAGTCCATGGGATTGCAAAGAGCTGGACCCGACTGAGCGATTAACACTTTTTCCCCTGGAATACAATTTTGAAGCTGGACAATGTCTTCCATAACTTTTATGTTCAGCTCTGAAGATGTCATGCAGATGAATGGATTTTACCTTTGGTAGAAACTACCTGGAGTTAGCACTGAACATGGAAAGTATTTTTCTGTTAGAATACCATAGCAGTGGGATTCTTGGACAGTCACTGTCTCAGACATAGCTTTGACTATACAGACCTTTGTCAGCAAAAGGATGTCTCTGCTTTTTAATATGCTGTCTAGGTTTGTCATAGCTTTTCTTCCAGAGCAAGCATCTTTTAATTCCATGGCTGCAGTCACCATCCACAGAGATTTTGGAGCCCAAGAAAATAAAATCTGTCACTGTTTCTACTTTCCCCCATCTATTTTCCATGAAGTGATGCCACTGGATGCCATGATCTTCCTTTTCTGAATGTTAAGTTTTAAGCCAATCTTTCACTCTCCTCTTTCACCCTCATTCAAGAGGCTCGTTAGTTCCTCTTGTGTTTGGCTATTTGGTTCATGTCATCTGCATATATGAAAAGTTGTTGCTGAACAAAAAGACGCTGGGATTCTTGGCCTCTGGAGAAGAATTCAATTCGGGGCCAGAGATGAGGCTTGATCACTCAGAGCTTTTGTGTAATAAAGTTTTATTAAAGAATAAAGGAGATAGAGAAAGCCTAGACATAGACATAGACATTAGAAGAGGGCAGAAACAGTACCCCCGGTAGTCTTCAGCTGGATGTTATATAATCACTAGCAGTCTATTACTGAAAAAAGGAATGTCTTAAAACTCAGAATGGCACCAGGCCCCTCACCCATAAAATGTATTTTGGGATAATCTTGGCACCAGATGATTCATCCTGGGCATAAAACAATTGACTTGAATCTTGTAGAAGGGCAGATTACCATACAAATAGTTTCATTTACATAGATTAGGGGAACAATATCTGAGTATAACATACTAGTTTGTCAAGTAGGTTCTGAGCCATTAGGTGGAACCAACTTAAAGACAGAGTCTGGGGTAAATGCATAGTACATTAACATAGCTTAAGACAAACATTTCCATAAGAAAAAGGCATTGGTTAAACTCAAGGTTTGAGAATAGTTAACTTGAGGTGAAACCAGGTGTCATTATGGCAACACAGTATTTTAAGAGAAAACTCCTTTAAATTTGTATAGAGAAGGAAAAAAAACTCCCTAGTTTGTTTCCTCCTGCTGCTTAAGAAAGAGAAAAATGTCTGACACTTGGAGCCTATTTCCTCAGTTTGGAGAACCCTGGCCTTCCTGCCTGTTACTCTGTCATATCTGAGGGTGTTATTTCTCCTGCTAATCTTGATTCCAGCTTGAGTCATCCAGCCCACCAGTTCTCATGATGTACTCTGCAAATAACTTAATCTTGAGAGGGACTTCAGAATTCTCAGAATTCTTGAGAATTCAGCCCCTGTTATTGTTTAGTCACTAAATCATGTCTGACTCTGTGACCCTATGGACTGCAGCAAGTCAGGCTCCCCTGCCCTTTACTGTCTCGTGGAGTTTGCTCAGATTCATGACCAGTGAGTCAGTGATGCTACCTAACAATCTCAAATATTGCTGCCCCCTTCTCCTTTTGCCATCAATCTTTCCAGCATCAAGGTATTTTCCAGTGAGTCAGCATCAGATAGCCAAAGTATTAGAGCTTCAGCTTTAGCATCAATTCAGCCCATAGCTATTCCCAAATGATACAAACTTGCCTTAGGTCATCTAAAACTAGCAGTATTTGTGTATTCTCTACATTTACAAGTAATTGCAATAATTCTATATAAGTAGGATCCTGGTTATGATTAACTAAATTATGTAGCACCCTTATGCAGACCAAATACTGACCTATAATAGCTACCATATGGCTTCTCTGTATTTTTAAAGGCTTACAACACAATAAACCATTGCCTGATGTCTATAAATTTTTTTTTCAATATATGGCATAAATCGGATATAAAAATAAGAAAGATGAGTATTTTATTTCAATGAGACACTCGCTTAACTTTGAAGTAGCAAGGCAAGCGATCCATTTTTGCTTTCATCAGTTAAAATGGCCTTGCCGATTTCTAGAATTGTTATTCATCTACTTGTGATAGAAAACTGATGGTCAGAGAACTTACAAGAGGAAAAAAAATATTGAAAATTTGATGAGTTCAAGATGAGAAGTGTTCAGAATCATTAAACTCATTCACAGAGGATTTTATCTATATCTTTCCAATGTAGATAACAGGGCACTCCATCAAGTAAAAGACTCCAAATTTAATTATCCTGTTATTATGCTTTCTAGAGAATGAAAATATTCTTGTGACAATTTAATTTCATAAAGTGATTGCTTACTAAGTCATCAAAATTTCAAGACTAATATATATTAGAGAGATGGATTTCACCAACAATTTCATGGAAACCGCTTGTATTTATCTTCCATGAAGCTTATTTTAGATAGATAGATTGATATGTTATGACTCATGCTAAAATCAAGCTTGGGATCGCCTATCTTTTGAGTTCAAAGTAATCTTGCTGGATACATGAAAGAAAAAAGAAGGTACTTTAAAAATAAAGAAAAAATATATTTTATTGCAATTACTCTGAAGTGGTAAATAAGAGTAGATAAATACAATGAGCAGTAGTAAAAGCTATTAATTTTCTTCTTTGACTCTGATAAGGAATTTTAACTAAGCACTTGTTTTCCATTTATGTTAGCACAACCATTCAGTATACAAATCACATAGACCTTTCATGTGCCTGTCAACTTCTATCATTTGTCAACTGCTTCTCTTTACAAAGTAAGAGTTTTAGAAGTACGTTATGCATGTGTCCCAGAAATCACAATTCTACATTCAGTGGAGGCTGAACTCTATAGTGAATAAAGGCAAATCAAAGCAGCCTGCTTTATTCAGTGAACAAAAAGAGAAAAATGGTTTACATGTTCAAAGTAAATTACATATTTTGCCTTTTTTAGTTAAAGTACTTTAAAATTATTAAAATGTTTGATGCCTGTAAGTTAGTGAATTGATTTTTACGTAGATCACTCTATGCTATCCACAATCTTGTTTAACTGTGTCTTCATTTTGTATTGCACCATCAGGACACCCATGAAATTCATGGATGGAGTTAGGTCTGGACTGCCTTCATGTAAGATCTCCCAGTGTTGGGGCTTGGCTGCCTCTCTCCTGAGGTAGAAATGAGGTCCTAGACCTGGCCTCATGAGCTTCCTCTCACTAATCCACTCTAGATATGCAGTGGTATGCACTTACTCTATTTTGTGTTGTGGTACCAAACAGTCCCCACACCCTTATGGCTTAAATCCATAAACACCAGTTTCTTCTTTGAAGATTGTATCCTTCACCTGTAATAGTAGCTGTTGTCGTGCCTAGGTTACCAAGAGGGAGAACCAGAGTGAATATATTAACAGTAGGAGGAAAAAAGAGAACAAAGGACATGTATTGACAATTAAGTGTCCAGCCTGGAAGTGAGAAATGTCACTTTTGCTCCAAACTCATGGGCCCAAACCAGTCATGGCTTCATCAATCAAAAGGCTTAGAATGTGCATCATTGGTGTGTTACAGAACATGAGAGAAGTGGAAATATCTAGTGTACAGAACTTAGAACAACCACATTCCCTGACATCTTTACCTATTGAACTCACCACACACACACACCCACACACACACACACACACACACACACACACCCACACACACACAGAGTCTCTCTCTCTCTCAGGTGGAAGAGATTCTGCCATTTTTCTTCCATATTTGTGAGGCCCCTCTCCAAAAGGGCAAGTTAGTTGTTAATTTTTTTTTAATTTCGTTGGGATATAATTTATTTACAAGGTTGTGTTAGTTTCAAATGTGCAGCAAAGGGATTCAGTTCTGCATATATTCCTTCTTTTTCAGATTCTTTTCCTGTATAGTTTATTACAGAATATTGAGTTCCTTGTGCTATACAGTAGGTCCTTGTTGGTTATCTGTTTTATATATGGTAGTATATGTATGTTAATCTCAGGCTCCTAATTTATCACTTCCTCCCACATTTCTGCATCGGTAATCATAAGTGTGATTTAAAGATATGTGAGTCTGTTTCTGTTTTGTAAATAAGTTCTTTTGTATGCATTTTTTTAGATTCCACATAGAAGAAATATCATATAATATTTTTCTTGGTCTGATTTACTTAGTATGATAACCCCTTAGGTTCATGTTGCTACAAATGACATTATCTCAATCTTTTATGACTAATATTCCATTGTATGTATGTATCACATTTTTTTAATCCATTCATCTGTCAGTGGAGGTTTATTTTGCTTCCAGGTCCTCGCTGTTATATGAATGGTGCTGCTGTGAACATTGGGGTGCATGTGTTATTTCAAACTATGGTTTTCATTGGATATATACCCAGTAAGCTAATTGTTTCTTGTCTTTTTTTTTTTTTTTTTTTTTAACCTTAACACTGGAGGCTTTGTTAATGAGCATTATGAGTTTAGGATATTATGATAGGTATTGTTAGAGTTCTCCACAGAAACAGAGAAATAGGATATCTGGACAGTTTGTTAGATAAACGGACAGTTCTGTTTTTTAGAAAACCATGGGAAAGTTTGCTTTTCTAGTAAGTTCTTTACCTAATCAGATGAAACCCAATCATATTATGGAGAGTGATTAGCTTAATTCAAAGTCTACTAATTTAAGTGTTAATTTCATCTAAAAATACCTTCACAGAAATATCTACAATAATGTTTGACCAAATGTCTGGATACCATGGCTTCTAGGTTAACATGTAGAATTAACCATTTTAGATATTGTCAAATTGGAAAGATTATCTGCTAGCCAACCATCAAGAAGAGCTTCCCTGATGGATCAGAAGTAAAGAATCCTCCTGCTGGTGCAGGAGATGTGGATTTGATGCCTAGTTTAGGAAATCTACTGGAGAAGGAAATGACAATCCACTCCAGTATTTTGCCTGGGAAATCCCATGGACAAAGGAACCTGGTGGGCTACAGTCCATGGGTAGAAAAAGAGTTGGGTTCAACATAGTGACTAAACAATAACAAACCATCTGGATCAAGGTGAATAGAATTCCTTACCATGGCGGCCATTGCCCCCATGGCAACCAGTAGATCATGATGCACAGGAATCCGTGGTGATAATCACCAGTACTGTCCTATGAGTCAGACTGATGGGGAGACAATGAGGTTATGTTTAAAAATATAAAAATCAACTGGATAGAAAAGTCAGCAGCTCCACAATGGAAAACCACAATTTGTCTTCTAGTGTCCAGAGTGAACATTTCTCATGCCCAGATATCACTGATTAAAAGATAATTGAGTTCTCCTGTGGAAGGAAACTAAAGTACCACTGCTGCTGCTGCTGCTAAGTCACTTCAGTCTTTTCCAACTCTGTGTGACCCCATAGGCGATATCCCACCAGGCACCCCCATCCCTGGGATTCTCCAGGCAAGAGCACTGGAGTGGGTTGCCATTTCCTTCTCCAATGCATGAAAATGAAAAGTGAAAGTGAAGTCCCTCAGTCATGCCCGACTCTTAGCGACCCCATGGACTGCAGCCCACCAGGCTCCTCTGTCCTTGGGATTTTCCAGGCAAGAGTACTGGAGTGGAATGCCATTGCCTTCTCCGAAATGTACACTAGATCTGTACAAAATTATCTCCCCAGTGTTTCTCCAATGGACCTAAAGCCAGTGACCTGTAAGACTTTAAATTAGGAAGGGGACCACCCAGATCTTTTCAGGGTTAGTAGATGCAGAACTTGAGCTGACAGTGATTCTAGGAGAACCACAGTGCTATTATACATTTTTGGCTGGGGAGGTTGAATTGCTTTTACTGGGATCAGGACAGCAGGCCCACAGTGCTATTATATTTTAACTGTCGGACTGCAGCTAAATGGTGGCCAGGGAATCCATAGATTTTTGGTCCAAGTTCCTCTCAAAGGTGATTCAGCAGGTCTGGAGAACTATCCAACTTCCCTACCACCACCCAGGACTTAAGTACATAGTACAGATAAATATACAAAATATCATATCAATTCCCTAATCTTTTGGGTGTAAAAGTGTAATTGAAGAAAGGGAGATGTAAGGAACCCTAAAACTCCATAACTCCTTCAACTGGAAAAAAAAGCAATCAGAAGTAAAATGACCTTCAGAGGGGGACACCAAAGGTGAATGCTCCCTCAAAGACACAAAAAGCTTTCAGTCATGTTGGACTCTATTATGGCCTCCATCTAATTCAGTTATAGGATTTTTGATAAGTAAACAGATGAATCCTGGTAGGTGGTTGAGAAATACCATAAAATTAAGTATATGAAGCCCCAGTGCTGTTCTTTGCTGGATGCAATATCATTACCAGAAGAGATCAATAAATACTGTACTTTTTGGTAAGCTTTTATTGATTTGGAAAATGTGTTCTTTTCTAGTCTCCAAAAGAAAGAGCACAAAAGTAGTTCAAATCCACCTGGGAAGATTTATAGAAAATCCACTCTGAGGTTAACTCCATCTTGTCTAGGTGAGCAGACTTTCTTTACCTTGTCACCTGTTAGAATGTCACTGTGGTTCTCTATTTTCATCCTCTCCTGAACTGGATATAATGAGCAGAGGATCACAAATAATTTGGTAGCAAATGTGCCAAGAGTAACAGAGAAACTGTGCACATTATGGTACTGCCTATGTTTTATTCTTCAGTTGCATCTGACCCTTTGTGACCCAAGGACTGTAGCCCACCAGGCTCCTCTGTCCATGGATTTCCCAGGCAAGGACACTGGAGTGGGTTGCCATTTCCTTCTCCAGGGGATCTTCCTGACCCAGAGATCAAACTTATACCTCCTGTATCTCCTGCATTGCAGGTGGATTCTTTACCCACTGAATCATTAGAGAAGCTAAGTCTCATGAATTTTATGACCGGCTGACAGAAGGAAAAACTTGAACCTGGCTTATAGGATCATAGGTGATTTACCTTGATATGACAGTGGAAAATGATAAGTAGGTAGTAGGTAGACTACTAAGTAGATAGACTTTTAAGCAGTGCACATGGACATCCCTCTATATAGAGAGGGATGTGTGATCTGAGCTAAGAATGTATGTAGATTCTTGGTTAGTGGTAAATGGTTGCACACTGGCACAGACTAGGAGGGTTAGAGAGAGGCAGTTTGGGGGAAGCGGTATGAGGACACAAAGTGCTCAAATATTGTGCCTTACACTGATTTCCACCAGAGAGCTCCTCAGAGAGGAAGCATTCACGTCCAGGCGGGCAACCAGCCTCTGTCTTCAGTAGCCCCCTACTGCTAGATAAGCCCACTAATAAGAAAACCACAGTGGCAGCATGTACTAACTCCCTTCAAATATTTTTACCCATAGTTAGCCCGAAATTTCAGACCTGTCAGCTGTGTACACAAAGCTGTGTAACCTGGGTTATGATTCAGAACATTAAGGGAAAGAAATAGTCACTTGTCAAAATAATTATATCAGATGTCTTCCAAGCATAAGATCCAAGTATATTAGACAGGATAAAATGACTTTATGCCAGAGAAAACACTGGTGAATTCTTCCATACATTAGCAGTATAAGAAAGCTTCCAAAAACTCAAAATCCAGAAGATAATGGAAGAAGAATGAGTTCTATAGGACTGATATATAGAGAAATGAAGGGAGAGTGATAATGGGAGAGAGAAAGAAAGGAAATAGAAAAAGAAAAGAAACAACAATTCTCAGGACAGTGGCAATTTTTAAAAGTTACTTGCTTGAAGTGTAGTCAGTTTTACAGTATTGTATTATTTTCTATTCACAAAGTGATTCAGATACAGGCGCGCACGCGCACGCGCACTGCACACACACACACACACACACACACACACACACACACACACACACACACCAGTTCAGTTCAGTTCAGTCACTCAGTAGTGTCTGACTCTTTGCGACCCCATATACCACAGCATATCAGATTTCCCTGTCCATCACCAACTCCCGGAGCTTTCTCAAACTCATGTCATCCTCTGCCATCCCCTTCTCCTCCTGCCTTCAGTTTTTCCCAGCATCAGGGTCCTTTCCAGTGAGTTGGTTCTTCAGATCAGGTGGCCAAAGTATTGGAGTTTTGGCTTCAGCATCAGTCCTTCCAGTGAATATTCAGGACTGAATTCCAAGGGACTCTCAAGAGTCTTCTCCAGCACCACAGTTCAAAAGCATCAGTTCTTCGGCACTCAGCTTTCATCTGGTCCAACTCTCACATCCATACATGACTACTGGGCAAACCATACTTTTGACTAGACAGACCTTTGTTGGTAAAGTAATGTCTCTCTCTATATAATATATATATAAGTATATATATACATACCACTCTAGTATTCTTAGGCTTCCCTGGTGACTCAGCTGGTAAGGGATCTGCCTACAATATGGAAGACCTGGGTTCAATTCCTGGGTTGGTAAGATCCCCTGGAGAAGGAAATGGCTACCCACTGCCATGTTCTGGCCTGGAGAATTCCATGAACTCTGTAGTCCAGAGGGTTGCAAAAAAGTCAGATACGACTGACTTTCACAAAAACATACACACACACACACACACACACACACACACATATATATATAATTTTCCAATATGGCCTATCATAGTTCCCTGTGCTATGTGGTACAACCTTGTTGCTTATCTATTCTATATATTATAGTCTGCATTTATAAATCCCATACTTCCAATCCATCCTTCTCCTACACCCCACTTGGCAACTGCAAATCTGTTCTCTAGGTCTGTGAGTCTATTTCTGTTCATAGATAATTTCATTAAAAATAGCCACACATAGCAAAAGCAAAACTGTTCCATAAGCAGTACTTTAACAAGATAAATGGAAAAAGCTGAATATAATTGCAATTCATATCATAGTAAATCATTATTCCTGTTATGTAAAAACATTATCAAAAGAGAATACAAAGAATATAAATTATTTGGAAAATGACAAGTAATAGGAGTATGGCATTCAAAGAACAAGAAATGTAGTGGATAAAATGAATGCTTAAAAATATGTTATCTATAGAGAAAAATAGAGATGGTAACTCAGTATCTTTAAATCTACATTTTTGCTTGATATTGAAACTGAATAAATATTTGTTCAATTATAGAACAAAATGAAGCCAACATTTAAAAAGTGATTCCTAAAATTTAAAGCAGAGGCCCAAGTCCATTTTCCTGGGTGTTGATGGCTTAGTCACACAGAGTAAATGTTCCAAGGTATTTTAAAGATCCCTACTGGTTTATAAGCCAACAACAAAATGAACTGTAAGAAAGACTTAAACACTTTTTCATAACCATATTTAATTGATAATATTTATGTTCAGTTCAGTCACTCAGTCGTGTCCAACTCATTGTGACCCCATGAATCGCAGCATACCAGGCCTCCTTGTCCTTCACCAACTCCCGGAGTTAACTCAAACTCATGTCATCGAGTTGGTGATGCCATCCAACTATCTCATCCTCTGTCGTCCCCTTCTCCTCCTGCCCCCAATCCCTCCCAGCATCAGAGTCTTTTCCAATGAGTCAACTCTTTGCATGAGGTGGCCAAAATATTGGAGTTTCAGTTTTAGCATCAATCCTTCCAATGAGCACCTAGGACTGATCTCTGAACCTATTAGGTATATTAATCTATATATGTGTATGCCTCTGAATCATATATATGTATGTATATATGCATGTATATATATATATATAAATATACTTGAATTTGATAAAAAGTAAGTATATTAATATCATATGCAAATAAGAGTCTTACAATAAGAGAAAAATACAAAAATCAAATTAAATCAAAACTCTGAAATAGGTAAAATATTGTAATTCTAAATTTGAATGGGAGATACTAATCATGAATTAATGTTGTATTTTCATTTAAAATAGCAAAATAAACATATATGAATTATACATGATATTCATTATAAACATATGCATACATATATGTACATTTTTTGCCTCTACTCCCACCTCCAAAGATCCAGAATAAATAATAACTGAATAGCATTGATTACTTCAAATGTCTACATTGTGATATCTAATGACACTTCTCGTTCAGGGGAACTAGTGTTCCTTAGATAGGTGGCTGATTTTAGATTTGGAGCAAGATATATACAAATTAAACTAAGTGGTATTATCCAGAAATCAAAGGATCTTTGAAAAATTATTGAATTCACCATAAAGGGCACCAATGTCAAATTTTCAATGTCAGGTTGAAAACTCTCCCATTCACCAAACATGAGACAATACAAGAAATGAAAATAAGCCCACATGTGCTGACTGATATGTAAACTGTGTCTTGGGCAACAAAAAGTTGATGAGAAGGTTTCTTCTTTCTATGAGAATTCTGTTAATAAGTGATATAATATAATATAGCATTTGCAGAACCCCAAATAAGATAATAGAATATAACATCCATGACTTCTAAAATCATTAAATGAAAAACCAAGGGGAATTTTATAATATATAAATGGAAACACTTTATTCCACTGATCAATTTTACCACACACACATGCACACACACACACACACACACACACACACATACAGCTATAACTGAAGTGTCTTCTGATACAATGCAAGCAGAAATATATAGAACCAAATATGATATATTCTTGACAAAAATCAAACCTGAATCTGACCAAGACTCTTCCTCTGAATACCAGTTTATCAGAGCATAGACAGAATATATTATACAAACAGTGGGAAACAGTCAGCCAAACCTAGATTGTAGATCACTCTACAGGGAAAATGTAATGGTTTTCTTCATAACAAATGGCAAGAAGAAAATACAAGAGGAGACTCTAGATTTTAAAAATCTAGCAGGAAAAATTCAATAAATGGATTGTGAATCTTGATTTGAGCCAACCAGCTTAAAAATGTGATAATGAATTTTAATAATGCCTGTGTGCTTGATAATATTATAGAAGTTATGTTAATATGTTTAAGAGTTTAGCTCGTTATTTGTGTGATGTGGTGGGAAACATATTTAACTATATTCAAATTTGTTGCATTATAGATGACCTGAAAAATATTTATATTTGCTTAATTTTTACTTTGAGATTAAGTCCATGACTAAAAGTAAGTAACATTATAAATTCATTCAGTATATAAGCCCTACAACTACAATTTGCATATGAAAATATTTTTCTTAAAAACAGCAGAGTAATCAAAGAAAATTAATGGTTTGTTGTTGCTTCTTTGTCTAGGTGAAGTAACCATTATTCCAATGGTCAATTAAAAAAAACACTTTAAAAATTTATCTCTTTGTCATTTCTTATCATTATTAACTTATAGTCTCTTTCATGACAGTATACCTTAAATAAATATAAAGAGCTAGTCAAAAATATTATATTTCCATAGAAGGTGACTATCCTTATGATTATATTGGACACACTGTATACTCTAGAAAGATTCCCTCATTTCAACATCTTTTACTGGATCACACCTGCAAAGTCCCTGTTACCACTTAGAGTAACATATTTAAATATTCCGAGATTCTGAGGATTAAAACAGGGACATCTTTTATACCTGTGGACCTACCACACTATAATATTCATCGGTGATTTCTTTGAAAATTACAAATAAATTTGAGCTATTGAGTGTATATATTTTTGTTATCATTTTCAATCTATTAGGAGTTTCAGTCAAAAAGATCATTTCTATTTTGGTCTCTTTCTAACTTAACTTTTCATTACATGCCAACAAATGATAAAAGTGAGACAAACAACAACACTGACAAGATAACCAGATGGATCTTGGATAGGGTGTCACCAGAAAGCAGGAGTTTATCTAGTTATTTTTGTGCTCTTGTGTGAGACATGAGAAAAATGAAAATTTTGTGGGGTTCATTTTAAAAGATAACACTTTCTATCATATCCATGTTGACTTTTATTAAATTAAGATATAGCACATACTATGTGCCAGACGCCATCCTGAGACTGTATAAATATCACTGTGGTTTCCCTTCAGATACTCTTTCCAGCCTTGTTACAAGTGAGGAAACCAAAGCACAGAGAGTTCAGATGCACTGTTTAAATGGCCCAGCCACTAAGTGGTGGAATTGCAAGAGCAGAGGCTTCAGATTTAGCCATCACACTAGGGCTCTCTGCGAGTCAGCAAGCACAGGTGGATATTAAAGCAATGAACTTTACTGTATTGTTGTTATATTAGTTGCCAAGTCATGTCCGACTCTCTGTGACCCCATGAATTGCATCATGCCAGGCTTACCTGTCCTTCACTATCTCCCTAGTTAGCACAAACTCATGTCCATTGACTCGGTGATGCCATCCAGTTATCTTATCCTCTGTCACCCCCTTCTTGCCCTCTATCTTTCCCAGCATTAGGGTCTCTTCCAGTGAATTGGATCTTCACATCAGGTGGCCGGTATTAGAGCTTCAGCTTCAACATTAGTCCTTCCAATGAATATTCAGGATTAATTTCCTTTAGAAATGACCGGTTTAATTTCCTTGTAGTCCAAGGGACTCTCAAGAGTCTTTTCCAGGACCACAGTTCAAAGGCATCAATTCTTCAGCACTCAGCCTTCTTTACAGTCCAACTTTCACAGCCATACATGACTACTGGAAAAACCATAGCTTTGAATATACAGACTTTGTCAGTAAAATGATGTTTCTGCTTTTTAATATGTTTGTCATAGCTTTTCTTCCAAGGAGCAAGCATCTTTTAATTTTATGGTTGCAGACAATGTCTGCAAGAAAATAAAATATGTCACCATTTCCACTTTTTCCCCATCTATTTGCCATAAAGTTATGGGACCAGATGCCATGCTCTTCATTTTTTGAAGGTTGAGTTTTAGGTCAGGTTTTTCACTCCTCTTTCATATTCATCAAGATGCTCTTTAGTTCCTCTTTGCTTTCTGTCATTAAAGTGGTATCATCTACATAACTCAGGTTGTTGATACATCTCCAGGCAGTCTTGATACAAGCTTGTGAATATCCAGCCTGGCATTTCTCATGATGTATAGAAGTGGTCAAATAAGAGATGGAAAGGGTAAACGTCGACATTCTAGGAATCAGCGAACTAAAATGGACTGGAATGGGTGATATTAACTCAGATGACCATTATATCTACTACTGCGGGCAGGAATCCCTCAGAAGAAATGGAGTAGCCATCATGGTCAACAAAAGAGTCCGAAATGCAGTACTTGGATGAAACCTCAAAAATGACAGAATGATCTCTGTTCATTTCCAAGACAAACCATTCAATATCACAGTGATCCAAGTCTATGCCCCAACCAGTAATGCTGAAGAAGCTGAAGTTGAACAGTTTCATGAAGACCTACAAGATCTTTTAGAACTAACACCTCAAAAAAATGTCCTTTTCATTCTAGGGGACTGGAATGCTAAAGTAGGGAAGTCAAGAAACACCTGGAGTAACAGGCAAATTAGGCCCTGGAATGTGGAATGAAGCAGGGCAAAGACTAATAGAGTTTTGCCAAGAAAATGCACTGGTCATAGCAAACACCCTCTTCCAACAACACAAGAGAGGACTCTACACATGGACATCACCAGATGGTCATCACCAAAATCAGATTGATTATATTCCATGCAGCCAAAGATGGAGAAGCTCTACAAAATCAACAAAAACAAGACCAGGAGCTGACTGTGGCTCAGATCATGAGCTACTTATTGCCAAATTCAGACTGAAATTGAAGAAAGTAGGGAAAACCACTAGAGCATTCAGGTATGATCTAAATCAAATCCCTTATGATTATACAGTGAAAGTGAGAAATAGATTTAAGGGCCTAGATCTGATAGATAGAGTGCCTGATGAATTATGGAATGAGGTTCATGACACTGTAGAGGAGACAGGGATCAAGACCATCCCCATGGAAAAGAAATGCAAAAAAGCAAAATGGCTGCCTGGGGAGGCCTTACAAATAGCTGTGAAAAGAAGAGAGGGGCAAAGCAAAGGAGAAAAGGAAAGATATAAGCATCTGAAGGCAGAGTTCCAAAGAATAGCAAGAAGAGATAAGAAAGCCTTCTTAAGTGATCAATGCAAAGAAATAGAGGAAAAGAACAGAATGGGAAAGACTAGCGATCTCGTCAAGAAAATTAGAGATACCAAGGGAACATTTCATGCAAAGAAGGGCTCGATAAAGGACAGAAATGGTATGGACCTAACAGAAGCAGAACATATAAAGAAGAGGTGGCAAGAATACACGGAAGAACAGTACAAAAAAATCTTCAAGACCCAGATAATCATGATGATGTGATCATTCATCTAGAGCCAGACATCTTGGAATGTGAGGTCAAGTGGGCCTTAGAAAGCATCACTCTGAACAAAGCTAGTGGAGGTGATGGAATTCCAGTTGAGCTGTTTCAAATCCTGAAAGATGATTCTGTGAAAGTGCTGCACTCAATATGCCAGCAAATTTGGAAAACTCAGCAGTGGCCACAGGACTGGAAAAGGTCAGTCTTCATTCCAATTCCAAAGAAAGGCAATGCCAAAGAATGATCAAACTACTGCACAATTGCACTCATCTCGCATGCTAGTAAAGTAATGCTCAAAATTCTCCAAGCCAGGCTTCATCAATACGTGAACCGTGAACTTCCTGATGTTCAAGCTGGTTTTAGAAAAGGCAGAGGAACCAAAGATCAAATTGCCAACATCCACTGGATCATGGAAAAAGCAAGAGAGTTCCAGAAAAGCATCAATTTCTGTTTTATTGACTATGCCAAAGCCTTTGATTGTGTGGATCACAATAAACTGTGAAAAATTCTGAAAGATGGGAATACCAGACCACCTAAACTGCCTCTTGAGAAATCTGTATGCAGGTCAGGAAACAACAGTTAGAACTGGACATGGAACAACAGAGTCGGACACGGCTGAGTGACTAAACTGAACTTAACTGAGAGGAATAGAGATCAAATTGCCAATGTCCCCTGGGCCATAGAAAAGAAAGGGTTTCAAAAAGAATCTACTTCTGCTTCACTGACTATGCTAAAGCCTTTAACTGTGTGCATCACAATAAACTGTTGAAAATTCTTAACGAGATGGGAATAACAGATCACCTTACCACCTACTGAGAAATCTGTATGCAGGACAAGAAGCAACTGTTAGTACTGAACATGGAATAATGGACTGTTTCCAAACTGGCAAAGGAGTACGTCAAGGCTGTTTATTGTTACCCTGCTTATTAAATGTCTATACACTATTCAGTTCAGTTCAGTTCAGTCGCTCAGTCGTGTCCGACTCTTTGCGACCCCATGAATTGCAGCAAACCAGGCCTCCCTGTTCATCACCATCTCTCGGAGTTCACTCAGACTCACGTCCATCGAGTCCATGATACCATCCAGCCATCTCATCCTCTGTCATACCCTTTTCCTCCTGTCCCCAATCCCTCCCAGCATCAGAGTCTTTTCCAATGAGTCAACTCTTTGCATGAGGTGGCCAAAGTACTGAAGTTTCAGCTTTAGCATCATTCCTTCCAAAGAAATCCCAGGGTTGATCTTCAGAATGGACTGGCTAGATCTCCTTGCAGTCCAAGTGACGCTCAAGAGTCTTCTCCAACACCACAGTTCAAAAGCATCAATTCTTCGGCGCTCAGCCTTCTTCACAGTCCAACTCTCACATCCATACATGACCACAGGAAAAACCTTAGCCTTGACTAGACGGACCTTAGTCGGCAAAGTAATGTCTCTGCTTTTGAATATGCTATCTAGGTTGGTCATAACTTTTCTTCCAAGGAGTAAGCGTCTTTTAATTTCCTGGCTGCAGTCACCATCTGCAGTGATTTGGGAGCCCAAAATAATAAAGTCTGATACTGTTTGCACTGTTTCCCCATCTATTTCCCATGAAGTAATGGGACCGGATGCCATGATCTTAATTTTCTGAATGTTGAGCTTTAAGTCAACTTTTTCACTCTCCTCTTTCACTTTCATCAAGAGGCCCTTAACTCCTCTTCACTTTCTGCTATAAGGGTGGTATCATCTGCATATCTGAGGTTATTGATATTTCTCCTGGCAATCTTGATTCCAGCGCGTGTTTCTTCCAGTGCAGCGTTTCTCATGATGTACTCTGCATATAAGTTAAATAAGCAGGATGACAATATACACACTTCCTTTCTTATTTGGAACCAGTCCGTTGTTCCATGTCCAGTTCTAACTGTTGTTTCCTGACCTGCATACAGATTTCTCAAGAGGCAGTTTAGGTGGTCTGGTATTCCCATCTTTCAGAATTTTTCACAGTTTATTGTGATCCACACAATCAAAGGCTTTGGCATAGTCAATAAAACAGAAATTGATGCTTTTCTGGAACTCTCTTGCTTTTTCCATGATCCAGTGGATGTTGGCAATTTGATCTTTGGTTCCTCTGCCTTTTCTAAAACCAGCTTGAACATCAGGAAGTTCACGGTTCACGTATTGATGAAGCCTGGCTTGGAGAATTTTGAGCATTACTTTACTAGCATGCGAGATGAGTGCAATTGTGCAGTAGTTTGATCATTCTTTGGCATTGCCTTTCTTTGGAATTGGAATGAAGACTGACCTTTTCCAGTCCTGTGGCCACTGCTGAGTTTTCCAAATTTGCTGGCATATTGAGTGCAGCACTTTCACAGAATCATCTTTCAGGATTTGAAACAGCTCAACTGGAATTCCATCACCTCCACTAGCTTTGTTCAGAGTGATGCTTTCTAAGGCCCACTTGACCTCACATTCCAAGATGTCTGGCTCTAGATGAATGATCACATCATCATGATTATCTGGGTCTTGAAGATTTTTTTGTACTGTTCTTCCGTGTATTCTTGCCACCTCTTCTTTATATGTTCTGCTTCTGTTAGGTCCATACCATTTCTGTCCTTTATCGAGCCCTTCTTTGCATGAAATGTTCCCTTGGTATCTCTAATTTTCTTGACGAGATCGCTAGTCTTTCCCATTCTGTTCTTTTCCTCTATTTCTTTGCATTGATCACTTAAGAAGGCTTTCTTATCTCTTCTTGCTATTCTTTGGAACTCTGCCTTCAGATGCTTATATCTTTCCTTTTCTCCTTTGCTTTGCCCCTCTCTTCTTTTCACAGCTATTTGTAAGGCCTCCCCAGGCAGCCATTTTGCTTTTTTGCATTTCTTTTCCATGGGGATGGTCTTGATCCCTGTCTCCTCTACAGTGTCATGAACCTCATTCCATAATTCATCAGGCACTCTATCTATCAGATCTAGGCCCTTAAATCTATTTCTCACTTTCACTGTATAATCATAAGGGATTTGATTTAGATCATACCTGAATGCTCTAGTGGTTTTCCCTACTTTCTTCAATTTCAGTCTGAATTTGGCAATAAGTAGCTCATGATCTGAGCCACAGTCAGCTCCTGGTCTTGTTTTTGTTGATTTTGTAGAGCTTCTCCATCTTTGGCTGCATGGAATATAATCAATCTGATTTTGGTGATGACCATCTGGTGATGTCCATGTGTAGAGTCCTCTCTTGTGTTGTTGGAAGAGGGTGTTTGCTATGACCAGTGCATTTTCTTGGCAAAACTCTATTAGTCTTTGCCCTGCTTCATTTCACATTCCAGGGCCTAATTTGCCTGTTACTCCAGGTGTTTCTTGACTTCCTACTTTAGCATTCCAGTCCCCTAGAATGAAAAGGACATTTTTTTGAGGTGTTAGTTCTAAAAGATCTTGTAGGTCTTCATGAAACTGTTCAACTTCAGCTTCTTCAGCATTACTGGTTGGGGCATAGACTTGGATCAATGTGATATTGAATGGTTTGTCTTGAAGATGAACAGAGATCATTCTGTCATTTTTGAGGTTTCATCCAAGTACTGCATTTCGGACTCTTTTGTTGACCATGATGGCTACTCCATTTCTTCTGAGGGATTCCTGCCCGCAGTAGTAGATACAACTAAATCCAGCTTATGAATCTGAAGGTTCTCAATTCACATACTACTGAAGCTTAGCTTGAATGATTTAGGCATGATCTTCTAGCATGTGAAATGAATGCAACTGTACATTAATTTGAACATTTTTTGGTTTTTCTTGTCTTTGAGATTTAAAAGCAAACTGACTTTTTCCAGTCCTGTGGCCATTGCTGTGTTTTCCAAAATTGCTAGTGTTTTGAGTTTAGTATTTTAACATCAAATATTTTAGGATTTGAAACAGCTTAGCTGGAATTCCATAAATTCCAAACAAACCTTCACAGAATTGTTAGTCGTGATGCTTCTTAAGGCCCACCTGATTTCTCACTCTAGGATGTCTGGCTCTAGGTGAATGATCACACCATAGTGGGTATCCGAGTCATTAAGAACTTTTCTGTACAGTTTTTCTGTGTATTCTTGCCACCTTTTCTTAATATATTATGCTCCTATTGGATCCATACCATTTCTGTTCCTTATTGTGCCTATCTTTGAAATTTTCCCTTGGAATCTCTAATTTTCTTGATGATCTCTCTAGTCTTTCCCATCCTACTATTTATTCGCATTGTTCACTTAAGTAGGCTTTCTTATATCTCCTTGCTCTTCTCTGAACTCTGCATTCAGTTGAGTATACCTTTCCCTTTTCCTTTGCTTTTCACTTCTCTTCTTTTCTCAGCTATTTGTAAGGCCTCTTCAGACAACCATTTTGTCTTCTTGCATTTCTTTATCTTGGGGATGGTTTTGTTCACATCTTGTACAATGTTATGAACCTCCATCCATAGTTCTTCAGGCACTCTGTCTATCAGATTTAATCCTTTGAATCTATTTGTCACCTCCACTGTATAACCATAAAGGATTTGATTTAGGTCATACCTGAATGTTGCTCTTGTGGTTTTCCCTACTTTCTCCAAGTTGAGTCTAAATTTTACAATAATGAGCTGATGATCCAAGCTACAGTCAGCTCCTGGTCTTGTTTTTGCTGACTGTATAGAGCAAAAATAAACCATCTTTGGGTACAAAGAATATAATCAATCTGGTTTCAGTTTTGACCATCTGGTGATGTCCATGTATAGAGTTGTCTCTTGTGTCATTGGAAGATGGTGTTTGCTATGACAAGTGCATTTTCTTGGCAAAACTCTTAGTCTATGTCCTGCTTTCTTTTTGTACTCCAACGCCAAACTTGCCTGTTATTCCAGGTATCTCTTGACTGCCTACTTTTGTATTCCAGTTCCCTATGATGAAAAGGACATCTTTTTTCTTTTTCCTTTTGGTGGTAGTTCTAGAAAGTCTTGTATGTCTTCATAGAATTGTTCAACTTCAGCTTCTTCGGCATTAGTTGTTGGGGCATAGGCTTGGATCATTGTGTTGCTGAGTGGTTTGCCTTGAAAATGAACAAAGATCATTCTGTTGTTTCTGAGACTGCACCCAAGTACTGCATTTCAGAATCTCTTTTGACCATGAGGGCCACTCCATTTCTTGTAACGGTAGTAGATTTCTGCTAGAAAGAAATAAGCTACTATTTCTTCTAATATACAACAGTCGTGGATGTAATGATTACCTGATTATAAACTTGCCCTTTTCCATCCATTTTAATTAACTGCTTCCTAAAATGTCAATGTTCACTCTTGCCATTTCCTGTTTGACCACATCCAGTTTACCTTGATTCAAGGACCTAACATTCCAAGGTCCTATGCAATATTGCTCTTTATAGCTTTGGACTTTATTTTCACCACCAGACACATCCACAACTGGGATGTGGCTCTGACTCTTCACTCTTTCTGGAGGTATTTCTCTGCTCTTCTCCAGTAGTCTATTGGACACCTACCAACCTGGGAGGTTCATCTTTCAGTGTTATACATATTTTCCTTTTCACACTGTTCATGAAGTTCTCTAGCCAGGAATACTGAATTGGTTTGCCATTCTCTTCTCCAGTGGACCGCATTTTGCCAGGCCCTGATTAGCAGGAACATGCCCTTCAGCTTGGAGAAGGCAATGGCAACCCACTCTAGTACTCTTGCCTAGAAAATCCCATGGATGGAGGAGCCCGGTAGGCTGCAGTACATGAGGTCGCTAAGAGTCGGACAGAACTGAGCGACTTCACTTTCACTTTTCACTTTCATGCACTGGAGAAGGAAATGGCAACCCACTCCAGTATTCTTGCCTGGAGAATCCTAGGGACAGGGGAGCCTGGTGAGCTGTTGTCTGTGGGGTCGCACAGAGTCAGACACGACTGAGGCAACTTAGCAGCAGCAGCAGCAGCCCTTCAGCTGATCCTGTAGCTGGAGGACATGCCAGGCAACCTAGTTGTCCCACTGCTGGTCCTCTTGAATGTGTAAACCTATTCTGGCTTCTGGGTGTTGGTCAATGTGCCACCCAGAGGCCTGGGCAAAGGCCCTGCTGGAGCTGTTGGCTGGAGCCAGTCGATGCTAGAGGATGCACAGGAATGGAGGGTTCTCTGCTGACACTGGAGCTTCTTCCATTGCTAGTCCCTAGATACAGGGAGCTTGTTTCATCCACAAAGAAAGATGTTTATCCCAACTTACAGTCAAAGTATAAGTATCTTTGGGTTTGGGGGCCGGGGGCAGGGCCCTTCACAGCCATCATTTACAGACTCTACATGTATCTTGAGTGACCTGTGCCTAACTGTTGAGTTCAGATCACTTATCCAGACTCTTCCTTTAATTTCATTCAAATCTCTCAAGTCTCTAGTATATCAAAACTATGAAAATAATTACAAATTTCAACAGGAAATGATTGAAGGTAAACATGATTTAAAGATTGAATTACCTAATGGGAGATGCCATGTGCACACATACACACATGTGTCATGTCTGTTACACAAAAATATATTTGAGTGTGTGAAAGTGTTAGTCATTCACTTGTGTCTGACATTTTGTGACCCCATGGACTGTAGCCTTCCAGGCTCCTCTGTCCATGGGATTCTCCAGGCAAGAACCCTGGAGTGAGTAGCTCTTCCCTTCATATTTGAGTATATGCACAATTGTAAATGCATATACATGTGGTATATGTACACATATATGTACATTTACCTTATATTATGAACTACCATTTTAGAAGTATAAATTAATGTCTTAAAAATAACATAAAGCACTTATGTCACTTAACAGCAACCAAGGCAAAAATAACATTTTTGGTTAAAGTTCTTTATAATAAGATTATTAAATTTGCCTTGCTCAGCATGGCTTATATATTACCTACATCTTTATGTATTCATTCAAAATGTTGGAATGTAAATTTAAGGTTATTTGAAGATAAGAGGCTAAATTATTGCTAGTTTAAAACCAAATAAAAAGAGATCACTTCATAACATTTCTATGATTTCCAGAATTTTGCCAAAATATATTAACACTCGTGTAATTTAAAAATTTAGAGCTTTAAGAACAAGCAAACTGGTAGTAAGAATTTCAACTCCATTGTTAACTAACACAGCCAAAAAAATATATTTTTATGTCAAAACTTACATATTTCTACTGCTTTAAATTATCCTAATAATAGTAATTTTTATTTTATTCTCTACTCAATTTATTTTTCCAAAAGTCTTATTTCTAAAAATTGGGTAAAACTTTCTTCCCTGGTCAGTAAAGAATCTGCCTGAAATTCAGGAGATCTGTGTTTGATCCCTGGGTTGGGAAGATCTCCTGGTGGAGGACCTGGCAACCCACTCCAGTATTCTTATGTGGAGAATCCCCATGAACAGTGAAGCCTGGCTGGCTACAGTCCATAGGGTTGAAATGAGTCAGACATGACTGAGAGACTAAGCAAATTATTTTAAAAATATATATGTAAAGTCATGAAATATATGCTTTTGTTTAGAGGATTTTGAGAATTTCTGCTTTTAAATTTCTTACCCCATTTTGCTTTGTGTATTGGCATATAATTAGCAACAAAACAAGATTTTAAAAAAAAAAGCAAATAGATATTATAAAACAGTTCTTGGAGAAATCTTATAAATTTAGGGGAGGGGAAAAAAGCCTCAACAAGCAGTAAAAGCCTAAAGAGCCCAATATAAAAATGTAGACAAAGGATTTGTATAGATATTTATCCAAAGAGGATATATAAGTTGCCAATAAGTACATGAAAATATGATCAAGATCACTATTTTAGGGAAATGCAAAATTTAACCACAATAAGAAATGATTAAGTTCAGTTTACTTCAGTCACTCAGTCGTGTCCAACTCTTTGCAATCCTATGTAATGTAGCACACCAGACTTCACCATTCATCACCAACTCCTCAAGCCTGCTCAAACTCATTTCTATCGTATTGGTGATGCCATCCAATCATCTCAACCTCTGACATATCTTTCTACTCCTGCCTTCAATTGTTCCCATCCTCAGGGTCTTTTCCAGTGAGTCAGTCCTTCACATCAGGTGGCTAAAGTACTGGAGCTTCAGCTTCAGCATCAGTTCTTCCAATGAGTATTCAGGACTGATTACTTTTACTTTAACTTAAAAATGAATCTAGGATGAAGGAATTGACATATTATATATATTGGCATATTATAAATGTTTTTCTACCACAAAAATATAACTACAAAAAAATAGCACATGAATGCAAGTGTGTGTGTGTATGTGCCTACACAGGAGTGGACACACACATGTGCTCACTTGGTAGAATTGAAAGTATTAAGTGAGTGTAGGATACATTTCATTTTACTACATGTTTCCATTTTGGATGCATTCAGACTCTATTGCTTCATTAGATAAGGAAATCAGCAAAAACAAATATATGTTCTCACCTCATTTTTCCATATCTCTTGTCTTTATTTAGTTAGATTATACACTTTACTGCTTAATTTTATTTATATTTAATTTTAAATGTTGTTCCTTCTGGAGAAGGAAATGGTAACCCATTCCAGTACTCTTGACTGGAAAATCCCATGGATGGAGGAGCCTGGTAAACTACAGTCTGTGGGGTCACAAAGAGTTGGACACGACTGAGTGGCTTCACTTTATTTTTACTTTTTACTTTTATAAATGTTGTAGTGTGAGTAACTCAGTCATGTCTGACTCTTTGCAGCCTCATGGATCATAGCCTACCTGGGTCTTTGGTCCATGGGTTTCTCAAGGTAGTGCTGGAGTGGGTAGCCATTCCCTTCTCCAGGGGATCTTCCCAATCAGGGGATCAAACCAGAGTCTCCTGCATTGCAGGTAGATTCTTTACCACCTGAGCCATCAGAGAAGCTGTTCCTGTATATTTCCTCTCTCCATGAGTTCCAGTTCTGTATTTATAGGAATCTAATGCCCATCAGTAGTTTAACTTCTCTGTTTCTAGAGTGTTTAATTTCCTACATTTCACAGTCTGCATTGCACTGTCAGAATATTTTATTCTGACTTCTCATGTATTTGAGAACATTGGTCTGTTAGCTTCATACTGAAGGCTCTTTGGACAGTCATTGTATTGCGCTTGCACCTGTAGACACTGTTCCATACATTGTTTTCTATTTTGTTGCTATGAGGACACTTAGATCCAAACTTCAAAGATTATTTGCCATTGTTTGTTTAGATGTTCAGAGAACATGGTTTAGCCACAAGGCTCAGTAATGTCATCAGCATCAGCTTTGAAGGTGATTTTTAAATTCATTTTTTCCAAGGGATTATTATACAGTTTTTATTCAGGAGTTTGATTTTCCCTTTATTTCTGGAAAGCATGACTGTATTTGTCTTAGCATAAGTTATTTGCCTGGTGTTTCATTCACTTATATCTCTTCTTTAACAAGACTAGCATCTGTGTATTTTGGGCTTCATTTTGCTTCCTTCCTTGTCAATCATTTTCTGTCAAATCATTTTTATATGTGAGCTCTTTTCTATTTAGTTTCCTGGGGATTTTCAGGTTTGGTTACAATGCTTCTTTTCAGTTATGTTTATTAACATTTCATTTTTCTAAGACAATTTTGTTTTCTGCTCATCTTTTGTTTTTATTTCATCTACCCTCACTAACATCAACTCCATTTTGATCTCTATTTGATATATCATAATCTCCCTCTGAACCATTGTACTTCATTTTTACATTTTAAGATTGTTTGTGTTAATAGAAAAGTTAAAGTGTTTGGTTACATATTTTTTCTGTTACATTTTTTCTCTGTAACAGTCATGTATTTTATTGGTTATCTACATTTGTTATGTCGTACTCATCTAATTTTAGCTTATGCTTCTGTCTTCTTTTTTTTTTTTTTTCTTTGCAAGTTTTTGAGCTGAGGTCAGGCTAGGATAGGTATGGATTCCTGTGTGGTTATGAAGTAGAACAATGTCCTTTGTGGGGTGTGTGTGATATTTTCATGGAGAGAGAGGCTGCTGGGCTGATCTGCAAGTCTTATGAGTATTTGTTCTAAGACCATATATAAATTGTTTTTTCTGGAAGCTTGTGACATTTTTTGTTCAATCTATATACCAGTGAATTTGAGCTTTATAGTATCTGAGTTCTAGTTGTTTTCCTTTCTTTTAAGTTTGAATAAAGCAGTAATATTTCTCAACATTCTTTCTCAGTGAATTTGGAAATAGAGAAGTGAGCAAAAATGCCTTCCTTTGGCCATCAGATCTAGAGCTTGAAAAAAGTGTAATAACTTGCAAATTTTGAAAAGATATATCTCAACAGTTTTCTTTTTTATTAAAGTACAACATTATATGTATGGGCATACAAAATAGTGATTCACAATTTATAAAGTTATACTCCACTTACAAAATATTGCTATGCTCCCTGTGTTGTACAGTATACACTTGTAGCTTATTTTATACCTAATTGTTTGTAGCTCTTAATCCCCTCTGTATTGCCCTTCCCTGCTTCTCTTTCCCCTTTGGTAAATACTAGCTTGTTCTCTATGCTAGTGAGTCTGCCTCTTTTCATTATATTCACTAGTTTTTTTGTATTTTTAGATTCCACTTATAAATGATGCCATACAATATAGCATAATGCCTTCCAAGCCCATCCATGTTGCTGCAAATGGCAAAATTTTATTCTTTTTATGACCTGATTAAAAAAATAGAACTGAACAGACATTTTTCCAAAGATAAAATACAGAAGGTCAACAGGCACATGAGAAGATGCTCAGCATCACTGGTCATCAGGGAAATGCAAATGAAAACCACTATGAGATATCAGCTCAAGATTGTCAGAATGGTCATCATCAAAAAACACAAATAAGAAATGTTGGAGAGGGTGTGTAGAAAGGGAACCCTCCTACACTGTCGGTAGGAATGTAAATTGGGGCAGCCACTTTGGAGGCGCTTCAAAAAACTAAAAATAGAACTGTCACATAACCTAGCAATTCTGCTCCTGGGTATGTATGTGAAAACAACAACAACAAACAACACCACTGATTCAAAATGATCCACATACCTTGGTGTTCACTACAGCATCATTTATAATAACCAAGATACAGAAGCAACCCAGGTGTCCATTAACCAATGAATGGCTAAAGAAAGTGTGGTATATATAGGTAATGGATACTGTCAGACAAACAGATATTGCTTAATGGTGTCCAGTTGTTTGCAACCCCATGGACTGTATAGCCTGTCAGTTTCCTCTGTCCATGGGATTCTCCAGACAAGAATACTTGTGTGTGTAGCCATTGCCTTCTCCAGGGAATCTTTCTAACCTAGGGATCAAACTCAGGTCTCCTGCATTGCAGGCAAATTCTTTACTCTCTGAGCTATCGGGGAAGCCCAATGGAATACTACTCTACCCTAAAACTCAGTCCACCTAATTACAGAGTCATTCTTCAGCTCGTTCTTTCACACAGATTTTTATCATCAAAAGCAAATATATAACTTTTTGAAGAATTTTGTTTCATTCCTTTTATGGTAAAATAGTATTCCATTAAAAATGAATGAAACAAAATTCTTGTTTAGAAAAAAAAGTTTATATATTTGCTTTTGATTGCTCAAAATCTGTGTGGTAGAATGAGCTGAAAAGTGGCTGTGTAATTAGGTGGAAAGAGTTAGACATTTGGGAATAACAAAGCATTTGCAGCAGTAAGTTAGTAAAACTCCTATTTTCTTGTAAATTATTTCAAAGAAACAGTATTGATGCAATATCTGAAATGAACAAAACAAATAGCATTATAAGGTTTCAAAGTAGTCTTATCCAGGTTTAAATTTGGTTTGGGGAACAATCTCTATATTTTAAAGCAATACAAGAAGATGATCTGGACATGATCATCAGAAAATTTTCCAGCAGTAATTACTTTTTTCTTTGCAAAGCTGAATAGCATCAAAATTATGAAATCAGCATGTGTCCTCATATGTAATTATTATAAGCTTTAATATATACTCATGTATTTTAGTAACATTATTTGCAAAGGAAAGAAATTTAGTTTGACAAAAATTTAGACAATCTTACAAAGGTTTTGATTACATTATCACAATAGCTTTAGTTAAATTGTAAAGAACCTAGAAATACAGCTTGGCTTAGAAAGCATATTTTAGGCACCTAAGAAGCAGGAAATGTAAGATTTATGATTTTAATTAAAATGGATGGTAACAGAGTTTTACTTATAAAGCTTTTCAGTGATTTTTTTTTCCAGTATGAATTTTTCTAGGAGTCTTAAGACCTTATTTTTATAGTCCTTACTTTGTAGTTAATAAACTCCAATGTTAGTACTCAAACTAGTTTGGAAAGCAGTTTCACAAAGAGTTGGACACTTCTGAGCGACTGAACTGAACTGAACTTGACTTTCCTTTATAAAGAATAAATAACATCATATGAAAGATTTTAGACATTTGGTATAATATTGCTGGACTGGTATGAATATATCTCAATTTGAAAATATCTCTGTCGTTTTCATTTTTGTCATTTGTGGTTTCCTAATCACTGTGAAATACTTCTAAATATGTTACAGTGTACAATCTAGAATACCATTAGACCAGGAGATTTTCTAGAAGGAATAATAGCTTTGGAAAGATCACTTTCCAGCAGGACCCAGCAATGTGTGTGTGTATTTTTAATTATTTATTTTGGCCATGCTGGGTGTTCATTGCTGCAAGGGGTTTTCTCTAGTTGTGTCGAGGGGGCTACTCTCCAGTTGTGGTGTGTGGGCTTCTCATTGTTGTGGGTCATGGGCTCTAGGCACACAGGCTCAGTAGTTGTAACACACGGGATTAATTGCTTCTAGGCAGATGGGATCTTCCCAAATCAATGATTGAACTCCTGTCTCCTGCATTAACAGGTGGATTATTTACCACTGAGTCACCAGGGAAGCTCCCCAGTAATGTATTGATGGATATTTTATCTTGTAGTTTGCAAGTTTAATTGGCCTAATCCAAAATACAATATCCAGGACAAAAATCTGCATTTAACTAAGAATTTATACTAATTTCAAAATAAGACAATGCCCCCTCAAATATCTTAGGATAACAAAATCAATAGAAATATTGGCACTATCATTTTTATCATAGCATCTTAGAATTCTTTGTAGATGTGCTCAGCATATCAGGTTTTTAGATGAAGTATTCTGGGTAAATACCAAAGTCCTATTGCCTGAAGCCTGGCTTGCATTTCACTAATACCAATATCACTACTGACAAGTCAAGTTGCTTTGAACGGACAATCATCAGAGGGACAAGAGATAAACCTCATGTTATAGTCATTAACCTGAATAACACTGGCTTTCAAATCTGTGTTTAATAATGTAACTTTAATAGCTTGAAATCAACCATTGTGGGAGTTTTTGTGCCATGGAAATCAGCAAATACCATAAATGACCTCACAGTGTACCTGAGCTGTGTTCAGGTTGGTGAATCATGCGAATCCTCCCAGGTCACTAGATTTCATATTACCACACCAGAAACGGAAGATATAGAAAAAAATTATATCCATGTTTAGTAGGAATGGGGAAGAGTATTCCTATGATTCACAAAAACCAAGCAAATTAAGTTTCATAATAAGATGATTATACAAGGAATAAAAAGAAACCCACTTGTCTTATCACAAAGCTTATATACTGAATAACTCAAAAGAAAGCAATTCTAATCATTTAAACTTCCTGCATCAATAAATTTCTCAGTCAAAATAGATAAGTAGGGATCAGTCTAACCTCTTAATGGAAAACAATTTTTTTTGGAAATAGTTTAAATATTTCTAATTTTTCTTTATATGCCAGGATTCAATATTTTGAGAAGCAGTACCAAACTGGAATTAATTGAAGTCATTACTATTTTAACTTTAAATATCTATATATTCAATGGGTTTTAAAAATTCTAAAATATTGGTCTTCAGCCACTGTGGGTATGAATTATTGTTTAAAGTTTTGAAAATGGAATTAATGGCAATTATATATTCAGTATTTATTGATGAAAATATTGTTCATTGTTCAATTGTTAAGTTGTTTCTGACTCTTTGCGACCCCATGGAATGCAGCACAACAGGCTTCTCTGTTCTTCACTATCTCCCAGAGTTTGCTCAAACCCATGGCCATTGAGTTGGTGATGCCATCCAACCATCTCATTCTCTGTCACACCCTTTGACTTTTTGCCTTCAATCTTTCCCAGCATCAGAGTCTTTTCCAGTGAATCAGCTCTGTGCATCAGGTGGCCAAAGTATTGGAGTTTCAGCTTCAGCATCATTCCTTCCAGTGAATATTCAGGGTTAATTTCCTTTAGGATTGAGAGGTTTGATCTCCTTGCAGTCCAAGGGACCCTCAAGAGTCTTCTCTAGCACCACAATTTGAAAGTATCAGTTCTTCTCCAAAATCAAAAGAAAATATGCATCTACCAAAAGTGATAATGACTTCAATATATGTTTCTACTTCCTCTGCATTTTATACAGCCAGTATTTTTGAAAACTAAAATTGTATCTGTATAGAGAACTGTGTCTGAGAGTGTTCTTGGACCACTTCTAATTACTTGGCAATGCCTCAGGCACTCATGGCCCAGTTATGTTAACAAACATGATAAAATGAGCCCTATTAAACTGAAAACTGTTGAAATGATGGGAGAATGTATAAATATAAGAGACTTGAAATAGTTGACAGTCACATTATTTTTTATCAATAGCACATTTTCTAATTTAATTTTGTGTATATTCCAGAGCTATGGGCCCCATATGAAAAATTGATTTATTTAGTTTTGTTGTTGATACATGGGAGCTATTTAAACTACTTGTGATTTATTAAAAAACTAATTTATTTATAAATAGCATATAAATCATCTCCTCCCTTATTGGCTCAAATTTAATTTTCTGAGTGCTGAATTCTTCTGTAGGATGTGAGGTATTCCTCAGGCGGTTGAGAAATATTTTTATTGATATATAACACATTTAAGATAAAAAAACTAGAAAGAATTTTTAAATAAACATTTCCATTATACTTTAGGAACCTGACAAATGACATCAGTTTTACACTCTGGCTTTATTTTTAGTTGTTTTTGTTTTTTTCAAAGTATCAGTTTACACTATGCATGTAAAGATAACAAATCTTTAAATTGAGAAGTTAACTAATTTTCACATTCAAGGTAAGTGTGAATTAACTATCAGGGTATGACTTTCCTGGTATCTACATTTATATCAGAAGTATTATTTTCCATCGCATCTTCTCTCTGACATGTACAATTATACCTGATTTAAATACATTTGACACTAAAGTAATCTGAAAATATTCACTGATTTGGAAAGGTTTTATGAATTTGCTCTTGTTTTGTTAACTGTTTTCATATACTCTCAGTCACTGTTTTCAGAGTTCTTTGGAATTCAAGGAGAACATTTTAGAGCATTCAATTCAAGTCAGCCTGTCCTTTCTTACATAAATGGCAATCCCCAAATACTTGCCAGATGAATAACAAATTGAAAGCATTCACAAAATCATAGACTCTTGGATTGCTTTCTATTCACTCTAAGAAACAGAACTTATAGAACCATTTCATATCAAAATAATACTTTAAATCATATGCAACATTTCTTCTGCAGCATATATAGTTAAATTTTAACATAGTTTTCTTCTCCTTCCAATGGTTTCATATTTTCTGTTTCTCTAATAAAATTATGAATTATTTTTTAATTTATGAATTTTAGATATATAAAAATGATTCAATATTCTTATAGATTATACTTCATTTAAAGTTATTACAAAATAAGGGCTGTCTTTCCTTGTGCTGTGCAACATATCCTTGTATCTTATTTATTTTATGCAAAATGGTTTGTATCTCTTAATTCCATACAAATATCTTGCGTCTTCTCCCTCCTTTCTCTCCACTGGTAACCACTAGTTCATTTTCTTTAACTGTGAGTCTGTTTCTGGTCTATTATACATATTTGGTTATCATTTAGATTCCACACTTAAGTGATAACATATAGTATTTGTCTTTCTCAATCTGACTTATTTTGCTGAGCTTAATAACCTCCAGGTCCATCTACACTCTTGATAATGGCAGAATTTCTTTTTATGGCTGAGTAATACTCCATCATGTTTATATATGTCTGTTTGTATGTATATCTTTTTATCCATTCATATGTTGATGGACACTTAGGATTGCTTCTGTATCTTGGCTATTGTCAATAACATTGGTGTGAACATTGGGATGCATATATCTTTTCAAATTTGTGGGTGTCTTACATATATATATATATATATATATATACACATACATACTCAGGAGTGGAATTGCTAGATCATTTAGTAGTTCTAGTTTTTTCAAGAATCTCCATATTTTTTTCCATTGTGACAGCAACTATTTACATTCCCACCAACTGTGTGGAGGGTTGCCTTTTTCCACATTCTCACCAATGTTTGCTATTTGTAATCTTTTTGATTATAGCCATTCTGACAGGTATAAAGTGATACTTCATTATGATGTTGATCTGCATTTCTGTGATCATTAGTGATATTGAGTTTTCTTCATGTGACTGTTGGCCGTCTGTAATGTTGTTTGGAAAAATGTCTATTAGATCTTTAAAACTTTTTTGTTGTTGTTTTTAGATATTGAGTTATATGAGTTGTTTATTATTTTGAATATCAGTCCATTATTAGTCACATCATTATATAAATATTTTCTCTTGTTCAGTAGATGATCTCTTCCTTTTATCAATTTGCTGTGCAAAATCTTTTACATTTAATTCTGTACCATTAAAAATTTTTGCTTTTATCTCCTTTGTTAGGAGAGAGATCAAAATAATATTGCTATAATTTATGTCAAAGAATGTTCTGTCTGTTCTCTAGGAATTTTATGATTTGGGGTCTTATATTTAGACCTATAATTCATTTTGAGTTTATTTTTCTATATTGATTGAGAAAATGTTCTAATCCTTTTCTATTACCCACATAGCTCTCCAGTTTTCCCAGCACCACCTATTGAAGAGTTGATCATTTCTCCATTGTGTATTCTATCCACTTTTGTCATAAATGAATTGATCTTAAGTGTGTGGGTTTATTTCTGGGCGCTCTTTCCAGTTACATTGATCTATGTGTCTATTTTTGTTCCAGTATCATGCTATTTTGATTACTGTAGCTTCATAATATAAAGTGAAGTCTAGAGGAATATACATCAGATTTTTTTGTTTTACCCTTGAGTGCTTTGGCCTCTCAGAATATTTTGCAGGTCCAACCCTTATCGAAGTGAGTCTCTTGTTGAAGTGAACTCATGATTTTTAATTCTTCACCCACTCTCTATCTTTTGATTGGATCAAGGTCTTTTTTAATATAAATTTATTTGGCTCAGAGGTAAAAGCGTCTGCCTGCATTTCAGGAGACCTGGGTTCCGATCCCTGGGTCGGGAAGATCTCCTGGAGAAGGAAATGGCAACCCACTCCAGTATTCTTGCCTGGAGAATCCCATGGATGGAGGAGCCTGGTGGGCTACAGTCCATGGGGTCGCAAAAGTTGGACACGACAGAGCAACGTCACTTTCACTTTATTTTAATTGGAGGTTAATTACTTTACAATATTGTATTGATTTTGTCATACATCAACATGGTCATGGTCTTTTTAACCAACTTCTGGTTTCTGTTCCAGAAGTTTCCTCAGGTATAGAGTCCAATTTCATCTTTTCTGAATTGAAATTTTTATACATGATATGTATACATACATAAGTAAACTTAGAACTAGATAAAACATTTTAGTGAGATTGGTAATTATATTTTAATGAATACATTTTACTCAATGAATATATTACTGTTAAATAATTGTGATAATTTTTTTCATTCCTTTCCTAGTATATTTTATATCTTTATTCTTACCAATCTCTTGGAGGGAATATGTATTAAAATATAACTAAATTAAAAATCTATTTTGAATATTACTATTGTAAAGTAATTAGAATTAATTATAGAAAAATATCAACGGGGCTACTGAAGTACATTTCCAAGGTGTTGATTTATTTAGTATAAGTTTGTGATGTTCACATCAATTTTCAATGATATTTACATTCATTTGCTTCTGATGATTTGCTTGATAGTTGTATTTTACCTGTTTTTCAGCAGATATGTCATCAACTTTGGGTAGTGACTAATATAAACATAAAAATTTTTTATTAAAAGAAAACAGAAAGGGGGACAAATTATCTATCATACAAAATTAAGAAGACTAAAGTTTTTATAGTTTCAACATTAGCAGTAGGCACCTTTACCATGACTTCAGTTGGTCTTGCTAATTTGGGCACTGAATAGTCAAAATGTTAATCATTCTTAAAACATTGTCAGTAAACTTTATAATCCTAATCATTTTTAATGTGTAATGTATTTTTGGATGAAAATTATAGAAATATTTTCATCTGCTGTGTAGAGGAGTAATTAATGTGTACGTTGATTCAGTGATCTTCAATAAAAGATAAGTATTTGCTTTCAAAAGAGCATGGTGTTTTGTATAGTACTATTTTCAGTCTAATATTTGAGTGATGTAATAACCAAAATTATTACTGATTTTAAGAAACAACAAAATGCATTACTCTTCAAATTAGAAGCAAGAAAACTGTCCATCTTCATTAATAAGACTAACATTTTTATTGTGAAATGTTAACTCACTCTACTGTAATTACCTATAATTTTCCAAAGATATTTTAAAACTTTTTTCAAAAAATATGTACAGAGAAGAAAAAGAAATAAAAGGAATCCAGATTGAAAAAGAAGAAGTAAAACTCTCACTGTTTGTAGATGGCATGATCCTCTACATAGAAAACCCTAAGGACACCACCAGAAAACTATTAGAGCTAATCAATGAATATAGTAAAGTTGCAGTATATAAAACTAACACAGAGAAATCCATTACATTCCTATACATTAAAAATGAGAAAATAGAAAGAGAAATTAAGGAAACAATCTCATTCACCATTGCAACAAAAGAATAAAATACTTAGGAATAAATCTACATAAAGAAACAAAAGACCTATGTATAGCAAACTATAAAACACTGGTGAAGAAATCTAAGAGGCACAAATAGATGGAGAAATAGGCCATGTTCATGGATCAGAAGAATCAACGTAGTGAAAATGAGTATACTACCCAAAACAATCTACAGATTCAATGCAATCCCTATCAAGCTACCAATGGTACTTTTCAAAGAACTAGAACAAATAATTTTACAATCTGTATGGAAATACAAAAAAACAAAACAAAACAAAACAAAAAAAAAACCTGAAATAGGCAAAGCAATCTTGAGAAAGAAGAATGGAACCAGACGAATCAACCTACCTGACTTCAGACTATACTACAAAGCTACAGTCATCAAGACAGTATGGTACTGGCACAAAGATAGAAATATAAATCAATGGAACAAAATAGAAAACCCAGAGATAAATCCATGCACCTATGGACACGTTATCTTTGACAAAGAAGTCAAGAATATAAAATGGAGAAAGGACAATCTCTTTAACAAATAGTGTTGGAAAAGCTGGTCAACTACTTGGAAAAGAATGAAACTAGAACATTTTCTCAGAGAAGGTCATGGCACCCCACTCCAGTACTCTTGCCTGGAAAATTCCATGGATGGAGGAGCCTGGTAGGGGGCAGTCTATGGGGTCACGAAGAGTCGGACACAACTGAGTGACTTCACTTTCACTTTTCACTTTCATGCATTGAAGAAGGAAATGGCAACCCACTCCAGTGTTCTCGTCTGGAGAAAACCAGGGACAGGGGAGCCTGGGAGGCTGCCATCTATGGGGTCGCACAAAGTTGGACACGACTGAAGCAACTTAGCAGCAGAATACTTTCTAACATCATACACAAGAATAAACTCCAAATGGATTAAAAATCTAAATATAAGACCAGAAACTATAAAACTCCTACAGGAAAACAGAGGCAAAACACTCTCTGACATAAATCACACCAGGATCCTCTATGACCCACCTCCCAGAGTAATGGAAATAAAAGCAAAAATAAACAAATGGGACCTAATTAAACTTAAAAACTTTTGCACAATGAAGGAAGCTTTAAGAAAGGTGAAAAAACAGCCTTCAGATGGGAGAAAATAATAGCAACTAACAAAGAACCTCAAAATATACAAGCAGCTCCATGGAGCTCAATTCCAGACAAATAAATGACCCAGACAAAAATAGGCCAAAGAATTAAACAGACATTTCTCCAAAGAAGACATACAGATGGCTAACAAACATATGAAAAGATGCTTAACATCACTCACTGTCAGAGAAATGCAAATCAAAACCACAATGACGTCCATCTCATGCTGATAGAATGGCTGCTATCAAAAGTCTACAAACAATAAATGCTGGAGAGGGTATGGAGAAAAGGCAACCCTCTTACACTGTTGGTCGGAATGCAAACTAGTACAGCCACACAGAGAACAGTGTGGAGATTCCTTAAAAATTGGAAATAGAACTGCCATATGACCCAGCAATCCCTTCTGGTAGATAAACAGCTAGGAAACCAGAACTGAAAGAGATACTTGTACCCAGTGTTTATCACAACAGTGTTTATAATAGCTAGGACCTGGAGGCAACCCAGATGGCCATCAGCAGACAAATGGATAAGAAAGCTGTGGTACATAGATGCAATGGAATATTCAGTTCAGTTCAATTCAGTCACTGAGTCATATCTGACTCTGCGACCCCATGAATAGCAGCACACCATGCTTCCCTGTCGATCACCAACTCCTGGCATTTACCCAAACCCATGTCCATTGAATTGGTGATGCCATCCAGCCATCTCATCCTCTGTTGTCCCCTTCCCCTCATGCCCTCAATCTTTTCCAACCTCAGGGTCTTTTCAAATGAGTCAGCTGTTTGCATCAGGTGGCCAAAGTATTGGAGTTTCCGCTTCAACATCGGTCCTTCCAATGAACACCCAGGACTGATCTTCTTTAGGATTGAATAGTTGGATCTCCTTGCAGTCCAAGGGACTCTCAAGAGTCTTCTCCAACACCATAGTTTAAAACCATCAATTCTATGGCACTCAGCTTTCTTTATAGTCCAATTCTCCCATCCATACATGACTACTGGAAAAACCATGGCATTGACTAGATGGACCTTTGTTTGCAAAGTAATGTCTCTGCTTTTTAATATGCTATCTAGGTTGATCATAGCTTTCCTCCCAAGGAGTAAATGTCTTTTAATTTCATGGCTGCAATCACCATCTGCAGTGATTTTGGAGCCCCCAAAATAAAGTCTGCCAGTGTTTCCATTGTTTCTCCATCTATTTGCCATGAAGTGATGGGACCAGATGCCATGATCTTAGTTTTCTGAATGTTGATCTTTAAATCAACTTTTTCACTCTCCCCTTTCACATTCATCAAGAGGCTCTTTAGTTCTTCACTTTCTGTCATAAAGGTGGTGTCATCTGAATATCTGAGATTATTGATATTTCTCCCAGAAATCTTGATTCCAGCTTGTATGTCCTCCAGCCCAGCATTTCTCACAATGTACTCTGCGTATAAGTTAAATAAGCAGGGTGACACTATGCAGTCTTGACATACTCCTTTTACTATTTGGAACCAGTCTGTTGTTCCGTGTCCAGTTCTAACTGTTGCTTCCTGACCTGCATACAGGTTTCTCAAGTGCCAGGTAAGGTGGTCTGGTATTCCCATCTCTTGAAGAATTTTCCACAGTTTATTTTGATACACATAGTCAAAGGCTTTGCCATAGTCAATAAAGCAGAAATAGAGGTTTTTTCCTTGAACTCTCTTGTTTTTTGATGATCCACTGAACGTTGGCAATTTGATCTCTGGCTCATCTGCCTTTTGTAAAACCACCTTGAACATTACTCAGCTATTAAAAAGAACACATTTGAATCAGTTCTAATGATGTGGATTAAACTGGAACCTATTACACAGAGTGAAGTAAGTCAGAAAGAAATACATCAATATAGTATATTAACGTATACATATGCAATTTAGAGACATGGTAATGATGACCCTATATGCGAGACAGCAAAAGAGACACAGATGTAAAGAACTGACTTTTGGACTCCATGGGGGAAGCTGAGAATTGCATGATTTGAGAGAACAGCATTGAAATATGTATACCACCATATATGAATTAGATTGCCAATCCAGGTCTGATGCATGAGACAAGGTGCTCCAGGCCTGGTGCACTGGGATGACCTGAGAGATGGAATGGGGAAGGAGTTGGGAGGGGGGTTCAGGATGGGGAACACATATACACCCATGGCTGATTCATGTCAGTGTATGCAAAAACCAGTACAATATTATAAAGTAATTAACCTCTACATAAAATAAATAAAATAAATTTTTAATATATGCAATAAATTAAAGTTGCTTTCCCTAGATGGCATATGAAAAACTATACACAATACTCTTTATCTTTTCTTAATAATACACATAAATAAGTAAAAATAGATACTTGCCATACTTCATTTTCATTCTAGTATGAAGCATAATTTGATTGTCTCTTTGAATAGCTTCTTTCTTTGGAGACTGTTCATTAGAGAAGATGAAAATTTTTATTTTATATTGGAATATAATTGATTTAAAATGTATATTTTAATCAGTTGTACTTCAAAGTGATTTAGTTATACAGAAACATACTTTTTCAGATTTTTTTTTCCCATATGGGCTATTATGAAGTACTGAGTAGAGCTCTCTGTGCTATACATTAGGTCCTTGGTGATAATTTTATATATAGTAGTGTATATGTGTTAATTCCAAACTCTTAATTTATCCCTGTATTGCTTGGCAAGCATCACTTATTTTTCTGTGTCTCCAAGTCTGTTTTATAAATAAGTTCATTTGTATGATTTTTCTAAGGTATCACATATAAGTGATATATGACATTTGTCTTCGTCCAAATCACCTCACTAGTATGATAATCTGTAAGTCCATCCATATTGCCTCAAATGGCATTATTTCATAATTTGTTATGGCTGAATAATGTTCCATTGTATATATGTACCACATCTTATTTATCCATTAATCTGTTGAACATTTAGGTTGTCTCCACGTCCTGGCTATTGTAAGTAGTGCTGCAGTGAACACTGGGGTGTAACTATCTTTTCAAATTATAGTTTTGTCCAGATATATGCCCAGGAGTAAAATTGCTGGATCATACAGTAGCTATTTTTAGTTTTCTAAGAAATATTTATACTGTTCACCTTGATGGCTGTACCAATTTACATTCCCACTGAAAATGTATGACCATTCCCTTTTCTCCACACCCTATCTAGCATTTATTATTTGTGGCCATTTTTTATGATAGCCATTTCAAGTTGATACCATTGTGAGCTGATACTTCTTTATAGTTTTTATTTGCATTTCTCTGATAATTAGTAATAATTTTTCAGTGCTTTGTAACCATCTGTATGTCCTCGTTGGAGAAATTTTTCTTTAGATTTTCTGCCCATTTTTTCTTTTAAGCTGCAGGTACCGTTTCTATATTTTGGTAATTAAGTCCTTGTCACTCACATTGTTTGCCAATATTTTATCCCATTCTGTGAGTTTTCTTTTGGTTTTATTTATGGTTTCCTTTGCTGTAGAAAAACCTTTACAACTTAATTAGATCACATTTGTTTATTTTTATTACTCTAGGAGGTGAATCCAAAAGCTATTGCTGTGATTTATGTCAGAGAATGTTCTTCCTATGTTTTCCTCCAGGAATTTCATAGTATCTGGTCTTACATCTCAGTTCAGTTCAGTCGCTCAGTTGTATCCGACTCTTTGCGACCCCATGAATCGCATCACGCCAGGCCTCCCTGTCCATCACCAACTCAGGGAGTTCACTCAGATTCATGTCCATCAAATCAGTGATGCCATCCAACCATCTCATCCTCGGTCGTCCCCTTCTCCTCCTGCCCTCAATCCCTCCCAGCATCAGAGTCTTTTCCAATGAGTCAACTCTTTGCATGAGGTGCCCAAAGTACTGGAGTTTCAGCTTTAGCCTCATTCCTTCCAAAGAAACCCAAGGTTTGATCTCCTTCAGAATGGACTGGTTAGATCTCCTTGAAGTTCAAGGGACTTTCAAGAGTCTTCTCCAACACCACCATTCTTCACAGTCCAACTCTCACATCCATACATGACCACAGGAAAAACCATAGCCTTGACTAGACGGACTTTAGTCGGCAAAGTAATGTCTCTGCTTTTGAATATGCTATCTAGGTTGGTCATAACTTTTCCTCCAAGGAAGAAATACAATGAAGAAAGGAGTCACTTCAATAAGTGGTGCTGGGAAAACTGAGCAGCCACATGTAAAAGAATGAAATTGGAATATTCTCTAACACCATTAGAAAAGAAATAAAAAACCTCAAAATTATTTAAGACCTAGATGTAAGACCTGGACATGGAACAACAGACTTGTTCCAATTAGACATCTTCTAATTTCATGGCTGCAGTTACCATCTGCAGTGATTTTGGAGCCCAAAAAAATAAAGTCTGGCACTGTTTCCACTGTTTCCCCATCTATTTCCCATGAAGTGATGGGACCAGATGCCATGATCTTCGTTTTCTGAATGTTGAGCTTTAAGCCAACTTTTCACTGTCCTCTTTCACTTTCATCAAGAGGCTTTTTAGCTCCTCTTCACTTTCTGCCATAAGGGTGGTGTCATCTGCATATCTGAGGTGATTGATATTTCTCCCAGCAATCTTAATTCCAGCGTGTGTTTCTTCCAGTGCAGCGTTTCTCATGATGTAGTCTGCATATAAGTTAAATAAGCAGGGTGACAATATACAGCCTTGACGTACACCTTTTCCTATTTGGAATCAGTCTGTTGTTCCATGTCCAGGTCTTACATCTAGGTCTTAAACAATTTTGAAATTTTTTATTTGTTTTTTAATGGTGTTAGAGAATATTCCAATTGCATTCTTTTATGTGTGGCTGCCCAGTTTTCCCAGCACCACTTATTGAAGTGACTCCCTTTTCTTCATTGTATTTTCTTGTCTGCTCTGTCATAGATTAAGTGACAATAGAAATGTGAGTTTATTTCTGGGCTTTCTATTCTGTTCCATTGATCTATAAGTCTTTCTTTTTGCCAGCACTGTATTGTTTTGATTACTGTAGCTTTATAGCATAGTGCAAAGTTAGGGAATCTGCTTTCTCTAGCTCTGTTTTCCTTTCTCAAGGTTGTTTTGGCTATTTGGGTCTTTCTTTGTTTCCATACAAATTTTAAGGTTTTCTTTTTAGATTTAAGTCTTAGCTCAGTTGATAAAGAATCTGCATGTAATGCAGGAGACCCTAGTTTGATTCCTGGCTTGGGCAAATCCACTGGAGAAGGTATAGTCTACCCACACCAGTATTCTTGTTCTTCCCTTGTGGCTCAGCTGATAAAGAATCCGCCTGCAATGAGGGAGACCTGGGTTTGATCCCTGGATTAGAAAGATCCCCTGGAGAAGTGAAAGGCTACCAACTCCAGTATTCTGGCCTAGAGAATTCCATGGAATGTATACTTCACAGGGTCACAAAGAGTCGGATATGACTGAGCAACTTTCACTTTCACATTTCACTTTTAAAAAATGCCATTGGTAATTTGATAGGGGTTGCACTGAATCTTTAGATTACCCTGGTTAATATAGTCATTTTGACAATGTTGATTCATTCAGTCTAAGAACATGGTATATCTTTTGATCTGTGTCATCTTTGAATTCTTTCATCAACTTCTTATAGTTTTTGGAGTACAGGTCTTTTGCCCCTTCAGGTAGGTTTATTCCTTGGTATTCTTTTCTTTTTGTTGTGATGGTAAATGAAATTGTTTCCTTAATTTCTCTTTCTAATTTTTCATTGTTAGTGTATAGAACTGTGACACATTTTGGTGTTAATTTTTTATGCTTCAACTTTACCAGATTCATTGATGAGCTCTAGTAGCATCTTTCCAGTGTTCTTACCTGGATAATCCCATGGACTGAGGAGGCTGGTGGGCTGTAATCCATGAGATCGCAAGGAGTTGGACACAACTGAGTGACTAGGCAGGCAGGCAGTAGCATCTTTAGAATTTTTTGCATATTTCAATAATATCATCTCATCTGCCAACAGTGATAATTTTACTTCTTTTCCAATTTGGGTTCCTTTTACTTCTTTTTTCTCCTCTGATTGTCATGGCTAAGAGTTTCAAAACTATGTTAAATAAAGGTGGTAAAGTGAATGCCCATGACTTATTCCTGATTATAGAAGGAACACTGAATTTTCACCATTATGAAATTAGTTGTGTGTCTGTCATAAGTAGCCTTATTATATTGAGGTATGTTACTTTTCTGTCCCATTTTAAGAGTGTTTTTATGATAAATCAGTGTTTAGTCTTGTCAGAAACCTTTTCTGTAGCAATCATATGCTTTTTATTCTTCAATTTGTTTTTGTGGTATATCACACTAATTTGTGAATATTGAAATATTCTCATTCCCTGGGATAAATCCCACTTGATAATAAGGAATGGTTCTTTTAATGTATTGTTGGATATTGTTTGCTAATATTTTGCTGAGAATTTTTACACTTATGTTCATCAGTGATATTGGTCTGTAATGTTCTTCTTTTGTCTACGGCTGGTAAAGGCAAATATATACTAAAGGTAAGAAATCATCCACACACAAATATGACTATGTAATCAACATTTCTGAGAAGAAGAGAGTGTAAATGCAGGCTATTTGAAATGAATTTGAAATTAAGAGACCAGCAGCTTAGAACACACACACACACACACACACACACACACCCCAAGGAATCCAAACACAACATAAGTATAGTGGTAAAATGACAAGAAAAGAGAATGAAAGAGGAATTAAAAAAAATATTAAAAACAAATCCAAAACAATTAATAAATGCAATAAGAATAGACATGTTCATAAGTACTTTGCATGTAAATGGATTAAATGCATTAACTGAAAAATACCCAAAGACAAATGAAAATGTAAACGTCATGCTCCAAAACCTATGGTACACAGCAAAAGCAGTTCTAAGAAGGATTATTATAGCAATAAAATCTTACCTCAGAAGACAAGAAAGTCACAAATAAATCAACTAAGTTTATATACAAAGAAACTAGTGAAAGTAAAACAAACAAAACCCAAAGTTACCAGAAGGAAAGAAATCATAAAAATGAGAACAGATATATTAGATAGATAGAAACAAAGAAAACAACAGAAAATATCAATGAAACTAAAAGCTGGTTCTTTGTAAAGATAAACAAAATTGACAAATCTTTCCAGACTCATCAAGAAAAAAAGGGAGAGGCCTCAAATGTATAACATCAGCAGATGAATATATAAGAAAGTTGTGGTACATATACACAATGAAATATTACTCAACTATAAAAAAGAATGCATTTGAGTCAGTTCTAGTGAGGTGGATGAATCTGGAGCCTATTGTAAAGATTAAAACATCAGAGAGACAAACACTATATAGACTTAAACTGAAGAAAGTAGAGGAAAACCACTAGACCATTCAGGTATGACCAAAATCAAATCCCCTATGACTACACAGTGGAAGTGAGAAATAGATTTAAGGGACTAGATCTGATAGATATAATACCTGATTAACTATGAATGGAGGTTCATGACACTGTAGAGGAGACAGGGATCAAGACCATCCCCATGGAAAAGAAATGCAAAAAAGCAAAATGGCTGTCTGGGGAGGCTTTACAAATACCTGTGAAAAGAAGAGGAGTGAAAAGCAAAGTAGAAAAGGAAAGATATAAGTATCTGAATGCACAGTTCCAAAGAATAGCAAGTAGAGATAAGAAAGCCTTCCTCAGTGATCAATGCAAAAAAATAAGGAAAAGAACAGAATGGGAAAGACTAGAGATCTCTTCAAGAAAATTAGAGATACCAAGAGAACATTTCATGCAAAGATGGGCTTGATAAAAGACAGAAATGGTATGGATGTAACAGAAGCAGAAAATATTAAGAGGTGGCAAGAATACACAGAAGAACTGAACAAAACTGATCACGACCAAGATAATCACAATGGTTTGATCACTCACCTAGAGCCAGACATCCTGGAATGTGAAGTCAAGTGGGCCTTAGGAAGCATCACTATGGACAAAGCTAGTGGAGGTGATGGAATTCCAGTTGAGCTATTTCAAATCCTGAAAGATGATGCTGTGAAAGTGCTGCACTCAACATAACAGCAAATTTGGAAAACTCAGCAGTGGCCACAGGACTGGAAAATGTCAGCTTTCATTCCAATCCCAAAGAAAGACAATGCCAAAGAATGTACAAACTACTGCACATTTGCACTCATCTCACATGCTAGTAAAGTAATGCTCAAAATTCTTCAAGCCAGGCTTCAGCAATATGTGAACCATGAATTTCCAGATGTTCAAGCTGGTTTTAGAAAAGACAGAGGAACCAGAGATCAAATTGCCAACATCAAAGATCCAACTTCCGTTGGATCATGGTAAAAGCAAGAGAGTTCTAGAAGAACATCTATTTCTGCTTTATTGACTATGCCAAAGCCTTTGACCGTGTGGATCACAGTAAACTGTGGAAAACTCTGAAAGAGATGGGAATACCACACCACCTGCCTGCCTCTTGAGAAACCTATATTCAGGTCAGGAAGCAACAGTTAGAAATGGACATGGAACAACAGACTAGTTTCAAATAGGAAAAGGAGTACGTCAAGGCTGTATATTGTCACCCTTCTTATTTAACTTATATGCAGACTACATCATGAGAAATGCTGCCTGGAAGAAGCATATGCTGGAAGCAAGATTGCGGGGAGAAATATCAGTAACCTCAGATATGCAGATGACACCACCCTTATGACAGAAAGTGAAGAGGAACTAAAAAGCCTCTTGATGATAGTGATAGAGGAGAGTCAAAAAGTTGGCTTAAAGCTCAACATTCAGAAAATGAAGATCATAGCATCTGGTCCCATCACTTCATGGGAAGTAGATGGGGAAACAGTGGAAATAGTGTCAAACTTTATTTTTGGGAGCTTGAAAATCACTGCAGATGGTGATTGCATCCATGAAATTAAAAGACACTTACTCCTTGGAAGGAAAGTTATGACCAAACTAGATAGCATATTCAAAAGCAGAGCCATTACAATGCCAACAAAGGTCCATGTAATCAAGGCTATGGTTTTTCCTGTAGTCATGTATAGATGTGAGTGTTGGACTGTGAAGAAGGCTGAGTACTGAAGAATTGATGCTTTTGAACTGTGGTGTTGGAGAAGACTCTTGAGTGTCCCTTGGACTGCAAGGAGATCCAACCAGGCCATTCTAAAGGAGATTAGTCCTGGGTGTTCATTGGAAGGAATGATGCTGAAGCTGAAAGTCCAGTACTTTGGCCACCTCATGCGAAGAGTTGACTCATTGGAAAATACTCTGATGCTGGGAGGAATTTGGGGCAGGAGGCAAAGGGGGCAACAGAGGGTGAGATGGCTGGATGGCATCACTGACTCGATGGAAATGAGTTCTGAGTGAACTCTGGGAGTTGGTGATGGACAGGGAGGCCTGGCGTGCTTTGATTCATGGGGTTGCAAAGAGTCAGACACGACTTAGCAACTGAACTGAACTGAATTGAATGCATATACATGTTATTTATAAAGACAGTACTGATGATCCTACATGCCAGGCAGCAAAGGAGACAGATGTAAAGAACATACCTTTGGACTCACTGGAAGAAGCTGAGAGTGGGATGATTTGAGAGAAATGTGCTGAAACAAGTCTTAATTGCCCTGCTGCTACTGCTATGTTGCTTCAGTCGTGTCTGACTCTGTGCGACCCTATAGACAGCAGCCCACCAGGCTCTGCCATCCCTGGGATTCTCCAGGCAAGAACACTGGAGTGGGTTGCCATTTCCTTCTCCAATGCATGAAAGTGAAAGTGAAGTCATTCAGTCGTGTCCAACTCCTAGCGACCACATCGACTTCAGCCCTCCAGACTCCTCAGTCCATGGGATTTGCCAGGCAAGAGTACTGGGGTGGGTTGCCATTGACTTCTCCAATTAATTGCTCAATCATGTCCAACTCTTTGCAACTCCATGGACTGTAGCCCATGAGGCTCCTCTGCCCCTGGAATTCTCCAGGCAAGAATTCTAGAGCAGGCTGTCATTCCCTTTTCCAGGGGATCTTCCTGATCCAGAAACTGAACCCAGGTCTCCCCTATTGCAGGCAGATTCTTTACAGTCTGTGCCCCCAGGGAAGCCCTGAAACCTATATTACCATATGGAAAGTAGATGGCCAGTGCAGTTAGATGCACAGAGGGCACCCAAAGCAGTTCTCTGGGGCTACCCAGAGGGATAGGGTGGAAAGGGAGGCCAGAGCCTGGTTCAGGATGCCGCGGACACATATATACCTGTGGTCAGTCATGCCGATGTATGGCAAAAACCATCACAATACTGTAATTATCCTTAAAATTAATTAATTAATTAATTAAGAATTGAAAAAGGAGAAGTTACAACTGACCCCATAGAAATACAAAGGCTCATAAGAGACTACTACAAACAATTATGTGCTAATAAAATGGTCAATCTTTAATAAATGAAAAAAATCTTAGAAGGCTGCAATCTCCCAAGATTGAACCAGAAAGAAATAGAAAATATGAACAGACAGTCACAAATGCTGAGATTGAAACAATCATTAAAAATCTTTCAGCAAACAAAAGTCCACAACCAGATGGCTTCATAGACAAATTCTCTCAAACATTAACAGAAGAGTTAACAACTATTCTTCTGAAACTATTTAATAATTGTATAAAAGTGAACATTCCCAAACTTATTCTATGAGGACTCTATCACTAATACCAAAACCAAAGATTAAATATTTAGTATGTGGGCTTTTAAATGTCTACTATTGATATTATTATGGTTTTGCTTATCAAAACTTTCATATACTTATAATTTAAAAAAATTCATAATCTATTCTCTTAGGAATTTAGATTGTGAGTATTATAGCATGTTAATGAATTATGTCTTTATTATGATTGTAAATCTGTAACTACAATTGTTACTTGGGTTCAACCCAGTGTTAATAGTGAGATAATAAGTCACATTTCATTGTTTAATTTTTTCATTATGACTGAGTGTCAAGGTTTTTTGTCAAAAGTAATATAGAGTTGCTCTTACATTTTATGATACTTAGAAGAAATAGAGAAGGTTAAAAATCTCTCATGAACTAGGCAGATATCTGTTCCATCATTTCTAAACTCATCTTAAATTCATCTAAATCTGAAATCCTTTTTTCTACTATCCATATTTTTATGCTATTCTCTATATATAGTTTTCTTATAAGACTTATTATCTTACATTCTACATAAAATAGTTACTTATTTTGTTTACTATTTATTGATTATTTCTCTATAATGTAAGCTTCTTAGAGAAAGGGGCTTTTCTTAACTTGTTAATGATCCTGGAACAATTTGACATCTATGCAAAAAGAAAGGAATTATGTCCCATCCCTTGAATCATATAGAAAAATTATGGATTATACCCCTAAGTGAAAACCTAAAACTATAAAACTTCCAGAAGAAAAAAAGACAGACAGAGAGAGAGAGAGAGAGAGTCTCTGGGACCTCCAGGTGGGCAAAATTTCTTATACTTTATAGAAAAGTATTATCTATAAAAGAAAAAAGTGATAGGTAAAAGTTGATTGCAGCTTTTTCACAAAGTATATAGCTGATAACGAATTTCTAACAAGAATATAAAAATTATAAACCTCAGTTTTAGTAAAATCACACTAAAATAAGGCATAAGGTTTTTGAGAAATCATCAGAGAAGCACACGAAAGGTATTCACCATTACTGGTAACCAGGGAAACAAATAAAAGCAACAGTAAGATGCCATTACACAACATCACAATGGGATGTAAAGAAAATGACATACATCAAAGCCTGGTGAGGCTGCAGACAGCAGGAACCCATTGCTGGTGTAGGTTTAAAATGGAACAGTCATTTGAGCAAAGAATTTGCAGTCTCCTAAAAGGAAGCACACTCAGAGATGTGCAGTTGAAGGCAGAAGGAGATACCAGGACACAAGGAGCAAAATGAAAATGAAAACATCAATTTAGTTTGACTTGAAGCAACTGAAACTCAAATATTCCTGGTGGGGGAAACATAAGAGTAAAACCACTTTGAGAAGTTCCTGGCAGTATCTTCTCTCCAGAGAACATATATAGATCCTAGAGCCCAGAAACTTCACTCCCCAGCTTGTAACCAGTGGAAGAGTGAGACACTCATACAAGTGCAAAAGAACATTCAGAAAATCTCTGTGTGTTATAGCTCCAAAGTATAAACTACCCAGATGTCCATCACACAGTGGTATCATAGCTCTTTCATAAAATTTGAATTTTTTTTCACAATTCATTGTCCATGATAAGTTCTCTTTACTGTATGTGCATTAAAACTCATTTAAAAACTAAAACAAAACAAAACAAAAAGTTCATGTTATATATGATCAGGCTTCCCTGATGGCTCTCTGGATAAAGAATCCACCTGGGATGCAGGAGACACAGAAGATACAGGTTCAGTCCCTGGATCAGGAAGATTCCCTGGAGAAGGAAAAGGCAACCCACTCCAAGAATTTGCCTGGGAAGTCTGATGGACAGGGTTGCCTGGTAGGCAACAATCCATGGGTTCGCAAAGAGATGGACACAACTGAGCAACTAGGCACAGAAGAGCACAGCACAGAACTTTATACAGGGCACTAAAAGCCATAGGATCTTAAATATGGATAAACATAAACATTTGATCCAGAAATGTATGATCAGAGTGACCTGATGTATTGATTCCAATAAAATTTAAATTTATAGGCATAGAAATAGTTTTTGTCACCCCATTCCAGTACTCTTGCCTGGAAAATCCCATGGACGGAGGAGCCTGGTGGGCTGCAGTCCGCTAAGAGTTGGACACAACTGAGTGACTTCACTTTTACTTTTCACTTTCATGCACTGGAGAAGGAAATGGCAACCCACTCCAGTGTTCTTGCCTGGAGAATCCCAGGGACAGAGGAGCCTGGTAGGAGGCTGTCTATGGGGTCGCATAGAGTCGGACACAACTGAACCGACTTAGCAGCAGATCAATTTTATTCACATTCACACAAAACTGGAAAATTCCAAAGTCCTTAAATGGTCAGATGGATAAACTAAATTGTGTGTTATAGGATGGTCTGCTACTTCGCAACTCAAAAGAATAAAAAATGCTGCTACAGTTAATAACATAGAAAATCACAGAGTACTTTGTGCTACTTTAGTTGAACAAGACTCAGAAAGCAGTATAACAACTATTCCATTTAAAAGCCTTTGTTGTTGTTCAGTTACTAAGTCATGTCTGACTGTTTGCCACCCCGTGAATTGCAATATACCAGGCTTCCCCAATGTCCTCCACTATCTCCTGGAGTTTGCTCAAATTCATATCCATTGAGTCAGTGATGCTACAGCCTTTATGGGAAAGCAAAACTACAGGGGCAACAAACAAATAGCAGTTATCATAAGGCAGGCAGGTAATCACCTTTGAGCAGTAAATTACTATAATGGGTACCAACAGCTGAGAGAAGCATGAGCTATAAATATATATTTGCCATCATCATGGTTGTGTCTCACTGTGTTATGTGTAATGTTTTCATTTTACCAAGGAGCATGACATTCATCATTACAGCATATGTCACTGAAAACTAAAGACAACACTTTATTTCTTTAGGGACTTGAACATAATATTAGCTAACAATATCATATTTTTTAAAAAATGCACATTAGTGTGGGACTATTTATGGGCTTCCCAGATGGTTCAGTGGTAAAGAATCTGCCTGCCAATGCAGAATTCCTGGGTTCAATCCCTGGGTCAAGAAGATCCCCTGCAGAGAGAAATGGCTTACCACTCCAGGATTCTTGCCTGGGAAATCCCATGGACAGAGGAGCCTGGTGGGCTACAGTCCACGGGATGGGACTATTCTGTGATTTTTTTCTTTTTTTATAGAATGGCAAATCCTCACTCCTGGACAGCAATTTACATGCATCCAATTTTGAATAAAGTTACATTTCACTCTGTTCTTGAAAGGCTATCACATAGAGGCCCCTCTTTGACGAGGCTTCTGGTTTCTCTTAAGTCAGCACCAGAGAATGATTAGAGACAGAAGCAAAGGTCCATTTGTGGGTGTAGAGAATGAGCACTGTAGACCATTATAATATGAACTCAGTTACACACTGTTCAGCAGTGTTTTGGAACTATTTTTTTTTTTTTTTAGAATTATTAGGCAATAATAAAGTTTCAAAAAGTAACTTGGGAAAAGCAGAACTGGTTAAAATTTGCAGCACAGGTGTAAGGTGTTTTTTTTTTTTAATAAAAATCTGTAAATGATCTTTTCTGATGGTTGTAGCAAAAATTTAACTGACACTGTAAAGCTTGAGTATAAAAGATTGTGCTTGCCTAGGACTTTGGTTATCATAAATTTCATCATTAAACTTTACCCGTAGAAAAAGCTTCATATAAAACAGAATGCTAATATATCAGATTCAGGGGAAAGTACACTATTTGATTAGTTTTATTTGAACAGAAACTCCACAAGAACACAGATCCAACAAAGAACAGTTACCTGAAAATGGAAGATGTGAAGCAGTTATTTGATTTTTCTTTTAGTGGGCCTGTTTATAATACGTAGAAATTTGGCAGGATATCTGGCACACTAAGCATGGCTGAGAGGAGCTACCCCACGTCCGAGGTCAGGGGCAACTGCCTAAAGTGCCAGGCTGCAACGGCACAGGAATGGCCTGTGTCTGAGGTCAGGGTGGTGTCCGAGGTCAGTAGCAGCCAGGAGGAGGTACCCCACATCTGAGGCCAGTGGCAGCCGGGAGGGAGGCACCCCGCGTCCGAGGTCAGGGGCAGCCAGGAGTAGACACCCCATGTCCGAGGTCAAGGGAGGCAGCTGGGTGGAGCTACGCCACACCCGAGGCCAGTGGAGGCCGGGAGGGAGACACCCTGCATCAGAGGTCAGGGGCGGCTGGAGGAGACACCCTGCGTCCGAGGTCAGGGGTGGCCGGAAGAAGCCACCTTGCGCCTGAGGCCAGGAGCGGTGACCCTGAGGAGCCACCAGGAGCCTGAGGCCAGGGCCGGCTACGAGGAGGAAGAACCCGAGGAGCAGTGGCTGTGCAGGCTCAGGAGGGCCTACAGGACGTATCCCACATTGAAGATCAGGAACGGCAGTGGTAAGGAGATACCCCTCGTCCAAGGTAAGGAGCAGCAGCTGTGCTTTGCTGGAGCAGCCGTGAAGAGATAACCCTACGCCCAATGTAAGAGAAACCCAAGTAAGATGGTAGGTGTTGCAAGAGGATCTCAGAGGGCAGACACACTGAAACCATACTCACAGAAAACTAGTCAATCTAATCACACTAGGACCACAGCCTTGTCTAACTCAATGAAACCAAGCTATGCCTATGGGGCAACCCAAGACGGGCGGGTCATGGTGGAGAGGGCTGACAGAACGTGGTCCACTGGAGAAGGGAATGGCAAACCACTTCAGTATTCTTGCCTTGAGAACCACCTGAACAGTATGATAAGGCAAAATGATAAGATACCAAAAGAGGAAATACCCAGGTCATTAGATGTCCAATATGCTACTGGAGATCAGTGGAGAAACAACTCCAGAAAGAATGAAGGAATGGAGCCAAAGCAAAAACAATACCCAGTTGTGCATGTGACTGGTGATAGAAGCAAGACCCGATGCTATAAAGAGCAATAATGCATAAGAACCTGGAATGTCAGGTCCACGAATCAAGGCAAATTGGAAGTGGTCAAACAAGAGATGGCAAGAGTGAACGTCAACATTCTAGGAATCAGCAAACTAAAATGGACTGGAATGGGTGAATTTAACTCAGATGACCATTATATCTACTAAGTGGGCAGGAATCCCTCAGAAGAAATGGAGTAGCCATTATGGTCAACAAAAGAGTCCAAAATGCAATACTTGGATGCAATCTGAAAAATGACAGAATGATCTCTGTTCATCTCCAAGGCAAACCATTCAATATCACAGTTATCCAAGTCTATGCCCCAACCAGTAATGCTGAAGAAGCTGAAGTTGAATGGTTTTATGAAGACCTACAAGACCTTTTAGAACTAACACCCCAAAAGATGTCCTTTTCATTATAGGGGACTGGAATGCTAAAGTAGGAAGTCAAGAAACACCTGGTGTAAAAGCAAATTTGGCCTTGGAACATGGAATGAAGCATGGCAAAGACTAATAGAGTTTTGCCAAGAAAATGCTCTGGTCATAGCATGATGCTAAAGCTGAAACTCCAGTACTTTGACCACCTCATGCAAAGAGTTGACTCATTGGAAAAGACTGATGCTGGGAGGGATTAGGGGCAGTAGGAGAAGGGGACGACCGAGGATGAGATGGCTGGATGGCATCACGGACTCAATGGATGCGAGTCTGAGTGAACTCTGAGAGATGGTAATGAACAGGGAGGCCTGGTGTGCTGGGATTCATGGGGTCGCAAAGAGTTGAACATGACTGAGTGACTGAACTGAACTGAACTGAACTTTGATTTTAAAAAAAATTGTTAAATTTTAAAATATCAGTGGAAATATGAGGTTGCTATACTTTTTATAGTTCATTTATTTTTAATTGAAGGATAATCGCTTTACAATATTTAGTTTCTGCCATACATCAACATGAATCAGTGCAAGTATGCTTATGTCCCCTCCCCATGAAACTCCCTTCTACATCCTGTGCCATCCCACCCCTTTATGCTGCAAAAGAGCACCAGATATCAGCTCCTAAATCATACAGCAAATGCCCACGGGCTATCTATTTTACATATGGTAGTGTATATCGTTCCATAATCATAGCAAATAAGTTTGTAAGCATTTTACCAATGTCTGTTAGTATTCAAAGGGGTGATATGATGATAAGGAACTGGCTTTAGTAGTGGCCTAAATGGGAAGGAAATCCCTAAAAGAGAGAATAAATGTGTACACACAGCTGATCACTTTGCTGTACAGCAGAAACTAACACAATGCTGTAAAGCAAAGATTCGTCAATAAAACGTTTTTCTTAAAAACAAAAAGCTAATTGCACAAAGTTCTCTGATAGATGACATTTTGTATTTCTGTATTGTTGCTTCTCTAGGTATCCTGTAACTTGACTTTAAATAATAGGTATTCAGCTCAAACTTTTCACTCATTTTCACACTAATGTGACTTTGCTCTATTATAAAATGTCTGATTTGAGAAATTAAGCTGAATCTCATTAGTGAGAGAAAAGAAATTATAAACTAGCTAAAAAGCTCTCATTGACTATTGGTGGAAACACAAAATGATACAGGTACTGTGGAAGATAATATGGCAGTTTATACAAATCTAAACATAATCTTACTCTACAATTCAATAACTATGCCTCTTAGAGTTTACCTAACTGATCCAAGCTGTCTGAGGAAGCCTTACAAATAGCTGTGAAAAGAAGAGAAGTGAAAAGCAAAGGAAAAAAAGAAAGATATAAGCATCTGAATGCAGAGTTCCAAAGAATAGCAAGGAGAGATAAGAAAGCCTTCCTCAGCAATCAATGCAAAAAGATGGAGGAAAACAACAGAATGGGAAAGACTAGAGATCTCATCAAGAAATTTAGAGATACCAAGGGAACATTTCATGCAAAGATGGGCTCAATAAAGGAAAGAAATGGTATGGACCTAACAGAAGCAGAGGATATTAAGAAGAGGTGGCAAGAATACACAGAAGAACTGAACAAAAATGATTGTGACCAAGATAATCACGATGGTGTAATCACTCACCTAGAGTCAGACATCCTGGAATGTGAAATCAAGTGGGCCTTAGAAAGCATCACTATGAACAAAGCTAGTGGAGGTGATGGAACTCCAGTTGAGCTATTTCAAATCCTTGGAAGGAAAGTTATGACCAACCTAGATAACATATTCAAAAGCAGAGACATTACTTTGCCAACAAAAGTCCATCTAGTCAAGGCTATTTTTTTTTTCCAGTGGTCATTTGGACTGTGAAGAAATCTGAGGACTGAAGAATTGATGCTTTTGAACTGTGGTGCTGGAGAAGACTCTTGAGAGTCCCTTGGACTGCCGGAAGATCCAACCAGGCCATTCTAAAGATCAGTCCTGGATGTTCATTGGAAGGACCGATGTTGAAATTGAAACTCCAATACTTTGGCCACCTCTTGTGAAGAGTTGACTTATTGGAAAAGACCCTGATGCTGGGAGGGATTGGGGGCAGCAGGAAAAGAGATGACAGAGGATGAGATGGCTGGAGGGCATCACCGACCTGATGGACATAAGTTTGGGTGAACTCCGGGAGTTGGTGATGGACAGGGAGGCCTGGCGTGCTGCGATTCATGGGGTTGCAAAGAGTCAGACACAACTAATCGTGTGAACTGAACTGAACTGATCCAAAAGCTTACCCACACAAGAATGCAGGAGAATGTTTATAGCTGCTTTATTCATAATGGCCCCAAACCAGAAGCAACTCAGATGTCTTTAATAAGTGAAAGGATAGGCAAATTAGTTTACATCCATTCAATGGAGTATTATTTGTCCATAAAAAGAAACATACTATTAAGTCACCAAAGGACATGAATCAACTTTAAATATATATTTGAAGTAAAAGTAACCAGTCTGAAAATGATGTGTGTGTACTTATTCTCTCAATCGTGTCTGACTCTTTGCAACCCCATGGACTGTAGCCCTCTAGGCTCCTCTGTCCATGGGGATTCTCCAGGCAAGAATATTGGAGTGGCTTGTCATGCCCTCCTCTAGGAGATCTTCCTAACACAGGGATTAAACCCAAATCACCTGCATTGCACGCAGATTCTTTACCATTTAAGCCACAGGGAAGCCACTACACTGTATAATTCCAATTGCATGATATTCTGGAAAAGGTAAATCTGTTTTAAAAAATTAGCAACTGCCAAAATGTAACGAGAGGAGGGGTGGTGGTGGTGGTGGTTTAGTTGCAAGTCATATCTGATTCTTGCAACCCCATGGACTGTAGCCTGCCAGGCTCCTCTGTCCATGTGATTTTCCAGGCAAGAATACTGGAGTGGATTGCCGTTTCCTTCTTCAGGGGATCTTCCTGACTCAGGAATCGAACCTGGGTCTCCTGCATTACAGGCAGATTCTTTACCAACTCAGCTATGAGGGAAGCCCATGGAGAGGGGAATTCTGTTTTAATGGGTAAGGCACATGGATATTTTTGGGGAGGACTTGGAACTATTCTGTATGACACTATAATAGTAAATGCAGAACATGAATTTTTCGAACTAATAGAATTTTACAGCATAAAGTGAACCTTAATTGGTAGTGGTGTTTAATCACTCAGTCATGTCCAACTCTTTGTGTGCATGAACTTTAGCCCACCCAGGCTTCATCCATTGAATTCTGCAGGCAAGAATACTGGAGTAGGTTGCCATTTCCTTCTCCAGTTAACCATAATACATGCAATTAAAATTATTTAGGAAATCAAGGATGGCAGTTTGGAATGTGAAATGTGACAACACAATGTAACAACATAATCTGTGTTCAGTGGTTGGTCACAGCCAGGTTTCATGGTGTTGGAGCAGAGCTTATAGATAAGCAAAAGGAGGAGGTATGGCATTTCCCAGGTGGTAATGGTTTGGATTGGGCCATATCAGTGTGAATACATATGAACTTAGTATAGATATAGATGTTTTGCTGTTGTTATTCAGTCACTAAATCATGTCCAACTGTAACCCCATGGACTGCAGCTTGCCAGGCTCCCCATCCTTCACTGTCTCCTGGAGTTTGCTTAAATTCATGTCCCTTGAGTTATCCAAGGGATAACTATGAGCTGTCCAAACATCTCATCCTCTGCTGCCCGCTTCTCCTTTTGCCTTCAATCTTTCTCAGCATCAGGGTCTTTTCTAATGAGTTGGCTCTTCTCATCAGGTGGCCAAAGTATTGGAACTTCAGCTTCAGCATCAGTCTTTACAATGAATATTTAGGGTTGATTTCCTTTAGGACTGACTACTTTGCTCTCCCTGAAGTCCAAAGACCCAAAGAGTTTTCTCTAACATAACAATTCAGAAAGCATCAATTCTTCAACTCTCAACCTTCTTTATGGACCAACTCTCACATCCATTCATGACTACTGGAAAAATCATTGATTACACACACCTTTGTTGGCAAAGTAATGCCTTTGCTTTTTAATATGTTGTCTGGGTTTGTCTTAGCTTTCCTTCCAAGGAGCAAGCATCTTTTAAGTTCATGGCTGCAGTCACCATACCCAGTGATTTTGGATTCCAAGAAAATAAAATATGTCACTGTTTTCAGTTTTACCCCATCTATCTGCCATGAAGTGATGGGACTGGATGTCATGATCTTAGTTTTTGAATGATGAGTTTTAAGCCAGCTCTTTTTACTTTCCTCTTTCACCTTCATCAAAAGGCTCTTTAGTTCATTTTTGCTTTCTGCCATTAGGGTGAGTTATCTGCATATCTGAGGTGATTGTTATTTCTTCCAGTCATCTTGATTCCAGTTTGTGATTCATCCAGCATGGCATTTTGAATAATATACTTTGCATGTAAATTAAATAAGCAGCATGACAATACACAGCATTGTCATAATCCTTTCCCAATTTTGAATCAGTCCTGAATATTCATTGGAAAAATTGAAGCTGAAGCTGAAACTCCAATACTTTGGCCACCTGATGTGAAGAACTGACTCCTTAGAAAAGACCCTGATGCTAGGAAAGGTTGAAGGCAGGAGGAGAAGGGTATGACAGAGGATGAGATGGTTGGATGGCATCACAAACTCTATGGACGTGAGTTTGAGCAGGTTCCAGGAGTTGGTGATAGACAGGGAGGCCTGGCATGCTGCTGTCCACGGGGTCACAAAGAGTCAGGTATGACTGAGTGACTGAAATCAATTGAATCCATTTATTTTCAGTGAGTCCTTGAGTTGTACCCAGGCTTATTCTGCAGACATGTCTTTACACACCCTATCACTTCCTGAGCTATTACTGAGACCATTCTTCCAGAGGGACCTCCATCTATCAGTCAGCAAAAACTTTATTGCAAAGTTTTGCAGACTAGTTATCTCAGTTTCTTTTAACTACAGAGGTAGAAGTCAAGTAGGCAATGTATTTTGCCTTTGTTTTTAGGAGAATTTTTTTTTGGATATAGAATTCCATGCCTGGTCATATTGACATACTTACTAAAATTAAAAAAAAAAGTAAGTGTCTAATAGGAAACTATATTCTCAAATAAGCCAGCAATTACAACTAAGAAAAAATAGCTATTTCTGATATTTCAAGCTTTAGACTATGAAAGCTAGAATTTATTTTTCAGTCAAGACTTATGCAATCATATTGTTAAGATAAACGTCCTATAAAATCACTTTGAGCAAAACTTTATAAATTAATTTGATTATTGTGTTTGTGTCAAAAATTGAGTTATATTCAGTTATGTATGAATCTTGTTCTTTAATCATGCTTAGAGATATTTCAGTTATGGCTTATATGAAATAATTTAATGTTCCAGGGAACTAGAGACATGTGTATTTGCTTGATAATTTGCTTTTTCAGATCAAATTACTTGAACACTTTTTTTTGTTGTTGCTGTTTAAAGTTGAATTGAGAAGTACTAAAATTTCCATTTATTTTTTAAAAAGTTTTTTTATGCAAAATAGCTTTATTCATACAAAGTTCTATAAAAGTTTTCCTCAGATCAGAATTTAACTTTTCACATGAGTGCATTACATCCTACAGAGAGAACTGACCCAAAGTTATATGTTATGAATTTATAACATTATTTTCAATTGAAACTATTGTACCAAGAAAAAGGAATATAGTAGAACTTTGTGTTAGTCAGAACTCTTGGTTTCCCACACAAAAATCCAAATTGATCTTAACTTTACATTAAAAAAAAAAAAAAAGAAACCATTTGCTCACCTGAATATATTATGAGAAATCATGGAGGAATTTAACCTTAGGGATGGTTGAAACCCATGTGTTTAGACATTGTAAATATCCCTTCCTTTTTTTTTAATCTGTACCTCTTTCTTCATGTTGCCTTCATTTATGAAGTCTGGCTCTCCCTAAAGGTAGGCTTGTCTCTTGACAGCTTTTAAACCAGAGAGGAGTCTTTTCTACATATCTAATTAAAAAAAGTGTCCAGGAAAGTTTTTAATGTCTCATGTCATCATCTCTGGACCAATTTCTGTGATGTGAGCGGAGTATTAGAATTGTTCTCAATTTGGTCAGAGGTCCACTTCTGAAACCAGGGATGGGCTGGCACCAAAACAAGATCACTTGGTAAGAGCAAGCTAGAAGGAAGGCTTTTATCTGAATAATCAGAGAAAAAGTGCATCCATATTGTACATAATAACTACCAGTTTTTATATTTTGCATTGAGAATTATTTGATGGCAGAATTCCTATTCTTATAGTTGAAGATAGTTTTATGAGAGCTTGAACTCATTTAAAATGACTAATTTCAATACGAGCCCATGGACTGTAGCCAGCCAGGCTCCTCTGTCCGTGGAATTCTCCAGGGAAGAATACTAGAGTGAGTAGCCATTTCCTTCTCCAGGGAAGCTTCCTGACCCAGGGTTCGAACCCATGTCTCCTGTGTTGCAGGCAGATTCTTTACCGTTTGAGCCACCAGAGGACCTTTAGGAATAGGCATAATATCACACTAATGCTAGAGTTCAAACATTTCATGTTTTTCTATTTTTCTATCTCTTCTTTCCTATTATTATGATAAATCTCAAGGAAAACTAGAAAATTCATTATATGTCACACAACATTGACTATAATGAGCAATAATGAACTAACATCCCACTGCACCTGGGCCTAGATTGCAAAAGCACTTAAGTAGACATCTGTTGGTCTTCCTTAAGTGGTATCATTTTGTCTTCCCACTTTTGTGTGCTTCTGAGACAAAAGTTGTGAAGCGTCACAAATGGGTATTTTTCCCATCATCTCATTTTCCAGGGAGAGAAATGTGAAAGGGATAAAGATGAGAGGCTGTGATGGGGAGGTAAGGTAACAAAGCCCTGAAGATAACATCCAGCAGCAGCAGGTGGAGGACTGATGCAGTGAAGTTGTGACGTGATGTTGCTCAGTCGTGTCCAACTCATTGCGATCCCATAGACTGTAGCCTACCAGGCTCCTCATTCCATGGGATTTTCCAGGCAGGAGTACTGGAGTGGGTTGTCATTTCCTGATGCAAAGGAGCTGCAAAGACCTTATGCCACCCTCCTAGGATCTCCCAGTAAAACACTACTCTCAATGTCAGTCAGGTCAGTCAGTTCAGTCACTCCAGTCGTATCCGACTGTTTGCGACCCCATGAATCGCAGCACACCAGGTCTCCTTGTCCATCACCAACTCCTGGAGTTCACTCAGACTCACGTCTATTGAGTCAGTGATGCCATCCAGCCATCTCATCCTCTGTCGTCCCCTTCTCCTCCTGCCCCCAATCCCTCCCTGCATCAGAGTCTTTTCCAATGAGTCAGCTCTTTGCATGAGGTGGCCAAAGTATTGGAGTTTCAGCTTCCAAAGAAATCCCAGGGTTGATCTCCATCAGAATGGACTGGTTGGATCTCCTTGCAGTCCAAGGGACTCTCAAGAGTTTTCTCCAACACCACAGTTCAAAAGCATCAATTCTTTGGTGCTCAGCCTTCTTCACAGTCCAACTCTCACATCCATACATGACCACTGGAAAAACCATAGTCTTGACTAGACGGACCTTTGTTGGCGAAGTAATGTCTCTGCTTTTGAATATGCTATCTAGGTTGGTCATAACTTTTTTTCCAAGGAGTAAGCATCTTTTAATTCCATGGCTGCAATCACCATCTGCAGTGATTTTGGAGCCCCAAAAATAAAATCTGACACTGTTTCCACTGTTTCTCCATCTATTTCCCATGAAGTGATGGCACCAGATGCCATGATCTTCTTTTTCTGAATGTTGAGCTTTAAGCCAACTTTTTACTGTCCACTTTCACTTTCATCAAGAGGCTTTTTAGTTTCTCTTCACTTTTTGCCATAAGGGTGGTATCATCTGCATATCTGAGGTTATTTTCTCAGTTCTTCTCAGTGCAACTCTCACATCCATACACGACTACTGGAAAAGCCATAGATGGTATTTTTCTGCAAACTTGCTTTGCATGGTGCAAAATTTCACTAACATTATTTTGGAGCTTGCATATACTGATATAAGTTTATAAGAGCTAGAATATAGTATACACCAGGGACTTTGTAATGAAAAAAGCAATTTCCTATGCCAAAAATATGTGCAGTAGGAAAAATGACTGGAGTAACTCACTCTGTAGGTTACCAGTACTGAATATTTCTATTTAAATCTGAAAGATATTTCTGTAACATAAGTTTATTAATTTCAGATGTAAAAGATTTCTACTTAAAATAAAATTTTAAATGAAGAGAATATATTTTTCACAAGAAGCTGTTCACTTATTCATACAGGCTTAAAGCAGTGGGAAAAAAAAAAAGGAAGAAAATAGTTGCAGACCCTACAAATAAGTGAGCAGAATGAAATATGAATTCATTTTTACCATCCTATATTATAGCTGTACTTTATAGAACTGTATTTCAAAGGTCAGAGAAATCAGAGTTCCCCTTCTATGTTATCATAATGTACATGTTTTTATTATCACTCTATAAAGTGAAATTAAAAAGGACATTGGGATTTCTATATATTTATATCTGAACAAGCACATTAATAGTCCATGTATAGAAAGCAATAAATAGGAATAAAGTTGTAAAAATACCCAATATGGGTCTAAATAGCTAGTATATAGAATTATACCCTCATAAATGTGCAAATGTGTAATTCAACCATAAAGTACACAGAGTGCTATTCTGACTGCCTCCCAGAACACTTCAACTAGTATTCACCTAAGTGTTTTAAATAAGGAAATTCACAAAAAGTAATAAGTTAATATCATTGTTTAACATAAGCCTAAATTCAGAATTATTTAATATGGTATTCTTATTGGGAGCTTAGTAAATATTAAGGGCTTTACATACATCAGCTTATTTTATCCTCATTTCAAAGGAGATTTCAATTTTAATCCTCTATTCTGAGAAAAGGAAATGGAAGTTTGGATAGACTAAACAATTTCCCCAACATAACGTAAAAATAAAATAATGCCTGGCTCTGAATTCACTTCTTCCTAATTCCAAAGTCGATGTTTTCAGACTTTCATTGTAGATGTTTCTACTATCTGTATTCTCTTCATGCTTGATTAACACATACCTGTGGAACATTCCTATTTTAAAATGAATTAGAATTTGGAAGTCTCATGATGCAGTTTGTCTGTCTCTTTCTAAAATATCCAGTACCAATATCTGAGAATGGTTTTAGTTCCACAATTTTGTCATTTAATTATTTAACCAAGTTTTATTAAGCTCCAACTATGTCGCAAGTGCTGTTTTAAGTACAGTTGATATAGGAAGAAAAATATTAAACAGACAAAAATCTGTCCAGGCCCTAATGAAAGTAACACTCTATAGGACAGAAGTAGATGATAATTAAATAAGCACCTTTCTCTATCTACCTATGTCATTTTATTATTTTTATTTTTTGATTGTTTTATTGGAATATACTTGCTTTACAATGTTTTGTTAGTTCCTACTTACCATGAAGTGACTCAGCTGTATGTAAACATGCACTCCCTCCCTTTAGGACTCCTTCCCATGCAGGTCACCACAGAGCACTGAGTGGAGTTCTCTGTGCTCCACACTAGGTTCTCAGCAGTCATCTAGTTTACACATAGTGTTGATAGTGTGTGTATGTCAATCCCAATCTCTCAATTCATCCCTCCCTTCTTTTTCCTCTTGGTATATCCTTACAGTTGTTCTCTATGTCTGTGTGTCTATTTTTGCTTTGCAAATAAGTTCATCTATACCATTTTTCTAGGTTCCACATATATGTGTTAATATACAGTATTTTTTTATGACTTACTTAAGTTCATATGACAGTCTCTGTCCACCCATGTCTCTGCAAATGGCACAAGTTCATCCATTTTATAGCTAATATTCCACTGTAAATATGTACTACTTCTTTCTTATCCAGTCCTTTGTTGGGCATTTAGGTTGCTCGCATGTCCTGAATATTGTAACCGGTGCTGCACTGAACACTGGGGTACATATATCTTTTGAATTATGGTTTTCTCTGGGTTATCTCTGTCATTTTAAATGATGACAAATTCCATGGAGAAATTTTTTTAATTAAATGGTAATAAAATGAAAGAGTAACAGGCTATATTATAATTGCCATTTGAAATGGAACATTTGGAGAAGTCCTCACTAAATAGGTGAGCAGATTACTCCAGTGTCACTGGTAGGGAACCAGGTGGTATCTGGGTATTCTTGGGAAGGACTGAGAATATAAAGATGGAAATGTGTGTGGAGGGTTCAGTGAAGAGCTGAGTATCAGAACTGAAGAGAAAAGTGAGGTTGAGACAAATGTCCATGTTGCTTTTTGTTTTAGGAGAAAAATATTACTTTATTTCTTCTAACATTAGAAAAATTGATGATGCAGGAGGGACTAAGGGGATTGCAGGAGGAAGGTCCTTGGATAAGTAGGAAGACACAGAACCTGGTTCCAGAGTGACACCACCTCCTTTTCCTGGGAATATGGGCAGTCTCTCCATGAAGATTCTACCAGAAGGTAGTGTAGAAGTAGAGAGGTAAACAGATGGGGCCACAGAAGCTGGAAAATTATCTACACTGATTGTTTCAGTTTTCTTGATAACTTTGGAAGTGAGGTTTTGGGTTTTAAGGACAGAGGAAGAGGTTTTGAGTAGATGAAATCTATGTGAAATCAACATACAAAACAGAGTATGGAGCAAACAGATGGGATAACGTGATCATTTGTTAGCACTGGGTCCACGGAGAGTCAGAGATACAAGTGAGCAGACCTCCACAGTGAGGTGATGACATCAGGAAGTCCAGTCTGGTACATGCAAACCTTCAAGCTGTGAGCTTTCAAAGACGCAAACGTGTCTGCATTTCCTTGTCCAATCATGTAAGTTAGCTCATGTCTCTGCTGCATTGTCTGCATGCATCCTCTGCAGGTAGATGTGCTTGTGAGTGCTTTACAGTCCTGTATAGAGGACAGTAGTTCAGTGTCTTTATTTCAAACCCAGGGTGTCTGACCGAAATCAAGTGTAATAGTAGCCATATAGAGCCAGTTGTGCTGGGTACCTAGGCTCACTTTTTTTTACTTACAAATAAATCAAACTTATGAACATGCTCTCTTATGAATACACTCTTGGAATAGAACTTTTTCGTGTGTAGGGGACTTACTGTGTCTTTTTCAAGTTACATTCTGCTGTGTTTCTTATCAGAGTCTACATATTCTCTCTAGATAATAGGAAAGAAAGATTTGCTCACTGGCTCTGCCAGAATCAATTGATTCCCCCAAAGAAAAACTACTGTTTCCAGACAGGTTATGGCTTAATCACAGCCGTAATTTAGGTGGCAAAGTCTCAGGTCATTTTGTGATCCTGTTGCTGTTTGCTGGAGAAAACATGATCATTAACTCTTTTTCCAGCTCTGTACTACATTCAGGCTCAGGTGAAATTTTCAGGATTGTATTTAACCAACTTAAATATATAATATGATATTTCTTCACATAAGTGCATTTTAATTGCAAGTTTAATAACTTGGGGAGTGTTTGTTTCATATCTGTCAAGAACAGTTATTGAGGTTTTCCTCAAGTCCACACTCTAATATGGTGAAAATGGTGATTTCTCAGAACAAAAGCCAAAAACGGGGAGTCAGTATGAATGACAGGAACAGGTATCTGATCTACAGTCATAAAATGGGAATGATTGCTATGATTGGTAAGCAACATGGATTTATTTCCCATACATCTATTTAAAACTCAAAAATTTCAATCAACATCTCTGTATCCATCATTGGAGACAACATAAAAAGCTTGCCAAGAAGTCCATTACTTAGGACCTGCATTTTTGACTGCACCAGCAATTCAAGACTCTTAAGGAAATTATTTAAGGAGATAAAACATCTCACTTTTGGGGGCTGAGATTTTGAGTAAGAACCATAAAATATAAATACTGTTATCTTTTGATCTTCCCAAATTATACTAGAAGCATAAAACTATTTACAACCACTATTTTGACTTCAGTTAGAAGATGAAGCATTTTCCACCGAAGAGTTTTATTTTTGGTTGTAACCATAGTTGAGGGACTGTGTCTGTCAAGAGCTTCTGGTGGGAAAGCCACCCATTAAGTGAAATTCTTGACAGTTGACCATCTGGGATTTCTGAAACCTGTGTAATGTTGTCATTTATTCTATATTTTCTGGAGGGGAAATACTAATGTGTGCCTCTCTCTCTATTCATATATGTGTGTGTGTGTGTATGTATTTAACATAGCCTTTTCACTTTCAGTCATAAACTCATAAAACCTTTTTTTTTTTTTTCATAAAAATTGAAAGGTCAGGGACTCGGCTCATCAACTCTAATAATATTATAACAGGGGCTTCCCTCATGGCTCAGCAGGTAAACAACCCATCTGCTAATACAGGAGACATAGGAGATGTGGGGTTTGATCTCTGGGTCAAAAAGATCCCTTGGAGAAGGAAATGGCAAACCATTCTAGTATTCTTGCTTGGAGAATCCCATGGACAGAGGATCCTAGTGGGTTACAGTCCATGGGGTCACAAGGAGTCAGACATGGCTGAGCACACATTATTATATAATAAATCAGTCAGACCCTTCAAGTTTTCAAATACTGAATGTCTTGACCATGTGACACACCCTTGGCTCACTTCCATTGTCCTTTTGTTCTAAGGGAAGATTACAGTTATATTACCCATTCAGCCATGTAATGATTCTGTCTTGATATATTTTCCTAACCAGTTGTTCACAGAACACAAAAATTGACATGTGCCTCATTGAAAACGAGAAAAAATGTCTATAAAATGTTAACACAGCATTATGATACAATCCTCAAACTATAAAGAAATAAAACCTCTAATAATAATAGTTTTGAATTTTAAATGTTCTATAATTTATGAATACCTGATACAGAATCAATCTCACATAATTTCATGTATATTTCAGGGAGACTAGATAAAGCTATGAAACAGAATTTATACAGATATTCTAACCTTTAATTTGCAAAGTAAGCTTTTATATGGTTAAGTCTAATTGTTAATGTTTCAGAAGAAATTTGTTGTGATGTATATGAATCCCCAAGTAATTTTAATAAATGCTTTAAAAAAACATTATGGAAAATTTGAGCTAGTACTATACAGTATCAATTATATCATTATGTTTACTACATCTGAGTCAATAAAATAATTGTATTGTTATATTCATATAATATTATTATGAGTTTCCCTGATAGCTCAGACAGTAAAAGAATCTGCCTGTAATGCAGGAGACACAGGTTTGATCCCTGGGTCAGATAGATCCCCCTGGAAACAGGAATGGCAACTCACTCTAATATTCTTGCCTAGAGAATCTCATAGACAAAGGACATCCAAGTCAATAAAACAATTGTATTTTCATATTTACAATTAATATTATTATAGCAAGCTATATTCAGTGTCAGCTCTTAAATGCTCTCAATTTCATTTCCTGGATTTAAAAAGTCTGATAAAACTTAAAACCATTATAATATACGATGATTCATAGAATTCTTAATAGACCAACATAATGTGTATATCAGAGTGATAGCCAGTTCTATATATAGCATAGACATTTCTATATATTTTCCGGAATTACATGGAAGAGTGATATTTAGCATAAAGCTGAATGGTAATTAGTTCTGTGAGACTGTTGGGTTGACATCTCTGGAAGAAAAATTTAAAATCTAACATTATGAATAACAGTTTAAAATTTAATCCCCTGTACAGATCTTCTTTCTCCTCTTGTTTCTAGATCTCTCCCTCCTTTCCTTATCTCTTTCTCTCCTTCCCTCCTTCCTGTAATAAAATTGTTCAAATCTTCTCTGACTTCCATTCAATCAATACTCAAAGAAACTTGTTGTTACTGCTACCTGATAACTGCATCTTTCAGTTTACAATTTGGCACCTTTAGGATTACTTAGGCTTGCCTTTCCCTCCTTCCACATCTTTCCTTGGCTCTGAGTGGTACCTAGATATAGAGGAAACCAGGCTATAACATGGCGGCCAAAGAGCTCCCCAGACACATCCTCTCCCCCCCTCAGATCTCATGGCCTTTTGCTGAAAGTGAAGCTGATGGCACAGAACTTTCTGACATATGTTGGTTCCATTGCTTCTGTTGTTCCCTCTTCAGCCTTTGGTGATAAAGCCCTTTTACGTCATTCTCAGCTCTCTTCAAGTTTCAGACTCTGCGAATGGTCTGTTCAACTCAAGGACATATGTGGGAAAGACTTGGTCTTGCCCAGTTTAGACTTGAGTGGGAATGAACTCCTTTTTGGTTCTCTCACAGCTTGAAGATGTCCTGCCTGTGAGTCCAACCTGGGACTGCTGTCTACATTCAGGCTGGGAATCTCCCTGGAAGCCTCCCCTGGAGTTCCAGAGGCAAAGTGGGAAAGTGCCTCTCTATTTTCAGATCCCCTTCACTGTGTCTGGGTCCTGTTCCCTGCTCCCACCTCTGAGACACCTCTCCTGTTGAAGGATTCAGGACTCATCTAACTCTGGTTGTGTGTATTTAATTCTCTCTATGACCTCTGTGTAATCTTAGAATGGATTTCATCCTTTTCTTTTGATGGGAAACTGGGATATGTTGCTCATACCCTTTGCCACATACTATTGTAAATTCTGATAATCTCAATGCTTCCAATTTGAAACCTAAACATCTACTATTCATTCATAGCTTCCCAGGTGGCAGAGTGGTAAAAATCTGCCTATCAATGTAGGAGATAAGAAACCCAGCTTCCACCCCTGGGTTGGGAAGATCTGGAGGAGGAAATTTCAGTATTCTTGCTTGGGCAATCCCATGGACAGGGGGAGCCTGGTGGACTATAGTCCATGGAGTTGAAAAGAGTTGGACATGATTGAGCACGTATGCACATTCATCATTTAGGGAATCTGGGTTCTTAAAGCTTAAAATATCTATTTCAGAACTATTTTCTTAGAATTGGAAACCAACACTGCCTTCTGATTTTAATTTATTTTCAATTACTTTTAAATATAAAAGTTTTCTATTACATTTTGTAAAGATACTTTTGGCTCACCAGTCAAATAAAGATCATTTTGTTTTGATCAAAATTCTCTCTTTAAACCAGTTAAAGAGTTGCAAGTTTACTTTCTGGTGAGTTGCTTCAAATAAGACTTTTCTAGATAGCTATGTTTGGAAGTATCCTAAAAAATGTAACCTGCTGTGTACTGCTATTTTGTCTTCTGCAATGAAAAATAAACTTTCTTTTACCACACATTGTAGTTTTTACTGTGAATTTAAATTACATATGCTGGTATTCCCTTCTGTTTCCAATCCTAAACCCATTACAATCCTAAAGAGAGATAAATAATCTTTGTAAGATGAATATTTCACACACAGTGGTCCCCAAACTTTGCCATGAAAGCACAAAGAGAAAGTTTTAGTTGCTCAATCATGTCCAACTTTTTGTGACCCTGGGGACTGTAGCCCACCAGGCTCCTCTGTCCATGGAATTTTCCAGGCAGGATTACTGGAGTGGGTAGCCATTCCCTTCTCCAGGGAATAATCCCAACACAGGGCATAAATTTATCTCAAATAAGAGTTCTGCCTTACATAATATGTCTTCTAATGAAATGATTTAGAATGTTTGGCTTCCAAATCTTCCAGTTTATTCACAGTAATGTCTGAACTTTTTACAGCCTTCATTTGAAGGAAGAGCAGTCATACAAAACAACAACAAAATCCCAAGACTTTCTCAGTGATTTTAGTTGGTTTTTGCTGACCATTAACATTCAAACATATTAAAGCTGATTCAGGTCTGTAGAGAGGTTAAAAAGCATTAGAATCATAAAAGTATATAGCACTATATACAGTCTCCTGGGATAAACCATAATGGAAAAGAATATTTAAAAAGAATGCATATATGTGTAAAACTGAGTCACTTTGCTATACAGCAGAGATTGGTATGACACTGCAAATCAACTATACTTCAATAATGAAACAAATCTGCCTTTTCCCCATTAATATATCTTTCATAGTCAAAGGGTACACATTTTCTATACAAGTAAACATAACTTGTTTTTGAAACCCCCCAAAATTGTGTGACTTACTTTATTGGAGTATTTGCTTGACTGTGGTGACCTGAAAATAAACAGTATCTCACCAGTATGTCTGTGTTAGAGATTACATACATACTGCATTCATGTATACTTACAGTATAGTATTAGACCTAGATTATGTCATGCAACACACTGTAGAAACACACACATGTGCACACACACACACATGTTCCTCAGGCAATCCCAGGTGGCTCAGTGATAAGGAACCCACCTAGACGTGGGTTTGATCACTGGGTCGGGAAGGCACCCTGGAGAAAAGCATGGCAACTCACTCTAGTATTCTTGCCTGAAGAATCACATGAATAGAGCAGCCTGGTGGGCATAGTCCATGGAGTCACAAAGAGTTGAACTCGAGCGAGTGACTAAAAGCACATAGACACTAGAATCTGGAAGGTATGTAAATTGCTTCTGTCACTCAAAATAAAGTCCAGTGAATTAAATTCTTCAGATCTTTTCAAGAGTAAGAGCTGACAAGATGGAGTAGTTTCTTGGTCTCCTTTTACCGTGATTGTCAAGACAATTATATAGTACTCAGTTTGCTTCCTAAGCATAATTACATTTATAAAACTATAGAATTACAAAGCAAACTATTTGAGTTGTTACAGAAGAGAATAGGTTTTTGAGCTACTGAAGACTTAAATATGCTTTACTTCTGTGTTTACATGTTGCAAGTGTGTGTGTTATGGTGATTTTATGATTGTTGGTTTCTCTTTAATCCAACAAAGACTGAGTGGAGGCATATGCTTTTATCTAACAGTGCTTTTCTAATACATTCTAAGGATGGTCCATTCCCTTTCTTACAGAGCTTGATGGTTTAAGCTCCTAACTTTCAATTACATAAAGAAATATATCTTCAGTCTGTCTTTTAAAAAGTGATTGCTTCTTTTATGACATGCTGAATGTCTGTGGTTTGATAGGGATAGAAACTATATATTATTTCTCGATAAGCTAGTAAATATAGCAGATATTCTTCATACTCGTTAGGTTGCCTGTAAATCACTAGCCCTTTAATGTCAGTCTACATGTAAGTGAGTAAAAATGGTTGACATCCAATTAACGCAGGCTTTTACAGGTTTAATGAGCAGTAATAAATTTAAATCCCTTCTTTGGCACTTTTAAGGAAAGTGTAATAATAAGTGGAATGAGCTAGAGGGAATGTTGTGCCATTGATTCATGATAAATTATTTCTAAATTATTTGTTTTCAGACAGGAGGAATTTTCTTCGCAATGAAAGCCATACGTTATTCAAACATTTCTGTCTATTGTAAAGACAAATAATAAAACAGAAATCTTTATACTATAAAAGAAAATCACAGGCTCCAGATCTGGACTTGCTATTTTATTTGATTTTATTTTCAGTCATTCAATTTGCAGCTGTTTCTTGATTCCACTTTATTATTTTACTGCCACTATACAGAAGGCTTCATATTGTCAAGGTAACATCAAAAATTTTTATGAAATGTAACACTGAAGTTTTAATTACCAAGTTAACTTTTAGCATACAAATCATTGTCTCAAATTCTATGCTTATTTAAAAATGTGTTTGCAAAGTGATAGCATAAAGGGTTTATTTTGCTTGTGTGGATTGATATAAACTATTGTAATTGCAATATAGGAATAATTAATTCATCTTTTTGGTGTATAATATAGCATTTTGAAATGATAGTAACCAATTAAAAAATAAATATATAAAATATATAAATATATAAATAAATATATAAATATATAAAAAATAAATATATAAAAATATGTTAAATATCTTTACTTATCAGAACAATGTAAATAAAATCCTCAATGACACTACCACTTACTTATCAGAATGGTTAACATTTAATGACCAGACCAAATATTTGCAATGTCATGAGCAAAGAGAACTTGGACACTTCTGGTGGGAACTGAACATGGTTCAGCAAAGTTGGAAAACTATTTGAAAGTTCATTAAAGTTAAATATACCTATAGTCATTCTATTCTTAGGTTGATAAATGAAAGCAGATATCCATACATAGACTTTAACATAAATATTTATAAAAGTTTGGAAACAAAGCAAATGCCAGTCAGCAGGTGAATGATTAAAGAAACCGTGGTGCATTCATTTAATGGAACAGTATGCAGCAATAAAATTGATGAGCTATGAATAAGTCTAATAATATTGATAAATCTGAAAACAATTATGCTAACAGAAATAAACAGGAGCCCAAAGATAAATGATTTTGAAAGTCATTTAGTGTATATTTGATGGTAGCATGACTAAAGCTTCCGTAATTGTTTTATTATTTGAAGTGATTTTGGTAGTTTTCAAAGAGAGATGTTTCTCTAAGAATTGAGTCTTCATCATTTTTATCATCCTTCCCTTTTAAAGTATGCATCTTATATATAAGTATTCAAATGTATAAGTTTTTCAGTTTTAGGTACTTTGAAACAGTCATAATATGAGTGATGTCTTGGTCATCATCATCTGTATTATCATTAAGTGAGGTACATACTCATTAAATGTTTAATAAACTTAAAAAGACTTTTTGTTGTCTCACAAATTACCAATATTAATTATATGTGGACTGTAACTCTGAAAGAGAAAATAAAAATTACAGAAAAAAATACATAATAGGATTTTAATGAAGTTGAAGTAGAAAAAAATGTTTGCGTGCATGCTAAGTCACTTCAGTTGTGTTTGACTCTTTGTGACCCTATGGACCCTAACCTGCCAGGCCCCTCTGTCCTTGGGATTCTCCAGGTAAGAATACTGGAGTGATTTGCCATGTCCTCCTCTAGGGAATCTTCCTGATCCAGGAATCGAACCTGAATCTCTCGCTTCTCCTGTGTTGGTCATCAGGTTCTTTAACACTAGCACCACCTGACGAAAAAATGTTTGAAGGATACCAGAAGCATGATAAGTTAAAGAAAATAAGTTATAAATTGAATTTTGTTAAAATTAAAAATTTCTGTTCACCAAAAGATATACATATACATATATACATATACACACACACACGTGTGTGTATGTATGTGTGTATATATATATATATATATATATATGCCTTCAGTCTTTCCCAGCATCAGGGTCTCTTCCAATGAGTCATCTCTTATAAGGTGGCCCAAGTATTAGTGCTGAAGCTTCAGCACCAGTCCTTCCAATGAATATTCAAGGTTGATTTCTTTTAGGATTGATGGGTTTGATCTCCTTGCTGTCCAAGGGACTCTCAAGAGTCCTCTCCGGCACCACAGTTTGAAAGCATCAATTCTTAGGAACTCAGTCTTCTTTATGGGCCAATACTCATATCCTTACATGACTACTGGAAAAGCCGTAGCTTTGACTATACGGACCTTTGTCAGCAAAATGATATGCATAGCACAAAAGAGCACTACTGTCCTCTCCTTGTCACCACAAGTGCCTACTGATAATTTGTTTCTTTGGACCTCCTGGATTTTGTCCAGCAGACCAAATCGCTAAATTACCTCTGCTTTATGATCACACCTAGGCCAGAACAAACTCTTTTCATGAACATGGAAGAACTCAGGCCTGAATGCTATGAGGAAATTCTACTAACTGTATTTTGTTGACAAGCCTCTTAAGAGCTGGCTGCTCCTTACTGCAGTGAATAAAAATCCCAAGTATGTTTGATAACAAAAGTACTCCTAGTGATCTTTGGCTGATGGGCAGCAGTAATACACAGGCAATTTAAAAAGCAAGCATATTACAATAAGCACAGAAACACATGCTGAATATCATTATTTTGCAGAGAAATTAAAAGTGTAGTGAAGACATTTAGGTTGCTTCCATGTCCTGGATATTGTAAACAGTGCTGCAATGAACATCAGCGTATATGTGTCATTTTGAATTATACTTTCCTCAGTGTATATGCCTAGTAGTGGGATTGCAAGGTTGTATGGTAACTCTATTTTTAGTTTTTTAAGGAAACTTCATACTGTTTTCCATAGTGGCTACAACAATTTACATTTCCATCAACAGTGTAGGAGGGTTTCCTTTTCTCCATACTCTCTCCAGCATTATTGTTTGTAGATTTTTAATAACTTCCATTTTGGAAACTGTGAGGTGATATCTCATTGTAGTTTTGATTTGCATTTCTCTAATAATAATTTTAAAAGCTGCAATGAGGATACCTAAAATTTAAAAGCCTGACAATACCAATGTTGGAAAGGATGTATCATAACTAGAAATTTCCCACAATATCAGCGTAAGCAAAATATAATATTTTACTTAAATGATTTTTGATATTTTATTTAATTAACATTTATAAAGTATGCAATGTAACATATAATGTACACAGTTTGGTATTTTGATGCTTTCACATGTGTGAAATCATTACCAAGTTTAGGGTAGTGAACTTATCCATCTCTCCATCTTCCTCATGCTCTTTTGTCATCATTCTCTTCCTCTCGTCTCTGTTCCTGGAACTGCAATAACCACTGATATACTAATACTAATATATTACTTTGAATATCCTAAAATTTTATGAAAATGGAATCATAGAGTACTAATGCTTTGGGCTCCTATTTATTTCTGTTAGCATAATTGTTTTCAGATTTATCAATATTATTAGACTTATTCATAGCTCATCAGTTTTATTGCTGCATACTGTTCCATTAAATGAATGCACCATGGTTTCTTTAATCATTCACCTGCTGACTGGCATTTGCTTTGTTTCCAAACTTTTATAAATATTTATGTTAAAGTCTATGTATGGATATCTGCTTTCATTTATCAACCTAAGAATAGAATGACTATAGGTATATTTAACTTTAATGAACTTTCAAATAGTTTTCCAACTTTGCTGAACCATGTTCAGTTCCCACCAGAAGTGTCCAAGTTCTCTTTGCTCATGACATTGCAAATATTTGGTCTGGTCATTAAATGTTAACCATTCTGATAAGTAAGTGGTAGTGTCATTGAGGATTTTATTTACATTGTTCTGATAAGTAAAGATATTTAACATATTTTTATGCACTTACTTGTCAGCCATATATTCTTTTTGATGAATTATATATTCAAAACTTAACACAGCCCAAAAAGAGAATGAAAAATAATTTGAAACATATTCATTAAATGAAAAGTCATGCAATAACAAAGAATAAACTGTTGATACAACATGGATATATCTCACAGATTTTTATGTTAAACAACAATAAGCAGCAAGTTCAAACTTAAAGGAAAATATATTTGATATGATTTTGTGATGCTCAAGAATAGGTAAGCTACAATAGGAAAACTATAATAATAATTCTTCTGGGTATTTGCAACAGGACCTAAGGGAATATTTTGAAGTTATGAAATACTATATTTCTTGATTTAAGTAGCACATGTGCATAAGTGAATATTTTTCAAACTGCACACTTAAGATTGTTGAACTCTGCTCTATCTATGATCTACATCAATTTTCAAAATAAATTTTGTGAGATATTCATCTTTGATCACCAAGACAATATAGATTTCATGGGCCACTTACTGAAGAACCATCAGGACTGAATGTATGTAACCATCATGCTTTATCTTACATTAAATATCTAAAAATATATATGTGTTTGTCTATTTAGCTATTTAACTTTTTCACCTGCTGTAGATTAAGTTCCCAGGACTTATTCACTGTATGATTTCAGTTTATACTTTTGAATCCTTTGACCATTCCTTACCCTCTGTTTGTGTCATCAATCTGTTCTCTCTATCTATAGTTTAGTTTTGCCTTTTCCCCCCTTATTTTCTGTTTTTAGGATTCAACATATAAGTGAAGTCATATAGTATTTGTATTTTCATACAATGCTTGATTTATTTCACTTAGCATAATGCCCTCAAGGTCCATCTATGTTGTCACATATACGTTGGTTCCTCCTTTTTGGCTGAGTAATATTCCATTTCATATGTCACATCTTCATTATCTTCATTCATCTCTCAATGAACACTTAGGTTGTTTCCATATCTTGACTGTTGTAAGTAAAGTTACAATGAACTTGACAGTGCAGATATCTTTACTAGATAGAGATTCTATTTTATTTATTTTAATTGGAGGCTAATTATTTTACAATATTGTAGTAGTTTTTGCCATGCATTGACATGAATCAGCCATGGGTATACCTGTATTCCCCATCCTGAACCCCCCTCCCAGCTCCCTCACCATCCCATCCCTCAGGGTCATCCCAGTACACCAGCCCCAAGCACCCTGTCTTATGCATCGAACCTGGACTGGCAATCTGTTTCACATATGATAATATACATGTTTTAATGCTATTCTCTCAAATCATCCCACCCTCACCTTCTCCCACAGAGTCCAAAAGACTGTTCTATACATCTTTGTCTCTTTTGCTGTCTCACATATAGGGTCATCATTACCATCTTTGCAAATTCCATATATACGTGTTAGTATACTGTACTGCTGTTTCTCTTTCTGACTTATTTCACTCTGTATAATAGGTTCATTTCATCCACCTCATTAGAACTGATTCAAATGCATTCTTTTTAAAAGCTGAGTAATATTCCATTGTGTATATGTATCATGGCTTTCTTATCCATTCATCTGCCAGTAGACATGTAGGTGGCTTCCATGTCCTGGCTATTGTAAACAGTGCTGTGATGAACATTGGGGTACATGTGTCTCCTTCAATTCTGGTTTCCTCACTGTGTATTTCCCAGCAATGGAATTGCTGGGTCATATGGCAGTTCTATTTCCAGTTTTTAAAGAAATCTCCACATTGTTCTCCCGAGAAGCTGTACTAGTTTGTATTCCCACCAACAGTGTAAGAGCATTCCCTATTCTCCGTACTTTCTCCAGCATTTATTGTTTGTAGACTTTTTGATAGCAGCTGTTCTGACCAGCATGAGATGGTACCTCATTGTGGTTTTAATTTGCTTTTCTCTGATAATGAACAATGTTGAGTATCTTTTCATTTGTTTGTTAGCCACCTGTATGTCTTCTTCAGAGAAATGTCTGCTTGGTTCTTTGGCCCATTTTTTGATTGGGTCATTTAATTTTCTGGAATTGAGCTGCATGAGCTGCTTGTATATTTTTAGATTAATTTTTTGTCAGTTGCTACACTTGGTATTATTTTCTACCATTCTGAAGGCTGTCTTTTCACCTTGCTTATAGTTTCCTTTGTTGAGCAAAAGCTTTTAAGTTTAATTAGGTCCCATTTGTTTATTTTTGCTTTTATTTCCATTACTCTAGGAGGTGGGTCATAGAGGATCCTGCTGTGATTTATGTCAGAGAATGTTTGCCTAAGTTTTCCTCTAGGAGTTTAATAGTTTCTGGTCTTACCTTTAGATCTTTAATCCATTTTGAGTTTATTTTTGTGTATGGTGTTAGAAAGTGTTCTAGTTTCATTCTTTTAAAGTGGTTGACCAGTTTCCTCAGCACCATTTGTTAAAGAGATTGTCTTTTCTCCATTGTATATTCTTGCCTCCATTGTCAAAGATTTGTCCTTAGGTGCATGGATTTATCTCTGGGCTTTCTATTTTGTTCCATTGATCTCTATATCTGTCTTTGTGCCAGTACCATACTCTCTTGATAACTGTAGCTTTGTAGTATAGTCTGAAGTCAGGCAGGTTGATTTCCCCAGTTCCATTCTTTCTCAACATTGCTTTGGCTATTCAAGATTTTATTGTATTTCCATACAAATTGTGAAATGATTTGTTCTAGTTCTTTGAAAAGTACCATTGGTAGCTTGATATGGATTGCATTGAATCTATAGATTGCTTTGGGTAGCATACTCATTTTCACTATATTGATTCTTCTGATCCATGAAAATGATATATTTCTCCATTTATTTGTGTCATCTTTGATTTCTTTCATCAGTGTTTTATAGTTTGCTATACATAGGTCTTGGAGAAGGCAATGGCACCCCACTCCAGTACTCTTTCCTGGAGAATCCCATGGAGCCTGGTAGCTACAGTCCATGGGGTCGCTAAGAGTTGGACACAACTGAGCGACTTCATTTTCACTTTTCACTTTCCTGCATTGGAGAAGGAAATGGCAACCCACTCCAGTATTCTTGCCTGGTGAATCCCAGAGATGGGGGAGTCTGGTGGGCTGCTGTCTATGGGGTTGCACAGAGTTGGACACGACTGAAGCGACTTAGCAGCAGCAGCATATATAGGTCTTTTGTTTCTTTAGAAGATTTATTCCTAAGTATTTTATTCTTTTCATTGCAATGGTGAGTGTAATTGTTTCCTTAATTTCTCTATTTTCTCATTTTTAGTGTATAGGAATGCAAGGGATTTCTGTATGTTGATTTTATATCCTGCCATTTTACTATATTCATTGATTAGCTGTAGTAATTTTCTGGTGGAGTCTAGGATTTTCTACATAGAGGAAGATGTCATCTGCAAACAGTGAGAGTTTTACTTCTTCTTTTCCAATCTGAATTTCTTTTTCTTCTCTGATTGCTGTGGCTAAAACTTCCAAAACTATGTTGAATAGTAGTGGGCTACTTGTCTTGTTCCTGACTTTAGGGGAAATGCTTTCAATTTTTCACCACTGAGGATAATGTTTGCTATGGGTTTATCATATATGGCTTTTCTTACGTTGAGGTATGTTCCTTTTATGCCTATTTTCTGGAAGGTTTTTATCATAAATGAATATTGAATTTTGTCAAAGGACTTCTCTGCATCTACTGAGATAATCATGTTTTTTTTTATCTTTCCATTTGTTAATGTGGTGTATCACATCGATTTATTTGTGGATATTAAAGAACCCTTGCATTCCTGGGATAAAGTCCACTTGGTCATGGTGTATGATCTTTTTAATATGTTGTTGGATTCTGTTTACTAGGATTTTGTTAAGGATTTTTGCATCTATGTTTATCAGTGATATTGGCCTGTAGTTTTCTTTTCTTTTCTTTTTGGTAGCATCTTTGTCTGGTTTTGGTATTAGGGTATGGTAGCCTCATAGAGTGAGATTGGAAGTTTACCTTCCCCTGCAATTTTCTGGAAGAGTTTGAGTAGTTTAGCTCTTCTCTAAATTTTTGGTGTAATTCATTTTTGAAGTTGTGTGGTCCTGGGCTTTGGTTTGCTGCAAGATTTTTTTTTATTACAGTTTCGATTTCCATGCTTGTGATGGGTCTGATAAGATTTTCTATTTCTTCCTGGTTCAGTTTTGGAAAGTTCTCCTTTTCTAAGAATTCATCGATTTCTTCCAAATTGTCCATCTTACTGGCATAGAGCTGCTGATAGTAGTCTCTTATGATCCTTTGTATTTCTGTGTTTTCTGTCGTGATTTCTCCATTTTCATTTCTAATTTTTTTGATTTGATTCTTCTCCATTTTTTTCTTGATCAGTCTGTCTAATAGTTTGTCCATTTTATTTATCTTCTCAAAGAACTAGCTTTTAGCTTTGTTGATTTTTGCTATGGTCTCCTTTGTTTCTTTTTATTTATTTCTGCCCTAATTTTTATGATTTTTTTTCCTTCTACTAACCCTGGGGTTCTTCATTTCTTCTTTTTCTAGTCACTGTAGGTGTAGAGTTAGGTTATTTATTTGATTTGTCTCCTGTTTCTTGAGGTAGCCTTGTACTGCTATGAACATTCCCCTTAGCACTGCTTTTACAGTGTCCCATAGGTTTTGGGTTGATGTGTTTTCATTTTCATTCATTTCAGTGCATATTTTGATTTCTTTTTGATTTCTTCTGTGATTTTTGGTTATGCAGAAGTGTGTTGTTTTAGCCTCGATATGTTTGTATTTTTAATAATTTTTTTTTCGTAGTTGACATCTAATCTTACCACATTGTGATCAGAAAAGATGCTTGTAATGATTCTCTCTCTCTCTCTCTCTCTCTCTCTCTCTCTCTCTCTCTCTCCCTCTTTTTAATTTACCAAGGCTTTGTGGCTCAGAATGTGATCTATTCTGGAGAATGTTCCGTGTGCACTTGAGAAAAGGTGAAATTCATTGTTTTGGCATAAAATGCCCTATAGATATCAATTGAGTATAACTGGTCCATTGTATCATTTAAGGTTTGTGTTTCCTTGCTAATTTTCTGTTTAGTTGATGGATCCATGGGTGTGAGTGGGGTATTAAAATCCCCCACTATTATTGTGTTATTGTTAATTTCCCCTTTCATACTTGTTAGCATTTACCTTACATATTGTGGTGCTCCTATGTTGGGTGCATATATAATTGTTATATCTTCTTCTTGAATTGAGCCTTTGATCATTATGTAGTGTCCTTCTTTGTCTCTTTTCACAGCCTTTATTTCAAAGTCTATTTTATGTGATATAAGTATTACTACTCCTGCTATCTTTTGGTCTCCATTTGTGTTAAATATCATTTTCCAGCCGTTCACTTTCAGTATGTATGTTTCTCTTCTTTTGAGGTAGTTCTCTTGTAGACAGCATATATAGGGGTCTTATTTTTTGTATCCTTCAGCCAGTCTTTGTCTTTAGGTAGGGGCATTCAACCCACTTACATTTAAGGCAATCATTGATAAGTATGATCCTGTTGCCATTTACTTCATTGTTTTGGGTTCGAGTTTATACATCTTTTCTGTGTTTCCTGTCTAGAGAAGATCCTTTAGCATTTGTTGAAGAGCTGGTTTGGTGGTGCTGAATTCTCTGAGCATTTGCTTGTCTGTAAAGCTTTTGATTTCTCCTTCATATTTGAATGAGATCCTTGCTGGGTACAGTGATCTGGGTTCTAGATTTTCTCTTTCTTCACTTTAAGTATGTCCTGCCATTCCCTTCTGGCCTAAAGCGTTTCTACTGAAAGATCAGCTGTTATTCTTATGGGAATCCTCATGTGTGTTATTTGTTGGTTTTCCTTTGATGCTTTTAATATTTGTTATTTGTATTTGATCTTCATTAATTTGATTAATAAGTGTCTTGGGGTGTTTTGTCTTGAGTTTATCCTTTTGGCACTCTCTCCATTTCCTGAACTTGGGTGGTTATTTCCTTCCCCATTTTAGGGAAGTTTTCAAATATTAGCTCCTCAAGTATTTTCTCATGGTCTATCTTTCTGTCTTCTTCTTCTGGTACTCCTATGATTTGAATGCTGGGGCCCTTGACATTGTCCCAGAGGTCTCTGAGGTTGTCCTCATTTCTTTTAATTATTTCTTCCTTTTCCCTCTGTGTTTAATTTGTTTCCAACATTCTATCTTCCACCTCACTTATTCTATCTTCTCCCTCAGTTAGTCTACTGTTGGTTCCCTCCAGAGTGTCTTTCATCTCAGTTATTGCATTATTCACTATTGATTAACTCTTTTTCATTTCTTCTAGATCCTTGTTAAACGTTTCTCGCATCTCTTCAATCCTTGTCTCCAGGCTATTTATCTGTAACTCCATTTTGTTTTAAAGACTTTTGATCATTTGTCCTATCATTATTCTGAATTCTTTTTCAGGTAGACTCCCTATCTCCACCTCTTTTGTTTGGTTTGGTGGGCATTTATCATATTCCTTTACCTCTAAATAATACTCTGCCTTTTCATACTGTTTAGATTGCTGTGTTTGGGGTGGCCTTTCTATATGCTGGAAGTTTGTGGTTCCTCTTTATTGTGGAGGTCCCTCCCTGTGGGTAGGGTTGGATGAGTGGCTTGTCAAGGTGTCCTGGTTAGGGAAGCCTGAGCCAGTGTTCTGGTGGGTGGAGCTGGATCTCTTCTCTCTGGAGTGCTTTGAAGTGTCCAGTAGTGAGTTGTTTATGGGTTTGGTGTGACTTTGGGCAGCCTGTATATTAATGCACAGGGCTATGTTCCCGCATTGCTGAAGAATTAGCATGGTATGTCTTGCTCTGGAACTTGTTGGCTCTTGGGTGGAGCTTGATTTCAGTGTTGGTATGGAGGCTTTTGGTTGAGCTCTTGTCGATTAATGTTCCCTGGAGTCAAGGGTTTTCTGGTCTTCTCAGGTTTTGGATTTAAGCCTCCTGCCTCTGGTTTTCAGCCTTGTTCTTACAGGAGACTCAAGACTTCTCTATCCATACAGCACTGATGACAAAACATCTAGGTTAATGTAGGGAAAATTCACAATGAAGGACACCCGGAGAGGCTCACAGAGTCACACTGAGAAGAGAAGAGGGAGGGAGGGAGATAGAGGTGACCAGGAGAAGAGGGGGAATCAAAAGGGGCGAGAGCAATCTAGCCAGTAATCAATTCCCTATGTGCTCTCCACAGTCTGGAACACCCAGAGAGGTTCACAGATTTACATAGAGAAGAGAAGATGGAGGAAGGAGATAGAGGTGACCAGGAGGAGAAGAGGGGGGGTCAAAAGGAGAGAGACAGATCCAGGCAGTCATTAGTTCCCTAAGTGTTCTCCACAGTTTGGAACACCCAAAGAGATTCACAGAGTGAGTAGAGAAGAGAAGGGGGGAGGGAGATAGAGGTGACCTGGGGGAAATAAAGGAGGGTCAAAAGTGGGAGAGGGCAATCAAGCCTGTAATCATACTCCTAAATAAAAATGAGTACTTCTTGGCTTCTGTTTGCAAGTCTCTTCAGTGTCTAATTTCCACCCTGACACAAGGGGGTGAAGGTGGAAATTATTTAGGCCCACTTATTTAGGCTCACTTGTTCAGTTGTGCTGTGGGGAGGGAGGAACACTGCAAACAAATGTCATTGGCATTTTGGGGAGTGCTTGCAGTGCCTGGGCCACGCTGGGTTTGCCCCTGCTCACGGCGGCATGTGTGCTTTCTACACTGCTCAGGCTCCAGGTTGCTCTGCAGGGGAACAGTCTAAAGCTGGCCCTGGGCTGCGTGCATTTCCCAGGTTTGAGCCACTCAGGTTCATGTTCTTGGGTACTCCACAAAAACACAGAGGGGTGCGCCTGTGTTTTGTGCCCTTCCCAGGTCCAAGCAGCTCAGGCGACTAGGTGTTTGGCGAGTGCACTCTCCCCAGGTGGGGCAGTGCATCTTATCACCTCCCTGGTCCCAGCCAATAGGTTTCCTGGGTGTGCGGCAGGAGCGCCGTCTCAGGTGTGACGTGTGTCTCATCTGGGGAGCTGATCTCTGGCCACAACCCTCCTAGCGGTTGTCAACTGTCCAGGACCCATGAAGACTTGGTTAGCAACTAGAAGCCTGCTTGCTGTTTGGTAGAGGGTGATGTCTCTGGGGCTGAGTTAGCCCCTTGCCTTCAGGCTCTGACTGTCGCCCTCCTTCCTCCAGCTGGGGGAGGGGCCAGCTGGCTCTCCTCTGGTGATCAATCGCTCGGTTCTTTGTTCTGTGAGCAGGCCTGGCAGTGTTTTAGCTTAGAGCTTTTCGTGGGATAGTTCTCTCTTTCTCTCTCCCCCTCTTCTCTCTCTCTTTTTTCCCCCCTCTCTGGCTATCCTATGGTTTGGGTTGCTATCTCATGTTAGCTCCTTCAGATTGTCCTCAGGGCATTCATTGCCCAGACCTAAGCAATACAGCCCACGCCTCCTATTCAACCCCTACTCGCTGGTGGCAGATGCAAGCGTCTGGGCTACTTTTCCACTGGGAGTTGGCATGTAATCTGTGGGTTTTATTTATTTATTTTTCCTCCCAGTTATGTTGCCCTCTGAGATTCCAAAACTCTGCACAGAACCACCAGTGAGAGGGGTTTCTGGTGTTTGGAAACTTCTCCTCTTTTACAACTCCCTCCCTGGGATGGAGCTCCATCCCTAACTCTTTTGTCTCTCTTTTTATCTTTTATATTCTGTCCTACCTCCTTTTTGAAGACCATGGGCTGCCTTTCTGAGTGCCTGGTGTCCTCTGCCATTTGGAAGTTGTTTTGTGGGAATTTGCTCAGCGTTCAAATGATCTTTTGATGAATTTGTGGGGGACAAAGTGATCTCCCTGTCCTATTCCTTTGCCATCTTATTGAATTCTAGATAGAGATTTTAATGCCTTAGAATATACTCCCAAATGTTGAATTTCTGGAAACTATGGTAGATCTATTTTTCACTTTTTTGAAGAACCTCCATCCTGTCTTTCATGGTCGATGCACAAATTTACATTCCCAGCCACAGTGCACAAGGGTTCTTTTTAAATAACCTCAACAACACTTGTTATTCCCTGTCTTTTTATAATAGCCATTCTAACATTATGGTTTTAATTTGCATTGCCCTGATAATTAATGATTTTGAGTACCTCTTTTTGTTGGCTGTTTTATATCTATGTCTATTTTTTATAAATGTCTAATCAGATCCTATGCCCATTTAAAAAATCAGGTTTTCTTTTTATTTTTCTGTTGAGTCTTATGAATTATTCACTTATTTTAAAGATTTTCCCCTTATGAGATATAAAATTTGCAAATGTTTTCTTCCTTTTAGTAGCTTGCCTTTTTATTTGATTGGTGGATTCCTTTGCTGTGCAGAAACTTTTAAATTTGATATAGACCCTATTGTTTATTTCTCCTTTGGTCTTTCTTTTGGTGTCAAATGCAAAAATCATCACCAAGACTAGTGTCAAAAAAGCTTATCCACTATGTTTTATTCTATGTGTTTTATTGTTTCAGATATATGTTCAAGTCTTGAATCAATCTGGAGTTGATTTTTGTGCCTGGTGTAAGATAGGGATCCAGCTTGATTGTTTTGCAGATAGACGTTCAGTTTCCCCAGTACCATTTACAATAGAGACTGTCATTTCCCTGTTGCATGTTCTTGGCTTCTTTGTCACAAGCTAATTGGTCATATCCCATGAGTTTATTTCTAGGCTCTCTTCTTCTGTTCTACACGGGCATGTTCACCTGTAAGTCAGTAGATACTATTTGTGTAATTGCCATAAATCACTTGTTATATTACCACCAGTATCTTTTTTATAGTTTGTATTACTGGTTTGATTTTTATCTTTTATCTGTGAAGTGTTTAACTTTGTATGGCTGTTGAATCATTTTTTTCCTTGTTCATAGTTTTTACTTGTCTGATCGTTATTAACCAAGAATACTTATCACAGTCTAGATGACTGCATATGACAGTGCATCACCAGTATGCAGTCACTGTAGGAGAGGCAGAGACATACACACCCAGGCTTAGAAAACTGTCAGTCCCTGTTGTGTGGGATGTGGAGTTAAGTTCACTCACCACACAGCATCCATCTGGCTCCTGTTTCACATTTACATCTGCAGCTGATGAATGGGATACACATATACATAAGACAAAGGTAAATGTATTCGACCAAGAGAAAGAACTTAGTCATTTTTGGAATAAAACCTTTATTGTCCATACCCAGATTTTTAAAAATTCTCATTTGTTGATTTTCCTCCCCATGTTTCAGAAGTTCACAGATGACTTATTGGTTGTCATGGTCTGAAATCTTTGTATAGGATCCAGATGCACGACTGCTCACTTTTTCACCTTAGAAAAGGGGGAGAATATATTGTAATTCTCTCCCTCATCTTTGTTACTCTCCCTGCCTTTTTGCTTCAACTACTAATTCATTTATTTATAAGTTTCTAAGCTTCAAAACCCCAACTCAACTTGTCTTTCCTCAGATATTTTTTAAACAATTTAAAGTGTTCAATTTTAGGATTCCCTGGTGGCTCAGACAGTAAAGTGTCTGCCCACAATGCGGCAGACCGGGGTTCAGTCCCTGGGTTGGGAATAGTCCCTGGAGAAGGAATGGCAACCCACTCCAGTGCTCTTGCCTAGAAAATTTCATGGACGGAGGAGCCTGGTGGGCTACAGTCCATGAGGCCACAAAGAGTCAGACACGACTGAGCGACTTCACTTTCATTTTAATTTTGCCACAATTTGTGCCAAAATGTACCAGATTGTTTTCCTCCTTAAATATGTTGATCTTTCTTATATTTTACATAGTGGGGTTAACTGTATTATTAATATATAAAGCTCACTTGCCTGTATGCTTTAGTTTTATTTCATTTATGAGAAATTATTTTACATTTTAGTTATTAAACAATTCATGGTTTAAATAGAAAGACACACTTTCTTTGAAAAAGAAGTTCTTGTGAATAAATGACAAGGTGCATAATCCTTTTGGTAATCTCAACATATTTCTAAAATGTAACTTACATGCATGCACTATTTGATCAAGGTAAAAAGGTCTGATTTTAAATTTCTTCCACTATATAATGCCTTGCTGGTTTCTTTATTTTTTTTTTAATTTCTAAAAGAAAGCAGTTATGATGTATATTTAGAATATATTTATTATAGAAAACGCCAAGAAAGAGCCTCCCAGACAACCTCAGTCAATCCACAGATCCACTAGAAACAAAAATAAATGTCGTTTTAGGCCACTATTTTAGGGGTGTGTTTTCTTAGACAGCGCAAAAGCCTGCACAATAGTTTAACAACAGTGTTAACACATTGTTTTCCTTTTTATTATGGAAGAATAGTTGATTTACTATGTTTCAGGTGTGTAGCAAAGTGAATCTATTATATGTATATACAGTTCTGATTATTTTCCATTAAAGATTATCATAAGATATTGATTATAGTTCCTTGTCTCAGCCCACTTTTTATTTTTTTCTTTTTAATTTTTAATTATTAATTTATTTTTGGCAGTGCTGGGTCTTCATTGCTGTGTGGGCTTTTCTCTGCAGCAAGTGGAGGTTGCTGTCATTGTGGTGAACAAGCTTCTCACTGTGGTGGCCTCTCGTATTGTGGAGCACAGGCCCTAGGGCACATGGGCTTCAGTAGCTGTGTCTCCTGGGCTTTAGAGCACAGGCTCAGTAGTTAGGGAACATAGGTTTAGTTGTTTCACAGCATCTGGGATCTTTTGCGTTCAGAGATCTATCCTGTGCCTCTGCATTGGCACTGAGCCATCAAGGAAGCCCTTTAATTTATTTTTTTTAATTGGAGGAAATTTGCTTTACAGTGTTAGGTGATTTTGCTGTACAACAATGCAAATCTGCCATAACATATTATTGACTGGGGATTTTTGCAGAATTATTTCCTATGGCTGGCAATGTTATATAAGTGAATATTGACATACCCAAGTTTGAGTAGATAACAAATTCTATTTTATTTTTTGGACTTAAGAGCAGGATACTATCTAGTTGCTCTTTCATACCTCTGGCTGCCCATCGTTAATAACATTAACAGATTTATCCATCCATATTCAGCTAATAGATGCTGGAAGTTCCAATAATATGCTCTTGCAGTCTACTTTTTCCAATTAACATCTTATGCTCTTAGACTTTCATCCTTATTTGTGCTTTTATGATTATCTATATGGCTATGAGGGACCTAACTTCCTCCTGAAAACTTGAGATTCAAAATCTTACTGCCTACTTGATAACCTCTTTCTCAAGGAACCTGCCTAATTAGTATAGCTCCCAAATCTTTTCTTTTTTTCTTTTTCCATTCTTCAGATTAGGTTTTGTCCCAGTATTTCCCAAATCAGTGAGCATTTCTACCATCCATCCACTGGGGAAGTCAGAAAACTAAAAAATGTGCTGGGGTGGTCCTGTTCCATCATGTCCTACTAGCCATCCAACACCCATAGTGTTATTGTTAACACTATGTTATTAAATATGTTACAAAATAAATTCTTTATTATTTTTATAATTAAAGTGTAGCTTATTTACAATGTTGTGTTAATTTCTGGTGTACAACAAAGGGATTCAATTATATAGGTATTATTCTATCATGTATTTAAATGAAATTTTATATATATATATATATATATATATATATATATATGATGTTCCCTAGTGATTCAGACATTAGTCTACCTGTAATGCGGGAGACCCAGGTGTGATCCATGTGTCAGAAAGATCCCCTTGAGAAGGGCATGGCAACCCACTCCAGGATCCTTGCCTGGAGAATCCCATGCACAGAGGAGCCTGTCAGGCTACAGTCCATGAAGTCGCAAAGAGTTGGACAGGACTGAGTGACTTCACTTTTACTTTCAAATATATATATTATTTTTCATTATGGTTTGTCCCAGGATATTGAACATAGTTCCCTGTGCTGTACAGTAGGACTTTGTTTTTTATCCATTCTGTATATAATAGTTTGTATCTGCTAACCCCAAACTCTCAATCCAATCCTCCCATCCTGTCACTCACATCCCCTCCCTCCCACTTAGCAACCATGAGTCTGTTATCTATGTGCCTGTTTCCTATTTAGAGATAAGTTCATTTGTCATATTTTAGATTATACATATAAGTAATATCATGTCTTTCCTTTACTATCCATTCCTTTGTGTTGGACATTTAGGTTGAGTACATGTCTTGGCTATTGTAAGTAGTGCTGCAATAAACATAGTGATATATATCTTTTCAAATTACAGTTTTCTCTGGATATCTGCCCAGGTATGGGATTGCTGAATCATATGGAAACTCTATTTTTAGTTTTTTGAGGAAACTCCATACTGTTCTCCATAGTGACTGTACCAATTTACATTCCCACCAACAGTGTAGGATGGTTCCCTTGTCTCCACACCCTCTCTATTCCTTTGATATTTATAGACTTTTTAATGATGATCATTCTGGTTGGTCAAAACCCATATTATTAATGCTACTTCAGTTTCTGAAGCTTCCCTGACTCCTAACACTATCTGAATAATAGTAGCTGTGATTCTTACTGGAACCATCATGATGGTCTCCCAAATGACCTATCCACATCCACTCTCCTCCACTCAAAACTGCATTTGGGTCCATCTGTTTAAAGCACAGATCATTTTAACACCTGTTTATGTATAAAGCATTTAGTCCATATCAGTGGTTAAGATAATGTCTGTTTCTCTTTTCTATGAAATTCCCAGTCCAGGGCTTTCTGTGTAGTAAATGGGGAAAAATTAATCAAGTGTAGCTTTACCACTGGGTTTCCTTAGTGGCTCAGATGGTAAAGAATCTTCCTGCAATACAGGAGACTCAGGTTCCATCCCTAAGTTGGGAAGATCTCCTGGAGAAGGGAAGGGCAAGCTGTTCCAGTATTCTTGCCTGGAGAATTCCATGGACAGAGGAGCTTGGTGGGCTATAGTCCACAGGGTCGCAAAGAGTAGGACATGGCTAAGTGACTAACTGTTTTACTTTCTCACAGCTTTACCATTAAGAAGAAAGATAATTTTTAAGAGGTGAATATAAAACCCTATCTTCCTTATCTTTTTCAGCCTTCTGTTTCAGTTTTTGTTTTCTTAAATGATATAAGTAGTGTATGTTATCCAGTCGCATCACTTCAAGGCAAATAGATGGAAAAACAATCGAAACAGTGACAGACTTTATTTTCTTGGGCTCCAAAATCACTGCAGATGGTGACTGAAGTCAATAAATTAAAAGACTCTTGCTCTTTGGAAGAAAAGCTGTGGCAAACCTAGACAATATATTAAAAAGCAGATACATTACTTTGAAGACAAAGGTCTGTATAGTGAAAGCTATGATTTTTCCAGTAGTCATGTGTGGATGTAAGACTTGAAGCATAAAGAAAGCTGAGCGCTAGAGAATTGATGCTTTAGAACTGTGGTGTTGCATGACACACTTGAGAGTCCCTTGGACTGCAAGGAGATCTAACCAGTCCATCCTAAAGAAATCAGTCCTGAATATTCATTGAAAGGACTGATGTTGAAGCTGAAACTCCATTACTCTGGCCACCTGATACGAAGAACTGACTCCTTAGAAAAGATCCCGATGCTAGGAAAGCTTGAAGGCAGGAGGAGAAGGGGATGACAGAGGATGAGATGCTTGAATGGCATCACTGACTCAATGGACATGAGTTTGAGCAGGTTCCAGGAGCTGGTGATGGACAGGGAAGCCTGGCATGCTTCAGTCCATGGAGTCACAAAGAGTCAGACATGACTGAGTGACTGAACTGAGTGTATGTTATGAAAAAATATGCATATACAATTATATGTCTTCATGAGAGTTTGTATAATGCCAGATAAAATGAAATACATTCAGATTTACAATTAGCTTCTACATGTCACAGTGTATCATGAGCCCCTGTAGACAATATTGTTTAAACATGGACCGTATTTTTAATAGATCAACAATATTTTCTTGTACTGACAAATTGTCCTTATTTTACTGGCTTCTAAATTGATGAATATTTCTGCTTTTCCTCTTATATTTCTTCATTCTATGTAATGTGTGTCCTCATAAATACCTTCTATCCTTTTTCAAGATTCTGTTCTAATAAAAATTCTTAGATTACTCCCACATCCCCTTCAAAACTGACTTTAGAATCTGAAGTTCTAAAAGCAAAAATATGTCCATTGTCTTCTAGGAAATAAGAATGGGAAAAGCTTCACAGCCCACGGAGTTTCCAAGTTTAATAGACTGAGTTTGAAGGAGCCTTCACCATGTGATGTTAGGAGAGACAGAGGATTAAAAGGTCCAGAATTTACAGAATTGTAAGAGGGAAAATAATGTGTGTTTATAGAAAAGGAATCAAACTCTCATGGATAGGGTCATGATGAACAAATTACAGAGAATTATGCATACAAAATGCTCTTATTTTATAATTAGTACAATTGTCACATTAACTTTAACTCTTTCTCTTTATATAATAATGTGTTTATGGAAAAAAAAATCTGAAAATTGCTTGGTTGCCAGTGTGTCATAATAGGGAAAATGAACTGAATAATTATGTCTAAGTAATCTATCTCTTTTCCATACCAGAATAGTTTGCTAGCAGGATGACTGTATTTTATATCAGCATCTAAGTTGCTGGCTGCCCTGTACATATTTGGAAGGAATTATTGCTATAACTATGCAGTTTCCAAGATAATCACGATGGTGGATCACTCACCTAGAGCCAGACATCCTGGAGTGTGAAGTCAAGTGGGCCTTAGGAAGCATCACTATGAACAAAGCTACTGGAGGTGATGGAATTCCAGTTGATCTATTTCAAATCCTGAATTATGATGCTGTGAAAGTGCTGCATTCAGTAAGTCAGCAAATTTGGAAAACTCAGCAGTGGCCACAGGACTGGAAAAGGTCAGTTTTCATTCCAATCCCTAAGAAAGGCAATGCCAAAGAATGCTCAAACTACCACACAGTTACACTCATCTCACACACTAGTAAAGTAATGCTCAAAATTCTCCAAGCCAGGCTTCAGCAATACGTGAACCATGAACTTCCTGATGTTCAAGCTGCTTTTAGAAAAGGCAGAGGGACCAGAGATAAAATTGCCAACATCTGCTGCATCATCCAAAAAGCAAGAGAGTTCCAGAAAAACATCTATTTCTGCTTTCTTGACTATGCCAAAGCCTTTGACTGTGTGGATCACAATAAACTGGGGAAACTTCTTCAAGAGATGGGAATACCAGACCACCTGACCTGCCTCTTGAGAAATCTGTATGCAGGTCAGGAAGCAACAGTTAGAACTGGACGTGGAACACCAGACTGGTTACAAATACGAAAAGGAGTATGTCAAGGCTGCATATTGTCACCCTGCTTATTTAACTTGTATGCAGAGTACTTCATGAGAAACGCTGGCTGAAAGAAGCACAAGCTAGAATCAAGATTGCTGGGAGAAATAACAATAACCTCAGATATGCAGATGACACCATCCTTATAGTAGAAAGTGAAGAGGAACTAAAAGCCTCTTGATGAAAGTGAAAGAGGAGAGTGAAAAGGTTAGCTTAAAGCTCAACATTCAGAAAACTAAGATCATGGCATCTGGTCCCATCACTTCATGGGAAATAGATGGGGAAACATTAGAAACAATGTCAGACTTTATTTTGGAGGGGCTCCAAAATCACTGCAGATGGTGACTGCAGCCATAAAATTAAAAGACGCTTACTCCTTGGAAGAAAAGTTATGACCAATCTAGATAGCATATTAAAAACAGAGACATTACTTTGCCAACAAAGGTCTGTCTAGTCAAGGCTATGGTTTTTCCAGTGGTCATGTATGGATGTGAGAGTTGGACTGTGAAGAAAGCTGAGCACTGAAGAAAAGAAGTGATGCTTTTGAACTGTGGTGTTGGAGAAGACTCTTGAGAGTCCCTTGGACAGCAAGGAGATCCAACCAGTCCATCCTAAAGGAGATCAGTCCTCAGTGTTTTTGGAAGGAGTGATGCTAAAGCTGAAACTCCAATACTTTGGCCACCTCATGTGAAGAATTGACTCATTGGAAGACTGATGCTGTGAGGGACTGGGGGCAGGAGGAAAAGGGGACTACATAGGATGAGATGGCTGGATTGCATCACCGACTCAATGGTCATGAGTTCGGGTGAACTCCGGGGAGTTGGTGATGGACAGGGAGGCCTTGCATACTGCAATTCATGGGGTTGCAAAGAGTCAGACACGACTGAGTGACTGACCTGAACTGAATAAAATAAATCCTATTTAACCATTTCCAAACATTTAAAAAGTGTCTCTGAATTTTTATACGATATACAAAAGTTTTGCCCTCATGTTATGGTGATTAATTAATTTTCGTCAGTTCAATTCAGTTCCATTGCTCAGCCATGTCTGACCCTGCAACCCCATGGACTGCAGCATGCCAGGCTTCCCTGTCCATCACCAACTCCCAAAGCTTGCTAATTTGAGTTGGTGATGCCATCCAACCATTTTATCTTCTGTCATCCCCTTCTCCTCCTGCCTTCAATCTTTCCCAGCATCAGGGTCTTTTCAAATGAGTCAGTTCTTCACATCAGATGGCCAAATATTGTAATTTCAACTTAAGCATCAGTCCTTCCAGTGAATATTCAGGACTGATTTCCTTTAGGATTGATTGGTTAGATCTCCTTACAGTCCAAGGGTCTCTCAAGAGTCTTCTCCAACGCTACAGTTCTAAAGTATCAATTCTGTTGCATTCAGCTTTCTTTATTATCCAACTCTCACATCCATACACAACTACTGCAAAAACCATAACTTTGACTAGATGGACCTGTTTCTGCAAAGTAATGTCCCTGCTTTTTAATATACTGTCTAGGTTGGTCATAGCTTTTCTTCCATGAATTAATGAATTCAGTTAAAATTGATTTTCATGCAGTTATGATAATCTGAAAGAATGAAAACTATTAAATGAATGCCTACTATCCTTATCATTTATCTCTTTTGGTTTTTTAAATTAATTAATTTTTTTATTATTATTTTTTACTTTACAACACTGTATTGGTTTTGACATACATTGACATGAATCCACCACAGGTGTACATGAGTTCCCAAACCTGAACCCCCCTCCCACCACCCTCCCTATATCATCCCTGTGGGTCATCCCAGTTCACCAGCCCCAAGCATCCTGTATCCTGTATCAAACATAGACTAGTGATTCGTTTCTTACATGATAGTGTACATATTTCAATGCCATTCTCCCAAATCATCCCACCCTCTTCCTCTCCCACAGAGTCCAAAAGTCTGTTCATTACATCTGTGTCTCTTTTGCTGTCTCACATACAGGGTTATCATTACCATCTTTCTAAATTCCATATATATGTGTTTGTATGCTGTATTGGTGTTTTTCTTTCTGGCTTACTTCACTCTGTACAATCGCTCCAGTTTCATCCACCTCATTAGAACTGATTCAAATGTATTCTTTTAAATAGCTGAGTAATATTCCATTGTGTATATGTAACACAGCTTTCTTATCCATTCATCTGCTGATGGACATCTAGGTTGCTTCCATGTCCTGGCTATTATAATCAGTGCTGCAATGAACATTGGGGTACATGTGTCTCTTTCAATTCTGGTTTCCTCGGTGTGTATGCCCAGCAGTGCGATTGCTGGGTCATAAGGCAGTTCTATTTGCAGTTTTTAAAGGAATCTGCACACTGTTTTCCATACTGGCTGTACTAGTTTGCATTCCCACCAACAGTGCAAGAGGGTTCCCTTTTCTCCACATCCTCTCCAGCATTTATTGCTTGTAGACTTTTGGATTGCAGCCATTCTGACAGGTGTAAAATGGTACCTCATTGTGGTCTTGATTTGCATTTCTCTGATAATGAGTGATGTTGAGCATCTTTTCATGTGTTTGTTAGCCATCTGTATGTCTTCTTTGGAGAAATGCCTATTTAGTTCTTTGGCCCATTTTTTGATTGGGTCATGTATTTTTCTGGAGTTGAGCTGCAAGTGTTGCTTGTATATTTTTGAAATGAGTTGTTTGTCAGCTGCTTCATTTGCTATTATTTTCTCCCATTACGAAGACTGTCTTTTCACCTTGCTTATAGTTTCCTTTGTTGTACAGAAGCTTTTAATTTTAATTAGATCCCATTTGTTTATTTTTGCTTTTATTTCCAGTATTCTGGGAGGTGGATAATAGAGGATCCTGCTGTGATTTATGTCAGAGACTGTTTTGCCTATGTTCTCCTTTAGGAATTTTGTAGTTTCTGGTCTTACATTTAGATCTTTAATCCACTTTGAGTTTATTTTTGTGAATAGTGTTAGAAAGTGTTCTAGTTTCATTCTTTTACAAGTGGTTGACCAGTTTTCCCAGCACCACTTGTTAAAGAGATTGTCTTTTCTCCATTGTATATTCTTGTCTCCTTTGTCGAATATAAGGTGTATGGTGTGTGGATTTATCTCTGGGCTTTCTCTTTTGTTCCATTGATCTATATTTCTGTCTTTGTGCCAGTACCACACTGTCTTAATGACTGTGGCTTTGTAGTAGAGCCTGAAGTCAGGCAGGTTGATTCCTCCAGTTCCATTCTTCTTTCTCAAGATTGCTTTGGCTATTCAAGGTTTTTGTATTTCCATACAAATTGTGAAATTATTTGCTCTAGCTCTGTGAAAAATATTGCTGGTAGTTTGATAGGGATTGTATTGAATCTGTAGATTGCTTTGGGTAGTATACTCATGTTCACTATATTGATTCTTTCAATCCATGAACATGGTATATTTCTCCATCTATTAGTGTCCTCTTTGATTTCTTTCATCAGTGTTTTATAGTTTTCTATATATAGGTCTTTAGTTTCTTTAGGTAGATATATTGCTAAGAATTTTTTCTTTTTGTTGCAATGGTGAATGGAATTGTTTCCTTAATTTCTTTTTCTACTGTCTCATTATTAGTGTATAGGAATGCAAGGGATTTCTGTGTGTTGATTCTGTATCCCTTAACTTTACTATATTCATTGATTAGCTCTAATAATTTTCTGGTGGACTCTTTAGGGTTTTCTATATAGAGGATCATGTCATCTGCAAACAGTGAGAGTTTTACTTCTTCTTTTCCAATTTGGATTCCTTTTATTTATTTTTCTGCTCTGATTACTGTGGCCAAAACTTCCAGAACTATGTTGAATAGTAGTGGTGAAAGTGGACACCCTTGTCTTGTTCCCGACTTTAGGGGAAATGCTTTCAATTTTTCACCATTGAGGATAATGTTTGCTGTGGGTTTGTCGTATATAGCTTTTATTATGTTGAGGTATGTTCCTTACATTCCTGCTTTCTGGAGAGTTTTTATCATAAATAGATATTGAATTTTGTCAAAGTCTTTCTCTGCATCTATTGAGATAATCATATGGCTTTTATTTTTCAATTTGTTAAGGTGGTGAATTACATCGATTGATTTGCAGATATTGAAGAATTCTTTCATCCCTGGGATAAAGCCCACTTGGTCATGATGTATGCTCTTTTTAATGTGCTGTTGGGTTATGACTGCTAGAATTTTGTTAAGGATTTTTGCATCTATGTTCATCTGTGATATTGGTCTGTAGTCTTCTTTTCTTGTGGCATCTTTGCCAGGTTTGGTATTAGGATGATGGTGGCCTCATAGAATAAGTTTGGAAGTTTACCTTCCTCTGCAATTTTCTGGAAGAGTTTCAGTAGGATAGGTGTTAGCTCTTCTTGAAATTTTTGGTAGAATTCAGCTGTGAAGCTGTCTGGACCTGGACTTTTATTTGCTGGAAGATATCTGACTATAGTTTCAATTTCTGTGCTTCTGATGGGTCTGTTAAGATTTTCTATTTCTTCCTGGTTCAGTTTTGGAAAGTTGTAGTTTTCTAAGAAATTGTCCATTGCTTCCACGTTGTCCATTTTATTGGCATATAATTGCTGATGGTAGTCTTTTATGATCCTTTGTATTTCTGTGTTGTCTGTTGTGATCGCTCCATTTTCATTTCTAATTGTATTGATTTGATTTTTCTCCCTTTGTTTCTTGATGAGTCTGGCTAATGGTCTGTCAATTTTATTTATACTTTCAAAGAACCAGCTTTTGGCTTTGTTGATTTTTGCTATGGTCTCTTTTGTTTCTTTTGCATTTATTTCTGCCCTAATTTTTAAGATTTCTTTCCTTCTACTAACCCTAGGGTTCTCCATTTCTCCCTTTTCTAGTTGCTTTAGGTGTAGAGTTAGGTTATTTATTTGACTTTTTTTCTTGTTTCTTGAGGTATGCCTGTATTGCTATGAACTTTCCCCTTAGCACTGCTTTTATAGTGTCCCACAGGTTTGGGGTTGTTGTGTTTTCATTTTCATTCTTTTCTATGCATATTTTGATTTATTTTTTAATTTCTTCTGTGATTTGTTGGTTATTCAGAACCATGTTGTTCAGCCCCCATATGTTGGAATTTTTAATAGTTTTTCTCCTATAATTGAGATCTAATCTTAATGCATTATGGTCAGAAAAAAGATGCTTGGAATTATTTCAATTTTTTTCTTTAATTTATCAAGGCTAGATTTATGGCCCAGGATGTGATCTACCCTGGAAAAGGTTCCATGAGCACTTGAGAAGAAGGTGAAATTCATTGTTTTGAGGTGAAATGTCCTATAGATATCAATTAGGTCTAACTGGTCTATTGTATCATTTAAAGTTTGCATTTCTTTGTTAATTTTCTGTTTAGTTGATCTATCCATAGGTGTGAGTGAGCTATTAAAGTCTCCCACTATTATTGTGTTATTGTTAATTTCCCCTTTCATACTTGTTAGCATTTGTCTTACATATTGCGGTGCTTCTATGTTGGGTGCATATATGTTTATAATTGTTATATCTTCTTCCTGGATTGACTCTTTAATCATTATATAGTGGCCTTCTTTGTCTCTTTTCACAGCCTTTGTTTTAAAGTCTATTTTATCTGATATGAGTATAGCTACTCCTGCTTTCTTTTGGTCTCTATTTGCATAGAATATCTTTTTCCAGCCCTTCACTTTCAGTCTGTATGTGTCCATTGTTTTGAGGTGGGTCTCTTGTAGGTAACATATATAGTGGTCTTGTTTTTGTATCCATTCAGCCAGTCTTTGTCTTTTGGTTGGGGCATTCAACAGTGCATTCCAAGCACTGCAGCCCGTGCCTCCCTGCCCAGCCCCCGCTTGCTGGTGGCGGATGCAGGCATCTGCGCTGCTTTTCCACTGGGGAAGTTACCCTTGGGCTAGTAATCTGTTGGTTTTAATTTTTTTTTTTTTTCCTCCCTGTTATGTTGCCCTCTGTGCTTCCAAGGCTTGTCACAGACTCGGCAGCGAGAGTGTTTCCTGGTGTTTGGAAACCTATCTTTTTAAGACTCCCTTTCCAGGACGGAGCTCCCTCCCTACCTCTTTTGTCTCTTTTTGCCATCTTTTATATTGTTTCCTACCTGTTTTTGAAGACAATGATCTGCTTTTATGGGTGCCTGATGTCCTCTGCTAGCATTCGGAAGTTGTTTTGTGAAGTTTACTCAGCACTGAAATGTTCTTTTGATGAATTTGTGAGGGAGAAAGTGGTCTCCCTGTCCTATTCCTCCACCATCTTAGGACTGCCCTACATTTATCTCCTTTGATAATGGAAGATATATGCACAGAGAGTTGCCAAAAAAAATAAGGCACATTCAAGCAACTCTCCACAGGAGTGTATACAATGTGAGATTATGTTCAACTGATGTCTGAACACACAAATATATGTGCGTGTGTGTGCATGTGTGTGTGTGTGTGTGTGTGTAGTTATATATAGTCTGTTTGCACTTGCTTTGATTGTCTGTGGTTGTGTTTTGTTATGGTATGTTTGATTTTAGTCTGAATTCCATCCATTTATTCTTGGTGCATTTTCCTTCTGAAGTTGAACTTTTTCTTAGTCTAGTCATATTGTTTACCATTTCTTTCATTTTTTTACCTTCCCAGGTTTAATATATTTATTTTAATTATGCTATTAATATGTTCCAGTTTTATTGAGATACACTTGATCTATATATCACTGGGTAAGTTTAGTGTATATATATTATGCATTTATTGTGAAGTGATTACTGCAATAAGTTCAGTTAGTATCCATTATCTCATATAGTTATGATAGAAAAAATTTTAATAAGCTTTTTCTTTGTGATGAGGACTCTTTGGATCTATTCTCTTAACAACTTTCATGTATGTCACTATACAGTGCTAACCATAATATCATGCCATGTATTACATCCATAGGTGTTGTTGCTGTTCAGGTGCCAAGTTTGTCTATTTGTGACCCCATGGACTGCAGCACACCAGGCTCCTCTGTCCTGCTCTCCTGGGGTTCACTCACATTCATTTCTGTTGAGTCAGTGAGGCTATCTAATCACCTCATCCTAGTTTGTACCTTTTGACCAACCTTCCATCAGTATTCATTCTCCCACTATATCTGATAACCACAAATCTGATCTTTTTCAATTTCTATTGCTTAAAAATCTTGCTGTTGCCATGGTGAAATCTTTGTAAGTGCAATTTAGCGGATATAAGGTGAATAGGAGGAGAAATGGAGAGGTAGGGTAATCAACAGTCAACAACCCTCCTGCTTTCTTATTGAAATTTCTATGGATATCATTACAGATTTGCATGCAGTTATAAAAGATGTCCCATATACACTTCTGGAGAAGGGAATGACGATCCACTCCAGTGTTCTTGCCTGGAGAATCCCATGTACAGAAAAGACTGGTGGGCTGCTGTTTGTGGGGTCACAAAATATCATGCACAACTGAGCAACTAACACACACACACACATATACACTTTGCCTAGTTTTCCCCTAGTAATACTTTACAAAAGTGTAGTGTAATATCACAAGGAGGACCTTGACATTGGCCTAGATGGTATCTACTGTCCAGTCTTTCCAGAGTTCCCGAGTTTTACATGTGTTGATATGTGTGTGTGTGTGTGTGTGTGTGTGTGTGTACATACTAACTTCAGTACAATTATATCACCTGTGCAGGTTCAAGTGACCACCCTTATAGTAAATATGAAAGAATTCCAAAAGACAGGATCCCCTTGTCTGGTCTAGACACTAGTCTTGTGTCACATAGATGTTTTTCAACATTTTTCTCCTAGTCTGTACTTTGTCATTTTGTCCCCCTTAGCAGTCTTTTGTACAGAAAAAGGTTTTTGTTTTTATGGTGTTCAATTTATTAACTTTCCGATTTTACATCACTATTTGTCTGTCAAGTCTAAGAACTCTTTACCTTGACATAGATCTCAAAGATTTTCTGCTGAAATTTTTCCTGAAAGTTTTATACTTGTACATTTAAATCCATGATTTACCTTTTTCACTGATTTATAGTTGATTGAAAATATGTTAGTTCCAAGTGTATAGCACAGTGATTCATTTATTATTTTGTCCTGATTACGTTTCATTATAAGTCATTACAGCATATTGAATGTATATCTCTTTATGGTAAATCCTTGCTGCTTATCTATTTTATGTATACTAGTTTATATCTGTTAATCCCATACTCCTAATTTGCCCCTCCCTCCCTTACCCTGCTCCCTTTTGGTCACACAGTTTGTTTTCTATTTGTGTTTCTGTTTGAAATAAGTTAATTTGTATTATTATTTAGATTCCCCATATAATTGATAGCATATGATACTTGTCTTTTTCCATCTAACTTCATTCAGAATTATATTCCAACCAAGCTGCTGCATTATTTGATTCTTTTTATGTTTGAATTATATATACACACACACACACACACACACACACACACACACACACACATACATACAATGGACTATTTATGTGTTTATATCTATCACTATCACATATTCTTAAGCCAGTCTTCTGTTGAAGGGAACTTCGGTAGTTTTCATGTCTTGACTATTGTAAATAGTGATTCTATGAATATCAGTGTGCATGTATTTTTCAATTTCTTGTCTTTTCTGGATATATATAAAAAAGTAGGTTTACTGGATCACATGGTAAGTTTATTTTTAGATTTTTGAGGAACCTGCATTCTGTTTTCCATAGTGACTGCACCAATTTACAGTCATACCAACAGTGTAGGAGATTCCCTTTTCTCAGCACCCTCTCTAGCATTTGTTACTTGTAGATTTTTGGATGATGGCCATTCTGCCTCGTGTGAGGTGACACATTATTGTAATTTTGATTTGCATTTCTCTAATAATTAGCAGTGGTGAGTATCTTTTCATATGCTTGTTGGCCTCTATAGGATCCATTTTGAATTCAGACATATATAATATGAAGTTTAGGTTGATGTTCATCTGTTTTTCTTGTTACTGTTTAGTCGCGAGTTGTATTCGACTCTTTTGCAACTCCATGAACTGTAGCTCAACAGGCTCCTCTGTCCATGGGATTTCCCAGACAATAATAGTAGAGTGGGTTGCCATTCCCTTCTGCAGGGAATCTTCCCAAGCCAGGAATCAAACCCACATCTCCGCGTTGCATCAAAGTCTTTATTGTTGAGCCACCAGGGAAGTCCACCTATCTAGCTACCATCTATGCATTTGTTTTCTTGCCTGTTTGTTTTTTTACTGCATATGGATGCTCGAAGGATTCAGTACCAGCTGTTGATATGACCACACTTGTTCCACTGTGTAGCCTTTTACCCGTTCATCACAAACAGCCTGGGTATATTGCTTGAGTCTTTTTTTGAAATCTCTACTCTGTCCCATTATTTCTGTGTCTGTTTCTCTTTCAATAACATACTATCATCATTACTGTAGCTTATATACTAAGCCTTATTAAAAACAGATAGTGATATTTCCCAATTTATTTTACTTTTTCAAAATATTTTAACTATTGTAAAAATTCTGCTTTTCCATGAACACTTTAGAATAAGTTTGTCTATGTCAAAAAAGCATGCTATGCATTTAAATAATTACATTAAATTAAATTTATAGATTAATTTGAATGAGATAGGTATTTTACTGTGTTCTTCAACCTATGAACACAGAATTTCCCTTTACCTATATAGGTCATCTTTCATTTGTTTCATCAATGTTTTAGAAATGTCCAGATACAGATTCTATTTATGTTTGTTTACGTGTACATCTAAGTATTTTATTCACTTTGAAATACTTGAGTATTATGTTTTTAATTGTTTATTTGTATTCATTTTTAGTACATAGAAATGAAACTGATTTGTGTTGATCTTGTGTCCTATAACACTTGGGCAACCTTGCTTCTTAGTTCCAGGAATTTTTTGTTGATTCTTTTGGATATTTCATATATACAATGATGTCATTTGTAATTAGGGGCAGTTTTATTTCTCACTTTGCAAACTGTACATTTTTTTTTTCTTTTTCATGCCTATGATACTGAGTAGAACTCCTAGTACTCTGTTGAATAAATGTGTGAGGGTGGACACCCTTGTTTAGTTCAGATATGAAGGGTCATTATTCAGTTTTCCACCTTTAAGATGACATTAGCTATAGAATTTTTATAGGTGCTCTTTATCACACTGAGGTATTTCTAACTAGCTGAGATGTATTATTTTTATCATGACTGACTGTTAGATTGTATCAAATGTTTGTTATGCATAAAGGGATATGATCAAATTTTTTCTTCTTTAGCTTAAGTAGTTGATATAGTAGGTATTTATATAATTGATGTCCATTACTGATTTAGGATACTGACCACCCTTGATCTAGAATATATTGCACTCAATCATGGTGTATAATTATTTTCATGAATTTTGAGTTTGACCAGTAAATATTTTGTTGAAGATTTTTGTGTCAAAGTTCATGAAAGATACTCCCTAGTATTCCTTTTTTCTGTAATCATTGTCTGGATTTGGTATAAATTTACAAATATCCTATTAACTGAAATATGAAGTATGCATTGATCTTTTTGAAGAAATTATGTAAAATTGGCATTAGTTCTTTAAATCGTTCATAGAATTCTTCAATGAAACTCTGTGGGCCTGAAATTTTTAATTGCATTTCAATTTGTGTAAAGAATATAAGGCTATGCAGGGTACCACTTTCATCTTGACTGAGTTTTGGTAGTTTGCAGTTTCCAAAAGATGTATGAATTTCTGAGCATAAAGATGTTCGTTGTATTTTTCCTTAATGGATGCAAGATCTATAAATATCCTATTTCAGTCTTGATATTGACTATTTGTATCTTCTTTTCATGTTTTTTGTCAGTTTTTATAGATGTTTATCCATTTTGTTGACTTTTCCAAAGATCAAGATTTCTATTCCACTGATTTTTCTCTGCTGAGCTTCTGTTTTCAGCTTCATTTCTTTTCTCCTCTGATTGTTACTGCCCCTTTCCACCTTCTTTCTTTGGACTTGTTTTACTCTTTGTTTAAAAAAAATGCATTTAGTTTTAACTAGATGATGTTTGCTTTACAATGTTTCTGCCATACATGAACATGAATCAGCCATAGATATACTATGTTCCCTCCGTCTTGAACCTTCATCCCTTCTCCCAGGTTCTTGAGATAGGAACTAGATTTAAGGTCTTTCCTTGTTCTACTGTGTGCACTTAGTGCTACCATTTCCCTCTCAGTACTGCTTTACCTGTATCCCATATATTTTGATAGTTTATTTTTATTTTCATTTAGATCTATACTTTCTTGAGACTTTCTCTTAGATCCCTGACTTATTTACTTTATCTACTCACATGTTTAGTGAATTTCCTATTGTCTTTTATTGATTTCTTGTTTGATTACACTGTGCTCAGAGAATGTACTCTGTATGATTTTCAATCTTATAAATGTGTTGACAGGTGTATAATAGTTGAGGATATGGTCTTCCTTGATGAATATCCAGTTGGAACTTGAGAAAATGCTGTATTTTGGGAGTACAGTGCCCACTATGTGTCAATTAGGTGTTGTTGGTTGATGGTATGTTTACCTCTTCCGTGTTTTTTGCTATTTTTTGTTTAGCAACCCTATCAGTTACTGCAAGGAAGATATTATAGTTCACAGTTTTGATTATGGGTTTATCTGTTTCTCTTTTCAGCTCTGTCCCTTGTTTCTGTACGTATTCTAAAGCTATGTTTTTTTCCTGGGTCCACACTTAAGATTGTTATTTCTTTCCGGTAATTGATCTTTTCATCATCTGTAATTGTCCAGCTCGTCAGTAGAAATCTTTGCTCTAAAGTCTGCTTCAACAGATATTGTTTAGCTACTTATATTTTCCAGTTAAATCTTTTCACAGAATTATTTTTCCAAACTTTTAATTTAATGTATATACATCATCAGGTATTAACTGAATTTCTTGCAAACAATATATCTTTGGGTCAAACTATTTTTAATCTATTCTGCAAGCCTCTCTCTTTGATTGGTTTATTTAGATGTTTACATTTAAGCCAATTATTGCTGCTGCTGCTGCTGCTAAGTCGCTTCAGTTGTGTCCAACTCTGCAACCTCACAGACAGCAGCCCATCAGGCTCCCCCGTTCCTGGGATTCTCTAAGCAAGAACACTGGAGTGGGTTGCCATTTCCTAAGATAGCACTTAAGTCTGCCATTTTATTATTTTTTTCTATTTGCTTCCTCTGTTGTTTGTTCCTTTGTTAGTGGAATTCTCCATCTGCCCCTCTTGACAATGGTTCAAAATTCACCTTGTGCTTTTGGGAGATTTCCCACTTGGTCTAGAGGATGAATGAGCAGATTTGGACTGTACTCTGCTGTGAGGTTGGAAGTGGGGACATGCCAGATACAGGTCACTTTCTTTTGTAGAACTAGGGAATAGTTGACACCTAACTGCTCTGATGTTCCTCTGGTCCTGGCATCCCAAGACAGTTCATGTTCTCCTTCCTATTAGCTTTTCTTTGGGTTTGAATTTGTTTAATATATATTCTTCCATCTTACTTACAATCTCTGTGTGTGTATTACATATCTCTTTGGACTTCCCTAGTGGCTCAGATGGTAAGCAATCCACCTACAATGCAGAGAACCAGATTTGATCCCTGGTTTGGGAAGATCCCCTGGAGAAAAGAATGGCAACCCATTACATTATTCTTGCCTGGAGAATCCCACGGACAGAGAAGCCTGTAGGTCGAAGTCCATGGGGTCACAAAAAGTTGGACACAACTGAGCGACTAACACTGTCACTTTCTCCTGAACTGACCCAGTTCCCATGAATGAGGGAAGCCCAGAAATTCCCTCAGACCCTTGAGAGGATATTAAAGAGCTCACTGAAAATCTGCTAGGGAACTTGGCAGAGGAAGAAAGGTACTTTGAAATTCAAAATGTCTTATATGGATTAAATGTATTAATCAAGTAAAACTCCTAAAAGCAATACTTGCCTCATAGTGCATTAAACCTCAGCTGTTATGACCATTGGCTACCTACTTTGTGTCAGACAGCCTTCTGTGTATCTACCTTAAAAATATATTTTAGAAAATCTAAATTGAATCTAGTTTAAAGTAGCTAAAGGGAGACCTGTCTCCTTCATTTCAAATATGAAGAATTCACACTGCTTTCACATACAGCTAACAGACTAGATATTAAGGCACTAGAGTGTGTACATGTTCAGTTCATGCTCAGTTCTATCCAACTTTTTGCGACCCCATGGACTTCAACCCACCAGGCTCCTCTGTCCATGGGATTTCCCAGGAATGAATACTGGAGTGGGTTGCCATTTCCTATTCCAGGGGATCTTCCCAACCCAGGGATTGAACCCAAGTCTCTTGCATCTCCTGCATTTTCAGGCTCTATCAGGATTGTATTTTTATGATTCTTTATCACTGCACCACCTGGGAAGCCCCAAGGCCCTAGAGAGTTGGTTTGAAAGATAGTTAATAAAAGTTAAATATATTAGATATTCTACCTCATACATACTAATCACAAATTTAGTTATATTGATAGCAAAAGCACCTTTTATAATTCTTAAATTTATAGTTTCTGTCACAGTTAAAATAAGATTATGCTATACATTAGATAAATCCTGAAATGAAAAATGATTATATAATATAGAATTAGTATGTGTGGAGATAGGCAGCCTGCCTTAAGTGGGTTCATTGGCTTTGTTCCATGAAATCCACAATTACAGACTTTTATACCTTAATGTTAGGTCCTTTCTAAGACATAGACTTCATCCTCATGGACCTTTGGTCCAGAGTCCAGATTCTAGACAGCAGAACAAGGACGAAGGCCAAGGGCTTGAGCCAGTACATCCAATGGAAGATTCCAGGAGGAAACCACATGAGACCCTGTTGTCAGGACATAGTCATGTGGATGTGGCAATTTTCAAAAGACCCTGTGCAATGAACTGTTTATGCTGTGTGGCCATGGGACCAACTTATAGAGAAAAGAGAAAAAAGACATAGAGTGACAGAGAGAAATTGCAAGAAAACTTCACATAGTTTTTACTTAAGAAAATGCAAAATGTGGAGAATAGACACTTAACTCACCATATGTTATGCAATTCAGAATTTTAAAGCCTAAATTCAAAATAGCATCCTCAGATTTACATATAAAGCATGCATTGCCCAGATAGATACTTATATACCATCTCTAATTTGGGTCAAGGGAACGTGAACCCCCAAAATTATTTTAAGGTGAATTACCCCTTGAATTATTTTTAGCCTGGTGATCCTTTCTTATCTGCCAACTCTACTGTGTGAGTTATTGTTGCTCAGTCACTCAGTCGTGTCCTATTCTTTGTGACTCCCATGGACTGCAGCACGCCAGGCTTCCCTGCCCTTCACCATCTCCTGGAGTTAGCTCAAACTTATGTTCATTGAGTCACTGATACTATCTAATCATCCCATCCTTTGTTGCTTGTTTTTCCTGTTATTTTTTCCAGCATCAGGGTCTTTTCCAATGAGTTGGCTACTGTGTGGGTAAAGTGGGACTTAACAGGATTGATTTTATATGTGGGCTAGAAAACAACCATTATATATAAACTCATTCAACTGAGAGAGAAACTTTGTGGGCTTCATCTTATTTGTATAAAGGTATAAAATAAAGTAAATAAGATGGCTGACAAATTTAACACATAGGAATTAGTCAATGTCTGGTCTTGGCAAAAGTATGGACCGCAGATTTTCAATATAAGAAATGTTTTCTAGAGCATATGTAGAATCTGAATCAAATCATTTTATTAACTATTGGAGGTAACAGATATATTTCAGTATAAAATCAATTATAAGTACTGAAAGGAAATGATTTCTTTTGTCTATGGCAAAAATCTTTTGTAGCTAGAGATGACAATGCTCTTGAAACTGTTTATAAGATAAATTATGCCCAGATGGAGAGAGTGGTAAAGAACCCATGTATCAATGCAGGAGACATGAGAGAAGCAGGTTCAACCCTTGAGTTGGGAAGATCCCCTAGAGGAGGGCATGGCAACCCACTCCAGTATTCTTGCCTGGAGAATCCCATAGACAGAGGAGCCTGGTGAATTACAGTTCATAGGGTCACAAAGAGCTGGACATGACTGATGCGACTTAGTATGTGCACATACACACCCATGAATAATACTATCATTAAGGGGTTAATATTTTTGGCTTGATATCGGGACATGGGAACTGGCAAATTCACATGTTCATACTCCAAACCAAAGATTTTAGAATGGCAGTGAAGCATGTATATTTTCCTGTAAGAAACGAAGCGCTAATCTATGTTTGGTGTAGGATGCAGGATGCATGGGGCTGATGCACAGGATGATTCAGGTAGAGGATGTGGGGTGGGAGGTGGGAGGGGGCTTCGGCATTGGGCGATTGTGTTCACCTATGGCCGATTCGTGTCAATGTATGGCAAAACAAATACAGTATTGTAATTTAAAAAAATAAATAAATTTAATTAATTAAAAAAATAAATAAATAAAATGCAAAGATATTGATAATGTGAAGATGCTATTAGTCAAAGCTGAGGAAATTTTATATCTAGTATGGTACTCTTAGATTATTATTTGCTGCAAAGTTGCAGACAGATTCCCTTTGGGAAACTGAGACCATGAAAACAATTGTCTGAGAAACAGCATTTTGGTGAGATTAGAGCTGTTAAATCAAATATACATTATGTATAATGGGGATATTATGGAAGATAATGGAATATACAAATTGGTCACTCAGAACATAAATTTAATTAACTGCCCAGTAAAGAAGTTTCTCAACTGTTAGAGAAACTAAAATCACCTAGATGCAGACAGATTATAGCTGCAAAAGGTGCATTTAGAAAAGACTAACACTTTGAGTGACTATATAATTTGGTATGAAAAAGCTTTACAATGATGCATGAAAAAGCATAAAGAGCCTTAATGCCCTGGACTAAATATATATATATATATAACACTTTGTTAATAAGTAGTATCTAATGGAGAGATATTTATTTAGAACACTGACTGTATGGTGGTATAGTAGAGACTTTAGCAGTAACAATACAGCTTCTTTAATCATTTGCACAGAAAAGAGCAAGAGGAGATGTGCTAAAGTCATGTGTTTTTAAAAGATTATTTTTTGCTTTTAGTGGGCTGAGTCTCTGTTGATGCACAGCTTTCCTCTATTTGCAGTGAATGGGGGCTAATTTCTAGCTGCAGTGCACAGGGTTCGCATAGCAGCGGCTTCTCTTGTTGCACAGCACAGGCTCTAGCACCTGGACTTCAATAGCTGTGGCTCCCAGACTCTAGAGCACAGACTCAGCAGCTGTGGCTTATAGATTCAGTTGCCCCAGGGCATGTGGAATCTTCCTAAAGCAGAATTCGAACATGTGTCCCCTGCATTGGCAGGTGGTTTCCTTACCACTGGACCACCAGGGAAGTCTAAGTCACGTGATTACTAATGGACAGGAAATTCATTTTCCTTCTTCTCCCCCACTGTTAACTTTCACACTGGTGGAGGGAGAGAGCAGCTAGATTGAAGTCTGAATCTTCCAATGTGTCAGCTGAAGGGAAATTGGCAAGTCATTTACAGTCCAGTCAGGAAGTAAGCTAGAGAAGACTCTTGAGAGTTCCTTGGAGAGCAAGGAGGTCAGATCTGCCAATCCTAAGGAAAATCAACCTCAGATATTCATTGGAAGGATTGAAGCTGAAGCTACAATACTTTGGCCACCTGATGCAAAGAGCCGACTCACTAGAAAAGACCCTGATGCTGGGAGAGATTGAGGGTAAAGAGGAGATGGGGACAACAGAAGATGAGATGGTTGGATGGCATCACTGGCTCAATGGACATGAGTTTGAGCAAACTCTGGGAGATAGTGAAGGACAGGGAAGCCTGGTGTGCTACAGTCCATGCAGTTGCAAAGAGTCAGACACAACTGAATGACTGAACAACAACAGGAAGTAAAGCCATCAAGAATGACAGTGAATGAGAAATTGATCAGTGAGATTAGACCTTACAGTCAGGGAAGCTGATAAGGACTTGGCCAAGCTGGACAAGGACTTCCTGCTCCAGGAGCTGAGCGGCTGTGGGTCTGGCCCCACATCCACTAGTGACCAGCAGAGCCCATAGATGAATGTGAGCCATACACTCACTGGATTCCAGAGGGTGGAGGTTCTGCCTTCAGTTTCACCTCCCATATTTCACACTCATTTCCTACTGAGGACCACACAAGGCAGGGCAGGGGATGATGGAAAAGGCCATCTTGACTTAGCTGAGTTCCAGCAGTGCAAAACCACTATGGTATTTCATATCTGAGCCTCCGTGTCACCTTGTCTATAGTGGAGGGAAAAGAGCTCCCTGAGATCATGTGAGTTTGCCAATATGGACATTGGCAAGTATGGTGGCTCCACTCACTGCCAGAGACAGGTATGTGTCTTTCTTGCTTGACCAAGGATACCTTAGCTGTGAGAAGCAGATGATAGTAGGAGCGACAGCCACAGAGACCCTGAGAAGTGCCCCTCCTGCTTCTCTGAGAGGTAAATCCCCCGACCCCACACCTGGGTGCTGGAGAGACAGCCAGATGGAGCCATGTGGAAATGGGTGTTTGCTTTTCCAGGCTGTGCGTTCAAGGCAAATTCCCAAAGGAACAGCAGAGTAGCAGATGGATAGAGTCAGACTTTTGAGTCAGAAAAACTTGTAAAGAAACTCTGCTTCTTTAAAAAAAATTTTTTTTGTTTTAATGAAGTGTAGTTTCCTATGTTGTTTCTATTTATGCTGTATATCAAAGTGATATGTGTGTGCACACAGGCATTTTCATATCCTTTCCTATTATGGTTTGTCACAGGATATTGAACACTGTCCCTGTGCTTCACAGTAGGATTTTGTTGTCTATCCATTCTGTATATAATAATTTGCATCTGCTAGTCCCAAACTCCCAACCCATTCTTCCTCCACCTCTTACCTCCTTGGCAAACAAAAATCTCTTCTCTATATCCATGAGTCTGAAGAAACTTTTTCCTATTTAAAGAGAAACACCTTGGTTATCTGGTATATAGAAAACAATGTTAATAGATAATAATCATTGTCCTTTAGAGGGCTTTTCTGAGGGATGATGAACTTCTTTGAGTAGCTAGCATAATGCCATGTACACACTGTGTTTTAACAGCCAACCTCTCTTTCCCTTCCACATTTCCATGTACCAGATAGATAAGACGTTGGACTCTTAAACAGAGAGCACTCCCGTTACTGCATTACTCTTGTAGAATTTACTCCCACTGAGTTGAGCTCAAAATAACCTACTGCCATGTAAACTTTTAGAGGTAAAAGTGAATGTCTGCTGAAATTTAAAGGTTACAGAAAGCATAAAAGGAAATAAAATGGACTCCTCCAAAAGATGCAAATGAGCTAGTTAAAAAATCAGAAAAAGAAAAGGCTTTTGTATATCAAACAACTCACTTCTATGATTGTCAAGAAATGGTCTCAGTCTTTGAGATAATTCATTTATCTCCACATCAAGCTTTCATTTGTAATGTTATAATTGAAATTAGCATCCCTCATTCTTCTTTCAAAATGGGGAACCAGTAAATCATTTTACAGCAAACGCTCAGGTATTAGAGGTAAGCACTAGGAGCAGTAGAACAGATAAGACCTCATAGAATATTACAAAACCATTTTTGAACAGAAAACTAATTATTTTTAGCTAGTACTCATAAAGATTTAGACAAAAAAGATGGTATATCTTCTAGATTAAGTATAAGAATTCAAATTTTATGCCATTCACTGAAGTGAGCCTGAAACACTAGCAGGTAAGGAAGTTAATTTAGGAGCAGATAAAGGCTGTAGAAATTTTCTTTAAGAAATAAACTTTGTATCCAAAGGAAGATAAATGAAAAGCTATATATTAGTAGGTTTAGTATAATCAAATAATTAATAATCTTTCTCAGCCTTAGAGGATTGAAAATTATTTGTAGAACTTATTTCTGTAGAGCTGGTAAAGTAAGGTCAGAGAGAAATTAATTTTATTCTTTCTCTTGAATCATTGTATCTCAGTACTTTCCCCAAGAGTATGTAGCATGCCTTTTATGTCATTGGTCTTGTTCCTTTCTGGTGCCATAATTTGTTTTAAATCATAAACTAGGATCAGTTATTTATATTATATTATATTATATACATTATTATTTATATTATATTATATATCATTTTAAAAAAATTATTGGAGTACGGTTGATTTATAAAGTTATATTACTTTCTGCTTTACAGCAAAGTGAATCATTATATACTTAGAGTGAAAGATGGGACAGATACATGGGAGGTTGGGACCTATATATGTATGTATGTATGTATATGTATACATACACACACACACACACACACACACACACATACACTGACTTCCCTGGTGGCTCAGATGGTAAAAAGCATCTGTCTACAATGCAGGAGACCTGGGTTTAATCCCTAGGTCAGGAAGATCCCCTGGAGAAGGAAATGACAATACACTCCAGTACTATTGCCTGGAAAATCCCATGGACAGAGGAGCCTGGTAGGCTACAGTCCATGGGGTCGCAAAGAGTCAGACACAACTGAGTGACTTCACTTCACTTATATATATACACACTGTTGCTGCTGCTGCTGCTGCTAAGTCACTCAGTTGTGTCCGACTCTGTGCGACCCCATAGACAGCAGCCCACCAGGCTCCTCTGTCCCTGGGAGTCCTCAGTCAAGAACAGTGGAGTGGGTTGCCATTTCCTTCTCCAATTATACACTATTATATATAAAATAGATAACTACTACAGCACAGGGAACTCTATCCCATGCTCTGCAATGATCTATATGGGAAAAGAATCTAAAAAGAGTGGGTATATGTATATGTCTAGCTGATTCCCTTTGTTGTGCATTGTGTTTTTAATTTAAAGTTTTAAATTTGTGCTTACTGTTATTAATAGTATTGGTTTCCCCAGTGGCTCAGCGGTAGAGAACCACTTGAAACACAGGAGTTAAGGGTTTGATCCTTGGGTGGGAAAGATCCCCAGGAGAAGGAAATGGCAACCCATTCTGGCATTCTTGCATGGAAAATTCCATGGACAGAGAAGCCTGGCTGGCTCTAGTCCATGGGATCACAGCATCAAACATGATTGAAATTTATACTATAGGCTTCATTTCATCATTGGATAGTTTTGGCTTCTGTTATGGTCAGATGTTTATTTATTCATTTGGTTTATGGCACATAAGTTTTCTGATTAAGTAGACAGGGTTATATAGTTAAGAGCTCAGTTTTTGGAAGACTGCCACTTTCAGATTGTGATGCCTGCACTTACTTATTCAAATTTTCTCAGCCTCAGTCTTCTCACCTATAAAATGGAGGCATACACATATATATGGAATTTAGAAGATGGTAATGATGACCCTGTATGCAAGACAGCAAAAGAGACACAGATGTGTAGAGCAGACTTTTGGACTCTGAGGGAGAGGGGGGAGGGAAAGTGTGGGATGATGTGGGAGAATGGCATTGAAACATGTATACTATCATGTAAGAAACGAATCGCCAGTCTATGTTGGATGCAGGATGCTTGGGGCTGGTGCACGAGGATGATCCGGAGGGATGATGTGGGGTGGGAGGTGGGAGAGGGGTTCATGTATACCCGTGGCGGATTCACGTCAATGTATGCCAAAATCAATACTGTACTGTAAAGTAAATAAAGTAAAAAAAAATTTTTTTAAAGTGTTTATTAAAAAAAAATGGAGGCATAATACTTACCTTAGAGAAGTATTATGAAGATTAAGTGACATAAAGTACACAAGAATATGTAGCATTATGCTTGGTGTATATTGAATTATGGTTATTGTTATTTGCATATTTCATGAAATTTGAACAACATAGATATTGTCTATCATACTGATTTGTGAAATCAATTCTATTTAAAGTTCCTTTTCCAGGAGCCTGTGTTCATCTGCATATACTTTTTTGAATGGAATAATAGGAAACTCTTCTTTGTATTCCCTTTTAAAATTTCTGCCTATTGTACTTAGTCCAGTTATAAGTGGTCCTTGAACACCTCTTGCCCCTCAAAGACATTCAAAGCCATTTTTCGTAGGTATACATGTCCCCTTCCTCTGGCTGATTCATGCTGATGTTTGCCAGATATCAACACAATAGTATAAGGCAATCATCCTTCAATTAAAAATAAATGTAAGAAAAAGCTACTTTCCAAATGTGTGATGGTAACTAGTATTCTAGTCACCTTTATACTCATCTTGTATCTTGGTGTTGTGTGTTTAATTGGCCAATCATGTCCAAATCTTTGTGACCTCGTGGACTGCAGCCTGCCAGGCTCCTCTGTTCATGGGCTTCTCCAGGCAAGAATACTGGAGTGGGGGTGCCATTTCCTCCCCCAGGGGACCTTCCTGACCTGGAGACTGAACCCGTGTTTCCTGCACTGCAGGCAGATCACCTGCTGAGCCATCAGGGAGGCCCTATGTATTTGGTGCAGCACAGTAACCAGCGCCCATAATCCAAAAGGCAAGACAGTTCACAAGCCATTTTCTTCTCCTGCATCACAGCCCATGTTGACTGTACTATTTCTTCTGAGTATACAGGAAGAATCTTGAATAAAGAATAGTACTTGACACAGTGAAACCTGGAAGGATGGAAATTGTGACATGTTATTTAAATAAGTGTATTCAAATGGTATGAGTAAGATGTCAGTCGCTGTCTAATATTTCAAGTATTTACAAACACACCCACAAAATATGAGGAAGCAACTAACCTAGAAATACCCAAAAACAGTTGAAAAAAAACCAAGTGACAAAGAGTCACCATGAAATACCAAAGAGGACAAACTATCATTAGTAGTGATGCTCTAGGACAAGGCAATGGCACCCCACTCCAGTACTCTTGCCTGGAAAATCATATGGAAGGAGGAGCCTGGTGGACTGCAGTCCATGGAGTCACTAAGAGTCGGACACAACTGAACGACTTCACTTTCACCTTTCACTTTCATGCACTAGAGAAGGAAATGGCAACCCACTTCAGTGTTCTTGCCTGGAAAATCCCAGGGACGGGGGAGACTGGTAGGCTGCTGTCTCTGGGGTTGCACAGAGTTGGACAAGACTGAAGTGACTTAACAGCAGGAGCGATGCTCTGTGCCTTCAGCAAGTAGACAGGACACAAAAAGCAGGGGTCAGGGAGGAGAACCCTCACAGGCTGAGAATTCCCAGCTTGCCAAAATTCACTAAGGAGAAAGGTCAGTGGGACAGACAGAGAAAAGCAGCTGAGATTAAAAGGAACATTTTCAGCACAAACTTACAGAAGAAAGCATAGAGTTTTCTATAATGTTTGATTGAAGTGAAGTGGCTTTGGACCCTATGAATTCTTAAAATTAACCTTTTAAAACCCTAATTAGGACTAAAATGGAATTCATAAACCACCAGAATATAAAACCATCATAAAGTAACTAGCTCTATATGAAGAAATGGATGATTCCAGGTTTGGAGTAGAAGATAGAAAATGTGAATTTAGAACTCTTTATAGTAACACAAAGCTAGGAAAATATATATTCTAAACCACTAGAATTATGACAAAAGTGACTGAAAGCAAACTCAACCACTCACTGGCCAAACATAAAATAACTTGAGCAAAAAATAGTCATAGTTTCAATGTATTACACCATATAAAATTTATTGAAATTCGTGAGTTCAAAAGAAAACACCACCACACTGCTAATAGATTCATAATTTAAAAACATTTCCTACCTTTAGAGAATGTTAATAAATTTATAGTCATTAAATAGAATATGGACAATAATGGGAAAGAATCAAGACTGTCTTTCCCATAAATAGTTCATCATCATGCCTCTACCAAAATCTTGATGAGAGGTATTTTCTTCTTAAAAAAAAAAATCCAGCTAATAATTGAGGAAAGAATGATTGATAGAAAGTATTAGAAAAGTTACTTATTTACAACCCCCAGTGAAATGACAAACCTGAGCTCATATAATTATTGACTGGCCACATCATAAAAAAGAAAGAAAAGATGAGAGACTATGACTTTGTTTCCTATGACTGTGAATCTTAAAAAATAATAATAATAATTAAACTTTGAAGAAATGAGAGAGGGAGGGAGAGTGGGAAAAAGAAAGAAGGTAAGAAAGAAAGAACAGACAAGAAAAAGAAACAATGATTTTTTTTCTTCTGACGTACATACCTATTATGTCAATTCTCCTCAGTAAGAAACTAAACAAGAAATAGATCAAAATTTAAAATCTAACAGCTTGTTGTTGTTCAGTTGCTAAATCATGCCCAACTCTTTGTAACCTCATGGACTGCAGCCCTCCAGGCTTCCTTGTCCTTCACTGTCTGCTAGAATGTGCTCAAACTCACATCCATTGAGTTGGTGATGCTATCAACTATCTCATGCTCTGTCACCCCCTTCTCCTGCCCTAAATCTTTCCCAGTTTCAGGGTCTTTTCCACTGAGTCGGCTCTTCACATCAGGTGACCCAAGTATTGGAGCTTCAGCCTCAGTCTTTCCAATGAATCTTCAGGGTTGATCTCCTTTAGGATTGACTGGTTTGATCTCCTTGCAGTCCAAGGGACTCACAAGAGTCTTCTGCAGCACCACAATTCAAAAGCATCAATTCTTTGGCACTCAGCCTTCTTTATGGTCCAATTCTCACAGCTGTGTCTATTAGAAAACCAAAGTTTGACTATATAAAACTTTGTTGCCAAAGTGGTCTCTGCTTTTTAATGCATTGTCTAAGTTTGTCATAGCCTTCCTTTCAAGGAGCAAAGTGTCTTTCAATTTCATGGCTACAGTCACCATCTGCAGTGATTTTGGAGCCCATGAAAATAAAATCTAATAGCTAGATTACAGAAAATACAGTGACCAGAGAAATGTGTTAGATGACAGTACACAGATGCATCAGCAGAATTCTGTGCAACATTGAACAGACAGAAGACAAAACTGGTTTCTTTTGAAAGTAAATTGCAAGAAAAGACACACACACACAAAAAAGCTTACCTGTACATCTGAAGAGGCCCCCAAAAATTATCAACAAAAGTCAATGTGTGCATCTTCTTTGAATTCTCATTTAAACAAGTCAACTGTTATGAGAAAATTGGAGATATGAGCAGTGATACTGGATGATACTTTTTGTCAAATATTAGGTGTGATGATATTGTGAATATGATTTTTGTTGAGGGCCCTTATGTTTGTGCTGAAATATTTATAGAATGTATGGAATTTACTTGATATAGGATATATGGAATGAACTTAATATATTAAATTTGCTTCAATGTAATCCGGTGATTATGGAGGGGTGGGTTGTGATATGGATAAAGCAGATCTACCATGAATTAATCATTGTGGAGGATATGTGATGAGATATAGGAACTCACATTGCTATTATCTCTACATGACATGTTAATGCTTGAAATTTTCCATAATATAAGGTTAAAGATAGACAGCTATCTGCCCCTTGTATTTTCTCCCAATATCTGCTGTTATATTTCAGGGTATTATTACCGTTGAAAGAAAACCACATTCACAATCATTCTATACTCTTCCTTTTAAGATCAGTGAAGAAAGACAGTGCTCACTTAGAATCTAGTTTTCCGAAAAATGAGAGAATGAAAGTAAAAGATGGTAATCACTTCCCTGGTGGCTCAGCAATAAAGAACCTGCTTACTAATACAAGAGACATGAGTTCCATCCCTGGGTCTGGGAGATCCCCTGAAGGAGGAAGTGGCAACCCACTCCAGTATTCTTGCCTGTGAAATCCTATGGACAGAGGGAGCCTGGTGGGCTACAGCCCATGGGATCACAAAGAATCAGACACAACTGAGCAACTAAACTTCAGTCACTTTTAGAATCTGCAACTCTCTCACTGACACAGTCACAAATCTCTCTTTTCCCTCCCTCTCAACTTTCCTCTCTCCCTCTTTCTCATTCATCCTTCCTCTATTTTTTGTGATTTATTTATTCTTTGCTACTATCCATGGGTAAGTAACAAGGTTTCTGCTAGCTGGAAATAAGTGAGTGATGAACAGTTTATGTTGGGAGCCCATAGATTTCTACTTAAAATACTGAATTTAAACACTTTCCACAAAATATAAGAATTTAGATGTAAGTTTGTAAAGCATTCTAACTAATACTTTTATGTCACACAGGCAAATAAATGCATTATATTTTAAGTTAAATACAGTAAATATATATTCCAGTGGGTACATATGGCTGATATAATGCACATTTTTTGGAAAATTATGTTTATTATGCATGGTGAAAAGAAATTATACTTTGTTAGCAAAATGGAAAGTCATTTTTGGAGTTTCCCATGATTTCTTCTAAATATTTTTAGCTTAGTTTTTGATTTTTGTTGTTGTAGTAGTTTTTGCAATAAAATTTTATTCTTTATTGACCCCAAAAAGGGACCACGTATTTCTCCAGCCAAATTTTTTTTTTTCCCCCCTTCTGGATCAGCTAAGATGGAAGGAGAAGGAGGTGAGAGAGGGTTTCAGGATGGGGAATACATGTACAACTGTGGTGAAGACATGTCAGTGTATGGCAAAACCAATACAATATTGTAAAGTAATTAGCCTCCAATTAAAATAAATAAACTTAAATAAAAAAAAAATTAGGAATCTGCAACCAAGATGAGCCACCTGCAAGTCCTCCCACAGATGTGGAAGGAGGCTTAAAACTATGTAGCACTGTAGTTAAGAACATTTTATCTGGTCTCATTTTGTTTGTATTTAATAATGTTTTATTAAAGAAAGTGAAAGTAGTGCAGTCATGTCCAACTCTTTGCAACCCCATGGCCTATCAGTTAAGCTCAGTTCAGTAGCTCAGTCATGTCCGACTCTTTGAGACCCCATGAATTGCAGCACGCCAGTCCTTCCTGTTCATCACCATCTCCTGGAGTTCACTCAGACTCACGTACATCAAGTCAGTGATGCCATCCAGCCATCTCATCCTCTGTCGTCCCCTTCTCCTCCTGCCCCCAATCCCTCCCAACATCAGTCTTTTCCAATGAGTCAACTCTTTGCATGAGGTGACCAAAGTACTGGACTTTCAGCTTTAGCATCATTCCTTCCAAAGAAATTCCAGGATTGATCTCCTTCAGAATGGACTGGTTGAATCTCCTTGCAGTCCAAGGGACTCTCAAGAGTCTTCTCCAACACCACAGTTCAAAACCATCAATTCTTCGGTGCTCAGCCTTCTTCACAGTCCAACTCTCTCATCCATACATGACTACTGGAAAAACCACAGCCTTGACTAGACGGACCTTAGTCGGCAAAGCAATGTCTCTGCTTTTGAATATGCTATCTAGCTTGGTCATACCTTTTCTTCCAAGGAGTAAGCGTCTTTTAGTTTCATGGCTGCAGTCACCATCTGCAATGATTTTGGAGCCCAAAACAATAAAGTCTGACACTGTTTCTACTGCTTCCCCATCTATTTCCCGTGAAGTGATGGGACCGGATGCCATGATCTTTGTTTTCTGAATGTTGAGCTTTAAGCCAACTTTTTCACTCTCCTCTTTCACCTTCATCAAGAGGCTTTTTAGCGCCTCTTCACTTTCTGCCATAAGGATGGTATCATCTGCACATCTGAGGTTTTTGATATTTCTCCCGGCAATCTTGATTCCAACTTGTGTTTCTTCCAGTCCAACGTTTCTCATGATGTACTCTGCATATAAGTTAAATAAGCAGGGTGACAATATACAGCCTTGACATACTCCTTTTCCTGTTTGGAACCAGTCTGTTGTTCCATGTCCAGTTCTAACTGTTGCTTCCTGACCTGCATACAGATTTCTCAAGAGGCAGGTTAGGTGGTTTGGTATTCCCATCTCTTTGAGAATTTTCCACAGTTTATTGTGATCCGCACAGTCAAAGGCTTTGAAATAGTTAATAAAGCAGAAATAGATGTTTCTCTGGAACTCTCTTGCTTTTTCCATGATCCAGCGGATGTTGGCAATTTGATCTCTCTGGTTCGTCTGCCTTTTCGAAAACCAGCTTGAACATCAGGGAGTTCACAGTTCACGTATTGCTGAAGCCTGACTTGGAGAATTTTGAACATTACTTTACTAGCATGTGAGATGAGTGCAATTGTGCGGTAGTTTGAGCATTCTTTGGTATTGCTTTTCTTTGGAATTGGAATGAACACTGACTTTTCCAGTCCTGTGGCCACTGCTGAGTTTTCCAAATTTGCTGGCATATTGAGTGCAGCACTTTCACAGCATCATCTTTCAGGATTTGAAACAGCTCCACTGGAATTCCATCACCTCCACTAGCTTTGTTTATAGTGATGCTTTCTAAGGCCCACTTGACTTCACATTCCAAGATGTCTGGCTCTAGATTAGTGATCACCTCATCATGAATATCTGGGTTATGAAGATCTTTTTATACAGTTCTTCTGTGTATTCTTGCCACCTCTTCTTAATATCTTCTGCTTCTGTTAGGTCCATACCACTTCTATCCTTTATCAAGCCCATCTTTGCAGGAAATGTTCCCTTGGTATCTCTAATTTTCTTGAGGAGATCGCTAGTCTTTCCCATTCTGTTGTTTTCCTTTATTTCCTTGCATTAATCACTAAAGAAGGCTTTCTTATCTCTTCTTGCTATTCTTTGGAACTCTGCATTCAGATGCTTATATCTTTCCTTTTCTCCTTGGCTTTTCACCTCTCTTCTTTTCACAGCTATTTGTAAGGCCTCCCCAGACAGCCATTTTGCTTTTTTGCATTTCTTTTCCATGGGGATGGTCTTGATCCCTATCTCCTGTACAATGTCATGAACCTCATTCCATAGTTCATCAGGCACTCTATCTATCAGATCTAGGCCCTTAAATCTATTTCTCACTTCCACTGTATAATCATAAGGGGTTTTATTTAGGTCATACCTGAATGGTCTAGCGGTTTTCCCTACTTTCTTCAATTAAAGTCTGAATTTAGCAATAAGGAGTTCAAGATCTGAGCCACAGTCAGCTCCTGGTCTTGTTTTTGTTGACTGTATAGAGCTTCTCCATCTTTGACTGCATAGAATATAGTCAATCTGATTTTGGTGTTGACCATCTGGTGACGTCCATGTGTAGAGTCTTCTCTTGTGTTGTTGGAAAAGGGTATTTGCTATGACCAGTGGTTCTCTTGGCAAAACTCTATTATTCTTTGCCCTGCTTCCTTCCGCATTCCAAGGCCAAATTTGCCTGTTACTCCAGGTGTTTCTTAACTTCCTACTTTAGCATTCCAGTCCCCTATAATGAAAAGGACATCTTTTGGGGCTGTTAGTTCTAAAAGGTCTTGTAGGTCTTCATAAAACCATTCAACTTTAGTTTCTTCAGCATTACTGGTTGGGGCACAGACTTGGATAACTGTGTTATTGAATGGTTTGCCTTGGAGATGAACAGAGATCATTCTGTTGTTTCTGAGATTGCATCCAAGTACTACATTTCAGACTTTTTGTTGACCATGATGGCTACTGCATTTCTCCTGAGGGATTCCTGCCCGCAGTAGTAGATATAATGGTCATCTGAGTTAAATTCACCCTATCCAGTCCATTTCAGTTCGCTGATTCCTAGAACATCGACATTCACTCTTGCCATCTCTTGTTTGACCCCTTCCAATTTGCCTTGATTCATGGACCTGACATTCCAGGTTCTCATGCAATATTGCTCTTGACAGCATCAGATTTTGCTTCTATCACCAGTCACATGCACAACTGGGTATTGTTTTTGCTTTGGTTCCATCCTTTCATTCTTTCTGGAGTTATTTCTCCACTGATCTCCAGTAGCATATTGGGCACCTAATGACCTGGGTGTTTCCTCTTTTGGTATCCTATCATTTTGCTTTATCACAGTGTTCATAAGATTCTCAAGGCAAGAATACTGAAGTGGCTTGCCTTTCCCTTCTCCAGTGGACCACGTTCTGTCAGACATCTCCACCATGACCCACCCGTCTTGAGTTGCCCCGTAGGCATGGCTTGGTTTCATTGAGTTAGACAAGGCTTTGGTCCTAGTGTGATTAGATTGACTAGTTTTCTGTGAGTATGGTTTCAGTGTGTCTGCCCTCTGATGCCCTCTTGCAACACCTACCATCTTACTTGGGTTTCTCTTACCTTGAGCGAGGGGTATCTCCACGGCTGCTCCAGGAAAGCACAGCTGCTGCTCTTTTTCCAGGCCAGAACACTGGAGTGTATAGCCTTTCGTTTCTCCAGAGATCTTCCCAACCCAGGGGCCAAATCCATGTCTCCCACATTGCAGGTGGATTCTTTACCAGCTAAGCCACAAGAGAAGCCCAAGAATACTGGAGTGGGTAGTCTATGCCTTCTCCAATGGATTTTCCTGACCCAGGAATCAATCCAGGATCTCCTGCATTACAAGAGAAGTAATATTTTTAAATGTAAACATCATCCAATATGTTATAGAAGATATCATAAGACAACTTTTAAAATGTGGTATTCAGGACTATCTTATTAGATGTATAAATGTACCTTCCAAATCATTATAAGAGTGATTAGCAAGTAGGCCTTTTCATGGAACAATTTTAGTTATTTTTTGTTCCAATTCATGATTTGTTCATGAATGAGACATAGTTTCAAGGATCTGATGTATGACATCAGCCCAGTATTTTGGCCACTCGCTTGCATTAGCTTAAATCACAATGGAGACTTAATTTGCTAGAGTGGGTACTTTGGAAATTCTGTCCTTAGTTGTACAAGAGTGAAGTTTTTATTTGAAAACAAAATAAGAATGTATAGCATATGTCCCCATAGGAAAAAACATATATAAAAAATAGTAACTTTACAGTATGACACTACCCAGTTAATTACTAACAAGCAAATTTCATTCCTCTAGCTACCTAAGTCTGAGTTCTTTTTGAGTTCTAGAATTTTATTGCCCTCCTTTGCCTTTTTAAAACTGACCTAGTCTGACATTATGAAGTTGTAAGTAAAAGCCATGTGCTCATTGTTTATGAACACTGAAAAAATGTATCTTCCCGGTGTGTTTAAATTTTTGTCATTATGAAGTGACCCCTTTTATTTCCTAAGACAAGCTTTCTTTCAGTTAGTATTTGCTCATGTTTTTATCTCCATTACTTTGAACTGTTCTGTCTATATTTAGGTGGCTGTTGTTTAGTCACTTACTTGCATCTGACTCTTTGCCACCCCATGGACTGTAGCCTGCGAGGCTTCTCTGTTCAGCGGATTTTCCAGGCAAGAACACTGGACTACCACTTTCACCTCTTGGGATCGTCCCAACCCGGGGACTAAACCCGCATCTCCTGCCTTAGCAGGTGTGTTCTTTACCTCTGAGCCACCAGGAAAGTCATATCTTAGGTTGGGGATTGTCCACTATGCCCCATAGGCCAAAGTTGGTCCCCCTCCTATTCTTTAGAGTTTTATGCAGCAAAGTCATTTCCCTGTGATCTGCTTCTGCTTCCACGCTCCCACAGCCAAGTTGAATAGTAGCTGTTGTGACCACATGGCCTCTAAGGAAACAGATTTTTATATTTGGCCCTTTACAGAAAAACTCTGCTGCCCCCTGCCTGCTGTGGCATGTCTTTGTATTTTAGATTTAAGTAGCGTTTTTCAAGATACAGTATTATATGCAGTCCTGGAAATGCTGACTCTGTTTTTGTCTCCTTCTGTTTCTTAGGATACATCAGATTCCACTTTTACCATCTCATGTTTCATTTCCTATTTGTCTCAGATTTTTGATATTTTTTTTTCCTTCCTGATTTGCATGTTTTATGAGTTTTTTTGTTTGTCAGTTTTCTCTCCATTAAGAATTTGTTCCTTTCTTGTTTTGAAACAGTTTCTATATCATAAATAGAGATTTTAATTTTCCACTCGAAAATTTTAATATTACATTCAAGTTAATGAATGCAAAATTATACTTAAGCCTTCTCCTGACACATGCAGGGACACTAGAATACTTAATTCTGATAATCCCCTTCTTTCTTGATAAGCTTATAATGCCCAGTATTATTAAGGATCGTATAATTTAAATTTAGTTTCTCAGTAAAGAAGTTATCAGCATAATATTTTGTACAGATGTTTTCAGATTTATCCACATGATGATCACTCTGTTATCTTTTTTGTTTGTTTGTTTTTCTCAACCTTAGGACTTCCTTGTGGGATTAATTCTCTTGTTTGGACTCCTTTTGGAAAGAAGGTTAGATCTTGCTGGTCAGTTCAGGATTTCCACTTCGTTCTTACTTTTATGTGTTTTTATTTCATTCTAGTTCTTGTCAGGACAGGTCAGCAGGACACTTTAATTCATAAGTTCAGTTTAGTTCATTTCAGTTGCTCAGTCATGTCTGTTTCTTTGTGACCCCATGGACTGCAGCACGTCAAGCCTCCCCATCCATCACCAATTCCCAGAGTTTGCTCAAACTCATGTCCATTGAGTTGGTGATGCCATCCAACCATCTCATCCTCTGTCATCTGCTTCTTTTCCTGCCTTCAATCTTTCCCAGCATCAGGGTCTTTTCTAATGAGTCAGCTCTTTGCATCAGGTGGCCTAAGGATTGCAGTTTCAGCTTCAGTACCACTCCATCTGATGAATATTCAGGACTGATTTCCTTTAGGATGGACTAGTTGGATCTCCTTGTAGTTCAAGGGACTCTCAAGAGTCTTCTCCAACATCACAGTTCAAAAGCATCAATTCTTTGGAGCTCAGCTTTCTTTATAATCCAAATTTCACATCCATACATGACTACTGGAAAAACCATGGTTTTGACTAGAAGGACATTTGTTGGCAAAGTAATCTCTCTGCTTTTTTATATGGTGTCTAGGTTGGTCATAGATTTTCTTCCAAATTAATTTTCTTTTAATTTCATGGCTGCAGTCACCACCTACAGTGATTTTGGAGACCAAAAATAAAGTCTGTCCCTGTTTCCACTTTTTCCCCATCTGTTTGCCATGAAGTGATGGGACCAGATGCCATGATCTTCGTTTTCTGAATGTTGAGCATTAAGCCAACTTTTATTCTCTTCTTTCACTTTCATCTAGAGGCTCTTTAGTTCCTCTTCACTTTCTGCCATAAGGGTGGTGTCATTTTCATATCTGAGGTTATTGCTATTTCTCCTGGCAATCTTGATTCCAGCTTGTGCTTCTTTCACCCCAGCACTTCTCATGATGTACTCTGATATAAGTTAAATAAGCAGGGTGACAATATACAATCTTGACATATTCCTTTCCCTATTTGGAACCAGTCTGTTGTTCCGTGTTCAGTTCTGTTTCTTCCTGACCTGCATACAGATTTTTTAAGAAGCAGGTCAGGTGGTCTCATATTTCCATCTCTTTAAAAATTTTCCAGAGTTTTTTGTGGTATACACAGTCAAAGGTTTTGGCATAATCAATAAAGCAGAAGGTGTCTTAGAAAGAAAGAAAGAAAATGAGGTCGTTCAGTCACGTCCGACTCTTTGCGACCCCATGGACTGTAGACTACCAGGCTTCTCCACGCATGGGATTTTCCAGGCAAGAGTACTAGAGTGGGTTGCCATTTCCTTCTCCAGAGGATCTTCCCAACCCAGGGATCAAACCTACATCTCCTGTATTAGCAGGCTGGTATTTTCACCACTGAGCCTCCAGGGAAGCCCTGACTCTGGTGTATGTAAGTTTACATTAATTTTTTGTTTAGCATGACTAGTTATATTGAACTTACAGCAATGAGAGGCCACTCCTTTATCAGTTCTACTCAGTATCTTGGCTTGTATTGTTTCTCCACCATATTCTCTAATCCATATCCTTGGAATCTAGACTGGAGGTATGTTGGAACTTTTTATTTAGCTATCATGTATTTCACTTTCCTTTTAAATGTCTAACTCCTTGCATCTCTCTTTTCCATATTAATTGTGGTCTTCAGACCTAGTCTCCAGTGTACACATTCCTTCATGATCATTTAATGTCCTGTTGAGAAAAACTCCACTACAAAATTTAAAATAATAAAAGCCTTATTCTTCTGTTAAAAATTACTTGTCCTTTTGAAAATCAAATTCATGATACTTGATTTTCTGGGGGGATATCATTGTTCATAGTTCAGACATGTTATTCTATATTATGTATCAGATAATTCTAATATATGAAATCCTTTGGATCTAATACAGTTTAGCTGTTTGTACTGACTTTCATTCATGTAGCTTGTTTCCTTGTGTCTTAATTATCTTGATCATGAGTTAATACTTCCCTGATATTAATATATGGAAATTCTGAAGGGGAAAATTGTTGATTTCTTTTTACAGAGAGAGATTGCCTTGAGATTGTAGGTGTCTTTACAAACTTGAGTTGAGAGAACCATGAGAGATTATTTTTGGTTCTGCCAAGATTGATGTTTCATTATGGAGTTAAAAATTAAGCTTTTAAACCTGTCATGAGTTCATGAAGTAGTCTTGGATCTTTGTGAGAACTGGAGCCTTTGCATTCAAAGTTGTTGTTGTTCTTGTTTTAGATGTATTATTTGGGAAGACAGAGATTTTACTAACTTATTACATGCTTATTGTGAGACCAATAATGTACCGAAAAATATGTTTACTCCAGGATTTAGGTGATGATTATTTCTGCATGTGTTCCCCCACTACTGCTAGAATTGGAAATCTATTCAGTGGTAAGGAATCCGCCTTCAATGCAGGAGACACAGGGGATGTGGGTTCAATCCCTAGGTTGGGAAGATTCTCTAGAAAAAGAAATGACAACCCACTCCAATGTTCTCACTTGAAAAATCCCATTGACAGAGGAGCCAGGTGGGCTCCATGAGCTCACAAAGAGTTCAACAAAACTGAGTGACTAACCACACATGCCACACATGCATACACTGTAAAAACCTATATTTTCTTAAATATCAAAGACAAATTTAATAGTATTTATTTTTAAGAAATATTCTTATAGTATCTTACTAACAATTGTGGTTTGTGAATTGTAAGTCCTCTTATCAACTTGAATGCAGTAGAATAGTATCAGGACAAAGATATATTGTGATTTGCTTTTATCAGAGATGTAGTTTCCAGTAATTCTGAGAAAGATAAACAGAGAAGGTGGGCAATGATCTGAGCCTGGCAAATGCAGTACCTGAGTTCAGTTCAGTGCAGTTCAGTCACTCAGTTGTGTCCGACTCTTTGCAACCCCATGAATCGCAGCACGCCAAGCCTCCCTGTCCATCACCAACACCCGGAGTTTACTTAAACTCATGTCCATCGAGTCGGGGATGCCATCCAGCCATCTCATCCTCTGTCACCCCCTTCTCCTCCTGCCCCCAATCCCTCCCAGCATCAGGGTCTTTTCCAATGAGTCAGCTTTTTGCATGAGGTGGCCAAAGTATTGGAGTAGTGAAGATCAACTCGAGTTTCTTTTGCTTCAAGCTTTCTTTCTATTTTAAAAGTTGAATACAGTATTGTAATAAAGAATAAAGTACTAAAAAAAAGGAAAAAGAATAAAATTTTAAAAATAAATAAATAAAAGTTGATTATTGACCATGCTTTGTGACCCAGTAGGCAGAGATTTCAAGAAAAAATTGGATACAGCTCCTGTGTCAGCTAGGATGAATTGCTCTTTTATCAGAGAATCTTTTCCGAATCCATCTTTCTTATTTTGGTTAGTTGATTTTTAACATGTATTTAAGGAACTCACAAAAATCCCCCATCAGTATTTATGCTGATATAAATATTTTCTGAGGCATCACATTTATTTTATTTAAAAGCAATTAGAGTGTCTACTAATATCTCATGTAATTTTCACCTATATTTTATCTAAGTTAATTTCAGCCCTGTAGCATATGTAATATCCCTTTGACCATTAGACTTCTGCTGATTCATGGGATTGCAAAGAGTTGGACATGACTGAGAAACTGAACTGAACTGAACTAATCAAATTGTAGGGTGCAGAACTGTAGGGTGCATGAATTGATAAATCCTAAGTGCTAACTGGAAGAGTCATCACCTGGATTATGCATAAGACTTTGATTTCTCTGAGACCTTTTGAAAAATAGAATCTGCAGAAGTAACTCATTTGATAAATTTTATAATGTCACCTCATATAACTTTTCTTTCATTCTCTGATGGAAGGGTTAATAAACACTGGAGATGTGAAAAAAAAAAAATGTCCAGAGAAATTAGAGATCTTATTTCTTGATGGTTGATGTTTCACTTTCTATCACTAGGCAAAGACCCATTTTAGAATTTTATACTTCAAAATTAATGGCTTAAATAAAAACTAATCTTAGTCATTTTATCTGGATAAGTCAAAATAGCTACTCTTCTAATTTTATTGATTAATTGATTATTAAATTGACTGTTTGCTAAAGTGGAAGTGAATTATTCTTGTGTTTGAAAAATTAATCCCCTACAGATGGTTATTTTCTTTTCAGTGTAGATTAGTCAGCATAGATGCACTATCACCCAGAGATCCATGACTACCTGTTCCCTTTTATGATGCAAGTCATTTTAAATTTTGAGAGAACACTCAACCTGACTGAAGTAGTGTTGGGAAGAGGTAGGTGTGGGACCAAATTCGAGCTGGTTTTTGAAAGATACCTCCATGGTTCCCACTGAAAATAGTCAGTTTGGGATTAATTTGGGTTAGTACTAGTTTACTTAGAAGTTTCTACTTTTGTGAAGGGTCTCTTCTTGCTGCCTTCCCACAGTGCTGTCTGTGTTCAGAAACAAGCAGTCTCAGTGGTGGGAGTTTTGGTGGCTCTGGTCTCACCTGTGTGAACTGTAATCTCTTGTGTGCCTGGCTGTTCTGATCTGCCTGTTGAGCATCCTACCATGGTGCACAGTGGTAAGTCTCTGGTTCAGGGTTCTGTGGATCTGTTAACTGTGATTCTTGGCTTTCTCTGGAGCTGAGGAACGCACCTGAACTTAGGTCTCCAGTGTCTCCATTGTGCCCCAGGCCTTTCCTTAGCATCTGTTGCTAAGCATTTCTGGGAAGCTGATGGCATTCTGGCCTGTTGTCTAGCCACCATTGTGGAGGATGCCGGATTTGAGGGAGCTCCCTAGAGATTCACCAGTGCTGGCTACTCTGCCATGGGTGGAGCTATGTTGGCTATGGTACCACATGAGATATGCTGGGTCACTGACTATAAGAGCTTCCCATAGGCTATGATGGGGAAGTAAAACACCAGCTCTGGTGTTCTTAGGAATCCTGCAAATTACTGTGCATTTTCCATGAGAGATTCTGTTGCTTATCCCTTCCACAGGCTAGGCTGTGACACAAGGGAGCAGCAGCCCTGGGTTCATTGGGGGAACTAGGTGGTGACTCTATACACCCTTCCTTAGCTACTTCTCTCTGGTCTGCCAGGAGGGTCCTTAGCTGCTACCTCTCTGGTCTGCCAGGAGGGTTTTCCTGGTACAGGGAGTTTTCTGTTAAGGCTGTCACTTTAGCACTTCTCCTCCTGTCTGAGGGGCTAACCTGCACAGGTTACCCTTAATAGAAGAAAAGGAAATGTTCAATGAACCAGCAGTCAAAATAGAAAAGTGACAGATCATGAATTATTGTTAAAACTTTATTTCTTTTTCTAGTTATACTATTGCTGCTACAGAGTCCACCTGTTCCTTTGTTTCATTTTGGCCCCTTTGAAACTCTTCTTCCAGGTACAAACAACTTGACAAAGCAATAAGATCCTAGACTCTGGAATCAGACCAAACTGGATGTCAGCACCAAGCCTGTCTATTTTAGCACTGTGACCCTCAAAAAGCCATTTGAATGATGTCAGACTGTTACTTCAATGAAAAATTAATAGTTTACTTGATAATTATGACCTCACAAGTATATTATGAGAATAAAGTAAGGTAATGTCATGGTGCCAGTTTTAGCAGTCTGCTGTTTAAGCTCTGAGCACTGTGAATCACTGTCATATTGCCGTCATTAGCAGCTAGTGAATGGCAACTGTGCTAGTGATAGTAGCAGAAAAAGAAGTGAAAAGAGGAGGAAGAGTGGGAAGGGAGAGAAAAAGAAGAGGCAGAGAGAAGAGGGACAAATGGAAAAGTGATTGCAATATGACAAAATGCATGTTTAAGCTGCCTCTATCAAATCAAGTATTAATTCATCAGAGGAAGTGGTACAGCTCCTTCTGTTTTACCTCCAAAGTGTTGCTTATTCTAGATGTATGTATTTAATTGATTGGCCATTATTTTCTTTTATTTTTCACTTCACATCTTATGAGTTTACTTCATAACTTTTTCAAAATGAATAAGATAAAAATGATCATAGAATTGTGGATTTCATTTATTATTCTTTTTGAAGTCAACACATGTATATATCTTTTATCTATGGCTTATGAAAATCATCATCTTCAAAGAGGACCTGCAGTTCACAGGATGCTGGTGTCACATGTTTGTGCCACTCTGCCATCAAAAAGTTTATATCCATTGACCTAGAGACTGTCATGCAGAGTGAAGTTAACCAGATAGAGAAAAATAAATGTTATATATGAATGCATGTATATGGGATCTATACAAAAGGTATAGATGATCTCATATGCAAAGCAGACACACACATAGCAAGCAAATGTTGGACAACAAGGGGTAAAAAGTGTGGGAGTGGGAAGAATTGGGAGATTGGGATTAAGACATATACATTATTGATACTATGGATAAATTTGACAGCTAATGAGAACATACTGTGTAGCCCAGAGAACTCTGCTCAGTGTTCTGTGGTGACCTAAATTGGAAGAAAATCATAAAAGAGGGTATGTGTGTGTGTGTGTATAGCTGATTCATTTTCTTGTACAATAGAAACTAATACAACATTGTAAAACAACTATACTCTGGTTAAAAAAAAAAAGTAATTAAAAAGAGAAAGTTTGCATGCATTGGAATTGAGCAGAGTCTGTTAACCCAAACCATTGCAATAAAGTTTTAATGATGATACAGAAATAATTATCATGGGCCCTGTGTTGCCTAAAAACATGTGCAGTATGGCGACCTAGACCCTAAATAGTCATTATGCACGTTTAACTGATTATTATTAGTCTGAATCAGACCCCTGTTGATTTTGACCAAAAGTGGTTTTCGTTTGACAGCTGTTCAATGTCTTTGTGAAATAATTTGTTTAGCTCATTTTGGACAAAAATTTCCCACATTGTAATGAGATATGTATGCTAATATTATCCCCTTCTGAAAGCCTAAGTATTTATTATTGTGATGACTGAAGTGTGACAATTGCAGATATATTTTATGTAGATCATCATTGTGTGTCCATGCATTGGCAATACTTTCATAACTGGAGATTAGCATGAATGATGTTTTACCTATGAAATAGATAGAAGTGGTTAGTGTATCATTCAGCCTCTAAAATGCCTTTTTGTAGGTGAGACCACAGTACTTGTATATGATATTTAGTCAAGTGTCTCTTCTCACTAACTCCCATTTCCTTCTGACTCTTTAGTTTTTTACTTTTGACCATGTTGTTCAATCACTAAGTCATATCCAACTCTTTTGCAACCCCATCGACTGTAGTCCACCAGGTTCCTCTGTCCATGGAATTTTCCAGGCAAGAATAATAGAGTGGGTTGCTGTTTCCTTCTCCAGAGGATCTTTTCCACCCAGGGACTGAACTTGAGTCTCCTGCATTACAGGCAGATTCTTTACTGATTGAGCCATTAGGAAAGTCCCTTTTGACTTATGTATAAAAATGAATAATTTTATTAAAATTTAGTTTAGGTTTCCTTATTGTTCCTGCTGGAGAGCTTCTGTTGATTTCTGTGCATGTGGTCTCCATAGTTGGCAATATCCCTGGTGATCTGAGCATAAGACATGGTTGGAGAGTAAGCAGAGGGGAAGCTCTGTAATTGGTGTTTCATCTCTAACTCAATCCCTGTGCTGCCATCAGTAAGATCTTACTAAAATACCAACATAGCTTTGTCACTTATCTGCTTGAAACTCTAAAGGCTCTTGTTGCCTTTGGGAGGGTTTCCCAGGTGGATCAGTGGTAAAGAATCCACCTACCAATGCAGGAGATGCAGGAGACGAATGTTCCATCCTTGTGTCAAGAAGATCCCCTGGAGAAGGGAATGGCAATGCACTCCAATATTCTTGCCTGGAAAATTCCATGGACAGAGGAGCCTGGAAGGCTACAGTTGATGGGGTCGCAGAAAAGTCAGATAGGACTGAGCATACGTGCACTCCTACCTATTGTCTTAGAATAAAAGCCAAATCACTGAGCTTATCTTATTCGTGTCAATGTATGGCAAAACAAATACAGTATTGTAATTTAAAAAAATATATATTATTTTCCTGTTCATCCCTGTTTCTTTAGCCTCTTGTTTTGCCAGCTCTCTGCCTGTAATGTGAGAGACCCAGGTTCAATCCCTGGGCCAGGAAGATATCTTAGAGAAGGGAATAGCTACCTACTCCAATATTCTTGTCTGGGAAATCCCGTGGGCAGAGGAGCCTGGCAGCCCAGGGGGTCGCAAAGCATTGCACATGACGGGGCAACTAGCAGGTTCACTTTGCTTTTGCCGACTCTGTCCCCACATCTCATTTGTGTTAGGCTTTCCAGATCCTCAGATGCATCTGCAACTTCCCACCTTCAAGCCTTGGTGCATATTCTTCTCTTTGGTATAAACACTTTCTCTGTGTTTGCAACTGCCTCATTCTGACTCATCCCTTAGTTTTCAGCTGAAACTTTCTTGTCTTCCTGCAGTTTCTACTCACAGTACATTCCATTAACTCTATCTTATTATGCATTTTTTTTGATAATTACTTGGTTATTGTCTTTGATAAATTTTAGGCTCTGTGAGAGCAAAGGTCTTGTCTATCAATTTTACTGTTATCCTTACCTTTGTTTATTGTAATACCTAGAAGACATAAGATGATCAAAAGTTTGCTCTCCATGAATTTACAGATGGATAGGCGGATTAATTTTGTCACCATCCCCTGAACTCATTTGCAGCTGAACTGATCTTACTAATATTGGTATCTTTTTAAAATTTTGAATCTGCTTAATATTAATCCATTCTTTCTTTCACATTAATTGCTGAGCTCTGAATATTTTGTGAGAAACTGTAATAGGTAATGTAAATTAATTAAAAACTAATAATCATAAAATCTCATGTAGTTCACAGTCTACTTAACAAACAATAGAATATTCAAGTGAGATTTTAAATCAGTTTAAAACATAATAACAACTGTATGCTTGAGTTGGATGCCTTTTAATCATGTGGATACAATGAGGTATTATTCTCTGCTTTTTAAACATTTCCATCTTTAAATTATCATAATATTCTCTATAAATTTGCCCATGTGGCTTATTTTCTTAGGAAAGTCTGTCAAAACAAAATGAAGCAAGTTCATCTCTGGTTCTTAGTGTCAAATTCTTGAAGAAGACTGGTGGTTGTTTCACCGGAAAGTTATAAGGACAAAATGTCCTTAGGCTGGTACTCCATAGAAGAAGCTGTGTAGGTGTGGCCTTGTTAAATCATGGCTTGATTCCTTCCTCAAGAAAGTCAGCTTGCAAACATTGAGCTGAACGTGAAAATCAGACTTTCCTTTTAATTGCTTTCAATGTCTAATTTCCTTTTGTCTCCTTCAGGAGATGCAGATTAAACTCTTCAAGCCACCTTATGGCTGGAAATTGCTGCATTGTTCTCTGCAATTCTAGCTTTCTTTGATCAGTATTTTAAGCATTATTTTAATATATGTAAACATTCTATTGTTTTAAATTTGTATTGTTTTATATCTTAGTTTTATATTATTAAGAAAAACAGGAAGGGTTGACACAAAGAAATACATTACAAAAAGTTCATTACAAAGCAGTTGAACAAAAAGAAAAGTCAATGAATGGTCCCTTTTCCAATGTTTGTTGTTTCTTTGTATTGATAACTCATGTCTGGCTCCTTGTGACCCCATGGACTGTAGCCTGCCAGGCTCCTCTGTCCATGGGATTGTCCAGACAAGGATACTGGAGAGGGGTGCCATTTCCTTTTCCTGGATCGAACCATGTCTCTTATATAAGCAGGCAGATTCTTTACCACTGTGCCCCCAGGGAAGCATTTCCTTTGTTTTTACATCGGGGTTTTCTTTGCAGCCTCAAATAGATCATCCAAACAAGTGTCTGTCTTGGTCACCACATTAAAAGAAGAATAACTAAAAAGGGACACAGCAACATGTACTTCCCTTCCTCAGTGACCCCCAGTGATCCTTAGAGAGGACATGCGGTTGATGTATACAGCTTCCTTAATACACAACTTTAATCAAGGTAACTGTAGACAATTCTGACTCCATTGTAATTTGTGGTATTTCCAATGAATAATTTCTATTGGCCTTAAAAATCATTTGCTAAAATAACTCTAGATATTATTATAGATAAGGATCTCCAGGCACTAACTGACCTTTGACCTTAAGAAATTAGCATCAACAAAAGAATTTGTTTACAGAACAGAAATAGACTTTTATGATTACCGAAGTGGGGAAGGAGGTGGGAGGGATACATTAAGAACTTGGCATTAACTGATACATAACCACTACATATAAAATAGACAAAAAGAAGGACCTACTGTAAAGCACAAGGAACTATATTCAGTGTCTTGTTGTTCAGTCACTGTCATGTCCGAATCTTTGTGACCCAATGAACTGTAGCACGACAGGATCCTTTGTCCTTCACTATCTCCTAGAGCTGGCTCAGACTCACGTCCATTGAGTCGGTGACGCCACCAAACCATCTCATTTCTGTTGCCCTCTTCTCATCCTGCCTTCAATCTTTTCCAACTTCAGGGTCTTTTCCAGGGAGTCAGCTCTTCACATCAGGTGGCAAAAGGATTGGAGCTTCAGCGTCAGCATCAGTCCTTACAATGAATATTCAGGGTTGATTTCCTTTATGATTGACTGGTTTGATCTCCTTTCTGTCCAAGGGACTCTAAAGAGTCTCCTCCAGCACCATAGTTTGAAAACATCAGTTCTTCAGTGCTCAGCCTTCTTTATAGTCTAACTCTTATATACATGCATGACTACTAGAGAAACCATAGCTTGGACTATAGGGACCTTTGCCAGCAAAGTGATATCTCTGCCTTTTAATACACAGTCTAGGTTTGTCATAGCTTTTCTTCTGAAGAGCAAGAGTCTTTTAATGTTATGGCTGCAGTCACTATCTGCAATGATTTTGGAGCCCAAGAAAAGAAAATCTGGCACTGTTTCCGTCTTTTCCCCCATATATTTGCCATGAAGTGATGGGACTAGATGCCATGATCTTAGTTTTTGAATGTTGACTTTTAAGCCAGCTTTTTCAACTCTCTTCTTTTCACCCTCATCCAGAGGCTCTTTAGTTTCTCTTCACTTTTTGTCATTAGGGTGGTGCCATCTGTGTATCTGAGCTTGTATTTTGTAATAACCTATAATGGAAGAGAATTTAAAAAGTACATATATAAATATATATATATATACACACACACATATATATATATAAAGTAATAAAGTATTTATATAACTGAACCACTTTGTTATATACCTGAAGATAACATAGTGCTGTAAATCAACTACACTGCAGTGAAAAATGAATAAGTTAGCCTCATCAGAGCTAGACAGATCAAGTAGACAATTTGTCTTCCAGGCAAAGTGTTGGAATGAGAATTAATCATGCAGCAGGCTGTGTTTAAAGCTTAGGAAGTCTTTTTTCCACCCCCACTGTCTTCACTGCATTATATCGAATTGTGTAACTTTCTTGTTTGTAAGGATCTATGTCCTTCACATTATTGAATTCTTGGTTTCTTTTAGTGAAAATGTCTAGAAGTAGGATATATATATATATATATATATATATATATATATCCTGAATTAAATCAGGGAAAGCATCTTATAGAGAACAGCATGATCTAGGCCTGTTACTTTTTTATTATCTATGTAAATTTTCGGAGGAAGATGTAGGTAATTTTGAGATTCGGGTCTCAATTTTTCTCTTTCTCTCTTTCACATACACACATAGACATAAGACACACACAAATATTATATGCTAAATTGCAATACTATTAAATGGTATACCAAATCTATAGTACAAACAGTCTAGTTTTGGTTTGTTAAAATTAGACATTTTTTATTCAGGCAAATGAGGAAGATAAGACATAGCTATGATTATGCCACAACTAATTTAAAACCAAACTCTGTTAATACCCATAAAAAGAGACAAGCTATTTTAGCATGGTTGAGTATTCTCAAGACAAATTAGAACTACCTCATTTTTCTTAAGAACTGTGTGTGCTGTTAAATATTTCACGCTTTTTTTTTGGGGGCTGGGATTCTAAATTGTGGAGATATTTAGATGGAAAAAAGACACTATTATGCTGAAAACATATTTATGCTTGGTATGTTTGTGTGTGTGTTAGTCACTCGGTCGTGTTCAACTCTTTCTGACCCCACAGACTGTGGCTTGTCAGGCTACTCTGTCCATGGAGTTCTTCAGGCAAGAATACTGGAGTGGCTTGCCATTCCCTTCTCCAGGGGATCTTCCCTATCCAAGGACTGAATCCAGGTCTCCTACATTGCAGGCAGATTCTTTACTGTGTGAGCCACCAGGAAGAAATATTCCATGTGGAGCATTTTATTTCACAGAGAAATGCATCTTTTGGATGAGCCTGTAAAAACACAACCTAAATTACCTACTTGGTTTGAAATTTTGTTTGCTGTTACAAAGTCCTCTTTATTTCAATGTTAAAGAAAGCTCAGTTTACAAAAGTTTTCTGTGCTTATTCTGAAGTTGAGTTTAAACAAAACTATGTCTTGGTTTCAGATATACTGAGTTGGAAGGAAGTTGGTTCACCCAAAACAAATTTGTATAATGCTGGTTAGTTAATGATCAGTTGGTCTAATGATTAGTTCATCATCTAAGTTCACTGCAAAAGTTCTATTAATCATATCTGCACTTCATATGTGGATGAATAGTCTAGCCCTGCAGCAACTGGATACACAAGTGTCTATCAAAGCTGACTTGTGGTACTTCCATATATTTTAAGTAATTTTGTGTAAGTTTATGAGTTGACCTCTAAATACAATATTAGATTCATTTCTCAACTTTCAGACTCATACAAAATCCAGTATTTATATTATTTAAACACAAGATCATTTTGGACAAAGGAAATTTTTCTTGTTGTTGTTTTTTATGCTTCTTCTGAACCTCAGAGTTTAGCTTAACTTTTTAGCATCTGAGACTCTTGTATTCTGGGTCCTAGCTAGCACAGAATCTCGGACAGAGTAGAAATGAATTCATAAACAGAGAAAAGTGAACTAATATGTATTTGTTCTCTTAATTATAAATGAGTGATTTTTATTTGGCATATACCCAGTTTCTTAATAGCCTCAATTTCTTGGTTAAATAGTAGTTTAAAATTCAAAGATAAGTATGCTTAGGTTAATTATCTGAGGGAAAACAACTGCTCAAAGGAAGTCCTTATCATCATATTATTTTATATATCAAAATTTGAATATGCTAAAGCAAGCAATGTTAAATTTTACCTAATTCATATAAAATACTCTATGATAGCTACCCAACTTATATGTTTTTGATAGTCTCTATCCTGCAATTCATGGGATCGCAAAGAGTCGGACACTACTGAGTGACTATCCTGAACTGATCCTTTATTTTTCATTAAAAATTTTAGTATAACAGTTAAAATGAAGCCTCAAACACTATTTTTTATTTGAAATATATCAGTTTTAATGTACAGTATTACTTTAGTTTCATGATTATGTTTACAGTGTACTGCATAATAATTTGACATTTGCATACATTATGAAACAATCGCCACAATTAGTCTGGGCTTCTTGGTGGCTCAGAAGATAAAGAATCTGCCCACAATGTAGGAGACCCAGGTTCAATCCCTGGGTTGGGAAGGCTCCCTGGACAAAAAAAATGGCAACCCACTCCAGTATTCTTGCCTGGGAAATCCCATAAACAGAGGAGCCAGCTGGGCTACAGTCCATGGGGTCAATATGTCTAGTAACTATTTGTTCCCATGCGAAGTTATGACAATAGTGCTTAACACTCAGTAACTTGAGTGAAGCTAAAATAGACCTATTTATCAAACTGACCAAGAGCCCATACCATATGATGAAGAGATAAATATTTGAACTAGTTAGGCCCTTAGAATTACTAAACATGAATTGCCCAAGTTCTTTCCATATCTTCAAGCTATATTATTCAGTTTAACTCGGTACCATTCTCAATTTTTACTGTTGTTTAGTTGCTCAATTGTAACCAACTCTTGTGTGACACGAACTTTAGCCAGCCAGGCTCCTCTGTCCATGGGATTCTCCTGGCAAGAATACTGGGAGGCATTGCCATTTCCTCCTCCAGGGAATCTTCTTGACCCAGGCACCAAACCTGCATCAGATTCTTTATCACTGAGCCACCTGGGAAGCCCATTCTCAATAGTTTCATTGTATTCTGGAGCCTCCTCCTCAAAACTGACCATTTATAAGTACATTTTGCTCTATTTTCTTCTTTTATAAGACTTTGTTTTTCTCCTTTTCTGCCTGTACTCTCTCTTCTATGGGGATTTTGAGGAAACCTGTTAAGGCCATATCTTCATTTTACCTCAATTTAGTGCTATAATCTATTTATCAAGTATTTTCAGCAACATGCCAAGGTCAGGCAGTTGAAAGTCCTCAGATTAGTCTTTTTAATCTAATGAACTTTATTTAGAGTTGAGTAGTCATTAAATATATTATGATACAAATTCACTGATAACTCATTCTCTGTATACATTTTGTGTGAATTGCCCAATAAAAGAGAATGTGTATTTTATGTCTAGGTCAACATCATCTAGGGCTTCCCAGGTGGTGCTCCTGGTAAACAACCCATGTGCAATACAGCAGACCCAGGTTCAATCCCTGGATCAGGAAGATCCCCTGGAGGACAAATGACAACTCACTCTGGTTTTTTTGCTGGAAAATTCTAAGTGCAGAAAGCCTGGGTCACAAAAGAGTCAGACATGACTGAGCATACAGCACACACATCGTCATCTACAATGGTATTCATAAAAACAACTAACACATTAAGCATTTATTATCTATGAAGCACTTTACACATTTCTCCTCACAACTCTGTAAAGTATGTACTGTTATAGTCCATCCTGCACAAATGGGGGAAATTGAATGAGGATTTGATAAATGTCTGTTTCCATCATTCTCTAATCTTATGTCATTAAGGAAAGTGGACCTATATACATCAGTACAATAAAAGTGCTTTTATGACTGAATTTGAAGTAACTAGAAGCTTTCTCAGTAGTCTATAACTGCTGTTATTTGACATTTAATATTTATTATATTCACTCCCTAAGATTTATCTTTAAAAAGAAAATACTCATTGGCTTAGATAATTTTTGGCCATCATTGACTAATGGGACTCAGTGATGGCAGGTGAAATTATAACATCATGCATCAGAAATAAAGTAAAATAGATTGGATAGAAGGTAAAAAGGCATGATGTTCAGGAACATATCCGCTTATGATGTAGAAAGATAACTAAATTTGCTACTTATATAAAGGTCTTCCTTTTTTAAAGAGAAACATGAAGACATCCATCGGTTTCCCAGGACTTGTTTGTTTGTTTGCTTGTTTAAAGAAGATGTTGACTCAGTCTGAATCAGTTGGAAATTTCTAGTTGGATGACCGATGTTCTTAGAAACACTTCCATCTCTTGCTGGAAGTGTTATGGTAATTATTTATTTCACTGTGATCCCAGCTGGGGAGGGAACTGACAGCCTCCACAGAGGCTTTGCCAGATGTCTCAGACATTTAGCCATTCATTTCAAACACCTGCATTTTTAAGGCATGCACCTGCACTCTCATCATCAACATGGAAGTTCATTCCTCCCTGATCAATAGTAAGTAGAGTTGATGGGATTGCCAGGTGGAGCCATGGTAAAGAATTTGCCTGCCAATGCAACAGACTCAGGAGATTCAGGGCAAGTTTGATCCCTAGGTCAGGAAGATCCCCTGGAGAAGGAATTGGCAACCCACTCCAGTATTTTTCCCTGGAGAATCCATAAACAGAGGAGCCTGGTGGGCTACAGTCTAGGGGTCACAGAGAGTGAGGCACAACTGAAATAACACACACAGATTATATATATAATATCCATCACTAAAATAACCTGTGTGTATTTATACACTCAGGTGTTTGTGTCTATAATATGTATGTATTTATATATGCATCAATATTTCTGTGCTTATATCCCTTCTCCACATGATACAAAGAGTCAGCTCATTGGAAAAGACCATGATGTTGGGAAAGATTGACAGCAGGAAGAGAAGGGGGCAACAGAGGATGAGATGGCTGGATGGCATCATTGACTCAGTGGACAGGAGTTTGAGCAAACTCCTGGAGACAGTGAGGAACAGGGAAGCCTAGTGTGCTGCAGACCATGGGGTTGCAAAGAGTCAGACATGACTGAACAGCTGAACAACAAAAAAAATCCTTTCTCCATATTAAGAAATATGTCACCTCAGCATTTACTTGTTTACACAGTAAATTTCTTTGTTCAATATCTCAGCCATGCCAGAATGACAGCTCTCCATCAGTTCTAGATGCCCCCTCCACCCCTCACACTGACTTTGTGCCAATGCTTCACAGACCCCCTGCACCCCTAAACCCCACCAAATTTCCAAAGTTCACCGATCACCAGGAGCAATGCTGATATCCTTGTACCAGAAAGAAAGGCCAAGAATATTTTTAAAATACTAAGAAGCAATAAGTGGTGAGATGCACTCACATTCTGTATGTATTTTTAAGAGAGTTGACAGAATTTGTGGATAAATTAAAAGCATGTTGAAAGAGAATAGTCAAGGATGACTCAGACTGTTGGCCTAAGTGGATTATTACATTTCCATGATTGATATAAGGAATATTGTGGGAGACATATATTGGAGTAGATTGGAAACTGAAAACTCCTCTTGGAGCATGTTGAGATTAAGATGTCTGTTAAGTATTCAAATGAAATAACAGAGCTGGCAGCTGAGTAAGTGAGCATAGGCTTGACAGAGAAGGCCAGGGAAGAAGACATAAACTGAGATGCAACAGAATACCAATTATATTTATCACCATGGACTAGACAATTATCTAAGGGAATGGCTGAATGCAGACAGAGAATAGAAATAAACACTGCCAGATGCTAGTAAGCAGTGAAGAGAGGACTGAGAATTACATTTTAGATTAGACCTTCAATCTGCTTTTGTTATGGTTAGGGTGAGAGCTTGGTTAAGTGATAAAGGGAAAATGAACATGGGAAATTTAAGACAAAGTGAAACAAGCCTTATAAGGTATTATACTGAAGAAGGGCAGAGGAGTCTAAGCTGCAAATAATACAGTTGTCTGTTTTTAAGAATGAATACTTCATAGCATATGGGTATACTGATGAGACAATATTCATCAAAGGAAAACTGATGAAACTGAAGAAAGATTAGGTGGGATTAAGCCCTTTTCTAGAAAGGTGATGATGACCCATGGAGTTTTTCATTATAATGGAAAATAGAAAGTGCATCTTTTCTAAAATATGCGCATGTGTGTGTGCTCAGTCTCTCAGTCATGTCCTATGATCATTCATGACTCCATGAGTGTAGTCCACCAGGCTCATCTATCAATGGAATTTCCCAGACAAGAATGCCGGAGTGGATTGTCATTTCTTTCTTCCAGGGTATCTTCCTTATCCAAGGATCAAACCCCTATCTCTTGAGTCTGATGCATTGGCAGGTAGATTCTTTACTACCGTGCCACCTGGGAAGCCCTTCTAAAGAGGTTTTGTGCGTCTAAATGTGAGTGAGTTGTTAGATTTAGAAATAAGATGAAAATTCACTGTTATTTTTTCAGTTTTCTAAGAGGCAAAGATCAGCTGAGAGTCAGGAAGGAGAAATGTGTTGAATATTAATAAGAAGATGAGAAGTTTTAAGTAACTCTCTGAGAGTGGGTGAGTGAATGATTTGTGAAAAATAACAGTGGCTTAGAATAGAACTAAGGGCACAGTGGAAGTAGTAGTGATGAATTTAAACTATTAAAAGCATTATGTATTTGTTCAGATTCAGAAGTGGGAAGGCAGGAAGTTGAATAATGAGGGTTGGAGTTTGGAGCACATAAATTCTCTAGAAAGAAGTGTGTGGGAATTGAGAAAGTGCTCAAGGCTGTGCTTTTAATTATAAACTCCAAGTCAAATGAAAAAGGATATTGACTATGGTATATATAATGCCACAAAAGCTGTCAGCTTCAGTGGGTTAGAGAGCCCACTTGGGGTGAAAATTTTAGGAATATGAATTCTAGAAAATTGTACTGAAAAGACAAGTAGGAAGTGGTGAATTACTTGTAATTCAGATTTTTTTAACATTTATTGGAATATAGTTGATTTATGATGTTGTTTTAGTTTCAGGTGTACAACAAAGTGATTCAGTTATACATACACATATATCCACTCTTTCAGATTCTTTTCTCATATACGCCCCCACAGAGTATTAAGTAGAGTTTGTTGTGCTATACAGTAGATCGTTGTTGTGCATCTATTTACAGTAGTGTGTATATGTTAATCCAAAACTTCTAATGTATCCCTCCTCCTCTTTTCCTTTGGTAACCATTAGTTTGCTTTCAAAATCTGTGAGTCTATTTCTGTTTTGTAAATAAGTTCATGTGTACCATTTTTCTAGAATCCACATGGAAGTGATACCATACGATATTTGTCTTTCTTTTTCTGACTTGCTCCACTCAGTATGACAACCTCTAGGTCCATCTATGTTGCTCCAAAAGGCATTATTTTGTTCTTCTTATGGTTCAGTAATATTTCATACGACATTGCATTTGCCCATTATCATATAAAATACAGATTTTTGACATTATGTGGATATTGGTAATATCCAAATGGTTGTGTCTGTAGGGCATGATGGGGGAGGCATGGTGAGCAAACTCACTGGACAGGATGAAGCCAAATCGGAGATGCTAAACTCTGTCAGGTTCTGAGATGGGCAAGAAAAATGACTTTGACCCAGCCAACGTGGATTTTGTTCATTTAAATATAGATACTGCTACCCAACACCCAAGGTAAGAGAAACCCAGGTAAGAAGGTAGGTGTTTTGAGAGGGCATCAGAGGGCAGACACACTGAAACCATAATCACAGAAAACTAGCCAATCTGATCATACGGAGCACAGCCTTCTCTGCTCAATGAAACTAAGCCATGCCGTGTGGGGCCACACAAGGTAAGAGGGTCATGGTGGAGAGGTCTTACAGAATGCAGTCCACTGGAGAAGGGAATGGCAAACCACTTCAGTTTTCTTGCCTTGAGAACCCCATGAATAGTATGAAAAGGCAAAATGATAGGATACTGAAAGAGGAACTCCCCAGGTCAGTAGGTGCCCAATATGCTACTGGAGATCAGTGGAGAAATAATTCCAGAAAGAATGAAGGGATGGAGCCAAAGGAAAAACAATACACAGCTGTGGATGTGACTGGTGATAGAAGCAAGATCCAATGCTGTAAAGATCAATATTGCATAGGAACCTGGAATGTGAGGTCCATGAATCGAGGCAAATTGGAAGTGGTCAAACAAGAGATGGCAAGGGTGAATGTCAACATTTTAGGAATCAGCGAACTAAAATGGACTGGAATGGGTGAATTTAACTCAGATTACCATTATATCTACTATGGCAGGCAGGAATCCCACAGAGGAATGGAGTAGCCATCATGGTCAACAAGAGTCTGAAATGCAGTACTTGGATGCAATCTCAAAAATGACAGAATGATCTCTGTTCATCTCCAAGGCAAACCATTCAGTATCACAGTCATCCAAGTCTATGCCCCAACCAGTAATGCTGAAGAAGCTGAAGTTGAACGGTTTTATGAAGACCTACAAGACCTTTTAGAACTAACACCCAAAAAAGATGTCCTTTTCATTATAGGGAACTGGAATGCAAAAGTGGGAAGTCAAGAAACACCAGGAGAAACAGGCAAATTTGGCCATGGAGTACAGAAGGAAGAAGAGCAAAGGCTAATAGAGTTTTGCCAAGAGAACCCACTGGTCATAGCAAACACTCTCTTCAAACAACACAAGACAAGACTCTACACATGGACATCACCAGATGGTCAACACAGAAATCAGACTGATTATATTCTTTGCAGCCACAGATGGAGATGCTCTATACAATCAGCAAAAACAAGACCAGGAGCTGACTGTGGCACAGATCATGAACTCACTTCCAAAATTATACTTAAATTGAAGAGTAGGGAAAACCACTAGACCATTCAGGTATGACCTAAATCAAATCCCTTATGATTATACAGTAGAAGTGAGAAATAGATTTAAGGGACTAGACCTGATAGAAAGAGTGTCTGATGAACTATGGACCGAGGTTCGTGACATTGTACAGGAGATAGGGATTAAGACCATCCCCATGGAAAAGAAAGGCAAAATTCTAAAATGGCTGTCTGAGGAGGCCTTAAAAATAGATGTGAAAAGAAGAGAGCAAAAAGCAAAGGAGAAAAGGAAAGATATAAACATCTGAATGCAGAGTTCCAAAGAATAGCAAGGAGAGATAAGAAAGCCTTCCTCAGGAATCAATGCAAAGAAATAGAGGAAAACAATAGAATGGGAAAGACTAGAGAGCTCTTCAAGAAAATTAGATATAACAAGGGAACATTTCATGCAAAGATGGGCTCGATAAAGGACAGAAATGGTATGGACCTAACAGAAGCAGAAGATATTAAGAAGAGGTGGCAAGAATACACAGAAGAACTGTACAAAAAGAGCTTCACCACCAAGGTAATCACGGTGGTGTGATCACTCACCTAGAGCCAGACATCCTGGAATGTGAAGACAAGTGGGCCTTAGAAAGCATCACTACGAACAAAGCTAATGGAGGTGATAGAATTACAGTTGAGCTGTTTCAAATCCTAAAAGATGATGCTATGAAAGTGCTACAATCAATATGCCAGCAAATCTGGAAAAATCAGTAGTGGCCACAGGACTAGAAAAGGTCAGTATTCATTCCAATCCCAAAGAAAGGCAATGCTCAAACTACCACACAATTGCACTCATCTCACACACTAGTAAAGTAATGCTCAAAACTCTGCAAGCCAGGCCTCAGCAGTACATGAACCGTGAACTTCCTGATGTTCAAGCTGGTTTTAGAAAATGTAGAGGAACCAGAAATCAAATGGACAACATCTGATGGATCATGGAAAAAGCAAGAGAGTTCCAGAGAAACATCTATTTCTGCTTTCTTGACTATGCCAAAGCCTTTGACTGTGTGGATCACGATAAACTGGAAAATTCTGGAAGAGATGTGAATATCAGACTATCTGACCTGCCTCTTGAGAAATCTGTATGCAGGTCAGGAAGCAACAGTTAGAAATGGACATGGAAAACAGACTGGTTCCAAATAGGAAAAAGAGTACATCAGGGTTGTATATTGTCACCCTGCTTATTTAACTTATATGCAGAGTACATCATGAGAAGTGCTGGGGTGAAAGAAGCACAAGCTGGAATTAAGGTTGCTGGGAGAAATCTCAATAACCTCAGATACGCAGATGACACCACCCTTATGGCAGAAAATGATGAGGAACTAAATAGCCCTTGGTGAAAGTGAAAGTGGAGAGTAAAAAGTTGGCTTAAAGCTCACCATTCAGAAAATGAAGATCATGGCATCTGGTCCCATCACTTCATGGGAAATAGATGGGGAAATAGTGGAAACAGTGTCAGACTTTATTTTGGGGGCCTCCCAAATCACTGCAGATGGTTGGTAATTGCTGCCATGAAATTAAAGATGCTTACTCCTTGGAAGGAAAGTTATGATCAACCTAGATAGCATATTGAAAAGCAGAGATATTACTTTGCCAACACAAGTCCATCTAGTCAATGCTATGGTTTTTCCAGTGATTATGTATGGATGTGAGAGTTGTACTGTGAAGAAAGCTGAGTGCCGAAGAATTGATGCTTTTGAACTGTGGTGTTCGAAAAGATGCTTGAGAGTCCCTTGGACTGCAAGGAGATCCAACCAGTCCATTCTAAAGAGATCAGTCCTGCGTGTTCATTGGAAGGAATGATGCTAAAGCTGAAACTCCAGTACTTTAGCCACTTGATGTGAAGAGTTGACTCACTGGAAAAGACCCTGATGCTGGGAGGGATTGGGGACAGGAGGAGAAGGGGACAACAGATGATGAGATGGCTGGACGGCATCACCGACTCGATGCACATGAGTTTGAGTGAACTTTGGGAGTTGGTGATGGACAGGGAGGCCTTGGGTGCTGTGATTCATGGGGTTGCAAAGAGTCAGACATGACTGAGTGAATGAACTGAACTGAACTGAACTGCAGACACTAAGTGAAAGAGATGTAAGAAAGCGAGTGAGTACATACTGCCCTCAGATGACTCCCTAATTCCTCAAAGTGGTGACTCAACATGTGGCAGACATGCAGCCTGCTGACAGCAAGGAGTCTAAAGATGCTACTTTTTCTGTTAACAGAGTGAGGGTCAGCTCTGTCAACATCCAGGAGTGGTCTATCACCAAAGTAATACTTCCCTTTACGTATTCTATGTACACAAACATACATTTTGTGATTTTTGTACAAAGAAAGGCAATGCCAAAGAATGCTCAAACTACTACACAGTTGCACTCATCTCACAAGCTAGTAAGTGATGCTTAAAATTCTCCAAGCCAGACTTCAACAATACATCAACAGTGAACTTCCAAATGTTCAAGCTGGTTTCAGAAAAGGCAGAGAAACCAGAGATCAAATTGCCAATATCTGCTGGATCATCGAAAAGCAAAAAGCAAGAGAGTTCCAGAAAAACATCTATTTTTGCTTTCTTGACTATGACAAACCCTTTGACTGTGTGGATCACAATAAACTGTGGAAAATTCTGAAAGAGATGGAAATACCAGACCACCTGACCTGCCTCTTGAGAAATCTGTATGCAGGTCAGGAAACAATAGTTAGAACTGGACATGGAACAACAGACTGGTTCCAAAGAGGAAAAGGAGTATGTCAAGGCTGTATATTGTTACCCTATTTATTTTACTTATATGCTGAGTACATGATGAGAAATGCTGAGCTGGAAGAAGCACTAGCTGGAATCACGATTGCTGGTAGAAATCTCAATAACCTCAGAGACGCAGATGACACCACCCTTATGGCAGAAAGGAAAGAGGAACTAAAGAGCCTCTTGATGAAAGTGAAAGAGGAGAGTGAAAAAGTTGGCTTAAAACTCAACATTCAGAAAACTAAGATCATGGCAACTGGTCCCATCACTTCATGGCAAATAGATGGGGAAACAGTGGAAACAGTGGCTGATTTTATTTTTCTGGGCTCCAAAATCACTACAGATGGTGATTGCAACCATGAAATTAAAAAGTAGAGACATTACTTTGCCAACAGAAGTCCATCTAGTCAAGGCTATGGTTTTTCCAGTGGTCATGTATGGATGTGAGAGTTCGACTATAAAGAAAGCTGAGCACAGAGGAATTAATGCTTTTGAACTGTGGTGTTGGAGAAGACTCTTGAGAGTCCCTTGGACTGCAATGAGATCCATCCAGTCCATCCTAAAGATCAGTCCTGGATGTTTTATCGGAAGGACTGATGCTGAAGCTGAAACTCCAGTACTTTGGACACCTGATGCAAAGGCCTGACTCATTTGAAAAGACCCTTATGCTGGAAAATTTTGAGGGCATGAAGAGAAGGGGATGACAGAGGATGAGATGGTTGGATGGCATCACTGACTCAATGGACATAAGTTGGAGCAAGCTCTGGGAGTTGGTGATAGACAAGGAGGCCTGGCATGCTGTAGTTCATGGGGCTGCAAAGAGTCATACAGGATTGAGTGACTGAACTGAACTGAACTGATAGCACAAGGAGATCAAACCAGTCAGTTCTAAAGAAAATCATCCATGAATATTCATTGGAAGGCCTGATGTAGAAGCTGAAGCTCCAGTACTTTGGCCTCCTGATGCAAAGTGTTGATTCATTAGAAAAGACCCAGATCATGGGAAAGATTGAGAACAGGAGAAGGGGTTAACAGAGGATGAAATGGTTGGATCACAACATTGACTCAATGGACATGAGTCTGAGCCAACTCGGGGAGATAGTAAAGGACTGGGAATCCTGGAGAGCTGGTTCATGGGGTCATAAAGAGTCAGACATGACTTAGTGACTGAACAACCTTAGCACAAGTGGACTTCCCTGATGTAGAGGATCTATGTGGATACTGAAATCACCTGGAATTTTCATATTAACAATCCTGAGAAAGAAGATGGATTTAGAAGTTAACATGAGAAGGAACTGGGTTTCCCAGGTGCCTCAGTGGTAAAGAACCTGCCTGCCAATGTAGGAGATGCAGATTTGATCCCTGGATCAGGAAGATCCCTAGGAAAAGGAAATGAAAACCCACCCCAGTATTCTTGCCTGGAGAACTCCATGGACAGAGGAGCCTGAGAGGATACAGTCCATGGGGTTGCAAAGAGTCAAACACAACTGAGCAACTAAGCATGTGTATAAAGATAAAGGTGAAGTTGTTGAAAAATATACTCTAGAGTGACCTGAGTAACTTAATATGTAAATCATGATGAGATTGAACCTGATGATCTCTTACATGGAGGAGGAAAACAGATAAGTCATACTCTTCTACTGAAGAGAAGCCTCAGAGGTAGTGGTTCAGGTGAGATGATAACCACTGGGTGTGGTGGGGGTCTCATCATAAACAAGGAGTGATTTGGGGATTTTATTTTCATTGCAGTCAAAGACAGTGCTTGGATTCAATGAAGGCTTGTCTTCTCAGGATTCCCATTTCAGGATGATGACTATACTTCATTCAATTCTTAGAGTACCTTCAGACTTCATTTTCCATATTTTATCATCCTCAGTGCTTAGTCACTCAGTCGTGTCCAACTCCTTGTGACCCCATGGACTGTAGCCCGCAGGCCCCCTTGTCCATGATTCTCCAGGCAAGAATACTGGAGTGGGTTGTCATGCCCTTCTCCAGGAGATCTTCCCAAATCAGGGATCAAACCCAGGTTTCCTGCATTGCAGGTGGATTCTTTAATGTCCAAGCCACCACAGTAGAAGCTGGATGTTAAAGTGCTATGCTAACCAGAGGTCAGTCCTGGGTGCTCATTGGAAGGACTGATGTTGAAGCTGAAGCGCCAATACTTTGAGCACCTGATGTGAAGAGCTGACTGATTTGAAAAGACCCTGCTGCTGGGAAAGATTGAGGACAGGAGGGAGAAAGGAATGATAGAGGATGAGATGGTTGAATGGCATCACTGACTCAATAGACATGAGTTTGAGTGAACCCCAGGAGTTGGTAATAGACAGAGAGCCTTGGGAATGCTGCGGTTTATGGGCTTGCAAAGAGTCAGATACGACTGAGTGACTGAACTGAACTGAACTTTCAATTAGAAGGAACACAGGCTATGTGTGGCCCTGGCAGTTCTCAAGTGGCTTCAGGAAGACTTTTCTAGGTTTTAAGATTTGATTGATATTTCTAACCCAAGGAGATTGCCTTGTAACATAGAAGAGAGGACAAGTATTCAAAAATAGACCCAGTAAAAAGCATAAAGACCCAGAATTGCCAAAGCAATCCTGATGAAAAAGCAAAAGCAAGAGACATAACTCCCCCAAATTTCAGACTACAAATCTATAGTAATTAAAATAGCATAGTATTGCCATAAAAACAGTTGTGTGGCTCAACAGAACATAACAGAGAGCTCAGAAACAAACCTGCATACCTATGGTCAATTATTCTTCAACAAAAAAAGCAAGAATATACAATGGAGAAAAGACTGTCTTTCAGCAAGTGGAGGTGGGAAAACTAGACAGCTTCATGTAAATCAATGATGTTAGAACACACCCTCACACCATATAAAAAATAAGCTCAAAATGGCTTAAAGACAGACAGAAATAGACTGGGTAACCATAATGTGTTAAAAAACTGGACTAGAAGAGGGGAATTTTGTTCTAAATTATCTATACTCACTTTCCCAAATTCACTGCAAAATGTAAATCTTTCTTTAGCTTTTAGAAACAGAGACATCAAGGAATTTTATTTTACATTTTAGGTGATAAATTGTAAAGTAACAAATAGTGTTTGGCAAAGAAAATATACCAGAATCATTCAATTTCTTCTGTTTGTCAAAGTTGTGTTTATGATGAAAGATTTAAAGATCTAAGTCCTCATTTCATGTATAATTTTCAATTTGAGCAATTCATCTTTACTTCTGAATAAAGCACTTTAAAATATATACAAATGTATTAAACACTGATAATAAAAGTAAACACCCCATTAGTTACATATCTGTGTTCAGATTACACAAGCTGTGTTTATAATCCAAGAGCATTGTAATTTGTTGTGAGGTGTTGGGATCCTTTATGGACCACAACCTGGTGGTACGGAGTCGACGATAGAAAGAGAAAGAAAGAGAGAGAGAAAGAGAGAGAAAGAAAGAGAGAAAGAGAGAGAGAGAGAGAAAGAAGAAAGAAAGAAAGAAAGAAAGAGAAAGAAAGAAGAAAGAAAGAAAGAAAAAGAAAGAGAAAGAAAGAAAGAAGAAAGAAAGAAAGAAAAGAAAGAGAAAGAAAGAAAGAAGAAAGAAAGAAGAAAGAATGAAAGAAAGAAAGAAGGAAGGAAGGAAGGAAGGAAGGAAGGAAGAAAGAAAGAAAGAAAGAAAGAAAGAAAGAAAGAAAGAAAGAAAGAAAGAAAGAAAGAAAGAAAGAAAGAAAGAAAGAAAAGAAAGAGGCTAATATTCCCTGGGTTATTCTGAAAACCAATAAAGCTCTTGGACAGAGCTTGTACCGCTCACGCAGGCGTAGGGCGGCCTCTCAAGAAGTCTTGAGAGGTCTGGGAATCCAGGGCAGGAAAATGAGCTTGGCAGTTCTCCGCACTCCAGGGAATCAGCCTGAAAGAGAGAGAGAGAGAGAGAGAGAGGAGGATACAGGGACCCAAGTCTCTGGTGGAACAAGAGTGCTTTATTGAATTCTTCTTGCCTGGAGAATCCCAGGGAGAGAGGAGCCTGGTGGGCTGCCGTCTATGGGGTCCCACAGAGTCGGACACGACTGAAGCACTTAGCAGTAGCAGTATGGATATATATACCATATTACAAGGTAGCTTCTTCAGATAAAGATCAAAAGACCAGACTTTACAAGTTGCCAAGGAAATAAGGAATAACAGAGGCCATAAAGCTAAAAGACAATCCATATCAAAAGAGGGTAATAGATAATCCCTTTCACCATATGGAAAAGCTAATGAAGGAAATCCTATGCAAGAATCCCATCTCTTTGATCTCAGTCCTGTCAGGAACTGGTAAGGAACAGAGGGCTCAAGAGAGATAGGAAACAGGACACAGGAATTCTACTGTTAAACATTCCCTGACAGTGAGGAGTCAGGGAGAAAGTCAGATGGACATTATTATGTCCTCATAGAAATGTACATGGCTCAGAACCATATGTTTTATCTTGTTACATAAATACACTTAAGGGCCATATCCAGTCTTCTGGTCTCCTTAATCATATTTTTGTTCTCAAATGTTTTCTGATTTTCAGAACTCATTTTTGAAATTTATCATGTTTATTATTTCCTGCCAGCTTCTTAAATCTCTTAAAATTCTGTTTCATTCAGTCTTTTTAAATGTATATAACAGGCATGTAGGGGTGTCTTGGGGGAGGATTTGCAGAACTGTTTGGGAAAGTCCTTCCCTCAATCCTATCTATTTAAAAAATAGGACTGTTTCTAACAGCATTTGAAAGGGCTCCATTTGTGTACACATTTTGAGGTTGTGTGGAGAGTTAACAATATTAATTCCTTCTTTTTGAATATTTGAGGAAGGAATAAGGTTGGGTTCTATAAATACATAATTCTGATTCTGACACTATATATTTATAATTGTATGTGTATATGGGGATAGGATGAAGCAGTTATCGGGTAAGTATTTGATAAGGCAGACAAAGGTACATGCCACAAAGGAGGAACAATATTTCATTTGGGTTTATCTCACAAATTTTAAAGATGTTAAAATGGTTTCCACTTTGGTTTTATTCTCATCTTGCTATAATCCATCTAGTAGGTTTTCTGAACTTTTTCACATGAACAGTGGCATTCTGTTACTTCTGAAAAATATTCTGTGAGGAGGTATTTCATTTAAGTGTGTTAAGGAAATCATAGATGAAGTGAAGCTAAGTAGGTTACTTTTGGCTAAGTGATAGAATTGAGCTTCCTGCAATCAGTGCTATGCCTAGGAATCACCCCAAACAGCCTACTGGTAAAGAAGGTAAAACAATTTATGACATGACAGCACCTCTGTCATGAAGCTTGGTCTGACGAGGTGCAGTTAGAGTGAAGAGATACATGAGAAAATTCTTATTCACTAGAAGCTGAATTTAAAGTACTTGAAAATCCCTTTGATATGCTGAGACAAAATTGTTTCTCTCATATTATGAATGTCTCTACAACATTAATATTTTAGTTACTTCCTCTGACAAGATTTTATATATATATATATATATATATATATATATATTTTAAAGCTATTGGAAAGTGTTTCACAGCTTTGAGAATGTCCCTTTAGGAGACACTTGCAGATAAAATATAAAAGATAAAGGGAAGGTAGACATTGTTCTTTCTCTTAGTATGCGAGGTAATACAGATAACATAGTATATAACATAATATGTAAGGGAAATGCTACTTCTTTTTTCATGTATGTATTTGAGAAATGCAGCAGGGAGTTTGCAGCTTCAGACTAAGGTGTGGAAAAATAGAAAGAGCTTTGTTCCTCTTTTAACAACGAGACAAGTCTGTACAATATACAAAATCTTGACTTTTTAAAAAATTTGTCAAAATTTGAAGTATTTTTAGAAAAATTGTACTTCAAACGTAGTTGATTTACAATTTCATGCATTTCAGATGTACAGCAAAGTGATTCATGTATATTCTTACCAGATTCTTTTTCCTTATAGTTTATTAAATACTATGGAGTATAGTTCTCTGTGCTGTACAGTAGGTCCTTCTTGGTTAACTATTTTACATTTAATAGTGTGTATGTTAATCCCACCCTCCTAATTTATCCCTTCCCTCTACTTTCTCCTTTGGTAACCTTAAGTTTAGTTTCTGTGTCTTTTAGTCTATTTCTGTTTTGAAAATAAATTCATTTGTGTGTTTTTTTTAAGATTCCACATATAAATGATATAATATGATATTTGTCTTTCTCTGTGTGACTAAGTTCACTTAAAATGATAATCTCCAGGTTTGTCTATGTTCCTACAAATAATATTATTTCATTTTTTGGATGAGTAATATTCCATTGTATATATGTACCACATCTTCTTTATTTATCTGTTTCCTTATTTATTTTAATTGGAGGCTAATTACTTTAGAATGATGTAATGGTTTTTGCCATACAGTGGCATGAATCAGCCACATGCCACACCTTTGTATCCACTCCTCTGTCAATGGGCATTTAAGTTGTTTCCATGTCTTGGCTATCATGAATAGTGCTGCTATAGCATGTATCTTTTTGAATTATTGTTTTCTTTGGAAATATATCTAGGAGTGGGATTGCTGGAACATATTATTTCTATTTTTAGTTTTTTTAGGACACCTCCATGCTGTTCTCCATAACGGCTGTACTGGTTTACATTGCCACCAGCAGCATAGGAGTGTTGCTTTTTTCACACCCTCTCTAGCATTTATTATTTGAGGACTTTTTGATGATGGCCATACTGACCTGGGTGAAGTGATCCCTCACTGTAGTTTAGATTTGCATTTATCTGATAATTAGTAATGTTGATCATCTTTTCATGTGCCTTTTGGTCATTTCTATGTCTTTTTGAAAGTGAAAGTCACCAGGAATGAAAGTGAAATATTTCCAGAAGTAGAAAACAAAATGAAAAATTGCTGGGAAAAATATCAATAACCTCAGATACACAGATCGCACCACCCTTATGGTAGAAAGCAAAGAACTAAAGAGCCTCTTGATGAAAGTGAAAGAGGAAAGTGAAAAACTTGGCTTAAAACTCAGCATTCAGAAAACTAAGATCATGGCATCTGGTCCCATCACTTCATGGGAAATAGATGGGGAAACAATGGAAACAGAGACTTTTATTTTTTGCATTTCAAAATCACTGCAGATGGTGACTGCAGCCATGAAATTAAAAGATGCTTGCACCTTGGAAGAAAAGCTATGACCAACCTAGATAGTATATTAAAAGCAGAGACATTACTTTGCTGACAAAGATCTGTCTAGTCAAAGCTATGTTTTTCCAGTAGCCATGTATGGATGTGAGAGTTGGATCATAGAGAAAGCTGAGCACTGAAAAATGGATGCTTTAGAACTGCAGTGTTGGATGAGACTCTTGAGAGTCCCTTGGACTGCAAGGATATCAAACCAGTCCATCCTAAAGGAAATCAGTCCTGAATATTCATTGGAAGGACTGATGTTGAAGTTGAAACTCCAATACGTTGGCCACCTGATGTAAAGAACTGACTCACTGTAAAAGACCCTGATGTTGGGAAAGATTGAAGGCAGGAGAAGGGGACAACAGAGGATGAGATGGTTGGATGCGTCACTGACTCAATGGACATGAGTTTGAGCAAGCTCCGGGAGTTGGTGATGGACAGGGAAGCTTGGTGTACTGCAGTCCATGGGGTCACAAAGATTTGGACACAACTGAGCAACTGAACTGACTGACAGACTGATGTCTTTTTGGAGAAATGTCTATTTATGTCTTTTGTGAATTTTTTTGAGTAGGTTGTTTGTTTTGATATTGAGCTGTATGAGCTATTCATATATTTTGGAAATTGATCCCTTTTTGTTCACATCATTTTAAAATATTTTCTCCCCATTCTATGGATTTTCTTTTGGCTTTATTTATGGTTTAATTTGATGGCATAAAACAGAAATATAAATCAAAATAACAGGATAGAAAGCCCAGAAAGAAATCCACTCACCTATGGTCAATTAATCTATGACAAAGGAGGTAAGAATATGCAATGGAGAAAAGATGGTCTCTTCATAAAGTGGTGCTGGGAGAACTGGACAGCTACATGTAAAAGAATTGAATTACAACATTTTCTAATACCATACACAAAAATGAATTCAAAATGGATTAAAAACCTAAGTGTAAGATCCAAATGGATTAAATACCTAAATGTGAGCTATTTTTAGAAATTAAGGAGAAATAAAGACTATTTTTTAAACAAATACAAAATGAAAATTTTCATTATTGAATAGAATAACTATATGGTTAAATTTTCAAAAAATTTAGATAGAAATAATATAAGATAAAACTGGATCAATGCTAAGATATGAAAATCATTGTTAATATTTAAGTTATAAATATAAAATATTTTGACTTCTTTTTATTTCTCTGATAAAATATTGAGTACAGATAAAAATAGCAAAATGCAGTGGGCTTATAAGATACAAAAGTAAAAATTTATTTAAATAGCAACTAAAAAATAGAAAAAGAAATTAAGAGCATTTGATTATAAAACTCTTACATTACATGTGAAGTCAGATCATTATTAAGGAAGGAGTTAAAAGTGTACTTCATATTATTTTAATATCTCATATTATTTTTATTTTCTTTTTTTTTAAATTATTTTTACTTTATTTTATTTACAATACTGTATTGGTTTTGCCATACATTGACATGAATCTGCCATGGGTGTATATGAGTTCCCAATCCTGAACCTCCCTCTCACCTCCCACCCCATATCATCTCTCTGGATCATCCCTGTGCACCAGCCCCAAGCATCCTGTATCCTGTATCGAACATAGACTGGCGATTCGTTTCTTACATGATAGTATACATGTTTCAATGCCATTCTCCCACATCATCCCACCCTCTCCCTCTCCCTCAGAGTCCAAAAGTCCACTCTATACATCTGTGTCTCTTTAGCTGTCTGACATACAGGGTTATCATTACCATCTTTCTAAATTCCATATATATGTGCCAGTATACTGTATTGGTGTTTTTCTTTCTGGCTTACTTCACTCTGTATAATCGGCTCAGTTTCATCCATCTCATTAGAACTATTCAAATTTATTCTTTTTAAGTGCTGAGTAATACTCCATTGTGTATATGTACCACAGCTTTCTTATCCATTCATCTGCTGATGGACATCTAGGTTGCTTCCATGTCCTGGCTATTCTAAACAGCGCTGCAATGAACATTGGGGTACATGTGTCTCTTTCAGTTCTGGTTTCCTCGGTGTGTATGCCCAACAGTGGGATTGCTGGGTCATAAGGCAGTTCTACTTGCAGTTTTTTAAGGAATCCCCACACTGTTCTCCATAGTGGCTGTACTAGTTTGCATTCCCACCAGCAGTGTAAGAGGGTTCCCTTTTCTCCACACCCTCTCCAGCATTTATTGCTTGTAGACTTTTGGATCACAGCCATTCTGACTGGTGTGAAATGGTACCTCATTGTGGTCTTGATTTGCATTTCTCTGATAGTGAGTGATGTTGAGCATCTTTTCGTGTGTTTGTTAGCCATCCATAAGTCTTCTTTGGAGAAGAAAACTAAGATCATGGCATCCAGTCCCATCACTTCATGGAAAATAGATGGGGAAACAGTGGAAAGAGTGGCTGACTTTATTTTTTGAGGCTCCTAAATCACTGCAGATAATGACTGCAGCCATGAAATTAAAAGATGCTTACTCCTTGGAAGGAAAGTTATGATCAACTTAGATAGCATATTAAAAAGTAGAGACATTGCTTTGTCAACAAAGGTCCATCTAGTCAAGGCTATTGTTTTCCCAGTAGTCATGTATGGATGTGAGAGTTAGACTATAAAGAAAACTGAGTGCCAAAAAATTGATGCTATTGGAGAAGACTCTTGAGAATCCTTGGACTGAAAGGAGACCCAACCTTTCCAATACTAAAGGAGATCAGTCCTGGGTGTTCATTGGAAGGACTAATGTTGAAGCTGAAACTCCAATTCTTTAGCTACCTGATGTGAAGAGCTGACTCATTTGAAACAACCCTCATGCTGGGAAAGATTGAGGGCAGAAGGAGAAGGGGACAACAGAAGATGAGATGGTTGGATGGCATCACTAGCTCAATGGGCATGAGTCTGGGTGGACTCTGGGAGTTGTTGATGGTCAGGGAGGCCTGATGTGCTGCGGTTCATGGGGTCCCAAAGAGTCAGACACGGCTGAGCAACTGAACTAAACTGATCTGTACCTAAACAGTTAATGGACTTGATAATTTTTAGTTCTCCATATCTAATTTTTACATATGCATGGGCTGGTTAAACACATACCATTTCAGAGAAAACTGGTCAAGTTTTTGGTATAGACCTTTCTACAGCTCATCTTCTCCAGATCACTAAAGGATTTCAAGGTATCCTCACTGGGACAGACAGGAATGACCTCTCTGAATGTTTTCAAGGTAAAATAGTAAAATGTTGCATAGATCTAAGCCCGGAGGCACATACATGGTTTTTATATCAGTTAATATTTTATTATAACTTCCTTCTGAAAGATTATTTGTGGAAACAAGGCAATTTATTTTATTTGCATACTTTGCTTATGTTTTTTTTTTTAATTTTTCAAATGTTTGAGTTCAACACAGTCATAGTGCAGCATAAGACACTTAGTAAAATTACAACGAAGATATTATGTTATGACTAATGCTATTCATGGAATTGTGGAAATACATGCTCGTTCAAATACACTGATGTTTGCAATGATGCTCTTACATTTAAGTCATTGTTATCACTTAGAGTCATGAGACTAAGAAGTAAACATTTAAAATTATAAAATACTTAAGATCACACATGGATTTTTATCACATTTGATGGCACATTAGCTTGGTCTTGTGCAAAGCACGTGAAATAAAAATATCAGTGGTGTTACATTTTAAGTTTTTATTTTTGCCAGTTCTTATTACTCTGATTATAATAGTAAAGATAATAATTTTATGCATTTCAAATAATAAATATACAGATATCATAATTTTGGCTACAATAAATTTTTGCTTAAATTTATTTAGTATTTTAAGATTTTATAAGCCTCATTCCTCTCATCTCAGTTGTGGGATTTTACTAAAATCTGTAACCCTGTAAAATATAGCTGTTCTTTTTTCTACTCCATGTTTTGGTCATCATTAAATCTGCTTCAAGTCATCAAAGTGATGCATTGTTAGAATGAAATCTGAATTTATGGTGCAGTGTTATTTTTAAACTGAAAGAAACAAATTTTCCATTATCATTTTATAAAAGGTCTGATAACTAAGTGATACATGTTACCCAGCATACAACTGGAATTGTATAAAAATAAATCAAATGAAATTGGCTGTATTGCTTGCAATTATTTCAAAATTTCCAAAAGTTAAAATATAAACAGAGCATTCTATTTTTAACATACACATAAATGATGTGCTAATGTACAATTCATGTATGAAATCCAGGTACATTTGTGGATGGCATATGATCCACTGTATTATGAAAAACAGATAATATCTAGCTATATACATCATTTCTGATTAGCTACATATTTGATAGGAAAGCGGTCATAAATGGAAAACAAGTGGAGACTTCAGCTGATATCTGGATTATAGGTTTTATTTTGTCTGAGTGTTTTGTATTATGCCTGCTTCTTCTAAATTTTAAGCTTTTTGAAGGCAGGAACTGTGAATTGTTCTCAATATTATGTTCCATATCTTTTACTGTTTTCAGCCAAAGGTGAAGACTTAAAACCAGCTGAAGAACAGTAGGTACAAAAGATAATGGAGGCAATTTATAGACATTAGAGCTACCAAGAGATAGTACCTACTTGAGTTTTTCTAGAATGTATACATTTGTGTTAGGAATATTACAGAGGAAAATACTGAATTGATAGAGCTAGATTCGTATGTTTCTCAACCCCAGTTGTATAAGAAATGTCTAAGACTTATGTAATGAAATGTGTAAAGAATGGAAATATTTTTCTCCTCTGGATCCCTGGATAAAGGAGAGGAAGTCTCAGCAAGTGAGGTATGATGAACCTTAATAGAATGAGAGAGACACTTGTGCAAAAAAAAAAAAAGAAAAGAAAAGGAAAAGAAAACCAGAATTAGAGGGAAGGAGTGTAAGACATGACTGATCCTAGGGTGATAAGTCTTTGGGGAAAAAGTCTGCAGAGAACCTGAGTCACCCACCAGCTTCCAAACTCCAACTGTAACAGAAATCATCTTTAAATGTGAGACAGTATGTAATAGAAACTATTTTTTAAAGTCATTGTTTTGTCATTTTATCCTACCTGAAAAAAAAAGAAAAATCAGCTTTGGCAAAAGCTGAGGTCCTCAAGCTGAAAATTGATAGGAAATGTCCTTGATGATTTTTGTATTTCTCAACTCTGGTCTCTAGCCTCAAAATCATCAAAGATACACAGTGTGATCTTACTTTAAGAAGTATTTTTAGTGGAGAGGTCTTGATCTTAGAGGTGAAACAGAAACATCGCTTCTCTAAATTCCTTCTGTTTCTTAGCATCTTCCTGCACCGTCCAGTCCTGCTGCTTCTCTTTCCAAGGATCAATCTCCAGGACTTCATTATATGGGCTGCTTGACTACCCCTCCCCAGCCTTGCCTGCTGAGGAACCTGAGGCGTGTCGGGCACAGCTCTTTCCATGCTCTCTTTTGAAATTGCCGAAGGAAGCCACACCTTTGACACCATCATCTCAGATGTCCCTGCTGTACTCTTTAGACGGTGCTACCTACACTTTCATCGCATTCGACTTCTTTCTCTCAAGCTCCAAACCCTGTGCCTCTCTCTTATTTCCCATTCTTGACTCGTTCCTCTTCCTGGCATTTCAGAATGTGCACGTGGCCTTCCCAACTCTAGGTGGTATTGACACAGGATGCAAATGTGGAGAGTCTGGTCATCATGTATAAATGCATTCTTTTGTCTGATTTCTGACTTTCCCTAATCCATTTTAATAGAAAATTTTACAGATAATATGGAACTCGATTTTCTTTAGTATCTGCAAAGATATCAAAATGCTTTTGATGTCACTCAATACCTCGTAGAAAAACTATACTTTTAGTCTAAGGATTTGGAAGTAAAACATTCCTAGTTAACAAATATTAATATATCTGTTTTTATTACACATGCCTACACATGTGTATATGCATATACAATATGTGTCAATGTACTGGAACACATACATGTATATAGAAGGCTTCATAGTTAAAATTTTATAATATATGCTTTTGTGAAATATTTTTGAAAGACACTCAGAGATGTGGTTGTGTGGCATTTTAAAAATTAATTTATTTACTTCTATTGGAGGCTAATTACTTTAAATATTGTGGTGTTTTTTGCCATACATTGACATGAATCAGCCACCGGTGTACATAAGTCCCCCATTCCGAACCCTCCCACACACCTCCCTCCCCATCCCATCCCTCTGGGTCATCCCACTGCAGTGGCTTTGAGTGCCCTGTTTCATGCATCAAACTTGAACTGGTGATCTGTTTCACATATGATAATATACAGGTTTCAATGCTATTCTCTCAAATCATCCCACCCTCACCTTCTCCCACAGAATCAAAAAGTCTGTTATTTATATCTGTGCCTCTTTTGCTGTCTTCCATATAGGGTCGTCATTACCATCTTCCTAAATTCCATATATATGTGTTAATATACTATATTAGTATTTTTCTTTCTGACTTATTTCGCTCTGGATTATAGGTTCCAGTTTCACCCACTTCATTAGAACTGATTTAAATGCTGAGCTGTGTGGCATTTTAATCAATCATCCAAAAGCAGAACTGCAGACAGGTTAATGAATTTGCCGCTACTCAAGATACAGAAATTCGTACATTAATGATAGTATAATTTGCAACTTTTATAAATTAAAATGGGACCAGAAATGAATTAACACTTTGTAACTTAATAAATTTCATTCAGAATTATAATTTATGGAAATAAAAATAATATATAATTTGAGACTTTTTACAACTTATGCAAAATATTCACTAAATATTATTCAATTTAATATCAAGACAATTAAAAGCAGTGGGTAACATTGATTATATTTATAATTGAATATATTTTACTGTAATTCACATGGATAAAAGTAACAACATTTATAATTTTGAAAATAAAATACAAGTATGACTATTATTTTAGGTTAATCCTTTTATATTACAAATATAAATATGGGTAATACACAACTAAACAGTCCAGTTCAGTTCAGTTCAGTCACTCAGTCATGTCTGACTCTTTGCAACCCCATGAACTGCAGCACGCCAGGCCTCCCTGTCCATCACCAACTCCCGGAGTTCACTCAGACTCACATCCATCGAGTCAGTGCTGCCATCCAGCCATCTCATCCTCTGTCGTCCCCTTCTCCTCCTGCCCCCAATCCCTCCCAGCATCAGGGACTTTTCCAATGAGTCAACTGTTCACATGAGGTGGCCAAAGTACTGGACTTTCAGCTTTAGCATCATTCCTTCCAAAGAAATCCCAGGGCTGATCTCCTTCAGAATGGACTGGTTGGATGTCCTTGCAGTCCAAGGGACTCTCAGGAGTCTTCTCCAATACCACAGTTCAAAAGCATTAATTCTTTGGTGCTCAACCTTCTACAGAGTCCAACTCTCACATCCATGCATGACTACTGGAAAACCATAGCCTTGACTAGACGGACCTTAGTCAGCAAAGTAATGTCTCTGCTTTTGAATATGCTATCTATCTAGGTTGATCGTAACTTATCTTCCAAGGAGTAAGCATCTTTTAATTTCATGGCTGCAATCACCATCTGCAGTGATTTTGGAACCCAAAAAAATAAAATCTGACACTGTTTCCACTATTTCCCCATCTGATTCCCATGAAGTGATGGGACCAGATGCCATGATCTTCGTTTTCTGAGTGTTGAGCTTTAAGCCAACTTTTTCACTCTCCTCTTTCACTTTCATCTTCACTTTCATCAAGAGGCTTTTTAGTTTCTCTTCACTTTCTGCCATAAGGGTGCTCTCATCTGCATATCTGAGGTTATTGATATTTCGCCCAGCAATCTTGATTTAAGCTTGTGTTTCTTCTAGTCCAGTGTTTCTCATATTTTACTAGTAGTACCTAAATTTTAATACATAAAATATAGTAACTTGTGCTTTTGTATAACTTAAATAATACTCAGTGTATTTATAAATGTTTGATGTCCAAACACTGCTTGTATGATTTCTCATTTATTTAAAATATGAAAGTATATATTTGTTGCTGTGCATAAAAATATGAGTATTGTTAATGCATGCATGTGAAATTGCTTCAGTCATTTCTGACTCTTTGTGACTCCATGAACTGTAGCCTGCCAGGTTCCTCTGTCCATGGGATTTTCCAGATAAGATTACTGGAGCAGGTTGCCATTCCCTTCTCCAGGGAGTCTCCTGACCCAGGGAGTGAACCCAAGTCTCTTATGTCTCCTGCAATGGCAAGCAGGTTTTTTTTTTTTTTTTTTAACCACTGGCACCACCTGGGAAGCACCAATACGAATAGTAAGAGCAAATTAATAAATTGGATTCTAAAATGTGCACAGTTGTGGTTAATACATTGAATGCATTATATGTGTACTCTGTGTATATAATGGGGCAAACTTCCGTAAGTTCAAGTGTTCTTCCATATACAAAGAAAATCTTTACTTGAATTTTAACCATTGATTGATGGTTGTTGATTTTGAAAACTGGAAAATTTAGTTAAAGGCAAGAATCGTATGAGATTGCCTGGAGAATCCCATGGACAGAGGAGCCCAGCAGGCTACAGTCCATGGGTTGCAGAATCGGATATAACTGAAGTGACTTCACACACTCATGCATGCATATAATATACATACTATATACACTCTATATATAATAGCATGGCAGATCTTGTACTATGGACTAATGAATGTTTATTTTAAATGATGTTCTACCATCCTGCGGGTCCTGAGCAGGTAGTTTAACTCACAGCGTAGGAGAGAGAGGACACATAACTCTCTGTCATGAGCCGTGTCCCCTGTGACAACTCAACACGGTCAGACTGATGCCAAGTGAGCATCAGGCTGTCAGTGCAGCTCCATGTTTCACTTCTGCAGCCACCTTTCTGCTGATTGGAGCTGCACCACCAACTACAACAGAAATTGAAGCATTCATAGGAAATCCCTCTTTAGACAAGAGTATGTGAACCACTCTTCTGGGAATATTTAAGTCAAAATCCAATATCCTGTTTCTCCCCTGTAGTTTGACTATGATCATATCTATACTGCTGAGTGGACTGACCACTGGCTATTAAACCTGCTTTGTTGCAAAAAAAAAAAAAAAGTAAGTAATAAATGTGGTTTCTCCTAGTAGTGAAATTCAGTTCAAGATCCAAGGTTTATATCTATAGAAGGGGTTTTGCTTTCATTTCTGTGGGGCCAGGCAGGCAGCCAAGTGGCCCTCTAAACAAAACTGACATTCTACAATTAAATGTATATTTATGGCCCTGCCAGAACACTTGCAAAATAAGAGAAAAAATATAGAATATATTTTGAGAAATTATTAATTGCCACATTAAGATACATTAAACAAAGTGATCATACCTTCAGGTCAGTGGGGGTATTACCTTCCAGAACACTGTGCCCTGGCGCTAGCCCAGATCTAATGGGACTCACTGGAAAATCTCAGACACAAAGAACTGTTCATGATGGAGCCTAGCGGGGAAGTAAAAGAAAGAAACATGGCCAGTGGAAGCAGTATACTTTTCTCACAGGAAGGGGCATGAACATGCCAGCAGCATCCACTGTGAAAACTAATCACTGACATAGTGCTAGGATCCTTTATATCAGGAAGACTAAAGTATGATAGATTTGAAGCCTTACATGCTATTTGATTATTTAAATGTATGAAGGAAAGCTTGAAAACTCAAATAAAAAATTATTTTTCAGTTTTTGAGAAAGGCAAAAATGTCATCTTAGAAGTACAGATTCAGCCCTTTGTGGCATTAAGACTGGAAAGTCTCGGTACTGTTTTTGGTAAGACTCCTTCTAGCTCTGTAGCTTAAAGGTGTGTGACACTGGAAAATTACCAAACTTGCTTGGGCTTCATTTTTTTAATGAGTTTTTATTGGAGTATAGTTGATTTACAGTTTGTGTTTCTGTTGTACAGCATAGTGAATCAGATATATATATATATATATTCATATATATATATATATATATATATTCACTCTTTTTTAGGTTCTTTTCCCAGATAGGTCATTACAGAGTATTTCATAGAGTTCTATGTGCCATATACAGCAGATCTCTATAAGTTAGCTATTTTATGTATAGTAGTGTGGATATGTTAATCCCAATCTCCAAATCTGTCCCTCATGCCATTTCTGCCTTGGTAACCATAAATTTGTTTTCTACATCCATCACTATTCCAGTATTGTGCATCAGTTCACTTGTACCATTGTTTTAGATTCTGCATATAAGTGATACGATATCATATGTCTTTCTCTGTCTGATTTACTTCAACTCAGTATGAGTCTCTAGATTTATCCATGTTGCTGCAAAGAGTATTATTTTGTTCTTTTTATGGCTGAGTTCTCACATCCATATAAGACTACTGGAAAAACCATAGCCTTGACTAGACGGACCTTGGTTGGCAAAGTAATGTCCCTGCTTTTGAATATGCTATCTAGTTTGGTCATAACTTTTCTTCCAAGGAGTAAGCGTCTTTTAATTTCATGGCTGCAGTCACCATCTGTAGTGATTTTGAAATCCAAAAATAAAGTCTGACACTGTTTCCACTGTTTCCCCATCTATTTTCCATGAAGTGATGGGACCGGATGCCATGATCTTTGTTTTCTGAATGTTGAGCTTTAAGCCAACTTTTTCACTCTCCTCTTTCTCTTTCATCAAAAGGCTTTTTAGTTCCTCTTCACTTTGTGCCAGAAGGGTGGTATCATCTGCATATTTGAGGTTATTGACATTTATCCTGGCAATCTTGATTCCAGCTTGTGTTTCTTCCAATCCAGAGTTTCTCATGATGTATTCTGCATAAAAGTTAAATAAGCAGGATGACAATATACAGCCTTGACATACTCCTTTTCCTGTTTGGAACCAGTCTGTTGTTCCATGTCCAGTTCTAACTGTTGCTTCCTGACTTACATACAGATTTCTCAAGAGGCAGGTCAGGTGGTCTGGTATTCCCATCTCTTTCAGAATTTTCCACAGTTTATTGTGATCCACACAGTCAAAGGCTTTGGCATAGTCAATAAAGCAGAAATAGATGTGTTTCTGGAACTCTCTTGCTTTTTCCATGATCCAGCAGATGTTGGCAATTTTATCTCTGGTTCCTCTGCCTTTTCTAAAACCAGCATGAACATCAGGAAGTTTACGGTTCACGTATTGCTGAAGCCCTGGCTTGGAGAATTTTGAGCATTACTTTACTAGTATGTGAGATGAGTGCAATTGTGTGGTAGTTTGAGCATTCTTTGAAATTGCCTTTCTTTGGGATTGTAATGAAAACTGACCTTTTCAAGTCATGTATGGATGTGAGGGTTGGACTGTGAAGAAGGTTGAGCACCGAAGAATTCATGCTTTTGAACTGTGGTGTTGGAGAAGACTCTTGATAGTCCCTTGGACTGCAAAGAGAGCCAACCAGTCCATTCTGAAGGAGATCAGCCCTGGGATCTCTTTGGAAGGAATGATGCTAAAGCTGAAAGTCCAGTACTTTGGCCACCTCATGTGAAGAGTTGACTTATTGGAAAAGACTCTGATGCTAGGAGGGATTGGAGGCAGGAGGAGAAGGGAATGACAGAGGATGAGATGGCTGGATGGCATCACTGACTCAATCGACATGAATCTGAGTGAACTCTGGGAGTTGGTGATGGACAGGGAGGCCTGGCATGCTGCGATTCAGGGGGTCGCAAAAAGTCGGACACGCCTGAGCAACTGAACAGAACTGAACTGAATATCCCATTGACTTATATGCAGAGTACATCATGAGAAACGCTGGACTAGAAGAAACACAAGCTGGAATCAAGATTGCCGGGAGAAATATCAATAACCTCAGATATGCAGAAGATACCACCCTTAGGCAGAAAGTGAAGAGGAACTAAAAAGCCTCTTGATGAAAGTGAAAGAGGAGAGTGAAAATGTTGGCTTAAAGCTCAACATTCAGAAAACGAAGATCATGTCATCCAGTCCCATCACTTCATGGGAATCAAATGGGGAAACAGTGGAAACAGTGTCAGACTTTATTTTGGGGGTTCCAAAATCACTGAAGATGGTGACTGCAGCCATGAAATTAAAAGATGCTTTCTCCTTGGAAGAAAAGTTATGACCAAGCTAGATAACATATCCAAAAGCAGAGATATTACTTTGCTGACTAAGGTCCGTTTAGTCAAGGCTATGGTTTCCCCAATAGTCATGTATGGATGTCAGGGACTGTGAAGAAGGCTGAGTGCTGAAGAATTAATGCTTTTAAACTGTGATGTTGGAGAAGACTCTTGAGAGTCCCTGGGACTGCAAGGAGATCCAACCAGTCCATTCTGAAGGAGATCAGCCCTGGGATTTCTTTGGAGGAATGATGCTAAAGCTCAAAGTCCAATACTTTGGCCACCTCATGCGAAGAGTTGACTCATTGGAAAAGACTTTGATGCTGGGAGGGATTGGGGGCAGGAGAGGAAGGGGACGACAGAGGATGAGATGGCTGGATGGCATCATTGACTCAATGGACGTGAGCCTGAGTCAACTCCAGGAGTTGGTGATGGACAGGGAGGCCTGGTGTGCTGCGATTTATGGGGTCGCAAAGAGTTTGATACGATTGAGTGACTGAACTGAACTGACTGAACTGAGTATCTCATTGTATTTATGCACCTCATCTTTATCCATTCTTCTGTCAATGGACATTTAGGTTGCTTCCATGTCTTGGCTGCTGTAAATCATACCGCAGTGAACACTGGGGTGCATGTATCTTTTCAAACTAGGATTTTCTCCATGTATAATGGCTTCATTTTTTTTTTTAAACTGTACACTGGATTATATACAGTGCATGGTTTCCTTCCTCAATAAGATTATAGCAATCTCTTTCCAAAGAGAAGTCTTATAAAGAAAGTCTTTGCCCTTTCTCAATGTAGATCAAATTATGGCAGACATATTTTTTCTTGCTCCACATGCTTCAAACCATTTCTAGCGTTTTTTTCTCTACTATAGTTGATAAAGTAAGTACATGTTTCCCCAGATTCCTTACATTTATATGTAATCATGTGCAAATATCTTCACCAGCATACATATTTATACCTATATCTGTCTATCCACTCGTCTGTTCATCTAGCTCTTTACAACTATGAGTTTACACAAATACCTCCAATTGCAGTCAGACTTGACAGAATGTGTCCTCGCCTTGCCCCTTCTGTGGAGGGAGGAAACTCGTATTTCATTCCTGCCACCTTATGCAGTTGAACACTTACGCCTCCTTCGGTAACCAAGCTGCCCTCTAAGTCCCAGCAACCTCCCCAGCTCCTCACCTCCTGCCTCCTCACCTCAAACACATCTTCAGCTTGGCCCCATCAGAGCTGCAAGCCTCCTAAGCTTCAGCTGTCCTCTCAGTATGCTCACCTGTGCCCTGGAGGACCTGCCACCTCCTGTCACCTCACCCCACTTCTCATGCAGCCCAGGCATCCTCCCGGCACTGACCACATCCTCCACCCCAGCCCCATATGCCCAGCCAGAGGCAGAGGCATCAAGAAACGAAGTCTTTAGACACTTAAGGGCTCACGGTGCCAGGTAGCTGAAAGAGTATACAATCTGTCGTAACATTTGAAGCTAGATGTGGTGGTATAAATAAATGTCTTTTAATTTAGTGAAAATATTGTTTGGTTTTTCCAAAATTCTAAGTGTTATGTGGATATAAACACTTTCTTCAGAGTATCTTCCAACTTGATCCATTTCCACTGTTCTCAGCATGCTCTGAGAGCCAGAAAGTTGGCTTGTACAGACTACCTCAGTGGACTGACTTTTATTCTTCCTCTTAGCTTCCATTTGACAGTTGGAAACCCTGAGGGAGAGGGAGGAAAATGCTTTTTCTTTGCTTTCCCCTCTGCCTGTCTGTGCAGCTGCCTCTGGTCCTTTGTGCCTCCTGCCTGCATGCTCCTCCATCTCACTAGGTGTCTGCTCCTAGCTTTCTCCAAGAATCTCTTTCCTGCCTGTCAAGGACATTGTCCCCTCTCAGGCCTTCAGGTGTATGGAAAGTAATAACTTTGTTTTGCAAGTCCTGGGAGGTGAAATTTCAGCCTGTGTTTTACCGAAATCTTCCCCACACATTTGCTCTATTCCTCTAATAAGTCCACTTTGATTATTCTGATGTGAGACTACCGCTGTTTCTGTTGGGACATCTCCTGCTGCTAAGTCACTTCAGTTGTGTCCGACTCTGTGTGACCCCATAGACGGCAGCCCACCAGGCTCCCCCGTCCCTGGATTCTCCAGGCAAGAACACTGGAGTGAGTTGTCATTTCCTTCTCCAATGCAGGAAAGTGAAAAGTGAAAGTGAAGTTGCTCAGTCGTGTCCGACTGTTAGCGACCCCATGGACTGCGGCCCACCAGGCTCCTCTGTCCACGGGGTTTTCCAGGCAAGAGTGCTGGAGTGGGGTGCCATTGCCTTCTACTGATACTTTTATTGGTATCAAGTTGGCATCCAAGCCAGACCATCAAAACAGGCTTACCCAGTTAGGTTGCTCATGTATTACAGAAGCACGAGGATAGCCTATTTCCTGAGGAGCTGAGGCCACCCCATAAGCTCAGGTGGTGTCGGGTTCTGTGAAGTTCTCACAGGGAGCATGGTGTGCACTGCTCTGGCGTGGTTGCCATGGCAGCAGCAACGGTGACAAAGACCATGTAGTCACTGTGCTTCTGGCTGTGGCCCTAGAGACAGTTCTTAGAGAAAAAGAAGGATAAATACACATGAATCAAGGTTAAAGCAAAGGACCAGTGACGCCTCCATAAGCAGAGATCACTTGGGGATTGAGACCAAGCCTCGGACATGATGATTAACTGGCAAAATGCCATTAAAGCCACTTAGGGTGAGATAGGAGTACTGGTGAGAAAGGAGTAAGGCGCAGAGAGATGGTATTGGGACTCTTGAGCAGACATAAATAATGTGTGGAACTGGACTCTCCAAATTCCCCTCAAATTATTCTGCTGACAGAGGCAGTCCTGCCCCTCTCTAGTCTGAATCATCTGTTATCAGCATGGAAGCCTTTCAGTCATGACGCCCAGGGCACCTGCACCATTTCCCTCAAGTCTCATCCCACATACACATCATTTTCTATTTCAGACTCCTGAGGAAATGTAGATATTTGGAGCATCTAGACAGAATTGTGCAAAGTCTTCTTTTAAAAGAGATAGCCTCTGTACTCGGGGAGTTATGGGATATAATCCCAATACTGTTGTATACTAGGGAGAATATCAGATGTGAAATCTAAGGCTAAGCCAGATGAATTTACTGGCAAGGGGAGATTCACTCAGGATTAAAGATTGGATGTATTGTGCTCAGTTTTGGGGGATGACATTGTGGTTTAGCAGGGGGCTAATTAAACTCATGACTCAATGTATAAGTCACATAAGAAAGATGGTATAAGATGGTATAAGAAAGATGGTCACATTTTCTATTTTTTAAAGGAAAAAAATGCAGAGAAACAGAGAGATAGAAATACTGGTTGGAGCTGTTTGCTGAAACTGGCTCACGTATCCATTAACTACACTTAGAAGATTTGATAGATTTATCAAATTGGATTTATCCATCCGATTTATCAAAATCAGTGGTAAGAGACAATCTTTAGGAGAGCTTTCTGAGAGTTGCCCTCTGTGAGCTTAAGAGGACTGAAAGAGATTCTGTAATACAAGTGAATGTTTGGACTGGAGTCAGAATAAAAGGACATCAGCATGATAGGAAGGGCTGGGGAAGCTCCCGAATGACTCTGACTCTAGAGGAACTGCAGAAAGTAGTGCCATGTGAAAGGTACTAGTGGGGTATGGATGTTGACTCTTTTATACCTTATTTAGGGAGTCTGTTTGCCAAGGGTCAAAATTAAATGAAGCTTGGATGGTGACCATAATTTTATGAAATCTGATTCTGTGACTATAGCTGTGTTTCTAGACAGTTAAGACTTAATAAGTAAATGCCTGCCTCCCTAGTATTTGTCCCCACTTATAAAAAACAGCCAGAGAAAGCCAAATATATGCAAACAGGCTCCCCAAATCAATCACATGCTATAATGCCCCTCTTAAATTAATCCACCTCCATCTTCACTGCCAGCAACCTCCACTCAAAACGTGTTTTATGATCCTTTTCTTCTCACTGTAAGACTTCCTTGGTGGCTGAGATGGTAAAAAATCTGTCTGCAATGCAGGAGACCCAAGTTTGATCCCTGGATTGGGAAGATTCCTGGAGAAGGGAATGGCTACCCACTCCAGTATTCTTGCCTGGAGAATCCCATGGACAGAGGAGCCTAGTGGGCTACAGTTCTTGGGGTCATAAAGAGTAGGACAAAAATAAGTGACTTTCACTTTCACTTTTTTTTTTTCTTCTCATTATAAGACTTCCATTCTCTCGCCCGCCTGAGTCCATTATGGTAGCTGACTCTTGCTATAGCAAACGTTCAGGTGGCTTCATCTGTTCTTATTCATAAGGTCTTTTTTTTAATTTCTGCAGGTTTCCCAGAGGCTCCAAGATGAGGTTTTTACTTTTTGCTACTGCCTTCAGCCAAGTGTGGAGAAGCCTTCTGAGTGGTCAATTAGCAGCCTTTGCTTTGAGTTCCTCAGTCATTTATTCTCAGTTTTGTTTCTGGATTTAATTTTTGGTTTCCACTTTTTGAGTGCCCTTCTGGGAACCAGGCCATCTCTTTTCATCTTCTTTGGTTCTATAGTTTGCTTCCATTTTGCATTTGCTGGGTAAAAATGTTTGTCGTATGGAGAATCACAGAGATTGGTAGATACTGTGCTTTCTAAACTAATTAAATCCTCTAAATTTTGCTCAACTTCTTTCTCAGAGTAAACTTGTAACACCAGTGGTAAGTACTCCAGTAATCCACAGACTCTCTATCTCCAGCCTTTAAACACAAACACTGGACCCTTCAGCAAACATGTCCCTTCCTGTTCTTTAATACCTCCCCTGTAAGTCTAATAGGGGATGGTGGGGAGAATAATGCCCCCAAGAATGTGAATGTCCTAATCCAAGGGCAGTTAAGGTCATTGCTAGAATTAAAGTTGTTTATAACTGACCTTAGTGAAAGTCAGTCAGTCGTGTCTGACTCTTGTGACCCCATGGCCTATACAGTCCATGGAATTCTCCAGGCAAGAATACTGGAGTGAGTATCCTTTCCCTTCTCTAAGGAATCTTCCCAACCCAGAGATCAAACCCTGGTCTCCCGCATTGCGGAAACATTCTTTACCAGATGAGCCACAAGGGAAGCCCATAACTGACCTTGATATTTGGAGATTAGCCTGAATGATCCAGGTGGGCTTAATTTATTCCCGAGAATCCTTAAAGTAGGAAAAGACAGTCAGAAGAGATTCAGAAGGAGACACAACAGAAGAAGAACGGTCAGAGATGCAGCACTGATCACAGCGATGATGACCGAAGGAGCCACTGCTGAGCAGGGTGGGCAGCTCTGCCAGCTGGGAAAGGTAGGGAGATGCTCTTCTTCGGAGCCTCTGGCACCGAACGCCTCCCAGTTGGTTCCTAGTCTTGAATTTTTAGCTTGGTGAAACCACTGTCAGACTGCTAACTTATAGAATTATATGAAGTTTGAGTTGTTTTATGCTATTAAGTTGATTACATAAGAAACAGAAAACTATTACATAGGGAGAGACTCGCTTTATGAATGAAAATTATACAATTAAGTGCACACTAGATGAGATAATGGAGAAGGCAATGGCACTTCACTCCAGTACTCTTGCCTGGAAAATCCCATGGATGGAGGAGCCTGGTGGGCTGCAGTCCATGGGGTCAAGAAGAGTCGGACACGACTGAGTGACTTCACTTTCACTTTTCACTTTCATGCATTGGAGAAGGAAATGGCAACTCACTCAGTGTTCGTGCCTGGAGAATCCAGGGATGGGGGAGCCTGGTGGGCTGCTGTCTCTGGGGTCACACAGAGTCGGACACGACTGAAGTGACTTAGCAGCAGCAGTAGATGAGGTATTGTTTTGAGTGTTTTTTTGCTCTCAGATTTCCAGTCTGCAGAATGATCAGACAATGAATTTCTGTTGTCTCAGGCACGTAGATGTGGTACTTGTTTTGGCAGCTTAACAAGCTAATGCAGTCACCACATGATTTCAAATAGATACTAGCTAAATTTCTCCATGAAAATGCTTATTATGGTAGAAAATTGGTTACTATTTTAACTTGACTTTGGGTGAACTTTAAAAAGACAGGTGAAGTTATTTGAGGATATGTGTCACGTTTTAGAATCTAATTCTTTAAAATTAATTTTTGTTATAGTATAGTTGCTTCACAATTTTGTGTTGATTTCTGCTGTACAGCAAACTGAATCAGCTGTATGTATACATTTATGCCCTCTTGTTTGAGTTTCCTTCCTATTTAGGTCACCACAGAGCACTGACTAGAGTTCCCTGTGCTATACAGTAGCTTCTCGTTAATTACCTACTTTATACGTAGCATCAACAGTGTATATATGTCAGTCCCAACCTCCCAATTCATCCCACCCACCACTTTCTCCCCCTTGGTGCCCATAAATTTGTTCTCCAAATCTGTGTCTCTATTTCAGTTTTGCAAAAAGTATCATCTATGCCACTTTTCTAGATCCCACATATGTGTTAATATATATTTTCCCCACATATGCATTAATATACAATATTTGTTTTCCTCTTTCTGACATGCTTAACTCTGAATGGCAAGATCTAGATTATTCACATCTCTACAAATTTCCCAGTTCCATTCATTTTTATGATTGAATAGTGTTCCATTGTATAAATGTACTGTATCTTCTTTATCCGTTCATCAGTTGATGATCATCCAGGTTGTTTCCATGTTCTTCTGTGGAAAATAATGCTGTAGTGAACACTGGCTGGGCTACATGTATGTTTTTGAATTATGGTTTTCTCAGGGTATATGCTCAGTAGTATTGCGGGGTCATATAGTACTTCTATTTTAGTTGTTTTTTTTTTTTTTTTTTTTTTTTAAGAAACCTGCATATTCTTCTGCATAGTGGCTATATCGATTTACATTCCCATCAACAGTGCAAGACGGTTCCCCTTTCTCCACAAAAAGCTATACAACTGCCACATTGTTGAAAACCAAAGCCTTGAGGATACTGTGGCACTTTCAGATAGAGACTGTCTAGCTTCCACCTTCTGTAGTGTTTGTCTGCTTCTCCTTCAGTTTTCAGATGGATTAATGCATTTCCTTTTATAAACCCATGGTGCTGAGTAATGTCAGAAGCGTGGCGGAGTGAGGAGCTTTCTTTGACACTCCCCTTCAATCTACAATCATAAAGCATCCTCATGGTAACAAAGATGCCTCTGCTCAGCCCACCAGGATGCTGCAGAATTCCACACATCTGTACATTGGTCTGACAGGGGAGGTGGCACCAGGGAAACCACTGAGGCAGTGCTTGTGATCCCTGTCCTCTGGGTGTGGGAGCTGAGTCCCCAGCCCAGGGAACCTGGGGAGGTGACACCCATGACCCCCGACCTCCTTGTCACAGCAGCACCCATTGCCATGGGGAATAGATGCAGGGGCACCAGGGACCCCACCCCTTCAGTGCAGAGCTGCCTATGACTCCAACCCCTATCTCCCCACCTGCAGCAACGGAGCCCACAAACTTATAGCTACAGCCCTGTACATAACAGAGGTGCTCAAGTGACCCTGGCTGCCCCCACCCCCTACCCTTCCCCTGTGGTTTGGAGCTTGTGAAGAGGAGGAGGATCCCAGGCCCTGCCAAAGACCCACCATCCTTGTGCTGTGGGCAGCAGTGCTAGTGACACTGGCAGGAGCGAGGCAGCAGCAATCTCAAAGGCAAAGATGCAGTACCATGGTCCAGTGGCAGCTCCGGCAGGCAGAGTGGAGTGTGGGACGTGCCGGTGCCCAAGCGCAACCAGAGACGGATCAGGCAGCAGAGGGCTTCCCCCGCAGTTCAGTGGGTACAGAATCCACCTGCAATGCAGGACACCTGGGTTCTATCCTTGGGTTGGGAAGATCCCTTGGGGAAGGGTAGGGAAACCCACTCCAGTTTTCTTGCCTGAAGAATCCCCATGGACAGAGGAGCCTGGTGGGCTACAGTTTATGGGCTCCCAAAGAATTGAACATGACTGAATGACTAAGCACACACTGTAATCTGCTGAATTCTTAAAAGCAACTAGAAAGGAGTTGGGGCTTCCCTGCTGGCTCAGATGGTAAAGAAACTGCCTGCAATGCAGGGGACACAGGTTTGATCCCTGGGTCAGGAAGATCCTCTGGAGAAGGGAATGGCAACCCACTCCAGTATTCTTGCCTAGAGAATTCCATGGACAGAGGAGCCTGGTGAGTTAAAGTCCATGGGATTTTATCAACACTGCACCTTTCAGAAAGGTGTTAGCAACTTCAGCTACTTCAACTGCACCTTCAGTCAAGTATATAGAAATGAAGAAACAGTAATACTAGGCTGCAAAAAGATAATGATGATTCTTAAATAGCCAAACTGAAAGTCACAGAATATTGTGATCTAAATACTGATAGAGAATTCAAAGCAGCTATCATGAAGAAGCTCAGTGATCTGTAAGAAAACTCACAAGGGCATATCAGTGAGCTCAGGAATAACATTAATGAATATGAAGGAGTATTTCATCAAAGAGATTGGAACTCAAAAATAATATGTTGCAGAGTTGAAGAACTAAATAAATGAGATGAAGAAGGTATTAGAGAGCATTGGAAATAGAGCAGACCACAGGGAAGAGAGCATTAATGAGTTCATGATAGAAACTTAGAAATGATACAAGTACAAGAGGAATGAGAAATAAGACAGTTTTCAAAATGAGGACAATCTATGACAGTTGTCTGTTTCTTCTAGGAACAGCAGCATTATAGAAATGGGGGTCTCATAGGGAAATAAACAGAAAGGAGTAGAAAGTTTATTTAAAGAATTAACCAGTGAGAACTTCCCAAACTTAGGATGGAAACAAACACATGTGGGTCCATGAGGCTGAGAGACCACTTTAATTATCTCAATGCAAAAAGACCAACCTAGACAGCATATTAAAAAGCAGAGACATTATTTTGCAAACAAAGGTCCATCTAGTCAAAGCTATGGTTTTCCAGTAGTCATGTATGGGTGTGAGAGTTGGAATATAAAGAAAGCTGAGCGCCGAAGAATTGATGCTTTTGAACTGTGGTGTTGGAGAAGACTCTTGAGAGTCCCTTGGACTGCAAGGAGATCCAACCAGTCTATGCTAAAAGATATCAGTCCTGAGTGTTCATTGGAAGGGCTGATGTTGAAGCAGAAACTCCAGTACTTTGGCCACCTGATGAGAAGAGCTGAATCATTTGAAAAGACCCTGATGCTGGGAAAGACTGAAGGCAGGAGGAGAAGGGGATGACAGAGGATGAATGGCTGGGTGGCATCATCGTCTCAATGGACATGAGTTTGAGTGAGCTCCAGGAGTTGGTAATGGACAGGTAGACCCAGTGTGCTGTGGTTCATGGGGTCGCAAAGAGTTGGACATGACTGAGCGACTGAACTGAACTGACTGAACTGAACTGAACTGAATGCAAAAAGACATTTGCTGAGATTATGATGTTAAAACTATCAAAACTTAATAACAAAGATTTTCAAAAACAGGAAAAATGGTAACCTACAAAGGAATGCCTCTTAGGTTATCAGGAGATTTCTCAGCAGAAACTCTACAGTCCAAGAAAGAGAATGGGGTAACATTCTCAAAATACTGAATGATAAAAACTGTCAGTCAAACATACTCCATCCAACAAAGTTATTACTCAGTTATGAAGAAAAAATAAAGACTTTGCTAGGCAAAAAAAAAGAGAGAGAGAAAGAGAGAGAGAGAGAGATGCTGAAGGAGTTTATCAACACTAGACCTACCTACCTAAAGATGTTAGAAAGAGCTCTTCTATCAGAAACAAAAGTAAGTAAAACTTTGAATAAGATGATAAAGAGTTGCAATTTTCTATGTATCTGAATAGATTTTAAACACTGTTATTGCAGGACTTCTCTGGTGGCTCAGACAAGTAAAGAATCTGCCTGCAATGCGGGAGACCTGGGTTCAGTTCCTGGGCTGAGAAGATCCCCTGGAGAAGGGAATGGCTACCCACTCCAGTATTCTTGCCTAGAGAATGCCATGGACAGGGAAGCCTGGTAGGCTACATCCATGAGGTCACAAAGAGCAGATACAACTGAGAGACTAGCACTTTTACTTTCATACCATGATTAAGAGGGGGAAAAGCAGAAAAAAATATAACTATAGCTACTTCAGTTTGGTTTAGAAAAACTGCAACATAAAAAGGAATAATTTCCAACAACACCATAATAGAGAAAAGAGGAAAATGATGGGGTCCATATATGTCAGGGAAGATAAGATTAATCTTAGCATAAAAAGGAGTATTTTATCTATGAGATATTTTATATAAGCCTCGTGGTTGTTATGCCTGCAGTCCGAATCCCCAAAATGGAGAGACCAAGACATCCACAGCAATGTAAAAGCAAAAAGGGGTTTTATTACTAGCTCGAGCCAAGACCCAAGCCCCATCCAGTGCAGTGGAGTGGTGCAAGGGCGGATTGGTTACAAGGGGTTCTTGGCATCTATTAATTGGCTAAATTTTGCGTGTGCAGGCTCGCTTAAGGGACTTTTTGTGTTATCTGGGCTAGCTCTAACCAGGCTATGGGGAATATGCTGACTGGCTGAATCTCAAGGTCGGGGGGATGATGATCTCAGCTCCTTCTAGGCAGTGACTCAGCTTTTTCTGTGATTGTAGCTCTGGCTCTTTAGTACTTGAAGCTTGTCATGGCTTCTTTCAGGTCTCAACAGTGGTAACCACACAGCATAAATCTAAAGCAATGACACAAAACATTAAAAAAAAAAAAAAGAGAGGAAATTGAGAAAAACATAGTAGCCACCAAAGCAAAATGGCACACAGAAGCACAAGGAAAAATAAATAAAAATGGTGACAGAGAGCAATAAGAAAGTAAAAGGTAAAATGGCAGTAAAAGTCCTAAAGTATAAATAACAGCCCTAGGTATAAAAGGAATGAATTCACCAATCAAAAAACATAGGGTTTCTGGGCCTTTCCTGGTAGTCCAGGGGTTAAGACTTCACCTTCCAACACAGGAAGAGCAAGTTCAATGCCTGGTTGGGAAACTAGGATCCCACATGCCTCATGGCTGAAAACCCAAAATAGAAAACAGAAATAATATTGTAACAAATCCAATAAAGACTTTTAAAATGGTCCATATGAAAAAGGCAAAAACAAAACCACAGACAAGTCTGAGAATACTGTCCCTCAAGTGCTAAGTTGTTTGTCTAAGGCAAACAGAACCAGATCCTAGTCACAAAGTAAATAGTATCAGGTAGAGATACATGGGGACTCAGAAAAAAACTGTTCATGGGAACTTTTGTGACACCAGGTGAGAACCAAGGCCTTACGTTTGCTGGGTTACATACTTGAATTTCTGTTACTCTTTTCCAGGTAGTATTGGCCCATTATCTTGTGAAGGGTGTTGATTTCAGAATCAGAATTGTGATTAATAATAGAATGTATTTTAATTAATAGAACATAATATATTGATAGAATATATTTATCTCTTGTTTTTATGAGAGAAACGAACACAACAAAGTCAGAGGTTGATTTAAGGTCATTTGTCCATGTAGGTCATTTCCAAATGGAAACTTCTTTTGCTGTAATTATTAGTATATAAAAAGTAAAGATTAGTTGCTCAGTCATGTCCAACTCTTTGTGACCCCATGGACCATAGCCTGCTAGGCTTCTCTGCCCATAGAGTTCTCTAGACAAGAATACTGGAGTGAATTGCCATTTCCTTCTCCAGGGGATCTTGCAAGCCCAGGTCTCCTGCATGCTGGCTGATTCTTTACCTTCTGAGCCACTTCCCATGTGGCCGACACCAGAGTGCCTGCAAATAAATGACACCATCCAGCAGCTGGTGAGATTTCTGGCAGTGACTACAGGCTGGAATAATCTAAGAATGACCTTAGAATAATTGTATCATGACTTAAGAAAGAAAGAAGAAAGGATAAAACAGAGTGCATTTCATGAGTCTCTTACGATTTTTTTGCCATGTCTGTGCTCAGCAAGGATGTTAGAAGTAACATCCTTATGCGTAGACTTTAGTTATTAATTCATAAGTGCGTAACTGATTTTTCCACAGATGAGGAGACCACACAGCCATAAGGGATTTAGGTATATGGACATTTTATCCATGTTAATTCTTCTAATTCATGAGCAAGAATTATCTTTCCATTTATTATGTTTCTTCAATTTTTTTCAGCAAGTTATAGTTTTAAGTGTACAAGTCTTTCACCTCCTTGGTTAAATTTATTTCTAGGCATTTTATTCTTTTTGCTATTGTAATTGTGATTGTTATCTTATTTTCTTTTTGGCTAGCTCATTGTTAATGTATTGAAATGCAACAGATTTTTGTACATTGATTTTGTATCCTTTAAATTTACTGTATTCATTATTTTAATGAATGCAGCTTTTTGTGGAGTCTTCAGGGTTTTCTCTATTTAATTATATCATCTATAAATAGTGACAGCATTACTTATCTTCTAATTTGAATGCCTTTTAATATTTGTTCTTACCTAATTGCTCCTCCTGAAACTTCCAATATTACCTTGAATAAGGGTGCAAATTTTCCACAGTTTGTGGTGATCCACACCATCAAACTGGAGAAGGATATGGCAACACATTCCAGTGCCTGGAGAATCCTGTGGATGGAGGAGCCTGGTGGGCTGCTGTCTATGGGGTCACACAGAGTCGGACACAACTGAAGTGACTTAGCTTCAAAGGCTTTGGTGTAGTCAATGAAGCAGAATTAGATTTTTTTTTTTTTTTTTATTCCCTTGCTTTTTCTATGATCCAACAGATGTTACAATTTGATCTCTGGTTCCTCTACCTTTGGGCTTCCTTTATGGCTCAGCTGGTAAAGAATCCACCTTCAATGCCAGAAACCTGGGTTTGATCCCTGGGTCTGGAAGATCCCCTGGAGAAGGGAAAGGCTACCCACTCCAGTATTCTGGCCTGGAGAATCCCATGGACTGTATAGTCAATGGGGTTGCAAAGAGTTGGACACAACTGAGCTCCTTTCACTTTCACCTTCCTCTACCTTTTCTAAATCCAGATTGTACATCTGGAAGTTCTTAGTTCATGTATTGTTGGAGCCTAGCTTGAAGGATTTTAGACATTACCTTGCTAGCATGTGAAATGAGTGCAATTGTGTGGCAGCTTGAATATTCTTAGGCATTTCTTTTCTTTGGGGTTGGAATGAAAACTGACCTTTTCCAGTCCTGTGGCCACTGCTGAGTTTTCCAACATGCAATTAAAGTTAACAAAAATTATTTTAAAGGTTTGTTAACATAATAATGAGTTTAAGAGAGTTTAGATGTTGTGGATAGGACATTGTGATCATAGATACATTAAGAAAATTACACATAGGGATTTTAGAGTAAGTGTTAGTTACTTAGTCATGTCCCACTCTTTGTGACCCCCAAGCTCCTGTGTCCATGGGACTCTGGAGCCAAGAATACTGAAATGGGTTGCCATTCCTTTCTCTGGGCGGTCTTCTTGACCCAGGGATCAAACCCAGGTATCCTGCATTGCAGGCAGATTCTTTACAATCTGAGCCAGATAGATTCCACCTATCCTATTTTCCCACAAATTTCAGTGATGTTTGCACATTCAAAAATCATTTGTAAGCAGACATTATCATGAAAAAGCACTAAATGGGGATGACTTGAACTTTAGTTACTCTAGAAAAAAAGACCTCATTGAACAGGGAAGTGTAATGATTTAGTGTGTTAGTTGCTCAGCCACGTGGACTCCTTGTGTCTATCTATGTGATAATGTTCTATACACTGAAACATTTGCTTGTAGGTAGAACCTCAAAGCCAAAAATAACCACATTAATATGAGTTACTTAGAATGGTCCAAAACTTGAGGAGTGTGTTTGACTTTACACAAATAGTAAGATAAGGATACAAGACATCATATGTGAACTGGGAGCTGGTAAACACAGCCAGTATGTGGGTTACATTTCTCTCTTCTTATTATTAACCACCAGTATCCTAGACTAAGTTACCTTTGTTTCTTAACTAGACCACCACAGCAGATTAATAAGTATTCCCTTGTACTTCTCTCTTTCTTTGATCCAGAGTTGGCAAACTACAGTCTGAATTCCCACCTACCTAAAATTGCAAATGAAATCTAACTGGCCTGTAGCCACATCCATGTATTTACAGGTTTGCTACAGGTGTTTTCTTCTTCAGAAGCCTTGTTGGGTAGGTGTGACAGAGACCTTGTGGCCTAGAAAAGCCCAACAAATGTATGATCTCACCCTTTTCAAAAAGTGTTTGCAAACCACCACTCTAATCCATTAGCATTTCTGTAGTAGAGCTGATTCATTTAAATGTAGATTTGATAGGCTGTTTACTAACTTGCTAATGGAGTTCCGTTGCTCTTTGGGGAGAAAAGCAACGTCCAACACAGCCTTCAGGGCCCTGCTGCTCAGTCCTCTGCACACACAGAGACTGTTCCCTGAGCAGCACTCTGCAAAGTCCCCAGGTGGGCGTTGTCACTGCCATTCATCACTGTTCCTTCTGTCTTCAGTTTGCTGGCTCTCTTGCATCCTCAGAATGCAGCTATAATTTCCTCTCTTTGAAAAAAGACCTTCCCCTGAGTCACCAGATGTGAGCGGGTCTCTTGGTATGTACTGAATAGAAGTGAATATGTCTCCAACATGGCACATATTATCATCATAAATTCTCTGATGTCCAGTGTGTATCATCTCCTCCACAAGAAATGAAACTCCTTTAGAGGAGAAACAGGGTTAGGAGTTTTGCCAGGGCGAGCAGTTTCATCTGCTCAGTGCCTACAATGGTGTCTGGTAAACAGTCAACTTTGAATATCTGCTGTTTTGTTTTGTATCATTTGCCACTTCTAGGGGCTTCCTGGGCGGTGCGGTGGTAAAGAACCCACCTGCCAATGCAGGGGATGCAAGATATGAGGGCTTGATCCCTGGCTGGGGAAGATCCCTTGGAGAGGGAAATGGTGGCCCACTCCAATATTCTTGCCTGGAGAATCCCATGGACAGAGGAACCTGGCAGGCTACAGTCCATGGGGTCAGAAAGAGTCAGACACTGAGCACACACATACACCACACTCCTAGATGCTTTACTGGGTGTGCATCTTTGGGTGTAGTGTATGCCCAGGAGATATTAACTGAATGAAACAAAAAACTTTTTATAATGAACCTTTTTTGAATTATATAAACAGAAAAGTCTGAAAACAGGAAGTGTGTGTGGCTTGAGAATTATTAAAAAGTGATCACTGTGATATAGTTACAACTTAGATCAAAAAGTGAAGTAGCACCAGAACGCCTTCATCTCCCTCCCAATAGTAACGCCTCCCACAACGAATGACTGTCATAACTTGTAGTAAAGCTTATACTTCATTTGCAGTTATTGCAAAATACTAGCTATTTCCCATGTTATACAATAAATCCTTGTGGTCTACCTTTTTGTGTGTGTGTAATTTTTGAAAAATTTTGGCCACATGGTAAGTGGGATCTTAGTTACCTGAGGAGGAATTAAACATGTGTTCCCGGCATTGGAAGTGCAGAGTCTTAACTACTGGTTAATGGTTTTAACTACAAGAGAAAAGTCCTTTGTAACCCATTTTATCCCCAGTAGTTTCTACCTCCAACTCCCTGACCCCATATCACCCCCTGACCCCTGCTGGTAACATCTGACTTGTTTTTAAACTTTATGTAAATGGAAGCTTGCAAAATACATTCTTCTGTATCTGGCATATTTTGTATCTAATATTTGTGAGATTTATCTATGTTATAGCTACAATAATAGTTCATTCATTTAATTACAATATATTATTCAATTGTAGGATATGTATTTCTTCAACTGGTGAAGAAAGTTTGTATAGTCCCAGTTTACCACCACCCCCAAAAAACTACTTATAAGAATACTCTTGAATATAAATTATGAAGCATGTATATGAGTTTACATAAGTATGGTTCTAGGGTTTAATTTTTACTGGGTACACACATATTCAAATTTTAGCAGATATGACAGTTTTTGAGACAGATGGTACTGATTTTGATTCTCACAAGCATTAGATGAGAGTTCCAGTTAGTCCATATTTTTGGCAGCACCTGAAATCTTCACCATTTAAATTTTTAGCTATTCTCATAGATTGTAGAATCACATTGAAGGTTGGATCTGTGTTTCTTGATTACTAATGAAGTTGAAAACATAAAGTGAAAGTGAAGTTGCTCAGTCGTGTCTGACTCTTTGCGACCCCGTGGACTGTACCCTACCAGGCTCCTCCATCCATGGGATTCTCCAGGCGACAATACTGGAGTTGGTTGCCATTTCCTTCTCCAGGGGATTTTCCCAACCCAGGGATCAAACCCAGGTCTCCTGCATTGCAGGAAGATGCTTTACCCTCTGAGCCACCAGGGAAACCCACGTTCATGTTTAATTGTAAGAAAAACCTATTTGGATGTGCAAAAAGTATATATACCAACCAGTTAGGCTTGTATAATAATTCTATGAGCTAAGACTTTGCCACTTTTCCAGAGGTTAAGACTTGAGAATCTTTCGGAGAAAAGTCAGGGAGATAGTGAGGGACAGGAAAGCCTAGCAGACTGCAGTCCATGGGGTCACAAAGAGCTGGACATGACTTACAACTGAATAACATTTTTTTTTTTTAATCTCAGTTGATTTGTTTTAAAGGATAGCTGACAAAATTTCAAACTACTTTCTCAACAGATATTTTCACTACTGCTTATATTTGTGGTTCTCTACAAATGAGAGTGGTTATCAATATTTTAAGACTGCTTCTGATTTAGTGTCAGTGACAATCAAGTGTTCTTTTTCATGAGGCAGGAGTTAAAGGGTGATTGTTAAATAGAAAAACGGCAGTTATTGAAAATATATAGCTATTCTGAGTAAAAATTAATTTTGAATTTGGAAATAAAGTACTAACCATTCATTGAAACTTGTTTCACATATACATATGTGCTTAAATGAAAGACCAAACACTAATCTTTTGAGGAATGAGTACACTATTTTCAAATAAGGTCTGGAGACATAATAACAGTCAATTTTTTTCTTGCTCACCTGCCCTGAGAGAGCTTATGTAAATTTGCCCTTTGCAAGCAATATAAACCTTGTTGACTACTCTTCCCAGTGAAATGGCCTTTCGTAGTCTTAGAAATATGTCAGTATTACTCATATTATTGAGCTTTATCCTATCATCCATAAAATAGAGGGTAAATGTGGTCTTTTATCTGCTTTACCTTTAAAGAAACTTTTCCTTGAATTTCATTAACCTTTTGGAAGTTTATTGTCTACTCATTATATTTCTCAGAATTTTCAGTCTCTAGGGAAAATTTTAGTTATGTATGCTGAATATTTTTGTGACATTGTTATAAAATATGCCTAAAAGGAATGATACTTTTTTTCAGTATAAGGGGAATAGATAGGTTAGATAGAAAAAAATAATAGATTAAAAAAAAAGATAGATAACAGATTAATAGATATATAATAGATACACAGATGGGATATAAAGACAGGATAGATGATATAGATGATAGATAATATCTATATATTATATCTAATATCTACATCTATATTAGAATTTAAACTTGGAAGTCTGAAAATGTATCCCTAATTCTTCATCAGTAATACAGGTTGTTAGCAGGCATTCAACCATGATATTTGAATGAAATAGTAGGAAAAAAAATGAACACATACAAAGTGAAAGTTGCTCAGCTGTGTCAGACTCTAACCCACCAGACTCCTTTTGCCCATGGATCCTCTAGACAGAAATCCTGGAGTAGGTTGCCATTTCCTGCTCCAGGGGATCGTCCCAGCCCAGGAGAAAACCTGGGTCTCCTGCATTGCAAGAGATTCTTTACTGTCTGAGCCATAAACGTACAAGCCTGTGATTTAATCACCAAACCACAGAGAAGCCAGCTGTCCTCATGGTACCCTGGTCACTACAGGGAAGACAACCAGTGCTGAGCCAGTGCAGGTCCTTAATGTATTCTTATTCATTCAGTAGTTTTCTATTGTATTGATTATAGGAGCACAATGGTGGCACTTTTGTACCTGCCCCCCTTGCTGTCATTCTTCCTCTCAAATTAGCCATAATTGCAGTTGGCACTTCTAGTGAAGTATTCTGTGCCACATCCCAGGCTACTCAGCAGGGGTGTCTGCTTGCTATATCAGGGCTTTCCCTAAACTACTCCAGTCACTCTGTCCTCAGATAAGTGAGATGCTGACAAGCCCTTTGCAAACCATCCACAATCAGGGGGAAAGAGTGGATGGATATATAGCCCCATGTTACATGCATCAAATGCATTTGTCTTGGGCCCTCATTTTGCTCCCCTAAAGTCTTGTGTAATTGAGTTCTTTTGCCCATTGCAGTAACTCAGTACTTCTCCCTTACAGAGACTTTTCCTTCTTCATTTGCTCACTTCTATTTCCCCAGGCTCATCTCTATTTCTGGGAAATCCCAACTGCACTCATATCCATATCTTTAGCTCTGCTTCTTTCAAGATGTTGTTTACTCACTAAGTCCTGTTCAACTCTTTGCAAACCCATGGATATAGCATACCAGGCTTCCTGACCTTCATGATTTCCTGGAGTTTGCTCAAACTCATGACTACTGAGTCGGTGATGGCCATCCAACTATCTCTTCCACTGTCATTCTCTTCTCCTTCTGCCTTCAATCTGTCCCATCATCAGAGTCTTTTCCATTAAGTCAGTTCTTTGCATCAGGTGACCAGAGTATTGGAGTTTTAGCTTTAGTATCAGTCCTTCCAATGAATATGCAGGGTTGATTTCCTTCAGGGCTGACTGGTTTGACCTCCTTGCTGTTCAAAAGGCTCTCAAGAGTCTTCTCCAGCACTACAGTTTGAAAGCATCAGTTATTCACTACTCTGCCTTCTTTATGGTCCAGCTCTCACATCCATGCATGAATGCAATTTAAAATATTTGATACTGGCTGTGGCCCTAGAAAGCATAACCTCAAGATGATATTTTGGAAGTGTATCACTGACACACACAAAGACCCCAGTGATCCTACTCTTAGTCTTAGTGTGGTACTGGTACCCTCAAGATGCTCCAGAATCAAATAGATTAATCATCTGAAGTGATTTGTGATAAAATACAGGTTAAAATAAAAGCAGTTTTTTTTTCAATGTTTCTAGAAATTGACATTTTTTAAATTGAAATTATAAAGATTATGAAGACAGCTGGCTTTGTTAAATGCCTTGGGAGCCTTAAAGCAAGAAGATGATAGACTCAGGTCATCCAACTCTTAAATCAGAGTGAGCTGTACAAGTCCCAAAACTTTCACAGAGGCATTTAAAGAAATCACTAGCTTTTATATCTGGAGGAAGATTTTGCAGAAAATCAAGCCCAGCTTTCACTGTAAAGGAGTTAACCCAGGAAAGTAAATTGAATAAACAATTTTTATGCTAAATTTGGATCTCATAGAGAACAGTGGCTAACCGAGGGGTAAGATCAGAATATTTGGTGCTTGATAATATTGAATATTTAAGATTTGCTGGTGTTCTGGGCCAAAAGAACCTTTACTGTGGGATGGAGGTTCCTCTTGTTTTTTCAGTTCAGTTCAGTTACTCAGTCGTGTCTGACTCTCTGAGACCCCATGAATCGCAACACGCCATGCCTCCCTGTCCATCACCATCTCCTGGAGTTCACTCACACTCATGTCCATCGAGTCGGTGATGCCATCCAGCCATCTCATCCTCTATCGTCCCCTTCTCCTCCTGCTCTCAGTCCCTCCCAGCATCAAAGTCTTTTCCAATGAGTCAACTCTTCGCATGAGGTGGCCAAAGAACTGGAGTTTCAGCTTTAGCATCATTCTTTCCAAAGAACACCAAGGACTGATCTCCTTTAGGCTAGATTGATTGGATCTCCTTGCAGTCCAAAGGACTCTCAAGAGTCTTCTCCAATACCACAGTTCAAAAGCATCAATTCTTCGGTGCTCAGCCTTCTTCACAGTCCAACTCTCACATCCATACATGACCACTGGAAAAACCATAGCCTTGACTAGATGGACCTTTGTTGGCAAAGTAACGTCACTGCTTTTCAATATGCTATCTAGGTTGGTCATAACTTTTCTTCCAAGGAGTAAACGTCTTTTAATTTCATGGCTTTAGTCACCACCTGCAGTGATTTTGGAGCCTCAGAAAATAAAGTCTGACACTGTTTCCACTGTTTCCCCATCTATTTCCCATGAAGTGATTAACTCTCCCCAAATTTCTCCTTTTTGTGCCAAGCCCTTAAAACAATGGACTTCCCTGAAGGCTCATCAGGTAAAGAAACTGCCTGCAATGCAGGAGACACAGGTTCAATTTCGAAGTCAGGAAGTTCCCCTGGAGAAGGAAATGGAAACACTCTCAAATATTATTGCCTGGAGAATTCCCTGGACATAGGAGCCTGGCTGACTATAGTCCATGGGATCATGAAGAGTCAGACATGACTGAGCAAGTACACTCACATACAATGAAAGAATAAGCTTATACCACTAAAGAAAATACAGTTCTTACCCAAAGAAAATAGTTTTCCAGGGAAATAAAATTATTGAGGGACTAAGATTATGAATACTGGCAGGAAAAGGTCAAGATAGGTGATAGTCTTCCTTGAGGATGTATGGATAGAGCATCAAATGCAACATAAGGATGATTTCTTAGCATCAGTTCAGTTCAACCGCTCAGTCGTGCCTGACTTTTGTAACCCCATGGACTGCAGCATGCCAGGCTTCCCTGTCCATCACTAACTCCTGGAGTTTGCTCAAACTCATGTTCATTGAGTTGGTGATGACATCCAACCATCTTATCCTCTGTCATCCCCTTCTCCTCTTGCCTTCAACTTTCCCAGAATCAGGTTCTTTTCCAATGAGTCAGTTATTCCTATCAGGTGGCCAAAGTATTGGAGCTTTAGCTTCAGCATCAGTCCTTCCAATGAATATTCAGGACTGATTTCCTTGAGGATTGACTGGTTTGATCTCCTTGCAGCCCAAGGGACTCTCGAGAGTCTTCTCCAACACCACAGTTCAAAAGCATCAATTTTTTAGTGCTCAGCTTTCTTTACAGTCCAACTCTCACATGCATACATGACTACTGGAAAAACCATACATTTGACCAGATGGTTGACATATACTTGAAGAATACTTCAAAATTCAAGTTCAAGTATACTTCAGAAGTTCACAGTTCAAAAGCATCAATTTTCAGCACTCAGCTTTCTCCAGGCCAGTATTCTTGCCTAGAGAATCCCATGGAAGGAGGAGCTCAGCGGGCTACAGTTGCAAAGAGTCGGACACGACTGAACAACTTCACTTTCACTTTCTCTGTAGTCCAGCTCTCACATCCATACATGACTATTGGAAAATCATAGTTTTGACTAGATAAACCTTTGTTGACAAAGTAATGTCTCTGCTTTTTAATATGCTTTCTAAGATTGGTCATAGCTTTTCTTCCAAGGAGCAAGCGTCTTTTAATTTCAAGGCTGCAGTCACCATCTGCAGTGATTTTGGAGCCCAAGTTGTGTGTGACTCTTTGCAACCCCATGGACTGTACCTCTGTCCATGGAATTTCTCAAGCAAGAATACTGGTGTGGGTTATCTTTCCATTTTCCAGAGGATCTTCCAAAACCAGGGATTGAACCCAGGTCCCCTGCATTGCAGGGAGATTCTCACTGCCTGATCCACCAGGAAGCTCATTTTCAGCATGCGAACAGGTTATCCTCACCTCAGAGTTACATCTACAGTCTGTCCTATTGTACTGCTCCTTAAAACTCGAAGCCAGTAACCCTGTGTAATTCAAGTGAGGATGCTGGAAATGATTTGGCAGAGTCTTGAAAAAGGAATGAGGAGGGTGATGTGAATGTTAGAAGTGCTGTTTATAGGAGACCAGAAAATCTGTCCCCTGATGCATTCTCTAGAGGATATGCTCATTTCATTAATGTAGAGGTCTTTTTGTATGTCTAAGAGCTCTTTTTATATTTATTTAGTTCAGTTTAGTCACTCAGTCGTGTCTGACTCTTTCCGACCCCATGAATCGCAACACGCCAGGCCTCCCTGACCATCACTAACTTCTGGAGTTCACTCAAACTCACGTCCATCGAGTCGGGACGCCATCCAGCCATCTCATCCTCTGTCGTCCCCTTCTCCTGCTGCCCCCCAATCCCTCACAGCATCAGAGTCTTTTTCAACGAGTCAACTCTTTACATAAGGTGGCCAAGGTACTAGAGTTTCAGCTTCAACATCAGTCCTTCCAATGAACACCCAGGACTGATCTCATTTAGGATGGACTGGTTGGATCTCCTTGAAGTCCAAGGGACCCTCAAGAGTCTTCTCCAACACCACAGTTCAAAAGCATCAATTCTTTGGCACTCAGCTTTCTTCACAGTCCAACTCTCACATCCATACATGATCACTGGAAAAACCATAGCCTTGACTAGAAGGACCTTTGTTGACAAAGTAATGTCTCTACTTTTAATATGCTGTCTAGTTTGGTCATAATTTTCCTTCCAAGGAGTGTCTTTTAATTTCATGGCTGCAGTCACCATCTGCAGTGATTTTGGAGCCCCCCAAAATAAAGTCTGACACTGTTTCCACTGTTTCCCCATCTATTTGCCATGAAGTGATGGGACCAGATGCCATGATCTTCATTTTCTGAATGTTGAGCTTTAAGCCAACTTTTTCACTCTCCTCTTTCACTTTCATCAGGAGGCTTTTTAGTTCCTCTTCACTTTCTGCCATAAGGGTGGTGTCATCTACATATCTGAGGTTATTGATATTTCTCCCAGCAATCTTGATTCCAGCTTGTGTTTCTTAGCCCAGCATTTCTCATGATGTACTCTGCATAGAAGTTAAATAAGCAGGGTGACAATATATAGCCTTGACGTACTCCTTTTCCTATTTGGAGCCAGTCTGTTGTTGCATGTCCTGTTCTAACTGTTGCTTCCTGACCTGTATACAGATTTCTCAAGAGGCAGGTCAGGTGGTCTGGTGTTCCCATCTCTTTCAGAATTTTCTACAGTTTATTGTGTTCCACACAGTCAAAGGCTTGGTATAGACAAGAAAGCAGAATTATATGTTTTTCTGGAACTCTCTTCCTTTTTCAGTGATCCAGTGGAGGTTGGCAATTTGATCTCTGGTTCCTCTGCCTTTTCTAAAACCAGTTTGAACATTTAGAATTTCACAGTTCACTATAGGGTTATGAAAATAATCAAAAACATTTGATTGTATGTGACTTGTAAAACCTAAAATGTGTACTGCATGGCTCTTTACTGACCTATACATGAAGGCACTAAAGAATGTGTTGCATTCTTTTCTCTTTTTAAAGTAACCTTCTTTTTTAAAGATATTTGTTGTGGACCACTTTTTTAATGCTTTATTGAATTTGTTACAATATTGGTTCTGTGGTTTATGTTCTTTTTTTTTTTGGCTACAAGGCATCTTAGCTCCCTGACCAGGGATTAAACCCACGCAGCTGCATTGAAAGGCAAAGACTTAACCACTGGACCACCAACCAAGTCCCTGAATTCATGATGAAGTTCACTGATGATTATTCTCTATTGGCTGAAGTTTATTATGTTAGGTGATGTTGTTGTTCAGTTGCCAAGTCATGTCTGACTCTTTACAACCCCATGGCACTGCAGCACACCAGGCTTCTGATGCTATTGCCCCAAACTGGGCTCCCTAGTGTCAACTGGAGAGATCAGTTTCCAAAACAGCAGAGGTCCATGGGATCATTTAGTTGCCAAAAGCAAAATGGATGTCATTGACAAAATGTCCAGCAAGAGTGGCAACCTAGGTAGGGTGCTTCTACTAGAAGAATCTGTTGAGATGGTGGTGATACGAAGAATGAGACAGACAGACCTCAGAAAAGGGTCTTGATTGACTTATTTATCCAGAAAACATCAATAGCATATGATCAGGAAGCTGACTTCAACATCATAAAGGACAATGGCAGTTTATCATTCAGGTTCTAGAATGAAATCAATTTTCAAACTGAGTACATAGAGGGGATGGAAAAGCAGCTCTTTTATTCTCCACAAGCGGGCATGATAAACGTTCTCCCCACACCTCCCCAGAGTGGACTCTAGTTAGTTACCTAAATGCCCATTTCCTTGGCATGAGAAATGCGGAGACTTGCAGAAGTTCTGGGTTTGGGACATGAGCTGAAACTGATGGTGGAAGGCCCGCTGATGCCTCCTGTCTCTCTGGTCCAAGCGGGGCTTTTGTGATGGTGAATGGTACGGTGCTCCCAAATCTACCCAACAGTGCATCCAAGGGGCCTTCAAGCCAAATCTGTGGTTGTTTCTCTTGTCCCCATGTTTTTTTAGAGTGCATAAAAAATACCCAGTCTAATGATATACTAACCAGGAAGTTTGTTGAAAAATGAATTAATCCATGAACATAAGATGTTTTTCCACTTATTCAGGCCTTTAAAAAAACTGATGACCCTGAATGTGAGACAACAAAAGAGACACAGATGTATAGAACGGACTTTTGGCCTCTGAGGGAGAGGGAGAGGGTGGGATGATTTGGGAGAATGGCACTGAAACATGTACTCTATCATGTAAGAAATGAAGCGCCAGTCTATGTTCAATACAGGATACAGGATGCTTGGGGCTGGTGCACGGGGATGATCCAGAGAGATGATATGGGGTGGGAGGTGGGAGGGGGATTCAGGATTGGGAGCTCATGTACACCTGTGGCTGATTCATGTCAATGTATGCAAAACCAATACAGTATTGTAAAGTAGAATAAAGTAAAAATAAAATTAAACAAACAAACAAAAATTAAGCTAAATTTTAGTTTTTGGGTTACAAATCTTGCATTTCTTTTGTCAAATTTACACTTAAATATTTCATTTGTGTAATACTATTGCATATGGAACTGTTTTCTTAATTTTATTTCTAAAATGCTCATTGGCAGTGTATAGAAATACAATTGATATTTGCATATAAATCTTGCAAGCTTCTATTACTTGTTTATTAGTTCTTTTGTTTGGAATTTTTTTATCATGTTTTGTTATGGTTTTGTTTTTTTATCATGTTTTTGGCCTTGTTTATTAGTTCTGTTTATTAGTTTATTAGTTCTGTTGCTTGGATTTTTTAAATCATGTTTCGTTATTATTATTTTTTTAATTATGTTTTTGGCCTCACTAGAGTCTGTGGAATCTTAGTTCCAAGACCACGGTTCTAGCCCAGGTCCCCTTCAGTGAAAGTATGGAATTCTACCCACTCAACCACCAGGGAATTCCCTTGTTTCTTATTAATAGTTATGGAAGCTTTTTTTTTTAAATATAATTCCTGGGGATTTCCTATATAAGAGATAAAATAATATATAAGTAGAGATAATTTTTACATTCTCTTTTGAGTCTGGATAACATGTGCTGCTTTTGCTTGTCTAATTTCTCTGGAACAAACTCCAGTACAACTTTCAATAGAAATAGTAACAATTAGCATCTTTTTACTGTTCTGATTTTAGGAAGTAAACACCGAGTTTTTCACCATTTAGCATAATATAATTGGAGAAGGCAATGGCACCCCAATCCAGTACTGTTGCCTGGAAAATCCAATGGACGGAGGAGCCTGGTGGGTTGCAGTCCATGGGGTCACTGGGAGTCGGACACAACTGAGCGACTTCATTTTCACTTTCATGCATTGGAGAAGGAAATGGCAACCCACTCCAGAGTTCTTGCCTGGAGAATCCCAGGGACAGGGGAGACTGTTGCGCTGCCATCTATGGGGTCGCACAGAGTCGGACACGACTGAAGAGACTTCAGCAGCAGCAGCATAATGTAATACACATATATTATGTTAAGGATGTTCCTTTCTATTTCCAGTTTGTGGGGTATATTTTTTTATCAGTGAAGTGTTTCATATTTTGTCAAACATTTTTTCTACATCTTTTGAGATGATCCCATATTCTTACCCATTCTATCAATATTAATTCTATTAACTGATTTTCTGTTGTAAAACCAACCTTGCGTTCTCGTATATATGCCAAGTGACAATAGCATATATTTTTCTTTTATGTTGTTGTGTTTTATTTGCTAGTATTTCACTGAAGAATTTTATGTCTACACTCACAAGGTATACTGTTTTGATATCTTCATCTGGTTTTGATAGTGGAGTGATATCAGACTCATAGAATGTGTTGGGGAAGAGTTTTCTCCACTTTTTCTGTAGAAAAGGTTTAAGATCAGTGTTAATTCTTGTTTACATGTTTGATAGGATCTTCTTGTATGAAAACATCAGGGACTAGAGAAGATTTTTTTCAAGAGCTGTTTGATTATTAATTTTATGGTTATAGTCCAAAAGCCATCCATGTTATCTATGGATCTTGGTTGAATTTTAGTAGTTTCTGTATTCAAAGAATTGTTCCATTTCTTTAAATTTTTAAAATATATATAAAGTTTAAAGTGTTAAATATGTTTTAAATATAAAGTTGTTAACAATATTTTCATTATTACCCTTTGACTGGCTGGCTACCTAGAATGATAGCCCCTTTTCCAATCCCAATGTTGATTTGTGTATTTTCTTTTAAATTTGTTGTCAGTTTTGCTGACAGATTATAAGTTTTTATTAATTTTTTCAAAGAAACAATTTTTTATTTATTAATTTTTCTCTATGTCATTGATTTCTTTGTATATCTTTATTATATTCTTTCTTCTTGCTTTTGGGTTCATCTTTATGTTTTTTGCTCTAGTTACTCAGGGTAGGAATTTGATTATTGATTTCAGAACTTCTGTCTTTTAGAATGTACGTTTTTATTTAAATAAATTCACTCTCATCTCTGCTTAAGCTGCATTGCACATATTCTGATATGTTGTATTTTTATTTTAATTCCATTTTATGTCTTTTCAGTTCATTTCAAACTTCCATTATTTTACCCTTGAATTATTGAGAAGTGTGTTGAATAATTGTCAATGTTTAGAGATGCACCTGTTCTTTCTGTTATAGATTTCTAGTTTGATTTCATTGTAGTCAAAGGAGATACCATATAATGTCAATTATTTTAAGTTTGTTGAGGCTTGTTTTATGATGCAAGATATTTTCTCTCACTGAATATTCCAAGTGCACTTAAAAGTATTGTGTATTCCGCCTTTTTCACGGAAGAGTGTTACTTATGTCAGATGATCTCACTTGCTGATGCTGTTCATATCTTCTACATTTTCACACATTTTCTTCTATGTAATAATTGTAAAAGCTGCTGACAAGAGGGCACTGACATCCTTCATGAGAGTTGTCTATTTCTCCTTTCAGCTCTATCTACTTTGATTCATGCATTTTTAAGCTCTGTTGTTCAGCATGTATACATTTAGTATCACAGATGTTCCTTGTGGATTAAAGTCTATTTTAACTGATGCTAATATAGTGACTCCTGCTTTTTTAGAAAATTGATATGTACTTGAAATATATCATTACGTTAGTTTCAGGTGTACATAAAATGATTTGATACTTATATGTATTACAAAATGATCATTACAGTAAGTCTAGTTAATATACCTCACTATACATACATGCATGTGTGTTAAGTCACTTCAGTTGCCTCTGACTCTCTGGAACCCATGGACTGTAGCCCACCAAGCTCTTCTGTCCATGGGATTCTCCAGACAAGAATATCTGGAGTGGGTTGCCATGCCCTCCTCCAGGGGATCTTGCTGACCCAGGAATCAAACCCGCGTCTCTTATACCTCCTGCATTGGTAGGCTGGTTCTTTCCCACCAGTGCCACCTGGGAAGCCCTCATCACACACAGTAATGCTTTTTGCTTACAATGAGAACTTTTAGCATCTGCTCCCTTAGCAGCTTTAAAGTATACAATATAGTGCTGTTAGCATTAGTCACCATGTTTTACATCACATCCTAAGACTTACATTGTTACTGGAATTTTGTGCCTTTGGACCATCCCCCAGCTCCTGCCTTTGGCAACCACCAATCTGTTCTCTGTATTTATAAATTTGTTTTGTTTTTTAGACTCCATGTATAAGTGAGATCATATTGATACAAAATTTGTCTTTATGTAACTTCTTTTAGCATGAATCCCTCAAGGTCCATCCATTGTGACAAATGGCATGATCTTCTACTTTTGAATGACTGAATTAGATAGATTGGTAGATAGATGGATAGGGATGTAAATAGGTAAATGGATAGATTGGTAGATAAATAAGTAAGTAGACAGGTAGGTAGGTAAATAGGATGATAGTGTGAGAGAATGGTAAAATAATAGATAGATAAAGAAAATGTGTTATATATACGATATGATATATTCTATATGTGTAATACACACTACCCTTATCAATTTATCTATTAATGTACACTGAGATTAAATGTCTTGGCTACTGAGAAAAAGTGCTTCAGTGGACACGGACACGCATTTATCTTTTCAGATTTGTCTTTATATTTTCTTTGGGGAAAAACTCAGACATGGAATTTCTGGGTCATATGATACTTCTTATTTTTGTTTTTTTAGGAATGTCCATACTATTTTCCAGAGACTTCACCAATTTACATTTATACCAGCAATGCAAAAATTTCACTTTCTCTACATCCTTGTAAATACTTGTTATTTGTTGTCTTTTTAATAACAGCCATTCTAATAGGTGTGAGCCGCTATCTCATTGTGGTTTTATTTGCATTTCCCTGATTATTAGTGATGTTGAATAGCTTTTCATGTACCTGCTGACTATTTGTATGTCTTCTCTGGAGAAACATCTGTTCAGATCCTTTGTCCATTTTTTCAATCAGATTATTTGCTGTTTTTCTATTGAGATATATGAGCTTATTATGTATTTTAGTTATTAACCCCTATCGGCTATGTGATTTTAAAACAGCTTCTCCCATTCTGTAGCTTACACTTTCATCTTGTCCATGGCTTCCTTTGCTGTGAAGATGCTTTCTAGTTTGATGTGGTCCCCTTTGTTTTTATTTGCGGCTTTTTCTTTTGGTTTCAATTAAAAAAAAAAAATCATTGCCAAGATTGATGTCAAGTAATTTACTGCCTATATTTTCTTCTATAAGTTTTATGATTTCAAGTTTTACATGTTATTCAGTTGCTCAGTTGCATCCAACTCTTTGCAACCCCATGATCTGCAGCACACCAGGCTTCCCTGTCCTTCACCAACTCCCAGAGCTTGCTCAAACTCATGTCCATTGAGTCGGTGATGCCATCCAACCATCTCATCTTCTGTTGTCTCCTTCTCCTCCTGCCCTCAATCTTTCCCAGCATCAGGGTCTTTTCCAATGCATCAGTTCTTCACATCAGATGGCCAGAATATTGGAGTTTCAGCTTCAGCATCAGTCCTTTCAGTGAATATTCAGGGTTGATTTCCTTTAGGATGGGCTGGTTGGATCTCCTTGCTGTCCAAGGGATTCCCAAGAGTTTTCAGCCCCACAGTTTGAAGGCATCAGTTCTTTAGCACTCAACATTTTTTACTGCCCAGCTCTCACATCTGTACATGACTGCTGGAAAAAAAAATGGTTTGACTATATGAACATTTTTAGGCAAAGTAATGTCTCTGCTTTTTAATATGCTGTCTAGATTTGTCATTGCTTTTCTTCCATGTTTTAATTTCATGAGTACAGTCACCATCCACCGTGATTTTGTGGCCCAAGAAAATAAAGCCTGTCCTTGGTCACTGTTTCCACTGTTTCCTCATCTGTTTGCCATGAAGTGATGGGGCCAGATGGCATGAGCTTCATTTTCTGAATGTTGAGTTTTAAGCCAGATTTTTACTCTCCTCTTTCACCTTTATCAAGAGGCTCTTTAATTCCTCTTCACTTTCTGACATTAGGGTGTTGTCATCTGCATATCTTAGGCTATTGATATTTTTCCTGACAATCTTGATTCCAGCTTCCTCCAGGGTAATGGATACTTCATCCAGCCCAGTGTTTTGCGTGATGTACTCTGGATGTAAGTTAAACAAGCAGAGTGACAGTATACAGCCTTGACGTACTCCTTTTCCAGGTTTGAAGCAGTCTGTTTCTCCATATTCAGTTCTGTTTCTTCTTGACCTGCATATAGGTTTCTAAGGAGGCAGATAACATGATCTGGTTTTCCCATCTCCACAATTTATTGTGTTCCACACAGTCAAAGGCTTTAGCATAGTCAGTGAAGCAGAAGTCAAGTCTTATATATCTGAGACCTAATCCGAAAATCTGAGTTAACTTTTGTGCATAGTATGAGTGATGCAGTTTCATTGTTTTGCTTGCAGCTGCCCAGTTTTTCCAATATTATTTACTGAAGAGACTGTCCGTTACCTATTGTGTAATCCTGGCTTCTTTGTCATAAATTAATTGATCATATCCACCTGGCCTTATTTCTGTGCTCTATATTGTATTATTTTCCATTGATTATTGCCTATATTATGCCAGTACCATAGTGCTTTGAGTACTATTTGAAATACAGTTTGAATTTAGGGAGTCTGATAACTCCAGCTTTGTTCTCTATTCTCGACATTGCTCTGGCTCGTCAAGATCTTTTCTGGCCCCATGCTGTTTTAGGATTGTTTGTTCTATTTATGTGAAAACACAACTTCCGGGATTTTTTAGGGAATGGCATTGAACCTATAGATTGTTTTGGTTTGTATGGACATTCTGACAATATTAATTCTTATAATCCTTGAGCAGAGAATATCTTTCCATTGATGTGTGTTATCTTTAATTGTTTTCATTAGTGTCATATTTTCAGTTGCAGATATTTCTCTCACCTCTTTGGTTAAATTGATTTATAAGTGTTTTTTTTTTTTTTTATAATGTAATTATAAATAGGATTGCTTTCTTAGTGAACAGGTTTTTGTATATTGCTTTTTGTATACTGCAACTTATTGAATTCTTTCATTAGTTCTGACAGTTTTTGGCAAGTTTTTAGTTGTTTTTTTTTTTTTTCTTCTCTAATTCTATCATGCCGTCTGTTAATAGTGATGATGTTACCTCTTTTCTGATTCTGATGCCTTTAATTTCTTCCTTTTGCCTAACTGCTCTAGTTAGGACTTCAAATACTATGTTGAATAAAAGTGGTAAGAGTGGGCATCTTCTCTTGTTCCTGACCTTAGTGGAAAAGCTTTTAGCTTTTCTTTATTGAGTATGACTTCAGCTGTGGGAATGCCACATATGGCCTTTATTATGTTGAGCTATGTTGTCTCTATACCCACTTTGTTGAGAGTTTTTTTTTAATATGTGAATATTGAATTTTGTGAGATACTTCTTCTGCATCTATTGAGATGATCATGAGTTTTATCCTTCATTTTATCTATGTGAAATATTACCTTGTTTGATTTCCAAACGCTGAACCAGTTTGAACTGAACTGAACTGAACCAGTTATGCATTCCTGAAATAAACTGAAGTTTATCATGGTGTATGACCCTTTGAAAGTATTATTTAATTCATTTTACTAATATTTTCTTGAGGATTTTTGCATCCATGCTCACCAATGATAGTGGCATGTTATCCTTGCCTGGATTTGTGTCAAAGTAATTATGGCGTCATATAAAATGAGTTTGAGAGTATGCATTTCTTTTGAAAGAGTTTGAGAAGAATTAGTATTAATTCTTCTTTAAATGTTTAGTATAATTCACCAGTGAAGCCATCTGGTCTTGAACTTTGCCTTCTTTGATTACTGATCTAATCTTGCTAGTAATCAGTCTGTTTAGATTTTCTAGTTCTTTGTGATTCAGTCTTCATCAATTGTATGTTTCTAGAAATTCATCCACTTATTTTAGGTTGTCTAATTCTCATCTTTGCTTAAGGTTAGTAGACTCTGGTTCCTATTTAAATCTTCTGGCTTAGCAGGCGTTCTGTGTATGCTTAGCCTGCAGACCTCCTTCTGCTCCTGTGGGTTGCAGTTCTAATTTCAATCTAACTTCCAGAGCATCTGCAGTACCATTTTGATTTGGTTAGTTTCTCTGGTCCAGCTGAGGCTCCCACTGTTCTCTTCTTTTTGCTGCCTGAGGGAGGGTAAAGGTGTGTTCACAGCCAGGTTTGCCTTCAGATATAGGAGGGAGTCTACGACTGAGCCAGAACAGAGGTGTTAACTGTGGCGGGATCTGCCTGCATGTAGGCAATGGAGTGCTCCTTAGCCCAGGAATTTTCTCTGATTGGATTCCCCTTGCCCTTGCCCTTTGCTTCTGGGGGCTCCTGAATAGGGAAAGGTAATCTCAGACTGGGAGCAGAGACGCTGCCTGGCCATGTGTTCTTATGCTAGCATGCCTTTCGCCAGCCCCTCAGCCACCTGGTGCTGCTGTTTGGAGGAGGAGAGTGTCAGGTCTATAGCAGAGAAGGAGAGCACTTCACATGCTCTGTGCCATCAGTGAGGCTGCATAGCGATCCCCCAGCATGTGCTGCTGGGCTTCCCTGGTGGTGTCAGCAGTCATTCTATCCAACCAGGGAGAAGGAGCGTACCTGGATATCTCTGAACGCTGAGCTGGAGTCCCTTTCTTACATGGGTGAGGGAATCATAGACACTTGCCACTATGTGGTTCCTCCAGTGTGTGGGGGTGTGCTCAGTCACATCCAACTCTTTGCAACCCTATAGACTGTAGCCCACCAGATTCCTCTGTCCATGGGATTTCCCACACAAAAATACTGGAGCAGATTGCCATTTTCTGCTCCAAGGGATCCTCAGACCCAGGCATCCAACCCCCATCACGTGGGTCTCCTCATTGGCAGACAGATTCTTTTACCACTGAACCACATAGGAAGCCCCAGTTCCTCCAGTACTGGGATCTTTAACAAGTTACCTTTCTCTCTCCACCTTTTCAGTTTCTCTTTTGTTTTCTTTTGCAATGCTTTCCTTTGCCTTGGTTTGGGGATTTGTAGTTGTGTTTAACAAAGAAGAGCAGGGATAAATGGGTCTATGCCATCTTGTCCAGACTAAACAGCCTCTCTTATGGTTTCAAACCCTGGAAAAATATGAAGGTTAAATTATTAGTTAAGTGATATATTTTAAAACTTTAAGAGAAAAATTGGCAGATTAGCTAAAATGTGATGAACCAGTTATTGAAATTTGCAGTGATGTCATTTAGCTGGTTATGAGGTGAGGTGAGGTGAGGTGAAGTCGCTCAGTCGTGTCCGACTCTTTGCGACCCCGTGGACTGTAACCTACTAGGCTTCTCTGTCCATGGGATTCTCCAGGCAAGAGTACTGGAGTGGATTGCCATTTCCTTCCCAGGGGATCTTCCCAACCCAGGTATCGAACCCAGGTATCCTGCATTGGAGGCAGACGCTTTAACCTCTGAGCCACCAGGGAAGCCCCTTAGCTGGTTTTATATATATATATATATATATATATATATATATATATATATATATAAAATACAGCAACAATTTTTTTCATTCTGTTCTTATATCTTAAAATTCTAGATCTGGCAAGAAAAGAAACAATCTAAAACATTTCATCATAGTACTCATATACACAAAGATGTTTGGATAATTCATGGTACTTCATACTTTTTGTTTCATTAACAAATTTATGGAAGATAATTATAACATTGGCCATGGTTTAGGAAAGCCTTCTGTAAGAGCTTCCTTAGGTAATATTTAATATAGTATGTGTGTGTGTGTTTGCTCAGCCGTGTCTAACATTTTTGCAGCCCTATGGACTTTACAAACCCAACAGGCTCTTTTGCCCATGGGATTTCCAGGCAAGAATACTGGCGGGGTTGTCTTTTCTTTTTCTCCAAGTGATCTTCCCAACCCAGGAATTGAACCCTAGCATCTCCTACTTGGCAACTGAGTTCTTTACCATTGAGCCACCTGGGAAGTCCTGCTTAAGAATATCCTCCTTCAGTTCAGTTCAGTTCAGTCACTCAGTCGTGTCCGACTCCTTGTGACCCTATGAATCGGAGCACGCCAGTCCTCCCCTGTCCATCACCAACTCTCGGAGTTCACTCAGACTCACGTACATCAAGTCAGTGATGCCATCCAGCCATCTCATCCTTGGTCGTCCCCTTCTCCTCCTGCCCCCAATCCCTCCCAGCATCAGAGTATTTTCCAATGAGTCAACTCTTCGCATGAGGTGGCCATAGTACTGGAGTTTCAGCTTTAACATCATTCTTTCCAAAGAAATCCCAGGGTTGATCTCCTTCAGAATGGACTGGTTGGATCTCCTTGCAGTCCAAGGGCTCTCAAGAGTCTTCTCCAATACCACAGTTCAAAAACATCAATTCTTCAGTGCTCAGCCTTCTTCACAGTCCAACTCTCACATCCATACATGACCACAGGAAAAAACAATAGCCTTGACTAGACGGACCTTAGTTGGCAAAGTAATGTCTCTGCTTTTGAATATGCTATCTAGGTTGGTCATAACTTTTCTTCCAAGGATTAAGTGTCTTAATTTCATGGCTGCAGTCACCATCTGCAGTGATTTTGGAGCCCCCCAAAATAAAGTCTGACACTGTTTCCACTGTTTCCCCACCTATTTCCCATGAAGTGATGATACAGGATGCCATGACCTTCGTTTTCTGAATGCTGAGCTTTAAGCCAACTTTTTTGGTCTCCTCTTTCACTTTCATCAAGAGGCTTTTTAGCTCCTCTTCACTTTCTGCCATAAAGGTGGTGTCATCTGCATATCTGAATCATGGTATGCAGTTCCTTTAATGTACTACTGAGTTTGGTCTGCTAGTATTTAAGAACTTTTGCATCTATATTTATCAAGGATATTGGCTTGTAGTTTTCTTATAGTGAATTTACCTGGCTTTTCTTTAGGACTATGATGGTCTTGTAAAATTAGTTTAGGACTGGTTATTCTGCCTCTTCTTCTTCTTCTTCTTCTTCCTTTTTTTTTTTTTTTTGAAGTTTGATAGGGATTTGTATTATGTCTGTAAATGGTAGACTTTACCATTGAAGCCATCTCATCTTGGGATTTTTCTGTGTTGGGGTGTTTCTGATTACTGATTCAATCTCCTTCCTAGAAATTGTTCAGATTTTCTGTTTCTTCATGATTCAGTCTTCATAAGTCATATGTTTTAAAATTTATCCATTTATTCTAGGTTGTCTAATTTGTTGATATATAGTTTTTCATAGTGGTTTCTTATGATCATAGTAGTCTTCTATGGTATCAATTCTACTCCTCTTTCATTTGAAATTGTATTTATTTATTGTTTATTGGTCAGTCTAGCTAAATATTTGTCCATTTTGTTTATATTTTAAAGCATGAACTCTTAGTTTTGTAATCTTTTAATTTTTCATTTCTGTTTCATTTATTTCTACTTTAATCTTTATTATTTCCTTCCTTCTGCTGACTTTGTTCTATTGTGTTACTCAGATCTGCTGTTTTCTTATTGGAATTCTGGATGATCTCTCCAAGTTGAGAGTTCAGTATTAAAGTCACTAAGTATGATGGTGTCTGTGATTATGTTTCCTTTTAGTTCAGTTTGTATTTGCTGTATATACATGTGCCAATGTCAGGTGCATAAATACTTAAAATTGTTATATCTTCTTGATAGATTGACCCCTTTATAACTAGGTAATGACCTTCTTTTAGAAAGTTTTCTACCATTATTTTTGTATATATTGTTTTCTTTGTCTTTTTCTTCTGGAATTTTAATTATATATACTCTATGTATATATATATCTTCTGCTATGTCTTTCTGATTAGATGATTTCAAGTGACCTATATTCTAGTTCTTTTATTCTTTTTTTGTTTTTTTTTGATGAACCTGCTGTTGAGCTCTCTATCAGATTATTCAATACAGCCATTGTATCCTTCAGGTGTAAGTTTTGGGTTTTTTGTTTGTTTGTTTTCATGACTTCTGTTTCGTTGTTGAAATTCTTGTTCCATTCATGCATTGTTTTCTTGCATTTAGTTGACTGTGTACCCTATAGCTCATTAAGTTTCTTTAAAAACGTTTATTCTGAGTTCTTTGTAGTTCCACAGTCCCTCTTTTGGGTCAGCTTTTGGTGATTTTTAGTCTCTTTTGGTGGCATCACGTTAACCTGATCTTTTTGTGATCCTTAATTTCACATATTAGTTTCTGTGCATTAGCAAAAGCAATCTCCTCTTCCAGAGTTTATAAGTATGCCTTGGCAGAGAAGACTTTACCAGTTGGCTCAGCCTGTGGTTCTAGATGGGCCATCTGGTAGACCCTGTTTTGCCAAAAGTTTTCACTTTTGTCTCAGATTTAAAAGATTTGTTAACAAAATAAGCCATTCATTCTACACAAATAAATAATACTAATATTTATTACAGAATTACCTAGCTTACTTTTAATATACTAACATTAAAAGAAAAGATAAATAGAAAGAGCAGAGGATACATCATCAAATTGGGTTTTGACCAACATCCAGACTTAAACAGCACTGGGAAATCCTGTGTCACAACATATCTAGAGTCCTAGTTGGGAAAAGGTCCCAGGCAGTGTGTCTGCTTTGAAGTGGGTGAGACTTCAAAGATTGCAGTACCAGGTTCCCACTTATAATACCAGGACACAAACTGATATCATCATCAATCTGTTACCAAATTTCAAGCTTGAAAGTGAAAGTTGCTCAGTAATGTCCAACTCTTTGCGATCCCATGGACTATACAGTCTGGGAATTCTCCTGGCCAGAATACTGGAGTGGGACCCATTGCCTTCTACAGGGGTCTTCACAACCCAGGGATAGAACCCAGGTCTCCCCCATTGCTGGTGGATTCTTTACCAGCTGAGTCACCAGGGAAGCCCTGGTTTCATGTTAATGCTGTTGGTTTTGTCATGGAAAACTTGGAATGTTGCTAAGCCTGGGACTTGATTGGCCAGGCCTCCACCAGGAGCTCAATAATCTGAAGATTCCTCCCCCATATTATCTATGGTGCTGCAAGTCTTGCGCTCACAGCATGCAGCAACTCACAGTCAGGGCAATGTCAAGACAGGTTAGGAGCAAGGTCAGAGGCTTACTCTGCTTTGTCTCTGAAGCCTAAACAAGACTTTTTATTAAATTTCCCTAACAGACCCCTGGGCCAGTGGGGTTTCCATTAGGGTATATCTTGGGCAATGCCACTGCTCACGTTTGGAGATCAGAGTTTGGGGACAGGGTGCTACCACTGACTAAGAACTGCTGGACAGGACTACTGGCTTGATTTCCTGGCCAACTGCAGTTTTAGAAGAAGGCCTGCAGTTGCCTAGATTTTCTGGTAAGTCATCCTAAACGGTTGGAACTGTACTTTACTGAACAGCACGTGGTGTTTCTCAGGAAAAGCTAGTGGTAAAGTGTCAATGCAGGAGACATAGGAGATGTGGGTTCAACCCTGGGTCAGGAAGATCCCCTGGAGGAAGGGATGGCAACTCAGTCCAATATTCTTGCCTGGAAAATCCCATGGACAGAGGAACCTGGAAGAGTGCAATTCATTGGGTTAAAGAGTCGGACATGGCTGAAGCAAATTGATATGCATGCATGAGGCTATGAGTTAGCATCTCTGTCTGCAGGGGGTGGCAGGATGGGTCTCACAGCCAGCCTGGCTCATTGTTTGGAGTTCTGAGTGTGGCAGAACTGCATACCAAACTCCGTGGTCAAAAGGGGCCACCAACTTTACTCTGGAGAAGGTGGAACCACGGCAGTCTCTCGGCCCACAAGCCACTGGAAGGAAGTAAGCTGTAGGATGAACTATAGTGACTTGGGTGCTCTGAGTAGGTTTCCTATTTAAGCAGGGCTACATATTAGCTTCCTTGCTGCAGAACAAGCTCCAAAACTGGAGACGCTTATTATTTAGGGTTGAATTTTTGCAGGAAGGGGACCCCTTCCAGAGCCCCAAAATGGGCTCTTGTCTAACATTCAGAAATGAATGTTTGAGGAGACACAAGTCTTGACAAAGCAACAGATTTTATTGGGAAATGGCACCCGGATGGAGAGCAGGAGGGTAAGGGAGCCCAGGAGAACAACTCTGCCACATGGCTTGCAGTCATGGTTTTATGTTGATGGTATTAGTTTCCAGGTTGTCTTCAGCCAATCATTCTGACTCAGAGTCCTTACTGGTGGTACACGCCTTGGCTTTGTTCAGCCAAGATTGATGCCATAGAAAAGGATTCTGGAAGGTGGTTGGACAGTTGGTGTCTCCTTTTGACCTTTCCCAAACTCTTCTGGTTGGTGGAGACTTATGAGTTCCCTGTTCCTTATCAGGACCTCCTGTCGTAAAACAACTCATGTAAATGGTTAGCTATGATGCCTGGCCAGGGTGGGTAGTTTTAATCAGAGTGCTTCCCTTAACAGCACCCCCTCAGAGACTTCATATTCAATATACTTCTTGGGAATTGGGATGGAGGTCTCTTTCTTCTGTAACTTCTTCCTGATGTGCAAGGGTGTATGCCTGCCTAGCAGAACAGAAGTCTCTCTCTACCTGAGCTAAGTCAAAGTATTTTTTTGTCTTGACTGAAACCAGCATTCACTCTTGTAATAACAGCACTTTAGTTTGAAACTGTTGGCTCCTCTCAGAGATAAAATATACAGGGGACAAACAGGAGACCTAACAGTATAGTCATCACTGGTCCCCAGAAACAGCAGACAACATTTGGGGTGAGGGCTGCAGGGTTTGTGACTTTTTTTTTTTTTTTTGATTGGTTGGTGGTTAAGCAACAGAGCTGTGCTCCAGGAATCTTGTGTTTGGTCTGAATATAGAAGAACTCAAAGACATAGTTATGCATATTTCTTTGAGTGGGAACCAGGACCCTGTCTGGAGGCTGTATCACCATTTGATTGTTTCTCCTCTGTTTCTATATCCCCTCCCTTCCCTGATTAGCAATTGTTTGAATTGACCCTTTGGAACTCAGGGAAGGTCAAGGAGGCTGAATGAAGCCTATATCCTATACACAAGAAATGGAGAATACAGAATAGATCTGTACTCCAGAGCCCCGCAGAGTCCTGCTCAGTTTTAATTTAGGGAACTGGGCAACTATGACTGTGATAACTTCCTGTCAAAATGGGGCATAGGACTGCCTCAATTTGGAGAATAGACACTGAATTGGAAGTATTTCTGAGTTCCAAGTCCTAGATCTGAGCCTTGTATGATTAAAATCTCAATCTCTTGATCTGCCATTTTGTTGTAACAGACCCAATTAGAAGTAGCTGGAGGAATGATAACTAGAATTTTAATAGACAAAATAAATCTCACTTCTTTTTAGAAGAATAGGCCTGAAACCCAGTCTGGACCTGGCACTTTGGGGAGACTTATAGCCAGGTAGCCAGTTGCCTAGTTTTATCAAAAATAAGGTTGTAGTTATTAACTTCCAGCAGACATTGTTTTGATAATGGTGGCATCTAAGCCTGACACAACTCAGAAAACTCAAGTGTTTAGCAATATATCTAATCTGAAATTACACCCATAGTATCACCTTGTTATTTCCCAGGATGTCTGAACCATTGCTGCTCTATTTTGACTTTTAATTGTAAAATTTTTCTTAATAGCCAAAGCAGATGTCACCATTCATGACATCAGTGTTTCTCTAGGTATGAGAAGATGCAAGAATTGGAGCTCATAAAATCTTCTCCTGAAAAGATCTATCTCAAGGCCTGTTTTGCCAGTTTTTCCCAGAGTATAGTGTGCCTCATTCCTGATTTTCACCCCAAACTCCTTTCAGGGATGTTGAAAGTCAGCAGCTGCAGTGGCCATGATTTAATCTTTGTAGACAAAGATGGCAAGTGTCAGTTTTCAGAGCCCCTTTTTGCTTATGAACTTGACCATGATTTTGAGGGGGGCATTCCATGACCATTTTATCCCATGGTGCTGAGAATGTCCATTCTCAGATTTGGCAAAGATTTTGTTGATAGGCCACTCAATGCGCTGATACTGGACTAGGCCATAAAACTGTCCAAAATTTTCTGGACTACCTGTCTTACTAGCCTTTTGGTCCAGGAAAATATTCCCCCTTGTTTCTTCCCATATCTAGAGTTACACTGTCACAATCATCAATCTCATATGGAACTATATATTATTTTATTAGAGGCCTCAGTCACTCATTTGTCACTGTAAGAAGCAGCAATTTTGTAAAACAGTTGAAATACAAATAACATAGCCAGCAGTATTAGTAAAGTCACAAGTAAGACTTAAGAGCTTCCATTAGATGTAGCCCAGTATATTTCAGGTAACCTGACTTAGTCTACTCTGTAAAATCTTTATCTTCCAGGGAAATAATATATTGGCACCACCGTCTATAAGGCACATAGCCCAGTTTTCTAGTGTTACTAGGCTGATTATCCTTAGTATGATTTAATTGTTTCCAACACAGAGGAGACTTTAAAACTAAATTACCATAGCCTGGTGTTCAGTTCAGTTCAGTTCAGTCGCTCAGTCGTGTCCAACTCTTTGGGACCCCATGAATCACAGCATGCCAGGCCTCCCTGTCCATCACCAAATCCCAGAGTTCCCTCAGATTCATGTTCATCAAGTCAGTGATGCCACCCAGCCATCTCATCCTCTTTCATCTCCTTCTCCTCCTGCCCCCAATCCCTCCCAGCATCAGAGTCTTTTCCAATGAGTCAACTCTACCCATGAGGTGGCCAAAGTACTGCACTTTCAGCTTTAGCATCAGTCCTTCCAAAGAACACCCAGGGCTGATCTCCTTCAGAAGGGACTGGTTGGATCTCCTTGCAGTCCAAGGGACTTTCAAGAGTCTTCTCCAATACCACAGTTCTAAAGCATCAATACTTTGGCGCTCAGCTTTCTTTTCAGTCCAACTCTCACATCCATACATGACCACTGGAAAAACCATAGCCTTGACTAGATGGACCTTAGTCGGCAAAGTAATGTCTCTGCTTTTGAATATATCATCTAGGTTGGTCATAACTTTTCTTTCAAGGAGTAAGCCTGGTGTTATCTATATAAATTCATCCCATAATTGTGGGAGATATTTTCTCCTTTGCTGAAATTTTACTTGTTTCTCTGACTGAACTTGAATAATAGAAGAAAGCTCAAATTTATGACCAAAGTCAGAGCAGGCATTATTAATTGGCGCAGTGAGGGGATCCCATCTAGTACTATCACAGTGGCCTGAATATGACTATAAGTTTTTTTAAGTAAATTTTCTCAGGGCCAACCAGTTAGAGCCTTGTAGTAGAGAAATTTACCAAGGTAACCCAGAACTAGACACAGGTAATTGGTCACAAACCCAACAACTGGATTGATTTCTAAAACTAGGATAGGATCTGGCCTATGATAGAAAAGTATTGGATTTACATGCAAAGGTCTAAAAAGTCAAGAAAAACATTATAAATGATCATACAAGTCCGGTCCAGCATCTTGGACAAGCTGTCTACCTCTGATTTCATCATCTTCTCATCCTGGTGTAGTGTAGTTTCTCCTCTGTTTGAGCATCATTTTAAGGTGAAATCAGGTCATCTGTCTTTTCTATAGACCAATCCAGTGTAGGGGTCTTTGGGAGTGGGAATTAATCTAAGAGTTAATTTCCCTTCAGTTTCATTGTGCATGTGCCAGTTAAAAGTACCTGATAAAAACTGTCCTTCCATCCAGATTGGAAACAGTCTCTTAAATTATGTCTTTTTTTCCAGTCCTGGTTGCAGGTCATGAGGCATCTGATCTTCATCCAAAGATAGATTACTGAGATAAGCTTCAGAAACACACTAGGGTGTTCTTTAAGAATTCAATTAAATTTTACATTAATATCACATAACAGCAAAGAACTATCCAAGAAATGAGTCTTACTACATGCAGACCTCCATTAGCAAACTAGGATTTAACATTTATTGAAACATCTTTGTCTCCCTAAAATTACCCTCATTTTTATCAAATATAACCAAATTAAGGCTAGCTTGTTTGCAAAATAGGTCTGTTCTCACTAATTTTGGTCTGATTATTTATATAACCATAATTGAGCATAGACTTTTTATTTTGCTGAAACGTTTATAGAATCTCAGACTGAACTTTTAAAATAAACCAGGGCTGGGAAACTCACATCAAAGGCTTATCACAGATTTTGCCTAACAAATCTAGGTGAATTCTTCCCTTTTTAAGGTCTTAAAAATTCCTTGAGACTTTTGTACTTGTTAATGAGATAACCTTCCTAACTCATTTGATAAACTTACTGGAAACCTAAGAGTTTCAAATCTCTGGAGGAGTCAGATATAGAGAAAATATAATTATTTTGTTTATAATGTATAATTTTACCAAATTATTGTCATAATTCGTTTGAGAGGAAGGTTTTTCTACTCCCAGAAAACACAAGACTCCAACCTATAATTTTTTCAGATAGAAACCATAAAAGTTATAGGCATATTTGCTGGTTCATTCAGTCCTTTGTTAACTTTTGTGAAGTCATCAAGTTTTTCATTAGAATACAAGGACATATCAGAATGTTAAGAGCTCCATATAATTTCTAGAATATCTATATCACTAATATTTGTAATACATTACAACATAAGAGGACTTATTACTCATTTGATAATATTTTTCATGTAATTTAACCAACCAAGTAAACAGTTTAATATCTTTCTTTGAGATGTTTCAGGGGCCCTCTGAAGCACCCCAAAGTTAGCTAGAGGTCAAAGGAACTTCAGAAGAATTCAATTTAGGAAGTTTTGTCAAAAAAAAAAAAAAACAATTAAAAGGGTTTAGAACATTTGGTCATATTTAGTCAACATTGATGGGTATATCATTTAGCTTGTTGATATATCATGATGGGCGTATATACCCAGACTCAAGGTCTAGTGAAAGTTGACTCTGCCCTCTTGAACCTAACCAGTTTTGGCTCTAACCAGCTTTCTTATGATTGTATCATTCATAACAAAATCTATTTATCTAACTAATTTTAATCCCATTTAAAAAAATCCTGATCATGTATAACTCTTTTTATTGTTTTTCATACCTTTTTTTTAACTGAAAGTACACTTCCTACTTTCTTTTAGCAACCAAGAACTAACTTTTATATTAGCATTTTATAGATTTGTGAGCATAAATACCAGTGATAATTTTTAAAACCCTTGCTTTCTTAAAACATTTTAAGATGGCATCAAACATTACTCATTTATAGTCCCAAACCTCTTTAGTTTTTCTGTAAAGGAAATCAGTGTTTAGTAGTAAATGTTTCAAAATTTTATTTTATTTGGAAATGACCTAAATTATTCAATAGGCTTCCAATACTTAGTTTGGTACAACCCTTAGAAATTCAAGTTACGCCAATCTGGATAGACTATTTTAGATAGATATTCCTAAAGCATAATTATTTGTAATAGAGCTTATCTAAAAGCTTATATCTCATTTACTTTTTTTTAAGAAGTTTCTTCACTTGAGGTAATGTCCTTGTTGATAAGCTTGTAACAGATATGATAATATTTAGCTTATATTAAATCTAGGTACAATGAAAATATTCTACTTAATATTAATTACTCTAAGACATGTCTATATTAGATAGGTCAACAAACAAACATTAGTATCAGGTATTTAATACTGAATATTTACCAGTTCACATGAACCTGGGATTTATTAATTTAGAATTATTTGATTTGTAAGTGCTTACCTTTTTAAAGCCAATTAAATAGGGCTTATTTACAAATTAACCTTAAAAATATTACCTAGAGACAAAGACATACCAAGACATATTTAGACAGACACAGTGCCAGATCTAGCTTCATTTTCTAAGTTTAGTCATGAATTAGATAATATAAAACTTACTAGTTTATAAAAACCGTTTGGAATAAATAACATTTTTAAAGGCCTTTTCCCACTTTTCCCTCAGCCTTAGGAGTTAGAGATGGTTTAGATAAGTGTTCCTGAAAGCCCTGGTCTCAAGGCACAGGGAAAGAAAATCAAGTTCTAGCAAAATGGCAGAAGGTCTAAATGAAATGGTGGCCAAACAAAGAAAAATGGCCATCAAAAATCACAACACAGAACACAGAGTTCAAACACACACGTATAACTTGGCAGTCTTCATCAGACACTCCCTTAAATACAAGAATACAGTCTTTTAGAAAACCTCCTATAGAGATACAGAACTTCAGATCCAAGTACTAACAGAGTAAAGGAAAATATCTCAGATCTTCAAAGATTTCAAAGGGAGGAAAGGGAGCCAGGTTGAAAGAAGAAAGGGGAGGAAGCGGGAGAGGGGGGGCAAAAGGGGTGGCCTTACAGACGTCTCCTGCCATTTGCAGATACCTAGAGGTCATGGGACTTTAGCCTGTGACTCCAGAGAAGGGAGGATTGGAACTCGACCCTACCAGAAATCAGACCAGCCAGAACCAGAGTTTTAGTCCTCTGCCAAGAGGAGGAGATTAGTCTTCAATCCTCAGCTCAGGCCTAGACCCTTCGACCAGATTCCTGTGTCCAGGACCGGGGGACTAGAAAAATGGGGAAGGATAGGAAGGGTTAAGGAAAGGAAAGAGAGAGGGAAGGGGAGACAGGTCAATAGAATCTCTTGTTCCTTACCGGTCAGGGCACTCTGGCCAGTTGTCTGCATCAGGAGGAGACCAGGGACAAAAGGGTCCCAGTTGCAGCCACTGAGTCTAGTCCATTGGTAGGCAAGCTGGCCCCTGAGTATCCTAAGTGATCAGGATGTCAGTCTCAGAGAAGAAGAGTCCCTGCCAGAGTCACCATTTGCTGCAGGAAGGGGGGCCACTACCTGAGCCCCAAACTGAGCTCTTGTCTATCACTTGGAAATGAATTATCCAAGGAGACACAATTGCTGACAAAGCAAGAGTTTTTATTGGGAAAGGGCACCCAGGTGGAGAGCAGTAGGGTAAGGGAACCCAGGAGAACAACTCTGCCACATGGCTCACAGTCTTGGGTTTTATGGTGATGGGATTAGCTTCCAGGTTGTCCTTAGCCAATCATTCTGACTCAGAGTCCTTCCTGGTGGTGCACGCCTTGTTCAGCCAAGATCAATGCCAGAGAGAAGGATTCTGGGAGGTAATCGAACTGGTGGTGTCTACTTTTGACCTTTCCCCAACTCTTCTGGTTGGTGGAGACTTCTTATTAGTTCCCTGTTCCTTACAAGGACCTCCTGTCATAAAACAACTCATGTAAATGGTTAGTATGGTGCCTGGCCAGGGTGAGTGGTTTCAGTAAGTGTCTGACCCTCAGAGAATCAGGCAGAATCATAGTCTGAACTCCCTGGACAGAAAGAGTCACTGGCTTGACTCTAAAATGGCCGGTCAGTCAGCTCAAGTGCTGGTGGGCTCTGCAGCTTCCCAGGTGCTCTGGCCAGGTTTCCTGGTCAGGTGGGGCTGGGGGTGGCGTTCTACATGGGCAGGGCTGTGAATCTGCCTTCTGGTGTGAGCATGGCAGCCAAATAGGCTCTAAGGCTGCAAAGATTCATTGTTTGGTGCCTTAAATGAGACAGAACTGAGAATCAAGTTACCTGGTGAGACAGGTCACCATCGTGGCTTTTCCGCTGGGCAGAGTCACTGGCCAGGCTCTTGGTTAGAGGATGCAGATCTGTTCAGCTTACCAAGTGTGTACACCAGGCTTCTTGGTCCAGTGTGGCCAGGAGGATACACTCAGCAGTAGGCATAGCTCTGAATCAGTTTCCCTTCTGGGTGGGGTGGCATACCAGGCTCCAAAGCCAGAAGACTTGCCACTTAAAATCCAAAATGAGGCAGAACTGGGCACAGAGCTCCCTGGTCAACCAGAGCCAATGTCTTAGATCAGCAGATGGACAAGTTCACTCACTGAGATTTATTCTTGGGCACCATTGTGAGTAGGAACTCAGTCTGCCAAGATGAGAGCTCTGGTTGCTGTGTCACAGTCTCATCTCTGGCAGTCCACGACCTGCAGATTCACCCCCAGAACCTCCATGAGGTGAGATGAGATGGGCCTCACAGGAAGCAGCTCATAATACACAATGCTGGGGGAGCTGAACGTCGACCTTGGGCTTTCTTTTTAAACTTTTTTAAATTAATTTTTTATTGCAGAATAATTGCTTTACAATACTGTGGTGGTTTCTGCCACACATCAACTGTTGCTGGTGGCTCAGATGGTAAAGAATCCTCCCGCAATTCAGGAGACGTGGGCTCAATCACTGGGAGGGGAAGATCCCACGGAAAAGAAAGTGGCAACTCACTCCAGTATTCTTGCCTGGAGAATGCCATGGACAGGGGAGCCTCAGTTCACTTCAGTTCAGTTCAATCGCTCAGTCGTGTCTGACTCTTTGCAACCCCCTGAATCGCAGCATGCCAGGACCCCCAGTTCATTACCATCTCTCGGAGTTCACTCAGACTCACGTCCATCGAATCTGTGATGCCATCCAGCCAACTCATCCTCGGTCATCCCCTTCTCCTCCTGCCCCCAATCCGTCCCAGCATGAAAGTCTTTTCCAATGAGTAAACTTTTCGCATGAGGTGGCCAAAGTACTGGAGTTTCAGCTTTAGCATCATTCCTCCCAAAGAAATCCCAGGGTTGATCTCCTCCATAATAGACTGGTTGAAACTCCTTACAGACCAAGGGACTCTCAAGAGTCTCCAACAACACAGTTCTGAAGCATCAATTCTTCGGTGCTCAGCCTTCTTCATAGCCCAGTTATTACATCGATACATGACCACAGGAAAAACCATAGCCTTGACTGGATGGAACTTAGTCGGCAAAGTAATGTCTCTGCTTTTGAATATACTATGTAGGTTGGTCATAACTTTCCTTCCAAGGAGTAAGCGTCTTTTAATTTCATGGCTGCAGTTACCATCGGCAGTGATTTTGGAGCCCCAAAAAATAAAGTATGACACTGTTTCCACTGTTTCCCCATCTATTTCCCATGAACTGATGGGACCGGATGCCATGGTCTTAGTTTACTGAATGTTGAGCTTTAAGCCAACTTTTTCACTCTCCTCTTTCACTTTCATCAAGAGGCTTTTTAGTTCCTCTTCACTTTCTGCCAGAAGGGTGGTTTCATCTGCATATCTGAGGTTATTGATATTTCCCCCAGCAATCTTGATTCTAACTTGTGTTTATTCCAGGCCAAGGTTTTCTCTTGATGTACTCTGCATAAAAGTTAAATAAGCAGGGTGACAATATACAGCCTTGACATACTCCTTTTCCTATTTGGAACCAATCTGTTGTTCCATGTCCTGTTCTAACTGTTGCATCTCTTGCAGAATTTGCCACAGTTTATTGTGATCCACACAGCCAAAAGCTTTGGCATAGTCAATAATGCGGAAATAGATGTTTTTCTGGAACTCGCTTGCTTTTTCCATGATCCAGCGGATGTTGGCAATTTTATCTCTGGTTCCTCTGCCTTTTCGAAAACCAGCTTGATCATCAGGAAGTTCACGGTTCACGTATTGCTGAAGCCTGACTTGGAGAATTTTGAGCATTACTTTACTAGCATGTGAGATGAGTGCAGTTGTACGGTAGTTTGAGCATTCTTTGGCATTGCCTTTCTTTTGAATTGGAATGAAAACTGACCTTTTCCAGTCCTGTGGCCACTGCTGAGTTTTCCAAATTTGCTGGCATATTGACTGTAGCACTTTCACAGCATCCTCTTTCAGGATTTGAAATAGCGCAACTGGAATTCCATCACCTCCAGTAGCTTTGTTCGTAGTGATGCTTTCTAAGGCCCACTTGACTTCACATTCCAAGATGTCTGGCTCTAGATGAGTGATCACATCATCATGATTATCTGGGTTGTGAAGATCTTTTTGTACAGTTCTTCCATGTATTCTTGCCACCTCTTCTTAATATCTTCTGCTTCTGTTAGGTCCATACCATTTCTGCCCTTTATCAAGCCCATCTTTGCATGAAATGTTCCCTTGGTGTCTCCAATTTTCTTGAAGAGATCTCTAGTCTTTCCCATTCTGTTGTTTTCCTCTATTTCTTTGCACTGATCACTGAAGAAGGCTTTCTTATCTCTTCTTGCTATTCTTTGGAACTCTGCATTCAGATGCTTATATCTTTCCTTTTCTCCTTTGCTTTTCACCTCTCTTCTTTTTCTAGCTATTTGTAAGGCCTCCCCAGGCAGCCATTTTGCTTTTTTGCATTTCTTTTCCATGGGGATGGTCTTGATCTCTGTCGTTCGTACAATGTCATGAGCCTCATTCCATAGTTCATCAGGCACTCTATCTATGAGATCTAGGCCCTTAAATCTATTTCTCACTCCCACTGTATACTCATAAGGCATTTGATTTATGTCTTACCTGAATGGTCTAGCGGTTTTCCCTACTTTCTTCTACTTAAGTCTGATTTGGTAATAAGGTGTTCATGATCTGAGCCACAGTCAGCTCCTGGTCTTGTTTCTATTGACAGTATAGAGCTTCTCCATCTTTGGCTGCAAAAAATACAATCAATCTGATTTCGGTGTTGACCATCTGGTGATGTCCATGTGTAGAGTCTTCTCTTGTGTTGTTGGAAGAGGGTGTTTGCTATGACCAGTGCATTCTCTTGACAAAACTCTATTAGTCTTTGCCCTGCTTCCTTCTGCATTCCAAGGCCAAATTTGCCTGTTACTCCAGGTGTTTCTTGACTTCCTACTTTAGCATTCCAGTCCCCTTTAAAGAAAAGGACATCTTTTATGGGTGTTAGTTCTAAAAGGTCTTGTAGGTCTTCATAAAACCGTTCAACTTCAGCTTCTTCAGCATTACTGGTTGAGGCATAGACTTGGATAACTGTGATATTGAATGATATTGAATGGCTGGGTGTAGACACCTCGTTTCTGAGGTCCGGGGTGGCTGGGAGGAGACACCCCACATCCGAGGTTAGGGGGCGACCAGGAGAAGACACCCCGCATCCATGGTCAGGGGCAGCTGGAAAAAGCCACCTCACGTTCAAGGCCAGGGACAGTGACCCTGAGGAGCCACCCCCGAACCCAAGCCCGAGGCCAGGGGAAGTAGCTGGTAGGAGCAACCTAACCCAAGGCCAGGGCCAGCGCCAGGAGGGGCAACCAAGAAGCAGTGGCTTCACAGGCACAAGAGGGCCTAGAGGAGGTATTCCACCTTGAAGGTCAGGAACAGCCGCGCTAAGGAGATACCCCTCGTCCAAGGTAAGGATAGTGGCTGGGCTTTGCTGGAGCAGCCATGAAGAGATACGCCCAAGGTAAGAGAAACCCAAGTAAAATTGTAGGTGTTGCAAGAGGGGATCAGAAGGCAGACACACTGAAACCATACTCACAGAAAGCTAGTCAATCTAATCACACTAGGACCACAGCCTTGTCTAAATCAGTGAAACCAAACCATGCCTGCAGGGCAACCCAAGATGGGCGGGTCATGGTGGAGGGGGCTGACAGAACGTGGTCCACTGGAGAAGGACATGGCAAGCCACTTCAGTATTCTTGCCTTGAGAACCCCATGAACAGTATGAAAAGGCAAAATATAGGATACCAAAAGAGGAACACCCCAGGTCATTAGGTGCCCAATATGCTACTGGAGATCAGTGGAGAAATAACTCTAGAAAGAATGAAGGGATGGAACCAAAGCAAAAACAATACCCAGTTGTGCATGTGACTGGTGATAGAAACAAGATCCGATGCTGTAAAGAGAAATATTGCATAGGAACCTGGAATGTCAGGTCCATGAATCAAGGCAAATTGGAAGTAGACAAACAAGAGATGGCAAGGGTGAACATTGACATTCTAGGAATCAGCGAACTAATTTGGAGTGGAATGGGTGAATTTAACTCAGATGACCATTATATCTCCTACTGCGGGCAGGAATCCCTCAGAAGAAATGGAGTAGCCATCATGGTCAACAAAAGAGTCCAAAATGCAATACTTGGATGCAATCTCAAAAATGACAGAATGATCTCTGTATGTCTCCAAGGCAAACCATTCGATATCACATTTATCCAAGTCTATGCCCCAATCAGTAATGCTGAAGAAGCTGAAGTTGAACGGTTTTATGAAGACCTACAAGACCTTTTAGAACTAACACCCAAAAAAGATGTCCTTTTCTTTATAGGGGACAGGAATGCTAAAGTAGGAAGTCATGAAACACCTGGAGTAACAGGCAAATTTGGCCTTGGAATGCAGAAGGAAGCAGGGCAAAGACTAATAGAGTTTTGTCAAGAGAATGCACTGGTCATAGCAAACACCCTCTTCCAACAACACAAGAGAAGACTCTACACATGGACATCACCAGATGGTCAACACCAAAATCAGATTGACTATATTTTTGCAGCCAAAGATGGAGAAGCTCTATACTGTCAAGACCAGGAGCTGACTGTGGCTCAGATCATGAACTCCTTATTACAAAATTCAGACTTAAGTAGAAGAAAGTAGGAAAAACTGCTAGACCATTCAGGTAAGACATAAATCAAATCCCTTATGATTATAAAGTGGGAGTGAGAAATAGATTTAAGGGCCTAGATCTCATAGATAGAGTGCCTGATGAACTATGGAATAAGGCTCATGACATTGTACAGGAGAGACAGGGATTAAGACCATCCCCATGGAAAGGAAATGCAAAAAGCAAGATGGCTGTCTGGGGAGGCCTTAAAGATAGCTGGGAAAAGAAGAGAGGTGAAAAGCAAAGGAGAAAAGGAAAGATATAAGCATCTGAAGACAGAGTTCCAAAGAATAGCAAAGAAGAGATAAGAAAGCCTTCTTCAGTGATCAGTGCAAAGAAATAGAGGAAAACAACAGAATGGGAAAGACTAGAGATCTCTTCAAGAAAATTGGAGACACCAAGGGAACATTTCATGCAAAGATGGGCTTGATAAAGGGCAGAAATGGTATGGACCTAACAGAAGCAGAAGATATTAAGAAGAGGTGGCAAGAATACATGGAAGAACTGTACAAAAAAGATCTTCACAACCCAGATAATCATGATGATGTGATCACTCATCTAGAGCCAGACATCTTGGAATGTGAAGTCAAGTGGGCCTTAGAAAGCATCACTACGAACAAAGCTACTGGAGGTGATGGAATTCCAGTTGCGCTATTTCAAATCCTGAAAGAGGATGCTGTGAAAGTGCTACAGTCAATATGCCAGCAAATTTGGAAAACTCAGCAGTGGCCACAGGACTGGAAAAGGTCAGTTTTCATTCCAATTCAAAAGAAAGGCAATGCCAAAGAATGCTCAAACTACCGTACAACTGCACTCATCTCACATGCTAGTAAAGTAATGCTCAAAATTCTCCAAGCCAGGCTTCTTCAATACGTGAACCATGAACTTCCTGATGATCAAGCTGGTTTTCGAAAAGGCAGAGGAACCAGAGATAAAATTGCCAACATCCGCTGGATCATGGAAAAGCAAGAGAGTTCTAGAAAAACAACTATTTCTCCTTTATTGACTGTGTCAAAGCCTTTGACTGTGTGGATTGCTACAAATTGTGGCAAATTCTGCAAGAGATGGGAATACCAGACCACTTGACCTGCCTTTTGAGAAATCTGTATGCAGGTCAGGAAGCAACAGTTAGAACTGGACATGGAACAACAGATTGGTTCCAAATAGGAAAAGGAGTACGTCAAAGCTGTATATTGTCACCCTGCTTATTTACCTTATATGCAGAGTACATCATGAGAAACTCTGGTCTGGAAGAAACACAAGCTGGAATCAAGATCGCCAGGAGAAATATCAGTAACCTCAGATATGCAGATGACACCCCCTTTTGGCAGAAAGTGAAAAGGAGCTAAGGAGCCTCTTGATGAAAGTGAAAGAGGAGAGTGAAAAAGTTGGCTTTAAGCTCAAAATTCAGAAAACGAAGACATGGCATCCGGTCCCATCAGTTCATGGGAAATAGATGGGGGAAACAGTGGAAACAGTGTCATACTTTATTTTTTGGGGCTCCAAAATCACTGCAGATGGGTATTGCAGCCATGAAATTAAAAGACGCTTACTCCTTGGAAGGAAAGTTATGACCAACCTACATAGTATATTCAAAAGCAAAGACATTACTTTGTCGAGTAAAGTCCGTCTACTCAAGGCTATGGTTTTTCCTGTGGTCATGTATTGATGTAAGAGTTAGACTATAAGAAGACTGAGCACCAAAGAATTGATGCTTTTGAACTGTGGTCTTTGAGAAGACTCTTGAGAGTGCCTTGGACTGCAAAGAGATCCAACTAGTCTATTCTGAAGATCAACCTTGGGATTTCTTTGGGAGGAATGAAGCTAAAGCTGAAACTCCAGTACTTTAGCCATCTAATGTGAAGAGTTGACTCACTGGAAAAGACTCTGATTTGGAGAGGTATTTGGACCAGGAGGAGAAGGGGATGACCGAGAATGAGATGGCTGGATGGCATCACGGACTTGATGGACATGAGTCTGAGTGAACTCCAAGAGATGGTGATGAACAGGGAGGCCTGGCGTGCTGCGATTTTTGAAGTCACAAGGAGTCGGACACAACTGAGCAACTGAACTGAACTGAACTACTGAGACCAGATGTCATGATCTTCTTTTTCTGAATGTTGAGCTTTAAGCCAACTTTTTTGCTCCCCTCTTTCACTTTCATCAAGAGGCCTTTTAGCTCCTTTTCACTTCCTGCCATACGGGAGGTGTCATCTGCATACCTGAAGTTATTGATATTTCTCCTGGCAATCTTGATTCCAGCTTGTGTTTCTTACACTCCAGGGTTTCTCATGATGTACCCTGCATATATGTTAAATAAGCAGAGTGACAATATACAGCCTTGACGTACTCCTTTTCCTGTTTGGAACCAGTCTGTTGTTCCATGTCCAGTTTTTCTTTTTTTTTTTTTTTTTTTAATAGTTTATTCTACATTACAATACTGTATTTGTTTTGCCATACATTGACATGAATCAGCCACAGGTGTACACGATCTCCCAATGTCGAAGCCCCTCCTACCTCCCACCCCATATCATCTCCCTGTATCATCCCATGCACCAGCCCCAAGCTTCCTGTATCCTGTATTGAACATAGACTTGTGCTTCATTTCTTACATGATAGTATACATGTTTCAATGCCATTCTCCCAAATCATCCCACCCTCTCCCTCTCCCTCAGAGTCCAAAAGTCCGTTCTATACCTCTGTGTCTCTTTTGTTGTCTCACATACAGGGTCATCATTACTATCTTTCTAAATTCCATATATATGTGTCAGTATACTGTATTGGTGTTTTTCTTTCTGGCTTACTTCACTCTGTATAATCGGCTCCAGTTTCATCCATCTCATTAGAACTGAGTGAAATTTATTCTTTTAAGTGCTGAGTAATACTCCATTGTGTATATGTACCACAGCTTTCTTATCCAATCATCTGCTGATGGACATCTAGGTTGTTTCCATGTCCTGGCTATTATAAACAGTGCTGCAATGAACATTGGGGTACTTGTGTCCCTTTCAATTCTGGTGTCCTCGGTGTGTATGCCCAGCAGTGGGATTGCTGGGTCATAAGGCAGTTTTATTTGCAATTTTTAAGGAATCTCCACCCTGTTTTCCATCGTGGCTGTACTAGTTTGCATTCCCACCAGCAGTGTAAGAGGGTTCCCTTTTCTCCACATCCTCTCCAGCATTTATTGCTTGTAGACTTTTGGATTGCAGCCATTCTGACTGGTGTGAAATGGTACCTCATTGTGGTCTTCATTTGCATTTCTCTGATGAGTGATGTTGAGCATCTTTTCATGTGTTTGTTAGCCATCCGTATGTCTTCTTTGGTGAAATGCCTATTTAGTTCTTTGGCCCATTTTTTGATTGGTTCATTTATTTTTCTGGAGTTGAGCTGCATAAGTTGCTTGTATATCTTTGAGATTAGTTGTTTCCCAGTTGTTTCATTTGCTATTGTTTTCTCCCATTCAGAAGGCTGTATTTTCACCTTGCTTATAGTTTCGTTTGTTGTGCAGAAGCTTTTAATTTTAATTAGATCCCATTTATTTATTTTTGCTTTTATTTCCATTATACTGGGAAGTGGATGTCCGTTTTAACTGTTTTCTCCTTACCTGCATATAGATTTCACAAGAGGCAGGTTAGGTGGTCTTGTATTCCCATCTCTTTGAGAATTTTTCACAGTTTATTGTGATCCATAGAGTCAAAGGCTTTGGCATAATCAATAAAGCAGAAGTAGATGTTTTTCTGGAACTCTCTTGCTTTTTCTATGATCCAGCAGATGTTGGCAATTTGATCTCTGGTTCCTCTGCCTTTCGGAAAACCAGCTTGAACGTCATGGAGACTATAGTATATATGTTACATAGTGTATATGTTTCCATGCTATTCCCTCAGTCATCCAGCTTCTCTCGTCCATACTGTGTCCGCAAGTCTGTTCTCTATGTCAATGTCTCCACTGCTGCCCTGCAAATAGGTTTAACTTGCAATAGAAGTAACATTGATTTATAACATGTTTCACCTGTTTCCATTATATTTCTACTTCTTTATACCCTACAGTGTACTCATGACCAAAAATGTAAATATATCCCATTCATCACCACATGAGTATGCCCGCTAAATTGCTTCAGTTGTGTCCAACTCCTTGAGACCCCATGGACTGCAGTCCACTGGGCTCTGTACATGGAATTTACTAGGCAAGAGTACTGGAGTGGGTTACTATGCCCTCCTCCAGGGGATCTTCCTGATCCAGGTATTGAACCTGAGTCCCTTATGTCTCCTGAATTGGCAGGCAATTTCTTTACCACTAGTGCCACCTGGGAAGCCCTAGGTTAACGATTTTTCCATCTTCTCTGCTCATTCACCTCTGGTAGCCTACGTGTATTTTTCTTTTCTTTTCTTTTCTTTCTTTCTTTCTTTTTTGGTTTGTTCATTTTGTTTTATTAGTTTTTTGTATCCCACATATGAGTGAAATCTTGCCCCAGATATGTCCCATATATGAGTGAAAATTTGTCTTTCTCCATCTTGGCAAGATTTCAACATATTTCTAGCTGAATATGGTTACCTTGTGTGTGCAACCTCTCATCTTTTTGTCCATCTATTTATAGGACTTAGGTTGAGTCCATATCTTGGGACTTGTAAATATGCTCATGAGGAACATGGGTTAACAACTAACTCAGTTGTTTTTACTGCTTAATCACTCAGTCATGTCTGACTCTTTGTGACACCAGGGACTGTAACATGTCAGTCCTCCCTGTCTTTCACAAGTTCCTGGAGTTTATTCAAACTCATATCTACTGAGTTGATGACTCCATCCAAACATATCATCCTCTGTTGTCCCCTTCTCCTACCACCTTCAGTCTTTCCCAGAAACCAGGTCTTTTCCAGTGATTGGCTCTTCACAACAGGTAGCCAAAATATTGATGCTTCAGCAATGAAGCACCTTCCAATGAATATTCAGAACTTATTTCCTTTAGAATTGCCTGGTTGGATCTCCTTGCAGTCCAAGGGACACTCAAGAGTCTCCAACACTACAGTTCAAAAGCATCAATTCTTCGGTGCTCAGCCTTCTTTATGGTCCACATCTTACATCCATACATTACTACTGGAAAAAACATAGCTTTGACTAGATGGACCTTTGTTGGCAAAGCGATGTCTGTACTGTTTAATATGCTGTCTAGATTTGTCATAGCTTATCTTCCAAAGAGCAAGCATCTTTTTTTTTTATTTTTTTATTTTTTTTTAATTAAATTTATTTATTTTTTTAATTACAATACTGTAATTGTTTTGCCATGGCTGCAGTCAGCATCTGAAGGATTTTGGAACCCCCAAAATGAAGTCTTTCACTGTTTCCTTTGTTTCCCCATCTATTTGTCATGAAGTGATGGGACCGGATGCCATGATCTTCATTTTTGAATGTTGCACTTTAAGCCAACTTTCTCACTCTCCTCTTTGTCTTTCATCAAGGAGCTCTTTAGTTCCTCTTTACTTTCTGCCATGTCATCTGCATATCTGAGGTTATTGATATTTCTCCCAGAAATCTTGATTCTAGTTTGTGCTTCATCCTGGCATATCACATGATGTTCTCTACATATAAGTTAAAAAGCAGGGTGATAATATACAGCCTTGACGTACTCTTTTCCCAATTTGGAACCAGTCAATTGTTCCATCTCTGGTTCTAACTGCTGCTTACAGGTTTTGCAGGAGGCAGGTAAGGTGGTCTGATATTCCCACGTCTTGAAAAATTTTCCACAGTTTGTTGTGATCCACACTGTCAAAGGCTTTGACGTAGTCAATAAAGCTGAAGCAGATGTTTTTCTGGAATTCTCTTGCCTTCTCTATGATCCAGTGGATGTTGGTAATTTGATCTCTGGTCCCTCTGCCTTTTTAAAACTAGCTTGTACATCTGGACATTCTCAGTTCACATACTGTTGAAGCCTAGCTTGGAGAATTTTGAGCATGACTTTGCCAGCATGTGAAATGAGTGCAATTGTGTGGTAGTTTGAACATTCTTTGTCATTGTCTTTCTTTGGCATTGGAATTAAAATTGTCCTTTTCTAGTCCTGTGGCCACTTCTGAGTTTTCCAAATTTGCTGGCATGTTGAGTGCAGCACTTTCACAGCATCATCTTCCAGAATTAAAAATAGCTCAGCTGGAATTATATTACTTCCAGTAGCTTTGTTTATAATGTTGTTTCAACTAAAGTTCATTTGCCTTCACACTCAGTGATGTCTGACTCTAGGTGAGTGATCACACCACCATGGTTTTCTGAGCCATTAGGATCTTTTTGTATAGTTCTGTGTAGTCTTGCCAACTTTTCATATCATTTGCTTCTTTTTGGTCCATACCATTTCTGTCTTTTATTGTGCCCATCTTTGCATATATAAAGAAACATTATAACTCAGTAGCCAAAACAATTCAATTAAAAATTGAATAGATGATCTGAATAGACTCTTTCCCAAAGATATACAGAAGTTCATCAGGTACATGAAAAGATGCTCAACATCAATAATCATCAGGAAAATGTAAATAAATTGCAAATATTCTTCAGCCTCCCCACTGAGTTTGAGGATTTCATAGTGCTGTCTTTTCTGTAAATGTTTGTTAGCCACCTTTCTTTTGAGGGAAATCGAAGTCAGGAACATCCTTAGTCACCACCTGCATGATGTCAGCCAGACTTAGATTTTCTCTTGCTATTTCATGTAAACCTTCTGCACATCTCTTTCACTGTTAATTGTCAGTATATTGTGGATGCAATCACTACTTGTTGTCTAGTCATTAAGTCATATCCAACACTTTGCAACCCCAGGGATTGACTAGCCTTTCCAGGCAAGAATACTGGGGTGGGTTGCCATTTCCTTTTCCACACGATCTTGCTGACCCCGGGATTGAACCTGCATCTTCTGCAGTAGCAGCCACTAGGGAAGCCCCAGTCAACACTAGCGTACTATTTTATTTTGATCTTAGAACTATAACCTTCTTGCCATCTTCAGAAATCTCTGAAGTTCAAGGCAGCATGAATTGTTATCTCCACCTGCTGCCTCTGTATTTTAAGCTGTACCTCCTGGTCTGTACAATCACCAGTTACAAATGCCTCAGGTAAATCTAGGGAACCCCATAACTAGGAGCATCTAAAATCATCCCTCTCAAGCTTTTTAGGACTTTAGGACAGTAATCACTGATTCCTCAGAGATTTCCCCATGCCCTTACCACTGAAGAGAATGTCCTTAATGCCCTCCATAAGAGACAGGTTGGTTTCAATAGTAAACTCCTTGCTGTTTAAGTACATAATTTGTTTTGAAAGTTTATAAGTAGGCTCTGAAATTTTAATCCCTCAACACCAGACATTAAAGTCTAGTGTATTCCTCATAAATCCTAGTGATAGATATTTGACCCACCTGTGTTAATAGGATTAGTTAGTTAATCGTTTAATCGCACGTCAAACAAAAATTGGAAGCATCAGAACTCACCCATATATCCAAAGTTCTTGACCCTAAGTTAATATATGATCATGATAAAAGTTTGAGGTTGAATTCAAAACACAATTGAAAGAGTGTAATCAAGTGTAATCAGTTTTTAACATCTTAAATCTCTTACTGCTAGATGAAAGTTTTCACCAAACTGTATTCTGAACTGTGCTAACATTGTTCTAAAGCTTTTAATAATTTCTTTTTGAAAAGTATTCTTTAAAAGACCTCATGAGAACTATAAAATGTTTCATTATTCTGGTGTTATATGGCACTTTTTAAAGTGTAATAATATCATGGTCTCTCTCCCTTCCCCATATTTCTTTCTCTCCTCAATTTATACCTTAATATGACTCATCACATGCATAAATTAGCCTCTGGATTTATAAAAGGTGGGAATCTCTATTATAAAATGAGCTGTTTTTGTATCTGAAGTAAAATCACCTGGGAAGTAAGATGAGTGCCTATTATGGGGAAGAAAAAAAAGAAATACAAGAGTGTCTGTATTATTTGAATTCTCGATTATACACGTATATGGTGGTGATGAAGGACTCTGAGAATTAGCAATGTCTAGGGAGATTTGTGTTACCAAACAGTTGGAGGCTTATAATTGAAGGATGTCTCTATCAAACAAGGTCAAAATTCTTCTATTTGGAGATGAAAAGACTATGCTGTTAATTTGAATTTTATCTTTTTTCAAGCTGAATGGAAAAAAATAATTGGAAATAGTTCATAAAATAATGTAACAGTAGAAAACTTTTGAGAATAATCACATGCAAATTAAGTGGTTGGGACACACAATGACAGAAACCATTTGAGTTTTGGCACATGTTAATTTGGTTTCTGACGTCAAATTCCTAACATTTACTCATGCTGTATTAGATTGATGACTATGTGATAATATCTCAGATATATGCCTCCTATCTTGTTTCATGACTATGTGACAGGCATTGTGTTAGTGATTTTAGGAAACATAAAAGAACAATATAAATGCATATCTGTAAGTTTGTTTCTTAGAGGAGGTGAGGCATGCAATGTCTAAATCCAGTGTCTTCCACCAAAATCACTATTCTTGTAAAATTTGTAATTTTTTTCAGTAAAGAGAAAGTCAGAAAATTAAGAAATTATTGGAATGTTGACTTGTTTTATATTAATAAGATTGTCATTTACTGAGAACCATTTACATACCAAGAATTATAACAATGGTTTATGTATATATATACATATCTATATTTCACACAATTTTATGCAGTAAGTGCTATTTTCATTTTCATTCCATAGATGAGAATATCCCTTTTAATAATGTTAAATATATGTCCTAAGTAGCTTCAGTCATGTCTGACTCTGTGACCCAATGGACCATAGCACTACAGGCTCCTTTGTCCATGAGATTCTCCAGACAAGAATACTGCAGTGGGCTGCCATTTCCTCCTCTAAGGGATCTTTCTGACCCAAGGATGGAACCCACGTTTCTTAAGTTTCTGGCATTGACCAGTACATTATTTACCACTAGCACCATCTTGAAGAGACCTCTTCAGGAAAATTAGAGACACCCAAGGGAATATTTCATGCAAAGATGGGCACAATAAAGGACAGAAATGGTATGGACCTAACAGAAGAAGATATTAAGAAGAAGTAGCAAGAATACAGAGAACTGTACAAAAATATTTTCATGACCCAGATAGCCACAATGGTGTGACCACTCACCTAGAGCCAGATATCCTGGAATGTGAAGTCAAGTGGGCCTTAGGAAGCATCACTATGACCAAAGCTACTAGACGTGATGGAATTCCAGTTGAGCTATTTCAAATACTAAAAGATGATACTGTTAAAGTGCTGCACTCAATATGCAAGCAAATTTGGAAAACTCAGCAGTAGCCACAGAACTGGAAAAGGTCAGTTTTCATTCTAATCCCAAAGAAGGGAAACACTAAAGAATGTTCAGACTACTGCACAATTGCACTCATCTCAGATGCTGGCAAAGTCATGCTCAAAATCCTCCAAGCTAGGCTTCAACAGTATGTGAACTGAGAACATCCATATGTAAAAGCTGGCTTTAGAAAAGGCAGAGGAACCAGAGATCAAATTGCCAACATCCGTTGGCTCATAGAAAAAGTAAGAGAATTCCAGAAAAGCATCTACTTTTGCTTTATTGACTATGTCAAAGCCTGTTATCCACACAGTAAACTGTGGAAAATTCTTCAAGAGATGGGAATACAGAACCACTTACCTGCGTCATGAGAAATCTGTATGCAGGTCAAGAAGCAACAGTTAGAATCAGACATGGAACAACAGACGGGTTCAAAATTGGGAAAGCAGTATGTCAAGGCTGTATATTATCACCCTGTTTATTTAACTTATATGCAGAGTACATCATGCAGAATGCTGGGCAGAATGAAGCACAAGTGGACTCAAGATAGCCGGGAGAAATAGCAATAACCTCAGATATGCAGATGACACCACCCTTACATCAGAGTGAAGAGTAACTAAAGAGCTCCTTGATGAAAGTAAGCATAGTGAAAATGTTAGCTCAAAACTCAACATTCAGAAAACTAATATCATGGCATCTGGTCCCATCACTTCATGACAAATAGATGGGGAAACAATGGAAACAGTGAGAGACTGTATTTTGGGGGCTCCAAAATCGTGCAGATGTTGACTTCAGCCATGAAATTAAAAGATGTTTGCTCCCTGAAAGAAAGCTATGAGAAACCTAGACAGCAAATTAAACAGTAGAGACATCATTTTGCCAACAAAGTTCTGTCTAGTCAAAGCTATGGTTTTTCCAGTTATTGTGTATGGATGTGAAAGTTCAACTATAAAGAAAGCTGAATAATTGATACTTTTGAACTGTGATGTTGGAGAAGACTCTTGAGAGTCTCTTGGACTGCAAGGAAATTCCAATCAGTCCATCCTAAAGGAAATCATTCTTGAATATGCGTTGGAAGGACTGATTCTGAAGCTGAAATTCCAATACTTTGGCTACCTGATGTGAAGAACTGACTCATTGGAAAAGACCCTGATGCTGGAAAAGATTGAAGGCAGGAGGAGATGGGGATGACAGAAGATGAGATGGTTGTATGGCATCACCGACTCAATGGACATGAGCTTGAGTAAGCTCTGGGAGTTGGTGATGGACAGGGAAACCTGGCGTGCTACAGTCCATGGGGTTGCAAAGAGTCAGAATTGACTGAGTGACTGAACTGAACTGAGCTGAACTAGGACCACCTGACACTCCCTATTGAAGTATATGGCTAAGTGTAATCAGTTGTTGACTGAGATCTATCAGACTTTGTGTTATGAAGGACAGCAATAGCCCCTGCCATCAATAACCCTTGCAAGTTTCAGTGACTTGATACAGTGTAACTTTATTTCTTTTATGTTTAAGGTCCCACATGAATTCACTGTTGGGGGCAGACTTTGTGATTCAGAAACCCAACTCTTACATTTCATGACTCTGTCTTCTATGCTTGTGAGGCCTTCAAAATGTTCTCCAGTCAGTGGCAGAAGGGAAAAGATGAATGGACATGCCAAACCCACTTTTAGAAATCCCAACCAGAAAATCAGCCACAATTCTTTAAATTTTTCTATGAATGAAACTTATAACAGAGCCAGCCACACCCAGCTGTGTTGTGCAGTGAAGTGTGAAAGATGTTCAGCTGTGTCCAACTTTTTGCAAACCCATGGACTATACAGTCCATGGAATTCTCAAGGCCAGAATCCTGGAGTTGGTATCCTTTGCCTTCTCCAGGGGATCTTCCCAACCCAGTGATCAAACCCAGGTCTCCTTCATTGCAGGCAGATTCTATACCAGTTGAGACACCAGCAAAACCCAAGAATACTGGAGTGGGTAGCCTATCCCTTCTCCAGCAGATCTTCCCAACCCAGAAATCAAACCAGGATCTCCCACACTGCAGGTGGATTCTTTACCAGCTGAGCTGTTGTGCAGAGGGACCTCCAAATATAGTCACCTCCAGGAATGACTCCACGCCGGAGCAGACAGTGCTGTTTTGAGACTGAGAGAGTCATCTTCAGGCTTCCCAGGTGGCACAAGTGGTACGGAATCCACCTAACAACGCAGAAGATGCAGGAGATGCAAGTCCAATCCCTGGGTCAAGAAGATCCCCTGGAGGAGGAAATGACAACCCACTCCAGTATTCTCACCTGGGAAATGTCATGGACAGAGGAGCCTGGAGGGCTACAGACCATGGGGCCACAGAGTCAGACAGGACTGAACATATACACACAGAGTCAACTCAGTGAGATTGCTAATGTCATGTTAATTTAGCATTTCTAAAGTGTTTCCAATAAATAACTGAAAGTGCTCTTTTTAACTTTCTGTTTAACTGTCTTACTGGGTATAAAATTTTTACCTTACAGATTCTTAATTGCATTTCATTAACTGCACACTGTGACATGATAGAGAAAAGGCTCAGGAGCAACATCCACTTAACTTCATCATCAAGAACATTCACAAGACCATTTATAACTTCTGCTACAGGCTTCAGCAATACATAAACTGTGAACTTCCTGATGTTCAAGCTGGTTTTAGAAAAGGCAGAGGAACCAGAGATCAAATTGCCAACATCCATTGGATCATCAAAAAACGAAGAGAGTTCCAGAAAAATATCAATTTCTGCTTTATTGACTATGTCAAAGCCTTTGACTGTGTGTGGATCATAATAAACTGTGGAAACTTCTTCAAGAGATGGGAATACCAGACCACCTGACCTGCCTCTTGAAAAATCTGTATGCAGGCCAGAAAGCAACAGTTAGAAATGGACATAGAACAACAGACTGGTTCCAAATAGGAAAAGAAGTACGTCAAGGCTGTATATTGTCACCCTGCTTATTTAACTTTTATGCAGAGTACATCATGAGAAACTCTGGACTGAAAGAAACACAAGCTGGAATCAAGATTGCCAGGAGAAATATCAATAACCTCAGATATGCAGATGATACCACCCTTATGGCAGAAAGTGAAGAGGAGCTCAAAAGCCTCTTGATGAAAGTGAAAGAGGAGTGTGAAAAGTTGAGCTTAAAGCTCAATATTAAGAAAACGAAGATCATGGCATCCGGTCCCATCACTTCATGGCAAATAGATAAGGAAACAGTGGAAACAGTGTCAGACTTTATTTTGGGGGGCTCCAAAATCACTGCAGATGGTGATTGTAGCCATGAAATTAAAAGATGCTTACTCCTTGGGAAAAAGTTATGACCAACCTACATAGTATGTTCAAAAGCAGAGACATTACATTTCCGACTAAGGTCCGTCTAGTCAAGGATATTGTTTTTCCTGTGGTCATGTATGGATGTGAGAGTTGGACTGTGAAGAAGGTTGTGCGCTGAAAAATTGATGCTTTTGAACTGTGGTGTTGGAGAAGACTCTTGAGAGTCTCTTGGACTTCAAGGAGATCCAACCAGTCCATTCTGAAGGAGATCAACTTTGGGATTTCTTTGGAAGGAATGATGCTAAAGCTGAAACTCCAGTACTTTGGCCACCTCATGCGACGAGTTGACTCGTTGGAAAATCTTTGATTCTGGGAGGGATTGGGGGCAGGAGGGGAAGGGGACAACAGAGGATGAGATGGCTGGATGGCATCACTGACTTGATGTATGTGAGTCTGGGTGAACTCTGGGAACTGGTGATGGACAGGGAGGCCTGACGTGCTGCGATTCATGGGGTCACGAAAAGTCAGACACGACTGAGCGACTGAACTGAACTGAACTGAACTAAGATATTACTTGCTAATAGTTTTCTGGAATCATACCAATGTCAGCCTCTAGAATTAAAATGTTAATAAATTTTCTCATCCTTTGAATTTACCCTAATAGACAAAAACAGCTGGCTTGCCTTTGTGATCTGATGCATCATTTTTCATGTGTCTTGAATCATTAAAAATTATATTATATATCATCAATGATTTCAAAACTCTGAAGTCCTTATTTTTCTTTCACTTGTTATTTTACATTAGCAAGTTAAGTGAACTTAAAAGTCTTAATTCTACTAATGTTTGCAAAGTGTAAGCTACTTTATTCCTTTAAAAAATACACATCTGTAAATACTAGATCATGTTTTAATTATGTGTGTTTTATGTGTGTTTTATATGTGTAATTATATGTAATTTATATGTGAAATTATTATATAATTACACAGAGAAAATATAAAAATATACAAGTCTAAGGATCATCCTCTAAAATCATGTTGTACAAAATGTATATTCCTTTATCACCTAAATCAGTGGGATCAGTTCAGTTCTTTTCAATTCAGTTGCTCAGTCATGTCCGACGCTGTGCAACCCCATGAATTGCAGCACACCAGGTCTCCCTGTCCATCACCAACTCCCAGAGTTTACTCAAACTCATGTGCATCGAGTCGGTGATGCCATCCAGCCATCTCATCCTCCGTCACCCCTTCTCCTCCTGCCCCCAATCCCTCCCAGCATCAGAGTCTTTTCCAACGAGTCAACTCGTCGCATGAGGTGGCCAAAGTACTGGAGTTTCAGCTTTAGCATCATTCCTTCCAAAGAAATCCCAGAGTTGATCTCCTTCATAATGGACTGGTTGGATCTCCTTGCAGTCCAAGGGGCTCTCAAGAATCTTCTCCAACACCATAGTTCAAAAGCATTAATTCTTTGGCGCTCAGCTTTCTTCACAGTCGAACTCTGTATTTTCCCACAAACCCAACTTAAGAGAGAATTTACTTTTAATGTGTTTAGGTATATAACTCTATATGTTTAGGTATATAACTAAATAACTATAACTTAGTAAGCTATTATAGGACAAACATCCGCAATTATCATGTAGGTCAAGAAAAGAATTTTGTCAGTCACCCCAGAAACTTACCCTAATCATGATTCTTTTTCTCTTTGCAAAAGTAATCACCATTCTTATTTTTAACTTTCTTAATGATTTTATCATCCGCATGTGACACTATGCTGTAATTTTGTCCATTAAAGTCATATCTTTAAAGCATTAATTGATTTTTTATTGAATGAAAGATTCTTTAAATTCTATAGGGCTTTATGGTCTGTAAGTTTCACACACATTTCATATAATCCCATAATAACCTTTATTTTCCCCACCCTTATCTTGCTCTTCCCACTTCCTTCTCCACTGGTAACCACTGCCTTGTTTTCTGTATCTGTGAGTGTATAAAGCATCTATTTTTAATCTCTCCTGGTGATTTATATGTTGGAGGAGTGAGGCTGTCTGACCTGTAGGTGTTCCTCTTGTGTGTGTGTGTGTGTGTGTGTGTGTGTGTGTGTGTGTGTCTCCACCATTTATATTTTCTACACTTGGTTTTTTGCTGAGTGCAGAGGCTGTGTTGAGTGGCATTTGTGATGCTTTCTATGGCAGCACAGGTGGAACTGGGTTCTCTCACCAGGAGGCACATGCTGGCAGTCATTGATGTTCACTACTTAGACCTGATACTTCACTACTTCACTGGGGCTGCACAATGATAATACCCTATTCTTGGTTGTGACTTATTAGCCTCAATGTTGTATAAGAAGATGTTTATTTTCAACATGTTTGTTTAACCAATATACAGTTAATTTGGGCCTAAAGATGCTCATTGCAACTAAGTTGTTTATTGTTTCTATATTTTTGCAGTGGAAAGAACTAGGAAATGTATACATTTTCCAAGATCAGGTGCCATTTACATTCAAAACTACATATATATATATGTCTATTCACAAGTATATATATACACACATATGTATGCATATATATATATACTCAGATGGGCTTCCCTGGTGACTCAGATGATAAAGAATCTGCCTACAGTACAATGCAGGAGACTGGGTTGGGAAGATCCCCTGAAGGGGGACCCACTCCATGGCAGCCCACTCCAGTATTCTTGCCTGGAGAATCCCACGGACAGAAGAGCCTGGCAGGCTAAAGTCCATGGGGTTGCAAAGTCAGACACTACTGAGTGCCTAACACACATAATGTCTCCTCTATTCCTTAATAATGCTGGTTCTCACTAACACTGGGAATGGAAAGTTTAGAGTATCTCTTAATCACACATTTGTTTTAACCCACTTTACCCACACACTAATTTCAGAATAATGATACTTTTTCAGTTTATTGACATAAAACATTGTGTAAATTTAAGATGTGCAACATAACTAGATATTAAAAGAGTAGTAATACTCCCACCACCACAATCCATTTGATTACTGAAAGCAGGGACAAGTCTTGTATACATCACATCATGCTTTAATGGTGGTGCTAGATCTGCATTTTCAGAGAATGCAACAAACCCTGTACTCTCTACATTTGTGGCGGTGGTTTAGTCACTCAGTTGTATTATCCAACTCTTTGCGACCCCATAGACTGTAGCCTCTATCCATGGGATTCTCCAGACAAGAACGCTGGAAGATGTCACCATGTCCTCTTCCAGGGTTGCCATTTCCTCCTCCACGAAGATTCCTGGGTCTTCCTGACCCAAGGATTGAACCCCCATTTCCAGCCTTATAGACAGATTCTTTACCACTGAGTAATGTAATAACTATATATTTAATGTACACTCTCAATCTTTTGGTTGATGTCATCTACTCTTTTGATTGCACAAAGTTCATTCTCCAGGAGAGTCATGAAAACTTTCTCTGATTTCTTGCATACTGAAAAGTCTTTCCTTCCCCTTTTTCCTTGGACAAAATTTTTCCTAGACATAGAATTCTCAGCTTACATTGCATTTTCTTGAACTTCAGTTTCTCTGGCATGAATTAATTTTGTTTGCAAGTCTGATGGGATTTGAGGTTTTTTTTTTTTTTTTTAGATAATGTCTTATCTGCCTATATGCCTGGAAAGGAATTATATTTTTACACATTTTTAAGGCTAAGTGATGGTACTGCAGAATGTTTTGATGTTCATCATTCAGGCCTAATATTTCCAAACACACATTGGGTCTTAGAAGATAGTTGTTTTTAGTTTCCTGTGTTCTTGAGAATTTTCTTGAATTATAATCTAAAATTTGTTCTTTTCCCTTTTTTATTTTCTAAGACTCTTGTTATCTATATGATGGCTTTCTTATTTACAATAGTAGTCATTTTTCTCAAATTGTTTTTAATCACTTTCTCTGATTTTTAAAAATTTCCTCCTTATTGCCTTCTGTTTTTCTTAGACTATTACATATGATATCTATTCAGTTCTAAACTCCTTAATTCAAACTCAAATGCTAGTATTTTCCTCATATTATTCTTTCCTTTTTCTCTCATTATATTTCTGAGCTTTTAAAATTCTTTTCCTCTTTGAATTTTTCCCTAAAGTAGTTGAGTTTGTTTTGTAATAGCATTTAATAGTTTTGAGCTGTCCCCATGAAAAGCAGTCCTCAAATGTCCTAAGGAACGGGGCAGACCTGATATGGGGTGAAACAGTATGGACTAGGAAACTGCCAGTTATGTACTTAAGTAATACATACGTTTTATGATAGTCTAGGTATCATGCTTGCTGTTGTTGTTCAGTCACTAAGTTATGCCCTACTCTTTGTGACCCTGTTGACTGCAGCATTTCAGGCTTCCCTGTCCTTCACTGTCTCCTAGAGTTTGCTCGAATTCATGTCCATTCAGTCAGTGATGCCATCCAACCATCTCATCCTCTGCCACCCCATTCTCTTTGTGCCTTCAAGTCTTTCCCAGCATCAAGGTCTTTTCCAGTGAGATGGCTCTTTGCATTACATGGCCTATATATTGGAGCTTCAATATCAGTCCTTCCAAGGAATATTTAAAGTTGATTTCCTTTAGGATCAACTGGTTTGATCTCCTTGCAGTCCAAGGTCCTCTCAAGAGTCTTCTCCAGAGCCATCAATTCTTTGGCATGCAGCCTTCTTTATGGTCCAACTCTCACATCCATAAATAACTGCTGGAAAAACCAGGCTTTCAGATATAAAATCAGTTAATCTTTCTAAAGTTCCATAATTTAGTTTCAGTTATTATCCCCATTTTATGGATAAGGAAACTGAAACAGAAAGTGACTAGGCTACTTGCAGGAAATCAGACCTGGTGGAGACATCAGGGTTGCCTATGTGCAGTGTGTTTGCAGACAGTGACTTTGCTCTTAATAATTAAGGGTTCACAAATTCAAGAGTAGCAGAAAAGGCCATTTTATACTGACCACACAAAATATGTAGTTGAGGTTGATTAAGTTCCTCCTCTCTTAAGATTCTTCCTAATAGTTTAGAGTAGAACCAAAAAAACTCTGATGACCACAATGTCAGTCATAATAATAATACAGAGCTTAGGAAATCAAGCAATGTCTGAAGTTAGAAAGTAAAATTTTTCTACCTGGAAATCTAGAAGTACCCTCTCTTGTGAGAAATGCAAAACATTTGTCTTACTCATCAGACAATAAGATACTAACCTAATTTGCAAGCAATGCCCTTTTACTTACCTATAGATATTTTTGCAAAATCACCAAGTTCACATTGAGCAAGTAACAATACTCTGACTGTCGCAGCTTAAAAAAGCAGGGATTGAACAACTACTTTTTAAAGGAAAATTTCCTTTGTCTATCAAACTGAATGTGCTAAATACAAATGGATATTTAAATTGATTCCATGTTACGAGTTATTTGCAATTTTGAGATTATATAAATCTCAAAGGGATCATAAATTAAGATCTGAGTGACTGACACTTTTTGATGTAAAGCATAATTCATCCATTTAGTGTCAAATTGCATTCAATAAATCATAAGTAACCTACATCACACTCCAGATTTGAGATATTGCTTTTATTTGCAATATGGAGAGGTGAGATACAGGATAGTTGTTGACAACATGCTTTGTCAAATCAGGAGTGCAAACCAGGTTTTAACAGCTACACTCACAGTAGTGTTGGCTGATGCTAAGCCCCGACCTCAGTGTTATGATATTCAGAGAGGGACCTCTAGGAGATAATTAGGTTTAGATGAAGATGTGAAGATAAGCCCTTCAATTTTTCAGTTCAGTCCTGTTCAGTCTCTCAGTCATGTCCGACTCTTTGCTACTCCATGGGCTGTAGCATGCCAGTCTTCCCTGTCCATCACCAACTCCCGGAGTTCACTCGAACTCATGTCCATTGAGTCGATGATGCCATTCAACCATCTTTTCCTCTGTCATCCCCTTCTCCTCCTGCCTTCAATCTTTCCCAGCATCAGGGTCTTTTCCAATGAGTCAGTTCTTCGCTTCAGGTGACCAAAGTATTGAAGTTTCAGCTTCAGCATCAGTCCTTCCAATGCATATTCAAGAATGATTTCCTTTAGGATGGACTGATTGGAATTTCCTTGCAGTCCAAGGGACTCTCAAGAGTCTTCTCCAACATCACAGTTCGAAAACATCAATTCTTCGGCACTCAGCTTTCTTTATAGTCCAACTCTCACATCCATACATGACTACTGGAAAAACCAGGAGGGCTCACCTTTGTTGTCTGCTGTGTGAAGACACAATGAGAAGGTGGCCATCTGGAGGCCAAGTGGAGTGCTCACCAGAACCTGACTATACTGACGCTGTCATCTTGGACTTCAACCTTGTGAACGCTTAGAAAAAAATGTTGTTTCAGCTACCCAATCTGTGGTATTTATAGCTTAAACTGATTAAAACAAATGCTTTCTTAGAAAAACATAACTTGCAATTTGGCTAAAAGTTTCAAACTTTCTATTATAATTTCTTTGTATTACTTTCTATTATAATTACAGCTTTTCTCCTTTTGGAGATGTTTTAGAGTGGATTCCATCTTCCATTGTACCACATTCTTTTTGTGATGTCCCTGGAATGCAACCTTAGCTACCAATGGTAGCTGACTAACAAATAATGTACAATGTTTACTATATGTGATGCGGTTGTAAATACTGTAAGGGAAAAACTTAAAATAACATACTTAGATGCTATTCTAATTAGTTTAAATTTCCATGTTAACTATGAAAGGGCAAAATGATAGAATACTGAAAGAGGAACTTCCCAGGTCGGTAGGTGCCCAATATGCTACTGGAGATAGGGGAGAAATAACTCCAGATAGAATGAAGAGATGGAGCCAAAGCAAAAACAATACCCAGTTGTGGATGTGACTGGTGGTAGAAGCAAGGTCTGATGCTGCAGGGAGCAATATTGCATAGGAACCTGGAATGTTAAGTCCATGAATCAGAGCAAATTGGAAGTGTTCAAACAAGAGATAGTAAGGGTGAATCAGCGAACTAAAATGGACTGGAATGGGTGAATTTAACTCAGATGACCATTATATCTACTACTGCAGGCAGGAATCCCTCAGAAGAAATGGAGTAGACATCATGGTCAACAAAAGAGTCTGAAATGCAGTACTTGGATGCAATCTCAAAAATGACAGAATGATCTCTATTCGTCTCCAAGGCAAATCATTCAATATCAGTTATCCAAGTGTATGCCCCCAAAAAAGTTGGCTTAAAGCTCAACATTCAGGAAACGAAGATCATGGCATCCGGTCTCATCACTTCATGGGAAATAGATGGGGAAACAGTGGAAACAGTGTCAGACTTCATTTTGGGGGCTCCAAAATCACTGCAGATGGTGACTGCAGCCATGAAATTAGAAGACACTTAGTCCTTGGAAGAAAAGTTATGACCAACCTAGATAGTATATTCAAAAGCGGAGACATTACTTTGCCCAAATAAGGTCCGTCTAATCAAGGCTATTGGTTTTTCCTGTGGTCATGTATGGATGTAAGAGTTGGACTGTGAAGAAGGCTGAGCGCAGAAGAATTGATGCTTTTGAACTGTGGTGTTGGAGAAGACTCTTGAGAGTCCCTTGGACTGCATGGAATCCAACCAGTCCATTCTGAAGGAGATCAGCCCTGGGATTTCTTTGGAAGGAATGATGCTAAAGCTGAAACTCCAGCAGTACTTTGGCAACCTCATGCGAAGAGTTGACTCACTGGAAAAGACTCTGATGCTGCAAGGTATTGGGGGCAGGAGAGGAAGGGGACGACAGAGGATGAGATGGCTGGATGGCATCACTGACTCGATGGACGTGAGTCTGAGTAAACTCCGAGAGATGGTGATGGACAGGGAGGCCTGGCATGCTGTGATTCATGGGGTCACAAAGAGTCAGACACGACTGAGCGACTGAACTGAACTGAACTGAAAAATAAAATCTGACACTCTTTCCACTGTTTCACCATCTATTTCCGATGAAATGATGAGACCAGATGCCATGATCTTTGTTTTCTGAATGTTGAGCTTTAAGCCAACTTTTTTACTCTCCTCTACCATCAGGCTTACATAAAATATCTTATAACATCCTATTATAAATTGACAACATATTAACTTTACTCACATGTGAAAATTTATACTTTTGTTTCTTCCCTCCCATTAACTTGTTATTGATGTCACAATTTAAATATTTATATATTATACACAATGTATTTTTCTGCTTATAGTCATTCTTAATACCTTGTCTTTTAACATTATGCTAAATGGTACTGTGTAAATCACAGCAACATTACAATATAATAGTATTTTATATTTAATTCTATATTTACTCTTACCAGTAAGTTTTATATTTTCTTTCTTTTTTATAAAACTATAGTGGACTTATATTAATGTCATGGGTACAATATATTAGTGTTGTAAGACCTTACGGCCTTTTCTCGGGAACCGTCGCCCCAAAGACCACAGTGACTCGGACTCGATGCAATCAGCAGGAGGATTTATTGGGGCCGGCAAGCCGGGGTTCAATCTTCTGTTTCCAGAAGTGAACCCCCAACACTCACCGAGGGGGATTTTTATACAGAGAGATCAAAGACAACTGGGAATGAGATCAGAATGTAGGGAACAATGTGATAAGGGGGTCTGAGGATGAAGTGGAGACATTTGATTGATGGGGACGGTTTACAGATGATAGTAGAGACAGTTAATTGACCACCTGGCCCGGCGGTGCCTAGTACAGGGAAAGGCATTTTTGAGGAGAAGCCTGTTACACAGTGGAAACTAAGTCATTAGTTAAGAACAGATCAGTCAGGAGGCTCTGAGTCCTTGAGATAAGGGGGAAAGCTATCTTCTATGCAGCACATTCTGCCTTTCAGGTTTTAACTTTTAACCCAGAAGTTTCCAGTGTCCTTCTCAGAAAGCACTAAATGAAGTTACATTCTTACAGAAAGACGAATACAATGATTTATAACAAAGAGAAATTCTTTAACCCAAAGAGCCTTGTTTTTCTAACATCAAACTACTATATATTTTTAAAACCTAAAAATTCTAAAAGTTCTTCATTCCCCTCTTCTTCTTGTCCATGATTTCAATCCTGAAATCATAGAGTGAGGGATTGCAGCGTACTGCTACTTAAAAATGCAAAAGCTACAAGATGAAGAAAGTTATGATTACAAGAATAGTCATGGTATCATATACAACAAACTCATTTAACCTCTTAACACCTATACCTTACGATCAGTGTGGAGAGCATAGTGTTCCCGTCTCCGAAACGTGACAGATATCTATTGAGGGAGGCGGGTCAGGGAGCCTGGGCTGTTACTCAGGTCAGGCAGCTTTAAGGTTTAACCCATTACAAGCAATTCCCTCAGCTCCCTCTTCTTTATCTTTTAGGCGCTCCAATAGATGGTGATGGTGCAGCATGTTTCGGTACACAAGCATCTTTATGTGCAGAAATTCTTTTACAATGCCTTTAATAAGGCACGGTGCTAGGCACATCAGGGCAAGGATAGTGACTAATACAATGCCTACAGCCGCCATGCTCTGCCACAAAGAATGAAGACTGGGAAAGTTAGAAGCCAAATTTTTACAAAATCTTCAGCAGCTTGAGCAATATCTAAAGTGGCTGAAGGCGCGTTTTCTATATCTAATATTTCATTGTGTAACTGCAGTAAATCAAGAGAAATATTAGAATTATACCATATGCCTTGTAAATGTTTTTTGATCCTTTCCCACGGGAAGTCAGATATATTATAAGGCTTTCTTGTGACACAGATCCACTTGTAATTAACATGACATTGAATTTTCATTCTGAGTCCTAAGCTTTGGACCTCTTCTCCTAAGACTCTGAGAGTATCATACAGAGCAGACAGCTTATTTTCTATTTTTTTATCAATACCCTCTTGTGTTCCCATAACCCTTGTGACATTATAAGACAGAGTATCAACAACCTTGGCATCTTGCACGGACTGAGCAAGGGAAACAGAGGCAGTAACAGCGGTCGCTATTAAGGTGATCAGCGAAACCACACCCAGAACAATTAATCCCAGGCCTCTTTTTGGGCGGCTAAGGGCAGTATTGATGTGTTGTAGTAATTGCATTGCCGTTTCATCATACCAATCTTCTTCTATTTTGACGGGGAGCATAACAAAAGCGGGTTGTTTTACCACCAATATTTGCTCTCCGACGCTCATGCCTCTGATACAATTAGTGAGGGTGCAATTATAACAAGACATATGGTAAACATTCTGAGTGACATTAACAGTAACATTTCCAACTAAAATCATAAAGGGGTAAGGCACACATGATCTAGGATATCTGAATCCCGTAATTCCTATATCTCCATATCTTGTTCCACCTCTATTAGTCTGTCTATACAACATGTTGCCGGGGCCAAAGGTCGCTAAAAGCTTCCAGATCTCAGTTTGAAATACCTGACGATGTCCGAGTGCCAAAATGGAAGGGTGCTGTCCTCTATATTCAGGATAATCTGGGGTACCTGCAGGTGCCCAGTCCCAGAGATAAACACTGTTATTATTATTTATGTTATAAACAGTGGCATTACGTCCCCGGCATAGAATCCATGGCACATCCATTCCCTCGCTAATTCCCAGATGGCGGCGACCACAGTAAGGTATATCGAGCGGCCCCACGCCTGTTTGGTGTGAAATGGCCCCAGCGTCTTCAGAAATTCCTGAAATGTATACACGAGGGTAAGAAGTGACAGGGGAGACGTTTATACAGTAAGACGTGGGGGAATTGTATGAAAAACACATAGGGAACCGTGAAGAAAGCCCATAGAAGGAAATGTTAGCTCGTTGGTGTTGAATGTGTGCGTCAGAGACTCCTCCCAGAAGAGCAGTATCATTTACGTATACCGGCAATGTTTCTTCATCCCACCCTACAGACTGGAGCATGGGGGGTCAGGAACATAGGCCCAATACGTATGAGCGGTTCCTTGATGCAGAGCCAGGATGATCAGAAATCCGGTAATCGGCAGAGCCTGAGCTTTAAAGGGTGGGAGGTGCGGTGAGCCTTCCATTGTGGCGTCGGTTCCGGTGCAGCTTTAACGTGGGAGGCGTGGATCCAGGATGAGATTCCGTCAACCTTGATGGCAGTGGGGGTTGTAAGCAGAACAATGTAGGGTCCTTTCCACCTGGGCTCTAGGTTGTTTTGCCGATGCCGACGAACGTGAGACGGAGTCTCCCACCTGGAACGGATGGGCCTCTTCTGGGGTTCCGGGTTGGTAGGCCGCAGCAAGCTGAGTCCACACCTCTTTCTGAACCAGCTGGAGTCCCTTCAGCCTAGCACATAAATCACCATTGTTAAAGTTTCGGGGGTCAAATCCTTCTCTAAGTGTCAATATGGGGGGTGCTCCATACAAAATTTCAAAAGGGGTGAGACCAAGGCGAGAGGGCGTATTTCTCACCCGGAACAGAGCCAGAGGAAGGAGCACCGTCCAGTCAGTACCGCCAGTCTCTAAGGACAATTTAGTTAAGGTCTCTTTTAGAGTTCTATTCATTCTTTCTACCTGTCCTGAACTCTGGGGTCTGTATGCACAATGTAGTTTCCAATCGGTCCCCAGAAACTTAGCTAACTCCTGACTTATTTGGGCAATGAAAGCCGGCCCATTATCTGACCCTAACATCTTTGGCACTCCGAGCGCGGAAAAATTTCTTCTAGGATCTTTTTAGTTACTGTGAGTGCACTTTCATTTTTGGTGGGGAAAGCTTCTACCCACCCTGAGAAAGTGTCTACAAAAACCAGCAGATATTTATTGCCGTACCGCGCAGGACATACCTCGGTGAAATCCACTTCCCAGTAGGCCCCCGGCCGGTCTCCACGCAGCCGCTTACCTTGGCCTGTCTTGTTTCGGCCGGCATTTACCTCTTGGCAAGGTCTGCAGTTCAGGACCACCTGCTCAGCCAATTTAGAAAGTCCCGGCACCTCATACCCTGCTTTAATTAAAAGAGAGACTAGCTTTTTAGCCCCTAAGTGAGTCCAATGGTGCATTTGTTCTAACATTTCTCTGGCTTCTCCTTCCGTCGTAGCCTGTTTCCCTCTGGGCCGCGGAGAGGGGCTAGAATTATCTTCATTTTTTGAGCATATTGCCAGCAATCTCGATAGTCCATCTTTTGTCGCCACCTCTCGCGCAGCTTGATCGGCCATGTTGTTTCCTTTAGTTACCAGAGACCGATCTCGTTGGTGCCCGGGGCAGTGGATTATACTAATCTTTTCTGGCAACATCAGGGCAGCCAACAATGCCAGGATTTCGTTTTTGTTTTTAATCTCTTTGCCGGCCGATGTAAGTAACCCTCTCTGTTGGTAAATAGCTCCATGGACATGTGCAGTTGCGAAGGCATATCTACTATCAGTGTAAATGTTGGCCTTTTTCCCTCGTGCCAGTTCTAAGGCCTTTGTGAGGGCAATCAGCTCGGCTTTTTGGGCTGACGTACCTTGAGGCAGGGCAGCTGCCCAGATTACCTCAGTCCCATCGACCACCGCTGCCCCTGCCCGCCGCCTACCTTCTTCAAGAAAACTGCTCCCATCCGTATACCATGTCACCTCGGCATCCTGAAGCGGCTGGTCCGAGAGATCATGACGAACTCCATGTACTCCCGCCAGAATTTCTTGACAGTCGTGGGTCACCTCGGACTGGCTGGGGTCCGGCAGCAGCGTGGCAGGGTTAAGTCCAGTAGCCGGCGTGAACCTGATTCGCTCAGAATTTAGGAGCAGCGTCTGATAGTGGGTCATCCTGGCGTTAGTTAGCCATCTCTCGGGGGTTGGCGAATCACACTTTCTAAAGCGTGGGCGCAGTGACAATTAAGTTCTGCCCCAGTGTCAGCTTGTCTGCATCCTTTACTAGGACTGCCACGGCAGCCACTATGCGCAAACAATTTGGCCAGCCAGCAGCCACGGGGTCCAGTTTCTTTGACAGATATGCCACCGGCCGATTCCATGGTCCCAGCTTTTGGGTGAGGACCCCTTTGGCAATGCCATTATTCTCAGCCACATAGAGATGGAACGGCTTGTCCACATCTGGAAGTCCCAGGGCAGGGGCTGACAACAAGGCGCGCTTAATATTGTCAAACGCCTTTTGCTCGCTCTTTCCCCAGACGAAGGGTGTACTGCCCTTTGTCAGGGGGTACAGGGGAGCTGCCATCTCTGCGAACCCCGGAATCCAGAGCCTGCAGAACCCCGCAGTGCCCAAGAACTCCCTAACTTGTCGGGAGTTTTCAGGGGCCGGTATTCTGGCCACCGCCTCCTTTCTGGCCTCCGAGAGCCACCGCTTCCCATCTCTGAGTTGGTACCCCAGGTAACTAACCTGTTGCCGGCAGATCTGGGCCTTCTTGGCAGAAGCGCGGTAGCCGAGGGTGCCAAGTTCAGTCAATAAGGTCTCAGTCCCTTTCCTGCACTCTTCTGCGGTATCTGCGGCCAGAAGCAAGTCATCTACATATTGGAGCAGAGTTACCTGGGGATTTGTGGCACGGAAGTGCGCGAGGTCCTGGTGGAGGGCTTCGTCAAAAATTGTTGGCGAGTTTTGAATCCTTGCGGCAGCCTGGTCCACGTTAGCTGTCCGGAGAGCCCTGTAAGGGGGTCTTTCCACTCAAAAGCAAAAATAGGCTGGCTAGCGGGGCTAAGTCGTAGGCAGAAGAAGGCATCTTTCAGGTCCAAGACAGTGTACCACTTCCTGCTGGGGGAAGGGTGCTCAGCAGGTTGTAAGGGTTGGGCACTGTTGGGTGTAGGTCTGATACTCGCTTGTTGACTTCTCTCAGATCCTGCACAGGCCGGTATTCGCCCGTTCCAGGCTTCCGGACCGGGAGCAACGGGGTGTTCCAGGCCGATTGGCACTTTATCAAAATTCCCAAATCAAGAAACCTTTGAATATGTGGGCGGATCCCATCTCGAGCCTCTTTACTCATCGGGTACTGGCGGACTGAGATGGGGGTGGCAGAGGCCTTGATTTCTACCACCACTGGGGGCTGGTGGACGGCCATTCCCATGCCCGAGACTTCAGCCCAGGCTAGGGGGTCTTAGCCATCCAGTCCTGCATATTCATGGTCTCGGGGAAGGGCTCTCATATAGCCTGTGTTCATCTTCTAGCCTCAGGGTCAAAACCTGCAACGGCCTTCCTTCCCCGTCTGTCACCGTGGTGCCCTCGGTGTGGAAGTGGATCTGAGCCCCCACTTTCGTGAGCAAGTCCCGTCCCAGCAAGGGGTAAGGGCATTCAGGGATCACAAGGAACGAGTGGGATACCCGGCCCACGCCAAGGTCCACTGTTCTTCGGGTAGTCCATGGGTATTGTTGATACCCTGTAGCGCCCTGTACCCATGCCTTTTTGTGGACAATGCCCCTCCGGATTGTAATAGGACGGAGTGTTGGGCTCCTGTGTCTACCAGAAACTGTACAGGCTTCCCCTCCACCTTTAAAGTTACCCTAGGCTCGGGGAGGGGGTCCGAGCCCCGTCCCCCTAATCTTCTTCTTCTATGGCCAGGATTTTGTTGGGGGAAGTGGACTTTCCCCTCTTCTTCTGAGGGCAGTCTTTGAGCCAATGCCCCTTCTCTTTACAGTACGCACACTGATCTTTGTCTAGTGGCGGCTTGGTTCCTGTCCTGCTTTTACTGCGGTCTCTCGGCCCAGTTTTATTGTCTCTCTTTCCTTCTTTAATCACTGTAGTCAGAATTTTTGTCAAATCTTTTGCCTGTCTTTTTCTCTCTCTCTCTCTCGTTCATCCTGCTCCCGGATCCTCCTTTCCTCCTTTTCTTCTTCTGTTTCCCTTTTATTGAACACCTTGTCTGCTTCTTTGATCAAATCTTGAAGGGAGAATCCCTGTAACCCATCTAGTCTCTGTAACTTTCTCTTAATATCTAGAGCTGACTGATCAATAAAAGCCATGGCCACTGTAGCCCTATGTTCCTCAGATGTGGGATCATAGGGAGTAAATCTCTTGAATGCCTCCATCAATCTGTCTAAGAATACAGTAGGTGACTCAGTAGGCCCTTGAGTCACTTCCCTTACCTTAGCCAAATTAGTGGGGCGCCTTGCTGCCCCTCGGAGACCCGCCACTAGAGCCTGGCGATAGACCCTCAGGTGCTCCCTACCTGCCGGAGAGTTGTAGTCCCAGTCAGGTCTCGTCAGGGGAAACCATCATCTATTTCATTAGGGAGCGCTGTGGGACGTCCGTCATCTCCTGGTACATTTTTGCGAGCCTCCAATAGCACTCGCTGTCTCTCTTCTGTGGTTAACAGGGTCTGCAACAATTGCTGACAATCATCCCAAGTGGGCTGATGTGAAAAAACAAGAGATTCTATCAAAGAGGTCAGCGCCTGGGGGTTATCAGAAAAAGAGGGGTTATTATTTTTCCAGTTATAAAGGTCAGAGGCAGAGAATGGCCAATATTGGAGTGGCCGAACCCCGCGGTCATCAGGGGGCCCGTTCTCCCGGAGGGGGAGAGCGGTGGAGTCCGGGGTGACAGCTCTACGGCTCCGCGTTCCTGCCGCCGGGCCCATTTCTTCCCCTTCTCTTGGCTGCTCAGGCGAGGCGGTCGCTGGTGCCCTCTGAGGTGCCGGAGGTGGAACCTGTACAGGTGGGTAGGGTGGAGGAGAATCTAAAAGCAAGAAGTCAGTTTGCAGGTCTGGATATATACTTTTGACGGGGGCCTTCGTCTCCTCTTTCTTTGCCGTGGATTTCAGGGCAAAGATCTCTGCAGCAGGCTCCAACAGCTTCCCTGTGGGGAAAACGAAAGGCCGAACCCACGCCGGGGGTGAGCGGACCAAGTCTTCCCAGACCATAATATATGGCACCTGGTCCAGGTGTTCAGTAGCAGGGGTGAAAATTACAGTTTTAACCTGTTTAACTTGTTCTGAAGAGAATGACCCTTCCGGTGGCCAGCCGGTCTTAAAACTGGGCCAATCAACTGCGCATAAGCTCTGCCATTTCCTTTTTTTCACTGTCATGGAAAGACCATGGGCCCGATTTTTCACTTCCGTCCAATGATCTACCGTCAGAGACAACGGGGTTGTCACAGTCTGTCCCATCGTCAGTTTGTCACAAAAATAAACACTTAACGAATACAAAGTAAGGCAAGTAGCAGTGGAAAAGTCAGATAAATGCGGCTGCTGTAAACTTTTGCCCTCGGCAGGTCTTAAACAGATGAGCTTCCTAGCTCCACAGATACAGAATTCAGACTCAGGCGGAGAAGAATCTCACGATCCCTACTCCCAGGACGGCGTTCCAGGCGTCCCTGGCAAACGCCACAGATACAGGCGGAGGGAATCTCACAACCCCCACTCCCAGGTCAGCGTTCCAGGCGTCCCTGGCAAACGCCACAGATACAGACAGAGAGGCGCGCCCCACAGATACAGACAGGTGCGCGAGGGCACAGATCTTTCTTTCAGCAGCCGGAGGAGACCAGGAGGAAAAAAGAGAGATTACTGAGGATAGCCACCGAAAATCCTACCGGGGAACGGTGGCGGCCAGAGAGGTGGACTTATGGCGTGCTTTGAGTTCACTCGTGTGCCTGTGCCGTTGCACGGAAGTTTTCTTGCTGGGGGCGGGCGCCCTAGCGGCTTCTGGCCCGTTCCGTGACCCCCTTATCCTGTCACGGGAGTCTTCAAGTGGCAGGCGCCCTAATGGCTTTTAAGTGCCTGACCCGTGCCCACAAATAGGTAATATCTGGCCAGATCCTCACAAGAAGGACAGGGAAGTTTCACCCAGCCGGGCGGTAGTTACTGGGGCTCACCTGTCGTAAGGCCTTCAGAGTCCACCAGGGAGTAGCCCTGGCCGGGACTAATCAGTTGCCTCACAACCGTTCGCCTGTTCACTGAAACTTCCGAAGGATTAAGTCAAGCAGCAGGAGAGAAAAGTGAGACAATGCAGATTTAACACAGAGCAGACTAGTCACAGACCTTTTACAGACATGCACGGAGACACAGAATTGCTCGAGCGTACCTCCGAATCCAAAAGCCAAAGGGTCTGAGTGAGCGAGGCGATCCCGGACGAGCCCCCAAATGTAAGACCTTACGGCCTTTTCTCGGGAACCGTCGCCCCAAAGACCACAGTGACTCGGACTCGATGCAATCAGCAGGAGGATTTATTGGGGCCGGCAAGCCGGGGTTCAATCTTCTGTTTCCAGAAGTGAACCCCCAACACTCACCGAGGGGGATTTTTATACAGAGAGATCAAAGACAACTGGGAATGAGATCAGAATGTAGGGAACAATGTGATAAGGGGGTCTGAGGATGAAGTGGAGACATTTGATTGATGGGGACGGTTTACAGATGATAGTAGAGACAGTTAATTGACCACCTGGCCCGGCGGTGCCTAGTACAGGGAAAGGCATTTTTGAGGAGAAGCCTGTTACACAGTGGAAACTAAGTCATTAGTTAAGAACAGATCAGTCAGGAGGCTCTGAGTCCTTGAGATAAGGGGGAAAGCTATCTTCTATGCAGCACATTCTGCCTTTCAGGTTTTAACTTTTAACCCAGAAGTTTCCAGTGTCCTTCTCAGAAAGCACTAAATGAAGTTACATTCTTACAGAAAGACGAATACAATGATTTATAACAAAGAGAAATTCTTTAACCCAAAGAGCCTTGTTTTTCTAACATCAAACTACTATATATTTTTAAAACCTAAAAATTCTAAAAGTTCTTCAGTGTCATGGTACACCATAGAGATTTAATGCTTGTATTGGTTGTGCTGCATTAAGTTTAATATTTATAAATATTGGCTATATCCCTGTGCTGCACAGTATATACTTCCTTTACTCATTCATTTTAATTAGTGTAATTATCTCTGAGTCCACATCCTATGTTACCCTTACCCTCTCCCTATCCATAACCACTATCTGTTCTATTCACTAGTAAGTCTGTTTCTATTTTCTTATAGTCATTAGTTTATTTTAGATTCTACATACAACTAATATCATACTTTATGTCTTTCTCTGTATGACTTATTTCACTTATTATAGTAATATCTAGGCCCACCCCTGTTGCTGCAAATGGCATTATTTCATTTTTTATGGCTGAGTAGTATTCCATTATATATCATATACAAAAATCACATCTTCTTTATCCATCCAGCTGTTGATGGGCACTCAGTTTGATTCCATATCTTGGCTATTGTAGGTAGTGCTGCTATCAACACTGGAGTTTAGGTATCTTTTCAAATAGAAGTTTTTGTTTTCTTTGGATGCATTCCTAAGAATTGAATTTCTGGGTCATAACGACAACTATAATTTTAGTTTTTGAGTGATCTTCTCACTGTTTTCCATGATGGCTACACCAGTTTACCTTCTTACCAAGAGTATTTCTCCACATCTTCACCAGTGTTTCTATTTGTAGATATTTGATGATAGCTATTCTGATAGTGATTGACGATCAGGTGATTAACTCATTATGATTTTGATCCACACTTCCCTGAAGATTAGTTTGAGCATCTTTTTTTTTTTTTTTTTATGTGCCTATTGGTCATCTGTATGTTTTCTTTGGGAAAATGTCTTTTCAGGTCTTCTGCCAATTTTAATAAGGCTTTTGTTTTTTGATGTTGATTTGCACAAGCTTTTGATATATTTTGGATATTAACCGTCTTTTGGTCATACCATTTGCAAGTATTTCCCCATTCAGAAGGTTGTCTTTTTTTTTTGGTGGTGGTTTTCTTTGCTATGTAAAAGCTTCTAAGTTTAATTAGATTGCATTTGATTATTTTTGCTTTTGTTTTCTTTGCCTGAAGGGATTCATCCCCCAAAATTGTCAAAAAGTTCTCTGCCTATGTTCTCTTCTAAGTCTTTTATAGTTGCAGGTCCTCCATTTAGGTCTTTAATCCATTTTGAATTGATTTTTATATGATATGAGAAAATGTCCTAATTTCATTTTTATAAGTAGCTGTCCTGTTTTCCCAGTACAACTTATTGAGTAGACTGTTTTCCCTCATTACACATGTTTACCTTTTGGTCATAGATTAAGCATATGCACATGGTTATTTCTGGATTTTCTATTTCATTCCGTTCATCTAAGTGTCTGTTGTTGTGCCAGTGCTCTGCTGTTGGATTACTGTGGCTTTGTAGTCCTGTAAATGTCTATTAAGCCCAGCTGTTCTATGTAATTCAAGGCCACTGTTTCTTTACTGATTTTCTTTCTGAATGCTCTGTCCCTTGATATAAATGGGATTTTAAAGTCCCCTACTATTTCATTACTGTCAATTTATCCCATTATGTCTATTAATATTTGCTCTGCTGCTGCTGCTGCTGCTAAGTCCCTTCAGTCATGTCCGACTCTGTGCGACCCCATATAAGTGCTAATAGGTATATGTATTAGGTGCATACACGCTAAAAAATGTTATATTCTATCTTTGTATTGATCCCTTTATCATTATGTAGTACTCTCTGTGTCTTTTGGTATAGACTATGTTTTAAAGTCTACTTTGGCTGATATGACTATGTTACCCTCAGGTTTCTTGTGCTTTCCTTTTCTACAAAATATCTTCTTTCATCCTCTCATGTTAATGCTCTGAAGTAAGTCTCTTGTGATAATACATGCATGAGTATTTTTGAAATCCAATCACCCACCCATCACTTTGGACTAGAACATTCAATCCAGGACATTTAAAGTGATTATTGATAGATATGTTCTTACTACCATTTTGCTACTTGTTTTCTGAGGGTTTTTTATAGTTCTGTAATTCTTCCCTGTTCTTTTCTTCTTCTTCTTTTAGTTTCTTCCCTTGTAGTTTGATGCTTTTTTTAATCTTTATTTTTACTTTATATTACTTTACAATATTATATTGGTTTTGCCATACATTGACATGAATCTGCCATGGGTGTATATGAGTTCCCAATCCTGAACCTCCCTCTCACCTCCCACCCCATATCATCTCTCTGGATCATCCCTGTGCACCAGCCCCAAGCATCCTGTATCCTGTATCGAACATAGACTGGCGATTCGTTTCTTACATGATAGTATACATGTTTCAATGCCATTCTCCCACATCATCCCACCCTCTCCCTCTCCCTCAGAGTCCAAAAGTCCACTCTATACATCTGTGTCTCTTTAGCTGTCTGACATACAGGGTTATCATTACCATCTTTCTAAATTCCATATATATGTGCCAGTATACTGTATTGGTGTTTTTCTTTCTGGCTTACTTCACTCTGTATAATCGGCTCCAGTTTCATCCACCTCATTAGAACTGAGTGAAATTTATTCTTTTTAAGTGCTGAGTAATACTCCATTGTGTATATGTACCACAGCTTTCTTATCCATTCATCTGTTGATGGACATCTAGGTTGTTTCCATGACCTGGCTATTATAAATAGTGCTGTGATGAACATTGGGGTACACATGTCTCTTTCACTTCTGGTTTCCTCAGTGTGTATGCTCAGCAGTGGGATTGCTGGGTCATGAGGCAGTTCTATTTGCAATTTTTAAGGAATCTCCACACTGTTCTCCATAGTGGCTGTACTAGTTTGCATTCCCACCAACAGTGCAAGAGGGTTCCCATTTCTCCACACCCTCTCCAGCATTTATTGCTTGTAGACTTTTGGATCACAGTCTTTCTGACTGGTGTGAAATGTTACCTCATTGTGGTCTTGATTTGTATTTCTCTGATAATGAGTGATGTTGAGCATCTTTTCATGTGTTTGTTAGTCATCCATAAGTCTTCTTTGGAGAAATGTCTACTTAGTTCTTTGGCCCATTTTTTTGATTGGGTCATTTATTTTTCTGGAATTGAACTGACCTTATCTTCAACAAAGGAAGCAAGAATATACAATGGAGTAAAGACAATCTCTTTAACAAGTGGTGCTGGGAAAACTGGTCAACCACTTGTAAAAGAATAAAACTAGATCACTTTCTAACACCATACACAAAAATAAACTCAAAATGGGTTTTTGAATTCATGAGGCAGAAAGTGGTCCCTTGGGCAGCATATCAAGAAGTCAGGGGTTGATGCTCCACTCTCTCCCTTCTCCTACCCTCCCTCTCCAACAGAGAAGTTGTCAGTGGAGGCAGTATTTACCAGAATTAAACCATGTTGACTTGGGTAGGAGCTGAGTTGGGTAAAGTGAAATTTAGCTTCTTAGACATTCCAGTATGACTGTTCTCAGTTTTGTGCTCATTTGAGGTGTTTCAGATTCTTACTGGAGTCCAGGTTTCTTCTAAAGGTATTTGTGTCTATACATTATTGGTAAATTGGTATTTTTAAGGGGAACAAGTCCTGGACTTCCTATTCTGCCATCTTGCTGACATTACTCTCTTCTGCTGACATTTCTGTCCTGTAAATTTTCAGTGGGATTTTCTAATTTTCTTAAACTTATTAACAATATAATAATATACAGAAACTATATTAAAAATAGAACTATTGATAACAAACCTTGAGCCAGCAGTTTTCTAGTCAGATGCAACAGTTTTCTCTACAGAAATAAGTCATCACTGACAATTTTAACAATGTATCTAAAGCAAATCTTTTGGGAGGTTACTTTAGTAATTATGTATGTTCAGTATTAATTAGAAGTAATTTCTAATGAATGTAAATACTAGTGATTTCAAAAAGTGTTTAAAAATGAATCTACTGCTTTGTATATTATGAAATTTTGATGGTTTTGAGAAAGGACTTGTTATTATTAAATAACTAAATAATTATAAATTATTAGTTTGCATTGTCATGTTTCCAGAAAACTTTTCCTAACTAAGAACCTAAAATGTAGCTACTGAAGATCTTGATTTGACCAAATTTGAAACTGATTAAACTTTCAAGCACAAGTATGTGTGCACACTGACACGCACACCTAACAACACAATTAATGACGTATATGGTATGCTGAACAGATCTTATCTAATGTCATGTCATGTATTCTATTTAGCTTAACTATATTTTTGAAAGAATTTAACTCTTTTCTAAATGTACTTTAACATTAATCATTTGTGATTTATCATTCAGCTATTCATTCCACAACTTATTTACCATGAAATTTACCATGAAATATTAAAGTATTGCTAAATCATAAAATGGTATGCTAGTAGACTTTCTTGTTTTCTTTTTTACCACAGTGTGAAAATGGATACCATTGTGTAAAGCTGCATAATATGAACTTCAGAAATAAACTGACTAGGATTAGAAGCCTAAGCAGCAGAGTGAGTGACTTTTCTGTATCATCAGGGATCAGACATGGAAACAGAGTCAGTACGCATGTTATGGATGAAGAGATTTACTCTAAGGAGTAATTGTGGGACAAGTTAGATGAGTGAAAGTTTGGAAGGGGGGTGGCAGAAAGAGGCCAAAATGGAGACACTAAACCAGTCCTCTGAGGCAGGTGCACAAGTCAGAGCCGTGCATACTTTGGCCACCTCATGAGAAGAGTTGACTCATTGGAAAAGACTTTGATGCCAGGAGGGATTGGAGGCAGGAGGAGAAGGGGACGACAGAGGATGAGATGGCTGGATGGCATCACTGACTCGATGGACGTGTGAACTCCGGGAGTTGGTGATGGACAGGGAAGCCTGATATGCTGCAGTTCGTGGGGTCGCAAAGAGTCGGACACGACTGAGCGAATGAACTGAACTGAACTGAACTGAACTGAAACCAGTCCTCTGAGGCAGGTGCGCAAGTCAGAGCCGTGCATGTCAAAGAGCAAAGTGGGGGAGGGGGAGTAAAGGTCATGGAGTGGTCAGTGTAGCCCGGAGCAGTATGGGCCTCTGTCCAAGTGTTTCATGGGGGAATAGGGGCTGGTGGGCAGGGCCAACAGCTAGGCAGCTGGAAGCAGAGAGAAGAGCAGAGACCAAGGGAAGCACACTAAGTGGCTCTCCAGCCTCCTTTCAGTGTCTCTGCTCATGGAGACCTTCAGGAACAATGTGTGTGGCTGCGTCCTTCCAATCTTACACCAGCTACTATTTTCTGTTTTAATGTCATTGAAGTATAGCTGATTTACAATATGGTGTTTACAATTTCTTCAGTAAAACAAACTATATATATTTATATATATAGCTTTGACTAGATAGACCTTTGTTGGCAAGGTGATATCTCTGACTTTTAACTTGCTATCTAAGTTGGTCTTAACTTTTCTTCCAAGGAGCAAGCATCTTTTCATTTCATGGCTGCAGTCACCATCTGCAGTGATTTTGGAACCTAAGAAAATAAAGTCTGCCACTGTGTCCACTGTTTCCCCATCTATTTGCCATGAGGTTATGGGACTGGATGCCATGATCTTAGCTTTTTGAATGTTGAGCTTTAAGCCAGCTTTTTCCTCTTTGCTTTCTACCATAAGGGTGGTGTCATCTGTATATCTGAGGTTATTGATATTTATCCCCCAATCTTGATTCTGGCTTGTGCTTAATCTAGCCCAGCATTTTGCATGATGTACTCTGCATAGAAGTTAAATAAGCAGGGTGACAATATACACCATTGGTGTACTCCTTTCCCAGTTTTCAACCAGCCTATTGTTCCATGTCCAGTCATAACTGTTGATTCTTGACCTGCATACACATTTCTCTGGAGGCAGATAAGGTGGTCTGGTATTCCCATCTTTTGAAGAATTTTCCAATTAGTTGTGATCTCCACAGTCAAAGGCTTTGGCGTAGTCAGTGAAGCAGAAGCAGATGTTTTCCTGGAATTCTCTTGCTTTTTCTATGATCCAGTGGATACTGGCAATTTGATCTCTGGCTCCTCTGCCTTTTCTAAATCCAGCTTGTACATCTGGAAGTTCACAGTTCATGTACTGTTGAAGCCTAACTTGGAGAATTTTGAGCATTACTTTCCATGCGTGAGAAATGAGAGCAATTCTGTGGTAGTTTGAACATCTTTAGTATTGCCTTTCTTTGAGTTTGCAATGAAAACTGACCTTTTGCAATCCTGTGGCCACTGCTGAGTTTTCCAAATTTGCTGGCATATTGAGTGCAGCACTTTAACAGCATCATCTTTCAGGATCTGCAAGAGCTCAGCTGGAGTTCCATCTCCTCCACTAGCTCTGTTTGTAATGAGTTCACACTCCAGGATGTCTGGCTCCAGGTGAGTGGCCACACTATTGTGGTTATCCAGGTCATTAAGACCTTTTTTACAATTCTTCTGTGTATTCTTGCCACCTTTTCTTAATATCTTCTGCCTCTGTTAGGTCTATATCATTTCCGTCCTTTATTGGACCCATCTTCACATGAAATGTTCCCTTGGTATCTCTAATTTTACTGAAGAACTGTCTAGTCTTTTCTATTCTGTTGTTTTCCTCTATTTCTTGGCATAGTTCACTCAAGAAGGGCTTTTTATATCTCTTTGTTGAATTCTCCAGAGTTCTTTGGAACTCTGCATTCAGATGGGTATATCTTTAGTTTTCTCCTTTGCCTTTTGCTTCTCTTCTTTTCTCAGCTATTTGTAAGGCCTCCTCAGGGCCTTTTCGCCTTTTTGCACTTCTTTCTCTTGGGGATGCTCTTGATCACTGCCTCCTGTTCAGTGCTATGAACCTCTATCCATAGTTCTCCATCTATCAGATCTAATGCCTTGAATTTATTTGTTACTTGTACTGTATAATCATAAGGGATTTTATTTAGGTCATAGGTGAATGACCTTGTGGTTTTCCCTACTTTCTTCAATTTAAGCTTGAATTTTGCAATAAGGAGTTCATTATCTGAGCCATAGTCAGTGTGTATATATGTGTCTGTCTGTGTGTGTATATATATATATTCTGTTTCATATTCTTTTCCACTATATTTTATCATTGAATAGAAGTGATGGCAACCCACTCCAGTACTCTTGCCTGGAGAATCCTGTGGGGCCCTAAATGGGAAACCTTAAAAAGAAAGGGGCTAGCTTTGGGGGTTGAAAACCTAAGATGGTGCCTGGCGGAAGAGATGAGGGCATGGTCTATGTTGTTTGTCAAAGTTTTTTGATTGGCTCTCTTGATTTCTGTGCACGTAGACAGTGCGTGATCTCCATAGACTCCTGTTATAATGAAGGCACATGACGATTTGACCTTTAACGTGATTGGTGCAACTTGGAAAGTCCCTCCTAAAACCCTCCTGCTTGCCTATGTAAGCTGGGAGTTTTGCAGCAATAAAGCGGAATTGCTTAGATGGAAGCCCTGTCGCATCTGATTGTCTCTCGCTCGCCGAGGGGCTGGGTTGGCGGACAGCAGGCTCACCTCTCCTTGGGACCCCTCGGCTTTGCTGAGGGAAGTTCCACTGCCTCTACTCCTTCTGCGGAGCACCCCCACAAATCCTATGGATGGAGGAGCCTGGTAAGCTGTAGTCCATGGGGTTGCGAAGAGTCAGACACTTACTGCGTGACTTCCCTTTCACTTTTCACTTTCATGCTTTGGAGAAGGAAATGGCAACCCACTCCAGTGTTCTTGCCTGGAGAATGCCAGGGATGGCGGAGCCTGGTGGGCTGCCATCTATGGGGTCACACAGAGTCAGACATGACTGAAGCGACTTAGCAGCAGCAGCAGCAGAAGTCCCTGCGCTATATAGGAGGACTTGTGTTTATACATTCTATATATAATAATTTGTGTCTACTAATCCTAAGCTCCTAGTCCTTTACTCTCCACTTGCCTCTCCCTTGGAAACCAGAAGTCTGTTCTCTGTGTCTGTGAGTCTGTTTCATAAATGTTTTTGTGTCATATTTTAAATTATACATGTAAGTGATATCATACAATATTTGTCTTTCTCTGACTTACTTTGCTAAGTGTAACAATCTGTAGATCCATCCATGGAGTTGCAAATGGCATTATTCCACTCTTTTTTATGTTTGAGTAGTATTCCATTGTGTGTGTGTATGTGTGTATAACACATTTCTTTATCCATTTCTCTGTCAATGAGCATTTAAGTTGGAAACAACTTAAATGGAAACAGCTGGAAACAGCTATTGTAAATAGTTACACCAGCAATTCTGGCCAGCTTCACTCTGAGAGATTAATGGAAGGGATATTTGGGAATGTAGTTCAAAGATTCTCTAGCAGAAATTTATCCCAGTGTAATTTTTAAGCAAACAGAATTTATTAATGACCCTGTTTAAACTAGGAAACTGATCAAGTACACTTCTTAGTTTTCAGGGAAATTCGGAAAACATTCATGTTGATTTTTACAAATACATTCTGATAAGAGCAATTTAAGAAACTCCAAGGTTGAATTATGCCTCCAAACTTATCCATTTTCTCTATAACACCTTTTTTCACCCTAATATATAGAAAACTAGAGAAATATTAAGTTTATGAAAAGTTGGATAGATTGCTGAAATATATTTTTAGAGATTATTCATTTCTTTGACTTTGTTAAATTAAAATGTGTTAAATAGAGCCCCCATGGTGTCAGATGGGTGAGCAGTGGTTCAACAAAAGACCACAAGAATTGATGAAACACAAGTCCTGAAGGATGAGGTGTACAGACTAACTGAGAGGCCCAGCAGGAAGGCCAAGGTAGGAGCAGGAAGTAGGCAACGGGACTTGAGGCACATTCATTTATGAGGCTCTGAGTGGAGCATTTTGGGGTTGCCAGGCTAAGAGTTCATTGGTCAATTCAAATGAAAATACACAGGGGTCTGCTGGGCTCTGTGGGGATCTGACCTAAGAAATGCAATGGGAGGAGGCCCGAGGAAGTGGGGGGAGACTGTTTCTCAGATGGGCTCTTGGGGGTGTCACTCCAGGAAACTACACTTACTTGAATCCTTACACCTGTTATCTGAGGCATGTACCCGAGGGAGAGGCTAGAGTCAATGTTAAGGCCCCTATGGCCACTGGCCACACACAATGGATATGAAGGCAGGAAGCACGTGAGGCAGCCCAGCTAAACTCTCAACAGCTCATCCTGTGATGTCTCAGCATCAGGACCACCATTACTCTGTAGTAGACATATTAAAGGACACGGGTATCATTTTCTGAAGCCACTGTAAAACCACTGTAAAACCCAGCTAACAAAGGCAACAGAGAGGAAGCCTATGAGGAAAAGGTCCCTACCATTTGGACTCTCATTCCCCATGTGAGAGCCAGGAGAACATATCCGGGACTCAGAGGGTGCAGGGATTTGTGGGGATAGCTTAGTTACATCATCATGACCAGTGCACGTTGAGGCATCTTCTGACGCTTGGCCTGTACCTGTCCTGAGTTGTTCATGTACCTGCTCAAGGTTTCCTGTACAGAACAGGTTCTTCCCCTTCAGCCAACTGGACACCTAGGGCAGTCAGTCACCATCTCTGTTTGTTGTGAGTGAGTTATGTTTTAAGAGACTTAGAACAGGTTGTGGGGTCTGCACATGGTTGGTGAGCAAGGCTGACTATTGCAGGGTGGCTTTTAGTACTCGAGCTGGTGGGCTGGGTGGCCGCACCTTTTCTGTGTCTGCCAATCCAGGGTGATGGCCAGTCCCCACAGGACATGGATGGGCATGGCCATCCTTGGGTGTGAGTAGGATGCTTCCAGTGGAGAGATGCTGGGGAGGAAGAGAAGGCACTGGAATACTAAAAGTATCAAGGTTGAGATACTTGAGATCATCTCTGTGGACAGGTTGCAGACTGGACAGGGTCACATGAACTTGGCCCTGGCTCCTTGAATCAGGGCCACGATTGTGGACTTATTGGGTTATTCCACAGTAATCTGAGTGAGGCACTATTCACCTCTGGGGGCAGTGAATACACAGGATGTGATACAGCTTCTGTGTTTGGGTATATTGTGTAGCCTTTAGGATCCTCGTGGTGGAGGGATTAGCTTTTCTGACAGGTCCCCGCATTGCCCTGTTCAGGGTCTAGATGAGGGGTTGGTCCAGCCTAAATAAGGTATCTGAGGGAAATTTAGCACAAAGCACTGATTCCTGGGCTTCCCCAGTGACTCAGTCAGTAAAGAGTCCTCCTGCAATGCAGGAGACCTGGGTCCCATCCTTGTGTGGGAAAGATTCCCTGGAAGAGGGAATGACAACCCACTCCAGAATAGGAGCTGAGGGCTGGACAGTGAGATGGCTGCACGTCTGGCCCTGAGGGGTCACAGATCCAATATCACTTTATTTGCACGGCCTGGAGTGCCCTCTTGGAGGTTTGGAGGAATTTGTCTGTCCTGAGGGGTCTGGTCCATGAGGTTGTTGGGAGGGAGGGTCAGGGCAGGGGGTGGAGAAGGTGTTTCAGGTCAGGCGGAGGAGCCAGCAGTTGGGGGATACTGAGCAGGGAGCAGGTCTGCATGGATGTACCAGATGGAGGGCAAACCTGCACCCCAGTGCATCACAACACAGAGAAGCTCGGGCCATGGGCACAGGAAGGCCCAGGTGGACTTGTTGCAAGCAAGGGCCCCCACAGTCTGTTACAGCTGAGAAAATCTTGACTGCCAGGAAGATGAACGGAAGCTGCCGGGCAGTCTGCAGGGAATTCAGAGTCTTGCACCTTTGTGGGTGGTGCAGTGTCCACAGGGCGAGCAGTGGACAAATTCACAGGCTCCGTGGGGTCCTCGGGCAAATCCCCTGGGGGCATTTTTGCAACTCGGCCTCCAGGCTAACAGTCATCACCATTATTCCCCACTTGTGGGAAGGTGGCCTTGGGGGTCCTGCTGTCCATTGAAACATCCAATCCTCAGATCCCACAAATAGACCCAGTACCTGGTGCAGTGGTATCTGCCGACCCTGGCAGTGCCCTTTGGGATTCTTAAAAATTATGTTTCATAATGAGAGGTTAACAGGCAGGAAGGCCAGGGGTCTCCAAACGGAGGAAATAGCCTGCAAGTGTCAGACATTTTATCTCTCTTAAGCGGCAGGAGGAAACAAAACTAGCGATACTTTTTCCTTCTCTATACAAATTTAAAAGGGGTTTCTCTTAAAATTCTGTGTTGCTATAATGACACCTAGTTTCACTTAAAGTTAACCATTGCCTTTTTCTTATGGAAATGTTTATCTTAAGCTATGTTAATGTACTATGTATTTGCCCCAAGCTCTGTCTTCAAGTCAGTTCGCCTTTTGGGCTCAGACCTACCTGATAACCCAATATGTTATACTCCGATATTGTTCCTCTAATCTATGTAAATGAAACTATTTGTATGGTGATCTGCCCTTCTTCAAGATTCAAGTTAATCATTTTATGGCCCAAGATAAACCATTTAGAGCCAAAGTTATCCCAAAATACATCTTATGGGTGAGGGGCCTGGTGCCATTCTAAGTTTTGAGACATTCCTTTCTTTCATTAACAAACTGCTGATGACTATATAACATCCAGCTGAAGACTAGCAGGGGGTACTCTTTCTACCCCCTTCTGATGCCTATGTCAGAAGCTTTCTCTATCTCCTTTATACTTTAATAAATCTTTGTTACACAAAAGCTCTGAGCGATCCAGCCTCGTCTCTGGCCCCGGATTGAATTCTTCTCCTCCGGGGGCCAAGAATCCCGGCGTCGTGATTCAACAACAACCTTTCAATATTCTTTTCTTTTATGGTTTATTATAGGATATTGAACTTAGTTCCCAGTGCTGCACAGCTGCTCCTTGCTGTTTATCCATCCTTTATATGCCAGTCTGCATCTGCTAAGCCCAAACTCCCAGACCTTCCCTCCTCTACCAGGCAAACACAAGTCTGTTCTCTGTGTCTGGACCCAGAGGTTATCACACTTGGGGTGTGTTTTATGTCTGTGAGCAGGCCGCTAACTTTTTCGGACACTTTACCTGGGGCAGCTCCAAGTCCTCAGGCCACTTGTCTTGAGTCAGTAGGTGCTGAGGCTTGAGTGGGGCTGAGCAGTCCCTCGGGTGGGGCTGAGGTGTAGAAGCAGCAGGAGAGGCACAGGCAGAGCTTGACTCTAGGAGAGGCTTGATTCCCCGGGGAGCGTCCTGGTCATATTGGTCAGCACAGCCCTCAGCGGGTGGGGGAAGGGGTCTCTGCCTCCTCCCTTAAGAGCATCTTCATCCATCAGTTCATATGTGGGGTTGGAAGGGGGTGCCACTTGTGTGTCTGACCATTAACTAATGCACCCAAGACATGATGGAAATCTGAGCTAACTCTCCTAGAGGAGGCAGGCAGTGGCATCCATACTCAAAGACTTTTTGGAAACTCACCCCAAGAGATGAGTTGCTGGGATAGCTACCCTCCAGGGGACAGTAACAGTGAGAACATTCTCTCGGCCCCTCAGTGGGCTTCAGTGGACAATGCCCAAGGCCCTGAGGACTCCAGTCATTTTTTGTGAAGCTGGCCCTTTGAATTGGGATGCACAAGGGGCACACAGCAAGGCGACGCCATGCAGCCAAGGCTACAGAAGGGGCCTTCTAGATACAGTCACCCTCTCCCCGCAGGAGGGCAGGAGACCTGCAGCCTAGAGGCAGCCCCTCAGCTCAGCCTCGAGGCGACTCAGAGTCTCCTGACCGAGACACCAGTTGTTGTGACTGGGTTATATGACCGTTTATTAAGTCCAGCCCTTGAGGTGTCTGAGGTGAGTGCAAGGAGACCAAAATAGGGAAGCTTCTTGCTCACAGGTCTGGGAGGGGGAGGCCACAACAGCACAGGGGCCTGGGGCGGGGTAGAGGGGTCAAGGCTGGTGTGACAGAGAGACAGGCCGGACCTAGGGCCTTCTACTGGGGCCTCTGGGCAGAGTGCTTTGGGGTTCCCACCTAGGAAGCCCCCAGGCCAAGATGGGATTAGTCACTTCAGACCGGAAGGAGCAGGGTTAAGTGAACTCCATGGGTCTTATCTAAGGGACACACATACAATAACCCATGGGAAGGGGCAGATGGTTTGTCCCGAAGACTACTGAGAAGTCACATCAGGAACTCATATTGACTTGTGACCTTGAGGGTAGTTCTCAGGGGAGGGGCTAAACTCAGATCCAGGCCCCGCCCACCACGTGGTCACACAGAGTGGACAAGGAGGCAGCAATAGCGTACGGAGTCTAACTGAACTCTCATCACATTTACTAGCATGAGCATAACCACATTATATGAACTTTGGAAAACAATCCAGAAAATTCCCTGGTATCCCAGTGGTTAGAACTCAATGCTCTCACTGTGGAGGCTCAGATTCAGTCTCTGGTTGGGGAACTAAAATCCCTCAAGCTTCAAGGCATGGACCAAAATAAAAAAAATAAAAAAAAATCCAGATCTCTTCATACAGTCCGAATGTATGAAGTCAATATTTTTCTCCTTTCTTTTTCCTTTCTGTATACACATTTTACAAAATTATAATAGTGATTGCTATGTTACTTGTGTTTTTTAACTTTGTATACACAGAATTCTGAAAAATATCACTTACCATTCTTTGTTCACTCTCAAAATGATCTCGCCCAGCCCATGTCATCAAACATCTCCACCCAATGTTGTATCAGCTGGGACTTCTCCCATGACCCTACTCTCTGTATCCAAGCACCTGTTTGACATCCACACCTGGCACTTGAAAAGCATCTCAGATGGAGCTTGTCTGACACACACACCTCTTGTTCTCAGCCTCACCTTGATGCTGCACTTCCCAAACTCCCACCTTTAAGTGAAAAACTCAAGCCAGTTCTTGAGCAAAAATGTATATATCATTCATGAGTCCTCTATTTCTTACAACTCACATGAATACATCAGTCAGGCTGCTGACTCTTCCAGATGACACGAGATCATCTTCATGATGGCCACTTCTGAAACTCCCAGCATTTTAACCAAAATACTGCAAATCCTCCTCGGAAAGTTTCCTGGTTTCGGCTCACACATCTCCAATAGTTAGCGCTCCAGGGGGTGGGCAGAGAGATCATTTTAAAATGCTAATGAGATTGTCATCTTCCCTGTGCAAAGGCATCCAAAATAGTCCCAGAAGAGAAATCAGAAATAAAATGGTCTGATATTCCCATCTCTTTAAGAATTTTCCACATTTTGTTGTGATCCACACAGTCAAAGGCTTTAGCGTAGTCAATGAAGCAGTAGTAGATGTTTTTCTGTGATCCAGTGGATACGGGCCATTTGATCTCTGGTTCCTCTGGCTTTTCTAATCTGGCTTGAACATGTGGAAGTTCTTGCTTCATGTTCTGATGAAGCCCAGTTTGGAGAATTTTGAGCATTACTTTGCTAGCATGTGAGATGAATGCAATTGTGCATTATTTTGAGCATTCCTTGGCATTACCTTTCTTTGGGATTGGAATGAAAAGTGACCTTTTCCAGTCCAGTGGCCACTGCTGAGTTTTCCAAATTTGCTGGCATATAGAGTGCAGCACTTTAACAAAATCATCTTTTAGGATTTGAAATAGCTCAACTGGAATTCCATCACCTCCACTAGCTTTGTTCTCAGTGATGCTTCCTAAGGCCCACTTGACTTTGCACTCCAGAATTTCTGGCTCTAGATGAGTGATCATGCCATCATGGTTTTCTGGGTCATGAAGATCTTTTTGTCTAGTTCTTCTGTGTATTCCTGCCACATCTTTGTAATATCTTCTGCATCTGTTAGGTCCATATAATTTCTGTCCTTTATTGTACCCATCTTTGCATGAAATGCTGCCTTGGTATCTCAGTTTTCTTGAAGAGATCTCTAGTCTTTCCCTTTCTGTTGTTTTCCTCTATTTCTTTGCATTGATCACTGAGGAAGGTTTCCTTATCTCTCCTTGCTATTCTTTGGAATACTGCATTCTGATGAGTATATCTTTCCTTTTCTCCCCTCTATTGCTTCTCTTCTTTTCACAGCAATTTATAAGCCTTCCTCAGACAACCCTTTTGCCTTTTTGCATTTCTTTCTCTTGGAGATGATTTTGGTCAGTGCCTCCTGTGCAAGGCCATGAGTTTCTGTACATAGCTCTTCAGGCACTCTACCAGATCTAATCCCTTGAATCTATCTGTCACTTCTACTGCATATTCATAAGGGATTTGATTTAGATCATACCTGAATGGCCTAGTGATTTTCCCTCCTTTTTCAATCTAAGTCTGAATTTGGCAATAAGGAGGGCATGATCTGAGCCACAGTCATCTTAGTCTCTATGTATTTGTGTTTTTCCCATTTTTCCTCCTGTTACTGATGTCCGGTTTTCAGCACATTGTTGAAAAAATGCTCAGTATAGTTTCTATAATTTTAAATTTGTTATGAATTGTTTTGTGACTAAGCATGTTATCCATTATGGAGAAAGCTCCGTGTGCATTTGAAAAGGCCATGCATTCTGCTATTTTTGGATGGAATGTCTTGTAGATATTTATAAAATATGATTTATATCTGCTTTTTTAAAACTGATGGTCATTTAATTACAAACATATTGTACAAAGACCTAGTTTTTTTATTCCGTTTCCACGTTTTGTTTTTGTTGTCCTGTTTTACATCTTCACATCTACTCATTGTCTTATTATAGTTATAATTGATATTATAGTTTTCTTTTAATTTTTGTACTAGCTTATTTTAATGGTTTATCCACAGGCTTTACTATGGTTTGCTGTTTCAAGTGGTTTTTTCCTTTCCTATAGATTCTTACCTCTTATTGTAGCATTTTTGTTTTCACTTAGCAAAGATCCTTTAACATTTCTTTTAGAGTAGTTTTAATATTGATGAACTTTTAATTTTTGTCTGTCTGAGAAATTCTTTCTCTCTCCTTCTCTTTTGAATGATAATCTTGTTGGGTAGAGAATCTAATGTTGTAGGTTTTCCCTTTAAAATACAATGCCACTCCCTTCTGGCCTGGAAAATTCCTGCAGATAATTCAGCTAGTAGTATTATGGGGGTTCTCCTGTATGTAAGGGCTTCCCCCAGTGGCTAAGTGATAAAGAATCCTCCTGCCAAAGCAGGAACCACAGGACATGCACATGTGATCCCTGGGTGGGGAAGATCCCCTGGAGGAGAAAATGGCAACCCACTCCAGTCTTCTTGCTTAGAGGATTCCAAGGACCTCGTGGAGTTGCATAGAGTGGGACACGACTGAGTGACTGACACTTTCACAGGCTACCTTGGTATCACCCCTTTGTCTTCTGCAAGCACCCCAAGTAAACTGTCTGCTAGTAAAGAGCAAACCTGATCACATCAGATTCACTCAAGATAATCTCCCATTCTCTTAATCTGCTGTGTCATGTAACAAAATCCACAGACTACAGGAGAGCAGTCCATCATACTCAGCCTCAGGGCGGTGCTGTCGGTGTGCACCAGGAATCTGCTGCATTGTTTCTCTCTCCACACAGAGTGGACACAGAGATGCCAGCGAGTTGGATTTTGAATGTGTCTAGTAAAGTCCAGAAACCTTGGAAAAAGCCAGATATCTAAGGGGAAGGAGCTGTCACTGCTGTGACAACATGCCTCCCACCAAGGATTATGGCCAAAAACACAAGCAGAGAGTTAGTGTTATTCTAGAGATATTCAAAATGCCTTACCATGGGAAGAAATCATGAGTTTTAAATCAATTCGCTTCTGGCCCTTCTGAAAAGCGTGTTCTTTAAGATAACTATTAGAACATCCCTGCTGTTGCCAGCACTCTTTCTGATTTCCTATTGGCCTACTGCCTCACAGCCTCAACACTGGCTTTTCCTAAGCATAGAATGGTCATGCTCCAGAAGTCTAACAAAAGGAGACGGTCATGATACTTAAAAGAGTATATATACTGGTTATTATTGACTAGGCAACCCTTATGACAGAAAGTGAAGAGGAGCTAAAAGCCTCTCGATGAAAGTGAAAGAGGAGAGTGGAAAAAGTTGGCTTAAAGCTCAACGTTCAGAAAACTAAGATCATGGCATCTGATCCCATCACTTCATGACAAATAGATGGGGAAACAGTGTCAGACTTTATTTTTGGGGGCTCCTAAATCACTGCAGATGGTGATTGCAGCCATGATTTTAAAAGATGCTTACTCCTTGGAAGGAAAGTTATGACCAACTTAGAGAGCATATTAAAAAGCAGAGACATTACTTTGCCAACAAAGGTCCATCTAGTCAAGGCTATGGTTTTCCCAGTGGTCATGTATGGGTGTGAGAGTTGGACTGTGAAGAAAGCTGAGTGCCAAAGAATTGATGCTTTTGAACTGTGGTGTTGGAGAAGACTCTTGAGAGTCCCTTGGACCGCAAGGAGATCCAACCGGTCCATCCTAAAGGAGATCAGTCCTGGGTGTTCATTGGAAGGGCTGATGCTGAAGCTGATACTCCAATATCTCATGCAAACAGTTGACTCTTTGGAAAAGACCCTGATGCTGGGAGGGATTTGGGGGCAGGAGGAGAAGGGGATGACAGAGGATGAGATGATTGGATGGCATCACCTATTCAATAGACATGAGTTTGAGTGAACTTTGGGAGTTGGTGATGGACAGGAAGGCCTGGCTTGCTGCGATTCATGGGGTCGCAAAGAGTAGGACACGAATGAGTGACTGAACTGAACTAAACTGAGGCAACTTTTCAGACTGGCAGTGAATTAATAATGCTTAATGAAAAATAATTTATATATTTTACAAATGTATGAATATATACATTTATTTTACCATACTCCAGAGTGTGTATTTTACTCCAGTACTCCAGAATGTATATTTTACAATACTCCAGAGTATTAAAACAACCTTTTTAAACTGAGTCACCTTAGTTCATAAGTTCGAAATATTTTCCTCACCTCTTAGTATCTCTGAAGTAAGAAAAATTACTTCAGCCCATATTTGCTTGCTAGCTTGCTTATTTCACAAATCCTGTTTGCCAGGCAATAGTAATAATAGAGCTGTTAAGTACATACAAGTTGGTCATAGCTATTCATATTAATGTAACTTCAATCAAGTTATGTGCACAATATATAAAAAGTCTGACTTCTCAAGGGGAGCAATCTCACTAGCATAACAGAATTTTTCAAAGAAACATGAAAGGGTAGAGATTTCCTTAATATGAGAGCAAGATATTTTTCAGAGCTCAGGGAATATGAAAAAGAAATGAGGCTGGTTAAAATTCATTTTTGACCAGAGTTCTAAGAAAAGCTATTTAACCCAGCAAGTGTCTTAATTTCTTGAGGTGCTGCATGAACATGTATCTGAACAATTAAAACAATATTCTTGCCAAAAATAGATTTGGTTGTTACGCATTGTTCCTTAAAGGGGCAACCACTAACACAGCACTGTTGTGCATGCTGCTGCTGCTGCTGCTGCTAAGTCGCTTCAGTCGTGTCCGACTCTGTGCGACCCCATAGACGGCCGCCCACCAGGCTCCTCTGTTGTGCATAAAACAAAGATAACATCTCAAATTCAAAAAGGTATTCAGAAGAATTGATTCTAAAATTGAATATATTCTAGAAATAATTTAACCATATTATTTTGTGCACACTTAATATCTTATATCTGCTAATATTCATAGTCAAATAAAGCTTTTTAGAACTTAGAATCCAAATAACCTGTTAAGTAACATGTATCTGCTTGCTGTAGAGTTAATTTTGGTTTAGGCTATAGCTCTATAAAGCATAGTCCAAGAACTGAACTCAGAGCTGCAGAATACACAGCATCATGGTGTCAATTTACTAAACTACTAATAGGGGTACTCTTTTGTATCTGATTTTATAATATGAGTCTTTTGCAATTTGTGTTTAGTATTTTTTAATTAACTTATTTATTTTAATTGGAAGCTAATTATTTTACAATATTGTAGTGGTTTTGCCATACATTGACATGAATCAGCCATAGGTGTACATATGTCTCCCATCCTGAACCCCCCTCTCACCTCACTCCCCATCCCATCCCTCTGGGTTGTCCCAGGGCACCAGCTTTGAGTGCCCTGTTTTGAACTTGGACTGGTGATCTATTTCACATATGGTAATATATAAGTTTCAATGCTATTCTCGCAAATCATCCCACCCTTGCTTTTTTCCCACACAGTCCAAAAGTCTGTTCCTTACATCTGTGTCTCTTTTGCTATCTTGCATATAGGGTTATTGTGACCATCTTTCTAAATCCCATATATATATGTTAATATATTGTATTGGTGTTTTTCTTTCTGGCTTACTTCACTCTATATAATAGGCTCCAGTTTCATCCACCACCTTAGAACTGATTCAAATGTATGTATGTTTAGTTTTTAAATATATAAAACTTGCTTCAACTCTCAAAAGGAAGAATAAGTAAGAAATTCTTAGGAAAGTCTTACTCTCATTCTTACTATTCTCAGTGTGCTGCTAATCCTGAATATATTCTTGAAATGATTCCATATTGATTCACAGTCATCTTCTCCATCCTTTTTATGTTGTTGTTGTTCAGTCACTTAGTTGTGTCCAGTTCTTTGTGACCCAATGGACTGCAGCGTGCCAAGCTCCCCTGTCCTTCACCGTCTCTCAGAGTTTGCTCATGTTCACGTCCACTGAGTCAGTGATGCTATCTAAGCATCTCACCTTCTATCACCCCATTCTCCTCCTGCCCTCAGTTGGTCCCTGTATCAGGGTCTTTTCCAGTGAGTCAGTTCTTTGCATCCAGTAACCAGAGTATTGGAGCTTCAGCTTCTGCATCAGTCCTTCCAATGAATATTCGGGATTGACTTCCTTTAAGATGGACAGGTTGTATCTCCTTGCTATCCACAGGACTCTCAAGAGTCTTCTCCAGCACTGCAGTTTGGAAGCATCAGTTCTTCAGTGCTCAGCCATATTTATAGTCCAAGTCTCAGATTTGTACATAACTACTGGAGAAACCATGGATTTGACCATACAGACTGTTGCTGCCAAAGTGATGTCTCTATTTTCAATATTTTGTTATAGCTTTCCTTCCAAGGAGCGAAGTGCCTTTTAGTTTCATGGTTGCAGTCACCATCCACAGTGATTCTAGAGCCCAAGAAAATAAAGTCTGTCACTGTTTCCACTTTTTACCCTTCTGTTTGCCATAGAAGTGATGGGACCAGATGCTATGATCTTAGTTTTTGACTGTTTTAAGCCATCTTTTTCACTCTTCTCTTTCACTCTCATCAGGAGGCTCACTAGTTCCTGTTCACTTGCCATTAGACTGGTATCATCTGCATATTTGAGGTTGTTACTGTTTCTCCCAGCAATCTTGATTTCAGCTTGTGATTCACCCAGCCTGGCATTTCATATGATGTACTCTCCATATTAATTTAATAATCAGGGTGACAATATACTGTTTAATGTGTTCCTCTCCCATTTTTGAAGTAGACCATTGTCCCATGTCTGGTTTGAACTTTTTCTTCTTGAGCTGCATATAGGTTTCTCCAGGAGACATGCACAGTGGTCTGGTACTCCCATCTCTCAGAATTTTCCATGGTTTGTTGTGATCCACACAGTCAATGGCTTTAGTGTGGTCCATGAAGCATGGTTAAATCCTTTTCATAGCTGCATGCTATACACTACGCTGCTGTGACTGGGAGTTTGGGTTTTTTCCAACATTTACTGTTACACACAATATAATGAATTACTCTGCATATTTTGTTTCTATTTGTTCATCATGTACCTCTACAAATAAAAATTGTGTTTATTCTTAAAAGTGAGATTGTCGTGTGAAAGGTTAAATATATATCTCTTTTAAAACACTGCTAACTCTCTTCAGCAGTTCTAGCCTTTCTCTACAGATTTATAAATTGCCTACTGTCACACTTTTGAAATGTTTGTCTATGTGACGTGTGAGAAATAATACGTCCCTGAAGCCATAGTTGTTGTTGTTGTTTGCCATTAAAAGCGTAATTTTATTTCTTACATTTCCCAAGAGAAGGGAGCATGCCATGCCAAACCTCACCACGCCTCAGGAAAAGCAGCATGTTTTGGTCTGGATGTTGTCAAGGTCCCATTGGGAAGTTACAGCCGGCTCAAGGGGCACTGTTCCTGGACACCCTGATGGGATGTCTGCACTCTGACTGCATTTTCTTTCAGCAGAGGCAGGACTCTGGACACAGAAATACTTTCCGTGAGTCTTGGGCTAGCAGTTTTCAAGCTGCAGGACTGCATGAGCCTTGTAACCTGGAACATGAAGCAGTGATTGTGGCATGGACTGTGGAAACTGGTGTGTTCTAGAGAGTGGGCTGTGAGCCTCCCTGTGCCCCATCTCTCCAGAGTTCTCCCCAAACTTCTCTTCTTTTCATCTTAGCCTCTTCCTCCTCCAGGCACTCCTGACCCAAGCAGAGAAGTGACACTTCCTTATCTGTTGAAACATCAGTAATCAGAGTTTGTCTGCCCAAAGCTGTGTTTGGTGCTGAGATAAACCTGAAGCTTCTAACTCTCGAGGGTGAGAAAACTGGACAGCTACATGTAAAAGGAATTCTAGGAATCAGCTAACTAAAATGGACTGGAATGGGTGAATTTAACTCAGATGACCATTATATCTACTACTGTGGGCAGGAATCCCTGAGAAGAAATGGAGTAGCCATCATGGTCAACAAAAGAGTCCAAAATGCAATACTTGGATGCAATCTCAAAAATGACAGAATTATCTCTATTCGTTTTCAAGGCAAACCATTCAATATCACAGTTATCAAAGGCTATGCCCCAACCAGTAATGCTGAAGAAGCTGAAGTTGAACGGTTTTATGAAGACCTGCAAGACCTTTTAGAAATAACAGCCAAAAGAGATGTCCTTTTCATTATAGGGGACTGGAATGCTGAAGTAGGAAGTCAAGAAACACCTGGAGTAACAGGCAAATTTGGCCTTGGAATGCGGAATGAAGAAAGGCAAAGACTAATAGAGTTTTGCCAAGTAAATGCACTGGTCATAGCAAACAGCCTCTTTCAACAACACAAGAGAAGACTCTACACATGGACATCACCAGATGGTCAGCATCAAAATCAGATTGATTATATTCTATGCAGCCAAAGATGGAGAAGATCTATACAGTCAACAAAAACAAGACCAGGAGCTGACTGTGGCTCAGATCATGAACTCCTTATTATCAAATTTGTACTAAATTGAAGAAAGTAGGGAAAACTGCTAGACTGATCAGGTATACCTAAATCAAATCCCTTATAATTATACAGTGGAAGAGAGAAATAGATTTAAGGGCCTAGATCTGACAGATACAATGCCTGATGAACTATGGAATGAGGTTCGTGACACTGTATGGGAGACAGGGATCAAGAACATCTCCTTGGAAAAGAAATGCAAAAAAGCAAAATGGCTGTCTGGGAAGGCCTTACAAATAGCTGTGAAAAGAAGAGAGGCAAAAAGCAAAGGAGAAAAGGAAAGATATAAGAATCTGAATGCAGAGTTCCAAAGAATAGCATGAAGAGATAAGAAAGCCTTCTTCAGCGATCAATGCAAAGAAATAGAGGAAAACAATAGAATGGGAAAGACTAGAGATCTCTTCAAGAAAATTAGAGATACCAAGGGAACATTTCATGCAAAAATGGGCTCGATAAAGGACAGAAATGGTATGGACCTAACAGAAGCAGAAGATATTAAGAAGAGGTGGCAAGAATACACAGAAGAACTGTACAAAAAGATCTTCACGATCCAGATAATCATGATGATGTGATCACTAATCTAGAGCCAGACATCTTGGAATATGAAGTCAAGTGGGCCTTAGAAAGCATCACTACGAACAAAGCCAGAGAAGGTGATGGAATTCCAGCTGAGCAGTTTCAAATCCTGAAAGATGATGCTGTGAAAGTGCTGCACTCAATATGCCAGCAAATTTGGAAAACTCTGCAGTGGCCACAGGACTGGAAAATGTCAGTGTTCATTCCAATCCCAAAGAAAGGCAATGCCAAAGAATGCTCAAACTACCGCACAACTGCACTCATCTCACATGCTAGTAAAGTAATGCTCAAAATTCTCCAAGCCAGGCTTCAGCAATGCGTGAACGGTGAACACCCTGATGTTCAAGCTGGTTTTAGAAAAGGCAGAGGAACCAGAGATCAAATTGCCAACATCCACTGGATCATGGAAAAAGCAAGAGAGTTCCAGAAAAACATGTATTTCTGCTTTATTGACTATGCCAAAGCCTTTGACTGTGTGGATCACAATAAACTGTGGAAAATTCTCAAAGAGATGGGAATACCAGATCACCTAACCTGCCTCTTGAGAAATCTGTATGCAGGTCAGGAAGCAACAGTTAGAACTGGACATGGAACAACAGACTGGTTCCAAATAGGAAAGGACTACGTCAAGGCTGTATATTGTCACCCTGCTTATTTAACTTCTATGTAGAGTACATCATGAAAAACACTGGGCTGGAAGAAACACAAGCTGGAATCAAGACTGCCGGGAGAAATCTCAGTAACCTCAGATATGCAGATGACATCACCCTTATGGCAGAAAGTGAAGAGGAGCTTAAAAGCCTCTTGATGAAAGTAAAAGAGGAAAGCGAAAAAGTTGGCTTAAAGCTCAACATTCAGAAAACAAAGATCATGGCATCTGGTCCCATCACTTCATGGGAAATAGATGGGGAAACAGTGAAAATAGTGTCAGACTTTATTTTGGGGGGCTCCAAAATCACTGCAGATAGTGACTGCAGCCATGAAATTAGAAGATGCTTACTCCTTGGAAGAAAAGTTATGACCAACCTAGACAGTATAGTCAAAAGCAGAGACATTACTTTGCCGAATAAGGTCCCTGTAGTCAAGGCTATGGTTTTTCCATTGGTCATGTATGGATGTGAAAGTTGGACTGTGAAGAAGGCTGAGCACCAAAGAACTGATGTTTTTGAACTGTGGTGTTGGAGAAGACTCTTGAGAGTGCCTTGGACTGCAAGGAGATCCAACCAGTCCATTCTGAAGGAGATCAACCCTGGGATTTCTTTGCAAGGAATGATGCTGAAGCTGAAACTCCAGTACTTTGGCCACCTCATGTGAAGAGCTGACTCATTGGAAAAGACTCTGATGCTGGGAGGGAGGAGAAGGAGACGACTGAGGATGAGATGCCTGGATGGCATCACGGACTCGATGGAGGTGAGTCTGAGTGAACTCCGAGAGATGGTAATGAACAGGGAGCCTGCGTTTTGCTATTCATGGGGTTGCAAAGAGTCGGACACGACTGAGTGACTGAACTGAACTGAACTGACTAGATGGACCTTTGTTAGCAAGGTAATATCTCTGCTTCTCAATATGCTATTTAGGTTGGTCATAAATTTCCTTCCAAGAAGCAAGTGTCTTTTAATTTTGTGGCTGCAGTCGCCATCTGCAGTGATTTTGGAGCCCCCAAAAATAAAGTTTGACACTGTTTCTACTGTTTCCCCATCTATTTCCCATGAAGTAATGGACCAGATGCCATTATCTTCGTTTTCTGAATGTTGAGCTTTAAGCCAACTTTTTCACTCTCCTCTTTCACTTTCATCAAGAGGCTTTTTAGTTCCTCTTCACTTTCTGCCAGAAGGGTGGTGTCATCTGCATATCTGAGGTTATTGATATTTCTCCAGGCAATTTTGATTCCAGTTTGTGTTTCTTCCAGCCCAGTGTTTTTCATGATGTACTCTGCATAGTAGTTAAATAAGCAGAATGACAATATAAGCCTTGATGTACTCCTTTTCCTATTTGGAACCAGTCTGTTGTTCCATGTCCAGTTCTAACTGTTGCTTCCTGACCTGCATATAGGTTTCTCAGTTGCAGGTCAGGTGGTTTGGTATTCCCATCTCTTTCAGAATTTTCCACCATTTATTGTGATCCATACAGTCAAAGGCTTTGGCATAGTCAATGAAGCAGAAATAGATGTTTTCTTGAACTCTCTTGCTTTTTTGATGATCCAGCAGATGCTGCCAATTTGATCTCTGGCTCCTCTGCCTTTTCTAAAACCAGCTTGAACATCTGGAAGTTTACAGTTCACATATTGCTGAGGCCTGGCTTGGAGAATTTTGAGCATTACTTAACTGATGTGTGAGATCAGCCTTGGGGAAAGTCCTATTCCTGGGTTATACATTGGAATGAAACGGCCTGACTAAATACCCAAGGCTTATGTCTCATCCCTTCCCCACACCCCCTTAGCCTTTATTCCCTCAGACATATCCCAACCCCTGGAGAGCTGCTTGTTAAAGCTGTGGTCATGTGGAACTGGGGCGACCTAAAGAGGAATTGTGGAGTTGGAAATCACAGCACAAGGAGCCATGGGGCCATGGGCCAGAAGGGCCAGGATCCTTCAGGTGCCCAAGGCTTGGTTTATCTTCTGGAGGGTCCTCCTAGGCTTGGAGAGTGTGCACCCATGCAGAGGAAACAGGCACTGCAAGTCCTGTTGGGGGTGGGAGTGGGGAGTTTACAAACCATGTATGACACCCCAATCCAACCTTGGGACCCAAGTCTCCTCAGGCTCTAGGGGATGTGACACCTGCCTGGGTCATGAGGCCTGAGGACATAGAGTGTGTGTGAGTGTGAGCATGTGTGTGTGTGAGTGTGTGTTACTGTTAGTCACTCAGTCAAGTTCAGCTCTTTGTGACCCCATGGACTGAAGTCCACCAGGCTCCTCTGTCCATGGAATTCTCCAGGCCAGAATACTGGAGTGGGTTGCTATTCCCTTCTCCAGGGAATTTTCCCAAACCAGGGATTGAACCCAGGTCTCTCACACTGCAGGTGGATTCTTTACTGTCTGAGCCACCAGAGAAGCCCCAAGGGCATGGAGTAGATATGTCTTTTTCTTCCTTTCTGAATTTAATTTGTGCTTTAAACTGGAGAACAGTAGATTTACAATCCTGCGTTTTCTTTAGTTGTATAACAACTTGATTGACTTACATATAGACATCTACATATTCTTCTTAGAACTTTTTTTCCCCATACAGGTTATTACATAGTATTGAGTACAGTTCCCATTTCTATTCAGTAGGTCCATATAGTGTATATATTAATTCCAGCCTCCTAATTAATCCCTCTCCACCACCTTTCAAGTCAGACATGACTGAGCAACTGAGCACAACACACAGCTCACCACCTTTCCACTTTATAACCATAAAGTTGTGTGTATCTGTGACTCTATTTCTGTTTTATTTCCTTGTTGTTCAGTCACTAAGTCATATCCAGCTCTGTGACCCCATAGACTGCAGCATGCTAGGCTATCATTTTTTAATATTTATTTATTTATGGCCTCTCCAGGTCTTAGTTGCAGCATATGGATCTAGTTTCTTGACCAAGGATCAAACCCAGGCCTTCTGCATTGGGAATGTGGAGTCTTAGCCCCTGGGCCACCAAGGAAGTTCCTGTTTATATTTTATAGATAAGTTCATTTTTACCATTTTTACATTCCATATCATTGCAGAAAATGAAGAGGAACTAAAGAGCCTCTTGATTAAAGTGAAAGAGAGTGAAAAAGCTGGTTTAAAACTCAACATTCAAAAAACAAAGCATTTAGTCTCATCACTTCATAACACATAGATGGGGAAACAGTGGAAACAGTGACAGACTTTATTTTGTTGGGAACCAAAATCACTGAAGATGATGACTGCAGCCATGAAATTAAAGGTGCTTACTCCTTGAAAGAAAAGCTACGACAGGCCTAGACACCACATTAAAAAGGAGAGACATTACTTTACCAACAAAGGTCTGTAGAGTCAAAGCTAAGGTTTTTCCAGTAGTCACGTATGGATGTGAGAGTTGGACCATAAAGAAAGCTAAACACTGAAGAATTGATGCTTTGAACTGTGGTGTTGGAGAAGACTCTTAAGAGTCCCTTGGACAGCAAGGAGATCAAACTAGTCAATCCTAAATGAAATCAGTCCTGAATATTCATTAGAAGGACTGATGTTGAAGCTGAAACTCCAATATTTTGACCACCCGATGCAAAGAACTGTCTTATTTGAAAAGATCCTGATGCTGGGAAAGATTGAAGGCAGGAGGAGAAGAGGATGACAAAGGATGAGATGGTTGGATGGCATCATCAACTCAGTAAACATGAGTTTGAGCAAGCTCTGGGAGTTGGTGATGGACAGGGAGGGCCTGACACAGGGGTCCACTGATGTGCAATCCATGGAGTTGTAAAGAATCAGCCATCACTGAGTGACTGAACTGAACTGAATAAGTGATATACCACATTTGTCTTTTTCTTATTTCATTTAGTATGATTTTATCTCTATATCCATTTGTGTTGTTGCAAGTGGCTTTATCATTTGTTTTATCACTGAGAATTACATATTCCATATATATATGTATAACATTTTCCTTATCCATTCATTAACTAGTAGGCATTTTGATTATTTCCAGCTTTGGCTATTCTAAACAGTGCTGTAGTGGACATTGAGGTGCATGTGTCTTTTCCAGCTACAGTTTTCCCATGCTATGCACAAAGGAGTGAGGTTGCCAAATCATCTGGTGGTTTTATTTTTAGATTTTTAAGGAGCATCCATACTGAACTCCATAGCGTGTGTGTGCTAAGTCGCTCAGTCATGTCTGACTCTTTGTGTCTCCATGGAATGTAGCCCATCAGGCTCCTCTGTTCATGAGATTTCCCAGAAAGGATACTGGAGTGGGTTGCCATGTCCTTCTCCAGGGGATCTTCCTGACCCAGGGATGGAACCTGCATCTCTTAGGTCTCCTGCATTGGCAGGTGGGCTCTTAATAGCTATTATCATTAACATTGCCTCATTGTACATTTGAATTGTATGTCTTTAATAAATGATGTAGAATATATTTCCATGTGCTTTTTTAATCTACACAGTGTGAGTATAATTTACCTCTTGAAATTGACTTCTTGTAAGCTGGTCCTGCTTTGACTTCTTCTCTGATGTTTGAAAGTGAAACTGTTAGTCACTCACTCATGTCAGACTCTTTGTGATCCCATGGACTGTAGCCATGAAATTCTACATGAAAGAAAACTGGGGTGGATTGCCATTCCCGTCTCCAGGAGATCTTCCTGACCCAGGAATCGAACCCAGGTCTCCCGCATTGTGGGCAGATTCTTTACCTGCTGAGCCCCCAGGGAAGCGTACAAATTTGGCTACTGGAGTAGGTAGCCTTTCCCTTCTACATGGGATCTTTCCAACCAGAGCTAGAACCCAGGTCTCCTACATTACAGGCAGATTCTTTACCAGCTGATGATTTATCCTCAGGACATTTCTTGAGGGCAGGTGTCGTTTCCAGCCCCACAGGCTTTGTGAATATTTAAAGCCCATAAGCACTCACTTTCTGGTTGTTGTTACAGAAGATGGCCACAAAGCAGCAGCATGTCTTTATGCCCCCACTTTTTATTTTTTGTATTTTGATTTTTATATATGTTGGAAGTACAGTTGATCTCTGATATTTTGTTTTAGGTGTACAGGAACTTGATTCAGTTATGTATAGCTCTTTTGGGGGTTCTTTTCCCATATAGATTACTAGTGTGTTCAGTAGAGTTCCATATACATTAGAGTATACATGTTAACCCCGGCCTCTTAATTTATCCTACCCCACTAACTTTCCTTTTTGACATTTATAAATTGGTTTTCTAAGTCTGTGAATCTGATTCTCTTTTGCAAATCAGTTTGTATGGTTTTGTTTTTTAACTTTTTAATTGGAGGATAGTTACAACGTTATGTTGGTTCTGCCATACAGCAATGTCAATCAGTTGTAAATATATATATAGGCTTCTCTGGTGGCTCACTGGGTGAAGAATTCACCTGTACCGCAGGAGACCCACATTCAATCTCTGGGTCAGAAAGACCCCCTGGAGAAGGGCATGGCTACCCAGTATCCTTGCCTGAGAATTCCATGGAGAGACACCTGGCAGTCTTGTGGGATCACAAAGAGTCGAACGTGACTGAGTGACTAACATGTCACTCTTGAGCCTCCTTCCCATCCCACCCTGCTGGGTCATCACAGAGCACCAGGCTGGGCTCCCTGTGTCTTTCAGCAGCTTCTCTACCAGCTATCCATTTTACACATGGCAGTCTACATGTCAGTGCTACTTTCTCCGTTCATCCCATCCTCTCCTTCCCGTACTGTGTCCACAAGTCCATTCTCTACATTTTGGTCTCCATTCCTTCCTTGCAAATAAGTTCATCAGTATTATTTTTCTAGATTCCATATATATGCATTAATATGTATTTGTTTTTCTGATTTACTTCACTCTGTGTAATAGGCTCTAGGTTCATCCACCTCACAACTACTGACTCAAATTTGTTCCTTTTCCTGGCTGAATAATATTCCACTGTATATATGCACTACACTGTATGAGTTTATAGATTCTCCTGTAATGAATTTATAGATTCCTTTGTAAGTTGAATCTTATGATATTTGTCTTTCTCTGTCTGACTTAGTTCACTTGGTATGATACTCTCTTGTCTACCTATGGTGCGGTGTTAGTTCATTATTTTTAATGGCTGAATAGTATTTCATTGTATATATACACCCCTTAGTCTTCATTTACTGAACTCATTTACTGATAGTTTTCTGATGGTGTCTTTAGGGTTTAGGATACATAGTATCCAGAGAAGGCAATGGTAACTCACTCCAGTACTCTTGCCTGCAAAACCCCACGGACACAGGAGCCTGGTAGGCTGCAGTCCATGGGGTCACTAAGAGTCGGACACGACTGAGTGACTTCACTTTCATTTTTCACTTTCATGCATTGGAGAAGGAAATGGCAACTCACTCCAGTGTTCTTGCCTGTAAACTCCCAGTGACGGGGGAGCCTGGTGGGCTTCCATCTATGGGGTCACACAGAGTCAGATATGACTGAAGCAACTTAGCATACATAGTATCATGTCACCTGCAAATCATGACAGTTGTACTCAATTTTTCTTTTAATGTGCTTAATGGACATATGTGTATCTTTGTCTTTGAATTTTGTTTTAACATATTTTGCTTATTTGTCTACATAAATATTCTGTTCTCTTATCTCAATTTTAAGAAATATTTTTCCGTTTTTTGTTTTCCCTTTGACTTCTATTATGCTGCTTTCTTGATACATTAGGGAAAAGACCTTTTGTTATTCTTGTTTCATTTCAGTAGAAAGGGATCAGACAAGGAAAAAGAAAATGAGTGAAATTAAGGTCATTATATCCTGTTCAGTGCTAGAGGGGACAGAGGACAATGAAATTTTTAGAAGCTGATATAAATGATGTTATAAGTGAAGAAAAAGAGGACTGAAATGCTTTTACCTGAAAATTGCAAAAAGGGTAGATTCAACCCAATATTGTACTGGCCAGTGAGAAGGAAGGCAACAGCGTGGGCCTGAGGGATGAATGGGGCAGAGAAGACAAATGATCAGCAACAAATGAAGATCACTTAGTTCTGTAACTTGCCAATTGCAGACTGCTTGTAAACTACATTATGTACTAACACATAGGAGAAACAGTCTAATGAAATGACAAAAAAAAAAAAAAACACACTAGTAAGTATTCCATGAATAATCAAAACACAGCAAATTTTGAAAACAGTTTTATTTTATACAAAGTAGAGTTGATTAACAATGTTGTTAGTTTCAGGTGTATAGCAGTGTGCTTCAGTTATACATGTATCTACACTTTTTCAAATTCTTTTCCCATTTACAGAGTATTGAGCAGAGTTCCCTGTACTGTACAGTAGGTCCTTGTTGGTTATCTATTTTAAATACAGTAGTATTTACATGCCCATCCCAAACTCCTATCTATTGCTCCCCATCCTTTCCCTCTGGTAGACATAAGTATGTTCTGTAAGTCTGGATCTGTTTTGTAAGTAAGTTCATTGGTACCTTTTTTTTTTTTTTTTTAGATTTTGCATGTAAGTGATACCATATTTGTCTTTCTCTTTCTGACTTCATTTAGTATGATAATCTTTAGGTCCATCCATGTTGCTGCAGAAGGCATTATTTCATTTCCTTTTTATAGCTAATATTCCACTGTATATATGTAACACATCTTTATCTGTTCCTGTCATGGACATTTAGGTTGCTTCCATGTCTTGGCTGCTGTAAACAGCTCTGTGAACATTTAGGTACATGTATCTTCTTGAATTAGAGTTTTCATCTTTCCCAGATATATGTCCAGGAGAGGGACTGCTGGATCATATACTAGTTCTATTTTTAGTTTTCTAAGGAATTTCCACACTGTTCTCCATAATGGCTGCATCAACTTCTTTCCCATAAACAGCGTAGGAGGGTTCCCTTTGCTCTACCCTCTTTCCAGCATTTACGTTTGTAGACTTGTTGATGATGGCCATTCTGACTGGTGTGAGGTAATATCTTATTGAAGTTTTTACTTGCATTGCTGTAATAATTATTAATGTTGAACATCTTTTCATGTGCCTGTGGTCATCTATATGTCTTCTCTGGTGAAATGTCTCTTAGGTCTTCTGCCCATTTTTCATTTGTACTGATTTTTGTTATTGAATTGTATGGGCTGTTTATATGTTTAGGAGACTAGTTCCTTGTCGGTCGCATCATGTGCAAATATTTACTCCCGTTCTTCAGGTTGTCTTTTCATTTTGTTTACAGTTCCCTTTGCTCCACAAAAGCTTTTGAGTTTAATTATGTCCCATTTGTCTATTTTTGTTTTTATTTCCATTACTTTCAGTTCAGCTCAGTTCAGTTGCTCAGTCACGTCCAGCTCTTTCCAACCCCATGAATTGCAGCACACCAGGCCTCCCTGTCTATCATCTCCCAGAGTTCACTCAGACTCATGTTCATCAAGTCCATGATGCCATCCAGCCATCTCATCCTCAGTCGTCCCCTTCTCCTCCTGCCCCCAATCCTTCCCAGCATCAGAGTCTTTTCCAATGAGTCAACTCTTCTCACGAGGTGGCCAAAGTACTGGAGTTTCAGCTTTAGCATCATTCCTTCCAAAGAAATCCCAGGGCTGATCTCCTTCAGGATGGACTGGTTGGATCTCCTTGCAGTCCAAGAGACTCTCAAGAGTCTCCTCCAACACCACAGTTCAAAAGCATCAATTATTCGGCACTAAGCCTTCTTCACAGTCCAACACTCACATCCATACATGACCACTGGAAAAACCATAGCCTTGACTAGACGGACCTTAGTCGGCAAAGTAATGTCTCTGCTTGTGAATATACTATCTAGGTTGGTCATAACTTTTCTTCCAAGGAGTAACCATCTTTTAATTTCATGGCTGCAGTCACCATCTGCAGTGATTTTGGTGCCCCCAAAAATAAAGTCTGACACTGTTTCCACTGTTTCCCCATCTATTTCCCATGAAGTGATGGGACGAGATGCCATGATCTTCGTTTTCTGAATGTTGAGCTCTAAGCCAACTTTTTCATTCTCCTCTTTTACTTTCATCAAGAGGCTTTTAAGCTCCTCTTCACTTTCTGCCATAAGGGTGGTGTCATCTGCATATCTGAGGTTATTGATATTTCTCCTGGCAATCTTGATTCCAACTTGTGTTTCTTCCAGCCCAGTGTTTCTCAAGATCAAAAAGATATTACTGCAGTGTAGTCAAATATTTTCCTCTAAGTATTCCCTGAATTATCAAAATACAGGTACTTTCTTCTTTCAAGTTACTCTGCAGTTTTTACTTTAAATGACTTTAAATGAGCTTGTATCACTTAACAATAACAAAATGAGGCATCAAAAGATAGAGTCAATATGAAATACCATAATGGTAATGATATATTTACATAGTTTGTACTGGTTTTATATTCCTATATGCTTAATAAGAATACTATTTTTGAAAAATTAAGATATCAAATTGGCCTAGGTGATAAAAATATCTTGATTCTTTCCACACATTGAAGTATGAACTCAAAACCATATAGTATTATGATTCATCTGATAAATTATTAAATATATTTTAAGAAGAAAGTTTGAGTTTTTCTTTTAGTAAACACCCAGAAGCTAATTTTAAAAATAACTTACTAACAAAATGATTACTTATATTTAAAATTTATAGTGTATATTAAAGAATGCCTATGTGTACATATGCAGTATAAATGTGGTGAAAGTGAAATTGTGACAGCACTGCTGGTAGTATTATGCTTATTGAGTTATAAGTTATAAAGTCAACATAACATACAATGGGAGTGGAAGAGTCTGATCAGATAGTATGTTGTAAATATATCATAAAAAAGAAAAGACCATCAAATATTCAATGTAGTTATAAAAGTATTTAAAATCTATCTTACCATAAATAATTCCTCTGAAAGATGATGAGTTGAATATCTTCTTTTTGATAAAATAATTAGGAAGTTAATGGTAATATGTACTCATCAATTCTTCATCTGAACCTCAGTTGTCTTAATCAGTGCTGATTAAATTAGTTTAATTTTTAATAAGGATTTCATATATATAACAGCTATGGAAATAGACTTCAAATGGTATGGCAAAAGGGGTGCTTGCATTGTTACCAGAAGTAACCTCAACTATCTTATGTTCAAAGAATTTTCTAATAATGTAGAATAGTAGGTGGTAAATGAGCTAATAAAGTAAGTAATAGAATTCTATGTTGGAATCCAAGCACAAGTGTTAAACTAACATTTAAGATTGTAGTAATTTATATAAAATGCTTGACGGAAGAAAAACAAGGTGTTATAACAGAAATTGTAGCAGGAATAACCTCATTATTTGTCTCATTCAACCTCAAATTCTGGATTATGATATTTGGAAAGTGTTAAAATAGTGTCTGGAAAAGCGGTATCAAATAAGATTTGCAAGGTACAGTATACAAATTATATATACAGTATATAAGATACACAGGATTATTAATAATTCATCACTTCTCCACATTTAGTAGGATGCCATACTGAACAAAACTAATGAATGCAAAAATGAACAGATTTTTCATTTAGACATAAGATTTGTTTGGCCAGTGGCTAATTTTACACAATCTCCCCTTGTTCTTTCTTCAGTCTCAGAACACATCTGCCTGGTCCTTGGCTCTGAAGCATTTCACCGCTGTGCCTGACTATGGACAGTCCTCAAAATTCAACCACAACCTCCCACTTTTTCCTGCCCTAATTCTCTAAAAATGTATGAATTCTGTATTCACACCTTCAAGGAACAATTCTCAATCTTCCTAACAGCAGCAGGTTCTTCCTGTAATGGGCTTCCCTAAAATGAAGAGCATCTCCTTTTTAAGCTTAATTGAGTTTGTGATTTTACATCTTGTTTAGGTTATTTAGTAAATGCAACTTTTGCCCACCGAATTTAAATTCCACCAGAGCATAAACACATCTAGCCTTTACCTTTCCATCTGCATCATATAGCACAGTTCCTTGTGTATAGTAGAAACGCAGTTCTTGTTGGATGAATGAATGGATAAAATCTTTTTTTCTTAGATCCTTCACTTCTATTGCTGATGCCTCGATTTTCCCTTTCTCCTTTTTTTGGAGAACATGGAGTTATTGGTTCTCTATTTTACTTCCCACTTGAAACTGCCACTCAGTATTTTTTGTTTTTCAATTTGTCAGTATTTTTATTTTTCAAAAATGCCTACATATACTAATCATATAGTAGCTTTTAGTGCTCAGATAATTTTATTATTTGTGTTACTACTATTATTATAACTCAAAATATCACATTTCCCTCCTTAGTTTATAATACCCCTCAACCTTGGGTTGTTGCATTAGGCTTCAAATGAATCTCTCTCCCTCTTCCTTTCCATCATTGGCTAGAACCTGCCCAACTCATTTCATATCTCTTTCCCTCTATTAAATGTTACTTCTGTTACTTATCAAACCACATACAAATAAACTGCCTTTAGGTCACATGATTTTGTGTTGGTATGTATGTACTGATCTTAAATACCATATACTTAGCATTCAGGCTTCTTCCCTAGAGATTATGCCTTCTTCTTAATGCCATTTCTTCTTGCCTTTATTTATACTGTCCTATCTGCTCAAAATTATTTGATCTTTCTGCCATACATCATTTTACCCAACCAAGGCATTTATGAGTTACTACATTATTAAAAAAAAAAAAAACTAAATAGCAGAAATCCTTTCATAAAATTCTAGAATTAACTAGTCTGAGATTTAAGTATATACATTAAATGTAATGAGAAACAACATACACACACACACACATACATATATATATGCTATTTTCATAAATACGATAGCATTTATTAAATGCCATTTAATAAAACATTGATGATGTTTTAATGAAAGATCATAACACATGAAATATTGTCTACATAAGCAAGCATTTACTCTTCAGTCAAATAGCTTACAAATTGTAAAGAAATGAGTATTTGGAACATGTTGCAGATGGGAATAATTCTAACTCAAGCATGAATTGTCTGTTAATCAGATAGGGAAGAAATCTAATGTAAGTAGGCAGATGAATCGATTAAGAAGATGTGTTGTATATATACAATAGAATGTTCAATTCAGTTCAGTCACTCAGTCTTTGCGACCCCATGAATCGCAGCATGCCAGGCCTCCCTGTCCATCACCAACTCCCGGAGTTCACTCAGACTCATGTCCATTCTCAGCCATAAAACAGAAGGAAACATGGATGGACATATAGAATATCATACTAAGTGAAGTAGTGAAGTAAGTCAGAGAAAGACAAATATAATATCACTGATATGTGGAATCTAAAAAAATGATACAAATGAAATTGCAAAGCAGAAACAGACCCATAGACATAGAAATTCATGGTTATGAAAGAGGAAAGTAGAAGGAGAGGTTAATTAAAGGTTTGGGATTAACAGATGCAAACTACTATAAATAAAATAAACAAGGTCCAGCTATATAACACAAGGAACTATATTCAATATCTTGTAATAACATACACTAAAAAAGAATATGTGTGTGTGTGTGTGTGTGTGTGTGTGTGTGTAATTGAGCCACTTTGCTGTACACCAGAAATATGGTAAATCAACAGTATTTCAGGTTGAATGAATGAATGAATCTCTAGCTCTGACTGAGCTCTTTGCTGAATGTCACCAAGTACTCCAGTTTACCAGAGTGGCAGTGAAGGATCTGAAGCTATGATGTTGATCACTTAGCCTTGCTCATTGAAAATATCTTGAAGCACATCAGAACTCAACTATCTTAAACTAAAAATAAATGATGGTAAACAACCACTTACTCATGAGTTTCAAGGACTATGTTCAAGTCTTCTTAATGGTGATAATAAATCTTTAAACTTAGATTTATAATTCATAACTACTATATTACACAGCTTTCAGTTCAATTCAGTTGTTCAGTCATGTCTGACTCTGCTATCCCATGACTGCAGCACACCAGGCTTCCCTACATATTCCCCCAAAAAGTAGAAAACTATTAAGAGAACCACTCCTGAGGAATTTTTCTATCATAAAACGTCAAATCCTTAATTATGAATTAATTTGCTAATCACCTGTGGGGGAGAGGAAGAAGGTTAAGCTGTCAAGAAGCACCACCATTATTTTACCTACACACACGCAGTGATTTTTTATCTTTTTCAATTTGATGTTCTTCTTTTTGCTCTTCATTACATCATGTAGGGACACTTGTCACTGGAATAATTTTCTGTTACCTGAAATACACCTTAGAGAATTTTCTTTAGAGTGGGATCTCCTGCAGTGAACTTTCCTAGTTTTTAATCTTAATGTTATTTTTCTTCCAAGCTTGACATGTTATCACTGGTTATAGAATTCTAACTTGGTCAGTTTTCTTTTCAGCAGATGGAAGATAACCTACTGTCTTCTTGCTGTCAGATGTCAGTCATTTGAAGGTAATTATTTTCTTCTGTTTCTATATTTTTCTCTTTGATTTTCGGTGAGTTAAAGCAAATGTATCTAGGTGTTCATTTGCTGTTGTCCCTTTGACACATTGCTCTTATGATTTATTTATTCTTGTGGATGTGTTAATATGTGAGTGTGTGTGTGTGTGTGTGTGTGTGTGTGTGTGTGTGTGATGTGTTCTCAGTCGTATCTGACTCTTTGAGACCCCATGGACTTTAGTCTGCTAGGCTCCTTTGTCCATGGCATTTCCCAGATAAGAATGCTGGAGTGGGTTGCCAATTCCTTCTCCAGTGGATCTTCCCGACCCAGGGATTGAACCGTCGTCTCCTGCCTATTCTTTACCACTGAGCCACCTGGGAAACCAATATGTGAGTTTACAGTTATTAATGGTTCCATTAAACTAGGCTGCCGCTACTAGAAAAAGAAGCCCAATATGTTTTCTGTTAATGCTCTGAATAATTTTAAAACTGTGATTTTCTTTGTTCAGAAAAGTTGAAATCTGGCACTTTTATGTTGTTAGCATAAAAGTTAGAATTATTTTAGTTTATTTGCTCCCAGAAGAATAAAGATTCCAAGGATTTCTGAAAAAATTGGTTATCCTCAAATTATAACTTGAAATAGAAGGAAGATACTATATTTCAAAATACGAAAGTATTTCCTTGAAATGTAATGAGTTAACTATACGTTGTAAGAAAGTACATGTTTATGATATTTAAAAATTTAAATGTTAAAATAATTGACTAGTTTGCATGATGGTTTTGAATTTCTCCTCCTACATTCAACATTTCTGTATGTTTTCCCAGAAACAAACATGTGAAATATTATTCAGTTCAGTTCAGTTGCTCAGTCATGTCCAACTCTTTGCAATCCCATGAATTGCAGCACACCAGGCCTCCCTGTTCATTACAAATTCCAGAGTTCACTCAAATTCACATCCATTAAGTTGGTGATACCATCCAGCCATCTCATCCTCTATAGTCCCCTTTGCCTCCTGCCCCAAATCCCTCCCAGCATCAAAGTCTTTTCCAATGAGTCAATTCTTCGAATGAGGTGGCCAAAGTAATGGAGTTTCAGCTTTAGCATCATTCCTCCCAAAGAAATCCCAGGGCTGATCTTCAGGATGGACTAGTTGGATCTCCTTGCAGTCCACGGGATTCTCAAGAGTCTTCTCCAACACCACAGTTCAAAAACATTGATTCTTTGGTGCTCAGCTTTCTTCACAGTCCAACTCTCACATCCATACATGACCACTGGAAAAAAACATAGCCTTGACTGGATGGACCTTTGTTGGCAAAATAATATCTCTGCTTTTCAATATGCTATCTAGGTTAGTCATAACTTTTCTTCTAAGGAGTAAGCGTCCTTTAATTTCATGGCTGCAGTCACCATCTGCAGTGATTTTGGAGCCCCCAAAATAAAGTCTGACACTGTTTCCACTCTTTCCCCATCTATTTCCCATGAACTGATGGGACCAGATGCCATGATCTTTGTTTTCTGAATGTTGAGCTTTAAGCCAGCTTTTTCACTCTCCTCTTTCACTTTCACCAGGAGGCTTTTAGTTCCTCTTCACTTTCTGCCATAAGGATGGTATCATCTGCATATCTGAGGTTATTGATATATCTCCTGGCAATCTTGATTCCAGCTGTATTCTTCCAGCCCAGCATTTCTAATGATGTACTTTGCATATAAGTTAAATAAGCAAGGTGACAGTATACAGCCTTGACATACTCCTTTTCTTATTTGGAACCAGTTTGTTGTTCCATGTCCAGTTCTAACTGTTACTTCCTGCCCTGCATATAGGATTCCCAAGAAGCAGGTGTGACAGAATGTGGTCCACTGGAGAAGGGTATGGCAAACCACTTCAGTATTCTTGCCTTGAGAACCTCATGAACAGTATGAAAAGGCAAAATGATAGAATACTGAAAGAGGAACTCCCCAGGTCAGTAGGTGCCCAATATGCTACTGGAGATCAGTGGAGAAATAACTCCAGAAAGAAGGAAGGGATAGAGCCAAAGCAAAAACAATACTCAGTTGTGGATATGACTGGTGATAGAAACAAGGTCTGATTCTGTAAAGAGAAATATTGCATAGGAACCTGGAATGACAGGTCCATGAATCAAGGCAAATTGGAAGTGGTCAAACAGGAGATGGAGAAGGCAATGGCACCCCACTCCAGTACTCCTGCCTGAAAAATCCCATGGACAGAGGAGCCTGGTAGGCTGCAGTCCGTAGGTTTGCGAAGAGTCAGAGATGACTGAGCAACTTCATTTCCACTTTTCACTTTCATGCATTGGAAAAGGAAATGGAAACCCACTCCAGTGTTCTTGCCTAGAGAATCCCAGGGATGGGAGAGCCTGGTGGGCTGCCATCTATGGGGTAGCACAGAGTCGGACACAACTGAAGCAGCAGCAGCAAACAGGAGACGGCAAGAGTGAAAGTTGACATTCTAGGAATCACCAAACTAAAATGGACTGGAATCGGTGAATTTAACTCAGATGACCATTATATCTACTACCGTGAGCTGGAATCTCTTAGAAAAAATGGAGTAGCCATCATGGTCAACAAAAGAGTACAAAATGCAGTACTTGGGCAATCGCAAAAATGGCAGAATGATCTCTGTTCATTTCCAAGGCAAATCATTCAATATCACAGTAACCTATGTCTATGCCCCAACCGGTAATGCTGAAGAAGCTGAAGTTGAATGGTTCTATGAAGACTTACAATACCTTTTAGAATTAACAGCCAAAAGAGATGTCCTTTTCATTATAGGGGACTGGAATGCAAAAATAGGAAGTCAAGAAACACCTGGAGTAATAGGCAAATTTGGCCTTGGAATGAGGAATGAAGCAGGGCAAAGGCTAATAGAGTTTTGCCAAGAGAATGCACTGGTCATAGCAAACACCCTCTTCCAACAACACAAGAGAAGACTCTACATATGGACGTCACCAGATGGTCAACACCAAAATCAGACTGATCATATTCTTTGCAGCCAAAGATGGAGAAGCTCTATACAGTCAGCAAAAACAAGACCAGGAGCTGACTGTGGCTCAGATCATGAGCTCCTTATTGCCAAGTTCAGACTTAAATTGAAGAAAGTGGAGAAAACAACTAGACCATTCACGGATGACCTAAATCAAATCCCTTATGATTATACAGTGGAAGATAGAAATAGATTTAAGGGCCTAGATCTGATAGATATAAAAGTGCCTGATGAACTATGCACTGAGGTTTATGATGTTGTAGAGGAGACAGGGATCAAGACCATCCCCATGGAAAAGAAATGCAAAAAAGCAAAATGGCTGTCTGAGGAGGCCTTACAAATAGCTGTGCAAAGAAGAGAAGCAAAAAGGAAAGGAGAAAAGGAAAGGTATAAGAATCTGAATGCAGAGTTCCAGAGAATAGCAAGGATAGATAAGAAAGCTTTCCTCAGTAATCAATGCAAAGAAATAGAGGAAAGCAACAGAATGGGAAAGACTAGAGATCTCTTCAATAAAATTAGATATACCAAGGGAACATTTCATGCAAAGATGGGCTCGATAAAAGACAGAAATGGTATGGACCTAACAGAAGCAGAAGATATTAAGAAGAGGTGGCAAGAATACATGGAAGAACTGTACAAAAAGATCTTCATGACCCAGATAATCATGATGATGTGATCACTCATCTAGAGCCAGACATCTTGGAATGTGAAGTCAAGTGAGCCTTAGAAAGCATCACTACGAACAAAGCTAGTGGAGGTGATGGAATTCCAGTTGAGCTATTTCGAATCTTGGAAGATGATGCTGTGAAAGTGCTGCACTCAATATGCCAGCAAATTTGGAAAACTCAGCAGTGGCCACAGGACTGGAAAAGGTCAGTGTTCATTCCAATCCCAAAGGCAATGCCAAAGAATGCTCAAACTACCGCACAATTGCACTCATCTCACATGCTAGTAAAGTAATGCTCAAATTTCTCTAAGCCAGGCTTCAGCAATACATGAACCATGAACTTCCAGATGTTCAAGCTGGTTTTAGAAAAGGCAGAGGAACTAAAGATCAAATTGCCAACATCCGCTGAATCATGGGAAAAGCAAGAGAGTTCCATAAAAACATTTCTGCTTTATTGACTATGCCAAAGCCTTTAACTATGAAATATTATTAACATTATATAAATTTCTGAGTAAAAGAAATCTGGAGGGATAGCATTCTTAGGAGGAAAAGGGAAAACTTCCCAGATATAAATATCATGTATTTCATTTATGAATTCACCTTTCATTTTATTTTTTCTGTTCATCTATGTTGCTTAAGGTCATGAATTAGCATTTTACTGAGTGAACAAAATTTTAAGTTGCATTTGCCAAAAGTGCAATATATATTTTAGGTAGACAGTGACCAGATGACTTAAAATTATCTTGAGGCCTAGTTGAAAATGGGCTTCCCAGGAGATGTGGGTTCAGTTCCTGGATTGCGAAGATCCCCTGGAGAAGTAAATGGCAACCCACTCCAGTATTCTTGCTTGGAAAATGCCATGGACAGATGAGCCTGGCAGGCTACAGTCCTTGGGGTTGCAAAGAGTCTGATGCAACTGAGTTACTAAACAAAAACTTGTTGAATAACTAGTTGAACCTATTATCTTTGAATATGGGTTATCTTTGAAAATCATAGTGTATCCTGAATTAAATATATTCTCAGTCACATTAAGACCACTGAGTCATCTACACAAGGAATTTAAGAGCTTTATAAGGAACCATTCACTTGTTGCCTAAAAGAAGTACTATTTTGTACCTGGTAAGGATTAAAAAGATCTCTATATCATTTATGTATCTTATATAATCCTGTTAGGATTATATCTGACAAAGCATCAAAGACAAATATTTTGCAGAATGCAAAATCATATGAAAATTCAACTGTTGTAACCTCTTACCATACTCCTATCCCTGAATGACATTATTTCAAAACTCAGAGAATCAAGAATGATTTGTTCCTAAGAAAAACTGAATATGCCAATCTTATTCCTAATGAAACCCATACTGTCAGCCAAGGGACCTTTCTCTTACTTAAATGTTCTACTTTCCTTCTTTCCACCTTCATTTCCCCACTTATATTTTTATTTTATTTCCAGATTCTATATACAAACAAACAAGAATTTGTCTTTTTAGAAAAGCATAACCATGTTTTTCTAAGTGAAATTAAATCCAGTGTGAGCACTTTACCTGGTATTAGCATGGATTTGGGGACATTTGGTCTATCTTGGGGCCCCTGCTCACCTCTTCTGGACAGAACAGAAGGCCAGGGATCTCTGGTCCCTGAAAGTTGAAAGAGGCCTCAGCACAGGAGCCTTACCACTTCCACCAGAAATTCCAGGCCTGTCCTCTGTTCTCATATAACTCTTACATCTTTTAGGACATGGATCCACCCTTCATGCCAGCTTCTCCATGACAAGACAACCATAACTGTTCTTGCTGCTGTTAAACATGCTGAGCTATTCACCAGCTGATGCCAAGTTCCTTTCAATGGGCTCTGGAAATTCAAAGACACGATTCCTCTGGCAACAAGAAAAACCTCAACCCTAGAAAACCTGGGTTTGTTTCAAATATTTTTTAATAATAATAGGTGAGAAATGAGGAACAAGAACATTAGAAAATATTCTTTTCGGTCTTTGTTTTACGTGTTCAAGGAAATAGAGATGAGTGTCTCCACAGATGACCATGCCACATAGACAAGTCATGTTTCAGGAAGTACAAGTGACTGTTTCTCATTCCTCTCCAGAAGTAACTTTCTGCAAGATTGGTCTAAAGCACACATGTGGTTTTCTGTACTCTAAGAACCAGTCGTTTCAGAGGAAAAAATATATAATTTTTACATACTTTTAAAATATAAGATTAAGTACATTTTCCTCATTAACTGCATGTCTGATTTATAAATCAATAGAAACTGTTAGCCTATGCCATAATGACAGTTAAGAATGACTTTCTAATTTAAGAAAAATAAGAAATTTTTTAAAAAATTATTAATTTAAAAAAAGTTAACAGTGTACAGTGTGAATCAATATGTGTTGGACGAACTCAAGAGAGTTATGCTTATTACAGAAGCACAGGAAAAAGAAGTGTGTTTTTTGATAAATGGATTTTATTGGACCAACAGTCTCTAGTGCATTGGCTATTAAGATGTTTTATCCAGTGGTGGGATAACGCTTTGTGCAATTTTCTAACAAAACACAGTGGACTTTCTGGTAAATCATTTGATTTTTTTTTCCTGAGAACATGCAAAATAGTGTCTTCTAGGATTAAAGTTTTTAAATTTATCGATATAAAAGTAGAATCCCAAACTGCATAACATCATTCTGAATTGCACTGACCCAGCAGAAACAGCTAAAGTAACATTATTACTAAGAGGGCTGCAAAGGAAAGCACATTACATGTGTTCAGAAAAAAGTTAATTTCCAACTCCATTTTTCAAAAGATGCTCTTGCAAACCATCAATGTAATTCAGTAGGAGAGAGTACATCTCATGAATTGATCATAAACCAGATAAACTGCTGTGAGCCCAAGGTCTTGGCCACTCTGTACCTCCCCAAGTAGTTAGGTTCAAAACCACTTTCCCAGAGGAAAATGGAGAAATAATTGAAGTTATATTACTAACACCCAAAGGAATGATAACTCATGAAAGAAATTAAATTCAGATGTGAAAAAATTAAAGTATAACAATTTAAAAATATAAATAAATATTTAATTCCCCAAACTCTACTGTAAACAAGATAGTACTGTCTCCATTTTACAACTGAAGAAATGGAGATCAAACATTGCATTTGTTTTCTACTTATAACAAATGAGCACATATTCAGTGACTTAAAACAGCACACACTTCTCACAGCCTCTCAGTCTTGCAGGTAAAGATCCTGGCATACAGTCTCACTGGTGAGTCTGTGTCAGGGTCTTCCTAGGACAATCTAGGTACTTTGGGCTTCCCTGATAACTCAGATGGTAAAGAATCTACCTACAATGCAAGAGACCCAGGTTCGATCAGGAAGATCCCATGGAAAAGAGAATGACAGCCCATTCCAGTATTCTAGCCTAGTGAACCCCATGGACAGAGGAACCTGTTGGGCTACAGTCCCTGGGATCACACAGAGCTGGACATGACTGAGCCACTAACACTTTCAACTCAGGTACAGTCAGAAATACACTCACTTTAGAGACTGCAACGGGGAAAGATCTGCTTCCATGGTCATCCAGGTTCTTAGAGAATTCATTTTCTTACAGCTGGAGGTTGAAAGGTTTTGTTTCTCAGTGGACACAACTCTAAGATCCTAGAGGCCACCTGCAGTTCTTGCCATGCAGCCAAAAAAATGATGTAAGTTGTGATTTTAATATGTCTGTTATGAAAATCTATTCAAGTGATGATTGGCCTTTCAATTTTCCTTTTCTTTAAAGTTCTGCTTTGTGTTCTGCTGATTTTTCTTGTTTTCCTCAGTTTTACTGAGATTGATGATTAATGAAATATTTGTTTCAGGTATACAGCATAATAATCTGATGCATGTGTATGAAATGATTGCTACAATAAGTTTAGTTAACATCTATCACCTGATAGACTTACAATTTTGTGTTTGATGAGAATTTTTAGGAATAACTTTCAAATACACAAAATAATATTGTTAACTACAGTCATCAAACTATTCCACTGAAAATTATAAATCAAAAGTTTGTACCTTTTGACCATCTTTATTCATTTCCGACACCCCTCACACCTGACAACCATCAATTTGTTCTATATCTATAAAGTCAGTGATTTTAGATTCCACAGGTAAGGACAATAATACATTAGATGTCTTTTTAGCCTGAATTATTCACTTAGCATAATGTCCTCAAGGCCCATCTCTCTTATAAAAAAATGATGTAATTTCTTTTTGATAGCAGAATAATATTCCACTGTGCACACACATGCATTTCATTCACTCACTCATAGATAGACACTTAGGTTGTTTTCCTATCTTAGCTATTTTAAATAATTTTGAAATGAATGTGGGGTTATAGATATCTCTTCAAAATAGTGCTTCTGTTTCCTTCAGATGAATACCCAGGAGTGAGATTTCTGGATCATATTGTAGCTCTGTTTTTTAATTTTTATCTTTTAATGTCTGAGAAGTCAGTCATGTTGTTCCATGGTTCATTTTTTATATTGTTGAACTGCACATTCTCTCATTTTTTCATGATCTTGTTAGAGATGAATCAGTTTTATTAACGTCAAAGAACAGGTTTGCTTTCTCTGATTATTCCATACTATGTTTGGTTTTCAATTTCATTGATTTCTTCTTTTATCTGAATTTTTTCCTTCATTCTGCCTGCTTTGGATTTAATTTTTACTTCCCTCTGTGGTTTCTTAACATGAAGCTTATTAAGATTTTTACCCTTTAAATAATACTCAGTGCTGCAGATTCTGGAGCTCATGGTCCTTCACATTCTTGCTCCTGCACTGTCTCCTACCACAAACCCATCACTGAGAGTAAACATGAATGACACTGGTGCTCTCACAGGTCCTCCACATTCTCTGTCCCGCCCTGTCTCCTATTGCACACCACTCATTCCAAGTAAGTACACACCAAGGACACTGGAGCAGCTTGGCAGTGCTCCACATTCTCCCTCACACTCAGTCTCCTTCCTCAAACCTGTCACTCCAGCAAGTAAACACTGAAGACAACAGAGCAGCTCCCAGGTCCTCCAGTCCTCGTTGCTACTCTGTCTCCTACCACACAGGGGTCACTCCAGGTAAGTAAACACCAAGGACACTGGAGCAGCTCCAGGTCCTCCACATTCTCTCTCCTACTCTGTCTCCTACCGTACACTGGTCACTCTGAGTAAGTAAACACTAAGGATACTGGAGCAGCTCACAGTTCCTCCACGTTCTTCTCACACTATATCCCCTAGCACAAACCCAACACCCCCAGCACCCTGTTCATGTGTGATTTTAACAGAGCTCTCCCTGAATATTGTATGTGGAATAGAACCTCAGCACCACATTAGCACTCTAGTTTCTCGCCTTGCGGCCATTTGGCCCAGGCACTCTTCCTCTATAATTAGCTGTATTCTGCTACTGTCCGTTAGAGTGTCAGCCCCACCAGAGCAAGGGCTGCACTGCTGTGTTTGCACTGAAGTTACTCCATTAATGTTTATTGAACTAATAAACACTAATACTGCTCACATCCTCTGGATCATGGAAAGAGAGTTGCAGAAAACCATATATTTCTGCTTTATTGACTATGCCAAAGCCTTTGACTGTGTGGATCTCAATAAACTGTGGAAAATTCTGAGAGAGATGGGAATACCAGACCACCTGACCTGCCTCTTGAGAAACCTATATGCAGGTCAGGAAGCAACAGTTAGAACTGGACATGGAACAACAAACTGGTTCCAAATAGGAAAAGGAGTATGTCAAGGCTGTATAATGTCACCCTGCTTATTTAACTGATGTGCAGAGTACATCATGAGAAACACTGGGCTGGAAGAAGGACAAGTTGGAATCAAGACTGCCAGGAGAAATACAAATAACCTCAGATGTGCAGATGACACCACCCTTATGGCAGAAAGCGAAGAAGAACTAAAAAGCCTCTTGACAAAAGTGAAAGAGGAGAGTGGAAAAAGTTGGCTTAAAGCTCAACATTCAAAAAATGAAGATCATGGCATCTGGTCCCATCACTTCATGGGAAATAGATGGGGAAACAGTGGAAACAGTGTCAGACTTTATTTTGGGGGGCTCCAAAATCACTGCAGATGGTGACTAAAGCCATGAAATTAAAGACTCTTACCCCTTGGAAGGAAAGTTATGACCAACCTAGTTAGCATATTAAAAAGCAGAGACATTACTATGCCAACAAAGGTCCATCTAGTCAATGCTATGGTTTTTCCAGTGATCATGTATGAATGTGAGAGTTGAACTGTGAAGAAGGCTGAGCACCAAAGAATTGATGCTTTTGAACTGTGGTGTTGGAGAAGACTCTTGAGAGTCCCTTGGACTGCAAGGAGATCCAGCCAGTCCATCCTAAAGGATATCAGTCCTGGGTGTTCATTGGAAGGACTGATGCTGAAGCTGAAACTCCAGTACTTTGGCCACCTCATGCGAAGAGTTGACTCATTGGAAAAGACTCTGAAGCTGGGAGGGATTGGGGGCAGGAGGAGAAGGGGACGACAGAGGATGAGATGGCTGGATGGCATCACCGACTCGATGGACATGAGTTTGGGTAAACTTCGGGAGTTGGTGATGGACAGGGAGGGCTGGCATGCTGCGATTCATGGGGTCGCAAAGAATTGGACACGACTAAGTGACTGAACAGAATACTGCTCAAACTATTCATAGGGTTCTCAAGGCAAGAATACTGAAGTGGTTTGCCATTCCCTTCTCCAGTGGAAGCACCTTCCCATGCTTATTTAACTTATATTCAGAGTACATCATTAGAAACACCTGGCTGGAAGAAGCACAAACTGGAATCAGCATTACCAGGAGAAATATCAATAACCTCAGATATGCAAATGATATCACCCTTATGGCAAAAAGTGAAGAAGAACTAAAGAGCCTCTTGATGAATGGGAAAGAGGAGAGTGAAAAAGTTGGCTTAAAGCTCAACATTCAGAAAACGAAGATCATGGCATCTGGTCCCATCACTTCATGGCAAACAGATGAAGAAATAGTGAAAACAGTGCAGACTTTATTTTGGGGGGTTCCATAATCACTGCAGATGGTGACTCCAGCCATAAAATTAAAAGACGCTTACTTCTTAGAAGGAAAGTTATGACCAACCTAGACAGCATATTAAAAAGCAGAGATGTTACTTTGCCAAAAAAGGTCCGTCTAGTCAAGGCTATGGCTTTTCCAGTAGTCATGTATGGATTTGAGAGCTGGACTACAAAGAAAGCTGAGCACCAAAGAATTGATGCTTTTGAACTGTGGTGTTGGAGAAGACTTTAGAGTCCCTTGGACTGCAAGGAGATCCACCCAGTCCATTCTAAAGGAAATCAGTCCTGAATATTCATTGAAAGGACTGATGTTGAAGTGGAAACTCCAATACTTTGGCCACCTGATGTGACGAGCTGCTTCATTTCAAAAGACCCTGATGCTGGGAAAGATTGAAGGCAGGAGGATAAGGGGATGACAGAGGATGAGATGGTTGGATGGCATCACTGACTCAATGGACAAGAGTTTGAGTAAACTCCAGGAGTTGGTGATGGACAGGGAGGCCCATTGTGGTGCAGTCTATGGGGTCACAAAGAGTCAGACATGACTGAGCGAATGAACTGAACTGAAATGAACTGAATACTGCGCACCTGATTTCTCAGTTCCACCAGGAGTCTAGGTCTCCTAGGATGCACATTATTTCCTTATCTCTCATCTCATGTATTTTTGTCATCTCTTTCCTACCACACTCCTTTCCTTCTACACTTATCTCACTCTGCCCCAAAGAATTTTTTATTTTAACAAAATCACTCTACTTTATCTTCCTCCCCATTCAAGAATATCAATCTTTCTACTACCTTAATTGAAAAGAAGAGTAATCTCTTAAGTAGAACCTTTATATTCAGTCTTACTTTGTGTATATCAAAATCAGGAGGTGGGATTATTCTTATAATCGGTGGTGTCTCCAAGCCACTTGTCTCTTTCCACCAATATAAATCTCTTCAATCAGTTAAATTAGTGACATTCCGCTTTTCCATGATCTCTGCATTTTTTTTTTCTTTTGTGTGTGTGTCGGGGTGGGGGTGGGTTTGTCATCCAAAGCTGTCCTGTTCTTCTCTGTATTAACCTGGAAAGATTTAACACCTGGTCATAACTAATCCCTTGGTGACTTCATTTCTATGTGGCTAAATCATGTTGTATCATAGATCATAGCAACAGAAATCACATCACCTTCAGAACCAATTTTAACCTGCAAAACCTTATAACAAAATCTATATCTTAGGTATAAAAGCATTTTAATTGTTGTTCAGTCGCTAAGTCGTGTCCAACTCTTTGTGATCCCATGGACTGAAGCATGGCAGGCTCCTCTGTTCTTCACTATCTTCTGGAGCTTACTCAAATTCATGTCCATGGAGTTAGGGATGCCATCCAACCCTCTCATCTTCTGCCATCCCTTTCTCCCTTTGCCTTTAATCTATTAACTTTATTAATGATTCAACATCATTGAACATCATTCAACATCAGTTTCTTTCAAAAATTCATAAGTTGTAACTTCCTTCTTCCATAGACATGTAGAAATTCTCCATTCCTGGAGGACCTTAACTTGCACATGTGCAAAAAAAAAAAAAAAAAAAAAAAAATTGCTGGAAAAGAATCACATACTGGACAAAACAGTCTCACTCTATGTTTGTGGCCTATTCCCATGGGTCCTCAATCCTGCCTGGTAAGCACACGATTTTACTCTTGAACATCTGTCATTACTCTTTGTGTTGACTATTTCTTATAGTCTCACTTATCACTCCTTCTTCTTATGGGTCACTTTAGCTTCTGAACTTGTCTTTCATTTTCTAAGCAAATCAAAATCTTTATATATTTATTCTTATTTTCCATCACAAAATGTACAATTCCACTTACCTTCTTCTTTTCAGTAAATTACAGTGAATCACAATGAGAACTGTGATGGGCATGTGGTTCTTCCCTTATCAAATGTAAGTCTGTTTGTGTTGTGGACTCAAAGACTTTAACATTTTAAATTATAGTTTCACTCCAAAGCAGTCAAGGTCTCTTGCTCTCTAATGTAGAATATCAGCTTACAAACAAGTTCTCCCATTACATACATATTGTTCCAGGTTCTGTTTTCTCTATATTTTTACAAAACAGTTATCTCAAAATAATTTCCAGTTCACCAAATTTTTATTGATAAACCAAGTACCTGCTTTCTGCCCGACAACATTCCTGGAAATCCTCTTCGCAAGCTGATGGTTTTCCAGGCTCTAGTTCTTAGCAGGCACTTGAGGAACCTGAATTTCATTCTTTATTGCTCAAAGTTGTACATGCTCTTGTTCTATTTGTTTATTTCTTTATTTAAATCATGCACTATTGCTTCTGTTTTATGTTTTTCAGCCACGAGGCCTGTGGGATCTTAGCTGTCCAACCAGGGATCGAATCTGCACCTTCTGCATTAGAAGGGAAGTCTCAACCACTGTACCATCAGGGAAGTCCCCATTCCTTTGCTCTTGAAACACTCCCTCCTCTTAGTCTCTACGACTCTTCCTTTCCTACTAACTGGAGAGTTATAATTACTGCTTTTTCTGATATCTAAATTCTGGGGTCTTAGTGGTGAAATTCTTTGTTCTTTCCCCTCTAATTTGCCCTACAGGCATTCAACTGATTCTATTATTTAAAATAGCAATCAATGACTCCACTTATTTCCCAAGGAAAGGACATACATTTAGATTATAATAAATAACCAAAATGCTATTTGAATCTATTACACATGGGAAAATTAGCATATTCAAAAAGTATTATTTCCTACCTCAGATGTGTTTTCCTATTTCACTTTCCTTCAACTTAGCAAATAGTGCCACCATTCATCTCATTGGCCAAGTCAGAAAGCATTAGCATAATCTTTGATTCTTCTGTTTTTTATTCCCTACACTCAATCTAATGTGAAGTTCAGATATGCTACATAAAAATTATATCTCAAGACAAATATCATATTATATGACTTATGTGTGGAATCTAAAATATGATACAAATGATACAAAATGTTAATAGACTAAGAGACATGGGAACAAATTCATGGTTACCAAAGGGGAAGGAAGGGGAGAGAGAAATTAGGATTTGGGGATTAGCAGATACATACTGAAATAAACCAGAACCTACTGCATAGCACAGTGAACTATATTCAGTATCTTGTAATAATCTATATTGAAATCTGAAAAAGGAGATTTATATCGAAAAACATACATATATACACATTAATATACATATATAAAACAGAATCACTTTGCTATACACCTGAAACTAACAAAACATTGTAAAATAACTGTATTTCAATAACAAAAGAAAGTCACTTTGCTATTATCCAGGAAAAACAATTATATCTCATATCTCCATTTTAGACAGTGAAAAATGAAATATCTATAATTGGAACTTGCCTAATTAAAGGGTATTTTGGTGGAGAAGGAAGTAGAGGTCTTCTTGTATTTAGATGAATATTCCTATTTAATAACAAAGTAGCAGGAAGTGAAAAATAGCCTTTTAATTTTCCCTGTGTACCTGTTTTTATTTCCTTTCAAGTTTTTATATTCTTTAACATCATCCATTTTTTAATCAAAAACTTTCATAAAGTATACTCTTTTAGAAAAGAAAATTCATTTGTATCATAATTTTTCCTTTTCCCAATTCATTTTTTTTAAATTTATTCTTCTATTCCTTCTGACATCCTAAATAAAATCAGCACCAAACCAAGCCTTTGTTTTAGAACCTGTCATTACTTTTTCCAACTGGATATTAGCCACACCTAGGCACATCTATTATAGTGTTTAAATTTTTTTTAAAAATAAATATTAAAGCAGACAGCAGGAAAAATACATTCCCTTCAAATGATTTCTCAGTAATCAAACTGACCATTATTTCAACCTATATTTATACCCAGTGAAATTATCTTTCAAACATCAACATATAATAAATACATTTTTTAAAAAGTGAAAGCATTAATCTCTAAGAATTTTGACAATAAAAGGTGTATAAAAGGAGGTTTTCCAGGAAGAGTAACAATGATCTGATAAGGCAGAATAAAATTTTAAAGAAAGAATGAAGTTAAAGCACTATATGTATAAACATAAATACATACTAAACACATAATCAGTGAGCCAAATAACAGAAATGTCTTTAAAATATTTAAAATAGACTTTAAAATATTTCTTGAAGTGCATTATAACAGTAATGCAAAGATCACAAGAAGGTCATGATATTTAGGTAGAAGGTAATAATAATTTTAAAGATATCTCAAAGAATAGATCATTTCTATAGTAATCAAAAAATAATCAAAGAATATATAATTAGCAATTTAATAGAGGAAAAATAAAATAACACAACTAGCAGGCTGAATTAAAAAATAAAAAGCAACTATAAGAAGCTTAAATGAGTCACCACTTAAAGATAAGTAAACAGAAAGTTCAACAAAGAGTAAGAGAGAACACATTTAAAACATTAGGTAAAGAAAACAATGCAACTATTTCAATGACAGCCAAAAGGTCCTGAGTCAATAAAACTTGAGGCAAAGAGAAACATTTCATAGGAATAAAGCATTCAAAGTTGCAGAAAGACACCACAGTCCTCACTCTATATATACTTAATACCTTATCTATCAAAATATGTAAAGAAAAATAATGGAAGGAGAAATGTGCAAATTTCCAATCACAAAAAAACCCTTAATCTGTCTGATTTGATAGGTGATAGAGTAGAAGCAACTAAAAATTAATAAGGCTATTGATTAAATAAGATCAACTTGCAGAATTGACAAACTTGTCCCAGTTGATTATGTATTTATCTTTCATATTACATATACACCATATATACACAAACATATATATATATACACATATATACACACATATTTATATATGTAAATGTACATATAGCTAAAAATGAAGTTGTTAATTGTGTTGGTTATATCTTATTTAATTAAGCAATCCATCTATCTGTCTCTCTATTCATCTAAAATGGTTTTAAACTAAGACTGAGTCCACCTAAGGAACATCTTAGCAAATTAATATGCATCACTATTGTAGCTGCTGTGTCTATAAAATTAATGTTAAACTTTCCGAAATCATTGTGTTGTGACTTTTTTTTTTTTGACAGCCATGTACATTATGTGTGTAGGCACAATTTTACACATTAAGTCATTTAAAAAGTACATTTGATGGTTTCATTGAATGTAGCACATTTTTCTAATTTCAGTTTCTACCTGTTGCACTAGAATAGTTCCCAAAATATACAGGATAAAATAATCTCTATGATGCATTCATTTCCTAGGGCTATCATAAAAGATGACCACAAATGGGTGGCTTAAAAACAACAGAAATGATACTGTTGTGGAGGCCAGAAGTCTGAATTCAAGCCGTTGGCAGGGCGTGCTTTCACTGAAGATTCCTGGCCTGTGTTCATTTATGGCGGCCTCTCTCAGACCGAGGTCTCTGTTCTCATATGGCCCCTCTCCAGAGTCTCCTCTCCCTCCTAAATGACATCCCTAGAAATTGGACCAGGGCCTGCAGTGATTCATTCTGGAGATCCTCAGCTCATCACATCTGCAGCAGCCCTGCTTCCAAATAAAGTCACATTCTGAGGTGTTTGAGAGACACTTGGGGGACACAATTCAACTCAATATATGCATTTTCTCTTTCCATTTTTTTCTTTTGATCTATTGTATCACTGTCTTTAATTTCTCAAGATTATGGTAAGAGAGGGTCTCCAAATACCCTAATAAATTGTCTTTCCTAAACCAAAAAGAAACCAAAAGGTGGGTGCTCTTGTAGAGTAATCCAGCTACTGGTCCACCTTAGGATATATTTTCCTTAAACAGAGTCACCATCAATACATGGCTAATAGTTGCTGAAATAAAGTAGTCCAGTGTTCAAACCCAAAGCCTCTTAAATGCACAAGGCCATAAGTTTCCCTAAGGATACGCTTACCAAGTATAATCTTAAAGCAGATCCCTATGTATGGAAGTCTGTGATAATAAGGCAAAGCAAATAAGCTTGTTAACACAAGAGACTTAGTAGGCAATCATATGATGTAGTCTATCGCCACCTGACTCACCTGATGAATGTCATAGTGACACATCACGCAATGTCTATAGTGCAGCTTGTTTTGTGAGCTCAGGTAAGTGATCCTAATGATGCAGAGAGGTCTGATTTCTACAGTCAGAGATGGGTATTGAGAAGGTAACAGGCAAGAAGGCCAGGAGTCTCCAAATGGAGGAAATAAGCTGCAAGTGTCAAACCAGTTTTTCCTCTCTCTTAAGTGGCAGGAGGAAACAAACTAGTGATATATTTTTTCCCCTTCTCTATACAAATAAAAGAGGTTTCTCTTAAAATACTGTGTTGCCATAATGACACCCGGTTCCATCTCAACTTAACTTTTCTCAAATCTTGAGTTAACCAATGCATTTTTCTTATGGAAATGTTTGTCTAAGCTATGTTAATGTACTTACTGTGCTTTGACCCCAAACTCTGTCTCCAAGTCACTTCAACCTAACGGCTCCGGCTCCGGCTCTGGAGAGACTTGACAAACCAGTATGTTATACTCAGGCATTATTTTCCTAATCTATTTAAATGAAACTATTTGCATGGTAATCTGCCTTTCTACAAGATTCAAGTCAATCACTTCATGGCCGTGGTTACCCCTCTGGTGCCAAGATTACTCCAAAATATATCTTGCAGGTGAGGGGCCTGGTGCCATTCTCTGAGTTTTAAGACATTCCTTTCTTTCATGAAAAACTAGCAGATGGGTATTCTTTCAGATCCCTTCTTATGTCTATGTCAGAAGTTTTCTCTGTCTCCTTTATACTTTAATAAAACTTTATTACACAAAGCTCTGAGTGATCAAGCCACATCTCTGGCCCCAGATTGAATTCTTCTCCTCCAGAAGCCAAGATTCCTGGCATGTTTCGTGGTTCAGCAACAACCTTTCATTATTAAGCTTCTATGACTCCTTTTGACAAAGCAGAGGAGCCTGGATAAGCTGTTGATCATCCCCAGAACACAGAGGCTAAATCATTGACTCCATCTTCTGTTTTATTTATTCTTATAGCTATTTAATTTAACAAATGGTACTTCAGTTTTACAGACTGTCTTTCTGAGTAAAAATTGGAGTTTTCAAAGTGTACTACTAAAGACATCCACATGCTGTCCTCCACAGAATTCTCAAACCAAATCATGGCTTATCAGCTAAGTGTCTGTTGCTAACTTGAGTGATTTTTTTGTTTAATAAACCTCACAATTTAATCAGATCCCAAACAATGTACTATATGTTATCTGTAACTCCAGGAAGAAATAATGATGTCATTTCTCTTACTTTGAGAATTTAGAACTTAAATATACTTGTCCAGGTTGCCTAATATTGAAAAATGAACTTCAGTCTCTAGCTGAGGTTCCTCTGCTGTTATAAATACCATCAACTGTCCAGATGTATCCTTTACTCTTAGGAAAGTCGGACTAGGAAAGTCGGACATTAAAGGCAGTGTGAAATCCACATAATAAAATACTTTTAATTCCATATGCTGCAAAACAAATATTCCTCTTGCATTCAGATTGTTTCGTAGCCACGCATTCTGGGAAACAAACTCACTCAGAAGGACAATGCAGATAGTGGAGTGAAGTTTATTACACTGCCGGGCCCAAGGCAGAGTCTCCTCTTAACCAAGGATCCCAACCAGTTTTTGTGAAAACCTTATATACCCTAAGTGTACTTGCCCAAATCCACCTCCCCAAATTCCCTGAAACCAGTCTGAACAAAGGAAAAGAAAGATACAGCCAAAGATAACCGGTGATTCATATGCCTTAGGCCTAGGTAGTTAACAGTGGACAATTATCAATAGGCCTGTGGTCACACCCCATAAGCATAATAGAATTCATGTTTCTATTCAGTTGCACAGATAATTAGGGTATTCTTTTAGGTGATGGAGAGTCTAGGTATGAGCCCTGGGGCTCTTCCATCCAGGGGGTCTAGTTTTCCCATTGGTATATTGTTTCCATAGATACTGAGCATATAGGTCAAGTCCATAGTACAGCACAATATGGAGTCCAGCTTTCAAGATGGAACCTGTTCTGTTTCCTCCTTCATTACCCACTCTTGATGCTCTTAACTCATAGTATGAGCATCATTCATAGGTATATATTGCACCCTAGCTCTTTGACTGTCAGTTTGGGAGAATGACACCAACCTTTGGGTTACAAATTTCATAATACATTGTAAAATGCAGGGTCTACAAAGAAGAACTATCAAGGCAACTATAACCATGGTAAATATAGTTTTCTACCAATCATCCTTCACCCAAGATAGGGTAGAAGTTCAAAAAGGAATATTATCATCAGACATAGGTTTTACCTGACTTTTCATGTCATATAGGGTGGTTGATACGTTGTCAGATAAATCAGGAATACATACACAACATTCAACTTTAATTATAGCACAGGTCCCTCCTTGTGCTGAAACTATGGTTAGTCTCAAAATGATACCAGCAAGTCCTTGCAGCAGCAGCTGATTGTAGAGCTTCATCTCTTTTTCTTCTTTAAGATGATCTTGGTTTCATGGAGATCAATGGGGTCCTTTACATATTCCACCTGGCATCCTCTGGGTCTGTGTGGTATGCTCTCTACACCCTCACATGGTAGATCCAGGGAATGACACCTGCAACTTTAACTGCTTTTCAGTTCAGTTCAGTTCAGTTCAGTTGCTCAGTTGTGTCCGAATCTTTGTGACTCCATGAACTGCAGCACGCCAGGCCTCCCTCTCCATCACTAACCACCGGAGTTTACTCAAGCTCACGTCTATTGAGTTAGTGATGCCATCCAGGCATCTCATCTTCTGTCGTCCCCTTCTCCTGCCTCCAATCCCTCCCAGTATCAGGGTCTTTTCCAATGAGTCAACTGTTCACATGAGGTGGCTGAAGTATTGAAGTTTCAGCTTTAGCATCAGTCCTTCCAAAGAACACCCAGGACTGATCTCCTTTAGAATGGACTGGTTATATCTCCTTGCAGTCCAAGGGACTCTCAAGAGTCTTTTCCAACACCACAATTCAAAAGCATCAGCTCAGTTTTCTTCACAGTCCAACTGTCACATCCATACATGACCACTGGAAAAACCATAGCCTTGACTACATGGACCATTGTTGGCAGTAGGGGTGGTTAGAACAACAGTATATGGACCCTTCCAATGTGGAGCCAAGGAGTTGTGTTTCTAGTCCTTGACCCACACCTGATCACCAGGCACAAATTCGTGAATCTGTTCCCCAAGGGGGAACGGAACACTTTCTTGTACAAACTTAGTTACCTGATTTATTACCTTACCTAGTTCCATCTGCTGTGAAATCTCATCCCCCCTTACCCGAGACAACTTTGTTGACATCTCTTTTATTATGGGAGGGGATCTCCCATATACAGTTTCATAATGGAGAATAAGCATGGGACCATGGGGTCATCCTGAGTCTGAGCAGAACCATCAGAAGCAAGTCCATCCAGGAACAGTCAGTCTCTATGAACCATTTGGAGAGTGCCTCTTTAAGCATCCGGTTGGTTTGTCCACCATCCCAGAACTCTGGGGCCTATATGCAGTGTGTAGTTTCCACTTGATATTTAGAGTTTACATACCTGTTGAATTAAGTTGGCTACTGAGGCAGGGTCATTGTTTGATCCTATACTAGTTGGGAACCTGAATCTTGGGATTATTTCTTGAAGTGCTAGGGTCCAGCCTCAGTGGATCCAGGGTAATTCAAAAGTGAGACGGAGTCGGCATCCTTGGAAAAATACATATTTAATTACAGATATAGAGATTAGAAATGGATAGTGTAGTAGGAAAATTAGTGGAGAAAAAGAGGCTGAATAACTTGGTTTATTGGAATTCAGCCAGAAAAACGGGGAGAAAGAAAGAAACAACATGGGGGAATCAGTCTTTCCAGAAACTGATCCCAATTTTTTTTTTTTTTTAGGTTTGCTTATATACGTTTTGTTACACATAAGGATGAATACAGAGTCACGCAGGGGTCAGCAGTCCTGACCTTTATCAAAATCAGGTGCATTACATAAAAAAGGTCTTAGGGGTTTTACATCATCTGGTCATGAGGCCTGCTGACATTTTACAACCCTTTCTTTCTGATAACCAAAAACTTATTTTTCCAAGGGTTTTTTTCTTAAACCAGGCACTACCTCCAAATAAAGTTGCGTTCCTATAGGGTGAGGGTGTAGTGAGTTACAGTCAAGAAAGGAATTTATTTAACCCAAGGTTAACATGATCAATCTTAAAGGTTAATACTTATTTCTCCTATATGCTAGTTATATTCATTATAAGGGCAGGGAATATGTAGATTTAGCAGCAAAACATCAGCCCAACAAATGAAAATCCTGTCACCAATGTTCCCCTTAAGATCTATTTAGTCTTAAGATAGTGATAAAGTTACATTTTTACATAGCAAGGACACAGTGATTTATAACAAAGTACAGTGATCTATAACAAAAGAGAAAATTCATTAACTCAAAAGTCTAGTATTGCTAACATCAAAAACTACTATGTTTCCTTTTCTATATTTCAAATACATTGATTAATATATTCCCAAGTGCCTAAGGATATGGAAGCCTGGTGGCAATCATTGACTCAACAATGAAAAAAGCCCTGTGCTAATTAAGACTCAAAATACTCCAAAACTCTCTGTGCTATTTATGGTTGAGAGGTAGTAAACTATCATGTGTGTAGTGGGCAGGAGTATGGATAATCCTGTCACACAAGCTAGTTTGCCAGCAGAGAGGTTTGACCTGAAACACCCTTGTCACACCCAGGGCAGGGAATTAGCAGCAATTATTGACACAACAAATGAAAAACCCTTCACCAATATAATTCCTAACCAACCCACTATACTAATAGTTTCTAACTTTCCAAAAGAATTTGCCTTTAGTAATTCTAAAACATCTTGGGCTTCTCATGGTTGGGAGGCTGTAAACAATCACATGTGGCCAAACAAACCTATACAAGCAGGCTAGATAACCTTCAGAGGAGTTCATAAGTTGAAACACTCTTGTCATGCCCAGGCATTTTTATTGACTTGGAGCCTCACGTTTACTCCTTCTCCGAGAGAAATGGTTATGGGAGAGAGCGCCCGTAAAGTCAGAGGTCCTGAGGCTTGATCACGCCTTTGCGTATGCCAATCCTCCTTCCTCATGACCTTTGCCATGGGTGGAGTTCCCCACGCTGGCTCCTGACATTGAAGCCCATAGCGAGCCACTTCATTTGCTTTTTCAGTTCAGGTGGGGAAGGCCTCCATCCATCCTAAGAAGGTACATACCATGACCAGTAAATAACGATAGTGTCTGCAGGGTTTCATCTCAGTAAAGTCCATTTCTAAATGTTCAAAGGGTAGAGTGCCTTTTAACTGTATTCCTGGAGGTTTTTGTTTATGTCCAGGGGCAGCATTGACCTGTGAGCAAGCAGAACAGTTCCAGAATTCCATTCTACATAAAGAGGAAAGTCATAAAATTAAGAAATATTTTTAAATTACTTCTTCCATTCTGTCATGTCCCGAGTGTGTTGCCTGGTGTACCTGAGATACCACTGTGAGGGCTAATGCCTCGGTACCAGTAACCTGCCATTCGGCAGTTCCCACCAACCCTTTTCATTTTTGGTGGCCCTTTCTGCTTCAGCCAGCTGATATACTTCAGCCATGGTATACTGTGGGAGAGTCAAAGTTAACTTAGGCATTTTTTAGAGTACTAATGTTCTAATAGATCTCCCACCAGCAGCCCCAAATTTCTCAGCCATATGTTTTGCAGCTTTATCTTCTAGTCAGTTTCCCTGTGTTTGTGGGGTGTCTTCCTTTTGGTGACCCCAACAATGCATCACTGCTACCTTTTCAGGTTCCCATAGAGCATCTAATAGAGTCTAGATTTCTCCTTTGTTTTTAATATCTTTTTCACTAGATGTCAAAAGCTTTTCTCCTTACACAGAGCCCCATGTACATGCAGTGTGGCAAAAGCACATCTGGAGTCTGTGTAAATGTTTGTCTTCTTACCTTTTGATAGCTAGAGGGCCCAGATTAGAGTATATAGTTCAGCCCATTGAGCCGAACAGTGTGATAGCAGACAGCTAGCCTAAATGATGGCTTCTTCCATGACTACTGCATATCCTGACAGCCATAGTCCTTGTTTCACCAGGCTGGTGCCATTGGTGTACAGGACCAAATCTGGGTTGGGGATTGGCTGATCTCTCAAGTCAGGTCTGCTGGCATAAACTTCATTTAGGCTTTCCTTGCAATCATGTGAGGAAAGTGGCCGGCTTCAGGGCCTGACAAGACTCAGTAGTAATATGGGGGTTCTCACATAACAGTCCCTGGTATTGAGTAAACCAGGATGCCGACAGCCATTTAGGAGGGTTCCCTTGCAAGAGAGTTTTGACCTCATGCAGGACTTTTACAATCAAATCTTGGCCCAAAGTCAGCTTGGTTGCCTCCCAGACCAGTAAGGCAACCACAGCAACTGTCCACCATACTAACTACCCAGTGGCAACATTGTCCAGCTGATTCTAAAGATAAGCCACAGATCTGTCCCATGTCCCCATAGCCTGGGACAACACTCCCATAGCCACCTTGTCCTTTTCAGTCACGTAAATAGTAAATGGCTTAGCAAGGTCTGGCACACCCAATGTGAGTGCTGATGTAATTGTACTGGGTTTGAGTTCTAGTACCATTGGGAATTGTTGTTTTGCAAGCCTGGGGGTGTTGTCTTCAACCCAAATCTCAGGGAATTGTTGAATTAACTCTCTCTCTCTCTCTCTCTCTCTCTCTCTCTCTCTCTCTCTCTCTCTCCCAGTTTAGCCAGTTAGGTTTCTCTTCTGGGAGACTGTGCACCCTCCATTCATCTCGAGGGGTTACTGAGAGGGAGAGTAAATAGGTGATTGAGCCCACTCGAAGAGTGGATGTTTCATTGGGGCAGGGGGAAGGTCACTTGTGCCCCTAATTTAGACAGCAAGTCTCTTCCCATAAAAGGTACTGGACATTCAGGGATATAAAAATTCATGAGTCACTTGGTATCCCCCTCATGTGACATTTTTGGGGTAGGCTTGAGACACAAAGTCTGTATTTATCATCATCTGAGAACCAGCGGCCTCTGGATCTATTGACGTATAACGTCTATAGGCCTTGCACAGTCTTTCGTAGAACTCAGAGGGTGATTCGCTTTCCCTTCAAATCACTTCAGAGGGTTTTTCCTTATTCATAGGTTTTCAGGCCCCCCTCTTGAGGCCTTGTAAAATAACTGCCTGTTATCTCTCCAGGTGGCCCCTACCTTCCTCTGTTTTACAATCCCAGTTGGGCCTCTCATCCGGGGTGGCTAGTTCTGCCCACCACTGCTGGTTTGCAGTACCCCAGATGCCATTTCTCTGGCCTCAGTTAGGATCCTGTATCTTTCCTCAGTGCTGAAAAGGGAAACTAGTAGTTGGATTATGTCATCCCATGTAGGGTGGTGGGTCTGAAAAACAGTCTATATTAGCCTAATCATGGCTTGTGGCTCCCCCAAGTATGGTGGAGTGTGTGTCTGCCAGTTTAATACATCCGTGGAGGAAAATAATAGGCTACAGGGGGCTGATGGTAGTGCCCACATGTGTCCTGAACTGGAGCTGTTGTAGCTCTCTGAAGGGCATCTGTAGTGGGGTTATTTACCCCTGTTTCTTGGAGGAGTGCAGCCTCTGTCTAATTGCTGTGTTTTTCCTCCCCCTCCCATCAGTACTCACAGGGAAAGGTGGATACAATCTAGGAGGTCCAGCTAAGTGGCATCCTGGGGGTGTTGACAAGAGTTCTCCATTGCTGGGATCAGAGCCTACCGAAATGGTGGCTCTATGAACTCTACTGCTGCTAGAACTTCACCTGGCTCTGGATCAGGCATTAAGGTGGCCTCTGGTCCTGATGAAGCACTGGGTGGCAGAGGCGTCATTACCCAGTATGGGGGAGGGGGAAGGTCATGCCCGTCCAAATCCTGTAGAATTTCCTTTTTAATCATCAGTCAATTTTTGTGCCATTAATATTTTTCCCTTTCCCTTCTGGATACAGAACCTTCTCCAAGTAGGAGGGTCTTGAGCTAACCCTAGCCATGAGTCAGTATTTGGATATTGATCCAGGTGTCCTGGCTCTCCTGTGACTACTGTATAGACTGCTTCCACTATTTTTAAGTTCATGGTGTCCTCTGGTGACCATCATACTCCCACAGGGGCCATTCGACCTCACAGAGTTGGTGGAGGTGGTTAGGTTTCATCTTCACCCCATAGTCTCCTCCAAATCCCTTCTTTAAATTTTTAATCATGCTCTCCAGTTGCCTTAGATTCACTTCCCCCATCTTGCTTACCTTCTCAGACCTTCTTCTACTTTTCCTTTTTGTTCTGTCTACAAAGTTCTTGGTACCCTATGTACTTCTGATATTTCCACTCAAAGAAACACTTATATTGCCATTCCACCTCCTTTCTAATTGGGATGAGAAGAGATTACCTGCCAGATCCCAGAGGGAGAAGGGGGATCTTCAGGTCTTCACCTGCCAGTTGGCATGGCTGAACCGGAACATCACGTGGTCCAAGATTGTTTCTCCCTTAACTTTTCAAGTCTGTTCTGCCTTGCTGGGTTTGATCAGGTGTGGATGAAAACACAGATGGGTTAAATATCCCACATCCCGGGCCATCTCCAGAAAAGCCAATTCATTCTCTACCAGGGTCCAGCCCCAGTTGGATCCAGGGTATCCTCAGGGGACGGCGTCAGCAACCTAGACAAATGATTTATTTAGAGATATAGAAAGAGATAAAGAAGGGATATAGCAGTTAGGAAAATAGAGGAAGAGAAAGAGGCTGATAGTCCTTGGTTTAAACAGAAACCCAATAAAGGCTTAGACAAGGGAATTTCTTTGTTCACATAGGCCACAGGCGCCCTCTTGGTCTCCTGAAGGAGTGAAGACACAGAGTGCCTTCCCAGTCAGGTCTTAGAAGCCCAGGCAGAATAAGTTAACGCAGAGAGCCTCTGTGCTCCAAGGGATCAGCCTGAAAAGGAGAGTAAGAAAGGAAAGACTACATGGGGAAACCAGGCTTTCATGGAACTGGTCCTGGTCCTGGTCCTGGTCTGTCTCTTTATTTTTCAGGGAAACTTTAATACTTTAAGTTGCACATAGAAATAAATGCAAGAAGCATAGTCACGCAGTGTCAGCTGCTCTGACCCTTATCTAAAGACAGAGTGTTCTTTGCATATTTTTGTTCTTATAAGGGTCTTACGTTTGTTTACAATATCTTCTGGTCTGGAGACCAATTACATTTTATAGCCCCATCTTTCTTTCTATTGATAAAGGTTAGTCAATCAGAAAACTTGTTTTCCCTTAAGATCTACTTAGTGTTAAGATAGTAATAAAGTTACATTCTTACATAGCAAGGATACAACAATTTATAACAAAGAAAGAGGAGTACAGTGATTTATAACAAAGAGAAAATTCATTAACTCAAAAGTCTAGTATTGTTAACATCAAAACTACTATATTTATTTTTCTACATTCCAATTACATTGATTAACATACTCCCAGGTGCCTAAGGATATGGAAGCCTGGTGGCAATCATTAACTCAGCAATGAAACCTTTCACCAACATGATTTTTATCTTTAAAAAAACCCTATGCTAACTAAGACTTTCAAAATACTCCAAACTCTGTGCTGTTTATGGTTGAGAGATTGTAAGCAATCATGTGCATAGTAGCAAGAGTGTGGATAAACCTGTCACACAAGCTCTAGACTGCCAGCAGAGAGGTTTGAGCTGAACACTCCTTTTATATGCAGGAGACTATTAACTGGAGCTCTAAGTTAATTTTTTCCAAAGAAAGGTAGTCAGGGATAGCCCCTGTTAATGTCAGAAGAGTGTAGTGTAACAGACAGATTTTGGTTTCAGGGGTAGATGCTCAAGCAAATCTAAGGGACCCCTTGAGGTTTGATCTGCCTTGCCCGCAAGACCTTGTCATGAGTGGGGTAGGGAGTCCCTCAAGTCCTGACCCACCTTTGCCCATCAGGGCTCTTCCTCATGACCTTTGCCATGGGTGGGATCTCCCTTGCTGGCTTCTGGCAGTTCTCACTTATGTATCCCCCACCTTCTAGCCTGATAATTCTGAGGGCTCAAGAGATAAACAGCTGATGGGACACCTCCTTGGGGAGGGCAAAATACGAACACACAAAGACCAAGTTTCTTCTCCTAACAATCCCCTGGCGATTGCTTGGTAATAATTTTCCCCTAAGATGGCATGGACACCTCCTAAATGACCTTCACAAATTCCCTTCCTAAGCCCTAACATGCTCATCAACCTGTGGACCAAGCAATCGCTGCCTGTCTATTCCAGGCTCCTGTGGACAATTATCAATAGGCCTGTGGTCATACCCCAATAAGCATGATAGAATTTATGATTCTATTCAGTTACACAGATAATTAAGGTATTCTTTTAGGTTAGGAGAGTCTAGGTATGAGCCCTGGGGCTCTTCCATGGCAGTGGGGTGGGGGAATGGTTTTCCGGTTGGTGTGTTATTTCCCATGGATACTGGGCTTAGGGCTCAAAGTCCATAGTCCAGCCCAAGCTGGAGTCCTACTTTCAAGACAGAACCTGTTCTGTCTGCTTCCTCCTTCAAGATCACTAGTATCACACACAAACATGCTTCCCATCCTCCTTCTGTGACACACGGCTAAGAATCAGCCCAGATTTCCCATCAGAATGTCATCCTGCCCTTTTTAGCTGTGACACAGGCTGTGCCTTTATTTGCTTCTAAGAAACGTAAAAAAAAAAAAAAAAAAAAAGTGTTCCACAGTGTAAATATAATAATTATCTATAAAGTCTCCCCTAAAGAAACTGAAACCTCATTTTAAGAAAAGTGTCAATTAAGTATTAGATTGGTGTAAAGTTTTCTGTAATATTTTGTTTCATATTTATTTCTTAAAATATGACCCCATATTCTTGTGGAAATGAATATTTGGAAAATATGGAAATACAATTTCTAAATGAAAATATATTTGACCCACTCACATGGATATTTTTATAAATTCTTTTGTATCTTTGATCTGTATCTGTCTTATCACTCCTTCCAAGTTGCAAACATTTAAAAAATTAGACATAATATATATAAAATAGTATAAATATGTTGTAAATATAATATGTATACAGAATATTATATACAATACATACCTAAATATGTCTATCTATATATACATACATACAATCTTTAAGCAAATGTTTACAACCTAAAATCTATTATATATAGATATAATTATAAAATAATATTAAATAGTATGCTATTTATATAAGTATATTTATAGGTATAGTGAAGGAAAGTTATGACCAACCTAGATAGAATATTGAAAAGCAGAGACATTGCTTTGCCAACAAAGATCCTTCTAGTCAAGGCTATGATTTTTCCAGTAGTCATGTATGGATGTGAGAGTTGGACTGTGAAGAAAGCTGAGCACTGAAGAATTGATGCTTTTGAACTGTGGTGTTGGAGAAGACTCTTGAAAGTCCCTTGGACTGCAAGGAGATCCAACCAGTCCATTCTAAAGGATTCTAAAGAACACTCATCAGTCCTGGGTGTTCTTTGGAAAGAATGATGCTAAAGCTGAAACTCCAATACTTTGGTCACCTGATGCAAAGGGCTGACTCACTGGAAAAGACTCTGATGCTGGGAGGGATTAGGGGCAGGAGGAGAAGGGGACGACAGAAGATGAGATGGCTGGATGGCATCACCAACTCGATGGATGTGAATTTAAGTGAACTCTGGGAGTTGGTGATGGACAGGGAGGCCTGGCATGCTGCAATTCATGGGGTCACAAAGAGTCGGACACGACTGAGTGACTGAACTGAACTGAACTGAACTGAACTGATATATACTGTAGAGAAACCCACACATATATTCTTGTTTTCCCCACATAATATCATCTATGTCAAATATATACAACAAATAAATGTATATAACAAATATATAAAGCAAAATATTTCCAAAAGTGTATAGATGATTTTTTTCAACTGCTACTGAAAATATTTTATAATTTTCATATATTTTTACTGATAATGAAAATTACTAGAAAGAAAGTACTTTGAAGTTTTGTTTTCTGAAGCAATAAAGATGTGCTTTTTTAGCTTATAGAGATAGTATTGTTATAAGTAGTTGATTTTTTTCGAACATACAGAACAAATACAAGTAATCTCTTCTTTAGTCATAGCTAGATTAAGTCAGAAATTTGGCCTTTATCTGAATGAATAGTTATAGTCTTTTGAAGTAAGATTTTGAATGGCCCTTTAAAGACAGCTCTGTTTTTCATGTGGCTATTTTAGTGAAAAAATTCCAACAGAAATGTATGAGACTGACTATTACACTTATAGGAGCAGATTACCACATTCCAAAGCCTGGCCCTGTTGTACCTTCCGTGTGGTCTGGAGTGAAATTTAACTTCTGCCTTACTTCCATCACCCTTTACTTTCATCACCTTTATGACTGAGATAATATTGATACCTTCATTTTAGAGAATGTTTTGGATTATTTAATGAATTAAACACATAAAAACCTAGGAAACTTTCTGATAAATTATGATCCTAATGCGTATAATAATGGGAAGCAGCCTTTCAATATTTCATTGCTGAAAAGCTAAAGTTATTCTAAATGAGTAGTTTCTAGATTAAGGCACAGAATATTACTGGCAGTGTAGTTCTAAACTCAACATGTATCAGATGGTAAAGCAGATATTAGAACTTTCAGGTAACTGCAAGTAATAAAGTACAGTGAGAACCAAAGTTTCTTACAGTAAATAAAAGATGGTTCAAATTCTTTACTAGTTTAAGAGGTATTATTCACTCCCTTTGAGTCTAGGTTGACTGACCTGGGTGATTGCTTAAGGAAAAGAATGTAACTGAAATGAATTTCTTAGACTTCTGTAGCTAGATTTAGGATGTGCAGCTTCTACACATCCTATAGAATGGAGGAAAATATTTGTAGATGATGCAACAAGTGAGGGCTTAATTTCCAAAATATACACACAGCTCATAAAAGTCAACAATGGAAAAAGAGATCACCCAATGGAAAAATGGGAAGAAGACTTAGACATTTATCCAAAGAAGACACAGAGGTAGCAAAGAGGGACATGTAAAGATGCTCCGAATTACTATTTAGTTCACTTCAGGTGCCTAGTCATGTCCAACTCTTTGTGACCCCATGGATTGCAGCACGCCAAGGCTTCCCTATCTGTCACCAACTCCTGGAGCTTGCTCAGACTCATGTCCTTCAAGTTGGTGATCCCATCCAACCATCTCATCCTCTGTTTCCCCCCCCTCCTCCTGCCTTCAATCTTTCCCAACATCAGGGTTTTTTCCAATGAGTCAGTTCTATGCATCAGTGGCCAAAATATTGGAGTTTCAGCATCAGTCTTTCCAATGAATATTCAGGACAAATTTCCTTTAGGCTGGACTAATTTGATCTCCTTGCAGTCCAAGGGATGCTCAAGGGTCTCCTCCAATACCACAGTTTAAAAGCATAAATTCTTCTGTGCTCAGCTTTCTTTATAGTCCAACTCTAACATCCATAAAAGTTTACTGGAAAAACTATAACTTTGACTAGATGGACCTTTGTTGGCAAAGTAATATCTCTGCTTTTGAATATGTTCTCTAGTTTGGTCATAGCTTTTCAAGGAGAAAACATTTTTTAATTTAATGGCTGCAGCCACAATCTGCAGTGATTTTGGAGCCCAATAAGGTAAAGTCACTCACTGGTTCCATTGTTTTCCCATCTATTTGCCATGATCAGATGCCATGATCTTAGTTTTCTGAATGTTGAGCTTTAAGCCAACTTTTTTCACTCTCCTCTTTCATCTCCATCAAGAGGCTCTTTAGTTCTTTGCTTTCTGCCATAAGGGTGGTGTCATATAAGTATCTGATATTATTGACATTTCTCCTGGCAATCTTGATTTCAGCTTGTGATTCATCTAGCCCTGCATTTCACATGAGGTACTCTATATGTAAGTTAAATAAGCAGGGTGAGAAATACAGCCTTGACATACTCCTTTCCTGATTTGGAACCATTCTGTTGTTTCATGTCCAGTTCTAACTGTTGCTTCTTGATCTACATATAGATTTCTCAGGAGGCAGGTCAGGTGGTCTGGTATCTCCATTTCTTTGAGAATTTTCCACATTTTGTTGTGATTGACACAAAGGATTTCGTGTAGTTTAAAAAGCAGAAGTAGATGTTTCTCTGAAATTCTCTTGCTTTTTTGATGATCCAACAGATGCTGTCAATTTGATCTCTGGTTCTTCTAGCTTTTTTAAATCCAGCTTGAACATCTGGAAGTCCATGGTTCACATACTGTTAAAGCTTCACTTGGAGAATTTTGTGCATTACTTTGCTAGCATGTGAGATGAGCACAGTTGTGCAGTATTTTGAACATTCTTTGGCATTGCCTTTCTTTGAGATTGGAATGAAAACTGACTTTTTCCAGTCCTGTGGCCACTGCTGAGTTTTCCAAATTTGCTGACATCTTGAGTGCAGCACTTTTGCAGCATCATCTTTTAGGATTTGAAGTAGCTCTACTGGAATTCCATCATCTCCACTAGCATTGTTCATAGTGATGTTTCATAAGGCCCATTTGACTTTGCATTCCAGGATGTCTGGCTCCAGGTAAGTGATCACATTATCATGGTTATCTGGGTTATGAAGATCTTTTTTGTATAGTTCTGTGTATATCTGCCACCTCTTCTTAATATCTTTTGATTCTGTTAGATCCATACCACTTTTGTCCTTTATTGTGCCCATATTGCATGAAATGTTCTCTTGGTAGCTCTCATTTTCTTGAAGAGATCTCTGGTCTTGCCCATTCTATTATTTTTTGCTATTTCTTTGCATTGCTCACTGAAGAAAGCTTTCTTATCTCTCCTTGCTTTTCTTTGGAACTCTGCATTCCTTTTCTCCTTTGTCTTTCACTTCTCTTCTTTTCTCAGCTATTTGTAAGGCCTCCTTAGACAACCCTTTTGCCTTTTTGCGTTTGTTTTTCTTGGGGATAGTCTTGATCACTGCCTCCTGTACAATGTCAAAAACCTCCATCCATAGTTCTTCAGGCACTCTGTCTATCAAATCTAATCCCTCAAAACAATTTGTCACTTCAACTATATAATCATAAGGGATTTAATGTAGGTCATACTTCAATGGTCTGGTGGTTTTCCCTACTTTTCTCAATTTAAGCTTGAATTTGGCAATCAGGAGCTCATGATCTAAGCCAGTCAGCTCCTGGTCTTGTTTTTGCTGACCATATAGAGCTAAGAGCCATCTTAGGCTGCAAAGAATATAATCAGTCTGATTTTTGTATTGACCATGTGGTGATGTCCCTGTGTAGAATAATCTCTACGTGTTATTGGAAGAGAGTGTTTTCTATGACCAGTGGGTTCTCTTGGCAAAACTCCGTTAGCCTTTGCCTGCTTCATTTTATACTTTAAGAGCAAATTTTCCTGTTGCTCCAGGTATCTCTTGACTTCTTACTTTGCATCCCAGTCGCCTATAATGAAACAGACATCTTTTGAGGGTGTTAGTTCTAGAAGGTCTTGCAGGCCTTCATAGAACCATTCAACTTCAGCTTCTTCAGCATTACTTGTCAGGGCATAGACTTGGGTTACTCTGATATTGAATGGTTTGCCTTGGAAATGAACAGAGGTCATTCTGTCATTTTTGAGATTTCACCCAAGTACTGCATTTCTGACTCTTTTGTCGACCTATAAGGGCTACTCCATTTCTCCCAAAGGATTCCTGCCCACAGTAGTAGATATAATGGTCATCTGAGTTAAATTCACCCATTCCAGTCCATTTTAGTTCACTGATTCCTAAAATGTCAATGTTCGCTCTTGTCATCTCCTGTATGACCACGTCTAATTTACCTTGATTCATGGACATAACATTCCAGGTTCCTATGCAATGCTGCTCTTTACACCATTGGACTTTACTTCCAATATGCTACTGGAGAAGACCTATGACCAACCTAGACAGCATATTAAAAAGTAGAGACATTACTTGTCAACAATGACCTGTTTAGTCAAAGCTATGATTTTTCCAGTAGTCATGTATGGATGTGAGAGTTGGACTATAAAGAAGGCTGAGGGCAGAAGAATTGATGTTTTTGAACTGTGGTGTTGGAAAAGACTCTTGAGAGTCCCTTGGACTGCAAGGAGACCCAAGCCGTCCATCCTAAATGAAATCAGTCCTGAATATTCATTGGAAGGCCTGATGCTAAAGCTGTAACTCCAATACTTTGGCCACCTGATGTGAAGAGCTTACTCTTTGGAAAAGACCTTGATACTGGTTAAAGGATGTTGTTGAATCACACAAAGACTCCGGGATTCTTGGCCCCCAGAGGAGAAGAATTCAATCCGGTGCCAGAGGCGAGGCTTGATTGCTCAGAGTTTTTGTGTAATAAAGTTTTATGAAAGTATGAAAGAGATAGAGAAAGCTTCTGACATAGGATCAGAAGGGGGCAGAAAGAGTGCCCCCTGCTAGTCTTCAGCTGGATGTTATATAGTCACCAGCAGTCTGTTAATGAAAGAAAAGAATGTCTCAAAACTCAGAATGGCACCAGGCCCCTCACCCATAAGATGCATTTTGGGATAATCTTGGCACCAAATGGTTCATCCTGGGCCATAAAATGATTAACTTGCATCTTGAAGAAGGGCAGATCACCAAACAAATAGTTTCATTTACATAAATTAGGGGAACAGTATCTGAATATAACATACTGGTTTGTTAAGTAGGTTCTGAGCCAAGAGGCAGAACCAATTTGAAGACAGAGTTTGGGGTAAATGCATAGTACATTAGCATAGCTTAAGATAAACATTTCCATAAGAGAAATGCATTGGTTATCTCTAGGTTTGAGAATAGCAAAGCTTTTGACTGTGTGGATCACAATAAACTGTGGAAAATTCTGAAAGAGATGGGAATACCAGACCACCTGACCTGCCTCTTGAGAAATCTGTATGCAAGTCAGGAAGCAACAGTTAGAACTGGACATGGAACAACAAACTGGTTCCAAATAGGAAAAGGAGTACATCAAGGCTGTATATTGTCACCCTGCTTATTTAACTTCTATGCAGAGTACATCATGAGAAGCGCTGGGCTGGAAGAAGCACAAGCGGGAATCAAGATTGCCGGGAGAAATCTCAGTAACCTCAGATATGCAGATGACATCACCCATATGGCAGAAAGTGAAGAGGAGCTAAAACGCCTCTTGATGAAAGTGAAAGAGGAGAGTGAAAAAGTTGGCTTAAAGCTCAACATTCAGAAAACGAAGATCATGGCATCCGGTCCCATCACTTCATGGGAAATAGATGGAGAAACAGTGGAAACAGTGTCAGACTTTATTTTTTGGAGACCCAAAGTCACTGCAGATGGTGACTATAGCCACGAAATTAAAAGACGCTTACTCCTTGGAAGGAAAGTTATGCCCAACCTAGATAGCACATTCAAAAGCAGAGACATTACTTTGCTGACTAAGGTCCGTCTAGTCAAGGCTATGGTTTTTCCTGTGGTCATGTATGGATGTGAGAGTTGGACTGTGAAGAAGGCTGAGCACCAAAGAATTGATGCTTTTGAACTGTGGTGTTGGAGAAAACTCTTGAGAGTCCCTTGGACTGCAAGGAGATCCAACCCATCCATTCTGAAGGAGATCAGCCCTGGGATTTGTTTGGAAGGAATGATGCTAAAGCTGAAACTCCAGCAGTACCTTGGCAACCTCATGTGAAGAGTTGACTCACTGGAAAAGACTGATGCTGGGAGAGATTGGGGGCAGGCGGAGAAGGGGACGACCGAGGATGAGATGCCTTGATGTCATCACTGACTCAATGGACGTGAGTCTGAGTGAACTCCAGGAGATGGTGATGGACAGGGAGGCCTGGCATGCTGCAATTCATGGGGTCACATAGAGTCAGACATGACTGAGGACTGAAGTCAACTGAACTTCAGGTGAAACCAGGTGTCATTACGGAAACACAGTATTTTAAAGAGAAATCTCTTTTTAAATTTGTATAGAGAAAGAAAAAAATATTGCTAGTTTGTTTCCTCCTGGCGCTTAAGAGAGACAAAATTGCCTGACATTTGCAGCCTATTTCATCTCATTTGGAGACCTCTGGCCTTCCTGCCTGTTACCCTCTCATTCACCCTTTTTCTTTTAGGAGAATTATGTTGCCTAGTGGAAAGGGGAGTCGTTTTCATTCCATAACGGCTTGCAAGCTGACAAGGGACAGTGTCCCTAAATTGGTGAGGCAACATATTCTCCTAATCCTTGTACTGAGGATATCTAATCCAGGGGCCCCAAATAGCAGTTGGAGGAAGCTGCAGCAGTAACAGGAGTTTGAGCAACCATTTGTAGCTTAAAAGCTTTCATGTGGCTAGAAACAAATCTAGTTACACAGTTACAGATGTAAGGCAACATAGTCATTAAAACAAGTTAAAATCAAAATTAAAAGTCACATTATGTTCATAGTTAAAGTGCAATGTTTTGCACCAGTCCATTTTAGGGTTGTTAGATGTCATCAGATGAAGAAGAAGCATCACATGATTATTGTCAAAGGTATTGACAGACTTGGAGAAAGTCTTTTCCTTGAAGTGGAGATGTCCACCATGAGAAGCCTTCCACTGATGAAGAGAAGAGTGCTTCACAGACCCAGCAGTTAGAGACTGTGGAATGCAGAGTAGGAGTGAGTCCAGGACAGGAGGCATTGTCTTGAGGATCAAATGGCAGACAGGATATTTGGAGTCAGCAGAAGTAAGCTCACATAGGTTATCAGGCCCATCTGAAAAGTACAAAGTCAGAGCATAGAAAGTAAAGACATAAAACGAAGTCACTTAGTTTTGGTCAGGGTCCCACCTCTTAACTCGAGTGTGATGTACCCACAAATCAATTCCTGGCACTTTGACAGCTGTGGGAGAAGAAAGAATAACCTGGTAAGGGTTTTCCCAGAGTGGCCTGAGGGATGGGCCCTCAGATCCCAACGTTTTTATGAGGACCTCAGTTCCTCGCTCAAATAGAGGCTTACTTGACTCAGAGGCTGAGTCAAGAGTCATCTCCTGGAGTTCTGTTAATACCTGTTGAAAAGTTGAGAGCTGAGTTACATAGCTAGTTAATTCCAAGGCTTCAGGGTCTATAACAATGTCTGTGCATAAGAAAGGCCTTCCATAAATACATTCAAAGGGGGACAGTCCCTCCTTTTGGGGGGCAGTTCGAGCCCTCATTAAAACTATGGGTAGGACTTTAATTCAATTGTCCTGCATCTCGAGTTAATTTGTGCAAATGTCTTTTGATAATGTGATTAGCTTTTTCAATCTCTTCTGAAGATTGGGGTCTCCAGGAACAGTGTAAGTGATATTCTATTCCTAGAGCTTTAGACACCTCCTGAGTTACAGCACCGTTAAAGGCGGAGTGCTCTCTACGATAGGGAAAAGCCTCAATCCATCCAGTAAAAGTATCTACCCAAACTTGTAAGCAACAATATCCATTAGCTTTTCACATATGAGTAAAATCAATTCCACAGTCCTCTCCAGGATACTTCCCACTTCGTTGTAATCCACATTTTGCTAGCTTTTTTCAGTCTTTGGGTTATTTTTCTGACAAACTTCACACCTTTTGATAATATTCTTTAAAGTTGTCATTACATTTTTACCTTCAAACAAACGAGAAGCCATTTGGTAAGTACTCTCTGTTTCCAAGAGAAAACTCTGATGTAAACCCTTAAGAATTTTCCACTGAGCATTTTCAGGAATTATTAATCATCCATCCTCAGACTGTAACCATCCTTTATCAGTAATCTTTGCTCCTCTTTTCTCATATCCTTCTAATTCTTCCTCAGTATATTGTGGTTTTTCCTATTCCACAGGACCTGTCCAGATCAAAAGCATCTGCAGTGAAGGGGGTTTCGTAAAGTGCTGCTTTTCTGGCTTGACAGTCAGCCAGCTGATTACCTTCAGCTACTTTACTCCCATCCCTGCTGTGCCCTTTGCAATGCATAACAGCTACTTCTTTAGGACAATATATAGCAGTTAAAAGTCTCTTGATCTCTCTGAAATGCTTAAAAGGTTCTCCTGTTGCTGTTTTAAACTGTCTTTCCATATTGCAGCATGAGCATGTAAAGTCAAATAAGCATACTTAAAATCCATGTAGATATTTACCGGCTGCCTTTTGCTTAGCTCTAGAGCTCAGGTCAGAGCTACAAGCTCCACTAACTGAGAAATGGTTCCCTGGGGGAGAGATTTTGCTTCCAAAACCTGTTCAGCAGTCACCACAGTGAAACCTGCTTTACACTTTCCATCCCGAACAAAAGAACTGCCATCTGTAAATATTTCCATGTCAGGATTGTCTAGTGGGGTATCCATTAGATCTTCCCAAGCTGCATAGTTTAAAGTTAGGAATTGGGAACAATCGTGATCAGGTGTTTCATTTTCTCAGGAAGGAAAATGGCAGGATTTAAATTTCCACAAACTTTGAGCTTAGTTATGGGTCCTTCTAACAACAATGACTGATATTTAAGAAGCCTACTGTCTGTCATCCAATATTAACCTTAAAATTTAAGATTCCACTCACATCATGAGAAGTCAGTACAATAAGATTTCGTCCAATAATTATTTTTAAAGCTTCAGGTGCTAATAAAGCCGCTGCCCCAATTACTCTTAGGCAGTGGGACCACCCACGTGAAATCACATCTAATTATCTGCTTAGATAAGCAATAGATTGCTGGTGAGGCCCTCGGGGTTGTGTCAAAACTCTCAAGGCCACACCTTTTCTTTCAGTGACAAATTCTGGACCCTGTGGGCAAGCTCAGAGCTGGAGCTTGCAGGAGAGCAGTCTGAAGAACCTTAAAAGCCTTTTGAGTTTCTGAAGGCCAAACCAGTTTGTCATTTTGGGCCTGCTGAGTTTCAGCTATAAGTTTATAAGTGAAGACTGTCACGAAATCCCTGGGGCAAAACTGTCTAGGTTAACTGAGAAGCTGGCTGCTTAGAGTCTTCAAAGGCAAATAGAAATTGACTTTCTTCCACCAAAGGCACTGAATAGAAGGCATCTTTCAGATCAACTACTGAGAAATATTTGGCTCGTTCAGGAATTTCAGACAATAGAGTATAAGGATTAGGCACCACGGAATGTAAAGGAATTACAGCCTAATTTATTATACATAAATCTTGAACTAGTCTCCATTTACCATTTGATTTCTTTATATCCAAAATAGGAGTGTTGCAGGGACTGTTACAGGGAATTAATAGTTCCTGCTTCTTTAAATTTTTGATAATAGGTTTTAACCCTTCCTTAACCTCATGTTTCAGTGGATACTGCTTCCTATGTGGAAATAAGTGCAGGTCTTTGAGCTTGACAACTACAGGAATAGCATTTTGCGCTCTATCCACAGATTTTTGTTTTCAGCCCATACTCTAGAATTTACATTTTGTTCAGCTAAAGTGAGAGAAGGGGTGGACTCCATATTCATGAAAACAGAGGCATGGACCTTGCTCAGTATATCCCTCCCCAAAAGGGGTAAGGGAGATTCTGGCATAATCAGAAACTTCTGTGAAAATAGCACAGAATCCCATGTGCAAGATAAAGAATATCTGAAATAATAATGTTTGGCTTGTCCAGACAGTCCCATTACAGAAGCAGATCAGGAAGAAAGTGGGCCAGGGGCTTCAGTAAGCACAGAGTGAGTTGCCCCAGTATCTAAAAGGAAATCGATGGATTGGCCACCCACAATTATTAATACCCAGGGTTCCTTAGGTGTAATTAGGATGGGAGCTTGTGTGGGGACCCACGGGCACCTTCAGTTCTGATTGTCTTGAAAGTCTGATACCGGAGACCTACGCTTCTTGGGGCAATCTGTCTTCCAGTGTGGTCCTTCGCAGACTGGACATGGAGCCGGGGGCAGCTTAGATGCCTGAAGACAATCTCGCTTGAGGTAACCTTCCTTTCCACAGTAATAGCAAGCCCATCCCCTTTCACCTAGGTCCCTCTGGGCATCTTTCTCAGGCTGTTTAAGAACGTTTTTCATAGCCCATTGCGAAGGCTTCCACCTTTTCCTTTTTTTTTTTCCTACCTTTCTTTCTTTTCCTCATATTCCCTACCATAATAGACTGTCTGAGCCAGTTGCAACAGAGTATCTAAAGACTGATTTGGTCTATACGCCCATTTTAATAGCTTACGGCAGATATCTGGAGCCAACTGAGTGAGAAATCTATCCTTTACGATCACTTTTCCTTCTTCACTTTCAGGATCAACCTCAGTGAACCTGTGAAGGGCTTCTCTTAGTCTATCTGGGAATTTACCAGGAGCTTCCTTCTCCTCCTGTTCTAGGTCTGCCAATTTGCCATAGTTTAAAGGCTTAGAACATGCCTGTCGGAGTCCTTCAAGAATACATCTAACAAAATGACTCTGATCCCATCTTTCTTTAGCTGTGTTGTAGTCCCAGTCTGGTTCTGCAGTTGGGACTGCCTGATTCCCAGTGGGGAGGGCCACTCTCTTGTCCTGCCTCTTACCTACTGATTCAGTACCAAGCCATTCATCTCCATAAGCAACTGCTTTTCCCATAACTCGAGACTTTGAGTCGGGAGTCAGCGTTTGTCCCAAGATATACATCACATCCTTCCAAGTAAGGTCATAAAGCAGAGTAACACCTTTAAAAGCTCTAATATATTTTTCTGGGTCCTCTAAATAGTCTCCCAGATCCTCCTTGATTCTTTGTATTTCTTGATAAGCAAAAGGCTTATTAACTCTCATAGACTGATTATTTCTCCTGGTGGGTGGTTCATGAAAAGACAACAGCTTGTGTGGCTGTTCCTCAGTCTCTCTGGCTGCTCTGCACATATGATCCCAGGGATAGACTGGAAAAACCTGTTTTCTTTTTCTCTTTGTCTCCTGTTCTCCATCTCATCTCTTACTTCAGTGGTCTGAGTTTCTACTGAAACCAGAGTAGTCTGAGGTCGTACTGAGACAGGAGTTGTTTGGACCTCCATGTGGGCAGTTTGAATCTCAGTTTGGGTTTCCACTGAGACCTAGGCAACCCTTCTGAGGAGGGTTCTCTGGCTTTTAGTTTGCTCAGTTTGGAGCCCCGCGTGCGAGGGCAAAGTAGGAGGACAAGATGGAGCTGAAGGTTTCACGCCCAAATCTATACCCTTAGGACATAAGTCTGGCATATTTTGCAGAGAAAAAGGACAACACTTATACTACTTCTACCCATTTCCCTTGTTCCTTACAGAACGAGTCTAGTTGTAAAATAGTATTGTATTTAAGAGACCCTCCAACTGGCCACCATTCGCCATCCTCCAATGGCTACCGTGGCCATGCAGTATCACATAGGAAGACCAGGTGTGTGTCTTCTTTAAGCCCTGAGGGTAAAAATCTATCTGTTTTTCAGGATACAGTTCAAAGAAGTAAGGCTGGAATTGTTAGCTCCCATCTGCAAGAGAAAAAAAGCGACCAGTGCCATCTTTCTACCGGAGGGGGTCCCTCCCTGCTCTAGATAAGGGTGTAGACAGACTTTACACCAAAAGTTTTCCTTCCTGGTCAGACTTAGTCTGTCGCTTACTGACGCAGGTGCTGTATTCATCCCTCCCGGTTCTACCACTGAGACAGGATGGGGATATACCAGGAGTAGACTTGATAGCATCTCTACCTGACGTCCAGCTCTTCACCATTGTCTCTGATGCCACTTGGGGTGCAATCAGAGTAACCTTCTGGAATGCCTCCTATGCTAAGACCGCTGGGGGAAACATTCATCACCTGAGTGCCTGTGCATGAGCCTGAGTATATTCCTGACCACAATAAGACCCGATATGAACATAAAGCTGAGATGTTCCTTCCAAGCATCACCACACCAGTATAAGAGCCTACTCTGGTCCACTACGAGCCAGCGTTACCAAAGGGGAGGAAAAAATTGTGGCCCCAATCTGAGTAACCTTTACCTCAGAGATGTTCTTGGAGCTAGAGCTCCATCTAGCTTCCGAACTTCCAATTTCTAGAGAGGCTAGGCCCTTTCTTGACTACCAATCCAAGTTTGGGACCTAAGCCACAAAACACAGAAAAAGTATAGATCACAAGTCCCTTGAAAGTCTATGATCCAATAGATTAGGTTAGTACTTCTAATTCCCAAGGAGTTATGAAATGGTCAAAGAAACCGAAAAGTTTGACTGAGAAAGGAGAGTTCAGTCCACACACTTTGCCCATTTCTGGTCCGTTCCCAAAGGAGACCTTGGGTGCCTCTTGGCCTTGGCAGGTCAGTATAAACCCCTGACAGGTTTCTGCCATAAGCCGTATGAGATCACCATAGAACCGCAGAGCAGGGCTCCTCACTTGCTTCACGCAGAGCATGTCATTCATTCACACAAGCATTAGTAAAGCACAGAAGAAAACGTGTTCGCTAAGAGAACAAAGAACTAGAGCTCCAAGCATCCTTACCTTGTCCTGAAGGATCCCAGACAAGCCCCCCAAGATGAAAGGTTGTTGTTGAATCACACAAAAACTCCAGGATTCTTGGCCCCCGAAGGAGGAGAATTCAATCCGGCTCCAGAGACGAGGCTTGATTGCTCAGAGTTTTTGCGTAATAAAGTTTTATGAAAGTATAGAAGAGATAGAGAAAGCTTCTGACATAAGCATCAGAAAGGGGCAGAAAGAGTACCCCCTCTGCTAGTCTTCAGCTGGATGTTATATAGTCACTAGCAGTCTGTTAATGAAAGAAGGGAATGTCTCAAAACTCAGAATGGCACCAGGCCCCTCACCCATAAGATGCATTTTGGGATAATCTTGGCACCAAATGGTTCATCCTGGGCCATAAAATGATTAACTTGCATCTTGAAGAAGGGCAGATCACCAAACAAATAGTTTCATTTACATAAATTAGGGGAACAATATCTGAATATAACATACTGGTTTGTCAAGTAGGTTCTGAGACAAGAGGTGAAACTGACTTGAAGACAGAGTTTGGGGTAAATGCATAGTACATTAGCATAGCTTAAGATAAACATTTCCGTAAGAGAAATGCATTGGTTATCTCTAGGTCTGAGAATAGTTAACTTCAGGTGAAAGCAGGTGTCATTATGGTAACACAGTATTTTAAAGAGAAACCTTTTTTAAATTTGTATAGAGAAGGAAAAAAAATCACTAGTTTGTTTCCTCCTGCCGCTTAAGAGAGATAAAAATGCCTGACACTTGCAGCCTATTTCCTCCATTTGGAGACCTCTGGCCTTCCTGCCTGTTACCCTCTTACTGGGAAATATTGAAGGTGGGAGGAGAAGGGCAAGACAGAGGATGAGATGATTGGATGGCATCACCGACTCAATGGACATGAGTTTGAGTAAACTCCAGGAGTTGGTGATGGACAGGGAGGTCTGGTGTGCTGCAGTCCATGGGGTCACAAAGATTCAGACATGACTGAGTGACTGAACTGAACCTTGATTGGTGGACCTAACAATCCAGGTTCCTATGCAATATTGCTCTTTCCAGCATCGAACTTTACTTACATCACCAATCACTTCTACAATTGGGTGTTGTTTTTGCTTTGACTCTGTCTGTTCATTCTTTCTAGTGTTATTTCTCTACTGTTCTCTAGTAGTATATCGGGCACCTACCGACCTGGGGAGTTCATTTTTCAGTGTTCTATCTTTTTGCCTTTTCATAATGTTCATTGGGTTCTCAATGCAAGAATACTGAAGTGCTAATTATTAGAGAAATACAAATCAAATCTACAGTGAGGTACAACCACTGGTCAGAATGCCCATCTACAAATAACAAATTCTGGAGAGGGCATAGAGAAAGGGTAATGCTCCTATACTTTTGGTAGAAATGTAAATTGATAAAGCCACTAGGGAGAACAGTATGGAAGTTCCTCAAAAATTAAAAGTAGAGTTGCTATATCATCCATCAATCCCACTACTAGGCATATATCTGGACAAAATTGTAATTCAAAAAAATACAGTCACCCTTATGTTTATAACAATACTGTTTACAAGAGTCGAAACATGGAAACAACCTAAATGTCCATTAACAGATAAATTGATAAAGAAGATGTGGTACACACACATACACCCACAATGGATACTAATCAGCCATAAAAAGAACAAAATTATGCCATGGATGCAACTGGAGATTATCATGGTAACTGAAGTATGTCTGACAGAAAGATAGATATATGATATCACTTTTATATGGAAACTATCTATCAAACTTGCTTGGTGGCTCTGATGGTAAAGAATCCACCATCAATGCAAGATACCTGGGTTCGATCCCTGTGTTGGGAAGATCCCCTGGAGAAGGTCATGACAACCCACTCCATTATTCTTGTCTGGAGAATCCCCATGAACAGTGGAGCCTGGTGGGCTACAATCCATGGGGTCGCAAAGAGTCAAACATAACCAAGCGATTAAACACATATCAGACAGAAACAGACACACAGACAGAGAAAAGACTTGTGGGGGCCGAGGGGCAGGTGGATGGGGGAAGGATAAATTGGGAGGTTGGGGTTAGCAGATACAAACTATTGTACATAGAACTGATAAACAAGATCCTATTGTATAGTACCAAGAGCTATATTCAATACGCTGTAATAAACCATACTGGGGGAAAAAAAAAAGAAGAAGAAGAAGAAAACCTGTCATTCAAGAGAAGGACCCAGTCTGAGAGCAAGTTTCTGGTGCTTAGAAACAGCTTTCTATTTCTCTGGGTCTTATGCTCAGGGGTGTACCTGGCCCTGCCAGCTACTTGTTTTAATATCCAGATATGAACAGATAATGTTAGTTACTCTTATATCTTAAAGTCTATTCTATTACTATAGGAACTCATTTATATCTAACAACATGTATTTTTAGCTTGTTTTTGACCGTGTTCTTGTATTAACAGTGATTCTTTTATACACTGAAATATTGCAATGGACATGTATTTATTGCATCATATATACTATCTTTTAAATCAATATTTTAGTATATTACTAAATTTATTGTATACATGTTGAACACTTGATAACCATATAATTAGATTTACAATTGTTTTTAGGATGAAATTTTGGCAACTCTAGGTCTGTCAAAATATTTAGGCTATTTACTGCTGCTGCTGCTAAGTCAATTCAGTCGCGTCCGACTCTGTGCGACCCCATAGACGGCAGTCCACCAGGCTCCCCCCGTCCCTGGGATTCTCCAGGCAAGAACACTGGAGTAGGTTGCCATTTCCTTCTCTAAGTCTATTTACAACATCATGAGAAATCATCCTCCATAGAAAGTTTACAAATAGGAGTGCATTTGCCTAAATATTTGCCTGCTTAGCCAATGAAAAGAGGTATCAAATTATTTTGTTATTATTTAATATGTATTCTGTTATTTTCCCTTTACTCATATATGCTGTTATTTTCTCTTTACTCAAGATTGATTTATAATCTCATTCAATTATTTATAATTTTTCTCACCATTCATTGCTCATATTTATACCACTGTCAGCACAATTGGCTTATAAAAATGATATTTTGAAGAATGTATTAATTTCCATTCTGTCATATATACCTGTATAACCTGCATATCATTTCCATATAAATGATTCCTTCCTTAATATTTAAAAATAATGAATATTATACCTTATAGCCAATATAGCACAAGTATGAATTATGTTTAGTAAATATACCATAAACATGAATTCGAGCAAACTCCAGAAGAAGGGCAAGACAGATGAGCCTAGAGTGCTGCATCTCATGGGGTCTTAAAAGAGTTGAACACAACCTAGTGACTGAACAACAACATTTCTGTTATTTTGATGTTTTTAGTATTATTAAAGTTATCAAAACTGATCAAAGTAGAAAATATAAAAATGAAAGTCCAAAAGCCCATGAAATTTATCTTGATAAAATAACCATCATTCCATTTTGTTGACTGTCATACAAATATTCATAACATTCACACATATATATCTTTTCATAATTTTAATTCATTATAAAACTATTTTTACTATTTTATATTAATCAAGTTTTCTTATATATGTTCATTTTAATATTGACATTTTATTTTCTAAGATTTTGGTTTCTACTCAAAGATGGGGCAATTTTTATCTCAGACAAAAATTCACAGTAAGGAGAAAACCTTTAGACTGTGTATTCACCTTAATTTACATGAGAGATCTCAAAAGTCAGAGAGATTCTATCATGTGAAAGCTCTTTCAATTTTGCAGTATTATAACTATACAAATATTCTCAGGCTTTGACCTTACAACATCTTCCTACAAAAATCATGGAGATGGGCACTTTTCTTGACTGGGAAGAGTGAGACCTGATTCAGATAACAAACCAGACATTGGGGGTTGCTTTGAGAAATGACCTGTAGAGAATAGTGTACTAAAAAGATGAGTAAATGAGACTGCAGATGTCACTGCCAGGAGCACTGGAGAGTGGACATGTGGATCAGAGATGGGAGCCTTACTTACTATGAAATACTACAGCCACCTCTTCTACACATCCATGTCTTGCTTTGTTGTCTCCCATGGTACCCACGGTACCTATCACGATATATGGCAGCCAGGAAGGCAAGGATTATTCTCTGGTATCTCAGAAGCTACAATGGTATTTGGCACAGAAGTTCTTCAGACATATTTGTTAAATGAATAAAAAATGACTAAACATAAAAACGACTATCCATGCACACATAAGAACAGACATAAACATGTATCTGTTATAAATACAATGTCAACTGTTGGAGATTAGTATCAGTATTGACCAAAAGTCAGGTTCTAATGATTCATCATTGGGGCACCTTCTTTGCATTTCTCACTAATTATACACCATGGACATTTCTCTAGGTACTTGATATCTATCTATATATACTATTTGTTTTGGAATACAGACATCCCATAGAATGGAGTAACACTCTAAAAAAAAAGTCTATTGATAGTCACCTAACTTTCTTTCTTTCTTTCTTTCTTTTTACTTTACAATACTGTATTGGTTTTGCCATACATCAACATGAATCTGCCACGGGTGTACACGTGTTCCCAATCCTGAACCCCCTCCCACCTCCCTCCCCATACCACTTCTCTGGGTCATCCCAGTGCACCAGCCCCAAGCATCCTGTATCCTGCACGAACCTAGATGGGCAATTCGTTTCTTACATGATATTATACATGTTTCAATGCCTTTCTCTCAAATCATCCCACCCTCCCCCTCTCCCACAGAGTCCCAAAGTCTGTTCTACAGATCAGGGTCTCTTTTTGCTGTCTCGCATACAGGGTCATCATTACCATCTTTCTAAATTCCATATACATGTGTTGGTGTTTTTCTTTCTGGCTTACTTCACTCTGTATAATTGGCTCCAGTTTCATCCGCCTCATTAGAACTGATTCAAATGTATTCTTTTTAATGGCTGAGTAATACTCCATTGTGTATATGTACCACAGCTTTCTTATCCATTCATCTGCTGATGGACATCTAGGTTGCTTCCATGTTCTGGCTATTATAAACAGTGCTGCAATGAACACTGGGGTACACATGTCTCTTTGTTTTTTTATGTCTGTTCTCTATGGTCTTAAACAACACTACCTTCTGTCTAGCACAGGGAACTCAGTATTCTGTGATAGTCTATATGGAAAAGAATCTCAAAAAGACTGGATATATGTATAATATATGTGTAATTAATTCACTTTGCTGTACACCTGAAACTTATACAGTGTTCTAAAACAACAATGTGTTAGTTGCTCAGTCATGTCTGACTCTTTGAGAACCCATGGGCTGTAGCCCACCAGGCTCCTCTATCCATGGAATTTTCCAGACAAGAATACTGGAGTGGGTTGCCATTTCCTATACTCTAATAAAAATTACTATATATCTATGGATGTGTGCATATAAATATATATGTGTGTGTGTATATATATGTGTGTGTGTGTATATATATATATGTGTGTGTGTGTGTGTGTGTGTGTGTGTGTGTGTGTATACACACATATATAGGCTTTCCTGGGGCTCAGAGGATAAAGTGTCTGCCTGCAAAGCAGGAGACCTGGGTTCAGTCCCTGGGTTGGGAAGATCCCCTGGAGAAGGAAATGGCAACCCATTCCAATACTCTTGCCTGGAGAATCCCATGGACAGAGGAGCCTGATGGGCTACAGTCCACAGGGTCACAAAGAGCTAGACATGACTGAGCTACTTCACACACTCACACATATACATATATTGAAAAACTATATTGAATATATATATACTGTATACTATATTGAATATATAGTATATATACTATATATATACTATATAGTACTATATACTATATAGTATATATATATGTATATATACTATATAGTACTATATACTATATAGTATATATATATGTATATATACTATATATAGTATATACTATAGTATATAGTATATATATATAAAATATGTATATATAGTATATATACTATATACTATATAATATATACTATATTGAATATATATACTATCTACTATATTGAATATATATACTATATATATTCAATATATACTATATTGAAAAACTAGGTAAATATACTGTGATTTACTGGAGCTATTTCCATATAATACTGTCAAGTATTTTAACACCTGAGTTAATGGAAGGTTATATTTTTATTTTTATTTTATTTTTATTTTTATTTTATTTTATTTTTATTTTATTATATTTTTATTTTTATTGTTATTGATATTTATGATTGACACACTAAAAGCTCTGATGAGTCACAGTGCCATTAGAAATGTAGTAGACATTCCTCACATTCCCATCAGTTCAGTTCAGTCCAGTTCAATTGCTCAGTAGAGTCCAACTCTTTGTGACTCCATGAATCACAGCAAGCCAGGCCTCCCTGTACATCACCAACTCATGTAATCTACTCAAACTCATGTCCATCGAGTCAGTGATGCCATCCAGCCATCTCATCCTCTGTTGTCCCCTTCTCCTCCTGCCCTCAATCCCTTTCAGCATCAGGGTCTTTTCCAATGACTCAACTCTATACATGAGGTGGCCAAAGTATTGCAGTCTCAGTTTCAGAATCAGTCCTTCCAATGAATACCCAGGGCTGATCTTTTTAGGATAGACTGGTTGGATCTCCTTGGAGTCCAAGGGATTCTCAAGAGTCTTCTCCAACACCACAGTTCAAAAGCATCAATTCTTTGGCGCTCAGCTTTCTTCATAGTTCAACTCTCACATCCATACATGGCCACTGGAAAAACCATAGCCTTGACTATATAGTCCTTTGTTGGCAAAGTAATGTACATAGTTTCAATACAGTATCTAGGTTGGTCATAACTTTCCTTCCAAGAATTAAATGCCTTTTAATTTCATGGCTACAATCACTACCTGAAGTGATTTTGGAAACCAAAAATAAAGAAATAAAATAAATTCTGACACTGTTTCTACTGTTTCCCCATCTATTTCCCATGAAATGATGGGACCAGATGCCATGATCTTCGTTTTTTGAATGTTGAGCTTTAAGCCAACTTTTTTCCACTCTCCTCTTTCACTTTCATCAAGAGGCTTTTTAGTTCTTCTTCACTTTCTGCCAAAAGGGTGGTGTCATCTGCATATCTGAGGTTATTGATATTTCTCCCGGCAAACTTGATTCCAGCTTTTGCTTCATCCAGCCCAGTGTTTCTCATGATGTACTCTGCATAGAAGTTAAATAAGCAGGGTGACAATATACAGCCTTGACGTAGTCCTTTTCCTATTTGGAACCAGTCTGTTGTTCCATGTCCAGTTCTAACTGTTGCTTCCTGACCTGCATACAGATTTCTCAAGAGGCAGGTCAGGTGGTCTGGTATTCCCATCTCTTGAAGAATTTCCAGTTTATTGTGATCCACAGAGTCAAAGGCTTTAGCATAGCCAATAAAGCAGAAATAGATGTTTTTCTGGAACTCTCTTGTTTTTTCCACAATCCAGCGGATGTTGGTAATTTGATCTCTGGTTCCTCTGCCTTTTCTAAAACCAGCTTGAACGTCTGCAAGTTCACAGTTCAGGTACTGCTGAAGCCTGGCTTGGAGAATTTTGAGCATTACTTTACTAGCATGTGAGATGAGTGCAAACGTGCAGTAGTTTGAGCATTCTTTGGCATTGCCTTTCTTTGGGATTGGAATGAAAACTGGCCTTTTCCAGTCCTATGGCCATTGCTGTGTTTTCAAAATTTGCTGGCATATTGAATGCAGCACTTTCACAGTATCATCTTTCAGGATTTGAAATAGCTCAACTAGAATTCTATCACCTCCACTAGCTTTGCTCATAGTGATACTTCCTAAGGCCCACTTGACTTCACATTCCATGATGTCTGCCTCTAGGTGAGTGATCACATCATTGTGATTATCTGGGTTATGGAGCTTTTTTTGTACAGTTCTTCTGTGTATTCCTGCCGCCTCTTCTTAATATCTTCTGCTTCTATTAGGTCCATACCATTTCTGTCATTTATTGAGCCCATCTTTGCATGAAATGTTCCCTTGGTATCTCTAATTTTCTTAAAGAGACCTCTAGTCTTTGCCATTCTGTTGTTTTCCTCTATTTCTTTGCATTGATTGCTGAAGAAGGCTTTCTTATCTCTCCTTGCTATTCTTTGGAACTCTGAATTCAGATGCTTATATCTTTCCTTTTCTTCTTTTCTTTTTGTTTCTCTTCTTTGCACAGTATTTGTAAGGCCTTCACAGACAGCCATTTTGCTTTTTTGCATTTCTTTTCCATGGGGATGGTCTTGATCCCTGTCTCCTGTACAATGTCACAAACCTCAGTCCATAGTTCATCAGACACTCTATCTCTCAGATCTAGGCCCTTAAATCTATTTCTCACTTCCACTATATAATCATAAGGGATTTGATAGGTTATACCTGAATGGTCTAGTGGTTTTCCCTACTTTCTTCAATTTAAGTCTGAATTTGGCAATATGGGGTTCATGATCTGATCCACAGTCAGTTCCTGGTCTTGTTTTTACTGACTGTATAGAGCCTCTCCATCTTTGGCTGCAAGGAATATAATCAGTCTGATTTCAGTGTTGACCATCTGGTGATGTCCATCTTTAGAATCTTCTTGTGTTGTTGGAAGAGGATTTTTGTTATGACCAGTGCATTCTCTTGGCAAAACTCTATTAGCCTTTGCCCTGCTTCATTCCGTAGTTCATGGCCAAATTTGTCTGTTACTCCAGGTGTTTCTTGACTTCCTACTTTTGCATTCCAGTCCTCTATAATGCAAAGGACATCTTTTGGGGTGTTCTAAAAGCTGTTATAGGTTTTCATAGAACTGTTCAGCTTCAGCTTCTTCAGCATGACTTGTTGGGGCGTAGGCTTGGATTACTGTGGTATTGAATGGTTTGCCTTGGAAATGAGGAGAGATCATTCTGTCATTTTTGCGATTGCATCTAAGTATTGCATTTCAGACTCTTTTGTTGACCATGATGGCTACTCCATTTCTTCTAAGGGATTCCTGCCTACAGTAGTAGATATAATGGTCATCTGAGTTAAAGTCACCCATTCCAGTCCATTTTAGTTTGCTGATTCCTAGAATGTCGACGTTCACTCTTGCCATCTCCTGTTTGATCCCTTCCAATTTGCCTTGATTCATGGACATAACATTCCAGGTTCCTATGCAATATTGCTCTTTACAGCATCAGACCTTGCTTCTATCACCAGTCACATCTACAGCTGGGTATTGTTTTTGCTTTGGTTCCATCCCTTCATTCTTTCTGGAGTTATTTCTCTGCTGATCTCCAATAGCATATTGAGCACTTACCAACTCGGGGAATTCCCTTTTCAGTACCCTATCATTTTGTCTTTTCATGCTGTCCATGGTGGTTCTCAAGGCAAGAATACTGAAGTGGTTTGCCATTCCCTTCTCCAGTAGGCCACATTCTGTCAGACCTCTCCACCATCACCCTTGGTTGTGGGTGGCCCCACATGGCATGCCTTAGTTTCATTGAGTTAGACAAGGTTGTGGTCTGTGTGATCAGATTGGCTAGTTTTCTGTGATTATGGTTTCAGTGTCTGCCCTATCAAGGAATGGGTGTTTTAACTTTTTAAAAAATTTTTTATTTTTACTTTATTTTGTTTTACAATACTGTATTGGTTTTGCCATACATTGACATGAATCAGCCATGGGTTTACATGAGTTCCCAATCCTAAACCCCCTCCCACCTCCTACCCCATATCATCTCTCTGGATCATCCCTGTGCACCAGCCCCAAGCATCCTGTATCCTGTAACAAATTGAAGAATAAAAGCCATACGATTATCTCAATAGATGCAGAGAAAGCCTTTGACAAAATTCAACATCCATTTATGATAAAAATTATCCAGAAAGAAGGAATAGAAGGAACATACCTCAACATAATAAAAGCTACATATGACAAACCCACAGCAAACATTATCCTCAATGGTGAAAAATTGAAAGCATGTCAGGAACAAGACAAGGGTGCCCACTTTCACTTCTGCTATTCAACATAGTTCTGGAAGTTTTGACCACAGCAATCATAGCAGAAAAAGAAATAAAAGGAGTCCAAATTGGAAAAGAAGAAGTAAAACCCTCACTGTTTGCAGATGACATGATCCTCTACATAGAAAACCCTAAAGACTCTACCAGAAAATTACTAGAGCTAATCAATAAATATAGTAAAGTTGCAGGATATAAAATCAACACTCAGAAATCCCTTGCATTCCTATACACTAATAATGAGAAAGTAGAAAAAGAAGTCAAGGAAACAATTCCATTCACCATTGCAATGAAAAGAATAAAATACTTAGGAATATACCTACCTAAAGAAACTAAAGACCTATATATAGAAAATTATAAAACACTGCTGAAAGAAATCAAAGAGGACACTAATAGATGGAGAAATATACCATGTTCATGGATTGGAAGAATCAATATAGTGAAAATGAGTATACTACCCAAAGCAATCTATAGATTCAATGCAATCCTTATCAAGCTACCAGCAGTATTTTTCACAGAGCTAGAACAAATAATTTCACAATTTGTATGGAAATATAAAAAACCTCAAAAAGCCAAAGCAATCTTGAGAAAGAAGAATGGAACTGGAGGAATCAACCTGCCTGACTTCAGGCTCTACTACAAAGCCACAGTCATTAAGACAGTATGGTACTGGCACAAAGACAGAAATATAGATCAATGGAACAAAAGAGAAAGCCCAGAGATAAATCCACACACCATACACCTTATAGTTCGACAAAGGAGACAAGAATATACAATGGAGAAAAGACAATCTCTTTAATAAGTGGTGCTGGGAAAACTGGTCAACCACTTGTAAATGAATGAAACTAGATCACTTTCTAACACCATACACAAAAATAAACTCAAAATGGATTAAAGATCTAAATGTAAGACCAGAAACTATAAAACTCCTAGAGGAGAACATAGGCAAAACACTCTCCGACATAAATCACAGCAGGATCCTCTATGATCCACCTCCCAGAATAAAAGCAAAAATAAACAAATGGGATCTAATGAAAATTAAAAGCTTCTGCACAACAAAGGAAACTATAACTTTTGAAATATTTGCCAGTCAAAGAATTTTAAACAAAAGCTAATTGCTACCTTATTGGTATGTCTTGGACTAAAATTGAGACTGAGCATTTTTCAAGTTTTATTTTAAGAATTAACATCTGTACCTCTGTGAATTATCTGTTCATAACTATGTTATTTTTCTTTGGGATTGTCCTTTCCTTAGCAATTAAAAAAATTACCTAGTCCTTAAATGCATGTCAAATATTTTTTCAAACTAATACTTTTAAATTTTACTTTTGATTTAAATACTTTTCATTACATGTAGTCAAATTTCTCTAAATATGTAAGGGAGCATCCCAAATAAACTAATATATTTCATAAGATAGCTAGTTGTAAAACATGGCAAATTGACTCAAGATATTCTTTGCTATTGAAATACCACTTTTTCATGTATTAAACAGGGATATGAATATGTGTATCTCCCATATATTAAATTTCACTGTCTATTCGATCTCCTCCAGTATTCTATTGAAATACATTGATATAAAGTCTCATTACTTGTAATAGAAAGGCCTTTTCCTGTTTTTCCTTCTTATCATATTTTCAGCTGCATTCAAAAATCAAGTTTCTATGTATAGTTTTGTGGAACTTCATACAATTCTCCCATCCCTTTTTCTGCCAAAATATCACTATTGAATTTTAATTAGAACCATATTATTATTTGTATGTTGAATTTGTGATATTTGATGGAAAATAAGTTAACTTTATTCTTGATTTTCATAGAAATAATATATCAATAAAAAAAATTCACAGTTACAAACTTTATTGTTATATTTGCTACTGGGTTTTTACTTAAAGCATTTTTCTACTTCATTTAAAGGATTTAGCTTTCTATTTAGTTTTTCTTCCTGCTCAGCTACTTACCAAGTGCTATTTCTAAGTTTATTAACTTAGAAGAATTGTTCTTGCTTAGCTTGTTGATTTAGGAAATCTGTTGATAGGACATATAGATTGAATCCTTGATGAGATTCAGTGTCATGAAGAACTGACTGGAAAAGACCATGATGCTGGAAAAGATTGAAGAGAAGAGGAGAAGGGAACAGAGGATGAGATAGTTGGATGGCTTCACCAACTCAGTGAACATGAGTTTGGGTAAACTCCGGGAGTTGGTGATGGACATACCGCTGTTTGTAAGGTCGCATAGAGTTGGACACGACTGAGGGACTGAACTAAACTGAGGTTTATAACATTGAGGATCATATACTCATTCAATAAATCATTGTGATTTTTTTTCTTTTTATTTATTTATTTATTTATTTATTTATAATTTTTTAATACTTTATTCTACATTACAATACTGTATTTGTTTTGCCATACATTGACATGAATCAGCCACAGGTGTCCACGATCTCCCAGTGCCAAAGCCCCCTCCCACCACCCACCCCATATCATCTCCCTGAATCATCCTGTGCACCAGCCCCATGCATCCTGTATCCTGTATTGAACATAGACTGGCACTTCGTTACCTACAAGATAGTATACATGTTTCAATGCCATTCTGCCAAATCATCCTCCCCCCCCCCTCAGAGTCCAAAAGTCCGTTCTATACCTCTGTGTCTCTTTTGTTGTCTCACATACAGGGTCATCATTACTATCCTTCTAAATTCCACATATATGTGTCAGTATACTGTATTGGTGTTTTTCTTTCTGGCTTACTTCACTCTGTATAATCGGCTCCAGTTTCATCCATCTCATTAGAACTGAGTCAAATTTATTCTTTTTAAGGGCTGAGTAATACTCCATTGTATATATGTACCACAGCTTTCTTATCCATTCATCTGCTGATGGACATCTAGGTTGCTTCCATGTCCTGGCTATTATCAACAGTGCTGCAATGAACATTGGGGTACATGTATCCCTTTCAATTCTGGTGTCCTCGGTGTGTATGCCCAGCAGTGGGATTCCTAGATCATAAGGCAGTTTTATTTGCAATTTTTAAGGAATCTCCACACTGTTTTCCATCGTGGCTGTACTAGTTTGCATTCCCACCAGCAGTGTAAGAGGGTTCCCTTTTCTCCACATCCTCTCCAGCCTTTATTGCTTATAGACTTTTGGATCGCAGCCGTTCTGACTGGTGTGAAACGATACCTCATTGTGGTCTTGATTTGCATTTCTCTGATAATAAGTGATGTTGAGCATCTTTTCATGTGTTTGTTAGCCATCCGTATGTCTTCTTTGGAGAAATGCCTATTTAGTTCTTTGGCCCATTTTTTTATTGGTTCATTTATTTTTCTGGAGTTGAGCTGCATAAGTTGCTTGTATATCTTTGAGATTAGTTGTTTGTCAGTTGTTTCATTTGCTATTGTTTTCTCCCATCAGAAGGCTGTCTTTTCACCTTGCTTATAGTTTCCTTTGTTGTGCAGAAGCTTTTAATTTTAATTAGATCCCATGTTTATTTTTGCTTTTATTTCCAGTATACTGGGAGGTGGATCATAGAGGATCCTGCTGTGATTTATGTCAGAGAGTGTTTTGCCTATGTTTTCCTCTAGGAGTTTTATAGTTTCTGGTCTTACATTTAGATCTTTAATCCATTTTGAGTTTATTTTCGTGTGTGGTGTTAGAAAGAGGTCTAGTTTCATTCTTTTACAAGTGGTTGACCAGTTTTCCCAGCACCACCTGTTAAAGAGACTGTCTTTACTCCATTGTATATTCTTGCCTCTTTTGTCGAAGATAAGGTGTCCATATGTGTGTGGGTTTATCTCAGAGCTTTCTATTTTGCTCCATTGGTCTATATGTCTGTCTTTGTGCCAGTACCATACTGTCTTAATGACTGTGGCTTTGTAGTAGAGCCTGAAGTCAGGCAAGTTGATTCCTCCAGTTCCATTCTTCTTTCTCAAGATTGTTTTGGCTATTCGAGGTTTTTTGTAATTCCATACGAATCTTGAGATTATTTGATCTAGCTCTGTGAAAAATACTGCTGGTAGCTTGATGGCAATTGCAATGAATCTGTAGATTGCTTTGGGTAGTATACTCATTTTCACTATATTGACTCTTCCGACCCATGAGCATGGTATATTTCTCCATCTATTAGTGTCCTCTTTGATTTCTTTCAGCAGTGTTTTATAGTTTTTGATATATAGGTCTTTAGTTTCTTTAGGTAGGTATATTCCTAAGTATTTTATTCTTTTTGTTGCAATGGTGAATGGAATTGTTTCCTTGACTTCTTTTTCTTTCTCATTATTAGTGTATAAGAATGCAAGGGATTTCTGAGTGTTGATTTTATATCCTGCAACTTTACTATATTCACTGATTAGCTCTAGTAGTTTTCTGGTCAAGTCTTTAGGATTTTCTATGTAGAGGATCATGTCGTCTGCGAACAGTGAGAGTTTTATTTCTTCTTTTCCAATTTGGATTCCTTTTATTTTTTTTTCTGCTCTGATTGCTGTGGCCAAAACTTCCAGTACGATATTGAATAGTAGTGGTGAAAGTGGACACCCTTGTCTTGTTCCCCGACTTTAGGGGAAATGGTTTCAATTTTTCACCATTGAGGATAATGTTAGCTGTGGGTTTGTCATATATAGCTTTTATTATGTTGAGGTACATTCCTTCTATTCCTGCTTTCTGGAGAGTTTTTATCATAAATGGATGTTGAATTTTGTCAAAGGCTTTTTCTGCATCTATTGAGATAATCATATGATTTTTATTTTTCAGCTTGTTAATGTGATGAATTACATTGATTGACTTGTGGATATTGAAGAATGCTTGCATCCCTGGGATGAAGCCCACTTGGTCATGGTGTATGATCTTTTTAATGTGTTGCTGGATTCTGATTGCTAGGATTTTGTTAAGGATTTTTGATCTATGTTCATCAGTGATATTGGGCAGTAGTTTTCTTTTTGGTGGTGTCTTTGTCAGGTTTTGGTATTAGGGCGATGGTGGCCTTATAGAATGAGTTTGGAAATTTACCTTCCTCTGCAATTTTCTGGAATAATTTCAGTAAGATAGATGTTAGCTCTTCTCGAAATTTTTGGTAGAATTCAGCTGTGAAGCCGTCTGGACCTGGGCTTTTGTTTGCTGGAAGATTTCTGATTACAGTTTCAATTTCCATGCTTGTGATGGGTCTGTTAAGATTTTCTATTTCTTCCTGGTTCAGTTTTGGAAAGTTGTACTTTTCTAAGAATTTGTCCATTTCTTCCAAGTTTTCCATTTTATTGGCATATAATTGCTGATAGTAGTCTCTTATGATTCTTTGTATTTCTGTGTTGTCTGTCGTGATCTCTCCATTTTCATTTCTAATTTTACTGATTTGATTTTTTTTTCTTTGTTTCTTGATGAGTATGGCTAATGGTTTGTCAATTTTACTTATCCTTTCAAAGAACCAGCTTTTTGCTTTGTTGATTTTTGCTATGGTCTCTTTTGTTTCTTTTGCATTTATTTGTGCCCTAAGTTTTAGGATTTCTTTCCTTCTAACTCCGAGGTTCTCTATTTCTTCGTTTTATAGTTGCTTTAGGTGCAGAGTTAGGTTATTTATTTGACTTTTTTCTTGTTTCGTGAGGTATGCCTGTATTGCTATGAACTTTCCTCTTAGCACTGCTTTTATAGTGTCCCACAGGTTCTGTGTAGTTGTGTTTTCATTTTCATTTGTTTTGATGCATATTTTGATTTCTTTTTGATTTCTTCTGTGATTTGTTGATTATTCAGAAGAGTGTTGTTCAGCCTCCAAATGTTGGCATTTTTAATAGTTTTTCTCCTATAATTGAGATCTACCCTTAGTGCATTATAGTCAGAGAAGATGCATGGAATAATTTCTGATTTTTTGAATTTATCAAGGTTAGCTTTATGATCCAGGATGTGATCTATCCTGGAAAAGGTTCTGTGTGCACTTGAGTAAAAGGTGAAATTCATTGTTTTGGGGTGAAATGTCCTATAGATATCAATTAGGTCTAACTGGTCTATTGTATCGTTTAAAGTTTGCATTACTTTGTTAATTTTCTGTTTAGCTGATATGTCCATAGGTGTGAGTGGGGTATTAAAGTCTCCCACTATTATTGTGTTATTATTAATTTTCCCTTTCATGCTTGTTAGCATTTGTCTTACATATCGCGGTGCTCCTATGTTGGGTGCATATATATTTATAATTGTTATATCTTCTTCTTGGATTGATCCTTTAATCATTATGTAGTGGCCTTCTTTGTCCCTTTTCACAGCCTTTGTTTTAAAGTCTATTTTATCAGATATGAGTATTGCTACTCCTGCTTTCTTTTGGTCTTTATTTGCATGGAATAACTTTTTCCAGCCCTTCACTTTCAGTCTGTATGTGTCCGTTGTTTTGAGGTGGGTCTCTTGTAAGCAGCATATATAGGGATCTTGTTTTTGTATCCATTCAGCCAGTCTTTGCCTTTTGGTTGGGGCATTCAACCCATTTGCATTTAAGGTAATTATTGATAAGTATGCTCCTGTTGCCATTTACTTTATTGTTTTGGGCTTGGGTTTATACGTCCTTTTTGTGTTTCCTGTCTAAAGTCTATCCTTTAGTATTTGTTGGAGAGCTGGTTTGGTGGTGCTGAATTCTCTCAGCTTTTGCTTGTCTGTAAAGCTTTTGATTTCTCCTTCATATTTGAATGAGATTCTTGCTGGGTACAGTAGTCTTGGCTGAAGGTTATTATCTTTCATCACTTTAAGTATGTCTTGCCATTCCCTCCTGGCCTGAAGAGTTTCTATTGAAAGATCTGCAGTTATTCTTATGGGGATCCCCTTATGTGTTATTTGTTGTTTTTCCCTTGCTGCTTTTAATATTTGTTCTTTGTGTTTGGTCTTTGTTAGTTTGATTAGTATATGTCTTGGGGTGTTCCGCCTTGGGTTTATCCTGTTTGGCACTCTCTGGGTTTCTTGGACCTGGGTGATTATTTCCTTCCCCATTTTAGGAAAGTTTTCAACTATTATCTCCTCAAGTATTTTCTCATGGTCTTTCTTTTTGTCTTCTTCTTCTGGGACTCCTATAATTTGAATGTTGGAGCGTTTCATATTGTCTTGGAGGTCTCTGAGGTTGTCCTCATTTCTTTTAATTCGTCTTTCTTTTTCCCTCGCTGATTCATTTATTTCTACCATTTTATCTTCTATTTCACTAATCCTATCTTCTGCCTCCGATATTCTACTATTTGTAGCCTCCAGAGTGTTTCTGATCTCATTTATTGCATTATTCATTATATATTGATTCTTTATTATTTCTTCTAGGACCTTGTTAAACCTTTCTTGCATCTTCTCAAACCTTGACCCCAGGGTATTTATCTGTGATTCCATTTTGATTTCAAGATTTTGGATCATTCTTACTATCAGTATTCAGAATTCTTTCTCATGTAGATTCCCTATCTCTTCTTTCGTTTGGTTTGGTGGGCATGTCTCCTGTTCCTTTACCTGCTGGGTATTCCTCTGTCTCTTCATCCTGGTTATATTGCTGCGTTTGGAGTGGCTTTTCTATATTCTGGGAATTTGTGGAATTCTCTTTATTATAGAGCTTCCTCTCTGTGTTTGGGATTATATCAGTGGCTTGTCAAAGTTTCTTGATTAGAGAGGCTTTTGTTGAAGTTCTGGTGGGTGGAGCTGGATTTCCTCTCTGGAGTGTTGTGAAGTGTCAAGTAATGCGTTATGGGATGTCAATGGTTTTGGAGTATTTTGAGCTGCCTGTGTATTGAAGTTCGGGGGCTTGCTCTTGTGTTGCTGGAGAATTTGCGTGGTATGTCTTGCTCTGGAACTTGTTGGCCCTTGGGCGGTGCTCAATTTCAGTATAGGTATGAAGGCGTTTGATGAGCTCTTATTGGATAACGTTCCCTGTATTCAGGAATTCTTTGATGATCTCAGGATTTGGACTTATGCCTCCTGATTCTGGTTTTCAGATTTATTTTTACAATAGCCTCATGATCTCTCCATCTATTCAGCACTAATGTTAAAACATCTGGGTTAATGATGATAGGTTTCTCCACTTTGAGGGTCGTCCTTAGAGGATCGCTGAGTTACTTGGAGGAGAGAAGAGGGAGGGGGTAGTTAGAAGTGAGTGGAATGGGATGAGGTGGAATCAAAAGAGGAAAAAGCAAGCTAGCCCGTAACCACTTTCTTGTGTGCGCTCCAAAGTCTGGACCTCTCAGAGGTGGTCACAGAGTTATACATGGAAGAGGAGAGGGAGGAAGTAGGTAGAGGTGGACAGGAGAATAAAAGAGGAGATGCAGAGAAGGGATACAGATCCGGCCAGTGACCAGTTCCCCGAGAATTCTCCACCTTCTGGAACACACAGAGATTCATAGAGTTGGGTAGAGAAGAGGAGGGGGAGGGATGAGACAAAAGCCACCTGGTTGAAAAAAGAGATTCCAAAGGGGGAGAGAGTGGTCAAGCCAGTAGTCTCGCACTCATGTAAAATTGGGTACTGAAGATTAGGTTTTTAAAAGTACAACATTGGCAACAAATACCAAAATGTTGAGATTAAAAATCTGGAGTAGAGACTGGATTTTCAAAGATAAAATATTAAAGATAAGAAGAAGGAGGAGAGAAAAATTTTTAAAAATTGAGAAAAAAATAAAAATAAATAAAATAAAAGACTCCAGAATTATTAAAAGACAACTTCCACCATCAATAGGACTATATACAGCATTTGCTTTAAAGATAGAGTTTTTTTTGAAAAGTAATAATAGGTTATAAAAATAATAAATAGAAATATAGAAGACTTAAAAATTTAAGCAAGTTTAGAAAAAAAACGAAAAAGAAAAGAAGAGAAAACAAATTTTAAAAACAAAAAAAATGTTTAAAGAAAAAAATTCTTAAAAAAAAATTATGCTTCCACATCATCCCACACCCCCCAAAAAAAATTGATCATAAAAGTAGTAACGGTATATCTGGCGCTTTCTCTGTCATTGTGGCCTGTGTGGGGTCGCTACCAAGGCAGTTCCCTCTGTTGACTTCCTCTGTTTGCTGGTCCCTTCCATGTCTGATTTCCATCTTGACACAGGGAGGGTGGTGGTGGACTCTGCACTGGGCTTGCCCCTTCTCGCTCTGCAGGATAACCATGTGGGGCCTGCCCTATGCTTCATGCACTTCCCGGTCTATGCCGCTCAGGTTTGGCACTCAGGATTGGCGGTCAGGAAGCCCTCTGAGACTTGGATTTGGTTGAACAGGGGCTTTGTTCCCTTCTCAAGTCCGAGTGGCCAGGAGTTTGGCATGCGCTATTGTGACTTCTGGGCTTCCGGGTCGCTCAATTTTCTGGGAGCTCCGCCGGGGCTCTTTCTCAGGTAGATGATGACTGTTCAGAGCCCCCCAGCAGTCTCAATAGCAGAGAAACCTGCTTGCAATTTGGTAGGTAATGTCACTCTTGAGCTGCGATTGCCCCGTTCCAGCACTTAAGGCTCTGGCTGCCTTTCACCGGAGTGGGATGGTCTGCAGCCGGCTATTGCCGATCCATCCTTTGTTCTGTGCGCGGGCCTGTCAGTGTCTTATGTTAGAGCGTTTCGCGTGTTAGCTATCCCACAGTCTGGTTTGCTAGACCAAGATAGCTCTTTCTAGCCATACGCAGACCAGATTCTGGCCCCATTATGCCCTGATTCTCGAGAAAAGCCCTGCAGCCTACGTCTCCTGTGGCCCAGTTCTTAGAAAGCACTGTCGCTGGCACGATCCTCCCTGCCCAACCCCCACTGCTGTCAGACACAGGCGTTTGCGCTGCTTTTCCGCTGGGGGTTATACTGTTGAATTCGTAATCTGTTGGTTTTAATTATTTATTAATTTATTCTTCCTTCCTGTTATGTTGCCCTCTGTGCTTCCAGGGCTCGCCCCAGACACGGCTGTGAGAATGTTCCCCAATTTTAGGAAATCTCTCTTTTTAAGAGTTTCTTCCTGGGACAGGATTCCCTTCCCGGGACTGGGCTCCCTCCCTACCTCCTTTGTCTCTATCTTCATCATATATACTAATGCCTACCTGGTTTTGAAGCCAATGATCTGCTTTGCTGGATGCCTGATGTCCTCTGCCAGCAGTCAGAAGTTGTTTTGTGGAATTTACTCAGCATTGAAATGTTCTTTTTTTTTTTTTTTAATTTTTTATTTATTTATTTTTTTTTATTTTTTAATTAAATTTATTTATTTTTTTAATTACAATACTGTATTTGTTTTGCCATACATTGACACGAATCAGCCATAGGTGAACACAATCGCCCAATGCCGAAGCCCCCTCCCACCTCCCACCCCACATCCTCTACCTGAATCATCCTGTGCATCAGCCCCATGCATCCTGCATCCTACACCAAACATAGATTAGCGCTTCGTTTCTTACAGGAAAATACACATGCTTCACTGCCATTCTCCCAAACCATCCCACCCTTTCCCTCTCCCTCAGAGTCCAAAAGTCCACTCTATACCTCTGTGTCTCTTGTTGTCTCACATATAGGGTCATCATTACTGTCTTCTAAATTCCATATATATGTGTCAGTATACTGTATTGGTGTTTTTCTTTCTGGCTTACTTCACTCTGTATAATCGGTTCCAATTTCATCCATCTCATTAGAACTGAGTCAAATTTATTCTTTTTAAGGGCTGAGTAGTATTCCATAGTGTATATGAACCACAGCTTTCTTATCCATTCATCTGCTGATGGACATCTAGGTTGCTTCCATGTCCTGGCTATTATAAACAGCGCTGCAATGAACATTGGGGTACACGTGTCTCTTTCAATTCTGGTTTCCTCGGTGTGTATGCCCAGCAGTGGGATTGCTGGGTCATAAGGCAGTTCTATTTGCAATTTTTTAAGGAATCTCCACACTGTTTTCCATAATGGCTGTACTAGTTTGCATTCCCACCAGCAGTGTAAGAGGGTTCCCTTTTCTCCACACCCTCTCCAGCATTTATTGCTTATAGACTTTTGGATCGCAGCCATTCTGACTGGTGTGAAATGGTACCTCATTGTGGTCTTGATTTGCATTTCTCTGATAATGAGTGATGTTGAGCATCTTTTCATGTGTTTGTTAGCCATCCGTATGTCTTCTTTGGAGAAATGCCTATTTAGTTCTTTGGCCCATTTTTTTATTGGATCATTTATTTTTCTGGAGTTGAGCTGCATAAGTTGCTTATATGTCTTTGAGATTAGTTGTTTGTCAGTTGTTTCATTTGCTATTGTTTTCTCCCATTCAGAAGGCTGTCTTTTCACCTTGCTTATAGTTTCCTTTGTTGTGCAGAAGCTTTTAATTTTAATTAGATCCCATTTGTTTATCTTTGCTTTTATTTCTAGTATACTGGGAGATGGATCATAGAGGATCCTGCTGTGATTTATGTCGGAGAGTGTTTTGCCTATGTTCTCCTCTAGGAGTTTTATAGTTTCTGGTCTTACATTTAGATCTTTAATCCATTTTGAGTTTATTTTTGTGTATGGTGTTAGAGAGGGGTCTAATTTCATTCTTTTACAAGTGGTTGACCAGTTTTCCCAGCACCACCTGTTAAAGAGACTGTCTTTACTCCATTGTATATTCTTGCCTCCTTTGTTTTGATGAAGTAGTGAGGGAGAAACTGTTCTCCCCATCCTATTCCTTCACCATCTTTCTTCATATCTCTCAATAAATCTTTGAAATAACTTGATAAACTATACAAAGAAACTAAAGATTATTAAATGAGTTTGGGCTAGGAGAACTATAAGTTGAATTCAGAGAAATCTTTCTAGCAATCTTTCTATGTTTCTGAGGAAAGATTTTGAAAATTAGATGCCCATGGAATAATGGTGAAAAAAAAATATGAGTGAGAATAATAGAGTAGATATGCATCAAATAGCTTTCTTTCTTAGATGAATAGATATATTTTATAAGACATTCATATTAGCTCACAATTATGCAGAAAGTTCTTGATTTTCTTGTCTGTCCAATACAAATAACTTAATTTTTAAATGTTTATTAATTTTTGTTGGAGTATAGTTGCTTTACAATGTTGCTAGTTTCTGCTGTACAGCCAAGTGAATCAGCTATATGTCATTTACATATATCCCTTCTCTTCGGATTTAATACTTTTTAAGCATTCAGAATTATTTTTTTGAAAATGACTCCTATTTACCACAAAATGATGAGCAGACTTATTTTGAGAATTTCAGAGAAAATCAAACCATTCATCTCCTTAAGTCTGAAAATCTGTAATGTATTTTGCTAAGAATAATTATAAACTTATCTCTATGTAAATAATAGCTTCAGGTATAATTCTTTAAATGCTGAGATGCAAATATACCACAAAATGACTTGAACTGGAAAGAAATTACTATGATTTTTAAAATATCACAATAAATTACAATTATTTAAGAACATGACAGGAAAGGAATTTTCAACTGTACAACTGTGACTATTTTATAACAAAAGGGGAAAATCTATAAAGAATGTACAATATTTACAGTGGTTGCAGATATCTACATGTTAAAAGTTTTAAGTGGGAATTCAATAATCATAATGAAAGTGTGTATGTTATTGAAGTACAATCCAAGAATTAAAAAACAGAACAACTTTTTTATTTCAGGAATAAGAGAAAATATATTTTAATAAGTTTTGTTTGCTATTATTACACACACCACATGCTTATAATTTTTTCTATTCTTTGTCAATTTAAAATAAAAATCAAGCTTATAAAACAAAGTTTTATGTTAGTAGTTGTTTAATGACTATTATGCTTTAAATTTTGTGGCATATAGCTGATTTATAATATTGTGTTAGTTTCAAGTATATACCAAATTATTGGATACAAAGAATGTCCGGCAAGGCATTGAGTAATATACATATTTTGAAAACAATTTCAAATTTGAATCTGAGTTCATTCTTCTATATTCTGTTGTTTTTATTTTTGTTTTATATTTTACTATCCTTTTATTTTCTGTATTATAAGAAAATAAAAGTTTCTTATTTTAAAAATAAAGTTTTACACTATCATTTACAAATTAATGATGGATTATAGTTAAACTAATTCTTGGAAAAATATGTTATAATTTGTGGTTAGTCACAGTGACATTTGACATTTTTATCTTCTTTTCCAATAATCATTCTATTAAAAATGTTGTCAAATTATTTATTTATGACAATATGAACTCCTGTATATTTACTCTGAGTCATACTGCATTAAATTTATGTTCAAATGGACTAGAGAAGCATTGTATTCAAGACTTTATAGTTCTTTTCTATAATCATTTATTTTAGTATATAAATTTTTCTCAGAATTATCACCATCAAGCTTGCTTGTCTATACTTTTGTAATATAGCAACTACTCTTTGAGAAGGTCCTTAGGTTTTAGTCAGATTACTGATTTCAACCAGTATCATAGGTTTTCTTGGTCTTCTCCCTACTTTGTAACTCTTTTCTTCAAGAACTGACTTTTATTATCCACAGGACATACACTAATATGTTTACATGTAGAATTCACATGCCCTGGAAAATGGGTCCCATTTCATTAGACAGTGGAGAAATTTATGCCACATGCTATGGAAAGAAATAGAGCAATGTCCTGGTAATGATGATAACAAAATTAGTGGCTAGTATCTGAGTGTGATACAGATTAACAGTTTAACACATCAGAGAAAGACACAGTCAAAGAGCACACTATTCACCCCACTGATATCCAAGGTTTTCACTGCTGAGGCTATACTCTATGAATGGCAATATCAGAAATGACATTGCCAGAAAAATAGACTTTACTAAAATAGTCCAGCCAAGTCAGTAAACCAATACCACCAGTTCCAGCAGTGCAGGGTCAATTGGTATCTAGATTTGCTGTAATGTGTTATCTAAAATACCATTTTTCAATTAAAAAATTACAAAACATTCAAAGAAATAGGAAAATGTAATTGTCACACAGTCATTTCCATTTAACATTGCAATGTTGATTCTACTATGGCAATTAGACAAGACAAATAAGTGAAATACACCCAAATTGGAAAGAATAAAATTATCTTTGCAAATAATATGATCTTATATGTAAAATATGTTACAAAATTATTTGAAAACAATATTTATGTGGATGTGCATGTGTACTCAGTAATGTCCAACTCTTTGTGACCCCATGAACTGTAGCCCAACAGGCTCCTCTGTCCATGAAATTTTCCAGGCAATAATACTGGAGCAGGCTGCCATTTCCTTCTCCAGGGAATCTTCCCAACCCAGGGATCAAATGCTCATCTTTTGTGTCTGTTACATTGGAAAGCTGACTTTTTACCAGCTAAGCCATCAAGGAAGCCCCAACACAATACTACCAGACTAGAATCAATAAACAAGTTCATCAAGGTGTAAGTTTAAACTATTTTTAAAAAATCAATCAGCAATGAATATCTACAAATAATTCCATTTATAATGGCATCAAAAATATCAAATACTTAAGAATAGATTTTTATGACCCAGCAATTCCAATACTGGCCATACACCCTAGGGAAATCATAATTGAAAGAGATGCATATACCCCAATATCCACTGCAGCACTATTTACAATAGTTAGGACATGGGAGAAACCTAGATGCCCATTGACAGATAAATAGGTAAGGAAATTGTGGTACATATACTTAATTATTCAGCTATAAAAAGGAACACATGTGAATCAGTTCTAACGAGGTGGATGAGCCTGGAGCCTATTATACAGAGTGAAGTAAGTCAGAAAGAGAAAGACAAATACTGTATATTAATGCATATATATGGAATTTAGAAAGACCGTACCAATGATCCTACAATCAGGGCAGCAAAGGAGACACAGATATAAAGAAAAGACTTCTTGACTCAATGGGAGAATGCCGGGAGCCAGCGTGAGGAACTCCACCCGTGGCAAAGTCATCAGGAAGGAGCCTTCGGCATACGCAGAGGCGTGATCAAGCCTCAGGAAACCCCCTGTTCCCGAGCATCTACCCCCAAAGTCAGAGTCTACCTATTTTACTGTTTCATGCTCTCACCTACACCTCTGACTTTACAGGGGGCTGTTCCCCACCGGTTCTCTCTGAGAAGGAGTAAACGTGCAGCTCCAAGTCAATAAAAATTCCTGGGCATGACAAGAGTGTTTCAACTTACAAACTCCTCTGAAGGTTATCTAGCCTGCCTGTACAGGTTCATCTGGCCACATGTGATTGTTGACAGCCTCCCAACCATGAGAGGCACGAGATGTTTTAGAATTACTAAAGGCAGATTATTTTGGGAAGTTAGAAATTATTAGTATAGAGGGTTGGTTAGGAATTATATTGGTGAAGGTTCTTTCATTTGTTGTGCCAATAATTGCTGCTAATTCCCTGCCCTGGGTGTGACAAGGGTGTCTCAGGTCAAACCTCTCTGCTGGCAAACTAGCTTGTGTGACAGGATTATCCATACTCCTGCACATGACTGTTTACTACCTCTCAACCATAAACAGCACAGAGTTTTGGAGTATTTTGAGAGTCTTAATTAGCATAGGGCTTTTCTCATTGTTGAGTCAATGATTGCCGCCAGGCCTCCATATCCTTAGGCACCTAGGAATATATTAATCAATGTATTTGGAAAATAGAAAAGGAAATATAGTAGTTTTTGATGTTAGCAATACTAGACTTTTTGAGTTAATGAATTTTCTCTTTTGTTATAGATCACTGTACTTTGTTATAAAGCACTGTGTCCTTGCTATGTAAAAATGTAACTTTATCACTATCTTAAGACTAAATAGATCTTAAGGGGAACATTGGTGAAAGGATTTTCATTTGTTGGTCTGATGTTTTGCTGCTAAATCTCCATATTCCCTGCTCTTATAATGAATATAACTAGAGAAATAAGTATTAACCTTTAAGATTAATCATGTTAACCTTGGGTTAAATAAATTCCTTTCTTGGTTGTGACCCATTACACCCTCACCCTATAGGAATGCAACTTTATCTGCTACCTTCAGAGGGTGGTGCCTGGTTTAAGGAAAAAAACACCCTTGGAAAAAATAAGGTTTTTGGTTATCAGAAAGAATGAAATAATACCATTTGCAGCAACATGCATTTCATACTAGTGATTATCATACTAGTGAAGTAAGTCAGAGAAAACAAATATTATATGATGTTGCTTATATGGCAAATCTAAAGAAGAGGTACAAGTGAACTTACCTACAAAACAGAAACAGAGTTACAGATATAGAAAACAAATCTAGGTTACCAGAGAGGAAGTGAGGGGATAAATTGGAAGACTGGAATTGACATATACTCTACTATATATAAAATATATAACTAATAAGGACCTACTGTATAGCACAGGGTACTATATACTCTGCAATGGCCTATACGGAAAAAGAATTTTTAAAAGAGTAGATATATGTATATAAGTGATTCACTAACTAAATCAACTTTACTCCAATAAACATTGCATTTCATAAAAGCTTGAACAGGCACCTTGCCCAGTATAGGCTCTGAGAGCAAGCCTCTTCTTCCCAAAGATACTACTATCAGAGAATTCTAGAAACCCACCTGAGCTGACTGGTTAAGAACTATCTTTGTTGAAGCATTCTTGTAAAGTTTGGAAGAGGAGACTGCTTACTGAAATGCACAGACACCAACCTAAGGGATAAAAGATTATGAAAAATCAGGTAAACATGGCCTCACTAATTAAGCTTCAATAACTAACCCCAAAGAAATAGAAATCTATACACCATCAAAGAATTAAGAATAATCCCCTTAAAGTTTGGTCATCTACAAGAATACATAAGATAGACAATTGAACAAAACTAGGGAAATAACGCATAAACAATATGAGAAGTTCAACAAAGAAATAGAAATCAAAAAAGGCAAACCCCAGAGCTGAAAGCTACAGTGACTGAACTCAAGATTTTAATATGCTGCTGCTGCTGCGGCTGCTGCTGCTAAGTTGCTTCAGTCGTGTCCGACTATGTGTGACCCCATAGACGGCAGCCCACCAGGCTCCCCTGTCCTTGGGATTCTCCAGGCAGGAACAGTGGAGTGGGTTGCCATTTCCTTCTCCAATGCATGAAAGTGAATATTGAAAGTGAAGTCGCTCAGTCATTTCCAACCCTCAGCGACCCCATGGACTGTAGCCTACCAGGCTCCTCCATCCATGGAATTTTCCAGGCAAGAGTACTGGAGTGGGGTGCCATTGCCTTCCCCAAGATTTCAATATAGAGCTTCCAACAACATACTCAACCATGCAAAGATAGAATTAATTACCTAGAACAGTAAATAATTTTAAATTATTCAGTCAGAGGAGAAAAAAAGGAAAAAGAACAGTTAAAAAAAAAAAAGTGAAAAACCCTATGGGATTTGCTGTGCAAAATCAAAAGAAACAGTGTCTACATCAATGGAATTCCAGAGGAGGAAAATATAGAAGAAAGGACAAACTATATATTTAAAGCAGTAGTGGTGAACAACTTCCCAAACTTGGGGAAAGAAACAGATCTCCAAGCTATGAGGTCCAAAAGCCTGAAATAAATTGAACACGAATAGGGCTGCCCTGATACACTATTAAATGAAAGAGTAACACAACATACCAAAGCATACAGATACAGCAAAAACTGTTCTAAAGAAACTAAAGGCCTACATTGAAAAAAAAAAAAAAAAAAAACCTCAAAGAAGCAAAATCTATGCCTTAAGAAACTAGAAAAATATAAATAAAATGAGCCCCAAATGAAGAAATGTAATAAGATTAGAGCACAAATGAAATAAAAAGAAAATAATATTAACAAAACAGTTGGATTTACAAAAGGTAAGCAAAACTGACAAACCTTTAAAAGCCTAACCAGGAAGAAAGAGAGAGAAACTAAGTCAATAAAATTATAAATAAAAAAAATAAACATTAAAATTGATACCACAGATACACAAAGTATCATAAGCTGTTAGGACAACTATAGTCCAACAAATGGTACAGGCTAAATAGAAAAAAAAAAAAATTCTTAGAAATATACAGCTTACATTGAATCAGGAAGAAATAGAAAGTCCAGACAGGCCAACTGTAAGTAAAGATATTGATCCAGTAATAATCTAATATCTCTCAGTGAAAGAAAGACTAGAACTAAATTAATTAACTGATAAATTTTACCAAACACTTAAAGAATTCACATCAATTCATTTCAAACTCTTCCAAAAAATTGAAGAAGATGAAATACTCCCAAAAACATTTTATGAGGCTAGTACTATTTGCCAGGAGCTGACTATAGCTCAGATCATGAACTCCTTATTGCCAAATTCAGACTTAAATTGAAGAAAGTAGGGAAAACCACTAGACCATTCAGGTAAGACCTAAATCAAATCCATTATGATTATACAATGGAAGTGAGAAATAGATTTAAGGGCCTAGATCTGATAGATAGAGTGCCTGATGAACTATGGAATGAGGTTCATGGCACTGTACAGGAGATAGGGATCAAGACCATCCTCATGGAAAAGAAATGCAAAAAAGCAAAATGGCTGTCTGGGGAGTCCTTACAAAGAGCTGTAAAAAGAAGAGAGGTGAAAAGCAAAGGAGAAAAGGAAAGGTATAAGAATCTGAATGCAGAGTTCCAAAAATAGCAAGAAGAGATAAGAAAGCCTTCTTCAGTGATCAGTGCAAAGAAATAGACGAAAACAACACAATGAGAAAGACTAGAGATCTCTTCAAGAAAATTAGAGATACCAAGGGAACATTTCATGCAAAGATGGGCTTGATAAAGGACAGAAATGGTATGGACCTAACAGAAGCAGAAGATATTAAGAAGAGGTGGCAAGAATACATGGAAGAACTGTACAAAAAGATCTTCATGACCCAGATAATCATGATGATGTGATCACTCATCTAGAGCCAGACATCTTGGAATGTGAAGTCAAGTGGGCCTTAGGAAGCATCACTACAAACAAAGCTAGTGGAGGTGATGGAATTCCAGTGGAGCTGTTTAAAATCCTAAAAGATGATGCTGTGAAAGGGCTGCACTCAATATGCCAGCAAATGTGGAAAACTCAGCAGTGGCCACAGGACTGGAAAAGGTCAGTTTTCATTCCAATCCCAAAGAAAGGCAATGCCAAAGAATGCTCAAACTACCACACAATTGCACTCATCTCACATGCTACTAAAATTATGCTCAAAACTCTGCAAGCCAGTCCTCAGCAGTACGTGAACCGTGAACTCCCTGATGTTCAAGCTGGTTTTAGAAAAAGCAGAGGAACCAGAGATCAAATTGCTAACATCTGCTGGATCATCACAAAAGTAAGAGAGTTCCAGAAAAACATTTATTTCTGCTTTATTGAGTATGCCAAAGCCTTTGACTGTGTGGATCACAATAAACTGGGAAATTCTTCAAGAGATGGGAATACCAGACCACCGGACCTGCCTCTTGAGAAATCTGTATGCAGGTCAGGAAGCAACAGTTAGAACTGGACATGGAACAACAGACTGGTTCCAAATAGGAAAAGGAGTACATCAAGGCTGTATATTGTCACCCATAACTGCATACTCTGCATAACTTCTATGCAGAGTACATCATGAGAAACGCTGGACTGGAAGAAACACAAGCTGGAATCAAGATTGCTGGGAGAAATATCAATAACCTCAGATATGCAGGTGACAACACCCTTATGGCAGAAAGTGAAGAGGAGCTAAAAAGCCTTTTGATGAAAGTGAAAGAGGAAAGCGAATAAGTTGACTTAAAGCTCAACATTCAGAAAACGAAGATCATGGCATCTGGTCCCATCACTTCATGGGAAATAGCTGCGGAAACAGTGGAAACAGTGTCAGACTTTATTTTGGGGGCTCCAAAATCACCGCAGATGATGACTGCAGCCATGAAATTAGAAGACGCTTACTCCTTGGGAAAAAAGTTATGACCAACCTCGATAGCATATTCAAAAGCAGAGACATTACTTTGCCGACTAAGGTCCGTCTAGCCAAGGCTATGGTTTTTCCTGTGGTCATGTATGGATGTGTGAGTTGGACTGTGAAGAAGACTGAGCACTGAAGAATTGATGCTTTTGAAATGTGGTGTTGAAGAAGACTCTTGAGAGTCCCTTGGACTTTAAGGAGATCCAACCAGTCCATTCTAAAGGAGATCAGCCCTGGGATTTCCTTGGAAGGAATGATGCTAAAGCTGAAACTCCAGTACTTTAGCCACCTCATGCGAAGAGTTGACTCATTAGAAAAGACTTTGATGCTGCGAAGGATTGGGGGCAGGAGGAGAAGGGGTTGACCGAGGATGAGATGCCTGGATGGCATCACTTACTCAATGCACGTGAATCTGAGCAAACTCTAGGAGTTGGTGATGGACAGGAAGGCCTGGCGTGTTGTGATTCATGGGGTCACAAAGAGTTGGACAGGACTGAGAGCCTGAACTGAACTGAACCTCCACTCTAGGTTTTTAATCTTTGCTTTTTGTTGTTTGTTTTCAATTTTATACCTTTCAGAATTGAAACTTCAGTATCCATTTTCACTTAGGGGTATGACTACTGGCTTGATTGCTCTCTTCCCATTTTGACTGTACCATTACTTCCTAAGGTCACCTCTAGTTCCACCCTCCCCCTTGTCTTCTCTACTTAACTCTATGAATCTCTCTGGGTGTTTCAGTCTGTGGAGAACACTTAGGAAACTGATTACTGGCTATATTGCTCTCTCCCTTTTTGACTCTTCCTCTTCTCCTCCTGGTCATTTATATCTCCCTCCTCCCTCTTCTCTTCTCCATGTAACTCTAGGAACCTCTCTGGGTGTCCCTCACTGTGGACAATTGTTTTCACCATTAACCTAGATATTGTATCACCTGTGTATAGATGGCAACGTCTTAAGGCTACTGTAAGAATAAGATTGAAAGTCAGAGGCAAGAGGCTCAACTCCAAAATTAGAGAATATCAGAGAACTCCTGACTCCATGGAACATTAGTTGACAAGAGCTCATCCCAAAGCCTCCATACCTACACTGAAATAAAGCTCCACCCAAGAGCCAGCAAGTTCCAGAGCAAGACATACTATGCTAATTATCCAGTAAAGCAGGAACACATCCCTGAGAATTTAAATGCAGGCTACCCAAAGTCAAACCAAACCCATAGACACCTCAAAAGTCACTACCTGACACTTCAAGCACTCCAGAGAAAAGAGATCCAGATCCACCCACTAGAACACAGTTGTAAGCTCCTCTAATGAGGAAACCTTGACAAACCACTAATCCAACCCCACCCACAGAGAGAACCCTCCAAAATTAAGCAGAACCACAAACTTCCAGCACACAAAAAGGCTACCTCAAACACAGCAACCTAAGCAAGATGAAAAGGCAGAGAAATATTAAGCAGGTAAAGGAGTAAGATAAATGCCCACCAAACCAAACAAAAGAGGTGGAGATAGAGAGTCTACCTGAAAAAATATTTAGAATAAAGATAGTAAAGATGATCCAAAATTTTGAAAACAAAATGGAATTACAGATAAATAAATTATAGAAAATGATTAAGAAGGACCTATAAGAAATAAAGAAGAGTCAATCTATTAAAAATAATGCAATAACTGAAACCAAAAGCAGTGTGCAAGGAACCAACAGTAGAATAACTAAGGCAGAAGATAGGATAAGTGACATGAAAGATAGAATGATGGAAGTAAGTGAAGCAGACAGGAAAAAAGAAAATAGAATTAAAAGAAATGAGGACAACCTCAAAGACCTCTGGGACAATGTTAAATGCCCCAGTGTTTGAATCATAGGAGTCCCAGAAGTAGAAGATGAAAAGAAAGGGCATGAGAAAATACTTGTGGAGATAATAGTTGAAAACTTCCCTAAAATGGGGAAGGAAATAGCCACCTAATCCAAGAAACCCAGAGAGTCCCAGACAGGAAAAACCCAAGGTGAAACACTCCAAGACACATATTAATCGATCTAACAAACTTCAAGCACAAAGAGCAAATATTAAAAGCATCAAGGGAAAAGCAACAAATAACACACGAGGGATCCCCATAAGGATAACAGCTGATCTTTTGATAGAAACTTCATGCCAGAAGGGAATGGCAGGACATGCTTAAAGTGATGAAAGAGAAAAGGCCACAACCCAGGTTACTGTACCCAGAAAGAATTTCATTCAAATATGAAGAAGAAAAAGCTTTACAGACAAACAAAAGCTGAGAGAATTCAGCACCACCAAACCAGGTCTTCGACACAGGCTAAAGGACCTTCTTTAGACAGGAAACACAGAAAAGGTTTATAAACTCACCCCCCCACTCAAAAAAAAAAAAAAAAAGCAAATGGCAATGAGATCATACTTCTCAGTAATCACCTTAAATGTAAATAGGTCGAATGGCCCATCCAAAAGACAAAGACTGGCTGAATAGCTAAAAAAATAATAATAATAAGATCCCTATATATGCTGTCTGCAAGAGACCCACCTCGAAACAAGGGACACATACAGACTGAAAGTGAATGGCTGGAAAAAGATATTTTGTGAAAATGGAGACCAAAGGAAAGCAGGAGTATCAATACTCATATCAGATAAAATAGACTTTGAAATAAAGGCCATGAAAAAAGACAAAGAAGGACACTACATAATGATCAAAGTATCAATCTAAGGAGAAGATATAACAATTATAAATACATATGCACCCAACATAGGAGCACCTCAATATGTAAGGCAAATGCTAACAAGTATGAAAGGGGAAATTAACAGTAAGACATTAATAGTGGGAGATTTTAATATCCCACTCACACCTATGGATAGATCAACCAAACAGAAAATTAGCAAGGAAATACAAACTTTATATGAAACAATGGACCAGTCAGACCTAGTTGATATATATAAGACATTTCACCCCAAAACAGTGAATTTCACCTCTTTCTCAAGTACAAATGGAACATTCACCAGTATAGAACATATCCTGGGCCATAAATCTAGCCTTAGTAAGTTCAAAAAATTGAAATCATTTCAAACATCTTTTCTGATCACAATGCAGTAAGATTAGATGTCAACCACGGGGGAGGGGGAGTGGGGGTGGGGGACTATTAAAAATACAAACATATGGAGTCTAAATAACACACTTCTGAATAACAATAAAATAACAACAAATCACAGAAGAAATCAAAAAGAAATCAAAACATGCATAGAAATGAATGAAATGAAAACACAACAATCCCAAACCTATGAGATTCAGTAAAAGCAGTGCTAAGGGGAAGGCTCATAGCATTACAAGAATACCTCAAGAAAGAAGAGAAAAATTAAATAACCTAACTTTACACCTAAAGCATCTAGAAAAGGAAGAAATGAAGAACCCCAGGGTTAATAGAAGGAAAGAAATCATTATATTTAGGAAAGAAATAAATGCAAAAGAAACAAAGAAGACCATGGCCAAAATCAACAAAACTAAAAGCTGGTTCTTTGAGAAGATAAATAAAATAGACAAACCATTAGCCAGACTCATCAGGAAAAAGAGGGAGAAGAATCAAATCAACAAAATTAGAAACAAAAATGGAGAAATCACAGAAATACAAAGGATAATAAGAGACTAATATCAGCAACTATATGACAATAAAATGTACAACTTGAAAGAAAGAGATGAATTCTTAGAAAAGTATAACCTTCCAAAACTGAACGGAGAAGAAATAGAAAATCTTAACAGACCCATCACAAGCATGGAAATAGAAACTGTAATCAAAAATCTTCCAATAAACAAAAACCCAGTACCAAATGGCCTCACAGGCGAATTCTACCACAGATTTAGAGAAGAGCTAACACCTATCCTACTCAAATTCCTCCAGAAAATTGCAGAGGAAGTAAACTCCCAAACCCATTCTATGACGCCACCATCACCCTAATACAAAACCAGACGGAGATGTCACAAACAAAGAAAACTACAGGCCAACATCACTGATGAACGTGGATGTAAAAATTCTCAACAAAATTCTAACAAACAGAATCCAACAACATATTAAAAAGATCATACATCATGACCAAGTGGGCTTTATCCCAAGGAAGAAAGGATTCTTCAGTATTCATGAATCAATCAATGTGATACACTCTATTAACATATTTAAGGATTAAAACCATATGATTAACTCAATAGATACAGAGAAAGCCTTTGACAAAATTCAACACCCATTTATGATTAAAAAAAAAAAAAAAAACTCTCCAGAAAGCAAGCATAGAAGGCACATACCTCAACATAGTTAAAGCCATACCTGATAAACCCACAGCAAACACTATCCCCAATGGCAAAAAATCAAAAGCATTTCCTATAAAGTCAGGAACAAGACAATGGAGCCCACTCTCACCACTATTATTCAACATAGTTTTGGAAGTTTTAACCACAGCAATCAGAGAAGAAAAAGGAATAGAGATTGGAAAAGGAGAAACAAAACTCTCACTGTGTGCAGATGACATGATCCTCTACATAGAAAACCCTAAAGACTCCACCAGAAAATTACTAGTGCTAATCAATGAATATAGTAAAGTTGCAGAATATAAAATTGCTACACAGAAATCCCTTGCATTTCTATACACTAACAATGAGAAAACAGAAAGAGAAATTAAGGGGAAAATCTCATTCACCATTGTGATGAAAAGAATAAAATACTTAGGAATAAATCTACCCAAAGAAAAAAAAGACATATATATATATATGACACTGAAGAAAGAAATCAAAGATGATACAAATAGGTTGAGAAATATAACACGCTGATAGATTGGAAGAATCAATATAGGGAAAATGAGTACACTACCCAAAGCAATCTATAGATTCAATGCAATCCCTATCAAGCTACCAATTGCATTTTGGAAATATAAATATATATATATATATATATATATATATATATATATATATATATATATATATATATATCTCCTGGAAGAGCCAAAGCAATCTTCAGAAAGAAGAATGGAACTGGAAGAATCAACCTGCCTGACTTAAGATTATACTACAAAGCTGCAGTCATCAAGACAGTATGGTACTGGTACAAAGACAGAAATATAGATTAATGGAACAAAATAGAAAACCCAGAGATAAATCCACACACCTATGGGCACCTTATCTTTCAAAAAGGAGCCAAAATATACAATAGTGAAGAGACAATGTCTTTAACAAGTCGTGCTGGGAAAACTGGTCAACCACCTGTAAAAAAATGAAACTGGAATACACCCGACACAAAAATAAATTCAAAAAGAATTAAAGAACTAAATGTAAGACCAGAAACTATAAAATTCCTAGAGGAAAACATAGGCAAGACACTCTATGACATAAATCAGAGCAAGATTCTCTATGACCTACTTACCAGAGTAATGGAAATAAATCCAAAAATAAACAAATGAGACCTAATTAAACTTAAAAGCTTTGAACAACAAAGGAAACTATAAGCAAGGTGAAAAGACAGCCTTCAGAATGGGAGAACATTAATGAAGCAACTAACAAATAATTAATTTCTAAAATATACAAACAGCTCATGCATCTCAATACCAGAAAAATAAACAACCCAATCAAAAAATGTGCCAAAGTTCTAAACAGACATTTCTGAAAAGAAGACATACAGATGGCTAGCAAACACATGAAAAAATGCTCAACATCACTCATTATCAGAAAAATGCAAATCAAAACCAAAATGAGTTACCATTTCACACCAGTCAGAATGGCTGCTATCAAAAAAATCTACAAACAATACATCCAGGAGAAGGTGAGGAGAAAAGGGAACCCTCTTACACTGTTGGTGGGACTGCAAACTAGTGCAGCCACTATGGAGAACAGTATGGAGATTCCTTAAAAACTGGAAATAAATCTGTCATATGACCCAGCAATCCCACTGCTGGGCATACACACTGAGGAAACCAGAATTTAAAGAGACATGTGTGCCCCAATGTCATCACAGCACTGTTTACAATAGCTGGGACATGGAAGCAACCTAGATATCCATTGGCAGATGAATGGACAAGAAAACTGTGGTACATATACACAATGGAATATTACTCAGCTATTAAAAAGAACACATTTGAATCAGATCTAATAAGGTGGGTGAAACTGGAACATTTTATACAGAGTGAAGTAAGTCAGAAAGAAAAGCATAATACAGCATATTAATGCATATATATGAAATTTAGAAAGATGGTAACAACAACCTTATATACGAGACAGCAAAAGAGTCACATATATAAAGAACAGACTTTTTGACTCTATGGGAGCAAAGGAGGGTGGGATGATTTGAGAGAACAGCATTGAAACATTTATATTACCGTATGTGAAATACATTACTGGTCCAAGTTCAAGGCATGAAATGGCATTCAAAGCCTGTGCACTGAGACAATTCAGAGAGATGGGATGGGGCGGGATGTGGGAGGGGGTTTCAGAAGGGGGTGTACATGGCAGACACATGTACACCCATGGCTGATTTATGTCAGTGTATGGCAAGAACCACCACAAAATTGTAAAGTAATTCAGTTCAGTTCAGTCGCTCAGTCATGTCCGACTATTTACGACCTCATGAATTGCAGCACTGCAGACCTCCCTGTTCATTACCATCTCTCAGAGTTCGCTCATACTCACGTCCATCAAGTCCAGGATGCCATCCAGCCATTTCACCCTCTGTCGTCCCCTTCTCCTCCTGCCCCCAATCCCTCCCAGCATCAGAGTCTTTTCCAATGAGTCAACTCTTTGCATGAGGTGGCCAAAGTACTGGAGTTTCAGCTTTAGCATCAATCCTTCCAAAGAAATCCCAGGGTTGATCTCCTTCAGAAAGGACTGGTTGGATCTCCTTAAAGTCTAAGGGACTCTCAAGAGTCTTCTCTAACACCACAGTTCAAAATCATCAATTCTTCAGCACTCAGCCTTCTTCACAGTCCAACTTTCACATCCATACATGACCACAGGAAAAACCATAGCCTTGACTAGACCGACCTGAATCAATAAAGTAATGTCTCTGCTTTTGAATATACTATCGAGGTTGGTCATAACTTTTCTTCCAAGGAGTAAGTGTCTTCTAATTTCATGGCTGCAGTCCCCATCTGCAGTGATTTTGGAGCCCCCAAAAGTAAAGTCTGACACTATTTCCACTGTTCCCCCATCTATTTCCATGAAGTGATGGAACTGGATGCCATGATCTTCGTTTTCTGAATGTTGAGCTTTAAGCCAACTTTTTCACTCTCCTCTTTCACTTTCATCAAGAGGCCCTTTAGCTCCTCTTCACTTTATGCCATAGGGTGGTGTCATCTGCATATCTGAGGTTATTGAGATTTCTCCCAGCGATTTTGATTCCAGCTTGTGTTTCTTCCAGCCCAGCGTTTCTCATGATGTACTCTGCATTTAAATTAAATAAGCAGGATGACAATATACAGCCTTGATGTACTCCTTTTCCTATTTGGAACCAGTCTGTTGTTCCATGTCCAGTTCTAACTGTTGCTTCCTGACCTGCATACAGATTTCTCAAGAAGCAGTTTAGGTGGTCTGGTATTCCCATCTCTTTCAGAATTTTCCACAGTTTATTGTGATCCACACAGTCAAAGGCTTTGGCATAGTCAATAAAGCAGAAATAGATGTTTTTCTGGAACTCTCTTGCTTTTTCCATGATCGAGCGGATGTTGGCAATTTGATCTCTGGTTCCTCTGCCTTTTCTAAAACCAGCTTGAACATCAGGGAGTTCATGGTTCACATACTGCTGAAGCCTGGCTTGGAGAATTTTGAGCATTACTTTACTAGAGTGTGAGATTCCAATTAAAATAAATTTAAACAAAAAAAAGGCAGAGACATTACTCTGTTAACAAAGATCCATCTAGTCAAACCTATGGTTTTGCCAATAGTCATATATGGATGTGAGTTGAACTATCAAGAAAGCTGAGCACTGAAGAATTGATGCTTTTGAACTGTGGTGTTGGAGAAGATGCTTGAGAGTCCCTTGGACTGTAAGGAGATCCAACTAGTCAATCCTAAAGGAAATCAGTCCTGAATATTCATTTCAGCTTCAACTGAAACTGAAGCTTTCAGTGATGAAAGCTGAAACTCCAATATTTTGGCCACCCAGTGTGAGGAACTGACTCATTGGAAAAGACCCTGATGGTGGGAAAGATTGAAGGCAGGAGGTGAAGGGGACGACAGAGGATGAGATGGCTGGATGGTGTCACAATGACTCGATGGCTATGAGCTTGAGTAAGCTCTGGGAGTTGGTGATAGACAGAGAAAACTCTCATGTTGGAGTCCATGGGGTCACAAAGAGATGGACACAACTGAGCGACTGAACTGAACTGAACTGACTGAATCTTATGAAAGAAGAGGAAAGATGGAGGTATCATGCTTTCTGATTTCAAACTATACTACAAAGTCTACTCACCACAATAATGTGCTATTGGCATAACTAAAGTCGTACAGATCAATAGAACAGAATAGAGAGCCGAGAAATAAACCCATACATATATTGTCCTTTAATTTATCACGTCAAGAATATACAATGGGGAAAGAAAGTTTCTTTAATAAATGATGTTGGGACAGCCACATGGAAAAGAATGAAACTGGACACCAATCTTACACTACATGTGTGTGTGAAAATTAATTCAAAAACTAATGACAGACTTGAACATGAGACCTGAAATCATAAAAATCCTAGAAAAAAACCCAGGAGGTAAGCACCTCGAAATTGGTCATGGTGACGATTTTTTGGATCTAACACCAAAAAGGCAAAAATGTCAAAAATTAACATATCAAATTATGTACATCAAAGTAAACCATCAACAAAATGAAAAATCAGCCTATTGAATGGGAGAAAGTATTAGCAAACCATATATGTGATAAGGAGTTAATATCCAAAATATATAAAAAATTATTTAGAATCATTGGCAAAAGTGAAAGAAACCAATTAAAAACTGGATGGAGATCTGAATAGGTATTTTTCCAAAAAAGACATACATATGGTCAACAGGTAAACTAATATGTTTGTATATATAAACTAATATGTTTATATATATATAAACTAATATATATATATATATATATATATATAGTACACACATATATACATGCAAATTTAAAGTAAATTAACTATACCTCACTTGAAAAATCACTATGGAGCAAAGAAGAAATCTCAATAAAATTTTTAAAAACTAATGTTTTGGCCTAAATGAAAATGAAAATGCAACTTATCAAAAAGTGATTCAGCAAAATCAGTGCTTACAAGGAAATTAAATGCATATATTAGAAAAAGAGCCTGGAAATCCATAATCTAAATTTCTACATTAAAAAATTAGAGAAATAGAGCAAGTTATATTCAAAACATGGAGAAGGAAATGCAACCTACTCTGGTACTCTTGCCTGGAAAATCCCATGGACAGAGAAGCCTGATAGGCTACAGTCCATGGGGTTGCAAAGAGTCAGTCATGACTTCATATTCAAAACAAACAAAAATAATAACATAAATCAGGACAGAAATAAATTAAACTGAAAACAGGAAATCAGTAAAACCAAAGAAGGTCAAAGGAGGATATTAAAGTAAATGCATTTGTATAAAAAGCTTGCTTGGATAAGTGCACATCCAATAAATTGTTTTATGTTCATAAATAAATGAATATGCTGCTGCTGCTGCTGAGTCGCTTCAGTCTTGTCCGACTCTGTGCAACCCCATAGACGGCAGCCCACCAATCTCCCCCCTTCCCTGGGATTCTCCAGGCAAGAACATTGGAGTGGGTTGCCATTTCCTTCTCCAATTCATGAAAGTGAAAAGTGAAAGTGAAGTTGCTCAATCGTGTCTGACTCTTCGAGACCCCATGGACTGCAGCCCACCAGGCTCCTCCATCTATAGGATTTTCCAGGCAAGCACAACACTAATTTCTCTAACAAGAGATGAAATCAGTAAAAGTCAACATACTGTGACATGCAAAATCACAAAATGTGTTGGTTTATCTAGACAATGCTGTCTTGAGTATCAGCAGAATTTTATTTTTGTTGAATTATGTTTAATTCTTACAACCTCAGATTTTATTCAAGGATACAATAATAAATGATGAAAGTGAAAGAAGAGAGTGAAAAAGTTGGCTTAAAGCTCAACATTCAGAAAATGAAGATCATGGCATCTGGTCCCATCACTTCATGGGAAATAGACGGGGAAACAGTGGAAACAGTGTCAGACTTTATTTTGGTGGTGGTGGGGTGCAGGGCGCGGGGCAGTGCTCCAAATCACTGCGGAGGGTGACTGCTGCCATGAAATATAAAAACACTTGTTCCTTGGAAGAAAAGCTATGACCAACCCAAACAGCATACTAAAAAGCAGAGACATTACTTTGCTGACAAAGGTCCAGGTAGTCAAAGCAATGGTTTTTCCAGTAGTCATGTATAGATGTGAGAGTTGGACTATAAAGAAAGCTGAGCACCAAAGAATTGATGTTTTTGAACTGTGATGTTGGAGAAGACTCTTGAGAGTCCCTTGGACTGCAAGGAGATCCAACCAGTTGATCTGAAAGGAAATCAGTCCTGATTGCTCATTGGAAGCCCTGATTTTGAAGCTGAAACTCCAATACTCTGGCCACCTGATGCGAAGAACTGACTCATTCAAAAGACCCTGATGCTGGGAAAGACTGAAGGCGGGAGGATAAGGGGATGACAGAGGATGAGATAGTTGGATGGCATCACCGACTCGATGGACACAAGTTTGAGTAAGCTCCAGTAGTTGGTGATGGACAGGGAAGCCTGGTATGCTGCAGTCCAAAGGTTCACAAAGAGTCAGACACGACTGAGTGACTGAACTGAAATGAACTTAACAATAATAAATAACTTAATGAATTCTGACTTATTATTTGTTATAGGGATGTTTAAAAGGCATTGACCACTGTATCATTCAAATATCTCCATCTTATGTTCTACAAAAGAAACTAAGTGCAATAAGAATTTTACTTCTCCTATAAAAACATATATATATATGAATATATGAATATTTTTGACAGTGAAAGTAGCATTTATTTCTTTTTTCTTCGTTTCAGCCCTAGGAAGCTTAAAAGTAAATATATTTCACTGTTTTAAAAGTATAAGAATACTGCCTAAGCATATTGATAATTTTCCAAACTTTTACTTCAATTTTTTATTTTAATTTTAATACTTATATATTAACTATTCAACATGTAATTTGTATATTGAATATGCATTAATCTTAGGTTTATTTATAAGAATGAGGAAAAGTTTAAAATGATACTAATATCCACTATTTGATGAAATTTTAAGTAGTAAAACATTTTTATAGATGGTTAAAATAATTTTATGGGACCCACTGGTCATAACAAATATCTGCTTCCAACAATGCAAGAGATAATTTTACATGTGGACATTACCAGATGGTCAATACCGAAATCACATTGATTATATTCTTTGTGGTCAAATATAGAGAAGCTCTCTACAGCCAGCAGAAACAAGACTTTGAGCTGACTGTGGCTCAGATCATCAGCTCCTTATTGCAAAATTCAGGCTCAAATTGAAGAAGGTAGGGAAAACCACTAGGCCATTCAGGTATGACCTAAATCAAATTCCTTATGATTATACAGTGAAGGCAAAGAATAGATTCAAGGGACTAGATCTGGTAGACATAGTGCCTGAAGAACTATAGACATAGGTTCATAACACTGTATAGGAGATGGTGACCAAAATCATGCTGAAGAAAAAGAAATGCAAAATGCAAGCTGGTTATCTGAGGAGGCCTTACAAATAGCTAAGAAAAAAAAAAAGAAAGAAAGAAAGGCAATGGAGAAAGGGAGTTATACATGACAGAATATAGAGTACCAGAGAATAGCAAGGAGAGAAAAGAAAGCATCCTTAAGTGCAAAATGCAAAGAAACAGAGGAAAACAATAGAATGAGAAAGACTAGAGATCTCTTCAAGAAAACTGGAGATACCAAGGAAACATAAAAAAAAAGCAGAGACACTACTTTGCCAACAATGGTCTGTCTAGTCAAGCTATGGTGTTTCCAGTAGTCATGTATGGATGTGAGAGTTGGACCATAAGGGCTGAGTGCTGGATAAATGATGCTTTCAAACTGCACTGCTGGAGAAGTCAGAATCTGGTAGACTGCTAGGAGATAAAACCAGTCAGTCCTAAAGCAAGCTAACCTTGAATTTTCATTGGAAGGACTGATGCTGAGGCTCCAATACTTTGGCCACCTGATGTAAAAAGTCAACTTGTTGGAAAAAACTCTGATGCTGGGAAAGATGGAAGGCAGGAGGAAAAGTGGATGACAGAGTATCAGATGGTGGGCAAACATCACCAACTCAATGGACATGAGTTTGAGTGTGCTCTGGGAGATTGTGAAGGATATGGAAGCTTGGGGTGCTACAGTCCATGGGGTCAAAAAGAGTCAGACATGACTAAGCAACTAAACAACAAGAAAGGGAACATTTCCTGCAAATATAGGCACAATAAAGGATAAAATGGTAAGGGCCTAAAAGAAGCAGAAGAAATTGAGATGAGGTGGCAAAAATACACTGAAGAATTGTACAAAAAGGTCTCAATGGCCCGGATAACCACAATGGTGTGATCATTCACCTAGAGCCAGACATTCTGGAGTGTGAAGTAAAGTGGTCCTTAAGAAGTGTTACTACAAACAAAGCTAGTGCAGATGATGAAATTCCAGCTGAGCAACTTCAAATCCTAAAAGATGATGCTATTAAAGTGCTACACTCAATATGCCAGAAAATTTGGAAAACTCAGCAGTTGCCACAGGACTGGAAAAGATCAATTTTCATTCCAGTCCCAAAGATAATGTTCAAATTTTCATACAATTGCACTTCACATGCTACCAAAATTATACTCAAAATCAATCCTTCAAGCTAAGTTTTAGCAGTATGTGAACTGAGAACTTCCAGATGTACAAGCTGGATTTAGAAGAGACAGAGGAACCAGAGATCAAATTGTCAATATATGTTGGATCATAGAAAAAGCAAGGGAATTAAAATATATATATACTTCTGTTTCAATGACCACACTAAAGCCTTTGACTGTGTGAATCAAAACAAACTGTGGAACAGTCTTGATGAAAGGGAAATACCAGACCACCTTACCTGCCTCCTGAGAAACATGTATGCAGGTCAAGAAACAACAGTTATAATCGGACATGGAACAATGGACTGGTTCAGAATTGGGTAAGGAGTATGTCAAGTCTGTATATGGTCACCATGATCATTTAACTGCTATGCAAAGTACATCATGAGAAATGCTGTGCTGGATGAACCACAAACTGGAATCACGATTGCTGGGAGAAATATCCACAACCTCAGATATGCAAATGACACGACTTTAAAGGCAGAAAGTGAAAAGGAACTAAAGAGCCTCCTGATGAAGGCGAAACAGGAAAGTGGAAAAGCTGGCTTAAAAATCAATATTCAAAAACTAAGACCATGGCTTCTGGTCCTATCAATTCATGGCAAATAGAAGGGCAAAAAGGGGAAACAGTGACAGATTTCATTTTCCTGGGCTCCAAAATCATTGCAGATGGTGACTACAGCCAAAAATTAAAAGATGCTTGTACTTTGGAAGAAAAGCTATGACAAACTTAGACTGTATTAAAATGCAGAAGTATCACTTTGCTGACAAAGGTCTGCATAGCCAAAGATATGGTTTTTCCAGTAGTCATATACAGATGTGAGTGTTGGACCATAAAGAAGGCTGAGTGCCAAAGAACTGATGCTTTTTAACTGTGGTGCTGGAGAAGATTCTTGCGAGTCCCTGTGAAACCAAGGAGATCAAACCAGTATATCCTAAAGACATCAACCCTGAATATTCTTTGAAAGGACTGATGCTAATGCTCCAATACTTTGGCCACCTGATATTCAGTGCTGGTTCATTGGAAAAGACCCTGATGCTGGGAAAGATCGAAGGCAGGAGGAGAAGTGGAAGAAAAAAGGATGAGATGGTTGGATGCATCACTGACTTAATGGACATGGGTTTGAGCAAAATCAGGGAAATAGTGAAGGACAGGGAAGCTTGGCATGCTGCAGTTCATGGGGCTGGAAACAGTTGGTCATAATTTAGCAACTGAACAATAGCAACAACAATCCACAATTTGGAGAAGGAAATGGCAACCCACTCCAGGATTCTTGCCTGGAATATCCCACAGACAGAGAAGCCTGGTGGGTTACAGTCCATGGTGTTGGAAACAGTTGGACATGACTGAGCACACACACCATCAATCCACAATTGGATATCATAATACCATATATACATTTTAATAATATCAAACTTCCTTAACTTTATGCTTTCTAATGATGTCAGTTAAATTTGAAATTTCTAGCAAGTTGCAGTTACCACTAAATCAATATTGAAGATTAAAATGCTATTAAATATTTAACAATATATCAGACATTAATTTGCATTAGAATAGTTCAAGAATTATTATTTTAATAATGTGTCCAATAAAAGTTTAATTGTTTACAGGAATTAATAACTTATGGGAATGATTTTTTCTAAATGTTTTTAGTCACTCAGTCATGTCCAACTCTTTGCAACCCCATGGACTATAGCCTGTCAGACTCCTTTGTCCATGGAATTCTCCAGGCAAGAATACTGGAATGGTAGCTAATCCCTTCTCCAGGGGATCTTCCTGACCCAAGGATGGAAGCTGGGTCTCCTGCAGTGCAGGTGAATTTTTATCATCTGAGTCACCAGGAAAGCCCCACTATAATGAAAAGGACATCTTTGTTGGGTGTTAGTTCTAAAAGATCTTGTAGGTCTTCATAGAACCATTTAACTTCAGCTTCTTCCACATTACTGTTGGGGCATGGACTTGGATTACCATGATATTGAATGGTTTGCCTTGGAAATGAGAGATCATTCTGTTGTTTTTGAGATTGCATCCAAGTACTGCAATTCAGACTCTTTTTGTTGACGATGATGGCTACTCCATTTCTTCTAAGGGATTCCTGACCACAGTAACAGATACAACGGCCATCTGAGTTAAATTCACAGTGGCAAGGTGCAGGAACAGCGGCCAAGAGGAGCTACCCTGCGTCCAAGGTAAGGAGTAGTGGCTGCACTTTGCTGGAGCAGCCGTTAAGAGATACCCCATGTCGAAGGTAAGAGAAACCCGAGTAAGATGGTAGGCGCTGAAAGAGGGCATCAGAAGGCAGACAGACTGAAACCACTATCACAGACAACTAGCCAATCTGATCACATGGACCACAGCCTTATCTAACTCAATGAAACTAAGCTGAGCCATGTGGGGCCACCCAAGACAGACAGGTCATGGTGGAGAGGTCTGACAGAATATGGTCCACTGGAGAAGGGAATGGAAAACCACGTCAGTGTCCCTGCTTTGAGAACCCCATGAACAATATGAAAAGGCAAAAAGATAGGACACTGTAAGATGAACTCCCCAGGTCATTAGGTGCCCAATATGCTACTGGAGATCAGTAGAGAAATAATTCCAGAAAGAATGAAAGGATGGAACCAAAGCAAAAACAACACCCAATTGTGAATGTGACTGGTGATAGAAGCAAGGTCTTATGCTGTAAAGAGAAATATTGCATAGGAACCTGGAATATTAGGTTCATGAATCAAGGCAAATTGAAAGTGGTCAAACAGGAGATGGCAAGAGTGAATGTCAACAGTCTAGGAATCAGCAAACTAAGATGGACTGAATGGGTGGATTTAACTCAGATAACCAGCATGCACAAGTGAGAAGTAATTAGACTGCTTTTGGCTTAAACTACCAATTCTGGGGTGTTTTGCTACACAGCTAAAAGCAATCATATTGACATATTAATGAAAAATTAAGTATAGTATGAAAATATGTATAAATATTAACAAAACTTATTTTCAAAATTAGTGAAAAGACTTGGTTTGGATCTAGATAAGGGGAGAAAAAAAGGTCAGAATAGCCAGCATTAAAAGTCTACAAATAAATGCTGGAGAAGGTGTGGAAAAAGGAGAATCCTTTTGCATTTGGTGGTATTGTAAGTTGATACAGCCACTATGGAGAATAATATGGAGCTTCCTCAGAAAACTAATAATATAGCTACCATATGATCTTGCAATCCCAAGCATGAGAATATACCCAAACAAAACAATAATTCAGAAAGATACACATACCCCATGTTCATAGCTGCACTATTCACAATAGCCAAAGCATGGAAACAACCTAAATGTCCACTGACAGATGAACAAAGAAGATGGGGTATATATATATAGATACATACATACATACATATACACACACAAACTGGAATAATTCTCAATCATAAAAAGAATGAACTAATGTCATTTACAACAACATGGATGCATCTAGAGATCATCACACTAAGTGAAGTAAATCAAAGAAAAACAAATCCCATATGTCATCACTTATATGTGGAATCTAAAATATGACATAAAGGAAACTATGTTCATAAGGAAAACTGACTCAGTCATAGAGAACAGGCTTATGCTTGCTGAGGGATCTGGGTAGGGAGGGCAATGGACTGAGAGTTTGGGATTAGCAGATGTAAGCTATTACATTTAGAATGAATAAGCTATCTATTTAGAACCGAATACTGTATAATACAGAGAACTGCATTCAATATCCTATGATAAACCATAATGGAAAAGGGTATTTTAAAAAGAATGCATATATATGTGTATAAATGAGTCACTTTACTGTACAGCAGACATTGGCACAACACTGTAAATCAACTATACTTTGATTAAAAAATGTGTATCCAGCAACAAATAAACACTAAGCCTTCTTCAGAAAGAAAGGGGAAAAATAAAAAGAAGAAACAGAGAGTTATTGGGGGAGCACTGGTTTTAGGGTCAGGCAGCCCTGACTTGGATATTGAGGTTTCTCTAATCTCAGTTTCCCTATCAGTAGATGAGAAAAACATTAGTTTTTAGCATTTAACATAATAGCACAATCAGGGATACTTGTTGCTGAATTCTTCACAAGATTCCTGTCTCCTATTCCTCTGCAATATCATAGTCTCATATAAGAGATAGAGACAGTTGAAACTAAGAAAGATATTCAGGGCAGTATACATTTCCATCTTGTCTGTGGTACTCTTAGCACTGATACATCTGTGTGTTTTTATGCCAACACCACACAGCCTTGATTATAGATTTATAACAGGTTTTGTTTTTTTTCTTGTGTCCAGTATGGCAAAATACAACTTAACAATTTTTCTTTGAAGATTATTTGTAATATTCACAGTTATTCTAAGATATTAAACGGGCTTCCCTGATAGCTCAATTGGTAAAGAATCCACCTGCAATGCAGGAGACCCTGGTTTGATTCCTGGACTGAAAGCTCCCCTGGAGAAGAGATAGGCTACCCACTCCAGTATTCTTGGGCTTCCCTCGTGGCTCAGCTGGTAAAGAATCTGCCTGTAATGCAGGAGACCTGGGTTTGATCCCTGGGTTGGGAAGATCCCCTGAAGAAGGGAAAGGCTACCCACTCCAGTACTCTGGCCTGGAGAATTAGTCCATGGAGTCACAGAGTCAGACACAACTGAGTGACTTTCACTCTCACAAGATGTTAAATGATTTCCCATTTCCCACCCACTCCAACACATCAGCAATAATATAAATACCAAAAATAGATTTTAGTTGAATTACATTTAGAGAAAATTTTATAAAGATTACCATTTTTATAATATAAAGACAGGTCAACTAAGAGAGTTTAATACTTATTAGAGGATTGAACTATGGAAGTAGTGACTGAGCATGAATCTTGATGGATGAATGTGTTTATATTAAGTACAGATGAGAAGCAGCATTTTAGTAAAATAAAACAACAAATTGTGAAGACAGGCATTACCAGTCATGTGTATTATAATGCATGGACAGATTTATGTCTGGTCAGAGAGCTAAATAATAGCTTTAAAATGAATAGGAGTAAACACTCATTTCCCAAATTAAACTTGCAGTCTTTCTCTCCATGGTTATTAATATGTTGTTCTCATTTTGGGGAGAGGTTGAGGATGGAAATACTTAGTATATTATTTTAACTCATGTGGCTATCCTATATCAACATACTAACATCAAAAAATGGACAATTTTTGCCTGACTTCTTTTTTTTCCCCATTCAGTTATTTATTGACTTGTTCAAGGTCTTATTGGAGGTAAACTTGTTTTCAACACTGATTTGTATTCTGTAGTTTACTATTTTATGGAGGAATTATTTTCTTCAAAATATTTTATACAATAAAGTGTATTGAGATCATTTTTATGGAAGACTGCATAAAATAAAACAATTGTTATTATTAATTCCAAACCAGTACAGCATATAAAAGGGGCAGTAATTGTTGCTGTGCTTTTTTATGTCTTAAGAATTCGGGGACGTTCCAAAGACTGACTGTAATGGAGGAAATGATTAACTTGACAAAATACAACTAAACATAAACTTATTTCTCATATATTTTACTAGTAAGAATGTTTCATGTTTTTCAACATCTCATTTAAATGTCTCTCAATTAAAGTAGCTTCTCAAGCCTGCAAATACTTTTTACTTACTGTCTTTCTATAGCAACCCTACAGAACACTGATCTCATTAAAATGAGACTGGGTGTGTTAAATGGTACAAGAATGGGTCCATTAATGGTAAATTTTTCACTCTATATTTACAAGGGGGCAGTGGGCATTGGTAACATTCAATTAACTCACCAATTTTTTTACAAAATGATGTTTTCTACAAATTTAGTGAAGTGTTCTTCCTTGATTATTTTTCTGCTTCCCACTTAGATAAATCTAGAATTCCAGAAGTACAGAACATTGAAGATGAACAGAGCAAAGGCTTTTCATAAAATGATATTAATAGTCATAAGGCCAAGTGGAATCAATGGGGAAAATCAATCCTAACTCAATTTGTAATTTTTAAGCAGCTCATGCAGCTCAATACCAGAAAAACAAACAACACAATCAAAAAGTAGACTAAATACCTAAACAGATATGTCTCCAAAGACACACAGATGGCTAACAAACACATGAAAAGATGCTCAACATCACTGATTATCAGAGAAATGCAAATCAAAACCACAATTAAGTATCATCTCACACCAGTCAGAATGGCCATCATTAAAACATCTAAACAAAATAAATGCTGGAGAAGGTGTGGAGAAAAGGGAACCCTCTTACACTGTTGGTGGGAATGCAAACTGGTACAACCACTATGGAGAATTGTGTGGAGATTCCTTAAAAAACTGAGAATAGAACTGCCACATGACCCAGCAATCCCACTGCTGGGCATACACCCCAAAGAAACCAAAACTGAAAGAGACACATGTACCCGCAGTGTTCATTACAGCACTGTTTACAGTAGCCAGGACATGGAAGTAACTTAAATGTTCATCAGCAGATGAACGGATAAGGAAGTTGTGGTATACATACACAATGGAGTACTACTCCACTATAAAAAAGAACACATTTGAGTCAGTTCTAATGAGGTGGATGAAACTGGAGCCTATTATACAGAGTGAAGTCAGTCAGAAAGAAAAGATAATTACTGTATGTTAATGCATATAAACGGAATTTAGAAAGATGGTTCCAATGGTTCTACATACAGGGCAGCAAAGCAGACTTAGATGCCAAGAACAGACTCTGGGACTCAGTGGGAGAAGGCAAGGGTAGGATGACTTGAGAAAATAGCACTGAAACATGTATATTACCAGGTTTCCCAGATAGCTCAGTTGATAAAGAATCCACCTGCAATGAGGAGACCCCGGTTTTTATTCCTGGACCAGAAAGATCCCCTGGAGAGGGGATAGGCTACTCATTCCAGTATTCTTGGCCTTCCCTTGTGGCTCAGCTGGTAAAGAATCTGCCTGTAATGCAGGAGACCTGGGTTTGATCCCTGGGTTGGGAAGATCCCCTGAAGAAGGGAAAGGCTACCCACTCCAGTACTCTGGCCTGGAGAATTCCATGGACTGTATAGTCCATGGGGTCACAAAGGTCAGACATGACTCAGCGATTTTCACTTTCATGTATATTACCAAATATAGATGGTCAGTGCAAGTTTCATGCATGAAGCAGGACACCCAGAGCTGGAGCTATGGGGCAATCCAGAGGGACTGTGGGGGAGGGAGATTGGAAGTGGTTCAGGATGAGGGGGGCACACACATATACCTGTGACCACTTCATGTTGATGTATGGCAAAAGCCATCACAATACTGTAACTACCCTCCAATTTAAATAAACAATTTTTTTAAAAAAACAGGAAATTTTTTCATTAAGACATGCCATTTACAAATATAGTTGTTGGGTCTTTTCTTCCTAAATTTTTAAAGAGTGGATGTGAATATGGACTGAATGGGATCCTATGAGATGAAGAAGACAGAATTGAGAAGCTGAATCCCTCACCCATCTACCAAACAACAGTATTTTCCTTGCCAGCTCCTTTCCTGTGCATCTGTGAAACAGAGCTAGGCAGCAGGTAGAGAGAAAGAGAAATTTAAATGATACAGATTCCCTTCTGGAGAAGGCAATGGCACCCCACTCCAGTACTCTTGCCTGGAAAATCCCATGGACGGAGGAGCCTGGAAGGCTGAAGTCCATGGGGTCGCAAAGAGTTGGACATGACTAAGCGACTTCACTTTCACTTTTCACTTTCATGCATTGGAGAAGGAAATGGCAATCCACTCCAGTGTTCTTGCCTAGAGAGTCCCAGGGACAGGGAGCCTGGTGGGCTGCAGTCTGTGTGGTCACACTGAGTTGGACATGACTGAAGTGAGTTAGCAGCAGCAGCAGCAGCAGCAGATTTCCTTCAGGAGACTGAAGAGAGATCAGAAGTAGCAGAAAGAGGACAGGAAGAAAGGGCAGACCCCAGAGGCTGGGATTTCAGGGAGCGAGGATGGAGCAGCAGAGAGGAAAGTTCAGGGGAGCCCTTGTCATTCTCATAAAGCTGCTGATGGTGACCAACACAAAGACGATTTAAAAGACATTTCACTATGCATTAAAAATCTATGGCCTGCCCTTTGTGGATAAAACTGTGAGTGCATATCAGTGACTGTACTGTTTTGAGTATATCTTTGTACAGCATTGGGGCACCTGGGCCCATTATATAACCTTTCTTTCTTGTGTATGTGTGTGTTTGTGTGTATTTAGCTGACAACTGTGATTTAGCAGTAACAGCATTTGCTGCTATTTATAGATGGTGAAAATGTGTTATTTATAGAAGATGTTGTTGTTCAGCCACTAAGCTATGTTCAACTCTTTGAGACCCCACGGACTGCAGCACATCAGGCTTCCCTGTCCTTCACTATCTCCTGGAGTTTGCCTAAACTCCTGTCTATTGAGTCAGTGATGCCATTCAACCATCTCATCCTCTATTGCCCCATAGAAGGCAAAAATGTGTTATTAATGGAGAGGAAAAGAAGAGAGAAGAGAAAATAGAAGCAGAACTACCTTGGGACAAAAAATAATATAAATACATTTCTGAAATATATTTCAAATATGAAATACATTTATATGTGAAACTCAGATGGCTAGAAATACAGGTTTCATAATCTACCAGTCTATACCGTCTTGAACATGGCACTTAATTCTGCTGCCAACTTCCAACTTTGTACCCAGATCAAGGTCCGTACAACCTTAAAACAAAGAACACACTGAAATAAGAATAAACTGTATATACTATGCATATGAGACCACGGAAAGACTCTTCTGTTATCGCTGGATACTAAACAGATGTTAATGTGGAGAATATTGGGAGGAAGACACAAAGCCTGTGATACTGTGATTCCTCATTCCTTTTCACTGTTGTCCACACATTCATGAGTTTATAAGGACAAACATTTTACAGCTTATAGTAACCTTTCATTCTAATATACAGTTTCCAGGAAAGGGAAACATATGCATATTAGATGTTTCTTTTTAGTGAAGTTTTATAAATCCCAAAGTGAAAGTTGAAGGAGTGAGCCAGGAAAAATAGGTAAAAAGAGCAAACAGTACAAACTTACAGTTATAAAATAAATCTGGGGATGTAATGTTGACTCTGGAGATGATAGTTAATAGTACTGTTCTGCACCTTAGAAACTTGCTAATGAAGACAGTAGATCTTAAAAGTTCTCATCACTAGAAAAAAAGAAATTTAACCGTGTACGGTGATAGATAGCAACTAGACTTACTATGGTGATCATTTCATAGTATATATACAAACATCCAATCATTATGTTATATATCTGAAACTAATGTAATTTATGTGGCATTTAGTCCTCAATTTTAAAAAGAGCTGACTTCCCGTAATTCACAGAGACATATAATTAGACTTCTCAGGGCATCTTTAGAAGAAGCTGTCCCATGGAGTTGATATGCCCACTAGCAAGGTTTTAAAGGGCAAACCCTTTTTATGGAGAAAGGAATTTGGGTACTTGGATATATTAAAAAAAAAAAAAAGTACACACACACTGACAATAGTCTAACAAAAGTAAATTTTTAGAGAAATGAACATTGTAGAAGTATGAGGAAAAAATGTCCTTTAGGACTGAGAAAAGGACTTCTGGAATCATATGGATTTTCACTTTTAGGACCTGTCCTTTTTGGCAAATGGTGTGGCCAACAAGGAAATAATCTCCAAAAATACAAAGCAGCTCAACATCAAAACAAACAAACCAAAAAAAAACAAAAACAAAACAAAACAAAACAAAAGTATAATCAGAAAATGGGCAGAAACCTAAATAGAACTTTTTTTCAAAGAAGATATATAGATGGGCAAAAGGCACATGAAACAATGCTCAACACTGTTAATCAGAGAAATGCAAATCAAAACCACAATGAGGCATCACCTCACACATGTCAGAATGGCCATCCTCAAAGTCTATGAAGAATAAATGCTGGAAAAGGTGTAAAGAAAAGGAAACCCTTCTACATTGTTGTTGGGAATGTAAATTGGTGCAGACAGTGTGGAAAACAGTGTGGAGATTCCTTAAAACCAAAAATAGAACTATATCACTATTCTGCAATCCCATTCCTAGGCATATCTGTAGATAAAACCACAATTTGAAAAGGTGCATGCACTCCAATGTTCAAAGAAGCACTATTTACAATAGCCAAGACACTGAAGCAACCTAATGTCCAAGGAATAGACAGATAAATGGTAATTAAGATGTAGTATGAGCGCTGAAGAATTGATGTTTTTGAACTGTGATGTTGGAGAAGACTCTTGAGAGTCCCTTGGACTGCAAGGAGATCCAACCAATCCATTCTAAAGGAGATCAGCCCTGGGATTTCTTTGGAAGGAATGATGCTAAAGCTGAAACTCCAGTACTTTGGCCACCTCATGCGAAGAGTTGACTCATTGGAAAAGACTTTGATGCTGGGAGGGATTAGGGGCAGAAAGAGAAGGGGACGACTGAGGATGAGACGGCTGGATGGCATCATTGACTCGATGGATGTGAGGCTGAGTGAACTCCAGAAATTGGTGATGGACAGGGAGGCCTGGCATGCTGTAATCCATGGGGTCGCAAAGAGTTGGACACGACTGAGTGACTGAACTGAACTGAACTGATACATACATAGATTATAGGTGGATAATAGGAAAAGCAAGAGAATTCCAGAAAAACATTTATTTCTGCTCTATTGACTATGATATAGCCTTTGACTGTGTGGATCACAACAAACTGGAAAATTCTTATATAGATGGGAATACCAGACCACCTTGCCTGCCTACTGAGAAATCTGTATGCATGTCACGAACCTGCAGTTAGAACTGGATGTGGAATAAGAGCCCAGTTCAAAACTGGGAAACATGTGTGTCAAGGCTGTATATTGTCACCTTGCTTATTAACGTATATAGAGTACATCATGCAAAATGCCAGGCTGGATGAAGCACAAGCTGGAACCAAGATTGCCGGGAGAAATATCAATAACCTCAGATATGCATATGATATCACCCTTATGGCAGGATGTGAAGAGGAACTAAAGAGCCCCTTGATAAGGGTGAAAAAAGAGAGTGAAAAAGTTGGCTTAAAAACTCAACATTCAAAAACTGAAGATTAGAGCATTCAGTCCCATCAGATGGGGAAACAGTGGAAACAGTGACAGACTATTTTCTTGGGCTCCAAAATCACTGTGGATGGTGATTCCAGCCATGAAATTAAAAGACACTTTCTCCTTGGAAGGAAACCTATGACAAACCTAGATAACATATTAAACAGTAGAGATATTACTTTGCCAACAAAGGTCTATATAATCAAAGCTAAAGTTTTTCCAGTAGTCATGTATGAATATAAGGGTTGGAACATAAGGAAGGCTGAGTGCCAAAGAACTGAATTGTGGTAGTGAAGGCTCTTGAGTTCCTTGGTCTGCAAAGAATTCAAACCAGGAAATCTAAAAGAAAATCGGTCCTGAATATTCATTGAAAGGACTGATGTTGAAGCTGAAGCTCCAATATTTTGGCCACCTGATGTGAAGAGCCTATTCACTGGAAAAGACCCTGATGCTGGGAAAGATTGAAGGCAGAAGAGGATGACAAAGGGTGAGATGGTTGGATAGCATCACCAACTCAGTGAACATAATTTGAGCAAACTCCAGGAGATAGTGAAGGACAGGAAAGCCTGGCATGCTGCAGTCCACAGGGTCACAGAGTCGGATACAACTGAGTGGCTGAACAACAACAATAATAACATACACACAGAGACGCACTATAGAATACTACCTAGCCTAAAGAAGAGTGAAATAATGTCATTTGCAGCAACATGGATGAATCTAGAAATCACCATACTAGTGAAGTAAGCCAGACAGAAAGACAAATAACACCTTTAAAAACTCAGGATAACACAACTCAAGCTCCAAACTTAGTATATTGTCTGCATGTTTCCAAGAGGAGCTGAATGTCAAGGAATTTACATGGGTACTATTTTCATTCCCACAATAATTTAAAAAAATAATAAATATTCTAATGGGATTTGCAACTGTTTAAATTGAACCTTTAGAAGTGAACATGGAAGTCCCTGCAGGAGAAAGCAGCTAAGTGGTCGAGTACACAATGCAGAGCAGTCCTGCCATTTCTTCTGTACAAACAGTACATGAAAGAAAATGTATCAGTGCAAATCTCAACCAAATCTCCCTCTTCACAGATTCCTTCTCCCATCACACCAGGAAGACAAGACTTCTTTAGAAATGACTTCTTTCGGTGTTCGATTAAAAAAAAAAAATTAAGAGTCCTATAGTTCCAAACCATACCATTTCATTCTGAAAACATCAACAATTTAGAAGAATGTGTTAATTAGGCAGTAAGGGTTCCACCTCACACCGCTTCTCTGGAACAAATAATCTTAATGAATTAAAATGTTAAGGGCAGTTAACCCTACACTTTCATTAATATCCAGGAAATGACCCAAAGCATAGTCATCATATATAGTCTGCATCAATTTTCAAGAATCCCTTAGATTAACAAGTCATGGCTTTGATATAATTATAAGCTTATTTTTCACGTTAGAGACATGGTATCAAAATACATGTTTCACAGAATCAGAATCATTCATTCAGTTAAGATGATTTTTTAAACCCTGTCTCGGCTGATTACTTTATTTTAAAAGTTGTTGTTGTTCAATTGCTAAGTCATTTCCAGCTCTTTGCGACCCCATGGACTGCAGCACACCAGGATTCCCTGTCCTTTACTATCTTCCAGAATTTGTGCCAACTCATGTCCATCGAGTAGGTGATGCCTTACAAACATGTCATCCTCTGTTGCCCCCTTCTTCTCCTGCCTTCTATCTTTCCCAGGATCAGTCTTTTCCAATGAGTGGGCTCCTCCCAGCAGGTAGTCAAAGTATTGGAGCTTCAGCTTCAGATCACAAGTATTTGTTGTCAATTAAGTACATCAGTTCAGTTCAGTTCAGTTCAGTCACTCAGTCGTGTCCAACTCTTTGTGACCCCACGAATCGCAGCAAGCCAGGCCTCCTTGTTTATCACCATCTCCTGGAGTTCACTCAGACTCATGTCTATCGAGTCCATGATGCCATCCAGCCATCTCATCGTCTGTCGTCCCCTTCTCCTCCTGCCCCCAATCCCTCCCAGCATCAGAGTCTTTTCCAATGAGTCAACTCTTCTCATGAGGTGGCCAAAGTACTGGAGTTTCAGCTTGAGCATCATTCCTTCCAAAGAAATCCCAGGGTTGATCTTCAGAATGGACTGGTTGGATCTCCTTGCAGTCCAAGGGACTCTCAAGAGTCTTCTCCAACACCACAGCTCAAAAGCATCTTAACCTAAAAATGAAAGGTCTGAACTACTAGAAGCTGAATGGTTCTATGAAGACCTACAAGACCTTTTAGAACTAACACCCAAAAAGATGTCCTTTTCATTATAGGGGACTGGAATGCTAAAGTAGGAAGTCAAGAAACACCTGGAGTAACAGGCAAATTTGGCCTTGGAATGTGGAATGAAGCAGGGCAAAGAGTTTTGCCAAGAAAATGCACTGGTCATAAGCAAACACCCTCTTCCAACAACACAAGAGAAGACTCTACATATTTCCAGATGGTCAACACCGAAATCAGATTGATGATACTCTTTGCAGCTAAAGATGGAGAAGCTCTATACAGTCAACAAAAACAAGACCAGGAGCTGACTGTGACTCAGATCATGAACTCTTTATTACCAAATTCAGATTTAAATAGAAGAAAGTAGGGAAAATCGCTAGACCATTCAGGTATGACCTAAATCAAATCCCTTATGATTATACAATGGAAGTGAGAAATAGATTTAAGGGCCTAGATCTGATAGATAGAGTGCCTGATGAACTATGGAATGAGGTTCGTGACATTGTACAGCAGACAGAGATCAAGACCATCCCCATGGAAAAGAAATGCAGAAAAGCAAAATGGCTGTCTGAGGAGGCCTTACAAATAGCTGTGAAAAGAAGAGAGGTGAAAAGCAAAGGAGAAAAGGAAAGATATGAGCATCTGAATGCAGAGTTCCAAAGAATAGCAAGAAGAGATAAGAAAGCCTTCTTCGATGATCAATGCAAAGAAATAGAGGAAAAGAACAAAATGGGAAAGACTAGAGATCTCTTCAAGAAAATTAGAGATACCAAGGGAGCATTCCATGCAAAGATGGACTCGATAAAGGACAGAAATGGTATGGACCTAACAGAAGCAGAAGACATTAAGAAGAGGAGGCAAGAATACATGGAAGAACTGTACAAAAAGATCTTCACGATCCAGATAATCATGATGATGTGATCACTCATCTAGAGCCAGACATCTTGGAATGTGAAGTCAAGTGGGCCTTAGAAAGCATCACTATGAACAAAGCTAGTGGAGGTGATAGAATTCCAGTGGAGCTGTTTCAAATCCTGAAAGATGATGCTGTGAAAGGGCTGCACTCAATATGCCAGCAAATTTGGAAAACTCAGCAGTGGCCACAGGACTGAAAAGGTCAGTTTTCATTCCAATCCCAAAGAAAGGAAATGCCAAAAATGCTCAAACTACCTCACAATTGCACTCATCTCTCATGCTAGTAAAGAAATTCTCAAAATTCTCCAAGTCAGGCTTCAGCAATACATGAACTGTGAACTCCCTGATGTTCAAGCTGGTTTTAGAAAAGAGAGAGGAACCAGAGATTAAATTGCCAACATCCACTGGATTCTGGAAAAAGCAAGAGAGTTCCAGAAAAACATCTATTTCTGCTTTATTGGCTATGCCAAAGCCTTTGACTGTGTAGATCACATAAATTGTGGAAAATTCTGCAAGAGATGGGAATACCAGACCACCTGACCTGCCTCTTGAGAAATCTGTATGCAGGTCAGGAAGCAACAGTTAGAACTGGACATGGAATAATAGACTGGTTCCAAATAGGAAAAGGAGTACGTCAAGGCCCTGCTTATTTAACTTCTATGCAGAGTACATCATGAGAAACGCCGGACTGGGAGAAACACAAGCTGGATAAAGATTGCCGGGAGAAATATCAATAACCTCAGATATGCAGATGACACCACCCTTATGGCAGAAAGTGAAGAGGAGCTAAAAGACTCTTGATGAAAGTGAAAGAGGAGAGTGAAAAAGTTGGCTTAAAACTCAACATTCAGAAAACGAAGATCATGGCATCCAGTCCCATCAGTTCATGAGAAATAGATGGGGAAACAGTGGAAACAGTGTCAGACTTCATTTTTCTGGTCTCCAAAATCACCACAGATGGTGGTTGCAGCCATGAAATTAGAAGATGCTTACTCCTGGAAGAAAAGTATGAGCAACCTAGATAGCATATTCAAAAGCAGAGACATTATTTTGCTGACTAAGGTCCGTCTAGTCAAGGCTATGGTTTTTCCTGTGGTCATGTATGGATGTGAGAGTTGGACTGTGAAGAAGGCTGAGCACTGAGCTTCTGAACTGTGTTGTTGGAGAAGACTCTTGAGAGTCCCTTGGACTGCAAGAGATCCAACCAGTCCATTCTGAAGATGAACCCTGGAATTTCTTTGGAAGGAATGATGCTAAAGCTGAAAGTCCAGTACTTTGGCCACCTCATGAGAAGAGCTGACTCATTGGAAAAGACTTTGATGCTGGGAGGGATTGGGGGCAGGAGGAGAAGGGGACAACAGAGGATGAGATGGCTGGATGGCATCATGGACTCAATGGACGTGAGTCTGAGTGAACTCCGAGAGATGGTGGTAAACAGGGAGGCCTGGCGTGCTGCGATTCCTGGGGTCGCAAAGAGTCGGACACGATTGAGCAACTGAACTGAACTGAACTGAACTGAACTACTAGAGCCTTGGCAAAAGAATATGAACAGTTGGAGCAGGAAAAGTTGTGATTTCCAAAAGCTGATAAATCACACAATCACTCTGTTCTTTTCTGTTAGAGATCAGTCATGAATTTCTTTCACCAAATACAAAGACTGCAGTGATGGATGGAGAGTGACTTGCACATATTTTAAGAATTGTCTGTACATTTAGGAGGAAAAGAAAACACATACTACTATGATGGAAATAGAACAAGGGATTTAAGGAAAAACTGGTAAGTAGAATTGCTCCTGTAGCTTTCACCAAGTGGTAATTTCTGGGAGAACCATTTTCTATCTAGGTCTGTATTCAGGAGATTCCAGAGGCTCTGAAAGTCTAACTTATAATGGATAAGAGCATTTTGTCCACAGGAAATATACCTATGGTTGAATAGTAGATAAGATATGTACAGAAATTCACAAATATTTAGAGTTCTTGATAAATGAAAATAATAAATTTTAAAGTTGATAATAGCTACATAAAGTGACAAAATACACTTTATATTTTTCACAAAAAGGCACTTTAAATATAGCAAGGAAATACCCATTTATGTTAGGAGCAGTGAGCTGAGAAGAAACACACATATACACATTGTATGTTGTATTTATCACACATACACACACAAACTCACATTGTATGTTGTATTTATCCTTGAGTAATTTGGTTGACTCTTGTCAATGTGTGATAAGAACCACCACAGTATTGTAAAGTAGTTAGCCTCCAATTAAAATAAATTAATTAATTTTTAAAAACTGAGTATCATCAGAACATATCTTTAAAGATTAATCCAAGTGTGTCACCAACAGAGCTGCTGAGACAGCACAGCTTCCTGACCCATCTAGGTTCTAGGATGCTTCCCTGCAGAACAGGACCCAAGAATTCATATATAATGAACCACTTAAAGATATTCTGTGAACTCCCAGACAAATGATGCTGAAGGCTCCTGCAAGAATTTCCTAGTGTTTAGATGCCCCGAAAAGGCTTAGGAAAGGGTCGGTTCTGGGTGCCAGCCAGGATGTCACTGTCACTCGGCCACATTTTAGCACACTTCAGCACCCAAGCAATTTGTACTTCTTTTCCTCCCTCTTGCCTTTGTCATCACCTGTCAAAATAAAATAAGTTCTTAACCTCAAGATACTTGGTGGATTTTATAAAATGTAAGAAGCCAGAAGATAAATTTTTACAGGAAAAGACATGAAATGTGGCCTTTGACCTCAAGTCCTGGAGCTTCAGTAGTTGTGTCCTCTATCGGGATGCAAATACGTCCCAGGCAGAGCCCTGTTATTTCAAACTAATGAAAAGACCCCACACGTAAGTAGGACTGTTCAGTACTAACAGGTTCTAAAGGAAAAATCAGTGCTAATTATGAAGAATGGTATTTCATTTGGTGTATTTAAAATTCACTACAATCAAAGCACTAAGCTAACAAGTAATGCTTTAGAAGGATTTATTCTCTTTCAGACAGAAATGCATAGTGGGCCAGAAAGTCTGTCAGATTCTCCCAACAAAGTCACCTTATTTCACCCAAGAAAATACTTAGCAACTAACACTCAGAAACATGTAATGAAAATAGCATGAAGCATAAATAACAGCAAACACCATTAAACATTTCCATGTTTTATTCACGTCTACCCCATAATGTGTCTGATCATCACTGTTGAGGTTAAGTTGTGTACCGTAACTCATAGCATTCTTGAGTTTAAGAACACAGTCACGTCTTTGGCTCCAGCAATGCTGGCTGGCTTCCCAGGAAGCTGGGCTCTGGGTTTACCCTGGGCAACTCACCTTCCTATCAGTAAAAGTGTCATTATGTCCTGTCAAGGTGCCTCCACCTCAAACAGATAATATCATTTCAGAAGTGGCCTCTTTCTGATTGGTAGTTTCTCTCAGTCATCCTTTCAATTCAGTTCAGTCGCTCAGTCACGTCTGACTCTTTGTAACTCCATGCACCGCAGCATGCCAGGCCTCCCTGTCCATCACCAACTCCTGGAGTTTACTCAGTCATGCCCATTGAATTGATGATGCCATCCATCCATCTCATCCCCTGTCATCCCCTTCTCCTCCTGCCCTCAATGTTTCCCAGCATCAGGGTCTTTTCCAATGAGTCGGTTCTTCGCATCAGGCTGACATTGTTTATACTTTATTATTCTGCAAATAATTTGGAAGTTTACATTTTTAAGCACATAACAGTCTCCTCCCGAATGAAGTGGGAAATATTAAAAGGAAAGGACGTCAAAAGAATCTACCCTGAGGACAAGGCCTTCTGTAAAAGCTTATTATCTGATGACACTGACCAGGTGGGCAATTTGAAAATCTCCCAGACCTCAATTCTAAAATTCTATTTCATTAAAAAGACTTTTCCACTAGTAACTATATACCAATAACTAGAACTAATCCATTCATTCAACAAATATTACTTAATGCTTAGAAAGCAGCAGGTATTACTCTAGATGCTGGAAATACAACCATGAACAAAAGAGAAAAAAGCTTGGCACCTTCACAGGATTTATCATCTAGTGAGAAAAGCAGGTGGTAAAAGAGAGAAATACATAAAGCATAGAGTGGGTGGATCACGGTAAGTGAACAGGATAGAGAAAAGAGTAGGAAGCACTGGGAAATTGAGGATCCTGCTTTCTCTGTCCTCAGTTATCAGCTGACACCAGGAAGGGAAGCTTACCATGAGAGGCAACCTCAGCACCATTAAGGTAAAAGTGAGTATTGATAAGAGAAAATGTCAGGAAAGGTAAATATGCAGCTGTATATGGGGGAGTTACACACACACACACACACAAATACTAGCTTGTCATGTCTGAGGCATCCCCATGTATGTATGTATGTGCATACATTAGTATATACACACATACATGTGTATACACACATATACCCGCTACATCTATTACAGGCAGGAGCAGCACCCATGGTAGCAGCAGCTATAGATAAGTTATACAAACCTGAGCATGCGCATACACTCAGCCCAGTCAGAAGCAGAATGAATAATTAATAATAGGAGAAAAGTCTGCAATTCAGTTTGATTTTAGGGCTCAGCATCTATTTCAACTCAGAGGAATGATTTGTGAACATATCTAACTAAGAACAAGCTTGCTTCTAAACCCTACACATTCCACTGTAGTTTCTTAATTGAGCTTAGAAAAAATAGTGCAGGTTTTTAATTTATGGTGAAGTATTTACATAAAAAATAATTTGACGTTTGCCATAGAGCGTCGATCATAGAGTAAAAATAGCTCATATCTACTCCCTACCCACCTTGTATACACACACAAATACACAGGTAGCCTAAAGCAAAAATGTCTCAGCAATCAGGCAATCTTGTAAGAATAAATATTTTAAGCATAATTTGAAAAGCTCTGAAGACTACTGACCAAAGTCTTCCCTGCATTTATTATGAAGTCTTTTCCTATGCAACATGCATAATTTTGGATTAGATTTGACTGTTAAAAAGAGGAACTGCTCCCCCCAAATTAGTGGCCTATGTTACTGCATCCTTAAAAAAAAGGTACATGTTGATTGACTGCTCTGAGCAGGCGCAGGACCAACACACGCACCCAGACCTGGGCTCCCCACATATCTCCTCAGTTCTCTTCACATGGCTTTGATTCTTACAAAGAAGCATGTCTTCATGATTGCTGCTGGAGCTCTGGACATCACATCCACAGTTCAGGCATAATAAAGGGGAGGAAGATCAGATCAGAAAGGAGGCACATTCCAAATAATCCATCTCACTTTGAAGAATATGCTGAGATTATGATGCAACACTTCACACTGATTAAACTCCAGTGATTAAAAATCACACTAGATGCAAGGATGGGAGCATAACCGCTGGCAATAAACTTGGGATCCCCCTGCACTGATGAAGCCACAAGGAGATTTCAGGCAGATAATCATCTGTCACTCTCATACTTAACTTTGGAAATTTTTGATCCTCATTCCCATGAAACCCCTTGGAAGAAAATATCCTATTATAAAGCTATGGCAAACCAGGCAATGGATTAGTTTATGTTCTTAGCTATTCTTATGCATGGTGGTTGTATTTCTGGGCAAAATTTTTAAAGTCCACAGAGATATAACTACTGGTGCATGCACACACACATGCACACACATACAGAATCACTACTACACAAAGCTGGCATCAGGGAGTTTTGAAGGTAGAAGGCTTTTAAGTTTCTACCTACTCACCTTCATTCAGGCTTTGATCACGCTTTACAGCTGCATGGCATGTTTTTTCTGTCCTTGGACTATCAGCTTATTCCCAAGGAACAAACTCTCTTTTCACCAGTGTTTCTTTGACAGGTTGTTCCAAGCCTACCTTCCTATGCAGTGTCAGCATGTATCAACAATCCTACAACCACTGCCCCCCCGCCCCCCGCCGTGATGGATGTGGGTTGTCATTCCTTTAAATCAATTGGAGCTGATGAAAACAGACATGCAAAACGTTAAATGGAAACACAGCTTATCTCCTGCTCATTTGGCTGTCTAGTGATTGCAAAGCATACCCTGATACGAGTAGAACTAGACCATTATATTTTCCAGAGGCACTGAACTCCAACCTGAGGTGGGAACACAGGAGTTCACAGTGCATTTCATACAAGTGTAGACATCCCCAGACCATTTTATGTACCCCAGCAATATGGAGTCACTGTCTTCTCACATTTACAGGGTTTGTCAGACTTTGAAAACATATTGATCTTAATTAATAGCATTAGAGGAGAGAGGAAATCCTAAAGATATTTTTTAATTGATTTATTTTCAGGAGTACATAATTACATATGACAAAACTGCTGCACGTAGAAAACATTTCTTCTCAATTCGTTCAACAAAGAGTTTTGAACAGTTAACGGGATAAGTCAGAGTACCTATTAGAAAAGAAAATTTATCTAGGTAATTTAAGAAAAAGTGGTCATGTTGCCTAATATTCAGAGAGTAGAGTAGCTATAGGACTTAGAAGGTAGTTCTTTCATCTAAGGGGTGATTCTGAGCACCCAACCCCAAGCCTAATGTAAAACCATCTGACTTCCTGGTGTCTTCACTCGCCACTAGTAAGTAAATTGGCTCTTGGGTTTGTCTATAAATCAAAAATGTCAGAGAGATCCCAGAACAGTGGCAATTGCCAGACTAATGACTAAAAAGAGAATAAGAATAAGAATAAGACCCTTTTGGATAATTTAAAAACTATGTTTCAGCATTTAAGATTTCAAAGATAGTTTAACATTCAAGGAAATTAAAGAAGTAGATCTTTACCAGCAATAAAAGAAAGAATTTTGTCACTTAATGCCTTTCCCAGATGATCAATTTCTACTACAATAAAAGATATAAGAGGTTCCAGAATTGTGAACATGTTGAAAAATACCCACATCCCTGAAGTCTTTCATCATTTCATGTCTAAACTGAAATTTTGCTGAGCTGATTTGGCCAGAGATAGCCTTTCTGATTAACTTTATTTTTTTAAATCAACTCTAGTTCAATGAAACTTTTGTAAAAGACTAAGATCTTTTTTAAACTTTCACTTTCAGCTTTTTTGTTTTTTACTACAATATTGTATTGGTTTTGTCACACATCAACATGAATCCACCACAAGTGTACACGTGTTCCCAATCCTGAACACCTCTCCCACCTCCCTCCCCATACCATCCTTCTGGGTCATCCCAGTGCACCAGCCTCAAGCATCCTGTATCTTGCATCGAACCTGGACTGTTCTGATTAACTTTTGTAAAGGTGAGACAGATTCTTTTCCATTCTTTTCACCCCAGAATCCATTTTACAGATAGCAATAATTATTTATCTTTATATGGTTCTCCAGTGTTTGAATGGAAGATTCCTACATGTCTCAGAATATCTATAGAAGACACATGGCTTCCCAGATGGCTCAGTGGTAAAGAATTCAACTGCCAACGCAGGAAACCCTGGAAACCCTGGTTTGATCCTTACATTGAGAAGATCCCCTGCAAAAGGAAATGGCAACACATTCCAGTACTCTTGCCTAGAAAATCCCATGGATGGAGGAGTCTAGCAGGCTATAGTCCATAGACTCGCAAAGAGCTGGACAACACTGAGTGACTGAGCACAGCACATAGTAGATAACTTTCACTGCCTTGTATGTACACATACAAATCTATTCCATGGTTCCCACAAAACTTAATTGTCTGCACGCATGCTCTCTTAGTTGCTTAAGGGCCCATCTGTAAGCAAGATGGATAAGCTGGAGACGGAGGGAAGGTGGAGGAGGGAGGAAGTGTAGAGGGTCTACAAATTGAGACAAGAAATTGTCTAACCCTGATGGAGGTCATGGGCAACCTTGAAAAGAACAGTTTAGGTGAAATGTTATAGAAAAAGACTGATCTGAGTGAGTTAAAGAGTGAAATGAATAAACATGAATGAATTATTCTTTCATCCAGAGACTTGGATAAATCTCCCTAAGCATAATGTCAAGGAAAGAAAAGCTAGTCATAAAAGCACATTTACTCTCAGTATTAGTACATTTATAGGGTGCACAAACATGCAAAACTAAATCTCAGTCTCTAGCAATATTCACTGAGACAGTAAAAAGATAAAGAAAATAAAAGGAGTGATAACAGGAAGAAGAATGGGGTTTAGACTGTGAATATTGGGTTTGGGGACACTTTTCTGCAGTGGTGAAAATGTTCTATTTGCTGAAGTTTCATCATTGGTTTCTTTTCTATTAAATAGTAACCTGTACACTACATTTTATGTTTGTGTCTGTAAATATATATGTATATATATATTTATATATATATAAATACATATACATATACACACATATACATATACATATGTGTATGTATATATATATATATGTATATATATATATACACACATATTTGCAAAATGGAGCATTTCAAAATGACAAGCAATGGGGACAGAATTCCACTTTCATCTATGACAAAATTACAATACTGGGTTTGGCCCACTGTTCTAAACAATTATAACACTGAAGAACATATACCATGAACCATAAAAGCCTACAATGTATCAAGCATTGGCTAAAGATCTTTAAAGTTTGATGATTCTTAAGAAAAGGGAAACACATTGGCTGAGTTCCACACTGCCCTGATTTCTTTTATTGGAAGTGGAGCTAAAAACAAACAAACAAACCAGTCTTATTGAAACTGGAAAGGTAAAATGGGATAAAGACCACAGAGAGCTGAATCAACAAAAACAAAGCTAAGTATGTCAGGTTCAGAAATCTTTGTGGAATTCCACTGCCATCCACAACAAAAATCAACAGCCTAGAAATGAAGAAAAGATAATCTAGATTCAATATATCATTCACAGTATCTAACATAGTTACAACGACTTAGCATGCAGAAAAAAAAAGAATCTAGCAAATTTAATGTATACTCAAGGGAGAAAAAATGTATACAATTAAAACAGACTCTGAGGTGATTCAGATGTCACAGTTAGTAGATAAGAACTTTAAAAGAGTTTTAAAAGAGTGATTACAAATAAACCAAGGATCTGAGGGAAAATATAGACATAGTATGAACAGATGAGAAATCTCCACAGAGAAGTAGAAGACCTTCAAAAGAACTAAATAGGAATTTGAAAATAGAGAAATGGAATATTTAAGTGAAATCATATTGAATGAGCTAACCACAGTTTGAGAGTCCAAGAGGGAAGGGAAAAATACCGAAGCAGGTGAGCTATCTATTAATCAGTATACATTATACAGTCTCAAGAACAGTACTATTTATCTCTTGAAATTTGAGGTCATGGGGCAAAGTTAGGCCAGGCAGCATGATGGACTATTATTCAGCCACTTACAGCTTCTCTGGCATAGAACAGGGCTGGTAGCTTGATTTAACAAAGACAGTATTTTAGCTAGGAGAATACAAAGAAGTGAGTGAGGCGCCAGGGAGCTGAAGGGGGAAACAAGACAGGGATCATGAAATTTGATCACAGCATTCAAGCAGCTTTAACAGACTAGCAAGAACATGAAAGAATGAAGAGGATGAACAAAGGTTGAGGTTGATAAATCATATGTCCAGGAGGTGTCCAAGATTGAATTAACTAATTAGAGGCAGTGAGTGGAAATGCAGAAAATAAGGGGCAGAAAGTAAGGGTCAGAAAGTGGAAATCATGAAACTAAGACAATGGAGGAATTTCAGTTGTAGATACTGAAGGTGTCTAGAAGGCAGGGCTATCCAGTAAAACTTTCTGGACTGATGGAGATTTTTTAATCACTTTTTATTGGCATATGGTTGCTTTACAGTGTCGTGCTAGTTTCTACTGTACAGCGAAATGAATCAGCCACACATATACATATATCCCCTCCCTTTTGGACTTTCTTCCCATTCAGATCAACACAGTGCACTAAGTAGAGCTCCCTGTGCTATACAGTATGTTCTCATTGTTGTTGTTCAGTCATTAAGTCATATCTGACTGTGACCCCATGGGCTGCAGCATGCCAGGCTTCCCTGTCCTTCACCATCTCCCAGAGTTTGCTCAAACTCAAGTCTGTTGAGTCAGTGATGCCATCCAACAGTCTCATCCTCTATCACCCCCTCTCCTCCTTATGTTCTCATCAGTTATCTGGTTATCTATTAAACATATATAGAATCACAGATGTAGAGAACAAATGCCTGGATACCAATGGGGAAAGGAAGTGGTGCAAAGAATTGGGAGATTGGGGTTGACACATAGACACTACTGATGGAGATATTCTGAGCTGTCAAATATGGAGGCCAAGAGCTACACATGCCTTTCAAGGACTTGAAATGTGACCTGTGCAATTGAGACACTGCAGTCCTAATTTTTAAAATTCTAATAGTCATGATGTGTGGTTAATGGATACTGTAATAGGCAGTGCAGGTTAGAGTGTGGTTACAGAACAAGTGGATGAGGCCAGACAGGAAACAAGATTTATCTGCACACTAAATCCAGAGCATTGAAAGGATCACCTACATAGTTACTGGAAATCACCACCTTGAATGTGTGTGGTGACAGGAGAGCAACAATGAGTCAGGAGCAGCAGCACTGAGAAGTAAGCAGAGTGGTATAGATAAGCCCCACGAGCAAGGTGATAGGCACTCTTGTCATCCAGCAAGGAATTCAAGCCTAGAGGTACTTAGGGACAGAAATGGGAGAACACTCTCAAAGATGGTAGAGACACCCTCTTGCCTGCAGGTGATGGGATCAAGGGGGCTGTGCTCAAGAAAGGAGCCTCTAGTGAGGGCTCCAGGCAGCCAGAGATGTGACCTGGAAGACATGGTGGTGGTAGTTTAGTCACTAAGTCATATCCAGCTCTTGCAACCTGATGCAACCCTGCCAGGCTTCTCTGTTGATGGAATTTCCCAGGCAAGAATACTGGAGTGGGTTGCCATTTCCTTCTCCAGGATATCTTCCTGACCCAGGGATTGAACCTGGGTGTTTTGTACTGCAGGGAGATTATAGACTGAAGCACCAGGGAAACCCCTGGGGAAAGGTAGGCTTCCAACATCCTGAGACAGAAGAGAACACCCAAAGAAGAGGCTGAGATGTTAATTTTCTGCATAAAGCTCAGAGAAGTAAAGCAAATTGTTCAAGATCACAGACCTCAGTCACATGATAAAGGACCTGAAGCTTGATATTTTTACCCCAGTGCCCATACTCCTGACCATAGCACTCAACCATGTCCACACGACCCACCACAGCACCTAGAGTATCTGGAGCACCAGGGAACCAGTCAATATTTTTCAGATTAGTCTTGAATGAGACAGCCCAACAATGCATAGAATGGGAAAGACTAGAGAAATCTTCAAGAAAATTAGAGATACAAAGGAAACATTCATGCAAAGATGGGCACAATAAAGGACAGAAATGGTATGGACCTAACAAAAACATATGATATTAAGAAGAGGTGGCAAGAATATATAGAAAAACTACACAAAAAAAGATCTTCATAACCCAGATAATCACAATGGTGTGATTACTCACCTAGAGCCAGACATCCTGGAATGTGAAGTCAAGTGAGCATTAGGAAACATCACTATGAACAAAGCTAGTGAAGGTGATGGAATTCCAGTTGAGCTATTTCACACCCTAAAAGAATATGCTGTTAAAGTGCTGCACTCAATATGCCAGCAAATTTGGAAAACTCAGTAGCGGCCACAGCACTGGAAAATGTCAGTTTTCATTCCAATCACAAAGAAAGGCAAAGCCAAAGAAAGTTCAAACTACCACAGTTGCACTCATCTCACATACTAGCAAAGTAATGCTCAAAATTCTCCAAGCCAGGTTTCAACACTACGTGAACCATGAACTTTCAAATGTTCAAGTTGGATTTAGAAAAGGTAGAGGAACCAGAGATCAAATTGCCAACATCTGTTGGATCATAGGAAAAGCAAGAGAATTCCAGAAAAACATCTACTTCTGCTTTATTGACTATGCCAAAGCCTTTGACTGTGTTGATAACCACAAACTATGGAAAATTCTTCAAGAGATGGGAATATCAGAAGACTTTACTTGCCTTCTGAGAAATCTGTATGCAGTCAAGAAGCAACAGTTAGAACCAGACATGGAACAACAGACTGGTTCCAAATTGGGAAAGGAGTACATCAAGGCTGTATATTGTCACCCTGCTTATTTAACTTATATGCAGAGTGCATAATGAGAAATGCCAGGCTGGATGAAGCACAAGGCTGGAATCAAGATTCGTGGGAGAAATATCAATAACCTCAGATATGCAGATGGCACCACCTTTATCGCAGAAAGCGAAGAAGAACTAAAGAGTCTCTTGATGAAAGTGAAAGAGGAGAGTGAAAAAGTTGGTTTAAGGCTCAACATTCAAAAAACTAACATCATGGCATCCTGTTCAATCACTTCACTGCAAATAGATGGTGAAACAATGGAAGAGTGACAGACTTTATTTTCTTGGGCTCCAAAATCACTGCAGATGGTGACTGCAGCCATGAAATTAAAAGTGGTTTACTCCTTGAACAAAAGCTATGACCGAAATACATAGCATGTTAAAAAGAGAGACATTACTTATTGACAAAGGTCTGTCTAGTCAAAGCTATGGTTTTTCCAGTAGTCATGCACAGATGTGACAGTTGGACCATAAAGAAAGCTAAGCGCTGAGGAATTGATGCTTTTGAACTGTGGTGTTGGGGAAGACTCTTGAGAGTCCCTTGGCCTGCAAGAAGATCAAGTCAGTCAATCCTAAAAGAAATCAGTCCTGAATATTCACTGGAAGGACTGATGCAGAAGCTCCAATACTTTGGCCACCTGATGGGAAGTGCCGACTCATTGGAAAAGATCCTGATGTTGGGAAAGATTGAAGGCAAGAAGAAAAGTGGATGACAAAGGATGAGATGGTTGGATGGCATCACTGCCTCAATGGACACCAGTTTGAGCAAGCTCTTGGGAGTTGGTGATAGACAGGAAAGCATGGCATGCTGCAGTCCACAGGGTTGCAGAATCGGATACAACTGAGTGACTGAACTGAACTGATCTGAGACAGTGCTGTGGAATGGCCATACCTACGCCCAGCATTCAACCTCACCAGCCAAGCGTAACTGAAATATAAACTATGCCTGTTTTGTGACAGAATCCAGCAGGAGACATGAAATACAAAAAAGTTTGTTTCTTTCTGTTTTATGATGCTATCAACAAAAGTCCTATGGATATCATTTTAATCTTCCTTAAACTCCTACCATGTTCTGAATTACTAAAGTGTAGTGTGGCTATATTTCATCACTGTGGAATAAATACTCTATTTTTCCCCTAAATTTTACCCACTCTGGTTTACCTTCTAGCCTTTCCAAATTGTTCTTTTAGAGACACAAGGACACAGACAACAATGACTTTTGGCAATTCTAAAGTCACATAATTTATCCTGAGTTTTCATACAGTATTATAAATAGAATGCTAGATTATATTTAATCACATAGAAAACCTGAAAGTTGGCTATAGGAATGCTAATTCACTTCTTTACTAGGAATCAAAACCAAAATGTGAAGCCATGAAATCTTCCTTTTCAAAAGTTACTGAAGCTTGGTTACTTATGGAGTCTTGAGATTTTGTTCATTTTTGTTCTATTTGCTAACTTCTTGGAGCTTGGGTTGAAAAATGCGCTTGTACACACACACACACATATATATATATTAGTAAAAAGAAAACTTCAATCACTTGTCTTTTATTATTTTCACTTTTTCCTGTAAGTCTGTGTATGTTTGTCCCGCCTGTAAGCAGGGAGGAAGCAGGTGAAGAGATGTGGAGAGTAGGCAAGCTTAAAGAAGAGGTCGGGAAAGAAAACATCAAGAGACCTCAGAGCAACGGACTTGACAAGATACCTCTTTGAAGTGGAAGGCATGAAAGCGGCTCAGAGCTGGCAGCTGAGAGGAGAGGTGTTCACAGATGCAGTCTCCTGAGGAGTCAGGGCGTAGCGAGAGCGTTGCGAAGGGTGAAAGGGCGGCAGGCAAAGGGCAGCGCTGGGCATCCTGGGAGATGGGGGCGTGGCCACCACAGAGGAAGGTGACAAATGGCGGCACAGACGTGAGGGCCCTTCTGACAAAAAGCGGGAAACAACCGACCTGAAGGGCCAGCAGCACCGAGAACCAGGGGCTGCTTCTCTGCCGTCAGGTCTGACAGTAAATAGGGGCACCATAAACAAGAAACGTACTAGGCAAAACTACCTGAAAGTCTCTAAGGGCCAGCATCCAAGAAAAATAGCATTTCAGGAAGACGATTTTATGACCTGTTAAACACCTGCAGTTAAACAGGTATGACTGGTCTCTGAAGATTTACGGGCCTATCAACAAGACATCAGCAGAGCAGTATTCACCGAGCTGTGCATTGTTCACAAAACCGGACAACAAGCTGTGGAGAAGAAAGAGTCAGCGTCAGATATGGTCCCTTTCCTAAAATCAGCCAGAGAAAGAGGAAGACTGAAAAAAAAGGAAACAGGAGTGCATGCTTCCCAATGGATGGCTGAGGGTTATGTGAAAAATGTATATTTCCCTTGTGGTAGGACATTTTGGTTTTTTCTTAAGCAATCTAACAAATTATACATGAAATATTCACATTCATGAAATAAGCAACTGTTCTTATGTGCCTACCATGTGGCCACAGATCACTGTACAATTGGATATAGAGATGAGAGATGATTGGATGGAGGGACCAAGGCATAGACTTGGGCTCCGAGATGCCATGGAGCAAAGTCTGGCTCCATGTTAACTGGCCATGGAATGGTGGGCAGTCCCTAGTTCCACTGCCCCTGAGTTTCCTGAGCACAGGATACATTAGTCAGCGCCAGGCGCTGGTAAGTGCTCAGCATGTGTCGCTCTCACTAAGGGCTAGAAAAGCTGCCTCTTGAATACTGTAAACTCCAATCATGTATTTGGGTTCACTGATGATAATTAAAGCAGATTTACTAACACTACCAAATTTGTTTGTAGGAAGTAAACCGCAGGAAAATTAAAGCACATGTCTGTATGCAGAGTATAAAGGAAATGAGTGGCTGGCCAGTGTGGGTAGCAAATTCCTGTGTGTAGATGCTGCAGGCTCACCAGGTTAGTCAGGAGTACTTCCGATTCTCTAAACATTGCTATCATGGAACAAATTTGAGGGAGATGCTGAAACCCTCATTTCCCTGAGAGTGATGGATACCTGGGTACACCACTGACCCATCATTGACTGAACTGAGCCCCATTGCATTGTTTTCTTCCAGGACACAATTTTCAAAGCTGGAAAGCAATGATGGACTCTCAACAGAAATCACAAATTTGTACCTAGTTTGTCCACTTGAAGATTTTTCTCACTTAATTTTCTGTCACTTAAATGTATCTGATGCCTTTCACTGCTAAATTCTGTCCTATTAGGTAGAAGTTTTGATGCATAAAATACATTATCATCAATCTGATTTTCACTTCCTTCCTAATAAAGAGGGACTGGGACTTTCCAAGTGGCACTAGTGGTAAAGATCCTGCCTGACAATTTAGGAGACATAAGAGACAAAAGATATGGGTTTGATTTTTGAGTCAGTAAGATCCCCTGGAGGAAAGCATGGCAACCCACTCTTGTGTTCTTGCCTGAAGAATCCCATAGACAGGAGCCTGGTGGGTTGCAGTCCATACGGTTGCAAAGAGTCATCGGACATGACTGAAGCAACTTACCATTTATGCATATGCACAAAGAGGGAACATTGTTGCTTTGCCTCTAAAAAAAATTGTGTTTAAAGTAAACACATTTTACGATACAATTTTCAAAAGGTGGTTATTGTTCTATTTTTTTATTGCTCATTCATTCATTCCTCAGTTCATTTCTGAGCTATTTTCAAGGTATATTTAACACAACCTTATTAAATGCCTATAGATAAAACAATCATATTTTCTTAAGTTACACTTTTCACTTTTGTTGTATACAGTTTTTTGTTTTATCATTAATATTTATTATCAACTAGATACTTTTAGTAAATTTCAGAAAGAATTTAATTCACCCCAATATATTAATGTGTATAAGTATGTATATAAACACATGTATAACAGGGAAGCCCGGGTGACTCAGTGGTAAAGAATCCACCTGCAATGCAGAAAACCTGGGTTCAATCCCTGAGTCAGGAAGACCCCTTGGAGAAGCATATGGTAACCCACTCCAGTATTCTTGCCAGCGAAATCCCATGCATCCCTATGGCTGGCTGGCTGCATCCCTATGGCTGGCTGGCTGCAGTCCATAGGGTCCACAAAGAGTTGGACATGATCGAGCAACAAACACACATGTGTGCACACACACGCACGCACGCACGCAGACACACACACACACACACATATAAACATAATTTAAAATTATATAAAATGATAAAATGGAAGTCTGAAACTGTTTTATGATTGCAATCTGTAATGTTTTAGATAAAATTTTAAGAAGCCTGACGTTTATAATCAAGGCCAGAAAATTGCTTCACATAAGCAAGTGAACAAAAAACCTGCCCAGCTGAAATCGCCTTGGGACTCTGGCTTGTGTTTCAGCAAGCTTTGTGGATTTTCTTTAAGCCTTTTAAATAGCTTGCCACAACCCTTCCCCATCCTTCACTTGCTTTTTCCAAACACATAATGATTCATCTAACATATGTCCCCAGTTTTTAAAAACTGAGACTTTGTGAATGATTCTCAGGAAAGATTTGAAATTAAATAGTAAGAATAATCTTTCAGATCCCTCCATATTTTCATTAGAAAGTTTTCTTTTATAATGCCATTTGCAGCAACATGGACAGAACTAGAGATCAACACAGTAAGTGAAGTTAAGTCAGAGAGAAACACAAACATCATACGGTATCGCTTGTATTTAGAATCTAAAATATTACACAAATGGATATATCTATGTAATAGAAACAGACTCACAGAGAGCAGACTTGTGGTTGCGGGGCTGGGGGAGAAGGGAAGTAAGGGAAGGATGGATTGGAAATTTAGGGTTGCTAAGTTGCTTCAGTTGTATCCACTTTTTTCTGGCCCCATGGACTGTAGCCTGCCAGGCTCCTCAGTCCATGGTTATTTCCAGGCAAGTATACTGGAGTAGGTTGCCAGGCAGCCTCCAGGGTGTCTTCCCAGCCCCAGTCTCTTAAACCTTCTGCATTGGTAGGTGGATCTTTACTATTAGTGCCACCTGGGAATGGAAGCCCTTCAGGTTAGCAGATGTAACACATAAACTGGAGAAACAACAAGTCCAACTGTACAACACAGGGAGCTATATTCAGTATCCTGTGGTAAACCATAATGGAAAAAGTATAAGAAAGATACACACACACATGCACACACACACACACACAAACACATACATATGTGTATTATAATCACTTTGCTGTACAGCAAAAATTAACACAAAATTGTAAATCAACTGTACTTCAGTAAAAATACATTTAAAAATTAAATACATAAAAATAAAAAGAAAGTTGCCTTTTCAATTCAGTTAACAATAGAAGAGGAAAATGTTGTGCTATTCCAGCTGTCATAAGCTTTCCTACTAAATTGTAAAGATTAAACAATTTTATAGATGGATCATTGTGAGAAGATATTACTTCACCTTTATGCACCTCAACAACAAGATTGGTGCCAAAGCATCTCTAACTAAGATTTGGGGAATTGGGCATCAGAGGGTAAAGAATCTGCCTTCCATGCAGGAGACCTGGGTTCAGTCCCTGCATCAGGTAGATTCCCTGGAGAAGGGAGTGAAAACCCACTCCAGTATTTTTGCCTGGAGAATTCCACGGACAGAGGCAACAGTCCATGGCATCACAAAGAGGCGGACATGGCTGAGTAACTAACACGTGCACACACTCAGTCTTTGGTTTGCTACCAAACAAGCTCCCAGTATTCAGGTGAGAAATTATCAATAGATGACCACAAACCAAATACCTAGGTCTCAGCTCTGTGTCTTCCGTTTGTTCCAGGAGAACACAAAATTCTCCTGATCCCTGAACAGTCTTGGTGCTTTGAGGTGGTATCTCACCTGCCCACAGAATGTCCCCAGCTTCTTTGTTCTGGGATCCACTCAGACCACTCCCTCTCCCCAATGCCTGATGTTGACGACTGCCCAACACTGAGGCTTACCAAATGCACAGTGACACAACCGCTCAGCCAGTGAGAAGAGACCTCTCTCTCCATGTTTGAACAGGGTGGGTAGTTTGAGCCCTAAGTGTGGAAGAGTCTAATGTTTGTATTTTGGAATCCTTCCACACTTTATTAAACCACACACCTACACACACCCTGACACGTTCTCCCAAGCCAATTCGTATTTCAAGTGCTACACTGAATGGGTTAAGTGTCACCTTCTAAGAGAAGCCTAGAAATATCGTTCTAAAATGCTTGTCTTATTTATAAGCCCAGTTCATTGCACTGACTGCCTTCTCTTTGCCACAGTCAACCCTATACACCAGGTCTCCTTGCATCTTTGAGCATAATGACCTTCCCCGTCTTCCTCTGTAAACCTGTTACATTTGAACTACAGCTGAGGACAGAACATGGGATATTCCTGAAGATGCACCTGGAGCATGAGCAGATGCAAATAGACACAAGCAACCACAGTGAGATGAATCCAGAGCCCAGTACTCACTCAGCAGATAAACTGCTTCAACGATTTGAAGAATTTCACTATAAAAGACTCCACCAAGCTCCTTCCTGCTTTCTGAAAAAAATCTCTTCCCAGGTTAATAACACATACATCCAGAGCAATTTGAAAATTACTGTTAAACCGGAATCTTCACCGCATATTGAAAATTTCATTACAGGTCATGTACATAATTGATCAAAAGTTTCTCAAATGCTAGGAAAATAGAGAAAACCAAGGCTCACGTAGCAAGTGATCTTATGAATTTATTAGATTTGATTAGACAGATAGTTTTTTTTTTTCCTACTCTCATAATAATCTATTTCTGGAACAGACCAATTATGTACTATTCAAGCTCTAGCAAAGTGACCTGAAAAATTAACAATCTGGTCATCTTATAGACAGGCTTTAAAATTTACTGAGTTTTTATGGGACATTCTCCTGACTTTTCTGACATCAGTTCAGTTCAGTTCAGTCGCTCAATCATTTCCGACTCTTTGTGACCCCATGAATCACAGCACGCCAGGCCTCCCTGTCCATCACCAACTCCCGGAGTTCACTCAGACTCACGTCCATCGAGTCAGTGATGCCATCCAGCCATCTCATCCTCTGTCGTCCCCTTCTCCTCCTGCCCCCAATACCTTGCAGCATCAGAGTCTTTTCCAATGAGTCAACTCTTCGCATGAAGTGGCCAGCATACTGGAGTTTCAGCTTTAGCATCATTCCTCCAAAGAAATCTCAGTGCCGATCTCCTTCAGAATGGACTGGTTGGATCTCCTTGCAGTCCAAGAGACTCTCAAGAGTCTTCTCCAACACCACAGTTCAAAAGCATCAATTCTTCGGTGCTCAGCCTTCTTCACAGTCCAACTCTCACATCCATACATGACCACAGGAAAAAGCATAGCCTTGACTAGACGGACCTTTGTTGGCAAAATAATGTTTCTGCTTTTCAATATGCTATCTAGGTTAACTCCACCTAATTATCTTACTAGTGTAAACATCTTGCTGATGTTACTGGTGGGATTGTCAGCAATAAAATGTTAATAGTATTTTGCTTGCATTAAAATTAAAAGCCAAAATATCATCAAAATGAGAATGTTCATCTGTAGGATACCTGAAAAAGTTTTACAGCCATATCGTGGGTTAGCGAATAATAGTGTAATGCTGTAGAGCAGGCACTGGCACCCCACTCCAGTACTCGTGCCTGGAAAATCCCATGGATGGAGGAGCCTGGTAGGCTGCAGTCCATGGGGTCGCTAAGTGTCGGATACGACTGAGTGACTTCACTTTCACTTTTCACTTTCATGCACTGGAGAAGGAAACCCACTCCAGTGTTCTTGCCTGGAGAATCCCAGGGATGGGGGATCCTGGTGGGCTGCTGTCTATGGGGTCACACAGAGTCGGACACGACTGAAGCAACTTAGCAGCAGCAGCAGAGTAATGCTGATGTTTCTGATGAGGGCGGTGACAATAGTGATGTGAGTCATGCTTTATCTGTAAATGATGAGGACACAGTCAACCTATGCTCTATATCATTGTGGGCTGAAGGTCCCTTCCTTGTACTTCACAGCTAATAACCTCTAGTGTGCACATACACATTTAATTTTGCCTAATCTCACGGAACACTGCCAGGGTGAAGTGGAATCAAAAGATTTGGTGATGCATTTTATGTATTTTTCCTATTGCATATCAAATATTCAAAAGGCAAAGAGCATATTGTATCCTTTCAAAAAACACTTAAATGATTAAGTATTAGGAAACAGGTTCACTAGCACAAAATTCACAGAAATTGTTATTTTTAAAGTTAAAAATAACTCATGAAATGGAAGGTTTTACCCGTGACAGAGCAAGCCCTGACTCATTTTTATGAAACCTGAATCTCAAGCACTCAAGAGGCTTTATAGGAGTCTTACCACAGTCAGAGCCACACAGCAGGTATTATCGTTCTGCTGGGGATTTGATCATTTCTCCCCCTCTAGGTCTCTTTTTATTGAAAGGGAAAAAAAGCTTCCCTAGATATAAAAGGCTTTTAAAAAGTGTCTTTTCACATACTGAAAATATTTCAAGTTTTTATGTGTGTTATATATATCAAGCAGTTCTATATATGTACAACTACTGAATATATAAAAATAATGTGGAATAAATTCAGAAGAAGTTAGACTTCACCGCATATTCCTGTGTCCTTGAAGAGTCAGTTCTCAGGCCATTCTGCAGTCTTCCAAACCATCAACCCTTGTTTAGTTTGCAGCAATGGAAGTCCGATGCTGAAGCTGAAGCACTAGTACTTTGGCCACCTGATGCAAAGAGCCGACTCATTAGGAAAAACCCTGGTACTGGGGAAGACTGAGGGCAGGAGGAGAAGGGGGACCACAGAGGACAAGATGGTTGGATGGCATCACCAACTCAACGGACATGAGTTTGAGCAAGCTCTGGGAGATGATGAAGAACAGGGAAGACTGGCAAGCTGCAGTCCTTGGGGTTGCAAAGTGTCAGACAGGACTGAGCACCTGAACAACAATGGAAGTCTTCCTTAAAAAAAAAAAAAAAAAAAAACCTAGGTTGTTTCCATGTCCTGGCTATTATCAACAGTGCTGCAATGAACATTGGGGTACATGTGTCCCTTTCAATTCTGGTGTCCTCGGTGTGTATGCCCAGCAGTGGGATTGCTGGATCATAAGGCAGTTTTATTTGCAATTTTTAAGGAATCTCCACACTGTTTTCCATCGTGGCTGTACTAGTTTGCATTCCCACCAGCAGTGTAAGAGGGTTCCCTTTTCTCCACATCCTCTCCAGCCTTTATTGCTTGTAGACTTTTGGATCGCAGCCGTTCTGACTGGTGTGAAATGGTACCTCATTGTGGTCTTGATTTGCATTTCTCTGATAATGAGTGATGTTGAGCATCTTTTCATGTGTTTGTTAGCCATCCGTATGTCTTCTTTGGAGAAATGCCTATTTAGTTCTTTGGCCCATTTTTTTTTATTGGTTCATTTATTTTTCTGGAGTTGAGCTGCATAAGTTGCTTGTATATCTTTGAGATTAGTTGTTTGTCAGTTGTTTCATTTGCTATTGTTTTCTCCCATCAGAAGGCTGTCTTTTCACCTTGCTTATAGTTTCCTTTGTTGTGCAGAAGCTTTTAATTTTAATTAGATCCCATTTGTTTATTTTTGCTTTTATTTCCAGTATATTGGGAGGTGGCTCATAGAGGATCCTGCTGTGATTTATGTCAGAGAGTGTTTTGCCTATGTTTTCCTCTAGGAGTTTTATAGTTTCTGGTCTTACATTTAGATCTTTAATCCATTTTGAGTTTATTTTTGTGTATGGTGTTAGAAAGAGATCTAGATTCATTCTTTTACAAGTGGTTGACCAGTTTTCCCAGAACCACCTGTTAAAGAGACTGTCTTTACTCCATTGTATATTCTTGCCTCCTTTGTCGAAGATAAGGTGTCCATAGGTGTGTGGGTTTATCTCAGGGCTTTATATTTTGTTCCATTGATCTATATTTCTGTCTTTGTGCCAGTACCATACTGTCTTAATGACTGTGGCTTTGTAGTAGAGCCTGAAGTCAGGCAAGTTGATTCCTCCAGTTCCATTCTTCTTTCTCAAGATTGCTTTGGCTATTCGAGGATTTTTGTATTTTCATACAAATCTTGAGGTTATTTGATCTAGTTCTGTGAAAAATACTGCTAGTAACTTGATAGGAATTGCATTGAATCTGTAGATTGCTTTGGATAGTATACTCATTTTCACTATACTGATTCTTCCAACCCATGAGCATGGTATATTTCTCCATCTATTAGTGTCCATCAGCAGATGAATGGATAAGAAAGCTGTGGTACATATACACAATGGAGTACTATTCAGCCCTTAAAAAGAATAAATTCAACTCAGTTCTAATGAGATGGATGAAATTGGAGCCGATTATACAGAGTGAAGTAAGCCAGAAAGAAAAACACCAATACAGTATACTGACACATATATATGGAATTTAGAAGGATAGTAATGAAGACCCTCTATGTGAGACAACAAAAGAGACTCAGAGGTATAGAACGGACTTTTGGACTCTGAGGGAGAGGGAGAGGGTGGGATGATTTGGGAGAACGGCATTGAAACATGTATACTATCTTGTAAGAATGAAGCGCCAGTCTATGTTCGATGCAAGATGCAGGACGCATGGGGCTGGTGCACGGGATGATTCAGGGAGAAGATGTGGTGTGGGAGGTGGGAGGGGGCTTTGGCATTGGGAGATCGTGGACACCTGTGGCTGATTCATGTCAATGTATGGCAAAACAAATACAGTATTGTAATGTAGAATAAAGTATTAAAAAATAAAAAAAAATAAAATCAGATCATCTTAAAAAAAAAAAAAACCTACCAATATGATTGCTTTGGTTTCTAAAGGCATTTACTCTAGTTAGGAGTCAATGCATTTACTCTAGTTAGGAGTCTGAGGGAGATGAAACTACAATCTAACAAAAATGGACTGAATTTGTTCTTTGTGCTGAGCAGATCCCAAGGTGGTAGAAAAACCCTCTTTTGGCGACACAACATTATCTCAGAGACAGACAGCACAGCAGTTGCTTCACACCAGAAGCCCTGAGGAACAGAAGTCTTTCCTGGTCAGGACAGTTCTTCTTTGGGTCGAATAAGCCAGACCCTACACTTCGGAAAATTCAGAAGAGCCTTATATGAGTTACCTCCTTCCTTGCCCTAAGAGAAGTTTATATTCACCATAAGTTACCTACTTTTGGAGAGGGCACTGACTTCCCATTAAAACCCACAGGTATGCTCAGTCTTCTCATGACTGAGGTCTTTAAATAAGTGAGCAAAAACCATATGTTTATTGATTGGGGACAATGTCAGAACTGTAACTCAACTTCTCTGTAGTCCAAACTAGCACTTGGTGGGATGGACCATCAGGGTCCTGGGTGGGCAATGTTTCTGAAAAAGACCAGATGATGAATGATTTTGATACAGCCTTTACAGGTTATATGGTCTTGACTGCAACTGCGCCCCTCTGCTGTTGTAGCAGGTGGAAGCCATAGACAAGTAAGTGTGACTATGTGACAAAGTTCACTTTGGACACTGATGTAAATTTCATGTAAATTTCACATACCACTTTGTAGTACTTCATTACTTTTGTGTAATTTTCACATTCATTTCATGTAAATTTCATTTCATATAAATTTCACATACTGCAAAGTAGTATTTCATTGCTTTTCAACTACTTAAAAATGTGAAAACCATCCTTAGCTTCTGAATCTGCAAAGATGATGAGTGAGGCAGAGCTGCCTGGTGGACAGGGTTTTCAGACCTCTGACCTAGAAGATGTAGGCCTCAAATGTAACAAGTTTAGAGACCAGCTCTCCCCACCCCCAACTCATAAGGCTCTTCCTCTCAGTAAATGCTGTTCAGGTACACACATCAGCAACTTGATGCTTTTCCTTAGTTTGTCTGTCTCCTATATCCCAAATCTCATCCTGTCAGCTGAACCCACAAACTTTTCACCAAATGACCTCCTGTCATGTTAGTCAAAGCACCTGTGATTCACCCTCTGTGGCCAATGACCTGACAAGGTCATGTCTCACCAGGTCTATTGCATGAGCTGCCCTGATGTCCAGTCTTAGAAAACTCAATCCACTCTGCAGACTAATCCACAATCCAGAAAGATCTTTCTACCAGACAAGTCAGACTGTCTTCTCCTCTTCCTAATGAAACTCTCTCTGCTTTCTGGCTCACAAAGAAGGAAAATCATACTTGGGCCTATGAAGGCCTCTGAGTTCTGACTCCCTCTGCTGTCTCTGCAGCCTCCTCATCCACCACGGACACCTCTGCTCCAGCCAAATCAGCCTTTCTGCTGTTTCTGGAACTCTCTGTCCTCAAACGCTGCCTCTCTCTTTTGTCCACCTCTATTTAGAGTGCTCTTTGCTCATGGACCTGTGTCTCACTCACTCATTACTAAAGAAGTTTCCCCAACCAACTAGTGTAAAAGGACACCTCCCACAAATACTTTTTATTCTGTTACATTCTCTGTTGATCTAACACTTTTTGTCTTATGAACCATTTTCTTGTCCTCCTATTTTTCCCGTTTTTTCTTTTTTTCCTAGAATGTAGACTCTGCAGAAAGAGACTTTTTTTTTCTTCTTTTGCCTTCACTGCTGTATTTCATACTGATAGAACATTAGCTGAATGAATAAAGAAATGAGTGAGATGATATCAGAATTGTCAAAAGGGAGGGGACATCTGACCATATAGGCATCTTAAGTGGGGCTGGCCTCTTCCTCATTTCACCTTAAAGGATGATAGTGGTGTGCTTCCTGGTAGATCAGAGCAGGGAATTTGAGTCAAGTGCTTCTGTCTCCCACCTCCTCTCCAGCTACCTAAGTACATTTGGGAGGTACGTAGACACTTCAAGTCTGAATGGCCATAAGTATAAAACTTGGGATCTCTATTTTCTGAAAATTAAGAATTTTATACAATTTTTTTAGGTACAATGCCTAGCAATTTGATCAGAAAAAGTGGTAAGTGCTAGTATTATGCAAAAGTTACTTACATTGATCTAGATTATCTTTAATCAAATGTAGGAAACACAGTGAAAAATAGACAACTTCAAAACTTCAAAATAAGGAAGTTCTAAAAATGGTAGCCCACTCCAGTATTCTTGCCTGGAGAATGCCATGGACAGAGAAGCCTGGTAGGCGACGTCCACGGCGTCGCAAAGAGTCAGACACAACTGAGCGACTTCACTTTACTTCACTTCTATTAGATTCAAATGAAAAATTGGGGATAGCCAGGTACAAGCCAAAATTTTCATTACTTGGTTCAGTGGCATTAATATCAATCGCTATATTGATATGGAGATATTTATTCTAAAAACAGACATTGGGTACCTGTGTTCCAGCTACACTCTGGGCACTATGTTATTACATCTTTGCAATGGGAATACAAAACAAGACTATTTTTGATTGGAATGACCATCTAGACTCCTACAAGGTACTAAGACCCATTCTTTATGTTGTTTACATTTCCAGCAAGCATTTTTATAATTAAAATTGAAACATGTTACCCCTCTACCCTCACTTACAAAGAGCATTCTTTTAAGAGGAAAGCATTTTTTCCCCCCTCAAGCTAATAAAAGTTGTGAGATGTGTGTGAATCAATAGTTTCTAAACTTTAGAGTCCACTATTTTCACAGTAGTGATGGGGGCGGGTATAGATCTCACCAAAAATGGAAATATCTGGACTCACCTTAACTTCTGGTTCCTGATTCAGAATACTGACTCCAGGAGGGCTAACTTTTAACATGAGTTCAACTAATTCTAATGTTTTAGTACCCATTTTTGAGAAATATTGGTCTAATAATCTAAAGTATATATTTAAAGAAAATAACAAATTTGAATATTATTTATAAATTAAGATGGTTAAGTACCAGAAATTTTTAGCGTCTCAGTTCTCTAATTAACATTTTTTAACTAGCATAACTGAATATGGTAATAAGGAGTTCATGATCTGAGCCACAATTGAAGAAAGCAGGGAAAATCGTGAGCTCATTCAGGTATGACCTAAATCAAATCCATTACGATTATACAGTGGAAGTGAGAAATAGATTTAAGGGCCTAGATCTGAAAGATAGAGTGCCTGATAAACTACAGAATGAGGTTCGTGACACTGTAGAGAAGACAGGGATCAAGACCATCCCCATGGAAAAGAAATGCAAAAAAGCAAAATGGCTGTCTGGGGAGGCCTTAGAAATAGCTGGGAAAAGAAGAGAAGTGAAAAGCCAAGGAGAAAAGGAAAAATATAAGCATCTGAGTGCAGAATTCCAAAAAATAGCAAGAAGAGATAAGAAAGCCTTCTTTAGCGATCATTGCAAAGAAATAGAGGAAAAAAACAGAGTGGGAAAGACTAGAGATCTCTTCAAGAAAATTAGAGATATCAAAGGAACATTTCATGCAAACATGGGCTCGATAAAGGACAGAAATGGGATGGACCTAACAGAAGCAGAAGATATTAAGAAGAGGTGGCAAGAATACACAGAAGAACTGTACAAAAGGATCTTCATGACCCAGATAATCACGATGGTGTGATCACTCATCTAGAACCAGATATCTTGGAATGTGAAGTCAAGTGGGCCTTAGAAAACATCAGTATACAAAGCTAGTGGAGGTGATGGAATTCCAGTAGAGCTATTTCAAATCCTGAAAGATGATGCTGTGAAAGTGCTGCACTCAATATGCCAGCAAATTGGAAAACTCAGCAGTGGCCACAGGACTGGAAAAGATCAGTTTTCATTCCAATTCCAAAGAAAGACAATGCCAAAGAATGCTCAAACTACCACACAACTGCACTCATCTCACACGTTAGTAAAGTAATGCTCAAAATTCTCCAAGCTACGCTTCAGCAATACATGAACCATGAACTTCCTGATGTTCAAGCTGGTTTTAGAAAAGGCAGAGGAACCAGAGATAAAATTGCCAACATCCGCTGGATTATGGAAGAAACAAGAGAGTTCCAGAAAAACATCTATTTCTGCTTTATTGATTATGCCAAAGCCTTTGACTGTGTGGATCACAATAAACTGTGGAAAATTCTTCAAGAGATGGGAATACCAGACCACCTAACCTGCCTCTTGAGAAACCATTATGCAGGTCAGGAAGCAACAGGTAGAACTGGACATGGAACAAAGAATGGTTCCAAATAGGAAAAGGGTACATCAAGGCTGTATATTGTCACCCTGCTTATTTAACTTCTATGCAGAGTACATCATGAGAAATGCTGGGCTGGAAGAAGCACAAGCAGAAATCAAGATTGCTGGGAGAAATATCAATAACCACAGATATGCAGATGACACCACCCTTATGGCAGAAAGTGAAGAGGAACTCAAAAGTCTCTTGATGAAAGTGAAAGAGGAGAGTGAAAAAGTTGGCTTAAAACTCAACATTCAGAAAACGAAGATCATGGTATCTGTTCCCATCACTCCATGGGAAATAGATGGAGAAACAGTGGAAACAGTGTCAGACTTTATTTTGGGGGATCCAAAATCACTGTGAATGGTGATTGCAGCCATGAAATTAAAAGTTGCTTACTCCTTGAAAGAAAACTTATGAGCAAACTAGATAGCATATTCAAAAGCAGAGACATTACTTGCTGACTAAGGTCCGTCTAGTCAAGGCTATGCTTTTTCCAGTAGTCATGTATGGATGTGAGAGTTGGACTGTGAAGAAGGCTGAGCACTGAAGAATTGATGCTTTTGAACTGAGGTGTTGGAGAAGACTCTGGAGAGTCCCTTGGACTGCAAGAGATCCAACCAGTCCATTCTGAAGGAGATCGGCCCTGGGATTTCTTTGGAAGGAATGATGCTAAAGCTGAAAGTCCAGTACTTTGGCCACCTCGTGCGAAGAGTTGACTCATTGGAAAAGACTCTGATGCTGGGAGGGATTGAGGGCAGGAGAAAGGGATGACAGAGGATGAGATGGCTGGATGGCATCACTGACTCGATGGACATGATTCTGAGTGTACTCCGGGAGTTGGTGATGAACAGGGAGGCGTGGTGTGCTGTGATTCATGGGGTTGCAAAGAGTCGGACATGACTGAGCGACTGAACTGAACTGAACTAGCATAACTAAATATTCTTGCCATGAATAACCAATAACATAATAACATAATAGAGATTATATTTCACTACAACAATAATATGATACACTCTGTAATTTGTAGCATTCTGTGAAGCAATTTAAAGAGTTGGGTTTTTAGTCTCATTGAAAACGTGGACAAATTCACAGTTTAAAGAGCCTGGAAAAATCTAATTGTGTTTTGGGTTTTGCTTCTTGTCATCAAGACGAATTTTGAAAGCACGGATGGAAAAATAGCACAGAAGGAAAACCTCAGTCTGGTCTGCTTATCTTTTCTTCTCTCTTTGTATGGTCCATAAAAAAATGAGAAAACAGGAGATACTCAAAGTTCACAGAGCTTAGAAAAGGCCATTGGTATGAAATGACTGTCATTTCACCTGCCTTACTTGAGAAATAATTATTTCTGTGTAATGGTTGACAGGTTGAAATCAGATTTTATAGTCTAGATGTCTGAGAGTGAGGGACTAGGAATGACAACCAAGAATATCTGTTGGTAAATTCACTAAAATCTTGTAGGGAGTTGGGGTCATCTCTTTGGCAGATAAAAACATACAAGACTTCACAAACTGCCTGCCTTGAAAACAATTTCCTTTCTTTAAAAAGGTTTGGTGGGCTTCTATTTATCTTTTAAATTAATTTTTGTTTTAATTTTTAATTTCTTAAATATTTTCTTACAAGAAAACTCAAGATAAAAAGAGTGTTGCATGTTGCCAAAATTTTTGTTAAGGATTTTCCCTAGTTTTTCCATGAAATCAGTGTAACTGGGAAATATCTGATATAGAGATAGTAAAAAAAAAAAAAGAAAGAAAGAAAAGAAACAAACTTAAAAAAATCCAAAATTTCATTTTCTGCTTTTACTTAATTGAAGATAAACTATTTTCCAGAGTTGGGTAAGATTTTAGTTATCATTATAAGAATGTTTTTAATAAAAGTATTTTAATATTCTGAGAATATTCTAGAACAGCCTTCTTTGTGAACTGTGTTCTTTTACCATGATATTTTCTCATAAACATTGTTGTCAGTTGATAGGCAAGTGAACTGAGGTGCCTTAGTGTTAGTGAATACTGCTGTTCTATATTCAACTTAACTTTATAAATGCATGCTAAAACTGTTTGCCAATGATGCATTTTCTAGCAAAAGAAATGTTTTCTAAGGAGAAGAAATGAATCTATCAGTTGAAAATATGTTTTATTTATCAGTGGCAGCCTGTGCTAAGCAGCAATTACACGGTTAATGTGTGGGGTGGAGGGCCCATGTCTTGATCTCTTCATTGCACAACTACTCATCACTTAATGTTGGATAGAATCTAATGTGTAAACTCATGCACATATTTCATTAAGAACACTATTCAGTGGAAGAATGTCTTGACACTGTGAAAACATAACTGGGACTTAAAGCAATTTTTAAGAAATGAGATGGATTTGGTACTCTGAATAGAGTCAGAATTTTTAAAAAATTTTGGGTGACATTTAAAATTTTCATTGGAGTATAGTTAATTTACAATGTTGTGTTCATTTCAAGTGTGCCGCAATACATTCTTTTTCAGATTCTGTGACACTAGATTATTACAAGATAGTAGAGTTCCCTAAGCTATACGGTAGGTCCTAGTTTTCATATTTTATATATAGTAGTGTGTCTATATTAATCCCAAATTCCTAATTTACTTCTCCCTCAATTCCTGTAGTCTCCTTATGCTTATTTTCTGCTTCTATGAGTTTACTTCTGGTTTGTAAATAAGTTCACTTGTATCTAAGAATCAGAACTGTATAAAACTGTTTCATATACAGTGAATCACAGCAACAAGTATAATCCATTTGAAATAAAAACTGTTATGTACAAGACCATATTGATAAGATTATAGTGAATGATTGCTGAAATGATGACTCTAGTTATAATTGATGCTAAAATATCCAAACAAGATCTTTTATCTTTGTCTCAAGTCATTAACTTGGTGAAGAACGTGGGTTTTGAGTTCAGATAATGAATAATATTTTCGTTGAATAAAATAGTGCTTGTCATCCATTATGAAGCTATTATTAATTTTTTATTCTTTTTCTTAATCTATTTGTAAAATAAATTCTCCTGCATAAATATTCTACACTATTTTTATTATTATACTCATATTAGTAGCAGAACTGCTATTAATATTAAGTATATAAAATAAAAGTATAAAATAATACAGAATATAATGTAGAATAAATGAAACCTGGCACTAAATATCATTAGTGTTTTGTAATCTTAGTATCTAAATGACCCAAGTCACTTATCTCAACATATTAAGGTAATGATCTTCTATTAATGGAACATAATACTTATTGATTTTTCATTGTATCTAATAGAAGTATAATATTATAACTGTGGACATCAATTATTAAGTAACAATAAACTGAGGTATAATTGTTTTTACATATTAAATACAGTGAGTAAACAGAACATATTGTAGCATGAGCACTCTATTCTTAAAAATTATTAATAAAAACAAAATTTTGAAAAGCTTTTGATATGAAAATTATCGCTTGAAGTTCATGTGATATGAATTTCAATAGTGACAAACAAGATCAGACTTTTGAAAGTAAAGTAACTCAACTCTTTCTTTAGAATAGTTAAAAGGGAATACTGTGTTCTTCACATACAATAAACAAATGCAAAACTCTGGAGAAGTGCTGCTATCTTCTCTGTTCTAAAATCATTCTAAATCTAAAATTGAAGTTGTCTGAAATTTAATTTTAACCATAAGTCAAAATATACTACGGTAAAACAAAATGCCTAACATTAAAGGAATTGTCCTTTTCCACCTTATTTATGAAGCATACAAACCTATTTCCTTGACACTTTGTATAGTAAAGATGCAGAAAAAATTTTTTTAATATATCTGATAAAGGGCTTATATTTCAGATATATAATGAATGCCTGCAAGTCAATAACAACAACAACAAGACAGTTTTCTAAATGGGTAGAAAATTTCAAATGGTAAATAAGTATGTGAAAAGATTTTCACTCATTAGCCATTACGGAAGGCAAGTTAAAAACAACAGTGGGATGCCAAGTCTGACAGGATGAGTCAATTGATGATAAGAGTGATAAAACCAAGTACTGTGAATGAAGACAGCTTTGGAAAACTGGCAGGATTTTGTTTTTGCTGTTTTAAAATAAACATACTAAACCTACAATCCAGCTGTTGCATTCTTAAGTATTTAACCAAGGAAACTGAAAACTTGTCCGTATAAAAACCTACTCACAGATATTCATAAGAAGATCTATGTTTCATAAGAAGATCTATGTTACAGTCCAAACCTGCGAACAACCAAAATGACCATGGACTGATGAATGGATAACAGATTGTAGGTCTCCATGTAAAGAAATATACCAGTAAAAAGCAATAAACTGCTGCTGCAAGTAATAATATGGCTCATCTCAAAACCATTATACCAAGTGAAAGAAGCCAGACATAAACTAGCACTATTGAATGATTCCATTTCTATAAACCGCTAGAAAGGCAAAGCCATAGTAACTGAGAACAGATCAGTAGATTCCAGGAGCCCAACGAGGAGGAAGAGACTGACCCCAAAGCATCACAAAGAAAGTTCTCAAGTGAAGGAGATGTTTTATGTCATGATTATGGTGGTGGTTCATGTCTGTATCTGTTCAGTTCAGTTCAGTCAGTCTGTCGTGTCTAACTCTTTGCGACCCTGTGAACTGCAGCACGCCAGGCCTCCCTTGTCACTAACTCCTGTGTGAACTCCTGGAGTCCACCCAAACCCATGTCCATTGAGTCAGTGATGCCATCCAACCATCTCATCCTCTGTTATCCCTTTCTCCTCCTGCCCTCAATCTTTCCCAGCATCAGGATCTTTTCCAATGAATCAGCCCTTCACATCAGGTATTAGAGTTTCAGTTTCAGCATCAGTCCTTCCGATGAACACCCAGGACTGATCTCCTTTAGGATGGACTTGTTGGATTTCCTTGCAGTCCAAGAGACTCTCAAGAGTCTTCTCCAACACCACAGTTCAAAAGCATCAATTCTTTGGTGCTCAGCTTTCTTATATTTCAACTCTCACATCCATACAGACCACTGGAAAAACCATACATTTGTGAAAATTCCCTGTTCCATAAACTTGAAATTGGTGAATTTAGTTGCATATCAGCTATGCCTCAAGAAACTTGATTTTTTTAATGCAAAAAGAAAAATGAGGAAAGCATAAGACACCAAAGTTTAGTTAGCATTTTGTTCAAATACAAGGAAACTGTGATAAATAAGGGTCATGTGGTTTCACAGTTAACTAGTAGTATTGGATTACTCCTGACACCTCAGGAATTACCTCAAGAAATTAAGTGCCCATACAAATAGCAAATCACAAGCCTCCCTTACTCACACATCAGCTGATCATACTGGGAGCTCTTCTCAGACACTGATGAGAGCAGAGGCTACTAGTCGTATGTGTGTGTGTGTGCTCAGTTGTATCCAATTCTTGCAACCCCACAGACCTCCAGGCTCCTCTGTCCATGGGATTCTCCAGGCAGGACTACTGGAGAGGGTTGCCATTTCCTTTTCTAGGGACCTTCCCAACTCAGGGACTGAATCTGCCTCTCCTGTATCTCGTGCACTGGAATGTGGATTCTTTACTGCTGAGCCACCGGGAAAGCTCAGAGCATGGAAAAGAGATTGTCGCACCAACCACTAGCCACCATGTGCAGGCTTTCTCCAGGGCCAGAGGTGTTGGTGACTGTAATTAGGTCAAGACTCTTCTTGGATCAGAACTTGACTATGATAGGGCCGCTCATCAGTTCCTCATCCATGTCAAGCCATGTGATTCAAAACATCATACAACCTATGGTCACATCACAGGACAACACTCCATTCCCGCATTTCCAAACATCAAAATAAGGCCTATTTTATTACTCAGCAATAAAAAGGAATGAAATAATGCTATTTTCAGAGATGTAGATGAACCTAGAGATTGTCATAATGAGTGGAGTAAGTCAGGAAAAGAAAGACAAATACCATGTGATATCACTTATATGTCAAATTTTTTTAAAAATGTACAAATGAGCTTATTTACAAAACAGAAAGAGAGTCACAGATGTAGAAAACAAACTTACAGTTATGAAAGGGGAAGGGGGAATGAGAGATAAATTGGGAGATTGGGATTGACATGTATACACATCATATATAAAATAAGGACCTGCTGTATAGCACAGTCTACTCTACTCAGAGTAGTACTATTCAGAGTAGTACTACTCAGAGTACTCTACTGAGTATTCTGTAATGACCCACCTATATGAAAAAAGAATCTGAAAAAGAGTATGTATATGTAAAAGTATATGTATATGTAGAACTGACTCACTTTTCTGTTCACCTGAAACTAACACAACATTGTAAATCAACTTACTGCAGTAAAAAAAAAAAAAAAAAAGTTTTCATTAACTCAAGGCCCTTTGCATCAGCTCACCTGTCTTCATTGTGATGTTTAGAATTCAGACTGACTTTGCATGGACACCTTTACTCCCAAGACATAATCATTAGAAATTAAAGCTTAACTTCTGTTGTTTCAACTACTTAATCTTTTCTCTAAAACAAACCATAATAACATATAACAATCACTTTGTGTTACCTGAAGGAAATGTTGATCACTTCTGGAAAGTGAAGAATCTTATAGAAGGATAATATGTTAGGTCTGAAGATGGAGAGAAAGGCAGAGTCCATGGATTCTTGAAGGCTCAGATGTGAAGAGGGCTGGCTCTAACAAAATCATGTTTGATACCAAAATTCTCTGTAGTCCATATATATATATATATATATATATATATATATATATACTGAAAATATGTCACTGGAAAATGACCAGATGTGTATGAATAGAAAGAATTAACCCTCTGATTTCTAACACCTCAGCTGGAAGTTGAATATTGCAGCCTTGCTATGGATGGCAGGAGGGCTCTGGCATAATTAGGCAACCCTGGTAATGGACAATTGTGAACAAATCCAAGAGGAACCGTTGAGGAACTGGCTTCCAGGGGGCATGGTGGCTCTACCATTACCTTCAACAGGCAATGGCAGTGACTGGTATTAAGTGAGAGTGATTTGTGAAACTCATGTGCATTCTCAGAGTCTCTACATATTACTAAGGGAAGAGAATCTGGAGGAAAACAAACACAGATTTCTCATTCTATGAATAACATTTTGTCTCAGTCATTGCTTTTATATTCAAGATATATCATCTTGGACCTATAGATGATCATATTAAGTGAAGCAAGACAAAGAAAAACAATATGTGGAATCTAAAAAATAATACAAATGAGTCTATTTACAAAGCAGAGAAGACTCACAGACATAGAAAACAAATTTTTCATTACTCAAGGAGGACGAGGTAGAAGGCATCAAGTGTAGATGTGAGATTAACATAGACACACTTCTCCCCCTGCTCATTTAACTTCTGTGCAGAGCACATCATGAGAAACGCTGGGCTGGAAGAAACACAAGCTGGAATCAAGATTGCTGGGAGAAATATCAATAACCTCAGATACGCAGATGATACCACCCTTATGGCAGAAAGTGAAGAGGAACTAGAAAGCGTTTTGATGAAAGTGAAAGAGGAGAGTGAAAAAGTTGACTTAAAGCTCAACATTCAAGAAACTAAGATCATGGCATCCAGTCCCATCATTTCATGGGAAATAGATGGGGAAACAGTGGAAACAGTGTCAGACTTTATTTTTGGGGGCTCCAAAATCACTGCAGATGGTGATTGAAGCCATGAAATTAAAAGATGCTTACTCATTGGAAGGAAAGTTATGACCAACCTAGATAGTATATTGAAAAGCAGAGACATTACTTTGCCAACAAAGATCCATCTAGTTAAGGCTATGGTCTTTCCAGTGGCCATGCATGGATGTGAGAGTTGGACTGTGAAGAAAGCTGAGTGCCAAAGAATTGACGCTTTTGAATCATGGTGTTGAAGAAAACTTTTGAGAGTCCCTTGGACTGCAAGGAGATCCAACCAGTCCATTCTAAAGGAGATCAGTCCTGGGTGTTCATTGGAAGGACTGATGCTACAGCTGAAACTCCAATACTTTGGCTGCCTGGTGCAAAGAGTTGACTCACTGGAAAAGACCCTGATGATGGGAGGGGATCTGATGTTGGGAGGGATTAGGGGCAGGAGGAGAAGGGGATGACAGAGAATGAGATGGCTGGATGGCATCACGGACTCGATGGACATGAGTCTGAAGGAACTCTGGAATTTGGTGATGGACAGGAAGGCCTGGCATGCTGTGATTCATGGGGTTGCAATGAGTCGGACACGACTGAGCGACTTAACTGAACTGAACTGATGCATAAAATAGATTAACAGCAAGGCCTACTGTATAACACAGAGAACTATATTCAATATCTTATAATAACTTACAATGGATAAGATTTTTTTGTTATATATATAAGTGAAATGCCTTTCTATATACCTGAAAGACAGGTTCATACAAGACAGAGGCTCATAACACTGTACAGGAGGCGGTGACCAAAACCATCCCAAACGGAAAAAAAAAATGAAAATTGCAAAATGGTTGTCTGATGAGGCTTTACAAATAGCTGAGAAAAAAAGAGAAGTGAAAAACAAGGGACAAAGGCAAAGACATACCAAACTGAAAGCAGAATTACAGAGAATAGCAAGGAGAGATAAGAAGGTCTTCTTCAATGATCAATGTAAAGATATAGAGGAAAGCAACTGAATGTGAAAGAACTAGAGATCTCTTCAAGAAATTTGGAGATATCAAGGAAATATTTCATGCAAAATGGGCACAACAAAGGACAGAAATGGTATGGACCTAAAAGAAGTAGAAGAGAGTTAAGAAGAGGTGGCAAGGATACACAGAAGAATGATATGAAAATGGTCTTAATGACTGGAAAAACCATGACGGTATGCTCATTCACCTAGAACCAGACATCGTGGAGTGTGAAGTCAAGAGGGCTTTAGGAAGCATCACTATGAACAAAGCTAGTGGAGGTGATGGAATTCCAGCTGAGCTATTTCAAATCTTAAAAGATGATGCTGTAAAAATTCTGCACTCAATGTGCCAGCAAATTTGGAAAACTCAGCAACAGCCCAAGGAGTGGAAAAGGTCAATTTTCATTCCAATCCCAAAGAAAGGCACTGTTTGAACAATGTTCAAGCTACCAGAAAATTGCCCTCATTTTCCATGCTGAAGCTGAAGCTCCAATCCTCTGGACACCTTATGCAAAGAGCTGACTCATTAGAAAAGACCCAACTCATTAGAAAAGACCCTGATGCTGAGAAAGGTTGAAGGCAAAAGGAGAAGTGGGTAGCAGAGGATAAGATGGTTGGATAGCATCACCAACTCGAGTTTGAGCAAACTCCAGGAAATAGTGGAAGACAGGGAAGCCTGGTATGTTGCAGTTCATGGAGTCACAAAGAGTCAGGCACAACTTAAAGACTGAACAACAGCATACCTGAAATACTGTGTATCAGCTATACCTCAGTAAAAAGAAACTAAAACAATATATTGTCTTCTTTAGTTAAAAAAAAAGTGAAAATAAACATATTGGTTACATTATCAAATGATTACAGTTTATAATAACTTTGGCATATATCTTGCCAATCTCATCTCTCTGGGCAAGACAACCATAGATAGAATTTTAAGAACTCAGCCAAAACAATATATTTAAATCATGTTATATTCTTAGTAGAATTGGTAAGCTGCATGAAGATTTTGCAAAATTATATATATGTATTTTTATATATGCAGATATATGCAGACAGACACTCACAGATATATCCATAAAATATTGGCAGCAGAGTAATAGCTTGATAGATTAGCCAATATACTATTTTTTCATTTAGACAGGCTCCAGGGCATTCTCTGAGTTGTTCACTCATAAAAGTGTTGAAACATCACAAAACAAGATAAAACAAAAACATCACATTTTGGCTTTGAAATTTAAAAGCCTAGCTCTCAGGAGAATAAATACATCTTAGAGTATGAATGGCAGATTTACATTATGACAAAAAGCACGTCTTTCAGCTCAGAGCCCCAATAACCAGACACAAGACAGAATTTGCTTGCACCAGAGGAAAAGAAAAGAAGAATGTTCAGAAGAAAGGAATGGGTGTGCAGTGTGGGTGGTGGATAAAACAAGGTCCTGCATCTGCAGCTTAATTCAGAGGAAACGAAGGTAACAGAAACACCTGGCATGTTCAAGCGAAGGGACTGGCGAATCCTAGCACAGGAAAACCATGTTTTCTTTCCAGGAAAGCCCAGAATGCAACGAGACACAAAGCAGGATATTTTATTCCTGACAGCTGTGAAAGCACAGGCAATGGTCAGAACTGCCCTTGGAGTTTCTCACAGATAATACATCACATAAAGGGAGATAGGACTAAGAGGTTCTTAAGAAGCAATGAATTAACTAGATGACAGTCAGATTAAGTGAGGCTCCTCAGTCCTGAAACACGCAAGGAACCAGATGTCACCAATGACCACATGATCGTGGAACTGGATCCTTCCCCAGTCGAGCCTCAAATGAGACTATAGCCCTGGAACAAGGGACCATTTAGAAATGATCCTCACAGACTACACACCACAGGAGAACAAAGACACCTGTGTTCATTCTAGAGTACCTAATAGTTATGTAGACAGCATGATAATGCTGTGGATTATAAAAGTACTCCAGAACTTAGAAGCAGCTCCAGCAAAGTGGGGTAGAAATTTGCATTCATGAAAATAGTTTAAATTAACCTGCAAATTAAAGTATATTTCTTTTTATAACAAGGAAATATATTTTCTATACACTTTTTTATTTTATATTAAATGTCAAATTTTTCAGAGATCAGAGGATCTGTCCAGAACATACAGAAATCTTAACATAGCCCACTACCTGCATCTACCCAAGTAGAGTTAGAACTTACTCATCTTGAGGATAACTTAAAATCTTATGAGATATTTGATGTGCTGACATGACATGAACTTTCATCTATAAATCCTAATTTCAGAACATAATTCCAGAGTGTTGTGATAAGACTGAGTTTAAAATTCAAATGCCTTAAATATCTTAAAAAGATTGAATGTGAGTTTTTAGTAGTTTGTTAATACAAGTACTTAGAGTAAGCCATGGAGTAGGATTCTGAAAGCCCTTGTATTGAATCCTGGATTTCTAAGAACACAACCATGTTTTAAGGTATCAAGCCAGAAAGATAGTGTTTACCATTCAGGTGTATCATCTCTCATTCTTCCCCAAGGTGGACACCTGGGGCACCAGCATAGGGAGTGTGGAGAAAGAGGCAAGAGGATTCTGATTCAAGATCAGTGAGGTCACCACCCAGCTCTAAAGGGGAAATTCTTCTAAGACAAAGGGGTGGGCATGCTCCTGTTCTATTTGTGTTTAGAAAACCAACATGTGTCCTTATAGTGTCAACCCAAATAGAGAACCACAGTGAGGAATGTAATGCTAACCTGGACCTGGAAATGCCCTTCAAACAGAGAGAGACCAAAGAGAGGAGCCAAACCGCTCTTAGAGGCTCATCTCATCAGCCGTGTCTATCAGGAAGCTTATGAGCAAGAGAAAAAGACTAGTTTCCATAAGGGTTATCAGTCTGCTGCCTTAGTCATCTGTTGCCTTAATAATGAGTTTTCCAACCTTCTCTAACTCTTACATTTAAATCATCAACAACACAAACACATGAATTAAATCAAGCCTAGAAATTAAAATGATAAAGTTGCCCCAAATAATTTTTTTAATAACTTTAAATCTTACATTATACTAAAACAAAAATTATATATAGCATGAGAATTGCAAACTTTCTGATAGAACATATTGAAAAATGCCTAAACATTTTGTCCCTTCTAAGATCATTGTATGACAATTGTGTCATGTAGTAGCCAAAATGCTAATGTGGTTTTGCCTCATGTGGTCAGGATGGTGGAACAGAGAGAATCTGGACTCACCTCCTCTCACACATATATCAAATTACAACCACAGTGAATCCTCTAATAACACAGGTGTAAACTGCATAGGTCCACTTATACACAACATTTATTTCACTAAAAACATACTATTACTACATAATTCATGTTAGATATGGAACTGTAGATACAGAGGGCCAGCAAAAAGGTCATACCCAGACTTTTGACTGAACAGAGGATCAGTGTCCCTAAACTCTGTATTTTTAAAGTGTGCTTACTGCACCATCTATGACAATGACCTGAAGACAAGCAGAAAAGATTTTCCACAGCTAAAGACACAAAAAAGGAAACGTGGCAAGATGGGAAGGAAGGGCCAAACTGCAAAGTAGTCACAACACAGACCCAAATGTCAGAGATCCACAAATGGAAGAATATTATGACCATAGAGGTCTTCCCCAAGAAGCAAGTTATCTGAGCTGTATATCAGATGCCCAAGTCTGAGTGTGTGTGTGTGTGGGGGGGCGGGGCACATCCCAGCACGAGGAATATGAGCCCCCAAATGTCTGGATCTGAAAAGTAGCAGCGCTTAAGTTTGGCAGAGCCAGGGAGCCATAGGAAACAGAGACTCCACATTTCAAGGGTTCAATCAAAATCTCATATGTTCTGAGTCCTGGTTCAGTAGCAGAAGTCTGAATATACCATAGACCAGACCCACTTACTAATATTGGAGAGCCTTTCAGGGCGGCAGGAGGCAAGTAGGATACCCCTGGGGAGAGATGTTTGCCACAGTCATTTGGGGGAGCTCATTCTGTCATGAAATGATCCTCTGGTATCTCTAACTTTCTTGAAGAGACTCTAGACAGTCCCATTCTATTTTTTTTTCTTCTATTTCTTTGCATTGATCACTGAGGAAGTCTTTCTTATCATTCCTTGCTATTCTTTGAAATTCAGCATTCAAATGGGTTTGTCTTTGCTTTTCTCCTTTGCTTTTCACTTCTCTTCTTTTCACAGCTATTTGCAAGTCCCCTCAGATAGCCATTTTGTGTTTTGCATTTTTCTTGGGGATGGTCTTGACCACTGCCTCCTGTACAATGTCACGAACCTCCGTGCATAGTTCATCAAGCACTCTATCAGATCTTGTCCCTTTAATCTATTTCTCACTTCCACCATATAATCATAAGATATTTGATTTAGGTCATACTTGAATGGTCTAGTGGTTTTCCCCACTTTCTTCAATTAAAGTCTGAATTTGGCAATAAGGAGTTCATGATCTGAGACACAGTCAGCTCCTGGTCTTGTTTTTACTGACTCTATAGAGCTTCTTCATCTCTGGCAGCAAAGAATATAATCAATCTGATTTCTGTGTTGTCCATCTGGTGATGTCCATGTGTAGAGTCTTCTTTTGTGTTGTTGGGAGAGGGTATTTGCTATAACCAGTGTGTTCTCTTGGCAAAACTCTATTAGCCTTTGTCCTGCTTCATTCTGTACTCTAAGGCCAAATTTGCCTGTTACTTCAGGTGTTTCTTGACTTCCTACATTTGCATTCCAGTCTCCTATTATGAAGAGGACACTTTTATGGGTTTTAGTTCTAAAAGGTCTTGTAGGTCTTCATAGAGGCATTCAACTTCAACTTCTTCAGCATTACTGGTTGGGGCGTAGGATTGGATTACCGTGATATTGAATGGTTTGTCTTGCAAACGAACAGAGATCCTGTTGTTTTTGAGACTGCATCCAAGTACTGCATTTAGGACTCTTTTGCTGACTATGATGGCTACTCCATTTCTTCTAACGGATTCTTGCTCACAATAGTAGATACACTGGTCATTGAGCTAAATTCACCCATTCCAGGCCATTTTAGTTCACTGATTCTTAAAATGTCCATGTTCACTCTTGCCATCTCCTGTTTGACAACTTCCAATTTTGCTTGATTCATGGACCTAATATTACAGGTTTATATGCAATATTGCTCTTTACAGCATTGGACCCTGCTTCTATCACCAGTCACACCCACAACTGGGTGTTGTTTTTGCTTTAGCTCCATCCCCTCATTCTTTCTGGAGTTATTTCTCCACTGATCTCCAGTAGCATATTGGGCATCTACTGGCCTGACCTGGGGAGTTCATCTTTCAGTGTCTTATATTTTTGCTTTTTCCTACTGTCCCTAGAGTTCTGAAGGCAAGAATACTGAAGTGGTTTGCCATTCCCCTCTCCAGTGGACCACATTTTGTCAGAATTCTCCACCATGACCTGTTCATCTTGGGTGCCCCTACATGACATGGCTTAGTTTCACTGAGCTAGACAAAGCTGTGATCCATGTGATTAGATTGGTTAGTTTTCTGTGATTGTGGTTTCAGTCTGTCTGCCCTCTGATGCCCTCTCCCAGCACCAACAGTCTTACTGGGGTTTCCCTTGGATGTGGTCAATGCAAACAAATAGAGGAAAACAATAGAATGAGAAAAACTAGAGAGCTCTTCAAGAAAATTCACAATACCAAGGGAACATTTCATGCAAAGATGGGCTCAATAAAGGACAGAAATGGTATGGACCTAACAAAAGCAGAAGATATTGAGAAGAAGTGGCAAGAATACACAGAAGAACTATACAAAAAAGATCTTTATGACGCAGATAATCACGATGGTATGATCACTCACCCAGAGCCAGACATGCTGGAATGTGAAGTCAAGTGGGCCTTAGGAAGCATCACTACGAACAAAGCTAGTGGAGGTGATGGAATTCCAGTTGAGCTTTCTCAAATCCTGGAAGATGATGCTGTGAAAGTGCTGCAGTCAATATGCCAGCAAATTTGGAAGACTCAGCAGTGGCCACAGAACTGGACACGTTCAGTTCTCATTCAAATCCCAAATAAAGGCAATGCCAAAGAATGCTCAAACTACTGCACAATTGCACTCATCTCACATGCTAGTTAAGTAATGCTCAAAATTCTCCACACTAGGCTTCAGGAATATGTGAACCATGAACTTCCAGATGTTCAAGCTGGTTTTAGAAAAGGCAGAGGAACCAGAGATCAAATTGCCAACATCTGCTGGATCATGGAAAAAGCAAGAGAGTTCCAGAAACACATCTATTTCTGCTTTCTTGACTATACCAAAGCCTTTGACTGTGTGGATCACAATAAACTGTGGAAAATTCTGAAAGAGATGAGAATACAAGACAACATGACCTGACTCTTGAAAAATATATATGCAGGTCAGGTAGCAAGAGTTAAACGGAACATGGAAAAACTGTTTCCAAATAGGAAATGCGTATGTCAAAGCTGTATATTGTCACCCTGCTTATTTAACTTATATGCAGAGTACATCGTGAGAAACTATGGACTAGATGAAGCATAATCTGGAATCAAGATTGCCGGGAGAAATATCAATAACCTCAGATATGCAGATGACACCACCCTTATGGCAGAAAGTGATGAACTAAAGAGTCTCTTGAGGGAAAGTGAAAGAGGAGAGTGAAAAAGGTGGCTTAAAACTCAAATTCAGAAAACTAATATCATGGCATCCCGGGCCCATCATTTCATGGCAAATAGATTGGGAAACAGTGGAAATCGTGGCTGACTTTATTTGCTGGGGCTCCAAAATCACTGCAGATGGTGACTGCAGCCATAAAATTAACAATTGTTTGCTCTTTGGAAGGATAGTTATGACCAACCTAGACCATATATTAAAAAGCAGAGACATTACTTTGCCAACAAAGATCAGTCTAGTCAAGGCTATGGTTTTTCCAGTGGTTATGTATGGGTGTGAGACTTGAATTATAAAGAAAGCTGAGCGCAGAATTGATGCTTTTGAATTGTAGTATTGGAGGAGAAGACTCTTGAGAGCCCCTTGGACTGCAAGGAGTTCCAACCAGTCTATCCTAAAGGAGATCAGTCCTGAGTGTTCATTGGAAGAACTGATGTTGAAGCAGAACTCCAATACTTTGGCCACCTGATGCAAGGAGCTGACTCATTTGAAAAGACACTGATGCTGGGAAAGACTGAAGGCAGGAGGAGAAGCGGACAAAGAGGATAGGATGGTTGGATGGCATCACCAACTCAATGGACATAAGCTTGGGTAAACTTTGCATGAGCTGATGATGGACTGGAAGTCCTGGCATGCTATGGTCCAGGGGATCACAAACAGTCAGACATGATGGAGCAACTGAACTGAACTGATTCTGTCATGTTAACACTGCCATTAGGAAATGACATTTTGGAATCCTCTCTCTAGAATTACTAATGCTGAGAGTAATCTGTCCACCAACAGGCCAACACCAGCCTCATACTGCCCCAGGCCATGCAGCCAACCTCTCAAGAAATCTCCCTTAGCCTCCACTGGGCATTTAGCCATCATATAAGGCACAGCCTCATAGCTAACCACATAGGGACCAGCCATGCCTACAAGGCTGCCTACATTGTCAGCTCTGCCTCAACAGAAGGACCCATGCAGGCCACAGGGAGGGCACCATTAGAGCACACAGCTCTGGTGACCAGTAGGTGTGCTACTGGGCCACCTACTGTATCTCCTCCATACAGACACTTTTTCATGATCAGGAAATATAACAAACTTACCTAATACACAGAAAAAAATTAAAACAGAAAACAGGCAAAATGAGGAGATGGAGAAATATGTTCCAGAAGACTAAGATAAAACTTTAGAAAAATAAGTAAATGAAAGAGACAGAACAATGTACCCAATAAAAAGTTCAAGATATTGATTATAAAGATGTTCTTTGAACTCAGGATTAAATTGATGAATATACAAGAAATTCAAGAGAGTTAGAAAATTTTTAAGAAGACAAAATAATCTGAGTAATATAATAACTGAAGGGAAGGAAAGGAAAAAAAATTGTCCATATAAATGGTGTAGCAATATTTATATCAGAAAAAATAGACTTTAAAATAAAGACAAAGTAGAACATTAATATATTAGAATTAATCTAAAAAGGTATAATAATCACAAATATATAAGCATCCAGAGAAGCACTTAAGTACATTAAAGAATTATAGCAAACACAAATAGAGAAACTGACAGTAACAAAATAATAGTTCAGTTCAGTTCAGTCGCTCAGTTGTGTCTGACTTTTTGCACCCACATGATTTGCAGCTCGCCAGGCCTCCCTGCCCATCATTATCTCTCGGAGTTCTCTCAGACTCACGTCCATCAAGTCAGTGATGCCATCCAGCCATCTCATCCTCTGTCATCCCCTTCTCCTTCTGCCCCTAATCCCTCCCAGCATCAGAGTCTTTTCCAATGAGTCAACTCTTTGCATGAGGTGGCCAAAGTACTGGAGTTTCAGCTTTAGCATCATTCCTTCCAAAGAAATCCCCAGGGCTGATCTCCTTCAGAATGGACTGGTTGGATCTCCTTGCAGTCCAAGGGACTCTCAAGAGTCTTCTCCAACACCACACTTCAAAAACATCAATTCTTCAGCACTCAGCCTTCTGCACAGTCCAACTCTCACATCCATACATGACCACTGGAAAAATCATAGCCTTGACTAGACAGACCTTAGTCGGCAAAGTAATGTCTCTACTTGTGAATATACTATCTAGGTTGGTCATAAGTTTTCTTCCAAGGAGTAAGTGGCTTTTAATTTCATGGCTGCAATCACCATCTGCAGTGATTTTGGAGCCCAAAAAATAAAGTCTGACACTGTTTCCACTGTTTCCCCATCTATTTGCCATGAAGTGATGGGACTGGATGCCATGATCTTTGTTTTCTGAATGTTGAGCTTTAAGCCAACTTATTCGCTTTCCTCTTTCACTTTCATCAAGAGGCTCTTTAGTTCCTCTTCACTTTCTGCCATAAGGGTGGTGTCATCTGCATATCTGAGGTTATTGATATTTCTCCCGGCAATCTTGATTCCAGCTTGTGTTTCTTCCAGTCCAGCATTTCTCACGATGTACTCTGCATAGTAGTTAAATAAGCAGGGTGACAATATACAGCCTTGACGTACTCCTTTTCCTATTTGGAACCAGTCTGTTGTTCCATGTCCAGTTCTAACTGTTGCTTCCTGACCTGCATACAGATTTCTCAAGAGGCAGGTCAGATGGTCTGGTATTCCCAGCTCTTTCAGAATTTCTCACAGTTTATTGTGATCCACACAGTCAAAGGCTTTGGCATAGTCAATAAAGCAGAAATAGATGTGTTTCTGGAACTCCCTTGCTTTTCCATGATCCAACAGATGTCGGCATTTGATCTCTGGTTCCTCTGCCTTTTCTAAAACCAGCTTGAACATTAGGGAGTTCACGATTTACGTATTGCTGAAGCCTGGCTTGGAGAATTTTGAGCATTGCTTTACTAGCATGTGAGATGAGTGCAATCGTGTGGTAGTTTGAGTATTCTTTGGCATTGCCTTTCTTTGGAATTGGAATTAAAACTGACCTTTTCCAGCAGGGGAATTTAGCACTCTGCTTACATCAATGGACAGATTATCCAGACACAAAAATCAATAAACGTATCAATTATATCTCATTGAAAAATCAAGATATTTATTAACTTCTAAAATAATAATTCTCTTACTTTTCTGAAGACTTTGTTCTAACATCGATTACTTTCTTCATGCTACAATATATAGAAAATATTTCCAAAAGTAATACTATTGCTATCACATACTATGTTTATATTTTTATGAATTAGATTATATGCAAAATATATTGTTATATTTATAGTAAAAAATAATATTACTATATTTGCAATAAGAGAAATTTTCATTTTATAAGTTAACAGTGGCCAAATATTGGCAATTTTGTGTGGTTCCACCTAATACTAACAATAAGACTACTGAATGAAAAAAAAAAAAAAACAAAAAAACAAAAATCAATAAACACTGGCTTTAAATGAAAAATTAAAACAGATAGAATTAATAGATATATAAAGAATATTTCATCCAAAATAGAAGAATACACATTCTCTTTAAGTGTACTTGGAACACTTTTAATCATAGATCACATTCTATGCCACAAAACAGTCACATTATATTCAGGAAGAAAGAGATATCAACCATATTTTTAGACCACACTAAGGGGACAACAGGGGATGAGATGGCTGGATTTATCACTGACTCGATGGATGTGAGTTTGAGTGAACTCTGGGAGTTGGTGATGGACAGGGAGGCCTGGCGTGCTGCAATTCATGGGGTCACAAAGAGTTGGACATGACTGAGTGACTGAACTGAACTGAACTAAATAATGAAACTAAAAATCAACTACAATAAACAAACAAATGAAACAGGCAAACATGTAGAGGCTAAACAATATACTGCTAAACAACCCATGGTTTACTGAAGACATCCAAAAAAAAAAAACAAACCATGAAGACATATGACAGAAAAACACAGCAATCCAAAAATCTATCAGGCACAGAAAAAGCAGTTCTAAGAGGGAAGTCCATAGTGATAATAATTTACCTCAGGAAACAAAAAAGTCTCAAATAATCACCTAAAGAAACTAAAAAGAAGAAGAAGAAGAAACAAAACTCAACATTAGTAGGAGGAAATAAAGATTACAACAGAAATAAATGAAATAATGACTGAAAAAAAATACAAAATGTCAAGGAAAACTAAGAGCTCTTTCTTTGAAAAGAGAAACAAAATAGAACAAAATTTGGCCAGACTCATGAAGGGAAAAAGAGAGCCGAAATCAATAGAGTCACAAATGAAAGAAGTTCCAATCAATATCACAGATATACAAATAATGATTAGAAATCACTATGAACAAGTATACACCAACAAAATGGACAACCTGGAAGAAAGGGATAACTTCTTACAAAGGTACCATCACCTCAGACTGATTCAAGAAGAAATAGAAAATATGAACAGACCAATCATCATTAATGAAACTGAATCAATAATAATAAAACTCCCAGCAAACAAAAGTCCAGGATTTGAGAGCTTCACAGGTGAATTCTTCAAAACACTTAAAGAAAAGCTAATACTTGCCCTTTTCAAATGATTTCAAACTACTTAAGAGGAAGGAACACTACTGAAATAATTCTACAAGGCCAGAATCACCCTGGAACCAAAACCAGACAAAGATATTGTGAAAAACCACAGTTAGATCACTGAAGACCATAGAGGCAAAAATTATCAAAAAAATATTAGCAAACAAAATTCAACAATGCATTGAAAGGATCATACACAGTCAATGTCATGCTCAATGGTGAAAAGCTGAAAGCATTTCCTCTGAGATCAGCAACAATATAAGAATGTGCAGGTTGACCACTTCTATTCAGTATAGTTTTGAAAGTCTTCACCATAGCATTCAGACAAGAAAAAGAAAAGGAATCCAAATTGGAAAGGAATATATAAACAGTAACATTTACAGATGACATATTATACACAGGATATTTGAAACTTGCAGTTCAGTTGCTCAGTTGTGTCCGACTCTTTGCGACCTCATGGACTGCAGCACACTAGGTTTCCCTGTCCATCACCAACTACCAGAGCTTGCTCAAACTCATGTCCACATCAAGTTGAACATCTTAAATATGCAAAAAAAAAAAAAAAAAGTCAGAGCTAATAAACAAGTTCAGTAGACTTGCAGGATACAAACTTAGTATGTAGAAATATATGGTATTTATATACTCTAATAACAAGCTATTAGAAAAAGAAATTAAGAAAATGAAATCCTATTTACAATTGCATGAAAAAGAATTAAATATTTAGTAATAGGTGTAATTAAAGAAGTAAAAACTTGTATTCTTAGAGAAGCTAAAGAAACTGATAATACAAACAAAAGGAAAAGTAAACTGCATTAATGGAATAAAAGACTCAATATTATTAAAATGATCACACTCATCAGGGTGATCTACAATTCAGTGTAATCTCTGTCAAAATACCAAGGGCTTCTTTCACAGAATGAGAACAAATAATTCTAAAAATTGTATGTAAATGCAAAAGATCATGAATAGCCAAAACAATCTTGAGAAAAAAGAGTAAAGCAGTAGAATTTTATGCTATTTTATTTCAAATTATATTACAGTAATCAAAACAGTACGGTACTGGCACAAAAAAGACATAGAGGTCAATGGAATAGAACAGAGTGTCAAAAAATAAATCCATGCTTATATGATGAATTAGTCTATGAAAAAGAAGGCAAGAATATACAATAGGAAAAAAAGACCTCTACAATAAATGTCAGTGAGAAAACTAGACAGTTACATGCAAAATTATCAAACTGGACTACTTATTCACACTATATGAAAAATAAATTCCAAAATGGATCAAATACTTAAATGTAAGACCTAAAAACATAAAATGTTTAGAAGACATAGGCAGTATGCTCTCTGATATCAGTCTTAACAAAATTCTTCCAGATCTGTCTCCTCAAACAAGAGAAAGAAAAGCAAAATTTTCATAGTGAAAGAAACTATCAACAAAATAAAAAGGCAGCCTACTGAATGGGAGAAGATATTTGCAAACTATGTATTTGATAGGGGTTAACACTGGACTGGAAGAAACACAAGCTGGAATCAAGATTGCCAAGAGAAATATCAATAACCTCAGATATGCAGATGATACCACCCTTATGGCAGAAAGTGAAGAGGAACTCAAAAGCCTCTTGATGAAAGTGAAAGAGGAGAGTGAAAAAAGTTGGCTTAAAGCTCAACATTCAGAAAACAAAGATCATGGCATCCGGTCCCATCACTTCATGGCAAATAGATGGGGAAACAGTGGAAACAGTGTCAGACTTTGTTTTTGGCTCCAAAATCACTGCAGATGGTGATTGCAGCCATGAAATTAAAAGCCACTTACTCCTTGGAAGAAAAGTTATGACCAACCTAGATAGTATATTCAAAAGCAGAGACATTATTTTGCCGACTAAGGTCCATCTAGTTAAGGCTATGGTTTTTCTTGTGGTCATGTATGGATGTGAGAATTGAACTGTGAAGAAGACTGAGTGCTGAAGAATTGATGCTTTTGAAGTGTGGTGTTGGAGAAGACTCTTGAGAGTCCCTTGGACTGCAAGGAGATCCAACCAGTCCATTCTGAAGGAGATCAGCCCTGGGATTTCTTTGGAAGGAATGATGCTAAAGCTGAAAGTCCAGTACTTTGGCCACCTCATGAGAAGAGTTGACTCATTGGAAAAGACTCTGATGCTGGGAGGGATTGGGGGCAGGAGGAGAAGGGGACGACAGAGGATGAGATGGCTGGATGTCATCACTGACCTGATGGACGTGAGTCTGAGTGAACTCCGGAAGTTGGTGATGGACAGGGAAGCCTGGCGTGCTGTGATTCATGGGGTCTCAAAGAGTCAGACACGACTGAGAGACTGAACTGAACTGAACTGAATATTCAAAGTACCCCAAGAACACATATAGTTCATCATCCATACAAACAACCTGATGAAGAAATGAGTGCAGTACTTGAATAGATGTTTTTCAAAGAAAACATTCAAATAGTCAATAGGCACATGAAAAGATACTCAACATCACTATCAGAGAAATGTGAATAAAAAGCGCAATGAGATATCATACCTATCAAAATGTCTATTACCAAAATGATAAGCTATCAAGTTTGGGCAAAGATGTGATGGAAACCCTTATGCACTGTGGGTGGAAATTTAAATTAGTACAGTCACTATGAAAAACAGCATGGAGGTTACTCAAAAAGTTAAAAGTAGAACTACCATATGATCACCAGTTTCATTTCTGGGTATATTGTTTAGTCAGTAAGTCATCTCTAACTCTTTGTGACCCCATAGACTGCAGCATGCCAGGCTTCCTGTCCTCCACCATCTCCCAGAGTTTGTTCAAACTCATGTCCATTGAGAGAGTGATGCCATTCAACCATCTCATCTGTCATCCCTTTTTCCTGCCTTCAGTCTTTCCCAGAATCATGGTCTTTTCCAGTGAGTCCGTCACATCAGGTGGCCAAAGTACTGGAGCTTCAGCATTAGTCTTTCCAATGAATATTTTGGGTTGATATCCTTTAGGATTGACTGGTTTGATCTCCATGTAGTCCAAGGGACTCTCAAGAGTCTCCTCCAACACCACAGTTCAAAAGCATCAGTTCTTCAGTGCTCAGCATTCTTTATGGCCAAACTCTCACATCCATACATGACTACTGGAAAACCATAGCTTTGATTGTACAAACCTTTGCAACAAAGTAATGTCTCTGCTTTTTAATATGCTCTCTAGGTTTGTCATAGTTTTTATTCCAAGGAATAAGTGTCTTTTAATTTTGTGGCTGCAGTCACTGACCACAGTGATTTTGGAGCTCAAGAAAATAGTCTGTTACTGTTTCCATTATTCCCCTATCTATTTACCATGAAGTGATGGGACTGGATGCCATACATCCTGTGAAAAATAAATCCCTAATTTGAAAGATACATGCTGACCAATGTTCATTGCAGCATTACTTAAAATAGCCAAGATATGAAAACAACCAAAGCATGTACCTATACATGAACAAATAAATATCTAGAATATATAGATATATATATGCAACAATAAGAAATATTATCCAGCAATAAGAAAGGAAATATTGCTATTTAGGACAATGTGTATGATTCTAAAATGCATTATGCTAAATGAAGTAAGTCAGACAAATCCCATATGACCTCAATTATATGTGAAATCTAAAAATACAAAACAAAATGAAAACATACTCAGATATAGAAAACAAAGGGTAATTGCCTGAGAGAAGGAGAATAGTTAAAAGGGATAGGTGAAGGGGACTAAGAGATGTAAAATCTATTATTAAATAAATAAGTCAGGGAGATGAAATGTACAGCATGAGAAATATGGTTAATAATACTGTAATAAAGCTATTTCAAATCTTAAAAGATGGTGCTGTTAAAGTGCTGCCCTCAATATGCCAGCAATTTTGAAAACTCAGCAGTGGCCACAGGACTGGAAAAAGTCAGTTTTCATTCCGATCGCAAAGAAGGGCCAGGCCAAAGAATGTTCAAACTACCTCACAATTGCACTCATTTCACATGCTAGCAAGGTGATGCTCAAAATCCTCCAAGCTACGCTTCAGCAGTATGTGAACCCATAATTTCCAGATGTACAAGTTAGATTTAGAAAAAGCAGAGGACCCAAAAATCAAATTGCCAACATCCATTGGATCATAGAAAAAGCAAGAGAATTCCAGAAAAACATCTGCTTCACTGACTATGCTAAAGCCTTTGATTGTGTGCATCACAACAAACTGTGGAAAATTCTTAGAGAGACAGGAATACCAGACCACCTTGCCTGACACCTGAGAAACCTGAAAGCAGCTCAGTAAACAGCAGTTAAAGCCAGACATGGAACAGCCTGGTTCTAAATCGGGGAAGGAGTACATCAAAGCTGTATATTGTCACCCTGCTTGTTTAACTTATATGCAAAGTACATCCTGAGAAATTCTGGGCTGGATGAAGGACAAGCTGGAATCAAGATTTCTAGGAGAAATGCAGCTAATGGCACAAATCAAAAAAGAACTAAAGAGATCTTCCCAAGCCAGGAATCGAACCCAGGTCTCCCTCATTGCAGGCAGATTCTTTACCAGCTTAGCCACAGGAAAGCCCAAGAATACTGGAGTGGGTAGCCTATCCCTTCTCCAGTGGATTTTCCTGACTGAGGAATTGAACTGGGGTCTTCTGCATCACAGGTGGATCCTTTACCAACTGAGCTATGAGAGAAGCCCCATAACAAATGACACCACTCTAATGGCAGAAAGCAAGAAAGGAACTAAAGAGCCTTTTGATTAAGGTGAAAGAGGAGAGTGAAAAAGTTATCTTAAAACTCCACATTCAAGAAACTAAGATCATGGCCTCCAGTCCCAAGACCTCATGGCAAATAGATGGGGAAACAATGGAAACAGTGACAGAATGTATTTTCTTGGGCTCCAAAATTCCTGTGGATGGTGACTGAAGGCATGAAATTCAAAGATGCTTTCCCCTTGGAAGAAAAAGTTATGACCAATCTAGACAGCATATTAAATAGCAGAGACATTACTTTGCCGACAAAACTCCATATAGTCAAAGGTATGGTTTTCCCAATAGTCATGTATGTATGTGAGAGTTGAACCATAAAGAAGGCTGAGCACTTAAGAACTGATGCTTTTGAACTGTGGTGTTGGCAAAGACTCTTAAGAGTCCCTTGGACAGCAAGGAGATCAAACCAGTCAATCCTAAAGGAAATCAACCCTGGATATTCACTGGAAGGACTAATGCTGAAGCTGAGGCTCCAATACTTTGGCCATCTAATGGGAAGATCCGACTCATTGGAAAAAACTGTGATACTGGGAAACATTGAAGGCAGGAGGAGAAGGGGATGACAGATTACAAGATGATTGAATGGCATCACTGACTCAATGGACATAAGTTTGAGCAAACTCCAGGAGATAGTGAAGAACAAGGAAACCTGGCATGTTCCAGTCCATGGGGTCACAAAGAGCTGGACACACCTGAGTGAATGAACAAAGTTTATATATGAACAAATGGTTACTAGACCTACTGTGGTGATCATTTCCTAATATATGCAAATGTCAAGAAATTAACATAATATTGTGTGCAACGGTATTTATTTAAAAATAAACTCTGTGATTTTTAGAATTCATTCATAGAAGTGCAAACTGTATCAACCATATAAATATGGAGAGTTGATCTTTCATCTTTCAGTAGAACATGACATTTTGGACTTTGTATCACATTTTAGGAAGAACCCTTGACAAACCGGACCACTTTCATGAGAGAGCAGAACTGAGCAAAGAACTTGAGATAAATTTTTGAATAATTGTTGAATTACAGTCTTCACATAAGCATTCAGTGAAGTTCAGTACAGTCACTCAGTTGTGTCCAACTCTTCGTGACCACATGAACCGCATCATGCCAGGCCTACCTGTCCATCACCAACTCCCGGAGTCTACCCATGAAGTTGGTGATGCCATCCAGCCATCTGATCCTCTGTCATCACCTTCTCCTCTTGCCCTCAATCTTTCCCAGTATCAGGGTTTTTTCAAATAAGTCAGCTCTTCACATGAGTTGACCAAAATATTGGAGTTTCAGCTTCAGCATTAGTCATTCCAATAAACACCCAGGACTGATCTCCTTTAGGATGGACTGGTTGGATCTGCTTGCAGTCTAAGGGACTCTCAAGAGTCTTCTCCAACACCATACTTCAAAAGCATCAATTCTTCAGCACTCAGCCTTCTTCACAGTCCAACTCTCACATCCATACATGACCACTGGAAAAATCATAGCCTTGATTAGACCGACCTTTGCTGGCAAAGTAATGTCTCTGCTTTTTAATATGCTGTTTAGATTGGTCATAACTTTCCTTCCAAGGAGTAAGCGTCTTTTAATTTCATGGCTGCAATCACCATCTATAGTGATTTTGGAGACCAGAAAAATAAAGTCAGCCACTGTTTCCATTGTTTCCCCATCTATTTCCTGTGAAATGATGGAACTGGATGCCATGATGTTCGTTTTCTGATATTGAGCTTTAAGCCAACTTTTTCACTCTCCTCTTTCACTTTCATCAAGAGGCTCTTCACTTTCTGCCATAAGGGTGGTGTCATCTGCATATCTGAAGTTATTGATATTTCTCTCAGCAATCTTGATTCCAGCTTGTGCTTCATCCAGCCCAGAATTTCTCATGATGTACTCTGCATAGAAGTTAAATAAGCAGGGTGACAATATACAGCCTTGACGTACCCTTTTCCTATTTGGAACCAGTCTGTTGTTCCATGTCCAGTTCTAACTGTTGCTACCTGACCTGCATATAGGTTTCTCAAGAGGCAAGTCAGGTGCTCTGGTATTCCCATCTCTTTCAGAATTTTCCACAGAAAATTCCACAGAGTTTTCCACACAGTCAAAGGCTTTGGCATAGTCAGTAAAGCAGAAACAGATATTTTTCTGAACTCTCTTGCTTTTTGGTGATCTAGTGGATGTTGGCAATTTGATCTCTGGTTCCTCTGCCTTTTCTAAAACCAGCTTGAACATCAGGAAGTTCACCGTTCACATATTGCTGAAGCCTGGCTTGGAATCTGTTAAGCATTACTTTGCTAGCATGTGAGATGAGTGCAATTGTGTTGTAGTCTGAGCATTCTTTGGCATTGCCCTTCTTTGGGATTGGAATGAAAACTGACCTTTTCCAGTCCTGTGGCCACTGCTGAGTCTTCCAAATTTGCTGGCATATTGAGAGCAACACTTTCACAGCATCATCTTCCAGGATTTGAAACAACTCAACTGGAATTCCATTAATTCTACTAGCTTTGTTCGGGAGTGAAGCTTCCTAAGGCCCACTTGACTTCACATTCCAGCATGTCTGGCTCTATGTGAGTGATCACACCATTGTGATTGTCTGAGTCATGAAGATTTTTTTGTACAGTTCTTCTGTGTATTCTTGCCACCTCTTCCTAATATCTTCTGCTTCTGTTAGGTCCCTACCGTTTCTGTCCACATAGACATTGGAAAACCATAACAGCTTTTAAAATGCAGTATTCATTGTTTGTGATGTTTACCATGAAATGCAAAGTATGTTTTTTTCTTAAGTAGAGATTATGATTTTAAAAATGGCCATGCTTTTGTGGAAACCTAAGCAATACATACTCCAATACTTTAGCCACCAGATGTAAAGAGCCTACTCATTGGAAAAGACCCTGATGCTGGGAAAGACTGAAGGCAAAAGGAGAAGGAGGCAGCAGAATATGAGATGGTCAGATAGCATAACTGACTCAATGGACATGCATGTGAAGCAAACTCCAGGAGATAGTGCAGGACAGGGAAGCTTGGCACGTTGCAGTCCTTGAGACTGCAAAGAGTGGGGCATGACTCAGTGACTGAACAACAACAGCAAAGCAATATATGTGTGCCCTTGTGCCCACACATGACACATGCACAAAACAAACGTGAAGTGTGTATGAATTGCTGTGTGTGTCTATGTTTACATCTGACTAGAGTGAACGGCTGAGTGAACAGAGAAAAGGCCCTACCGTGACCATACAGAGGGGCCCAAGAAGGTGACTTGTTGAAGACAGAAAACACCTCATCAATGCTGACTACTCTAGCTCCTTAGTTATACCACATACCTACTGGATTAAAATCCACTTATTAATCAGTGCTTCAAGTTGAACCACTGGATGTGTTGGAGGTCAATTTGAATCACACATGAATTCTAGGACTAGTAATCCAGTGGGAAATTGATGAAATGATATTCCTAATGCTTATCAATATGAAAGTAATATTCTCATGAGAACAGGGCATGAACCAATAGGGGTGTGCTTATTCCTGCCTCTGCAGTTATACCCCCATTCATTCAATGCCAACGACCCACTTCCAATAAGACACTGAAACATACACAACTATTTCTGATTTTCTTAATACTTATGTTTTTATTGAGTGTTACAAAATCAAGGGCATTGGCTTGCCCCTTAAACCCATTGTTCCAAATGGCCTAAAGGTAGATCCCACTAAATGATGGGGAGCCAGGCAAGCCAAGTCTGAAAGTCACAAAGAAGGCTTTCAAATTATGCTCAGAAGAGAACCCACGAGATAGTTACCAGCATACGGAACCCACAGCAAACTTCTAGGGGGAAGAGCTCTTTCCTTCTATATGGAGATTACATTTTTTAAGGAAAATAGATAGGCAAAGATTTTACAACATATCTCATTAAAGGAAATAATAGAAGCATGCATAAACTGAAGAGGTTTCTTTGGATGGGGAAAATGGGCCCATTTAGGCAAAAAGAATCAGGAAAGACAATTCTTAAAGCCAATTTTGTTTATTTTTGTCATTCAAATTGGATTTTTAATAATGCATATTAATTTAACAGCCAGTGAAGGAGGAGCAGACACCCAAGATGAAGGCAGGAAGTGCATTTTGTGAACAGGTAATATTAGCCTCGTGTGATGTTGCCTGGACGCAAAGCATGAAGAGAGTGGAAGAAATGCACTGGGGTTGCATCACAGGGTACTCATGACAGGGCCTCTGATAAGGGGGCTTGGTCCCATCCTGTGGACACAAAGAGGTCACAGAGAGGTTAAAGCAAGGGATGAGCAGGTCAGCATTGCGTTTTAGAAAGTGAACTGTTGTAACTGTGGACTATGGATTGAACGAGGGAGAAATCACAGGCAAGGGGAGTGTTTGCCGCATTTGTGAAATTAGCTGAGTGAACCTGAGGGTGAGCGTGGAGGAGAAAGAAACTGTACAGGAGGCAAAGGGTGAGTTTAAAAGCTGTTCAGAAGGTAAAGTCTGTGTTCTGATGATTTATTAGATGTAGGTAAAAGGGAAGGATGGAGTAATCGAAGATGATACATTGTTCTCTGGAGTGATGGATAGTAAGTCGAAGCAGCAGGAATGATTCCATGTTTTCAGGAAAAGAGAATAAAATTGACTTGGAACATGGTCAATATCTAGGAGATATATAGGTGGAAGTATCTACTAAGAAAATATAGATTCTGGTTTTTTAAATTTGGTAAGGAGAACTTTTTCAGTCATATATGTCCTGATTTATTTTAGGGGACGTATACCTGGAATTTTGAGTACATTTCCATGCTCATTTCACAAAAAAATTATTAACTTCAGAGCACACTAAGCTAATTTTTCTTCAAACATTTTAAACATTTATCACATTGTTATCTGCACTCTGAAGAAATTAAAATGCATATAGCTGTTTAACTGTAAAAGTTTAATTGAATATGGAGTACCTTCTCTCTGGCAAATAGCTCTAATGTGAAATATAAAAATGCTCATTAATAGAAAAAGGTCCCTAAATGTAAGAATAATTTTTATTTGCTTTCTTATTAGACAGTTTTGGATAAAATTCATTTAGGATGACTCAAAATCTCTTTTTGTAAAGTTTGAAATTCAAAATCTGTAATGTACTTTTAGTGTGTAGTATTATTTTACTATATTTATTTATAATTAAGGACAGGTTTATCTAGAGTTTCATTTGAGTTTGTAGAAGGCTCTGTGTGTGTGTGTGTGTGTGTGTGTGTGTGTGTGTGTGTGCACGCACTCGCATGCACACTCACATACACATTAAGTCGTGTCAATTCTTTTCAACTCTGAGGGCTGTACCCTGCCAGGCTTCTGTGTTAATGCAATTTCCCAGCCAAGAATACTGGAATAGATTGCCATTTCTTACTCCAAGGGATCCTCCTGACCCAGAGATTGAACCCAAGTCTCTTGTAGCTCCTGCACTGGCAGGCAGGTTCCTTACCACTGAGCCACCTGGGAAGTCCAATCCTAGGTTGGTTATTAATAAAATTTTTGGATCTCCTCCTAATGAAGAAAGATGCTAGTTGCCCACCTGTACTGCACTCTGGGCTCATGTCTTAAAGTATAATTTTGTTTAAGAATTAGTATCAAAAATAATTCTCCTTCAAGGTATTTTATAATCTCCAGTTTTGTGTGCCATATGCAGCCAGCATGATAACACAGTTGTCTGCCACTGCAATCCTAAAATGGGTATATGAGTAAATGTTTGTATGAGTAAATGGGAGAGGAGTTAATCTGATATTTAAAATAAAGAATAAAACCTATTTTTTCCAAACACCAGGAATCATTTTAATTCATGCAGCTGTCATGTTTTATTTTGTCAGCTATATAAATATAAGGTGTATAAATCATTCTATCTGTCTTGAGGAGTTGAATGAAGGTGGGACGAGAAATGGTTGTTTATATATAATTGAATAGCTTTTAAATGAAAACTTAAGCTTATCAAGAAAGGTACTGTAGAAAGTGTTTTGAATATGTTACCCTATTAATCACAAAGAAAGCCTGTGAATAGATAGTATTATCCTCAACTTAGCCATAAGGAGCTAAGACTAAGTAAGCTCAGTTCAGTTCAGTTCAGTTGCTCCGTCGTGTCCGACTCTTTGCGACCCCATGAACCGCAGCACGCCAGGCCTCCCTGTCCATCACCAACTCCCAGAATCCATCCATACTCATGTCCATCGAGTTGATGATGCCATCCAAACATCTCATCCTCTGTCGTCCCCTTCTCCTCCTGCCCTCAATACTTTCCCAGCATCAGGGACTTTTCAAATGAGTCATTGCTTCGTATCAGGTGGCCAAAGTATTGGAGTTTCAGCTTCAACATCCGTCCTTCCAATGAATACCCAGGACTGGTTTCCTTTAGGATGGACTGGTTGGATCTCCTTGCAGTCCAAGGGACTCTGAAGAGTCTTCTCCAACACCGCAGTTCAAAAGCATCAATTCTTCTGTGCTCAGCTTTCTTTATAGTCCAACTCTCAGAGTCACACAGCTAGTAGATGGAAGGGCTGACACTGCAAAATCAACTGGTCTGGTGTTAGGACTTGCCATGCTTCAAAGATATTCCATTCCCCCTTTCATCTGCTAGCTGCGTGGCTCTAACTTACTGAGCCTTTTACAAATCACCCTTCATGAGTATTAACCTCCAAGTTAACAAGTGAATCCTTCTGAAGCTTCCTCCCAGGCATGTCTTCCTGCAGTCCAGCTTTAGAGCCACCAGGTGGCAATGGCAATGCCGTCTCCTCATCCACCTCGAGTTTTTAGTTTGTTTGTTTTTGTTTTAATAACAGAGTAGTCAGGTAAGAACTTCAAGATGTACAAGCTGGATTTAGAAACCCCAGAAAAACCATAAATCAAATTGCCAACATCTACTGGATCATAGAAAAAGCAAGGGAATTACAGAAAAACATCTACTTCTGCTTCATTGATTACAATAAAGCCTTTGACTGTGTGGATCACAACAAACTGTGGAAAATTCTGAAGGAGACGGGAATACCACACCACCTTGCCTGCCTTCTGAGACATCTGTATGCAGGTCAAGAAGCAACTGTTAGAACTGGACATGAAACAACAGACTGGTTCCAAATTGGGAAAGGAATATGTCAAGGCTGTATATTGGCACCCTGTTTATTGAATTTATATGCAGAGAAAATCATGTAAAATGATGGACTGGTGAAGTACAAGTTGGAATCAAGACTGCTGGGAGAAATATCAATAACCTCAGATAGGCAGATGACACTACCCTTATTGCAGAAAGTGAAGAGGAACTAAAAGCCTCTTGATGAGGGTGAAAGAGGAAAGTGAAAAAACTGGCTTAAAACTCAACATTCATGGCACCCAGTCCCATCACTTCAAGGCAAATAGATGGGGAAACAGTGGAAATAGTGACAGAGTTTATTTTCTTGGGCTCCAAAATCACTGTGGATGGTGATTGCAGGCATGAAATTAAAAGATGCCTGCTCCTTGGAAAAATGCCATGAGAAACCTAGACAGCATATTAAAAAGCAGAGACATCAGTTTGCAACAAAGTTCCACATAGTCAAAATATGCGGTTTTTTGGTAGTCATGTGCAGATGTGAGAGTTGGACCACAAATAAGGCTGAACACCGAAGAATTAATGCTTTTGAACTGTGGTGTTGGATAAGACTCTTGAGAGCCCCTTGGACTGCAAGGAGATCAAACCAGTCAATCCTAAAGGAAATCAACCCTGAATATTCGTTGAAAGGGTTGATGCTGAAGCTCCAGGCTTTGGCCACCTGATGCAAAGAACTGACTCATTGAAAAAGACCCTCATGCTGGGGAAGATTAATGGCAGGAGGAAAAGGGGATGACAGAGGATGAGATAGTTGGATGGCATCACTGACTCAATGGACATGACTTTGAGTAACTCCAAGAGATAGTGAAGGGCAGGGAAGTGGTAGCAAAGAGTGGATATAACCAAATGACAAAAAACTCTAGCCTTTATCCTTGAAGTTGCTCAGTCACGTTCAACTCTTTTCGATCCCATGGACTGTAGCCTACCAGGTTCCTCTGTCCATGGAATTTTCCAAGCTAGAGTATTGGAGTGGGTTGACATTTCCTTCTCCAGAGGATCTTACTAACCCAGAGATCAAACCCAGTTCTCCTGAATTGCAGGCAAACGCTTTACTGTCTGAGTCACCAGGAAAGCCCTCTATCCTTAAACTTAGCTAATTTTTTATATTCTTTAATGGATTTAATGGCAGCAGTATTTTTCCCTCTAACAAAAAATTCAACTTTTACCTCAGTTGCTTCTGCTGACAGTGTTTTATAAGATTGCCTGAAATCAAAAGAGCCATCTCCAATACTGCATCCTTTCAGATCAGATGCTCAGGTCAAGTTCTCAGTTTACCTATACTGACTTGAATTTTGGCATTGGTCTTGACCTCATCTTTCCCTCTGCCCCTCTCTGGATAGCTGTTGCCATCTGAAATAGATTTTCATTCTAAACATACTTTTCATGTCATTTCACACCTCACCTAGAAACATGCTGAAATGTATTTGGCTCTCATTCTTATTTGGAAAAAGAGAAATAAAGCCAATTTGTTATTTTAATTAAAAAAAAATTCTACTAAAGACATTCAAATACTGTTGTTTACTCACATATCTGAAGTTTAAGAGGCAATACTTTAAAATACTCTTAAAATATTCCCTCCTAGCTCACTTAAATGAGCTATAAAAAGCAGAATGATTCCATTATATTGGACAGTATTATTAACATTTGTTGACTTTATCAGTTTATGAGAACATTGCTCCAACTCGACACATTCTCCAGTTCCCTCCAAAACATAACGAAGGACAGAATCATAAAAGGCAGTGATGAAACTGCAAATCAGAACTTAGCAACTCTAACTCTGAGTCAACTCTGTTTCACCAAAACAAAACAAAAAAAAATCTCAAGAGAATTTAAGAAAGCAGCAGCAAAAAACTGAGATGGAATATAACAAATCACCAACCATATCTTCCACTGTGAAAAATAACTAGTACCCAGGTAACTTTTTTTTCTTCCAGAATTATATCTGCTTGCTCATTTTCATTTTTCCAGGGAAAAACTCATAGGTTTCACTAAATCCTCAATGAGTCTGTGATTTTTGAAAGATTCAGAACTATTCCTAAGTGGCCATGAAAGAATATCAATTCAGAGTTCAGTTCATCTGGTGTGAGGTAGAGTTTTACCTTATTTTTAAAAAAGAAGGCAGAAGTACCCTGGATCATTCGGTGTTACCAGTGTAAGCTCAAGTACCGCCTCGAGGCAATGCTTTCAAACTCCCATCCATGGACTAGCACCCACCTCCCGCCTGATTCCCAGGTGTCCTCTGCTTCCCTACTCTCCCTGAAACATCAGAGATTAGTTTTATACCCGGATGGCCCTCAAATCAGTATTCAGAGATCTGGTCTCTTTCCCAAACTCTAGGACTCCAGGATTAAATAGTTTTTCCTTTCAGACTGTCCTCCACTTTAGGCTCTCTGGAAGGCAGCTTTGCACATGGTCTTTCTGCAGCTGCTCAGAGGTGCCAGCTAGCTATTGCTGGGCAATGGTTACCCACCACTCAGGTCTCCCCACATGTCTACTGCAGAGGTTTCCAGGTAAGATGTGTGAGCACAGGGTTTTGGAATTATAAGAACACTGGGTGTTTCTTGAGTCACTCTAGGAGTTACTCTAGCATCTGGTTTAGCATGTAAGCTGGGCACTTCTCATCCCAGCATGACAACGCTAAGCTGAACTGTGTTAAAGGAAAAGGTGAGGGGCACACTGTGAGTTTAAGCCCGTGGTTAGTACATCCAGTTAGAGGATCACTGGTTCCCTGACTGACCAGGTCTTCTCTAAGCTCTTAATAGCTGAGATAAGAGGACACTTTTATTGAAACAAACCTACAACCGCAGTATCAAAACAAATCAAGTTATGTTTGTTAAAAGACCAGAAAGAGTGAATACTTTTGACATATTTTAATGCAGTTCAGTTCAGTTGCTCAGTCATGTCCGAATATTTGCAAACCCATGGACTGCAGAACACCAGGCTTCCCTGTCTATCAACAATTCCAGGAGCTTACTCAAACTGATGGCCATCAAGTCGGTGATGCCATCCAACCATCTCATCCTCTGTCATCCTCTTCTCCTCCTGCCTTCAGTCTTTGCCAGCATGAAGATCTTTTCAAATGAGTCAGTTATTCACATCAAGTGGAAAAAGTATTGGAGTTTCAGCTTCAGCATCAAATCTTCCAATGAATATTCAGGACTGATTTCCTTTAGGATTAACTGGTTTGATCTCCTTATCGTCCAAGGGACTCTCGAGAGTCTTCTCCAACACCACAGTTCAAAAGCATCAATTCTTTGGCATTCAGCTTTCTTTATGTTCCAACTCTCACATCCATACATGACTACAGGAAAAAACTTGGCCTTGACTAGACAGACCTTTGTTGGCAAAGTAATGTCTCTGCTTTTTAATATGTTGTCTAGGTTGGTCATAGCTTTTCTTCCGAGGAGCAAGCATCTTTTAATTTCATGGCTACAGTTACCATCTGCAGTGATTTTGGAGCCCAAGAAAATAAAGTCTGTCATGGTTTCCATTGTTTCCTCATCTATTTGCCATGAAAAAGCCTCTTGATGAAAGTGAAAGAGGAGAGTGAAAAAGTTGGCTTAAAGCTCAACATTCAGAAAACAAAGATCATGGCATCCGGTCCCATCACTTCTTGGCAAATAGATGGGGAAACAGTGGAAACAGTGTCACACTTTATTTTTGGGCTCCAAAATCACTGTGGATGGTGATTGCAGCCATGAAATTAAAAGACGCTTACTCCTTGGAAGAAAAGTTATGACCAACCTAGATAGCATATTCAAAAGCAGAGACATTATTTTGCTGACTAAGCTCTGTCTAGTCAAGGCTATGGTTTTTCTGTGGTCATGTATGGATGTGAGAGTTGGACTGTGAAGAAGGCTGAGAGCTGAAGAATTGATGCTTTTGAACTGCGGTGTTGGAGAAGACTCTTGAGAGTGCCTTCGACTGCAAGCAGATCCAACCAGTCCATTTTGAAGGAGATCAGCCCTGGGATTTCTTTGGAAGAAATTATGCTAAAGCTGAGACTCCAGTACTTTGGCCACCTCATGTGAAGAGCTGACTTATTGGAAAAGACTCTGATGCTGGGAGGGATTGGGGGCAGGAGGAGAAGGGGATGATCAAGGATGAGATGGCTGGATGGCATCATTGACTTGATGGATGTGAATCTGAGTGAACTCCAGGTGTTGGTGAGGACAGGGAGGCCTGGTGTGCTACAATTCATGAGGTTGCAAAGAGTCGGACACAACTGAGCGACTGAACTGAACTGATGGGACCAGATGTCATCATCTTAGTCTTCTGATTGTTGAATTTTAAGCCAACATTTCACTTTCCTCTCTAACGTTCATCAAGATGCTCTTTAGTTCTTTTTCGCTTTCTGCAATAAGGTTCATGTCATCTGCATATTGAGGTTATTGATATTTCCCCCAGCAATCTTGATTTCAGCTTGTGCTTCATCCAGCCCAGCATTTCACATGATGGACTCTGCAAATAAGTTTAAAAAGCCAGGTGACAATATATAGTCTTGACGTACTTCTTTCCCAATTTGGAACTAGTCAGCTGTTTCTTGCCCAGTTCTAACTGTTGCTTCTTGGCCTACATACAGATTACTTTGGAGGCAGGTAAGGTGTTCTGGTATTCCCATCTCTTTCACAATTTTCCACAGTTTATTGTGATCCACACACTCAAAGGCTTTGGTGTAATCAATAAAGCAGAAGTAGACATTTTTCTGGAACTCTCTTGCTTTTTGATGATCCAGTAGGTGTTGGCAATTTGATTTCTGGTTCCTCTGCCTTTTCTAAATCCAGCTTCAACATCTGGAAGTCCACAATTCACATGCTGTTGAAGCCTGGCTTGGAGAATTTAGGGCATTACTTTGCTAGCATGTGAGATGTATGCAATTGTGCAGCCATTTGAACATGCTATGGCATTGCCTTTCTTTGGGATTGGAATGAAAACTGATCTTTTCCAGTCCTGTGGCCACTGCTGGCATATTGAGTGCCCCACTTTAACAACATATTCTTTTAGGATTTGATAGAGCTCAACTGGAATTCCATCACTTCCACTAGTTGTGTTTGTAGTGATGTTTCCTAAGGCCCACTTGACTTCTCATTCCAGGATGTCTGGTTCTAGGAGAGTGACCACATCATTATGGTTATCTGGGTCATGAAGATCCTTTTGTATCGTTTTTCTGTGTATTCTTGCCACCTCTTCCTAATATCTTCCATAGCATTTCTATCCTTTATTTTGGCCATCCTTTATGAAATGTTCCCTTTGTATCTCTAACTTTTGGAAGAGAGCTCTAGTTTTCCCCCATTTTACTGTTTTCCTCTATTTCTCTGCATTGATCACTGAGGAAGGCTTTCTTATCTCTCCTTGCTATTCTTTGGAACTTTGCCTTCGAATGTGTGTATCTTTCCTTTTCTTCTTTGGTTTTCACTTTTCACAGCTCTCTGTAAGCCCTCCTCAGACAGCCATTTTGCTTTTTTGCATTTCTTTTTCTTGGGGATGGTCTTGATCATCTGCACTGCCTCCTGCACAATGTCGTGAACCTCCATCCATTGCTCTTCAGGCAATCTATCAGATCTAATCCCTTGAATCTGTCACTTCTACTGTATAATTGGAAAGGATTTGATTTAGGTCATACATGTATTGTCTAGTGGTTTTCCCTATTTTCTTCAATTTAAGTCTGAATTTGGCAATAAGGACTTCATGATCTGAGCCACAGTCAGCTCCTGGTATTGTTTTTGCTGACTCTGTAGAGCTTCTCAATCTTTAGCTGCAAAGAATATAATCAGTCTGATTTGGTGTTGACCATCTGGTGATGTCCATGTGTAGTTTTCTCTTGCGTTGTTTGAAGAGGGTGTCTGCTATGACCAGTGCATTCTCTTGGCAAAACTCTGTTAGCCTTTGCCTTGTTTCATTCTGTACTCCAAGACAAATTTGCCTGTTAATCCAGGTATCTCTTGACTTCCTACTTTGCATTTCAGTCCCCTATAATGAAAAGGACATCTTTTCTGGATGTTAGTCTTAGAAGGTCTTGTAAGTCTTCATAGAACCATTCAATTTAAACTTCTTCAGCATGACTGGTTGGGGCAGACTTATATTATTGTGATATTGAATGGTTTGCCTTGGAAATGAACAGAGATCATTCTGTCATTTTTGAGATTGCATCCAAGTACTGCATTTCAGACTCTTGTTGACTATGAGGGCTACTTCATTTCTTCTAAGGGATTCTTGTCCACAGTAGTAGATAAAATGGTCATCTGAGTTAAATTCACCCATTCCAGTCCATTTTGGTTCACTGATTCCTAAAATGTTGATATTCACTCTTGCCATCTCCTGTTTGACCACTTCCAATTTGTTTTGATTCATGGACCTAATATTCCAGGTTCCTATGCAGTATTGTTCTTCACAGCATTGGATTTTATGCAATAGATAATTTAAAAATGAAATGTCAACCTCTACCATCATGCTCAGTAATTTGAAACGTCCAGATGATAGTGCAGAGAAGAAAGAAGCCAGCTAGTGAAGGAGGCGGAAAATCAGAGGAGAAAAAACAGTGAGTATGTTTTGATCTGTTTTTTAAAAAGAGTGAGTTGTTCACTGGGTCTAATGTTGTTGATAATCAATGGAGTCGAGGACTGAGGGGAGGCCCCTGGACGGAACAGTCTGTAAATCACTGCTTACCTTCACAACATCAACTAGCATGGAGCGGTCTGAAGGGAGAATTGAAGGATAGGAAATAATCATTGTCAGCTAGCACAGTCGACTCCTCAGAAGACTTTTGTTATAAATGCAAGAGAATAAATCAGTAGCATCCAGAATATTTTTTAAAATGGGATAAGTAAGAGTACATTTGATTTCTGATTCAGGGGAGAAGGAAGCCTAGATGCACCCTCAGAGAAGGGCTCCTGAGGCACAGCCATGAGTAGGTGATGGGGGACAGTATCTCAAAAAAAAGCTGATGGGGGTGGGGGAGGGGCTGAAGTCCAGTCAGTTCATCCACATCCAGACAGAGGAGCCAGCATGTGTGAGAACAGGCGAGGAGACGTCCACACACAGGAGAGCCACAGCACGGCAATGCTCTACTGCTTTCAGCTTGTTACTGAAAAAGGGGCAAGCTCATCAGCTGAAACCGGGAATGTGGGAAAGGAATCAAAAGTTTGATCATGAGATGAAAATGAGAGTTCTCCATAGCAACCATGCAGAGCTTTGCCGGTCACAGCCAGGACTTGCATTTCATTTAGCATATAATAGGAAACTACGTTTACAACCTTCCCCTAAAATTATCTGCTTAGAGTATCCTATTCATCCCTGAGAGATAAAAACTTTATCTGTGTCACATTCATTTTGGGGATATGTAGGTAGGTAGGGAGACAGACACAGGTATAGAGATGTATGTATATAGCATATATATATGTAATAGACGCATATTTACATATATTCTATACTTAAGTATATGTATATATACTTATATTTTTAAGATAGCCTTAAGGAGCTGGTGCACTGGGATGACCCAGAGAGATGATCTGGGGAGGGTGGTGGGAGGGGGGTTCAGGGTTGGGAACTCATGTACACCTGTGGTGGATTCATGTCAATGTATGGCAAAACCAATACAGTATTGTAAAGTAAAAAATAAAAAATAATTTTTAAAAATAAAATGAAATAAAATTTATCATGTCAGTACAATCAAAATGTCTCTGCAAATGACATCACGCTTTGATCTTTCTCTCATATATCAGATTTTCCAAATATATTTGTTGAATTTAACAGAGAATCTACATAACTTGAGTGTTTAAAAACGTACCTTATCAGAATCACCTCTAGATATAGCTGGCTCCTTGGGCTTTAAAAACTTGATAATTTATAAACATTTTTGAATGTTAATAATACTTTCAACATTTGAAAGATAGTTTTTCTTAGATTGGTATGTTATAAATCCAGCTTGCCTATCTAATCAAATTTTCCAGGTTGTACCTAGAGAATTCTATTCAAACACAAAGACAATATCTGCTTGATTCAAAAGAGTATTATATGAACTTATGAGATAATTCTTGTAAATCACTTTAGTTCCTCAGAGACAAGTGTTCAATAAAGACAAAATGATATTATTACTCTCTGGAGCCCATGAGTTCTCTGTCTGCACGCTCCTGGTTAGGAGATATCAGTTGCACACAGGCATCAGCTGCTATGGATTGGTGCACACTCCAAGAGTCAGACACAGACGTTCACAAATGCAGCCCTTCCAGATTGACAAGTTCCCTCTCATTAAGATCCTGTGTATCAGCATTCAACAAGGGAGCTCTGGGCCCAAGGAGACGTGGTCTAATGATAGACTGCAATGAAGCTTAATTAAAATTTTCATCTACATGAATTTTAAAGTCCTCATATTGCTGGAGAAGCCAATGAAGATGTACATTTTTTTTAATTCTATTGGCCCAGATTTAATGATATTATCTAATTGTCAAGCTCTTAAAATTATCCCTTCAGCCTATAACCTGACTCCACTCATTCCTCAATCTTTATAAGAGAGAAACAATAACTCCCAAGGTTACAATAAATGTAATGCATCTTGCCAGGGTCCTGTTCTTTGTTTTTCTGCCAACAGAATCATTATTCTCTCTAAACTATAACCTCTTGCTTGGCTAAACTGCAGTAGTCTTCCATAGGATCTTTCATATATGTCTTTTTACATTTTTAACATTGTATTATAATTTATAAACTTGTCTATTAGGCAAAAAGAATGTGAATTATTTAATTATTTCTATTTTATTTTTGTATTCCTAGTATCTAACACATTCTATAGTAGAAGAACATATTTTGGACTAGAAAATACATCTCAATAAAATTATAACTATACAATATGCATCATCTTAACACAAAAGAATTAAATTAGAAATAATAGAAACATAGTTAGAAAATATCAAAACATTTCAAAACTAAATAGCACATTTCAAAGATATCCCACCGATCATCAAAGGATAATTACAAAGCCTGTATTGAAAGATTTGTGTATATGTACCACAGCTTTCTTATCCATTCATCACCCATGTTGATATATGGCAAACCGATACAATATTGTAAAGTAATTAGCCTCCAATTAAAATAAATAAATATATATTTTTTAAAAAAAGAAAGATTTGTGATCTAGCCACTGGATTGGAATGACCAAGTTGAATGGATAAACCATGTTGCTATTTACTTAATTTATATAAGTAATACAAGACACAGTGAACTTTCATATCTTAGATATGCCAATATCACTCCCGTATCCTTTCCAGTGTAGCTGGCTTCCTTTTGTTTCATAAGGTATATGCCATAGGAGTCAAAGTATTTGGAATTCCACTCAGTACTCTTCTACATACCTACAGATCATTTCACCAGGCCATTCCTTTATTCTTGTGATAGTATAAACTTAGATTACAGGTCATCTTTCAATACTTAAAGTAAAAATCCCCATTTGCAGTTTAAAAACATTTGCCGATGAAGAGTTTTTATATGACTGTTTGTCAGGGATGAATAGCTCCAGTTCCATCTGTGTAAGTGCAAGGATCCAGGTGAAAAATTTGGCCTTTTTTATTTGGTTTGAATTCAAATCAACACTATTTTAGGATTTGTCTTAGAGACATAAGTGTTTCCTCTAAAAAGTGCACAACAGGGGCTACAAGATGAACAAGAACAAAAAGATCAGTCTTTAAAAAGAAGAGAGAGAGTTTTGCTAGGTTAAACCAGAGAAACCACAAGTCAACCTTTTGGGTTTAGTTAACATATTTATTGATGACTAAAATTTTATGTTATATTTTATGACTAAAATAATGCTTTCCTTGAGTAGTTAAAATCTGGTGGAATGATTACCTTCAGGAGGGAGGAAGGGAGAGAGAGAGAGAGGTGGGGAACAGAGAGAGAGGGAGGGTGCTAGGTACTACTTTAGGTAGATGCTCTGATAGTCACAGGCATGAGTGTTTGTAACAAAGCACCCAACCACACTGTGTGTATGGTTGGGGAAATGGATGGGTGAGATTAGAAGAATTCTAATTTTCTTGAGAAAGGGTGTGGTAGGCAGAGAAAATATCTGGAGCAAAGGAACAGAAGGAAGAGGCTGGTTGTTGACACCTCTTATTCTAATTGAGTAGAGAACAAGAGAGGAAGAACATTAAGTTCAAAGCTCTTCATGGAAGGCCTTCTCTCCCATGGAAAATTAGTATTTGTCTTGAAGGGCATGGATGAGTGAGGACAGTGAGGAAATAGGAGCCCAGCATGCAAGGATTGATGAATTAACAATCAAGTAAAAAAAGGTGACAACATTTTTTAATATAATAGAGAAAAATAAGACTGAAGACAGGCATACCAGACAAAAGCTCAAGCTTTCCAGGTGAGAGAAAGTAACTAAGATGGAATTAAGTCAATGACAGAAGGGATAAGTAAAGTTGACAAACAGAAAAATAATTAAGAAGTAAAGATGAACCAGTGCTGCTGCGTCCAGCTCAGCAGGTGAGAAAGACCTGAATCCGGGGCAAGCACATAATAAAAAACAGAACATATAATTTGTCAAGCGGGGAGTCAGGGAGCCCTCCTGCTATCCATGGCAGGAAGCCAAAGTGGCTCCTTTCAGCCAGCACTTTTACTGGCAGAAGTCACATGAGATCATTAAGAAATAGCTATCCTGGGGAGTTTGATCAGTACACCATAAAGAGGAAGTAAAGTTAAGGCTCTGCTGTTGATCAGAAACATCTTGTTTTGTTTCCACGGAGACAGACGCAGGGACAGGCAGTGAAGTGGAGCAGAGAGCATGTCCAGCCCCAAGAATGTGTGTTCAGCATGCTCACTAGGACAATCAGGAGGGCGAGGTTTGCCACACCCTCGAGTCATGGGGCAGGTTCTGATCTCTGCTCCACCAGGCTGCAGTAAACCAAGCTTGATACCTGATGGGCTATGGGTAAGGTAAAGATGCTAAATAATGAGTAAACTGAAGATCTGGGAATTGGTGACAAAGTAGTTGATGGCGCTTCTCCATCCAAACATGCACCCTCTCTCTTCCACTGCATCCAAACAAAGATCAGCTACAGTTCTGCTCAACGTCTTGTTCCTTGACTACCAAAGCGTCTGGTTCAGAGTGTTGTCAGTAGGGATGTCATGTGAGAATAGACGCTATCAGGAGTGAAAGGTAATACATTTAACTTTAAACAACTTGAGGTGGACGTACCTGTGAAAACTTTAAGCATAAACGCATCATTCAAATTAGCAAAATTTATTTCTATCCCAAGAGAATTTGAAATGTGACAGGAAGATCAGTTATTGGGGAATGTTTTGCAGATATCATATGGATATGTTGCCACTTCGGTATTTGTGGGATCCAAGCTAAAAGTGCAAATGGAATTCCATACATCACAGGTCTAACTACTTAAATGCAATACAATTAGGCTAACACATTGTTGGGACTTCCCTGTAGCTCAAATAGTAAAGAATCTTCCTGCAATACAGGAGACTCAGGTTCGATCCCTGGGTTGGAAAGATCCTCTGGAGAAGGGAATTGAAAATCCACTCCAGTGTTCTTGCCTGGAGAATCCTATGGACAGAGGAGCCTGGTGAGCTACAGTCCAGAGGTTGCGAAGAATCAGACACAACTAACACTTACACCAACACATTGTTGAGAAGAATATGCGCTAGCTTCCTGTGTTGACAAATGCATCATTATGATGGCAGAATTCTCAGAATCCTCAACATCTTCAGCAAGGATGTATAGGCACAGGGAGAACTGGCCTGTGGCTCTGGATCATGACCTACCTCCCTTATCTTTCCACACTGAGCTTCGTCGGTAAAGCCAGGACCTCACGCATCCAAGGTTCATCTATTCCTTGCAGAGCTCTGTCCAGAGCTAATGCCACGGCCCAAGGGTGTACATGCCTGCTGCATGGATGGCACGAAGATAGTGTGCCTGAGGAGGAAGAGGATTTCATAGGCCCTGGTAGGATGCTTGAGGCTAGGAGATCAGAGAATTAGAGACCCTCTGGTTCTCAAAACCTAGACTAAAGGGGATTAAACTGGAGAAGACCCTTTGGAAGGGCTTCCTCTGGCCTTGCTCTGAGAACAACACTGCACAGTGGAGTAAACCTGATAGACTAGTGACAAACTGCCTGCAAAACTCAGACCACAGAGGGGGACAGAGATGAAACAGACAGATTAACAAGCAAAACAAGAAGTCCTTGAAAGACAGAACTGAAACCCAGTGATGCCGCAGTCCTCTTGAAGTCTACCCAACTTTTAGTGGTTAATTTACATCAGATTTTTCTCTGGTTCCATGATGTTTTTCTAGATAATGAGTTAGTTTTTGTCCCTTGTCATCAAATTATCCATGATTCATAAAATACAATTATTAGAACGATAAGAACATCCAAAGAGGGAACACAGTGCAAAATGGGCTAAGAATATGACCTGCTATTTCACTGAGTTGACTGAGCTGATGCATTTCACACAGAACATGTGGACATGGTCCAGAAAAATGGATCAATGACACACAACAATTTGTACTAACTTCAGCTTTTTAAAAATTGTTTCCATTATCTCTTCTGTTATTTCTAGGCATCATACCATAAAACACACAAATCAAAAAGGCCATCGTTAACTTAGGAGTTTGGGGTTAACATACACAGTATGTAGTTTTATACATACTACTATGCATAAAGTAGATAAATCAAGACCTGCTGTATAGCACAAAGAACTATATTCAATGTCGTGCAATAACCTATAAGGGAAAAGAATCTGAAAAAGAACATATTTTTGTATATATCTATAAATTGAATATATATATAAATATATGCATGAATATGTATGTGTATATATATATATGTATATAAACTGAATCACTTTCTTGTACACTTGAAGGTAACACGACATTGTAAATTAACTATGTACTTCAATCTTAAAAAATGATTTTTAAAAAGGTCATCCTTCAATTAGTACTTCTTTAAGTTCATTAAATAAAGTTAAACCTGTTATCAGCTGGCTAATATACAATTACTGCCCACTTTTCCAACTCCAGCATTTAAAACAATCCTATTGTATTTCATGTGCTCTTAGAGGATAGATATCTGACTTGGTTAAACAATGTTCACAGAGAAAACTCACGCGTAAATTCATTCTAACGAGGGTCTGTGCTAAACAATGCATGAGAAAGAGAGAATGTCAAGTAACAAACAATACAAACTACTGCTTCTCAATTCCACCAAGAACTCTTTTTTGAAAATTTAGCCAATGATAAAAAATGAGAAACAGAATTACTGTGGCAAAGACAAATTACCTTGTGCATTGGGAAGAGAACTGCAAAAACATGAAGAAAAGGATCACATCCCTTGCGTAAAACAGGTTTTCACATTTCGAGAAACAGACACAAGCAATTCTGCAGGAGTTAAGTGAGTGCTCTTAGAAGTCCATCAGGCATAATGGGCCGAACCAGCATAAACATCAACAGAAAATGCAGAGTATCATCCGAGTCTTTGCACTAAGGGTGTAAATTGTACAAGTGAAATGGGGGGATAAGTAAATTGTAAAAATGGAACATCTATCCTGAGGCCTAAATAAGCCACTGACAGATGGAGAAATTCCCTTCACCCTAATCGTGTGGGACCCATGTGCTAAGCAGAGAAGAGCCACTGTGGTATTAGTGTATCTGAGAACGAAATAGTTGCCTTAATAACGTGTGCACATCACAGAGGCTACAAGCTTATACACATCCAGTGTACAGGGACCAGGAATACATAAAGAGAATGCCATTCCACTCTGAGAGGAGAATATTTAGGAAATGAAGAAATCACATATGCATTAGGACTAGCATGAACTCAATGAACATAGAATGGAAAATAGTCTCGAAAATGTCTTAGCTACCATGTTCTCAAATATTCTCATTTTACACCTGAGGAAACTAAGAAACAGAAGGGTAAATGCTTCTTATATCATGAATGACTCACTCTCAAAGCAATATCAAATAATGGGGCAATATCCACAATTAGTGCAAGGCTAATCTTAAATATTCAATGTATACACATACAAACAATAAAACAAAATTAAAATGAACATATACTTTTCCATTCAAAATTATCTCATTAAAGTGTTTATTCCCTTAAGGAAATAATAAAATTTTAATTCTTAAAAAAACACAAGTATTTAGTAAGCATCTATTTTACTTGCCGCTGCTGCTGCTGCTGCTGCTGCTGAGTCACTTCAGTCATGTCCAACTCTGTGTGACCCCATAGACGGCAGCCCACCAGGCTCCCCCATCCCTGGGATTCTCCAGGCAAGAACACTGGAGTGGGTTGCCATTTCCTTCTCCAATGCATGAAAGTGAAAAGTGAAAGTGTAGTCGCTCAGTCGTGTCACACTCTTTGAGACCCCATGGACTGCATCCTACCAGGCTCCTCTGTCCATGGGATTTTCCAGGCAAGAGGACTGGAGTGGGGTGCCATTGCCTTAGAACATGGAAAATATCCTAAGATTTTAAAAAGACATAATTTCTAGGTCTGTTTACCAAAGGGGAAAGATGGGGGAGGGGATAAATTGGGAGCCTGAAATTGACACACACATACACTGCTATATTTAAAATAAATAACCAATTAGAACCTACTGTATAACACAGGGAACTCTACTCAATATTCTGTAATAACCTAAACGGGATAAGAATTTGAAAAAAGATAGATATATGTATAACTGATTTACTGTGTTGTATACCTGAAGCTAAAATCGTAAATAAACTATATACCAATATAAAATAAATATTTTAAAATAAATAAATAGGGTATATAATTATTTTAATCCTTACAGTTTGTTTTGGCTCATAATAAACATCAACCTCAGATTGATGTAGACTGAGTATAATATAAACAATAGAAATATATCCTATTTTATTTTTATGATTCCCACTCTATCAACCTGGGGCTTCCCTGGTGGCTCAGTGGCAAAGAATTCACCTGGCAATGCAGGAGTTGTGTGTTTGATCCTTAGGTCATGAAGATCCCCTGGATAAGGAAATAGCAATCCACTCCAGTATTCTTGCCCAGGAAATCCCACGGACAGAGAGCCTGACAGGTTACAGTCCATGTGGTAGCAGAGTCAGACAGGACTGAGCAATTAAACAACAACTCTATCAACCTAGGTCAAAACAAAGGGTCAACTGACCCAAACTGCATCAGATGTCAGATGCGAGAGCTGCTCCACCTCACCTATATGCGCTGTTTTCCCCTCCTTACCGTCTTTCAACCAAATGACATGACTGTGGAGCTCCTTGAAAATCCTCATCATTTGTCAGTAAATTCACTCACTTCTCAATATCCTGGAACAATTTGGCAGTCAACAACCTGCTTTCTGCATTGATCCTAAGGAGTGTACTGACCAACAGACAGATAAAGTCTTGCTAGTTCTGCCCTCATTTCCACTAAAGCTTCTGGAGGATGAGTGCATGTCGGCAGTCAGGAGAGATGAGGACAGACTCGCCCGAGCCAAGCCGCGGAGCCCTGCCTCCCTGGGCGCCGCCTTCCGCAGTGGGCAGCAGCAGGGATTTCTCAGCGCCAGTTTGCAATTGCTCTCAACACTGAAAATAGTGTATTTGAAGATGATTTCATTCTCTCCTTCACTTAAAAGCCTGTTTATTTTTCAGCACCACAGGGGACATTATTTCAGAATGGAATGACATCTTTGTGTGGCTAGAAATTATACCATGACCTATTTGGTAATATGTGATATATATGGAGTAATTTTGGTGTTACAGGTACTAGAAAATCTGTCTCTGGAATTTGTAAGCCAAGTGGCCCCACGGCTTATTCAATGGCAATGTCAGAACCATGTTGCTGATTTTCTGTAACTCTCAGAGACTATATACTGCAAGGTGTGTCTGAATGTGACGAGATTAACTGTGGAGGGTGGTCCAGTGGTTAAGATAGCATGCTTCTGCTTCAGGAGACAGGGATTTGATCCCTTTTCAAGGACCTGAAATCCCACATGCAGTGTTGTGCAGCCATAAAAAAAAAAAAAAAAAATCTCTGTGGGCCTTGTGATTAAGGGAGACTCTCCCTCGATTAAGTAAGAGAGCCTCCTGTGCTCAGTCAGAAGTCTTGTTTGACCTGGTCCCTCCAGTCACTATCCCGACTCACAAAGCTTGTTAACGTGAGTTTTTCTGCTTCCCTTGGAACTGCTTATATCAAATTCTTTCAGTCCAGGAGGCTTGGAGGTATTAAGGGGCAAAATAATACTAATGAGGAGGAGGATGGCAATAAGAGAAGAGAAGGAGTGCGAAACCAGGGATGAATCCCACAGAGGCGGATACACATATCCAAAAAAAAAAGGCACCAAGAAGTCTAAAATTCAGACTTAATGGAAACATAAATAGTAAATAGGAGTTTAGCTGCTAACAACTACCAACTAGAAGAAAGTATAGATTTAATGAGTGACACAGAGTTGATTCTCTGTCAGCTTGAAAGGACTTTTGCAGTATTTAAAGCAACAAAAATCTTAAAAAGAAAAACCCTCTTAAGACAATTGTAGAACAAAGCACATAAGGTATCTATGAGTGCAGAGCATGTTAAAAGAGAGCCTGAACTGTGCAGCTAAGAGAATTCAGGGCTCAGTTCATGGATGTCGGTTTTACGCTCTGGTCTGCTGCTCAGAGAGATACTGTCCATTTGGCAGCTCACTCCACAGTTGCTTTATCTGTTGTATATGAAGAATGCCACATGAAAACATTCTCAGTATTCTAGTAAAAATAAAATTAGCAACTGTTTGGATAATATTATGAGAAGTGTGAAGTATTCTATAAATCAATACTGTAATTATTACTTGAGCAAATTAGCAGCAGATTTAGTTTTTAGCAATATCAATTTATAATAATACAGGACCATTAGGCCATGCCCTTGTCAGTACTCTAGCAGGAATTTTGTTTTTAGATTCCAGCCCCATCAAGCTTTCTCTCAAGGGATTTGCTTCCTCATAAAAATGGAACTTCCTTGGCTGAGTGATTCTCCAGAGAGGCAGAACTTTCTTTTTATTATGGGCATATCTTACAAGTGAATGTGCAGCCCAGAAATTTTTATTCTTGGAATAAAAGACTGAAATTTTACTTATACATGGACTAGAGACAGGAACAGTGCACCCTCCACATATTACATGTTACAAAATCCTACATACTGAGAGTTTTCAGAATCCAAGATCTCACCCTGGACCCAAACAAAGAACACTACTTTAGAGACACAAGGTTGACAGATTTCACAAAGGAACAGTGTACCTTTTACACACAAATATAAACTATCCCCTGGTGGCTCAGACGGTAAAGAATCTGCCTGCAATGCTGGAGACGCGGGTTCAATCCCTGGGTCAGGAGTATCCCCTGGAGGAGGAAATGACAACCCACTCCAGTGTTCTTGCCTGGAGAATCCCATGAACAAAGGAGCTGTGCAGGCTACAATCCACGGCGTCAAGAGTCAGACACAACTGAGTGACTAACACTTTTACTTTTGTTTTTCAAACAATCCTTTTCTGCCAGTGATAGCTATTTTCCCCAAATTCAAGTGTCTAGCAAAGAAGAGTCCACAAATATGAATAAAGACAGGCATGTTACCATTTTCATTTTGCTGCATTTTGTTTCCACTTTGTTTAATTATCTGCAAAGTTTCATAAAACAGTTAAAATATATCTACTAATTGGTTTTACAATTTCTGTCAACATAGGTGGAAAATCAAGCACATTTAAGAGTCATTTTCTTACAAATGGCAGTGTTTTATTTTAGCATGGTGATTGAATGTAAATGTGTCCCCTAAAATTGACTGTAATGAGAGTAATGAGGAAGAACGCGAATGAACCCTAAAGAGAGCAGGTACGGTGTCAAGGGAAGGTTTACAGCTGGAAAGCAGGACACATTTCAGCTTACTAAGCACAGAGGGGAAAGGAAAAGCTAAGACAGCCATCCAGAGGAAGAGGGAGAAAGATAAAGCTTTTTATCACAGAACCTGGAATGGTTCAGGTTGGGCAAATAGTTACTTTCCAAGGCAGAGATACAGAGGAGGGACTAAAAGCAGAAGCGCTGGTTGGAAGTCTACTTAAGAAGAAATTTAATCCCAGAATTTCTACCCCTTTATAACCCCCTTGCTGCCTGGCAGAGGGCCGGGCTTAAGTCACACACAGTTGCAGAAGAGTGGAACAAATATGGAACAGGTGAGAGCTCCTGTGCCACAAAAATATGGTCCATTCATTAGACCATCCCCTTTGTAGGGTCCAAGAATATGGGAAAAGGAAACTATGCTTCAGGCAAGAAATGGGGTTACTCTCTAGAGAATCTGGCTGCTTCAAGAGAAAACCTGCAGATCCTTTCATCTGGGCACCCAGGAACGAGGGCGCCAAGACAGACTGATGGAGGGAAGGGGGGGCGGAGGGAAAGAGGAGAAAGAGAAGGATGGGGCTGTGTGGGGGAGGAGGGGAGGGAGAGAGGGAAATGCTGAGAGGTTCCCTACATTGGAGGCTCTGGACCTTAACTGGGCCAGTGCACCCATCCTCCAGCTGGTGGAGGCTGAGGACACCCATCCATCCCTTCTTCTGTCCTGTTCCAAAACGGAGCCATCAGGTCCTGGAGATTAGAAGCTCCATCCCACTGCCCACTGTGCATGCTCAGTCACTTCAGCTGTGTCCAGGTCTGTCCGTGGGATTTCTCAGGCAAGGATACTGGAGGGGTTGCCATTTCCTCTTCCAGGGGATCTTCCCGACCCAGGGATTGGACCCACATCTTCTGTGTCTCCTGCATTGCAGGTGGATTCTTTACCCACTGAGCCACCTGGGCTGCCCACAGTGCTCAGAGTTAACTCTGCCCTTGGGAGCAAACAAAAGGAAAACCCCATGAGAGAAGACGCCCCTCTTACTTCCTGTCCCAGACCAGTGCTTCCCCCACTCTTCTCCTGTGTGTGCTGACTCAGTAAAACCCATGCATCCACACCCCTTTATCAGCTCTATTTCCAAGGAACTTAAACTCAAACCTTACTTGATTTATTCAGTTACACTGAGAAGGTCTTTACATCTCTGACAGTTTCGGAATAGGCTCTTAAGAAAGCAACAAAAGAGATCAGCTTTGGACTGCAAGGAAAACAATAGCTTGTACAAGGAAGAGAATGAAATAGTATATGACACTATACAACAGCCCCACTCTGGATAAACACAAAATACTCACGAAAAATAAATAAATGACTTATTTAATCTAAATAAGAGGCAAATGTGTTGGGAGAACAAACAAAATATTTGTGTGGGGTAGCAGATCTATTTTCTACATGAATAATTTAATACATAATCCCTTCTAAACTAAAGATGGTTATTTAGTATATGGAGGTAAATAACAGAAGAAACAGTTAAAAGGTTTGCAGGTGGATAACTTGGGAAAGCAAAAAGGTGGAGCAAAGAAATGCTGCTTTTATTTATGTCTTCTAGAGCTAATTGATTTTTAAACTTTTCACAGTACTTATACAGATTCACATTTAACATATGTCTGCATATAAAAAGTACCTACTAATTTTAGAAAATCCATAAAAAGTAAAAGAACATAAAAATAATCTATAGCCTTGATACCTCCATCAGAGATAATTATTTTTAACATTTTATTATGGATTGCCTCGGGTTTTTCCCTTTGGTTACTGTCTTTCACAAATTGTTATTGTTCTGTATATGGACTTTTCATTCAGTTAATGTTATATTAATATTATATGGGGTATGCTCAGAGCAAGGCCCTGAAGAAATGGCTTCTCTGCTTACAACACACCAGACGGGAATCTGTTTTCATTGTTTATAAAGGGCACAAAAGGTGTGGCCTTCCTACAAACATCCATCACGTGTCCTCTGACCCCCTTCACGCGACTGCTGGGCAGGACAGTGGGACAGGGCTCAGTCCTGGAAGAAAAGCTGCAGTATTTGGTTGAGGGTCCTTGTCACCTACAGCCTGTCTGGTCCATGTGTGGGAGGGCTATAAGTGATCTTAGAAAGGCCTTGAACCTGTCTTTTCAAGGAGAAAGAACAAAAAAGAAAAATAGATTTCAACTACATGGCATTCTGGAAGACGCAAAACTATGGAAACAATAAAAGATCAGTGACTGCCAGGAGTTTGTGGGGAGATGAATACAGAAAGTACAGAAGTTATTTCTATGAGCAGTGAAAATACTTTGAACAGCATTATAATGAGGGATATACATCATGATAGTTTTGTCCAAATCTATAGAAGCTGCAGCAGTGCTCACTTTATTAAAGTGAGCTCTGCGGTGAACTGGGGGCCTTGGTGATTACGCTGTGTCAGTGTAGTTCACCTTTGTTTTTGTTTTTTTTTAAGTACCATTCGGTTGATAATGGCATGCGTGTGAGGGGAGGGGATCTATGGGGAATTTCTGTAGCTTTCTGTCAATGTATTGTAAACCTAAAAGATTTTTTTTTAAGTTCTAAAAAAAAAAAAATTAACTCTAAGGGTAGATGTTTTGGTAAAACTTTTGCTTCACCTTTATATATGTATATATCTTATATGTGTATATGTTTGTTAGACTGTGATATAAAATGTATTTTTAAGAATAAAAAGTTTGCAGGCCACCATAGTTAAATTATACTGACAAATAAAAACACAAATTAACCTCAAGACATTATAAACATTTTATGACATTTTTACTTTTATAAGCATTATTTTGTTGATAAAATATCTTATTATAACTTTTATAATGTTTAACAATTCTTTTTTGTATTTTTACAGAAATTTCCATTCTTCTCTATTATAAATAATGCTGCAACACATATCTATGTGCATAAAATATTATTCTACATAGTTTTAATGTGCAGATACCCACTGAGTCTCATCCCTAAATTATCAATTTGCAGGGACTTTCACACCTGCAATCATTTTGACAAAATTCCCCAATAAAGCAATCTGCAGGCACTGTTAGCTCATTCTGATGAGACGCTCCCTATGTAAATGATTTTCCAGGTCTTTGGTTTTAGGAGTTTTGCCATCTCCCCCTGGAACTTTTCACTTTCCAGGAGAACTTCAGGTTTTCCCCAGTGAGCACTAAAACAAATAAGTCATTCAGTTTTTGTGCTGCATTTGCTTCTTCCGTCATTGAATTCATTTCAATCTCTCTCCAGGGGCTTATAATCTTCCTTCCTTGTCTTCTTGATTCACATATATTTAGGAAGCTCTCCATTTTTCTTCCCGAAACATGCATCCTTCTTGCAGGTCTTATGATTTATTTGACTATATGTACCTTGGCCCTACATCTGTAATGTTGATTTAGACTTCTTATACTTACGCCTTTATATTTTAGACAATCTTATGTTTTTCCTGTTCACCATTTTCGACTAACACTTATTAAAGATATCAATGATGTTTCACTCCCCATGAGTTAAGAACCACCATACATTGTATTCCCACTGGATGCCGGAATCTGTCCATTGTGTCAAACACAATACCTCATTTTTCTTTACTACAACTTGTAAATTATAGGTTAGTGGTATTTCACTTTTACATGAAAAGAAACAAACACCAGTTGTAAAACAACTGGACCCATGAGTGATTTGAAGAAAAGATAGAACTTCCCATTCTACTCCCGGAAAATAGAAATGGGTTAGTAAGCAATTGGTCTTGTCTGTTGGTTTGTTTTAAACAACTATATTGAGTCAAACCAATGGAATGCAAGTATAGTTGACATTTTCTTTTCTGTTATTATTGTCACTGTTTAGTCACTAAGTCATGTCGGACTGCTTGTGACCCCATGGACTGTAGCCCACCAGGCTCTTCTGTCCATGGAATTTCCCAGGCAAGAATACTAGAGTGGGCTGTCATTTCTCCTCCAGGAAGTCTTCCCTACCCAGGGATTGAAACTGCTACATCGGCAGGCAGGCTCTTTACCACTGAGCCACCCAGGAAGCTCATTTTCCTTTCTGCTGCTGCTGCTACTAAGTCACTTCAGTCGTGTCTGACTCTGTGCGACTCCTTAGATGGCAGCCCATCAGGCTCCCCCGTCCCTGCTATTCTCCAGGCAAGAACACTGGAATGGGTTGCCATTTCCTTCTCCAGTGCATGAAAGTGAAAAGTGAAAGTGAAGCCACTCAGTTGTGTCCGACTCTTAGTGACTCCATGGACTGCAGCCCACCAGGCTCCTACTCTCTGCTCAAATGATTACTTTTTTCATCTAATTTTCACATTGCCTGAATTAAATCTTGGTAAGGGTTAATAACCTCAAATATGCAGATGACACCACCCTTATGGCAGAAAGTGAAGAGGAACTAAAAAGTGTCTTGATGAAAGTGAAAGACGAGAGTGAAAAAGTTGGCTTAAGGCTCAACATTCAGAAAACAAAGATTATGGCATCTGGTCCCACCACTTCATGGGAAATAGATGGGGAAACAGTGGAAACAATGTCACACTTTATTTTGAGGGGCTCCAAAATCACTGCAGATGGTGATTGCAGCCATGAAATTAAAAGAAGCTTACTCCTTGGAAGAAAAGTTAAGACCAATCTAGATAGCATATTCAAAAGCAGAGACATTACTTTGCCAACAAAGGTCTGTCTAGTCAAGGCTGTGGTTTTTCCTGTGGTCATGTATGGATGTGAGTGTTGGACTGTGAAGAAAGCTGAGCACCGAAGAATTGATGCTTTTGAACTGTGGTACTGGAGAAGACTCTTGAGAGTGCCTTGGACTGCAAGGAGATCCAACCAGTCCATTCTGAAGGAGATCAGCCTGGAATCTCTTGGAGGGAATGATGCTGAAGCTGAAACTCCAGTACTCTGGCCACCTCATGCGAAGAGTTGACTCATTGGAAAATACTCTGATGCTGGGAGGGATTGGGGGCAGGAGGAGAAGGGGATGACAGAGGATGAGATGGCTGGATGGCATCATTGACTCGATGGATGTGCGTCTGAGTAAACTCCAGGAGTTGGTCATGGACAGAGAGGCCTGGAGTGCTGCGATTCATAGGGTCGCAAAGAGTCGGACATGACTGAGCGACTGAACTGGATTGAACTGAAGGGTTAATTAGCAACACTTTGAAAATCAAATGCTGGTTGCTTGATTCTAAATACCTAGCATTCAAAATATATGGTAGAACTTGGAGAAAAATCATTAATAGATTGTGTAAGCCTATCTCCACTATTGGGGAAACTATTTAAAAAGCAATATCTAGCTAAACATTATTATCTTTGTACAGAATAACTCATTATACCTAAAATTTGCATTTGCTACTTCTAATATTTTAAATTATTTCATGTATTCCATTGTTTGATATCAGCAAGTGTGTAAAGACTTGAATGAATAACCTTCCTGATGTGTTCATCTAATGCGAGATTTCTGATGCCAGTGGTAATTCCTTCACTCTCTTCTCCTTCACTGATGAGCAGATATAGTTCAGAGCAGGACATGCCAGAGATTACTTCCAATAGCAACACCTCATACACTACCTTTTCTTCATATGGACTTAATTCCAGCTTTTGTCTTGTTTGAGCTACATCTACTGCCTCAAATGAGTTATTAAATCCTTGAGACTCATTGCCTGTTTTCATGAGTTGAAGCACTTTTCAGGCTTACACTATACATGCCCAAACCATAATGTTTCCTTTTCATTCCTGCATTTTTGCTGGAACCTGTATCTTTGTGTCTATGTCATGGATTTTTTTCTCCCTTTTCATTTTCTTGCTCTGGGCTATATTTTGTGGCATCACACCTTGAACCTATGTTTCTGCACTTCCTTATGTTCACAGTTGAGATCTATCTGCTCTCTGACAGCAACCCTTCTTTCCAGGCTTTTGGCATCAAAATATGCTTTCTTCTCCCCACCATGGCCATTGTCTCAACCACAAAAATAGCCTTTGACTGTGTGGATCACCACAAACTATGGAAAATTCTTAAAGACATGGGAATAACAGACCACCTGACCTGCCTCTTGAGAAATCTGTATGCAGCTCAGGAAGCAACAGTTAGAACTGGACATGGAATGACAGACTGGTTCTAATTAGGAAAAGGAATACATCAGAGCTGTATATTGTCACCCTGCTTATTTAACTTATATGCAAAATACATCATGAGAAATGCTGGGCTGGATGAAGCACAAGCTGGAATCAAGATTGCTGGGAGAAATATTAATAACTTCAGATATGCAGATGACACCACCCTTATGGCAGAAAGTGAAGAGAAACTAAAGACCTCTTGATGAAAGTGAAAGAGGAAAGCAAAAAGGTTGGTTTAAAGCTCAACATTCAAAAAACTAAGATAGTGGCATCTGGTCCCATCACTTCATGGCAAATAGATGGAGAAACAGTGACAGAATTTTATTTTGGGGGCTCCAAAATCACTGTAGATGGTGACTGCAGCCACAAAATTAAAAGATTACTCCTTGAAGAAAAGCTATGACTAACCTAGATAACATATTAAAAAGCAGAGGCATTATTTTGCCAACAAAAGTCCATCTAGTCAAGGCTATGATTTTTTCAATAGTTATGTATGTACTTGAGAGTTGGGCTATAAAGAAAGCTGAGCATCAAAGAATTGATGCTTTTGAATTGTGGTGTTGGAGAGGACTCCTGAGAGTCCCTTGGACTGCAAGGAGATCCAACCAGCCCATCCTAAAGGAAATTGGTCCTGAGTATTCATTGGAAAGACTGATGCTGAAGCTGAAACTCCAATACTTTGTCCACCTGATGCAAAGAGCTGACTCATTTGAAAAGACCCTGACGCTGGGAAAGATTGAGGGCAAGAGGAGAAGGGGACGACAGAGGATCAGATAGTTGGATGGCATCACCAACTCAATGGACATGATTCTGAATAAACCCCAGCAGTTGGTGATGAACAGGGCAGTCTGGCATGCTGAAGTCCATGGGGTCACAAAGAGTCAGACATGACTGAATAACTGAACTGAACTAAAGATCTCAATAACAATGCATGATTCTGATTCCAAATCTAATACTGGTATGGTAATAATACTGGTATTTTTTCCTGCACCAGCAATCCCCTGCCTGAGTGTCGCACCTAACTCAATTCCTGATGGAGGCAGCATCAGAAGCCATAGTAAGGACTCAGTCCTAAAAGACTGCCCCTACTTCTGATGCCAATCTCTAACCCTGTTGTCACCAGTGTTTCTGGCCAATCTGCTATAGGTCAGAGCTTCCAATGACCATCTCCTTAGGCTGAATTACTTTGCTAGAGTGGCCCAGAGAACTCAGAGAAATATTTTACTTACTAGACTATAAGTTTATTATAATAGGATATAACACAGGAACAGCCAGATGGAAGAGATGCATAGGGCTGGTTATAGGGAAACCTAACACTTCCATGCCCTCTCTGAGCTCCCCCTACCCCACTCCTTGACTCTCTGTGTTCACCAACCTTGAAGATCAAAGAGTCTGGTCCTTCTGGATTTCATGGAGGTTGCATTAAATAGGTATGATTGATTACAACATCGGTCATTGGTCCCCCATTCAACCTCCAGCCCTTCTCCCCTCCCTGGAAGAGATTGGTTTCCTCTCTCCTTCAGTTCAGTTCAGTCACTCAGTCATGTCCAACTCTTTGCGACCCCATGAATCGCAGCACTCCAGGCCTCCCTGTCCATCACCAACTCGCAGAGTTCACTCACACTCATGTCCATCAAGTCAGTGATGTCATCCAGCCATCTCATCCTCTATCGTCCCCTTCTCCTCCTGCCCCCAATCCCTCCCAGCATCAGAGTCTTTTCCAATGAGTCAACTCTTCGCATGAGGTGGCCAAAGTACTAAAGTTTCAGCTTTAGCATCAGTCCTTCCAAAGAAATCCCAGGGCTGGTCTCCTTCAGAATGGACTTGTTGGATCTCAAAGACACCTCATTAACATAATGAAAGACAAGTGTATCACTCTCATCACTTAGGAAATTCCAAGGTTGGTAGGAGTTTTGTGCCAGAAATGGGCCAAAGACCAAATATTTATCTCTTACGATGAAAATGATATTATACAACCTACTCTGTTTCTTCCAGCTGGGAATAGTTCAGATTTTCTTCTTTTTAGGTGACTTCTAACTTGATATATTGAACACACACTTGCATATACAACTAAAAGTCCAAGCTCGATTTCTTTACATTATATGAGCACCAAAATTATACATGTTCTCAATCCACACCTGCCAGTTCTGCTAAATGTCACACACAGCACTTGTATGAGGCCCGGTTGTCTGAGAAGACCTCAGCTGGGCATCAGCATGTGGGAGGTGAGGGGAGAGGGAGCAGCAGGGACTGGGCAGAGCCTCAAACTAGAGTCCTGTAGAAGGGGAAGGAGGGAGAATTAGGTGAGAAGCGTCTCAGACTACAAGCTCCATTTGGAAAACATTTGTCCAGACCATCAGGGATAAGGTCACCCATTAGAGGACTGTGCATCACCAGAACAGGGTGGCACTAGACCCTCTACTGTGCTCAGATGGCAGCCAACCATACCCTAAGAACTGTGGCTTTAGCGCATGCTGTGGTAAACCTGGGTGAGAGCAGCTGGGCTGGCAGCCAAGAGCAGTCTATGCTGCAGATGATCTCAGTGGGAACATGACAAGATTTTCACCACCACCACTGCCCCATTTCCTGATGCATCACTAGACATTAGTCTCTGCCTTGACTCTGGCTTCTTGGCATCCACACCACTGTTCTCTGTTCTCCGCCTCTCAGAGCAACCTGGGGTATGTCTCAGGCTACCCTCCATCTTTGGGTGACCTATCACGAGAACACTGTCCTAGCATGAGAGGGCATGGCTGGGAGGGGGAGCACACAGGAGAGTGGCCACTTCCTGCAGTTTATCATTATATCCTAAGCATGGCTCTGGCTTTTCTCTGAGTTCTCCCAACGCAGAAGAAAGCAGTATGCAACATACAATAGATGTTTGCTTCAATTCAGTTCAGTTCAATTCAGTCGCTCAGTCGTGTCCAACTCTTTGCGACCCCCTGAACTGCAGCACACCAGGCCTCCTTGTCCATCACCAGCTCCCGGAGTTCACTCAGACTCACGTCCATTGAGTCAGTGATGCCATCCAGCCATCTCATCCTCTGTCATCCCCTTCTTCTCCTGCCCCCAATCCCTCCTAGCATCAGAGTCTTTTCCAATGAGTCAACTCTTCCCATGAGGTGGACAAAGTACTGGAGTTTCAGCTTGGCATCATTCCTTCCAAAGAAATCCCAGGGCTGATCTCCTTCAGAATGGACTGGTTGGATCTCCTTGCAGTCCAAGGCACTCTCAAGAGTCTTCTCCAACGTCACAGTTCAAAAGCATCAATTCTTCGGCACTCAGCGTTCTTCACAGTCCAACTCTCACATGTGTTAATTTACGTGAGAGAATTACAACACAGTAACTTATAACCCATAGCACACATGGCTGCTCTCAGCTCAAAGGACAAAGAGAGTTTTTATTTCTTCCTTCCCAACCCATTTTCTAATATTTCCTTTTTCTTGTCATCACTTTAGCTAGAACTTTAAATACTATGTTAAAAATAAATGGTGAGAGGGAACACCCATGCTTTGTTTCAGACTTACATGAGAAAGTGTCAAGTGCCTCCATACTTTCATAACACTGTCTTCCCCTGCAATCGTCAACCTGGCTCTCTGTTAAAGGACCAGCTCAACTCAGTCAGTGATAGTGCCCTAAAGGAGAGCTGATCCTCAGAATCGCATCTCAACAACTGAGAACAAAGAGTGGTCTCTGCCTTAGGCTCTGGATATGCTAATTATGGGATCATAGATAATGGAAACTTTCCATCTTGGGGGTAGCATCCACCCAAGGCATTCAGGACATGTGCACTCTTACTTAGTAGCCCCAAAAGCACAGTAATATCAGAATGTAATGTTCCAACACCAGTACCTCTCACAATGTCTTGGTTCTTGACCTACATAGAATGTTGTTCAGGTCATTCCTGGAACAAACAGGCAGAACCTCAATATAAGGACAATCCCTTTACTTCTGGACACCACTTCAGAGTTCCTGCCATGGAGTCTTCCTACAAGAACAATCTAGCAAGTACCTCTACAGAGAAAAGTACTGTGTAAATCCACATGAAGAAAGACACACTCCTCTTTCATGAGCAGAAGAGCCTGTGGAGATGGAGTCCTGTCTCAAAAACACCTGACTCTGTAGAATCCCCCAGTACTACATTTCCCTTCCTAGTCAGAAACCTCTTCATTAAAGCCAATAATTACTTCAAGATATCCCCCAAAGAATCATAGCGTGCTGCCTGGCATCAATAAAGGATCTTTCTCAATAGTTACTAAAAACAGTGAAACAGAAAGTCCAATGGAGATATTTAAGTCTCTTGGAGACTGAAAGTATTTATAGCTTTAAAGTGACATCTTTTCCCAGCCAGTTCTATAGAAATTCACAAAAGTCTGAACTTTTTACATATAAAACCAACATCTTTAAAGTACCAAATATACCATTTTTCGTCTGTAAACCTGTACATGTGAACTATGTATGGAATCTCCTCTGTAATTCACCTTTACGATATCACCTCTTAAATCTTCCAGGAATGTGCAAAGTATTCTTTATAGAAGAATCTCAGAGCAATTCAATCCCAAATCTAATTATTCTACTTCTAAAGGAGTTATTTACAGTTAATAACTTCAGGTATTAGGAAAGCCCTGCTTTTATTTAGCCATGGATGTTTCCCACTGGGCTTATTGCTGCTCCCTGGAACACACAAACAGTCTCCTCCTCCAAATACATGACAGCATTTATCACCTTTTTTATCCAGGCAAGAATACTGGAGTGGGTTGTCATGTCCTTCTCCAGTGGATCCTCCTGACCTAGGAAACTGATCCTCCATGTTGCCTGCATTGGCAGGCAGATTCTTTGCCATCGAGCCTTCTGGAAAGCCTTCTCTTCTTCCTTTCAACCATTTCTCATGTTATATGATGTGGGATATTTTAAAGTATTTTTATTGGTTAGCAAAAATTTTTAGATTTTTCCATTATCTACTACACTTAGAGCCTTAGGGACATCCTTAAGCCTGCTTTTCACATCTTTAATACAGAGCTATGAAGAGATGAGTATCCACTTCTGTTCATTTAATTATGAAGTTTAATAGAGATTATGCTTTTAAATCACACAGCACATAATATTACTTGGCACATAATATTAGTTATTGTTATTGCCTTGTGAACTTTCATCTGCATGATACTCAGTTATCTTTATTAAATAAAGTATTTAATTTTGAGCAAATGAGCAGGTGATTTAACAGGCACTGTTTTCCTTTTGTTATTGCTTTCCTGCCAAGAAGCAATTGTCTTCTGATTCCATGGCTGCAGTCACTGTCCACAGTGATTTTGGAGCCCAAGAAGAGGAAATCTGTCACTGCTTCCACCCTTTCCCCTTCTATCTGCCATGCAGTAATGGGGCTGGATGCCATGATCTTAGTTTTTGTTTGTTTGTTTGTTTGTTTGTTTTTCAGTCTTAAGCCAACTCTTTAACTCTCCTGTGAAAGATGAGAGTGATGAGAAATGCTAAGATGATGACAAACCTACACAGCATGCTGAAAAGCAGAGACATTACTCTGCTGACAAAGGCCCAAATAGTCAAGGCTATGGTTTTCACAGTGGTCACATACAGTTGAGAAAACTGGACAGTAAAGAAGGGAGAATGCCAAAGAATTGATGCATTCAAACTGTGGTGCTGGAGAAGACTCCTGAAAGTCCCTTAGACAGCAAAGGTATCAAACCAGTCAATCTTAAGGGAAAGCAACCTTGCATATTCACTGGAAGGACTGATGCTGAAGCTCCAGTATTTTGGTCATTTGATATGAATAGATAACTCATTAGAAAAGTCCCTGATTTGGGGAAAGATTGAGGGCAGAAGGAGATGAGGGCTTCAGAGGATGAGATGGCTGGATGGCATCATGGATGCAATGAACATGAACTTGGGCAAACTCTGGGAGAAGATAAGGGACAGGGAGGCCTGGCATGCTGCAGTCCATGGGGTCACAAAGAGTTGGACATGACTGAGCAACTGAATAACAACAACAATTTTCCTTTTAACATCACTGAAATACACATGCATTATCAACAATTGAACATCATGTTCAAGCTCAAGTCAGCATTTCTCTCCAGAAAGAGTACTTAGGTCCCTTCTTTAAATAACAGTTATTGCTAACTATATACCAGTGATTAATTAATAAGTCACTATAGAAGGCAAGAAGCACAGTCACCAAGGGATAAAGACTCAACCTGTGACCACTGATGCTCATCAGGCAGGAAGGTGTACAGACATGTAAAAAACAGTTTTAAGGGTCATGCATGTTATATGTGTGATAAGAGCTATAAAGGAAAGACATAAAACGTGTTACCAAAGAGAGATAATTACTAAACAGTTTTCTCAGGAAGATGTCCTACCTAAGAGGCATTCCATAGGAATTCTAACATGTTCATTCATCCATCCATCCATCTATTCATTTATTCACTAAATCTTTGTTCAATGGTTTCTGTTTTCCAGGAACTGGTGTTTTTTTTTTTTTTTTTTTTTTTTTTTTAGCCAGGGCTGCAAACAATACAGTGATAAAGATAGGATCCTTGTCCTGAGAAAGAACATGATCTAGTAGAAGAGAAAAATCAGAGTAACCATTTCAACCATGGTGGTTAGAGTCATGAAGTCTGGGATGTTAAAAGAACATATGATTTGGTTCTAAAAGACTTCATTGTAATTAAAGTAGGATTGCTAGATTTAGCAAATAAAAATACAAGATGTTCATTTCTATTTGACTTTTAGATAAACAACAAATACTTTGTAGTATAAATCTGTCCCATAAACTATTTGGGACACACTTATACAAGTTATTTGCTATTTGCTGCTACTGCTGTTAGTCGCTAAATTATCTGACTCTTCGCAACCTCATGGACTGTAGTCCATCAGGCTCCTCTGTCCGTGGGATTTCCTGGGCAAGAAAGAGTACTGGAGTAGGTTTTTGTTTCGTTCTCCAGGTATTTGCTGTTTACATGAGGTCAACATTTAAGTGGGTGTCCTGTTTGTACCTGACAACTCTAAATCTGACGAGTGAACTGAACACACATGTTCCCATGAGCAGGATATGTGGAGAAAACTGGGAGACTATGTGAAACCAAGGAAATGGTTTCTAAAAGGGCTGGGATGAACTCATCACATTGTGAGTCAGGCTAGTGCAGGTAAGCCTAGAAAGGTGAACAAAATATTATAAACTCTCTCAAGGAGATGGAATTCTATCCCTTAGGGCAAACAGTAGCTATTTAAGGAAAATAAGCAGGGCACTGACAAGATCAATTTCCAGCTTCCAAACATCTGGCTGCAGTGCAATGGATTCCAGGGAGGCAGTCTGGAGACAAAGAGTGGGCAATTTAGAAAAGAATACAAATCAGGATGTTTAGATCAGAAGAAACAGTATGAATGAAACTTTAAGACAAAGACTTGAAAATCATGGTACTCCAGAGAACGGTGAACAGCCTGGACTGCAAGGGGCAGAGCAGGAGGAGATGAAAATATAAATGAGGTTAAGGACAGTTTGCCTTTTTTTTTTTTTTTTTTTTTAAGGAAGCTTTAATGGTAAAGTCTTAGACTTAATCCCTAGAAAGTGGTTGGGAGATTTTAAAGGGATTATCCTTATTATCCTATTTCTCTCTTTGAGAAATCGGACAGGTTAGCCTGACTTCTCAGAAAATGCCAGATGCAATAATGTCAGTGCTGATTCTCTGTGAAGCTGATAATAAGATCAAGTTAGGGAAGAAATCATTAAAGTGCACTCTATCTAATCAAATACCTTAATTTAAAAAAATATGGTTTTAAACTCATCTTCTAACTAGTTCTATAAAACTTAAAGTACCAAGATTAGACAAAGAAATCTAAGAAAAGGGTTATGCTAGCATTTGTCCTTGTAAACATTTCCCCCTTCAATCCCACTTCCTCAGCTCTATCATCATCACCATGACTATTACCACCATCCTCATCATCTTGACCTAGATGCACACGGTGCTTTCTGCGTGCCAGCCAGCAACACCCACAGCAACCTTACAAGGTTGGGACTGTCTTTATCCCCATGGTATCAATAAGGAATTGGAGACACAGAGAAACCCATATATTGTCAAGGGCACAGACAGTTAGAAAGTGGCAGGCTGGCTCCTAAGATAGGACATGTCTTGCCACATTGAAATGTTCCATATATGTAAGTCTTACTGTCTTTAATCTACTAACACTTGAATAATGAAAAGAATGCTCCAAAAAAGAATTGTTAAAATAAAATATAAAACGGCCACTGGGGGAGGGGGGAGACCCATAAAATGAGAAAGAGAAATATTCTCAGTGCCTATCAGTATTATCAACTTGGATTGACTGTCAAATGTTTAGATTCTCCATAGCCAGGCTGCTATGCAAGAGATGTTAGTAAAAACAATATTTGGTTCATTTATCATATGCTCCATCTATTATATGCACACCTTGTCAACATTTCATGAGAAAGAAACAAGTACATCTAGGTCTGTGAATCCATTAGTACCCCAAGAGTAGATCTGTATTTAAGAGGTAGATCTGGAACCAATGTAACCAAAGTGGTGCACAGATTAGAATTCCAGCCACAGACAATCACTGCCACTACTCCTTATCTCAACAGTATAATCAATAGAGTAAGCCCCCAATTTAAATGGGTAGATAAAATTCAAATGCATGAATTTATAAATGTAGCCAGAGTCATCATAAGAAATATTCTGGCTAAGACTTAAGCAAAGGTGGGAGTGATAATGTTAGTCTCTTAGTCGTGTCTGACTCTTTGTGACCCCATGGTTACCATAGCCTGCCAGGCTTCTCTGTCCACGTGATTCTCCAGGCAAGAATACTGGCATGGGTTGTCATTTCTTTCTCCAGGGGATCTTCCCAACCAAGGGATCAAACCCAGGTCTCCAGCATGGCAGGCAGGGTCTTTACTGTTTGAGTTACATGGGAAACCCAACAGTGGAGGTGAGGGTAGCTTGAAAATGTGCTAAAAATGACTGAATGTAAAGGTTCATAGGGTTGTGGAAAAAGAATCAAGAGATTGGGAATGACATATATCCACAATTGGTACCATGTATAAAATAGATAACTAAAGAAAACCTACTATGTAGCACAGGGAACTCTACTCAATGCTCTATGGTGATCTGAATAGGAAGGAAATACCAAAAAAAAAAAAGGGGGAATATATGTATATACACATATTCTCTGGGCAGTTAAAACTAATCAAACATTATAAACCAACTGCACTCCATTAATTTTTTTTTTATTTTTAAGAAATAGAAGAGAAGGCTCAACAGCCTCTCAAAATCGGGGTCTAGAAAGTTGGTTTCCAACATAAAATGAGAACCAAAAACTTCACTTTTACTAGAAAAGTAAAACAGAAGTAAAAGTGCTTTGCTTCTAGTAAGACAAGCAAAGATCTGGGATCAGATCCTTATGCTGATTTGTGGAAGGAGAAGTGCATGAGGAATCTTTCCTGAAAGTTTATAGAAAAAGGATCCATCATGGGAATTTTGTAGCCTAACTTATTGTACGAGAAAAAAATGTGAACTGAGTATTTAGCTTAAAATTCAACATGTTACACTTCAGAGGTACTTGAAATTAAGCCTAAAGAAAATCCCCTCTGGAAAGATTTATGTTGGCTCAAGCCTAAAAGTTCTGAAAATATATGTATACTCGAATAGTCAAAAACTAAAAACACAAATGAAACTCATATATAAACAGGTAAGCAAATATAAATACAAAAAGAGCCTTAAAACATTGACTCTGTGATAAAAGAATGTACTTCTAAAAGTATGTGATTTGTTTAAGAAATAAAAAGGCCTTAAAACACAGGTAAAACAAATTTTGCAAGAAGGACAAATTACACATCTAAAAACAGAATCTAGTAACTGAAATTAAGATTGGTAGGTGAGTTTAGATGTAACTAATGAGATAATTAATAAACTTATTATGGTCATAGATCAGGGACATAGGCCTACTGCAAGACGAGATTTAAGAGTAGGTTTATAGAATGCTTCCTCTCTCAGCTCCTACTGGCCTCTGCATCTATGGGAGTCCAGTATAAGATCAGTGACTCGCAGCTGAAAGGGCTGGAGGACAAAGACACAAGAATATGAATAGAGGAATATGAACCTCTGTCCCCATGGATACAGTAAACATTAGACACAGCCCCACCTCCTAGTCAGATTAACAAAAAACCTCACACTAAAAGCCTTTTTAGCAGCTACTCTTACCCATTACATCATTTCCAGCATTCTACAAAAAATTTTGAGGCTAGAGGAAACATTATGTGAAGAGACAAAGTTAACCATCAGAATTAGACTCAACTATGACACAGATGCTGGAATTAGGAGACAGGGAATTGAGTTTTCTATAATTGAGTTTTCTAAAACTATAATGACAACATTATGGGTTCCAGTAGAAAAAAATGACAGTATGCAAGAACACATGCATAGTGTAGGGAGAGAGATGTAAATTTTAAGAAAAATCAAAAGGGAGTTCTAGAAGTCAATGACACTGTAACAGAAATGAAGAATGCAATGGTTTTGATAAGCTCATCAGTAGACTGAACACGGCCAAGGAAAGAATCAATTATTTTGAAGATAAGTCAATAGAAACTTCTCAGATTAAAATGCAATGATAAAAAAGAATATGGGGTAAAGAGCATCTAAGAACTGAGGGAAAATTTTAAAATGTGTAGCACACAAATAACTGAAATACTAGAAGGAGAAAAAAATGGAGTGAAAGATTATTTGAAAGCATAATGGCAGATAATTTTACACAGTTAATGACAAATACCAAAGCACTAATCCAGGAAGCTAAGAGAACTCCAAGCAGAAAAATACCAAAAATATACACTTGAGAAGTTCAAATGTTAACTACAGAAAGTTAAGACAAGATCTTGAAAGAAGACAGAGGAAAATAAAAAATACTGAACCTACAGAGGCGCATCGATAAAGAAGCTGTAAGTAAGACTGCTTATCAGAAACAAGGGAAAGAAGAGAGAAGGGAGAGATTTAAAGTGTCGAGAGAAAGAAACACACACTAGCCTATAATTCTCTATTCACTGAAACTGCCCTACAAATTGAGGGGGGAAATAGGCTCATGAAAGCAAAGAACAGTACAAATTCATTGCCAACCAATGTATCCTTTGAGGAATTTTAAAAGAAAATCATTAGGGAGAAGAAAAATAATACTGGTCAGAAACTAGTATATATATAAAGAAAGGAAGAATGTCAGATAAAAAATAAATGAATGTTGAATGAAGCTTTTATTTTTCTTAATCTTAACTGATCTAAAAGACAGCTGCTTTTTGAGAGCAAAACATTAGGCTTGTGAGTGGGAAACTCTCACTCACTCATGGAGGAAAAACGATTTAAAAATGAGTGATGTGGAGAAGGGCAAGAAGACTAGTTTTATATTTAGATTTCTATAACTGGATACAATAACATATTTATGTACTGAAAAGGTCCCTTCATTGTCTCATAGAACAGAGGAGGGTTCACGTGTGTTTCAAGTTGTCTTCATTATCTTGTTAAGGCAAAGGTTGAAGATACATTGATAATGTCCATTTATCTTTTTGGTACAACTATGACAATTTAATTAAAATTCTCTTATCTAAAATATTACCTTTTGCTTACTGAAAGCCATTTTAGTGTGGTTTATGTATAGCATAAATAAAGAGTATTTAGCATGTCACATTTTACAGATGATCTTTAAGGTGAGATGCTTTTAAAATTCACTGTGACAAGGTATGTTAGCAAACTTTGCTGTGCAATCTTCACAAAATCAGACTAAGTTATAATTCAAGATTGTCTTTTAAACAGGAAATCAGAGAGAATAGCATTGAAACATGTATATTCAGTTCACTTCAGTTCAGTCGCTCAGTCATGTCCGACTCTTTGCGACCCCATGAACTGCAGCCTGCCAGGCCTCCCTGTCCATCACCAACTCCTGAAGTTCACTCAGACTCCATCGAGTCCGTGATGCCATCCAGCCATCTCATCCTCTGTCGTCCCCTTCTCCTCCTGCCCCTAATCCCTCCCAGCATCAGTCTTTTCCAATGAGTCAACTCTTCGCATGAGGTGGACAAAGTACTGGAGTTTCAGTTTTAGCATCATTTCTTCCAAAGCAATCCCAGGACTGATCTCCTTCAGAATGGACTGGTTGGATCTCTTTGCAGTCCAAGGCACTCTCAAGAGTCTTCTCCAACACCACAGTTCAAAAGCATCAATTCTTTGGCACTCAGCCTTCTTCACAGTCCAACTCTCACATCCATACATGACCACTGGAAAAACCATCGCCTTGATTAGACGGACCTTTGTTGGCAAAGTAATGTCTCTGCTTTTCAATATGCTATCTAGGTTGATCATAACTTTTCTTCCAAGGAGTAAGTGTCTTTTAATTTCATGGCTGCTGTCACCATCTGCAGTGATTTTAGAGCCCCCAAAAATATAGTCTGACACTGTTTCCACTGTTTCCCCATCTATTTCCCATGAAGTGATGGGACTGGATGTCATGATCTTCGTTTTCTGAATGTTGAGCCTTAAGCCAACTTTTTCACTCTCCTCTTTCACTTTCATCAAGAGGCTTTTAGTTCCTCTTCACTTTCTGCCATAAGGGTGGTGTTATCTGCATATCTGAAGTTATTGATATATCTCCCGGCAATCTTGATTCCAGCTTGTGTTTCTTCCAGTCCAGCATTTCTCATGATGTACTCTGCATATAAGTTAAATAAGCAGGGTGACAATATAGAGCCTTGATGTACTCTTTTTCCTTTTTGGAACCAGTCTGTTGTTCCATGTCCAGTTCTAACTGTTGCTTCCTGACCTGTATACAGATTTCTCAAGAGGCAGGTCAGGGGGTCTGGTATTCCCATCTCTTTCAGAATTTTCCACAGTTTATTGTGATCCACACAGTCAAAGATTTTGGCATAGTCAATAAAGCAGAAATAGATGTTTTTCTGGCACTCTCTTGCTTTTTCCAATTTACCATATATGAATTAGATCACCAGTCCAGGTTCCATGCATGAGTCAAGGTGCTCAGGACTGGTGCACTGGGATAACCCTGAGGGATGGGAAGGGGGAGAGAGGTGGGAGGGGGGTTCAGGATGAGGAACACATGTACACCCATGGCTGATTGATGTCAGTGTATGGCAAAAACCACCACAATATTGCAAAGTAATTAGCCACCAATTAAAATTTAAAAAAAAACATGATTAAAAAAAATTTTTAACAGGAAATCAGAAACACAACTGTAGAACTGTTTGTATATGTGTGATTAGCAATGGTGCTTTTGCAAATTCATTAGAAGGCTTAAAGTGGAGGAGCTATATCAATGGCACAAATATGTAAATCATCTGATCATAAGGCTTAAGAATTTTAAAAAATGTCACAGAAAAAGAAGATAGCTGCTTTTAAAGTAATAATAATAATAATAAGTGACTACAGCAATTGGATAAGGGACAGTAATGGCAGCACTTTCATAAGAGAGGACTGAGGCAATGAAACACTAGTGTTAGTTATTTGATGATTGATATAGAATAGTTGTAATTTTGTACTGCAAACTCCAGGATGACCACTAAAATAGTTTTAAAAGATAATATAGTTGCTATGCTAACAGAGGAGATAAAATGGAATTGTATACAGTGCTCAATTAAAACCCGAGAAAGAGGACATAAGAAAGATGAAAACAGAAAAAACTTGTGCAACATAAAACTGTTACAAACATGGTAGATATTATTCCAATGATATAAAAAATTTAAGTGTGAATGGTATAAACACATGAAATAAAAGTCAAAGATTATGAAAAGTAATTAAAAAAACAAAAACCAAATAAGAAACCCACTTTAAATACAAAAATTCAGATTAAAAATAAAGATACAGAGGAAGATATATCATGCTAATAGTAATCACAAGAAAGTAGGGATAGCTGTATTAATTTCAGACTAAGCAGACTATACAAAACAAGAACATTACCAGGGATAAAGAGGGTCATTATATAATGATAATGGGATGAGTTATCCAGGAAGACATATCAACCCTTAAATATAACTGATTCTATATACATAGTCGAAGTGTTAGCTGCTTAATCGTGTTCAACTCTTTGAGACCCCCATGGACTGTAACCCTCCGGGCTTCTGTGTCCATGGAGTTCTCCAGGTAAGAATACTAGAGGTAGCCGCCATGCCCTCCTCCAGGGGATCTTCCCAACCCAGGGTTCGAGCTCAGCTCTCCTGTACTGCAGGAGGATTCTTTACTATCTGAGCCATCAGGGAAGCCCCGCCACCACCACACCCACTCACCCTGAGCTAACAGAGCATCAGAAGCGGGGGCACTAAAATCATCATCCCACAGCAGGCAGACTTCCTGGAGCTAGTTTGTTGAAAGCGCAGGTACTCCAGATACAGGAATAAAGGGGTTTTATTTCCCCCTATTGTTCCTACAAGCCTGCTCTGGGTCACTGGATCTTCTTCCTCTGTCACTTTAGACAGCAGAAAGAATCAGTCATCACTACGTCCATCCACATGAAATAACTAAGGCTCTGGAATTTAAGGTGTTTCTCCTCTTCCAACCCTGAGAACAGGACTGTGCTGGGAACAGGACCCCTGTGGCCTTTCTCTTTGCTGGCTGTATGGTGTCCGGCATCTTCACAGTTGAAATGGACAGAAGGGCAAGTAAGGGGACAGAAGAGCTCTCTCTCTTGACTGACACTGAGTATAGCGTGGTTTCTACATGCATGTTTTCACATGTCCATTTACAGTCTACATTTCTATGGCTGTAAAAAGGGTCTACAGCGAATTGTGGTTGTTGTTCAGTCGCTCAGTCATGTCCAATTCTTTGTGACCCCCATGGACTGCAGCACACCAGGCTTGCTTGTCCTTCGCCATCCCCCTGAGCTTGCTCAAACTCATGTCCATTGAGTCAGTGATGCCATCCAACCATCTCATCCTCTGTCATTCCCTTGTCCTCCTGCCTTCAATCTTTCCAAGCATCAGGATCTTTTCAAATGAGTCAGCTCTTCTCATCAGGTGACCAAAGTATTGGAGCTTAAGCATCAGTCCTTCCAATGTATAATCAGGACTGATTTCCTTTAAGAGTGGCTGGTTGGATCTCCTTGCTGTCCAAGGGACTCTCAAGAGTCTTCTCCAACACCACAGTTCAAAAGCATCAATTCCTCAGCACTCAGCCTTCTTTATGGTCCAGCTCTCACATATGTACATGACTACTGGAAAACTACAGCTTTGACTAGATGGACCTTTGTTGGCAAAGGTCCAGATGCCATGATCTGAGACCAGATGCCATGATCTTAGTTTTTTTAATGCTCAGTTTTAGTGCCAGTTAATTGTGGATGTGATGGCTAATTGTATGAGTCAACTTGGCTTGGTCAAAGTATCTAGATGTTTGGTCAAACAACAGTCTGGATGTTCCTGTGAATGTATTTTTAGATGAGATCAACATCTAAGTCAGTGAACTTTGAGTAATGCAGATCACCCTCTGTGTTGTCGATGGGCTTCACCCAGTCAATTGAAGGCCTTGATATTAAACAGATGGACATCCCCTGAGGATGAGAGAATTCTGCTTCCAAACTGTATTCCTATTTGAGCTGCTGCATCACCTCTTCCTGCCAGCCCACCCTAAAGATTTTAGGCTTGCTAGTTCCCATAATCATGTAGCCAAGTCCTTAAAATAGGCATTTGCAAATGCACTCACAGACATACACACACACTCACCCTATTCATTCTTCTTCTCCAGAGAATGCAGACTAATATAGTGGGGTTTGTTGAGACAGACTCTTTATGAAGGCCACCCCCTGTCCTTGTCTGGACATCACTGCTGGGCATACACACCGAGGAAACCAGAATTGAAAGAGACATATGTACCCTAATGTTCATTGCAGTACTGTTTATAATAGCCAGGACATGGAAGCAACCTAGATGTCCATCAGCAGATGAATGGATAAGAAAGCTGTGGTACATATACACAATGGAGTACTACTCAGCCCTTAAAAAGAATAAATTTGACTCAGTTCTAATGAGATGGATGAAACTGGAGCCGATTATACTGAGTGAAGTAAGCCAGAAAGAAAAACACCAATACAGTATACTGACACATATATATGGAATTTAGAAAGAGAGTAATGATGACCCTCTATGTGAGACAACAAAAGAGACTCAGGGGTATAGAACGGACTTTTGGACTCTGAGGGAGAGGGAGAGGGGGGATGATTTGGGAGAATGGCATTGAAACATGTATACTATCTCGTAAGAATGAAGCACCAGCCTATGTTCAATACAGGATACAGGATGCATGGGGCTGGTGCACAGGATGATTCAGGGAGATGATATGGGGTGGGAGGTGGGAAGGGGCTTTGGCATTGGGAGATCGTGGACACCTGTGGCTGATTCATGTCAATGTATGGCAGAACAAATACAGTATTGTAATGTAGAATAAAGTATTAAAAAAATAGAGCATCTGTTATAAGAAAAACTCCAAGTGCATTTGACTGCTTGGTCTCCAGCGGACTCTCTTTACCCTGCCCCTAGCCTACTCCATGTTGGGTCACTAGGAAAGCACACATGGATTTGTTAAACCCTACACATAGCTTTCCTGTGGTCATGTATGGATATGAGAGTTGGACTGTGAAGAAGGCTGAGTGCCAAAGAATTGATGCTTTTGAACTGTGGTGCTGGAGAAGACCCTTGAGAGTCCCTTGGACTGCAAGGAGATCCAACCAGTCCATTCTGAAGGAGATCAGCCCTGGGATTTCTTTGGAGAGGATGATGCTGAAGCTGAAACTCCAGTTGTTTGGCCACCTCATGCTAAGAGATGACTCATTGGAAAAGACGTTGATGCTGGGAGGGATTAGGGGCAGGAGGAGAAGGGGACGACAGAGGATAAGATGGCTGGATGGCATCACTGACTCGATGGACATGAGTCTGAGTGAACTCCGGGAGTTGTTGATAGACAGGGAGGCCTGGCGTGCTGCGATTCATGGGGTCACAAAGAGTCAGACACGACTGAGTGACTGAACTGAACCGACACATAGCTTACACACTACTGGCCCAGGGGCTCCAGCCATGGTCTCACCCTTTGTCTCTCTCAGCCCTGTGTCAAGATCCCCCAGGAGCCCCCCTTCCTCTCCAGGGGAGATGTGACAGATCTCATATCACAGTGAACATCCCACCCCCGTCACCTTTCCTGTGCTACTTTGCATCCTTCTGGTACTGTCTGGAGGCTGATATCAGCTACTGTCAGCTACATCCCTCGTCCCTCGTGTGAGAACACCCTCTGAAAATCCTCCTCAGGCTGGCTACCCCTCCTAGTGTGGGGCACTTACAGTCTCCAGTCTTTAGCAAAAGCAAGGACAGAACATTACCATCTTAGTATCTGCATTTACATAAAGCAATTATGATCATGTTAGTCCCCGGTTCTGAATCTTTTAATAGCTCCCTATTGGCACTGGTGTGAAGTCTCATTTCTTAGCACGACTTCCCAGGCTCCTCCCTGCCCTCACACCTGAGCTCTAGGCATCGGTTTCCTTTGCGTTCCTGAATTGATCTTTGCTCTTCTCTGCCCTGGCAGATCTCAAACATGCTGCTGCCTCTTCCACACTATTGCCTCCACCATACCAGGTAAGTCCTCCTTGTCCATTAGGTCTGAATTGATGATTAACTCTGACTGCTCACCTGACCTTTCCACAAATACCAGCTTAGACACCTCTGCTAAGTGTACCCGAAGCACCCTTCTCCACAGTAGTTAGTAACTGTGCTATCAAGTGTGCAGCTTTAAGGGCAGCCTTGTGTGTGTAGCTAGTGGCGGTGCGCCCAGAGCCTGGCAATGACTACTGATGCACAGTGCCCAACAAATATTGATTAACTTTTGGCTTTATCTTGACGATCATTATTAGGAAAAACTAAATTACATCGTGGAAAAGGAAATAAGATTCTGTCTGTTGTCAAACTTGGTATTTGAGTGGATTGCAAAGGTACAGTTACAGAGTTATGAAAAGATCCCTGGCACTTCTGTTACAAAATGAAAAAACAGGATTTAAAATGAACAGGGACCCCAAAGATTATTTAGGCTTCCCAGGTAACACTAGTGGTAAAGATCCCTCCTGCAAACACTGGAGACATAATAGAGGTTAGATTGATCCTGGGTTGGGAAGATCCCCTGGAGGAGAAAATGGAAACCCACTCCAATATTCTTGCCTGGAGAATCCCCAGGGACAGAGGAACCCAGTGGGCTACAGTCCACGAGGTTGCACAAGAGCCAGACATGACTGAGTGACTGAGCAACCACATACACCAGAGATTATTTTAAACATTATTGAAATTTCAGAGGAAGTTATAAGAAACTTCCTTTGGGGGACCTGAGGATACAATTCTTGTATCTTGTAGAGGTAAAACATTAAAATACTTTTCAAAACAAGACCTTGAACCAAAGGTCAACGTTTAATCATTTCTTTATTTAATATTTTATATCCTTTAAGGGCCTTAAAATGTCAATGATAGAAAGTACTCTCTGCATCTTCAACTAGTATGAACTGGGAATTAAATAAGAATGCCTATTTTTAGCCTAGTTAAAGATGATAGAAGATATGTGCTAGTTCCCAGAATTCTGTAATTTAGATGGTAACTGAGTTGATATCTTACTGTAAAATAGTGACTTAAAGAAAACCATATTGCTTCATTAAAATTAAAATCTTGTCAAAACACTTTCAGCTATTTCCCCTCATTTATTTGCTTTGTCCTTCTATCATGAAGTCAAATTAGATTAGAGTTTACTAAGTCTTCATAAAAACATGCTGGTCAATATCTTGGCTATCTGTGAGAATTTTCTGCAGTAGTTAATGATTTGTTTCAATCATCAAAAGAAAGTTGAACTGTCACTCCTGTAGTCCTCAAGATGCTGTGTTTAAAAGGTAAACACGCCTATGACCTGAAATACACTCAAGGTAACCAGGCCTTTGTACCTGTGTTTAAGAATAACTTATGCCTTTTTTCTCTGTTCTAATCTTACTTGTGTAATCATCCAGGTCATGTCATTTCCACTGATCTTCAGTAACAACTGAATCTGCTTCTGTAGACTGAAGTTAAAGAAAACGGAAATAGTTAACTCTGTATCACTTTAGACCCATTAATTCTGCTTCCATAGTTACACCTTCTATTCCTAGCTAGTCAATGGGCAGATTTTGTCATAATAATGCTTTATTCACAATACACTTAAATATATATGTTTAATTTTCTCTTTGCTGCTCTTTTACATATATTTCTGGGCCGAATAAGCTTATACCCAAGATTAATAGAAAATATATCTATAGTTTAAATAAAGAGAAAGCATACTAAGCTACCAAAAAAAAAACAAACTTGAAAAAAATCTAATCATCACAAAATGAAAGTGTTAGTTAGTCGTGATCAATTCTTTGTGACCCCAAGGACTGTAGCCCACCAGGCTTCTCTGTCCATGGTATTTTCCAAGCAAGAATACTAGAGTGGGTTGCCATTTCCTTCTCCAGGGATCTTCCCTACCCAGGGATCAAACCCAGATCTCCCACATTGCAGGCAGATTCTTTACCATCTAAGCCACGAGAGAAATCATCTTATCATCATATCCACATCTTAAATTGTCTTTCATTGCCAAACACTGCACTTAACTAAAACATTTAAAATTTATTAATAGAATGATTTCTTAATTAGGTTTATTTTTATTTGTAATTAATAACCTTAAGAATAAACACAAATTTTTGTAATGAAAACATCAGAAGCAGTGCTGGAATTACTTTTTACAGTTTGTGATAGCATCGTAGACAAAAGAATCAAGTCCTGTTTAGTGACTCAAATAATTGGTCCAATGCATTGCCTTTGGAAATGTCTAAACTGTGTCATTTCTCTCTTTGCTGGTTAATCGTTAAACCCATTGGCATTTCAGGGTAAAACTAATCAGCTTCCAATTTATTGTCACTAGATTCATTGAAAACTTGTTTCTAAAATGTTAGTTCACGACAAATGAGCTCTTTGAACCATTTTAAAATACTTTCAGGACCTTGTATTTAGAGATAAAAAAAAAAAAAAAGTCGTGCTTCTCTCAATGTCACTGGACTGAAATCCCACCGAGGAGAGTTTTCACTTAGCAATTCTAAAAGTCAGAATAGATTTTCAACTTGAAAAAGCACATCTTCTACTGCTATTCTCCAGTGTGGTCCAATCTTCTCTCCTTTTCCACAGATTTGATATTTAAGAAATTGAACTCTGACTTCAATTTAAAGGGTAACTGAGCACTTCTTTTGGTTATCTTTTTCACCATTAACCTGGTAAGATAACACCTGATGAGAATAACTCTTTTTAACTCTTTGATCAGATTCATATTTTTAGATTTTATATTTGCAATTGTGTTTATATTAACACTCATAAAACATGTTAATTATCTGAAATTAAATATTTTCAACTGCTCTTCTATCAACAGTAATAAAATCATGATGACAATAAAAATAATCCCCTCGGGAATCTTCACAGTATATGTTAAGGACATTATAACATTATCTAATTAATGTTCTCTACAATCCTCTGAATTAGGTGTCACCAGTGTTATTTTAAAGGACAGAGAAACTAAAGTTCTGAGAATTTAAGATATTTGACCAATCTTGCATAGATGAAAAATTCAAGAGGGTGAGTCCAGGTCTATCTGAATGCAAAACTTGTACTTTTATACACACACACAACTATTATTTGGTGGCTCAGAGGTTAAAAGCATCTGCCTGCAATGCAGGAGACCTGGGTTTGATCCCTGGGTGGGGAAAATCCCCTGGAGAAGGAAATGGTAACCCACTCCAGTATTCTTGCTTGGAGAATCCCATGGATGAAGTCTGGTAGGCTACAGTCCACGGGGTGGCAAAGAGTCGGACACAACTGAGTGACTCATTTTCTTTTTTTCTTTCTTTAAATGAAACTGCGTCTGTATTTAAGTAGATTCCATTAAAAACTACTGATTTTCAGTTTCTACGTTGGGACAGATCATCTTTTGGTTTTTAATCTCTAGGAAAAGGAGCACAGTTCCTGGGAGATGTTAAAGAATTGGGCTGCTAGAGTCAAGCTGGTACAGTAATAGGCTAAGGATGAAAGAGAAGCTGAGGAAAGTGCATAATAAAGTCAAGACGCCTGTTAAGATTTCTCTCTATATATATAACTTTTTCTCACACACACACTTCTTTCCCCACATACAATTTTGGAACCTTTGTGCTTTTACCATGCTTTTCTTGGTTTCTTTCTCATAATATAAACCTAAGCACTTAAAAATATGATACTTAGTTTTGTGCTCTTAGTTTACCATCATTGAAGCATTTAATGTTAAGTTTCTAATCTAAGAAAAATATTTCTTAAAACTTGAAGCTGCTGTTTGTTTACCAGGTCTCTTTGTTAGTGTTTCCTGCCATGTGATGGATCCCCACAGTAATAATCCATAGGATCTTTCTTGGGAAAGGGCCTGTGAAGGGCAGAAAGCTGAGGAGTACAGTTTAGGAGAGCCCACAAAGCCTGCTGGTCCTCCCTGCCACAGTTCCAGGAATCCCCACTACTAGACAGGCTCCACCTCCACGTAGGCTGAGTTGTGCTTCAGACCTGAGACTGATGAAGATGACAGTGATGATCAGTTAACTTTCACTTAAAACTCAGGTATATTGGGACTTCCCTTCACTGGGTGGTCTGGACTCCATGCTCCCAATGCAGGGGTCTGGGTTTGATCCCTGATCAGAGAGCTAGAGCCTACATGCTGCAAACAAGAGTTTTCATGCTGCAACCAAGAAAGAAAAGATCCTGCGTGCCACAGCTAAAAAGAGCCCGCATACTGCAACTAAAGGGCCTGCATCCACAGCAACAATCAAAGACCCTCAGTTGAGACCTAGCACAGCTAAAAGAGTAAATATATATGTCACGTGTTTGTGCTGGCATGACAACGTAACTGATATTTACATTTTTATATAGAATTGGAGAAAGTATTATTTAATAATGGTAAACCTGATGATACTTTGGGCTGAGGATAGAGGAAGCAAACCTGAGTGACTCCCTTTAAGGATGCTTCCTCAATATGGAGAGGGGAAAGGCCCATTCATGGAGAGAAAAAATAAAACAGAAACAAAAAGACACTACAACATACTCCTAAAGTTCACGCTTTTATCAAGGTACATGCAACAAGACCTGAACACAGTATCATCCCATTAAACACAGAAACTATTTAGTATAGATGGGATGGGGTTTGTTCTGTAATAAATTAGTCTATGCAGTTCTAATGTCATAGATGGAATATTCTCTTTTAAATTGTACTAAAGTTAAAACATTTCAAAGAGAATAAGCTCACTTATTCATGAGCTGTTTACACAGAGAAGGTAGTGCTTCTAAGAGTGACTAGTGTTCATACAGATGGCCAACAGGGACATGAAAAGATGCCCAACAACACTAATTACCAGAGAAATGGAAGTCAAAACCATAATGAGGTATCATCTCACACCAGTCAGGATGGCCATCATCAAAAGAACACAAATAACAAATGTTGGCAAGAATGTAGAGAAAAAGAAACCTTCTTACATTGTTTGTGAGAATGCAAATTGGTGCAGCCACTATGGAGAATACTATGGAACTTTCTCAAAAAGTGAAAATAGAACTACCATATGATCCTGCTGTCCCACTCCTGAGCACATATCCAGAGGAAGGTTAATTTGAAAAAATGCATGCATCCCAATATTCATAGCAGTGCAATTTACAGTAGTTAAGACATGGAAAAAACCTATTGATGGATGAATGGATTAAAAAATGTGGTATAATATACACAATGGAGTATTAATCAGCCTTAAAAAAGAATGAAATAATGCCACTTGCCACAACATGGATGGACCTAGAGATTATTATACTAAGTGAAATAAGTCAAAGAAAAATATCAGATGATATCACTTATATATGGAGTTTAAAAAAGTGATCAGATAAACTTATTTAAAAAATAGAAATCAAGTCACAGGCATAGAAAACAAACTTATGGTTACCAAAGGGGAAAAGGAAGGCAGAATAAGTTAGGGTCTTGGGATGAACAAATACACACTATTACATATAAATAGATAATCATCAAAGACTTACTGTATATCACAGGGAACTCTATTCAATATCTTGTAATAACCTATAATGGAAAAAAAGAATCTGAAAAGGCATATTATATACATATATTGGGTTTGCCAAGTAGTTTGTTTACTTTTTCCATACACTGTTACATATACACATAACTGAATCTGTTTGCTTTACACCAAAATCTAACATTGTAAATCAACTATACTGCAATAAAAGGTACTTGAAAATACAGGAGAGGAAACCTAACCATACCCATTACCCAAAGAGGTCACAGAGAGTTTTCCTTGAGGGTTTAGTCATATTTGAGCCAAGGAGGAAGTAAATTGTGCTTTAAGACAGTATAATTATTTAATATAAGGATCTGAAATGGTAAGTTAAAGACTGTTTTACATGTAACCAATCCATAAGTGAAGACTATTGCCACCCAGAACTATGATGATTCTGCATATATGCATCAAGAGTGTTAACTGAGAAAGTTAATAGAAAGTATTTTTTAAGAGAATAATTTTAACTGAAATGTTTTTCTGAGCTTATTTCTGAACAAAGAAGGATGTACAAAATAATACAAAGCTAGGTGCTTGTGTGTGCATGGGATGTGTGAGAAGTGTAGGTGAAAGGGATCCATAACAGAATAGATGGAGAGGTCAGATAAAAACTAGAATCCATGCCTTCTGAATAACTGCCTTCCAACGTTACTCCCTAGATTCTCACACTACAAAAGACAGCAACCATATTGTTTGATTCTAGGTCTAAGTGCTATTATTTCAGACATGAACCCTTTTCTGACATTCAACTCTGAGTTTAGGTTACATGCAGAGAAATTCTTGAATCTCAGAAAAATAATGCTTTCCTTTTTGTTGTCCTTTCTCGCCCCTTCACCAGCTTAGTCACTTCTGGATTCCACACAGAAGCTCACAGACGAAGAAAGACATTCTGAAGGTACTTCTTAATCTTCCTGTCTCCCAACAGCTCTGCCTCTAGGTTCTGTTCATGTGAGACACTCTATAGCTGATTTCTTCCATGACATTTCATGTTGATCTTAACTGTACAATTTCCCTCATGTTTTACCACTTCCATCTTCTTGAAGGAAGAATATACTGCTCCCGAATTAACTTGTTAATGAAGTGTGTTAGTTTATCACCTCTATAGTACCTATGGGTTATATTTTTTCATCTTATCCAGTGGCACAAAAATTTATTCTATATTTTCTAAGTTAATGAAGAGTGAGGAAAAACTGGGATTCTAAAATAACATCTAATAAGTCTTAAAGATGAGAACTCTATGTTATTTATATTAATTGTTATGTATTATTATAAACTACATAGGCCATAATAATAATACCCAAAATTTTATCTATATTCTGATTCACTTCCTCCCAAAATAGGACGACTACTCTAGCATTCTTGCCTGAAGAGGAGCCTGGCATGCTACCATCCTTGGGGTTGCAAAGAGTCAGATGCAACTGAAGTGACTTAGCACAGCACAGCACAACCTAAAGATTATAAATATCATTTGGGTGAAAAACAAATGCTTGAATTTTGAAGTATATTTTCACATTGATAGTTTTGATTATAAAAATGATAAATGAGTATTATATCAGTCAAGATAAACTTGGTTATGCTTCTGTAATAAAAAACCCAAGCCGGGGGCGGGGGGGCAGTTCTAAGATGTGGAGGAATAGGACATGGAAACCACTTTCTCCCCCAAAATTCATCAAAAGATCATTTGAATGCTGAGCAAATTCCACAAAACAACTTCTGAATGATGGCAGAGGACACCAGGCACCCAGAAAGGCAGCCCATTCTCTTTGAAAGGAGATAGAACAAGATATAAAAGATAAAAAAGAGACAGAAGAGTTAGAGACAGAGAACCATCCCTGGGAGAGAGTCATGAAGGAGGAGAAGTTTCCAAACAGGAGGAAACCCTCTCACTGGCAGGTCTGTGGGGAGTTTTGGAATCTCAGATGGCAACATAACCGGGAGAAAAAAATAAAAGAAAGAAAACCACAAATTACACACCTAACCACAACTCCCAGCAGAGAAATAGCCCAGATGCTTGGGTCCATCAGCAGCAAGCTGGGGCTGAACAGGGAGGCATGGGCTGATTGCTTAGGGTAAGAACTGGGCCTGAATGCCATGAGGACAATCTGAGGGAGCTAATGTGAGATAGCAACCTAAACTGTTCAATAGCCAGAGAGAAAAAGAAAAAGAGAGAGAGAGAGAACTTTCCCACAAAAAGTGCTAAGGCACAGCCTGCTCCACTCACAGAACAAAGGACTGAGTGAATACTAGAGGAGAGCTAGCCAGCTGCAGACCGACCCCTCCCCTGCTGGAGGCAGGGAGGCAGGTGGGCAACAGCCAGAGCTGGAAGGCAAAGGGCAATCTGGGCCCCAGAGAGGGCATCCTCCACCAAACTGTGAGCAGGCTCCCAGTTGCTAACCAAGTCTTCCTGGGATCCTGGAAGGTTGACAGCCGCCAGAAGGATTGCACTCAGAGATCAGCTCCCAAGAGGAGACACATGGCATACCTCCAATGGCGGTCTTGCTGTGCACCCAGGAAACTGAGCAGCTGGGACTGAGGAGGTGATAAGACATACCACCCATCTGGGAGAGTCTTCTCACCAAGCACCTGTTTGCCTGGGCTACTCGAACCTGGGAAGGGCACAAAATGCAGGCCCAACCGAGTCTGTGCCTTTGTGGAGTACCTGAGAACTTGAATGAACCTGAGTAGCTTAGACGTGGGACGTGCATGCAACCAGGAGCCCGCTTTAGACAGTTCCCTTGCCAAGCAACCTGGAGCCTGCAGAGTATAGACTTTGAAAGCACACATGCCATGAGCGGGGGGCAAACCTAGTGTGGCCCAGACACTGCAAGCACACCCCACAAATGCCAGTGATATTTGTTTGCAGTGTTCCTTCCTCCCCACAGCACAACTGAACAATTTAGCCTAAATAAGTGACCAACTTTGCCCCTTTGTGTCAAGGTAGAAATTAGACACTGAAGAGACTTGCAAACAAAGGAAGCCAAGATAAACAAAGAAGGGGGAACAGCTTTGAAAGTGACAGATGGAACAGATTAAAACCCTGTAGTTAGCACTGACTACATTGGAAGGGAACTATAGACCTTGAGAAGAAGTATAAACTGGAACAAGGAACTATCTGAAACTGAAGATCACACACTGCCCTCAACAGCTTCAGAGAAATTCCTAGATATATTTTATTATTATCATTTTTTATTTTTTATTTTCAAATTCTGTATTACTCTTTGATTTTTATTTTTATAACGTATTCAGTTCAGTTCAGTTCAGTCGCTCAGTCGTGTCCAACTCTTTGCGACCCCATGAATTGCAGCCTGCCAGGCCTCCCTGTTCATCACCATCTCCCGGAGTTCACTCAGACTCACGTTCATCTAGTCAGTGATGCCATCCAGCCATCTCATCCTCTGTCATCCCCTTCTCCTGCCCCCAATCCTTCCCAGCATCAGAGTTTTTTCCACTGAGTCAACTCTTCTCATGAGGTGGCCAAAGTACTGGAGTTTCAGCTTTAGCATCAGTCCTTCCAAAGAAATCCCAGGGTTGATCTCCTTTAGAATGGACTGGTTGGATCTCCTTGCAGTCCAGGGAACTCTCAAGAGTCTTCTCCAACACCACAGTTCAAAAGCATCAATTCTTCGGTGCTCAGCCTTCTTCACAGTCCAACTCTCACATCCATACATGACCATTGGAAAAACCATAGCCTTGACTAGACGGACCTTAGTCGGCAAAGTAATGTCTCTGCTTTTGAATATACTATCTAGGTTGGTCATAACTTTTCTTCCAAGGACTAAGTGTCTTTTAATTTCATGGCTGCAGTCACCATCTGCAGTGATTTTATAACGTATAACCTTGCCAAAAAGACCCTATTTTTACAGCAAATTTCATATATATTTTTAAATAATCTTTGTGATTTTTTTTTCTTATTTTGGAGAGTCTAACTTTTACTCTAGATTTGTAACCTTTGCTTGTTGGTACTTATTATCAATTTTGTACCTTTAAGAATCCAAAATCTTCAGTACCCATGTTTACTTAGGAGTGTGATTGGTGGTTTGATTGCTCTCTCTCTCTTTTGACACTCCTTTTTCTCCCCCAGGTCACCTCTATCTTCTCCCTCCCCCCTTCTCTTCTCTACCCAACTCTTTGAATCTCTTTGGGTGTTCCAGGCTGTGGAGAACACTTAGGGAACTGATTACTGCTGGATCTCTCTCTCTGCTTTTGACCCCCTCTTCTCCTCCTGGTCACCCCTATCTCCTTCCTCCATCTTCTCTTCTCTATGTAAATCCGTGAACCTCTCTGAGTGTTCCAGACTGTAGAGAGCACATAGGGAATTGATTACTGACTAGATTGTTCTCTTCCCTTTTGATTCCCCCTCTTCTCTTCATGGTCACCTCTATCTCCCTCCTCCCTCTTCTCCTCTCCATGTAGCTCTGTGAACTTCTCTGGGTGTCCCTCACTGTGGAGAATCTTTTCACCATTAACCTAGAAGTTTTATCATCAGTGTTGTATGGATGGAGAAGCCTTGAAGCTACTGTAAGAATAAGACAGAAAGCCAGAGGCAGGAGGCTTAAATCCAAAACTTGAGAACACAACAAAACTCCTGACTCCAGAGAACATTAATCAACAAGAGCTCATCCAAAAGCCTCCACTGCTACACTGAAACCAAGCTCCACCCAAGAGCCAACAAGTTTCAGAGCAAGACATACCAAGCTAATTCTATAATAATGCAGGAACATAACCCTGAGCATTAAAATACAGGTGGTCAAAAGTGACACCAAACCCACAGACTACTCAAACTCACTACTGGACACTTCACTGCACTCCAGAGAAATGAGACCCAGCTACACCCACCAGAACACTGACTCAAGTTTCCCTAACCAGGAAACCTTGACAAGCCACTCGTTCAACCCCACCCACAGGGAGGAATCTCCACAAAAAAGAGGAACCACAAACTTACAGCATACAGAAAGGTCACTCCAAACACAGTAATATACACAAGATGAAAAGACAGAGAAATATTTAGCAAGTAAAGGAATATGATAAATGCCCACCAAGCCAAACAAAAGAGAAAAAGATAAGGAGTCTACCTAACAAAGAATTCAGAATAATGATAGTAAATATGATCCAAAATCTTGAAAACAAAATAGAGTCACAGATAAGTAGTCTGGAGACAAGGAATGAGAAGATGCAAGAAATGTTTAACAAGGACCTAGAAGAAATAAAGAAGAGTCAATCAATAATAAATAATGCAATAACGTAAATCAAAAGCACTCTGGAGGGAACCAACAGTAGAATAACTGAGGCAGAAGATAGAATAAGTGAGGTGGAAGATAGAATAATGGAAATAAATGAAGCAGAGAGGAGAATATAAAACAAATGAGGACAACCTCAGAGACCTCTGAGACAATATCAAACACCCCAACATTCGAATCATAGGAGTCCCAGAAGAAGACAAAAAGGAAGGCCATGAGAAAGTACTTGAGGAGATAATAGTTGAAAACTTCCCTAAAATGGGGAAGGAAATAGCCACCCAAGTCCAAGAAACCCAGAGAATCCCAAACAGAATAAAACCAAGGTGAAGCACCCCAAGATAAACATTAATCAAATTAATGAAGAACAAACACAAAGAACAAATATTAAAAGCAGCAAGAGAAAAACAACAAATAACACACAAGAGGATTCTTGTAAGGATAACAGCTGATCTTCAATAGAAATTCTTCAGGCCAGAAGGGAATGGCAGGACATACTTAAAGTGATGAAATAGAAAAACGTATGACCCAGATTACTGTACCCAGCAAGGATCTCATTCAAATATGAAGGAGAAATCAAAGCTTTACAGACAAGCAAAAGCTGTGAGAATTCAGCACCACCAAACCAGATCTTCAACACATGCTAAAGGATCTTCTCTAGACAGGAAACACAGAAAAGGTTTATAAACCCGAACCCAAAACAACAAGGTAAATGGCAATGGGATCATACTTATCAATAATTACCGTAAATGTGAATGGTTTGAATGCCCCAATCAAAAGACAAACACTGGTTGAATGGATACAAAAACAAGACCCCTATATGTGCTGTCTACAAGAGACCCACCTCAAAACAAGGGACACAAACGGACTGAAAGTGAAGAGCTCGAAAAAGATATTCATGCAAATGGAGACCAAAAGAAAGCAAGAGTAGCAATACTCATATCAGATAAAATAAACTTTGGAATAAAGGCTATGAAAAGAGACAAAGGCCACTACATAATGATCAAAGGATCAATCCAAGAAGAAGATATAACAATTATAAATATATATGCACCCAACATAGGAGCACCGCAATATGTAAGGCAAATGCTAATAAGTATGAAAGGAGAAATTAACAATAACACAATAATAGTGGGAGACTTTAATACCCACTCACACCTATGGACAGATCAACTAAACAGAAAATTAGGAAGGAAACACAAACACAAAACTAGCAAGGTCCATTAAATGATCCAATGGACCAGTTAGACCTAAGTGATGTCTATAGGACACTTCACCCCAAAACAATGAATTTCACCTCTTTCTCAAGTGCACATGGAACCTTCTCCAGGATAGATCATATCCTGGGCCATAAATCTAGCCTTGGTAAATTCAAAAAAAAAAAAAATGAAATCATCTCAAGCATCTTTTCTGAACACAATGTGGTAAGATTAAATGTCAACTACAGGAAAAAAAAAAACTATTAAAAATACACACATATGGAGGCTAACCAACATGCTTCTGAATAACTGACAAATCACAGAAGAAATCTAAATATGCATAGAAATGAATGAAAATGAAAACACAACAACCCCAAACCTATGGGATTCAGTAAAAGGAGTGCTAAGGGGAAAGTTCATAGAAAGTTGATTTCTCAAGAAACAAGAGAAAATCAAGTAAATAACCTAACTCAACACCTAAAGCAACTAGAAAAATAAGAAATAAAGGACCCCAGAGTTAGTACAAGGAAAGAAATCATAAAAACTAAGGCAGAAATACATGAAAAAGAAACAAAGGAGACCATAGCAAAAATCAACAAAGCTAAAAGCTGGTTCTTTGAGAAGATAAATAAAATAGACAAACTGTTAGCTAGATTCATCAAGAAAAAAAGGGAGAAGATTCAAATCAACAAAATTAGAAATGAGAATGGAGAAATCACAACAGACAGCACAGAAATACAAAGGATCATAAGAGACTACTATACCACCTATATGCCAATAAAATAGACAACATGGAAGAAATGGACAAATTCTTAGAAATGTATAACTTTCCAAAATTGAACCAGGAAGAAATAGAAAATCTTAACAGATCCATCACAAGCATGGAAATTGAAACCATAATCAGAAGCCTTCCAATAAGCAAAAGCCCAGGACCAGACGGCTTCACAGCTGAATTCTACCAAAATTTAGAGAAGAGCTAACATCTATCCTACTCAAACTCTTCCAGAAAATTGAAGAGGAAGGTAAACTTTCAAACTCATTCTATGAAGCCAGCATCATCCTAATACCAAAACCAGACAAAGTTGCCACAAAAAGAAAACTACAGGCGAGCATCACTGATGAACATAGATGCAAAAATCCTTAACAAAATTCTAGCAAACAGAATCCAACAACATATTAAAAAGACTATATAGCATGACCAAGTGGACTTTATCCCAGGGATTCAAGGATTCTTCAATATTCACAAGTCAATCAATGTGATATACCACACTAACAAATTAAAAGATAAAACCATGTGATTATCTCAATAGATGTAAAGAGAGCCTTGACAAAATGCAACATCTATGTATGAGAAAAACCCTCCAGAAAACAGGCACAACATAATAAAATCTGTATAAGATAAATACACAGAAAACATTATTCTCAATGGTGAAAAATAGAAAGCATTTTCCTTAAATTTGGGAACAAGACAAGGGTGCCCACACCACTACTATTCAACATAGTATTGGAAGTTTTAACCACATAAATAAGAAGAGAAAAATAAATAAATGGAATTCAGATTGGAAAAGAAAAAGTAAAACTCTCACTGCTTGCAGATGACATGATCCTCTACATAGAAAACCCTAAAGACTCCACCAGAAAATTATTGCCACTACTGCTGCTGCTGCTAAATCGCTTCAGTCGTGTCTGACTCTGTGAGACCCCAAAGACAGCAACCCACAAGGTCCCCCTTCCCTGGGATTCTCCAGGCAAGAGCACTGGAGCGAGTTACCATTTCTTTCTCCAATACATAAAAGTGAAAAGTGAAAATGAAGTTACTCAGTCGTGTCTGACAATTAGCAACCCCATGGACGGCAGCCTACCAGGCTCCTCCTCACATGGGATTTTCCAGGCAAGAGTACTGGAGTGGGGTGCCATTGCCTTTTCCTGAGGGTGTGAGTTCAGTCTAATTACTAGACACTTAATCATATTAACTGAGGCTCAGAAGGTTTGTACTGGAGTGGGGTGCCATTGCCTTTTCCTAGAAAATTACTAGAGCTGATCAATGAAAATAGTAAAGTTGCAGGATATAAAATTAACACACAGAAACCCCTTGCATCCTTATACATTAACAATGAGAAAACAGAAGGAGAAATTAAGGAAACAATTCCATTCACCATTACAAGAAAAATAATAAAATACTTATGAATATATCTACCTAAAGAAACAAAGGACCTATATAGAGAAAACTATAAAACACTGATGAAAGAAATCAAAGATAGCACCAATAGGTGGGGAAATATATCATGTTCGTGGATTGGAAAAATCAATACAGTGAAAATGAATATACTACCAAAGCAATCTATAGATTCAATGCAATCCGATCAAGCTACCAACAGCATTTTTCAGAGAGCTAGAACAAATCATTTCACAATTTGTATGGAAATACAAAAAACCTCGAGTAGCCAAAGCAATCTTGAGAAAGAAAAATGGAACTGGAGGAATCAACCTGCCTGACTTCAGGCTATACTACAAAGCTACAGTCATCAAGACAGTATGGTACTGGCACAAAGACAGAAATATAGATCAATGGAACAAAATAGAAAGCCCAGAGATAAATCCATGCACCTATGGACACCTTATTTATGCTTGACAAAGGAGGCAGGAATATATACAATAGAGAGAAGACAATCTCTTTAACAAGTGGTGCTGGGAAAACTGGTCGACTACTTGTAACAGAATGAAACTAGAACACTTTCTAACACCATACACAAAGATGAACTCAAAATGGATTAAAGATCTAAATGCAAGACCAGAAACTATAAAACTCTTAGAGGAAAACATAGGCAAAACACTCTATGACATAAATCACAACAGAATTCTCTATGGCCCACCTCCCAGAGTAATGGAAATAAAAGCAGAAATAAACAAATTGGATCTAATTAAACTTAAAAGCTTTTGCACAATGAAGGAAACTATAAGCAAGGTGAAAAGACAGCCTTCAGAATGAGAGAAAATAAAGCAAATGAGGCAACTGACAAACAACTAATCTCAAAAATATACAAGCAGCTCCTGCAGTTCAATCCCAGGGCGGGGGGGCAATCAAAAACTGGGCCAAAGAACTAAACAGACATTTCTCCAAAAAAGACGTACAGATGGCTAACAAATGCATGAAAAGATGCTCAACACCACTCATTATTAGAGCAATGCAAATCAAGACCACAATGAGGTACCTACCGTCTCATACCAGTTGGAATGGCTGCTATCAAAAAGTCTATAAGCAATAAATGCTGGAGAGGGTGTGGAGAAAGGGGAACCTTCTTGCACTGTTGGTGGGAATACAAATTAGTACAGCCACTATGGAGAATGGTGTGGAGACTCCCTAAAAATCTGGAAATAGAACTGCCATACGACCCAGCAATCCCACTGCTGGGCATACACACCAAGGAAACCAGAATTGAAAGAGACATGTGTACCCCAATATTCATCACAGCACTGTTTACAATAGCCAGGACATGGAAGCAACCTAGATGTCCATCAGCAGACAAATGGATAAGAAAGCTGTGGTACATATGTGCAATGGAATATTACCCAGCTATTAAAAAGAATGCATTTGAATCAGTTCTAATGAAGTGGATGAAACTTCAGCCTATTATACAGAGTGAAGTAAGTCAGAAAAAAAATACCAATGCAGTATAATAATACATTTATGTGGAATCTAGAAAGTTAACAATGACCCTATATGCAAGACAGCAAGAGAAACACAGATGTAAAGAACAGACTTTTGGACTCTGTGGGAGAAGGTAAGGGTAGGATGATTTGAGAGAATAGCACTGAAACATGTATATCATCATATGTGAGTAGATCACCAGTCCAAGTTCAATGCATGAGACAGGGCACTCAGGGCTGGTGCACTGGGATGACCCTGAGGGATGGGATGGAGAGGGAGGTGGGAGGGGAGTTCGTGATGAGGAACACATGTATACCCATAGCTGATTCATGTCAATGTATGGCAAAAATCACTATAATATTGTAAAGAAATTAGCCTCCAATTAAAATAAATTAATTAATTTTAAAGAAAACACACATGCACATACACACTAAAAAAATACAAAAAAAAAAAAAAAAACCCAAGCCACAGATGGTTTAAAAGAGTGTAGTCATTTTCTGTTGTTGCTGCAACAAATTACTCAAACTTAGTGGCTTGAAAACCAAAACAAATTTATTGTCTTAGAGTGTAGAAGGTCAGTAACCCAAAATGGGTTTCCCCAGGCTGGATGCTTCTGGAGCCTCTGAGGAAAAATTCATTTCCTGCCATTTCTGGTTTCCAGTTCAGTTCAGTTCCGTTCTGTCGCTCAGTCATGCCTGATTCTTTTCCACCCCATGAATTGCAGCATGCCAGGCCACCCTGTCCATCAGCAATTCCCAGAGTTCACCCAAATCCATGTCCATCGAGTCGGTGATGCCATCCAGTAATCTCATCCTCTGTTGTCCCTTTATCCTCCTGACCTCAATCCCTCCCAGCATCAGAGTCTTTTCCAATGAGTCAACTCTTCACATGAGGTGGCCAAACTACTGGAGTTTCAGCTTTAGCATCAGTCCTTCCAATGAATATTCAGGACTGATCTGCTTTAGTATGAACTGGTTGGATCTCCTTGCAGTCCAAGGGACGCTCAAGAGTCTTCTCCAACACCACAGTTCAAAAGCATCAATTCTTTGGTGCTCAGCTTTCTTCACAGTCCAAATTTTACATCCATACATGACCACAGGAAAAACAATAGCCTTGACTAGATGGACATTTGTTGGCAAAGTGATGTCTCTGCCTTTGAATATTCTGTCTAGGTTGGTCGTAACTTTCCTTCCAATAAGTAAGTGTCTTTTAATTTTATGGGTGCAATCACCATCTGCAGTGATTTTGGAACTCTGCAAAATAAAGTCTGTCACTGTTTCCACTGTTTCCCCATCTATTTCCCATGAAGTGATGGGACCAGATGCCATGATCTTTGTTTTCTGAATGTTGAGCTTTAAGTCAACTTTTTCACTCTCCTCTTTCACTTTCATCAAGAGGCTTTTAGTTCCTCTTCACTTTCTGCCATAAGGGTGGTGTCATCTGCATGTCTGAGGTTATTGATGTTTCTCCCAGCAATCTTGATTCCAGCTTGTGCTTCTTCCATTCTAGCATTTCTCATGATGTACTCTGCATATAAGTTAAATAAGCAGGGTGATAGTATACAGCCTTGATGTACTCCTTTTCCTATTTGGAACCAGTCTGTTGTTCCATGCCCAGTTCTAACTGTTGCTTCCTGACCTGCATACAGGTTTCTTAAGAGGCAGGTCAGGTGGTCTGGTATTCCCATCTCTTTCAGAATTTTCCACAGTTTATTGTGAGCCACACAGTCAAAGGCTTTGGCATAGTCAATAAAGCAGAAATAGATGTTTTTCTGGAACTCTCTTGCTTTTTCAATGATCAAGTGGATGTTGGCAATGTGATCTCTGGTTCCTCTGCCTTTTCTAAAACCAGCTTGAACATCAGGAAGTTCATGGTTCACATATTGCTGAAGCCTGGCTTGGAGAATTTTGAGCATTACTTTACCTCTAGTTTCTAGAGGCCATTTAAATTCATTGGCCCCTCCCATCATCTTCAAAGCCAACAATCACATCAGCCCAGCCTCTGCTTCCACTAGCATCTTGAAGGACCCTTATGATTACTCTAGGCCCACCCAGATAATCCTAGGTAAGAACTCCTTCTCAAGGTCCTTTTCTTGATCATGTCTGCCAATTTTGGCCACGTTAGGCTACATTTTCATACAGTCTAGGAATTAGGACCTGGGCATCTTCAGGAAGACATTTCTCTGTCCACCACACACAGCTCAGATTTGATTCCTGATGCTGGCAAGGCCCACTGAAGATGGAGAGCCTGCTGTGGTCTGTCATCTAATCATGCCTCCAAGCTGCCTTGCACAGTGCCAGCTGAAGCTCAGGGAAAGGGAACTCTTGGCAGTAACAGGATGCTGTGTCTGGAAGGGATACAAGTCACTCCTGCCTCCAGTTCGTTGGTCAGAACCACTTACACGGTCTTGCTTGATTTCAAAGTGTTATCTATCCTGCTACTTGAAGGACACCAGAACCTGGGTGAAGGGTAGCAGAACTGGGTGAAGAGTGTAAGAAAACACCGCGGGAAGAAAAAGCCACCTCTAGGAACCGTTAGTAAAAGGCCTTTATTGGGGCGGTCGCTCCCGGGCAGAACTCCCAGGGGCAAGCGAGCAGGGAAACAAAGGGAGTCTGCGAGGCGGGGAGGGGTGCGGGAAAGTTTTATCTTGAGATCTAGCAGACGGGTCAAGGTCTTTTTCCCACCAAGGTAGCATTTGCAGACTACAGCGGTGATTGGTGTCTATGGTTTCCCGTTGTCCCCTGATTGGATCGGGGCTTTAGGGCCGGCCCCGAGAGGCCGGTCTTCTTCCCGGCTCCGGCTGACTGAGTCAGCCAGCTTTCGGGACTAGCCGTTCGTCCTATCAAAGAGTGTTCTTATCACAGGACAAACACTCACATCACCCACATTTCCCCACCAAGAGAATCTATACTTGTTGCTAATGCTCTTCAACAGATACTGTTAATTTTTTTTTTTTTTTAACTATTAAAGTGTCATTTGGTTGTCTCTCATGATCAGTCTAATTCAGAACCAAATAGAGGAGGGGATTTTGGAAAATGTACTTCCAGGACTTTCTTATGTGATAATGAAAAAAACTCCAAAATGGTTGGGTAGGTTAAAGGGTGTAATTAACAAAATTAACTTTTTTGTTAATTCATGAATTAGCAAAATAAGGCTAAGGTGTTTCAATAAAATGGCCCTTACCATGTGTTTACTATCAATGGCCTTCTCTTGCAATGGGAACATTTAATCTCAAAGCAGTCTTAACAAAGAATTGAATAGTCTCTCTTAGTACTTGGTAAACGTTGACTTCAAGAGCCAACTTTAAGTATTTTTTTATTCCAAAGTGTGTGTGTAGATTTTTTACTACTTCTTCCCTCCACTGTATATTTACAAGCTAGTAAGACTATGCCATAGCCTTTGACTGTGTGGATACAATAAACTGTGGAAAATTCTGAAAGAGATGGAATACCAGACCACCTGACCTGCCTCTTGAGAAACCTGTATGCAGGTCAGGAAGCAACAGTTAGAACTGGACATGGAACAACAGACTGGTTCCAAATAGGAAAAGGAGTACATCAAGGCTGTATATTGTCACCCTGCTTATTTAACTTATATGCAGAGTACATCATGAGAAACACTGCACTGGAAGAAGCACAAGCTGGAATCAAGATTGCCAGGAGAAATATCAATAACCTCAGATACACAGATGACACTACCCTTATGGCAGAAAATGAAGAGGAACTAAAAAGCCTCTTGATGAAAGTAAAAGAGGAGAGCTTTCACTTGGCTTAAAGCTCAACATTCAGAAAACAAAGATCATGGCATCTGGTCTCATCACTTCATGGGAAATAGATGAGGAAACGGTGGAAACAGGGTCTGACTTTATTTGGGGGAGGCTCTAAAATCATTGCAGATAGTGACTGCAGCCATGAAATTAAAATATGCTTACCCCTTGGAATAAAAGTTATGACTAACCTAGATAGCATATTCAAAAGCAGAGACATTACTTTGCCGACTAGGTCTGTGTAGTCAAGGCTATGGTTTTTCCAATGGTCAAGTATGGATGTGAGAGTTGGACTGTGAAGAAGGCTGAGCACCAAAGAATTGATGCTTTTGAACTGTGGTGTTGGAGAAGATTCTTGAGAGTCCCTTGGACTGCAAAGAGATCCAACCAGTCCATTCTGAAGGAAATCAGCCCTGGGATTTCTTTGGAAGGAATGATGCTAAAGCTGAAACTCCAGTACTTTGGCCACCTCTTACAAAGAGTTGATTCATTGGAAAAGACTTTGATGCTGGGAGGGATTGGGGGCAGGAGGAGAAGGGGACGACAGAGGATAAGATGGCTGGATAGCATCACTGACTCGATGGACGTGAGTCTGAGTGAACTCCAGGAGTTGGTGATGGACAGGGAGGCCTGGCGTGCTGCTATTCATGAGGTCGCAAAGAATCGGACACGACTGAGTGAATGAACTGAACTGAAGAGATTCAATCACTGATGCCAATAGCAGAGTCTGAATTCATGGTGAAGAGTCGCTATCAGTATCACAATCTGTGAGGGGTGACCATCAATGCCCACTGGCAAAGTACACCATATGGTACCAGAACTCTAAAAACATGAGAGCAGAAAACCTGGACTGTGTTGACAATCATGTCTAGGTAAACCACCTTATGTCTCCAACAGTTCTTTTCCTTATACACAAAAGCAAGCAATATCATTGTCAGACTGTGTTGCAATATTGTAAATATCATCAGCAGTAATAGACACAAAGCTATATATTAATGCATTTATACAAATTTCTTAATTCATGTATTCACATAACCAGTAACTATCACTTAATATTTCTTAGCATTCAAAATTTATGTTCACAAAATTATTTCATAATAGGGAGAGATATTTGTACATTGATTTGATTACTCATTACAAAAGTTTTAATAAAATATATTTTGCCAAGTTTATGTTAGATTCTGTCAATATTAAAACCAGAAAATACATAATTCCTAGTGTTAGAGAAAAATTAGGCCCTATTTCATAGATAAGAAAGTGATAATTGGTACAAAGACTTTTTCAGTTCTGAAACAAATATCTACTCCTCCAGTTTTTATCTTCTTAAATTATTATAGTAACACTCTGCCTTATTTTCACACAATAATATTAAGTTATGTAAATTAATACCAACTGAATAACATTCATAGCAATTTATAAGCCACAAGGTCTATGCTGATAGAACTTATCTAAGACATTTCAAACAAAAAAAGCTCATTAATGCACAAAGCAATATAATTTCCATCAAAAAGTAAATTAATAGAATAATGAGCTGAATTATAAGTCTAAATGCTTCTACTGTACCAGCTGACTTTCTGAAATATATCCATGTGTTTTGTACACTGTATTTTTCCCTTTCCTCATTCTAATTGGGTTGCCAGGTCCCCTATCTTCTTAGTTGTGACTAATTATACTTTGAAAACTAAAGCTAACTGTATCCTTTAACTCATATATATGGAATCTAGAAAAGTGGTACAGATGAACCTATTTGCATAGCAGGAATAGAGACATTGATATAGAGAAAAGATGTGTGGACATGGACGAGGGTGTAAGTGGAGGGATAGAAGAATTGGGAGAATAGAATTGACATATTTACACTATGATGTATAAAATATATAGTTAATGGGAAGCTGCTGTACAGCACATGGAGCTCAGCTTGGTGCCCCTTGGTGGATGGGTGACATCAGGGGTGGGTTGGAAGGAAGTCTCAAGGGGAGGGTTATATGTATACATATAGCAGATTCACATTTTTGTACAGCAGAAACTAACACATATTGTAAAGCAACTAACTATACTCCAATGAAATAAAATCCTAAATTCACTGACAACATAATGCCAGGTATCACAGAGCAAGAAAGGATCAGTCAAGAAGGGAGTCAGCCCATTGCATAAAAAAGGAAGTAGGGACTGTGAACCCAAGCTCTGTCTAGAGTTTGTTATCTGAAAGTGTGGCCAGAAATCAGAACCTATGACCACCTGGCTCCTCAGGGTGTGACTACAACGACTTGCAGCATCACCAGGCCTTGGACGGAATACCAGGGATTGTATGTGAAGCATTAATGCAATGCCATTGCTTCTGTTTTTGAAAGAACCTGATATTTTAATCATTTACTCATCAGTAATGAAATCCATAACTGTAAGGCGAGTGCAGAGTAAAAGAGAGTTAGCTGGGTAGTCAGACAAGAAAAGGAAACTTATTTGAGGGAAAACAAGAGGGTGACTGGTCCTTGAGAAGAACCAGTGTCCTCCCTTTCTGATGGGGTCTTTCTTATACTGTTGTAGCCACGTGTTCTGGGAAACAAACTCACTCAGAAAGACAGTGCAGAGAGTGGAGTGCAGTGCATTATACCGGTGGGTCAAAGGCAGAGTCTCTTCTTAGCCAAGGACCCCGGCCAGGTTTTGTGAAAACCTTAAATACCCTAAGTGTACGTGCCCAAACCCACCTCCCTAACTTCCCTGAAACTACCCTGCACAAAGGAAAAGAAAGATACAATCAAGCCAACACTCAATTCATATGCCTTAAGCCTAGGTAGTTAACAGTGGACAAATATCGATAGGCCTGTGGTCATACTCCAATAAGTACAATAGAATGTATGATTCTATTTGGTTACACAGATAATTGGGGTTTTCTTTTAGGCAATGGAGAGTCTAGGTACAAGCACTGGGGCTCTTCCATCCAGGGGGTCTGGTTTTCTAGTTGGTATGTCATTTCCATAGATACTGGGCATATAGCTCAAAGTCCACAGTCCAGCCCAAGCTGGAGTCCTGCTTTCAAGATAGAGCCTGTTCTGTCTGTTTCCTCCTTCAACACCCCACCAATGAAAAATTCCCTGAATGATGGTTAATTTTTAGCTTGTAGCTGAGTCTTGCAGTCATGTAGCTGGAGGTCTGGAATCCACTGGTCTCGTAGCTTTGAAAAGGTAGGTGCCAGTGGAAAAACACAATGTTGTTTAGGCAATTTGGTCAATCTCAAGGGTCACTGTGATTTTCTTTGTGGGGTCAACATGTTATGCTCCAAGTCCAAGTCCCTGAATAAACTGAGAGAACAAATCCACCAAGGCAATGCAAAGGCAAGAAGGGAGTTTATTTATTGCTAACTCGAGTTAGGGCACTCTGCCACATCCAATACAGTGGAGTAAGGCAAGAGGGCCCCGAGCCCTGAATTACAGCAGTATTTATAGACTTAGAACAAAGACAGGGAGTTGGTAAGGGCGGATTGGTTGCAAGGTTCTCTTGGCATCTACTAATTGGCTAGATTTCCACACACACGGGCTTTTTCAGGGGATTTTCATCTTCGTCCCGATTGGCTCAGGTCTGGTGCGGGCAGGGGCTACAGGGATTTTTTCTTATTGGTCAAGCTACACTGCCTGTGGGAGTTCCCAGTGTCTCAGCTTTCCTAGAGACTAAACCTCAGACCTAGCCTGCCCCTTAGAGCCTGTCCTGGCTCAAGTTAGGTCCTAACAAACATAAAGAGCTATTTTAACCATGAGCCCCCATGTAGACAGTATTAGTAACAGAGTTTGTTGATATGTGCAGAAAAGACAAAACAAAGTGCTATTTTTAAGCCCAAGCAAATTTGAACCTTCACACATTGCAGTACTCAGCTATTTACTATATATATATATTTTTAAAAATATTCTACTATGTAAGCATAATTATAACCATATTATGAAGCCCTTTTGAACAAATAAAATATTGGCATCATAGCATCAAACTGATACTTTGCATTGTACTATGGGATGGTGCTGAAACAATGTCTTCAGTGTTATCAATCATAAAACTTGTGATTATTTGGAGATTAGAGACTCAGTGGAAAATATCTGTAAGCATTCTTTGCTTAATAGCTGCAAAATATCTATTAAATATTTTCCTGCTAGTAAAGACACAGCAAGTGCCTTTCCATCAGTTGGAAATCTCTTTACAAAAATAGATTCAGCTCAATAATAATCATATTAATGCAATTTTTAAAGCATCTGACTTCTACAAAGAAACCGAGCTGCATAATATTATTTTAATGATTCATACATAATTAAATGTGTTCACTTTTATGTAATGCTGGTTTGAGTAATATTAATTATACTAATTTTCTCAGTTTATGATAATATATGTTAAACATATTTTAGGCTGATAATTAATATTTCTAATATATTCATATATTGAATGTATGACTTACTATTACTGGTTTTTTAATTTTGTGAAGCCTTAATACTTTACTGTAATACTAAGATTACTGCCATTATTAATGATGAAGCAGTAAGAGTGCTAGCATAACTATTATGCTCTCTTTCCTGGTTCATCTCCCCAGGACTTGCCCATCTCCCCTGTGCCCCAAGAACAGTGGGAAAACTGTTAAGACTGAAGGTAGGACCTGAAAGGCTGATACATCCTAAAACAATGATTCAGCAGCAGTCATGGCCCCAGGGCTCTTTCTTAGGTTTTACTGGGATGACACAACTGAAGGGGAATATCCATTGAGGACTGAGGTTAAATTCACCATTAGCACAAAGATAGAAGGTGGATTTTTTTAGTATCATAATTCTTACACACGAACAGCTGAGCCTGCAAGCTCACATCTCCTCTCTCTCTCTTTCTCCTATCCACAATGAGGCCTGTATTACTGCATGCCCTTCTGTGGTCAACACTGCTAAGCTGTCTGCTTAGAATTTGGGTCCACAGTAAACAGCACATCTTCCCCTGAGTCTCTCCTCATTGTCCTCCAGGAAACAGACCGCCATCCCCTCAGCGTGTTTCTTAGGTTTGATTGAAAGACTCTTAGGAAACGTCAGTTCTTACCTTGTATTTAAATTACTTGTACATTACTTGTTTTTTCTCGTCAATAGATTTTCACGCCTTTCCAAGTGCCCTGTTTATTTCATCTTAGCACTCTCATTGAAGCCCACCATGGTGGACTCTGTACCTGGCATCCTCCTCTGGAGCTATCCCATACCTGGACCTCCCCACTTCAGTTTATCTTGCCACAAACAGCTTTCCGCACTGTTCTCTTGTCTAGTCCTACTTGTAATTTTTTTCCAGTGACTTCTAGGAACCTATCTGTTTAGGTGGGTTCCTTTTCTTTTTTTTAATTTTAGTGCTTTTGTACATATGGCAAGATGCACAAATCTGGGTTCATTAAAATACTTCCTGTGATATACATCTACATTTGTAAGGGGCTGGTCTTCCAAAACACAGAGCACCTCATCCTGTTTTTCATCCTAAATTCCTCTCAAGGGGCATTGTTGGTCAGCAACAGCAGTATATGATAACTTAATCCTGTAGAACTGAGTACAAGCAACCAGAACTCTTTGTTCTTTGGTCTTCTCATCTCCTTGTAATGGCTTTGAGTCTCACTGAACTCCCACACAGCTCTGGTCCATCAGAATTCTGTGTTCGTGTGGCATCGTCTGACAGTATATGCAAATACATGGCAAGAAACTGAGGACTGTATATTGCTCCTGTCTGCTCTGCTCATGTAGGCACCCCACTGTGCCCATGGACTTCATCGCCATGATTCCAACATCATATGTCCAGTGGGAGGCAGAGTTGGCATTAGCAGAAGGTCCAAAAGGCTGACTCCCAGGCATCATCCCTTTATTATTTCAACATTTCTTACTGTGTATCTCAGGGAAAATCAGCCTACAAGTAACTTGTAGCTGTCAAGCCTTTCCTTCAAAGCTCGGTCTGGAGAGTGCCAGGTGGGGACTGTCCAGGGCTCCCCATTCTCCTGCTGGACTCTCTTGGAGGTAGTGTAGAGCTACGTTAGAATCCCTGAGTTTTCGTTTCCTCTTAAATTGCAGAGCTCACATCAAGGTGTTCACTGGAGAAGCACCGCCTGGGGAATTGGTAGGTTCCTTTTCTAATTCTTAAACCTTTTATAATTCTCATTTTCTGTTCCTTTAAACAGCTATCACTTCCAACCTATCAACATCTCCTGGATTTAAACGATTGGTCTCTCATCACAGACTACTCCAAATACTGTTCATCTCACAGTCTGAACTTCACTCTGCATGTAACCCTCCCTCCCTGAGCATGTGCTCTCAGGATCTTTTCTCCAGTTTATTAAAGCCACCCTTCACCCGGACTCCCTGCCTCCTGTTTTCTTCTTCCTCTCTGGGGTCAGTGTAAATGTTAAATGGAATGGCATAACAACAGAGCTTGGGAAAAGGAATGAAACTCAGATATGTTTTGAAAGCAAATCTATACAATTTATTCTGGGTGTATAAAAGTGAAAAAAATAAAGCAAGACTAAGCTTTGTAGCCTGAGTAGCTGAAAGATGGTACCTTTTTTCTAAACTAGGAAACACAGGAGAAGGACTCAAGTTTACATCAGGGATACTGGTCATTAAATATTCATTCATAGACAGGACTTGAAGAAGGAATTCATAGGATCTGGACTCCATGTTAGGTCTGTTCATGCTGATCATGCTCAGCCACCTTTCCAATGGACTCTGAACTCTGTGTTTAGTGCCTATGAAAACAACAACAGAAGGTTAAGACCCCCTCCAGACATGGGAACCTTGAAGATCATATCTAAGCTACTCATCACCTAAGAGAAAGCATACACTAATCACTCCTTCCTCCAGACAGGCCATACATTTTTCTGTGTCTATCAGAGTGTAACCTTGGGTTTATTGATTATTGGCTAATTGTTTGACTGTTTGAGGGCATGAGCACATAGCACGTGAATGATGGGGTTATTGGGATTGTATTTTCCTTGGTTTATGTAAGTCTCAAGGAATTTGGAGTGGTGGGTTCAGACACGTACACATGGGGTGTAAAAGATTTTTACAAATGCTAGTCAGGGTCCTTGGCTAAGAGGAGACTCTGCTTGGGCCCGCAGGTGTAATAAACTGCTCTCCACTATCTGCACTGTCCTTCTGAGGGAGTTTGTTTCCCGGAACGTGTGGCTATAACATTTGGTGCGTTGGCCGGGAAACTCCTCACTTTGAGGAGACAGGTCTCATTTGAGGCCACCCCAAGGCTTTGTGGCTTGAATCTCCTAGAGAGGGGAAGGTGCCTTGCCTCTCTGGAAGAATTCAGCCTTTCAGCACCCGGTTTCTTCGCTTTGGTAGGTAGTGAACAGCAGCAAGGGAACTGAGCACTCAGGTGAGGAGGAACCCAACTGGCAGGGTGGAAGAGGGGGCCTGATCACCCCCTGGGAGGGACTAGAAGAGGCACGGACCCACAGGGCCTGGAATAAGCAGGCAGCAGCGATTGCTTGGTACACATATCAACGAGTGTGATACGGTTTAGGAAGGAAAATTGTGAAGGTTGTTTAGGAGGTGTGTCCACGCCATCTCAGGGAAAATTATTACCAGCGATCACCAGGGGATTTTTAGGATAGGAAACTGGTCCTGGTATGCTTGTATTCTGCCCTCCCCCAGGAGGTGTCCCGTCTGCTCTGAAATTCTTGACCCCCCGGAATTGTTAGGCTAGAAGGAAGGGGATACATAGTGATATGAATTGGCTTTCTTGGACATGGCCTGGGACATGGGATATTTAACCCGTCTGTGTTTTCATCCGCACCTGATCAAGCCCACCAAGGCAGAATGGACTTTAAGGGAGAAACAGTCTTGGACCACATGGTGTTCTGGTTCGGCTGTGCTGACTGGCAGGTGAAGACATACTGATCCCCCTTCTCCCTCTGGGATCTGGCAGGTAAGGCTCTTCTCACCCCAGTTAGGAAGGAGAAAGAATGGCAATTTAAGCGTCATTGAATGAAAATATTAGAAGTACAGAGGGTACCGAGAACTTCATAGACAGAATGAAAAGTAGAAGGTCCGAGAAGGTAAGCAAGATGGGGGAAGTGACTCTAAGGCAACTGTATTGGAGAGCATGATTAAAAATTTAAAGAAGAGATTTGGAGGAGACTATGGGGTGGAGATGAAGCCTAACCGCCTCCACCAACTCTGTGAGGTCGAAGGGCCCCCTGTGGGAGTAGGATGGCCACAGGAGAACACCATGAGCTTAAAAATAGTGGAAGCAGCCTATACAGTAGTCACAGGAGGGCCGGGACACCCGGATCAGTATCCATATATTGACTCATGGCTAGGGTTAGCTCAAGAGCCTCCTACTGGGACAAGGTTCTGTATCCAGAAGGGAAAGGGGAAAACATTAATGGCACAAAAATTGACTGATGATAAAAAGGAAATGTACAGGATTTGGATGGGGATATCCTCCCCCATACTGGATAATGGTGTGCCTGCCTCCCAGTGCTCCACCAGGACCGGAGGCCGCCTTAATGCCCAACTCAGGGCCAGGCAAAGTCTGCAGCAGCCGCTGCTCCTCTGCCAGCTCGCCCCAAGGTCGTAGAGCCGCCACCTCGGCAGGCTCCAATCCCGGTGACAGAGGCCTCTGACCAACTTCCAGGATCCAGTTCCAGTCAAACCGCCCAAGCTATACCTGCCTCTCCCAGTGTATTGACAAGAAGGGGAGGGAGACGTTGAAATTAAGCAGAGACTGCCCTCTGCCAGAGAGCTAGAGGGAATGAAAGAGAACAGACAAATGATTTGCAATGCTAGCTGCTGCTCTGGGAAAGTCTATCTCTCAGGCCCTCCAGAAAGAGGATCTCATCTGCCCCAGGGACAGGACAGTCCTTCACTTGGTCCCAACGGAGGTGTGGGCCCTGTTACAGCCAAACCAGTGTGCCCGGTGCCAAACTTTTGGCAACTGGAAGAATGAATGCCCTGAGGCAAGGAAGGAAGAGGAAACTCCCACAGTTGTGGGGCTTGCTGATTTGGAAATTAAATAGGGCTGCCGGAGCTCAGAGATAGCAGGTCCCTGAGAACCCATGAAAACCTTAAAAGTGGGGAACCGAAACGTTGACTTCATGGTGGATATAGGAGCAGAATTGTCGGTAGTAACAAAACCTGTGGCACCATTGTCCAAAGAATACTGCTGTAACTGGGGTATTGGGAGAACAGATGATTAAATCATGTCAGCCCAGAAAATGTAAGATGCGAGGGCACCAAGTGGTTCATGAATTCCTCTACATTCCTGAGTGCCCAGCACCCCTGTTGGGAAGAGACTTGCTCTCCAAACTAGGAGCACAAGTGACTTTCTCCCCTGAGGAGAGGCCCACCTTCCAGATGGACACTATGACTTGTTTGCTTGCTCTCTCAATACCACTCCAAGGTAAGTGGAGGTTGCATGAGCCTCCGAAGGAAGAACTGGGGGGGGGCGGAAGAGCATGAGAGTGAGCTAACTCAATTATTCCCTGAGGTCTGGGCGAAACACAAACCCCCCCTCCCCCAGGCTGGCTAGACATCAAGCCCCATTGATACAGAACTCAAACAGGCACCACCCCACTACCCACTACCAATAGAGGCCTGGGCCTGCATGCTGCCCCACATCAATAGACTGAAACAAGCAGGCATTCTAGTAGAGTGCCAGTTGGCTTGGAATATGCCGATCCAGCCAGTCAAAAGGAAGGACAGGACTATAGGCCTGTATAGGATCTTAGGCTAGTCAACCAGGCTACTGTGACTTTACACCCCACTTTCCAAACCCCTGTACTTTACTTAGCCTCCTCCCACCGAGGACTTCACCTAGATCTCAAGGATGCCTTCTTCTATGTATGCCTCACCCCAGCGTCACAGCCCATCTTTGCCTTTGAATGGGAAGATCCAGTCGAGGGCACCAAGCAACAGCTCACCTGGACTCCCCCACAAGGGTTTAAGAACTCCCCAGCCATCTTTGGGGGAAGCCTTGGCTTCTGACCTGAACTCATTCCATCTGGAAGAGTATGGATGTTGGTTCCTACAATATGGGGATGACCTGCTGCTGGCTGCAGAGACCAAGGAAAAATGATGGAAAGGGACAAAAGCACTGCTCCAGCTGCTGATGGAAGCAGGTTACCGGCTGTTGAAGAAGAAGGCACAGATCTGCAAGGAGGAGGTAAGGTATCTGGGGTTTGTTTTAAAGAAGGACACAAGGCTCCAGACCCTAGTTGGGTCCCATATACTGATGGCACTAGCCTGATAAAACAAAGACAATGGCTGTCAGATTAGCCAAAGTGGAAGGGACCATCAAGACTGAAAAGGGGTGGTGGGAATTGCCAAGTGGTAAACTATTGGTACCGGAGGAGCTGGCACACAATCTGGTAAGCCAAACATACCAAGTGACCCACCTAGGCCATGCTGCCTGCTCACAGGTTAATGCTGCCTCTCGGGTATTCAGACAAAAACCTCCAGGTGTTTAGCTGAAAGGCACGGTGCCCTTTGAATACCTGGGAGTGGACTTCACTGAAATGAAACCTCACGGACATTATTGTTACCTGCTGGTCGTGGTATGTACGTTCTCAGGATGGGTAGAAGCTTTTCCTACCTGGACTGAAAGAGCATCAGAAGTAGCCTGGTGCCTGCTTAGGGAAGTAATTCCCAGATTTGGACTTCCTACCAACATTGGTTCAGGCAATGACCTGGTTTTTGTAGCTGATTTAGTACAAGCAAGCAAAACCTTAAACATCAAATGGAAACTGCACACTGCGTATAGTCCCAGAGTTCTGAGATGGTGGAATGAACCAACAGGACATTAAAGAGACTCTCCAAGTGGATCATAGAGACTGACTGCTCCTGGGTGGACTTGCTTCTGACGGCTCTGCTCAGACTCAGGATGACCCCACAGTCCCAAGGCTATTCTCCATTCGAAACTGTGAATGAGAGACCCCCTCCCATAATAAAACAGGGGTCAACAAATTTGCCTCAGGTAAGGGGAAATAGGATTTCACAATAGATGGAACTGGGTAAGGTAATAAATCAGGTAACTAAGTTTGTACAAGAAAGGGTGCCATTACTCCTTGGGGAACAGATTCATGAGTTTATGCTTGGTGACCAAGTATGGGTCAAAGATTGGACACATGATTTGCTAGCTCCTTGGTGAAAGGGCCCTTATGTTATTCTAACTACCCCTACTGCAGTTAAAGTTGCAGATATTGTCCCTTGGATCCATCATACGAGGGTGAAGAGAACATACCACGCAGACCCAAAAAACACTGAGTAGACTACACAGAGGGACCCCGCTGACCCTCGAGAGACTAAGACCATCCTTAAGAAGAAGGAAAAGAAGATCCTGGACAAGCCCCTTCAGGATGAAGCCGCACAATCAACTCCTGCTGCTTGGCCTTATCAACATGATTTTGAATTTAACTTCCGTTTCAACTCAGGACAATGTTTTCATCTCACGGGCACCTTCCTACGTAGACTTCCACAACACTTCCAACTGCTGAGTATGTAGGGCTATGCCTCTGTCAGTGATGGATGGACTTCTTTGGTGGGTGTCACCGCTCTGCCAAGGAGATTTTAGACCACTCTGCTCTTTTCTGGCATGACAGAAAGAGACTTTCCTCTCTCTTACCAATCATAACCTCTCCTTGCTCTCTTGATGTAAGACCTACAGTCAATAGATTCGGGTCATGAGGTTACATTTGATATAAATGCCAGTGTAACAAAAGCCTAACCTACAACAAGCCCCAGTAAATCTACCTCATTTACATGCTAGGTGGACAAGATCCGTGTTTCAGTGATATGAGTAGGCTGCTGAGTTGCTTCAGTTGTGTCCGACTCTGTGCAACCCTAGAGATGGCAGCCCACCAGGCTCTCCTGTCCCTGGGATTCTCCAGGCAAGAACACTAGAGTGGGTTGCCATTTCCTTCTCCAGTGGATATGAGTATATTTGTGCCTTATTTGACCCTCTATAGGGACAACAAAGATCATGATTAAAGTAGAGGCCTTGACTAATTTCACAAAACAGGCCTTCCTAGATAGAACAAAAGCCACCCAAACCTTAAATGAAGAGCAAATCCAAATGAGAAAAGTGGTAATTCATAATAGAATGGCTTTGGACATACTCACAGCTGCTCAAGGAGGGGCCTGTGCTATAATTAAGGTTGAATGTTGTGTATACATTCTTGACTTATCTGGCAATGTATCAACTGCTTTAGATGACACGAAAAACCAAGTTAAAGCAATGTCAAATGAAAACATTCCTTTCTGGACTATCTTGGGTGAAAGGTGATTGGTGGAAAACTATATTTACCACTGTTATAGTTGCCTTGATAGTTCTTTGTAGACCCTGAATTTTACAATGTATTATGAACTTTGTAACCTGAAGGTTGCTGTCATTCTCCCAAATTGGCGGTCAGAGAGCCAGGGTGCAATATATCCCTATAATATGAATTAAGAGCATCAAGAGAGGGACTGAAGAAGGAATTCATAGGGTCTGGACTCCGTCTTAGGCCTGTTTATGCTGATCATGCTCAGCCACCTTTCCAATGGACTCTGAACTCTGTGTTTAGTGCCTATAAAAACAACAGCAGAAGGATAAGACCCCCTCCAGACAGGGGGACCTTAAAGATCGTATCTAGGTTACTTATTGCCTAAGAGAAAACATAGACTAATCACTCCTTCCTCCAAGAATGCCATATATTTTTCTGTATCTATCGGATTGTAATCTTGGGTTTATTGATTATTAGCTAATTGTTTGACTGTTTGAGCACATAAGCACATAGCACGTGAATCATGGGGCTATTGGGATTGTATTTTCCTTGGTTTATGTAAGTCTCATGGAATTTGGAGTGGAGGGTTCAGACACATACACATGGAGTATAAAAGATTTTCACAAATGCTGGTCGGGGTCCTTGGCTAAGAGGAGAATCTGCCTTGGACTCGCCAGTGTAATAAACTGCAGTCCACTATTTACATTGTCCTTCTGAGTGAGTTTGTTTCCCAGAACGTGTGGCTACAACAGAGTTACATATGGAGCCATCAAATAAGAGATTTAGACTTGTATTCATGATGTGTGTGTGTGTGTGTGTGTGTGTGTGTGTGTGTCCACCTGTGGGGGTGTGTGTATAGGCAAAGAGATTGCTGAAGTCTGAAAACCCAATACATTAAATAGATAGCCTTTAAAGCTGATGAAATAAAGATTATTTAAGAAGAGCATAAGATAGAAAAAAAAATCCAACAAAGGTGCATTGAGGCCCCAAAGTTTATAGGCAGGAAATGTAGTTCTGAGTGTTAGGGAAATATAACCAAAACCTCCTGCCAACCCAGAAGATCTCTCCACAACAGTAGAGGATAAAACGACATTCCTCCTGTTAAATTACCATTGTCACAAAATTACCACTGTTAATACTATTGAATTAGAGTGGGGTGTGCAGCACAGGTGATCAACTAAGATTGCAAAGCCAGAAAGAAATCTTATTTTTATAGAATCAGGCAGATACAGCCCATTATATACATGTAAGATAATCAATAACTAGTGTTCAAATAGGCTTCTCTAGTGGCTCAGACAGTAACAAATCTGCCTGCAATGTGGGAAAGGACTGAAGGCACCATGTGTCACACAGAGATCCTTCTAGAGTCCCATGATAATTGGGTGGCCGTTGGCATTAGCTAACTGGCTTTATTCAAAGGAAAAATAAACTTCTCGCATCTTTGTTACAGGAGGGAGCTTTGTAACTTGGAGCAAAGTCTCCACTGAAATTAGGCTTTTACTCTCCCCCATAAACCAGAAGCCAGGGCCCTATCTTCCTTGCTTAGATGCAAAGAGATGGTTCTTAGATATTTGAGATATTCCTGAGCCTTAAAACTGGCAAGAGACTGCTTTAGCCAAAAAATGTAGCTACATTTCTTAATTTACAGCAGTAATGCTTAGTTTTTAAGCAACAAATATGCAAACAAAATGTGAGCTAGAGTCTATTGTATTTTTTCACTGAATAAAATTGTCTTTTTTCCCTTTAGTTTGTATTGGGTTGGCCAAAAAGTTGTTCAGGTTTTCCATACAACTGTATGAAAAATTCAAGTCAATTTTTAGCCAACCCAATATTTATCCTTAGATTAAGAAGGAGGAAGACTAGGAGCACTTACACAGCAAGAGAGGAAACCAGCCAGTGGCTCAATCAACAAGAAATCTTTTGAAAAGGATGATGCATACAATTTTATATAAGGAAGGATCGAAGCATGACCTGTCAGATGTGGAAACATGGAGGAATTTGATTTTTTTTTTAAGTGTCAGTGGAATGATAAGAATAAAAACTTTGACAGGAGTAACCTTTATGGGAGAGAAGGCAAGGAGGGGTGAAAGAGTTCATACCTCTCTTTCAACAGTCTGCTAAACATAGAAAAGAAATAAGTAGTAGTTGAAGGAACGGCCACTACGGTTGATGATTGTGTGATAATTCAAGACTGGAAAATGCTGACATTTCATGAGAACAAGGATGACTACAATAGTGAGGTCTCGCATAAGAGATAAGAGGAGATGGAGACCTTGCACAAAGTAAAGGATTTGGCCTTGTGTGAAAAGGGAGGTACAGATAGACTAGTGATGATGAAGTATTCATCCCATTCTTTGCTTCATGAAATAAAAGCAGATCTATTGCTTCCAGTTCAAGATGGCAGAGTAGAAGGATGTGCCCTCATCTCCTCCTGTGAGAGCTCTAAAATCACAACTAGCTGCTGAAAAACAATCAACAAGAGGATGCTAGAACCTTCCAAAAAAAAAAGATACCCCATGTCCAAAGATAAGGAAGAAGCCACAGCAAGACATACTGGGCATATGAATGAGGGGCATAATCACAATAAAATAAAATCTCTTACCTGCCAGGTGGGTGACCCAAAAGTGGAGAACAATAATACCAAAGAAGTTCTCCCACTGTTGTGAAGGTTCAGAACTCCACATCAGGCTTCCCAGCCTGGGGACACAACAAAGGGACTGGTTATCCCCATGGAATCTGACCTTGAAGCCCAGCAGGATTTGATTACAAGACTTCCACAGGAATGGGGGAAACAGACTCCAGGCTTGGAAGGCACAAACTAAACCTTGGTTGCACCAAGATTCAGAGGAAAGGAGCAGTGACTCCACAGGAAACTGAACCAAAAATACCTGCTAGTGATGGGTCTCCTGTGGAGTCACAGGCCAGCAGGGGGTGACCACAGGGACAGGAGTGGCGGTGGCAGCAGCTGTCTGGGAAGGTCCTCTTTGACGCAAACACTCTTGGAGGTTGCCATTAACTCAGTCATAGAGCCTGTCGACCCAAGGGCTGGGTCACCTGAGGACAAAAATCTACCAGGGTGGGTGTGCAACCCTACCAATCAGCAGATAACTGAGTTAAAGCTTTAATGAGCAAGGTCCTGCTCACCATAGCAAGACCCAGTTTTTCCCACCCATCAGGTCCCTGACATCAGGAAGTTTACACAAGCCTCTTAGACTCTTCCATCAGAGAGTGGACAGAAGAAGCAAGAAGAACCACAGTCTCACAGTGAGGAAAACCACATTACCGAAAGTTAATCAGCATGAAGAAGCAGAAAGTTACATTCCAGATGAAGAGACAATATAAAACCCAGAAAAACAACTAAATGAAGTAGAGATAGCTAGCCTTCCAGAAAAGGAATTCAGAATAATGATAGGGAAGATGATTCAGAATGTTGGAAAAAGAATGGAGGCAAAGATTGAGAAGATGCAATAAATGTTTACCAAATACCTAAAATAACTAAAGAACAAACAAACAGAGATGAATAAAACACTAAAAGGAATCAATAGTAGAATATTTTAGGCAGAGGAGCGGATAAATGGCCTGGAGGACAGAATAGTGGAAATCACTGAGACAGAACAGAATATAGAAAAAGGAATGAAAAGAAATGAAGACAGTCTAAGAGGCCTCTGGGACAACATTAAATGTACCAACATTTACATTATACGGGTCCTGGAAGGAGAAGAGAGAGAGAAAGAACCTCAGAAAATATTTGAAGATATAATAGCTGAAAACTTCTGTAACATGAGAAAGGAAATAGTCTACCAAGTTCAGGAAGCGTAGAATCCCAGGCAGGATAAACCCAAGGAGGAACACACCAAGACACATAGTAATCAAACTGACACACATTAAAGACAGAGATAGAATATTAAAAGCAACAAGGGAAAAATGACAAATAACATAAAAGGCAACTCCCATCAGGCCATAACTATTTCTCAACAGTAACTCTACAAGCCAGAAGGGAATGGCATGACATATTTAAAGTGATGAAAGGGAAGAACCTACAACCAAGAATACTCTACCCAGCAAGACTCTCCTAAAGATTTGATGGAGTAATCAAAAGATTTCCAGAAAGCAAAAGTTAAAAGAATTCAACACCATCAAACCAGCTTTAAAACAAATACTAAAGTAACTTCTCTAGGCAAGAAATGTAAGAGAAGGAAAAGACCTACAGGAAAAAACAACAACAACAACAACAACGACAACTAAGACAGACAGCAGTCAGTTCAGTTCAGTGCAGTCGCTCAGTCATGTCCAACTATTTGCAACCCCATGAACTGCAGCACGCTAGGCCTCCCTGTCCATCACCAACTCTTAACTCAAACTCACATTCTTTGAGTCGGTGATGCCATCCAGCAATCTCATCTTCTGTCGTCCCCTTTTCCTCCTGATCCCAATCTCTCCCAGCATCAGAGTCTTCCAATGAGTCAACTCTTTGCATCAGGTGGCCAAAGTATTGGAGTTTCAGCTTTAGCATCATTCCTTCCAAAGAACACCCATGGCTGATCTCCTTTAGAATGGACTGGTTGGATATCCTTGTAGTCCAAGGGACTCTCAAGAGCCTTCTCCATCACCACAGTTCAAAAGTATCAGTTCTTTGGCGGTCAGCTTTCTTCACAGTCCAACTCTCACATCCATACATGACCACTGGAGAAACCATAGCCTTGACTAGACGGACCTCTGTTGGAAAAGTAATGTCTCTGCTTTTTAATATGCTATCTAGGTTGGTCAATGGAGAAGGCAATGACACCCCACTCCAGTACTCTTGTCTGGAAAATCCCATGGATGGAGGAGCCTGGTAGGCTGCAGTCCATGGGGTCACTGAGAGTTGGACGCAACTCAGTGACTTCACTTTCACTTTTCACTTTCATGCATTGGAGAAGGAAATGGCAACCCACTCCAGTGTTCTTGCTTGGAGAATCCCAGGGACAGTGGAGCCTGGTGGGTTGCTGTCTATGGGGTTGCACAGAGTCGGACACGACTGAAGCAACTTAGCAGCAGGTTAATCAAAAGTTTTCTTCCAAGGACTAAGCGTCTTTTAATTTCATGGCTGCAGTAATCATCTGCAGTGATTTTGGAGTCCCAAAAATAAAGTCTGCCACTGTTTCCACTGTTTCCCCATCTATTTCCCATGAAGTGATGGGACCAAATTCCATGATCTTTGCTTTCTGAATGTTGAGCTTTAAGCCAACTTTTTCACTCTCTTCTTTCACTTTCATCAAGAGGCTCTTTAGTTACTCTTTACTTTCTGCCATAAGGGTGGTGTCATCTGCATATCTGAGGTTACTGAGATTTCTCTCGGCAATTTTGATGCCAGTTTGTGCTTCTTCCAGCCCAGCATTTCTCATGATGTACTCTGCATGTAAGTTAAATGAGCAGGGTGACAATATACAGCCTTGATGTACTCCTTTTCCTATTTGGAACCAGTCTGTTGTTCCATGTCTTGTTCTAACTGTTACTTCCTGACCTTCATACAGGTTTCTCAAGAGGCACGTCAGGTGGTCTGGTATTCCAATCTCTTTCAAAATTTTAGAAATCCAAAAAAAAGCAAAATGGCTGTCTAAGGGGGCCTTACAAATAGCTATAAAAAGGAGAAAAGTGAAAAGCAAAGGATAAAAAGAGATATAAGTATCTGAATGTAGAGTTCCAAAGAATAGCAAGAAGAGATAAGAAAGCCCTCCTCAGCGATCAATGCAAAGAAATAGAGGAAAACAACAGAATGCGACAGACTAGAGATCTCTTCAAGAAAATTAGAGATACCAAGGGAACATTTCATGCAAAGATGGGCTCGATAAAAGACAGAAATGGTATGGATCTAACAGAAGCAGAAGATATTAAGAAGAGGTGGCAAGAATACACGGAAGAACTGTACAAAAAGATCTTCACGACCAAGATAATCATGATGGTGTGATCACTCACCTAGAGCCAGACATCCTGGAATGTAAAGTCAAGTGGGCCTTAGAAAGCATCACTATGAACAAAGCTAGTGGAGGTGATGGAATTCCGGTGGAGCTGTTTCAAATCCTGAAAGATGATGCTGTGAAAATGCTGCACTCAGTATGCCAGCAAATTTGGAAAACTCAGCAGTGGCCACAGGACTGGAAAAGATCAGTTTTCATTCCAATCCCAAAGAAAGGCAATGCCAAAGAATGCTCAAACTACTGCACAACTGCACTCATCTCACATGCTACTGAAGTAATGCTCAAACTTCTCCAAACCAGGCTTCAGCAGTACATAAACCGTGAACTTCCAGATATTCAAGCTGGTTTTAGAAAAGGCAGAGGAACCAGAGGCAAAATTGCCAACATCTGCTGGATCATGGAAAAAGAAAGAGATTTCCAGAAAAACATCTATTTCTGCTTTATTGACTATCAAAGCCTTTGACTGTGTGGATCACAGACAGCAATAAGGTCATATGTATGGATAATTACCTGAAGTGTAAATGGATTAAATGCACCAACCAAAAGACATAGACTGGCTGAGCAGATGAAAATGTGCATGTATGCACCCCCACTTACCACATCACTCTGCTTGACCCCCCACCCAAGTTGTATGTAACTATTTTATATTGCTAGTTTAATCATGTTTCCTTTATGGCTTGTAATTGTAGTTATCTTTTTTTGGGGGAGGTCTGGTTATTGATTGTGAAAGCTAATAAATATCTTTTACTACTGTGATTATGAAGCTATTACTCACTTAATACCACTGTATCATGATTGGTCAACAAAAAAATTATGGAATTCTATTTCACCAAACCTACCATTTAATAGAAAAACCTGTAATCAATTTTTAAAACCCAAATGCACCTCAGAATTATCTTGGGATTTTTTGAAAAATAAAAATGTCCAGGCATTGCTTTTCTTTTTGGCCAGAGCTCCAGGTATGTTTCTAATGAGTAGTCATGTTTTAAAATAACTGTTCTATATGAAGATCTTTTACTTTTATCTAGTTCGTTTCACTTTTTCTATTTCATATTCAGTGTTCCTATTTTATTTGCTTGTTTTCCAATTTCTCCATCTCTCTCTCTCTTTTTTTAATGTTCTTTCTCAAGCCTTATGAGAGCAGTAGAAAAACTTTTGTACACATATACATAAATAATATGTATAATATATGTATTAGAAGGCATGAAATTTTTGCCTGGCTAAAAATTTTATGACATTTTGATTCCACTTGTTTGACTTAGTATGAACAGAATACTATATTTCTAATATAAAAATAGATATACAACAAGCAACAAAGATGTACTGTATAGCACAGGCAATTGTAGTCAATATTCTGTAATAATGTATAATGGTGGCTCAACTGGCAAAGAATCTGCTTGCAGTGCAGGAGACCTGGATTTGATCCTGGGTTGGGAAGATCCCCTGGAGAAGGGAAAGGCTACCCGCTCCAGTATTCTGGCCTGGAGAATTCCATGGACTACATAGTCCATGGGGTCAGAAAGAGTCAGACATGACTGAGCAACTTTCACTCACTCGATCACTCATAATGGAAAATAATTTCAAAAAACATATGTGTATACATGTAAATGAAGCACACACATACCTAAAAAGAATTCTACTTTTTGAAATTTAGTAATGTGTATCTTTTTGCCAGTTTTTCTAAATGTCTTGTGGACATTTAACAACAACATATGAGATATAAAATTTTAAATACACTTTAAAATATATATTTTAAAACCCAAATGCAGGGTAGGTATGATTAATATAATTTAAATATAAATCTACTCTATTTAAATTAGTAATGACATCATTCAAGATGCTCCTATTCTTATTTTTATCTGCACCTGATGAAATATTCTCAAAGAAATGTTAATGTTTCCATGTAATTGTTTGTTTTTTTCTTTTCACTTCTATTTCTTCTGATTTTTGCTTTATGTAGCTTGTTTATTTGTTGTTAAGGTGTCTAATGGCTTATAATGTCTACCTAAAAATATTCATCTTTGAAAAAATATATAAGCAAATTGAATTCAACAATACATTAAAAGGATCATACACCACAATCAAGTGGGATTTATTCCAGGGATGCAATGATGGTTCAACATTCAAAATAATCAACATGATACCTGTAATTAACAAAATGAAGAATACAAAAGAAGTCATACAAAGATCTCAACAGATACAGAAAAGTATTGAACAAAATTCAACACATTCATAATAAAAATGACATTTTTTTTACAGATCAAATATTTCTAAAAACTGTATGGAACCACAAAGGATCCTGTATAGCCAAAAAAATTCTGAGAAATAAGAACAAAGCTAGAGGCATCATGTACCTTGATTTTACACTATACTAAAAGTATAGTAATCAAAACAGTATGGTACTAGCATAACAACAGACACACAGATCAATGGAACAGAATAGAGGGCCCAGAAATAAACCCATGCATATATAGTCAATTAATCTATAGCAAAGGAGGCAAGAATATACAGTGGGTAAAGAACAGTCTCTTCAATTAATGGTCTCAGAAAACTGAACAATCACATGAAAAAGAATGAAACTGGAACACTATCTTACACCATACACAAAAGTTTACTCAAATGGATTAAAGACTTGAATATAAGATCAGAGACCATTAAACTCCCATAAGAAAACATAATTGGAAAGCTCCTTGACATGCATCTAGCAATTTTTTGAAGTTAACTCCAAAAGCAATGGCAGCAAAAGTAAAAATAAAAGTGACTTTATCAAACTAAAGACCTCTCCACAGTAAACGAAACAGTCAGCAAAATTAAAACTTAATCTACTGAATGGGAGACGATATTTACAAGTCATATATCCTATAAAGGGCTAATATCCAAAAATATATTGTTGGCACTTGAACAATATGGGTTTGAATTTCACAGGTCTACTTTTACTTTTTTTTTTCCCCCAATCAATGCTTACTACAGGACTACACAATATACAGTTGGTTGAATCTGCAGATGGGGAATCATGGACATAAAGGGCCAACTCTAAAGTTATGTGACAATTTACAACTACATGGAGGATTGGTACCTCAACTTGAGTTGTTCTAGGGTCAACTGTATAAACAATTCATACAACTCAATTATGAAAAACAAATTTTAAAAAATGGGCAGGGGATTTGAATAGACATTTTTCAGAATAGAAGACATCCAAATGGTCAATGGGTGTATGAAAAGATGCTCAGCATCATTAATTATCAGTAAAATGCAAATAAAAGCCACAGCAAAATATTACCTCACACCTCTAAGAATGGCTATTATCAAAAGGGTAAGAAATAACAAGTGTTGGTAAAGATATGAAGAAAAAGGAACCGTCATATGCTATTGGTAGGAATGTAAATTAGTACAGCCACTAATGTGAAAAGAGTACGGAGGTTCCTGGAAAAAGTTACAAATAGAACTACCATATGATTCAGCAATTCTACTTCTGGATATTTAACTGAAGAAAATACAAAAAACACTTATTCAGAAAATGCATAGGTGCATCCTTGTGCTCACTGCAACATGATTGACAATAACCAAGATATGGAAACAACCTAAGTGTCCATCAGTGGATGAATATACAAGGAAGGTTTATATGTATATATATAAATATATATCTACAATGGAATATTAACCATCCATAAAAAATGAAGTGCTCTTATTTTCAGCAACATGGATGGACTTTTGCAAACATTATGCTAAATGAAGTAAGTCAGACAGAGACAAATCCCATAAAATTTCATTTATATGTGGAATCTAAAGAATAAAACTCAGGTCCAGAGAACAGGCTGGTGGTTACCAGAGAGGAGGTGGGTCAGTGGGTAGAATGGGTGAAGAGGATCAAGAGGTACAAACTCCCAGTTACAAACAGAATAAGTTATGGTGATATAAATACAGCATGATGACTACCTTCAAGGATATCATGTTGCAAATTTGAAAGCTACTATTAAATCTTAAAACTTCATGTCACAAGAAAATTTTATAAATTTGTACAGTGACAGAATGCAATTAGACTTACCGTGGTGAATGTTTCACAATGTATGCTGTGCTGTGCTTAGTCGCTCAGTCATGTCCAACTCTTTGTGACCTCAAGAACTGTAGCCCTCCAGGTTCCTCTGTCCATGGGGATTCTCCGTGCCAGGATACTGGAGTGGGTTGCCATGCCTTCCTCCAGGGCATCATCCCAACCCAGGGATTGAACCCAGGTCTCCCACATTCAGGCAGATTCTTTACCATCTGAGCCACCAGGGAAACCCAAGAATACTGGAGTTGGCAGGGATCTTCCCAACTCAGGAATCACACCAGGGTCTCCTGCACTGCATATGGATTCTTTACCAGCTGAACTACCAGGGAAGCCCGTCACAATGCATGCAAAATGCCGAAACTAACGTCATGTTGTGTGTCAATTATACTTCAATAAAAAAAAAGCAGAGCTATTCTCTGAGACTGAGGAGGAAGAAGGTGTCAGCTCAGCAGCTCAGAGCCTGACAGAGTCACAGATGTGATTAGCCTGAAGCATGAAAAGCATCAGACACCCGTGTGATCACAAATTTAGGTGAGACTAGTGATCATGGATGTGTGTCTGTCCAGTCAATTAATCTACTCTGGCACAACTGTAGAATTCTTAGAGTGCTAGATTCAACCAGGACTGGGTTTTGGTGAGGGAAGACCAAATACACAGCAAAGGACACAGGAACTGGGATGTCTGCTTGCTAATGACTAATGATTAGGGGTATTTAATTTTCATAGTGAAGTAGAGAACAAGATTATCATCTGAGAGTAAATATGGAGGAGAGAACATAGGGTTGAGAAGAGGAAAAAAGTGAAGAACTTGCCCAGAGAAAGAGTGAATACAGAGGAATAGCGGGTTTCTGAGCAATAAGGAAAGCCCATTTGAGGTTCATGGTCATGGATTTAAAAGGCAACCAGTCACCATAGCTGTTATTTTTCTCCAACCATCTTTAGATGAGTGCATTAAGGCAAGCAGTAGGAGGATTTAACCAGCATTGTACCCATCTATACAACTGAGATGAAGGAAGAGAGGGACTGGAAATATGACACAAATATCAGGTGGTGTTCAAAGTGATTTCGTATGTATAGAAGCTAAGTGAAAATAAAGACTTGAGGGGTTTGAGGGAAAGTGGAAACTTGGATATGGGTGAGGAGAGATGGCAAGAGATGATTAGCAGTGTTAGAACAAGTGACCTCAAAAGATGCCAAGAGAGAGGCATTTGCTTTTTATATCCTGGAGGGCTTACAGTCAAGGATTAAGACAAGAGAGTTCCTTGAGTAAATGTAGAAGACCATTGAAACAGGGCACCCAGAATGGCCACAATATTAGGAGGATCTACATGCATCCTAAGATCACAGAAATATAGTGCCATGTCACAGTGGAATAGGAGTTACAATTTTAAGGCATGAGGAGTTTTCATAAACAGGAATGGTAGATGTCTACAATATAGAGGAGTGATACAAAAAGTATTAATAAAATGGCACTAAGATGAACACTTCTTCTTAATATCTTCTGCTTCTGTTAGGTCCAGACCATTTCTGTCCTTTATTGAGCCCATCTTTGCATGAAATGTTCCCTTGGTATCTCTAATTTTCTTGAAGACGTCTCTAGTCTTTCCCATTCTGTTCTTTTCCTCTATTTCTTTGCGTTGATCACTGAAGAAGGCTTTCTTATCTCTTCCTTCTCTTCTTTGGAACTCTGCATTCAGATGCTTATATCTTTCCTTTTTTCCTTTGCTTTTCACCTCTCTTCTTTTCACAGCTATTTGTAAGTTCTCCCCAGAGAGTCATTTTATTTTTTTGCATTTCTTTTCCCTGTGGATGGTCTTGATCCCTGTCTCCTGTACAATGTCACGAACCTTTGTCCATAGTTCATCAGGCACTCTATCTATCAGATCTAGGCCCTTGAATCTATTTCTCACTTCCACTGTATAATCATAAGGGATTTGATTTAGGTCATACCTGAATGGTCTAGTGGTTTTCCCTACTTTCTTCAATTTGAGTGAATCTGGTAATAAGGGGTTCATGATCTGAGCCACAGGCAGCTCCTGGTCTTGTTTTCGTAGACTGTATAGAGCTTCTCCATCTTTGGCTGCAAGAATGATATGATCACTAATCTAGAGCCAGACATCTTGGAATGTGAAGTCAAGTAGGCTTTTTAAAAGCATCACTACGAGCAAAGCTAGTGGAGGTGATGGAATTCCAGTGGAGCTGTTTCAAATCCTGAAAGATGATGCTGTGAAAGTGCTGCACTCAATATGATGCCAGCAAATTTGGAAAACTCAGCAGTGGCCACAGAACTGGAAAAGGTCAGTTTTCACTCCAATCCCAAAGAAAGGCAATGCCAAAGAATGCTCAAACTACTGCACAACTGCACTCATCTCACATGCTAGTAAAGTAATGCTCAAAATTCTCCATGCCAGGCTTCAGCAATACATGAACTGTGAACTTCCAGATATTCAAGCCGGTTTTAGAAAAGGCAGAGAAGCCAGAGATCAAATTGCCAACATCCAATGGATCATGGAAAAAGCAAGAGAGTTTCAGAAAAACATCCGTTTCTGCTTCATTGACTATGCCAAAGCCTTTGACTGTGTGGCTCACAATAAACCGTGGCAAATTCTTCAAGAGATGGGAATACCAGACCACCTAACCTGCCTTTTGAGAAATCTGTATGCAGGTCAGGAGGCAACAGTTAGAGCTGGACATGGAACAACAGACTGGTTGCAAATAGGAAAAGGAGTACATCAAAGCTGTATACTGTCACCCTGTTTATTTAACTTATATGCAGAGTACATCATGAGAAATGCTGGACTAGAAGAAACACAAGCTGGAATCAAGATTGCCAGGAGAAATCTCAATAACCTCAGATATGCAGATGACACCACTCTTATGGCAGAAAGTGAAGAACTAAAGAGCATCTTGATGAAAGTGAAAGAGGAAAGCAAAAAGTTAGTTTAAAGCTCAACATTCAGAAAACAAAGATCATGGCATCCGGTCCCATCACTTCATGGGAAATAGATGGGGAAACAGTGGAAACAGTGTTAGACTTTATTTTGGGGGGCTCCAAAATCACTGCAGATGGTGATTGCAGCCATGAAATTAAAAGACGCTTAGTCCTTGGAAGAAAAGTTATGAACAACCTAGATAGTATATTCAAAAGCAGAGACACTGCTTTGCCGACTAAGGTTCATCTAGTCAAGGCTATGGTTTTTCCAGTGGTCATGTATGGATGTGAGAGTTGGACTGTGAAGAAGGCTGAGCGCCGAAGAATTGATGCTTTTGAAATGTGGTGTTGGAGAAGACTCTTGAGAGTCCCTTGGGCTGCAAGGAGATCCAACCAATCCACTCTAAAGGAGATCAACCCTGGGATTTCTTTGGAAGGAATGGTGCTAAAGCTGAAACTCCAGTACTTTGGCCACTTCATGTGAAGAGTTGACTTATTGGAAAAGACTCTGATGCTGGGAAGGATTGGGGGCAGGAGGAGAAGGGGATGACAGAGGATGAGATGGCTGGATGGCATCATTGACTTGATGAACTTGACTCTGTGTGAACTCTGGGAGATGGTGATGGACAGGGAGGCCCGGTGTGCTGCAATTCATGGGGTAGGGAAGAGTCAGGCATGACTGAGTGACTGAACTGAACAGAAGATACACACAGCAAAATTGTTAGAAACCTCAGTAACTGTATAAAGATCCAAAAAGTGGGAGATTTAATACAACAACCCCAACAATTGACTTTACTAATTATATATATATATATTACAAATTTGTATCATATATTACAGCAGAGAATATATTATTCTCAAGCACATAGGAACATTTACAAAAATTCATCATGTAGTAGACATAAAGTTAAAAAACAACTTTTAGAAGTTTAAATCATACAGAGCATATTTTTTGACAGTGTAATTTTTTTTAAAGGATATCAACTACAAAACACTAAGTAGCCTGTATTTGAAAGTTAGAAAATATATGTGTAACAGTTCATGAATCAAAGATAGAGTTAAAATCAAACTTAAGCATATAACAAAATATCAGCTACAAAGCAGTGGGTGGTAGATAAAGCAAAACTTAGAGAAAAATGGATAGTCTCTCTGTACAAATCAGAGACCAGACAGAAAGACAGAAGCACCAGAATCCATATATCATGAAGTTTGACCTCACCAACAAGATCCTACCACATAGCACAGGGAACTTATATCCAATCTCCTGGGGTAAACCATAGCAGAAAATAATATTTTTTAAAAAGAATATATATGTGTAAAACTGAATCACTTTGCTGTACATTATATATTGGCACAGAATTGTTAATCAGCTGTACTTCAATTAAAAAAAAAACAGAATTTAAGCACAAAGAGAAAACAAAGTTTGACTTTATAGACATATGGAAGCTGGCGAAGCTCTCTCTAGATGCATGTTGTTCTCACACCTGATGTTAGAGCTTGACGTCCACAGGGATAGAGTTGGGAAGGAAAAATAGATGAGAGGTGCAAGAAAGTAAAACCAGATGTAGCTCACAAGGCTGGAGACAACACGAAAGCCACATCAGTGGTTCTTCCACTCTGGCCTCAGTCACCAGAGTGACCTGGAGAAGCCAGGGCTCCTGATGGTACTCCTGAAGACATGCACCCACGAAGGGGTCGGGAGGCGAGGGAATGAGCCAGAGGGAGACACAGTGGGCAGCCACTGCTCACACCAGGGCCGGGAGCTGGCCCACTGTGTCAAAGGCGAGATGCAAAATGAGCTGTTGCCTCACTTCTGCCTCCAAAACATGTGTGTTGTTGTTTGGTTTGGTTTTGAGAATTTGATTATTTCTCCAGGTTTATTGAGATATAATTGACATAAAGCTTTGCATTAGTTTCAGGAGTGCAGCACAATAATTTGCTTTATATTCATACTGCAAAATGATTGCCACAATAAATCCAGTTAATGTCCATCACCTTATATGGTTACAATTTTTCTTGTGATAAGAACTTTTAAGGTTCTCTGTTAGCGACTTTCAAATATACAATAAAGTACTGTTAACTGTACTTAGGATGAGATGGTTGGATGGCATCACTGATTCAATGAACATGAGTTTGAGTAGGCTCTGGGAGTTGGTGAGACAGGGAAGCCTGGCATGCTACAGTCCATGGGGTCACAAAGAGTTGGACACGACTGAGTGACTGAAGTGAACTAAACTGTTAACTGTAGTCACCTTGCTATACATTACATCGCCAGTACTTATTTATTGTGCAACTGGAAGTCTATTAATCCTTTTAACTACCTTCACCTTTTTCCCAAGCCACTGGCAACCACCAGTCTTCTCTGTTTCTATGAGTTTAGATTCCACATGTATGTGAGATTGCCCTCAGAATCTTACAGGAGAACCTCATGAACCCACTATAATGAAAAGGACACAGGAGTTCTGGGCATTGGAGGTTAGCGTAGCAAAGCACTGATATGTTACGAAGCCTTAACAGCCTTAAGTGCATATTTAATATATGTTGTCAATAACTGGCCAGGCATCTCTGACAATATATTAAAAGGAAAGGGCACAGTAACACCAAAAAAAAAAAAAAAAAAAAAAAAACCAACACTTTAAAACAAAGAATTTGAAGAAAACACAACAAAATAGAAAAACAAAAAGAATTATAACAAGACAGAAAACAAATTTAAAACAGAAATAGGCCCAAACAGATATAATGAACAAACTTATGGTAACCAAAGGGGAAATGGAGGGAGGGTTAAATCAGGAATTTGAAATTAGCAGACATAGTATTGTATTTAAAATAGATAACTCATTGGAAAAGACCCTGACTCTGGGAAAGACTGAGGACAAGAAGAGAAGAGGGCGACAGAGGATAAGATGGTTGGATGGCATCATTGACTCAATGGACATGAGTTTGAGCTAACTCAGGGAGATAGTGAAGGATAGGGAAGCCTGGTTTGCAGCAGTCCATGGGTTTGCAAAGAGTCAGACACGACATAGCGACTGAACAACAGCGACAACCAACAAGGACCTACTTTATAGCATAAGGAACTATACTCAACATTTTGTAATAACCTATAAGGGGAAAAGTATCTAAAATATATATATATATACACACACACACACACACACACACGCATATATGCATACACATATAAAAATGAATCACCTGAAACGTTGTAAATCAACTATTTATATATATATATATATATATATATATATATATATATATATAAAATAAAATAGAAGGATTAACAAAGTTAGAAGGAAACCTTTGCAGAGCTTTTAAATTTGACAAACCATTCAAAATGAAAAAAAAAAAGAAAGGACTCAAAAACTATTAATAATGTCACAGATGAAAATGAGGAGCATTACTGAATATGGTACATAAGAGGATGTTAAAAGCCAGGCTTATATTCAAGCATTTTAAAATTAAAAGTGAATTGAAAGGACATATTCTGAGGAAAGTACGTAATATACTAAACTTTCAGAAAAAAAAAGAGTTTGAAAAACTTTAATAGTCTTGCTAAAGTAACTGAATTAATACATAATATCTTCCTAAATAGAGAATCTCAGTCCCAAAGACTTATTGCTACATCTCCCAAGATCTGTCTGTGTCTCCTTATCGGATAATTCCTTTCCTGACATTCTGATGCAGACAAGCACAAGGATGCACGTATTACACACAGCATGCACATGCTGTGTGCTTACAGCATGGCCACCAATGCTCAGAATATACTACTCTGAAAAGCCCAAAGCTGAAACATGTATGTTCAACAATAGAATGGATTAAAACTATTCTATCAACTGACTACTGCACAGTATCAAATAAGCTATAGCATCATGTAATGACATAAAGAAAATTCATTAATGTTGAAGAAAAGAGGATTTTTCTTTTAAGTGCAATATTTTGTTACTGAATCTATTCATACAAAATTAGAGCAATCTGTTTTCAGGAATGCAAACACAAAATGCCAAGTGCTAAGGAAAATTAAGAGTATTTATTACAGAAGGATTCTAACTGAGAGGTGGGGCTTCTGGAGTGTGGACACAGTCTTGCTATTTTCCAGCTCTGAGTATTGGTTTATTGGGTTTTCACTTCAGTTATTAAACTGCATGTATTTCAATCATTTTTCCATATGTCATTGTTTACAATAAAAGAAGAAATGCTATTAAGCTCAAAGAAATACTACTTGATGTATAAAGTGTACTGTTTCAATTTAGAAGAATCACATTATAACCTTTCCAAAATTAAGCCATCTTTCAGAAAAGCCACCTTCTACAGTGAAAAGAAGTTAGTGGCATTCTGATGAATGTGTATGGCTGACAACCAAGTGAGATCAGACATTATTGATTTACTTATTTTCAGTAGGCCTAACCAAGGGGAAGGTGTTTGAGGGCTGTCCTCTCAAGAGCCCAATGGCAGGATGTCTAATAAGAATCACAGCTGTTCCTACCAACTCCTGAGTTATCTTCATGAGAAGAGATTTCTTATCATCACTTTTCCCAAATTGGTGATTACATCTATACCAGGATAAATTCATGAGCTTCCCTGTGTCCTTGAGCAAATATGCTGATTCAAGCTGCAGATGTAAATTCTACCCTTAATCTTCAGGGATCCTGTGTGTCAGCTGAAGAAACAACAAAAATACTTGACATACGATCACTCAAGTTGTATGAAAGCATGGACTGATCTGAGTGTGTGAGTTCAGTCTAATCACTAGACGCTTAATCTTATAAACCGAGGCTCAGAAAGTTTGCTAGGGCCAAGTCACATGTTCAGGGGACAAAAATCTGTATATTGGTCACCTGACTCTCCAACCAGTGTCATTCCTTTCAGACAGCTGTACTTCCTGGACCAAAATTTACAGATTCTAAAGCTCATAACTGTCTACGTTTTTTCTTTCTGCTTTCAGACTATTGTGTATACTTTAGATTTAACCCCCTAAATCTCCATCTGAATTATTTACACATTCTGACATTTGCAGAAGGAAATGCAGATGGAGTTTTTTTCCTAGGAATCTGCAAATGTCAAGTGTTATCACAAACTACTAAGAAAACCCTGCCTAGTTGCTCAGTATTAGATTACTACTTCCTAAACGGCCTTGACAGTTAAATATCCTGAAGACTAAACACAATCAGCTCTATTACAACTCCTGATCAGTGACTTTGAAAAAAATACATAAAAATGTGATTGAACCTTCTTAATGACATTTGTGCTATGTAAGCAAGCATACATACTGTCATTTCTATGTTTGCAAATTTTATAGAAAATAAAAGTAATAGTTTTAGAAATTGCAGTATTTCAAAATACCCAGTGCAGCCCACCTCTCCTTTCTCTACCAAGTGGCAGAGTATGTATTAGGCATCGCTGGACAACCACCCAGGTGTTCAAATTCAGATAAAGATTCTCAATCTCCCCATGAGTTATACACTGAGTGAAAACAGCGACATTACACACAGTGAGCAATTAGAAATTATGTCTAAGGTGTAACTGGTTAAGTATTGAGTAGAAATGTGAATAAAGAAGATGGAAATGCAACACGTATTTAAATTGACTAAAAACTCACAGGAAAACACATTTGCTCCCAGGAGTCACCCCATTCTTGGAATGTGGACTTCATGAATACTAGAGTTTAATTTTTACCAAGTTTTCTCCATCCTCACTCTCTTCCCCATGCCATAAAACCACTTCTCCATAGTCTTATGTTAATTATCTGCAAAGACCTTACCCTTAGTTTAAGTTCCTTTGCAGTGACTTGAGGAACCACCTGTGATTCCCTTATTCCTTTGTAATTTTAAAGAATTTTACAATGTACCTGGTGCTCATCTTAATCAACAAGATAAGCATACCTGCATTAGACGATGAGAAAACTGAAACCTACACTGCATGTTAAAACAAAATGGATTTTAAGTGCAGCATTAAATGTATAGGGCTTTTATTATAAAATTTTGTAATCTATGTTCAATATATATAATTTACAAATCATGGAAAAGCTTTTTTTTCTTTTTAAGCACTCCTAATTCCTAATTCCATTCCCAAGAAGTAACACTACTTAGTACTTAAGTATTTAATTTCAGGTTTATGGTAGTAAAAAGTATAGAAATAAAATAATCCCAGAACATGAACTGCTACTGCATTTTAGTCCCAGTATATCCATTTCAGTAACAGAATTTAGAGAGAGGAGGAGGAGGGGGGGTAGGGGAGGATAGTAAGGAAGAGAGAGGAGTTGAATGAGGAGGGAAGAAGTGGGTAGGGAGCAAAACCTAAGCACAGGGATGGAGAGCATACGGTGAGGCATGTCCTAAATTCCTGGATGATTGAACTCCTCTGTGTCCTTGTTAGCAAATTCCTGGACTCTTTCCCCAAAGATCACGCTTCAGAAGTTTTGAGGTAGACTCCCATAAGCCACATCTTTAAAAATGCTTCACTTGACTTCAAGTAATTAAGATGATTTCACACATTGGAGAACGTGTTTCATTGCTCTATATTGTAGCTGCTAGGTCACATGTCAGTACTGAAGTTAATTTTTCATTAACCAAAGTTAAAAATTAATGCAAATTAATTTAAATTAAAATAAATTTAAAGTTAAGTTCCTCAGTCACATTAGACACATTTTAAATGCTTGATTATCACGGGTGGGTAGTGGTATTACATCCTGAAATATGGGATGTGACCACAACCACAGACAGTCTCCTAGACAGTGCTGGTCTGGCAGGATTGGGCTCCCTTTACCATGGTTATAGTCAAGTGACTATAGTCAGCAATGTCAAGAGAAAGGAGCCAATATTCCCTGTTTTGAGGCTCCCTCTTATAGTTCCAGCAGATAAAGTCAACCTGAGATTATCATCCTGGGGACTTTTCTGGAAATTTCTGAACAACACGTATAATTGACATTGACCTGGTCAAACCAAAATATTTTTCTAATCATTTTGTCCAAAACTGACTTTGTATCAATTTTTTAACATGCAACTATAAAGAGGAGAGACTTAATAGGAATTTTTTTTCTCAATCCTTTCAGTTCCGTATAAAAATCTTTTCCAATGAACACTTTTAAAACTCATATTGTAAAGTAAAAATAAAATAAAATAAAATAAATTTTAAAAATAAACAAAAAATAAACAACAAAAAAGTTCAAATTGCAATACTCCTGTAACAAAGTCATTGTTTGTAGTTGAGGTCAATTATATACTGCCAAGTGAAACTACTAGTGAACGAGGATTTTGAGAGATTATAGAAATAAATCAAAATATAAAATATACACCAAATTATAAAAATCTTAAATTTAGGGTCAGCATAACCCAAGTTAACTGTATAGTTAATCTCTACTAGATTCTAAATATGTGTACCCCTGCTGCTGATACTACCCACTCCAGTGGTCTTGCCTGGAGAATCCCAGGGGCAGGGGAGCCTGGTGGGCTGCTGTCATCTCCGGCAGCCCACCAGGCTCTCCCATCCCCGGGATTCTCTAGGCAAGACCACTGGAGTGGGTTGCCATTTCCTTCTCCAATGCATGAAAGTGAAAAGTGAAAGGAAAGTTGCTCAGTCATGTCCGACTCTTAGTGACCCCATGGATCACAGCCTACCAGGCTCCTCTGTCCATGGGATTTTCCAGGCAAGAGTACTGGAGTAGGGTGCCATCGCCTTCTCTGGTGTACCCCTAGTCTGACCCAATGTAGGTGCAGAAAAACCATGGAAGGCATGCATTCTTGATGAGAAGAATGGCTTGTTTCTAGGTCCAGCAATGCTGCCATGTAGTGAAACAAACACCCACCCATGAACTTATTACTTTATTAAAGCGTGAAATCAGAACAGAGCATGAAAGGTTCATGAAAATGTTATCCAGTTTAGCACACCTAAAACACATAAAACTCTAAACACTAAACACATGAGTGCTAAAAAGACCCCTCTTCATTTTTTAACTCTTCATAGTTATAGAAAAGCCCATAGCCTATTGTAGTAAGTATAACTAATAATACACATATTTGGAGAAAAAAACCATGACCTACCTTGTAAGCTAATTCAGTTTTAAAATTTCGTTCTTTTCAGTAACACAGTGTGTTGACTTCTTTATTCAACTTATAATACAGTTAATATAGCCATGGGACTATCCAAAAGGATACACATTCAAGTCTCAAAGTCATTTATTTGCAAATAACAACAGTTTGAAAAGTAGATAAGACAATGCAGAAAAAATAAATGCTCTGTATTATGACTAATACGTAGACTCTAAAAAATAAAACAAGAAAATATATCTATAAGCATAGAAGAGGTCCACAGATATAGAGAGCAAACTAGTGATTGCAGGGGGGGGGGGGAGGGGGGGGGCAAAGATGCGGGGCAGGGAATTAAGAGATGCAGACTGCCCCGCACAAAACATGCGCGCAATGAGAAGATATCGTAGAACACAAGGAAACACAGCCATTGGTTTCTTAATAACTTTAAATGAAGCATATCTATAAAAATACTGAATCACTGCTTTGTAAGGACTGGAATGCAAAAGTAGGAAGCCAAGAGATACCTGGAGCAACAGGCAAATTTGGCCTTGGAGTAAGTATAGAATGAAGCAGGACAAAGGCTATTAGAGTTTTGCCAAGAGAATGCACTGATCATAGCAAACACCCTCTTCCAACAACACAAGAGTCTACATGTGGACATCACCAGATGGTCAATACCAAAATCAGACTGATTATATTCTTTGCAGCTGAAGATGGAGAAGCTCTATACTATTAGCAGAAACAAGACTGGGAGCTGACTGTGGCTCAGATCATGAACTCCTTAGTGCCAAATTCAGACTTAAATTGAAGAAAATGGGGAAAACCACTAGACCATTCAGGTATGACCTAAATCAAATCCCTTACAATTAAACAGTGGAAGTGAAAAATAGATTCAAGTGATTAGATCTGATAGAGTGGCCGAAGAACTATGGATGGAGGTTCATGACATTGTACAGGAGACGGGGATCAAGACCATTCCCAAGAAAAAGAAATGCAAAAAAAGCAAAATGGTTGTCTGAGGAGGTCTTACAAATAGTTGTGGAGAAAAGTGAAAAGCAAAGGAGAAAAGGAAAGATACACCCATTGGAATGCAGAGTTCCAAAGAATAGCAAAGAAAGCCTTCCTCAGTGATCAGTGCAAAGAAAGAGGAAAACAATAGAATGGAAAAGACTAGAGATCTCTTTGAGTCCCTTGGACTGCAAGGAGATCCAACCAGTTCATCTTAAAGGAGATCAGCCCTGGGTGTTCATTGGAAGAACTGACATTGAAGCTGAAACTCCAGTACTTAGGCCACCTGATGGGAAGAACTGACTCATTGGAAAAGACCCTGATGCTGGGAAAGATTGAAGGCAGGAAGAGAAGGGGACGACAGAGGATGATATGGTTGGATGGTATCACTGACTCACTGGACATGAGTTTGAGTAAACTCTGGGAGTTGGTGATGGACAGGGAGGCCTGGCATGCTGCAGTCCATGGGTTGCAAAGAGTCAGACACGACTGAGCAACTGAACTGAACATCTGAAACATAATATTGTAAATAAATAAATAAATAAAACTATGCTTCAATAAGAACTATATATATATAACTATTTTAAAAGTTGTCTTTAAAAAAAGCCTCGCATTGAAACATGTATACTATCTTGTAAAGAACGAAGCTTTAGTCTATGTTCAATACAGGATGCAGGATGCATGGGGCTGGTGCACGGATGATTCAGGGAGATGATATGGGGTGGGAGGTGGGAGGGGGCTTTGGCATTGGGAGATCGTGGACACCTGTGGCTGATTCATGTCAATGTATGGCAAAACAAATACAGTATTGTAATGTAGAATAAAGTATTAAAAATAATAATAAATAAAAGCCTCATTAAAACTCTAATCAGTTTTGTTTCTACACACTAAAAATAAAACATCTGGAAAAATAAAGTATCCCATTTACAATAGCAACAAAACCAGTACAGTACCTAGAAATAAATTTAACCAAGGAATTGAAAGCTCTGTACAATAAGAACTACAAGACTTTACTGAAAGACATCAAAGAAGACACAACCCAATGGAGGGATATCCCGTGTTTAGGGATTAGAAGAGTTAATATTATTTAAATATTCATACAACCACAATATCAGTCAAAATTCCAATAGCACTTTTTACAGAAATAAACAATCCTAAAAATTTTTGAAGCCATAAAAAAAAAAAAAAACCCTGAATATAGACAGCAATCATGAGAAGAAGAAAAAAAAAAGTGGATGCATCTCACTTCCTAATAGAAATACATATGAAAATGAAGGTCGCTCAGTTGTGTCCGACTCTTTGCGACCCCATGGACCATACAGTCCTAGAATTTTCCAGCCCAGAATTCTAGAGTAGGTAGTCTTTCCCTCCTCCAGGGGATCTCTCCAACCCAGGGATCAAACCCAGGTCTTCCTCATTGCAGGTGTATTCTTTACCAGCTGAGCCACAAGGGAAGCCCGAGAATACTGGCATGAGTAGTCTATCCCTTCTCCAGCAGATCTTTCAGACCCAGGAATCAAACTGGGGTCTCCTGCATTGCAGGCAGATTCTTTACCAACTGAGCTATCAGGGAAGCCATATAGACATGCATATATGTCTCTCTATATATACACACACATACTACAAAACTATAGTAACTAAGAAGTATGGTACAGCCATAAAAATAAACACATAGACCAATGGTATAGAAAACCCAGAATTAAACCCCTGTATATATGGCTGACTAATATTTGATAAGAGCCAAGACATCCATTGAGGAATGTCCCTTCAACCAATGGTGTCAGGAAAACTGGATAAACACAGGCAGAAAAATGAAACTGCACCCTGTGTTAAACCACTCACAAAAATTAATCTTAAATGAATCAAAAACTTAAGCATAAGACATGAAAATGTAAAACTCCTAGAAAAAAAAACATACAGAAGAATCCTCAGCATCAGTCTTGGCAATGATTTTTGGATATGACACCAAAAGCCAAAACCACAAAAGAAAATCATTTAGTAGAATTACACCAAACCTTCCTCATTGCCAAAGATGCAATCAACTAATGTAAGAGCAACCGATGGAAGAAAATATTTCCAAACCTTGTATCAGGCCAAGGGTTAATATCAAAAATATATTAACTCATGCAACTCAATAGCAACAGCAAATCCAATTTAAAATGACAGAACTGAATGGGATTTTTTTCTAAAGGAGGCATTAAAGTGGCATACAGGTACACAAAACTGTGCTCAACATCACTAATTACCAAGGACAAGCAAATCTAAACCACACTAAGGTCTCATCTCTAATCTCTAAGAAAGCATGTCATCAAGAAGATGAGAGATGATAGATACTGGCAAGGACGCTGGTGGGGGATGGGGAGGGGGCACTTTTGCATTGTTAGTAGGACTGTAAACTGGCCCAACCACTATGGAAACATTACAGAGATTCTTTTAAAAATAAATAATAGAACTATCAGCAAAAGATCCAGCAACCTCATCTCTGGGAATGTATCCAAAGGAAATTAAAAGAGAATACTGAAGAAATATCTGCATTTCCATGTTCACTGCAGCATGATTTACAATAGTCACAACATGGAAAGAACCTAAGTGCCCATCAATAAATGAATAAAGAAAATGTGAGATTACACACACACACACACCCCACACACACACAATGTACTTCTAATCAGCCATGAGGACAAAAAAAAAAAAATCCCCCATTTGTAATAACATAGATGGAACTTGAAATCATTATATTAAACAAGTCAGACAAGGAAAGACAAATAGTGTAGATAACCCTTATGTGTGGAATCTAAAAAGCACCAAAATCAAATGGAGAGTGGAATGGTGGTTACCAGAAGCTGAGGATTGGAGGAATAATGGAGCTGAGTTTATGCACACAAAGTTGCAACTAGTAGGTCAATCAGTTCAGGCACTCAGTCATGTCTGACTTTTGCAACCCCATGGACTGCAGCATGCCAAGCTTCCCTGTCCATCAGCAAATCCCAGAGCTTGTTCAGACTCAAGTCCATTGAGTCAGTGATGCTATCCAACCATCTCATCTTTGGTTTTCCCCTTCTCCTGCTTTCAATTTTTACCAGCATCTAGGTCTTTTCCAGCGAGTCAGTTCTTTGCATCGGTGGCCAAAGTATTGGAGTTTCAGTTTCAGCATCATTCCTTCTAAAGAATATTCAGGACTGATTTCTTTGAGGACTGACTGGTTTGATCTCCTTGCAGTCCAAGGGACCCTCAAGAGTTTTTTCCCAATACCACAATTCAGAAGCATCCATTCTTTGGCGCTCAGCTTTCTTTATGGTCCAGCTCTCACATCCATACTTGACTACTTGGAAAACCATAGCTTTAACTAGACAGGCAAAGTAATGTCTCTGCTTTTTAATATGCTGTCTAGATTGGTCATAACTTTTCTTCCAAGCAGCAAGCGTCTTTTAATTTCATGGCTGCAGTCACCATCTGCAGTGATTTTGGAGCCTGAGAAAAGATGACTGTTTTCACTGACTCATCGCTGTTTTCATTGTTTCCCCATCTATTTGCCATGAAGTGATGGGACCAGATGCCATGATCTTAGTTTTCTGAATGTTGAGTTTTAAGCTAGCTTTTCCACTTTCTTTCTTTTACGTTCATCAAGAGGCTCCTTAGTTTCTCTTCACTTTCTGCTGTAAGGGTGGTGTCATCTGCATACCTGATGTTATTGATATTTCTCCCGGCAATCTTGATTTCAGCTTGTGCTTCACCCAGCCCAGCAATTTTCATGATGTACTCTGCATATAAGTAGGTAAGTCTTGGCAATTTAATACACAGTAAAATGAAATGGCAACCCACTCCGGTACTCTTGCCTGGAAAATCCCATGGATGGAAGAGCCTGGTAGGCTACAGTCCATGCGGTTGCAAAGAGTCAGACATGACTGAGTGACTTTACCTTACCTTATCTTACCTTACAAAGACTACACACAACATAACTGTATTATAAATGTTCAGCTTGCTTAGAGAATAGATCCTAACTGTTCCCATGACTAGAAGAAAGGATAATTATGTGACTTGATTAGAAAGGTTAGCTAATGCTACTGTGGTGATCATACTGAAATATAAATTATCAAATCATATGTTGCATACTTTAAACTTATACATGTTACATGTCAATTATATCCAAATAAACACATACACACAGTTCTCTTTGTTGCAAGCAGCTATTACTTTTGTGAACATCTTTATTACAAGTGTTTGTAAAATTTTATCTAAATGCATTACCTAATAAATACATACCTGAAATAAAGAGATAAGAATAAACAACTGGCTAGTTCATTTTTGGGATAATCGGGGAAAATGTTCAATTGACAGACACAGTTGTGCTTCACTATAAGATAACTACTGTGTTAATACTTTCAAATGTCCATAGAAACTATTCTGAAGGAAAGGGTAATTGCTAGTAAAAGTTTGCTGTTTAGAATAAATTGCTTTTTTAGTTTAAAGAGTATTTTTAGGTAAATTATCATTTAGTTGATAGATCTCTTACAAATACTAATTTACAATTTTTAGAAAGAAAGTTTCATATGATCTGAGCCACTTTAATGCAAACTTTCATCCTCATACAAATTGACATCACAAGATATAAATCCACAGAAAAGAGGATTTATCATGAAAATTCAATAGCATTGCTACTTTGCAGAAATAACAAATTCTGTTATAATTGAGGTCATAGTGCTCTCTTAATTCAAATTTAAAGCAGGCAACATGAAATAAATTATAACCAAAACCATCAAATGAATGCTTCATGAATTTCTGTCAATAAAAATAATTTAAGCATAAAGAATCGCTTTATAATTTATCATATTGTCCAAAATGAAAGTGTTAGTCTCTCAGTCATGTTCTATTCTTTGCAACCTAGTGCATTGTTGCCCTAGACTCATCTGTCCATGAGATTTTTCCAGGCAAGAATAATGGAGTGGGTTGCCATTCCCTTCTCCAGGGGATCTTCTTGACCCAGGGACTGAACCCAATGTTGTCCAAATATATATTTTATTATTTGGCATATTTTATCTCGTTTCCCTTCATAAAATAAATAAAATCATAAAACAAACCTCAATTAAATAATTGTGAGACCAGCAGGAGGAGTTCTCACTCCCTGTAACAGAGCAGAACCCAAGAGGAAGGGAAAAATGACTCCTTTCCTGGCAAGGACTCAGCCCTGAGAGGCCATGGACTCTGTTTACTATGGCCCTTCCAACTCCCTCTTCCTCCCTATAAAAGTTCTCCTTCCCTGTGTTATAGGGAGACTTGCACAGAGCTCACCATAGTTGCAGACCCCCAAACTCCAGTTCTCTGCTGATCCTAAATAAACCCATCAGTCAACACCTCTCATGATTCACCGTTTAAATGATACTTCCTAACAGAACCACAGGTGCCTTAAAAGCAAGACTTGGGGAGGTTGTTCCTGGCAGCTAAGGCAAAGTTGAGAGATGGGTAGTGTAAATTTGAGGGTGCTCTGGGCATGAGACCAGTGGCCACTGTGCATGTCCAGCTGCCTGTGTGCTGTGGGCATGATGGGTCCTGATGAGTTTCTGTGTTCCCCCAGGCTTCCAGGGCATCTGAGAGCTGTCCACCACCTTGAAAACTAGCTCATTTCCTGCTTCATCAGCCAAAGTTTCTGATAAGGTATAAACAATGAGAAAACAAAAGTGCAGCCTTTCCAGTTACCAGTCATTTAATAGCGTGAATCAGGAGTTTAACTCCAAGAGGCTGTTCTAAGGTTTGGCTATGGTGAGCTGGGGTAATTATAGACTGATTTTACTCATGGTGTTCTTGAAAACAAACATCCATCAAACATTCTCAGTGGAACAGAAAAAAATTCATGTTTTTACATTATAAATCATTATTTTTCAGGTGAAGATGCTGAATTAACATCAGTTTACTTAAAGAGTTACTGAATATGAAATTTCAATCACTATTTTTTCACACATGACATAGAAGAACTACTGTCACTTGGAAGTCTAATAAACTTAATTTATCTTTTCAAAGAACTGCAGCCTCAAAAAATGAGAGCACCATCAAAGATTACTTTTTATATGGAAACAGCCATTATAAGGTTATTTTCAATCTAAAAGTTCTAAAATTTCAAGAAACCAATGAAAACCTTCTGGATCAGCATGAGAAAATGCATTCCAGAATTTTTGCATGCAGTTACAGAAGGCTTAGTTAGGGAAGGGAGAGTGCATGAGGTTAGTCATGTGATCTAGGCATAAATTCTCCAAAAGAAGAGGTAAGCATGTGGCAGCCACCTCACCATCTCTGGTATAACAAAACCCTTACTTGATGTACACAGTCTCACCCAGGTTCTCTCTGAGTAACATGCAATGAATGAGAACTAAGATAAGGCCCGCACCAGCCATGGAAGAAGCCAGAGATTGGCACAGAATTGGCTTGAAATGAAAGAAAAATATAGAATGCATTTGCCTGACTATAGTACTTCTCTAGAGTTTGCACAATACAGACTAGAATTAAAGATGTGAAAATTGAACCATAAAGAAGACTGAGCACCAAAGAATTGATGCTTTTGAACCATGGTGCTGAAGAAGACTCTTGAGAGTCCCTTGGACAGCAAAGAGACCAAACCAGTCAATCCTAAGGGAAATCAACTGTGAATATTCATTGGAAGGACTGATGCTGAAGCTCCAATAGTTTGGCCACCTAATGAGAACAGCCAGCTCATTGGAAAATACCCTGATGCTGGGAAAGATTGAAGGCAGGAGAAGGGGATGACAGGATGAGACGGTTGGATGGCATCACCAACTCAATGGACATGAGTTTGAGCAAGCTCTGGGAGATGGTGAATGACCAGGAAGTCTGGCATGTTGCAGACCATGGTGTTGCAAAGAGTGGGATGAGACTGAACAAGAACAACAAAGAATTAAAGACCTAAACCACATTGGAACCATTTACGTGTTATTTATATCCATTGCCTTGTGCTTAAACATTGCTTAAATCTATTTACTTTACATTCTACATGTGGTTTCAGAGTTCAAACAACTCCTAAATAAGGAAATCTCTTTGGATATTAGTTAAGAGAAACATGTATATGGAATCTAGAAAAATGGTACAGATGAAACGATTTGCAGGGCAGGAATTTCTATAATGTAAGAAACATTTCTGAAATTTTCAAAAGAAGATACAACTTTTCTGATTCATGACTTCTTTGAATTTTGTGAGTTTTTTTAACTTTCTCTCACTTTTAATACTAACGAAGGATGTTTGGATTTGTAGGATAGACTCTTAAAATATATTACCTATACTAAAACATCCCAAGTAATGCACAGATCAAGGATAAATATAATATTTAAAATTAGACATTGAAGAGCCTAATTTATAGCAATGTAAGATTTAATTTCATGAAAATAAATCTGTGGGACTGAATTATGAAAAGCATGAAAACTTGCATGAGATAGTAATACAGTGAAGAAGTCAGGAAATGTGTGAAAACAGCTCCAGAGAGGGAGTGTAGTACCTGAAGTGGCTCTAGCCTTTCTAGGCATTTTCCAACTCCCAGTGAACTTTCAAAATAGATTTTCTAATATCCCATGACTCAAGGACAGAAAAGTAAACACAGCATCACCACCCACTTTGCGAGAGTCTATAAGAGGACAATCGTCAAGGTGGAAGGGATAACTATCATTAAATCTGCCCCCCCACAGAAGTCTATAATAAACTGTAATTTTATAATAAAGCATGAAACCAAGCTTCATCCTCAATGGAAGGGGGAAAACTTCCCTCAAGAATGTGCAACCACTAGCCACCCAACGCATGGGTTTTCAGCCTAATTCATTCCTTAGTTAGATTAAAAAGAAGTTTAAGAATTATGTTCCAAGCATCCCTGGATTGGGGATATTCATACTTCCTCAATGAACCCACCTTTGTCTCAATTTTCAAAGCTTTTCCACAGATCCATTTCCAAGAAAACTACATCCCTTATTTCCAAAACTGATTAAATGTACAGATGTGACAGTAATTTTTATGTGTCACCTTGACCAGAGATGCCCAGATCTGTGGTCAAGCTGTGTTCTGGTGTGTCTGTGAATGGTGTGCTGGATGAGGCTGAATGGGTGCACAGAGGGAAGTAGGTTGTCCTCATCCATATGGGTGGGCCTCTTCCAGTCAGCTGAAGGCCTGAATAAAACAAGAAGGTGGACCCTTCCACCAGTAACAAGCAATTCCTCCTGCCTGAGAGCTTGATCTTGTCACTAGTCTTCTCCTGAATCCAGACTAGAATTGAAACTTCAGCCTCCTTGGGTCCCCAGCCTGCTGGCTTTCAGATTGGAACATATACCATTGACTCAGACTGAACCACACTATAAGCTCTCTTCCCAGGTCTCCAGCCTAACAACTGAAGTCTTAAAAGTCAAGCAAAGTGGAGACCAGATATGAAATTTCCTAAGCAGATAAGCTTGGGTAGTCTACTAGCAAAATTTAACTTAGATTATTATGCAAAACTTAACTTTGTTCAGTTTGAGTGACAATAACAGCTGACTTCCTGAAAAGACCTACTGAACAACTACAAAATTTCTCCCAACCAACATACAAAGTTCAAAATAGAATGAGAAAAAGAATAATTAACAACTTGAAGGAAGTGAACAAAAATAAACATGGTATTTGTTTTGCCATACATTGACACGAATCAGCCATAGGTGAACACAATCTCCCAATGCCGAATCCCCTCCCACCTCCCACCCCCCATCCTCTACAAATACAGTATTGTAATTTAAAAAATAAATAAATTAAAAAAATAAAATAAAATAAAAAAATAAACATGGTAAAGACACGAAAGCAAAATATAAACTAAATAAATAGGAGTTAATCAATATCTGTTAGAAATTGAGAGTAAATGAACTGATTTTCAATTTCCAAAATAAGGACAAATGCTGAACAGATTGTAAAAGTGACGATCCTTGAATCCATAAGCAGGGGGTGACACCAGGAAGCCCCCAAGACTGGAGAGGCTGATAGTGGATCATGGGGAGCCATGTCTGCCCTGAACAGAAATTACTGCAGAAACCAAGCCAGAGAGGAAAGCCCGAAACCCACAGATAAAGCGCTGGAGGCTGCATGTGGACAAGCCCCAGGGATAAAAAACTCCACAGGAAAAGGAAAAAATAGGAAGAAGGAACAAGAGCTACAAGTAGAAAACAATAATATTGTACATATTAACCTAATTATATCAGTAATCACTTTAAACATCAGTTATACACCAATTAAAAGACAGAGATTGTCAGAGTAGATCAGAAAGCAAGACTCAACTATATGTTGTCTACAAAAAACCCACTTTAAGCAAAAACACATACGAGTGAAAAATAAACAAATGGAGAAAAATATACCATGATAACACTCATCAAAAGAGAGAATTTCAGACAGAAAAGACTTCAAAGCAAGGAAATTATTACAAATAAAGAAGGGCATTCCAGAGTTTCCTGAAAAAGCTACGTAATATATATCATTCTATCTATATGAGATTCTGACAAAGGCAAAACTATGACTACAGCAGAAACATCAGTGATTTCCAGGAACTGGAGGGAGGGAAAGCTGAATAGGCAGAGGGATTTTCCGGGCAGTGAAAATACTCTATATGATACTACAGCGCTGAGTATTTGAGCAATACACATTTGTCCAAACCCGTGAAATATACACACCAGGTGAGCCCTGCTGTAAACTCTGGACTTTGGATGAGGATGTGTCAGTGTCAGCTCATCACCATAACAGATGTGCCATCTGGTGGGAATGCCAACAACGGGGGGAGGCTAGGCATTTGTGGGACAGAGTGTATATGGGAAGTCTGCATCTTCTCAAATTCTCCCTGAAACACAGCTGTTAAAAATTATTTTAACAAATGTTTTAAAAGGTAAATGAACTTAGTTTAAAAAAAATTTCAGCTATGATTAAAAAACATAAACCCAGCTGAACTCTGTTTCATATATATATATATATATATATATATAATATTTGTATATAGAGATGCTATATATATATATGTAGAATCAGTTGTGTTTTATTTTTATTTTTTTATTATTAAATTTATTTATTTTTTAAATTACAATACTATATTTGTATTGCCATACATTGACACGAATCAGCCATAGGTGAACACAATCTCCCAATGCCGAAGCCCCCTCCCACCTCCCTCCCCACATCCTCTACTTGAATCATCCTGTGCATCAGCCCCATGCATCCTGCATCCTACACTGAACATAGATTGGTGCTTCGTTTCTTACAAGAAAATATACACGTTTCATTGCCATTCTCCCAAACCATCCCACCCTTTCCCTCTCCCTCAGAGTCCAAAAGTCCACTCTATACCTCTGTGTCTCTTTGTTGTCTCACATATAGGGTCATCATTACTGTCTTCTAAATTCCATATATATGTGTCAGTATACTGTATTGGTGTTTTTCTTTCTGGCTCACTTCACTCTGTATAATCGGTTCCAGTTGTGTTTTAATAAAAACAAAAATGATAGAAATACAGAAAGAAATATATAGATCCAAAATCTGATAAAAATTACTGGGACTGTAAAAGTTTACAGAATATATTTAAATGGTTTCACAAAGTAGACAGATGAAAGGTATTAACAAGTACTAATAGGAAAAAGGAATGACTTAGATGCATATAAGGATTTGTTCACTTTGATAGAAATAAAGGAAATGCAAAATAAAACAATAATCACTGATCATTTTATACTGACTGTAAAAAGAAAAAAAAATCCAGTTAACATTATGTGAAGCAACTACAGCTTTCATATGCTGCTCCTGCTGGGTGTGTAGAGCAGTCCAACCATGCTGAGAAACATTTGCATTACGAAGGAGAGCTGGACATGTCCACAGTTCACAGTTTAGCATCCCATCTCCTAGGTAGAGGCCCTAGAGAAAATGGTGCACACTGTACCCATGAAGGCATGATAGGTATTTTTATGACAGCATCAGTCAGAATGGCAAAACCTGGAAACTGCTGAAAAAACAACCAAAACTGAAGTGGGTAAATAACATGGAATCCATGTATTCAATGAAATACTATACGGCAGTGAAAAAATTTGATAACAGCCTTAAGCATTCACATGGATTAAACTAAAAGACTAGTGCTCAACGAAGTGACTTATAAGAAGACTTATACTATGACTTCTTCTGTATAATGTTTAAAATATACAGATTCAAATAATACTTGGTTAGAACTGAAGAGAGATTCATAAAGATGGCAAAGACTAACATGGAAAGCAAAAGAATGATCACTATAAAACAAAAGGGATTTACTCTGGGAAAGAGCAAGGGAGATTTAACGGGCTGCTCAGGTAAGGGAAAGTTCTATTTCTTAGCCCAGGTGTTGGGAACATAGGTGCTCATGTTATTGTTTTTCCTGAACTGTAATGTATGTTGCCATATACTCCTGTAATCTTATACTATATCTCGCACACTGGAAACCAATAAACTGCTGAAGTAACTGCAAGTGAAGATATTTTAAGGCTCAGACAACACTGAAAGGATTTTTTACTCTTTAGAGAAAATATCAAAATCATTCAATAGTCTTCACAAGGAATTTATGAAGTGCAGGAAAGTACGGAACCAAGGAAAAATAATTATTCTTTTTCATAGTTATTAAATCTAAACTAGAATATTTCAACCATGAGTCAGCTGAATATTTCTCTTGATGAAATATTAATGCTTTCTCCTGCAGGGTATTAGAAAAGAGGACAAACACTTCAGGATTAACAGAGTAGTTTAACCCATGCTAGAGGGGCTTCTTAAACAGAGCTTGTCAGTGGTGAGAAAGTGACAGATTTTTCTGGAATTCTTTCAAAAATGTCAACTTATCAACCATAATTGGCCACATAATGAACTTCTCACTGCTGTCAAATGCTTAAGAAAGAATTTTTTTTACTCTCTTGAAAGCAAATAAACCTGTGGCAAAAGTAGTAAATAGCTACAAGAATTACATTATGAGTAGAATGCTATTTTTAAATTACCATTTTATCTGGTTACTACATTCCTCTTTTTATCTCATCACCAGCGGATATGAGGATTTGGAAAGATTAGCTTGTTCTACATAGAAAACTATCATTAGAGAATAAGTCAATTATAACTTGAAAGTAAGAAGCATTTTCCTAAGAGGATGAAATCTGTATCACATTGAGCTAGTCACATCCTCTGGGGCAATAACAACACAATCTTTCAGTAAGTGCTACAAGGCAATGATATGCCCTTAGCTTGTATATACACTCAAAGCTAGTTGTAAAAAAGAATCATAAAATTAAAAATAATAATGTTAATTCAATTCAGTTGCTTATTTTCAAAATAGTCTAACTAATTTGGTATAAAACTTAATTCTCTTAATTTTAGAGGTAATAAATCATTTATTTTACATTAAAACTAGTATAGCTATATGTTTCAAGTTAATCCACTGAGTTTAGAGCTGTATTACAGTATTTGTGATTAAAGTTTGGCTTTTGAATTTTACTCTACTGTAATCATAAGCATTTTTTCAACCTTTGCAAGATAACCTTGCATTTAAGATCAATAAGCACATCTACAATTTCCTTTATTTACATAGGGAACTGAAAAGTAAATGGATTTAAAATATGCAAGACTCATATTTGCATTTTATTATTCATAACCTCAAAGGTATGATCTTGACTTGCAATCAGACCAACCCAAGGAACAAGGGCATAAAGTAGATCAGGAGTCTGAATTCCAAGAGGAAAGATTACAACAGAAGGAGACTCATCTCATTATTAAAGTCAGATTTCTAGTAAATTTATTTTTTCACATCTTTTGCTCAAAAATTGTTATCTGATATTTAAGGAAATAAAAATAAATTCTCATGTCTTTTCAAGCAAATGCATACAGGCAGCCTACCTAGCACCAGGCACTGCCCTAGGAACTGATGAAATCCCTGACTTCAGAGAACTAATGTTTTAGACAGAGGAGATGGACCCAAGAAGGAAGACTCAGCAAATAAATACACAGCAAATTAAAAGGTTAAAAATGCACAGTCAGTGAAGTGATTGCAAGTGCTCTAGACAAGCTTGGAACCTGGCAAACCGGGGCTGCTGGGATCCAGGGGCAGGCTCCTCCGTGTGTGGTTCTTAGGACATGACCTCTCTCCTTGTGACATTCAAACAGAGGCGGATAGGGGCTGGTAAGCCTCCTGAACAGAGGAGGAAAGTTTTCCAGACAAAGATGAAAGCAAGATCAAAGGTATTTAAGTAGGAAAGAGCTTAGCATGATTTAGGAAACTGCAAAGAAGCCAGAGTGATGGAGACCAGTGAGTGGGGGTAGGAGATAAGAAGAAGATGGCCAACAAGATATCACCTCATGCCAGTCAGACGGCCATCATCAAAAGCCTACAAATGATAAATGCTGGAGAGGGTGTGGAGAAAAGGGAACCCTCCTGCACTCTAGCTAGGAATGTAAATTGGTATAGCCACTACGGAGAACAGCATGGAAGTTTCTTAAAAACCTACTGATGACCCAGTAATCCCACTCCCAGGCATATATCTGGATAAAATCATAATTTGAAAAGGCATATGCACACCAGTGTTACCAGCAGCACTATTTACAATGGCCAAGATATGGAAGCAACCCAAATGTCCCTCAGCAGCGGAATGGATAAAAGAGATGTGGTACATATGTACAATCGAATATTATTAAGCATAAAATATTAAAATAATGCCATTTGCATCAACATGGATGTACCTATAGATTATCATACTAAGTGAAGTCAGCCAGACAAGACATCACATGATATTGCTTATATGCAGAATCTCAAAAAAATGATACAAGTGAACTTAATTACAAAACGGAAACAGACTCACAGACATAACTGGCTATCAAAGGGGAAAAGTAGGGAAAGGGATAGTTAGGGAGTTTCAGATGGACATGCACACACTGCTAGATTTAAACTGGATAACAAACAAGCACCTATATGCAGCCCATGAAATTCTGCTCAATATTCTGTAATAACCTAAATAGGAAAAAATTTGAAAAAGAGTAAGTATATGTATAACTGAATCACTTTGTTGTACACTGAAACCAAACACATTATTAATCAATTATGCTCCAATATAAAATATAATTTGATTAGTAATAAAACAAATAAATAAATACATTGTGCATATGGCCAGTACCAATGTCCTTATAAGGCTATGATCATCACTTTTGTTTGTGCCCTAAGGAGAACAGCAAACACACAGGCACATGAGTTCAGTTCAGTTCAGTCACTCAGTCATGACTCACTCTTTGTGACCCCAAGGACTGCAGCACGCCAGGCTTCTCTGTCCATCACCAGCTCCCAGGGTTTGCTCAAGTGCATGTCCATTGAGTCAAAGATTCTATCCAATCATCTCCTCCTCTGTTGTCCCCTTCTTCTACTGCCTTCAATCTTTCCCAGCATCAGGGTCTTTTATAATAAGTCGGTTTTTTACATCAAGTAGTCGAAGTATTGGAGCTTCAGCTTCAGCATCAGTCCTTCCAATGAATATTCAGGGTCGATTTTCTCTAGGATTGATTGGTTGGACCTCCTTTCATTCCAAGGGACTCTCAAGAGTCTTCTCCAACACCACAGTTCAAAAGCATCAGTTCTTCAGTACTCAGGTTTCTTTATACTCCAATTCTCACATCCATACATGACTACTGGAAAAACCATAGCTTTGACTAGATGGACTTTTGTTGGCAAAGTAAGTCTCTGCTTTCTAATATGCTGTCTGGGTTGGTCATAGTTTTTCTTCCAAAGGTAAGCTTCTTTTAATTTTATAACTGCAGTCACCATCTGCGGTGATTTTGGAGTCCAAAACAATAGGCTCTCACTGTTTCCATTGTTTTCCCATCTATTTGCCATGAAGTGATGGGACTGGATGCCATGATCTTAGTGTTCTGAATATTGAGTTTTAAGCCAACTTTTTCACTCTCCTCTTTCACTCTCATTAGGAGGCTCTTTAGTTCTTCTTTGTTTTCTGCCACAAAGGTGGTGTCATCTACGTATCTGAGGTTATTGATATTTCTCCAGGCAATCTTGATTCCAGCCCAGCATTTGCATGATGTATTCTGCCTATAACTTAAATAAGCAGGGTGACAATATACAGCCTTGACATATCCCATTCCCAATCTACAACCAGTCTGTTGTTCCATGTCTGGTTCTAACTGTTGCTTCTTAACCTGCATACAGATGTCTCAGGAAGAAGAAAAAGTGGTCTGGTACTCTCATCTCTTTCAGAATTTTCCAGTTTGTTGTAATCCACACAGTCAAAGGCTTTGGAATGCTCAATAAAGCAGAAGTAGATGTTTCTCTGGAACACTCGTTTTTTCGATGATCCAACAGATGTTGGCAATTTGATCTCTGGTTTCTCTGCCTTGTCTAAATCCAGCTTGAAAATTTGGAAGTTCACAGCTCATGTGTTGAGTGTTTAAGCATCTCCTGCAGAGTTATGGGTCAGCAGTGGCCTGCTGCAGGGGCAGGGGCTCTGGGTGCAGCAGACCTGGGTATGGCATAAGTCCTGTTGGAGGAGGTCACCATTAATCCCACCATAGAGCCTCCAAGCAGATGACAGACAAACTGCGGAACAATTATATTAAATAAGTTCTCACACTGTTAAGAAATTTCTAGGACCCACAACAGATATACCAACCTATGGATCTGGCAAAGGGACTGAGAACCCCCAGAGAATCTGACTTTGGAGGCCAGTGGGATTTGATTACAGGACTTACACAGGACTCCCCAGTCTCAAAGAGACTCTTGGAGGGCACAAATAAAACCTTGTGTGCACCAGGACCCAGGAGAAGGGAGAAGTGACTCCACAATAGACTGACCCAGACTTGTCTGTGAGTGTCCAGGAGTCTCCGCAGGCGTGGGTTTGCGGTGGCCTGCTGCAGAGTCGGGGCCAAGGAGTATGGCAGTGCTTGCATGGGACCTTTGAAGGAAGCCCACTGTCTTCATTACCTCCACCTTAGTTTGGTCTCAGGAAAAACAGGGAGAGGGAACACAGTCCCACCCATCAACATAAAATTGGATTAAAGATTTATTGAGCATGGCCCTGCCCATCAGGACAAGACCCAGTTTCCCCAGTCAATCCCATCAGGAAGCTTCCAAAGACATTTCCAAGGCTCTTATGCTTATACATCAGAAGGCAGACAGAACAAAATCACAATCACAGAAAACTAATCAAACTGATCACATGGACTACAGCCTTATTTAACTCAGTGAAACTATGAGCCATACCTTGTAGGGCCACCCAGACAGACAGGTCATGGTGGAGAGGTCTGACAGAATGTGGTCCACTGGAGAAGGGAATGGCAAAGCACTTCAGTATTCTTGCCTCAAGAACCCCATGAACAGTATGAAAAGACAAAAGATAGGACACTGAAAGATGAACTCCCCAGGTCAGTAGGTGCTTAATATGCTACTGGAGAAGAGCAGAGAAATAACTTCAGAAAGAATGAAGAGACAGAGCCAAAGTGAAAACAATGCCCAGGTGTGAATGTGACTGGAGATGGAAGTAAAGTCCAATGCTGTAAAGAGCACTATTGCATAGGAACCTGGAATGTCAAGTCCATGAATCAAGGTAAATTGAAAGTAGTCAAAGAGGAGATGGCAAGAGTGGACAATGACATTTTAGGATTCAGAGAACTAAAATGGACTGCAATGGGTGAATTTTATTCAGATGACCATTATATCTACTACTGTGGGCAAGAATCCCTTAGAAGAAATGGAGTAACCCTTATAGGTTGATGAAAGAGTCGGAAATGCAGTACTTGGGTGAAATCTCAAAAATGACAGAGAGATCTCTGTTTGCTTCCAAGGCAAACCATTCAAAATCACAATAATCCAAGTCTATGCCCCAACCAGTAATGCTGAAGAAGCTGAAGCTGAATGGTTCTATGAAGACCTACTAGACCTTCTAGAGCTAAACCCCAAAAGATGACCTTTTCATTGTAGGAGATTGAAATGCAAAAGTAGGAAGTCAAGAAACACTTGGAGTAACAGGCAAATTTGGCCTTGGAATACAGAATGAAGCAGGGTAAAGGCTAACAGAGTTTCGTCAAGAGAAAGCACTGGTCATAGAAAACACCCTCTTCCAACAACACAAGAGACATCTCTACACATAGACATCACCTGGTGTTCAACACCAAAATCAGATTGATTATATTCTTACAGCCAAAGATGGAGAGCTCTACATAATCAGCAAAAACAAGACTGGGAGCTGACTGTGGCTCAAATCATGAACTCCTCATTGCCAAATTCAGACTTAAATTGAAGAAAGTAGGGAAAGGGCACTAGAAAACTCAGGTATTACCTAAATAATGTCCCTTACGATTATACAGTGTGTTTGTCGCTTCAGTCATATCCAACCCTTTGTGACCCCATGGACTGTAGCTCATCAGGCTCCTCTGTCCTTAATTCTCCAGGCAAGAATACTGGAGTGGATAACCATTACATTTTCTAGGGAATCTTCCCAACCCAGGGATCAAACCCGGGTCTGCTACATTGCAGGTGGATTCTTTGCCAGTTGAGGTACCCAGAAGCAAGGGAAGTTATTAATTTGCAATATCTAATGATAAATGCTATCTGGATAATTTCTTAGTAGAAAGTGTATCACCTCATTAAGCAAGCCAGTCTATCACCAACATTTGATACCAACAAAGAAATAAAACAGGATGTTGGAGTCTCTTACCTTCTTCCCAATATATATTGTCTTCAAGTACGGAACACACTGGTAACCCCTGGTTTTCCTCTGAGATACACAAAGCCTTTTTCAACTCTTCACTAGACCAGAGGAGGTAAAATGAGATATTAAAGATCCCTTCACTTTCTTTCTAGAGTGAGTCTAAAGCAGAGGGCTCCCTGCTTTAGATGTCTTTTTTGCACCAATTACATCCACCTCAAAGTTAAGGGAGCCCCAAATATCCAAAAACCCCAAAGGAAACTTTTCCCCAAGTTAAAGTCATGGTCCCTTTGAGGTTCCTGCATTCAGACTTTGTATATTCCTACACTGAACTGTTTCTTCTTCCAAATTTTGAAGTTATTTTTTATTTTTAGTTCAGCCGCTCAGTTGTGTCAGACTCTTTGCAACCCCATGAACTGCAGCATGTCAGGCCTCCCTGTCCATCACCAACTCCCGGAGTTTACTCAGACTCATGTCCATTGAGTCTGTGATGCCATCCAACCATCTCATCCTCTGTCATCACCTTCTCCTCCCACCCTCAATCTTTCCCAATATCACGGTCTTTTCAAATAAGTCAGTGCTTCGCATCAGGTAGATAAACTATTGGAGTTCCAACTTCAACATCAGTGCTTCCAATGAATAATCAGGGTTGATTTCCTTTAGGATGGACTGGTTGGATCCCCTCACAATCCAAGGAACTCTCAAAAGTCTTCTCCAACACCACAGTTCAAAAGCATCAAGTCTTCAGTGCTCAGTTTTCTTTGCAGTCCAACTCTCACATCCATACATGACCACTGGAAAAACCATAGCCTTGACTAGATGGACCTTTGTTGGCAAAGTAATGTCTCTGCTTTTTAATATGCTATCAAGGTTGGTCATAACTTTTCTTCCAAGGAGTAAGCATCTTTTAATTTCATGGCTGCAGTCACCATCTGCAGTGATTTTGGAGCCCTCCAGAATAGTCTATCATTGTTTCCACTGTTTTCCCATCTATTTGCCATGAAGTGGTGGGACCAGATGCCATGATCTCAGTTTTCTGAATGTTGAGCTTTAAGATAACTTTTTCACTCTTCTCTTTTACTTTCATCAAGAGGCTCGTTAGTTCCTCTTCACTTTCTGCCATAAGGGTGGTGTCATCTGCATATCTGAGGTTATTGAGATTTCTTTCGGCAATCTTGATTCCAGGTTGTGCTTCTTCTAGCCCAGCGTTTCTCATGATGTACTCTGCATATAAGTTAAATAAGCAGGGTAACAATATACAGCCTTGACGTACTCCTTTTCCTATTTTGAATCAGGAGGAAGAAAACAATGTGCCACTTTCTCCAGGTCTTTTTGGACTATACTGGATTCACCTTTGCCACTGTGGTCCAGCCTGTGCCCCTTCCTCATGTCAGGACCTTAGCTCCCTTAGCAACTGATGACTTACACACAGATTCCCTGGGAAGGTGGAGGTGATAGATGTGGTGACTGAGGGCCCAGTGAGGAGGTGGGAAGCTGCCCCCAGGATCGCGCTCCCCTGCCTGGACACTGGTACATCTAAGATCTCCCTGTCAGGGCAGCAAACAGGAAAACAAAGGCTGCTTCTGCACTTTGTACTTTTGGGTCATGAGTAAAAAATCAAGATCAGAGACTGAAAGTTAATTAAAGCTTTTTCAAATTTATACCTTTTTTTTTTTTAGGAGACATAATTCTTTTCTAATGGTAGATTAATTGCAGAAATTAGACAGGGAAAAAAAAAAAAGCCAAAATTTCAGCCGCTCATCCCAGTTAATCTTCAATACTCCAACATCTCACCTAATCACTTTTTGTTTTAACTATCTCTCATTTTACTACTCTCCCTTGTGACAAAATTTCTAACCCAGAGCCTGAAATTTCCTTTAGCTTGGTGTCAGCCCATCACTCTTGATTATACCTGTTGTATTTCCACACCAGGGTGGGTATAAAGTGCAACTTCAGGAGATGATAGCAGATTGTCACCTGGTGACCCGAGACAGGAGACAGAGCTATGAGCCAGCTCCATACCATTTTGCTTATGAAGCAAATGGTAATACTTACAACACTGCGTGTACATCTGTCCGTTTCTGCTCAACATGTCCAGTGGTCTCTATGAGCCACAGAATTGAATTCAGTTTGCTCTGTTTGGGGTTCCAGGCATATTGCAAGTTTGTTCCTAGTTCATGTTTCTAGCCATGATGTCCACTATTTAATTATAAAGAAAACTTACATAAATAACAAACCAATCTCTTGAATTTTCTTGAAATATTCTTTTTGGACTTTTGATGTTGTTTAAGAACAAGCTTTTCCTCATTATAGTTTTTCTTCAATTTTAAACATGTACAGTGAATGATTAAAAAAAAAAAAAGGAAGGAGGAAGAGAGAAAGGAAGAAAGAGTTTTAAGGACACAGTAAAACCAGAGAAGTACAAACTGCCAATTAACACCAGAAAATATTTAACATGGCTAATAGAGGAAGAAATGTAAATTTTATCTCCAACAACATGACACTTATTAACCTATCATATTCAATTAAAAATGTTAAAGAATGTTATTCTGTAATTATATATATTGAATAATTTCTTAGCCAACGCCTTGTTAGTAAGTAACTTAAAATTTTCTCCATTTTGCTTCTTCTGTCATCTCCCTGGGAGACTTGTCTGTAATAGGAAATTCTGAAAGCAGACATGGGGACATGTAATGTGCCAAGTGGCTCTCCAGAATGTGCTGAGCACCACCCTTGCTCAGGGTGGCACAGTGGTGTATTACATGCACTGCACAAAGTTTCCAGGCCAGAAAGAGTCTTGGAGGATAGGAGAGCTGGGGGGCCAAAATCTGAGCCATGTTGTGCTCTGTAAGCTCCATGCCCTGTTAGCAGTCTAGTCTCTTTTCATCTTTCCCATTTTCATCATAAGCAACACTGAACCTAGATGTCCATCAACAGATGAATGGACAAAGAAGTGTGGTACATATATATACAATGGAATATTGTTCAGCCATGAAAAGGAATGAACTTGAGTCAACTGAACTAAGGTGGATGAAACTAGAGCCTGTAATACAAATTGAAGTAAGTCAGAAAGAGAAAAACAAGTATCATATATATATATATATATATATATATATATATAAAATCTAGAAAAATGGTACTGATGAATCTATCTGTGGGCAAGAATACAGATTCAGCATAGAAAACAGACTCTTGGACACAGTCCTGGAAGGAAAGAGTGGGACAGATTGAGAGAGCAGCACTGAAACATGTACATTGCAGCTGCTGCTAAGCTGCTTCAGTCGTGTCTGATTCCGTGTGACCCCATAGACGACAGCCCACCAGGCTCCCCTGACCCTGGGTTTATCCAGGCAAGAACGCTGAAGTGGGTTGCCATTTCCTTCTCCAATGCATGAAAGTGAAAAGTGAAACTGAAGTCGCTCAGTCGTGTCTGACTCTTAGCGACTCCATAGACTGCAGCCCACCAGGCTCCTCTGTCCATGGGATTTCCCAGGCAAGAGTACTGGAGTGGGGTGCAATCGCCTTCTCTGAAACATGTACAGTACCATATGCAAAATAGATAGGAGAACGAAAAAGATGGCGGAGGAATAGGATGGGGAGAACACTTTCTCCCTCACTGCTTCATCAAAAGAACATTTCAATGCTGAGTAAATTCCACAAAACAACTTCTGATTGCTGGCAGAGGACATCAGGCATCCAGCAAAGCAGATCATTGGCTTCAAAACCAGGTAGGAATTAATATAAAGGACGAAAATAGAGACAAAGGAGGTAGGGAGGGAACCCCATCATGGGAAGGGAATCTCGTCCCAGGAAGAGACTCTTAAAAGAGGTTTCCCTAAAATTGGGGAACATTCTCACAGCTGTGTATGGGGCGAGCCCTGGAAGCACAGAGGGCAACATAACAGGAAGGAAGAATAAATAAATAAATAATTAAAACCAACAGATTATGAATTCAACAGTATAACCCCCAGCAGATAAGCAGCGCAAATGCCTGCGTCCGCCAGCAGTGGGAGTTGGGCAGGGAGGATCGCGCCAGTGACAGTGCTTTCTAAGAATTGCACCATGGGAGACGTAGGCTGCAGGGCTTTTCTCGAGAATCGGGGTGTAATGGGGCCAGAATCGGGTCCGTGCGTGGCTAGAACGAACTATCTTGGTCTAGCAAACCAGACTGTGGGATAGCTAACAGGTGAAACGCTCGAACATAAGACAGGCCCACGCACAGAACAAAGGACGGATCGGCAATAGCCGGCTGCAGACCATCCCCCTCGGGCGACAGGCAGCCAGAGCCTTAAGTGCTGGAAGAGGGCAATCGCAGCTCAAGAGAGACATTGCCTACCAAATTGCAAGCAGGTTTCTTTGCTATTGAGACTGCTGGGGGGCTCTGACCAGCCATCATCTGCCTGAAAAAGAGCCCCGGGCGGAGCTCCCAGAAAATTGAGTGACCTGGAAAGCCCAGAAGTCGCAATAGCGCGTGACAAAATCCCTAGCCACCCGGACCTGGGAAGGGAACAAAGCCCCGGTTCAACCAAATCCAAGCCTCGGAGGGCTTCCGGAGCGCCAAACCTGAGCGGCTTAGACCGGGAAGTGCATGAAGCATAGGGCAGGCCCCACACTGTTATCCCGTGGAGCGAGATGGAGCAAGCCCAGTGCAGAGTCCGCCACCACCCTCCCTGTGTCAAGACAGAAATCAGACACAGAAGAGACCAGCAAACAGAGGAAGTCAAACAGAGGGAACTGCCTTGGTAGCGACCCCACACAGTCCACAACGAGAGAGAAAGTGCCAGATATACCTTTACTACTTTAATGATCAAAAAATTTTTTTGGGGGATGATGTGGAAGTGTGAATTTTTTAAGAATTTTTTTCTTTCTTCAAAATTTTTTTCCTTTTTAAATTTGTTTTTTCTTCTTTTCTTTTTCGTCTTTTTTTTCCTAAACTTGCTTAAATTTTTAAGTCTTCTATATTTCTATTTATTATTTATATAACCTAATATTACTTTTCAAAAAAAAACCCCTATCTTTAAAGCAAACACCGTATATAGTCCTATTGGTGGTGGAAATTGTCTTTTAATGAGTCTGGAGTCTTTTATTTTATTTTATTATTATTTTTCTCTATTTTTTTAAATTTTTCTCTCCATCTTCTTATCTTTAATATGTTATCTTTGAAAACCGAATCTCCACTCCAGATTTTTAATCTCGGTATTTTGGTATTTGTTGCCAATTTTGTACTTTTAAAAACCTAATCTTCAGTACCCAATTTTACATGAGTATGAGATTACTGGCTTGACCACTCTCTCCCCCTTTGGAATCTCTCTTTTCTCCACCAGTTTTCTTTTGTCTCATCCCTCTCCCTCCTCTTCTCTACCCAACTCTATGAATCTCTGTGTACTCCAGAAGGTGGAGAATTCTCAGGGAACTGGTCACTGGCTGGATCTGTATCCCTCCTTTGCATCTCCCTCTTTTATCCTCCTGTCCACCTCTATCTACTTCCTCCCTCTCCTCTTCCATGTATAACTCTGTGACCACCTCTGAGAGGTCCAGACTTTGGAGCACACACAAGAAAGTGGTTACGGGCTAGCTTGCTTTTTCCTCTTTTGATTCCACCTCATCCCATTCCACTCACCTCTAACTACCCCCTCCCTGTTCTCTTCTCCAAGTAACTCAGTGATCCTCTAGGGACAACCCTCAAAGTGGAGAAACCTATCATCATTAACCTAGATGTTTTAACATTAGTGCTGAATAGATGGAGAAATCATGAAGCTATTGTAAAAATAAATCTGAAAACCAGAATCAGGAGGCATAAGTCCAAATCCTGAGATCATCAAAGAATTCCTGAATACAGGGAACATTATCCAATAAGAGCTCATCAAACACCTTCATACCTATACTGAAACTGAGCACCGCCCAAGGGCCAGCAAGTTCCAGAGCAAGACATACCACACAAATTGTCCAGCAACACAAGAACAAGCCCCTGAGCTTCAATACACAGGCAGCTCAAAATACTCTGAAACCACTGAAGTCTCATAACCCATTACTTGACACTTCACAACACTCCAGAGAGAGGAAATCCAGCTCCACCCACCAGAACTTCAACACAAGCCTCCCTAATCAAGAAACTTTGACAAGCCACTGATATAACCCCAAACACAGAGAGGAAGCTCTATAATAAACAGAATTCCACAAACTCCCAGAATATAGAAAAGCCACTCCAAATGCAGCAATATAACCAAGATGAAGAGACAGAGGAATACCCAGCAGGTAAAGGAACAGGAAAAATGCCCACCAAACCAAACAAAAGAGGAAGAGATAGGGAATCTACCTGAGAAAGAATTCCAAATACTGATAGTGAAAATGATCCAAAATCTTGAAATCAAAATGGAATCACAGATAAATAGCCTGGAGACAAGGATTGAGAAGATGCAAGAAAGGTTTAACAAGGACCTAGAAGAAATAAAAAGAGTCAACACATAATGAGTAATGCTATAAATGAGATCAGAAACACTCTGGAGGCTACAAATAGTAGAATATCACAGACAGAAGATAGGATTAGTGAAATAGAAGATAAAATGGTAGAAATAAATGAATCAGCGAGGGGAAAAGAAAGACTAATTAGAAGAAATGAGGACAACCTCAAAGACCTCCAAGACAATATGAAACACTCCAACATTCGAATTATAGGAGTCCCAGAAAAAGAAGACAAAAAGAAAGACCATGAGAAAATACTTGAGGAGATAATAGTTGAAAACTTCCCTAAAATGGGGAAGGAAATAATCACCCAAGTCCAAGAAACCCAGAGAGTGCCAAACAGGATAAACCCAAGGCGGAACACCCCAAGACATATACTAATCAAACTAACAAAGAACAAACACAAAGAACAAATATTAAAAGCAGCAAGGGAAAAACAACAAATAACACACAAGGGGATCCCCATAAGAATAACTGCAGATCTCTCAATAGAAACTCTTCAGGCCAGGAGGGAATGGCAGGACATACTTAAAGTGATGAAAGATAATAACTTTCAGCCAAGACTACTGTACCCAGCAAGGATCTCATTCAAATATGAAGGGGAAATCAAAAGCTTTACAAACAAGAAAAGCTGAGAGAATTCAGCACCACCAAACCAGCTCTCCAACAAATACTAAAGGATAGACTTTAGACAGGAAACACAAAAAGGATGTATAAACCCGAACCCAAAACAATAAAGTAAATCACAACAGGTGCATACTTATCAATAATTACCTTAAACGTACATGGGTTGAATGCCCCAACCAAAAGGCAAAGACTGGCTGAATGGATACAAAAACGAGACCCACCTCAAAACAACGGACACATACAGACTGAAAGTGAAGGGCTGGAAAAAGTTATTCCATGCAAATAAAGACCAAAAGAAAGCAGGAGTAGCAATACTCATATCCGATAAAATAGACTTTAAAACAAAGGCTGTGAAAAGGGAGAAAGAAGGCCACTACATAATGATTAAAGGATCAATCCAAGAAGAAGATATAACAATTATAAATATATATGCACCCAACATAGGAGCACCGCCGATATGTAACACAAATGCTAACAAGCATGAAAGGGGAAATTAATAATAACACAGTAATAGTTGGAGACTTTAATACCCCACTCACACATATGGACAGATCAACTAAACAGAAAATTAACAAAGAAACGCAAACTTTAAACGATACAATAGACCAGTTAGACCTAATTGATATCTATAGGACATTTCACCCCCAAAACAATGAATTTCACCTTTTACTCAAGTGCACACAAAACCTTTTCCAGGATAGATCACATCCTGGGTCATAAATCTAACCTCGATAAATTCAAAAAAATTGAAATTATTCCAAGCATCTTCTCTGACTATAATGCACTAAGGTTAGATCTCAATTATAGGAGAAAAATTATTAAAAGTGCCAACATTTGGAGGCTGAACAACACTCTTCTGAATAATCAACAAATCACAGAAGAAATCAAAAAGAAATCAAAATATGTATCGAAACAAATGAAAATGAAAACACAACTACACAGAACCTGTGGGACACTATAAAAGCAGTGCTAAGAGGAAAGTTCATAGCAATACAGGCATACCTCAAGAAACAAGAAAAAAAGACAAATAAATAACCTAACTCTACACCTAAAGCAACTAGAAAAGGAAGAAATAGAGAACCCCAGAGTTAGTAGAAGGAAAGAAATCCTAAAAATTAGGGCAGAAATAAATGCAAAAGAAACAAAAGAGACCATAGCAAAAATCAACAAAGCAAAAAGCTGGTTCTTTGAAAGGATAAATAAAATTGACAAACCATTCGCCAGACTCATCAAGAAACAAAGAGAAAAAAAATCAAATCAATAAAATTAGAAATGAAAATGGAGAGATCACGACAGACAACTCAGAAATACAAAGAATCATAAGAGACTACTATCAGCAATTATATGCCAATAAAATAGACAACATGGAAGAAATGGACAAATTCTTAGAAAAGTACAACTTTCCAAAACTGAACCAGGAAGAAATAGAAAATCTTAACAGACCCATCACAAGCATGGAAATTGAAACTGTAATCAGAAATCTTCCAGCAAACAAAAGCCCAGGTCCAGACGGCTTCACAGCTGAATTCTACCAAAAATTCCGAGAAGAGCTAACACCTATCTTACTGAAACTATTCCAGAAAATTGCAGAGGAAGGTAAACTTCCAAACTCATTCTATGAGGCCACCATCATCCTAATACCAAAACCTGACAAAGACACCACAAAAAAAAAAAACTAAAGGCCAATATCACTGATGAACATAGATGCAAAAATCCTTAACAAAATCCTAGCAATCAGAATCCAGCAACACATTAAAAAGATCATACACCATGACCAAGTGGGCTTTATCCCAGGGATGCAAGGATTCTTCAACATCCGCAAGTCAATCAATGTAATTCATCACATTAACAAACTGAAAAATAAAAATCATATGATTATCTCAATAGATGCAGAAAAAGCCTTTGACAAAATTCAACATCCATTTATGATAAAAACGCTCCAGAAAGCAGGAATAGAAGGAACGTACCTCAACATAATAAAAGCTATATATGACAAACCCACAGCTAACATTATCCTCAATGGTGAAAAATTGAAACCATTTCCCCTAAAGTCAGGAATAAGACAAGGGTGTCCACTTTCACCACTACTATTCAATATAGTTCTGGAAGTTTTGGCCACAGCAATCAGAGCAGAAAAAGAAATAAAAGGAATCCAAATTGGAAAAGAAGAAATAAAACTCTCACCGTTTGCAGACAACATGATCCTCTACATAGAAAATCCTAAAGACTCGACCAGAAAACTACTAGAGCTAATCAATGAATATAGTAAAGTTGCAGGATATAAAATCGACACTCAGAAATCCCTTGCATTCCTATACACTAATAATGAGAAAGTAGAAAAAGAAGTCAAGGAAACAATTCCATTCACCATTGCAACAAAAGAATAAAATACTTAGGAATATACCTAACTAAACACCGATATATCGAAAACTATAAAACACTGATGAAAGAAATCAAAGAGGACACTAATAGATGGAGAAATATACCATGTTCATGGTTCGGAAGAGTCAATATAGTGAAAATGAGTATACTACCCAAAGCGATCTACAGATTCAATGCAATCCCTATCAAGCTACCAGCAGTATTTTTCACAGAACTAGATCAAACAACCTCAAGATTTGTATGGAAATACAAAAAACCTCGAATAGCCAAAGCAATCTTGAGAAAGAAGAATGGAACTGGAGGAATCAACTTGCCTGACTTCAGGCTCTACTACAAAGCCACACTCATTAAGACAGCATGCTACTGGCACAAAGACAGAAATATAGATCAATGGAACAAAATAGAAAGCCCTGAGATAAACCCACACACATATGGACACCTTATCTTTGACAAAGGAGGCAAGAATATACAATGGAATAAAGACAGTCTCTTTAACAGGTGGTGCTGGGAAAACTGGTCAACCACTTGTAAAAGAATGAAACTAGACCTCTTTCTAACACCACACACAAAAATAAACTCAAAATGGATTAAAGATCTAAATGTAAGACCAGAAACTATAAAACTCCTAGAGGAAAACATAGGCAAAACACTCTCCGACATAAATCACAGCAGGATCCTCTATGATCCAACTCCCAGTATACTGGAAATAAAAGCAAAAATAAACAAATGGGATCTAATTAAAATTAAAAGCTTCTGCACAACAAAGGAAACTATAAGCAAGGTGAAAAGACAGCCTTCGGAATGGGAGAAAACAATAGCAAATGAAGCAACTGACAAACAACTCATCTCAAAGATATACAAGTAACTTATGCAGCTCAACTCCAGAAAAATAAGTGAACCAATCAAAAAATGGGCCAAAGAACTAAATAGGCATTTCTCCAAAGAAGACATACGGATGGCTAACAAACACATGAAAAGATGCTCAACATCACTTATTATCAGAGAAATGCAAATCAAGACCACAAAGAGGTACCATTTCACACCAGTCAGAATGGCTGTGATCTAAAAGTCTACAAGCAATAAATGCTGGAGAGGATGTGGAGAAAAGGGAACCCTCTTACACTGTTGGTGGGAATGCAAACTAGTACAGCCATTATAGTGTGGAGATTCCTTAAAAATTGCAAATAGAACTGCCATAAGATCCAGCAATCCCATTGCTGGGCATACACACTGTGGAACCCAGAATTGAAAGAGACACATGTACCCCAATGTTCATTGCAGCACTGTTTATAATAGCCAGGACATGGAAGCAACCTAAATGTCCACCAGCAGATGAATGGATAAGAAAGCTGTGGTACATATACACAATGGAGTAGTACTCAGCCCTTAAAAAGAATAAATTTGACTCAGTTCTAATGAGATGGATGAAACTGGAGCCGATTATACAGAGTGAAGTAAGCCAGAAAGAAAAACACCAATACAGTATACTGACACATATATATGGAATTTAGAAAGATAGTAATGATGACCCTCTATGTGAGACAACAAAAGAGACACCGAGGTATAGAATGGACTTTTGGACTCTGAGGGAGAGGGAGAGGGTGGGATGATTTGGGAGAATGGCATTGAAACATGTATACTATCTTGTAAGAAATGACGTGCCAGTCTATGTTCAATTCAGGATACAGGAGGCATGGGGCTGGAGCACAGGATGATTCTGGGAGATGATATGGGGTGGGGGGTGGGAGGTGGGAGGGGGCTTCGGCATTGGGAGATCGTGGACACCTATGGCTGATTCATGTCAATGTTTGGCAAAACAAATACAGTATTGTAATGTAGAATAAAGTATTAAAAAATAAAAATATCGAAGCAAAAATAAAAATAGATATCTGGTGGGAAGTTGCTATATTACACAGGGAGTTCAGCCCTGTGCTCTGTGACAACCTAGAGGAGGAGCAAGATGAGAGACCCATACACAACCTAGAGGAGTGGGTTAGAGATGGGAAGCAAGGCTTAAGAGGGAGGGAAAATGTGTATACCTGTGGCTGATTCATGTTCTTGTATGGCAGAAACCACACAGAATTGTGAAGCAATTATCTGCCCATTAAAACCAAATTTAAAAAGCTAGTATATATAAAATAAATAAGCTACAAGGGTATATTGAACAGCAAGGGAAATACAGTCAATAATTTATAACTTTAAGTGGAATATAATCTATAAAAATATTGAATCACTATGCTGAACACCTGAAGACTAATATTGTTGTTAATCAACTATACCTCAATAAAAATTAAAATATTTTATCTTAAAAAAGATGAGTTTTGGGAAGATGGAATTATGAAGTTGCCTGAAAAATGGCAGAATATAGTGGAACAAAATGGTGAATATGTTGCTCAATAAAGTTTTTGGCGAAAACTTTTTTAAAAAGGCGACACTGAGACCCCCATCTTCTCCAAAGTTTCAGTATCAGTGCTAGGGTTGTGTCATCATAAGTGGAAACTTGGTTCTCATTGACATAGCCCCTTACTCTCAATATAGTGAATCATGCTTATATCAAGAAACTAGTTTGAAGTTATTTTTGCATTCTGATTCAATTACATGTTTTTTTATATACAGCCAGTTGTCCCAACATCATGCATTGAATCATGTATTATTATTAGAAAACTGCCTTTTATGGTACTGAATTTTACCTGTATATGGTTTGATTGACTATTATTGTCACAATATTTTATTATCTATTAATGAAAACCTGATGTCATTTTTCTTCTTTTAAAAAAAAGCCTCAGCCATTTTTACACTCTATTTTTACTGATATATTCTGGAATAATTCAGCTGGAATATTTGTTGCAATTGTATTTATATTTATACTTGATTTTAGAGGAAATAAAATGTTTGTTATATTCTGCTTGCCTTCTAGGAAAGAAGATTTCCTTTCATCAAATTCTGTTTTTATGATCCTTAGTAATACCTCATACTTTTCTTCCACATAACACCTGCACATTTGTTTTTAAAGTTACTTATAAGTATTTTAAAATATATTCTATTTATTACTAGAATCTGTTTTTATTATATTTTCTAGAAGTTATTGCTGGCATATGAAGTTATTGATTTTTAAATAATTTTCAACCAGGCTCTTCATATATGCTGTAAGTGTTACTAATAATTTTTCAGGTGCTTGCCTTGGACATACAATTATACTTCTTGCAAGCATTGTCCATGGAGTGCAGACACTAGGTGCACAGAGGCAAGCACAGCTGTTACACATCCAGAGGCCCGAATGCTCATCTTGCCTCCGACTTCTCCTCCCAAAGGTTAGACGATATAGCTTCACTGCAACAGCAAAATGGAACTTATGTCTGACTGCACACCTGTAATGTAGATTCATAGGAAGAACAGGTCAGGTTTAAGGTAACTGTTGATAAAATCCATTGACAAATAACTTGAGCTCCCACAGTCTGCTCAGGGCACAAAGCAGTGGCTTCAGAACAGTGGGCCAGTATCATCTTTCTAAATTCCATATATATGCATTAATATACAATATTTGTTTTAAGAAAGACTGATGATCCTAGATGCAGGGCAGCAAAGGAGATATAGATGATGTAAAGAGCAGACTTTTGCACTCAGTGGGAGAAGGTGAGGGTGCGATGATTTGAAACAATAGCATTCAAACATGTATGTCACTATATATAAAACAGATGACCAGTGTAAGTTCGATGTATGAAGCAAGGCACCCAAAGCAGGTGCTCTGGGACAACCCAGAGGGATGGGATAGGGAGAGGGGTGGAGAGTTTAGGATGGGGGGAACACATGAATACCTGTGGCTGATTCATGTTGATGTATGGCAAAAATCATCACATTATTGTAAAGGAATTATCCTCCAATTAAAATAAATAAACAAAGAAAAGAACAACAAGCTTACTGAACAGTGGGTCAACAAGGACCCTAACCCTAACCCTTTTCTTTTTTTTTTTTTCCAGTTGTCCTCAGCAGTTGTATTCTGAAAGCATCCCCAACATCCAAATAAATACTTCATGAAATATACGCTTATGACCCCTGTTACTGCAATTCTGCTGATAACATGTCTTGTGCACCAGTCATTCTGTGGTAAGAGGCACACAGGAGTAGATGAAGTGGGCAGAGGAGGCCCCATCTAGGGTGTAGAGCTGCACTCTCCTCTCACCAAGTGCTCCAGAACTCACTCAAAAAGTGAGCTAACTCATTGAGAGCCATGCTACTGGGTTATTCATTCAATCTTAGTACCAGCTCTTTAGTTGATCTACTAGGGAATTCTGTGCTTCTTCTTGATTTCCATTATGTATAAACTGTGAATTATATTGACAATGCTGCTGTATTTATAAGGAAGAAATATTTTTCAAATAAAAACTTCACCTTGGTAGAGTAAGAAATTCTGACTGTATTACATAAATTCTCGAGTCTCTGCCTATATCTCTATGTTAAAACTAGACCACATACTCATTTGTTTACTAAGTACCTATTAGACTGAGCTCTTAGAGGGCAGAACTTGGCTCTTTAGAATTTTTTACATAGTACTGGAATCATAGTAATTGATTAATCCAGGATCTTTTTTTTTTTTAAATCTAGGGTCTTTGAAGAGGAAACAAGGCAAGACAACTCAAAGCAAAAGAAAATAGGGAAGCAAGTGGCTATAAACAGGCTAGGTATGCAGACTTAAGAGGAAAAACCAATGGTTTTATACCCTTATGCCCTCTTTTCTATCCTAACTATATTAACTTTGAGAAATAAGAAATGAGAGAAAAGCATAGTTTTATGTGGTGATGTTAGGCAGAGATGTGGATCTGAGGCACCAATGACATGCTGAGGTCCTGAAAATGTGTTCCCCCAAAAAACTTTTCAATGACCTTGAGGTGAGTATCTTTGTGTTTGAGCCAATCTTTCTCAGATAAATGACTCATTAGAGCAGTAGGAAGTCATGGGAATTTTAAGCACTTCAACTGTCTTAACTCATATTGCAGACATCCAAATTTCAGTTGTAGGATTGAGAACAAACTAAAGAAACATGTTTAGTAGATCTGTAAGTCATATCACCTGAACTTATAAACAAGCTCACTCACAGACTCATGTTATCGAAAGCACCACAGACATGCTGCATACTCAAGCCCAGCTGTGGGATCATGCTTACTCTGACAGATGTAACTAACAGAGACCATCTGAAAATGCAGATTGTGATTTAGGTAAAAAAGAAAGAGATCTAATCACAAATCCAGGTAGATTTTCTGGCCTAACACTTAAAATCCTCTCTTCTTGTAGTATCATCTCCATATCCTGTTTCTATTAGGACTCTAGTTCGTAAGGCTCCTTTGGCATTTAGTTTGGTTGTCTGAACACAATATGTTCAAAGGACAGAGAACTTTCATCCAAATTTCTCTAGAGGATTGTATTAGGTCTCTTTCACTGGAATCCATGTGCACTCTCCAGAATCCATCAGCTAGCTTAAAAGCCATCAGTTCTGTCACAGACCACTGTGATTTTATGAAATTTCAATATCCATCTGTGCAAAGATAACATTTTCACATTGTCTATTTTTAAAAGTCCTAGAAAAGAGATTTCAGATCTTAAATTAACTTCTCTTACATCTCTGTCTATAGTCTTGTGTGAATATGTCCCCTCAAGCCAAGAGCAGATGTTGCTTTACAGAAACATTTTGTGTAAACATGCTCTTTTTATCAAAGTCGATAAATTCACTTCCTTATGGCAACATTTCACCTCAAAACAATAAAACCCATCCACTTTCTGCCAATATGAATATTTTTCATAATAAGTACATGAAACTGTCTGAGATTAAATTCTCAGGTGATTGCTACATTGCTTCCAAAGACTTGTGATATATGAATGAAGTAAAAGAGCTTTCAACATCCAAAGAGAGCAGTTTTAACAAGGTCAAACTGCTTTATTGGAGAGTAAATCCATATGTTTTTGAGGCATAAATCTCAAGACACAAGGTAAACCTGATAAAAAACATTTCATTCAGTGGCCTGTCCCTGCTAAGGTGAACTGTCTACATTTTTTATTTTCTCTTATGTTTAGAGAAAAAATAGTCATAGAAGCACCTCCATGACGTCATTTTCTATAGTAGAGGGCTGGGTGGGAAACTAGGACTAACTCTGGCTAGAAGCAAACCGAAATTTCTGGATGAAACACAAAAACGTCTTCTTAATCAGCTAACAATATGGTACAGAATGACTAGCCAGATCTGAGGGGCAAGTTTGAATCCAGAGAAAGGGGCAGTGACAGTCTGTCACCTGAACACGTTTCCACTTGGAAACTTTGAGTTTTGGTTGGGGGGGCAAATGGAAAGAGGAAAATGAAAATCAGAATCCGGGGTCTGCTCAAGGTGGAAAGTCTAAGAGGAGACCCTCCTCCCCCTCCTCACATTAAGCTGAGACCACAGTGAATCCACCCCAAGGCAAAGTTGCTACTTAGTCAACCAGATTACCCTCTCAAATCTACATCCTCTTCTGCTCCCCTGTGCTCAGACACTCAGCCACATCTTTGTGATCCCACAGACCACAGGCTGCTACGCCCCTCTGTCCATGGGACTCTCCCAGCAAAAATGCTGAGGTGGGTTGCCATTCCCTCCTCCATGGAATCTTTCCAATCCAGGAGCTGAACTTGCGTCTCCTGCACTGGCAGGCGGACTCTTCATCACTGTGCCCCCGGGAAGCCCTACATCATCTAAGAGACCCCCAAAGGCCAAGACATGAATTTAACTAGATTCCAGAAGACTAGGTGTGGAGCATAAACACAGAAAACCTTCCTGAAAGCAGCAGTTCTCAAATTTGGGCATGTATCAGAATTGCACAGAGGGTTGTTAAAACACATACTGCAGTCCTCAGCCCCAGTCTTTCTGATTCAGTGGGTCTGAGATGAGGCCCAAGAGTTCACATTTCTAACAAATTATCCTACGATGCTTATGTTGCTGGTCCAGAGACCATACCTGGAGAACCACTGCTCTAGATGAATATACCTTTATCCTAGGCAAATTATTTCCACAAAAAATTAAAATTGCAAGGATATCAAGAAGTATATGATACAAGATAAATAATCAATTACTCAAGGAAGTAAATATAAGCAAATATTAAAAGCAGAGCAGCAAGACTTCCAGTAGTTGAATTATCACTTACAGACCACAAAACTAGGATGTTTATTTCATCTCTATGGTTTAAAAAATGAGTGGAACTTAAAACAACTTTAGGAAGTAGGAAATTGTTAACAGTGATAGCACAGGTTTGAAAAACTGCAAATTGATATTCAGGAAATGAAAAAGAAAGTAAACAAATGAGATTAACGACAGACTAGATAAAGCTGAAGGGAGAATTAGTGAACTGGCAGATAGGTCAAAGGGAAGAATCTAAGTCAGAAATCAGGAAATTATAGTCCACAGACAAATTCTGGTCCACCAGTTGGTTTTTTAAGCAAAGTTGTATCGGAACACGACCATGGTCATTCATTTATGTATGGTCTGTCTGTCAAGGCCTGAACTCGGGTTATGAGAAACTGAGGTATTTAGGAGGCAAAATTTAAGGAGACATTTACTTTCTGGCAAGTACTGGCTGCACTTGCCCAACTCTGAAAGTAAACACTTTCTTAAATTTAATCCCTTGGAGCTTTCTTAGACTTGGGAGGAGGCATGAGAGGATCATATGAGTAGTCAATATATGCAGCTATTCATTTTTGCTGTAATAACTATAATTTGTACAATTTTCTGAGTTTACTTCAATTTTATAAACAAATGCTCCTCTAAATCAGGTTAAAGAAGAAATAATAAAAATTAGAAACATTTTAAACTCAAAAATAATGACTATACTATCTATCAAAGTAAGTGGGAACTTAACTGAAGTTAAGACAACAGTGCAACTGTTGGCAAAGCAGGTAAGACAGATACAAGTGATCTGGCAATCTGTGTCAAAAAACAGTGCATCCAATGAGACAGCTTGTATTCCTTCTACTTCTACTTTTGAATATAAGCCTTCTACTCCTGAATATAAGCCTTCAGGATCCCGTGTCCATGTGCCCAAAGTTACATGAACAGGAAATGTCTACAGTATAATATTATACTGTATAGCTATACAATGATTGCATTATGGCAACAAGCAAAAACATGAGTGAATCTTGCAAATGTAATGTTTAAAAGAAGCAAAGGGAGAATAATATACACCATGTGTGTGCTAAGTCGCTTCAGTCATGTCCAACTATTTACAACCCCATGGACTGTATCTTGCCAAGCTTCTCTGTTCATGGGACTCTCTGGGCAAGAACACTGGAGGGGGTTGCCATGCTCTTCTCCAGGGGTCTTCCCCACTCAAGGATCAGATCTGCATCTCTTACATCTCCAACACTGGTAAGCAGGTTCTTTAGCACTAGTGCCACTTGGGAAGCCCAATAAATACTGTATCATTCCACTCATATAAATGTTCAAAAAGGCAAAACTAAGTCAAAGTTAAGAATTGCCTCAAGGTAAGGGGATATAATTAGATTCTTGGAAATGACTGAGAAGGTACAGAAAATGATTTTCTGTTCTTAGAATAGTTTATTTCTTAATATGAGTAAAGATAATATGGTATTTGCTTTTTAATTATTTACTAAGCTATATATTTATTTTATGCACTTTTCCATACATATTTCAAAATTTTTAAATGTTTAAAAAAATCTATATATGAAGATTAACTGAATAAAATAGGATTGAGATACTAGTTTTTCTATCTACAGACTGCTAAGTATTTCTGAAGCTGCATGCTATCATGGTATCAAATTGTCCAGCAATATACCGTAGACTGAGGTTCTTGCAACACCAGCTTCTGTGAACCTAAAGAATGTATTAAGTGGTCTGCTGAGTGAGTCATTTTAATAAATGTGGAAATAGAAAGTAGATAGGATATTATAATGAAAACATATGTGTCACTCACCCAGCTTCAATATTGATCAATGTTTTGCACTCAGTTTTACTTATTCTCCTCTAATTCTTTTTCTGTTTTAAGGGAAAACCCAGATATCATGTAATTCATCTGTAAATATATCAGTATTTCATTTTAACATGTAAAAACAGATTTTAACATTACCACTAGGGCGGTCCAAAGATGAATGCTGGCAGAGGACATCAGGCATCCAGCAAAGCAGATCACTGGCTTCAAAAACAGGTAGGAATAAATATAAAAGATGAAAAAAGAGACAAAGGAGATTGGGAGGGAGCTCCATCCCGGGAAGGGAATCCCGTCCTGGGCAGAGACTCTTAAAAGAGAGGTTTCCAAACACCAGGAAACATTCTCACAGCCGAGTCTGTGGCGAGCCTTGGAAGCACAGAGGGCAACATAACAGGAAGGAAAAATAAATAAATAATTAAAACCAACAGATTACGAGCCCAACAGTAAATCCCCCAGCGGGAAAGCAGAGCAGCCGCCTGCATCCGCCACTAGCAAGTGGGGGTTGGGCAGGGAGGAGCGGGAGGCGCAAGTGGCAGTGCTTTCTAAGAATCGAGCCACAGGAGACGTGGGCTGCAGGGCTTTTCTGAGAATCGGCGGCCCGCATGTAACCAGAATGAACTAACTTGGGCTAGCAAACCAGACTGTGGGATAGCTACTACGTGAAACACTCAAATCTAAGACACCACCAGGACCACACACAGAACAAAGGATGGATTGGAAATAGCCAGCCTCAGACCATCCCCCTCTGGTGACAGGCAGCCAGAGGCTTAAGGGCTGGAAGGGGGCAATCGCAGCCCAAGAGAGACACTACCTACCAAATTGCAAGCAGGTTTCTTTGCTAACTAAGACTTCTGGGGGCTCTGGACAGTCATCGTCTGCCTGAGAAGGAGCCCCAGTGGTACTCCCAGAAAACAGAGCAACACAGAAAGGCCTTAAGTCACTGCAATGCACTCACCAAACTCCCTAGCTACACAGACCAGGGAAGGGCACAAAATGCAGGCCCAACCAAATTTGCGCCTCGGAGGGCTTCCTGAGTGCCAAGCCACAGTGGCTTAGACTGGGGAGGTGCATGAAGCCTAGGGCTGGCCTCAGTTACCCGGGCGGAGCAATGCATAACCTGAGCAGTGTGCACCGCGAGCAGGGGTAAGCTCAGCGTAGAGTCCACCACCGCCCTCCATGTGTCAAGATGGAAATCAGACACTGAAGAGACCAGCAAACAGAGGAGGTTAAACAGAGGGAACTGCTTGGTGGTGACCTCACACAGCCCACAATGCCAGAGAAAGGGCCAGATATTCCTTTACTAATTTTATGATCAATCTTTTTTTCTTTTTGAGTTGATGTGGATGCGTGAATTTTTTTCCTTTTTTTAAATTTTTTAAATTCTATTTTTCCTCTTTTCTTTTTGTCTCCTTTTTTTTAACTTTCTTAAATTTTTAAGTCCTCTATTTCTCTAATTATTATTTTTATAAGCTATTATTACTTTACAAAAAAAAATACCTATTTTTAAAGCAAATGCTGTATATTGTCTTATTGTGCTGGATGTTGTTGTTTTTTAATAATTCCGGTGGCTTTTTTTCTTTTCTCCTTCTTCTTCTTTTCTTTAATATTGTATTTTTGAAAATCCAATCTCTACTCCAGATTTTTAATCTTTGCATTTTGGTATTTGTTGTCAATTTTGTACATTTAAAAACCTAATCTTCAGTACCCAGTTTTACCTGAGAGCGAGATTACTGGCTTAACCACTCTCTGCTCCTTTGGACTCTCTTTTTCTCCAGCAGGTGGCCTCTGTCTCCTCCCTCCCCCTTCTCATCTCTACCCAACTCTGTGAATCTCTGTGTGTGCCAGAAGGTGGAGAACACTCAGGGAACTGGTTACTGGCCAGATCTGCCTCCCTCCTTTTCATCTCCCTCTTTTATCCCTCTAGCCACCTAGGTCTACTTTCTCCCTCTCCTCTTCCCTGTATAACTCTGTGAACACCTCTGAGAGATCCAGACTGTGGAGCGCACACAAGGAAGTGATTACAGGCTAGCTCACTCTCTCCTCTTTTGATTCCACCTCATCTCATTCCAGTCACCTCTAACTACCCCCTCCCTCTTCTCTTCTCCATGTAACTCAGTGATCCTCTATGGGTGACCCTCAATGTGGAAAAACCTTTCATCTTTAACCTAGATGTTTTAAAATCAGTGGTGTATAGATGGAGAAGTCCTGAGACTATTGTAAAAATAAAGCTGAAAACCATAATCAGGAGGCATAAGTCCAAATCCTGAGAACATCAGAGAATTCCTGAATACAGGGACCATTATTCAATAGGAGCTCATTAAACACCTCCATACCTACACTGAAACCGAGCACCACCCAAGGGCCAGCAAGTTCTAGAGCAACACATACCACTCAAATTCTCCAGCAACACAAGAACACACGCCTGAGCCTCAATATACAGGCAGCTCAAAAATACTCCAAAACCATTGAAGTCTCATAACCCATTACTGGACACTTCACAGCACTCCAGAGAGAAGAAATCCAGCTCCACCCACCAGAACTCCAACACAAGCCTCCCTAATCAAGAAACCTTGACAAGCCACTGATACAACCTCACACACAGTGAGGAAGCTCAATAATAAAGAGAACTCCACAAATTCCCAGAATACAGAAAGACCACCCCAAACACAGCAATATAACCAAGATGAAGAGACAGAGGAATACCCAGCAGGTAAAGGAACAGGAAAAATGCCCACCAAACCAAACAAAACACGAAGAGATAGGGAATCTTCCTGAGAAAGCATTCCAAATATTGATAGTGAAAATGATCCAAAATCTTGAAATCAAAATGGAATCACAGATAAATAGCCTGGAGACAAGGATTGAGAAGATGCAAGAAAGGTTTAACAAGGACCTAGAAGAAATAATAAAGAATCAATATATAATGAATAATGCAATAAATGAGATCAGAAACACTCTGGAGGAAACAAATAGAATAACGGAGGCAGAAGATAGGATTAGTGAAATAGAAGATAGAATGATAGAAATAAATGAATCAGCGAGGGAAAAAGAAAAGTGCATTAAAAGAAATGAGGACAACCTCAGAGACCTCCAAGACAATATGAAACACTCCAACATTCGAATTATAGGAGCCCCAGAAGAAGAAGACAAAAAGAAAGACCATGAGAAAATACTTGAGGAGATAATAGTTGAAAACTTCCCTAAAATGGGGAAGGAAATAATCACCCAAGTCCAAGAAACCCAGAGAGTGCCAAACAGGATAAACCCAAGGCGGAACACCCCAAGACATATACTAATCAAACTAACAAAGAACAAACACAAAGAACAAATATTAAAAGCAGCAAGGGAAAAACAACAAATAACACACAAGGGGATCCCCATAAGAATAACTGCAGATCTCTCAATAGAAACTCTTCAGGCCAGGAGGGAATGGCAGGACATACTTAAAGTGATGAAAGATAATAACCTTCAGCCAAGACTACTGTACCCAGCAAGGATCTCATTCAAATATGAAGGAGAAGTCAAAAGCTTTACAGACAAGCAAAAGCTGAGAGAATTCAGCACCACCAAACCAGCTCTCCAACAAATGCTAAAGGATAGGCTTTAGATAGGAAACACAAAAAGGGCATTAAAACCCGAACCCAAAACAATAAAGTAAATGGCAACAGGATCATACTTATCAATAACTACCTTAAACGTACATGGGTTGAATGCCCCAACCAAAAGGCAAAGACTGGCTAAATGGATACAAAATCAAGATCCCTATATATGCTGCCTACAAGAGACCCACCTCAAAACAACGGACACATACAGACAAAGTGAAGTGCTGGAAAAAGTTATTCCATGCAAATAAAGACGAAAAGAAAGCAGGAGTAGCAATACTCATATCCGATAAAATAGACTTTAAGATAAAAGCTGTGAAAAGGGACAAAGAAGGCCACTACATAATGATTAAAGGATCAATCCAAGCAGAAGATATAACAATTATAAATATATATGCACCCAGCATAGGAGCACCGCAATATGTAGGACAAATGCAAGCAAGCATGAAAGGGGAAGTTAATAACAATAATAGTCGGAGACTTTAATACCCCACTCACACCTATGAACAGATCAACTAAACAGAAAATTAACAAAGAAACGCAAACTTTGAATGATACAATAGAGCAGTTAGACCTAATTGATATCTATAGGACATTTCACTCCAAAACAATAAATTTCACCTTTTTCTCAAGTGCACACAAAACCTTTTCCAGGATAGATCACATCCTGGGCCATAAATCTAACCTTGATAAATTCAAAAAAATCAAAATCATTGCAAGCATCTTTTCTGACCATAATGCACTAAGGTTACATCTCACTTACAGGAGAAAAACTATTAAAAATTCCAACATTTGGAGGCTGAACAGCATCCTTCTGAATAACCAACAAATCACAGAAGAAATCAAAAAGAAATCAAAACATGCATAGAAATGAATGAAAATGAAAACACAACTACCCAAAACCTGTGGGACACTGTAAAAGCAGTGCTAAGAGGAAAGTTCATAGCAATACAGGCATACCTCAAGAAACAAGAAAAAGACAAATAAATAACCTAACTCTACACCTAAAGCAACTAGAAAAGGAAGAAATAGAGAACCCCAGAGTTAGTAGAAGGAAAGATATCTTAAAAATTAGGGCAGAAATAAATGCAAAAGAAACAAAAGAGACCATAGCAAAAATCAACAAAGCCAAAAGATGGTTCTCTGAAAAGATAAATAAAATTGACAAACCATTAGCCAGACTCAGGAAGAAACAAAGGGAGAAAAATCAAATCAATAAAATTAGAAATGAAAATGGAGAGATCACGACAGACAACACAGAAATACAAAGGATCATAAGAGACTACTATCAGCAATTATATGCCAATAAAATGGACAATGTGGAAGAAATGGACAAATTCTTAGAAAAGTACAACTTTCCAAAACTGAACCAGGAAGAAATAGAAAATCTTAACAGATCCATTACAAGCATGGAAATTGAAACTGTAATCAGAAATCTTCCAGCAAACAAAAGCCCAGGTCCAGATGGCTTCACAGCTGAATTCTACCACAAATTTCGAGAAGAGATAACATCTATCCTACTCAAACTCTTTCAGAAAATTGCAGAGGAAGATAAACTTCCAAACTCATTCTATGAGGCCACCATTACCCTAATACCAAAACCGACAAAGACGCCACAAAAAAAGAAAACTAAAGGCCAATATCACTGATGAACATAGATGCAAAAATCCTTAATAAAATTCTAGCAATCAGAATCCAGCAACACATTAAAAAGATCATACACCATGACCAAGTGGGCTTTATCCCAGGGATGCAAAGATTCTTCAATATCCGCAAATCAATCAATGCAATTCACCACATTAACAAATTGAAAAATAAAAGCCATATGATTATATCAATAGATGCAGAGAAGGCCTTTGACAAAATTCAACATTCATTTATGATAAAAAATCTCCAGAAAGCAGGAATAGAAGGAACGTACCTCAACATAATAAAAGCTATATATGACAAACCCACAGCAAATATTATCCTCAATGGTGAAAAATTGAAAGCATTTCCCCTAAAGTCAAGAACAAGACAAGGGTGCCCACTTTCACCACTACTATTCAATATAGTTCTGGAAGTTTTGGCCACAGCAATCAGAGCAGAAAAAGAAATAAAAGGAATCCAAATTGGAAAAGAAGAAGAAAAACTCTTACTGTTTGCAGATGACATGATCCTTTACAAAGAAAATCCTGAAGACTCCACCAGAAAACTACTAGAACTAATCAATGAATATAGTAAAGTTGCAGGATATAAAATCAACACTCAGAAATCCCTTGCATTCCTATACACTAATAATGAGAAAGTAGAAAAAGAAATTAAGGAAACAATTCCATTCACCATTGCAATGAAAAGAATAAAATACTTAGGAATATACCTACTTAAAGAAACTAAAGACCTATATATCAAAAACTATGAAACACTGATGAAAGAAATCAAAGAGGACACTAACAGATGGAGAAATATACCATGTTCATGGATCAAGAGAGTCAATATAGTGAAAATGAGTATACTACCCAAAGCGATCTACAGATTCAATGCAATCCCTATCAAGCTACCAGCAGTATTTTTCACAGAACTAGATCAAATAATCTCAAGATTTGTATGGAAATACAAAAAACCTCAAATAGCAAAAGCAGTCTTGAGAAAGAAGAATGGAACTGGAGGAATCAACTTGCCTGACTTCAGGCTCTACTACAAAGCCACAGTCATTAAGATAGTATGGTACTGGCACAAAGATCAATGGAACAAAATAGATCAATGGAACAAAATAGAAAGCCCAGAGATAAACCCACACACCTATGGACACCTTATCTTTGACAAAGGAGGCAAGAATATCCAATGGAGTAAAGACAATCTCTTTAACAAGTGGTGCTGGGAAAACGGGTCAACCACTTGTAAAAGAATGAAACTAGAACACTTTCTAACACCATCCACAAAAATAAACTCAAAATGGATTAAAGATCTAAATGTAAGACCAGAAACTATAAATAGAGGAGAACAAAGGCAAAACACTCTCCGACATAAATCACAGCAGGATCCTCTATGATCCAACTCCCAGTATACTGGCAATAAAAGCAAAAATAAACAAATGGGATCTAATTAAAACTAAAAGCTTCTGCACAACAAAGGAAACTATAAGCAAGGTGAAAAGATAGCCTTCTGAATGGGAGAAAATAATAGCAAATGAAGCAACTGACAAACAACTCATCTCAAAGATATACAAGCAACTGATGCAGCTCAACTCCAGAAAAATAAACGATCCAATCAAAAAATGGACCAAAGAACTAAATAGGCATTTCTCCAAAGAAGACATACAGATGGCTAACAAACACATGAAAAGATGCTCAACATCACTCATTATCAGAGAAATGCAAATCAAGACCACAGTGAGGTATCATTTCACACCAGTCAGAATGGCTGCGATCCAAAAGTCTACATGCAATAAATGCTGGAGAGGATGTGGAGAAAAGGGAACCCTCTTACACTGTTGGTGGGAATGCAAACTAGTATAGCCACTATGGAAAACAGTGTGGAGATTCCTTAAAAAATTACAAATAGAACTGCCTTATGGCCCAGCAATCCCACTGCTGGGCATACACACCAAGGAACCCAGAATTGAAAGAGACACATGCACCCCAATGTTCATTGCAGCACTGTTTATAATAGCCAGGACTTGGAAGCAACCTAGATGTCCATCAACAGATGAATGGATAAGAAAGCTGTGGTACATATACACAATGGAGTAGTACTCAGCCCTTAAAAAGAATAAATTTGACTCAGTTCTAATGAGATGGATGAAACTGGAGCCGATTATACAGAGTGAAGTAAGCCAGAAAGAAAAACACCAATACAGTATACTGACACATATATATGGAATTTAGAAAGATAGTAATGGTGACCCTCTATGTGAGACAACAAAAGAGACACAGATGTATAGAATGGACTTTTGGCCTCTGTGGGAGAGGGAGACGGTGGCATGATTTGGGAGAATGGCATCCAACCATGTATACTATCATGTAAGAAACGAAGTGCTAGTTTATGTTCGATACAGGATACAGGATGCTTGGGGCTGGTGCACGGGGAAGATCCAGAGAGATGATATGAGGTGAGAGGTGGGAGGGAGTTTCAGGATTGGGAGCTCGTGTACACCTGTGGCTGATTCATGTCAATGTATGGCAAAACCAATACAGTATTGTAAAGTAGAATAAAGTAAAAATAAAATTAAAAAAATAATAAACTATCAACCCCCTAAAAATAATAAAAAACTTAAAAATAGGAAAAAAACATTACCACCATGACACCATTATCATATCAAAAGTGTCTGATAAATTTTTAATATCATCAATGTCCTCTTTGAAAAAAAGAAAGTGTTGGTAACTCAGTCATGTCTGTTTGTGACACCATGAACTAGAGTCCAGGCTTCCTAGGTGGCACTAGTGGTAAAGAATCTGCTTGGAATTCAAGAAACACTAGAGACCCAGGTTTGATCCCTGGGTTGGGAAGGCATGGCAACCCACTCCAGTATTCTTCCCAGGAGAATCCCATGGACAGAGAAGCCTGGTGGGCTTCGGTCCATGGGGTCACAAAGAGTCGGACATAACTGAAGCAACTTAGCACACATGCACAGACTAGAGCCTGCCAGGCTCTTCTGTCCATGGAATTCTCTAGACAAGAATACCGAAGTGGGTTACTATTCCCTTCTCCAAGGGATCTTCCCAAAAAGAGATGGAACCGGGGTCCGCGCTGCAGGCAGATTCTTTACTGTCTGAGCCATCAGGGAAGCCCTTGATTGTCCACTTTATCTCAACAATAACTTTGTAGCTTTTTTCTTCCCTCTGAAGCAGAGTCTACACAAGGTCTACTACTGCTACTACTACTACTAAGTCGCTTCAGTCGCGTCCAACTCTGTGCGACCCTATAGACGGCAGCCCACCAGGCTCCCCTGTCCCTGGGATTCTCCAGGCAAGAACATTGGAGTGGGGGTGCCATTTCCTTCTCCGATGCGTGAAAGTGAAGTCGCTCAGTGGTGTCCAACTCTTCGCGACCCCATGGACTGCAGCTCACCAGGCTCCTCCATCCATGGGATTTTCCAGGGAGAGCGCTGGAGTGGGTGCCATGGCCTTCTCGACACAAGGTCTACACTTTGCTAATTAAGTCTTCTCTGCTTTCTAATAGACCACGCCCACTTTTTAATGCCATTGATCTATTGTAGAAAATAGATCATTTACACTGTAGATCATCCCACATTCTGAAGTTGGCTGCTTCTTTGAAATAAGAGATAATTTATTTTTCTTTATCTGCCTTTTAACTCCATTTTGGAAGTACACGCACTTACCTTACTACCTTGATACTACCTACAGAAACCACAGCAACAGAGTCATCTACTGGGTTACACAGGTAAGTTCATTTCACACCCTAAGAGAAATAAAGATCACTTTGAAAAACGTTCATTCAGTTGACAACGGTCAGGTCTGAACCACCTAAGTGATGCACTTATAATTCCTTGCTACAGTCTGAATCTAGTTACAGAAAAGACTTCAGAATGGATGGACTTCTGCACTCACTATGTTTAGGATAATGAACTCTTTTCCAATTAAGTGCTATTTCTAAGCCCTAAATCAGTCTCCCCTGTGCATTCAGAAAAGGCCCTTATTGCACAGAATAGTGTTTCTCATTTGTGGACCACATACTGTGTCTTCATTACATTCACAGGATGCCAATTCTAGATAAACTGAGAAACAGGACTATCAAAAGCTATTAAATAATAAGATTAATAACCAGCTTTCAAATTAACAATACTAAAATTATTTAGTGTCAGTGAGATGGATGATATTATTTAAACTTTTTACTAACAATTTATATTCAACTTAAGAATGAGTATTTGAGGATGCAAATCAGGTTGTGTATCCAGTTAATTACTTCATTTATTCTTTATTTATACTTGTATTAGGACTTAACAAACACTCATCAGCAAAAATAAGCTTGAATGTTTTGTGGTTTTGCCTTATAGTTCTAGGTATTTGGATGAAACATGAAATATATGCAAATTATTAGATTTCATATTACATACCATGTCTTGTGTGCTGAAATATGCTAAATTAATTACTATATCACTTTCAAAACTATTTGAATGATTGGGCAGGGGCAGACTGGTAAATGTATTTTGAATTATGGAAAATATTTCCTCATATTTCTGTTGCAGCATTTAACTTTGTTTTTTAAAAATATATACCAGTGTCATTCATTTTCTTATCTGACAAGTGAAGAAGAAATTTGAAGGCTGAAAAAGAAAAACATTTTTGTCAATTGAGGTGTACCTACCAATTTAGACTTCTTTAGTCTATTGTCTTATCATCAATATTAACATCATGTTGTCACTGAAGTAATATATTCAGACTATTCAAGTTACTAAGTGTATTTTTGAGATATGTCACAAAGAAAAAAGTGCCTGGAATCAGATAAATAGACCTTAATCTTTTTTTGATGCTGTGAGTCCTTAAAGGAATCTTATCCTTCACTTGAAAAGCTCCCAGGAGCAAACTCCCTTGACAACTAGCATAGTTTAGAGGGGAAAAGTGAGTCTTGCTTTCCCTTTCAACCTGTGTCTTTGAATAGCAAGCTGAAAGTCAGACATTCAGTTGCCACCTTTACCATGTTTTCTCTTTACTTGAGTGTTAAACCCAGACTGGATGTATTGCCAGCTGTTGGAGGCACACTAGACACTTAACTACTGACTTTTTTTTTTTTTTTTTGCATATCAAAACCCTACTTGTGACAAATATAGTGATTACTGCTGTTATTAATACCAAAACTGTTATCCAGTCATAGTTTAAGTGATTATTCTGCATTTCCCCATATACTAACTAAAAATGGGTTTACATCAGCAAAGCAAAATATTGGCCATTAGCACAGATACCCACTCTTCCACAATGCATATCATGGCCACCTATCTGATTTTGCCTCCCTCCATTGTCCCCTGTACACACGATGTCCCAGCCAGACAAATCTTCTTTCTTTAACAGGGAAAAGCCCAGCTTTTGCTTGCCACAGGACCTTTGCATGAGCTTGTCCCTTGGTCTCCATGACAGAGGATGCTATTATTTCATATGGCTGCTTCCTTTTATCATCTTGATCTCAGTTAAAAGCCTCAGTGAAGCCTATCCTAATTTCTCAATCTAATACCACACTCTCAGTCACCTTCCATCATAGCTAGAAGGAATATGAAAAAACTGTTTCATGATCTCTAAAACATGAGCACTGGTCAGAAGGGATGCAGGCTGCAGACAGCAAGCCAAGCTAGACTGGTGCATAGTTGCTGATTATACTCCCTGACAATGTGAATTTCCCTCTTCTCTTCAGAGCCCTTGCCACTATCTGAAATCAATCCTGATGCAGCAGCTATTTGGCTCCTCTCAATATGAATATAAGCTCCATGAGAGCACAGCTTTCTTCACCATTGTATTGCTAGTCTCTACAAATCTGTCACATGTCACCTATGAAATAACAGGTGTTCAGTATCAACCTTGATAAGTTAGTGATTTTGCTCTGAAGAGTACAACTTTGAATGGTATCTCCATAGCTTCCACTTCTTACGTGCCATTAGCAATAGTGGAAAACCTTATTTTGTTTCCATTCTAGGAAAAAAAAGTGAGTTTGCCAAGCATATTATTAAACTTTTCTTAAAATGGATGATACAAAAGGATCAGTGGCTCCCTGTCATTATTTGAGTCCTAGCAGACTCAGTACTTCCTGACCAGTCCATAGACACTGCCCACTCCCATCAAAAGAAACACCAGGGGCCACAGACCACACATTAATAAACACTTTTGGGGAACAAAGTTTGCCTTCAAGTCAATAAATGTCCAAATTTCCACTAGTGCCAAATTAGGCAATTTCCAACTAAATTTCATGCTATGTGTCTTGTGTGAAAGATGAGTAAAACCTAAAGAAAACAGATTAAGTTTTAAAGTGGTACAGAAAAGGACACACATAATTAGAAGATTCTGTAAAATTTCCACATTTTAATAATGATTATGAGAGTTTAGATTTAAACTACACATAAGGACAGTTGTCACAGAATTTACTAGATGCTTACAAAGTACCAAACATTCTTTTGAATTCTCTTCATCTGTGAAATAAGGATAATGGAACCTACTCTAGGGGTTGTTGTGAGGAATAATAAAATGCACAAGGAGAATTTACCATATTGCCTGACAAGGCAGTAGATGCACAATAAATATTACTATGAATAATGATTTCAGCCATTTTAAAAGACAGATATGAAGTACAAATCCTAATAGCTCTAGGAATTTGTGATCTTATTATTTCAGGAATGCTCTAACTCCGTCACACTCAAAAACTGGATAAAGAGTATCAACTGAAGAAAGTATACAACCTAAAATTTGTGAATCATGTTTTATTTGGCAGACAAAACTGAGGATTTAAGGCTGGGACAGAGCATCTTAGACAGCTCTAAGAAACCACTCCTAAGAGGTAAGGGAGGAGCCTATATATATATATATATATATATATATATATATATATATATGAGTTTTTAAAACAAAGACCCAGTAACCAAAAGATTACTGTTAGTTAAAGAAAATCAGATATCTCAAGCTAAGGAATTTAGCACTTTTCTACATATGGGAAGATGCAAGAGTCTGGCTCACTGAAACCGTTCCTTTGATCTGCATCCCACTCTCTGGGGCCAGGGTCCTCTGCTTTCCCGTCCTGAGTTCCCTTGCAGTGGTGAAGAATCTGCCTGCAATTCAGGAGATGGGGGTTCTATCCTTGGGTCAAGAAGATCCCTTGGAGGAGGAAACAGCACCCCACTCCAATTTTCTCCTGGATAATTCCATGGACAGAGGAGCCTGGAGAGCTGAAGTCCATGGGGTCACAAAGAGATGGACACGACTGTGCACACACCCAAGGCACACTGTCAGGGAGGCAGGGGTAGGGGTGTGCAGTGGCCAAGGGACAGATGGCAGCAAGCCTGTTTCCATCCTGAGTCCCCTCAGGGCTCACCATCCAGGCGGTGATAATGTGATGGCTTGACAAAAGCAACATCCTTTGTTTACTGATATGGCAGCAACACTTTCCATTGATGAGAAGTTGGTCCAGAGCTGTGTAATAAAGCAGCAGCCCTCGCCACCCTTCAGTCTCCCCTAAATGTTCTGCTTCAAGACAGGACGTCAATTAAAATGCTTAAAGTGACTGTGAAAACTCTTCTCCCAAGCTCACATTTCAAAGCTCCAACAAATAAGAAACATATTTTTCATACTATATTATAAACATATATAAATATATTATTATATATGAATATATTAAAGCATATGAATATATAAAATATAGTCACATTATGTTATAAACATTTCATATTATAAACATACATGACATGAATATAATTATAGAATTATGCATTCTGATGGGGATTCATAGTGTATCATCCTGCTTTTCAGATGAGGGCCCTGAATCTCAGAGGCCAATTTATTGCCCAAGAGTCCTGCAACTACTTTCATTTAATGCATAATGTCTACTGAGTGTTTACTCTGCACAAGGTAACCTGCCTGCTATTACAGGGAATAAAACATCAATAAGGCATAAGTTCTGCCTCCAAGCAGCTCTCAGTAATGGAAGAGGAGAAAGCACAAGTATCAAAATATGACAATAGAATACACAATACAGACTCTCTCTCATGGATCAAAAAAGAGATTGTTTCAGCCTGGATGCAAAGAGAAAAGGGATTTTTTTTTAATAAGCCTATAGGTGAGCCTTGACTGTTGACTTGGCTTCATGGTGGAAGCATCGGTAGAAGCAAGAGTAGCAGGAGAAATCCAAGGGCAAATTCAGGAGCCACAGAGCCATCCAACCTAACTGGTGCTTTGGGTAGAGGAACGGTAAAAACTGGTTACAAATCTGTAAATAAAGCCTTCAACTGTGCTGTGGCCAGCCTTAAACATCCAAGTAGATGAGTTTAAACTTAATTCAGAAAGCTGAGAAGACACCACAGGCTCTTCTCCAGGAGAATGGCTTTGTATAAATGTGGTTTAGGAAGACAGGCCTGTAAGTGTGATGAGAAATGATTTATATCATGGAGGAAGTAGAACTGGGAGATGAGTTTATCTTGCTGTAATGTAGGTCAGAAATATGTCCTCTATCAAGCAAACAGCAGCAACAGAGTTGATTGTGTTTGGCAGCACACTGAATCCAGGATGAAGAGTCAAGATAAAGAGCAGGGGCGAGCTGCTCACAGGCTAGATAAGACCAATAGCAGCGAGAAAGGCCATCTAGGGAGAAAAGATGAACAATCCTCTGTTGGGCCTTCAGGCTGATGTCCTAACAAAGCAGCCCATTCATTTAGGGAAGATAAACGATCAGTGAGAGCTGGCAGAAGCAAATCCAGGACAGAAGAGACTGAGGTGAGAAAGCTAGACGTGGAGCCCTCCACAAGGAGGAGGTGATCAGGTTTTGGAGTAGATAATACCTTCAAAGGGACAGCTGAAGGGAGAGGAGGTGACAGTAGATGAAGGCTTGGGGTTGTTTTCAATTTCTTTTTACAGGAGAAAGAAGAGTTGTCAGAGGAACCTGTGAAGAGAGTCTGAAGAAGTGGAAAAGGGCTGATCACCCTTCCTTGCTCTCACAAACAGTGATTTCTGGGGTGGAAGGAGAGCTAGACAAATGCATTCATGCATGTGTGCATGCATATATGTATGCATGTGTGTGTGTGTGTGTGTGTGTGTGTGTGTGTGTGTGTGTGTGTGAGGGTTGGCCAAAAGGATCATTTGGGTTTTTCCATAACATCTTACAGAAAAATATGAACGAAATTTTTAGCCAAGTACACGCACACACACACACGTGCACACACACACACGTGCACACACACACACGTGCACACACACACACACACACACACAGAAGTACATCCTCTACATACAAACAAGTTCCATTCTGAAAGCACATTCATAAGTCTAATTTGTTCATTAAGTTGGAAAAGTTAGCCTAGGTAGTCAAGTAATACAATCGGCTATATACTACTGTACTGTCACAGGTTTATAATACATTTCATACAAATAATACACAAAAAACAAACACAAAAAAATAAGGAAAATGTTTTTAATCTTAGACTACCTTGAAAGCCTTGAAGCCTGGCATGCTGCAGTCCGTGGGGTCACAAAGAGTCAGACACAATTTAGCAACTGAACAACAGCATTAGTAACCTCCACTTCTGCATCTTTGAAAGCTTGTGTATGTTAGTAGCTCAGTCGTGTCCAACTCTCTGCAACCCCATGGACTGTAGCCTGCCAGGCTCCTCTGTTCATGAAATTCTCCAGGCAAGAATACTGGAATGGGTTGCTATTTTCTTCTCCATTTGACAGTTTACAACTTAAAGACTCATATGTAGGGAACTTACATAAATATACATATATATGTGTGTGTGTGTATAATACATATATGCAATAAATCTCCCTACGCAAGTCAAAAACAGAAGCCCACTATTACTCCAAGAAGAATTCATCTCGTCACTATTTAAAATTTGGTAGAGAGTATACTAACACATCTGTGCTATTTTTACATTTCCTTTTTCCCACACTACCTAAAACCATGTATTTCCTGAAGGGAAAAAAATTTAGTACAAAGAAGGAGATGTAAACCTAAGAAGGATAATCTATGATAGCCACATAGCTTAAAATACAGAAAGAAAATGTAGACTATGAACAGAGTGTTTCTTTTTTGTTTGTTTTTGTTGGTTTGCTTTTTAGGAGAGGAGGCAGTATGTTTTCCCTTTTTCCTCAGACACAGATGAAAAATATGTCAGTTCTAATGAACATCTACTAAGAGCCTCTGACTCTTAGTAGAGTGTGTTCCACACTCTGCACGCTGGAATCAAAGACCCAGATGAAAAGATGTGCTACAAGGAAAGCAGACTTTCCCAGGAAGGGCAACCCAGCTGATGAAGCAAGGAAAATAATCACTTTACGGAATTCCGCTGTGACTGAGCCCTGCACCCAGCACTGCGGGAGCAGAAGACATAGGTCCTGTGGGGGGAAATGTCTGGATATTTGCTTGTGACTGGGAAGTCTGGAGGGCTGCAGTCCCTGGGGTCGCAAAGAGTTGGACATGACTGAGCCACTGAACTGACCTGGGGCAAAAACTGAGATTTTGCCAGATGAGTTATGAAAGGGAAATTCAGGCTGAGAGACTGTGAGCAAAATCACAGAGAAGTGAAATAGCAGTTTGAGACACTGATGAAGGTCAAGTGGATGAGTTGGGGTCCTGGGACCCTGTGTTCTCAGTGGAGGGAGGTTGGGACACTGATAAAGGTCCAGTGGACTAGTTGGGGTCCTGAGACCCCCCATCCCCTCAGTGGAGGGAGGTCTATGTTGGAGAGGGCTAGGGAAGCGGGTTGGAAGGTGAGACACCAGGGACTGAACCTTGAAGCAGGTTCATAAGAAATACACATGGGGTGTGGTCTGCAGCTGTGAGTTCAGGCTCATGAATTTACAGAGTTGGGAAGCATAGTCATGTGGATGTCTCTCAGCACTAACTGCTAACAAAGAATTAAAATTTGTCTCTTGCCTACTGATGTGTTTCCCCCTATACACATACTCAGCAGTTAGCTGGCATTTCAGGAGAGGCCAAACTCTTGTGCTGCTTAGTGACGATACAGAACATAGAGATGGTGTGACCAGGCACAGGACTTGTGAATCCTCAGAACAATGGGCTTGGAGAACGCTGCCATCCTCAGGCCCTTATTAGAATCAAATAACCACTAAGACCTTAAAAATAATGACACTAGGGGACTCTGAATAATATGTCTCATTGGAGTAAAATTAACTCTTATAAAACAAAGTTACTTTATGAAAGTCATCTGAAAGCACAGACCTATGGGGGCTCAAAGGAACAGTCACTGACCTTGAATCCAAAAATTTAAGAACCAGTTAGGGCACACGAACACATACACACGTGTGTGTGCAAGGGCATATACCCACATACTCACCTTGATCCTTAGCTAAAGGCACTTTTAATATGTTTTTACCAACAGTTCAGTTCTGTTGCCCAGTCGTGTCTGATTCTTTGTGACTCCATGGACTGCAGCACACCAGGCTTCCCTGTCCATCACCAACTCCCAGAGCTTGCTCAAACTCATGTGCACTGAGTTGATGATGTCATCCAACTATCTCATCCTCTGTTGTCCCCTTCCCCTCCTGCCTGCAATCCTTCCCAGCATCAGGGTCTTTACATGAGTCAGTTCTTCTCATCAGGTGGCCCAAGCATTAAAGCTTCAGCTTCAGCATCAGTCCTTCCAATGAATATTCAGGAGCGATTTCCTTTAGGATTGACTAGTTGGATCTCCTTGCAGGCCAAGGAATTCTCAAGAGTCTTCTCAACACCACAGTTCAAAAGTATCAATTCTTTGGCACTTAGCTTTTATTTATAGTCCAATTCTCAATCCATACATGACTACTGGAAAAACCAAAGCTTTAACTAGATGGACTTTTCTTGGCAAAAGCTCTCTGTCACTGTCTTGCTTTACCATACCTTTTCTTCCAAGGAACAAGGGTCTTTTAATTTCATGGCTGCAGCCACTATCTGCAGTGATTTTGGAACCCAAGAAAATAAAGTCTGTGACTGTTTCCATTGTTTCCCCATCTATTTGCCATGAAGTAATGGGAATGGATGCCATGATCTTAGTTTTTTGAATGTTGAATTTTAAACCATTTTTTCACTCTTCTCCTAAACTTTTACACAAAAATAAGGACAGTAAAATGAACATTCTTATTCCTACTATCAGTTTCAATAATTATAACCTCATGGCTAGTTTAAGTTGATGAACTTTTAATTTCTTTTACATTATAAGGGGACTCTGTAGGGACTTAAACAGTTGTAAAATCAGGGGTGAAAGTATTTAAGAGAATGGAAGCTATGTTATGCCTTCCAGTGGTACCTATCAGCTTCCCTGTGCTATAAAATATAAAACAAAGAGTTGCAAAAGCTATTTTGAATATACACAGAATAAACCATCAAGAAAAACAGAACAATTGTATCCCACCTTCACAAAAGACCAATAAAATTATGAGAATCTAAAAACTCCCAAGAGAGAGATTGTATAAGCCTCAAATAATTTTTGGCTTCAGTATAATTTAACACTGGAATGGGATTCTATGGAAAGCTATTAATTTCTTTCTGTGAAGATAACTTTCTAATGATCATCAGCATCCTTTTATCTTTGGGGCATGAAGCCCTCAAGTGAATGTCTGTCTATATACCGTATATTATTCACTTGCGCATGCACTAGGTAAAATCATGCTCCGTGGAACTCAAGTAGGCACACTAAATTCTAAATGATTTAATCAGTTCTCAAATGCAGGAGTGTGCTACCACTTGGTGTAACTGTAGTTTATTCACTAGTGGCTCAGGTGGTGGAGAATTACTTTCAGTGCAGGAGACCTGGATCAGGAAGACCCCCTGGAGAAGGGATTGGCAAAACCCACTCTAGTATTCTTGCCTGGAGAATCCCATGGACAGAGGAGCTTGGCTGGCTACATTTGCAAAGAGTTAGACAGAACTAAGCAACTAACACTTTCACCTTCTTTAGTTAATTCACTAAAGATTTGCATGTAACGTGATGCTGTGCTTTTATGGGGAAAAAAAAAAAAACAGTACTCAGTAATTTTGTCAATCTTTGTTAATGTAATCATCTCATAAAACATAGAACAATCAGTTTTGGTTATTAAAGCAACTCCAGGCCCCACTGATACCTCTCACTTCTGAACAAACATAGGGAAGACTGTCTATGTCTTCTTACCTAACTCTCCCTTGGATTCTTCCAGCTCAGGGAAAAGTAACTCAGTTGTAACTTGTTGACTAGCTCAGGAATCATCTGACTAGTATTACTTTTCTCCCCCTCTATGGAACTTTTAAATTTTCAGCCACTCTCAGAGTAGCAAATACTACTGTACATAGATTCTCAGGGTGTACAAATATACCTCTTCTAAATCAACGCTTACCACTTCTAATTATTAGTCACTTAAAAATGTTTTCTTTCTTTCCATCCCGTCAGACATATTTTTTTAAAAATCCACACACCTATGGATACCTTATCTTTGACAAAGGAGGCAAGAATATACAATGGAGTAAAGACAACCTCTTTAACAAGTGGTGCTGGGAAAACGGGTCAACCACTTGTAGAAGAATGAAACTAGAACACTTTCTAACACCATCCACAAAAATAAACTCAAAACGGATTAAAGATCTAAACCTAAGATCAGAAACTATAAAACTCCTAAAGGAGAACATAGGAAAAACACTCTCCAACATACATCACAGCAGGATCCTCTATGATCCACCTCTCAGAATACTGGAAATAAAAGCAAAAATAAACAAATGGAATCTAATTAAAATTAAAAGCTTCAGCACAACAAAGGAAACTATAAGCAAGGTGAAAAGACAGCCTTCTGAATGGGAGAAAACAATAGCAAATAAAACAACTGACAAGCAACTAATCTCAAAGATATACAAGCAACTTATGCAGCTCAACTCCAGAAAAATAAATGACCCAATCAAAAAATGGGCCAAAGAACTAAATAGACATGTCTCCAAAGAAGTCATACGGATGGCTAACAAACACATGAAAAGATGCTCAACATCACTCATTATCAGAGAAACACAAATCAAGACCACAGTGAGTACCACTTCACACCAGTCAGAATGGCTGCAATCCAAAAGTCTACAAGCAATAAATGCTGGAGAGGGTGTGGAGAAAAGGGAACCCTCTTACACTGTTGGGTGGGAATGTAAACTAGTACAGCCACTGTGGAAAACAGTGTGGAGAGTCCTTAAAAAACTGCAAATAGAACTGAGTTATGACCCAGCAACCCCACTGCTGGGCATACACACCGAGGAAACCAGAATTGAAAGAGACACATGTACCCCAATGTTCATTGCAGCACTGTTTAGAATAGCCAGGACATGGAAGCAACCTAAATGTCCATCAGCAGATGAATGGATAAGAAAGCTGTGGTACATGTACATAATGGAGTATTACTCAGCCATTAAAAAGAACACATTTGAATCAGTTCTAATGAGGTGGATGAAACTGGAGCTGATTATACAGAGTGAAGTAAGCTAGAAAGAAAAACACCAGTACAGTATACTAACACATATATCTAATTTAGAAAGATGGTAATGATAACCCTGTATGCGAGACAGCAAAAAGACACAGATGTATAGAACGGAATTTTGGACTCTGTGGGAGAGGGAGAGGGTGGCATGATGTGGAAGAATGGCATTGAAACATGTATACTATCATGTAAGATATGAATCACCAGTCTATGTTCAATACAGGGTACAGGATGCTTGGGGCTGGTGCACGGGGATGATCCAGAGACATGATATGGACTGGGAGGTGTGTGTGTGGGGGGTTCAAGATTGGGAATTCATGTACATCCATGGTAGATTCATGTGAATGTATGGCAAAACCAATACAGTATTGTAAAAAAATAAATAAATAAAGGAAAAAAATAAAAATTAACTCAACTATGGCTTATAAATATTAGTGTGGTGGTGGCTCTGTGCCTGCATAAGGAATTTTGAAAAAAATATTGTATATAGTAAGGAACATGTTAAGAACATGTTAATCTGACATGTTAAGATTCCCATTAAATCCCTTTAAAGTTACCATCACCTTCCTTACCATCCTTTGATAATTAATCTGCTTTTCCTCAAATGTCAGCATGTAAGAGAGAAAAGCTTGATCCAACTCTGGTGCTGACTAAGAGCTAGACACTGCTAGGCTAGGAGTACACAGTGCTGAGCAAAACCAGCTGTGCCCAGATTTAATGCAGGCTGCAGGCTAGCCAAGTGCTCTCATTTTGGTCCTCATCTTTAAAGCAGTGAGAATCCCCTGAAGGGTGATAACAGTGAACGTGTGTGAGTGTGTGTGTCTATAAAGGTAGTATGCACATGTTTAGAAGTGGCATGTTCACATCTACATTTATATTACCAGAAGATCATACTGCTTTTGAGGTGGTTATATCTTTAAAATAATGTGTATTAATTTGTATTTTTATTTTATCACCAGTACTAGGAAATATGCTCTCTTTATTGTGAATACAAAGCTTTTATTTATCTATATATGTGCAAAATTGGTTGATCTGAGATAGTCTAGAAATCTAAACAACATTTCTAACATCATTTTCAAGACATTATGCCATCCAAATACCAAATATTCTGTGAAAAGACTAGGAAAATGACCAATCATTTAAATGCACCTGCTATTTCTTAGATATTTGTATTTTCTTCAAATTCAAGGGCTGTAATTCAAGAATGTGGTTTTGTGACCCGATCATAGAAAAAAATACAAATAGTTATTATGTTTTTGAAAATTAAAGTTTAATAAATCAAAATAATACCAGAAACTAAGCCTATTATAAGACAAAGAGAAACAAAATTTATCATATGGATGCACTATGACAAAAAATGACTACTCAGTTTTTGTTAAGTAAACCACTAATGGAACCTATGAAGACATACAATTATCTCCTTTATTAAAGCTGAAAAATTATTTCCATAGAAACTTGGAAATTTGGCACTGAAAGTTCCTAAAGAAGAAGACTCTATTTTATTTATCTTATTATTTAAGGGCCTAACAAAGAGTTTAGAACAAAAGTTTAATTAATATTTTGTGTACTACATAAAGTACATTTTTATAGTGTCTTTCAAAAGTCTATTTTAGTTACAACCTCAGATTTAATGGTAATATTCTTCTTCAAAACTAAAGTTTTTCATTAACAATTACTTAAATCACTACTTAAAGTAGATATTCTGAAATAAATGTGATGACTGTTCAGTCAAATATTTTTAAAATAATGGGCACATAGTATTATTCTTTATCTCAAAACATAATTGCATTTATTCAAATACAGTGAAATGAGAACAAGTGGATATGTTTGTGTGCTCAGTCATGTCTGACCCTCTGTGACCCCATGGGCTATAGCCTGCCAGGGTCCCCTGTCCATGGAATTCTCCAGGCAAGAATACTGGAGATGGGTGCCATTTCCTCCTCTAGGGATCTTCCTGACTCAGGGATTGAACCTGAGTCTTCTGCATTGCTAGGTGGATTCTTTACCACTGAGCCACAAGGGAAAGCTAAATAAGCAGTCAGTTTTGATTAAACATCATGACCTTATTCAGAGAAGGCAATGACATCCCAATCCAGTACTCTTGCCTGGAAAATCCCATGGACAGAGGAGCCTGGTAGGCTACAGTCCATGGGGTTGCAAGGAGTCAGACACAACTGAGCGACTTCACTTTCACTTTTCAGTTTCACGCATTGAAGAAGGAAATGGCAGCCCACTCTAGCATTCCTGCCTGGAGAATCCCAGGGACGGGGGAGCCTGGTGGGCTGCAGTCTATGGGGTCGCACAGAGTCAGACACAATTGAAGCGACTCAGCAACAGCATGACCTTATTACAGGGAAACCAGCATTTCAGTGTGCCCAGAACTGGGGAATCTCAGGGACATGGGATGTTTAGTACTAAAGCAAGGGCAGTCCTAGGACCAGTAAACAGGCACTCTGTTCAATAAACACTGCCATATAGAACAAATAAGTGCCATTTGTCTTCAGTGTTTAAATACAACTGTGGTTTTTCCTGCTTGGCCTGTTTATTTAATTGTGAGCTTCCACACTCAGCATGAAAAATTAACACTACTTCATGGCCCGAGAGACCCCAGGACTTATCCTTTGAAACTGCCATTTGCTCAAGCCTCAGTTGGTCCCAGGTTTTGACCTGATAGCCTGAGTTACTCATGTTTTCTTTTCTGCTATTCACTGAGAGTCTCTGAAAAATAAGAGTGCTGTTGCTGCTGCTGCTGCTGCTGCTAAGTCGCTTCAGTCGAGTCCGACTCTGTGTGACCCCATAGACGGCAGCCCATCAGGCTCCCCCGTCCCTGGGATTCTCCAGACAAGAACACTGGAGTGGGTTGCCATTTCCTTCTCCAGTGCATGAAAGTGAAGTCACTCAGTCGTGTCCGACTCTTAGCAACCCCATGGACTGCAGCCTGCCAGGCTCCTGTGTCCATGGGATTTTCCAAGCAAGAGTACTGGAGTAGGGTGCCATTGCCTTCTCCAATAGAAGGACTAGGAAAACGTATATAGTAATCCCTTCAAGTAGCTTTTTAACAGAATGCAGGAAATACATCTACCACTTAACCTGTAGACAAATTTTCAATTTAGCTTTCTTTCATGGGAGAGGAGTCGTATTTGGCATGAAGACTTCTTATTTCAGAACATGCTAAGAAGATGAGCCTTTCCTATCTTCTTGCCCAACTTGGAAATAATAATTAAATGGAAAGTGTTATTGATACACTTGGCTCTTAGAGTCCACAAAGAATCAGTGAAATTAAAAGCAGTAACAGAAATACACTGAAACAAGACAGGAGAGAAAAGACAATGAATGTATTTTCTAATCCATATAGTAAGAAAGAGAAACTAAAAATTCTCAATTTGGGTCAGCATAAGGTTTGAACTACAGGTAAGCAGGGAAAACTATGCAGTAAGGGTGGGAAAGGGGTTGACTATATCTGGTGATTTTAACAAAGTTTTCTCAAAGGTCAAGTTCATGGCTTTATAATTAAAAAGGGAGTGATAATAAGCTGAGACAGTTCAGTTCAGTTGCTCAGTCATGTCCAGTTCTTTGTGACCACATGGACTGCAGCACACCAGGCTTCCCTGTCCATCATCAACTCCCAGAGCTTATTCAAACTCATGTCCATCATGTCAGTGATGCCATCCAACCATCTCATCCTGTCACCCACTTCTCCCACCTTTAATCTTTCCCAGCATCAAGGTCTTCCCGGTGAGTCAGCTCTTCACATCATGTGGCCAAAGTATTGGAGTTTCAGCTTCAACATCAGACCTTCCAATGAATATTCAGGTTCGACTTCCTTTAGGATTGACTGATTGGATCTCCTTGCAGTCCAAGGGACTTTCAAGAGTCTTCCCCAACACCACAGTTCAAAAACATCAATTCTTTGGTGTTCAGCTTTCTTTACAGTCCAGTTCTCACATCCATACATGACTACTGGAGAAACCATAGCTTTGACTAGATGGACCTCTGTTGGCAAAGTAATGTTTCTGCTTTTTAATATGCTGTCTAGGTTTGTCATGGCTTTTCTTCCAAGGAGCAAGTGTTGTTTGATTTCATGGCTGCAGTCACCATCTGCAGTGATTTGGGGGCCCAAAAAATAAATTCTGTCACTGTTTCCATTGTTTCCAGTCTATTTGCCATGAAGTGATGGGACTGGATATCATGATCTGAGTTTTCTGAATGTTTGAGTTTTAAGCCAACTTTTTCACTCTCCTCTTCATTTTCATCAAGAGGCTCTTTAGTTCTTCTTTGCTTTCTTCCACAAGTGTGGTGTTATCTGAGTATCTGAGGTTACTGATATTTTTCCCATCAATCCTGATTCCAGCTTGTGCTTCATCCAACCTGGCATTTCACATGATGTACTCTGCATAGACGTTAAATAAGCAGGGTGATAATATAGAGCCTTGACATAGTACTTTCCCAATATGAAACCAGTCTGTTGTTCCATATCGTTCTAACTGTTGCTTCTTGACTTGCATACTAATTTCTCAGGAAGCAGGTAAGGTGGTCTCTTATTTCCATCTCTTGAAGAGTTTTCCACAGTTGGTTGTGATCCACACAATCAAAGGTTTTGGCATGGTCAATAAAGCAGAGGTAAATGTTTTTTCTGGAACTCTCTTGCTTTTTTGATGATCCAGCATATATAGAAATTTTGATCTCTGGTTCCTCTGCCTTTACTAAATCCAGCTTCAACATCTGAAAGTTCACGGTTCACGTACTGTTGAAGCCTGGCTTGAAAATTTTGAGCACTACTTTGCTAGTGTGTGAGATGAGTGCAATTATGCAGTAGTTTGAAAATTCTTTGGCATTGTTTTTCTTTGGGATTGGAATGAAAACTGACCTTTTCTGGTCCTGTGGCCACTGCTGAGTTTTCCAAGTTTGCTGGCATATTGAAAACTCACAACATCATCTTTTATGATTTGAAATAGCTCAACTGGACTTCCATCACCTCCACTAGCTTTGCTTGTAGTGATGCTTCCTAAGGCCCACTTGACTTTGCACTTCAGGATGTCTGGCTCTAGGTGAATGATCATGCCACCGTGGTTATCTGGGTCATGAAGATGTTCTTTGTGTAGTTTTTCTGTGTATTCTTGCCACCTCCTCTTAGTATCTTCTGCTTCTGTCAGGTCCATACCATTTCTGTCCTTTATTGTGCTCATCTTTTCATGAACTATTCCCTTGGTATCTCTAATTTTTTTAAAGAGTGTTTCCCATATATTGTTTTCCTCTATTTCTTTGCACTGATCACTGAGGAAGGCTTTCTTATCTCTCCTTGCTATTCTTTGAGCTCTGCATTCAAATGGATAAATCTTTACTTTTCTCCTTTGCCTTTAGCCTCTCTTCTTTTCTCAGCTATTTGTAAGTCCTCCTCAGAGAACCACTTTGCCTTTTAGCATTTCTTTCCCCTTGAGGATGGTCTTGATCACTGCCTCCTGTACAATGTTAGGAACCTCTGTCCAGAGGCACTCTATATATTAGATCTAATCCCTTGTATCTAATTGTCACTTCCACTGTATAATCGTAAGTGATTTGATTTAGGTCATACCTAAAGGTCTAGTGGTTTTCCCTACTTTCTTCAATTTAAGTCTGAATTTGGCAATAAGGAGTTCATGATCTGAGCCACAGTCAGCCCCTGATCTTGTTTTTGCTGACTATATAGAACTTCTACATCTTTGGCTGCACAAAATATAATCAATCTGATTTTGGTGTTGACCATCTGGTGATGCCCATGTGTAAACTCTTCTCTTGTGTTGTTAGAAAAGGGTGTTTGCTATTACCAGTGCATTCTCTTTGCAAAACTCCATTAGCCTTAGACCTGCTTCATTTTGTACTCCAAGGCCAAATTTGTCTGTTACTCCAGGTAGCTCTTGACTTCTTACTTTTTCATTCCAGTACCCTGGGCATCATTTTTGGGTGTTAGTTCTTAGAAGGTTTTGTAGGTCTTCATAGAACCATTCGAATTCAGCTTCTTCAACATTACTGATCAGGGCATAGACTTGGATTACTGTCCTGTTGAATGGCTTGCCTTGGAAACAGTGATTATTTTGTTGTTTTTCAGATTGCATTCAAGTACTGCATTTTGGCCACTTTGTCAACCTATGAGGGCTGCTCCATTTACTCTAAGGGATTCTTGCCCACAAGTAGATATAATGGTCACCTGAATTAAATTCATTCATTTCAGTCCATTTTAGTTTCACTTCAGTTCCATCGCTCAGTCATGTCTGACTCTTTGCAACCCCATGAATAGCAGCACACCAGGCCCCCCTGTCCATCACCAACTCCCCGAGTTCATTCAGACTCACGTCCATCAAGTCAGTGATGCCATCCAGCCATTTCACCCTCTGTCGTCCCCTTATCCTCCTGCCTCCAATCCCTCCAGCATCAAAGTCTTCTCCAATGAGTCAAATCTTCGCATGAGGTGGCCAAAGTTCTGGAGTTTCAGCTTTAGCATCATTTCTTCCAAAGAAATCCCAGGGTTGATCTCCTTCAGAATGGACTGGTTGGATCTCCTTCCAGTGCAAGGGACTCTCAAGAGTCTTCTCTAACACCACAGTTCAAAAACATCAATTCTTGGCGTTCAGCCTTCTTCACAGTCCAACTCTCACATCCATACCTGACCACAAGAAAAACCACAACCTTGACTAGATGGACCTTAGTCAGCAAAGTAATGTCTCTGCTTTTGAATATGCTATCTAGGTTGGCCATAACTTTTCTTTTAAGGAGTAAGTGTCTTTTAATTTCATGGCTGCAATCACCATCTGCAGTGATTTTGGAGCCCAAAAAATAAAGTTTGACACTGTTTCCACTGTTTCTCCATCTGTTTCCCTAGGAGTTCATCTTTCAGTGTCATATCTTTTTGCCTTTTCATACTGCTCATGGGGTTCTCAAGGCAACAATACTGAAGTGCTTTGCCATTCCCTTCTCCAGTGGGGCAAGTTTTGTCAGAACTCTCCACCATGCACCATCTTGAGTGGCCCTCCATGGCATGGCTAATAGTTTCACTGAGCTGGACAAGGCTATGGTCTATGTGATCAGTTTGGTTATTTTTCTGTGATTCTGATTTTCAGTCTGTCTGCCCTTTGATGGAGAAGGATAAGAGGCTTATGTAAACCTCCTGATGGGAGAGACTGACTGGGGGGAAAACTGGGTCTTGTTCTGATGGGTGGGACCATGTTCAGTAAATCTTTAATCCAATTTGCTGTTGATGGGCAGGGCTGTGCTCCTCCCTGTTGCTTGACCTGGAGGCCAAACTATGGTGGAGGCAATGAGGATAATGGTGGCCTCCTTCAGAAGGTCCCACGCAAGCACTGCTGCTCTCAGTGCCCAGGAGTCTCCAGCAGAGGCTGGGGTGGTGCGGGCCTGCTGCAGGGTTGGGGACACTAAGCTGAGAAAACATTCATTAAAAATTACTTAGACTCGAGCCATCACCAGATGGTCAACACTGAAATCAGATTTATTATATTCTTTGCAGCCAAAGATGGAGAAGCTCTAATACAGTCAACAAAAACAAGACCAGGAACTGACTGTGGCTCAGATCATGAACTCTTATTACCAAATTCAGACTTAAATTGAAGAAAGTTGGGGAAATCACTAGACCATTCAGGTATGACCTAAATCAAATCCTTTATGATTATACAGTGGAAGTGAGAAAAAGATTTAAGGGCCTAGATCTGATAGATAGAGTGCCTGATGAACTATAGACAAAGGTTCGTGACATTGTACAGGAGACAGGGATCAAGACCATCCCCATGGAAAAGAAATGCAAAAAAGCAAAATGGCTGTCAGAGGAGGCCTTACAAATACAAATACAAAATGGCCTTACAAATAGCTGTGAAAAGAAGAGAAGCAAAAAGCAAAGGAGAAAAGGAAAGATATAAGCATCTGAATGCAGAGTTCCAGAGAATAGCAAGAAGAGATAAGAAATCCTTCTTCAGCAATCAATGCAAAGATATAGAGGAAAAGAACAGAATGAGAAAGACTAGAGATATCCTCAAGAAAATTAGAGACACCAAGGGAACATTTCATGCAAAGATGGGCTCGATAAAGGACAGAAATGATCTGGACCTAACAGAAGCAGAAGATATTAAGAAGAGGTGGCAAGAATACACGGAAGAACTGTACTAAAAAAGAACTTCACGACCAAGATAATCATGATGGTGTGATCACTGACCTAGAGCCAGACATCCTGGAATGTGAAGTCAAGTGGGCCTTAGAATGCATCACTATGAACAAAGCTAGTGGAGGTGATGGAATTCCAGTGGAGCTCAATCTTGAAAGATGATGCTGTGAAAGTGTTGCACTCAATATTCCAGCAAATTTGGAAAACTCAGCAGTGGCCACGGGACTGCAAAAGGTCAGTTTTCATTCCTATCACAAAGAAAGGCAATGCCAAAGAATGCTCAGACTACTGCACAATTGCATTCATCTCACATGCTAGTAAAGTAATGCTCAAAATTCTCCAAGCCAGGCTTCAACAGTACGTGAACCACGAACTTCCTGATGTTCAAGCTGATTTTAGAAAAGGCAGAGGAACCAGAGATCAAATTGTCAACATCTGCTGGATCATGGAAAAACCAAGAGAATTCCAGAAAAATATCTGTTTTTTCTTTATTGACCATGCCAAAACCTTTGACTGTGTGGATCACAATAAACTGTGGAAAATTCTGCAAGAGATGGGAATACCAGACCACCTGACCTGCCTCCTTAGAAGCCTGTATGCAGGTCAGCAAGCAACAGTTAGACCTTGACATGGAACAACAGACTGGTTCCAAATAGGAAAAAGAGTGCGTCAAGGCTGTATATTGTCACCCTGCTTATTTAATTTATATGCACAGTACATCATGAGAAACGCTGGACTGGAAGAAGCACAACCTGGAATCAAGATTGCTGGGAGAAATATCAATAACCTCAGATATGCAGATGACACCATGGTTATGGCAGAAAGTGAAGAGGAACTAAAAAGCCTCTTGATGAAAGTGAAAGAGGAGAGTGAAAAAGTTGGCTTAAAGCTCAACATTCAGAAAATGAAGATCATGGCATCTGGTCCCATCACTTCATGGGAAATAGATGGGGAAATAGAGGAAACAGTGTCAGACTTTATTTTTGGGGCTCCAAAATCACTGCAGATGGTGACTGCAGCCATGAAATTAGAAGACCCTTACTCCTTGGAAGAAAAGTTATGACCAACTTAGATAGCATATTCAAAAGCAGAGACATTACTTTGCTGGCTAAGGTCCTTCTAGTCAAGGCTATGGTTTTTCCTGTGGTCATGTATGGATATGAGAGTTGGACTGTGAAGAAGGCTTAGAGCCAAAGAATTGATGCTTTTGAACTGTGGTGTTGGAGAAAACTCTTGAGAGTCCCTTGCACTGCAAGGAGATCCAACCAGTCCCTTCTGAAAGAGATCAGCCCTGAGATTTCTTTGGAAGGAATGATGCTGAAGCTGAAACTCCAGTACTTTGGCCACTTCATGCCAAGAGTTGACTCATTGGAAAAGACTCTGATGCTGGGAGGGATTAAGGGCAGGAGGAGAAGGGGATGACAGAGGATGAGATGGCTGGATGGCATCACTGACTCGATGGATGAGTCTGAATGAACTCTGGTTTTGGTGATGGACAGGGAGGCCTGATGTGCTGCTATTCATGGGGTTGCAAAGAATCGGACATGACTGAGTGACTGAACTGAACTTGGAGTGAATTCTAGTTCTATACATATTCACTGAATACAATAAAAACAATAAATTATTGAATGCTTTTTCTAAGAATCACAAAAATTCAAGATGGGAGAATCCACCTTTCCTGTTTTAAAATGAAAATTAATCAGAAGCAACCAGGCATTCTTGTGTGAAGTGTACACACTCAGCCTTTAACCTTTGATCTGGGGAAGCCCCAGACAGCGATGCTGGGGACTCAAGGCAGATGGTCTCTGAAATGTCACTTTATACAACTATTTGAGAATGAAAGTGGTGTCAACAACTGTCACATTTAAATGCCAGAGTAATGTTGTTAGATGTGACTGAACTTTTCAAGGAAGCAGAGGGATACTGAGGGTTTTAGAAAGATGTACATATGCAACTGGGGACCCTAATTATAAATAAGACAATCTGTGTATGCAAATACCACAGAAGCATGTGTTAAATTAAATCATTGGCAACTTAAAAGTGTATTTGTATTTCTTCAGCACTCTGTCCCACTGGAGTACTTCACGGGAATATATGAAGTAAGTTCAATGAGGAAACAGTGTTAGTCATAATACCCCCTCTGAGACTTAACAACTATAAAAATGTTTTATGTCATTCTCAATGAGGACTCATTAACATGCAAGGCTTACATTTTGCCACAATTTACAGTTTTGGAGCTCATTTTTCACGTATCAGAAAACAATTCCATCAGCTCAATCCAATGTGTAATTAAGTAACTTCTTTGAAAACCATGCTTCAGGATGCACACAATGTGCTCAATACTCAAGAAACTAAAATCTAAGTAAAATGAGCAATTTTTGAGAATAAATTTTAAAAATGTATACAAAACTTAATTACACACAACTAATGAGCTGCTCTTAAAGGTCATTCTTCTACTCAATTATTGAATCATAATCCTAGTTATGTGAATACTAAGGAATGTGGATATCATGGAAAGAAAAAAAATGGCAGTTAAAATGTCAATAGCAATGTTAGGAGAAAAAATGAAGACTGTCTTTAAAACACTCACTTGCTATGTAAGCAAAATAATTCAATTATTAAGCACTAGCAGGTGAAAAACATAAGGAAAACCACATCTAACACATAGTCTGCATATGACCTTTGAAAAATGGAAGTTTGGAGGCACCTTATCCTCAAAAAAAAAAAAAAAGAAAGAAAATTTGGAGAGTACCAAGTCAAGAAGTTATGTTATTCAAAACCATGTATTTTATTTATTTATATTGTGTTAAATGGTATTTTCATATTAAGTTTTGTAGAAAACACCTTTAATGATAGTTTGGTTAATATAGGTGCCATTTTAATATAAATTTGTAATTTTGAAAAAGTTTTACATTGACCAACACAAGAACTTTCTGTGACCCTCTGTTGTCCTACTGAGGAAAAAAGACTGACATCTTGACTGGTGTAGATCAATTGCCACCATCTCCTCTGATGTACATTTAGTGATGCATCTAACACAGGTTATCAGTAGCTTTTATTCATCTGGCAACCCCCTCCTTTTCAGATGAGGAAGAAATACACACACAGACACACATATCCCAAGACACTTTGTGTAGAATTGGTGTTAATTTTTTAAACGTTCAGAAAAATTGTTCGGAGGTGCCATCTGGGCCTCTATATTTCTTTGTCAAGATTTTTAAGTTATAAAATCAGTTTTCTTAATACTTATAGAAAGAAAGAAAGAAAGTGAAGTGGCTCAATCATGTCTGACTCTTTGAGACCCCATGGATTGTAACCTACCAGGCTCCTCCGTCCATGGGATTCTCCAGGCAGGAATACTGGAGTGGGTTGCCATTTCCTTCTCCAGGGGATCTTCCCAACCCAGAGACTGAATCCAGGTCTCCCACCTTGCAGGCAGACACTAACCTCTGAGCCACCAGGGAAGCCCAGGGAAGCGTAGTGCTATTCAAATTAATGATTTTACATTAAGTGAGCTGTAGTAATTAGGTTTTCAGAAAACTGAATTATTTCACTAAAGTTGTGTGGTCTGTGTGTGTAAAGTGGTTTGTATATCAGTACACCCTGTTATCCTTTTAATGTCAGATGGGTTCATAGTGATGTCCAGTTTCATTTCTGATATTGATGGTTTGTGTCTTCTCTTTTTCTTACCAGAACGCTCAGTCATGTACGACTCTTTGCGACCCCATGGGGAATTTTCTAGGCCAGAATACTGGAGTGGGTAGCCTTTCCCTTCTCTAGGGATCTTCCCAACCCAGGTCTCTCACACTGCAGGCAGATTCTTTAATGGCTGAGCCACAAGGGAAGCCCTACCAGAACGTTACCAACTTTATAAAGCCAGAGATTCAGTTCTTCGTCTTATTGATCTTTATTGGCTTTCTTTTATTTTCAATTTCTGTCTGTTTATGCTATTATTTTTAGTAGGTTTTCCCTTGGTTTGGGTTTATTTTGCTGTTCTTCTAGTTGGGAGCTTCAATTATTAATTTAGAACTTTCTTTTCTAATGCACACATTGAGTGCTATACATTTCCTTCTCAGCACTATTTGAATTATGCCCTACAAATTTTAATGTGTTTTAATTGTATTTTCATAACCTTGACAATTCCTCTTTCATCCATTGACATATAGGAGGTAGAGAACACAATCTGTATCTGCTATAAATTTTCTAATATTTGTTGAAATTTATTTTATCGGTTCACTCACTCAGTCATGACTAACTCTTCACAACCCCATGGACTGCAGCACACCAGGGTCCCTGTCCATCACCAACTCCTAGACCTTGCTCAAAATCATGTCCATCAAGTTGGTAATGCCATCCAACAATCTCATCCTTTGTTGTCCCCTTCTCCTCCTGCCTTCAATCTTTCCCAGCATCTGGGTCCTTTCCAATGAGTCAGTTCTTCGCATCAGGTGTCCAAAGTACCGGAGCTTCAGCTTCAGCATCAGTCCTTCCAATGAATATTCAGGACTGATTTCCTTTAGGATTGACTGGTTTCATCTCCTGTTGTCCAAGGGACTCTCAAGCGTCTTCAACACTACAGTTCAAAAGAATCAACTATTTGGTGCTCAGCTTTCTTTAAGGTCCAATTCTCACATGCATACATCAGTTCAGTTCAGTCGCTCAGTTGTGTCCGACTCTTTGCGACCCCATGAATCGCAGCACGCCAGGCCTCCCTGTTCATCACCATCTCTAGGAGTTCACTCAGACTCACATCCATCGAGTCCGTGATGCCATTCAGCCATCTCATTCTCAGTCATCCCCTTCTCCTCCTGCCCCCAATCCCTCCCAGCATCAGAGTCTTTTCCAGTGAGTCAACTCTTCGCATGAGGTGGCCAAAGTACTGGAGTTTCAGTTTTAGCATCATTCCTTCCAAAGAAATCCCAGGGTTGATCTCCATCAGAATGGACTGGTTGGATCTGCTTGCAGTCCAAGGGACTCTCAAGAGGCTTCTCCAACACCACAGTTCAAAAGCATCAATTCTTCGGTGCTCAGCCTTCTTCACAGTCCAACTCTCACATCTCTACATGACCACAGGAAAAACCATAGCCTTGACTAGACGGACCTTAGTCAGCAAAGTAATGTCTCTGCTTTTGAATATACTATTTAGATTGGTCATAAATTTTCTTCCAAGGAGTAAGGGTCTTCTAATTTCATGGCTGCAGTCACCATCCGCAGTGATTTTGGAGCCCCCCAAAATAAAGTGTGACACTGTTTCCACTGTTTCCCCATCTATTTCCTATGAAGTGATGGGACCAGATGCCATGATCTTCGTTTTCTGAATGTTGAGCTTTAAGCCAACTTTTCACTCTCCTCTTTCACTTTCATCAAGAGGCTTTTTAGTTCCTCTTCACTTTCTGCCATAAGGGTAGTGTCATCTGCATATCTGAGGTTATTGAGATTTCTCCCGGCAATCTCGATTCCAGGTTGTGCTTCTTCCAGTCCAGCATTTCTCATGATGTACTGTGCATATAAATTAAATAAGCAGGGTGACAATATATAGCCTTGATGTACTCCTTTTCTATTTGGAACCAGTCTGTTGTCCCATGTCCAGTTCTAACTGTTGCTTCTTGACCTGCATACAGATTTCTCCAGAGGCAGGTTAGGTGGTCTGGTATTCCCATGTCTTTCAGAGTTTTCCACAGTTTATTGTGATCCACACAGTCAAAGGCTTCATGTCTACTGGAAAACCCTAGCCTTGAATAGACGGACCTTTGTTGGCAAAGTAATGTCTCTACTTTTTAATATGCTGTCTAGGCTGGTCATAACTTTCCTTCCAAGGAGTAAGTGTCTTTTAATTTCATGGCTGCAATCACCATCTGCAGTGATTTGGGAACCCAAGAAAATGAAGTTGGTCACCTTTTCCATTGTTTCCCCATCTATTTCCCATGAAGTGATGGGACCAGATGCCATGATCTTTGCTTTTTGAATGTTGAGTTTTAAGCCAGCTTTTTCACTCTCCTCTTTCATTTTCATCAAGGGGCTCTTTAGTTCCTCTTCTCTTTCTGCCATAAGGGTGGTATCATCTGCATATCTAAGGTTATTGATTCCAATTTGTGATTCATCCAGTCTGGCATTTCACATTATGTACCCTACCTATAAGTTAAATAAGCAGGGTGACAGTATAAAGCTTTGACATATTCTATGCCCAATTTGGAACCAGTCTGTTGTTCCATGTCTTGTTCTAACTGTTGCTTCTTGACATGCATACAGATTTCTCAGAAGGCAGGTAAGGTGGTCTGGTATTCCCATCTCTTTCAGAATTTGCCACTGTTTGTTGTGATCCTCACAGTCAAAGGCTTTAGCATAGTCAATGAAGCAGAAGTGGATATTTTTCTAGAATTCTGCTTTTCTATGACACAGTGGATTTTGGCAGTTTGACCTCTGGTTCCTCTGCCTTTTCTAAATCCAGCTGGACCATCTGGAAGTTCTCAGTTCATGTACTGTTGAAGCCTGGCTTGGAGAGTCTTGAGCATTACTATGTTAGTGTGTGAGATGAGTGCAATTGTGCGGTAGTTTGTACATTCTTTGGTATTGTCTTTCTTTGGGATTGGAATGAAAACTGACCTTTTCCAGCCCTGTGGCCACTGCAGAGTTTTCCAAGTTTGCTGGCATATTGATTGTAGCACTTTAAATAGTGGTATATTGTGTGTGTGTGTGTGTGTGTGTGTGTGTGTGTGTGTGTGATTATATAATCTGTGGGACCTGAAAAATAATGAGTTTTGTTGTTGTTTGATGGAGTTTTCTATTTGATTCTGTTAGTTGATAATGAGTTATTTTATATTCAGGCCAATTTTCTGCTTAATTGTTCTAAGAATTGTTGCTAGAAGAATATTTAAGTCTCCAGGTATTCATCTATTTTTCATGATTATTCATTTATTTTTCATTTCAGTTTTATCTATTTTGTTTCACATATTTCATAGCTCGTTTTTAGTAGATACCTATTAAGGACTGCTATGTATTCTTGGTAGAGTAGCTCATTTATCATGATAAATATCCATCTCTCATGAGGCTTTGCTCTGAAGCTTACTTTATCTAACATTAATATTGCCACTTCTACTTTTTGGATTAATAATTACATGACATATATTTTTCCATCTTTTACCATTAGCCAGACTATAGCATTATAACTGAAGTCAGTTTCTTACAGACAGCATATGGTTGGGTCATGCTTTGCAATCCACTTTGCTAATCTCTGTCTACACCTGGTGCATTTAGACCATCTACATTTAATATGATAATAGATATGTTAGTGCTTAAGTCTGCCATTTCTTGTTTGTTTACTATTTTTCTCTGATTTTTATGCCTGTTTTTCCCTGCCTTACTTGAACATTTTTAGAATTCCATTATCATTTACATGTAGTATTTGTATTGAATGCTTTTGTATAGCTTCTCTGATAGTTGTTCTAGGTGTTGCATGACGTATGCATAACCTATCAGAGTCTACTGGTTTCATTTTACCAATGTGAGCATAGGAAATTGCCTCTCTTCATGCTCTTTTACACCTTCCTTATCGATACAACAAGTGCACTAGTTTACAACAAATTTAGAACAATATCAGAGAGTTTAATGATTGCTGCTTCTATCAGCAAATGTAACTGAAAACTTGAGACAAAAAATTGGTTGTATTTACTCATATTTTTACTCACTGTGTCGTTCTTCCCTAAGGTGGTGTTTGTCTGGAGTACACTGGTTTTCATCTAAAGGCTTTGTCTCACAAGAGTGCCCCCTTTTCTGGTGCTTTGCCAGCAGGCACAAGGATTATGCTGGGGCTTTTAAGAAAACCCCAGGGAACTAACCACATGTCATTTCTTAGGACCCAAAATCCATAGCTGGTTTGTTCACTTCTTACCACCATTCAGTTTTCTCTCTTTAAATTTTTTTAAAAGATTTTTGTAATGTGGACTGTTTTTAAAAGTCTTTATTGAGTTTGTTACAATATCACTTTTGTTTTTTATGTTTTGGTTTTTTGGCTATGAGACATGTTGGATCTTTGCTCCTTGACTAGGGATCCAACTCTCACTGCCTGGACTAGAAGGTGAAGTCTTGACCACTGGACCACCAGGAAGTCCTACCGGTCAGCTTTCCAATGTTAGCTTTATTTATACACCATCCAGAATATTTTGTTGTATTTAGCAGGAGGAATGGGGAAAAAATATACATCTGCTCCGTTCTTTCCAGACTGGAGGTCTTTTCTTTGCTACCTTTGAAAGTATTAATTGTACCATCTTCTTGTTTTAAACAGAGTGATGACACTTTTTATAAGAATGAAAAATCATCACATACTCCTTTGGAATAAAATATTGAATTCTTATCAGCTCATTTGATTTTAAAAAGTGAGTACTTACAGTACAATATGTTATATTTAAATTTCATGACATGTTCTATGGTTTAGAACTCTAGAACAGTTTTAGGAATTGCTTTAGTCAGCTGTTCCTTCTGCATTTTATTCTCTTATCCTGAGATCTTCCATAAAAATAATACACAAATTTGTCTATATTTTCTATAAGCTTTGAGTGGTTGCTAAACAATGTTATATGTTATTCTTTTTAATCACTAAGTCATTGTTTAATCATTGTTTAATTGTTTCAGTTCAGTTCAGTTCAGTTCAGTCGCTCAGTCGTGTCCGACTCTGCGACCCCATGAATCGCAGCACGCCAGGCCTCCCTGTTCATCACCATCTCCTGGAGTTCACTCAGACTCATGTCCATCGAGTCTGTGATGCCATCCAGCCATCTTATCCTAAGTCATCCCCTAGTTTAATCACTGTTTAATCACTAAGTCATGTCTGACTCTTTTGAGATCCCATGGACTGTAGCCCACCAAGGTCCTCTGTCCATGGGATTTCCCAGGCAAGAATGCTGGAGGGGTTTCCAATTTCCTTTACAATACGTGTATAAATGCATTTCTTAAGGGGCCTGGTGGGATACAGTCCATGGGGTCTCAAAAGAGTTTCTTTTCAGAAAACACGGTACTCTTTCTGCCCTCTTTCTTGCACAGGAAAGAAGACTTACAAATGCAAAACCTGAAGTCATACATGCTATGAACACCCACCTCAAAAAATTATTCAGAGTTCATGAACCTTTTGTAGCATAAATGGCTACATAAAGAGTGAAGTGTAACAGAGCTGAGAGCGAATCCCTTCTACAAAAGGAGCTCAGAAATATTCTAGGAAAGTCCAGATTCAATTGGCAAGTGCTTAAGGGCTTCTCTTTCCTGCAGATCTGATAAGTGGGAGCATTTGTAAGACACTTTGAAAAACAAGGTGTCAGGATTAGGTAGAAAAACTATTAAGTGACTTCCCTTTGTCATGTCTGGCTACCTCAGGAAGGAGTAAACTTAGGAAGCAGGTGACCTGACAAAACAGCCCTAAGATCAGGACACAGCAAGAGACTATACACACACACACACAAAGGGGGAAAAAAAAAGAAGAAAAGGAGGCATTGAAGAGAATAAGAGCTTCACAGAGCTGACTGTGTGGAAACAGTTTTTAGAGTGGGTTTGTGCTGATTTAAAAAAAAAAATGTTAAGGTGGCTTTTGGTTTATTTCTACTTCTTTTAAAGATAAAAATATGCCGTATATAATAATCAGTGACAGGATCCCTCTAAAGAGGAATTCTTAGTTTGAAAACATCCTTGATCCTTTTTAGACATAATTGGAGAGCATCTATATGAAAATGAATTAAAGCAGGAGGCAATAAAGCCTAGCCAAGAAGCTGCTTAAATAGCTATCCTGGAAGCCAGACAAAAAGAGATAAGATAAACTTTGCAAAAGAGAGTGCAGCACAAATATGAGATTATTTCAAGACACATTTCCAATCTAGCCCATTAGAAATGAAAGCTGAATAATAGAAACTGAATATGTAAGAATATGAAAACTATTAATGATGTTAAATTAGTCTGACAAAACAAAAAGAAAAAGTTAGCAATAATTTCTCCTCGATGAAAAAGGGCCTGTTTCATTAACAAAAAAAACAAAAATTGGTTCCACTCTGCTGTGACCCACCGAGATAGAATTCTAAGAATAAGTAGAGGACAATATTTAGACTCATAGGCATTCTGTACATCACAACCATCAGGTAGAAGAAAGATGACCTTGACTAAATAAATACTCTGTAAAAAGTTTCCATAAAACGGCTCTACCACAACTGTTCACACCCAAGCAGCGTGATTATTGAAGAATCTGAGTACTGGAGATTCAAAGGGAAGTTAATGGAATTGTTAAGAAGACTACATGGTACAAGTTCGTATCTATTTGGGGAGATGGAAAGGAACTGCAGGAATAAAATGTAATACACTGACTGTTCTTTCAGCCTGAAATTGGAATATACCTGTGGAGAATGCATGCGGCGCTAACTCAGGAGAGAGGGAGGGGCTCTGTGAGCAGGGGAGGATGGTACGCCTGCTCAGAGGCAGTCAGTCTTCAGTAGGGAGACAGCTTCTGCGCAGACACCTCTTGGGGTAGATTCAGTACTAGTTACTGTGCTGTGTTGTGTTTAGTTGCTCGGTTGTATCTGACTGTTTGCGACCCCATGGACTGCAGCATGCCAGGCTTCCCTGTCCATTACCAGCTCCTGAAGCTTGCTCAAATTCATGTCCATCGAGTCAGTAATGCCATCCATCCATCTCATCCTCTGTCATCCCCTTCTCCTCCTGCCTTTAATCTTTCCCAGATTCAGGGTCATTCCCAATCAGTCAGTTCTTCCCATCAGGTGGCCAAAGTATTAGAGTTTCAGCTTCAGCATCAGTCCGTCCAAAGAATATTCAGGACAGAATTCCTTTAGGATTGAATAGGTGGACCTCCTTACAGGCCAAGGGACTCTCAAGAGTCTTCTCCAACACCACAGTTCAAAAGCATCAGTTCTTCAGCACTCAACTTTCTTTATGGTCCCACTCTCACATCCATACATGACTACTGGAAAAACCATAATTTTGACTAGATGGATCTTTGTTGGCAAAGTAATGTCTGCTTTTTAATATGCTGTCTAGATTGGTCATAGCTTTTCTTTCAAGGAGGAAGATTTTCTTCCTTTGTCATAGCTTTTCTGTTTTGGAAGAAAAGCTTGGAAGTGGATCTTCACTGCATTACTATATTACTGAGGGTTCTCCAGAAAACAGAATCGATAGGAGACTATATCTCTATCCATCTCTATACTTGTCTCTATCCATCCATTCATCTCCTTTCTCCCTCCCTCTTTCCCTATCTCACTATTTCCCTTCCTTCCTCTTTCTTTCCTTTCTTTTTATACATGCACAGCCATCCCTTGGTAACCATGGGAACTAGATTACCCAGGAAAGCCAAAATCTGCAGGTGTTCATGCCCTCCTCATCTGCGGATTTAGTCAGCCACAGATTGCATGTGCTCAGTCGTGTCTGACTCTCTGCAACTCCATGGACCAAAACCTTCCAGGCTCCTCTGTTCATGGGATTTCCCAAGAAAGAGTACTGGAGTGGGTTTTTGTTTCCTCCTCCAACAGATTGCATAGTGCTGTACCATTGAAAGGAATTCACATAAAAGTGGTCCCTTGCAGTTCAAACCTGTGTTATTCAAGGGTCAACTGTGTGTTTACAGGCACATGATCACAGACATATGTGCGCACACACACACACACACACACAAAAGAAATTTGTTGTCTGGAAATGGCTCACACCATTATGGAGGCTGAGAAGCCTCAGATATGTAGTCAGTCAGATGGACATCCAAAAGAACCAAGGGTACATCTCCATCCTGAGTCCAAAGACCTGAGAGCCAGGAGAGCCAATGGTATAAATTCAAGTTCAAGAGCAAGAGAAACCCCATATTCCAGCTCAGCAGCTGAGCCAAGTCCCTCTCACTCAGTCTTTGTGTCCTACTCAGGTCTTCAGTTAATGGGACGAGGCCCACCCACATCTGGGTGGACCACCTCCTGCCCAGTTCTCCATTTCAAATGTCAGCCTCCTCCAGAAGCAGCCTTACAGACACACCAGAATAACTGTAACCAATTATCTGAGTACCCGTGACCCAGGCAGTTTGACACAGAAAATTAACCACCACAATTACCAACAAAACATATAAAGAAACTAAAAATGCACTAAAAGACAGCAGGCACTCAACAGATTATTACCTATGGGGTGTCATTTCTGGCTTGGGAATATCTGAAGGACAGACTTTCCAGCCCTGTTTTCCACTCTGGCTCTGATCTCAGAGAAGCTTAATTGTGTGAGAGAAATTAAACTAGACAGAAGGAAAGAGAAATAGGATTTTAAAACTCAAAAAGGGAACAGTCCAAGTGAAAGTGAACTTTGAGCATTCATCATATCCCAGTCGGGAATAGCAATAAATTCGCCAGGTAAAACAAAGTTGAAGGAACGAAAAATCCACATTATGTGTGGAAGCGAAACACCACAGAGCAGATTTCCATGACCTGGAGGAGAGGATTTTCTTCTCCTCTCCGTCAAAACTATATTTTTCCTGAAAGCAATTTCCCTGCATAGTGAATGAAATGCAAAGTAACATTAGGGTCATGTAAATATTATTTTGGGCTAAATAAAAATATTTTTAATCCACAGATTCAATGAAATTGAGATTCTTTTTATCTATTTTTTACATGTCACCTTGATATCAATTATCTAGGGCAGAGTGATTCCTGCCCACAACCCATATTATCTGCACACAGTACAAAATAGATATTACCCAATTTATATAGAGATCTAATAAAAGGTAAAAGGACTGAAGACAGGTATTTTCATAAAATAAATATTATTTATTACTAAATGCTAAGCACTGTTCCAAGTATTTAAAACTCTTTATTCAGTTTTTAATCTTCACAACACCTCCAAGAGGTAGGTGCTATTATTACCCACTAAAAGTGAGCATCAGAGGGCAGACACACTGAAACCATAATCACAGAAAACTAGTCACTCTAATCACACTAGGACCACAGCCTTGTCTATTTCAATGAAACTAAGCCATGCCCTGTGGGGCAACCCAAGATGGGTGGGTCATGGTGGAGAGGTCTGACAGAATGTGGTCCGCTGGAGAAGGGAATGGCAAACCACTTCAGTATTCTTGCCTTGAAAACCCCATGAACAGGATGAAAAGGCAAAATGATAGGATACTGAAAGAAGAATTCCCCAGGTCAGTAGGTGCCCAATATGCTACTGGAGATCACTGGCAAAATAACTCCAGAAAGAATGAAGAGATGGATTCAAAGCAAAAACAATACCCAGTTGTGGATGTGACAGGTGACAGAGGCAAGGTCCGATGCTGTAAAGAGCAATATTGCATAGGAACCTGGAATGTCAGGTCCATGAATCAAGGCAAATTGGAAGTTGTCAAACTGGAGATGGCAAGTCTGAACATCGACATTCTAGGAATCAGCTAAATAAAATGGACTGGAATGGGTGAATTTAACTCAGATGACCGTTATATCTACTACTGCAGGCAGGAATCCCTCAGAAGAAATGGAGCAGCCATCTTGGTCAACAAAAGAGTCCAAATGCAGTACTTGGATGCAACCTCAAAAACGACAGAATGATCTCTGTTCATCTCCAAGGCAAACCATTCAATATCACAGTAACCCAAGTCTATGCCCCAATCAGTAACACTGAAGAAGCTAAACTTGAATGGTTCTTTGAAGACCTACAAGACCTTTTAGAACTAATGCCCAAAAAGATGTCCTTTTCATTATAGGGGACTGGAATGCAAAAGTAGGAAGTCAAGAAACACCTGGAGTAACAGGCAAATTTGGCCTTGGAATATGTAATGAAGCAGGGCAAAGGCTAATAGAGTTTTGCCAAGAGAACACACTGGTAATAGCAAACACCTTTTTCCAAAAACACAAGAGAATACTCTACACATGGACATCACCAGATGGTCAACGACAAATTCAGATTGATTACACTCTTTGCAGCCAAAGATGGAAAAGCTCTATACAGTCAGCCAAAACAAGACTGGGAGCTGATTGTGGCTCAGATCATGAACTCCTTATTGCCAAATTCAGACTTAAATTGAAGAAAGTAGGGAAAACCACTAGACCATTCAGGTATGACCTAAATCAAATCCCTTATGATTATACAGTGGAAGTGAGAAATAGATTTAAGGCACTAGATCTGATAGATAGAGTGCCTGATGAATATAGATGGAGGTTCATGATGTTGTACAGAAGACAGGGATCAAGACCATCCCCATGGAAAAGAAATGCAAAAAGCAAAATGGCTGTCTGAGGAGGCCCTAAAAATAGCTGTGAAAAGAAGAGAAGCAAAAAGCAAAGGAGAAAAGGAAAGATATAAGCATCTGAATGCAGAGTTCCAGAGAATAGCAAGAAGAGATAAGACAGCCTTCTTCAGTGATCAATGCAAAGAAATAGAGGAAAACAACAGAATGGGGAAGACTAGAGATCTCTTCAAGAAAATTAGAAATACCAAGGGAACATTTCATACAAAGACAGCCTTGATAAAGGACAGAAATTGTATGGACCTAACAGAAGCAGAAGATATTAAGAGGTGGCAAGAATACACAGAAGAACTGTACAAAAAGATCTTCATGACCAAGATAATCATGATAGTGTGATCACTCACCTAAGAGCCAGACATCCTGGAATGTGAAGTCAAGTGGGCCTTAGAAAACATCACTATGAACAAAGCTAGTGGAGGTGATGGAATTCCAGTTGAACTGTTTCAAATCCTGAAAGATGATGCTGTGAAAGTGTTGCACTCAATATGCCAGCAAATTGGGAAAACTCAGCAGTGGCCACAGAACTGGAAAAGGTCAGTTTTCATTCCAATTCCAAAGAATGATAATGCCAAAGAATGCTCAACTTACTGCACAATTGCACTCATCTCACACACTAGTAAAGTAATGCTCAAAATTCTCCAAGACAGGCTTCAGCAGTACATGAACCGTGAACTTCCAGATGTTCAAGCTGGTTTTAGAAAAGGAAGAGGAACCAGGGGCCAAATTGCCAACATCTGGATGATGAAAAAATCAAGAGAGTTCCAGAAAAATATCTATTTCTGCTTTATTGACTATGCCAAAGCCTTTGACTGTGTGGATCACAATAAACAGGGGAAAATTCTGAAAGAAATAGGAATACCAGACAACCTGACCTGCCTCTTGAGAAATCTGTATGCAGGTCAGGAAGCAACAGTTAGAACTGGACATGGAACAACAGACTGGTTCCAAATAGGAAAAAGAGTACATCAAGGCTGTATAATGTCACCCTGCTTACTTAACTTATATGCAGAGTACATCATGAGAAACACTGGGCTGGAAGAAGAACAAGCTGGAATCAAGATTGCCAAGAGAAATCCCAATAACCTCAGATGTGCAGATGACACCACCCTTATGGCAGAAAGTGAAGAGGAGCTAAAGAGCCTCTTGATGAAAGTGAAAGAGGAGAGTGGAAAAAGTTGGCTTAAAGCTCAGCATTCAGAAAATGAAGATCATGGCATCTGAGCCTTGCACTTCATGGGAAATAGATGGGGAAACATTGGAAACAGTGTCAGACTTTCTTTTGGGGGCTCCAAAATCACAGCAGATTGTAACTGCAGCCATGAAATTAAAAGACGCTTACTCCTTGGAGAAAAATTACGACCAACTTAGATAGTATATTCAAAGCAGAGACATTACTTTGCTAACAAAGGTCCGTCTAGTTAAGGCTATGTTTTTTTCCGGTGGTCATGTATGGATGTGAGAGATGAACTGTGATGAAAGCTGGTTGCCAAAGAATTGATGCTTTTGAACTGTGGTGTTGGAGAAGCCTCTTGAGAGTCCCTTGGACTGCAAGGAGATCAAACCAGTCCATTCTGAAGATCAGCCCTGGGATTTCTTTGGAAGGAATGATGCTAAAGCTGAAACTCCAGTACTTTGGCCACCTCATGGGAACAGTTGAGTCATTTGAAAATATTCTGATGCTGGGAGGGATTGGGGGCAGGAGGAGAGAGGGACAACAGAGGATGAGATGGCTGGATGGCATCACCGACTTGATGCACATGAGTTTGAGTGAACTCGGAGTTGGTGATGGACAGGGAGGCCTGCCATACTGAAATTCATGTGATCACAAAGAATGAGACATGAATAAGTGACTGAACTGAACTGAAAAGTGAGAAGGGCTTCACAGGTGGGTGGCTCAGTGGTAAAGAATCCATCTGCCAACGCAGGAGATGCAGGAGACATGGGCTTAATCCCTGGGTCAGGAAGATCCCCTGGTAAAGGAAATGGCAGTCCTCTTGAGTACTCTTGCCTGGAGAATCCCATGGGCAGAGGAGCCAGGTGGGCTACAGACCATGGGGTCACAAAAGAGTCAGACATGACCTAGCGACTAAATAACCACAACCAAAGGCAAGCACACTGAGGCACAAAGGAGTGAAAATAACTTTTCCAACATTAAAGTGAAAGTGAAGTTGCTCAGTCGTGTCCGACTCTTTGCGACCCATGGACTGTAGCCCACCAAGCCTCTCAGTCCATGGGATTCTAACATTACATAGCCATAAACTGGCAGATGGGTCACTTGAACCCAGGAGTCTGGCTCTCAACTCTGGTGGCTTACCCACTACAAGACAATATAGTTCTCAGACCATTAGGAAGACAAATTACCACATATGATAACAATAGAATGAGCAGTGCTTTCTCATTTACGTTAACGATGACATGCATACACAGACACGCCTGTCTGAGACCTGATGATGATGAAGTAGTGAGTCATGAGCTGTACTAAGTGCATTGACTTCCTAGGGTTACCTCAACAAAATACCACAAACTTGGTGGCTTGAAACAATAAAATGTTATTCTCTCACAGTCTGGAGGCAAGAGTCCAAAGTCAAGGGCTGTCTTCTCTCTGAAGGCTCTATGAAAGGGTCCCTCCTGCCTCTTCCAGGTGACAGACCCCAGGCTTCCCGGACTTATGGTAACGTTACCCCACTCTCTGTCTCAGTCTTCCCAGCGTTCTCGTCTGTGTGTATGTGCCTGTGTGTCCCTCTCTGTCTCTTATAAGGATCCTTACTGAATTCAGGATCCACTCCAATCTAGTGTCATTTCATTGTTATCGTCGTCTTCATGCCACCTTCACAGACTCTATCCCCAAATAAAATCATATTCTGAGATTCCAGTACACAGAGATTGTGTGCGGGAGGGGAAAGTGCCGCTATTCAATCCTCTACACTGAGGATTCAGTGTTTAAACATCCTGCCATTAGTACATTAGTTCAGTTCAGTTCAGTCGCTCATTCATCTCCGATTCTTTGCGACCCCATGAATCGCAGCACGCCAAGCCTCCCTGTCCATCACCAACTCCCAGAGTTCACTCAAATCCATGTCCATCGAGTTGGTGATGCCATCCAGCCATCTCATCCTCGGTCGTTCCCTTCTCCTCCTGCTCCCAATCCCTCCCAGCATCAGAGTCTTTTCCAATGAGTCAACTCTTCGCATGAGGTGGCCAGAGTACTGGAGTTTCAGCTTTAGCATCATTCTTTCCAAAGAACACCCAGGGCTGATCTATAAAATGGACTGGTTGGATCTCCTTGCAGTCCAAGGGACTCTCAAGAGTCTTCTCCAACACCACAGTTCAAAAGCATCAATTCTTCAGTGCTCAGCTTTCTTTACAGTCCAACTCTCACATCCATACACGACCACTGGAAAAACCATAGCCTTGATTAGACGGACCTTTGTTGGCAAAGTAATGTCTCTCCTTTTGAATATGCTGTCTACGTTGGTCATAACTTTCCTTCCAAGTAGTAAGTGTCTTTTAGTTTCATGGCTGCAGTCACCATCTGCAGTGATTTGGGAGCACCAAAAATAGAGTCTGACACTGTTTCCACTGTTTCCTCATCTAGTACTTTAGAGAGCCTGGTTATTCTCACTGCAATTCACTCTGGTATCATAGGCCTTCATGGAGTTGGAACTCCATTCAGGGCCCACTGGTAGACTCCAGCCCCAGTCAGAGGGCAGAATTCAGGGAAGATTCTGGCAAGAGCTGAATTAAGCTCATGAAGGGGAACTGGGGCTGAGGGGGAACCAGAAATAAGGTAGTGTAATGGGGGAAGACTACTGAGAAAGGCAGGCTGATAGCTACATGTGTTGTATCACAGCAACATCTCAGTAAAGCTGGGGGATGCAGGGAGGTCAGGAGGGTCACGAGGGAGAGGGGTGGAGGGAGAAAATGGTGATACGCTCACAGTAGGGCCTAACAGGGCCTGGGGGTGTGGACAGGGCTTGGGAGGAGGACCCCTGTGCCTGAACGCAGCTTTTCTAACTTGGCATCTTTAGAAAGGACGTAAAGGGAACCTCAGGGAGTGTGGAGGCCTCTCTAGACAAACTTGCCCAAGACCTCAAATTGCCCCTGCCAAGGCTGCTGCACCTCCCAGCCCTGCCTCAAGGGTGATGCTCCATCCTTTGACCTTGAGATCAGATGATGAAGTTCCCAGATAGGAACCCATGTGACCTTGAGATCAGAGGGTGAAGTGCCCAGACAGGAAACGATGTGCTCCTTTTCCTCACTCAAAAGGTATATGTCAGAGAAGGTGCCAGGCCTGACTCAGGGCACTAACATGGGTTGTTGTTGTTCAGTTGCTCAGTCATATCGGATTCTCCGGAACTCCATGGACTTCAGCATACCTGGCTTCTCCGTCCTTCACTATCTCCTGGAGTTTGCTCCCATTCACATCCACTGAATCAGTGATGCTGTCCAACCATCTCATTCTCTGTCATCCCCTTTTCCTCCTGCCTTCAACACAAAGAATGTCTGCAACTTGGGATACATAATAGATTTTAAAGATGGATTAACAATCTTTTAGTTGAAACAGTAATAGCTTGAAAAAAACTTCAGTGTCCTTGGAAAGAGAGGTGACTGAGAAGAAAAGCTGGCTAGAATGCTAAGGAGAGTTTATTTTATGTTTGGATCTCAGGGAGAGTGAACAAAACTCCACAGATATAAATCCTACGGTTTACTTGATTTATATGGGATTTATTCCCATTACCCCCATTCTCTGTTTATTCCTCTCCCCCTTCAAATGTTACCACTCTAAAATACTTATTATATGTATATTTGTTTTCATGTGTTTCTGCAAAATGTATAATTTATTTTATAGGAGTGTAGCTTTAATTTACTTAAATGGTGCTCTCTATTCACACATTTTTTTCCAGAATTTTTAAAAGTTTATGTATTTATTTTAACTGGAGGATAATTACAATATTGTGATGGTTTTTGGCCTTCATCAACATAAATTGGACATAGGCATACATGTGTCCCCTCAATCCTAATTCAACAATTTGGACTAGGATCTATTCATGTTTCTAGTAGTTTATCCAGTTGCTTCTAACTGCTGCTGAGTCTCCAGGAGTAGGAACTCACCAGATTTAACCTGGCCAACTTGGACACTCAGACCACCTTCAACACTGTCAACACAGCGTGCTGTGATGAACTTCCTTTTGCAAGTCCTTTGACATACAATAATTTATTGAGGGTATACGTGCAGGAGATGACTAGCTGCATCTTGGAGGACATAGGCAACCAGTTTCACTAAGCTGTGTCAGATTGCTCTCCAGGATGGGTGGAGCTTTCACCATCCCCTATGAGTAAGAAGCCCACATCACATTCCTTCCCATCATCCAGGTTATCCAATGGGATGTCACCTGGTATTTTTCACAGTCTTACACATACATGTGTTACTCCCTTGGTCGTGTCTGACTCTTTGTGACCCTATGAACCATAGTCCATCAAGCTCCTCTGTCCATGGAATTCTCCAGGCAAGAATACTGGAGTAGTTGCCTTTTCCTACTCCAGGGGATCTTCCCAACCCAGGAATCAAAGTCAGGTCTTCTGCATTGCAGGAAGATTCTTCACTGTCTGAGACACCAGGGAAACCTGGTGTATATACATACATACATAATCAGTATTTCTGTGGTTAATAAAAAATTCTTAAGTTTTCTCTTCTGAAAATTGTGTATTCATGTCATTTGTCCATTTTCCACTGAAGTTCTTGTTTGCTATCTGGTAAAGTTTGGAAGTAAGATGGAGCAACTTTGGGACAAAGAAATGAAAAGAAAGGATAAAGACAGGTTGTCTTTAAGGACATCAGCGCTTATATGACAAAGTCTTTGGAGGTAAGAACACTTCATAGATTAACATAGCACCTCTCTTCCTGGAGATAATGGCCTTAAATAACTTAAATCTTCTTTAGAGTTAAAGAGAGATTCTGGATAGACTCATTAAGGGAAAGAAATTAGTAAATAAAGACAGCTTTAGATGAGATGACGTTAAGAAAAAGCAATTGTGACGTATATTAAGCCCAGAACTGACTCCCCAACAAAGTTCAGGAAACCTCTATCACTTGCATCAACTAGAAATGACAGCCTCTTCTGAAAGAAACACTAGAAATAAAGCATAACTGATGGTCCTTCATTACTGCAGGAATGGATGAGACGCTGAAAATGACCCTCTTGCTATTCTGTCCTGATTTATTGTGGCAGGCATGATCACAGAGTACCATCCTTCTCACCTGTCCACTTAAATACCTGTACACACTCATGGAGAGAGAGTGGCTTGGCTGTCATGCCCAGTCATGTCTTAAACTCCCTTGAAAGCTGCCAACTACATAGGTAGTCAGGAGAGGCTGTATCATGTCCACTGACGCAGACCCAAAGCAGCAAATATGCCCCTTTCCTTTTGCCAATTTCTACTCCCCCTAAGTTTGAAAGAATCTAATCAGCCTGTTGATTCTTTTCCTAGATAAAAAGAAGTAAGGATGAAGAATGAAGTTAAAGAATCACTCGCTCTCTACTTCCAAGAGCCCTCTTAGCAACACTGCAGGTAGATCACACAGGCAAGATAATATCAGAAGAAAGATTCGTGCTGAACATAACCTCATGCCTCAATGAATCACTGAGATAATTCCCCATTTTCCCCTTTAAAATCCTTTCATGGCTCAGAAGAATCTTCCAAGTTGGTCTCAAGACATAAGTCCATCTTCTCCCCAGATTGGTGGATTTTCTGATTAAAACACCATCCCTTTCTACTGACAGTTGCCTCTTGAATTATTGGCTTTTGAGCAGTGAACAGCTGAACCTGAGTTCAATAGCAAAAGTAGGGAAGATGGGTGAAAATAGCCATTGGGGCTGTGCAGCCCTGGTTATTACATCTGCTTCTATCTGGGCACCTGGAGTCCAAGGGCTTCTCATCCCAGAGGCAACACTTCCATGACTCACTCTCAGGAATAGCTCCTCTCCACCAGGTGTGTGGCATGTGAAGAGCTGAGTCATTTTTCTCAGTTGAACAGACAGATCCCAGTAAGAGTTGGAAAAGACATCTGAGGTAGAGGCAGCACTTTATCTGCTTATAATTTAATTTTATAAATTTCCTCCTTTCAGAGTTTTCTCTACAGAAACTACTTACTCATGTTGGTCTTTAACTATTGCACTAGGCTTTTTGTTCTCACTGAAAAACACATATTCTACCATTTGACATTTATATGGAAAACACTTCATGCTTTTTATTTCTGAAATGGAACATAAGTATATTGAAATTTTACTTTCAGGCCAGTTTATGTATTAAAAACCATGAAATAAGATATCAAGATTAATTATTTTTAAAGAAAAACATTATTTTCAGAAATTAAAGCACGCTGTACTAACAGCTTGAGTCTTCTTATGAAAAGTGCTCTTTGAATGTATATGAAAACCAGATCACTAAGTATAGAAACAAAAGTGTGTGTTAGTCACTCAGTTGTGTCTGACTCTTTGTGACCCCCCATGGACTGTAGCCCACCAGGCTCTTCTGTCCGTGAGATTCCCCAGGCAGGAATACTGGAGTTAGTTAGTTAAGTCGCTCAGTCGTGTCCGACTTTTTGCGACCCCATGGACTGTAGCCCACCAGGATCCTCCGTCCATGGGATTCTCCAGGCAAGAATGCTGGAGTAGGTTGCCATTTCCTTCTCCAGGGGATCTTCCCAACCCAGGGATCGAACCCAGGTCTCCCGTATTAGAAGCAGACGCGTTAACCTCTGAGCCACCAGGGAAGCCCAAGAATACTGGAATGGGTTGCCATTTCCTCCTCCAGGGTGGATCCTCCCGACCCAGGGATCGAGCCCTGGGCCTCCTGCATTGCTGGCAGATTCTTTGGGTTTGTGAACACAGAAGACTACCTTTAGGCATTAATTTAACCACATGTTGTATATGTTCCAGGCCACTATCCCCTGAATAACAGTTATATCTGAACAACAGCTGTCAGATTTCACACATTCACCTTATCTTAATGTGACTGATTCGGGGAGTTAGAAAGGGCCCACTTTCAATCTCCTCCTCTTCAGAATGAGGTTGATCATAGGATGGCATCTACCCTATAGGTCTGAGAAGCTGCAAAGGAGTAATCCTTCTACAGCAGCTGTGCCATGCCCGGAATACATCAAGTGCTCAGTGAACATCAGTGTGGCTGCCAGGAGCACTCAGACAGCTGCGGGCCATCCTTATCCTTTGACTTGACCAGGACATACCATCAGTTCATTCTCCCATCTTCTATCTTCACGCCCATAATAAGAGGGTTTTCCTCTGAACCCAGTATAAATGTTATGGGCAGTCAGTAGATTCACACTGTTAACTCTGATCTTCTCCAGCTTCATTCTACTACAATTCCCATTAAATCCAACTCTCTGCCTACTCCTTGCATGCTTGCCCCGTGTAAGTGAATGTGGATAAACACACACATGCACACCCCACCAGCATTCTGATTTGTGTAACCTTAACTTTATACCCACAAAACAATCTCAAGTAGGGCCCTTCAAAGGGCCCACCAATCCCTGTACACTTCTCACTCCACAGAACCAGACAAAATTTTATATTCTCCTCCATGAAAATCTCAAAACATCCTCCACATCTCCCTCCTCTTCAGATTGTTGCTCAATGTCACTTTCCTGATCATGACTCTCTGATTCTTGTGGAACTGTGATCCCACAGAACCCATTCTCCCAGCCTTGATCGGTACTCCCCACCGACTCCCCTCTGTCTACCCTGCCACATCACATGCTTCTGTCATAGGCATGGTGTTTGTCTCCCCTAATAGAACATGAGCCTCAGAAAGACAGAAATGTTGCAAACAAAATCCATCCTGTTTACAGACATATCTCTACAGCCTCTAACACTGCCAGGCTCATAATTCTTCCTCTCAGAATAGAGTCATTCAATGAATGCATCACTATAGAAAGGATACTTGCTTACAAAATGGACAAAGAATTAGAAAATAAAATTCCTTTAGTAATTCAGAAATGTTGGGCTGAAGATTGAGTGATAATGGATTTTCCCCACTTGGGAGAAGGGTTTTGGGTGATAATCACCAGAGAGAAATGAAATTAATCCACATCTTAGGTAGACGCATCTTTCTTAGAGACACACTGCAACTTGAGTAGGCAAACTGTCCCTGCTCTCTCTCTCCTGAGTGGGGCCTGGAGAGACAAGGGGAATGAACTCTTCCAAGAGTGTGGATTCTCATGAGCTGGGGCAGAGGCAGTGAGAGAAAATGTAAGGGGTCTGAGCTGGGTCCCCCAGATCTACCCTCAGAGGAGCAGTGCAGAGACAGGTTGTGGGATTTCTCTGGCAGATGAATCATGTGAAATGGACAGAGTGTTGGAAACAAAAGCTCCAGAAGGCCCTGGATTTCTGACAGCCCTTGACTGTGTAACAAGCACTAATTACTTGGGGCTTAAGGGATTTGGGGGATTTTTGTTTTGCTTTTTGTTTATAGAATAAAAGCATTTGTGAATTCAGGAACATTTGTTCTCAATTTCTTTCAACATTTCCAATGTTCTCATTTGGAAACAGAGTTTTCGATCTCAGGCCTCTGTTTTTTGCCCAAAGACTTTTATCAAGATAAATTATGTGACCAACAGAGAAACTAAAACTTCTTGGATTCTATGATTCCTTATAAACTACAAAATGCTACCTATAAAACCTGAATTATGCCCATTTTACAAAAGCTAACACCTGTTTCACAAGTGTTGCATAAGACATTAAGCTAGCACATTCGTGAGTTAATCTTGAATATGTACTTTCATGGACCAGATGAGATGTGGGAAAAGTAATTGAATAGCTTCTTCCAACAAGAACATTGCATAGGCGGATAAACTAGAAACAAAGGTTTTAGCTGTATCACTCGGGGTTTTTAGTGAAAGAACAAACAGACAAAACCTGGTCTGTCTAACTGATACAGAAGAGAAGCTTGCTCCATGAAACCACGTGGCTCCTGTATGCCAGGAGCCAGGCTCCAGACCCTAGGGCAGGGTTTACATGCAACCGCACCTCACGCTGCCTGCAGGACCCTGATCCATTCTGCTGTCACACCTGTGACATGTCGCCCCCAACAGACACAACGTGTCTGCTGCACACTGTCAGAGGTCAGTTCTCCCCTGCAGGCCTTTGCTCTCACCTCCCACCTTCAAATCTATCTTGTCTCCTAACTGGTAGGATCTAAGCCACATGCCTGGGACTTCCCTGGCGGCTCAGAAGGTAAAGTGTTTATCCACAATGCGGGAGACCCAGGTTCAATCCCTGGGTTGGGAAGAGTCCCTGGAGAAGGAAATGGCAATCCACTCTAGTACTACTGCCTGGAAAATCCCATGGACAGAGGTTTTTGGTAGGCTACAGTCCATGGGGTCTGAAAGAGTTGGACACGACTGAGCAACTTCACTTTCACTTTCAAGCCACAGTTCAGTAAAGTTCAGTTTAGACACTCAGTCATGTCTGACTCTTTGCGACCCCATGAATCCCAGCACACCAGGCCTCCCTGTCCATCACCACTTTGCTGTCCATCACATCTCCCAGAGTTCACTCAAAATCACATCCATCGAGTCAGTGATACCATCCAGCCATCTCATCCTCTGTCGTCCCCTTTTCCTCCTGCCCCAAATATCTCCCAGGATCAAAGTCTTTTCCAATGAGTCAACTCTTTGCATGAGGTGGCCAAAGTCCTAGAGTTTCAGCTTTAGCATCATTCCATCCAAAGAACACCCAGGACTGATCTCCTTTAGAAGGGACTGGTTGGATCTCCTTGCAGTCCAAGACACTCTCAAGAGTCTTCTCCAACACCACAGTTCAAAAGCATCTATTTTTCAGCGCTCAGCTTTCTTCACAGTCCAACTCTCACATCCATACATGACCACAGGAAAAACCATAGCCTTGACTAGATGGACCTTTGTTGGCAAAGTAATGTCTCTCCTTTTGAATATGCTATCTAGGTTGATGATAACTTTCCTTCCAAGGAGTAAGCATCTTTTAATTTCATGGCTGCAGTCACCATCTGCAGTGATTTTGGAGCCCCAAAAAATAAAGTCTGACACTGTTTCCTCTATTTCCCCATCTATTTCCCATGAAGTGATGGGACCAGATGCCATGATCTTCATTTTCTGAATGTTGAGCTTTAAGCCAACTTTTTCACTCTCCTCTTTCACTTTCATCAAGAGGCTTTTTAGTTCCTCTTCACTTTCTTCCATAAGGCTGGTGTCATCTGCATATCTGAGGTTACTGAGATTTCTCCCAGCAATCTTGATTCCAGCTTGTGCTTCTTCCAGCCCAGCGTTTCTCATGATTTACTCTGCATATAAGTTAAATAAGCAGGTTGACAATATACAGCCTTGATGTACTCCTTTTCCTATTTGGAACAAGTCTGTTGTCCCGTGACCAGTTCTAACTGTCGCTTCCTGACCTGTATACAGATTTCTCATGAGGCAGGTTTGGTGGTTTGGTATTCCCATCTCTTTCAGAATTTTCCACAGTTTATTGTGATCCACACAGTCAAAGGCTTTGGCATAGTCAATAAAGCAGAAATAGATGTTTTTCTGGAACTCTCTTGCTTTTTCCATGATCCAGCAGATGTTGGCAATTTGATCTCTGGTTCCTCTGCCTTTTCTAAAACCAGCCTGAACATCTGGAAGTTCACGGTTCATGTATTGCTGAAGCCTGGCTTAGAGAATTTTGAGCAACACGTAACTAGCATGTGAGATGAGTGCAATTGTGCAGTAGTTTGAGCATTTTTCTGGTATTACCTTTCTTTGGGACTGGAATGAACACTGACCTTTTCCAGTCCTGTGGCCACTGCTGAGATTTCCAAATTTGCTGGCATATTGAGTGCAGCACCTTCACAGCATCATCTTCCAGGATTTGAAACAGCTCAACTGGAATTCCATCACCTCCGCTAGCTTTGTTCACAGTGATGCTTTCTAAGGCCCACTTGACTTCACATTCCAGGATGTCTGGCTCTAGGTGAGTGATCATACCATCATGATTATCTTAGTCGTGAAGATTTTTTTTGTACAGTTCTTCTGTGTATTCTTGCCACCTCTTAATATCTTCTGCTTCTGTTAGGTCCATAGCATTTCTGTCCCTTATCAAACCTATATTTGCATGAAATGTTCCCTTGGTATCTCTAATTTTCTTGAAGAGACCTCTAATCTTTCCCATTCTGTTGTTTTCCTCTATTTCTTTGCATTGATCACTGAAGAAGGGTCTCTTATCTCTCCTTGCTATTCTTTGGAACTTCTGCATTCAGATGCTTATATCTTTCCTTTTCTCCTTTGCTTTTTGCCTCTCTTCTTTTTCACAACTATTTGTAAGGCCTCCCCAGACAGCCATTTTGCCTTTTGCATTTCATTTCCATGGGGATGGTCTTGATCCCTGTCTTCTGTACAACGTCATGAACCTCCATCCATAGTTCATCAGGCACTCTGTCTACCAGATCTAGTGCCTTAAATCTATTTCTCACTTCCACTGTATAATCATAAGGGATTTGATTTGGGTCCTACCTTAATGGTCTAGTGGTTTTCCCAACTTTCTTCAATTTAAGTCTGAATTTGGCAATAAGGAGTTCATGATTTGAGCCACAGTCAGCTCCCGGTCTTGTTTTTGCTGACTGTATAGAGCTTCTCCATATTTGGCTGAAAAAAATGTAATCAATCTGAATTTGTCGTTGACCATCTGGTGATGTCCATGTGTAGAGTATTCTCTTGTGTTTTTGGAAAAGGGTGTTTGCTATGACCAGTGTGTTCTCTTGGCAAAACTCTATTAGCCTTTGCCTTGCTTCATTACGTATTCCAAGGCCAAATTTACCTGTTACTCCAGGTGTTTCTTGACTTTCTACTTTTACATTCCATTCCCCTATAATGAAAAGAACATCATTTTGACCTAAAAGATTTTGTAGGTCTTCAAAGAACCGTTCAACTTCAGCTTCTTCAGCATTTCTGGTTGGGGCATAGACTTTAATTACTGTGGTATTGAATGGTTTGCCTTGGAAATGAACAGAGATCATTCTGTCATTTCTGAGATTGCATCCAAGTATTGCATTTTGGACTCTTTTGTTGACCATGATGGCTGCTCCATTTCTTCTGAGGGATTCCTGCCCACAGTAGTAGATATAATGGTCGTCTGAGTTAAATTCAAGCCACACCCCTAAGATAATTAATGAAATCACAGAGACTAAAGGGCAAAATGGAATTAGTGATAAAAAATTTTTAAAAAGCCACTTGCAAAGCAGAAACATAAGAGACACGAGTTCAATCCATTGGTTCAGAAGATCCGCTAGAGGAGGGCATGGCAACCCACTCCAGTAACCTTGCCCAGATAATTTCATTGACAGAGGAGCCTGGTGGGCTACAGTACATGGGGTCGCAAAAGAGTTGTACTTGCGAAGCAACCTAACACACAGGTCCTTTCCAGATCTAAAAAGCCATCCATCACTCAGTCATGCCTTTGGTAGATATTGACCACATATTCAAAAATAGGATGCCCAAATTAACTACTTTTCTCAGTGCACTGATTTTTTAAGATGAAATAATCTTATCTCTTTCAGACTTGATCTTTATCAATAAAAAATGTTTATTAATTTAAAATTAGCTTTTAAATGCACATGGATTATAGGAATCCATTCTTATCAAAACCAAAGAAAAGCATAATAGTTCTGTCACCTCCCATCATTGCCTTTATGGTGGCCTGTTCTTCCTTATATTGGTGGAAATGACTATCACCAACCTGGTGGGTTTCCTTCTAGAGAGTTTTTATTCTTGATCTCTTAGGATCTGAGGAAACATAATTAATTTTATGGCTAACTCAGGCAAGTATTGGTTTACGATAATAATGAGTTTATATATTAAATAATAAAATATAGATATTTATAATGTTAAAAAGTGAGTATTACATTTAGAAAATCATGGGAATTTAAAAAGGCACAATGTCCTAAAATATCACTTTACCAAAACCACAAAAAAAGAAAAGGGTCTTCTAAAACTCAAGAAAATGATTCCAGTTGTAGAAAGCTTTAATTTATGATTGTGTTTAAAACTCAAATCTGTACTTTCAGGTAAGCTATTTATATAGTTCAGTGTGCAGATAAAACACTCATAACACAGTACCAATTCAACATACTTGAGACTGTAGTTTAAAGACACTTTCACTGTGGGTTTCCCGGTGACTTACGTGGTAAAGAACCTGCCTGCCAATGCAGGAGACACAGTTCCATCCCTGGGTCCGGAAGATCCGCTGGAATAGGAAATGGCAACATACTCCAGTATTCTTGCCTGGAGATTCCATGGACAGGAGAGCCTGCAGGGCTACAGTGCATAGGAATCAGACACAACTGGGCGCACATGCATTTTATGGAGGATCTGCAATAAATTATGCCTACAGAAAGCATTATCTTTATTACAGAATATTGGTGGAAAATTCTACACACAATTTTGCTCTCACTGTGTGTTGTATTTCATGGGTTACCATTCTGACCACAGATAATAGGAATTGCAATTATTCACTGAAGAACTGAACTGAAATTCATTCGATTATGTGTAGCTAAGTGCGTTCTGTGTCAGGCCAATGAAACATGCTGGATCTACAGTCAGAGCACAGAACAAGCAGGCAAACTGTGGCAGGTTACTTAATCTCTCTCACTTCTATACCCTTGTGGCTAATTTTAAAAATGATCATAAGTGTAAGAGGACATAATTCATGGCGCTATTGTGAAAGTAAATGAATTAATCCATGAGAAACTTCCACAATAGTATTTGGTACACACTAAAAGCTCAATAAATGTCATTTATTATTATTACCACGCTATCATAATTGTTGCTTTGTTATTATAAGTAGGTTTCTATGACTGCAAAGATTATTTTCACAAACTCATTTATCTAATGAGTGAAATTTTGATTCAAATATCCATAATTGAAGTTTAGTGTTCTCGTGCCCAAAAGTTTTAGTTATAACTTAAATTTTTTCTAATATGTACTTGTTTCCTTTAAACAAAAAGTAGCTGAAATTCATACAGTTGATGTTAGTTTCTGAGACTCTTATCACACTCTTCTCGGCCTAAACTTTCCAAAGCTCTAAAGGAAAAATCTTTCTTTAAACATCAATTTCAACACAATTGATGAAACTGAATATTTTAAGAGAAAGGGAATTCATTGACATGTGTTTCATAACTGGTATATTATTATAACAAAAACATTCACAAAATTTCCTAATCTCGCCAAATGTCTTGTAGACCACTCTAGAATGTCAGCACTATCCCTGTGGGATGGGTCTTTCCCTGTAAGATCAGAAATAAGACAAGGATGCCCATTTTTTCCACACAGTTTTGGAAGTCTTAGCCACAGCATCCAGAGGAGAAAAATAAATTAAGTAATTCAAATTGAAAGGAAGATAACTGTTTGCAGATAACATAACACTATACATAGAAAATGCTACTAGATCTCATTAATGAGGCTGGTAAAGTTTAATTAATTAATTTTGTGAAGGACATGAAATTAATACACAGAAATCTGTTGCTTTTCTACACACTTTACAACAAAATATCAGAAAGAGAAATTAAGGAAACAATCCCATTCGCCATTGCATCAAAAATACAAAATAAAATAAAGTACCTAGCAAAAAACCTACCTAAGAAGGCAAAAGATCTGTTTACAGAAAATGATGTTAATGAAAAAAAAAAAAATGACTGAAGACTACATTCACAGATAGGAAGATATACCATTTTGGGGGATTGGAAGAATTGAAATCGTTAAAAATGACTATGTTACTCAAGGCAATTATAGATTCAGAGCAATCCCCATTAAAATACAAATGGCAGTTTTCACAGACCTAGAACATTTCTGCTACTTATACAGCCACACACACTGATTCTCAAGAGACCAGGAAGAGTTGATAAATGTCAATGCCCTATCACTTTACCATCTAGTTCCATCTACTTAGTTCAACTTTATACTTTGTTCCAAGTGAAATTCTCTTTCATTGTTAATCCATCTTCCTATTTTTTATTATCTTTCTTTTTGGAGCCCACTCCCAGTTTTCCAACCTTCAGTAAGTCATCAAAACAAAAGTGAACACCAAGTAAAATGAACACACTCCCTGAAAATGTTTTCTATTGCATTTCCTTTCTTCCAAGCAGAGTCCTTTCTGACGTGTTATTTTCATAAGGTTTGCTGGTCAGGGAGGCAGCTGGGTGACTGGAACTGAGTATAAACTTTCCTGCTTTTATAGTTACTCATACTTTCCAATGTCTTGCTCACCCGCATTTGACCTGTAATCATTTTTGTATCACTTCTGGATAACTAATTTTTACTGATGCTATACTCACTCTAATTTTCTTCAAGTAGATTCTCTTATAATATCATTATAACTCTCCATTTCCCAAATTAGTCACCAACTTGGTAGAATTATTATGTTTAAGTGACCATATTATATATTCTCTCATCTAAATCTTTCATTAATACAGCAAACAATATTATCACCAACCCTGGTTACTGCATTTTAGTTACTCCCTTACTTTGGAGTTATTTAGAGCAGACTTTTAAAGTCCATTTTCCTGCTACTCACATCTGCTAAGACCTCTTTGATCTAAACCTTATTCCTAAAATATTCTGATAAACAGCCTGTAAGATAAAATCTTTAGCTTTACTAAGGTGAAATTATATTACTTTTTGCTCCCTGTCATTTACCCTCTAGGACAATCATTTTTATATTAAAAGAAAAAGCTTAAGTTGACAGAACTTGTTAGCTTACATTAATTCTTGTAATGTGTAACATATCACTGACTTTGAAAGCTGCCTTTACGCTCAGCCAGCCTTTTTCCTCAGGGTCTGCACATTTGCACTGGTTCAGGTTTTAGGAACCACCCTCCTGGTCGGTAAGTTCTCAGAAGTAACAGGCAGTTTTCTTCAGTGCTGACAACCAATTCTCTCATGTGCCAGAAATGTAGTCTGCATAGGAAACGACACAAGATGCCTAACAGAAAACTACAGGAAACGCCTAACCTGTTAGGCATTTACACAGACTTTACACAGCCCCACCTATTCAGGGATTAGCTACGGCAGCAGGCAGAATGGAGGTGACCTTCCAAGAGAAGCAAGAGATTTAAAAGTAATTTTTTCAAAAAAATTTTTTTTAAGCCAGCTGACAAGAACTGTTTTCCATCATCCTTTTCAGACGTCTCACTTAGCTTATTTTTGTGATTAAAGGCTTTTGTACATTCCTTTATTCCTTATGTAAATTGCATCCACTTTTTTGTGTGCCCATGCAGCTGTTCAAGGGATTCCATTAAACCTCTGAGAGCAGAAGATGTCAAATTTCTCTCATAAATAACCCTGAATAAGAAATCAAAGTATTTAAATAGCATACACCATCCACTTTTCCAGATGTTACCTATGGCTTATTTCCAATAAATCTTTGTTTACCATGGGTGAATACCACATGCTACCAATAACAACCTCCACCTTGAAAGTCAGCTGCAACATTAAAAAAAAAAAATAGAACTAGAAATTTCTTAATTTTTTGAATTAGTTGATGCCTCTGCCCCCAAATTCTCAGGGATTAAAATCACTGCACATGTACAAGAAGCTTGGCTCCTGTTATAATGAGGGGGAAATGTGCAGGGCACAACTTTTGAAAAAATGGCGTAGTCCAAGGGCACAATATAAACCAATTAGAATCAGATGGGTTCAAGATGGCACACAAGTTGACTGTGAAAAGATCTTGATCCTCAATCAACAAGCTAAATGCAAACCCAGAGGCACTATGACAACTCCATCAGTTCAGTTCAGTTGCTCAGTCCTGTCTGACTCTATGCAACCCCTTGGACTGCAGCACGCCAGGCTTCCCCTGTCCATCACCAATTCCTGGAGCCTGCTCCAGCTCATGTCCATCAGCTAGGTAATGCCATCCAACAATATTATCCTCTGTTAACGCCTTCGCCACCTGCCTTCAGTGTTTCCTAGCATCAGTGTATTATCTAGTGAGTCAGCTCTTCGCATCAGGTGGCCAAAGTATTGGAGTTTCAGCTTCAGCAGCAGTCCATCCAGTGAATATTTAGGACTGATTTCCTTTAGGATTGACTGGCTTGATCTCCTTGCAGTCCAAGTGACCCCAAAGAGTCTTCTCCAACATCTCAGTTCAAAAGCGTCAATTTTTCAGTGCTCAACTTTCTTTATGGCCCAAATCTCACATCCTTACATGACTACTGGAAAAATCATAGCTTTGGCTAGATGGACTTTTGTAGACCAAATAATGTTTCTGCTTTTTAATACACTGTCTAGGTTGGTCATAGCTTTTCTTCCAAAGAGCAAGCATCTGTTAATTTCATGGCTACTGTCACCATCTGCAGTGATTTTGAGGCCCAAGAAAATAAAGTCTGTCACTGTTTCCATTGTTTCCCCATCTATTTGCCATGAAGTGATGGGTCCAGATGCCATGATCTTAGTTTTTGAATGTTGAATTTTAAGCCAGCTTTTTCACTCTCTTCTTTTATCAAGCGGAGTTAGTTCCTCTTTAATTTCGGCCATAAGGGTGGTGTCATCTGCATATCTGAGGCTACTGAAATTTCTCACAGCAATCTTGATTCCAGCTTGTGATTCATCCAGCCTGGCATTTCACATGATGCACTCTGAATATAAGGTAAATAAGCAGGGTGACAATATACAGCCTTGACATTTTCCTTTCCCAATTTGGAACGAGTCTATTGCTCTTTGTCTGGTTCTAACTGTTGCTTCTTGACCTGCATATAGATTTCTCAGGAAGCAGGTAAGGTGGTCTGGTATTCCCATATCTTGAAGAATTTTCCACAGTTTGTTGTGATCCACACAGTCAAAGGCTTTAGCATGGTCATTTAAGCAGAAGTAGATGTTCTTCTGGAATTCTCTTGCTTTTTCTATGATCCAATGGATGTTTGCAATTTGACCTCTGGTTAATCTGCATTTTCTAAATCCAGCTTGAACATCTGGAAGTTCTCGGTTTACATACTGTTGAAGCCTGGCTTGGAGAATTTTGAGCATTACTTTGCTAGCATGTGAGATGAGTGCAATTGTGTGGTAGTCTGAACATTCTTTAGCATTGCCTTTCTTTGGGATTGGAATGAAAACTGACCTTTTCCAGTCCTGTGGCCACTGATGAGTTTTCCAGACTTGCTGGCATATTGAATGTAGCATTTTAACAGCATCATCTTTTATGATTTTAAATAGCTCAATTGGAATGGAACTGTCAAAACACTAAGGAGTGGTGGGTGGCCCAGTTCTTGGAACTCTCTACCCCTTCCCAAGAACAGTTGAAATAATCCTCCTCCTCATTAGCATATGAAATTACCCTGCTTATAAAAACTAACCATGTTGCATTTTGTGGCCTCACTCACCCCCTGTGACAGCCCATACTATGTCTGTGGAGTGTGCTTCTCTCTGAATCTGAATAAATCCATTTCTTACCTGTCACTTTGTCTTTCACTGAATTCTTTCTGCACTGAGACATCAAGAGCCTAAGCTGCATTCAGTTCTGAAACCAGCTACCATGGGTTTATACTGGGTTGAGTCCCAGCCATGTGGGTTCAAGTGCCAGTCTGAGGTAAATGGTTTCATTTTTAGGGAAATTAAAACTGAATTCTTGTTCAACTTTCAGTAGACAAAGAAAACCAAGCAGGCCTCTAAACTTGATTCAGACTGCCTGGATGCCACCCTGGGTACCTGCTTGTCTGCTCACCCACAGACTATTTCCAGGCAGCTGGGCAGATCCTAGATAAGACACGGAGTAAGTCCTGGAATTCTCTGGAGCCCTGGAGATCTGACCAAAGCTCCTGGGTCTAGAAAATACCAGCACTCACAAGACAAAATAGGAAGCACTAACATGAAACCAGAGGTGCAGTGTGCTCAGAGACTGATGATGTTATCAGTTTTCAGCCTAGGATTATAAACAGGAACCTTGAACTGAAATTTGAAGCTTCATCCAGAGAGCGGATGCCCTACTTGGGACCTTTTCCCAGTTGGGACTCTAGACTTGCTGTGACATGGGACTTCCCAGTGCTGGTTAGGTCTGGATATTGGTTAAAATCCAGTTTGATAGTATATCCTCTGCTATTTATATCTCTCTTTACTTTTAATGTCAGTATATTGAAAGTAAGCTAGATAATTCTCTAATAAGTATTGGTATTGCTTGAAGAAAGTGACCTGGTGACTGCAGCCATGATATTAAAAGATGCTTGCTCCTTGAAAGAAAAGCTATGACAAACCTAGACAACATATTAAAAAGCAGAGACATCACCAACAAAGGTCTGTGTAGTCAAAGCTATGGTTTTTCCAGTAGTCATGTATGGATGTGAGTGCTAGACTATAAAGAAAGCTGAGCACCAAACAACTGATGCTTTTGAACTGTTGGAGAAGATTCTTGAGGGTCTCTTGGACTGCAGGGAGATCAAACCACTCCAACCTAAAGGAAATCAGTCCTAAATATTCATTGGATGGACTGATGCTGAAGCTGAAACTCCAATACTTTGGCCACCTGATGGGAAGAACCAACTCATTGGAAAAGACCCTGATGCAGGCTGGGAAAGATTGAAGGCAAGAGGAGAAGGGGACAATAGAGGATGACAACAGAGGATGAAATGGTTGGATGGCATCACTGACATGATGGACATGAGTTTGAGTAGGCTCCAGGAGTTGGTGATGGACAGGGAAGCCTAGCGTGCAGTAGTCCATGGGGTCACAAAAATCGGACAGGACTGAGCAACTGAACGGAACTAAACTGAAGAAAGTGAAAGTGAAAGTCACTTAGTCATGTCTGACTCTTTGCAACTCCAGTATTCTCCAGGCCAGAATACTGGAGTGGGTAGCCTCCCTTCTTCAGAGGATCTTCCCAACAAAGGAATCAAACTTAGGTCTCTCACATTGCAGAAGGATTCTGTTATTATATTATTATATAATATTATATAATTGGAATTATATATGTTTAATATTATATAAATATTGGTATTTACATAATATCAATTATAATTGGTGAAACTTGGTATTATATCTGTTTATGATATCTGTTTATCTGGTATTGCTTATCTGTTGGTTTATTTTGTTAACAAGTCCTCTGAACCTGAGATGAAAGTTAAAACTTCAGGCAGAACAGCTCTTAAGAAGAGATTCTAAAAGAAGAGGAAAACCAAGCTCTCTCTCAACAGAGTTGTCTACTGAATCGCTATTTGTGACCTGAAGATGCTCTTCCTAACATACAACCAAATTCTGTGAAAGCCCTTTTTAAATGCCTCAAAAATGGTTCCTCTAAATGTGTTTGTTTTTAAAGAAAATACAGTGGGCAGAATAGTGACAAAAGGAATATATGGTTGAAGAATGATATCAAAGATGGCTCTTTTAATTTCAATATGTTATAGTGACAAATAGCCTGCAACAAAGAAAGACATACAATTTGTCTTATAACTGCTCCCCTGCCCATTTGCTTGGCTAAATACACATTGGGGCAGGAATAAAGAAAACATATTGATTTAATTTAAGTCCTTACATATTTTAAGATAAAGTCTGGTGAAAAGAGTAGACTGCTGACAGTATTTTGAATGACAGACAACTTCTACTTAATGTTTATTTTGCTCCATGAATTTATGTATAAATTTCCATTTAATCTATAACTTTACTCCTATGTGTTGAATTAACAATATTTATAACAGAATATTTACATGGACAAGGGATTGATCTTTAAAAGCACGTATAGAGGAGGATCTCTGTTACAGTGCCTCAAAAATATGGATATAAAGTGTTTAAAAATAAGTGTTTTCAAAATATTTTAAGATCCATCTTTCTGATATTTTATCCTAGCAATTCTAAGCATCTATAAGTGAAACATTCCAGAATTCATAACAAATTAACTCTATATTAAGGATGTATTATACTGAGTATGACTAAAACACTAAGTAATATTTTAGTATATTTGGCATCACTAAGTAACTACTGAGATAATAATTCTAGGAATGGTTTCTTTCTCTAGTCTCAAATAGTTTCTCAAGTAAGTTGTTCCAAAGTCTGGGCTAAGAAGGATGTGTTAGGAAACCTTGTTATAGTTTTAAATCTAATCTGAGTTATTAGTCCACCCAGTTGATATTTGATCAAGTGTCTCTAAATATTAGAAAGAAATAAAGATATATTGGTATTCTAAAACTCCCCAAAAACATGCAGTTTACATTATTTGTAGATGTAACAACCAGAATGGAAATTAGACACTGATAAAATAGACTGACTCCAAGAAGTATAGGGTAGGAATAGGTGGGAAGTATAGACACATTTTATTTGGGGTCATACTGCTCTCTCCAATTGTTTTAACACATACATTTTTTTTCTAATGCAAATAACATCAAACATGACTAGACCCTGAAGGTTCACATCCAAAGGTATGAAAACACAAATTACAAAGTGATCTATTGAGACACTGTTTATAGTATCAAGATATTGGTAACTATCTTTCTAAGTAAAAGGAAAGTTTAAGTAAATTATGGCACATCTAACAATAGAATATCATGCAGCTGTATAAGGACTTAGGGTCTCTAGCCTCATGTGAAGTGAATTATAGGATAAATGAGTCTACAAAGAAAGCTAAGTGTCAAAAAAAAGGACTATCATATCTCTTTTGTAAGAAACACAGGATTTTTTTTTTTTTTTAATGTATCTACTCTCTTGGACACAAAGAGAGGACAAATTAGAAATCACTGTTATTGATTACCTCCCAGTGTGGATGGGAACAGAGTGAAAGAATAGAATGACTTTGGAGGAATGACATGTCTCTGACAATTGTTTAAACAGTTCTAACCTTCAGAACCATAAAAGTATCTTGCATGCTTAAAAAAAAAAAATTAAATTAAAAGGAAGAACTGTGAAATTAAAAATAAAAACTTATAAACCAAAGTTGTATTTCACATTAATAATAAAACTACACTAAGGAGGAGGTGAGGAGGGGGGAGGAAAGGAGAATAAACTTGGCAACTCTTAAACATAGTTTTGCAGCTAATTTTTCAGGATAAGTAAAGAAAATAACTTTAAACAAAGGGTGAACTCCACGAAGGGGACTCATTTTACACAGAAGCATCAGCTAGCAGCTCAGAGTAAAAGTCTGTGTGTATCCTAGTTGTGAAAGATTAAGTAAGTAACAGAACCAGACATGGAACAATAAACTAGTTCAAACTGGGAAAGAAGAATATCAAGGCTGTATAGTGTCACTCTGTTTATTTAACTTATATGCAGAGTACATCATGAGAAATGCCAGGCTAAATGAACCACAAGCTAGAATCAAGATTGCTGGAGACATATCAATAACCTCAGAAATGCAGATGACACCACCTTTATGGCAGAAAGTGAAGAGGAACTAAAGAGCATCCTGATGAAAGTGAAAGAGGAGAGTGAAAGAGTTAGCTTATAAACCAACATTCAAAAAACTAAGATCATGGCATCTGGTCCCATCACTTCATGGCAAATAGATAGGAAAACAATGGAAACAGTGACAGACTTTATTTTCTTGGGATCGAAAATCACTGAGAACAGTGACTCCAGCCATGAAATTAAAAGACGCTTGCTCCTTGGAAGAAAAGCTATGACAAATCTAGACAGTGTTAAAAAGCAAAGACATCACTTTGCTGACAAAAGTCCGTCTAGTCAAAGCTATCATTTTTCAAGTAATCATGTATGAATGTGAGAGTTGGACCACAAAGAAGGCTGAATGCCTAAGAACCTATGCTTTCGAACTGTGCTGTTGGGGAACACTCTCAAGAGTCCCTTGGACTGCAAGGAGATCCAACAAGTCAATCCTAAGGGAAATCAGTCCTGAATATTCATTAGACGGACTGATGCTGAAACTAAAGCTCCAACACTTTGGCCACATGATGTGAAGAACTGACTCATTTGAAAAGACCCTGATGCTGGGAAAGATTGAAGGCAGAAGGGGATAACAGAGGATGAGATGGCTGGATGGCTCAATGGACATGAGTCTGAGCAAGCTCTGGGAGATGGTGAAGGACAGGGAAGCCTGGTGTGCGGCAGTCCACGGGGTCACAGAGAGTCAGACATGACTGAGCAACTTAAACAGCAACAACAAAGTAACTATATTGTGGATAATGAGAGAATTACACTGCTTTTTAGGAATGAAGCAAGAGTTCACAGCCTACAACCCCTGTTTCCACAGATGCAAAGTGAGCAACACCATTCTTGCCAAATTTGTAGGATTTTTCTGTGATGATAACCATTTGCAACCAATCCTGCAGCAAAGACTAACGACTGCCCCTCAGGAGAGCAGGAATACCCAGAGTATCAATGACACTCGAGATCTCCATCTCTACTTCTTCCACATTTCTCCCCTTTCCTCTTGGGCTCGCATGTTGCTTAAAGGCTATTTCACACTTTCCTTTTAAATTAGATTCTGCTGAAGAGGATACACCATCTACATTTTAAATTAATTAGTTATCCTTCTCTTTTCATTTTTAAATACTGAGAAATGATTAAAGTTAATGATATGCCAGGCAGTCTGAGGATTCAGCACTGCCTGGCCCTTGCAGGCTGATGGGCGAGTGGTTTTCACTGTGATGCCTTCATTATGTGAGAAGATTTCATTCACTTAAAAACCTAAGTCACAATTTCCACAAAGTGAACAGAAGCTTCTTCCCAGGTTCAAAGCGAAGTTTACTTTACATTCTAAGTTAAAGAAATAGCATCTCATTCCTCTGCTTCCAGGTGCTGAAAAGACTTAGGGAAAAGGTTAAGTGGGTCTTAAGGAGCACAGATGGGGTGATCCAGTCCCTCCTTCCTGCTGCCTTCCTCTCTTCCAGTGGAGGTGGAGGGGCACCCACCCCTAATTAGCCACAGCTGGAGGGGGTGTCAGCAGTACACATAGGACCTCCGGGAAAAGTCACCAATGCAAACAATAAGGCGTGGCCATAATGCATGTAGTGAGTTCAGCCATGGCCCCAAAGACGTGCACACACTCACCCCAGAGGCTGTGAATCAGGACACATTCAGAAAAAGAAGTTTTGCAAATTATATAACCTAACGATATCAAGATGAGACCATCTGGATTATCTTCAAGGGGCTTAAATTCCATGATGAGTGTCCTTCTAAGAGACAGGAAAAGACCAGAAAAAGAGAAAGGCTGGGAAGAGCAAAGCAGAGATTGGAGTTGAACAGCCATAAGGCAAGCGGTGCTGGAGCCTACAGAAACGGAAGAGGCAGGGAGGATTCTCCCCGCCCTCTACCCTCCCACCCCCACCAGGGCTTTCAGCAAGCGTAGCCCTGCCCACACCTTGGTCTGGCCTTCTGGCTCCCAGAATTTGATGTCTGCTTTAAGTCATCAAATTTGCGCTAACTTTCACAGTGGCCCCAGGATGTGTTCCACTTCCCAGTAATGAAGGCATGAAATTAAATCAGAAAATAAGAGTCTAGTTCCTCATACTGTTTTTCTTCTGGACATGAAATGGAAGAGCATATGAGATGATTTATGTGTGTGTGTAAAATGATCCTCTATAAGGCATGGATAAGTGATAGTTATTTCCAAAAAACAACTCAACTTTACTTTACACTTACTATCACAAACAAAAGACCCATTTCATTAAACACCATTGAAGTAATACAATTAAGGGGATTTTTCAATTTAAAATTTTCCAATGGTATTACTATAGTTTAGTTATATTTAGAAATATGTGGGACATAATTTTTAAAGCTTCCTGGTCAAATAAGTACATGTTAGATACCCTGTCACTAAAAAAAAAGTCTTAAGTTAGCCATGTTCCCATTTGAATTGTCCTTAAAAATGAGATAGTTCAACCTAATGAAATCAGGACAGTGAGGAGATCAAACCAGTCAGTCCTAAATGAAATCAACCCTGAATAGTCATTGAAAGGATTGATGCTGAAGCTGAAGCTCCAATACTTGGCCACTTGTTGTGATGAGCCATTGATGCAGGGAAAGACTGAGGGCAGGAGGAGAAGGAGATGGCACAATGAGAGGTCTGGATGGCATCGCTGACTCAATAGATGTGAGTCTGAGCGAACTCCGGGAGCTAGTGAAGGACAGGGAAGCCTGGCATGCTGCAGTCCATGGGGTCACAAACAGACACAACTAAGCAGCTGAACAACAACAGCAACAATGAAATCTTGTATCATTGTTTCTTAAAACTGATCAGTATAAGAATTCCTTGGGGGTAGATGTTAAAATGCAGGTGCCTGGACCCAGTCCTGCATTCAATAAATCTACTTTAGGGTTGCACCTTGATTTTTAATCTCAGATTTTATTGCAGGTGGTCATCGGGGAGGGAAAAAAGTCCCAAAGGTGTCCCATAACAAGCAGCCACTCAGTGCCTTGGGCTGCACTTTACTCGCAGAATTCAAACTGATCCAGACATGTGTAGATCAGAAGAGCCTCATGCTGTGAAATGTGCAACAAGTGGAGCTTTTGCCCAAAATGAAATTAAAATAATGACAGTAAGATGACACCCTTGTGCTTTTATTCCTGTGATTCTCCTACATTTGGGGGCCATTATGAGTCAAGATTGGAGAAGGTAATGGCACCCCACTCCAGTACTCCTGCCTGGAAAATCCCATGGACGGAGAAGCCTGGTAGGCTGCAGTCCATGGGGTCGCTAAGAGTCGGGCATGACTAAGCGACTTCAGTTTCACTTTTCACTTTCATGCATTGGAGAAGGAAATGGCAACCCACTCCAGTGTTCTTGCCTGGAGAACCCCAGGGACGGGGGGATCCTGGTGGGCTGCTGTCTATGGGGTCACACAGAGTCGGACACGACTGAAGAGACTTAGCAGCAGCATAAATCAAGATTGCCGGAGAAACCTCAATAACCTCAGATACGCAGATTATACCACCCTTATGGCAGAAAGTGAAGAGGGACTAAAAAGCCTCTTGATGAAAGTGAAAGAGGAGAGTGAAAAAGTTGGCTTAAAGCTCAACATTCAGAAAATGAAGATCATGGTCCCATCAGTTCATGGGAAATAGATGGGGAAACAGTGGAAACAGTGGCAGACTATTTTGGGGGCTCCAAAATCACTGCAGATGGTGACTGTAGCCATGAAATTAAAAGACGCTTACTCTTTGGAAAAAAGTTATGACCAACCTAGATAGTATATTGAAAAGCAGAGACATTACTTTTCCGACTAAGGTCTGTCTAGTCAAGGCCATGGTTTTTCCTGTGGTCATGTATGGATGTGAGAGTTGGACTGTGAAGAAGGCTGAGAGCCGAAGAATCGATGCTTTTGAACTGTGGTGTTGGAGAAGACTCTTGAGAGTCCCTTGGACTGCAAGGAGATCCAACCAGTCCATTCTGAAGGAGATCAGTCCTGTGTATTCTTTGGAAGAACTGATGCTAAAGCTGAAACTCCAATACTTTGGCCACCTGATGCAAAGAGTTGACTCATTGGAAAAGACTCTGATGTTGGGAGGAATTAGGGGCAGGAGGAGAAGGAGACAACAGGATCAAATGGCTGGATGGCATCACCAACTTGACAGACATGTGTTTGAGTGGACTCCTGGAGTTGGTGATGGACAGAGAAGACTGGTGTGCTGCAATTCACGGGGTTGCAAAGAGTTGGACACGACTGAGTGACTGAACTGCACTGAACTGAACTGATGAGCTTGATTTTGCCCCTAAATGGAACAATTACTCTGAAGCTTGAAAACAAAAGCAACAAACTCTGAGATTTCAAGAATTAACAAATTGGTAACACAGTATTTTCCTGCCCTCCCCCAACTGCCTGGTGCATCAGGCAAGATGGAAATCCTCCACAAGCACACACACCCTGCCCTTTGCTGCCCCCAGTTAGTAGGGGTGGAGGTAAGAATGGGTCTTCAATTAAATGTGAGAAATCAAACAGAAGATTGTGAGTTCCAGCATTACTGAAATATTGGAGACTTTCTCCATGATCAGAGTGTGGCGGCAATGACAGAAGTAGATGCTTATCTCCCCAGATGGTTATGGACACGACGGCCCCACCAAGAATCCTAGAAGCTTAGGGAGGCATGAGAGGGCAGCCAAACCTGCCAAGCGCCTCCAGAAAGATGAGGAAACAGAGAAATGCTGGATGATGTATGTCAGTCCCACAGAAGCAACACATATAATCAAGTCAGGGAGTAAGGTGAGAAGAGCATCTACCTTGTTAGCAAATCCCTCAACCCAGAACCATGCCAAAGGAAAGAAAAAAAAAGCAAGACGTATTTTTCCTAGAGCATAGTACCTGAGATCTAATCCATACAATCAGTGAATCCTATGGCACCTCACAGGATTCCAGCACTCTTGCCTGGAAAATCCCATGGATGGAGGGAGCCTGGTGCGTTGCATAGTCCAGTTTTGGGGTCGCATAGAGTCGGACATGACTGAAGCGACTTAGCAGCAGCAATGGCTCCCAACTTTTCCCTTATGTCATTCCCTCTATGTGTATCAACATCCTTATCTTAGGACAGAAAACTGACATGCAGGGCCATCAAAGAAAATCACTACACCCTCTCAGACCAATCTGGGACTGCTATACTGAGCCGTACCCCCACCCCCACAATTCATGTTGTTGCCTTAGCCCCCAGTGTATGTATACTGTCAGGGTAAGAGTCAGGGTAAGTGAGATGACAAGGGTGGGCCCCTGAACCAAACAGGATTGGTTTCTTTGTAAGAAGAGGCACACAGAGTACTCTCTCTCTCCAAACCCACATGCACTGTGAAAAAGATATGCAAAACCACCTGCAAGCCAGGATGAGCCCTCACCAGAAACCAGCCTTGCCAGCACCCTAACCTGGGACTCCAGCCTCCAGAACTATGAATAAATTCCTGTTGTTTTAGCCATTCACTCAGTTTATGGTATTTGGTTATGTGAGTTCAAGCTAATTTATATGGGCACCACGTGCAAATTTCTGAATCACTTTTTTAAATCACTTCTTACTTTGCCATAATTATATATTTTTACATCAATTTACTGCTGGGCAAACATCATAGATTGTTGTTTTCTCCATCTATGACATACATACACAGAATCTTAGAAAGAAGATGGAAGAATACCTCAAAAATCTGTAATGAACAAATTGCCTACCCTCATCTTTGCAAAGAGAAGCATCATTATTGGTGGTTGTACCTGCTCAGTCACTCAGTCAGGTCCAACTCTTTCTGACACTATGGACTGTAGCCCACCAGGCTCCTCTCTCCATGAGATTCTTTAGGAAAGAGTACTGGAATGGGTTTCCATTTCCTTCTCCAGAGGTTATCCACAACCAAGAAAAATGGTAAAATATGGTAGGTTCTTCAATCCTGGGGGCCCCATACACTCTACTAGTAATTGGTTTAAGGTGGACACATGTCTCACTCAGGATTTAACCTGGATAATATAAACACAGCAAATATTTATTTTAAAGGAAATCATTGCAGGCAATTTTTTTCCACCTGTGATGGAAGAGTTGAAAAACTAGAGGGTGGGGATGGGAGGCAACAAAGCCGCAACCATACCTAAGCCAGTAAAAGTGGAAATGGAGGTTTAACCAGAGCCCAGTGGCCTGCAGTGGGGGGCGGTGGTGGGGGAGGTTGTCTGCAGAACCTGGACTCACTTCCACTGACTGGTGGTGTTGGAGCAAAGACCCAGGCAGTTGCTGGAGAGATAGTCCAAGGGAGAAGGAGGAACAGAAACACACTTCTCTCCTGACCACATCAGTTTCCACCAGTGCCTCCCTTTGACCAAACCCAGCCAGAAACCAGCATCCTAGAGAGGCCTACGAAGGTCAGACCCTCCTGGGAGACTGGAACGAGCCCCCTGTTTGACCCACCTCTGACAAATGAAGGGGAGCCAATCGGGGAGCTTCTCAGTCACAGAATGGTCAGTCCCTTCTGCTGATGAGTGTGTGTGATGGCAGGAACTGCTGCAGCCAACCTGTCACCAGGAGGGCATGCCAGAAGCCACAAAGGGCAGCAGGGAAGACCCGGCCACCACCGCAATGTTATTCATTCAGTGAGCAATGACTTCTAAAGCTACTCTTCTTCAGAACTTTCTTTTAGGAGGATTATGCTCAGTCGCAAAGAGCCAGACAGGACTGAGTGACTAAGCACATGCTCATTATTATTCAAGCCATTTGGAGTTGCTCTTTTCTGCCAACATGATGCATTCTGTCTCCTAATTATTCCCTGTAGAAATTCCTGCCAGACACCTCCACAGAACTCTCACAGTGTCATAATAATTAAAGCAATAAAAAGAGTGACACCTGAAGCAAGAGCTCAGCATCAAAGCAAACAAATAGCCCAAGTCAGAACACACAACAGCATGCGCTGGGAGGATGTGTGGAATCCCCACCGCAGACTGAGAAGACCAGAGACTGGTCTAAATCAGAGCCGCTGCCCCCAGGAAACAAGCTGTCCTGCCTCCGTGAATGTGGACAAAGGGCTGCCTCTTCCTACCACATCCATCTTCAGAGCCATGGACTAGAGTGTCAGGCGCTTCAGCCATGGGTGGTCACGGCCTCAGGCACTGACTCGGGACCATCATGTCTGGGCACAGACAGGTTCCCACAAGGACACCAAACATTAAGGCTCCATTAGAGGTGCTTCCATACAATCCATGTTGAGACATGCTCTGACAAGAGCAACTCAGGAGAGGTGTTCATTCTGCTGCATCAAAGGTTCACATTTGTCCTTTTAAAAATATTATCTTCCCACTATAAACATGTCTTAGTGTTCTATACAGTTTATTTATATTACTATGACCACCAGAATGGTTGTGAAGGAAGAAATCAACCATGGGACCTCTGAGTTATTAAACATAATGCCTTCAATGTGTAAGGAGATTAAATAAAGCTAAGAAGGGCAACAACAGGAGGTGGACTTGAACTTGAAACCTGAGTTGGCCCCAAACGGGCTTTGGTGTGGTCTGCGGTAAACCATTTAATCTCTGTGAGGCTCAATTTTCTTACTGCAAAAAGGGGATAATCATGCTGCTTCCCCCTCCAGACTTCTGAGGGAATTAGATTGTACAATACATATAAAGTACTCACACAGTGCAGGGCATTTATTAAGAGCTCAGAAAGTGCTAATTTAACACCAGCTCATCCCAACCTGAAAAGGAGAAGGTAGCGGCAGAGGATGAAAGGGCAGGAGGGCATCACAGACTCAATGGACTTGAATCTGACCAAACTCTGGAAGACAGTGATGGACAGGGAAGCCTGGTGGATGGCAGTCCGTGGGGTTGCAAAGAGCCAGACACGACTTAGCAACTGAACAACAACAACTGATTCAGAAATTTGCCAGGGCCTCTTCCTGCTCAAGCTAGAACTCACGTTGTACAACCATATCTACCTAGAATAGCACACAAAGATCATTTAAATAGTCTTTGTTCCCCATGCAATGGAAACTGGGTGTCTAGGCACTGTCGTTTGGTACTTCATCTCCAGATCAGGAGAGAGCCTTGACATCACACAGCAGCATGTAACTGAGGACATCCTGAGGGAGCTGTCATTCTGGTCTTTTGTTTCTACCTGCATTCCCCCCTCAAGCCACGTCATATGTGGCTCCCTACCACCAGAGCAAGGTGGTCTGGTTTGAGAAGTCACAGAACTTGAGGAAATGTGGTTTTTCAACACCTTTCTATCAAATATAGGTAACACTTTCCCTGTTGGAATGTAGAAAACACCACTCTAAGGCTTCCACACTTCCCCACTGTAGTTGGAAATATTGACAGTTTGCATTTTCTTCTACAATATTTCTGACTGCAGAAAAGGCATCTGGGAATTTTAATCTTAAAATAACAAGCATTGCTTTGAAGAACTGCTGGGGAGAGGAGAAAGTAAGGGACTCAGAGAAAGAAAAATAAAAGAAGTGTGGGGACAGACTGGTGGAGTCAGCGTGACTCACATAAACATAATATTGAATTACAAAAATCAAGGTCAAAAGACCCCAGAAAGCATTTAAATGTTTATTTTATTCTAAAATCCTTTTTTTCCCCTTTTGCTTCTGTGCTCATTTCTGCATAAGGTCATCAAAGCAGCTAACTCTGGGCTCTAAATTGCCCTATTTATAGAAGAACTAAGTTGAAACAAACTCACAGGAGCAAAAATTGGGGCACAGTAATGACTCATTGGAAAAGACCCTGCTGCTGGGAAAGATTGAAGGCAGGAGGAGAAGGGGCTGACAGAGGATGAGATGGCTGGATGGCATCACCAACTCAATGGACATGAGTTTGAGCAAGCTATGGGAAGACGAGCAAGCTCTGGATGATGGACAGGAAACCTGGTGTGCTGCAGTCCATGGGGTTGCAAAGAGTTGGAAACGACTTAGCGACTGAACTGAACTGAATGTTGAGAAAGGAATAGTCAAGGAGGTAGTATTGACCACTGTTATCTTGTATTTCCCATTTTTCATCGTGTGCCTAATGAATCATGTGGCTAATGAACCTGTGGCTTGAATAATGCTGCATTCATTGGAAAAGTGGGAGTGTTAGTCGCTCACTTCTGTCCGACTCTTTGCAACCCCGTGGATTATAGTCCGCCAGTTTCCTCTGTCCATGGGATTCTCCAGGCAAGAATACTGGAGTGGGTTGTCATTTCCTTCTCCAGGGATCTCCCTGACCCAGGGACTGAATCTGCATCTACACTACAGGAGGATTCTTTACCTGCTGAGCCGTCAGGGCAGCACCGATCTGAGAAGCCCCAAGCTCAGCTCTTTCACCCGAGGAACACAAGCAGAGGATGTTCACCCTGAGAGGACAACAGGGTCTCCTCTTCCTTGCCTGGACCAGCCCCATCCATCCCCCAGACTGACAATGGCCCTAAGAGGGCCTGAGGAGTCCCAGTGATGCCCTGGCACTCTACCAGGACCCACTGGCCTCTACATCAGGAACTATGTCGTCCCCTACTTCTGATCAGTGCTTCCTAACAACCCAGTCACCGCTTTACTCCTCTATCTCATTCTCTAGTCTAGTCTTTTGAGGTCCAGGCCCTGATGATCTTTCCTGGTAGATGTTCAGAAACCTGCCAGCTCATTGTCCAGCTCCCCATAAGAATCAAGGTCTCCAGCTTTGCTTCTGAGGCATACTTTGCTATTTCCCCTCTTAGAAAATCTAGAGGCTTATCTAGCTCCACACTTCTGACCCATTCTTCATCCCTCACTGCCTCTAAATACATTCACCATGGACACATGGTGGTGGGTCTGAGCACATTTTCTAGATGCTCCCTTGAGAATTACAATACTAATTACAACTCCCGGCAGATGTATCTAGCTTTTTTTTCTTTCAAGGCTTGGAGGGATATGTTTATGTAATAGCTAAAGAAACTTAAAATGATAGCCATTTTTTACTTTATTTCCCAGAAAAGAAAGTGGGTTTTGCCATATGCTTAGGTTCAGTGCAAGGCTTCCCTGGTGGCTCAGATGGTAAAGCGTCTGCCTACAATGTGGGAGACCCAGGTTCAATCCCTGGGCTGGGAAGATCCTCTGGAGAAGGAAATGGCAACCCACTCCAGTACTCTTGCCTGGAAAATCCCATGGACGGAGAAGCCTTGTAGGCTACAATCTATGGGGTCGCAAAGAATCGGACACAACTGAGCGACTTCACCTCACCTAGGTTCAGTGAAATAGCTAAAGTTGTTAACACAAATAGTATAGAAAAGAACTGCAAGAAATACATTACTGTCAAGTTCAGTTGGGTTTGTTGTGTTTGAAGCTGTTGTACCAGAGGGTAACAGCAGAGGAAGCCTGGAGCCTAGGACATGGATCTGGGGGCAGGATGGGGATGGGGCGGGTCGTTAAGTAAAGGGTGTGTGTGTGCTCGCTGCTGAGTGCTTGGGAAGGGATATGGAATGCTCAGATGACGGTTTAGACACAGGGTGTCTCAGCAGTCTTCATTCAGGAGACAGAAGGAATAAAGAGGGGCTGAGGGAGTCATCAGTAAGAGAGAAGCAAGATGAGCTGGAAGATGAGAAATGGCCTTGGAAAGTATTCTTTATATAACTTTGGCTATATTTTGTAATGATACCCTTTTAAATTCCTTAGGTGCATTACAATCTGACTTCCACCAGGGCAAGGACAGAACTTGGGGACTTATGACTTTGGGAAACAGAGTGAAGATATATGAGGAATATTGTTTTCAGAACACCCTTATCTGAAGCTCTGTGCCTGTTCTGGAAATAGAGCTTTTGTGGCCCTTGTGGTTCAGATCCTTGTCCTCTCAAATACAATTTCAAACAGCAAAGTCTGAAATTATCTGTAACTTCAGAAACAGTTTTCTAGGCACTATGCACCTCATAATTAACAAAAGAAAAAATTTTTAAGCAATTCTTATAAGTTCATTACTGTAGTTTATTTTAGATTTATTTTCTAAAGAAAGAAATGATTATTTAATCATAATTGTGAGGAAGGAGCTGGCCAAGTAAAGATGATCTCATTCTTAGAACAGTAGGATTTGCTTCATTAAATATTATAATCTTACCATACAAAGAGGATTTTATTTCCTTCTCTGAAAATCATCACCATTTAACAAATGGTTACTACTTTTACTTAGCTGTGAGAATTTATTTTTAAATATTTTTGTGCAAAATTTCAGTCTCTGTGGATGTTCCTCAGTGTTTAATAATATAGGAAGTATTACAATCATCGCTCCAGTCTTGCTAATTTTATAAAATAGGTTACCACGGAAAGAACCAGGATTTTTCCTTCTCAAAATGCCTTTGTTTCTAATCTCATAATTAATGATTATTCCTAAGTTGTCTGCATTTTGACAAGATGATAAGCACCCTGCATTCTGAATTTGTGAAGGTGTATTCAGTGTAACTTTGTCCGTGTGCAGGGTCTCTTGGATACCAAGATGAACAAGAGCTAGCAGTCCTGTCACCCTTTCACACAGTTTATCTACAATTCCTAAAATCTGGTTTCCAAATTCAGCAAGAATCAATATTTTATCATTGAGAGGTGGGCTTGTACAAAGCAAGTGACTTTAGGGGACCCTGAGAGTTTACATCCATCTATTAACGTAAAAGCATAACCCCAGTCCTTGTCAATGCAGAAGCATGTCCTCCAGTATATATTCACATTACCTGACAGGAGGCTGAGAGCAATTCGATCAATAAGACCTTAAAATACATCTTTTCTTAGAAATCACAGGATCATTAGTTTTCATGGTGTCATTGAATTGTCGCTATTGGATTAACTAATTGATACTCATAACAATATGTTACTCATTTTTACAAGGGAAAAAATGAGAATGTATCATTGCTTTCCAAGAACTAGAAAATCTGCTATGGATGACACAAGGAGTTATCTTGTTATGGTTGTGCACAGGGAAGAGTAATTTATGTGTTTGTAAGCATTCTTTTCCCATTTATCACTGATCATCACTCATTATATGATATTAATTTTAACAGAGCATGATTAAATAGTCACTCAGTGTGTGACTAAGATGTATGGCAGAGAGGAAGGGAACTGATATTTAAGTCTACTAGCTTTGGGAAAGTGATATATTCCTTTGCTCCCCTCCCTTTTTAAAATACCAATATTTTCACCCATAATGCCTTCACTCCCTTTTTCAAAGTATCAGTACTCCCATTCATAATGCATTCACCCTTGAAAAGGTTTGCTTTTGAGCAGTAAGACTGTCATAGCAACACTTTGCTTCGAAGAGAAAGATGAGCAAATTCGATAGAAGCACAGCTGTTATCATGTGCGGACACTCTTGCCTCTTACCTTTTTGACTCTCCAATACTTCCCTTCCCACACCTGATCTTTCACATAATCAACTCTGAGACTGAATTTCATCTCTACAATGCTTTAGCTTGTCTCTGCTATAAGGTATCCTAAATCAGTTGGATTAGGGACACATTTTCTAGCCAATGGTGAGCTTCCCTGGTGGCTCAGAGGTTAAAGCCTCTGCCTGGAATGCAGGAGGCCAGGTTCGATCCTTGGGTTGGGAAGATCCCCTGGAGAAGGAAATTGCAACCCACTCCAGTACTCTTGCCTGGAGAATCCCATGGAGGGAGGAGCCTGGTAGGCTACAGTCCATGGGGTTGCAAAGAGTCAGACACGACTGAGCGACTTCACTTTCTTTCTTTCTTTCTTTCTTTCTTTCTAGCCAATGGCAGGGAGGTCCAGCCCTCTGACTACAGTTTATGGTAGATTCAACTACACCCAAAGTCTAGGGACCTCTCAGTGATCCTGTTGCTGATGTCCCGGTCCAGGCCTCCATCACCTCCTCATCACCTCCTGTTGGATGATGGCAATAGTCACCTGACATCTCCTTGTTTTCACTTCCTGAGGGGCAGCCAGAATTATATTTTCAAAGTTTAAGCTGGATCATGTCACTTCCTTACTCAAAATTCCACAGTTATTCCCTAGTTAACTTAGACCAAAATCCAGAACCCTACCACAGCCAACAAAGCTATGTAGGATCTTCGCTGACTATCCCTACAGTCTCCTCCATTCTCCTTCTACTGCTGCCATGCATGTAAGAGGTGTGCAAAATGATAGAAAAAGAACAGAGCTGAGAGTCAGCTCTAACTATGCCCACTTTGTGAAACACACCTCTGGACTTTTGGTTTATTATCTTCATCCATAAAATAGAGATAATATCTTCCCCCATAGAATTGGTATGAGGATCAAATATAGGTATTGTGTCTGGCACAGGGTGGGGAATAAATTCATGGCTAGATTTTTGAAACACTGTTTTTGCTAATTTGTTTGACAGGTTGGTTTGCTCAGAGAATCCTAAACATGGGCTATTCAATAGCTATATAAAGAGAGATCGGAAATCTCCATATGCAGTAGTGAATCCCTGTAAAATAGCTATTCCTTTTTGCATCATTACTATGGAAGAAGAACTGAGACATCAAAAGAAGAAACTCCAGAACATCCTCTTATTACCTGAGAATCACTGAAGGTCTCCTGCTGCTTCTGCTGCTGCTGAGTTGCTTCAGTCCTCCTACAGGTGCTTATACTCTGAGGTCATCCTAGAACATGGAGCAGTTCCTTAACTCAAGCCATCAGTTTGCCTTTCGAGGATTTTAGGACCTGATCTTTGCATTTTCTTTCCTTGGTTCCAGAGCTTTCCTGAAATCTTAGACTCACTAATTCCAGGCTTTGTTTTGTTCAGTCACTCAGTCTTGTCCAGCTCTTTGTGAACCCATGGACTGCCGCACACAAGGCATCCCTTTCCCTCATTATCTCCCAGAGTTCATGTTCACTGCACCAGTGATGCCGTCCAGGCAGCTCATCCTCTGATGCCCTCTTCTCCTTCTGACCTCGATCTTTCCCAGCATCAGGGACTTTTCCAGTGAGTCGTCTGTTCACATAAGATGACCGAAATACTGGAGCTTCAGCTTCAGCATTAGTACGTCCAGTGAATACCCAGGGTTGATCTCCCTTAAGATTGACTGGTTTGATCTCCTTGCTGTCCAAGAAACTCTCGGGAGTTTTCTCTAGCACCACAGTTCTAAGGCATCAATTCTTTGGCGTTCTGCCTTCTATACAGTCCAGCTCTCACAACCAGATGTGACCGCTGGGAAGACCATTGCCTTGACTATACAGACTTTTGTCAGCAGAGTAATGCTGCTGCTTTCCAACACACCGTCTAGGTTTGTCGTTGCCTTCCTGCCAAGAAGCAATCATCTTCTGATTTCATGGCTTACTATCAAACAATCTAAATTTCTACTTTGTACTATTTTCCTTAAGTATTTCATGTGGGCTTTTTTTTTCTAGACATTTTAATGCTGCTAACTACAATGTAATACAACATAGGTGCCAAAATACCAGAGAACATTAGGAAAATCTAAAAGTCATTAATAAGAGCCATGCATCCCTGATCTTTCTTGAAGTATAAAAATGTTTCAGCTTGATAATACACAACTGCTTTCGCCAGCTTGGAGACAATTCTAATAGATTCATCAACCTGATGGGCTATGGGGTTAAACAGTTTAAGGAACAGGAAGGTATAGCAGAAGTAACTGTTGTTTCATTACAGGAAAATCAGACCACACCCTTTCTTCCCATTAGCAGCCAAGGAAATTCAGCAGACTCTAATGCTCTGCCATCATTGCCCTGGTCAAGAAGAAACCCGATTATGTCAAAAAGTGAAGGTCACCTTGCACCCTGCAGGCCATTCAGGTGCACAGGAAAAGAAGTGGAATTGTTATTATTCTCCATGATAATTACAGTCAAGATCATAAACATTTGAGGTTAAAATATCTTTTCAACAATACAGATTGCTCGATTTGTATGCTTGACAAAGAGTCAGGGAAATTTCACTTGGTCCCAATTAACCAGTCTGCTTTGTGACTCCCCTAGAGCAGAAGCCAGCATGTTTTCAGCAATAACCCAGCACTTGTCCTGCCTCTGTCCCAGGTCAGCCACACGTCTGCAGGGACTGCTCCAACCACTCTTCAACATCAATGAAGGTACAAACAGGATCACTGAATCACATTCAGTAAGTATCCTTCTGACCGGGAATGTGCAGCACGTTCAAATGTGATGAGGTACTAATTTAATATGAGAGAAGTGAATGCAGATTAAAGCAGACTTCCTGCTGCTCAGACATCTCCAAGAGTTATTTATAAGGAAGTAGAAGACAACCAGTTCTCCTGTATTGTGTTTCTTGTTAATAGAATGACTCACCTGTTAATACTAGATGGAGTCTGAGGGTCAGTACTTCCAGCACCACATATGTTGTAGCCTTACTTCATGTATATTTTACAGATTTAATTGACAGATGCCAGCCTTCATCTCTCTTTGTTAGCAATTGTACCATCACTAAAACATATTGCCAGGTATTGTTATGCTCCGAGTCCAAGTCTCCAAATAGACTGAGAGAACAAGTCCACCAAGGCAATGCAAAGGCAAGAAGGGAGTTTATTTATTGCTAACTCGAGTTAGGGCACTCTGCCACATCGAACACCATGGAGTAAGGCAAGAGGGCCCTGAGCCCTGAATTACAGCAGTATTTATAGACTTAGAACAAAGACAGGGAGTTGGCAAGGGCGGATTGGTTGCAAGGGGTTCAGGTATCACCTCAGATATGATCATCAGTAATGTATTTTCTTGAAGACACTAGTGATTCTACCTGTTAAAATAATTTCTAGCAAGTGTGAACATACAGCTCCTCGTAGGGCAGCACATCATATTTACATACACCTACTTCATTAAGTAATATTTGATGTAAAAATCACCAGACAAAATCACCTAGAAAATGCAGGAAGCTATTTTGTATAGTGTAGGTAATATGTCCTGATAAAAATTCCTTATTTTTTAAATACTCATGTTTGTGGCATAAAATATTACAGAAAATCCTATTATATTGTTGGAGTTTTCTGAAAGGACTGCAATCGCCCACACAGATTATCCAAACTTCCCAGAACACAAAATTTCAGCACCCAAATTTATTATCCTACAATGCTTACAATATTCAGAAGTGACCTAAAATACCATTTTAGATGATTAACCAAATATTGAGTTGAAAATTATTCTTCCCATATTAATTGATGAATATATAATAGGTAATTTTTTAATTTTAGTACATTAAAATAGCTAATAAAGTTGCAAAAATTGTTCTTGGTAAGTTTGTATTAAAGGGTCATAAAATTATTTTCAGAGCCATTAAGCTTTATTTAGGAATCACTTTTGTCATACAGTGGCTCTCATCTGATTCAGCCTGCACAATAAGTAGTTTGAGATGAAAAGTAAAACAAACAAGGGAATCTCGGTGTCACGGGGCTGTGAGACAGCTGTGTACATTTCCTAGGTGGGGTGCCTTCCTTGGGAAGCCCGCTGCCTCAGCTGTTTCACTGCCATTGAGTGGCTGTGGGAACAGAATGGACCAACAAGTAAGAGACCAGGCTCCAGGCTCAGAAGATTATCTCCTGAAGAACCCTGGCTATGGTTACTCACACATAGAAATGCCCAGAAACAAACAGACCAGAGTCTCTCCAAGCTGTTTGCAGAAAATGTATGACCAACACATCCCCAAGTGTAGTTTTCAAAAACCTGTGCCTATTCAAACAATCGCCTGGACCCTAAAGCCAGGGAGAAGAGGAGCTGGAAAAGCCCAGCAAAGTCAATCCCAGATGTTTCCTTAAAGATCCTTCCAGAGAGTCTGTTCAGGGACCATGGACAGTGGTGGAGAGGGAGTTCTCCCCAGGAGATGGAACCAGGATGCCAGGTGGGCTAACTGAGGAGCTGGCCCTGCCCCCTAGTACCATGGGCAGCTCATCGTGGACAGTAGAGCTGAGCTTGACTGGTTTCGCAGAACTGTAATGCAAGACAGAAGGGAGGAGGGTGCAGAAATGCAGCAAGAACGAGACAGAGAAGCTTCTCCTCTGGCTGTGAAGAACCAACCCCCTTTCCAACAGCTGTGACCCAAGACATAGGGTGTGCAGAAAGTTGGTGGTAGGGGCCAGGAATTGCTCTCAATGGCACCCCACTCCAGTACTCTTGCCTGGAAAATCCCATGGACGGAGGAGCCTGGTGGGCTGCAGTCCATGGGGTCGCTACGAGTCGGGCACGACTGAGCAACTTCACTTTCCCTTTTCACTTTCATGCACTGGAGAAGGAAATGGCAACCCACTCCAGTGTTCTTGCCTGGAGAAGTCCCCGGACAGAGAAGCCTGGTGGGCTACAGTCCATGGGGTCACAGAGAGTCGGACACGACTGAGTGACTGACACACACACACGCACACACACACACACACACACACACACACACGATGAGGAAGAAGGAAGAGGCTGCTGAAGAGCCTCGCTTGGGAAAACTCTCATTCAGCAATGATCATATGAAACTTTTCATATATATCCAATCACTATCATTGTTCTGCCGTCCTTCCAGCATGACAGCATAATCCAGAGGAGTTCTCTGTGACTCTATAGCAAAGATCACTGCCCTTCAGGGTCCAAAAGCGTGTCTCTCACTTCCACTTAAGGCCTCACCAGCGGCACCTTTAACACTCATATTTCTAACAGCACTGTGTTCACAATATGTGTTTTCTCTAAGGTGCTAGAAATATTTCTGTGCTCTTCTCCCTTCTTTCTGAGGCCTCACCACTATTACCTTTAACATTCATATTTCCATCAACAATCTCTTCAAGGCAATCTATCAAGCACCTCAAAACTCTTACAGCTTCTATACAGCTTTGAATTACAAAGCCACTTCTTTGTTTTGGGGTATTTTTGTGGCAACAGCACCCTGTTTTCTGGTACCAGACTATGCCTTAGCATCCCTAGGCCTACACGTATATTCAATTTCCTTTCTTGCTAAATAAAAGTATAGGTTCCATGTGTGCTAAGTTGCTTCAGTAGTGTATGACTCCTTGAAAACCTCCTTGCAAACCTAGCCTTCCAAACTCCTCTGTCCATGGGATTCTCCAACCAAGAATACTGGGGTGGGTTGCCATTCCCTCCTCTAGGGGTAGGTTCTCTAAAGGTTCTCTAAAGTGGGCGCCGGTGGCCTACGTAGGTGGTGCAAGCTTCTTGTCTCAAAGCTTTATTGGTATCCCACATAAACCAAGTGATTCAGCCTCTTTTTCTCCACTAATTTTCCTACTACACTATTTCTTTCTAATCTCCCTCTATATCTTTAATTAAGCAATTAATTCCTAGGACTCTGACTCTGTCCCCGCTTCGAATTACCCTGGATCCACCGGGGCTAGACCCCGGCAGCTCATGGTCTGTATTAGGTATAAAGAATGTATACACAGCTGCTAGCCACAAGCAGAATCCAGCAGACACTTAGATGGTAAGTTAGTAACTTCTAAAACATGGTAACAGTAGATTGAATCAATACAAAACCTGATGGATCAAAGAAGAGTGTTGCATATAAACAGGAAGGATGGTGAGACAAGATTTTGATCACACCAAGTCTAGGCTGACAGCGGCTACCTCCAAAAGCAGCACATGTGGCTCCTCCCTAGGAGGGTCCCATCCCAGCTCTGCTTGCTCTGAGCTAGGCAGGGCTAGTCAGCCATCTAACTGCCAGTCAGACTGTACAGGGCATGCACAATTCTGCTTTTCTCTGATGGGCAAGTGTAGGTCAGAGCCTAAGTCACCTTTCATCCCTGGGCCTCGTCACTCAGACCTCTACACCAATCCTTGTAAGCACAGCACCAGAGAGGAGGATTGATGTGCAGAGAGGCAAGAGGTGGGAACACTGAACACCCAAGCTGTTGCCTTCACTGACTGACACCCCATCCCATTTCTTTCTCCTCACTTTTTCTTTTCTTCAAATTTTTCTTAATTTCCATTCTTTGCTACAAAAGTACTAAATAGTGAAACAGTTGAAGAAATGCTAAGGTTTAAACAAATCTATGTGATTCAAGCAATTTTATCTTGTCTGTGAACGCTCAATAACTTTCCTGGTAGTGTATTTTGAGGCTGACATTTCATCAGGGAAATTTTCAACATGATTCCAATTTTTAAAATAAAATAATAGATGGTTTGCTGCAAATTAATAAAACATTAATATAAGAAGACACAAAAGTCCTAATCTTGTTGTCCAAATTTGAAATAGCATCAAGTTATTACTAAAAACTGAAGAAAGAAATCAATGCTAATATCAGATATTAAAGTTTAGTGTAGAAAAAGAAAATAGGAGAGGGAAAACGACAGTAAAAAGCACAAAGAAATATAGGTCAAAAATAACAGTATGTTTTAGAGTTTCTTTCCCCAAAGTTTCAAAACTCTCAACTTATGTTTTTAAGTGTTTTGATTAAAGTTTGATAAATTTCCCCAAAATAGCAACAAAATATGTGCAGATGTTGTTTTAAATGTGACAGTGATTCAGAGTTAAGCTCAGAGGAGCTGAGGCTGCTCTTCAGTTCCTGGGCCAGGAGTCAAGCTGAGAACACAGGTGATTTAGTATATTCCTGTTATATCACTCAGCCAGGTGGCCACCTACTGGTATCAATGTTAATTCCATGGAGACATCTTATTCCCTTAGGCCTGATCCTATTTCCAAGTCTCATATTTCATTGCTCTCTGTCTTAAGAATATTTGACTCTGGATAAGGAGTCAAATTAAGGAGGGAATTAGCTCAATTAAAATATCTCCTAGTGGTCTTTTAATTAACTGAGCCCTTAAAGCTACCAAAGTCTTGTGAACTTTACTTCTTATTCATCTTAGTGTCCAGGTTACTTATTGTGAACTTTATGAGATAACTTTCTGGCACCCTGAAGTTAGCTTTGGGTAACAAGCATATGAGGAAGTAAATGATGAGTGTTGAAAGACAGGAAAGGGAGAAAGAATAAACACTGAGAACATTCCCATGAATGTTCTGAGCATGGAAAAGTCATGCCAGAAAGAAGTCAAATATCTAATAGAAAAATAGTTTGTAATAATACATCTTTGTATATGCCTGGTCTCCGGAACATAGTTTTGTCTCTGTAACAGCAGGACATTAATTAATGCAGAGAGGCCCCTTCAAGGTCTCCCCTGTGTTATACCAGCCTCTCCAATGTTAGCTCTACCTCTAATTCCAATCCCCACTTCTGGTCTGCAAAGATCAGACCACATTTCAGCTTCAAAGGCAAGGGTCTCAAGTTAAAGACATATGACAACCTTACAAAACCAGTAAAATCAGAATCTTTTCTTCTAAATTTACAAAACAAAGTTAAATCTTTGCACCTTTAGTCTGTAGATGCAAGTTCACTTTCATCTCTGAGGTCTCTATTAATAAATAGTGAGCAGGTAAATACCTAACAAACCTCAGTAAGGCTAACTGATGATGCCATCAACATATGATGCTGATAAAGACTCCCAACCACCGAGAGAGCAAGGTTATGATAATAATTGAAGAGACTTGACCATAGGAAAACAATATTTGAGAAGCTATCACTTTGGAGAAAAAGAAAGATTGCACAGTGCTTCTAAGGAAAGCACTTTAATGGACTTTGCTCACTCACTCATTCATTCACTCATTCAACTAATGTTTACTGAGCTCCAATTACATTCCAGGCTCACTGCTAGGCCCTGGGGATTTATTGCAAATACAATTTCCATCTTTAATGAGTCTATGTATGTATTTGTCCCTCATCTTCCAAATTTGGGAATTTTTAAAAATTCATAAAATTTTTCTTCGTGTTTTTCTCAGGATCCAAAAGTACAATTTATCTTTTTTTCATCCCAGGCCATTCTCATCCCTCTTTAAGGAACCTTCTGCATTTTCTAGGTTTACCTACTCAATAGCTGGGCTTTGTTACTCTGATCTAAACAGGAGGCATAGAGAGAGTCTGAACCTAGGCAAAGAGAACCTAGATTCATACATGCCACAGGTGTGTATTAATCCATCATGCAAGGTGAGAGGAGGCAAGAGTTTTAATACACACTGAAGACCAGAGATTTTAACAGGGGGACAGTGGGTAAAAATAGATTATGTGGAAACCAAAAAAAAAAAAAAAAAGCTGGGTAAAGACAAATACAGATGGATTAAGAGGAAAGTTGAAACAATTTGAAATACTCAGCAATACAATTACCACTGCTGTAGAAGACTCCTGAAAATCCCCTAGACAGCAAAGAAATCAAACCAGTCAGTCTTAAGGGAGATCAACCCTGAATATCCACTGGAAGGACTGATGCTTAAGCTGAAACTGCAGTATTTCATTCATCTGATATGAACAGATGCCTCATTGGAAAAGTCCTCAATGCTGGGAAAGATTTGAGGGCAGAAGGAGAAGAGGGTGGCAGAGCATGAGATGCCTGAACAGCATCACCAATGCAATGCACATGAACTTGAGAAAAATCCAGGAGAGAGTGAGGGGCAGGAAGGCCTGGAGTGCTGCAGTCCATGGGGTCAAAAAGAGTCACACATGACTGGGCAACTGAACAACAACAACAACACAATTACCACATTGATATCTCCTTGGGCAGTTTGTGCATGGACTTAGATCACTTCTCAAGGGTTTTTCCACTTGATGTGTTTACATTTTTGAGCTAACACCACCCATTACCCCAACTGCATCCCAGTTACACAATTAAAGAGTTAAAATTCTCTCTGTCCCTCAGTTCAGGCTTTTGGGATGCAAATTCCTTCTTCTTTACATGCAGTCATTTATTTACTATCTCTCTAAAATTTTTAGATGCAATCAGATCTCCTCAGACTGTTTTAAATGTATTTTTCAGACATAAATGTGTTCATTTTGAATCTTCCCTCACAAAAATAGTTATTCTGCTTTTTGAATAAATTGTACAGTCATTTTCAGTATCATTCACCAATTTTAAACTCCTTGATTACACTCAGTATTTAGAACCAAATAGAGCATTTCTTCTGGGATGTTTAAAGCAGATGTGTGATTCCCTTGATTCAGAACAAAGTTCACTAAGAAATACATTTTTATAAGTCTTTATGCTTCTGAATCTCCATGCTGCAGCGCAGTCATGGCAGAGATGGGATGTGAGTGGTCAAGGGTGGTGGGGGTGGGGGGTTGTGGCTTGCTGGAATCCCAGGGACTAGCAGCCTCATCTCTGTTAACAGGCAGGACTGAATGCCCTCGGGTGTGCCCCCTGCCCACAGCCATGCCATGGCAGTTGTTCAAAACATTCCCTAGGCTTGGATTCTGATTCCAGCCTTGGCTCTCTTACCATGGGTATGTCCTGAGCTACAACTACTTTCTTCTACTGTTAGATACTCCACTTAACGGTGCCATTTCTAAGACTCAGGCACCAGAGAACATAGTCATCTAAAGTATCCTATATTTTGCCTTTACACAACTTTTTGCAGCGTGATGTAGAGGAAAAAGATATAATTGAAGTCAAACAGGCTCTGTCATTTTCTAACCATGTTCCGCCAAGGTTCAGTTTTCTCTACAAGTCTATGTCTAGATCAGCAATTTCCAAACCTTAATGAGCATACAATTTACCTGGAAATCATGGCGAGTGCATCTTCTATTTCAATGGCAAAGGACAGGACCAAGATTCTGCATTTCTAGCCCCAATGTTGCCAGTGCAGCTGGTCTGAAGACCACATTCCAAGTAACAAGGTGGTCAAGACTGGTGTACAACTTGAGTTCTTTCAAACATCTGTGACATTTCACATAAAACAGAAACTAGAGTGAAGCTGTGATGCTACTCTGAGTTACGTTTAGAGTGGCTCAGCTGGTAAAGAATCCGCCTGCAATTTGGGACACCTGGGTTTGATCCCTGGGTTGGGAAGATCCCATGGAGAAGAGAAAGGCTACCCACTCCAGTATTCTGGCCTGGAGAATTCCATGGACTAAGTCCATGGGGTTGCAAAGAGTCGGACACGACTGAGCAACTTTCACTTTCACCTTCACCTAGAGAAAGATTGATACTGAAGTTTGTAACCACCAGAGGATGGGTCTAGGATGATTAAAGGGCCCATCTTTAGCATCTTGTTGACCTGTGGATCCATGAGAGACATGGTGAGACTTGGAGAAGACAGGCAGGGTCCTTTTTACAGAAGGGCTCCTACTGAGGAGCTCTGCCAGCAGTGACCTATTCACAGAGGCTGCTGGGAAGCATGCAAGGGAAACACCAAGGAGGACAACCCCTAAAGAAGGGCACTGAGGGTGCTGCTTTGGGTTTGATTCCTTAGAATTGTTGGCTTCTTCATATTGTGTGTGACCCTGGAGGATAAAGATATCTGCGTGCATCTCAAAGCAGAGTGAGGGCCGCTGGTCTTTGATCAGAGGCTTAAATGAGAGGAGGTCAGAGTTTTCCGGCAGATACTTGATGAGACCGGAAGCCCAAAATTGTACACAGACTGGGGAGTGTTCAAACCAGTAACAGCCCCAGCCAGCAGCTTCTCAGCTGTATCGCACATGTCGTTCAAGACCAGTGACATCCCAAACTACCTACCCTTGAGTGGGCCCCTGCCTCTCCCTGTTCCTTCTGTCCTGTTAGTCTGAAGCCTGAAAGTCCACATTCAGCTTCTTGTCTTGCTTGGGGACCTATGTGTGTGCCCATCCTCACTGCCCTTCTTCCTCCAAACCCCAACCTACTAGCCACGAGTCATCAGCAGATTGTTCCACTGGCGCACCCAGAACTGACTGCAGAATGAGCCACATAAATCTTGTTTAACATCTTCCTGAACTTGGAGCCCGTGGGAAACCCGCTTGTCAACTCTGCCCTGAAGAATTATTGTCCACGTATTATTACTTCCTCTGGTTTTCCAGCTAGTCATCTATTTTATAATAGCAATCCTCTGCTAATGCCAGTAGGTTGGGACTTATTCACAGGCTTTTGAAGAGATGCTTTATCAAAGGCATGGCTAAAATCAAGATAAATTATGCCTTTTCATAAATTAACTTAGTTACTTCATCAAAAAATTCAGATTAGTCTGACATGATTTATTTTTAGAGAATCCAGGCTAACACCTGTTCAACAACCCAGATAATTGATTTCATTATTTTAGAACAGATTGAACACAGTATCTCAGTTTGCTAAGAAAAGTTCAAACAATTCACTGATCACATTGTCCATTAAGAGTCCAGAAAAATCACAGGGATACTAGTCTCTTAACTATATGCAAGAACAGTGTTTTAGATTTTCTAATTCCCATCCTTCAGAAGTAAACTTCAGAAGTACTACATCTTAATTACTTCAAATAACCTGAAATGTTTTACTGCCCTGTGAAGAAATAAGGGAATCTAAGATAAGAAGCTTTGTTTCCATATGTCTGTGCTTCGCTCATGGTAGGAGAATCACTTGGTTATTTTATGAAATCTCTTCAGTACCTGGAAGGGTATTGAGGGAGTGACTACAGAGGATAGCGTTAGAATTATTTATGAGTCAGTTTGCATATGTTATTGAAATAGTGCAACGATGGCTAGACTGTGAATTAAACTCAGAAATTTCCATTGCATGTGGTGGAAATGTATGATCCTAGGGAGAAGGAGATGGGTTTGGCTAGGAAGCTAAAAAGGAGAGAGAGAGTGTGGGAGTGCAGACCAAGGTCTCTGACAACCAGAACCACCAGGATGAGAGCTATCGATACCACCTGGACCCTCCCTGTCTCCTGTCTTCTCTCTGCTTCCCACCAAGGTCAGAGGCACAGTCTGCAGTATGATTTCTCCTCTTGTTACAGATATGGCCCCTCCCACCTCTCACATTCATTCATACTTGATTGATAATGTGTTAGTTTTAAGAGTAGAGCAAAGTGATTCATTTTTTTTTTCAGGTTCTTTTCCATTATATGTTATTACAAGATAGTGACTGTAGTTCCCTGTGCTATACAGTCTTTGTTTTGTAGTCTGTTTTATATATGCGTGTGGGTTCAGTTCAGTTCAGTTCAGTTCAGTTCAGTCGCTCAGTCGTGTCCAACTCTTTGCGACCCCATGAATCGCAGCACACCAGGCCTCCCTATTCATTACCATCTCTCAGTGTTCACTCAGACTCATGTCCATCGAGTCCATGATGCCATCCAGCCATCTCATCCTCGGTCATCCGCTTTTCCTCCTGCCCCCAATCCCTCCCAGCATCAGAGTCTTTTCCAATGAGTCAACTCTTCACATGAGGTGGCCAGAGTACTGGAGTTTCAGCTTTAGCATCATTCCTTCCAAAAAGAAATCCCAGGGATGATCTCCTTCAGAATGGACTGGTTGGATCTCCTTGCAATCCAAGAAACTCTCAACAGTCTTCTCCAACACCACAATTCAAAAGCATCAATTCTTGGCGCCCAGCCTTCACAGTCCAACTCTCACATCCATACATGACCACAGGAAAAACCATAGCCTTGACTAGACGGACTTTAGTCGGCAAAGTAATGTCTCTGCTTTTGAATATAAGCATATAATATAAGTGTGTGGGTTAGTTTCTCAGTATTGCCTGACTCTTTGCAACCCATGGACTGTAGTCCATCAGTCTCCTCTGCCCATGGGATTCTCCAAGCAAGAATACTGGAGCGGGTTGTCATTTCCTTCTCCAGGGGATCTGGAGCCCATTCCTTCCCGACCCAGGGGTCGAAGCCAGGTCTCCTGCACCGTGGGCAGGTTCTTTACCATCTGAGCCCCCTAGGAAGTCTTATTTTAGTCGTGTGTATATTTTAATCCCAAACTCCTAATTTCTCCTTTGTTTTCTTTCTCCTTTGGTACCATATGTTGCTTTTCTATGTCTGTGAGTCTATTTCAGTTTTGTAAATAAGTCATCTGTGTCATTTTTTAAGATTCTTCATGTAAGCAATTTCATATGATATTTATCTTTCTCTGACTTACTTCACTTAGTACAGTTTTTTAGCTTCTGCATGTAAGCGATTTCATATGATACTTGTTTTTCTCCTTCTGATTTACTTCAGTTTGGATAATCTCTAGAGATTGCCCAGTGATCTTTAACTGAATCTCAGATCCTTGGGTTCCTTGGTGCTGCCTCAGGGGGGCACTACAGGGGCCAACAAGCAGAACCCACAGGGCCACAGGCCCACAGCCTCTCCCCTGCCCCGAGAGTGCCCCACATGGGACTGTTTGCTGTCAGATTTCATTTTACTCGATTTACAGGATCTGGCTCCTGACTCTGCCTGGTTTACCCTATGTTTTGCTCTGTCCACTAACACTGTCCTTTGAGTTTGATTCCTTACGTCCATCTTTCCTTCCTCCTAAGTGCTCACGAAGTTATCTTAGACAAAATCAGTAATAATAATAATTATCAAGTGCACATTAAAACAGCTAAACTGAACAACTGCCCAGCGGGCAGTCCGCCTCCTTGCCAGTTCACTTTGAGTGCTTTCTCCTCGAGAGCATCAGAGGCCATCATGTTGTCACTGTTACCAGGCTATCCTTTCTCCAGAGTCCCATCAAGACACATTTTCTGATTCCATTCTTGGTTTAACTGTAGAAAATTAGTTATACTCTGCTCTATTTCCTTGAGGCTAGTCTTTTTTTTTTTTTTTAATCAGCAGTACATATAAGCTAAACTATTGCTAATATGTATTTTGTGTGTGTGCTCAGTCAGTCTTTGTGACCTGCCAGGCTCCTCTGTCCATGGGGATTCTCCAGGCAAGAATACTGGAGTGGGTTGCCACGCCCTTCTTCAGGGGATCTTCCCAACCCAGGGATCCAATCCAGGTCTCTTGCTTTGCAGGCAGATATTTTATCATCTCCCTCATCAGGGAAGCCCTTTCAAATTATACCAATATAGGTGGATGCCTAGTATTTTTACATATTTCTCTTTGCTATCTAGAAATAAAAGCATTAAAAATTTGGTACGACAGTAAGGCGCAGATAGTTAAAAGCACCATAATACACTTATCTCACAAATTTCAAGCCCCATTTTATCAAGTAGGAAGCCTTTTATTAATGGAATATGTAGTCACTTCCAGCAGCTAATTAAGTCTAACTTAATCTCTTCTCACTACCCATAGGGTGACGAATCTGAATAAAATGGTAAACTTGGTTTAACAAAGCTGCTTTAGGAGAGAAAATGAGTGTGAAGTTTCAAAAGCAGTAAAACTTTCCCACTGAGGCTTTTCCTCTGCAGATACTTCAAGGAAGTTTGGAATTGAAGTCCTTTAAGAGAAAAAAATTCAGAACTCTGACCTTGTGAATATACCGCTTGCCTTTGTTTGAGAAAGAAATGAATATTTTACCACTACACTCTCGTCCTTCAGTTAGATTCTTTCTGGCAAGGAGGTGAGCAGGGAGGAAACAGAGGTGACGGACGGGGGAGAAAATGGGCCAAATTGGAGCCATGGCTTCAGATCAGTTCCCAGGAGGGGAGGGGCTGTGGGTGTGGGGGGTCTCTGAGCTCTGTGGTGAGGGGGAAAGGGGGGATGGGGCGCTGAGAGAGCACACATTACTTTGGTCCCTTCTTCTCCTGGTGATATGACCTTGGATGAAGACTGCCTGAAAATGTGACAGAGCTGGAGGGACATTTCCTATTACCACTTCGGCCCCAAAAGACAAGTACTTGGGTCATGATGAATGGTGTCTGCATTTAGCTTGCTTGACACACAAATCAATTAAGGCTGGTGAGTGACTCCAGGGACCCTTTAGATTTTTGCTGCGTCATCAGAAAGTATTAATAGCATTTAAAAAAAAAAAAAAAAACCTTGGTGAAATAAATGTACTATGGAGGGTTATATTTTTAATTGATGTCAGTTCACAAAATGATAGACTTAAGGGAATATTTTTAAAGGTGATAATTGTGGTATCATTAAAGTTCTGATTTCTTAGGTTATATGCAACACTGTAAGGACCTTCTTTTTCAAATTAACTGTTTGTGAAATGTTTACATATCTGTGAGTGAAGAAAGTGATACGCAAATACAGCACCACGGCAGTGTAGCTATCCTAAATTTATGGTTAAATCAGCACACACAGTTAAATTTCATTTCAGTGTTGAAACTGGAGCATATCAATAATTCCTTTTGCATGTTAAAAATACCTTATAGCAGGCACTGCTAATCAAATAATGCAGTTCTCACTACACAGCTTTTATTTATTGGAGAACGCATGTGCGTTCAAGGCCAAGTCTTCTAAAAGAGAATGTGGAGGCGGTGGGGGCACAGCAGTGAAGGATGCAGGTGCTGGCAGGTTGTCAGGTCTGGGGGTGCCTGGGGGTCCCCAGAGTCTACCATAGCACAGACCCCTTAGCCCAAATAATCTGTGCAAGTGTCACATTTGTATGCTTTTACATATCAAGTGAATACATAACAAAACTAATTTTTATGAATTTTCCAAACTAGGTAAAAATATGGCAAGGTAGGAAAGATTTTCTTTTTGAAAAATCAGCAAAAGGCCAAATACATTTCTGTGTTACAATCTCTGTCCTGAATGACTCACATCCTTCTGAACAATAATTTATTGATTTGATGGAAAAAGATTTATTATCTCCTGTATGCAAACACAGATCTAGACATCTGGGACACAGCAGTGACCAAACATAAAGAGCCCTGCCCTCAAGGGGCCACTTTCTAGCAGGGGAACAGGCAATAAAACTAATTATAATAAATGCATTAGTAATAGGGTGTGTTGGATGACAAGGACTATGGGAGCACACAGAGGACGGGGGGAAGCCAGGTATCAGGATGGCGAGGCAGTCTGCAATTTCAGAGAGGACCAGCGCTGCTGACACCATTTCAAAGGGACAAATGAGCAACAGAAGGAAGTGAAGCAATGAAAGGAAGCAAGTGAAAAGTGGAGATAAGACACAGTTTAAAAGCAGCCCTGGATGGAAGAGGAACCATGCATTTAACCATGGGTGTGAAGGCATGGTGTGTGGTGCAGACACTGAGGTGATGGAGGTGAATGTGGCAATTTGTAGACGTTCTTTTCTCATTGCTTTAATTTGCTCAGTGAAACAGGGGACAAAATAATCAGCTAACATATAGGGCTTCCCTGATGGCTCAGTTTGTAAAGAATCCACCTTCAACGCAGGAGACCCCAGTTCAATTCCTGGGTTGGGAAGATTCCCCTGGATAAGGGGTAGGCTACCCACTCCAGTATTCTAGTTTAGAGAATTCCATGGACTCTTTCGTCCATGGGGTCACAAAGAGTCTGACACGACTGGGTGACTTTCACTTTCAAGATAAATATGGTGAAGGAGAAGTCAGGAGTTTGAGGACAGAGGAGAAGACATGAAATATTTGTCTAGGAGGGAGACAAGCATATGAGCTAGGAAGACAGACCACGGTACTCAGGCAGCTCTAAGTGTCCACCAGAACTAACCTGGACATACCCAAGATGGCTCTATGCTTTCCATGCCCACCACCACAAGTGCCAGTGTGAAGCAGACAGGGTCCAGTGAAACACTGATTGGAACTTCTGCTCAGTAAGAAGAGAGGGCATAATAGTCAAAAGGCAACAAAAAGCTGTAGAAGCAATGAGTTGGAGGTTTCTGTGGGGTCAAAGGATTGTCGGTGTCAGATTAACATCCTGAGTTACTTCCAAGCTTAGGAGGGGAAAGTTACCCTGGGATGAATGAAACGTAGGCCGTCACAGTCCATGATCATAATTACAGTAGATGGCAGCCACAGTTAGGGAAAACGAAGGATAAAATTTGGTGACAAGAAGCCCAGTGCTGGCGTTTTACAAAGAAGGGAGGGAGAGGAGTGGAGGCAGTGAGGGGAAAGGCCCCTGTGGGACCTTCAGAATCAGCCTAGGAGGAGAAGGAGGGGCTCTTTGCGACCCCATGGACTGTAGCCCATCAGGCTCCTCTGTCCATGGTGTTTCCCAGGCAAGAATACTAGACTGGGTTGCCACGCCCTTCTCCAGGGGATCTTCCTGACAGAGGCATCGAACCCTCATCTCTTATGTCTCCTACACTGGCATGCAGGTTCTTTACCACTAGCACCATCTGGGAAGAACCCACACACACACACAGTTTTTTGTTGTTTTTTTTTTTTTTTTCATATGGAGAGCACAGTTGGGATCTCTCCACCATTTCTTTTAACATTGAAACATTTACCCAAATCCTTTAGGTCATATTTAAAGGTTTAAATACATCTCTTCAATTTCACCTCCCTTACTAATGAAATGAATAAAAAAGTAATGAGAGAAAATTGAGAAATGATAGAGAGAGTGGGATAAATTGTCAATAGTCTGCTTTGAAAGCTTATTGTTCTTTTTTTCATATAACTTCCTTGGAAGCACCCAAGCCTATCTCTATTACATCAACAAGAAAATCACATTTGCAATACTTTGTAGTAAAATGATAAAATATTGCTGACTATATTCACAGTCTTCAAAGAGTACCTTCTAAATCCTCTATGATAAATAATCCAAGTTTCCTTTTAAAATACAATTATTTTGTTTAATAGTGAATCACTATGATCTAATGAAATGAAAACTCATTGATAAAGGTGGCTCAAATGGTAAAGAATCTATTTGTAATGCAGGAGACCCAGGTTTGATCCCTGGGTGGGGAAGATCCCCTGGAGAAGGAAATTGCAACCCACTCCAGTGTTCTTGTCTGGAGAATCCCATGGACACAGGAGCCTGGGGGCTTCAGTCTATAGGTTGCAGAGTTGGGCATGACTGAGTGATTGACACACACACATGCAACCAACCAATGGCTGTCTCCTGCACATTTTCTCTCTTAAAATCATGACTGGGCCCTAGAGTTAAATGCATAGTAGGAGAAAAAACATCTTGGAAAATTAGAGTAAGGAATTGCTTAAATTCTATTAGGTCCAACCTAATTAAGTTTCAGTTTAAAAATCTTAAAAATGTGGTGCCCTAATTACCAGAGCATAAATATTTGAGCAGGTACTTGATAAAAGAAATGTTTACTTGATCATGAAGCTGTATCCACATAATTCACACATGTCTATATAACACTTGACTAGACAGTTACTTCACTATTATTAATAGAAAAGGCAATATGCTTACAGTCTTTCCAGATGAAAATGTAAGGAAACTGAACCCCAGTCCACTCAACTGTAACTAAAATAAGTATCTTTCTTCAGAGTTATTGTGATGAGGAAATTAGATAATGCTCACAAAACACTTAACACACAATATTCAGTTCAGGTCAGTTTAGTTCAGTCACTCAGTTGTGTCCGACTCTGAGACCTCTTGGACCACAGCACACCAGGCCTCCCTGTCCATCACCAACTCCTGGAATTTACTCAAACTCATGTTCATTGAGTCGGTGATGCCATCCAACCATCTCATCCTCTGTCGTCCCCATCTCTTCCTATCTTCAATCTTTCTCAGCATCAGGGTCTTTTCCAATCAGTTGGCTCTTCACATCAGGCAATCAAATTATTGGACTTCAGCTTCAACATCAGTCCTTCTAAGGAATATTCAGGACTGATTTCCTTTAGCAGTCCAAGGGACTCTCAAGAGTCTTCTCCAGCACCACAGTTCAAAAGCAACAATTTTTGTCACTCAGCTTTCTTTATAGTCCAACTCTCACATCCATACATGACTATTGGAAAACCATAACTTTGACTAGACAGACTTTTGTTGACAAAGTAATAACTCTACTTTTTAATATGCTGTCTAGCTTGCTCAGAGCTTTTCTCCAAAGGAGGAATTATCTTTTAATTTCATGGCTGCAATCACCATCTGCAGTGATTTGGAGCCCAAGAAAATAAAGTCTGTCACTGTTTCCATTGTTTCCCCATTTATTTGTCATGAAACTATGGGACAGATGCCATGATCTCAGCTTGAGCCTAGTGATTACGCTTAGCTTCTTGACTTTGTTTATACTATTTCTGGATTCAAAATATCTTCCTTAGCTTATTCATTTCCAACAAATCCATTCTTCTAGACCCCTGACCCATGGATGGCTTCACCATGAACTAGTACCCCAACCCTGGTGGCATGAGAGAGCATGCACTCTCTCTCAGTTTCTGCAAGTCCAGACTTTGGGTGTGGCTTCTTGCTCTCTGTGCTCCACTTTCCCTCTGGCTGTGGTAAGCTCATGCTGGAATTGCAGTCTCCTCTCGAGGCTAGAAGAGGGAAGGCTGTGCTCCTGCACCTTGTAGCTGGTCCCAGGACATGGTTCCTTCCAGGCTGTTGATCTCAGAGGCTTTGCTTCTTCAGTCTAACTCCAATGTTCTTGCCTGGAGAAGCCCAGGGACAAGGGAGCCTTGTGGGCTGCCATCTCTGGGGTCACACAGAGTTGGACACGACTGAAGGGACTTAGCAGCAGCAGCAACAGCAGCTTCACCCACTCCAAAGGGAGGGTAGTGAATACCAGGAAGGAGGGATCCTTGGGAACCAGTTTTGACAGCTACCTGCTATCATCTCACCTTTAAACCATCTCAGACTACTCAGCTGCTACTAACTTCTTTTAGAAAATAATTAGAAAATTAGTGGTTAACTTACTTTCCAATTTCAAATGGCTCAACCCATTAGAATTTTGAAAGCACTAATAGCTAGATTCCCTGATAGCTCAGTTGGTTCATGTTGATGTATGGCAAAACCAATACAATATTGTAAAGTAATTAGCCTCCAATTAAAAAAAAATAAATTTATATTTTTTAAAAACCTGTCTACAATCCAGGAGACCCTGGTTCAATTCCTGGGCTGAGAAGATCTGCTGGAAAAGGGACAGGCTACCCACTCCAGTATTTGGGCTTCTATTGTGACTCCGTTGGTAAAGAATCCACATGTAATGCAGAAGACCTGGTTTGATCCTTGGGTTGGGAAGATCCACTGGAGAAGGAAAAGGCCACCCACTCCAGTATTTTGGCCTGGAAAATTCCATGGACTCTCTAGTCCACAGGGTTGCAAAGAGTTGAACACGACTGAGTGACTTTCACTTTCAATAGCTGGATTCAAGGTTTTTAATTTGTCATAAAATTTCATGCTTTTTTCCCAACAATATTATATCTTGTCATGTGCCTCTATATCTCTGGGAGAGTTTAGTACAAATGGCGGATTAAACAAATATTAGTTGAAAGAGAAAATACTATTTCTCACTGATAAACTATCTGGATGATGGAATTCTAACACACTCCCATAAGAGATATTCATATCTCTGAAAGAGAAAATCATTTATTTTTTCTATAAAAACTGTACATTTAATGTATTACTACAAAAACCTGTATTCCTTGTCTTTGTAACAGAATGTTTTCTATAAAATAGGATTATGTGACTCCAGCTATAAAATACTGGATTATAATTGCTTATAAGAATGAAAGAGCAAAGAAAACAAACTGCTTTTAAAATTTTTAGAATTATTTTATTATAATAAAAATATAAGCCTTTTACAATTTTTCCTTCACTCCATTAGATGTATTTACAGAAAAGAAAATTTAAATCAATCTCTTTGATGCAGCACAAATCATGTATGTCACCTATAAAGATTGTATCTTTCAAATGCTAAAATAGGTAATATAAATTACTACACAGATCTTCCCTCTAAAACTTTAGTATCATATAATTATAGCTTTAAATTAGACAATAAACTAAACTGTACTTTTATTCTACATAGCCTAATGACCTACTTTTCTTCTATAACTAGATCTGGAAAATAACATGAAAAATAGATGGCCTGCTTCATATGAATCAAGACTGGACCATACAATTGGAATTTTACTGACTAGAGAGAGAAAATCAATAAAATGTCTTGAGCTGTATATATTACACTTTTAAAATTATAACCTATTTCTCTCTGAGCACATTTATATTAGGATTAAATAATCCACTTTAAATTTATTTTATGTCACTAAAGATTAGAATAGTACTGTAAAAATCTTAAGATTAATTCAGATGAGTTCATGTAATTCCAATGATGTTACAGAACTACTATAACCTAGAAATATTTAGCAATAAAATGATTAAAAGGCACAAACTAAAAGCATGCGCATTATCTGTCCCTGTTCTCAAACCAATGAAAGCAACAAAAGAAAAAAAAAAAAAGGGAAGGGAGGCTCCACGTTCGATGGGATGTAAAATATTCATCCCTCAAGCGGATATATTTCTCCTCCACTCCCAAGTAGAATTCAAATTTTATTAAAGTTATTGTCAGGAAACAATAAAGTTCTTAGAAAAAAGAGAAGTAAGTATTTTTGCATCCTTGAATAGTTAAAGATTTCTCAAACTTAACACAAAAACATGAACAATACCCTAACAAAAAGTTTAATAAATGAATCATTTTAAAATCAAGTAGTTCTTTTCACCAAAAATCACACTGGGACTCCTATTTCTGTTTAAAACAGAAAGTCACAACAGAAAACTTTCACTATCCAAACAACAGGAACACAGTGAGAAACTACAAATTCATATCTCAAATCCACTGAAGAACTAAGAAAGCAAAGAAACATGAGTTTGCTAAACTCACTTATATTTATTAAAGAGTGAGGACAGGAAAACTATGTGAGAAAATCTCAAAGCACCCCCAGTGTGTACCAGGGAGAGGATACACAAGGCTGGCGGGGAGGCAGGACACATTTGTGCAAGATACGGGATAGAGTTCTAAGACTGAGGAGCCTTCAGGCCCTCTGATCCCAAATGCTGCAGAAAGGCCCTCATCCTGCCTTCATAGTAGTTAAAGCCAATAGAGAAAAATCCAGAAAATTCAGACCCATCTTAATTACAAATGTGGTTAACTCCCGACACTGGCACTCTGACAAAAGAGGCAAGTCTACTTCTGAGCACACATCTTATTTACTTCAGTCTCTGGCTCAGAGGGTAAAGAATCTATCTGCAATGCAGGAGACCTGGATTCAATCCCTGGGTCAGGAAGAACTTCTGGAGAAGTGAAGGGCAACCCACTTAAGTATTCTTGCCCGTCCAGTCCCACGGACAGAGGAGCTACAGCCCATGGGATCAGAAAGAGTCGGACATAACTGAACAACTAACACTACTGGTCTCTAATGCATAATTCTTTCTATAGAAGAAAAACTGAATTATGCAAAGAAAATATGACCAATCAACAGGAGAAAAGATGAATTACAGAACCAGATCCAGAATGTTCATAATTATAATGATAAATGTGCTATCTATCGCAAATGTGAGCAACAGGCATGAATAGATGGAAAATTTCAGCAAATAACTGAAAACTATATAATAGAACAAAATGGAAATGCCAAAAAATAAAAACATGAGGGATTCTTCAGTTCAGTTCAGTTCAGTTCAGTCACTCAGTTGTGTCTGACTCTTTGCGACCCCATGCATCGCAGCACGCTAGGCCTTCCTGTCCATCACCAACTTCCGGAGTTCACTCAGACTCACGTCCTCCAGTCGGTGATGCGATCCAGCCATCTCATCCTCTGTCGTCCCCTTCTCCTCCTGCCCCCAGTCCCTCCCAGCATCAGTCTTTTCCAATGAGTCAACTGTTCATATGAGGTGGCCAAAGTACTGGAGTTTTAGCTTTAGCATCAATCCTTCCAAAAAACACCCAGGGCTGATCTCCTTTAGAATGGAGTGGTTGGAAGCATCAATTCTTCAGTGCTCAGCTTTCTTCATAGTCCAGCTCTCACATCCATACATGACCAGGGGTAAAACCATAGCCTTGACTAGACGGACTTTTGTTGGCAAAGTAATATCTCTGCTTTTCAATATGCTATCTAGGTTGGTCATAACTTTCCTTCTGAGGAGTAAGCGTTTTTAGTTTCATGGCTGCAGTCACCATCTGCAGTGATTTTGGAGTGCCAAAAATAAAGTCTGACACTGTTTCCACTCTTTCCCCATCTATTTCCCATGAAGTGATGGGACCAGATGCCATGATCTTCGTTTTCTGAATGTTGAGCTTTAAGCCAACTTTTTCACTCTCCACTTTCACTTTCATCAAGAGATTCTTTAGCTCCTCTTCACTTTCTGCCATAAGGGTGGTGTCATCTGCATATCTGAGGTTATTGATATTTCTCCCGGCAATCTTGATTCCAGCTTGTGCTTCTTCCAGCCCAGAGTTTCTCATGATGTACTCTGCACAGAAGTTAAATAAGCAGGGTGACAATATACAGCCTTGATGTACTCTTTTGCCTATTTGGAACCAGTCTGTTGTTCCATGTCCAGTTCTAACTGTTGCTTCCTGACCTACATATAGGTTTCTCAAGATGCAGGTCAAGTGGTCTGGTATTCCCATCTCTTTCAGAATTTTCCACAGTTTATTGTCATCCATACAGTCAAAGCCTTTGGCATAGTCAATAAAGCAGAAATAGATGTTTTTCTGGAACTCTCTTGCTTGTTTGATGATCCAGCAGATGTTGGCAATTTGATCTCTGGTTCCTCTGCCTTTTCTAAAACCAGCTTGAACATCTGGAAGTTCACAGTTTGGCTTATTAGCAGTCTGGCTTATCATCCCCTAAAATTCAGTTAACATATACTTGGGTCAATAGAAATTATTCAAGGTGTAATACAAGAAACAAATAGGAAAAAAATAGAGTAAAATATACAATGCTTATAGAATAGTATCAAGCCAACTACCATGGGTATAATTGGAGTCAAAAGAGAAGAGACTAAAACTAAGGCCAAAATATTTCTGAGAAACATAACATTGTAAATCAAGTATACTTTGATAAATAATAAATTAATTTTAAAATATAAAGTTGCTATTAATATTAGTGGACCAAAAAAAAAAAAAACTGTGTTTGTACACTGGAAAATAACACAACACTGTCAATCAACCATTCTTTAATTTTAATAAAAGTTTAAAAAACAAATAGAGAAAATAAAATTCCTATGAACATTTGTGGACAAAACTATTTAGAAAACAATGGCCAAGAGTTTTCCAAATTGGTGAAATACAACAAACTGCATACCAAAATTCAATGCAACATTAGGCAGAACAAATAAATCACAGTTAGGCCCATCATAGTCAAACAGATGACATCCAGAGATAAAGAGAAAATTTTAAAAGTCAATCAGAGAACAAAAGTATGTTATATTTTTATATATCATGACACAGGTATAGAAATGATAGTTGAACTACCAACAGTAACAATGAAGTCCAGAAAAAAGTCACAAGTTAATTTATAGTAAAAAAAAAAAAAAAAAAGGCAAACAAAACTGTCAGTCTAGATCCTATAATGAGTAAAAATATCTTTTTAAAATAGAGGAAAATAAAAATGTGTTCATATTAACAATATTAAAGAATAATTATTGTCATTTAAACAATTACAAAGAAAGTTTGTGTTGATGTTCATGCAGGAACTACTTTGTAATTACTGTATCTAGAAGATATTTTTACTGTTTAATATTCCTAAATCCCACAGGATTTTCTGGTAAAGAGGTAAGACTGCAGACAATTAATAATTTTTTTCCAATGTTTAAAAAATAGTTGCATTGAAGAAAACATGGGATCATGTAAAATGAGGGCATTAAAGTGATGTTTTCTTTGACTTTATAATAAATGTTAAGTCATTGTTTATTCTGAATGTACTATTTAAATCTAGAAATATATATCCTCACAAGGTTTAGAAATAGTAATCAGCTCTAATATCAATTTAGAAATGTTATTTAGAATTAGAGTGAGCTCAACCTCTCCCACACCACTGAAACTTATCACTGAAATGCATGTAACTTACTGTGGTTTGTTAGGGGCCTACCCTACGACTGCTGCTATTCAGTCACTAAGTTGTATTGACTCTTTGTGTTGCCATAGACTATAGCCCACCAGGCTCCTTTGTCCATGGGACTGTTCAGGCAAGAATATTGGAGAATGTTATCATTTCCTTCTCCAGATAACCTTCTCTACCCAGGGATCCAACCGTATAACCAGGAGTTCTCCGAATCCTGTGTAGAATGTAATGTTAAAGTATAAGCAATTAAAAATGTATTTAGTGCAGAAACTTTTTATAAATTAGGCCAACAAATGTTTGTTTATGTGTGTTTTTTAGAAAGAGAACTATTGCTAACTGTATTGGTCTGCTGAAGCTACTGTAACATAATAACACAAACCAGACAGTGTAAACAACAGAAATTCATCTTCTCACAGTTCTGGAGTCTAGGAGTCAAGGTCATGGTGCTGGAGGTCTAGCTCCTTCTGAGGCCACTTTTTTTGGCTTGTCAGTGACCCTTGCATGGTCTGTCTGAGCACTCACACTCCTGGCATCTCTCTGCATGTTCAAATTTCCTGTGTTTATAAGAACATCAGTCACACAGGATCAGAGTCCACTCTAAAAACTCAGTTTTAACTTAATCACCACTTTTAAGGCCCCATCTCCCAACAGTCACATTCTGACTTACTTGGGTTTAGGGCCTCTGCATATGAAGGGGGGAAAATACAGTTCAACCTATAATACTGGCATTGTTTAAGGTCTGTCACATAATAAGAACTTAAAAGCCAAGTAATTTTAATTCAGTATTGTTATTGTATTTAAATTTTCTACAACTTATCCACATATTCTGCATCTAGGATGAACCAGTTTTACTGTCCAGTGGTGTCTAACAACATACTTAGTAATAAAATAGTGAATGGTTTCCTCTTATAATTGTGAACAAGGCAAAGATTTCAGCCATCACTACTTCTATTTCTATTAATTATTGTAATAGAGAATGTAGACCACATGATACATTCAGAAAAAGAAATACTATACATAAAAAGTAAAACTATTCACTTGCAAATAATATAATTATGTATGTAGAAAATACTAGGGATTCAATTAAAAAAAAACTAGAAATGTCAATCACCATTGGTATAGGATGCAAAGGCAATAAATAAAAATTAATTGCATTCCCATTGCACAAACAATATACAATGTATATTTTTAAATTTGCAATTGAACACAAAAATATAAACTACTTGGGGATAAATGTAATGAAAGATGTGGAAGATATCATACCAATATTATAAGACTTTGTGATGAAGTAAATGAAACTGTAAAAAGTGGAAGCAACATGGACATAGATTGAGTTAATAAAAATAAAATATAAATCCTCTCCAAATCTTGGATCTAATTCAATCCCAATTAAAATTTAAATAAGCCTTTTTGCAGGAATTAACAAGCTGATTCTAAAAGGTATAAAAAGAAAAAGATCTAGTATAGACAAAACAATCTTGAAAAATGACAGTTAGAAGGCAACTTATCTGATCTCATCAAATCGAAGATTTCCTATGATGTTACAATAATCTAAAGAGTGTTATTAATAAAAGGCTAAAGAGGTCAATGGAATATAAAAGCAAATAGTATCATGAATAAGCAGTCAAATAATTTTGGCAAAAGGAAGTATGTGCAAAAAGGAGTCTTCAGTAAATGGTACCAGACCAATTGGAGGTATATAAGGAGGTAAATAAATCTCAGCCTCAACCGTGGACAAAAATCTGTGATTGATCACAGACCAAAACATAAAAGCTAAAACTATATAACATAGAAAGAAATAGAGAAAACCTGTATAAACTTGAAGTAACAAGATTTCCTTAGGGAAGACTCAAAAGCACTATCACTAAAAGGAAAACCAGCTAACATAGGAACCTTTAACAAAATTAAAAGCATAAAGTTCAAAAACACCAGAAAAGAAAATTAATAGAAAAGCCATAAATTGGGAGAATGTGTTTGTAACAAATATTTTCAACAGAGGACCAATGTCCAAAATATTTAAATAGCTCCTACAACAGCAGTAAAAAGACAACCCAGGGTTTTTAAAGTGGTGAAAGACTTGATAGTCACCTCAAAATGGAAGATATAAGAAGAGCCAGTATCCTCTGGAAAAAAAAAAATTCTTAGTATTAGCAGCCATCAAAAACATGCAAATTAAAACCACAGTGAGATACCACAGATAAAATGTACAAAACACACACACACATATACTAGAATGACTAATATTTACAAGAAATCACACAAATGTTGACAAAACTCTTCCATTGCCAAAGGGCATCCTATAAATTTGAATAAATAATCATAATTCTCCCTATTAATAGTCTAAAAGGAAAATTAATTTTACTATCTTGATAGATGCTAAGATAAAAATCACCTGACAAAATGCAGAACTAACTTTTAATAACTCTCTGTTAACTAGGAAATAAAGGGAACTTCCTTGACCTGAAAACAGTCATCCTATCGATAGCATCAATAAAAACCTATAAAAATAAAAACAGGATCTTTACCCATAAGATTGTAAATAAGGCAAGTTCTTGATACTTCAAAACCTTACTAGAGGTTCAAGCCACTGGGATAAGGGAGTAAAAGAAACTTTAAGCTAGAGAATGGAAAGGAAAATATAAAAATCTATTATTTGCAAATGATATGATCACTTATACAGAAATCTTAAATAATCTATCCAAAAAAGCTGATGTAACAAATAGATTTAGCAAGGTTGAGAGAGCTAAAAAAATTTTTAAAGCAACATTTGAAGATACATAATAAAGTTATAATAATTAATGTATTGTTGTATTGGCTAGAGATCAATGAAATACAACACAGGGATCAGCTAAACATACCCCATGGACTGACTCTCGTCTCCTGCTTATTTTATAAATGAGTTTTAATGGAACTCAGCAATGGCTGTTTATTTGCATGTTATCTATGGCTGCTTTAATGCTACAGTGGCAGAGTTGAGTAGCTGTAACAGAGAATGAATGGCCTGGAAAGTCTAAATTTTTAGTTTTTATCTCTTTACAGAATAAGTTTGCCAGTACCTATGATAGTGCTCATAAACATTCATGTGTCTAATCAATTGGTTTCTGACAAAGATGCCAAAGAAATTCAATGAGGAAGTGAAAAAATTTAAACAACTGGTCCTGGAAATTCTTGGTATCTAGATGTAGAAATTTTTATATTTACTTCATTGTATTACAAAAACTGATTTGAAATTCATTGTTAAACTAAATGAAAGAGTTAAAGCTCTAAATTCTAGGAGAAAACTTTTGGAATCTGGGGTTATTTCCTCTCTTAAAAGATACAAGAAGCACAAAGTATGAAATAAATAATTGCTGAATTAAACTTAGTCAAAATAAGAGACTCTTTTCAAAATATACTCATTAAAAAAAAGGAAGGCAATCCACAAATAAGGAAAATATTAGAAAGATACATATCTGAAAAAAGAGTTCATATTCAGAGAATGTGAGTAACTTTAACTACTCAATAGTAAGAAGAAAAACAAATGAATGTTTAAAAGATGAAAATATTTTAAGGCTTTTCACCAAAAAAGATAATCAAAATGTCAAGCACATACTAAGATTTTCAACATCACTAGTTGTTAGGGAAATTCAAAGTAAAATCACAAAGTCTATGACATAACTAAAGAATCACTAATCTACAGGATGCCCAAAATAAGGACTTACTGATTTCATACCAGTGAGAATGGCATCATCAAAACGCTACAAGCAATAAATGTTGAAGAGGTGTGAAGAAAAGGGAACCCTTCTAGTACACTGTTGGTGGGAATGTAAATTGGTGCACCACTATGGAGAACAGTATAAAGATTCTTTGCAAAACTAAAAGCCATATGACCCTGCAGTGCCACTATTGGGCAAATATGTGGAGAAAACCAACTTCTGGCTACCAAAAAGAAAATGTGGGGAGGAAGGGATAAAATTAAAAGTTTGGGATTGACATATACACACTATAATATATAGAATAGATAATCAACAAAGACTATATAGCACAGGTAACTCTACTCAACAGTCTACACCAACCTCTATGGGAAAAGAATCTGAAAAAAAGCATGTGAGTGTGTGTCTGTATATATATATATATATATATATATATATATAAACATATATATATATACATATATATATATACAGACATATATATATATACAGACATATATATATATATATATATACCACAAAAATTTTATTGTATGGAAGTGTATCTCAATAAAGTTGATTTTAAAAAAGAGACACATGAAAAACATTAAAATGATCTCTCTTTTAATGAAAACCAGTCATCCTTTAGTTTCCTTTTATTTTTGAAAACAGGGGACCATAAGCCTAGGTCATTAGAGGGAGCTCTAATATATTATTGGTTTATTTTAGAAAACTGGAAATATTACTATTGTGGAAGTACTTAGCTCTCTTCACTTGAAAGTATACTCATTTTCAGGAGCTTTTGCATTCTCTTCCAGGGAAAAACCATCCACGAAAACAGGTTCAGAAGAACATGTTTTCCTAACCAATGGGGACCCCAACTTCATCTGACAGGGAGAGGATCTGTTCATTTGATCACAGGCTTGCCTCCCTCTCAATCATACTCTTTACTCTGTATTGTCACGGAGGTGCCAACACATGCCATAAGCCAGCACACTGACAATCAAAGCTCTTGTGAATTCTCAGTTTTTATCACAGTGAAAAAACCTAGTTTGTTCCTTTTGACACCACAAAATTCATCAATAATTTTTAGTTTTCAGATGGCGGAGTAAAGGACGTACACTCATCTTCTCCTATGAGAACTTCAAAATTACAACTTGCTGCTGAACAACCATTGACAGGAGAATGTTGGATCCCACCAAAAAAGATAGCCCGTATGCAAAGGCAAAGGAGAAGTTCCAGCAAGACAGTAGGAGAGGCAAAATCACGTTTACAATCAAACCCCATACCCATCAGAGAAGACCAGAGGGCTCAAACAAAAGCTTGTGCACACCAGGACCCAGGAGAAAGGAGCAGCGACAACACAAGAGACTGACCCAGACTTGGCTGTGGGTGTCCAGGAGTCTCCAGTGGAGGCCGGGTCACCAGTGCCTGAAGCAGGGTTGGGGCACTGAGTATGGCAGTGTGTGCATGAGAGCTTTTCAGGAGGTCACCATTATCTTCATCACCACCACCACAGTTTGGTCTCAGGTCAGAAAACAGGGAGGGAACACAGTCCCATCCATCAATAGAAAACTGGGTTGAAGATTTACTGAGCAAGGCCACTCCCATCAGAACAAAACCCATTTCCCACCCCCCACAGACATGAACTCCCATCAGGAAGTTTCTACAGGCCTCTTATCCTTATCCCTCAGAGAGCAGACAGAAGGAAAACCAGTCACAGAAAACTAATCAAACTTAGCACAGGGACCACAGCCTTGTCTAACTCAACAAAACCATGAGCCATGCCATGTAAGGCCACCCAAGACAGACGGGTCATGGTGGAGAGTTCTGACAAAATGTGGTCCACTGGAGAAGAGAATGGGAAACCACTTCAGTATTCTTGCCTTAAGAATCCTATAAGCAGTATGAAAAGGCAAAAAGATATGACACTGAAAGATGAACTCCCCAGTAGGTGCCCAATATCGGTCAGTAGGTGCCCAATATGCTACTGGAGAAGAGTGGAGAAACAACTCCAGAAAGAATGAAGAGACGGAGCCAAAGTGAAAACAATGCCCAGCTGTGGATGTGACTGATGATGGAAGTAAACTCCAATGCTATGAAGAGAAACACCACATAGGAACCTGTAATGTTAGGTCCACGAATCAAGGTAAATTAGAAGTGGTCAAAAGGAGATGGCAAGGGTGAACATTGACATTTTAGGAATCAGTGAACTAAAATAGACTGAAATGGGCAAATTTAATTCAGATGACCATCATAAATTCAGATGACCATTATCTCTACTACTGTGGGCAAGAATCCCTTAGAAGAAATGGAGTAGCATTCATAGTCAACAAAAGACTCCTAAATGCAGTACTTGGGTGCAAGCTCAAAAATGACAGAATGATCTCTGTTCGTTTCCAAGGCAAGCCATTCAATATCAAGTCTATGCCCCAACATATGCCCCAACAACAGCGATCAATGCAAAGAAATAGAGGGAAACAATAGAACGGGAAAGACTGGAGATCTCTTCAAGAAAATTAGAGATACCAGGGGAACATTTCATGCAAAGATGGGCTCAATAAAGGACAGAAATGGTATGGACCTAAAAGAAGCATAAGACATTAAGAAGAGGTAGCAAGAATACACAGAAAAACTGTACAAAAAATATCTTCATGACCCAGATAAACATGAAGGAGTGATCATTCACACTCACTTAGAGCCTGACATCCTGGAATGCGAAGTCAGATGGGCCTTAGGAAGCATCACTACAACAAAGCTAGTGGAGGTGATGGAATTCCAGTGGAGCTATTTCAAATCCTAAAAGATGATGCTGTGAAAGTGTTGCACTCAATATGTCAGCAAATTTGGAAAATTCAGCAGTGGCCACAGGACTGGAAAAGGTCGGTTTTCATTCCAATCCCCAAAATGCTCAAACTACCACACAATTGCACTCATCTCACACTCTAGTAAAGTAATTCTCAAATTTCTCCAAGCCAGGCTTCGGAAATATGTGAAACGTGAACTTCTAGGTGTTCAAGCTGGTTTTATAAAAGGCAGAGGAACCAGGGACCAAATTGCCAACATCTGCTGGATCATGGAAAAAGCAAGAGAGTTCCAGAAAAACATTTATTTCTGCTTTATTGACTATGCCAAAGCTTTTGACTGTGTGGATCACAATAAACTATGGAAAATTCTGAAAGAGATGGGAATACCAGACCACCTGACCTGCCTCTTGAGAAACCTGTATACAGGTCAGAAAGCAATAGTTAGAACTGGACATGGAACAACAGACTGGTTCCAAAGAGGAAAAGGAGTACGTCGAGGCTGTATATTGTCACCCTGCTCATTTAACTTCTATGCAGAGTACATCATGAGAAACTCTGGGCTGGAAGAAGCACAAGCTGGAATCAAGATTGCCAGGAGAAATATCAGTAACCTCAGATATGCAGATGACACCACCCTTACTGCAGAAAGTGAAGAGGAGCTAAAGAGCCTTTTGATAAAGGTGAAAGAAGAGAGTAAAAACGTTGGCTTAAAGCCCAACATTCAGAAAACGAAGATCATGGCATCTGGTCCCATCACTTCATGGCAAATAGATGGGGAAACAGTGGAAACAGTGTCAGACTTTATTTTTCTGGGCTCCAAAATCACTGTCAATGGTGATCGCAGCCAGGAAATTAAAAGACGTTTGCTCCTTGGAAGGAAAATTAAAAGAATGACCAACCTAGACAGCATATTAAAAAGCAGAGACATAACTTTGCCAACAAAGGTCTGTCTAGTCGAGGCTATGGTTTATCCAGTAGTCTTGTATGGATGTGAGAGTTGGACTGTAAAGAAAGCTGAGCACAGAAGAATTGATGGAGAAGACTCTTGAGAGTCCCTTGGACTGCAAGGAGATCCAACTAGTCCATCCTAAAGGAGATTAGTCCTGGGTGTTCATTGGAGGGACTGATGTTGAAGCTGAAACTCCAATACTTTGGCCACCTCATGCGAACAGTTGACTCATTTGAAAAGACCCTGATGCTGGGAAAGGTTGAGGGCAGGAGGAGAAGGGGACGACAGAGTATGAGATGGTTGGATGGCATCACCAACACAATGGACATGGGTTTGGGTGGACTCCGGGAGTTGGTGATGGACAGGGAGGCCTGTCGTGCTGCGATTCATGGGGTAGCAAGGAGTCAGACACGACTGGCTGACTGAACTGAACTGAATGCCCTTAAAAGTAATGCTGAAGAAGGTGAAGTTGAACTCTTCTATGAAGACCTACAAGACCTTTCAGAACTAACTCCCAAAAAAAATATCCTTTTCGTCATAGGGGACTGGAATGCAAAAGTAGGAAGTCAATAGGTACCTGGAGTAACAGGCAAATTTGTCCTTGGAGTACAAAACGAAGGAGGGCAAAGGCTAACAGAGTGTGGCCAAGAAAACTCACTGGTCATAGCAAACACCCTCTTCCAACAACAAAAGAGAAGTATCTACACATGGACATCACCAGATGGTCAACACCAAAATCAGATTGATTAAATGACCCAATCAAAAAATGGGCCAAAGAGCTAAAGACATTTCTCCAAAGAAGACATATAGATGGCTAACCAACACATGAAAAGATGCTCAACATCACTCATTATCAGAAAAATGTAAATCAAAACCACAGTGAAGTACCATTTCACACCCAGTCAGAATGGCTGCGATCCAAAAGTCTACAAGCAATAAATGCTGAAGAGGGTGTGGAGAAAAGGGAACCCTCTTACACTGTTGAATGGGAATGCAAACTAGTACAGCCACTGTGGAGAACAGTATGGAGATTCTTTAAAAAACTGGAAATAGAACTTCCTTATGACCCAGCAATCCCACTGCTGGGTGTACACACTGAGGAAACCAGAAATGAAAGAGACACATGTACCCCAATGTTCATCGCAACACTGTTTATAATAGCCAGGACATGGAAGCAACCTAGATGTCCATCAGCAGATGAATGGATAAGAAAGCAGTGGTACATATACACAATGGAGTATTACTCAGCCATTAAAAAGAATACATTTGAATCAGTTCTAATGAGGTGGATGAAACTGGAGCAGATTATACAGAGTGAAGTAATACAGAAAGGAAAACACCAATACAGTATACTAAAGCATATTTATGGAATTTAGAAAGATGGTAATGATAACCCTATATGCTAGACAGCAAAAGAGACACAGGTGTATAGAACAGTCTTTTGTACTCTGTGGGAGAGGGAGAGGGCAAGTGTGGGATAACTTGGGAGAATGGCACTGAAACATGTATAATATCATATAAGAAATGAATCGCCAGTACAGGTTCGATGCAGGATACAGGGTGCTTGGGGCTGGTGCACTGGGATGATCCAGAGGAATGGTATGGGGAGGATGGTGGGATGGGAGTTCAGGATGCAGAACAAGTGTATATCCATGGCAGATTTATGTTGATGTATGGCAAAACCAATAAAATGTTGAAATTAGCCTCCAATTAAAATAAATAAATTTTAAAAATAAATAAAATAAAATAAAAATCAGATTGATTATATTATTTGCAGCCAAAGATGCAGAAGCACTATGCAGTCAATAAAAACAAGACTAGGAGCTGATTGTGGCTCAGATCATAAACTAATTATTGCCAAATTCAGACTTAAGTTGAAGAAAGCAGAGAAAACCACTAGACCATTCAGGTATGACCTAAATCAAATCCCTTACTATTATACAGTGGAAGTGGTAAATAGATTCTAGGGATTAGGTCTGATAGAGTGCCTGAAGAACTATGGACAGAGGTTCATGATATTGTACAGGAGGCAGGGATCAAGACCTTCCCCAAGAAAAATAAATGCAAAAATCAAAATGGTTGACTGAGTCGGCCTTAAAAATAGCTGAGAAAAGAGAAGCAATAGACAGAGGAGAAAAGGAAAGATATACACATCAGAATGCAGAGTTCCAAAAAAAAAGCATGGAGAGATAAGAAAGCCTTCTTCAGTGATCAATGCAAACAAATAGAGGAAAACAATAGAATGGGAAAGACCAAAGCTCTCATCAAGAAAATTAGAGATGCCAACAGATCATTTCATGCAGAGATGGACACAATAAAGGACAGAAAACGTATGGACCTAACAGAAGCAGAAGATACTAACAAGTGGTGGCAAGAATACACAGAAAAACTAATAAAAAAAAAAAAAAAATCTTCATGGCCCAGATAATCACTCACCTAGAGCCAGACATCCTGGAATGTGAAGTCAAGTGGGCTTTAGGAAGCATCACTACAAACAAAGCTAGTGGAGGTGATGGAATTCCAGTTGAACTATTTCAAATCCTAAAAGATGATGCTGTGAAAGTACCGCACTCAATATGCCAGCAAATTTGGAAAACTCAGCAGTGGCCACAGGACTGGAAAACGTCAGTTTTCATTCCAATCCCAAAGAAAGGCAATGCTGAAGAATGTTCAAACTACTGCACAATTGCACTCATCTCACATGCTAGCAAAGAAATGCTCAAAATTCTCCAAGCCAGACTTCAACATTACATGAACCATGAACTACCAGATGTTCAAGCTTTATTTAGAAAAGGCAAAGGAACCAGAGACCAAATTGCCAACATATGTTGGATCATTACAAAAGAAAGAGAGTTCCATAAAAACACATGTACCCCAATGTTCATCGCAGCGCTGTTTATAATAGCCAGGACATGGAAGCAACCTAGATGTCCATCAGCAGATAATTGGATAAGAAAGCTGTGGTACATATACACAATGGAATACTACTCAGCCCTTAAAAAGAAAAAATTTGACTCAGTTCTATTGAGATGGATGAAATTGGAACCGATTATACAGAGTGAAGTAAGCCAGAAAGAAAAACACCAATACAGTATACTGACACATATATATGGAATTTAGAAGACAGTAATGATGACCCTATATGTGAGACAACAAAGAGACACAGAGGTATAGAGTGGACTTTTGGACTCTGAGGGAGAGGGAAAGGGTGGGATGGTTTGGGAGAATGTCAATGAAACATGTATATTTTCTTGTAAGAAACGAAGCACCAATCTATGTTCAATGTAGGATGCAGGATGCATGGGGCTGATGCACAGGATGATTCAAGTAGAGGATGTGGGGTGGGAGGTGGGAGGGGGCTTCGGCATTGGGAGATTGTGTTCACCTATGGCTGATTCGTGTCAATGTATGGCAAAACAAATACAGTATTGTAATTTAAAAAAAGATTAAATCTCCTAGGAAATGTCAAAAAAAATAAAATATAAAATATACAAACATAGTTTTAAAAGAAAAAAAAAAAAACTTCTACTTCTGCTTTGACTGTGTGGATCACAACAAGCTGTGGAAAAGTCTGAAAGAGGTAGGAATATCAGACCACCTGATCTGCCTCCTGAGAAATCTGTATGGAGGTAAAGAAAAAACAGTTAGAACTGGACTTGAAACAGACTGGTTGGGAAAGGGGTATGTCAAGATTGTATTCTGTCACCCTGCTTGTTTAATTTATATGCAGAGTACTTCATGAGAGGTGCCAGGCTGGATGATGCACAAAGCTAGAATCAAGATTGCTGAGAGAAATATCAATAACCTCAGTTATGCAATGACACCACTCTTAATACAGAAAGAAAAGAAGAATTAAAGAGCCTCTTGATGAAAGTGAAAGAGGAGAGTGAAAAAGTTGGCTTAAAGCTCAACATTCAGAAAATGAAGATCATGGCATCTGATCCCATCACTTCATGGCAAATAGATGGGGAAACAGTGTCAGACTTTATTTTTGGTGCTCCAAAATCACTGCAGATGGTGACTGCAGCCATGAAATTAAAAGACACTTACTCCTCAGAAGGAAAATTATGACCAACCTAGACAGCATATTCAAAAGCAGAGACATTACTTTGCTAAGGTCCGTCTAGTCAAGGCTATGGTTTTTCCATTGGTCATGTATGGATGTGAGAGTTGGACTGTGAAGAAAGCTGAGCACCAAAGTATTGATGCTTTTGGACTGTGGTGTTGGAGAAGACTCTTGAGAGTCCCTTGGACTGCAAGGAGATCCAACCAGTCCATTCTGAAGGAGATCAGCCCTGGGATTTCTTTGGAAGGAATGATGCTGAAGCTGAAACTCCAGTACTTTAGCCACCTTATGCGAAGAGTTGACTCACTGGGAAAGATTCTGATGCTGGGAGGGATTGGGGACAGGAGGAGAAGGGGATGACAGAGGATGAGATGGTTGGATAGCATCACTGACTGGATGGACATGAGTCTGAATGAACTCCAGGAATTGGTGATGGACAGGAAGGCCAGTCGTGCTGTGATTCATGGGTTTGCAAAGAGTCGGACACGACTGAGCAACTTAATTGAACTGAACTAAGCATGTATGGATGTGAGTTGAAGCTCCAACATTTTGGTCACTGAATGCAAAGACCTGACTCATTGGAAAAGATCCTGATGATGGGAAAGATTGGAGGCAGAAGGAGAAGGGGATGAGAGAGGATGAGATGTTTGGATGGCATCACCAACTTGATGGATATGAGTTTGAGTGAACTCCAGGAGTTGGTGATGGACAAGGAGGCCTAGTGTGCTGCAGTCTCTAGGGTCGCAAAGAGTCAGAGGCTACTGAGTGACTGAACTGAACTGATTCCCGTCAAGTTTCTATCTGACCTGACTGTAATCATTGTACCCCATCTTTAAGGGCAGGAGATACTTCTAAGTTGTGATCTAAGCAAGTGTCCAGTTCTGAGGCTTAATGATATTAGAACTCATTCAAAGAGTGGTCTAACACAGGTGAGTTACTTACTCCCTTGTTGTTCAGCTGGTAAAGAATCCACTTGAAATGCAGGAGACCTGGGTTTAATTCCTGGGTTGGGAAGATCCCCTGGAGAAGGGAAAGGTTACCCACTCTAATATTCTGGCCTGGAGAACTCCACAGACTGTATAGTCCATGGAGTGGCAAAGAGTTAGACATGACTGAGTGACTTTCACAAAATGAACCATCTCTCTTGATGACATCCCCATCACTTTAGCCATAAAGACAAATCATTTTTGCTAACCTCACTCTGAAGCTTGTTGTGGATTTTAAAATCACTGAGAATTATTTCAGATAAAAATAAAGGAGAAATCATTGCCACTGATTCAAGTGGTTAACAGTTTTAATGAGATGTTATTTCACATAATTTGATATAGTTTGTTGACATTAGAAGATAATTGAACATTTGTAGTCAGCTTTAAATGGTCAGTTCTGTTAGCACAGTAATCTGCATGCACTTTGACTTTTTCAGCACTGTGCAGATTCTAAAGAGTTGGTATGCACAATATTCATTTCCAACTTGTCCTTAATTGGACAGTTTTCTTAGGGTGCTTATTCCCTGCATCCCCCACTGTTTTTCTTTTTCTTTTCTTTTCTTTCTTTCTTTTTTTTTTGGTCCCTAACTGACTTAAGTTACTTTCTTGGCTTGAGTATTCTCATCTGTCACATGTTTATGAATGTATGTCAATTTGTATTTTAATTAGTATTTGAGAGCTTCTTCTTTTGGCTTAAATGTATAGAAAGATTTGACAGTGAGACAATGAAGAATACTCTGTATGAGAATTAAGGGCAATATGTTACCAGGAATTATGCCACTACAAAGCAGAAGATGCTGGTAGTTCTGCACAATGCTGAAGTTAATGAGCCTGAGAACTGTGCATACCTAAGGTGGCTATGAAATACCTACCCAGTGGAAGTACTGAATTCAGACCCAGTATCTGGGACAAAGGCCTGGGAGATACACCTGAGTCTTTCTAGCTCACTTTCTCTTGAGGAGCTGTGTCTAAGTTCCAAGTGACTAACCATGAGAAGAAAAGACCAGTTTGGTATATAATTATTGATTTATGTACATATGACATTTCTCCTAAAGTTCAGACACTGTTTTAAGTGCTGGGGAGACATTATTAATAAAGTAGAAAAGGTTCTTGTTCTTAGGAACTTAGATTCTAGTGGGAAAGTCAGTCATAAACAGACATAAACAAATTCATATCAGTTAGGACCAGTGCTGTGCAGAAAGGCACATGGAACATGCAAGGGAGGGTTGCTAGTGTGTGGGGGAGGTTCTCAGGCATTCTGAGCAGGTGACTTCTGAGCAAGAAGAATAAGTTGAAGATGGAAGTGATGTGCACATCTGGGTGAGGAGTATTCTAGGCAGGAGGAGCATGCAAATGCTTGTCTTAGAGAGGCATTCAGCACATCTGAGAAATAGCGAAGGGGATGACGTGGGCAGAGCCCAGTGCAGGGAGATAGAGGAAGGTGAAACTAGACCCACAACCAGGGGTCAGATCACATCTGCCTCAGAAGACATGGGGAGAACTTCAGATTTCATCCTAAATCAGATGGGAAATCACTGATTAACAGCAAGTGACTTAAGGTTTAAATTTCACTTTGTTTTACTTTGCCTGTAATTCTCTTTACATAAAGGCTGCTGCATCTGAAAGAAATTTATAGTCCTACACTAATGTCACTTATGTGTTGGCTCTAGAACTTGGTGATGCTGTCCTTTGCATCACAAGTGTCTATCTGGTTAGACTCATTCTGTCTTGACACATTCATTTATAATTAACTGAGCTTCTCTGCCTTTTTGCTAGATTATGAGGAATTAATCTGACCTTTGCATATTCTCCACTTAAACTAAGCCTAACACCTCAAAACAAAAGGGAGACTTGACAGGCCCATGGATGTTGTCTACTCCTTATTTTGTTAATTCAAAGGGAAATGAGAGTCTTATAAACTCCTATGATATTGTGTTTTCCAAAACAGGTTTGTTATTTACCACTGAGTAGTTGATTTCAAAGACCCATTGTTAAAAGTGAAATATGTCATTTACAGATATCAAATAAGATGAATCGACCTTTTCTAAAATATTAAGAAGGCTGAAGTTTATCTCGTGCTCCAATTTTTCAAATGTCAGACAAAAGTAAATGCCAAATGTGAAAAACTGAAAATAGTATGAAAACATATGCTATTTATAATTCTTAAAGGACAAGCACTATCTTTGTATCAATTTGTTCTGTTGTTAAAATTTCAGGAAATCACTCAACATAGATTTAAACACAATCCTTTATGAAATTCACATCTTTTATCTTCTAAATAGGGTTATATCCTAATTACTTTATTCATATTTAATATTCCCTTCAAATCTAGTGAAAAATATAAATCATCTACAGTCAATGATTTAAAGTGTTTTCAACACAGATATGTCTACTGTGGAGAGGCAAAGGAGAACAAGGGTGAATAGAAGAATAATTTTTCTTACTATCTGACTACAAACATACAGTTTTTAAAGTGGACTCCCCAGGACTGATCACATGCTGGGCCACAAATCTAGCCTTAGTAAATTTTTAAAAATTGAAATCATTTCAAGCATTTTTTTTCTGATCACAATGCAGTAAGATTAGATATCAACTGGGGGAGGGGACTATAAAAACACAAACTTATGGAGGCTAAACAACACACTTCTGAATAACCAAAAGATCACATAAGAAATCAAAAAGGAAATCAAAATATGCATAGAAACAAATGATGATGAAAACACAACAACTCAAAACCTATGGGATTCAGTAAAAGCAGTATATTCAGTAAGAGGGAGGTTCATAGCTACACAGGCCTACCTCAAGAAACAAGAGAAGCATCAAATAGGCAACCTAGCTTTACACATAAAACAACTAGAAAAAGAAAAATCCCAAAGTTAGTAAAAGGAAAGAAATCATAAAAATCAGAGCAGAAACAATTGAAACAGAAACAAAGGAGATGATAGCAAAAATCAACAAAACTAAAAACTGGTTCTTTGAGAAGATAAATAAAAGAGACAAACTGTTAGCCAGACTCATCAAGAAAAAAAAAAAAAAAGGAGATTCAAATCAATAAAATTAGAAATGAAAATGGAGAAATCACAACAGACAACACAGAAATACTAAAGTCCATAAGATACCACTATAAGCCAATAAAATGGACAACTTGGGAGAAATGGACAAATTCTTAGAAACGTATAACCTTCCAAAATTGAACCAGGAAGAAATAGAAAATCTGAACATACCAATCACAAACACAGAAATCAAAACTGTACTAAAAAATCTTCCAACGAACAAAAGCCCAGGCAGATGACTTCACAGGTGAATTCTACCAAAAATTTAGAGAAGAAATGACACCTGTCCTACTCAAACTCTTCCAGAAAACTGCAGAGGAAGACAAACCAAATGCCTTCCATGAAGTCACCATCACCCTGACACCAAAACCAGACAAAAATGCTGTTTTTTTGCAAGGATCCTTCATTATTTGCAGATCAATGTGATACACCATTTAACAAATGGAAAATAAAAACTATATGAAATCTCAATAGATGCAGAGAAAATCTTTGACAAAATTCAACACCCATTCATGATAAAAACTCTCCAGAAAGCAGGCATAGAAGGAACATACCTTAACATAATAAAAGCCATGTATGACAAACTCATAGCAAACATTATCTTCAATGGTGAAAAATTGAAAGCATTTCCTCTAAAACCAGGAACAAGACAAGGATGGCCACTCAGATCACTACTATTCAACATAGTTTTGGAAGTCCTAAGCACAGCAATCAGAGAAGAAAAAGAAATAAAATGAATGAAGGCTGGAAAAGAAGATAAAACTCTCACTGTTTGCAGATGACATGATCCTCTACATAGAAAACCCTGAAGACACCACTAGAAAATTACTAGAGCTAATCAATGAATATAGTAGAGTTGCAGGATATAAAATTAATACACAGAAATCCTTTGCATTCCTATACACTAACAATGAAAAAATAGAGAAATTAAGGAAACAATCTCATTCACCATTGAAAAGAAAAGAATAAAATGCTTAGGAATAAATTTACCTAAAGAAACAAAAAATCTATATATATAGAAAACTATAAAACACTGAGGAAAAAATTCAAAGATGACACAAATGGAGAAATATACAGTGTTCATAGATTGGAAGAATCAATATAGTGAAAATGAGCATATTACTCAAAGCAATCGATAGATTCAACACAATCCCTATCAAGCTACCAATGACATTTTTCACAGAATTAGAACAAATAATTTCATAATTTGTATGGAAACATAAAAAAAAACAACCTCAAATAGCCAAAGTAACCTTGAGAAACAAGAATGGAACTGAAAGAATCAAACTTCCTGACTTCAGACTACACTATAAAACAACAATCAACAGTATGGTTCTGGCACAAAGACAGAAATGTAGATCAATGTAACAAAATAGAAAGCCCAGAGATAAATCCATACACCTATGGACACCTTATCTTTGACAAAGGAGGCAAAAATATACAATGGAGAAAAGACAATCTCTTTAACAAGTGGTGCTGGGAAAACTGGTCAACCACCTGTAAAAGAATGAAACAGAATGCTTTCTTAAACCATACACAAAAATAAACCCCAAAGGGATTAAAGATCTAAATGTAAGATTAGAAACTAAAACTCCTAGAGGAAAACATAGACAAAACATTCTCTGACATAAATCAAGCAAGATCCTTTATGACCCAACTCCCAGAGTAATAGAAATAAAAACAAAAATAAACAAGTGGGGCCCAATTAAACTTAAAAGTTTTTGCAAAATGAAGGAAACTATATGCAAGGTGAAAAGGCACCCTTCAGAATGGGAGAAAATAATAGCAAATTAAACAACTGACAAAGAATTACTCTCCAAAATATACAAGCAGCTCATGCAGCTCAATATCAGAAAAACGAACAACCCAATCAAAAAATGGGCCAAACAACTAAATAGACATTTCTCCAAAGACATACAGACGGCTAATAAACACATGAAAAGATGCTCAACATCACTCATTATCAGACAAAAATGCCAATCAAAATCACAATGAGGTATTATCTCACACTGATCAGAATGGGCACTATCAAAAAGTTAACAAACAATAAATGGTGGAGAGGGTGTGGAGAAAAGGAAACCCTCTTACACTGTTGGTGGGAATGCAAACTAGTATAGCCACTATGGAGAACAGTGTGGAGATTCCTTAAAAAACTGGAAATAGAACTGATATGTGACCCAGAAAACACTGCTGGGCATACACATGAAGGAAGCAGAACTGAAAGAGACACGTGTAACCCAATGTTCATTGCAGCACTGTTTACAATAGCTAGGACATGGAAGCAACCTAGATGTCCATCGGCAGGTGAATAGATAAGAAATTTGTGGTACATACACACAATGGAATATTACTCAGCTAAAAAGGAACACATTTGAGTCAGTTTTAATGAGGTAGATGAATCTGGAGTCTATTATACAGAGTGAAGTAAGTCAGAAAGAGAAACACCAATACAGTATATTGATACATATATATGGAATGTAAAAAGATGGTGATGATGATCCTATATGTAGGGCAGCAAAGGAGACACAGAAGAACAGACTTTTGGACTATGTGGGGAAGGTGAGGGTGGGATGACCTAAGAGAATAGCATTGAGACATGTATATTACAATATGTAAAACAGATGACAAGTGCAAGTTTGATGTAAGTTTGAGCCCTGGCTTTGAGTCCCCTGCTCTGGAACAGCCAGAGGGATGGGGTGGGGAGGGAGGTGGAAGGGGATTTCAGGATGGCAAACACATATGCACCTATCGCTGACTCATTTTGATGTATGGCAAAAAAAAAAAAAAACCCACCAATATTGTAAAATAATTATCCTCCAATTAAAATCAATCAACTAATTAAAAAAATAAGTGGACTCCCCTGTGTATTATTCAGTTAAGTAGCATATATTCAGTTCTCATTTATTTGACTGAAATAAATAGGAAAACTTCTTCCGATAAACAATCTTTTAAGTTATTAACTCAATTGTACAACAAACTTGTTGAGACTATATATCATGCCCTCTACTGCATGCTGAGGGAAAATAAACTTAAAGAGGTAAGTGGACAGTTGGATCCCACCCTCCCAATTACATAAGCAATAACATATCTGAAAGATACATTGCAATATTTCTCAAAAATGGTAATGTTCAGAAACTAATTTTCAAAGCAGAATATTCATATCTATAAATAATATAGTGTTTAAACAGTGAATAATATAAAATTTACAGAATTGATTTATGTTTTTCTTTCTAGAACTAGATGACAGATTCATAAAGCAATCTGACCTCTCAGGCACAAAATATAATGTATTATAGAATTATTAGTCCTATTTTGTTGAAATGAATATATCATTTTTCAAATATCATGTTTCTTATATTTCAGTTAAAATTTTTTACTTGTTGCAAGTTTGCTAAGTTTTTCTGCTATGTTCTCTTTTAGAAATTGTGTAATCTTAGCTGTCATGTTTAGGACTTTGATCCATTTTGAGTTAGCTTTTATGTATTATGGGAAATAAAGCTTAGAGTTCATATTGTTGCATATAGATTTTCAATTTTCAACTTGTTTCAGGCACCTTTAGCTGGGGGTGGGGAAGCTACCCCTTACTCACTGACTTGCCTGAACCTTTTCTAAAACACTAAGAAAATTTTGCTGGAAAAAAATTGGCCATATATTATAGGCTCAATTTTGGAATTTTTATTCTGTTCCAATGATCAATATGTTTGTACTTATGGGAAAACCTATTATGTTTTAATTAAATAGCCTTAAGAAAAAAATTTGAAATTTGGTAGTTGAATCTTATAACTTATTTCTCAAAGTTATTTTGGTTATTCTGTGTTCTTTTTGTATAATCTTTTAAAAATTTTATCAATTTCTACAAAAAATGTTCTGCTGGGATTTTAATTTGGATTTCACTCAACCATACATTAATTTGGGGATAATTGGCACTTCAGCACTATTGAGTTTCTCAATCTATCAGTATGGTATATACCTACTTAATCAGGTCTTTATTTTAGCAATGATTGCAGTTGCCTGTATATACATCTTGACATAATTTGTTCAATGTATCCTTAGGAATTTCATATTTTAATACATTTGCAAATGGAATCATTGTCGATTAATATTACACCCATAGCAGATTTATGTTGATGTATGGCAAAACCAATACAATATTGCAAAGTAATTAGCCTCCAATTAAAATAAATTTAAATTAGAAAATAAAAATAATAAAAAAACAGAAAGAAATTTTAAACTGAGAAAAAGTGTTTAGTATTCACCCACATAGTTCCCATTCTGCTGAGCAATAGCAGCCCCAAGCTCCCTACCATAACTCGTCTGTGACAAGAGACAACTAACTCACAGCTGCCACAGCGTCCCACAGAACTCTCCAATGTTCATCCCTGAGGCCCAGACTTCTATGAGTGCACATGCCCAGCATCCTGAGTTTCCTTGCCAGGTCCATCAACTTCCACCTGACCCTGTGTTTGGGGAAGATTGTTAGCAAGTCTTTATCTGCTCTTCTGACTCATTTCCAGACCTTTAACCCACAGCCTCCCCTCCCCATAGTATTAATACCACAGTGACACTGCTTCCCTGATTTTGTCATTTCTATTCACTATCCCTTGTGTAGAAGGCCTTGTAAGTTTTTAGAGACCTCAACACCATCTTAACCAAGGGACTGAAGTTAGTGTCACCAGTAATGGGGCAGATGACATCATACACACTGTGACAGGTGCTGAGACAGATTTCAGCTATACTGCTGATGTCCTGCTTTGAAAACTGCATCATCTGAATGGAACCATGGGGAAACATTTGACAAGCCCAAACTGAGGAACATTCTACCAGTAACTGACCTCTAGTATAAACTGTGGAGAATTCTGAAAGAGATGGGAATACCAGACTACCTGACCTGCCTCTTGAGAAACCTATATGCAGGACAGGAAGCAACAGTTAGAACTGGACATGCAACAACAGACTGGTTCCAAATAGGACAAGGCGTACGTCAAGGCTGTATATTGTCACACTGCTTATTTAACTTACATGCAGAGTACATCATGAGAAACTCTGGGCTGGAAGAAGCACAAGCTGGATTCAAGATTGCCGGGAGAAATATCAATAACCTCAGATATGCAGATGACACCACCCTTATGGCAGAAAATGAAGAGGAACTAAAAAGCCTCTTGATGAAAGTGAAAGAGGAGAGTGAAAAAGTTGGCTTAAAGCTCAACATTCAGAAAACGAAGATCATGGCATCTGGTCCCATCATTTCATGGGAAATAGATGGGGAAACAGTGGAAACAGTGTCACACTTTATTTTTGGCACTCCAAAATCACTGCAGATGGTGACTTCAGCCATGAAATTAAAGGACGCTTAGTCCTTGGAAGAAAAGTTATGACCAACCTAGATAGCATATTCAAAAGGAGAGACATTACTTTGCCAACAAAGGTCCGTCTAGTCAAGGCTATGGTTTTCCCAGTGGTCATGTGTGGATGTGAGAGTTGGACTGTGAAGAAGGCTGAGGGCCGAAGGATTGATGCTTTTGAACTGTGGTGTTGGAGAAGACTCTTGAGAGTCCCTTGGACTGCAAGGAGATCCAACCAGTCCATTCTGAAGGAGATCAACCCTGGGATTTCTTTGGAAGGAATGATGCTAAAGCTGAAACTCCAGTACTTTGGCCACCTCATGCGAAAACTTGACTCAATGGAAAAGACTCTGATGCTGGGAGGAATTGGGGGCAGGAGGAGAAGGGGATGACAGGGGATGAGATGGCTGGATGACATCACTGACTCGATGGGCACAAGTCTGAGTGAATTCTGGGAGCTGGTGATGGACAAAGAGGCTTGGCGTGCTGCGATTCATGGGGTCGCAAACAGTCAGACACGACTGAGCGACTGAACTGAACTTACTTCTAGTATTAAAAATATGTTGTAGTTATGAAAAACTTTAAAAACTAAGGAAGTGTTCCACAGTAAAGTTGAAGCAAGAATGTAAGGTGTGCTCATGAATTTAAAAAAAAAAAAAAAGGTTTTCTTCTATATAGAAGGCATGGGATAGATGGCTGAAAATGTTAACTACCTATAGATTGAAGTATTATATCAAAATTTCATGGCAAATAGATGGGGAAACAATAGAAACAGTTATAGGCTTTATTCCTTTGGGCTCCAAAATCTCTGCAGATGGTGACTGTGGCCACAAAATTAAAAGATGTTTGCTCTTTGGAAGAAAAGTTATGGCCAACTTAGACAGCATATTAAAAAGCAGAGAAATTGCTTTGTCAACAAAGGTCCATCTAGTCAAAATTATGGTTTTTCCAGTAGTCACCTATGGATGTGAGGGTTGGACTATAAAGAAAGGTGAGCACCAAAGAATTGATGCTTTTGAACTGTGGTGTTGGAGAAGACTTTTGAGAGTCCAGCCAGTCCATCCTAAAGGAAATCAGTCCATCAGTCCTGAATATTCATTGGAACGACTGACGCTGAAGCTGAAACTCCAATACTTTGGCCACCTGATGTGAAGAACTGACTCATTAGAAAAGACCCTGATGCTGGGAAAGATTGAAGGCAGACAGAGAAGGGGACGACAGAGGTTGGATGGCATCACCGACTAGATGGACATGAGTTTGAGTAAGCTCCAAGAAAACATGGAGTTCAAAATGGTGATGGACAGGGATGCCTGGTGTGCTGCAGTCAATGGGTCACAAAGAATCAGACATGGCTGAGTGACTGAACTGAACTGAACTGTCTGCAACTTTCAAAACCTCGGGGGAAAAGTAATATTAATGTGGTAAAATGCTAACATTTGGGGAATCTAAGTAAAGGGCATTTGGGAATTTTTACAAATTTGTTGTAAGCCTAAAATTTTTCCTCCAAAATTTTAAGTTTCCTGGACCAAGATTGCAAATGAACATATGCTTTTATCCCTTCCTCCTAAATATAGAGAAGAAAGAAAGACGCAAAGAAAAAGGGAAAGAAGAGAGTTAAGGTTGAAAGATATATATCCATAAGCAGATAACAGACAAAACACACAGAATGATACATGCATAACAACATAACAAAGACACATCTTTATTTAGGAAAATTTTTAAGATCTTGAAGAAGTGAAGCAAAAAAGAAGAAATGGGAAGAATGTGTCCAGCACAGAAGGGTAGTCACAGAATATTCTGTCCACCTTGGAATAAGGAGGAGGAGGAGCCAGAGAGAGAGAGGTGTTACGGGAACAAAGAATGCAAAATAACAGCAGTTGATTGAAAATGGCTATCTGACAGAGGTCAAGAGTTCCTTTGTTAAAATGTAAGTAAACTACTGCTACTGCTAAGTCACTTCAGTCGTGTTCGACTCTGTGCGACCCCATAGACAGCAGCCCACCAGGCTCCTCTGTCCCTGGGACTCTATGAAAGTGAAACGTGAAAGTGAAGTCGCTCAGTCGTGTCCGACTCTTAGCGACCCCATGGACTGCAGCCCACCAGGCTCCTTCGTCCATGGGATTTTCCAGGCAAGAGTATTGGAGTGGGTGCCATTGCCTTCTCCATAAATGAAAAGATAGAAAAGAATTGTACAAAAACTAACAATACAAATATGAGAAAACTGGTCCCAACAGAAAAAAAGTCAATGGAATTTAAGCAGCAGAATGAATCAGTTACACCAAAAGATAGATTAAAGCTGAAGAATATTAGAGCTATGGCAAAAGATATATTTTTCTTTATCTTCTAAACATTTTATATAAAAAGCATGATACAACACTCCAGCAAAAATAACAAGTAGACCAACATACAAGAAAAATGTACAACAAAGAGAAAGGTTTCAATTATGGAGGTTTAATTGAAGCTCATCATACATATGTAAAAATAGTCTAAAGACACTGGATATAAAATATATATAATATAATATAAAATAGGAATAGAGAAGGAAGGCAGATGAAATCGAAGGTGATAAAAGTATCTTTAATCCTTTAGTAATATTTTCATTATTGCTGCATGGAATGTATGTGGGAATTCATTTTCCATTTTGCTTTTCTGACTTTTAGTATGGCAAAATTCCACAATGCTATTTAAAAATAAAATTAGTCAAAATATAGAAGCATAAATTTGTGTGTCTACGTTGGTCTCCATTTCTCCAAGGAAGGCAAAAACTCTTGCCCAAAGAGGAAACAGTTTCCCTAGACATAAAGGTACTTCATTCATGCAGCTTGTGTGTGACAGACACTTGCTTTCTTGATAGAAACTCTGACACTAAATAAGAACTTGATTTGCTGATTTATCAAGCTCAAGAAAAGTCTGAATAAGACTAAATTTAACCATACTCTGCTCTATATTTCACTAAACAGGATTTTATCATCTGTGGTATCTTTCCAAGGACATTTGTGTCAGAGTTGACTACAACTACATCTTTGATATAACCTCTAACCTCCACTATTAACAGAAATTCTTGATGAGCATTGTTTTAAGGGAATAAGATTGGTTAATAAAATATGTGGAGGTAATGACATTATGGGAATGACATTATGTATCTATTTTCCCTTTATATTTTCTCTTCCCTAAAATGTCAGAAAAAGCCACAAGATCTTTTCCATGTTGACTATTTTCTATTATCTACCTCACTTTTGTGAAAGACTATGAAAATTTAAAGAAATTAAGGAGCTTCTGACAATTGTACAAATAGACAAAATGCAGAATTTAATGTATGCTCCCAGCAAACTTCTGCTGTCGTTTAGGTTTAAACAGAGAATTGACACGACAAATTTCACCACTACCAAATCCTCAGACACTAAGTGAGGGTCTAAATCCCCAACGGTTACTTTAAGAGCAGAGTTGAGAACTCCTGTCACTTTACTGTTCATGTGGTGTTGAGCACTCCTTTTTTGTCACTGAACCTGTAAGAATCCCACTAATATAAAGTAAAGGAGAAGGCTTAAAAGGTATTGAAATTTATAGGAAAGAAAATGTAACACGTCTTATGTCTGGTCAAATCAATGGAGACAGGAAAACTCTCCATCAAATGTGGGTGCCTTTTTCTTTTTTTAATATGAATCCACTTATGTTTAATTAAAATTGGGTTTATTACTATTTGCTAAAGGGCCCCCAGGTGGCACAATGAATCTGCCTGCCAAGGCAGGAGTCACAAGAGATGTGGGTTCGATCCCCAGATCTGGAAGATCCCCTGGAGGAGGAAATGGCAACCCTTTCTAGTATTCTTGCCTGGGAAATGCTACGGACAGAGAAGCCTGGAAGACTAAGGTCCATTCGGTAGCAAAGAGTTGGACACCACTGAGCAACTGAGCACACACACTATTAGCGAAAAGCCTTGAATGCCTCAGAGCAAATGTATTTTCAAGGGGAAAATTTATTTTCAATGTATTGCATTCAATTTGCAGCAGTGGGAGAACTTCTTGTTTTAAATTCTTGCCTATTTAGCTACCAAGACATAATCAAGCACTCTTTCATTTCGGGAGGAAATAGTAGAGTATACTTGCCTTAGACATGTTTGTATCTTAAATTGTTGTGAACACAAATATAAATTTACTAACATCAGAAATGAAATTAATACTAGAGGACAATTCAGTAAAAACAATGGGATAATTCAGTAATATATCCAGACTTTCTAAAGTATCAAACATTTACATTAAAAGCCTTAAATAGTGTATACTATTGACTAGAGAATAAGAATCTGAGCAGAAATTACTGGAAAATTTTACTCTGAGGAGAAAAAAGTTAATGACTTTCATTCTTTTAAGTCTTTTCTTGCCTCTTCTTTCTCATATAAATCTCTCATTCTGTGGAAGAATTTGTAGAGATAAAAAGATAATTTCAGGCATAAACAGAAGATAGATTAAACTCCTCCTTTCCTTCCACCCAACCATAAAAACTATCAATATTTAAACAAATAATTTTAAAGTTTCCTTCCTCTTTCCTCCTTGTTTGGACAAAGTTTAAACTGTTACCTTAAGTCAGACTCTACTCTGTATAACTTTCGAATTTCATGTTTCATATATAATTTGGTTTAAATAGGTTTAGTGTTCCTGCTGAGCTATGAACTTTTAAACTGAAAAGAAATTTAGATTTTCAAGAGGAAAATATATCCGAAATCAGCAGTCACGAAAAAGCTAGATATACAAGTAGCCTACCCCTGTGTATCTTGGTTTCAAATCTGCTCAACTTACAAAAAGACCCTTCCTAGAAAACTTTTATTAAAGGTTAACTGGATAGAAATTTATTTTTACAAATCAGAAAAGTATTCCAGTTGAGAAAGCTTTACACTTAATTTTAAAGTAGGTTAAAAGTGTAAATTATATTTTTTTAATCAAGATTATTTTCATTTTACAATTTACATAATTCAAATAACTAGGAATAAATCTCAGAGAAGGCAATGGCATCCCACTCCAGTACTCTTGCCTGGAAACTCCCATGGATGGAGGAGCCTGGTAGGCTGCAGTCCATGGGGTCGCTAGAGTCGGACATGACTGAGCAACTTCACTTTCACTTTTCACTTTCATACATTGGAGAAGGAAATGGCAACTCACTCCAGTGTTCTTTCCTGGAGAATCCCAGGGATGGTGGAGCCCAGTGGGCTGCCATCTGTGGGGTCGCACAGAGTCGGACATGACTGAAGCGACTTAGCAGCAGCAGCAGCAGCAGGAATAAATCTACCTAAGGAGGTAAAAGATCTGTACTTGGAAAACTATTAGACACTGATGAAAGAAACTGAAGACAGTACAAACAGATGGAAAGATAAATTGTATTCTTAGACTAGAAGAATTAATATTTTTAAAATGACCATATTACCCAAGTCAATGTATAGATTCACTGCAACCCCTATCAAATGCCAATGGTATTTTTCATAGAACTAACACAAATAATTTTAAATGTTGTATGGAAACACAAAATACCCTCAACAGAAAAAAAAAAAAAGAAAGAAAGAAAGAAAAGAAAAGTCTGGAAAAGAAAACCAGAACTGGAAGAATCAGGCTCCCTGACTTCAAACTACACTATAAAACTACAATAATCAAAATAAGATGGTACTGGCATAAAAACAGACATATAGATCAATGGAACAGGATAAAAAGCCCAGAAATAAACCCACTCACTTATGGTCAATTAATCTCTGACAAAGAAGAATGACAGACAGTCTATTCAACAAGTGGTGCTGGGAAAACTGGACAGCTACACGTAAAAGAATGGTATTAGAACATTCTCACACCATACACAAAAATAAACCCAAACGGATTAAAGACCTAAGTGTAAAACCAGATACTATAAAACTTCCAGATAAAAACATAGGCAGCAAATTCTTTGAAATAAGTCATAGTAACATTTTTTTGATCCATCTCTTAAAGCAAAGGAAATAAGAGCAAAAATAAGCAAATGGTACATAATTAAACATAAAACCTTTGGCAAAGCAAAGAAAACCACTGACAAAGGGTTGTCTCTCCTACTTAATCAGAGAAAATATTTGCAAATGATATGACTGCTAAGGGTTTAAAATCTAACATATAAAAACAGCTCCTACAACTCAATATAAAAAAATTCAATTAAAAAATAGTTAGAAGAACAGAATAGACATTTTTCCAAAGAGGAGATGCAGATGGTCAACAGGCACATGAAAAGATGCTGAACATTGTTAATGAACAGGGAAATGCAAACCAAATGTGATATCACCTCATACCTGTCAGAATGGCTATCATAAAAGACTACAAATCACATACACTGGAAATGATGTGGAGAAAAGGAAATATTCACACACTGCTGATGGGAATGAAAATGAGTGCAACCACTATGGAAAACAGAATGGAGATTTCTCAAAAAACAAAAACCTAAAAATAGACTTATCATACAACTCAGCAATTCTACTCTTGGAGATATATCCAAAAAAAAAAAAAAAAAAACCCAAAAGCTCAGATTCAGATAAGCTCAATAAAATATCAGCACCTCAATGTCAATTGCAGCATTATTTACAAATGCAAAGACATAGAAACAACCTAAGTGTCCACCAACAGACAAATGGATAAACAAAAAGTGGAATATGTACACAATGAAATATTAGTCATAAAAAAGAATGAGATTTTGACATTTGCAGAAACATGATGGATTTGGAGGGCATGATGCTAGTGGAAAAAGTCAAATAGAGAAAAACAAATCCTGCATGATATCACATAGATATGGAATTTAAAAATAACACAAATTAGTGAATATAATTTTAAAAAGAAGCAGACTCACAGAAATAGAAAACAAACTAGGGGTATCCAGTGGAGAGAGGGAGCGGGAAAGGGGCATGATAAAGGTATAGAAATAAGAGGTTCAAACTATTAGGCTTAAAATAAGCTACAAGGATACATTGTACAACGTGAAGAATATAGCTGATATTTCATAATAACTATAAATTGAGTATAACTTTTAAACATTCAAGAAGAGTAAAATAATACCTAGTAACTTTTCTGATAACAATGGCATGAAACTAGAAATCAGTAGCAAGAGGAACACCAGCAAATTTATGAGCATACGGAAACTAACACTCTCCCGAACAATCAACGAATCGGAGTTAAAGGGGAAATTTTAAAGTTTCTTTAGACAAATTAAAATGAAAAACACAACATGCCAGAACTTATGGGATGCAAGAAAAGTAGTTTTTAAGAGGGAAATAAATGTCTACATTAAGAAGCAAGAAAGATTCCAGATAAATAATCTAGCTCTATGTCTTAAGGAACTAGAAAAAGAAGAAAAATTGAACCCAAATCAGGAGAAAAAGGAATAAAAATTAGAGCAGAAATAAACAAAGAATAATAGAAAGCTGCATGTCACAGCTAAAGATCTTCCATGCCACAATGCAAATTAATGATCCCACATGTCACTAGTAAGACCCAGCGTAACAACAACAACAACAAAGATAATACCTAAAAAGTGATTTCATTAAAAATAAAGTAACGGAAGAGATTAAACTAAGAGTTTACTCTTTAAAATAATAAAATTGACAAACCTTGAACTATTCAAGGGAAAAAGAGAAATGACAAAACCAACAAAATTATAAATTTAAAAAAAAGGGGGGATACATTACAACTCTTACCACAGAAATTCACAGGATCATGGAGGCTACAATGAATAATATATACTAACAAACTAGACAAGCTAGAAGTAGCAGAAAAGTTCTTTAAAAAATACATTTTACTAAGACTGAAACAAGAAGAAATAGGAAATCTGAATAGAACAATTATTAGAAAGAAAGCTGAAGAAGTTAAAAAACAAACAAGAACAGAAAAGCAAAGACAAAGACAAAACACCTCCCAACAAATTAAAGCGTAGGCTCTTCTGGTGAATTTTAGCAAATGTTTAAAGAAGAATTAACACTAATCCTTCTCAAACTCTTTGGATAAATTGAAAAACAAATAAATTATTCCAAACTCATTTTAAAAGGCCAGCATTATCCTTATTACCAAAGTCAGAAAAGGAAACTACTAGAAAAGAATGTTTCAGGCCAATATCTCTGATTATAGGTGCAAAGATTCTCTTTTTTATTAAATTTATTTATATTTTTAGTTACAATACTATATTTGTTTTGCCATACATTGACACGAATCAGCCATAGGTGAACACAATCGATTTATCACTGAGATACAAAGATGGTTCAACATAAATCAATGAATATGATACATCACATTACTAAATCAAAGAAATGAATCTATGATCATCTCAATATACAGAAAAAGCATTTGACAAAATTTAGCATTCATCATGATGAGAACTCTAACAAATTAGGGATAGAAAGAACACATCTCAACATAATAAAGGTGATGTATAACAATCCCAGAACATCACACTCAATGGTGAAAGATCGAAAACTTCTCTGATATCAGGAACAAGACAAGGATGTTCACTCTCAACACTCCTACTCAATATAATACTGGAAGTTCTAACTAATCAGGCAAGTAACGAAATAAAAGGTATCAAAAGTGGACAAACCTTGAGAGTATTGTAAGTCAGACAAAAAGAGACAAATACTATATGATCTTACTTATACATGGAATCTTAAAAATAGAACAGAACAAAACAAAACTCCTCATAGACAAAGAGATCAGGCTTGTAGTTGTCAGAGGTGGAGAGTGGCAGGAGCAGGAACTGGAGGAAGATGGTCAAAAGGTATAAACCTCTACGTATAAGATAAATCAGCACAAAGAATATAGTGTACAGCAGGCTTATGATAGTGGAAACAGCTATATGATATACAGAAAAGTAGTTAAGAGAGTTAATCGTAAGAGTTCTAATCACAAGGATATTTTCTGCTTCTTTGTGTCTTTTTATTGTATCCATATGAAGTGATGGATGTTAACTGAACTGTCATTGCACAATATGTATAAATCAAACCATCATGCTATATGCCTTAAATTTTTACAGTGAGGCATGCCAATTATTTCTCAATAAAATAGGGGAGAAAGACTGCTTCAAGAGCCGGACCACTCAGTACAGTAATCACCAACTATGTATGGTTACTTAAACTCAAAGTTAAATAAAATAAAAAATTCAGGTCCTTAAATTAGCCATATTTCAAGTGCTAGCTCTCATTCTAGATACTGGACAGATGTAGAACTTTCCTATCATTGCAGAAAGACCTATTAGACAGCTTTCCTAGTGAATTTAGTTGGAAACTCACTGGGATATTTCTACAGCCTCGGGTGGAATGGCTTATGAAGACAACTCATGTCTTCACATAGCTGATGTCCAGTAAATTTTCTGGGATAGTAAACACACTTGACCCAAAATGACTCAAGGGAGTGACAAAAGTAGGCTTGAGGACTTTAGTACCAAGTGCAGTACAAAAGCATAACAAGAACAAGGCCATACATTCATATATGTGTCTAGACACCCATAATTACTAGCCAAAGAGATATTATTCAGGAACATTTACATCAGTTCCACATTTACAGTCTTGTGGTCTCTATTTCTCTTTAAAACCAGTTTACTGGTTTTGACCCTACATGTAAAACATACCTAATTCTCCACAATAAAATATTTTTAAAAAGTGTTATTTCTCATGTAGAAGAAAAACATGTTAGTACAACTCTCTCATGAATTTATATACTTCCCAATTAAGAGGAGAGATAAATCATTATCCTTGCCCAGAAAGTAATTTCATATAAAATGAAAATAAAACAAAAGTTAGCAAGTTGCACAAACTCACCTAGGACTGGATAATAGGTTCAAATTTCCCAATAACAAATAAATTCAATCTTGTGACCTTTAATCATTCACAATTCATTTAGGCCAGAATAATAGATGCAAAAAAATTAATGCAATGGCTTATATGTAAAAATTATTAGCCTTACACCTGTTTGAGTATATGTTGCCAACATAAAGAGATGGGAGCTGGATGGAAAGCAGGTAATACAGGAAAAGAAGGGGCAATTGAATCATGATACAGTGATGCTCAAATTTCAGTGAGACAGCAGAAGTCTAGTCTCTTTCAACACAGAACTTTACATTGCATTTTCCAGTAGCATACAGATAAATTCTATGTATATTCCTTTGATAGCTGTCAAAGATGATATTTCCGCAATGAAACAGATCCATATTCCTAAAGGTCCCAGGGTTCCCCTAGAAGTAAATCAGGAAGGATTATTAATTGTAACTATTATTCCTTTCAGAAAAGAAAATTTTATGAATAGTCCATAGAAAGAGTCTTTTGCCACAGATTTTAAATTAAAATCCTGATTTCTAAACTCTTGGCCTTCCAATTCTAATTGAGAGTAAGCCAAGGTAGGGGGGAATATGACTGGACTAAGGGCTCCATCATTCCCCTGCAAGATTTTTGCTCAGCAGTCTATGTGGCCCCCCCACACTCACCCCATCTCCTTGCCTTAAGATCAAGGCAGACTTTTAACCCCAGCAGCTAAGGGACCTCCTTCTCTCTCTCTCGGGTCTACCACCTACAAAAGTCACTTCTCTGACAAGGGGAGGTGCACCGTTGGGAAGCTACCAAGAAGAAGAGGCTTAGTGATCTAGATACAGTCTTTGAAGCTTCAGGAAAGAGTCAGCAGACCCTCCAAAGACTAATTTAACCTCATTCAGCCAATGTGGGGCCAGTCCCAGAAATAAGCTCCAGCAGTTTTTGTCATGTCTTGAACACTTGTGAGTCCATATATACAGATGTTAGCATCAAAGGAAAATTATGATAGTTCTCAGAGGCTTTCTCCATCAAGAATAATGGGAGTGAGGGTTCCCCGCCCATGCCCCAGGTAGCAGTACACAGCAGTACTATGTCCAGTAACTTCTCTCCTGTGACGTGTCCTGAGGGGGCAGTGGAAGGCAGAGGCAGAGGAAAAGACTGGGAGAACAGGCCACAGAAGACGCAGGCGTGAGTCAGGATGCCCTGCTAAGGAGCTCTGCCATGGTCCTGTTCAGACAGGTGGTGACTTGAATTAGAAGGGAAAGACGGAGAGAAGTGGCTGGATTGAGAGACAACCAAGAGCTAAAATGGACCACCCCTGATGATGTTAGAAATAGAGACTACAGTAAATAATAGCATCATATCCTATTGTCATCCATTATTCAAATGACATTTACATGTGCGTTACAGGCAAGAATACTGGAGTGGGTAGTCATTCCATTCTCCAGAGGATCTTCCCAACACAGGGATCAATTTTTATCTTAAGGGAATAATAAACAAAATAAAACAACAGGACTATCATAGAGACAAATAGCAGTGACATTTAACCTCAATGCCATGGACAAACCAGAAGTGATGGGAATCTCTGAAAATTACGTAGTTAATCCATGTGGGCATGTAGGTCAGTGTTAAATAATAAAAGAGAAAGAATAAGCAGCTACCGCCTGGAACCGGGAGGAAAATGTGACATCGTAGAAATAACACAACATGGCTTCATGGAGCAGCCTTGTTCACACACCTCTGGAATTTTACATAAGAGAAGGAGTTTCCATTCTTGGTTGAATGAAACCAAAACCCAGTTCTCTGTGCGGTGGAGGCTCTCGCAGAGGGACACAGAGTGTCCACTGGGTCTTGCCTATTGAAAATAAGTCAGCCTTTTTCAAAGGAACTTCAAAGAGACTCCAAAGTCTCTTCAGGGTCAATTCTCAGTCACCCATGGCACCTTTCTCACTCCCACGTTACTTCCCAAAAAGTGTCATCTGATCCCCCTAAACAAGCAGGCATCTTCACATGTGTGGCCAAAGGCCCTCTTCTCTGCGCCACCTCTGGTCACTGCTGTCTCTGGCCAAGATACCTCATCACCGTGCTCTCTAGACACCAGCCTCTGTGTTCTCTGGGGCCCCACAAGTCCTCTCCCCTATCCACAGGTGTCTACCCACCAACCACTGCTCCTGGTTGAGGGCGACCTCTGCCATTTCACCTCTGTGTTCTCCTGAGCCTGACCCCAGGCCTCTGCCTGTTCACCAGGACTCTGATCACGGCTGCCGCCATGAGTCTTCCTGGATTTCCTGCCATCTCTCCTTCAGTTCAGTTCAGTTCAGTTCATTTCAGTCGCTCATCCGTGTCCGACTGTTTGTGACCCGATGAATCGCAGCACGCCAGGCCTCCCTGTCCATCACCAACTCCCAGCGTTCACTCAGACTCATGTGCATTGAGTCGGTGATGCCATCCAGCCTTCTCATCCTCCGTCATCCCCTTTCCCTCCTGCCCCCAGTCCCTCCCAGCATCAGAGTCTTTTCCAATGAGTCAGCTCTTCGCATGAGGTGGCCAAAGTACTGGAGTTTCAACTTTAGTATCATTTCTTCCAAAGAACACCCAGGGCTGATCTCCTTTAGAATGGACTGCTTGGATCTCCTTGTAGTCCAAAGGACTCTCAAGAGTCTTCTCCAACACCACAGTTCAAAAGCATCAGTTCCTCAGCACTCAGCTTTCGTCACAGTCCAACTCTCACATCCATACATCCTTAGGCTGTGGAAAATCAGCTTCAGTCTTTGATCTGTGTGCCTTCTACAACCTCTGATTCTGCTCCTTTGTCTGGTGGTGGTGTTCAGTCACTCAGTCACGTCCAACTCCTTGTGACCTCAGGAACTACAGCACACCAAGTTTCCCTGTCCTTCACCATCTCCCAGAGCTTGCTCAAACTCATGTCCATTGAGTCGGTGATCCCATTCAACCATCTCATCCTCTGTCTCTTCCTTCTCCTCCTGCCCTCAATCTTTCAAAGTATCAGGGTGTTTTCCAGTGAGTCGACCCTTCACATTAGGTGGCCAAAATATTGGAGCTTCAGCTTCAGTATCAGTCCTTCCAATGAGTATTCAGGATTGATTTCCTTTAGGATTGTCTGGTTTGATCTCCTTACTGTCCAAGGGACTCTCAAGAGTCCTCTCCTAGTGACATATGACCAAATGTAGAATAAGTGAGTAGAGGGCCACCAATCCAGATGTTCCCAGATTGTTCCTCAACTTATCAGGACTTTTTACCAACAAAAACTTAGCCAAGCATCTCCAAAACCAACCTTCTGCCCCTGCCCCAGCTTTCTCTGTAGGTTCCCCTGACCTCCTCTTTCTTCTGTCTGTCCAGCTTTCATCCTCTCAGAGGGTGCACCTTCCTGAGGGTCACTCTTTCTTATCCAGAAAGTAAAGGAGAGCTCTTTAGCTTGATTCCAGCACAATGGCTCTTGATCTATTCAGGGAGAAATTCTAATTTTTCTGTTTACAAAGTCTGAGTCTCAAGAGTACAATCTCCCAAAATCAGCCCTGAGATTTTGAGTTGATGGATGGCTTCTCACAATCTCTCCATTCCAGGTGGTTTCTTCTCTCCTTCATTAGTGGGTAATAAGCCTTCTTGGTGCTCTAGTAATTTCCCATTTACAATAACATCATGTGCCAATAGATACATGTCTATGTGGAAATAAAGGGAAAAGAAGGAGTTCTTGGAAAATTCCAACTCCAGCTGTTTGCAGTGTTGTAGACAACTCCACTCAGAAGCTCCTTGAATGGTGTTCATAGTCTTGGGCACATCTTTAATTCATTTTCTCTTTCACTGATATTTGTAATCATGGATTTTTATCACAGGCTCTGAGCTTGGTACTAAATAAAGAAAAAAGTCTTCTGACAGCTGCACAAGGAGCTTAATTAGGAACCTCTTTAGGTTTACTTGAAAAATGCGTAATTGATAGAAAAACATGTGAAGCAAATAGCACCCCCTTACATCCTCACATTTTCAGAGTTGCTGATTGTCACATTTGCTTCATATCATTTGGAAGGTTCCATTTTTGAGCTCGTTTTTATCTTAATCCAGGGCTGTGTTTCAGTTTAATAATTCATTAGCAGCTCTGCAACTTATTGCCTGCTGAGTTTACTGAAGACTGATTAGTAACTTTATCATTTCTGTTTTCTGTATATATTTTCATAAGTGTTATCTCCTGCTGGTTCTAATACTTTCTTGTTTGATACAACTTTTTTTTCCTCTGCCACTGTGCATCTATCAATCATTTCCATTCTCCAGAGTATACATGATTGAAGTCTGAAGTTCTGTGGTTATCTTTTTAAAACATTTATTGGAATATAGTTCATTTACAATGTTTTGCTATGTTCAGGTGTACAGTAAAGTAGAACAGTTTTGTGTGCATGCTAAGCCATTTGACCCCTGGGTTGGGAAGATCCCCTGGAGAAGGGAAAATCTACCCACTCCAGTATTCTTGCCTGGAGAATTCCATGGACAGAGGAGCCTGCCAGCCTACAGTCCATGGGTTGCAAAGTGTCAGACATGACTGAGCGACTTTCACTTCACTTCATTTAAGTCATTTTAGTCATGCCAGACTCTTTGTGACCTATGGCCTGTAGCCCACCAGGCTCCTCTGTCCATGGGCTTCCCTAGGCAAGAATACTGGAGTGGGTTACCATTCCCTCCTCCAGGGGACTCTTCCTGACTCAGGGATTGGCTGGGCCTCCTGCATTGCAGACAGATTCTTTACCACTAGCACAGTCTGGGAAACCCAAAACAGTTGTACACATATCCACTCTTTTTAGATTTCTTTCCCATATATGTCATTGCAGAATATTGAGCAGAGTTCCCTGTGCCATACAGCAGATCCTTATAAGGATTCCAGCTTGTGCTTCTTCCAGCCCAGCGTTTCTCATGATGTATTCTGTATATAAGTTAAATAAGCAGAGTGACAATATACAGCCTTGACACATTCCTTTTCCTATTTGGAACCAGTCTGTTGTTCCATGTCCAGTTCTAACTGTTGCTTCCTGACCTGCATACAGATTTCTCAAGAGGCAGGTCAGGTGGTCTGATATTCCCATCCCTTTCAGAATTTTCCACAGTTTCTTGTGATCCACACAGTCAAAAGCTTTGGCATAGTCAATAAAGCAGAAGTAGATGTTTTTTCTGGAACTCTCTTGCTTTTTCCATGATCCAGCGGATGTTGAAAATTTGATCTCTGGTTCCTCTGCCTTTTCTAAAACCAGCTTGAACATCAGGAAGTTCATGGTTCATGTATTGCTGAAGCCTGGCATGGAGAATTTTGAGCCTTACTTTACTAGCATGTGAGATGACTGCAATTGTGTGGTAGTCTGAGCATTCTTTGGCATTGCCTTTCTTTGAGATTGGAATGAAAACTGACCTTTTCCAGTCCTGTGGCCACTGCTGAGTTTTCCAAATTTGCTGGCATCTTGAGTGCAGCACTTTCACAGCATCATCTTTCAGGATTTGAAACAGCTTAACTGGAATTCCATCACCAACACTAGCTTTGTTCATAGTGATGCTTTCTAAGGCCCACTTGACTTCACATTCCAAGATGTCTGGCTCTAGATGAGTGATCACATCATCATGATTATCTGGGTCTTGAAGATCTTGTTTGTACAGTTCTTCTGTGTATTCTTGCCACCTCTTCTTAATATCTTCTGCTTCTGTTGGGTCCAGATAATATACCTAATAATATACCCAATATAATATAATATACCTAATAATATACTTAATATATTACAATATATTTATATATATTTATTTTAATATATTTATTTTATTAATTAAATAATAATTATTTTTTAATAATTTATTTAAGTTTTAATATATTTAATTTGTTTATAATATATATTTCACCTGCACTGCAGGTGAAATCCTTACCATTGAGTCACTGGTGTAGTCTGTGTATGTTTGAGAGTAACATACATCATATGTATGTTTGAGTGTAATATATATAATCTAATATATATTGGACAATACATAATATATAAAGCAAATATATTCACCTTATATTATATAATATATATATATTATGTGATATATATTACATTATTAAATATTATTAGTTATAATATTAAGATCATAACAATATACCTAATATATTATAATATACCCAATATAATATACTACTCTTAATAAAATACTTAATATATTATAATATATAATATAATATATTGTATGTTATATATAATATATAAAATGTCTTAATAATATAAAATGTATATTATATATAACAATATATTAATATTTATAATAAATATGACAAATAATACATTATAAAAATAATATACCTGACATTAATATATATATTAGGTATATACTGAAAATATACTTAATATATTATAATACCAAATATATTATATATATATAATATATATACCTATATATTATATATATTAGGTATCTACTGAATAATATAGCTAACATATTATAATATATATACTATAATATATGTTATATATTATATAATATATTATATTATATATAGTATACTATATAAGTTGAAATCCTTATGACTGAGTCAGTGGTGTAGCCTGCCAATATCATATGCACATATATATAATATATAATGCATTATATTAAATATTACATTATATATAATAATATAATTATCACATAATTTTTATTAATTATATAATATATTTAATATAACATATTTACATATATTAAATATTTATATTAAATATATAATATTATGTAATATAATATATTATGTACTATATTATGTAATATTATATATTGTGTAATATATGCATACATATATAAATATATAATATAGTTGTATATATACATATGTATATATGTATTTGTACACATATATGTGTATATGTATACATGTATATATGTATACACACATATATGTATACATATACATATCATATGTATATATATTCGATGTTATGATATTATACAATAAAATACATAATATATGCATATATTATATAATGTTTTAATATAATTATTATATATTTATTAATTATATAATATCACATATAATACATCATATATTATATTACACTATGTATTATAAATACATGTAATGTCATAAAGTATATTATGTAATATACTATGCAATGTTATATATTTTGTTTTATATATACATATATATTTAATATTTGTGTACATATATATGTATACATATATATATACAAATATATCTATGCATATATACACATATATAATGCATATATATAAGATTACATTTATATATAATATATATTTTATTATTATATATTATGTTACATAATACAATATATTATGTAATATTATAAACTATGAAATATATATTTTATATACAGTATTCATTTAATATTTATAATATGTTATAAGATATTATGTATATTATATAATAATTTAAGATAATTAAATATACATATAAATAATATGTTATTATTTTATATCATGGAATTATTATATATAATTATATATTATAATTATATTATGTATTGAAATATATACCATGCCATATAAAATATAATATATAATATAATATTATTATATTATATATATTATTATATATATTATATACTATATTATATATAATTATATTATATATTACAATATTTCTATTGATTTTCATATTTCTTTTAAATCACTATAGGGCTATCAATATCATATTTAATCAAAACAATATAATATAGTAAAGAAATTTTTAAGGAATAAGGAATGAAATATAATTGGAAGGAGAGAAAGGAACAAGGTAAAATTTTGACTTTGAAGATTGGTTTATTCATATATTTTTAAAATCATGATGAGTCATCAAATCAACATGATATTTATATTCCACCAATACATTTAAAGGATGATATAGTGGTTTCACTTAAAAATGTCAATATTCACCTGCACTGTAAATTGCAGTCTTTTTTTTCATTATTTATTTATTTATTTTTATTTTACTTTACAATACTGCATTGGTTTTGCCATACATTGACATGAATCCACCACGAGTGTACATGAGTTCCCAATCCTGAACCCCTCTTCCACCTCTCTCCCCATATCATCTCTCTGGGTCATCCCAGTGCACCAGCCCCAAGGATCCTGTATCTTGTATCAAACCTAGACTGGCAATTCGTTGCTTACATGACAATATACATGTTTCAATGCCATTTTCCCAAATCATCCCACCCTCCTCCTCTCCCACAGAGTCCAAAAGTCTGTTCTAAACACCTGTGTCTCTTTTGCTGTCTCACATACAGGGTTCTCATTACCATCTTTCTAAATTCCATGTATATGTGTTAGTATACTGTACTGGTGTTTTTCTTTCTGGCTTACTTCACTCTGTATAATTGGCTCCAGTTTCATCCACCTCATTAGAATGGATTCAAATGTATTCTTTTTAATGGCTGAGTAATAATCCATTGTGTATATGTACCACAGCTTTCTCATCCATTCATCTGCTGATGGACATCTAGGTTGTTCCCATGTCTTGGCTATTATAAACAGTGCTGCAATGAACATTGGGGTACACGTGTCTCTTTCAGTTCTGGTTTCCTCAGTGTGTATGCCCAGCAGTGGAATTGCTAGGTCATAATGCAGTTCAATTTCCAGTTTTTTAAGGAATTGTCACACTGTTCTCCATAGTGGCTGTACTAGTTTGCATTCCCACCAACAGCGTATTGCATCCTTTAAAACTATTTTAATATACAATTAGAACTTTTAAACATCACCATCAAAATGTATGAGAGCACATGAAACTTTTGAAATTCTCCTACAAGGTCAGTTCAATTCAGTTAAGTCACTCAGCTGTATCCAACTCTTTGCGACCCCATGAATCGCAGCACAACAGGCGTCCCTGTCCATCACCAATTCCCGGCGTTCATGCAAACTCACGTCCATCGAGTCGGTGATGCCATCCAGCCATCTCATCCTCTGTCGTCCCCTTCTCCTCCTGCCCCCAATCCCTCCCAGCATTAGGGTCTTTTCCAATAAGTCAACTCTTCACATGAGGTGGCCAAAGTACTGGAGTTTCAGCTTTAGCATCATTCCTTCTTCCAAAGAAATCCCAGGGCTGATCTCCTTTAGAATGGATCTCCTTTAGGTTGGATCTCCTTGCAGTCCAAGGGACTCTCAATGAACACAAATCTTTGAGTCCACAGCTCCAGTGAACTCCATACTGAAATTAAAGATGGCAACCTGGTGGATTCTAGACATCACATTTCATTCTAAACAAATATTTTCAGCATCTCTCTGTCCCTGTCCTTATATTAAGTTCTAGCAGTGTCACGGAGAAGGAAAAAATTCCTTCCCAAGGAGCCTGAATTCTTGCAGAGGAGAGACAGACACAGCAGACAAGTGTACAGCAGGAGAAGAGGTGCAGGGAGGCAGGTGAGCGTCATGCAGACAGGATCCATGGGGGCGGAGTCTCCTCAGAAAAACCAACCCCAGCCTCATTCCTGAAGACTGAACCTGGTGTAACGAGGTGGGAGCAGGAAACAAAGCTCCAAAAAGAAGGTGTTGCATGTGAAAAGCCAAATGGTAAAAGAGAAAGAAAATAGAAAAAGTAGAAAAAAAATGAAGAAAATTAATAGGGAGCTAGGAGCTGAGGGAAGAAAGGAGAGAAGAAAGGCATTGTATAAATAATAATATTTACATGGATGTTAAAAATCACTGTGATTTCAGAGATGACATGGAGGAGGTGAGGCAGGATGAGCGGGGCCACAGCAGGATGAGAGCATGGCAACCGCGGCACTACCTCTGTCCCTGGGCGGGAGGAGCTGGGCGGGCTGCACACCGCTCTCAGAGGAGGTCTTCAAAAACGCAATCTGCAGCCCTTCACCCAAATCAGCCCCCAAAGTATGAGAACTAAGGTTAAAGAAATCTACTTTCTGAGAAATAACATAGGATATCATTTACTTATGTGGAACCTAAAATATGACAGAACTGAACTTATCTATGGAAAAGAAACAGACTCACAGACACAGAGAAGAGACTCGTGCAGAGAGGAGGGATGGACTAGGAGTTTGGGGTGAGCAGATGCAAACTAGCAGATATAGGATGGATAAACAACAAGGTCCTACTGCAGAGCACAGGGAACAATATCCTGGGACAACCCTAATGAAAAGAAAAAATAAGTTCACTTTCTTCACCTTGTTGCTAAATGAGACAAACCCAACATTTTAGTGAGTAAACAACACCACCACCAAAGCAAGTGTACATTGGTGGAGGTTCTCCTCATCCATAGCCTCTAGGAGTTAGGTCTCCTCCTCCTGGGACTTGGGTCACCTCCGTGAGAGAAGAGAGAAAAGAGGAACAGGAAGCTTCTAGGCAATAGGCTCACCAGAGTCTGAGTTACTTCAGTCAACTTCCCAAGGCCAGAATACAGCCGTAAAGCTTCAGTCTGCTACAGGAAACACTGGGATGTGCTCTACCTTGTACTGAGAAACAGAACTAAAGTGAGATCTGCCCATGAACGAGCCTGCAGACAAGGCCCATCAGGAGTTTACTTCATGTCACCTCAAGGTGAGGGAATGGTAAGACGGGATTCCTCAGCCCGAAAAGAATGAAGATAAATACAGTGAAAGGCCCATCTCTGCATGACGGTGATGTCAAGAGAACAACATTGTAGGGCAAATACGTGAGCTTCCTGGAGTCAAGCAGACACTATGGGAGGTAAGCATGTTAGAGAAATTTTGAAAGGAATCCTGATGGTGACTCTTGACTGTAAGAGGCAATCCAGTGTCCCAAGAGGGCAGCCAGATAAACATCACATATCCAGATAACTTTATGGGCTTGAGGACGTCCCTGGTGGCACAGCAGATAAGAATCCACAGCCAATGCTGGGGTCACGAGTTTGACCCCTAGTCCAAGAAGATTTTACATGCCACAGAGCAACTAAGTCTGCATGTTCCAACTACTCAGCAGCCTGCTGCAACTACTGAAGGCCGTATACCTAGAACCTATGCCCCACAACAGAAAAAGCCACCTCAATGAGAAACCCATGCACCACAATGAAGGGAAGACCCCACTTGCCACAGCTAAAGAAAACCCACGCAAAGCAAAAACATCCAATCCTGCCAAAAAAAAAACGTTGTGGGTTTGAAAAGCCATGAGTAACCTCAAACCTGACTTAAGAGGACAGGAGGAAATCTGGCTCACAGGGTAGGTTTGACGAAACTGAACAGGATCACAGTGAAATTCCTGTATAAGTGCTCTTTGTTGATTTTTGCTCAACATAAGCATGACATTGAGATCCACATTTTTTGTGTGAATTTAAGCCAATCTGAGACAAAAAGAAACTCAATGTAATATTCTGTGAACTCCGCCACCCTCCAGAGACATTTGGCTTACTGCAAATCCATTCTTAAAAGATATCCCTTTCACACATAGCAAAATTTATCTTAAAAGGACAATTTTTAAATACAGATACTCCTAACTTCCTTACAGCACGACAAATCTCATTTTTATCGTGTATACTTTGATGTTCCCTAGCAGTGCTGAGGTACAACATTTTAGACTGGAAAAAGTGAACTTGGAACAAGGGAAAAAGGGTCAGGGCCTTTCTTTCTCTTTTTGTAGATTTTTTTCCTTGAGAGAAAACAGCCTAACTGTTTTTGACGTGAGAGGGGTGTTTTCGCTGGCCTTTCCCGCTTATAGTCCCAGAACATTGGTGGTATTAGCGCCAAAACCAGGGCTGCAAGCAGACCAAGAAAGAACAGGACTGGAAAATTAGCCAGTGCAGAAACTGTGCATTTAGGGTCACAGCTCGAAAGTTAGTTAAGTCTGAGGAATAACTTCCACGAGGGACAGATGTCACAGGGGTACACACTGGCACAAGCAAAAGAAATAGGACAGGTAACAGAGATTGGGAAAAGGGAGCCAGGTAAGGCTTGGGGTTTGCCTTCATGTTTATTTACACGTAAGCAGACATTGGAACTCCTGGCTCGGAGGCAAGCAGGCTGCAACAGGGCAAAGCAGAAAGAGAATGAAATGATGAGATCAAACGCCAGGACACAATGGGACAGAAGAATGTGAAATTCAGGGTCAAACTGAAACTTAAAGTCAAAGTTACAACTGAAAGATGAGGTACTGGAATCAGCACTTGAAACTGAATTAGAACTGTGTGAATAACTGTGTGTATCCCTTTCTTCCCCAAGGTACCCCCATAAAAGGAGGATGGTTTAAAGGGAACCCCGAGTCCCCTCTGAGGCAGAGGCTCCATGGTTGGGTAGACTTTTGAAGAGTCCCAGCCAAAGAAAGAAGGAAAATTCAAGGAACAACCAAACAAGATTCAGAAAATACTAAATTCTCTTTTTTTTTTTTGAGCAAAGTAAGTTTTATTTTGATTTTACTGTAAGTAAACATAATTTTTCAAGAACCTATAGGATAGCAAAGAATTTTTTTAATTTACTTATTTTTTATTTGAAGGATAACTGCTTTACAGAGTTTTGTTGTTTTCTGTCAAACATCAACATGTTTGATTTAAATTCTTATTTAAGTCAAAAAATCATACTCAACTCTGCCTTTTCCTTCTCTAGAGGAATGATGACTTTCTATTTATGTTTCCAGATATCTTCACAGAGCAGCAAAGTAATGCTTAAAATTCTCCAAGCCAGGCTTCAATACTACATGAACCATGAAATTCCAGATGTTCAAGCTGGATTTAAAAAAGGCAGAGGAACAAGAAAACAAATTGCCAACATTCACTGAATCATCGAAAAAGCAGGGAAGTTCCAGAAAAATGTCTACTTCTGCTTTATTGACTATGACAAAGCCTTTGACTATGGATCACAACAAACTGTGGAAAATTCTAAAGATAGGGAATACCAGACCACCTGACCTGCCTCCTGAGAAGTCTGTATGTAGGTCAAGAAGCAACAGTTAGAACAGGACAGGAAACAACAGACTGGTTCCAAATTGGGAAAAGAGTACATACATCAAGGCTGTATACTGTTACCCTGTTTATTTAACTTATATGCAGAGTACATCACAGGAAATGCTAGGCTGGATGAACCACATGCTGGAATCAAGATTGCTGGGAGAAACATCAAGAATCTCAGATATGCAGATGACACCACACTTATGGCAGAAAGTGAAAAAGAACAAAAGAGCCTCTTAATGAAAGTGATAGAGGAGAGTGAAAAAGTTGACTTACAGCTCAACATTCAGAAAACTAAGATCATGGCATCGAGTTCCACCACTTCATGGCAAGCATATGGGGAAATAATGGAAACAATGACAGACTTGATTACCTTGGGCTCCAAAATCACTGCAGATGGTGACTGCAGTTATGAAATTAAAAGGCGCTTGCTCCTTGGAAGAAAAGTTATGCCCAACCTAGAAGGCATAGTAAAAAGCAGAGACATTACTTTGCCAGTAAAGATCCATCTATTCAAAGGTATGGTTTTTCCAGTAGTCATGTATGGATGTGAGAGTTGGGCCATAAAGAAATCTGAGCACCGAAGAATTGATGCTTTTGATCTGTAGTGTTGGAGAAGATTCTTGAGAGTCTCTTAGATTGCAAGGAGATCCAGCCAGTCAATCCTAAAGGAAATCAGTCCCGAACATTTAGTCCAGTGTTCATTGGACTGACTGATGCTGAAGCTGAAACTCCAGTACTTTGGCCACCTGATGTGAAGAACTGACTCATTTGAAAAGACTCTGATGCTAGGAAAGATTGAAAGTGGGAGAAAAAGGGGACAACAGAGGATGAGATGGTTGGATAGCATCACTGACTCAATGGATATGAGTTTGAGTAAGCTCTGGGAGTTGGTGATGGACAGGGAGGCCAGGCATGATGCAGTCCATGGGGTCACAAAGAGTCGGACATGACTGAGCAACTGAACTGAAGTGATCTCAAGAAAACTGAACAAAGGGGCAGATGAACTGGGAACACTGAGGGCCAGGAACATTATCCAGGAAGGATCTGTGTAAAAAGGTCCATGTTAAATTTCACCTCTCATATTCAACCCCTCATGCCATCACCTGGAAAAAGGCCAACAGATGTCTCAGACCAGAGATGTGGTCATAAGGAAATTAACAAGATACTGAGCTATGTTTTAAAAAGAAGAATTTGTCTCTATCATAATTGCTATAATAAAAATAAAAATAATTTGTGAAGACCTAGTAACAGGCTGTGGCCTGATTGTTGTGAGTAGCTCAAGACACACAGAATAGCCTGCTGAGTCTTACTAGTTTTACAAAAGAATTAATTAAAGTTTTTTTTTTTTTTCCAGAACTGTCTCCTGTGTTTATTGAGCTTTGCAGGTGTCCGTCACAGTCTCTGAGCTTCTGTCCTGGCCTGGTTGTCACCGGGGATCTAGAGAAGGGAAGCAGCGGTGTCTGCTCAGAGTCTCTTCTGGGGACCATCAGTCAGAGAACTGACATCCCTGGTGTCAGCAATCCTGAAACCAGACAGCTCCTCCTCCATTTCCATACTGAAGAGAAATGAAAAGTCCAAGAAAAAGAAATTGACAGAATCCTACCAGGAAGGAAGCTGAGTCAAACGATTCTTCTCTATTTAAGAGTCAGAATATGGTATAAAAGGCTCTACTCTTTTACCAAAAGATGTTTTATACATCTCACAGGTTTCTGGCCGCCCTAGAGGACCAATAGAACATTCCATGACTACATTTTCTCCAGGAGTGTCAAACTATTATCCCACTGCAAGTCCCTTCACAAGGACAGCTCCCAACAAGGGTGAGGGGCTCAGGTGGCCTTTTCAGACACTAGCATGCCAGAGGCCTGTGTGCACAGACCTCTGAAATGGAGACCTCTGTTTCTTGACACTCAGCACCTGGGCAGCCACCCCACCCCACCCCCACTGCCTCCACCCAGTACCTCAGGCTAATGTACGTGGCAGTAACAACTCCAAACTCTCAAGGTAGGTGATTTATTCTAAAAATTAGAAATACCACCTCAAATGGCAACTTACTGACCCAAACTGGTTTCATGGCCCTGCTTAACCACAAAGGGCAGTAAGTCCAGCCTTCACAAGGTAAGGAAGGAGAGGAGTCAATGAGCAAATTGACTGACCACCACATCCTAGGAGTAACCCCAGCCAGCGTCAACCACTTGCCCTGGTACTAGGGAGAGGCCTTTAGGAGTGCTAGCAAGCTCTAAAGCAGGGTACGGGCCTCTTACCTCATCCCTCAGACTTTCGGATGGTCACCGGTTTGTTGTTGCTTAAAAATAAATAATATAATATAGGGGGAAAACAAATACTAAGGCCCTGCAGTATAAAAAAGTATAATTAAAATCATGCATGCTAAGTCACTTCAGTCATATCTGACTCTTTCGACCCAGTGGACTATGTAGCCCACCAGGCTCCTCTTTCCATGGAATTCTCCAGGCAAGAATACTGGAGTAGCAAGATGCTACTCCAGAGGATCTTCCCAACCCCGAGATTGAACCTGCATCTTTTATGTCTCCTGCATTGGCAGATGGGTTTTTTTACCACTAGCGCCACCTGGGGAGCCCAAAATTAAAATTAATAAATAAGATATGTTATAATGAGAAAGTACATAGCAAATTAGGAATATTGAAATTAGATAGTCAAGATCAGAAGCTATACATTTTAATACAAATTTCTCTACTCAAGGGTAATTTGACTCAGCAATTCTTAAGAAAAGTGGCAGCATTCTTAATTTAAAAATTAAATTTTCATGATGGGATTTTACTCAAAGGCATGTTGGTCATAGCTTTTCAGCGAACAAATCAGAAACAAGAATGGGCAGTCTACATCTTTGGAGTGCTACCACATGAGATCAGAAGCCCACCAATTGTCATTTATATAATTTGTCACTTGTCATATAAATTGTACACGTGTGCTATTGTTCCCAGACTTCCCAGTATAACCAGCTTACTGAAGAGTCTTAACTCCATGAAGCACAAACACATAAGGTCTTTGCTTTTCTACAGTCACTGACTAGACTGTGCTCTAAGGAACCACCTTTCCTTATTCCCTCAACAGCATCCTAAACAAACCTTTCCCATTCACTTTCAGATGGTAAAACCTCAATTCAACTCACAGTTTCACCACAATATTGTATCAACATCACACCTGACTGAGGTCTTCCCTCCCCCTCCCCTGGGCTGAGTCCACCGGATTTAGAGTGGGGCAAAAGCTGGGAGCATCTTCTTCATACTCTTCCCCCAGCACCGGAACTAAGATTCCAGCCACAGAGTTAAATTCTAATGCTCTCTCCAAGATCATCCATGCTCCATGACGGACTCTTGGAGTACCCTATCACGAGGTGCTGGGTAACCTGCTTGATCTTCCATATCCATACCCAGTTTCTCATCTCTTCTAGGTGCCCAGGAGGCTGACTTCTACATGAAATTTCAACTGGGCTCTTTTGCTCACTGGCTTCTGCTCAGACTGGGCAAAGAGAGGTGCTGGTGAGAGACAAGAGTCTGCAGAAAGATACTGACGTATTTACTTCCTAGATTCTTTCCTTGCAGGGCTGGAAACTGTCAGTGACTAAGTCCTTCAGAAGCCCATCTGTCCAACCAGCTGCCTGCCTGTCCATCTCCAGTTCTGGGTCCAGTCTCCACGACCCCTCCTTGCATCTTTGGGTCTGTGCTGGTTCAAGCCTCCCCTTCTATGATGTCAGTGTGCTCCCCTACATTTTGCTGGTTTCTCTCAACTTCAGTCACACCTGGTACATGGTCCCTTCATCAACCTCTCCTCGGTTGCCCTGAGTGAACTACCTGATGACTGTCAGGATGCAGACTGGGAAGGGAATGAGCACTTTTTCTCCCTTGAAAAGAAGGGAGGAAAAACCCCAGCACCCCTGATGCTAAGGACTCATCATCTGAACAATGTCCTTTTGACTTCTGCCTCTCCCCTAAGCTGTGTGTTTATTAAGAAGGGGATAGGGGACATCCTAGTGGCTTAGACAGTAAAGGATCTGCCTGCAAGGCAGGAGATCTGGGTTCAGTCCCTGGGTTGGGAAAATCCCCTGGAGAAGGGAATGGCAAACCACTCCAGTATTCTTGCCTGGAGAATCCCATGGACGGAGGATTTTGGCAGGCTACAGTCCCTGGGGCTGCAAAGAGTTGGACATGACTGAGCGACTAACACTCGCTTTCAGGGCTTCCCTGGTGGTTCAGGGGTAAAGAATCCACCTGCCAATGCAGGAGACATGGGTTGGATCCCTGCTCCAGGAGATTCCACATGCTGCAGAGCAAATAAGCCCATGAGCCACAACTACTGAGCCTGTGCTTTAGAGCTCATGCTCCACAACAAATGAAGCCACATTGAGAAACCCGTGCACTGCAGCCAGAGAGTAGCCACCACTCTCTGACAGTAGAAAGGCCAGTGCAATAACAAAGACCCAGCATAGCCAAGAAAAATAAATACATTTTAGAAAAAGAAGAGGATAGACTTGTGACAATGGATCAGGGTCAGTTCTGAGACCCCCATCATAAGCCCTAGAGGGAGTTTCAGCCTTCAAATGCAAGAAAGCTCCTTGTTCTTTTGTCACCAATTTTCAGTTCCAGGGCAACAGAAAAAGCCCACTCAACATCCTGAAAGATCTACATTTACCAATTTACATACTCAAAACTCAATAAATACACATTCTTAGGAACTGCACTAACTATGCAGGACTAGATTCATCTGTAAGTTCGGCTCCTTGTTAGCTTGAATAATGAACAGTTAATGGATACTTGAGGATTTATCTTTACTTGTCTCATTACCTTCTCAAGAAAATATCAAGTTATTCATGCCGAATTCTATCGTTTCTTCTCTGAAGACTTTTATTATGTTTTAACACATAACCAGTGTCAAAACAGTACTCCCAGGACACTAATACAAAGATTCATCCAATGGCACATTTAACAAAATAGCTGCTTTGAGGAAGAACAAGGGTATGATCTTTTAGAGGCACTGTGATGTGTGTTTCAATTAGCTAGAATAAAACACTACCTGAGAGCTATCTCCAGGTAACCTTATGCTTTATTTGCATTTTTTAGCTTATTAAAAGTGAAGACATTAAGAAGTTGAGTGAAATTGTCAGCAAACTATATTTCATGTGGAAGATCAGCAGGGGTCTTTTGGAGACCTTCAATTTTTCTCTGAGTGTCAGGAAATCAGATTATTGAATCCAGCTGCAAGCTGTTTTGATTGAACTGAAAGTCTGATTTAATTTGGTACAAATGGCAAATTACTCCTCTATTTATCCTTGAACGGCATGTACTCCTAAAGTACTATATTTCAGGATGTCCTTAAAAGTTGAGTAGAAACCTGATTGCTCAAGGTTCCTTCTCCATGCCTAGACTATTTGTAGAATGTCAATATGTCCTGGAGTAGCAAAGATGTCCCACACACAGCCTACCCTCCCTGACCTCAGGCTGTTACAAGTATTGACTCTATGGCTCTCTGCACAGAGAGAAAGATTCATGGAGATTCTTGACAAAATAGAACAAAGCTTGAAGTATTAGTCTATTGATACCACTTAAAGGGCCACTGATTTGAAGCTGGTTCTTTCCTCTGAGTGATATTGCTATTCAGAATGCTTAATGATGCTAAGAAAGAAAATCTTCCAAAGTGTCAAGCCCTGCAAAGGACAGTGTTTTAAGGACCCAAAATGACTCTGGTTTTGTTAAACTTTTGTACAGCAGAGTTTTTGAGAAGCACTCTTTAGCAGAACCTATTTTGAGAAAAACAGAAGAACTTACAAACTATAGCATGATTCCAATACCAACTTTAGAAGGCATTCAGAATTTCTGAGGCTTCCATTTTAGAAAGCAAACAGCTTCAAAATACACAGGTCAGGATGTCTCAATGTAGTCCAATGCCAGTGTTTATGTGGGAGCAATGATATTCATTTTGCTATAAAATGAACTGCTGGATGGTCTTCTTTAGGGAGGTTTAAAAATTAACCCTGTGTTAATTTAACACAATCATATTTTCAGAGATAGAAACCATAAAGTCTTGGTAAATAGCAAGTCACAATACAGTTTTTGAAGAATAGGACTTCATAAATCTTCCTTTCTGATGCCAAATGGCTGTATGTGGTTCTTCCATTCTGCAATTTATCTTCTTTTCCCTTTCCCAATTTGTGTGCACCTTCAACCCAGCTCTCACATGTATTCAGGTGTCTTCCCCAAGCATAGACTTTCCTTGCTCTAAACAGATATAGAATGCAATTAAACTATTTACATAATAGAGAACATAATACAGAAATATGATGTCCAAAGGTTTTCATCCTCTTAAGCTACACTGTAATATTTTCCTTTATTTATTTTCAAAACTTACAATTTTTAAAGTACTCCTGAGAAAATAATGGGAATTATCGAGGCCAGCATTTCCCACCAAGTATAGTGTTCAAGAATAGTATGGTTACTACTCTGATATCTGAGAAAAGAATTAGATATGATATTCTGTTAAGGGAATTTCAGGCTAATACATGCTAATAAATGCTGAAGTGAACTTATTAAGATAAAATGTTCTCGTAAATCAAATGATAGTCATTTTCTTTAAAAATAATGATAGCAGGTGTTCCAATCTGAATCATTCATTTGCAGCATGATTTAAAATTAGTAAATGTCAACATGATGGAGGGTTAGTTTCCGAAAATACAGATTACACAGACCATGTACAATGCATGCATTGAAGCATAAATAATAATCTTTCATGATGCTAAGTTTACACTATGATTTTTTTATGTACATTAAATTATTTGCTGCTTGTTACAACTCTGTAACATAGAAAATATTTTTCTTTATTATTCTCATTTTTCAGATGAAGAAATTAGGGCTCAGAAATATTTAATAAATCATCCAGGGTCATATGGCTTATGTGCTGCAGATGATAGAGCAAGAATTAAAAACAAGTCTTTTGACAGTTGATTCTATGCCTGTTTCAACATAGTATTTGAATGTTCCACACAGAATAATGAATCCAAAAGGCAGACACTAGGACAGTCTCATGGCTTATGGCCTTAGAAAGCACCCAGTTTATGAAGCAGAGGCAGTGGAGAGAGACAGATAACCACACTATTTTCTATTCTCTTCTCCCTCATTGTTTTCTTGATGACTGATAGGTTTTTTTTTTTTAATTTAAAAAAGTTCATTTCACCTGACTCTGCATTCTAATTTTATTCTTCAATTGTATTCTCTTGACTAACATTTCTATATACTTTATTTTGTCAAAAGTGAATTTCAAATAGAGCAGAATTTGGATCTGCCTTATAACAGATAAAAAAACTTCATTAAAGCATAAATGACAAGAATTGAAGGTACACAGTGACTTCTTGCTGTAGTTCAATGTATAATGGCCCCCTTTGACAGATAAATGGCCAATACTTCACAAAAATGTCTATTTTCTCAGTGAAGCAAGATATCTCGTCTTTGCACATGGCTCACAAATTACAAATCTGTTCTGATTGCTGGGGATGTTATAGACGAGATGATTAAAAGCACATTTGAAAGATAATGTATGCAGCCCAAGAAAGAAAGTAGCGGAAATACATTCATGACTCTGCTTCTTATAAGGAAAGAAAAGGTGATGTTGTGCAAACAGTTTTGGTACAAATGGCTGGAAATAAAACACAGGGTTTAATGTGACTGATTTGTGTCACCCAAATAAGTAGCTGCCTAAGGTAGCCAGGTCACTGTCCCACATAGACCACAGACACTCTTTCTCAGTGTAGACACCACAGGCAGCCAGGTCATTGTCCCCACATAGACCACAGACACTGTTCTCAGTGTAGACATCACAGGCAGCCAATCACTGCAACAAATAGACCACAGAACTGTCTTTCAGTGTAGAGACCACAGGCAGCCAGGTCATTGTCCCCACATAGATCACAGATACTGTTTCTCAGGGTCGACACTCACAGGCAGCATGTCAGTGCCCCACAGAGAGCAACAGACACTGTTTCTCAGTGTAGACACCACAGGCAGCCAGTTCATGTCCCCACATAGAGCAAAGCCCACTGTTTCTCAATGTAGACACCACAGGCAACCAGGTCATTGTCCCCACATCCAGACAAAACCCAGACACTCTTTTTCAGTGTAGACACCCAAAGGCAGCCAGTCACTGCCCCACATAGACCACAGACACAATTTCTCAGGGTAGACACCACAGGCACCCATGTCACTGGCCCCATAGACCACAGACACTGTTTCTCAGTGTAGACACCACAGGCAGCCACATCATTTTCCCCACATGACCACAGGCACTGTTTCTCAGGGTAGACACCCACAGGCAGCCAGGTCTCTGCCCCACATAGACCACAGGCACTGTTTCTCAGGGTAGACACCCACAGGCAGCCAGGTCACACCCCACATAGACCACAGACTCTGTTTTTCAGTGTAGACACCACAGTCAGCCAGCTCACTGTTCCCACATAGACCACAGACACTTTTCTTCTGTAGACACCCACAGGCACCCAGGTCACTGCCCACATAGAGCACAGACACTCTTTCTCAGTGTAGACACCCACCGGCAGCCAGGTCATTGTCCCCGCATAGAGCAACGCCCACTGTTTCTCAGTGTAGATACCACAGGCAGCCGGGTCACTGCCCCCATAGACCAGAAATGCTCTTTCTCGGTGTAGACACCCACAGGCAGCCGGGTCACTGCCCCGCATAGACCACAGACACTGTTTCTCAGTGTAGACACCCATAGGCAGCTGGGTCACTGCCCCACACGACACTGTCTGGTAGACCCCCCCCCCCCCCCCCCCCCCCCCCCCCCCCCCCCCCCCCCCTCCCCCCCCCCCCCCCCCCACCCCCCCCCCCCCCCCCCCCCCCACAAACCACAGACACTGTTTCTTGGTGTAGACACCCACAGGCAGCCGGGTCACTGCCCCGCATAGACCACAGACACTGTTTCTCAGTGTAGACACCCACAGGCAGCCGGGTCACTGCCCCGCATAGACCACAGACACTGTTTCTCAGTGTAGACACCCATAGGCAGCCGGGTCACTGCCCCACATAAACCACAGACACTGTTTCTTGGTGTAGACACCCACAGGCAGCCGGGTCACTGCCCCGCATAGACCACAGACACTGTTTCTCAGTGTAGACACCCATAGGCAGCTGGGTCACTGCCCCACATAGGACACGGGCCACTTTTTCTCAGTGTAGACACCACCGGTAGCTGCTCACTGCCCCACATAGACCACAGATCACTGTTGCTCAGTGTAGACACTTACAGGCAGCCTGTTGTTGTCCCCACATAGACCACAGACACTCTTTCTCAGTGTAGACCCCATAGGCAGCCAGGTCATTGTCCCTGCATAGAGCAAAGCCCACTGTTTCTCGGTTAGACACCCACAAGAAGCCAGGTCCCTGGCCCACATAGACCACAGGGCACTGTTTCCAGTGTAGACAGCACAGACAGCAAGGCCTGAAGTGTCCAGTAATCAGAAGGGCCAACATCAATTTTTTTATAATAATTTGAAATGTAATAGTTTAGAAACAGCATTGAAACAGAAATCACTGGAAAAATCGGAACACTTTGCTAATTTCTTATGAATTTTATGGATTAACTTTAAATTTTTATTTCATATTAGATCATAGGGAGGACTTCCCTGGTGGTCCAATGACTAAGACTCTGTGTTCCCAATGCAGGAGCCCCAGGTTCAATCCCTGGTCAAGGAATTAGATTCCACATGCCACATCCATGACTGAGTCCAGCAAAGTAAGTATTTTTAAAATAAATTACATATTAGGAGTTTGAGGCTACATAATATTTTTAACACTTATTAAGAACCCAGTGTGTAGAAGGAAATGGCAACCTACTCCAGTATTCTTGCCTGAATAATCCCCATGGACAGAGGAGCCCAGCGGGCTACAGTCCATAGGGTCGCAAAGAGTCAGACACGACTGAGCAACTTCACTTTCACTTAAGAACCCAATGTGTGTGTTAGTCACTCAGTCATGTCTGACTCTCTGCAACACCATGGACTGTACCCCGTCAGGCTCCTCTGTCCATTGGATTCTCCAGGCAAGAATACTGGAGAATTTCCGTATTCCAGAAGGAACTGCCATTTCCCTCTCCAGGCGATCTTCCCAACCCAGGGATCAAACCCAAGTCTCCCACATGGCAGGCAGACTCTTTACTGTCTGGGCCACCAGGGAACCTAAGAACCTAATAGGTCTTATCAAACCAGTGAATCCTAAAGGATATCAACTTTTTAATATTCATTGGAAGGACTGATGCTGAAGCTGAAACTCCAATACTTTGGCCACCAGATGCAAACAGCCAACTTACTGGAAAAGACCCTGATGCTGGGAAACTCAAGACAAAAGAAGAGAGCGGCAAGAATGAGATGGTTGGATAGCATCACTGATTCAGTGGACACGAACTTGGGCAAACTCCAGGAGATAATGAGGGACAGGGAGGCCTGGCATGCTGCAGTCCATGGGATCACAAAGAGTCAGACACAACTTAGAGACTGAACTACAACAAAGGTCTTCTCCAACCCATGCTTTTACTTATCTGCATGCCTTGTCTTGATGTGGAAAGGTTTTCTAATTTAAAAAAAAAAGTCACCCATAGATCAGGGTGAGAAGATAAGCCAGTGAAAGTATGCTATTCACAAATAGGACCTGAGTTCCTTAGAAATCACAAAAGGAATTTTTCTAAGAATAAGAGGAGCAAGAGATTAAAGTGATCAAAACAGCCTTAAGCCTTTCCCTCAGCTGAACTAAACTTCAGAAAGGCTTCTTTCAAACTCTAGGCTCCTGACCTCCCTTCTCTTGTAACACTGACTTTAGAACATTTGTGTTATAAATTATTTTTCTATTCTTTTGAGGTGTAAATCTTTTTAAAACCCTCTTGCTAGTATTGCAACCTAGGAGCATCTTTCTCTGGAACTTGGAAGCCATCTCTTTGAAATGTGATTTTGAAGATATTTCCTGTCTCCCAGAGCTCTGTGGGAGGGAGAGGAGTCTAATCTTCATGGGCACCAATCTGCTCACACTGATGGCCTCCTCACAGAGGACAACACTGTAAACATCTTTTGGGTCAACTTCTCCCCAAATGCCCTCTGGCACTTTTCCAACAACTCACCCCAGTGCTAAAAGTCCCTCTCAACTTCTGTCTAGCAAAGGTCTGTGGGTAAAAGTATTTGGGAAATAGTGAAAAACACTGAAGCTTGATAACAGCTACATGAAGTCTTTTTTTTTTCCCTTTTTATAATAGTTTTTGTTTTATAGAAAAATTGTATATAAAGTACAGAAAGTCCCCACATACTCCCTCTCCACCACCCTACAGTTTCTCCTATTATTAACCTCTTGCATTAGTATATTTGTTACAATTGATAAGTCAATAGATTATCTAAAGTTCTCAGTTTACATTAGGGTTCAGTCCTTCTTTTGTGCCTTTTGACAAACGCATAACATGTCATTACCACTGCATATCATATAGAAGTCTCAGTACCTTAAAATCCCCTGCATTTTACCTATTCATTCCTCTCCCCACCCCACCTCACCCCCCGCCCCGAGCACTTGGCTACCACTGATTTTTTTGTTGTTTCTATAGCTTTTGCTTTTCCGGAAGGTAATAAAATCGGACTGCTTCCCTGGTGGCTCAGACAGTAAAGAATTCACCTGCAATGCAGGAGACACAGGTGTGCTCGCTGGGTCAGAAAGATCCCCCAGGAGGAAATGGCAACCCACTCCAGTATTCTTGCCTGGAGAATCCCATGGACAGAGGAGTCTGGTGGGCTACAGTCCATGGGGTCACAGGAGTTGGACACGACTTAGCGATATAGTTGGAATCACACAGTATGGACCTTTTCAGACTAATCTCTTTCACTTGGCAATATGCATTTATGGATCCTCCATGTCTTGTTATAGCTTAATAGCTCATTTCTTTTCATTGCCGATAACTTTCCACTGGACCACGGTTGATCACTTCACCTGCTAAAGGACAATAGATGCATCCAATTTCTGTCAATTATGAATAAAGCTGCTATAAAAATCTGCATGCACGTTTCTATGTTACACAAGTTTTCAATTCAGTCTGGTAAGTATCTAAAAGCCTAACTGCTTGATCATATGATAAGGCTAATGCCTTCCAGCCATGGTGCTGGAGAAGACTCCTGAGAGTCCCTTGGACAACAAGATCAGACTAGTCAATCTTAACGGAAATCAAGTCTGAATACTCATTGGAAGGACTGATGCTGAAGTTGAAATTCCAGTATTTTGGTTATCTGATTCAAATATCACTGGGAAAGTCCCTGATATAGGGAGCAGAAGAAGAAGGTGTCAGAGGATGAGATAGCTGGACAGCATCACCGATGCAATGGACATGAACCTGGGCAAACTTTGGGAGATGGTGAGGGACAGGAAGGCCTGGGGTGCTGTAGTCCATTGGGTCACAAAGAGTCAGACACAACAGGACTACTGAACAACAACAACAATGATAAGACTTTTGGGAAACTGCCAACTGTCTTCTGAAGTGTCTGTACCAGTATGCATCCCCACCAGCAACAAATGAGAGTTCCTGTTGCTCCACATCCTTGTATTCCTTGAGTACTGTCAGTCTTTCGGATCAGAGGTATTCTAATGAGTACATAATGGTATCTCAATTTTCAATTCCATAACAACTGATTTTGAGAGTTTTTCATGATTACTTGCCATCTGTATACATATGCTGAAGTGGCTTTGAACCTTTCCCCTATGTATTCATTGGGTTGTAGGTTTTCTTATTGTTAGGCTTTAAGAGTTCTTTGAATATTTTAGATTATTCCTTCATCAAGCATGTGTTTTGCAAATAATTTCTCCTAGACTGAAGCTTATCTTTTCATTCTCTTAATAGTATCCTTTTTTATGAGGAAAGTTTTTAATTTTGCCACAGTTCAGTTTAGCCATTTTCTTCCATGGATTGTGCTTTTGGTGTTATATCTATGAACTCACCACCAATCACAGGCTATCTAAATTTTCTCCTATGTTTTCTTCCAGAAGTTTCATAATTTTGCATTTTACACTCAGATTTATGATCCATTTTAAGTTGACTTCAGTAAAATAAAGTCTGTGTCTAGACTTTTTCTTGCAGTAAAAACCTAATTGCTCCACCACCATTTGTTGAAAGACTGTCTTTTGTCCACAGAACTGCCTTTGCTTCACTGTTTAAATGACTGTGTTTGGGTCCACTTCTGGGCCCTCTATTTTGTCCCTTTGATCTTTGGGTCTGTCCTTTCAAAAACACCATGCAGTCTTGATGATTATAGCTTTATAACAAGTCTTCAAGTCAGGTAAGGTCACTCCAACAACTTTATTCTTCTTTCTTTCATGGTTTTGATTATTTGGGGTATTTGATCTCTCCATATAAACTTGACAGTACTGAATCTTCCAGTCCATGAACATGGAAATAACACTTCTTTTATTTAGATATTCCTTGATTTTTTATCATCAGAGTAATTTTCCACCTGTAGACTCCACATATGTTGTTAAGTTTACAACTAAGTAATAGATATATCATGTCATCTGCAAACAAACACAATTGTATTTCTCCCTTCCAAGTCTGTACTCCTTTTCTTTTCTTGTGTTACTGCATTGCTAAGACCTCTAGCACAACACTGAGTAGAACTGGTAAGAGGGGAAATCTTTGTCTTGTTCCTGATCTTTGGGGAAAGTGTCTAATTTCTCATAGTTAACTATGACATTATGATGTTAGCTATAGGCCTGTGGGGTCTCAGTTTCCCAATCAGGCATGGCAGTGGAAGCCTGGGACACTAACCACTAGGAAACCAAGGAACTACCAACGCCAAACTTTTATGTACACACCATTGTGAAAGTATATACCATGGATACTGATTTTCTTTGGACTCTATGGCATTTGTGGTAAAGTGATAATATAGAAAGCAAAGAACTTTCAAATATATTAAAACTTTCCTGGATAGATTTCCAGCATGAAAAAAAATAAGCTTGCAACTATTTCTTTACATTGCTACAATAACTATTTGTACATGTTTTTATATTTTGAGGGGACATAAAAACTAAAACTAAAATCCAAAGCCACCATTTAGTATATAAAACGTGCCTTTAAAATTCTGGACTATCACGTATTGAAAATATGGGCAATCAATTTCAGGTACAAATGCAATTTTTATTCTTTAATTGAAGCATAGTTGATTTACAGTATTTTATTAATTCCAGGTATACAACATAGTGATTCAGCATTTTTAATAGATTATACTCCGTTTAAAGCTATTATAAAATGACTCTATTTCACTGTGCTCTACAATAAATCCTTAGCAACCAAAAATCTGTTGGTTACATAAGGGTTGAGACTAGACAATAGTACCAGTATGCATTTTCTCTTAAGAAATCTCCTTCTTAAAGGATTAACACCCCTGAGTCTCTATGGTACCAAAAATGCTCAAGGAATACAAACATCAGCTTCTTGCTTTCAGTTTACTGGCACTTCAGTTCAGTTCAGTCGCTCAGTTGTGTCTGAATCTTTGCGACTATATGAATCACAGCACACCAGACCTCCCTGTCCATCACCAACTCCCAGAGTTCATTAGACTCACATCAATTGAGTCACTGATGCCATCCAGCCATCTCATCTTCTGTCGTCCCCTTCTTCTCCTGAAACCAACCCCTCCCAGCATCAGTCTTTTCCAATGAGTCAACTCTTCGCATGAGGTGGACAAAGTACTGGAGTTTCAGCTTTAGCATCATTCCTTCCAAAGAAATCCCAGGGCCAATCTTCAGAAGGGACTGGTGGGATCTCCTTGCAGTCCAAGGGACTCTCAAGAGGCTTCTCCAACACCACAGTTCAAAAGCCTCAATTCTTCAGCGCTCAGCCTTCTTCACAGTCCAACTATCACACCCATACATGACTACTGGAAAAACCATAGTCTTCACTAGATGGATCTTAGTAGGCAAAGTAATGTCTCAGCTTTTGAATATGCTATCTAGGTTGCTCATAACTTTTCTTCCAAGGAGTAAGCATCTTTTAATTTCATGGCTGCAGTCACCATCTGCAGTGATTTTGGAGCCCCAAAAATAAAGTCTGACACTGTTTCCACTGTTTCCCCATCTATTTCCCTTGAAGTGATGGGACCAGATGCCATGATCTTCATTTTCTGAATGTTGAGCTTTAAGCCAACTTTTTCACTCTCCTTTTTCACTTTCATCAAGAGGCTTTTTAGTTCTTCTTCAATTTCTGCCATAAGGGTGGTATCATCTGCATATCTGAGGTTATTGATATTTCTCCCGGCAATCTTGATTCCAGCTTGTGTTTCTTCCAGTCCAGCATTTCTCATGATGTACTTTGCATATAAGTTAAATAAGCAGTGTGACAATATTCAGCCTTGACACACTCCTTTTCCTATTTGGAGCCAGTCTGTTGTTCCATGCCCAGTTCTAACTGTTGCTACCTGACCTGGATACAGATTTTTCAATAGGCAGGTCAGGTGGTCTGGTATTCCGATCCCTTTCAGAATTTTCCACAGTTTATTGTGATCCACACAGTCAAAGGCTTTGGCATAGTCAATAAAGCAGAAATAGATGTTTTTCTGGAACTCTTCCTTTTTCCATGATCCAGCAGATGTTGGCAATTTGATCTCTGGCTCCTCTGCCTTTTATAAAACCAGCTTGAACATCAGGAAGTTCATGGTTCACGTATTGCTGAAGCCTGGCATGGAGAATTTTGAGCATTATTTTACTAGCGTGTGAGATGAGCGCAATTGTACAGTAGTTTGGGCATTTTTGGCATTGTCTTTCTTTGGAATTGGAATGAAAACTGACCTTTTCCAGTCCTGTGGCCACTGGTGAGTTTTCCAAATGTGCTGGCATCTTGAGTGCAGCACTTTCACAGCATCATCTTTCAGGATTTGCAATAGCTCTACTGAAATCCCATTACCTTGATTAGCTTTGTCTGTAGTGATTCTTTCTAAGGCCCACTTGACATCACATTCCAGGATGTCTGGCTCTAGATGAGTGATCACACCATTGTGATTATCTTGGTTGTGAAGATCCTTTTGTACAGTTCTTCTGTGTATTCTTGCCACCTCTTCTTAATATCTTCTGCTTCTGTTAAGTCCATACCATTTCTGTCCTTTATCGAGCCCATCTTTGCATGAAATGTTCCCTTGGTATCTCTAGCTTCCTTGAAGAGATCTCTTGTCTTTCCCATTCTGTTCTTTTCCTCTATTTCTTTGCATTGATTGCTGAAGAAGGCTTTCTTATCTCTTCTTGCTATTCTTTGGAACTCTGCATTCAGATGCTTATATCTTTCCTTTTCTCCTTGGCTTTTCACTTCTCTTCTTTTCACAGCCACTTGTAAGGCGTCCCCAGACAGCCATTTTGCTTTTTGCATTTCTTTTCCATGGGGATGGTCTTGATCCCTGTCTCCTGTACAATGTCACGAACCTCATTCCATAGTTCATCAGGCACTCTTATCTATCAGATCTAGTCCCTTAAATCTATTTCTCACTTCCACTGTATAATCATAAGGGATTTGATTTAGGTCATACCTGAATGGTCTAGCGGTTTTCCCTGCTTTCTTCAATTTCAGTCTGAATTTGATAATAAGGAGTTCATGATCTGAGCTCCTGGTCTTGTTTTTGTTGACTGTATAGAGCTTCTCCATCTTTGGCTGCAGAGAATATAATCAATCTGATTACGGTGTTGACCATCTGGTGATGTCCATGTGTAGTCTTCTCTTGTGTTGTTGGAAGAGGGTGTTTGCTATAACCAGTGCATTTTCTTGGCAAAACTCTATTAGTCTTTGCCCTGCCTCATTCTGCATTCCAAGGCCAAATTTGCCTGTTACTTCAGGTGTTTCTTGACTTCCTACATTTGCATTCCATTCCCCTATAATGAAAATGACATCTTTGGGGGTGTTATTTCTAAAAGGTCTTATAGGTCTTCATAGCACAGTTCAGCTTCTTCAGTGTTACTGGTTGGGGCATAACTTGGATTACTGTGATACTGAATGGTTTACCTTAGAAACAAACAGAGATCATTCTGTCATTTTTGAGATTGCATCCGAGTACTGCATTTCAGACTCTTTGTTGACCATGATGGCTACTCCATTTCTTCTGAGGGATTCCTGCCCGCAGTAGTAGATATAATGGTCATCTGAGTTAAATTCACTGTTTCCACTCCATTTTAGTTCGCTGATACCTAGAATGTTGACATTCACTCTTGCTATCTCCTGTTTGACCACTTCCAATTTGCCTTGATTCATGGACCTGACATTCCAGGTTCCTATGCAATATTGCTGCTTACAGTATTGGACCTTGCTTGCTTCTATCACCAGTCACATCCACAGTTGGGTGTTGTTTTTGCTTTGGCTCCATTCCTTTATTCTTCCTGGATTTATTTCTCCACTGACCTTCAGTAGCATATTGGGCACCTACTGACCTGGGGAGTATCTCTTTCAGTATCCTATCATTTTGCCTTTCCTACTGTTCATGTAGTTCTCAAGGAGAGAATACTGAAGTGGTTTGCCATTCCCTTCTCCAGTGGACCACATTCTGTCAGATCCCTTCACCATGACCCACCCGTCTTGGGTTGACCCACAGGGCATGGCTTAGTTTCATTGAGTTAGAAAAGGCTGTGGTCCTAGCATGATTAGATTGACTAGTTTTCTGTGATTATGGTTTCAGTGTGTCTGCCCTCTGATGCCTCTTGCAACACCTACCATCTTACTTGAGTTTCTCTTAGTTGGGTGCAGGGTATGTCTTCATGGCTGCTCTAGCAAAGCACAGCCGCTGCTCCTTACCTTGGATGAGGGGTATCTCCTCCTGTGCCCTTCCTGACCTTCAACGTGGGATGGCTCCTCTAGGCCCTCCTGCACTAGGGCAGCAACCACTCCTTGGACATGAGTTGCTCCTCCCGGCCACTGCCCCTGGCCTTGGGCGCCACCCCTTGCCTTGGATGCGGGGTGGCTCCTTGGCCATCGCCCTTGACTTCAGACGTGGGGTGGCTCCTCCTGGCCACCGTCCCTGGCTTTGGATGGATGGTGGCTCCTCTTGGCCATTGCCCCTGACCTCGGATGCATGGTGGCTCCTCTCAGCCGCCACCTCTGACCTCGGACGCAGGGTAGCTCCTTTCAGCCATTCCTGCACCGTCACAGCCTGGCACTCTAGGCCGCTGCCCCTGACCTCGGATGTGGAGTAGCTCTCGGCCATGCTTAGTGCGCCAGCCGCCGCCGCCTGCGCTTAGTGCACCGGCCGCTGCTGCTGCCACCTGCGCTTAATGCAGAAGCAACTTTATTTTATCGGAAGGAAAATTCTATATTTTAAGGCTGTTTTATTGCGGATAAGCACATCATCTAAAGAACAGGAAAAAAAATGTAACTGAGTAAGGAAAAGTAGAATAATCTGAGCTAAGGGAAATTTCTAGACTACATATGTATCAAAGTGTATTTTCAAAGTCTTCACATCTTCAAAATTTTCAAATGAGTCAAGCAAATAACTAAAATATTCTCTCCTGACACATAAATATGATCAGGAATTTGTTAGTCCTTCAGGTTATTGTTTTCTTTGGCCTGAGTTAAACTTAATTTGTTCCTAATTTTAGCTCTGTGCTCAAATTTAGGACCAAATTAAGTTAACTTAGAAGTCAGTACCCTCAAAAATCAACAAGTTCCTGAAAATTAAAATCCCTGGACCAGACAATATAAGGATATAGATTCTATTCATCCAGCCTTGGGAAAAACTGAGATACCAGGTCTCAAAAATATGAAACATACAATGCATCATTGTCTGTGCAGTTAAATGGGGGAGAGTGGTAAGATGGAGAAGTGGCCAGGAGTCTCAGAACAAGGCTGCAATCCATGAGGAGGAGAAGAGCAATCCTGACAGCTGACAGTGGGGCCAGTTGTGTGTGTGTGTGTGTGTGTGTGTGTGCGGTGCGTGTGCACGCGCGCACACACACACACACACACACACACACACACACAAACTAAGCCACCTGGCTTCCCTGGTGGCTCAGATGGTAAAGACTTTGTCTGCAATGTAGGAGACCCAGGTTTGATCCCTGGGTTGGGAAGATCCCCTGGAGGTGGAAATGGCAACCCACTCCAATATTCTTGTCTGGAGAATTCCATGGACCAGGGGAGGCTGGCAGGCTAGAGTCCATGGGGTTGCAAAGAGTCAGACATGATTTAGTGCCTAAACAGCAACAATATATACGTGTGTATTTGCTGAAAATTTGGAAAACAAGAAATAGTTCAGACAAAAATAAATTATTACTCATAATCTCAACATCAAGTAATAGCAATCACTCTTTAACATTTTAGTAGATTCTCTCCTTTTTTTCTTCTATTCATTTAAATGCTTGTTAATACCTCAGTTGGTAAAGAATCCGCCTGCAATGCAGGAGACCCTGGTTCAATTCTTGGGTCAGGAAGATCCGCTGGAGAAGAGATAAGCTACCCACTCCAGTATTCTTGGGCTTCCCTTGTGGCTCAGGTGGTAAAGAATACACCTGCAATGGGGGAGACCTGGGTTCAGTCCCTGGGTTGGGAAGATCCCCTGGAGAAGGGAAAAGGCTAACCACTCCAGTATTCTGGCCTGAATGATTCTGGCCTGGGTCGAAAAGAGTCAAACACAACTGAGCAACTTTCACTTTCACTTAAAATATTAAAGTTATAGTGTATCACTGTGACACTTGCTCTAAATATTTAAAAATATTTAATTTTTAAAATAGACAATATATTGGTATGGTTAGAAAACCAAAAGTGTAAAACCATATGTGGTAAACATTTTGCTTCCTTCCAATCCCATAGGTAAAACTACTATTTTCTTTTTCCTTTGAGAGTATTTGCTGTGGAAGCACTTCAGGAAAACAGCACCCACCCTTTTCTTCTCTCCAAGACCTATGGTATGACTCCACATAGCTTCTCTCGGCAGCCAGAACACACTGAACACCTTCGCCTCTGCTGTGCTGTGTGAGGTTCCTATCAGCTATTTGGTCTTTAATTTTAAAAGGCTGCACATGACATTTTCAAAAGGTGAAGTGAAGCAAAGCGTGACTCACTAAAAAGAGCATTGTGAACATAGGTATAAATTAGAATATTGTCTTTGAGTGCTTCATGGTATTCAGAGCAAATAAAACTTTCAGAGTCACAGGCTTGCCTATCGCACATATATTGAATAAATAACTAATGAGTCATTCTTAAGTTTAAATATCAGATTTCTGAAAGGTTTTAATGGACTCTAATCAATTCCAGAATGGTTCTTCTCTGTGACAAAAAAAGCATGAGTCTCCTTTTGAAGCAAAATACAATAAACAAAACAAAAAGATTCCTTTACACTGTTGTTTCATTGATGGCTTTTATACAGCCCACAAACTCCTTACAATGAACTGTCCATAAAGCTCAGCTTCTAAATGTCCCCCAGTGTGGGGGTGGCCACTGAGATCTTGAGATTCAAGGCAGGCTGTGTGGCACTCTCAGCCCCTAGGTTGCCAGTTAGTCACAAATAGGACTCATTTGCAGATTTCTGAAATTCTTACTGGCTGTAGTCAATGTCTGTGGGTCTAGGATCTTCCATGCCCCTAAGAGATGAATCAGAGAAACACTCAGCTATGGACTCTGTTTTCTTGGGTTCTTGCCCTAGGGGAGCCTGCCTGCTTCTTGGCTTCTTCAGAACTTGGGTAACAAACACTCTCGTTTGAATCTCTTTTGTTTCTAAACACACGTCACCACCCCCTACTTAGTTGTACTCTGGGTATATTCTATTTGATTATAAGCCATTTCTCAGTATGACTGCTACAAATGTCCAAAGTTCAACAAGAAGAAAAGCCAAGGCAGCAAAACTTCCATGAGAGTTCTCATCTTACGAAAGGCTACTTGCCCTCTTGCCAGATTTTAGCCACCACTTTGGACCTACTCCTGGAAGGAGATAATTTTTATTTTCTCTATGGATGGAAAATTCTGTGAGTACTGGTTCTCAAAACCAGTTTTGAGAAACATGCAGATCCCAGAATTCACAGTTAAAGATTCAACTCTGAGGGTCTGGAATGGATTCCAGGAAACTTGAGGCTGAACAAACTTCAAAATGAGTTCGCAAATCATTTGGAGAAACACTGGATCTCCTTGAGGAAAGATATCTCATTTAATAGATGCTTTGTAAATGTTTGCTGGTAAGTGTTAAAATGTCTACTCTAACCATCCATCATGGCTATCAGAAACTATTAAACCTGTGGCAAAGGTCACAAGTATTTTAAAAAATTAGTCTTTTAGCTAAATGTTAAGGTTTTTGCAATTCAAAGGTATCCTTTATTTAAAAATAAATGCACATAATGTCTATAAACCTAAACAATCCTTCTAGGATCTAATGTATGCAGAGCATTATGTACAAAACAATCGTCCACAATAGGTTAAAAATAATCAGCATAAAAAGGAAGAAGTGCACAGTATACTTTTAGATTCCTTCAAGGAACACAAATTGCTTTACAGGGACAAAGAAAATCTAAGTCCTAATCTGAGTGTGAACCATTTTTTGTGTGTACTTATAAATAATTGCTCTTTAGAAGAACTGAAGAAAAAATGGGATAAAAATTCTGGGTAATAAAAGAGAATATTTTGCCCAAGAGAAGACACTTGAACTTTGGAACATTCTCTTCTCTTGCTCTTATAATACGTTTACATACTCTTTTCAAAGCATGGTTCATTATACCTGGATAACCAAAGTTGCACTAAAATATTCTCATTTTCATAGTGAAATGGAGCAGGACCCTATGATCCTTCGCCACATGTTTTCTGCATGCCTTTTGACTGTGGAAGAACTTTAGCCAAAGAATAAGTTTAATCAGAGAAGGGAGAAAATGCAAAAAAAAAGGCAAACTATCAAAGGAAACCAAAAATAATAGTGTAGTCATTAACCATAGTCGAGGACCTTTAGTTCTTCCTCAAGAGCTATAGAATATTCTGAGCCACATCCTGTGAGCTATCTTATAGATACTGAAACCCCTACCAGGTGGAAGAAGTTAACTGCATGATGACCAGATCATAGCCATGACAAAAGCTGCCACAATTCCAAGAACTGGCCTCCAGGAAATAGAAGCAAACCGACCCTGGAATTGAAGATTAACTTTACTTAAAACAATCAATTTGATGCTGGTTAATCCACTGCTGGGGCTTTCCTGGTGGTTCAGATGGAATCTGCCTGTAAGGCAGGAGACCCGGGTTCAGTCCCTGGGTCAGGAAGATCCTCTAGAGAAGGGAATGACAACCCACTCCAGGATTCTTGCCTGGAGAATGCTATGGACAGAGAAGCCTGGTGAGCTACTGCACAAGATCCCACAGAGTCAGTCATGACTGAGCAAATAACACATACAATCCACTGATGACCGATTTCAACATGAGTGTCCAGTTGACTGGCTGTTTCTACATGTAGCCCCCTCCCTCAGCCTGTAAAAGTCTACCCTAATGATTGTTGCACTCATCTCACACGCTAGTAAAGTAACGCTCAAAATTCTCCAAGCCAGGCTTCAGCAATATGTGAACCGTGAACTTCCAGATGTTCAAGCTGGTTACAGGATGCAGGATGCATGGGGCTGGTGCACGGGATGATTCAGGGAGATGATATGGGGTGGGAAGTGGGAAGGGGCTTCGGCATTGGGAGATCGTGGACACCTGTGGTTGATTCATGTCAATGTATGGCAAAACAAATACAGTATTGTAATGTAGAATAAAGTATTTAAAAAATAAGTTAAAAATAATAATAATAATAAATTAAAATCTTAAAATTTATGAATTCTTAACAAAAAAAATAGAAAACACAGAGGAACCAGAGATCAAATTGCCAACATTCGCTGGATCATGGAAAAAGGAAAGAGTTCCAGAAAAATATCTATTTCTGCTTTATTGACTATGCCAAAGCCTTTGACTGTGTGGATTACAATAAACTGTGGAAAATTCTTTAAGAGATGGGAATACAGAGACCACCTGACCTGCCTCTTGAGAAATCTGTATGCAGGTCAGGAAGCCACGGTTAGAACTGGACATAGAACAACAGACTGGTTCCAAATAGGAAAAGGAGTACGTCGAGGCTGTATATTGTCACCCTACTTATTTAACTTATATGGAGAGTACATCATGAGAAAAGCTAGGCTTGAAGAAGTACAAGCTGGAATCAAGATTGCCAGGAGAAATATCAATAACCTCAGATATGCAGACAACACCACCATTATGGCAGAAAGTGAAAAGGAACTAAAAAGCCTCTTGCTGAAGGTGAAAGTGGAGAGTGGAAAGTTGGCTTAAAGCTCAACATTCAGAAAACGAAGATCATGGCATCTGTTCCCATCATTTCAAGGGAAATAGATGGGGAAACAGTGGAAACAGTGTCAGACTTTATTTTTGGGGGCTCCAAAATCACTGCAGATGGTGACTGCAGCCATGAAATTGAAAGATGTTTACTCCTTGGAAGGAAAGTTATAACCAATCAGATAGCATATTAAAAAGCAGAGACATTACTTTGCTGACTAAGGTCCTTCTAGTCAAAGCTATGGTTTTTCCAGTGATCATGTATGGATGTGAGAGTTGGACTGTGAATAAAGCTGAACGCCAAAGAATTGATGCTTTTGAATGGTGGTGTTGGAGAAGCCTCTTGAGAGTCCCTTGGCCTGCAAGGAGATCTAACCAGTCCATTCTGAAAGAGATCAGCCCTAGGATTTCTTTGGAAGGAATGATGCTAAAGCTGAAAGTCCAGTACTTTGGCCACCTCATGTGAAAAGTTGACTCATTGGAAAAGACTCTGATGCTGGGAGGAACTGGGGGCAGGAGGAGAAGGGGATGGCAGAGGATGAGATGGCTGGATGGCATCACTGACTTGATGGACGTGAGTCTGAGTGAACTCCAGGAGTTGGTGATGGACAGGGAGGCCTGGCATGCTGCGATTCATGGGGTCGCAAAGAGCCGGACACGACTTAACAACTGAACTGAACTGTATGATTGTTGGGAGTATGGGGTGTGGAAAGTGGAGCTGTCCTTTAAATAGGAGACCATCTCCCATCCCAAATACTAGCATCCATTATAAAGCAATATTTCCTTTCCACCAACCTCATCTCTTTATTGGCTTTTGAGTGGAAGCACTGGACCCTACTTTTGGTTACAATAGTAGAAAAATGATTCCTACTCAAGACAACCTCCTCAGAAGCAAATATTTTGCCACCGGTTGAGAATTAACACCACCACCCCCTGACCCCATGAGAGTCACCAAAAGCCCATGTAACCCACCTCTGGAGCATCACTTGGATTCATGGGTGGCACTGATGCTGTGCCAGCATAAGGGGTTTTCAGTAGGGACCAGCACAATCAATTGTAACACTATGTACACGATGTTTCTCACTTAGACCTTCCTGTGATCAAGTGACTGGATTTATTCACGTCTTCTCCGGAAACTCGCCTATCTCCATGGACAACCTGCTGAATCACATAACCAGAAGGCTCATCCTTATTCTCCTGTCTCCTCCTGCTGCCATGTGATCAACTGCATGGTTTCCAGGAGTTCATTTCACTGGTTCCCAAACGTGTTCTTTCTCAACTTGTTTCACACTGTAATTATATAAACTAAATACCGCATCAACTGATGAACTAGGCATGTGAAAAAAGAATTTCTTCTAAGAAAATTAATTTAAATGCTTTGGATAAAGTCACTAATAATCAGTCAGTTCAGTTCAGTCACTCAGTTGTGTCTGATTGTTTGTGACCCCATGGATGGCGAACACCAGGCCTACCTGTCCATCACCAACTCCTGGAGTTTACGCAAACTCACGTCCATTCAGTCAATGATGCCATCTGACCACTTCATCCTCTGTCGTCTCATTCTTCTCCCACATTCAACCTTTCCCAGCATGAGGGTGTTTTCAAATGAGTCATTTCTTCACATCAGGTGGCAAAAAATATTGGAGTTTCAGCTTCAGCATCAGTCCTTCCAATGAACACCCAGGACTGATTTCCTTTAGGATGGATTGGTTAGATTTCCTTGCTGTCCAAGAGACTCTCAAGAGTCTTCTCCAAAACCACAGTTCAAAAGCATCAATCCTTTGGCGCTCAGCTTTCTTTATAGTCCAACTCTCACATCCATACATGACTAATGGAAAAACCATAGTTTTCAGTAGAAGGAACTTTGTTGGCAAAGTAATGTTTCTGCTTTTAATATGCTATCTAGGTTGGTTATAACTTTCCTTCCAAGGAGCAAGCATCTTTTCATTTCATGACTGCAGTCCCCATCTGCAGTGATTTTGGAGCCCAGAAAAATAAAGTCTGACACTGTTTCCACTGTTTCCCCATCTATTTGCCATGAAGTGATGGGACCAGATGCCATGATCTTCGTTTTCTGAATATCGAGTTTTAAGCCAACTTTTTCACTTTCCTCTTTCACTTTCATCAAAAGGCTTTCTAGTTCTTCTTCACTTTCTACCATAAAAGTAGTGTCATCTGAATATCTGAGGTTATTGATATTTCTCCTGACAATCTTGATTCCAGCTTGTGCTTTATCCAGCTGGCATTTCTCATGAAGTACTCTGCATATAAGTTAAATAAGCAGGGTGATAATATACAGCCTTGACATACTCCTTTTCCTATTTGGAACCAGTCTATTGTTCCATGTCCAGTTCTAACTGTTGCTTCCTGACCTGCATATAGGTTTCTCAAGAGGCAGGTCATGTGGTCTGGTATGCTCATCTCTTTCAGAATTTTCCACAGTTTGCTGTGATCCACACAATCAAAGGCTTTGGTGTATTCAATAAAGCAACAGATGTTTTTCTGGAACTCTCTTGCTTTTTTCAATGATCCAGTGGATGTTGGGAATTTGATCTCTGGTTCCTCTGCCTTTTCTAAATCCAGTTGAAATATCTGGAAGTTCATCATTCATGTACTATTGAAGTCTGGCTTGGAGAATTTTGAGCATTATTTTGCTAGCATGTGAGATGAGTGAAATTGTGTAGTAGTTTGAGCATTCTTTGGTTTTGCCTTTATTTGGGATTGGAATGAAAAATGATCTTTTCCAGTCCTATGGCCACTGCTGAGTTTTCCAAATTTGCTAACATATTGAGTGCAGCACTTTCACAGCACCATATTTTAGGATTTGAAATAGCTCAACTGGAATTCTATCACCTCCAATAGTTTTATCTGTAGTGATGCTTCCTAAAGCCCACTTGACTTTGCATTCCAGGATGTCTGGCTCTAAGTGAGTGGTCACACCATCGTGATTATCTGGGTCATGAAGATCTTTCTCTAATAATAAAGCGTCTTATTTGGGGAAAAGGCAATGTGAAAGTTGGAAGAACATCATAGAAATTTAGAAGGATTCTGCCCTCAGCTGGCCAGGCTAGTATTAATATTCCTCCCTCTGCTTGAAGGAAATGGGACCTAGAAATGGAGGACAGGAAAAAAGTTTAATAATACAATCAGTAAACTGATACCCAGAGAAAAGCCTTATGCCCACTTGAAAAGATTGGTAAATTTATATGTTCTAAGTAAACATAACTTCGGCATTGGGAGATTGTGTTCACCTATGGCTGATTCGTGTCAATGTATGGCAAAACAAATACAGTATTGTAATTTAAAAAATAAATTAATTTAATAAAAAAATGTTTGGCACAAGTACCATGGTGTATACCTATGACTTTCATAATACAGGTCAGTCATTTGTCTATGATTTGCCATTTTAACTGCTTTTTCTAACTAACTGACCAGCTACCCACCTTGATTATGTCAAATGAGAGAATTCTACTATAATCACATCATTGTGAACAGTGAACATCTCTCTAGGGCCGATATTGCAAACCAGCAGCCACCAGGACAAATGCAGGACAAATGGTGCAAAATTTGGCCTGTTAAATTCCAGAGGAAAAAACAAAACAAAACAAAACAAAATTGGCTATTTCACATAAAAACTCAAATCTCCATCTCCTCTCAAAAAGGTAGATCAGGCACTGCTGGGCTTGACTGTGGCAACAACAGGTCGTGTTGACCAGCAGCTGACCCTTCAGAAAAAGCAATCCCCTCCCAATTTTACTCTCCAACCTACAAGCCCACCCTCTCATCTTACTGCCTGGTTTCCAGGGGCATTTGTGGTTACAAGCCATGCTCCAAGGCCTGTTTGTGAGAAGTAAAGATTTCTCATCTGCTTAAGCTATTAGGCAAGAAAAATACCTCCTTCCCAACTCTACAAGCTCATGCAACACACTTTCTCAAGTACCTAATTCAACATTATGAAGAAATACAAACCACATATTCATACACTTAGAAGACAGCACCTATCCTCTCAGGAGCTTAATATAATTTTTAAAAAAAAGCAAATGAAAAGAAACAGATATTATACATAAGTACATATTAGATAGTTATGTTTCCAACTACTGAAAATTTACAGACTGAAGGAGACCATTGAACGCTCAATTCTATTTTCCCCTAATACCCCCACTATACTAAGGATAATCACACTAAGTAATCCAGACAAAGACAAATACCAAATAACATTACTTACATGTGGAATCTAAAAATATATGCAAATGAACTTATTAACAAAAACAGAAACAGACCTACAGACATAGAAAACAAATTTATAGTTACCAAAGGGGAATGGGTGCAGAGGGATAAACTAAATCTTTGGGATTAACATATTCACACTACAGTATATAAATAGGTGATCAACACAGTCCTATGGTATAGCACAGGGAACGAGATTCAGTGTTTTATAATAACCTATAAGGCAAAGGGGTTTCCCTAGTAACTCAGCTGGTAAAGAATCTGCATGCAATGCAGGAGACCCTGGTTCGATTCCCAGGTTGGGAAGACACACTGGAGAAGGGATAGGCTACCCACTCCAGTATTCTTGGGCTTCCCTGGTGGCTCAGCTGGTAAAGAATCCTCTTGCAATGTGGGAGACCTGGATTCGATCCCTCAGTTGGGAAGATTCCCTGGAGGAGGGAATGGCTACCCACTCCACTATTCTGGCCTGGGCCTGTATAGTCCATAGTGTCACAGGGTCAGACACAACTGAGTGACTTTCCCTTTAAGGGAAAAGAATCTGAAAAAGAATATATACATATATTTTCTGAACCTGAAGCTAACATAACATTGTAAATCAGCTATACATCACTTGAAAAAAAAATTCCCTTGAAAAATCATATATCAAAGTACTTTTGAAATTTTTACAGCTTCACTACATAACAATGTTTAACAAATTTATTAATACAAAATAGTTAGATCAATAATTTCTAATTTTTCACAAGAAAAAGAAGTTTCTATGATCAGAGAAGGGAAGTCAATTGTTTTGAGAGTAGACAGCATAATATGTTTTATGCATAGTTAAAATTTTCACACAGTAAGAATGAGGAATCAGTTCTGTTCAATATTTTGGGAAATGTTTGTGGAAAAAGTAGGTAGGACAGATTATGACAGATTATTTGAAGTTTAGACTAAAGGATTTAGATTTTATCTTGTGTATGACAGGGAATGACTGAAGGTTTTAGAAGCATAGCAATAACATGAACACAGATATTTAGAGAAATAGATCTGCACACTGTATGAAGTATTAGTCTAATTGGGCAAAGAATACAAGTAGGGAGATTAATTAAAAGGCACTAGAAGGAGTGCCTGAATTAGAATACGGCCTATGGGAAAACATTATTCTTACTGTTTTAATTATTTGAGAGGCACTTGAATGTAAAGCTGGCAGAACTCCGTGACATTGGATATAGATAATGAAGGAGAACCCATAGCAAAAACAATAAACAGACACAAGGTTTCAGAGGTTTTAAACTAGTTTCATGCTAGACAAAAGGGAGCTGAAAAACAATTACCTTGAGGGGAAGTCAATGATGAATTCAATTTTGAAGAATGAGGTTCTGTTAAAAATAAATGTTATAGAAGCTTTCAGCAAAGGGTCACTATCATCAATAACCTCATCACTGTGACAGTAACTATTTCAAACATCCGTGAAAGCAATTCCTAAAACCTTGAGAATAATAGATTAAAGGATATAAATATCTATTTACAAGTACTTAGATTTCAGTGGCAGAACTAAAATTAAGTTGAAAATTTAAGATTCACCATACTTTTTCAAAAATATATCACAGGCTGGACAGAATTTTTCTGAAGTTTTGGGAGCTTATTTTAGTGACTCCTGAAGATCAAAACAGTCCATAAAGACAGGTCGTTACAACCTCCACAGTTATTTCCATGGCCATTAAGATTAGCCATAGCCAACAGGATTGACCAACTTAGGTGGGATACTGTAAAAATGAATCAACTGCCTGAAAATTTCTGGTAAGAATTTTGGAATCTGAAAAAAAATTCACCTTTTGCCTGTATTTGAACCAAAAATTAGACTAGAAAGAATAAGGATTCAAGTTACCTACTACACAAATTTAATTCTGAGATTTGAAAAGACAGATTAAAATTGCTTGAGTCCTCACCACCAAAAATATCTCATTTATAAATTATGTAATTGAAGAAGTCTTTATTAACAAGGTCAGTATTGCCTGGAAAAAGTGTACATATGACCTCAGGATCACAGTTTCATTAAATATAGTCTCCAGTGTCTACCTTATCTACAGTAAAGATGAGAAATCAGAGAGATTACCAGACAGGTCTTTAAGGGTTCAGATCAGTTCAGTTCAGTCCAGTCGCTCAGTCATGTCTGACTCTTCGCGACCCCATGAATTGCAGCACGTCAGGCCTCCGTGTCCATCACCAAATCCTGGAGTTCACTCAGACTCATATCCATCGAGTCAGTGATGCCATCCAGCCATCTCATCATCTGTCATCCCCTTCTCCTCCTGCCCCCAATCCCCCCCACCCCAAGCATCAGAGTCTTTTCCAGTGAGTCAACTCTTCACATGAGGTGGCCAAACTACTGGAGTTTCAGGTTTAAGCATCTTTCCTTCAAAAGAAATCCCACGGCTGATCTCCTTCAGAATGGACTGATTGGGTCTCCTTGCAGTCCAAGGGACTCTCAAGAGTCTTCTCCAATACCACAGTTCAAAAGCATCAATTCTTCAGCGCTCAGCCTTCTTCACAGTCCAACTCTCACATCCATACATGACCACAGGAAAAACCATAGCCTTGACTAGATGGACTTTAGTCAGCAAAGTAATGTCTCTGCTTTTGTTTTTTTTTTTCTTTATCTTTTTTTTTTTAACTTGGTCAAATCTTACCCATTTTTCTTTTTCTTTTTTTTAATACTTTATTCTACATTACAATACTGTATTTGTTTTGCCATACATTGACAAGAATCAGCCACAGGTGTCCACGATCTCCCAATGCCAAAGCCCCTCCCACCCCCCACCCCACATCCTCTCCCTTAATCATCCCGTGCACCAACCCCATGCGTCCTGTATCCTGTATTGAACTGGCGAATCATTCTTACAAGATAGTATACATGTTTCAATGCCATTCTCCCAAATCATCCCACCCTCTCCCTCTCCCTCAGAGTCCAAAAGTCCGTTCTATACCTCTGAGTCTCTTTTGTTGTCTCACATAGAGTGTCTTCATTAATATCCTTCTAAATTCCGTATATATGTGTCAGTATACTGTATTGGTGTTTTTCTTTCTGGCTTACTTCACTCTGTATAATCGGCTCCAATTTCATCCATCTCATTAGAACTGAGTCGAATTTATTCTTTTTAAGGGCTGAGTAGTACTCCATTGTGTATATGTACCACAGCTTTCTTATCCATTCATCTGCTGATGGACATCTAGGTTGCTTCCATGTCCTGGCTATTATAAACAGTGCTGCAATGAACATTGGGGTACATGTGTCTCTTTCACTTCTGGTTTCCTCAGGTGTGTATGCCCAGCAGTGGGATTGCTGGATCATAAGGCAGTTCTATTTGCAATTTTTTAAGGAATCTCCACACTGTTTTCCATAGTGGCTGTACTAGTTTGCATTCCCACCAGCAGTGTAAGAGGGTTCCCTTTTCTCCACATCCTCTCCAGCATTTATTGCTTATAGACTTTTGGATCGCAGCCATTCTGACTGATGTGAAATGATACCTCATTGTGGTCTTGATTTGCATTTCTCTGATAATGAGTGATGTTGAGCATCTTTTCATGTGTTTGTTAGCCATCCATATGTCTTCTTTGGAGAAATGCCTATTTAGTTCTTTGGCCCATTTTTTTCTTGGTTCGTTTATTTTTCTGGAGTTGAGCTGCATAAGTTGCTTGTATATCTTTGAGATTAGTTGTTTGTCAGTTATTTCATTTGCTATTGTTTTCTCCCATTCAGAAGGCTGTCTTTTCACCTTGCTTATAGTTTCCTTTGTTGTGCAGAAGCTTTTAATTTTAATTAGATCCCATTTGTTTATTTTTGCTTTTATTTCCAGTATATTGGGAGGTGTATCATAGAGGATCCTGCTGTGATTTATGTCAGAGAGTGTTTTGCCTATGTTTTCCTCTCTAGGAGTTTTATAGTTTCTGGTCTTACATTTAGATCTTTAATCCATTTTGAGCTTATTTTTTGTGTATGGTGTTAGAAAGAGATCTAGTTTCATTCTTTTACAAGTGGTTGACCAGTTTTCCCAGCACCACCTGTTAAAGAGACTGTCTTTACTCCATTGTATATTCTCACCTCCTTTGTCAAAGATAAGGTGTCCATAGGTGTGTGGGTTTATCTCAGGGCTTTCTATTTTGTTCCATTGATCTATATTTCTGTCTTTGTGCCAGTACCATACTGTCTTAATGACTGTGGCTTTGTAGTAGAGCCTGAAGTCAGGCAAGTTGATTCCTCCAGTTCCATTCTTCTTTCTCAAGATTGCTTTGGCTATTCGAGGTTTTTTGTATTTCCATACAAATCTTGAGATTATTTGATCTAGTTCTGTGAAAAATACTGCTGGTAACTTGATAGGAATTGCATTGAATCTGTAGATTGCTTTGGGTAGTATACTCATTTTCACTATATTGATTCTTCCAACCCATGAGCATGGTATATTTCTCCATCTATTAGTGTCCTCTTTGATTTCTTTCATCAGTGTTTTATAGTTTTCGATATATAGGTCTTTAGTTTCTTTAGGTAGGAATATTCCTAAGTATTTTATTCTTTTCGTTGCAATGGTGAATGGAATTGTTTCCTTGACTTCCTTTTCTACTTTCTCATTATTAGTGTATAGGAATGCAAGGGATTTCTGAGTGTTGATTTTATATCCTGCAACTTTACTATATTCGTTGACTAGCTCTAGTAGTTTTCTGGTGGAGTCTTTAGGATTTTCTATATAGAGGATCATGTCGTCTGCAAACAGTGAGAGTTTTACTTCTTTTTTCCAATTTGGATTCCTTTTATTTCTTTTTCTGCTCTGATTGCTGTGGCCAAAACTTCCAGTACGATATTGAATAGTAGTGGAGAAAGTGGACACCCTTGTCTTGTTCCTGACTTTAGGGGAAATGGTTTCAATTTTTCACCATTTGAGGATAATGTTAGCTGTGGGTTTGTCATATATAGCTTTTATTATGTTGAGGTATGTTCCTTCTATTCCTGCTTTCTGGAGCGTTTTTATCATAAATGGATGTTGAATTTTGTCAAAGGCTTTTTCTGCATCTATTGAAATAATCATATGATTTTTTATTTTTCAGTTTGTTAATGTGATGAATTACATTGATTGACTTGCAGATATTGAAGAATCCTTGCATCCCTGGGATGAAGCCCACTTGGCCATGGTGTATGATTTTTTAATGTGTTGCTTGATTCTGATTGCTAGGATTTTGTTAAGGATTTTTGCATCTATGTTCATCAGTGATATTGGCCTGTAATTTTCTTTTTTGTGGTGTCTTTGTCAGGTTTTGGTATTAGGGTGATGGTGGCCTTATAGAATGAGTTTGGAAGTTTACCTTCCTCTGCAATTTTCTGGAATAGCTTCAGTAAGACAGGTGTTAGCTCTTCTCGAAATTTTTGGTAGAATTCAGCTGTGAAGCTGTCTGGACCTGGGCTTTTGTTTGCTGGAAGATTTCTGATTACAGTTTCAATTTCCATGCTTGTGATGGGTCTGTTAAGATTTTAATATGCTATCTAGGTTGCTCATAACTTTTCTTCCAAGGAGTAAGCACCTTTTAATTTCATGGCTGCAGTCACCATCTGCTGTGATTTTGGAGCCCCAAAAATAAAGTCTGACACTGTTTCCACTGTTTCCCCATCTATTTCCCATGAAGTGATGGGACTGGATGCCATGATCTTCGTTTTCTGAATGTTGAGCTTTAAGCCAACTTTTTTACTCTCCTCTTTCACTTGCATCAAGAGGCTCTTTAGTTCCTCTTCACTTTCTGTCATAAGGGTGGTGTCATCTGCATATCTGAGGTTATTGATATTTCTCCTGGCAATCTTGATTCCAGCTTGTCTTTCTTCCAGCCCAGCGTTTCTCATGATGTACTCTGCATATAAGTTAAATAAGCAGGGTAACAATATACAGCCTCGAAGTATTCCTTTTCCTATTTGGAACCAGTCTGTTGTTCTATGTCCAGTTCTAACTGTTGCTTCCTGACCTGCATACAGATTTCTCAAGGGTTACAGTGATAATAAACCAAGATGAGACACAAATGTCATATTAAAATCACTATGTATACCATTTGAAATCAAAGAACTGTATACTTTTTAATAGACTTATTTTTATTTTTGGAGGGGGAGAGCTGTCCATTCGGCTTGTGGGATCTTAGTTCCCTGACCAGGGATTGAACCTGGGCCCTTGGCAGTGACAGCATGGAGTGTTAACCATTACATTGCCAGCGAACTCCCTAGTTTTTATTTCTTAGATCAATATTAGGTTAACAGCAGAATTAGCAGAAGTTACAGAGACTTCCTACATACATTCACACTCTGCTGTCACAAATGCATTGCCTCCCCCAGTATCTACATCCCCACCAGAAAGATCCAGTTGTAAACAGTTGCTGAACCTACATTGACACATCTTCATCTTCCAATGCCCACGGTTTACATTAATGTTTGCTCAACACTGCACATTCTATGGGTTTGAATAAAATCTATGATAACACATTTCCACCATTACAGTATGCACATAAGTTTCACTGACTTAAAAACCCTCCATGCTTCACCTATACTCATATGCTGTTTTCCCAGGAATTCTTGTATTTGTTCCACACTTTTAAGACTTTCTAATATGATTAGATGCTCAAGAATTTCAGAAAGCATAGTCAGCTTCCCCAATCCAGACTAATCCAAAAACAACAAATACTGGAAATAAAAGAAAAAAAGAAAAATGGGATCTAATTAAAATTAAAAACTTCTGCACAACAAAGGAAACTATAAGCAAGGTGAAAAGACAGCCTTCAGAATGAGAGAAAATAATAGCAAATGAAGCAACTGACAAACAACTAATCTCGAAAATATATAAGCAACTCCTGCAGCTCAATTCCAGAAAAATAAATGACCCAAACAAAAAATGGGCCAAAGAATTAAACAAACATTTCTCCAAAGAAGACATACAGATGGCTAACAAACACATGAAAAGATGCTCAACATCACTCATTATCAGAGAAATGCAAGTCAAAACCACAATGAGGTACCATTTCACACCAGTCAGAATGGCTGCTATTCAAAAGTCTACAAGCAATAAATGCTGGAGAGTGTGTGGAATAAGGGAACCCTCTTACACTGTTGGTGGGAATGCAAACTCGTACAGCCACTATGGAAAACAGTGTGGCGATTCCTTAAAAACTGGAAATAGAACTGCCTTATGACCCAGCAATCCCACTGCTGGGCATACACACTGAGGAAACCAGAAGTGAAAGAGACACATGTACCCCAATTTTCATCACAGCACTGTTTATAATAGCCAGGACATGGAAGCAACCTAGATGCCCATCAGCAGATGAATGGATAAGAAAGCGGTGGAATGGAGTATTACTCAGCCATTAAAAAGAATACATTTGAATCAGTTCTAATGAGGTGGATGAAACTGGAGCCTATTATACAAGTGAAGTAATCCAGAAAGAAAAACACCAATACAGTATACTAGAATACACAGAAGAACTGTACGAAAACGATCTTCACAACCTGGATAATCACAATGGTGTGATCACTCATCTAGAGCCTGACAACCTGGAGTGTGAAGTCAGGTAGGCCTTAGAAAGCATCACTATTAATAAAGCTAGTGGAGGTGATGGAATTCCAGTGGAGTTATTTCAAATCCTGAAATATGATGCTGTGAAAGGGCTGCACTCAATATGCCAGCACATTTGGAAAACTCAGCAGTGGCCACAGGACTGAAAAAGGTCAGTTTTCATTCCAATAAAAAGAAAGGCAATGCCAAAGAATGCTCAAACTACTGCACAATTGCACTCATCTCACATGCTAGTAAAGTCATGCTCAAAATTCTCCAAGCCAGGCTTCAGCAATACATGAACCGTGAACTGCCTGATGTTCAAGCTGGTTTTAGAAAAGGCAGAGGAACCAGAGATCAGATTGCCAACATCTGCTGGATCATGGAAAAAGCAAGAGAGTTCCAGAAAAATATCTATTTCTGCTTTATTGACTATGCCAAAGCCTTTGACTGTGTGGATCACAATAAAGTGTGGAAAATTCTGAAAGAAATAGGAATACCAGACCACCAGGCCTGCCTCTTGAGAAATCTGTATGCAGGTCAGGAAGCAACAGTTAGAACTGGACATGGAACAACAGACTGGCTCCAAATAGGAAAAGAAGTGTGTCAAGGCTGTATATTGTCATCCTCCTTGTTTAACTCATATGCAGAGTACATCATGAGAAACTCTGGACTGGAAGAAACAAGCTGGAATCAAGATTGCCAGGAGAAATATCAATAACCTCAGATATGCAGATGACACCACCCTTATGGCAGAAAGTAAAGAGGAACTAAAAAGCCTCTTGACGAAAGTGAAAGAGGAGAGTGAAAAAGTTGGCTTAAAGCTCAACATTCAGAAAACAAAGATCATGGCATCCGGTCCCATCACTTCATGGGAAATAGATAGGGAAACAGTGGAAACAGTGTCAGACTTTATTTTGGGGGCTCCAAAATCACAGCAGATGGTGACTGCAGCCATGAAATTAAAAGGTGCTTACTCCTTGGAAGAAAAGTTATGAGCAACCTACATAGCATATTCAAAAGCAGAGGCATTACTTTGCCCACTGAGGTCTGTTTAGCCAAGGCTATGATTTTTCCTGTGGTCATGTATGGATGTGAGAGCTGGACTGTGAAGAAGGCTGAGAGCTGAAGAATTGATGCTTTTGAACTGTGGTGTTGGAAAAGACTCTTAGAGTCCCTTGGACAGCAAGGAGATCCAACCAGTCCATTGTGAAGGAGATCGGCCCTGGGATTTCTTTGGAAGGAATGATGCTAAAGCTAAAAGTCTAGTACTTTGGCCACCTCATGCGAAGAGTTGACTCATTGGAAAAGACTCTGATGCTGGAAGAGTTGGGGGCAGGAGGAGAAGGGGATGACAGAGGATGAGATGGCTGGATGGCATCACTGACTCGATGGACGTGAGTCTGAGTGAACTCCGGGATTTGGTGATGGACAGGGAGGCCTGGCGTGCTGCAATTCATGGGATCACAGAGTCAGACACGACTGAGCGACGGAACTGAACCGAACACAAAGATGGTAACATTAACCCTGTATGCAAAACAGCAGAAGAGACACAGATGTACAGAACAGTCTTTTGGACTCTGTGGGAGAGGGAGAGGGTGGGATGATTTGGGGGGAATGTCATGGAAACATGTATAATATCATATAAGAAACGAATCGCCAGTCCAGATTCGATACAGGATCCTTGGGCCTGGTGCACTGGGATGCCTGGAGGGATGGTATGGGGAGGGATGTGGTAGGGGGCTTCACATTTGTGTGCCCGTGGCGGATTCATGTTGATGTGTGGCAGAACCAATACAATATTGTAAAGTAATTAGCCTTCAATTAAAATAAATAGATTTAAATTTTTTTAAAAATGAAATGCATATCATATGCTAAAACTCAATGGCATCTAAGTGACTCTGACATTAAAAACCCAAAATGGACTAATATAAAATTCTAATAAATAACACTAAAGCTTATAAAATTAATATATAAACATGATAAAAGCATTTCAATTTGCAATTGCTCATTTTATTTTTTTATGGGTTTACAACAGTACATAAGTTTTACATGTACAGCGTACATTCCGACCTCTGTCTACACTCCAGTGTGCTCGCTAAACCTTTAGTTTCATCCATCACCACACAGTTGACCCCCTTTACTCCCCATACCCCTACCCCACTTCCCTTCTGGTAACTACTACTCTGTTCTCTGTATCTATAGGTTTGTTTTGGTTTGATCTGTTCATTTATTGTTTGGATTGGTTTTATATTCCACACATGAGTGAAGTCACATGGTATTTGTCTATATTCATCTCACATTTCATTTAGTATAATACACTCAAGGTCCACCTACCTTGTCAAAAATGGTAAGATTTTCCTTTTTATGAGTAGTATGCCATTGTGTGTGCATATACACACACCACCTTTTCTTTTCTATTCATCCACTGATGGACACTTAGGTTGCTTCCATATCTTGGTTATTGTGAATAACACTGCAATGAACATAGAGGTGCATAAGTCTTTTCAAGTTAGCATTTTCATATATTTAGATAAACACCCAGAATTGAAATATCTGGGCCATACAGCAGTTCTATTCTTGATTATTTGAAAAACATCTATAATGTTTTTCATAGTGGATGCACCAGTAGTTTTTTTCCCCCACCAATAGAACAGGACATTTATTTCTACAATGTCTACATCCTCTGCAACATTTTTTTTTTTGTGCCTTTTGACAAATTCTAATGGCCATGAGGTGATGTCTCATTGTGGCTTTTATATGCATTTTCCTAAAAATTAGTAATTTTGAATCTTTTCACATATCTGTTGGCTATCCATATACTCTCTTTGGAAAAAAAAACAAACAAATATCAATTTAGCTCTTCTCCACATATTTTAATCAGGTTGTTTGGGGTTTTTTTAATTGCTGTTGAGATAAAGGAGTTTTATATTTTATATTAATCCCTTATCAGAATTATGATTTGCAAATAAAATCCTCTCTCACTTGGTAAATTGTCTTTTCAAAATTTTGCTTCCTTTACTGTCCAGAAGCTTTTTACTTGATGTAGTCCCATTCTTTATTTTTGTTTTTGTGTCCTTTGTGGAGACACATTCAGAAAAGTGCTGCTAAAACTGATGTCAAAGAGTGTAGTGTCTATATTTCCTTCTAGGATTTTATTGTTTCAAGTTTTTAATCCACTTTGATTTGTTTTTCTGTATGGTGTGAGACTGTGGTCTTGTTTCATTTTGTATGTGGTGTTCAGTTTTCCTGACACCACTTATTGATGAGACTATTCTCTCTCCACTGTGTTACTTGCTTCTTTATCATAAATTAATTGTCTATATATGCATGAATTTACTTCTGAGCTCTTAACTCTGTTCCATTGATCTATGTATCTCTTTTGCTTTAAATATCATATAGTTTTTTATTATTACAGCTTTGTAATCTAGTTTGAAATCACAGAGTGTGATACACATCATAGTTTTGTTCTTTTTCCAAAGGTTGCTGTGGTTATTCAAAGTATTCTGTGGTTTGTTATAAATGCTAGAATTTTTTGTTCTACTTCAGTGAAAAATATTGTTGGGATTTTGATAGGGATTTGCATTGATCTGTGGGCTGTTGTATGCACCATGGACTTTTTAACAGTGTTAATTCATCCAATCCATGGACACAGAGTAATCTTCCATTTCTTTATGTCTTCAATTTATTTCTAGAATGTCTTAAGAGTATTCTTGGCCAACAGTTTTTATCTTTCAATATTTCTGAGGATGCCATTCCACTCTCTCCAGGCCTACAGAGTTTCCAAGAGAGCTGCTGATAGCGTAATGGGAGTTTATTTGGAAGTTACCATTCTTTTTTCCCTGGCCACCTTTAAAATACTTTGTCATTGACCTTTGACAGTTTTGTCCTGAAGAACACTGAGTCAGTTAGAATTGGTTATTCTACTCACTTTTGCACTGAGTTAATTAGAATTTCTCTTAGCTTTAAGGATGTTCCTTTCCCAGGTTTGGGAAGGTCTCAGCTATTATTCCTTTAAATGTCTCTAAATGTCCCCCTTTCCCCTCCTTTATCTCTCTGAGATACCCAATGCCCTAATGTTGCCCTTCCTAATGGAACAGAAAAGCTGTTGCAGGATTTCTTCACTGACTTTAGATTCTAATCCCCTCTCTTCTCTACTTATATTTCTAGATCTCTATCTTTAACTTCACTAACTCTCTCTTCCTATGATCTGTGTTCTGTTTTAAATCCTAACTCATTCTTCATCTCTGTTGATTTCAGTTCCAGAACTTTCACTTTAAATTCTAAAAAAGAATCAATTTATTCAGTTCAGTTCAGTCACACAGTCGTGTCCGACTCTTTGGGACCCCATGAATGGCAGCACACCAGGCCTCCCTATTCATTACCATCTCTCAAAGTTCACTCAGACTCACCTCCACCGAGACCGTGGAGCCATCTCATCCTCTGTCGTTCCCTTCTCCTCCTGCCTCTAATCCCTCCCAGCATTAGAGCCTTTTCCAATGAGTCAACTCTTTGCAAGAGGTGGCCAAACTACTAGAGTTTCAGCTTTAGCGTCATTCTGTCCAAAGAAATCCCAGGGTTGATCTCCTTCAGAATGGACTGGTTGGATGTCATGCAGTCCAAGGAACTCTCAAGAGTCTTTTCCAAAAACACAGTTCAAAAGCATCAATTCTTCAGCTCTCAGCCTTCTTCACAGTCCAACTCTCACATCCATACATGACTACTGGAAAACCATAGCCTTGACTAGATGGACCTTAGTCGGCAAAGTAATGTCTCTGCTTTTGAATATACTGTCTAGGTTGGTCATAACTTTTCTTCCAAGGAGTAAGCATCTTCTAATTTCATAGCTGCAATCACCATCTGCAGTTGTTTTGGAACCCAAAAAATAAAGTCTGACACTGTTTCCACTGTTTCCCCATCTATTTCCCATGAGGTGATGGGACCAGATGCCATGATCTTCATTTTCTGAATGTTGAGCTTTAAGACAACTTTTTCGCTCTCCTCCTTCACCTTCATCAAGAGGCCCTTTAGCTTCTCTTCATTTTCTGCCATAAGAGTGGTGTCATCTGCATATCTGAGGTTATTGATAATTCTCCCGGCAATCTTGATTCCAGCTTGTGTTTCTTCCAGCCCAGAGTTTCTTATGATATACTCTGCATATAAGTTAAATAAGCAGGGTGACAATATACAGCCTTGACGTACTCCTTTTCCTATTTGGAACCAGTCTGTTGTTCCATGTCCAGTTCTAACTGTTGCTTCCTGACCTGTATACACATTTCTCAAGAGGCAGGTCACATGGTCTGATATTCCCATCTCTTTCAGAATTTGCCACAATTTATTGTGATCCACACAGTCGAAGGCTTTGGCATAGTCAATAAAGCAGAAATAGATGTTTTTCTGGAACTCTCTTGCTTTTTCCATGATCCAGCAGATGTTGGCAATTTGATCTCTGGTTCCTCTGCCATTTCTAAAACCAGCTTGAACATCAGGAAGTTCACGGTTCACGTATTGCTAAAGCCTGGCTTGGAGAATTTTGAGCATTACTTTACTAGCATGTGAGATGAGTGCAATTGTGCAGTAGCTTGAGCATTCTTTGACATTGCCTTTCTTTGTTATCGGAATGAAAACTGACCTTTCCAGTCCTGTGGCCACTGCTGAGTTTTCCAAATGTGCTGGCATATTGAGTGCAGCACTTTCACAGCATCATCTTTCAGGATTTGAAATAGCTCAACTGGAATTCCATCACCTCCATTAGCTTTGTTCATAGTGATGCATTCTAAGGCCCACTTGACTTCATATTCCAAGATGTCTGGCTCTAGATTAGTGATCATATCATGATTTTCTGGGTCACGAAGATCTTTTTGTATAGTTCTTCCATGTATTCTTGTCACCTCTTCTTAATATCTTCTGCTTCTGTTAGGTCCATACCATTTCTGTCCTTTATTGAGCCCATCTTTGCATGAAATGTTCCCTTGGTATCTCTAATTTTCTTGAAGAGATCTCTATTCTTTCCCATTCTGTTGCTTTCCTCTATTTCTTTGCATTGATCACTGAAGAAGGCTTTCTTATCTCTTCTGCTATTCTTTGGAACTCTGCATTCAGATGCTTATGTCTTTCCTTTTCTCCTTTGCTTTTCGCCTTTCTTCTTTTCACAGCTATTTGTAAGTCCTCCCCAGACAGCCATTTTGATTTTTTGCATTTCTTTTCCATGGGGATGGTCTTGATCCCTGTCTCCCATACAATGTCACGAACCTCATTCCATAGTTCATCAGGCACTCTGGTCAGGAACGGCGGTGGTAAGGAGATACCCTCATCCAAGGTAAGGAGCAGTGGCTGTGCTTAGCTGGAGCAGCCGTGAAGAGATACCCCACGCCCAAGGTAAGAGAAACTCAAGTAAGATGCTAGGTGTTGCAAAAGGGCATCAGAGGGCAGACACACTGAAACCATACTCACAGAAAACTAGTCAATCTAATCACACTAGGACCACAGCCTTGTCTAACTCAGTGAAACCAAGCCATGCCTGCAGGGCAACCCAAGACAGGCAGGTCATGGTGGAGAGGGCTGACAGAACGTGGTCCACTGGAGAAGGGAATGGCAAGCCACTTCAGTATTTTTGCCTTGAGAACTCCATGAACAGTATGATAAGGCAAAATGATAGGATACTGAAATAGGAACTCCCCAGGTCAGTATGTGCCCAATATGCTACTGGAGATCAGTGGAGAAATAACTCCAAAAAGAATGAAGGGATGGAGCCAAAGCAAAACAATACCCAGCTGTGGATGTGGCTGGTGATAGAAGCAAGATCTGATGCTGTAAAGAGCAATATTGCATAGGAACCTGGAATGTCAGGTCCATGAATCAAGACAAATTGGTAGTGGTCAAACAAGGGATGGCAAGGGTGAACGTTGACATTCTAGGAATCAGCAAACTAAAATGGACTGGAATGGGTGAATTTAACTCAGATAACCATTACATCTACTACTGTGGGCAGGAATCCCTCAGAAGAAATGGAGTAGCCATCATGGTCAACAAAAGACTCCAAAATGCAGTACTTGGATGCAATCTCAAAATGACAGAATGATCTCTGTTCATTTCCAAGGCAAACCATTCAATATCACAGTTATCCAAGTCTTTGCCCCAACCAGTAATGCTGAAGAAGCTGAAGTTGAATGGTTCTATGAAGACCTCCAAGACCTTTTAGAACTAACACCCCCAAAAGATGTCCTTTTCATTATAGGGGACTTGAATGCAAAAGTAGGAAATCAAGAAACACCTGGAGTAACAGGGAAATTTGGCCTTGGAATATGGAATGAAGCAGGGCAAAGACTAATAGAGTTTTGCCAAGAAAATGCACTGGTCATAGCAAACACCCTCTTACAACAAGACAAGAGAAGACTCTACACATGGACATCACCAGATGGTCAACACCAAAATCAGTTTGATTATATTCTTTGCAGCCAAAGATGGAGAAGCTCTATATAGTCAACAAAAATAAGACCAGGAGCTGACTGTGGCTCAGATCATGAACTCCTTTACCAAATTCAGACTTAAACTGAAGAAAGTAGGGAAAACCACTAGACCATTCAAGTACGACCTAAATCAAATCCCTTATGATTATACAGTGGAAGTGAGAAATAGATTTAAGGGCCTAGATCTGATAGATAGAGTGCCTGATGAACTATGGAATGAGGTTCGTGACATTGTAGCCCACTGATAACTACGACATCTCCATGACAGCTATTTTGAATCATCTACCATGTATACCACCATTTCCATGACTTTAAGCTTGCTTTCTGGAGAACTGCCATTTTTTGTGTGTGATTCTCAGTTGCCATGGTTCTTCATGGTGCTTGATGAACTCTGTTTCTTCGCCAGGACATTCAAAGTAGTGAACACCTTCCTTCTGCAGGTAAAACTTTTTAAAAACTTGATTCTGATAATTAGAGGGCTTTCTTTTGTTTTCTGGTAGTGATGCTACTGCACGCGGCTTTGTCTTGCCTTAGCTGAGCTGCCGCTGGCTGTTGCTTGAGAGTCTGCACTTTCCCACCCTCCTCCCCTTGTGTCAGTGGTGCCACCGGGGTCCTTCTTGTCACTACTTGTGCTGCCAGGGTCACTGGGGCCTTGCTGCTCTAGTGTTCAGCTGGGGCCTCTGCATCCAAGGTCCAATTTCTTTCCTGTCACCGTGGTAAGAGAATGGAGTCAGGAACCAGGTCACAGGTTTCTCTTGTGTGACTCAGGTTGTCAGGTCTGCAGGTGTTGCCACTGTGAGTGGGGGTGGAGGTCAGAGTTGCTGGCCCCTTTGAAACTGGAGGCACTGAGTTGCAGGACTTCCCTCCCACTGCTGTCCAATGCCCTGTGGCCATGACACCACTGTGGCTAGGGCTGAGCCATTTGCATGCCCTCCCCTGACGTTACCAGGTTCTCTGGAGCTGGGGGCTCAGCTGCTGCAGCAGGGGGTCCAGAACCACAGGCATAGCCTCTGATGCCCCCTGGCTCTACCTTCTCTGTGAGTCCAGCTGATCCACCTTTAGATGCACACTTATGGAATTCTATGGCATCCTGGTGTGTTGGGCAGAAGGAGCATCTCATGCTGCCATAATATTGACATCACCCAGCCCTATGATTACTTAGTACTTTAACAAGATTATAAGTTGGCATTGGGTCACCTGAGAAACAATAATTACTTTGATTTAAATATAGTTTTAAATGTAATGGTGTCAGATTAACAAGGTTCTGGTGTCCTGATATGTAAATTAATATAAGATATACACCTGATAATGGTGTTTGAAGGTAAATCTATTGACTAAAACAAATCCTTGTTTAAGTCCCATGCATTTACAGGTAAATTTATGGCAAAATAGCCAATTCATTTTTCTCCCTGTTAGCCACTGAGCCTATTTATGATGCATGTCTCCTCTCATCATAAAAATGTCATGCAAATAACACACTGTTTTTGCTTGTGCAATTCAGTTGCCTTTGAGCACTTTGCTTCAGGACATTCAAAGCAAATTTCAGAAAACGAAACCATGGGAAAAGTGCCTGCAATAAATTTATGACCTTTTCTGCAACACGTCTACAAATCATTGTAAATCAGCAGATCTCAGTATGTGGAGACACATATAGCTGTCACCTGGTTGGGGTGGACAGATGGGAAGGGACATCTAGTTGGCAGAGGCCAGAAGAGTGATAAACAATGCATAGTTCAGTTCAGTTCAGTCGCTCAGTCGTGTCTGACTCTTTGCAACCCCATGAATTGCAGCTCGCCAGGCCTCCCTGTCCATCACTATCTCCCGGAGTTCATTCAGACTCACGTCCATCGAGTCTGTGATGCCATCCAGCTATCTCATCCTTGGTTATCCCCTTCTCCTCCTGCCCCCAATCCCTCCCAGCATCAGAGTCTTTTCCAATGAGTCAACTCTTTGCATGAGGTGGCCAAAGTACTGGAATTTCAGCTTTACCATCATTCCTTCCAAAGACAGAATAGGTCCAAAAAGAAACAAAAATTATCCAACCCCAAAGGTTATTAATGTTAAGGTTCATGAACCCCGTTGTAAATTCTCAAAGACCCTCCTGCATTCTTTCCACAGACAGCAGCCAGTGTTTCTCAAAGCAAGAGCACTATGTACTTCATCCCATGCATGAGGCTCACCTGTTATCCCACAACTAAACAAAATGGTTGGAGTGGTGATTTTCCTGCTAAATTTGGCATAAAATGTACCTTACGTTAAGGATATTGCTACCTCATCCCACAAAAGCTACCTTTATAAAAGTCTTACAACAGAGCTTCCTATTTTGCTGCTTTATTTGCTGCTTGCTAAAGAGAAATCCACATAAGAGTATATTCACTAAAAACCCGAGCACTTTTTCTACCTTACAGGCAAGGTATTTCTACCTTACTAGCAAGCCAAATGATGCCTGTTGTTCGATGTGCCACAGTTCTTGGTTATGATGAACAGTGTGAAGTTTTTCACATGTACTGACAGGAGATTCAACTTTCTCAAGGCAAAACGTCCCTGAAATAATTTCAATATGTGTTTTTTTTCTTAAAGAAACATCCTATTTTATTTTGAATGGCCATTGTGATTTTAGATACTATTATGGCAATATTCTAAGAAGTACAGATGTAAAAAGTTATCATTTCTTTTCCCATCTTCCTAATTCTCACTTGCCATTATGTGATGGTTTACAGTCAGGCTTCAGATTATCAAAAATCTGTGCTACAAATTGCTCTCAGGCACCTTGTAGCTACGCCATCTTGGCCACACTTGTCAAAATTCAGTTCCCCACATATAAAATGGCAATAAGTCCGTGGGTGCCATGAATATGCAATGACACAGAGCACATAAGCATCTCCATCCAGCGCCAGAGGTGAGAATGCCGTGAATGTATGTTAGCTCCCGCTGTGGCAACTACTATTATTTTTGTCATCCTATATCATAAGAAGAATCAAAATATAAGACTAAATAGAAATCTAAGAACCTGCTATTTGTAGCTACGCCCACACTGAACACCAGATTCTGTGCCATCCAGGATTATCTTTTTTATTCTAACTTCCAGCAAAATTCTTGCCACACAGACAGCTTTCTCCAAATTCAAATGAATATTCAAATGACCAGATGAATAAGCACTTACAAGCCAAGATCAGAAGAAAGGAAGAAAGTCTCCCTTATGCTACAAGAAACATTTTAACATTTCTGTTCATAAGTATAATAAGATATTTTAATAAGATCTCATTCCCACGCAATGTCTGGGAAATAGAAAATGTCTAGACAATCAGATGTCCCATGAATAGTGGACTCACAAGACATTCTGTATATAATATGCATGACAGTGTGTCTAAATATACATATATATAATTTATACAGTATATGCCCATATAGTGTGATAGAAAAAATCCTGATGTTTACTGACTTGAGATCCTTTTTTTTTTTTTTTGCTGGCATTAATAATAGGCAACTTTATTTTTTTTTAATACTTTATTCTACATTACAGTACTGTATTTTGGGAGAATGGCATTGAAACATGTATACTATCATGTAAGAAACGAAGCGCCAGTCTATGTTCAGTACAGGATACGGGATGCTTGGGGCTGGTGCACAGGATGATTCTGGGAGATGATATGGGGTGGGAAGTGGGAGGGGGCTTCGGCATTGGGAGATCGTGTACACCTGTGGCTGATTCATGTCAATGTATGACTTGAGATTCTTATTCCAGATAAACAGCCACTTACTTTTTTTGGCAGGGGAGTGACTGAAAATTTAGCTTTCCAAGGATCCCTCTAGTGGCCCTGCAGAGGATGATCTGTGGGAACCACAGTAGCATCAGTGAGTGTAGTGGGGAGGTGGTTTCTGATGGTTCAAGAAAAAAAAAAGTGAAAGGAGCTGGTGGTTAGGACTAGGGTATAGGATAGACTTTGAAAGCTGATTGGTTGAAAACAGCCAGTGATACAGATGGGAGATGGAGTGGAGTGTGGGGATGGGAGACGGTGGTGAAGGAGAGGGTGATGAGGGAGACCACAGGCTTTGGGCTGAGCAACAGTGAGGATGGGGAGCCATTTACTGTGAGCACAGGGCTGTGAGTGGATCTAGACTCCCTTTTCCACTGGTTCATCACTCCTCTCATCCCTAACATTCTGATTCTAATCCCCCAGCCCACCCCACCCAGAGAAAACCTGTCTTCTAGATACTGTCAGTTCCTTTCACTTGGCTAAAGTGTTCTCTCTCTCCTCTTTAAAATTTTTTTGTTTTATTCCATCTTGGCTCCTCTGCTTCTAGTTAGAGATTCAAAGGTTCAGAAGAATATAAAAGAGAGGGAGATTTCCCAAAATCTCTGTCCCTCGGGGAAAAGGACACAGAGCCCATGAAGGAGGAGGAACAAACTGCCCTGTAAAACTCGTCATTAAACTCAGTTTACTTAGTCCCCTGCACTGTTTACAACAAGTCACTAAAATGTCAGCCGATTTCTCCGTGAAATGAGCTGTTCTGTTTTACAGTTAAGCTTTTCCTAAAAACATTTTGGTGAGTAATGGATATAGGATGCATAATAACTCAGTGCATGGAGCATTTATAAAAGCCGTGGATTACACAAATGGCAGGTAAACAAGAATACTTTTTTGAACAGTCCCTCATGGCTTGAATTTAAACCAGTTCTCCATGAATGCAGTAGGCAGGCAGCACTGAGTTCATTTCTGGAGCAGTGACTCTGGGACGCCCACTATTGGATGATAGGGGTGCTGAGGTAATGAACCTCAGAACTGGACCAGCTGACTAACCACACATTTCCTCAATATCACTTCCAGAAAATACCTTCACAGCAAACGTTTTCTTAATAAAGTCAAGGAAAAATAAGACAGGCTGTACGACAAATGGTTGAAGACATATCTGATAGGCAAATGACTTCAGTTGATCTCTGCTTAAAAAAATAAATAAAATAAAGCAGGACAAAGTAAAAGGAGAGGAAAGGAAGAAAGCCTCCATGTTGCATTTCTAGAATCCTTAGTCACTGAGGAGCTGCTGAAGGGATGTGTAAGGGTACCTGTTCAGCCAGCAGAGCAGAATTTCACTTAGATAAGTTATGACAAATGAAATGCTTGACAGGTCCAGTCCCCACTCCAGAAAACTGCTCTTGGATGAGACAGGTGACAGCCCACAGTGGATAATAAAAGACCCAGACCACTTGCCCATGTGTTGACTGGAAGGAGGCAGCAGCAGCAAAGCCCAGCCTCATCTCAATACTCGCTTCCGGGACTTGACCAGTTACCTTGATGGGACCACAGACTGAACCTTGTTATTACACTAGCTCCCCAGTGGAGACATACCAATTTTTACCTGACCCAGAAGATGAGGGTTTCATGTCATCTGAGAACTCATTAGAGAGCAAACATTTTACAAGTTGCTGAGTTCATTAAAGGCACAAATCCTAATTTAGAGGGGAAAGATAAGTATGATAATCAGATAACACGATGACACTGAGATGTTCTTACCCAGACCTGGAAACTACCCAGACTGTTAACATACACACACTGCTGTATATAAGACAGCTGATCAACAGGGACCTACTAGATAGCACAAAGAACTCTGCTCAATATTTTGCAATGACCTACATAGGAAAAGAATATGAAAAAGAATGAATATATGTATATTCATTTATACATATATGTATAACTGACTATATGTATATTCAGAGTACATGTACAACTGAATCACTTTGCTGTATACCTACAATTAACACAACATTGTTAATCAACTATACTCCAGTAAAATGGTTTTTTTTATTAAATTTATTTTTTTAATTACAATACTGTATTTGTTTTGCCATACATTGACACGAATCAGCCATAGGTGAACACAATCTCCCAATGCCGAAGCCCCCTCCCACCTCCCACCCCACATCCTCTACTTGAATCATCCTGTGCATCAGCCCCATGCATCCTGCATCCTACATTGAACATAGATTGGCGCTTCGTTTCTTACTGGAAGATATACATGTTTCATTGCCATTCTCCCAAACCATCCCACCCTTTCCTCTCCCTCAGAGTCCAAAAGTCCACTCTGTACCTCTGTGTCTCTTTGTTGTCTCACATATAGGGTCATCATTACTGTTTAAAAGAAAATAACAGAAGTTTGATAAAAATGGCACCACTGCAAACAGTAGAAACATGTTAGAACAGCTGAATCAAGTTTCAGGGGGCAGAGAACACACACCTTCATGAAACTGCATTTCCTGAAAATGAAAGAATCATAAAATTCTTTCACTCCAAAACCTTAATAAAACTCTGCTTAAGAGAAAAATCAGATTAGTAATTTAACTATGCCAGTACACTGATTTTTTTTCCTAACTTATTACACTGGCTCACGTGAATTATATATTATTTCATAGATTATTTCTTTACTAACTGTCAAAACTTGTGAGTCATGATGTCGCACTACTGCATCTTGTTAAAATTCAAGAAGAGATATAAGAAGGTCCCTCTGTCGGTGTCTTATCCTTGTCCCTTCCAAATTCCTCACGTCTTTATTGCACTTATTAGCAAAATATCTTGATATCTTACTTTAGCTCAGGAATTCCTCTGATAACCTCTCTTTTCCTCAACCTTTTCTTTCCTTTCTTAGCATCCTGAGACTTTACCCAGACATGCTGACTCTGAAGACCATCCAAAGATAAGCATCAATGTGATCAAGTGCTTAGGAAATAGGATGCATAAAGAGAGATGAATAAAATAGAAAGCTATCAGAATAGATTGAGGAGCAGTTTTCAAGAGCAAGGTGTTGAATTTCAAAGACAATTACTTAGGCTTAATTCAAAAAGAATGTAAGTGAAAGTTCTAAAAGCCCATCCTCCAGAATTCAGTCATCTGCCATGTTCAGCTTTGCCCACACCCTTCATCACACTGCTATGCCTTCAACTTTGCCCACATGCTTCATGGCACTGCTGTGCCTTCAACTTTCCCCACACCCTTCATCACATCAGTGCGCTTCATCTTTGCCCACACCCTTCATCATATTGTTGTGCCTTCATCTTTGCCCTCATCCTTTATCATGTTGCTGTGCCTTCAACTTCGCCCACACCCTTCATCACACTGTTGTGTCACACCATCCTTGGGTCACCTGTCACATGTGCAGAACCCTGGATGCACCCCCTTCTCTTCATCACAGTCCCAGACAATCTATGTATTGATAGTAAAGTATGTTGCACCCTCCAGAACAGTGGTTTGCAATCAGAGGTGATTTTGCCGTGTCTGGAGGTAACTAGGGGCGGGGTGCCAGTGGTGCATAGGGAGCAGGGGTCAGACATGCTGTTCAAGTTACTATGAAGTGCAGATGAGTCCCAACAACAAGGACACACCCGGTCCAAGCCACAGCACACGGTGCTCTGCTCCATGGGAACTGGCAGGAAGCAGAAATCCTGGCTATGTCCCAGGCCACCTCTGCAAGCTTCAGCTTTCAAGATAGGAACTCTTACCCACCTCTGACAGTGAAAATGGGGATGCCTAGATGGGCCTTATCAGTCAGTGAGAACAGTCCACCCAGACTGCCCTCACACCCTCCTCTATGTGACTGCTCCTCTCAGGCAGGTAAGAACCCACTTGTGAATGCCCATATCCCTATTATCATCAGCCATGTGTGTGTGCATGTGTGTGAAGGCAGCAAGGTACACAAAGGGATGCTGGAAACCAACACACTTTGTTGATAGGTTGTTATGTTACCTTGCTCCTGATAACTAAAAGTAGAGTTAAAATACAGAAAAAGTCATTTATTACTATTGCAGATTTTTCAATCTGAGGTATTTTCTCACATATTATGTGATCTACTTTATCATAGATTTAGATGAAAATTTAAGCAATAATTTCCCTGATATACTTCAAATCATTGATTTTTCCACAATTTAAAGTACCATATGATATCACTTATATGTGAAATCTAAAATACAGCAAAGTGAATTTATCTATGAAACAGAAACAGACTCACAGATACAGAGAACAGACTTGTGGTGGCCAAGGAGGGTGGGGGTTGGGGGAGGATGGACTAGGAGTTTGGGGTTAGCAGATTCAAACTATTACATAGAGAATAAATAAACAAGGTCCTACTGGATAGCACAGGGAACTACATCCAGTATCCTGTGATAAACCATAATGGAAAAAAATATGAAAAAGAATATATATGTATAACTGAATCATGTTTTTGTACAGCATAAATTAACAGAAAATCATAAATCAACTATACTTCAATAAAGTTAAAATAAAATTTAAAAGATTAAAAAAATAATAACGTAAGTAAATGTTTCTCTGCTGTGAGAACTGACCAAATTAATCAAACCCCAGGAAGGGGTCATGGAAATCTTCAATTTGTCCCCAGGGTGTCAGAAGCACAGGTGACAGCCTGGACTTGTGAGTGGCATCTGAAAGGGGGGCAGTCTCGTGGGCCTGAGCCCCTTTACCCTGCAGACCTGAGGCTGCTCCTCATGGATGGTGCTAGAACCGAATCCCATTTGTAGGACACTCAGTCCATGTCTGCTGAGTATCAGAGCACTGCTTGGAGCTAAGAACACAGAGCATCATCTCAGCACTTGCCTAAGAGCTTCCTGATGACAGGCAGTCTTATTTTCTGCATCTCCTGCAGGCATTTCCCAAGTGTTCATGGAACTTTGGCAGAAACCAAAAAAAAAAAAAAAAACCCTCCATATGTCCAGGACAACTGTGGTGTGAAGATGGAGTGGCCCTGAGTTGACGTCCACCACCCTCAAGAGGGCCTGGGACTCCCTCCCCTCCCCTCCATGGTCAGGATAGAAGGGAGTGCAACTGCTGAGTGAGTTTCACGTGTTCTCACATAAAAGCTCTCACCAGAAAATACGATCAAAAAGCTAAATTAATCTACTGAATAGACTGGGCCCCACAGATTCTATTTTGTTGGACTTGGAACAAAACCCACTTTCCTGGAATAATAAACACAGTAGACTTCTTTCCACCTGTTTCATGATGGAAATAGAATAAAAATTTCACATGTGAGGCGCCCATTGCCTTCTTGTCAAAAGTTCGGAATGTAATATGAGTATTTTACTGTCTGTGGGCTTCCCTAGTGGCTAAGTGGTAAAGAATCTGCCTGCAATGCAGGAGTCCTGGGTTTGAAGATCCCCTGGAGAATAGAAGAGCAACCCACTCCAGTATTCTTGCCTGGAGAGTCCCATGGACAAAGGAGCCTGGCAGGCTACAGTCCATGGGGTTTCAAAGAGTTGGACATGACTGAGTGACTAACACTTTCACTGTATTCCATGATTTCCCTTTCTTTCTAAAGGGCCTTGTAAGCTTTGAAAGGAACTCTTTTTCCCTTTATGAGTGCAAACAAATGACTAGTATTTATATTTTCTGTCTTTCTGTGAGAATCTCTGCTGATTGCTATATACGTGGGCCCTCTGGTGCTGCTCTTGAGGGACAAGCACTCATAACAGTGAGACGGGGAGTAGCAATAGCCGCTCTGAGCCCTGCAGCCGCAGATGGCTGGGCAAGAACATGGCTTGATTTTATTTGAACAGCACAGCAGAACTTCTGTGTTAAAAGCAGAGCCTGCATCCACTGAAACAGATTTGTCATAGAAATAGATATACAACTTTAAATGATCCCCTAGAGAAGGAAATGGTAATCCACTCCAGTATTCTGGAGAATCCCATGGATGGAGAAGCCTGGTAGGCTACAGCCCACTGGGTCGCAAAGAGTTGGACACGACTGAGCGACTTCATACACTTCACACTAAAGATTCTGTACATGAAAGTGATATCATGTGGTGGCTATAAAATCTGGAAACAAAGACTTGAGTGTCTTTATTAAAAACAAAACTCACTCCCTCCAAAGGATTCTTCCAGTCTCATGACTGGTTTTGTGCACCCTACTGAGACTCAGGTCTTAGTTAGGAAAAACGATATGGTATTTCCTTTAGGACAGAAAGAGGAGCTTCCAAAAGAACCCTACCTGGAGCCAGAGCATTCTGGAACTCTCCACACTGCAGTCTTAAAAGGTTAGCTTGGTTTGGTTAGAAATTCCTGAAGGTCACTGTGCCCATGGAAATGTTACCATACCAACCCTACTCAAATGAACTGTTTTCTGGAAGGAAGGGTATTTATATATAAAATCAGGGGTTGGAACCTAACCCTCACATGTGATGGTATTTGAGATGGGTCTTTGGGAAGTGAGCGGTCAAAAGGGTGGAGGCCTCATGAATAGGATTTATGCCCTTGTAAAAGAAACCCCAAAGTGCTCGCAGCCCCCACTGCCATGTGAGGACACAGTGAGAAGACAGCTTTCCGTGAACCAGGAAGCTGGCTTCACCAGACTCTGAATCTACCAGCACCTTGATCTTGTCTTCCAGCCTCCAGAGCTATGAGAACAAGGGTTGCCACCCAGGTGACGGTGTTTGGTTACAGCAGCCTGCACGGGCTGAAAGAGAGAGACACTGGAAGGCCACCGGCACCTCTAGACAAGATGTTGAGGACAGACTGTCTGCTCTCCAAGGGCTGGGGGAGAATCTACACATCTCCCCTTACATCAGGAAGTCCCTGCAAATTTCCACTTGTTACAGGGGCTCTGCTGGGCAGCTAAGGCGATAGTGCTGCACCATTGGAACCCTGTCCTTTGTCAGCAGGAAGCTATTAGCCCATATTGTGCAGTTTCTGAACTGTTAACTTACATAGTCACTTTAGAAAATGTATTAAGTCACAATTCCCCTTTTTAAAACATAAGTAAAGCTAGTATATGTCCTCAAAAACCTAGGAATGGGAATAGATGAGAAGAATATATCAGAAGAAGGAAGAAGAGTTGAAAATCTATAAAAAAAAAAAAAGGGGGGCTAATTTCAGGACTAATTTCTCCACTAGGAAATGGTCAACCCACAAAGATACAACTAAGTACAAGCCCCCTGTAGCTACTAATGTGTGGGATTTCTGCACCAAGTAGCTCAGACTAAAGTCTGCTGACTACAACCTTATCCTTTGACACAACCTTTGTCTACTGACAATGCAGGCATCCCCATATATCAGTATCTATGATGCATGTTTCACACAGTTTCAGAATATTTTTAAATGCCTTCAGTTCAGTTCAGTCATTCAGTCGTGTCTGACTCTTTTTGACCCCATGAATCACAGCACACCAGGCCTCCCTGTCCATCACCAACTCCCAGAGTTCACTCAGTCTCACGTCCATCGAGTCAGTGATGCCATCCAGCCATCTCATCTTCTGTCGTCCCTTTCTCCTCCTGCCCCCCAATCCCTCCCAGCATTAGGGTATTTTCCAATGAGTCAACTCTTCGCATGAGATGACCAAAGTACTGCAGCTTCAGCTTCAACATCATTCCCTCCAAAGAAATCCCAGGGCTGATCCCCTTCAGAATGGACTGGTTGGATCTCCTTGCAGTCCAAGAGACTCTCAAAAGGCTTCTCCAACACCACAGTTCAAAAGCATCAAATTGTCGGCGCTCAGCTTTCTTCACAGTCCAACTCTCACATCCATACATGACTACTGGAAAAACCATAGCCTTGACTAGATGGACCTTTGTTGGCAAAGTAATGTCTCTGCTTTTGAATATGCTATCTAGGTTGGTCATAACTTTTCTTCCAAGGAGAAGCGTCTTAATTTCATGGCTGCAGTCACCATCTGCAGTGATTTTGGAACCCCAAAAATAAAGTCTGACACTGTTTCCATTCTTTCCCCATCTATTTCCCATGAAGTGATGGGACTGGATGCCATGATCTTCATTTTCTGAATGCTGAGCCTCAAGCCAGCTTTTTCACTCTCCTCTTTCACCTTCATCAAGAGGCTTTTTAGCTCCTCTTCACTTTCTGCCATAAGGGTGGTGTCATCTGCATATCTGAGGCTATTGATATTTCTCCCGGCAATCTTGATTCCAGCTTGTGCTTCTTCCAACCCAGTGTTTCTCATGATGTGCTCTGCATAGAAGTTAAATAAGCAGGGTGACAATATACAGCCTTGGCATACTCCTTTTCCTATTTGGAACCAGTCTGTTGTTCCATGTCCAGTTCTAACTGTTGCTTCCTAACCCGTATATAGGTTTCTCAAGAGGCAGGTCAGGTGGTCTGGTATTCCCATGTCTTTCAGAATTTTCCACAGTTTATTGTGATCCACACAGTTGAAGGCTTTTGCATAGTCAATAAAGCAGAAATAGATGTTTTTCTAGAACTCTCTTGCTTTTTCCATGATCCAGTGGATGTTGGCAATTTGATCTCTGGTTCCTCTGCCTTTACTAAAACCAGCTTGAACATCAGGAAGTTCACGGTTCACGTATTGCTGAAGCCTGGCTTGGAGAATTTTGAGCATTACTTTACTTAATCATCCCAAATATCAATATCTATGATGTATGTTTAACACAGTTTTAGAATATTTTTAAATGCCTTAAATCCTTGGATAAGCTCTACTGAATCTTCCATGATATCCTCTTGATTCTCCACAACCCCACTACAGTCATCTTCAGGGACACAATCAGGTTGAAAACATTTCTTCCTGAAAAAGTATAAAATGGGGAATTTTCAAAGAAAATATGATCTCAACAAATATAAAAATCTATTAATAAAAATAAATTTCACCCTACCCTTCTTCTTTATGTAAAACCATGAAACACAGTGATGACATTATCATCTCATTGGAGGCAGAAAAATTCACACAGAATTTGCTGTAGCCTGACACTCAGTTCTGCCTTAGTCCTAATTCACTTCAAAGCTCAATGAAAAACCCACTTGTACCATCTGGGAAAAAAAGGAGAGGGGGAAGTATACTTAAATTATGGTTTGAAAAATTGCAGTATTTAAGCTATTGACTGTCATCAAATTTAAACTGACACATGGTCCAGCAAAAGCTTTTATCTTGCTATTTGATTTTAAAATATTGTAACTCAACAGGAACCCTCCAGGCCACAAAAGCCTTTCCATGGCCCCTGTTTTCTAGTTGGCAGGAAATAGGCTTCATTCAGCCTCCTCGATCTTCCCTTTGTCTCCAAGGGCAGGTTCAAACACTTTCTGATCAAGGAAGGGAGGAGAGGCAGAGAAAGGAAGCAGTCAGGAAACAATAGTGTAGCCGTGGGACTGGGTTCCTGGTTCCCCCTCAGGGATACAGATAACAGTAGTTCTCAGTTCCTCTGCAGTCCATGGGGTCACTAAGAGTCAGACACGACTGAGTGACTTTCCTTTCACTTTTCACTTTCATGCATTGGAGAAGGAAATGGCAACCCACTCCAGTGTTCTTGCCTGGAGAATCCCAGGGACAGGGGAGCCTGGTGGGCTGCCGTCTATGGGGTCGCACAGAGTCAGACACCACTGACGTGACTTAGCAGCAGCAGCAGGATCTAAGCCCCCACCCCCAACCCCAGGTGGAGGATAGTAACTTCAGGCTGAGCAAAGATTCCTGGGGCACTACCCTGTCACCTCACCACCAACCAATCAGAAGAAAGTCATACATTATAGCCATCATCCCAAATTTTGCCTATAAAAATTTTACCCAGAAAACCATTGGAGAGTAAGGGACATTTGAGCATGAACCATCCATTCTCCTTTCTCGATCCTGCAATAAACGTTTCTCTGCCCCAAGCCCCAATGTTTTGATTGATTTGACTGTGCTGTGTGTTGGGTACACAAACTTTTGTTCAGTAACACTATCTGCGTATTTTAAAAACTGCTTTAGAGATATATGACAAAACATTTTTCCTGGTAATTCCCTAGAAAGCAATGAAAGAATACATGACCACTACCATTTTGGAAGGCATTGAAGGGCAAGACGGGGGTGGGGGTGGGGGGATTGGCATGTCAGACAGTCCTTCCTTGCACTGATGTTCAGTACTCTCGTCTACTCAACAGGCCCTGGTCTTTCTTCAGAGGCCTGTGAAGATGAGGACGCTCTGGTTCCATTAGGTTTGCACTCACCAGCCCAAAGGCAACAGTGACTGCCTTTCTTCAAATCCCACTTCAGTATTTTTGCTGCAGCTGCTGCTGCTAAGTCACTTCAGTCGTGTCCGACTCTTAAAAATAAAATCCTTTGATTGTATTCATTTGGTTTCGTGTTAACCTAATTTTTAAAAAATTTATGCCAGTTTTTGTTTCTCTTAATTTCCAAATTTTATTTCCAACTATATACCTTTATAGCTGTGTGCATCCAGAGAACATCTCAACACTTACTGAGATGTAAAATACAATTCAGTTCAGTTCAGTTCAATTGCTGAGTTGTGTCCAACTCTTTGCGACCTCATGAATCGCAGCACGCCAGGCCTCCCTATCCATCACCAACTCCCAGAGTTCTCTCAGACTCATGTCCATCGAGTCCGTGATGCCATCCAGCCATCTCATCCTCTGTCGTCCCCTTCTCCTCCTGCCCCTAATCCCTCCTAGCATGAGGGTCTTTTCCAATGAGTCAGTTCTTCACATGAAGTGGCCAAAGTATTGAAATTTCAGCCTCAGCATTAGTCCTTCCAATGAACACCCAGGACTGATTTCCTTTAGGATGGACTGGTTGGATCTCCTTGCAGTCCAAGGGACTCTCAAGAGCCTTCTCCAGCAGCACAGTTCAAAAGCATCAGTTCTTCAGTGCTCAGCTTTCATCACAGTCCAACTCTCACATCCATACATGACCACAGGAAAAACCATAGCCTTGACTAGACAAACCTTTGTTGGCAAAGTAATGTTTCTGCTTCTGAATATGCTATCTAGGTTGATGATAACTTTCCTTCCAAAGAGTAAGCGTCTTTTGATTTCATGGCTGAAATCACAATCTGCAGTGATTTGGGAGCCCCCAAAATAAAGTCTGATGATGTTTCCATGTTTCCCCATCTATTTGCCATGAAGTGATGGGACTGAATGCCATGATCTTCGTTTTCTGTATGTTGAGCTTTAAGACAACCTTTTTCACTCTCCTCTTTCACTTTCATCAAGAGGCTTTTTAGCTCCTCTTCACTTTCTGCCATAAGGGTGGTGTCATCTGCATATCTGAGGTTATTGATATTTCTCCCAGAAATCTTGACTCCATCTTGTGCTTCTTCCAGCCCAGCATTTCTCATGATGTACTCTGCCTAGAATTTAAATAATCACAGTGACAATATACAGCCTTGATGTACTCCTTTTCCTATTTGGAACCAGTCTGTTGTTCCATGTCCAGTTCTAACTGTTTCTTCCTGACCTGCATAATGGTTTCTCAAGAGGCAGGTCAGGTGATCTGGTATTCCCATTTCTTTCAGAATTTTCCACAGTTTATTGTGATCCACACAGTCAAAGGCTTTGGCATAGTCAATAAAGCAGAAATAGATGTTTTTCTGGAGCTCTCTTGCTTTTTCCATGATCCAGTGGATGTTGGCAATTTGATCTCTGGTTCCTCTGCCTTTTCTAAAACCAGCCTGAACATCTGGAAGTTCACAATTAATGTATTGCTGAAGCCTGGCTTGGAGAATTTTGAGCATTACTTTACTAGCATGTGAGATGAGTGCAATTGTGCAGTAGTTTGAGCATTCTTTGGCATTGCCTTTCTTTTTATTGGAATGAAAACTGACCTTTTTCAGTCTGGGTAAAACAAATGCCAATACTGAAAAATGCATTCCTACCAAGTCATATTTCTTTCTTTTCTTCACTTCTGAGAAGGAAAGATCAGAATATGAAAGCATGTGGTTGGTGTAAGATCATGTAATGACATTGTAAACACAGTGTGGAATATTAATATCTTGGAAAATAGTAGCGATCAGCTGGTGCATGCTATTGATCCTCCCATCAACAAAGGCACAATTCTCATCTGAATCAGACGTCTATGACCATGGAAGGAAATGACGATCTGTCCTCAACTGTAAGGAAAACAGTGACTCTGAGTTTAGCCTATGATACTGTAAACATAAGTATACAGAAGAGGTAAGATGCTCCCTCTGCCCCTTGTAACCAAGTGTATCCTAGGTAGGGGAAGTGGATTGGAGTCACCCCTCCATCTCGAGCCAAGGGCAGTCAGAGAAGATAAGGTCAACAAGATGTGTACCTCACAGGGGTTGGAGAAGTCAGAATGGGGTGTGTGTGCATCAGGGCAGAGGCCAGGGCCTCAGGAACAGGAGTCAGTGTAAGACTGATGGGCAGAAGGGAAGTGTGCCAACTGGCATAAATTAGAGTCTGAAGAGCAATTAAGGAAGGTTCTGGGCCTAAGACAAACTTCAGAAGTTTCTCCCACCGAGGAAGGCTGACCACTGAGAATGGAACTACCCGGCCTCTTCTCACCTTGGATTGCACTGCAGTTTCTGGGCAGGCTGTCTGGAGGCAAACACCACACAGTGATCTACACTGATCATGAAGGCACATTGTAGTCACTAAAGATGTGTATGTCCTCATCCACTCTATAGTCTTTTGTTACCAAGTTGAAAATACTGTAGTTTCCAAAATACCTGAGTGTGTGTGGGTGGGGTGGAGGTGGTTCAGTGGGAAACATTTTGTGGGGCTCTTGCCTGGAAAATCTCAGGGATGGAGGAGCCTGGTAAGCTGCAGTCTATGGGGTCCCAAAGAGTCGACCACGACTGAGTGACTCATTATCACTTTTCACGTTCATGCATTGAGGAAGGAATTGGCAACCCACTCCAGTGTTCTTGCCTGGAGAATCCCAGGGACGGTGGAGCCTGGTGGGCTGCCATCTATGGGGTCGCACAGAGTCAGACACGACTGAAGCGACTTAGCAGCAGCAGGAGCAGGCATCACTGGAAACTAGCCTGTAATTCAGTGGAAACTAGCCTGCTGACTCTTTCTTCTGCTCTCAGTCTGCTGCCCATGTATATCCTCTCGTTAGGTACATCTTTGTCTCCCAAATTAGGAGTAATTCTATGTGATTCACTGGTTCTGCCTCTCTGTCCAGAACCCCATCTGTGACACACTTCAGCTATTTACCCTTCCCCTACTCCCTCCACTTGATTTGGCTCCAGGCTCTCCTAGCTGGATGTCACCACTTGTCCACTAGGAAGACAGAGCAAAGATGGGACTCAGACAGATGAAGATACCAGAACTGATAGACAGAAAACCAATGGCTGAGAGCAAAGGCAAAGACCAGAAGCTTTGTAATACCAATGATAAAGCAACCTTAAATACCAAATGCCCCATGGAGCCTCATCAGTAAGTTAGTGGGTTCTGTTTTAAAAGTCATTTTTAAAAATGCCTTGTCTCCAAGGCATTTTAAGGGCTTCCCAAGGGAAATACACAGCTCAAAATAAATTTTGTGTTCATCCTCCAATCTCTAAAACATATATAAACTCAAAAACAAATTTCAATTGAAGGAACAATAAACTAATTAATTAATGCAAGATAAGTGAGATGTTAAATGTAACAAATAACTCTGGCTTCAAGTGTCTACACAAAAACATCCATATACTCATTAAACATCTTATCTATGTGAATGTTTCTAAATATTACTTTCTGCAAAGAGGTCTAATCACTTTAAAAGAAGGCTCTCTTTTTCCCCTGCAGAGTCATCTTGTGTGTGTTGTTTGTAAAGAAGACTATTCAAGTAAATGGAAGAGGGAAGCTTCTAAGCGTATTACTAAGACAGCTACAAAAGTCCTTTGTGTGTGTTCAATGCATGATACCACTCTGTATTGTTTTCCTTTTTGCTGGACCATGACAAGAAAGAGGACAAAAGCAGAGACTTAAGAACCTGGAAGATAAAACAGGTATATTTCTGTGAAAGGTAGTAAGTAATCATCACTTTCTTGCAAAGAGATGCCTACTATAACAAAATCTTGTAAAGCAAGAAAAAAGCATGATGCAAAAATGAATTAAAGATGAGAAAGAACCCGTCAAAACTGGGATTTGTGTCCTGAAATGTTAAGGAAGGAAATACTGCAAAGATTGGAAAAAATAGGGAGATGTTGCTCAAAAGGCACAAGGTTCAGTGGCGCCAGACGAGCCAGTATCGGAGATACAGCAAGCTGACCACAGTCAGTAATAGTGTATCATGTGAACTGCATACAAAGAGCTGATCTGAAGTATATACACCATAAAAGAACAGACAGAAACAATGTGAAAGGTGGGCATGTCCATCAGCTTGGTTTCCTGGTGGCTGTCCCACAACACTTATTTAGATCAAACCATCACAGTGCACACCCAAGTATATGCAATTTTCATTTGTCAAATCTCAAACAAAACTGGAAAAAAATAAAATCAACAACAAAAAAGAGGAAAAACAGAAAGAAGTAGAAGCTGTGAGGTCCAGGAGAATTAACATGTAAACACAGGAGTGCTAGACCACCCCTGACTCCCCCTACAGCTGGCACACCCACACACCTCACTCCATGGCAACTCTCTCCTTCCTTCCCATTTCTCAGACCAAAACAGGGGCATCTCACCTGACTCTCTGGTTCTTGTCCCCCTCTTGCAGCTCCTCAGCAAGTCATGCCCCATCTGCCTTGACAAGCACCTACCAGCAGCCTGACCACCACCTTTGGCTGAGTCACCATCACAGTTCTCTGCCCTGGCGTCTCTCCCTGGGCACCCATGACAACTGCTGAGCCTCCCTCCTTTTACCTTGCCAGCCTACAGTCCATTCTCAACCCACCAGGTGGGATCGTCCTTTTGAAACGAGTCATGTCAACCTGCCATTCAAAACCCTATACACCTCGAAGTAAAATCCTTAGATGTTACACTGACTCATAAAGCCTTAGACAACTTAGTAGCTGACATTTCTCCAACATCTTCCCCTAGCACCCTCCACACTGCACCCTGTTCATGGTTTCCAGAACCATCGGCCTCCCATGTTTCCAAAATTCATATGCTCAAGTCCTAACTCATGGTGTCTCACATGGCAACCTTGTTTGGAAATATGATCATTGCAAACATGGTGAGTTAAAATGCAGTCAGGCTGGGGACAGGGTGGGCCCCTAATCCAATATGTCTTTATAAAAGAGGGAAGTTTGGACAAAGACATGTACAGGGGGAAACACCACATGTGAACATACAGGCAAAGTCTGAGTGATGTGTCTCCAGAAAAGGAACCCCAGACACTGCTAGCAAGGCCCCAGAAGCCAGAGAAGAGCCTGCGACAGATGTGTGTGCCTCAGGCAAGGCAATTCCACCCCGCAGACCTGGGGTCCAGGTGTTCATAGGGCTCAAGTGGTGTTTAAATATTTATTTTTAAGTCACGTCTCCCAAGTGTACTTAAGCACTACCCTCTGGCACAGCCAAATACTGCAATTATGTTCTATGTTAGGCATTCTGCTGCAAGACAAGAAAAATAGGACACAGCAGGGAAAAAAGCCTCAGAGCCTCAGAAGAAACCAATCTGTAGACACCTTGATCTCGGGCTTCTGGCCTTGGAACTATGAGAGTTCATTTCTGTTGTCTAAGCCACTCAGTTGGTGGCACTTTTTTGTGGAGTTTAGGAAACCATACACACTTCTCAAACATCTAGACCAACTCCTGTCTCTGGGGATGTCATCAGGTTGTTCCTTCTGGCGAGGCTCCCGTGAGAGGCCAGGGCAGTAGGACAAAGTCCCGAGCATGCAGGACCTTCCTGCGACTCCCGGGTCTGTGCTTCCTGCAGAAGTGATTATAGACAGATGAGGTTCTCCACACTGCATGGGGCCAGCGACCCCCTTCCTGCTATCTGAACCCTACCACACAGTCTCCCGCACGCCCAGATGGCTTGTGAGCATTAGTATTTGTCATCCAAGGACCCCTACATCCTTGTAGTGTGTTGGTGAATCCTCCAGACACACCCCTGTCCTATTACAGCAGAGACATTAGTTAAGTCAAAGGTTCTTCATTTCCTCTGCATTCATACAAAATTATCACACTTTACAGACATGAGCAAAGTCTTGAGGGACATATTTAAAAGTATAATCTCCAAAGACAAGGGGAGAAAGTAGGAAAATCCAAAGGAAATGATCAATAAGGAAAATTTGGAAATAAAAAGTCATGTGTGTAATTAAAATAACAGAATTTTGTAATCATTTTATTATGCTCTTAAGCATTAAAAGTCTTGAATATATATTCACATTTAAGAGTCAATATTCTGGAAAATTGCATTCCTACTTTGCTATTTTGTGGGGAGGGAGGTGGGGTCTCTCAAGTCCTTTTAATGCCAGATAACCTTTAGAGTATGTGAAGCCTTCTAAAGCTTTTGAAGCATTCTCATTCTATTTTTCAGTAAGGGTTACAGCTGAATTGCATATCACAATTTACAGAGGACTTTCTTATATATTAAACCAGTTAAGTATGTGGACCAGCCAAAGGAAGGCCATCTCTTACATAAAACAAATTAAAATTGCTATAATATTTTATTATGTTATTTTAGAAATAAATGCAAAATATTTAGTATAATATTAATAAGGCTATGATATAAATAATTTCGATATAACATTTTTCTAAAGAGTGAAATTCTATAATCACTTTTGTTATTTAAATAATCACCCTTGAGTCTTCTAAATATGTACATTTCCTATATATTTTTAACATGATTGACAGAAGTCTGGCAGTTAAGAGTGTATTTAATTCCTCTAAAACATGGTGCTTATTTGATTTTGTCATGAAAATATTTTCATTTACTATACACTACCATCTGTCTTTAATCTTTCTTTCATCTAGAAGCAGTCATTTTTATCTCCTCCCAAACAATAGTGCTGAAATAATAGATTAGGTAACAGGCTAATGGCATCCAATAATTTCCATCATTAAATGCTCCATGTACAGTACACACATCATGAGCCAAGGACCATTTCTTTCATATCCCCTCCAGCCTGTTTATATGTCCTTGTCACCATGGGACAGTTTCACCAACTGAGTTGGGAACATTTCTTTTCTGGATATCCTCAAGCCACATTACCATCACCCACACACCGTCAACAGTGATGACCTCATTAACTAATTGGAGAAGGAAATGGCAACCCACTCCACTATTCTTGCCTGGAGAATCCCATTGATAGAGGAGTCTAGTGGGCTACAGTTCATGAGATCACAAACAGTCAGACATGACTGAGCAACTAACAGGCACACGCACATTAACTAATGCCAAGCATCCAACCCATAGAGATGCTTGTGTTTCCTCTCCCTTTCCCTCAAGCAGCCCCTTTTGCCAAGTCTGGAAAAAGGTAAACCAGAAAAACCAAGTTGGTACCACGCCTCCAAACAATGGAAACATGTGTAACGAGAGTGACTGACTAGCTCTCTGATTTCTGTTTCTATAACCAACAGAATTCAAGGCCACTATGCCATCCAGCTTGCTGGTCTACCTAAGGCTGCCCACAGCAATCTATCTTGGGATCTTTCCTGCTGGAGGTGTGACTGCTTTTGCAATTATAGATTTTGTCCATTTGGTTTGGTTCATGGATGGCCAAGCACTACAGCGAACTGGAAAGGAAAACAATGGTGCTGTGACAGCCCTCATTTGTATCCATACTTGAGTCATAAACATCCATAAATCACCAAAATACCACAACCACCAAGCTGATGAATTTAACTTAAAGCAGCAATCTCCCTACAGCTGACTGTGGATGATTAACTAGTAAGAATACACATCCATGAAAGAGAGAAAATGGGGACTCCACTGGAGGCTTATTAGAATGAAGGAAAGAAAATAGAACAAGACAGAGAAAAGGATGAAATCTGAAAGCTTTCTGATTTCACTATAGGGCAGAAAACATTAGGGTATATAATTGTCAAGTAAATTACTTTTGAAAACTTCCAATCTTATTAACAAAATGATGTAAATAATTGTACCTGACAGCTCACTTGGGGTCCCTCACATGCTATATCACATAATAGTTTGTAGTACATTAGGCTGTTTTACAACATGAAAGAAAAATATAATATATGTCAGCAAAGTTAGAGATAAATCAAAAAATTGTTTAATAAAAAGTTGGTGAGGCTACCATGTAGATGTAATTAACTACTTTTTAAAAGGTTTTATAGATCAATAGAACAAAATAGAAAGCTCAGAAATAAATCCACGCACCTATAGACACCTTATCTTTGACAAAGGAGGCAAAAATATACAATGGAGAAAAGACAATCTCTTTAACAAGTGGTGCTGGGAAAACTGGTCAACCACCTGTAAAAGAATGAAACGAGAACACTTTTTAACATCATACACAAAAATAAACTCAAAATAGATTAATGATCTAAATGTAAGACCAGAAACTATAAAACTCCTAGAGGAAAACATAGGCAAAACATTCTCTGACATAATCACAGCAAGATCTGCTATGACCCACTTCCCAGAGTAATGGAAATAAAAGCAAAAATAAATAAATGGTATACTGTATACCTGTGGCAGATTCATGTTGATGTATGGCAAAATCAATACAATATTGTAAAGTAATTAACCTCTAATTAAGATAAATAAATTTATGTTTAAAAAATAAACAAATGGGATTTAATTAAACTTAAAAGCTTTTTCACAACAAAGAAAACTATAAGCAAGGTGAAATTACATTCTTCAGAGTGGGAGAAAATAATAGCAAATGAAGCAACTGACAAAAAATTAATCTCAAAAATATAGAAACAGCTCATGCAACTCAATACCAGAAAAATAAACGGCCCAGTTAAAAATAGGCCAAAGAACTAAACAGACATTTCTTCAAAGACATACAGATGGCTACAAACACATGAAAAAATGCTCAACATCATTCATTATCAGAGAAATGCAAATCAAAACCACAATGAGGTACCATCTCATGCTAGTCAGAATGGCTGCCATCCAAAAGGCTACAAGCAATAAATGCTGGAGAGGGTGAGGAGAAAAGGGAGCCCTCTTACACTGTTGGTAGAGATGCAAACTAGTACAGTCATAATGGAGAACAGTGTAGAGATTCCTTAAAAACTTAAAATAGACCTGCCATATGACCCAACAAATCCACGTAATGGGCATACACACTGAGGAAACCAGAATTGAAAGACACATGTACTCCAATGTTCATCGTAGCACTATACAATAGCTGGCACATGGAAGCAACCTATATGTACATCAGCAGACGAATGGATAAGAAAGCTGTGGTACATATACACAATGGAATATGGCTATTAAAAAGAATGCATTTGAATCAGTTCTAATGAGGTGGATGACTGGAGCCTATTATACAGAGTGAAATAAGTCAGAAAGAAAAACACCAATACAGTATATTAATGCATGTATATGGCATTTAGAAAGATGGTAACAATGACCCTATACTCGAGACAGCAAAAGAGACACAGATATAAAGAACAAAGTTTTGGACTCTGCGGGAGAGGGTGAGAGTGGGTTGATTTGAGAGAATAGCATTGAAACATGTATATTACCATATGTGATCTCCAGTCCAAGTTCGAGGCATGGAACATGGCACGCAAAGCCAGTGCACTGGGACAACCCAGAGGGATGGGATGGGGAGGGAGGTAGGAGGGGTTTCGGGATGTGGAACACATGTACACCGCTGGCTGATTTCATGTCAATGTATGGCAAAAACCACCACAATTGCAAAGTACTTAGCTTCTAACCAAAATTTAAAAATTAATTTAAAAAAAAGGTTTTACGCATTCTTAAAGAAAGTTCAGCTCAGTCCATTCGCTCAGTCGTGTCCGACTCTTTTCGACCCCATGAATCGCAGCACGCCAGGCCTCCCTGTTCATCACCATCTCCCGGAGTTCACTCAGACTCATGTCCATCGAGTCCGTGAGGCCATCCAGCCATCTCATCCTCGGTCATCCCCTTCTCTTCCTGCCTCCAATCCCTCCCAGCATCAGTCTTTTCCAATGAATCAACTCTTCGCATGAGGTGGCCAAAGTACTGGAGTTTCAGCTTCAGCATCATTCCTTCCAAAGAAATCCCAGGTTTGATCTCCTTCAGAATGGACTGGTTGGATCTCCTTGCAGTCCAAGGGACTCTCAAGAGTCTTCTCCAACACCACAGTTCAAAAGCATCAATCCTTCGGCCCTCAGCCTTCTTCACAGTCCAACTCTCACATCCACACATGACCACTGGGAAAACCATAGCCTTGACTAGACGGACCTTAGTCGGTAAAGTAATGTCTCTGCTTTTGAATATACTATCTAGGTTGGTCAAAACTTTTCTTCCAAAGACTAAGCGTCTTTTAATTTCATGGCTGCAGTCACCATCTGCAGTGATTCTGGACCCCAAAAGAAAATAAAGTCTGACACTGTTTCCACTGTTTCCCCATCTATTTCCCATGAAGTGATGGGACCGGATGCCATGATCTTCGTTTTCTGAATGTTGAGCTTTAAGCCAACTTTTTACTCTCCTCTTTCACTTTCATCAAGAGGCTTTTAGCTCCTCTTCACTTTCTGCCATAAGGGTGGTGTCATCTGCATATCTGAGTTTATTGATATTTCTCTTGGCAATCTTGATTCCACCTTGTGCTTCTTCCAACCCAGCATTTCTCATGATGTACTCTGCATAGAAGTTAAATAAGCAAGATGACAATACTTGACATACTCCTTTTCCTATTTGGAACCAGTCTGTTGTTCCATGTCCAGTTCTAACTGTTGCTTCTTGACCTGTATACAGATTTCCTCAAGAGGCAGGTCAGGTGGTCTGATATTCCCATCTCTTTCAGAATTTTCCACAGTTTATTGTGATCCACACAATCAAAGGCTTTGGCATAGTCAATAAAGCAGAAATAGATGTTTTTCTGGAACTCTCTTGCTTTTTCCATGATCCAGCAGATGTTGGCAATTTGATCTCTGGTTCCTCTGCCTTTTCTAAAACCAGCTTGAACATCAGGGAGTTCACGGTTCATGTACTGCTGAAGCTTGGCATGGAGAGTTTTGAGCATTACTTTACTAACATGTGAGATGAGTGCAATTGTGTGATAGTTTGAGCATTGTTTGGCATTGCCTTTCTTTGGGGTTGGAATGAAAACTGACCATTTCCAGTCCTGCAGCCACTGCTGAGTTTTCCAAATTTGCTGGCATCTTGAGTGCAGCACTTTCACAGCATCATCTTTCAGGATTTGAAACAGCTCAAATGGAATTCCATCTCCTCCACTAGCTTTGTTCATAGTGATGCTTTCTAAGGCCCACTTGACTTCACATTCCAAGATGTCTGGCTATAGATTAATAATCACATCATCATGATTATCTGGGTTGTGAAGATCTTTTTGTACAGTTCTTCCATGTATTCTTGCCATCTCTTCTTAATATCTTCTGCTTCTGTTAGGTCCATACCATTTCTGTCCTTTATTGAGCCCATCTTTGCATGAAATGGTCCCTTAGTATCTCTGATTTTCTTGAAGATCTCTATTCTTTCCCATTCTGTTGTTTTCCTCTATTTCTTTGCATTGATTGCTGAAGAAGGCTTTCTTATCTCTTCTTGCTATTCTTTGGAACTCTGCATTCAGATGCTTATATCTTTCCTTTTCTCCTTTGCTTTTCACCTTTCTTCTTTTCACAGCTATTTGTAAGTCCTCCCCAGACAGCCATTTTGCTTTTTTTGCATTTCTTTTCCATGGGGATGGTCTTGATCCCTGTCTCCTGTACAATGTCACGAACCTCATTCCATAGTTCATCAGGCACTCTATTTACAGATCTAGGCCCTTAAATCTATTTCTCACTTCCACTGTATAATCATAAGGGATTTGATTTAGGTCATACCTGAATGGTCTAGCTGTTTTCCCTACTTTCTTCAATTTAAGTCTGAATTTGGTAATAAGGAGTTCATGATCTGAGCCACAGTCAGCTCCTGGTCTTGTTTTTGCTGACTGTATAGAGCTTCTCCATCTTTGGCTGCAAAGAATATAATCAATCTGATTTCGGTGTTGACCACCTTGTGATGTCCATCTATAGAGTCTTCTCTTATATTGTTGTAAGAGGGTGTTTGCTATGACCAGTGCATTTTCTTGGCAAAACTCTATTAGTCTTAAAGAAAGTAATTAGAATTATTTCACAAATTTTTGAACACTTAAATGTAAACCCACAGATGGACTATGAGAGCATCATTGTTCATAGAGAAAGGAAATATATGTAGTCAGAAAATAGTTAAACTTATTTAAATTTTAAAGTACCTGGAACTACCATTCTAAAGGGCCTACAAATTCCACATGCCAAAATTAGACAAATTGACCCAGCCATCCAAGGCAGCACTGAATAACCACGGCCGGCTTATATAGCATGAACAGTAAGCAAGAGTGTGTTTCTGAAACAGGAGGGAAGCGGGCAAAGCACAACCTTTAAAAGAAGCAATAGGACATGACAAAGACTGGTTAGAACCAACTAGGTCCAAGATGGCAGAAAATATGACTTCCTTCAATCTCATGATAAGCTCATTGTAATAAATGAGCTAAATGACACACCCACAGGCACCAAGACAGTTTCAAGACTGATCATGAAAGATCAAAACGCAGGCAGTGGCCTGGTTCCTGGAAAACTCTGCCCCATTCCTGGAACAGTTGGAATAATCCTCCTGCTCACTAGCCTATGAAATTACTCAGTCCACAAAAACTAACCACCCCATATTTGGGGGCCTCTCATCCGAGATGGCCCACACTCTGCCTGTGAGGATGTCCCTCTCTAAATAAACCCACTTCTCACCTATCACTTTGTCTCTCACTGAATCCTTCCTGTGATGAGACATCAAGAACCTGAGCTTCCTTAAGTCCTGAGACCAGATGTGTGATCTCAATTATAAGACTGTGGATTCAGGTCCCAGTATGAGCTGTGTGGTTTCATTTACAAAGGACCAGATGTCACACAAAAGCAGGTGACAAGAGAGAAGCTGAGCACTTCCCACCAGAATCCACTTCTTCCCTCCAGGGAGGAGCACAGGGTCAGAGTCAGGAGTATTAAATAAAGGAAGCCTTTTCCTTGAAACCTCAGAAGCTGGTTTTAAAAAGTTTGCTGACATCCAGGGAAAATGGTGTTATATCAGTTAGATTAGACTGAGTATGAATATTAGAGCTTTGTCATGTAAAAATGAAGAGTTATCATTGAGTGTGCTGTTCACACACGAGTTCATTTAACCTTTGATCATGTGCATTCACAAAGCACCATGCCATCTTCCTGGGGAAGTTGGAAATACACAGGCCTCTTCTTCAAGGACCTCACCTATTAGTGTAGGAAATGGATAAAAACAAAGGTCATGCCACATAAGGAACACCTCCAGGTCTTACGCGTATACACATGATGCAATATAATTGCAGAAACCTCACCACCCACCAACAGAAACAAGCCATTCAAGTAATGTATATAAAACTTCTTTCAAAGCAAACTTGGTCTAGACAGCCTCCTTATTCTCTAGACAAAGGGTGCTTCCCCGTCACCATCCAGGCTTGAAATCTGTTTTTTTCACTCCTCTAGCTTCCCAATCCCTCTTCGTGCTTCAGATTCATGTGTGTGAATCCTTTACTCGTAACATATTTTTATTCATCGCCACGATCATGCTCCTATCTCCTGAAGCAAACCCATAACCACATCCAGGCCTGAGCCATCTGCATCTCCCCCACAGGTGTCCCTGCCTCTAGCGCACTGTCCAGACCCATCTGGGGCACCCAGTTAGTGTCTGTGCCACGTTATTACTCTTCCATGAAATGTGTTTCCTCACTCTTGTCCAGCTAGTGACGTCACACTCATCTCCAGGCAGACTGATCCCACTCTGAATCTTTAGAGCTCGTTCTGGTACCCTCTGCCAATTTTCTTCCCCAAATAAAACTTTTCCTATTATGAAAAACATCTTAAAATCCACCATCTCTAATTCCCAAACTTCATCATGGGAAAGAAGAAATTGACACCGGTTCATCTTATATGATATACTAGACATTTTATCACTTCATTCATCCTAATAAAATCCAAAATTTGCAATCTTCTAAGATGAATATTATTTATACTTTACAGTGAAGAAATGGAAGGCTCAGAGAGGTTTATTCACTCCCCCAAGGTCACACAGAAAAAAAATATTAAAAGCGGCAATGGAACCCAGTCATGAGTGGCTTCTAAGTTCTTGTTTTGTTTTTCCCACTCATTACAGTATCTACAAGGCTCAATTTCCTTGATGAAAACAAAAACACATTTCAAGACATTCCTTTTGATAAATTTATAATATATTCTTCTTAGATGTTAACAATTCTCATCTGGTCAAGTAGCTCACATACTTAAAACCCAATTCTGAGACCATGCCATGTTCTCAGTTCCTCACCATCATCCCTTTAGAAGAGGGATATTTTGCCACAGACATCCATACAGTTTCCCTTTAGGCAGGACTCGGCCCCGTAGAAGCTCTGTCCCTTCCCCTTCCCTAAGCAAGGCTCCTCTAGCTCACACAGCTGACATCTGGGCTGGACACATCTGTGTTGGGGGTTGGGGGAGTCATCTTCTGCAGGACATGGAGCCGTCTCCCTGGCCCATACCCCTGGATGCCACAAGCACAGTCCAGCATACCCAGGTCAAGCCGAGAACCAAAGGTGTCTCCAGGCCTCACCCACTCTACCCTGGGGGCAGAGTCTCCCCATGCTGGGAACTACAGCTCTAAACCCACATTGGACACAAAAATAGGCCTCTCAGCTGGGGATCTAGGTGAAAAACCAAAGCTCATGACCATCAGAATACAGGCTCAGATGAAAATGTTCCTAGTATTCTCCACATTCAACATCTGAAGAACGTGTGGTTCAGAGAAAATCAAGTGTTCTGTTCCATATCTAAAATTATTGTGTGCTGGCGTAGAATTCTAACTCAGATCTAACTCCAAATCCTAATGCCCCTCCCAATAGCTATAACATGAAGTAGTATTGTGCTTTGCCCTCATTGTGAACAAACAAACAAGAAACATTCTAGCAGCAGCACAGCTGGACAAAAGTTGGAGGAAATGGTCACGTGGTAGACCAATCAATCAATGTAGAACACGTATACGCAAGTGTGAAGTTTCTATTCTGTGCTCTCAGAATTTTATTTTATCTTTTCTGAAACCACTTAAACAAGTTCTGGAGCCTTGACACAGGTATTTTATTCTTAATGTGCTCTTCTCCTTCTGCAGTGCATTCATCACCAGAAATCTGAGAACTGGTTCATAAAGCAGGTGTCTCTGGGAGGCTCAGTATCCTTCCATGTTTCCTAGAAAGAAATTGTTAACTCTTTCATCTCAGTAAATAATAAAAACCCAGGGGTAGCTTGGCAATTGCAGAGTGTACCCCAGCACATTTTCCCTTCAATAATTCATGTCAGTTGGCAGAGTCTGGGAGATACTAGTGAAAAATGAATCCTCTCCAAACTGATAGTCAATTTGCTCATCCCAGGAGAAGATGCCAAGGGCAGCAACTCTGGACAGAGTTCCCAGAGAACAACACCCCAGATGCTACTTGCCCCGTCAGCCATTCCTGCCGGCAGCAGCCCCAGGGGCCCTCACCAGCTGTCGGTGACAGCTGTCACTGGGTTGCTCCTGCTTCCTGGATGACGTCAGTGAGAGGAGTCTGTCACACCCCCACTACAAAAGTGAAATCTGTGTGGAGGTGAGAGGCTGAGCAGCAGTTACACATGCTGCAGAGACCAGCTGCCCTGCCCCATCTGGAGGGCTTTGAATCCTTTCAGTGATCCTTCTTGACATCCCACAGTCATCCTGGGAGGATAGCTCCTGGAATTCCAGGGTGCGGTCCAGGGAAAGCTCTGTGCATGGCCTCAGTCTGTCTCATCTCAGGACTTCAAAAGACTTATCCAGAACCCCTAGTCTCCTTATACATCTCCTTGAAAGGTAAAATAGCACACCTGTAAGTCAGGCCATAAACATATCCCTGGATAACCCACACTTTGTCAGGAAATAATATTCATATTAAATCTGCAAGGAAGAATCAGAAGTCTGAGTCTGTGGCAACAAACCATTTCTTTAGCCTGAAATCCTTGCTTGGACTAAGCAAACTCTCACTACTGGGGGCAACAGAACAGGATATTGAAATCTGGGCAAGATCTCAGTAACTAGGGCACCACCTTGACACAAGTCAGTAACACATGAAGGGTGGGGGAGGGGCACAAAAGGGAACAGAGTAAGAGGTACAGGCTACTAGGCCTAAATTAAATAAAAGGATGCAATGTACAGCACATGGAAAACAACAAATATTTCATAGTAACTTTAAATAAGGTACAATCTATAAAAATATTATTTGCCATGTTGTATACCTGAAACTAACATAACATTATAAATCACCTACATTTCCTTTTTTTTTAAGTTTTGTATTTTTTTAATTTTTTATCTCAGTTTTATTTATTTATTATATACTTTACAGTACTGTATTGGTTTTGCCATATACTGACATGAATCCACCATGGGTGTACATGTGTTCCCCATCCTGAACCCCCTCCCACCTCCCTCTCCATCCCATCCCTCTAGGTCATACCAGTGCACCAGCCCCAAGCATCCTGTATCATGCATTGAACCTGGACTGGCGATTCGTTTCACATATGATAATTTACATGTTTCAATGCCATTCTCCAATATCATCCTGCCCTTGCCCTCTCCCACAGAGTCCATTTTTAAAGTCACTAATGTCAAATTCTGGCATATAACCCTAACATGAGACAAAATCTCCAACTATCTTAATCATATGTTTTTGCAGAAAAAAATAAAGCATGAGCTGAAGAAATGTGTTATCTCAAAGACGCAGAGAAAGGCAGAGCCAATTCCAATACCTATCACAAGTTGATGCACTCTTTTGAAGGTGGATCATTGTAAATTTTAAAATAAATCAAATTCAGTCACTTCAGAAAAATAGTTTGGCAGTCCCCCAGAAGTGTGACACAGAGTAACCACGTGACCCTTAATTCCCATTCCTAAGTATATATCCTAGAGGAATTACAACAAATGTCCACACCAAAAACCCACACATGAATGTTCAGAGCAGTGTAAGTCACAATACCAAACAGGGGAAACAACCCAAATCTCTCTCATCTGGTGAACAGAGAAACCAAAGGTGGCATGGGTGCATGGCGAAGTCCGCTGCTGCTGCTCAGTCGCTTCAGTCGTGTCCGACTCTGTGCAGCCCCACAGACGGCAGCCCACCCGGCTCCCTCCACCCCCATGGAGTGGGTTACCACTTCCTTCTTCAATATAAGGAAGTATATTCAGCCACGAAAAGGAGTGAAAAGCTCGATACAGGCTCCAACACAGATGATCTATGAAAGCATTACTCTAAATGAAAGGAGCAAGTCACAAAAGATTACTTACTGTGTGGCTGCTCTTACATGAAATGTTCACAGTAGAACAAAAGAACATAAAGACAGGACGATTACCCATTGCCCAGGACTGGGGCTGGGAGAGGGCAGGGAGGCAGTCGAGAGTGACTTCTAGTGAGTTCCAGGTCTTTGTAAGGGTGATGAAAATGCTCTAAAACTGATCCTGATGATGGTTACACAACTCATGAGAATACTGAAAAATGCTGAATTGCATAATTCAAATTGGTGAGTTAAATGGTATGAGAATAAATAACTCAATAAAGCTGCTTAAAAATAAACAAAAGCAAAGCAAATGAATAGAAAGATACATCCTCTCATTGGTTCCAGAGCAAAAACGACGGTCAGCCCTGAAACTGCTTGACAACAGTCCCATCTGCCGTTTTGGGAGTAAGTATTAAGAGCAGCCTTGGCACTCCTTTCCCCTTATCCGTTTTACAGCTTTGGAAAGAACAAAAAGAAAAAAGAGGGAGATTTGATTATGACCGCACTGCATTTTCACCATATTGGAAAGAAAATATATTTGATCAAAACAATATACAAGTGGTATTGTCAAATGTTTTAAATTAATGAAATGTTTAATTCTTTCTAAATTCCTTCCCAATAACTATACTAACACTCAGCACACATTCTTGCAAGGTCTGCAGTAAGTAGTTAACATATAAAAGTTTATGTCTCAAATCTTATGTTTTGCAGAAAAGTATACAACATTAAAGCAAAAAGAAAATTTTTAAATTTACACTTGGAAAGAACAGAAATATGATGGAATTAGTAATATATATATTATCATTTGTATGGCCTAAAAATGCATATGTAAAAATAACAAGGCATAATATCAGATTTTTCTCATCCTGAAGTACACTGTTAAAAACGAGAATCCTTCCTTTTAATCCTACAGCTATATTATTGAAATCTATTTTAAATAGTCCCATTTATAACCAGCTTTTTATAGTGCAAGCAAATATTAAAAGAATATTTTAACGAACATTATGTCTCTGTAATGAGCCCTCTTGTCCATACATGAAGACATAATTATGAATTTGTATATATTCCTTCTAGGACATAATATATTTGCATTCTCGGACTATATATTAAAGTAAAAACCATAAAATTAAAATTTGACAAATTGAACCTCAAAGAAAATAAAAATTCAAGGTATACTATTGATAAAATGAATATGCAAACTATAGACTAGGAGAAGACATTTGCAATACATATATCTGACAAATAATTTGAATTCATAATATATGAGGAATTCTTATAGCACATATATTCCATGGGATAGAAGACCTGCTCTGCAAGTATAAGGCATGATCTTCAGTTCAGGACTTCAGGGAGGAACCTGGTGAGGGCAACTATAAACCTCCAGGCAAGAAAGCAGGGAGGAGGGAGGAGGAAAAGCCAGGAAACAAGAAACACTCTCTCAAGAGAAGCTGCATACAAACTGCTAAAAAGGCTCAGAAGATCTAATATTAAGGAAACAGCTAATACAATCAACACTAAGGATACAAAGATTTAAAAGAGAAAAAAATTGATAATGACTTCAAAAATTCAAGATCATAAAAATAAATGAATGACATTCATAAAAGAACAAGAAATTATGAAACAATGAGCAAGTACAAAACCCAGCAGTTAAAGACTGAGACAACAGAGTCACAGCCTCAGTGACTGATGCACATTCCTGAGTTGGTTCCCAGATACTGTAACTGCCACCAGAGGGAGAAGGCTAACTGTGTGATCACCGTGTTGCAGCCGCTACATAAGTGGCTTCATCCTGAGCAGCAACGACTCTATGGGTTAGCACAAAGTCCTAACAACTGGCCTCAACAGAATGGAACTAACATTCTTGCTCTTAGTAATCTATATCTTTGTGGACATTAAAATAATTGTAGCTTGCTCTGCCTATGCATATAAATAGACAATAAAAATGTCAGCTAAGAGATGCTACAGACCCGCTGACATCTTCTACTCTGAGAATATGGCATCCTATGCCAGCATGAAGCAGTTACAGAAGGTGGACCTCTGCCTCTAATCCCATAGAAGTAAAATGATGTTCTGACAAGTGGGGATTTGTAATCAGCTCTTTGTAGGAAACTGTTCTCAGCAGGAAGTCCCTGTTGTCATTTCAGCAGAGCTTATTGTCACTAACTTTTAACCAGGTGCCCCAGGCTTTCCCCTTCAGTAAACACACAAACAAACATGGGACCAAGCTATGTGAACAAGATAACAGCCAGAGGAAGCTTTTGAGGCAACCTCAAGCCTGCATGCAGTGAGGGATGGCAATGACTGACCACCTCTCCTCATCTCAGTGATTCACTGAAATGACTCCCCTCCTTCCCTTTAAAACTTTCATGGCTGAGCAGAATCTCGGAGGTGGTTTGGCAGATACTCAGTCTGACCTCTTCCCAGATTGCCAGCATTCTGATGAAAGGTACTTTCCTTTCTACCAACATTTGTGAGTATGTAATTGATTTTATAAGTGGTGAGAGCAGGACGCCACAGTCAATAACACCAGGAGACATGAAGAAATCCTTACATGCAGACTGTCTAGTTATACGCAGACATTACAGCCTGCAGTTTCTATGATGATGTAGTCTCATCAGCCAAAGCACTTTCTTGGGGCCATGGTGAGTGCCAGCTGGACTCAGTCACACATGCTGCTGATGACCCACATTGGACAAAATCGAAAACCATGCTAAACAGAGGTGCGACTGAAACGTGAGCAGTAGAATTCCTACTGATTCCGTTTCCACTATTTTAAATTTTTGTTGATTAAAAATGGCACCAGAGACAAAAGCACATCCAAAACTTCAGTAATCTCATCAAATGTCCCCATTTTATATAAAGAAGTATATGATCCTACATGATTAATTCAAGGTATCTAGAGAAATCAAGAACACACAAATGGAGGTTTCAACATGTAACATGAAGACTCCTTAGTGCAGCGTCCAAAGTAGAGCTACAGGTAATTGACCTCCAGTGTTCTCAAAAGGGGTTTACAATCCAAATTGTTCCAGTTCCCTTTCAGACAATTCAGTCCTCATTCTAAAGATTATTTGCTGGAGAGCAGTAGAAAGGGTCCAGCCAATTAGGCGGTGTTAAGTGAGAGGATTCTTAATTTGTGCTAAATCTAAATCCAAATTAACCAAATCATTTAAGAAAACTCAAACTACCAGACTCTGATGCTTAATTATTCACAGTTGCCTTTATTTTTTTACATTACAGTACTGTATTTGTTTTGCCATACATTGACATGAATCAGCCACAGGTGTTCACGATCTCCCAATGCCGAAGTCCCCACCCACCTCCCACCCCATATCATCTCCCTGAATCATCCTGTGCACCAGCCCCATGCATCCTGTATCCTGTATTGAACATAGACTGGCGCTTCGTTCTTACAAGATAGTATACATGATTCAATGCCATTCTCCCAAATCATCCCACCCTCTCCCTCTCCCTCAGAGTCCAAAAGTCCGTTCTATATCTCTGAGTCTCTTTTGTTGTCTCACATAGAGGATCATCATTACTATCTTTCTAAATTCCATATATATGTGTCAGTATACTGTATTGGTGTTTTTCTTTCTGGCTTACTTCACTCTGTATAATCGGCTCCAGTTTCATCCATCTCATTAGAACTGAGTCAAATTTATTCTTTTTAAGGGCTGAGTAGTACTCCATTGTGTATATGTACAACAGCTTTCTTATCCATTCATCTGCTGATGGACATCTAGGTTGCTTCCATGTCCTGGCTATTATAAACAGTGCTGCAATGAACATTGGGGTACAGTTGCCTTTAAAAGAAGATTCTTATTATCATTCAATGGTTCCAATGGAAACTACAAAATATATAGCTTTCTTTTTTAAATGATGCTGGTTTTATGTATGTCCCATCAATGATATTTCCTTCCCCTTTAGACAAAAAGGGTAAAGGCAAGATTAGTAGAAATGGAAGAAGATGTACCAACTAAAGATGTTCTTTTAGGCTCTGAAGGGATTGATTCAATAGGCAAAAATAAAATTTCTGTTTCTGTAGTTATGAGATATTCAGTCCTTATGAAGGGACATTTTCAGATTCAATAAACTTTACTTAAAATATATATTTTTGAGGACCATGATTGGCATGATATTTTTTCATCTTTTATTTTAAAATAGGAAGACCCAAATAGGTTTGATTCAATAAAACTATGATAGAAATTATATGAGTGATTACTTACAATAATAGGCATAATAAGACACAGAGAACAGACTTGTGCTTACCAAGAGTGGGGAAGGTGGGTGGGGAGGTGGTGAAGATTGGGAGTTTGGGATTAGCAGATGAAAAATACTATATATCGGATGGATAAACAATGGTCTACTGTATAGCTCAAGGAACTGTATTCAATATCCTGTGATAAACCATAATGGAGAAGAATATGAAAAAGAAAATGTATACATATAACTGAGTCACTTTGCTGTACAGCAGAAATTAACACAACATTGTAAATCAACCATAAATTTTAAACAATAAAATTTAAAAAGAAAATTAATAACAATAATAGGTGTAATACTATAGTAGGGAATAAAGTGTCTGCTTTAATTATTGACAGTTATCAACAGAATGATAATAAATGTGTTTAAATTAAGTTATTTTAATACAGAGATGAGCCCACTGCAAGTGAAACGTCCTGCTTTTGCAGCAGCTTGATGCATGTTAATTATATCATCTCTTAAACTTTAATTCAGTGAGCTCATCCACTCCCCTGCAAGGGGTGTGAATTAAGATTTAAACAGCAGTCTGTTTCATCATCTATGGCAAGGCAAGCACACAAGAGATCAAACAAAAACAACTTTTTCATACTCTTTTAAGTGAAGGAAATAGACAAGGCTGTCCCCTCGGGAAAATGTATGAGAGATTTAAAAGTCACGGGGACGGGGAGGGGTAAATGTGTTCAGAGGAGAGAGACTAAAATACTATCAAAAAAATTTAGGAAAATATGGGCATCTGTGCATCTGTCATTCAAATCTCCTTTGTTAAATGGGAGCTCAAAACCTGACTTTTCTTCCTCTGTTTTATTCAGAGAACCCAGTGGGCAATTAAACCCTGGGGTCCTGTAGCCACAAAGGTGCTGGAGGGCCTAACACTGAAAGCATCTGAAAGAAACGACTTCTGCAGAGTGGTAGATTTTTTCAGGTATGACTTCACCTGGAAGCTTCTCCGTGACTGCCAAAAAGCCATAACTATCTCTAACAATCTCCTACCACTGGTACAAAGAGGAGCAGAGCCGTATCTGGCAGCGGGCAGTGGGAGTGACACTTTCAGTGCCGACAGAGAAGGAAAACAAACCTTGGGCAGCAAATGAGGAACGCCAGTGAAGCTATGAACATGGCTGATAAAGGCTGTATAATAATTAGCAACAGGGCATCGACTACAATGAGAATAAAACTGTTCCCCTTTGAAGTCCTCCTCGCCCATCACTCACTGCAAGAATCAACAATTAAATAAGAGTTTAGAAGTTCTAGGGATAGAACTCAGGTTCTATTTCCATAACAATTGAAAACAGTCTTTAATTTGTGGGTGTTTTTTTTCTTTCATTTCAAAAACTTTGGTGCAAGACAAGAGAAATTTGGAAAGCACATACCCAGAAAGCCTTCTAAACCACCGTCACCGGCCAGTTCAATTCTCAGCAGTCAGGAAGGATGAGCACAGAAGGCACCATGCGTCACTGGTGCCTGGATGCACTCAGGACCACTGAAGGCCACAGAGTCTCTGCACAATGACACCAGGAAGAGAGGCGGGTGGCAACAACTGGATGTGCCCATCCAGCTCCAGGACATCTCCATGCACATTCAGAAAGAGGAGAGGCAAGATGGAGAAGAGGGGCCATAGAAGGACTCTACCTACAAAGAAGAGGAGGGCCACCGCCTGCAGAGCAGCACAGACCTTACAGCCGATGCCTGGTAGAAACAGTGCCAGGTCTTGAAATGACTCCTTCGAGTTTGAGCAATGCTCCCCCTGGAGAAGGGAATGGCTACCCACTGCAGTACTCTTGCCTGGGAAATCCCATGGACACAGGAGCCTAGCAGGCTACAATACAGTTCACGGAGCTGCAAAGAGTCAGCCATGAAAGAGTCGGACATGACTGAGTGCACGCAGGTGTATGTACTCATAACTTCGATACCAATAGCCATGGCTATGTCAACATTCATAAGGCAAAGTGTAATAAGCATATATTATTTTTTACCATTTCTCCTGTCACTGAAACAGATCTAAACTATGAACATAAAATTGATGATATCATGCTTGATGTTAAAAGATTAGCAGTGTCTTTAAACAAATACATTCTTCTCTCAGGACAAATGTCCTAATAGAAAAATATAGGACACAGAGGAGTGAACAAGATCCAACTCTGATGCTGGATTATACACACCAGAGCCCACATTCAGGGACCCTGTGGCCTGCCAGATATCACTCTAGTGAAACAAGCCACTATAATCTTTTGTGGACAGCCATGATGTAGTGACAGTTATATACTTTCTCCTATTTTCCAATAAACTCAAATTCCTGGAATCATATACAGTTGGTGTAAGAGAGAGAATGTGCCCCAAACTGGCTTGTATGAATGTATGCTCAGTCGTGTCCAGCTCTTTGTGATCCCATGGACTGTAGTCCACCTGGCGCCTCTGTCCATGGGATTTTCCAGACAAGAACACTGGAGTGGGTAGCCATTTCCTCCTCCAGGGGATCTTCCTGACCCAGGGGTCAAACCCTAGTCTCTTACTTCTCCTGCATTGGCAAGTGGGTTCTTTACCACTAGTGCTGCCTTGGAAGCCTTATAAAAGAGAGAATGTGCCAAAAATGGCTCATAAACAATTTCTCCCTAATTTGAAGGTAGCAGGAATGGGTGGAGGGACTGGGTAGAGGGCTAGGACTCTTAGGTTTGAAAAAAAATAGATACATGCTGGGTTTTAATTTGCCCAATTAAATCTGTGAACTAAAATTCATAGCAAATGTGAATGTAGCTATTTATTTAGTAAACTAAATTGTCTCTAATATTTTCCTGTTGATATGAGTTTATCGCACTGAAACAACTCTTTGATGTTGTTTTTATAAATGGGGAGACCACTTAGAGGTAGTTTTACTGGTGTAACTGAAGCAAGAGCTTACCCAGCAGACACCTTCAAAGAGACAACTGCTGGCAGCAGAGAAGGACGCAAAGCCAGCCCACACCTGTATGATCCTCCCCATAAGGGCACAGACCTGACAGGCCTCTGTGGAGACAGTGCCCACCACAACTGACTTCCATCAACTTATACCCCTCAGATCTGGAATACTGTACACAATTTATATTTGTTTAGACCTTAAAATAATCCACTATTGTTGTTCAGCTGCTAAGTTGTGTATGACTTTGTGACCCCACGGACTGCAGCATGCCAGGCTTCCCTGTCCATCACCAACTCCCAGAGCTTACTCAAACTCATGTCCATTGAGTTGATGATGCCATCCAACCATGCATCCTCTGTTGCCCCCTTCTCTTCCTGCTTTCAATCTTTCTGAGAATCAGGGTATTTTCCAATGAGTCAGTTATTCGCATCAGATAGCGAAAGTATTTAGATTTTATTTTCTTGGGCTTCAGAATCACTGCAGATGGTGACTGCAAGCCATGAAATTAAAATTACTATTACCAAGACTTCAAAATGGAAGTTACTTGCTATAAAATAGTAATAATAATAAATATTTTATAAATATTTATTATAAAATATATACTGCACAATTGCACTCATCTCACATGCTAGCAAAGTAATGCTGAAAATTATACAAGCCAGGCTTCAACAGTATGTGAACCATAAAATTCTAGATGCTCAAGCTGGATTTAGAAAAGGTAGAGGAACCAGAGATCAAATTGCCAACATCTGCTGGATCATCGAAAAAGCAAGAGAGTTCCAGAAAAACATCCACTTTTGCTTTATTAACTATGCCAAATCCTTTGACTGTATGGATCACAACAAACTTGAAAATTCTTCATGAGATGGGAATACCAGACCACCTGACTTACCTTCTGAGAAATCTGTATGCAGGAGAAGAAGCAACAGCTAGAATTGCACAGGGAACAACAGACTGGTTCCAAATAGGAAAAGGAGTACGCCAAGGCTGTATATTGTCACCCTGCTTATTTAACCTATATAAAGAGTACATCGTGCAAACTGCTGGGCTAGATGAAGCACAAACTAGAATCAAGATTGCTGGGAGAAATATCAATAACCTCAGATATGCAGATGACACCACGCTTATGGCAGAAAGTGAAGAGGAACTAAAAAGCCTCTTGATAAAAGTGAAAGAGGAGAGTGAAAAAGTTGGCTTAAAACTCAACATTCAGAAAACTAAGATCATGGCATCCAATCCCATCTCTTCAAGGCAAATAGATGGGGAAACAGTGGAAACAGTGGCTGACTTTATTTTCTGGGGGCTCCAAAATCTCTGCAGATAGTGATTGCAGCCATGAAATTAAAAGACGTTTGCTCCTTGGAAGAAAAGCTATGACCAACATAGACAGCATATTAAAAAGCAGAGACATTACTTTGCCAACAAAGATACATCTAGTCAAGGCTATGTTTTTTCCAGTGGGCATGTATGGATGTAAGAGTTGGACTATAAAGAAAGTTGAATGCTGAAGAATCAATGCTTTTGAACTGTGGTGTTGGAGAAGACTCTTGAGAGTCCCTTGGACTGCAAGGAGATCCAACAAGTCCATCCAAAAGGAAATAAGTCTGAATATTCATTGGCAGGACTGATGCTGAAGCTGAAACTCCAATACTTTGGCCACCTGACGCAAAGAACCGACTCATTGGAAAAGATCCTGATGCTGGGAAAGATTGAAGGCAGGAGGAGAAGGGGACAACAGAGAATGAGATAGTTGGATGGCATCACTGACGTGATGGACACGGGTTTGAGTAGGCTCCAGGAGTTGGTGATGGACAGGGAGGCCTGGCGTGCTGTAGTCTGTGGGGTTGCAAAGAGTCGGGCACAACCAAGCGACTGAACTGAACTGATATTCTAAAATATTATTTCTACATATTTGCATCAAATCAAGCTTAACTTGAGCTTTCTGTAAGTCTTTAAGACTCCAAGATTGGAACCCAGTGTGACTTAGGGTTCAAGCAGGAGTCCAGAGGCAATAGCCATTTCTGTTAAGCCCAGGTATCTGTGCTCACAATAGTAGATTACAGTAAAAAAACTGTTTTTTCTTTTTTCATCTAAACCAAAAACATTATATTGCTGCAGTTAGATGGCATACCAGGTTAGGGCTAAATTTCTCTGTGTATTTCCAGACCTGAGGAAAGGCACTTAGGCAGACTTGGAGGACACAAGTCATTTATTTGAGTCTTGCTTGGGTCTCCTTGTTTGGGTCCCACTCAGCATCACCAGGCCCTTCTTTGACCTCTCAGATCTGTCTGCTCTGCCTGGATTCCTTAGATGTCCTGGCTGGACACTTCACACTAACTAAAGGAGAGGGGCCTAGAAAATATTCCTCATGTCTGAGATTAGACTAGAATGGGTCTAGGGTCGGTGGTCACAACACTGAAGCCAAAGGTGTAGTCAAGTCTTTAACAACACCTGAGGATAGAACTGACATCTACTTATGGGCCAAACTTTTTATATCAGGAAACGTTAAATAAATCCTTTTACTGCACTCATCTCACACGCTAGTAAAGTAATGCTCAAAATTCTCCAAGCCAGGCTTCAAAAATACGTGAACCATGAACTTCCTGATGTTCAAGCTGGTTTTAGAAAAGGCAGAGGAACCAGAGGTCAAATTGACAACATCCACTGGATCATGGAAAAAGCAAGAGAGTTCCAGAAAAACATCTATTTCTGCTTTATTGACTATGCCAAAGCCTTTGATTGTGTGGATCACAATAAACTGTGGAAAATTCTAAGAGAGATGGGAATACCAGACCATGTGACCTGCCTCTTGAGAAATCTGTAGCAGGTCAGGAAGCAACAGTTAGAACTGGACATGGAACAACAGACTGGTTCCAAATAGGAAAGGAGTACGTCAAGGCTATATATTGTCACCTTGCTTATTTAACTTATATGGAGAGTACATCATGAGAAACGCTGGACTGGAAGAAACACAAGCTGGAATCAAGATTGCCAAGAGAAATATCAATAACCTAGGATATGCAGATGACACCACCCTTATGGCAGAAAGTGAAGAGGAGCTAAAAGCCTCTTGATGAAAGTGAAAGAGGAGAGTGAAAAAGTTGACTTAAAGCTCAACATACAGAAAACGAAGATCATGGCATCTGGTCCCATCACTTCATGGGAAATAGATGGGGAAACAGTGGAAACAGTGTCAGACTTTATTTTTTTGGGTTTCAAAACCACTGCAGATGGTGACAGCAGCCATGAAATTAAAAGATGCTTACTCCTTGGAAGAAAAGTTATGACCAACCTAGATAGCATATTCTAAAGCAGAGACATTACTTTGCCGACTAAGGTCTGTCTAGTCAAGGCTATGGTTTTTCCAGTGGTCATGTATGGATGTGAGAGTTGGACTGTGAAGAAGGCTGAGCGCTGAAGAATTGATGCTTTTGAACTGTGGTGTTCGAGAAGCTTCTTGAGAGTCCCTTGGACTGCAAGGAGATCCAACCAGTCCATTCTGAAGGAAATCGGCCCTGGGATTTCTTTGGAAGGAATGATGCTAAAGCTGAAAGTCCAGTACTTTGGCCACCTCATGCGAAGAGGTGACTCATTGGAAGAGACTATAATGCTGGGGGATTGGGGGCAGGAGGAGAAGGGGAAGACAGAGGATGAGGTGGCTGGATGGCATCACGGACTCGATGGTTGTGAGTCTGAGTGAACTCCAGGAGTTGGTGATGGACAGGAGGCCTGGGGTGCTGCGATTCATGGGATCGCAAAGAGTCAGACACGACTGAGTGACTGAATTGAACTGATACTCTAAGTATCACAGTTTCCACAGACAGGTTCAAAGTTGGGAATGGAGTACATCAAGGCTCTATATTGTCATCCTGATTATTTAACTTAAATGCAGAGTACATCATGTAGTGGGATGAAGCACAAGCATGGAATTAAGATGGCCTGAAGAAATATCAATAGCCTCAGATATGCAGATGACACCACCCTTATGGCAGAAAGTGAAGAAGAACCAAAGAGCCTCTTGATGAAAGTGAAAGTTGAGAGTGAAAAAGTTGGCTTAAAGCTCAACATTCAGAAACTAAGATCGTGGCATCCAATCCCATCACTTCATGGCAAATAGATGGGGAAACAGTGGAAACAGTGGCTGACTTTATTTTGAGGGGCTCCAAAATCACTGCAGATGGTGATTGCAGCCATGAAATTAAAAGAGCTTGCTCCTTGGAAGAAAAGCTATGACCAACCTAGACAGCATATTAAAAAGCAGAGACATTACTTTGCCAACAAAGGTCCATCTAGTCAAGGCTACGGTTTTTCCAGTGGTCATGTATGGATGTGAGAGTTGGAGTATAAAGAAAGCTGAGCACTGAAGAATCAATGCTTTTGAACTGTGGTGTTGAAGATGACTCTTGATAGTCCCTTGGAATGCAAGGAGATCCAACCAGTCTATCTTAAAGGAGATTAGTCCTGAATATTCATTGGAAGAACTGATGTTGAAGCTGAAACTCCAATACTTTGGCCACCTGATGGAAAGAGCTGACTCATTTGAAAACACCCTGATGTTGGGAAAGATTGAAGGTGGGAGGAGAAGGGGGACAACAGAAGATGAGATGGTTGGATGGCTTCACCAACTCAATGGAAATGAGTTTGGGTAAACTCTGGGAGTTGGTGTTGGACAGGGAGGTCTGGCGTCTGGAGGTCTGCAGTCTATGGGGTTGCAAAGAGTCATACATGACTGAGTGACTGAATTGAACTGAACTGAACTACACACCCACTATCATCCTGAGCACTCTCTTACATAGCATCTCATTTAATTCTCACAGCAACTCCTTAATTGGACATTACCATCACCCCTAGGTTTTTGCAGAAGTTTGTAGTATAGGAAACTGTAATAATGTGCTAAGGTCACTCAGCCTGGCATTGGAGATCTGGGTTATGTCAGATGGCCTAGCTCTGGGATCCACTCCTGTATGGCTTGTCTACTGTACCCTCTCCCACTGTCTCTTTAACTGACCCTCAAATACAGTGACTCTCCAAACAAGATAGTCTTGTGACCTGGTTTTCTATTGTGAGCAAACCCCGCTTCTTTTCCCAGGAAACAAAACCACAGCAGAAATCTGTTAGCACAACAGACGGCCCAACACGGAGAGACACTTCTGAACTTCCTTAACTCAGCTGCTTCCCAAAGCCACATGGACTGTCACCGTGAGGTGTGTTATCTCTCCAGGCTTGAGTGAGGCCAGGACTGATGCCAATACTTAGGGCAGGGGTTCTCAAAGAGGGGAATTTTTGCCCCGCCCCCTCTGCCCCCTGACAACACTTGTCAGTGACCAGAAACCTTCTGATCTTCACAACCGAGTGGATTTCCTGGAAAGAGGTCAGGGACACTTCTAAACACCACACAAAACACAGGATAGAGCTGGAAACCGAGAGCCATCAAGAGCAAGGAGCAGCGCAACGGTGCGGTCCATCCCGACGTGCCCAGCAGTGCCGGCGCCCCAACTCCTCCGTGGTGTCGCCGCTCCTCTGCCGGGAGCACCTCGCACTAACAAAATGTATCTCAACCACCCCTCACCCCTGGTCATCTCACCTTCCTTTATGTGGCTGTGGTGACTGACATGACTGGGGGTTAAAAACTGAGAACTCCTTGGGAGAAACACCTGCTGTAGGACTTCCCTGGTGGTGCTGCTCCTCTGCTGCCAAGTCACTTCAGTCGTGTTTAACTCTGTGCGACCCCACAGACGGCAGCCCACCAGGCTCCCCCGTCCATGCGGGTTTCCAGGTAAGAACACTGGAGTGGGTTGCCATTGCCTTCTCCGCCCTGGTGGTGCACTGGATAAGAATCCGCCTGCCAGTGCAGGGTACGCAGGTTCAATCCCTGGTTTCTGGGAAGATCCCACGTGCCAGGGTTCAGCTGAGTTTGTGTGCCACAACCAGTGAGCCCGAGCTTTAGAGCCTGTGGGCTGCAGCTACTGAAACCCATTTGTTCTAGAGCTACTGAGCCACCACTAGTGAGCACACGTGCTGCTACTGAACCTGTGTGCCTAGAGCCCATGTTCCACGACAGGAGAGCCACCGCAGCAAGAAGTTAGTGAGAGGCAACAGAGGACCCCTCGCTCACAACAACTAAGGAAAAGTCTGTGCACAGCAGTGAAGATCCAGCACAGCCAGAAGCAAGTAAAGTAAATAAGATATTTTTTTAATAAGATTTTTTTAAAGATATTTTTTAAGATATTTTTAAACGTATCTCTTGTAATTATCACATAATTATTGAATTATCTAAGAATAATACTTTGACAAGGAGAAGCTATCAAATTAAAAGAAAAACAAGTTCCATTTACTCTTTGTCAGAAAAACAAAAAGCATAGAAACTTAGCAGGATTCAAAGATGAAAACTGCCATTTTTCACCTAGCTGTTCCTAAGAAGAAAAAGTGACAAGAAATGCTAATGACCCATGCCATTAGCATTAGACGCTGGCACAGTTCCTAACAGGGAAGGTATGAAAACAAACTATACCCATCAACTCAAAGAAGTTTAGCAAAAGAAATTTGCCTCTGCAGAAATACATCATTCTGTAAAAATTCTTTATGGGAATTTAACATGTAGAAATGTCCTTGATGACAAAAAATATTTCTTAGGGATTTCCCATTTGGGGTACTATTTTCAGGTACAGAGTCCAGGAAATGAAAATAAGTCAAAACAATCTTGTTGAAGTGTCATAATTCATATACAAAATGCTGCTATTGAAGCACCAACTATATGATGGGTGATTTTGCATCATTTTTCCATAACAACTAATATGTCACTAACTCACATTCTCGTACAAAGGCACACATTCTCTAGGGCTGAAGTTTCAAATGAAGCAAACTGACACCCACAGGAGAAGCCACATTTATTTCCTCCTTAGTTTTATGTTATAACTGATGGTGCTGGCCAGAACCATCCTCCAAACATAACTAGAAACTTCACCTTCTGTGTAATATGCTCACTTCAGAAAGAAGGTGGCTATCCCTAGGCTAGTGAGTCAACATGAAACTGAAAAACTATATATAAAAGTATGCTTGGCAACCAAAACATGCAAACAACTTAAATGTCTGTCAACAGATGACTGGATAAAGAAGATATGGTAAGACCAGAAACTACAAAATTCTTAGAAGAAACTTGAGTAGAACAGTTTTAGACATAAATCACAGCAAGTTCTTCTTCTATAATCCACCTACTAGGAAAAAAAAAAAAACTGGGACCTAATTAAACTTAAAAGCTTTTGCACAACGAAGGAAACTATAAGCAAGGTGAAAAGACAACCCTCAGAATGGAAGAAAACAATAACAAATGAAACAACTGACAAAGGATTAATCTCCAAAATATATAAGCAGCTCATGCAGCTCAATAGCAGAAAAACAAACAATCCAATCAAAAGTGGACAGAAGAACTAAACAGACATTGCTCCAAAGACATAGAGATGGCTAAGAAACACATGAAAAGAAGCTCAACATTGCTCGTTATTAGAAAAATGCAAATCAAAACTACAATGAGGTATTACCTCACACCAGTCAGAATGGCCATCATCAAAAATATCTGCAAACAATAAATTCTGGAGAGGGTGTGGAGAAAAAGGAACCCTCCTGCACTGTTGGTGGAAATGCAGATTGATACAGCTACTAGAGAACAGTATGGAGATTTCTTTAAAAACTAGGAATAAAACTATCCTGGAACACAGCAATCTCACTACTGGGCATATTCCCTCCGGAAACCATACCTGAAAAGACACATGTACCCAATTGTTCATTGCAGCACTATTTACAATAGCTAGAACATGAAAGCAACCTAGATGTCCACCAACAGATGAATGGATAAAGAAGCCACGCATAGTACATACATACAATGGAATATTATTTAGCTATAAAAAGGTGCACATTTGAATCATTCTAATGAGGTAGGTGAACCTAGAGTCTATTATACAGAGTGAAGTAAGTCAGAAAGAGAAAGACAAATACCATATATTAATGCATATACATGAAATCTAGAAAGATGGCAGATATGGTTCTAAAATATCTAAAGTGCTTTCTCCACACAAGAATAAGAAACAATATAGTCTTCTAAGAAGAGGAACTGTGCTACTGAGATTAGCATAAATAAAATGTTCAAGAAAGTCTTCTAAAGGAAAACATCCTCAGCCTGAAGAATAATTTTAGAAAGTCAAAAATGTACAGAGTAAGAAATAAAGATGTGATGGTTGATTTTATACATCAACCTGGCAAAGCCATGGTATCCTGATGTTTGGTCACACACTATTCTGGATGTTGCTGTGAAGTTAGTTTTAAGATGAGATTAATTCTTTGGCCACCTGATGCAAAGAGCCAGCTCACTGGAAAAGACCCTGATGCTGGGAAAGACTGAGGGCAAGAGGAGAAGGGAGTGACAGAGAATGAGATGGTTGGATGGCATCACCAACTCAAAGGACGTGAGTTTGAGCAATCTCTGGAAGATAGTGAAGGACAGAGGAACCTGCTGTGCTGCAGTCTATGAAGTAGCAAAGAGCTGGACATGACTTAGTGATTGAACACCACCACCAGCAGACTCTGAGTAGGGCAAGTTACCGTTCATAATGTGGGTGGGCCTCATTCAATCAGTTGAAGGCCTTAAGAGAAAAAAGACTGACTTCCCTCAAGGGAGATAAAATTCTGCCTGTGGGTCTCTCTTGAACCTGAGTAGCAACATCCCACTCCTGTACTCTTGTCTGGAAAATCCCATGGCTGGAGGAGCCTGGTAGGCTGCAGTCCAAGGGGTTGCTAAGAGTCGGACACGACTGAACGACTTCACTTTCACTTTTCACTTTCAAGCACTGGAGCAGGAAATGGCAACCCACTCCAGTTTTCTTGCCTGGAGAATCCCAGGGACAGAGGAGCCTGGTGGGCTTCCGTCTGTGGGGTCGCATAGAGTCGGACACGACTGAAGCAACTTAGCAGCAGCAACATCAGCTCTTCTCCACGTTTCCAGTCTGCCCTGCGATTTTTAATTTGGTCGACTTCACAATCACATTAGCTACTTCTTACAACAAATCTCTCCATCTCTTTATGCACACACACTCTCTCTCTCTCTCCCCCCTGATATTCTGCAGAACCCTAATAATGACCTAACTTTGACATCATGAAAAGAAAAACAGAAAACACTATACCATTAAACCAAACAAATTCAAAGAAATTACTGATTATCTATTTGGTTCTTTCTCAAGCCTCTTAGATATGTTTTAGAATTCCCAGTTCTCTAAAGATGTTTTCAATCTTGTCTCATTTCTTTGAACAGTTGTGTCAACATTTTCTTCTTTAATAATCACTGTGGTTCTAATAACCTCATTTACAGGATGTGTTCCCACTGTCTGTGTCTTTGTGTTGGCTTCACAGATGTGTGCTCTGTTACTTGTCTGGGTAAGAACTGTTAACAGCAAGCTACTCATTTTCCACACACAAAAAAAAATTTATCTGTGGGAATCTTTTGAGACTACCATGAAGTTGGGTTACTCCAAAGAAAATTTGCTTTAGCTTCTGCCAGGAAATTTTAGACTACAATATTTATTAGGCTATAAGTTGTTGAGAGAAGGATACATTTTGATTTTACAGATGTTAAAATGGAAGGAAAAAGTAACTATCACAAAGTTTAGTGAAACACAATACATTTTTGCCTTAAAGTTTTATGGGCAATACAAAATACATGAGTTTAGCCTCTGAATGCAGCAGGCTTGAGGTTTTAAATTCTCAGCATAATGCCCTCCACCCAGCTCTCTAGGGGCCGGGGGCCAAATTCCTTCCCCCAGAAGGCGGAAGGGTGAGGAGGTGAGGGAACCTCTTCCTTTCACCCCACCCATGAGGGGCTATACCATTTAGCCCCTGCGTTGAGGTCTCTAGGCAGACTCCCCAGGCCTGGGAGAACTTTTGGAAGAAAAGGGAGCTGGAATTCAGGATGACGGGACACACATACAATTAGCTCCCCCAGGGGAGGCTCTCCACCAGGCCTCAGTGTCTGTCTAGCTGGGGCACCATCTTGTTTCCAGGACCCCTGGACAGAGTTCTCCAAAATGCCCCCTGCCCCTGTGCAGCCCCGGGTTCCAGGCACTGCGCAGAGTGCAGAATTCACTCTGAACACAGAGTCCAGCCCTGCACTCAGCCATCCCAATGTGTCCTCTCACTGCAGAGTCCCCCGCTCTGGCTACAAGCTGCCGTCCCCCAACCAGAAACAACGGCCCCACCTGCAAGAGGAGCCTGGGAGAGCAGAGGGGCATCTGGGGACAACACTGCTACCCCCCAGGCTTCGGGGGTTGGGGGGCAGCTCGGAGATGAGGCTCTGACCCAAAGCTTCCCCTTTATTTTCAAGGCGGGATTCAAGACCCAACCCAAAGAGCAGTGGGGGAACACACAAGGCCCCAGGAGGAAGGATGGAGTCTGTGGGGCAGGATGTGAGCACTCTGTGGCTTCATTTCCTACTTTCTCAGGAGCAGGGTGTTGGTGAGCAGAGAAGGACACTCTACTGAGCCCAGAAGCCAGGAGGGATTCAGCAGTGAAGTTCCACCAGCTAAGGCCTGAGCCCATGTCAGGGGTCTCCCCAGTGCCTTCTGTACCCTCACACGCAAGCCTCGGGGGTTTGCAGACTGGAGGGAAATGGAGCAGCTGAGACTTCTGAGTGAGATTTAGGGAGGAAGCCAGTGCTCAGAACTCTGAGGCTCGGTTAAAGCAGTGCCTGGGCACCAGGGCCTCTGGGGCTGGAGTGACTCCATCTGCTTCAGTTCATAAAGAAGTCTTTCCCCACAGGGCACAGGACTACAGTCTTGGGGACCCTGTGCCATGAAGGACCTAGTGACTTGGGTGTCCTGTCCCATCCAGGGTATCGAGGGGGCACCTGGTGTTGGGTCTCTCCTGAACAGCTAGTAGAGAGGGTTTCCATCCACTAACAACCCATTCAGTAACTGAAGGATATTTGGTTTACAATATTGGTTTGATTCCTGCCTTACAGCAACATAAACTAGCCATGGGTGTGCATAAGTACCCTCCCTCCTGAACCTCCCTCCTGCGCCTCTTCTAACCACGACCTGACGAGCAAGACACTGTTAGGGCAAGGAGTCCCTGTCTTATTCCACAAACCAGTGAGCAGATGGAGCAACTCGGTCTTCTCCTCTTCCTGGAAACAAACGGGGTTGCCAGAGGTTCCCCTTTGCTCCCTGAAATTCCAGGTTTAATAAAATAGTGAGCACAGTGACCAAGTTGGGATATATGGAATTAGCAGTCACGAGGAAAATCCAAGTTTCAGTCATAAAAGAGGATAAAGGCTGTAAGAAATCTTCTATAACCTAAGTTATGTTACAGCATTATTTCTGAGCACGAGCAGTGGGTTAGATATAATGACTTCATGGCTCTAAACCAGAAATAAGAAGATAAAAACAGCGCAGTCTGAGGTTCTCACTGCTGTCATTACGCATCTTACCCTGTCAGCTCTGTTCAAGGACCTTTCTCTGCTGGAGACCAGTAGGAATTTAGGATAACCTCTTACAAAGCTTATCAGTCTAATACTGAAATGTAGCTTTTCAGCCTCCTGGTTTTTAGAAGATAAAAACCGCTTAACACCTCTCTAGAGAGTGACTAGAACTGTGCCCAGGGGGCTTGCCCTAATTCCTGGCTCATCCTCACCATCCACACCCTCTCTGCTCCCCTTACCCAAGGCCTTTTAGCCTGTAACAGGGAAGAACAAATCTGACTCCATATTGGACCTGTTCCTTGTACTTTGATTTTTGTATTCTATTGCTTCAACTAAAAGTTAATCACTAAAGAGATGTTGCCCACAGTTTGAAATGTTCATAACAGCCCATCTCCAGGAACACTGCCCCGCATGTCTGAGCATTAAGTTAAAATACCTTTGTTTAGCTCAGAAAACATCCTAATCAGGCCCCACCATGAATGACTGCAGGAAAGAAGAAATGAACACATCTCCTCTGAAGTTTGGCTGGAACCTGGAAATATTTGCAAAAACTTATTGCCTTTTCTTACTTTATTCCCTCAACTCTTCTTCTTTGTTCTATGAAAGAAACTAGCATCCAAACCCAGGCAAGATGATTCTTTGCAACACTAATCCACCCTTTTCTCGGTCTGCTGGCTTTCCTAATAAAGTCACTATTGCTTGCCCCAACACCTCATCTCTTGATTTATCGACCTATCATGCAGTGAACAATATGAGCTTGAACTCAGTAGCAAGCCCAGGTGAGAGGACTGTTCACCTTTTAACAGCATCTGCCCTGAGCATATGGAGCCTTTTGAACACTGAAAGGAGAGGACCTCAAACTAGAAGGAAACAGCAGAGCCCAGGGAGAGCATGTGTTTAGTCTGGAGAGAGAATGGCAGGCAGGCAGGCAGGTGAGGATCCTAAGGTATGTCAGGATGGGACTGGAGGCACCACCTACAGAGAGACTGCTATGATTACTTCAAGGTTTATTAAACAAAGACAGAAACATTTTTTAAAACAACAACAAGAGATGGGGATAACACTTTGCAGAAGAATTCAGATGTTTTCCATTTGGGCAGAACCTGGTTTAAAACAAACAGCTTGGGTAGAAAGATTAGAACTGAAGAGCTCAACCTTCCATGGGTCTTTCCTTCCAGAACCCAGAAGGCGCTGACCTTTCCCACCCTCTGTCCCCTGACACCTAACTTGGGCATGGCGCCACGAGCTTGCTGGTCACCTGGCTTCAAGCCCAGCCTGCCCAACCTGAGCCTGGCCCCAGTCCTCAGACCACTCTGCTACTGTGGCTTTACCTCTACAGCCCAGACGATGGTAGCCTCAAGTGGTCATGAAGGGACACACCAGTGACAAAATGCTCAGATTGTAACAATGTGAACAGAGGGATCCAAACCCAAACGCCGACATGTGTGAAGACAGTCAGAGAAGACAACTCATCTCCAGTCACATAAAATGTGGCACAACTAATACTAAATCCACTTTTTAAAAACTCCAACTTCATGTTTAACTTGATTGCTTTCATGTTCCTACCACCTGGCTGGAGGCATTTTCTTTAACTAGGCCCAGTATCAGTATCCTTTCCATGCCAATTTTTTTACCACATCCCAGTGAAATAAAGCTGAAGACTTAGGTTAATTTTTTTTTAATTTATTTATTTTTTTTATTAAATTTATTTACTTTTTAATTACAATACTGTATTTGACTTAGGTTAATTTTGATGAAAACAAAAAATTTCAAAAAGAAAGAAACAACAAAAAAACAGAGCTGAAGATCTCAGATAAAAATGCTTGTGAGAGGATCATAGAAAAGTACTTAGAACCCTACAGCCTCATGCCTGGCTCCCACCTGCTCAGCTTCAAGTAAATCCTGCAACTGGACAAGCCCTAACACTTTATGTAGAACTGCTGGTCAGACTTCCCATTCAGGGGAGAAACAATGCTATAAAATTACTAAAAATTATTGACTTTTACAATTAAAATGGATAAATTTTATGGTGTATAAAGTATACCTCAATTAAAGCTGTTTTAAAAGGGCTGCTAAGTCACGTCAGTCATGTCTGACTCTGTGAGACCCCCATAGATGGCAGCCCACCAGGCTCCCGTCCCTGGGACTCTCCAGGCAAGAATACTGGAGTGGGTTGCCATTTCCTCTTCCAGTGCATGAAAGTGAAAAGTGTGAAAGTGAAGTCACTCAGTCATGTCTGACTCTTCGAGATCCCGTAGACTGTAGCCCACCAGGCTCCTCCATCCATGGAATTTCCCAGGCAAGAGTACTGGAGTGGGTTGGGCAAGACAGATGAAAAATGAATGTCAAAGCAAAAACTGCACCAGGCAAAGTTACACAGGCAAGGAAGACGTTACCCAGGCTATTGTCTCAAGAGTGAAGGAGGAAACAGACAAAACAGGTTACATCTCGAAAGCGGGACTCCATCTTGGGCCAGACTGGACTTTGAACTATGTGTCCTGTATCTATGGAAACAACATACAAACTGGAAAACCAGACTCCCTCCGCCCTGCCCCCCCCCCCCATGAAGGAGCCTCAGGACTTGTAACTAGACTCTTCTTCACCTAAAAGAATATGCTAATTTTCTCTGTAACAGAACAAAGTCATAATTCCCATTATGCTTATCGGGGTATGACCACAGGCCTGTTGATAAATGTCCACTGTTTAACTATCTAGGCTTGTGACACATGAATCATGGGTTAACTTTGATCATATCTCTCTTTTACCTTGTCCAGACTAGTTTCAGGGAATTTGGGGAGGTGAGTTTGGGCATGTACACTTAGGATATATAAGGTTTTCACAAAAAACTGCTCAGGGTCCTTGGCTAAGAGGAGACTCTGCCTTGGGCCTGCCGGTGTAATAAACTGCATTCTACTATCTGCATTGTCCTTCTGAGTGAATTTTTTCCCAAAACTCATGGCTACAACAAGAGAAACCATACTCATACTGAACTCCACTAAGGTGAAGGACAAGAGAGTTTTCAAGAGGCAGAAGGATCACCAGCCATCTGCTTTTGAAGACCGGACTTGTCAAAGGAGTAAGCTATCCTTTTCAAGACAGGACACAGCTTCACAAGTTGGAGCTCGGTGCAAAGGAAAGCTAGATCCCTGCCCAACCTCACTCACCAGGAGATGGGAGCTGTCTTCCTTGATGATCACATTTCAGAAGATAGCCCCCAGGTCCTTGAGAAGGACACTCCCAGGTTATAATATCTACAGGAGGCTTTAGAGTGATTTGCATCTCCAAGGGGCAGAGATAGAAATTACAATAACTAAATTCTTAAACCTCTAAGAAGAGAAAGGTTGGGAACCAGAGGCAGGAGGAAGTCTGTCTCAAGTTTTGTCACAGCCTGGGTAACTTGAAGCCCCCCATATTATATGTCAACCAAAGAAATAATTGGCCCAGAGAGGTGGGGGAGAAAGGAGCACAGAAACAAGCAGGCAAAAATATTAACCATTAAAAAATGTAATTAACATTTGCAAAGAGATTTATTAAAATATTGGATCTCTAAAACTTCAACCCAAAAATCAGATTATAATTATCATTCCTCTTAGCCAAAATGAAAATAATAAAAACAAACTTTTTTAAAATGAGATTTCCCAGAATAAAAGAGGGAGGAAAAAGAGAATAACATGATAGAAAATACTAATCTATTATTTATCTGGACCCTTCAAATCCCCCAAAACTGTAAACACAAAATGTGCTGAAAAGCAGGACACTAAAACAAGTCCCGTTACTAAAGTCTGGGCAGTAAGAACTGTCCGTTTATATTATCTCACTTTGTTTTTCACAATACTTTCCATTAAAAAAAAAAAGTCATCTCATTTTCCCATGTTTCATCAAGGAATAATCTGGAAAGGAAAGGGGGTACAGACACTTGGGCTACATTCCCTTTTAAGAAGTAGGGAACCACACAGAATATTCTGCGCTTTATTTATGATATTTATGTACTTGTGTATGAATTACTAAACAGGCACCTGAATATTTTTTTATTACACTTCACCTGTGACTTAGCCTCTAAAAACAATGATCACAGGGAAGTTCTGTCAAATACTAGTGAAGAAGTTAAATTAGGCTTTTAAAAGTCACTGTTCATTAAAATTGCTTTGCCTGAAGCTTTAATATATCTTTTGTGTCATATTATTTTACTTTTAAATTCTTTTTTTCTTTTGCTTTTGATCTATTTTTGAACTAAGAAATGCAATGAAAAATAAATTGCATCAGATTAAAAGGTAATCACAAGAATAATTGAGAAAGTCTGAGTGACTTCACTTACACTTTTCACTTTCATACATTGGAAAAGGAAATGGCAACCCACTCCAGTATTCTTGCCTGGAGAATCTCAGGGATGGGGGACCCTGGTGGGCTGCCGTCTATGGGGTCACACAGGGTTGTACATAACTGAAGTGACTTAGCAGCAGCAGCAGCAATGTAAAAACTCACAGTAACCTTGCTGTTAGAAATCTGAGTACTTCCTTTATGTTGATGGGGAAAAAAAATGCACGACGTAAAAGTTGAGAGTCATGTCTTACGTAGCAGACAAAACTGAGATCTTAAGCATAAGACACAGCATCTCAGATGGCTCTAAGGGGCTGGTCCGAAGTGATAAGGGAGGAGCCAGGATATATATGGGTTTTTGCAACGAAGACCAGGTAGTTGGGACATCAAAAGATTACTGTTAATTAAGGAAATTAGGTGTCTCAAGTTAAAGAATGTAGCACTTTTCTGTGTAATGGAAAGATGCAAGAGTCTGGGCTTCCTGAAATCATTCTTCTGACCTGCAGCTCAGTTACCTGGGGAAAATATCCTGTGCTGTCTTACCCTAAGCGCCCTCAAGGCTCACCATTGGGGTGGCTAGAATGTGGCAGCTTGATGGCTGCAGCTTCCCTTTCTTGCTGATGTGCAGGCAACATTCTTCCATTAACATTTTTATTATGCAGGAAGAGGCCAGAGATTATGGCTCAGTTTATGATATACACAGACATCATGTCAGCCTTGAAAACTTGATCAACAGTAATGCCAAAGATGACAGTGACCAGAAGACTTAATTCCCTAGTGGAATGGCCTTATGTGGCCAAGACACAGGACTTTGAATCTAGTTAATAGGTGGGTGCTAGTAGCGGGGAAGGGAGTTCTTAAAAACATTAAGGGTCTGGATGCGGTATCAGATAAAACAGAGAAAGACATGAATGATAGAAATCCATGAGGGCAGTGGAATCCAGAAGACACAAGGACCAGCACTCTAGTTTAAAAGGTCAGGAACGGATGGGGAGAACCCTTCCAGACATCTAGAGGCTGAAAGGACTCCCAAGCAGGAAAGCAAGAAGGACAGTGAGTTTTCAGTTAACCTCAGGCTTCTTCTGTTAAGAAAGGCTGGGACCTGGGACCCTTCCCCACAGTGCTTACAGCTAGACAAACTTCTCCTCCAGCAACAAAATACAAAGAAACTATAGGCACTGCTAATAACTGCATGCATGCACAGTTGGGGCAAAATACAACACAACGCAAAAAGCCCAACTGCCACTGCCAAAAAGCTGTCTGGAAGGTAGGTGCAAAAGCAGGGGACTGTGCATGCCACCTGCACACAAGATCACAAAGGGGTGGGCAAAACACTTAAGCCACCCCACAGCCCTAGACACACCCTATCCTCACCCCATAGACGGCAGTTCACCTCCCTTTCCAGTCCGGGAGTGAGCAAGGTAACCTGTTACTTGTTTTGGCTCCCCCTATGCTGTAGCAGGAGCTCCAATAAAGCCATGTCTGAATCTCTAGTCTTGCCCCTGATCAATTTCTATTGATTAGAGAAAGCCAAGAACCCTGGAACATACCACCAAGACCTAGAGGAGTAGGAAGCATAATCCAGGGCATGGGGTTCTACATTAGGGAAACTGGCATTAGAACCCAGGTGGGAACTAGGCGCCTGATAAAAGAGACCAAGGAGGAAAAGACATACTTATTCTCTGAGGTAAAATCTCTTTATTCCATACCCAGGACAGCACAGAGGCTTCCCTGGTGGCTCAGTGGTAAAGAATCTAGCTGCCAATGCACGAGACACAGGCTGGATCCCTGGGTCGGGAAGATCCCCTGGAGAAGGGCATGGCAAAGCATTCCAGTATTCTTGCCTGGAGAATCGCATGGACAGAGGAGCCTTGTGGACTACAGGCCATGGGTCTGCAAAGAGTCAAACGATTTAGCAAGGACAACACAGAGGCAAAGCCCTGGGCAGACAGAATTCACAGGCTGACCCACCAGAGTAGAGAAGCATGTGGCAGCGGCAGCAAACACAAGAAAGTCCCATCAGCTTCTCCTTCTCATGTGTTTACATGAGGACTTCCTTTCAGATGAGAATCAGAATAAAATTTCCCATTCTACAAGTTGATATATGCAGTAGTAGAGATAATATAAGCATTTAGACATATCAGGAACACAAGTAACGAGGTCACAGAATACTGAAGATAGGATGACAAATTCAAACATCCCTTATTTGGCTGACTTTGTGGATTAAATGGACACGCTGAGCTATAAAACCGCTGGGATAAAGCACCTTAAGACTTTGACCAAGAAATGGGGAGCAATCCCAAGATGACAGATGAATGGGAGACCACTTTCTCCCCTACAAATTCATCAAAAGATCATTTGAATGTTGAGCAGCTTCCACATAACAACTTCTGAATGCTGGCAGGGGACACCAGGCCCCCAGAAAGGCAGTTGAATCACTTTGAAAGGAGTCTTGAGTCTACTGTAAGAGGAGGACCAAAATCCAGAGGCAGGAGGCTCCAACTCCAGAACTTTAGAACATCACAGAACTCCTGACTCCAGGGAACATTAATAGACAAGAGCCCACCCAAAGTCTCTATACCTACACTGAAACCAAGCTACAGCCGAGAGCCAACAAGTTCCAGTGCAAGACTTACCACATTAATTCTCCAGCAAAACAGAAACACAACACTGAACATTAAAAGACAGACTGCCCAAAGCCGTACCAAACCCGTTGACACCCCCAAAACTCACAACTGGACACTTCATTGCACTCCAGAGAGAAGAGATCAAGCTCCAACCACCAGAACACAGACATAAACTCCCCCAACCAGGAAACCTTGATAAGCCACTGGTCCAACCCCATCCACAGGGAGCAGACTCCACAACTAAGAGGAACCATGACCTTTCAGCTTGCAGAAAGGACACCCAAATACAACAAGCTAAACAAAATGAAAAGGCAAATATTCAGAAGTTAAAGGAACATGATAATAACCCACCAAACCAACAATAGAGGAAGAGATAGGGAGTCTACCTGAACAAGAATTCAGAATAATGATAGCAAAGATGATCCAAAATCTTGAAAACAAAATGGAGTTACAGATAAATACACTAGAGACAAGAATTGAGAAGATGCAAGAAATGTTTAACAAGGATCTAGAAGAAATAGAGTCAATCAATAGTGAACAATGCAGTAACTGAGATTAAAAACACTCTGGAGGGAACCAACAGTAGAATAACTGAGGCAGAAGAGAATATGTGAGGTGGAAAATAGAATGGTTGAAATAAATGAAGCGGTGAGGAAAAGAGAAAAAATAAAAATAAATGAGGACAACCTCAGAGACCTCTGAAACAATGTTAAATATCCCAACATTCAAATGTTAAATACCTCAATATTCATGGGTGTCTCAGAAGAATAAGACAAAAAGAAGGGGCATGATCAAAGTACTTGAGCAGATAATAGTTACAAACTTCCTTAAAGGGGGAGGATCTAGCCACCCAAGTCTAAGAAGCTCAGAGAGGCCCAAACAGGATAAATCCAAGGTGAGACACCCCCAAGACACATATTAATCCTACTAACAAAAATTAAACACAAAGCGCAAATATTAAAAGCAGCAAAGGAAAAGCAACAAATAATACACAAGGGGATCCCCATAAAGATAACAGCTGATCTTTCAATAGAAACTCTTCAGGCCAGAAAGAAATGGCAGGATATACTTAAAAGTGATGAAAGAGAAAAACCTATGACCAAGATTTTCTCTACCCAGCCAGGATCTCATTCACATATGAAGGAGAAGTCAAAAGCTTTACAAATAAGCAAAAGGTGAGAGAAGTCAGCACCGCCAAACCAGCTCTTCAACAATGCTACAGGATCTTCTCTACACAAGAAACACAGAAAAGGTCTATAAAGATGAACCCGAAACAACAAAGTAAATGTAACAGGATCGTAGTTATCAATAATTACCTTAAATGTACATGGGACAAAACTGGCCAAACGGCAAAACTGGCCAAAAGACAAAATTGGCCAAATGGATACAAAAACAATATATATGCTGTCTCAAAGAGACCCACCTCAAACCTAAGGACACATAAAGACTGAAAGTCAGAGGGGCTAGAAAAAATATTTCATGCAAATGGAGACCAAAAGAAAGCAGGAGTAGCAATACTCATATCAGATAAAATAGACTTCGAAATAAAGACAAAGAAGGACACTACATAATGATCAAGGGATCAGTCCAATAAGAAGATATAACAATTGTAAATATATATGCACCCAACATAGGAGCACTGCAATATGTAAGGTAAATGCTAACAAGTATGAAAGGTGAAATTAATAGTAATGCAATAATAGTGGGGGAATTTAATACCCCACTCACACCTGTGTATAGATCAACAAAACAGAAAATTAGAAAGGAAACACAAGCTTTAAATGATACACCACACCAGTTAGACCTAATTGATATCTACAGGCATTTCACCCAAAAACAAGGGATTTCACCTTTTTCTCCAGTGGACACAGAACATTCTCCATAGAGAAAGGATAGATAGATCCCATCATGGGCCACAAATCTAGCCTTGGTAAATTTTTAAAAATTGAAATAAAGTCAAAGACTTTTTCTGATCACAATGCATTAAAATTAGATGTCAACTACAGTTTAAAAAAAAAAACTATGAGAAACACTAACAAATGGAAACTAAACAATATGCTTCTGAGTAAACAATAGATCACAAGAGGTATCAAAAATGAAATCAAAATATGCATAGAAGCAAAAAAAAAAAAAAAAAAGGAAAGAAAGAAAGAAAAGAAATGAAAGCACAACAACCCAAAACGTATGGGATTCAGTAAAAGCAGAAAAGCAGTGCTAAGAGGAAGGTTCATAGCAATACAAGCCTACTTCAAGAAACAAGAGAAACCTCAAGTAAACAAACATAGGTTACACCTAAAGCAGCTAGAAAAAGAACAGAAAAACCTCAAAGTTAACCTTCCTGACTTCAGACTATTCTACAAAACTGCACTGATGGATGCCTTATCTTTGACAAAGGAGGCAAAAATATACAATGGAGAAAAGAAAATCTCTTTAACAAGTGGTGCTGGGAAAACCAGTTAACCATATGTAAAAGAATGAAACTAGGAGACTTTCTAACACCATACACAAAAATAAACTCAAAGTAGATTAAAGATCTAAAGGTAAGATCAGAAACTATAAAACTCTTAGAGAAAAACAAAGGCAAAACACTCTCTGACATAAATCATAGCAAGATCCTCTATGACCCACCTCCCAGAGTAATGGAAATAAAAACAAAAATAAATAAGTGGGACCTAATTAAATGTAAAAGCTTTTGCACAACAAAGAAAACTGTATGGAAGGTGAAAAGACAGCCTTCAGAATGAGAGAAAATAATAGCAAAGGGAACAAGAGATGAAGAATTACTCTCCAAAATATACAAGCAGCTCATGCAGCTAAATACCAGAAAAACAAACTAATCAAAAAGTGGGTGAAAAAAATAAACATACATTTCTCCAAAGTAGACATACAGATGGCTAATAAACAGATGAAAAGATGCTCAACATCATTCATTATCATAGAAATGCAAATGAAACCCACAATGAGGTGTCATCTCATGCTAGTCAGAATGGCTGCCATCATAAGTTCTACAAACAGTAAATGCCAGAGAGGGTATGGAGAAAAGGGAACCCTCTTACGCTGTTGGTGGGAATGTAAACTGGTACAGCCACTATGGAGAACAGTGTGGAAATTCCTTAAAACCTGGAAATAAAACGGCCACACGACCCAGCAATCCCACTGCTGGGCATACACACTGAGGAAGCCAGAACTGAAAGAGACACATGTAAACCAGTGTTCACTGAAGCACTGTTTACAATATCTAGGACATGGAAGCAACCTAGATGTCCATCGGCAGATGAATGGATAAGAAATGTGTGGTACATATACACAATGGAATATTACTCAGCTATAAAAAGGAACACATTTGAGTCACTTCCAATGAGGTGGATGAAACTGGAGTCTATTATATAGAGTGAAGTAAGTCATAAAGAGAAACACCAATACAGTATATTAACATATATATATGGAATTTAGAAAGATGGTAACTAAAATCCTATATGCAAGGCAGCAAAAGAGACACAGATATAAAGACAGACTTTTGGACTATGTTGCAGAAGGCAAGGGTAGAATGACATGAGACAATAGCATTTAAACATGTATATTATCATATGTAAAACAGATGACCAGTGCAAGTTCAGTGCACGAAGCAAGGCACTCAAAGCCAGTGCTCTGGGACAGCACAGAGGGATGGGGTGGGGAGGGAAGTGCAAGGGAGGCTCAGGATTGGGTGACACATGTGCACCTATGGCTGCTTCGTGTGAATGCATGGCAAAAACCACCACAATATTGCAAAGTAGCTATCCTCCAATTAAAAATAATTAATTAATTAAAAAAATACTTTGATCAATTAATGGAGCTTCACAAATATCAGCTGTTTTAAACAAGATTTAGCCTAGGTTAAGGTCATCACCAACTGACTTTATTAATTTTATTTGTAAGTCCATTCTTGCCTAAGAAAATGACAAAATCTCACACTAACTTCTGATTTACTGGAATTTCCATTTAACAAACACATCTGGACTTATAAGAAAGAAAATAGCAGAGTTTTTATTATCTTCTATTCAGTGGATTCTCTTGTCAGTTTTCCAGCGGTGCTATTTCGGACAAGTTTTTCTAAGGCTTAGCCCACTCAGGCAGAAGCCCCACTATAGCTCTCTTCATAATTATTGAGAGGATGAGGCAGAAGAGCAGACTAGACCGTTTCCCTACTGCAATGTCACTACACCTGAGAGACACACAGATGTTGATTAACATACGTGCTAACCTTGGCTGCACCCTGGCATCTTCTGTTAATTTCCAGATGTTCACCCAGACAACTGAAAGTTCCTAATGCAAGACAGGTGACTCTCCTGTGCAGCCAGGATTGAAACCACAGGGTCAAGTGCTTAGAATTCAGAGTTTTCGATTCAGGCAAGTCACTTCACCCAAGTCTGTTTCCTGACTTGTACAAAAGCATCTACTTCTCGGGGGGCTTTCCCAGTTGCACAGATGGTAAAGAATCTGACTGCAATGCAGGAGACCTGAGTTCACTCCCTAGGTCAGCAAGATCCCCTGGGGAAAGGAATGACAATCTACTCCAGTAGTCTTGCCTAGAGAATCCTATGGACAGAGGAGCCTGGAGGGCTGAAGAGTCAGAGACAGCTAGCAACCAACACTTCACTTTCTCAGCATTGATGCAGGAGTAAGTCATCTATAATATTTAAGTTCTGGAACCTGTAAGCTCTCAATAACAGTTGGGTTTTGCCTTTAGGTAGATCCTAAAAGTCCATATTAATAGAAACTGTTGACTGAAAATAATGCACAACCTAAAAACTGAGCATGCTGTGTGAGTGTATATGAGTGAGAAATACTGAGGACATAAGCCTGGGAGACAGGCTCTCTGACATCTCTGAGGGGATGCTCTGCAAAGGTAAGAGAGGAGCCAGGATAAATAGGAGATTTTTTTGCCAAAGAACCGCTACAAAATAACAAACAGTTGAACATCAAAAGATTACTGCTGGACTCACAAAAGTACAAAACAAACTTATGGTTACCAAAAGGCAAAAGGGGTGGGGTGAGGGATGGGGTTTAAATTAGGGGTTTGGATTAGCAGATCAGAACTACTATAGGTAAATTAGATAAACAACAAGGACCTACCATAAAGCACAGGAAATTATATTTGATAGCTCCAATAAACTATAATAAAGTGAAAGTAAAGTTGCTCAGTCATGTCTGACTCTTTGCGACCCCATAGACTGTAGCCTGCCAGGTTCCTCCATCCATGGGATTTTCCAGGCAAGAATACTGGAGTGGGTTCCCATTTCATTCTCCAGGAGATCTTCCCGACCCAGGGACTGAACTCAGGTCTCATGCACTGTAGGCATACGCTTTACTGTCTGAGCCACCAGGGAAGTCCTATCTAAAAGTAAAAACATTGTAAACCATCTATCCTTTGATAACAAAAAAATAAATAAATAAAAAGATGACTGCTAATGAAAGGAAAAACAAACATCTCAGGTTAAGGACTTAGCACTTTTCTTGGTTCGGGAAGATGCAAGGCTCTGGGCTCACTGAAACCATTCATTTATCTGTGCCTCAAATCTCTGGCATCAGTGTCCTGCTGTTCTCCATCTTGAACCCTCTCAGAGCACACAGTTAGGGGTGCTAAGAGGCTGACAGCTTGATGGCCACAACATCCTTTGTTTACAATATCCTTTGCTCCTTGGAAGAAAAGCTATGACCAACCTAGACAGGATATTAAAAGCTTACTTTTAAAAAGTGGCAACCCACTCCAGTATTCTTGCCTGGAAAATCCCATGGATGGAGGAACCTGGCAGGCTACAGTCTATGGGGTCGCAAAGAGTCAGACATGACTGAGCAACTTTACTTTCACTTTATTATAGTTTATTGGAGTTATCAAATATAATTTCCTGTGCTTTATGGTAGGTCCTTGTTGTTTATCTAATTTACCTATAGTAGTTCTGATCTGCTAATCCAAACCCCTAATTTAAACCCCCTCCCTCACCCCACCCTTTTGCCTTTTGGTAACCATAGGTTTGTCTTGTACTTTTGTGAGTCCAGCAGTAATCTTTTGATTACATTGCCAAAGAAGGACCATCTAGTCAAAGCTATTGTTTTTCCAATAGTCATGTATGGATGTGAGGGCTGGACTATAAAGACAGCTGAGTGCCGAAGAATTGATGCTTTTGAACTATGGTGTTGGAGAAGACTCTTGAGAATCCCTTGGAATGCAAGGAGATCAAACCAGTTAATCCTAAAGGAAATCAGTTCCTGAATATTCATTGGAAGGACTGATGCTGAAGCTGAAGCTCCAATACTTTGGCCACCTGATGCGAAGAACTGGCTCATTGGAAAAGACCCTGATGCTGGGAAAGATGGGAGGCAGGGGGGAAGAGTATGGCTGTCAGGAGCCATGTTATGCATTACTGATGGAGGTACGGCCCCAACCCTCTCTTCTCATCTCGTAGGCACAGTCACGGGATGAAGGAGTTAGGCCTTGTGATTCTAATTTGTTCTTTCCTTTCTTCAGTTGAGTTGACTGGAAAGAATGTCAAAGTGCTTGAGAGAAGCATGAGAAAGTACAAAGCCTTCCACAGTTGTGCCCAGAAAATAATCTATAAAATAACCATTGACATTTGTTCAAGGAATGTCCCAGGATGAGCACATAGGCCACAGCTTGAGGCCATGGGAAGGATTATTATCTGAGACCTGTTTGTGATGGGAATGCTTATGGCAAAGGAAGCTTGCTGAGTTTAGGGTTTCAGTTCAGTTCAGTTCAGTTGCTCAGTCGTGTCAGACTCTTTGTGACCCCATGAATCACAGCACCACAGGCCTCCCTGTCCATCACCAACACCCGGAGTTCACTCAGACTCACGTCCATCAAGTCCGTGATGTCATCCAGCCATCTCATGCTCTGTCGTCCCCTTCTCCTCTGGCCCCAAATCCCTCCCAGCATCAGAGTCTTTTCCAATGAGTCAACTCTTCGCAAGAGGTGGCCGAAGTACTGAAGTTTCAGCTTTAGCATCATTCCTTCCAAAGAAATCCCAGGGCTGATCTCCTTCAGAATGGACTGGTTGGATTTCCTTGCAGGCCAAGGGACTCTCAAGAGTCTTCTCCAACACCACAGTTCAAAAGCATCAGTTCTTCCGCACTCAGCCTTCTTCACAGTCCAACTCTCACATCCAACATGACCAATGGAAAAACCATAGCCTTGACTAGACAGACCTTTGTTGGCAAAGTAATGTCTTTGCTTTTCAATATGCTATCTGGTTGGTCATATGCCAGGAGCCAGCATGAGAAACTCCGCCCATAGCAGAGGTCATGAGGAAGGAGGCTTGGCATATGCAAAGCGTGATCAAGCCTCAGGAAACCCCCTGTTCTCGAGCACCTACCCCCAAAACCAGAGTCTGTTTTATGCTCTCACCTACACCTCTGATTTTATGGGAGGCTCTCCCCTATAACCATTCTCTCAGAGAAGGAGTTACCTTGCAGCTCCAGTAAATAAAAATTCCCGGGCGTGACAAGAGTGCTTCAACTTACAAACTCTTCTGAAGGTTCTCTAGCCTGCCTGAGTGGGTTCATCAGCCCACATGTGATTGTTTATAGCCTCCTAACTGTGAGAGGCAAGAGATGCTTTAAACTTTCTAAATACAGACACTTTTGAGAAGTTAGAAAATTATTAGTATCGTATAGTGGGTTGATTAGAAATTATATGGGTGAAGGCTTTTTCATTAGTCGTGCCAATAATTACTGCTAATTCCCTGCCATGGGTGTGACAAGGGTGTCTTAGCTCAAACCTTTCTGCACAGACTAGCTTGTGTGACAACCTCTCAAACATAAACAGAACAGAGAATTTAGAGTATTTTGAAAGTCTTAATTAGCATAGGGCTTTTCTCATTGTTAAGTCAATGATTGCCACCAGGCCTCCATATCCTTAGGCACCTGAGAATATAGTAATCAATGTATTTGGAATATACAAAAGGAAATATAGTCGTTTTTGAGATAGCAATACTAGACTTTCTTGACTTAATGAATTTTCTCTCTTTTATAGATCACTGTTAATTTCTGCTCAGTTCAGTTCAGTCTCACAGTTGTGTCCTACTCTCTGCGACCACATGAATCGCAGAACGCTAGGCCTTCCTGTTCATCACCAACTCCCGGAGTTCACTCAGACTCGTGTCCATCGAGTCACTGATGCCATCAGGCATGTCATCCTTGGTCATGCCCTTCTCCTCCTGCCCCCAAACCCTCCCAGCATCAGAGTCTTTTCCAATGAGTCAATTCTTTGCATGAGGTGGCCAAAGTATTGGAGTTTCAGCTTTAGCATCAATCCTTCCAAAGAAATCCCAAGGCTTATCTCCTTCAGAATGGACTGGTTGGATCTCCTTGCAGTCCAAGGGACTCTCAAGAGTCTTCTCCAACACCACAGTTCAAAAGCATCAATTCTTCGGCGCTCAGCCTTCTTCACAGTTCAACTCTCACATCCATACAAGACTACTGGAAAAACCATAGCCTTGACTAGACGGATCTTAGTCGGCAAAGTAATGTCTCTGCTTTTGAATATGCTATCTAGGTTGGTCATAACTTTTCTTCCAAGGAGTAAGCATCTTTTAATTTCATGGCTGCAGTCACTATCTGTAGTGATTTTGGAGCCCCAAAAATAAAGTCTGACACTGTTTCCACTGTTTCCCCATCTATTTCCCATGAAGTGATGGGACCGGATGCCATGATCTTCATTTTCTGAATGTTGAACTTTAAGCCAACTTTTTCACTCTCCTCTTTCACTTTCCTCAAGAGGCTTTTTAGTTCCTCTTCACCTTCTACCATAAGGGTGGTGTCATCTGCATATTTAAGTTATTTATATTTCTCCCGGAAATCTTGACTCCAAATTGTGTTTCGTCCAGTCCAGGGTTTCTCATGATGAACTCTGCATATAAGTTAAATAAGCAGGGTGACAATAACAGCCTTGATGTACTCCTTTTCCTATTTGGAACCAGTCTGTTGTTCCATGTCATGTTCTAATGGTTGCTACCTAGCCTGCATATAGATTTCTCAAGAGGCAGGTTAGGTGGTCTGGTATTCCCATTTCTTTCAGAATTTTCCACACTTTATTGTGATCCACACAGTCAAAGGCTTTGGCATAGTCAATAAAGCAGAAATAGATGTTTCTCTGGAACTCTCTTGCTTTTTCCATGATCCAGCAGATGTTGGCAATTTGATCTCTGGTTCCTCTGCCTTTTCTAACACCAGCTTGAACATCTGGAATTACATGGTTCATGTATTGCTGAAGCCTGGCTTGGAGAATTTTGAGCATTGCTTTACTAGCTCGTGAGATGAGTGCAATTGTGAGGTAGTTTCAGGATGCTTTGGCATTGCCTTTCTTTGGGATTAGAATGAAAATTGACCTTTTCCAGTCCTGTGGCCACTGCTGAGTTTTCCAAATTTGCTGGCATATTGAGTGCAGCACTTTCACAGCATCATCTTTCAGGATTTGAAATAGCTCAGCTGGAGTTCCATCACCTCCACTAGCTTTGTTCGTAGAGATGCATTCTAAGGCCCACTTGACTTCACATTCCAGGATATCTGGCTCTAGATGAGTGATCACACCATTGTGATTATCCAGGTTGTGAAGATCCTTTTGTGCAGTTCTTCTGTGTATTCTTGTCATCTCTTCTTAATATCATCTGTTTCTGTTAGGTCCAGACCATTTCTGCCTTTATCGAGCCCATTTTTGCATGAAATGTTCGCTTGGTATCTCTGATTTTCTTGAAGAGATCTCTAGTCTTTCCCATTCTGTTCTTTTCCTCTATTTCTTTGCATTGATCACTGAAGAAGGTTTTCTTATCTCTTCTTGCTCTTCTTTGGAACTCTGCATTCAGATGCTTATGTCTTTCCTTTTCTCCTTGGCTTTTCCCTTCTCTTCTTTTCACAGCTCTTTGTAAGGCCTCCCCTGGCAGCCATTTTGCTTTTTTGCATTTCTCTTCCATGGGGATGGTCTTGATCGCTGTCTCCTGTACAATGTTACAAACCTCATTCCATAGTTCATCAGGCACTCTATCTATAAGATCTAGGCCATTAAATCTATTTCTCACTTCCACTGTATAATCATAAGGGATTTTATTTAGGTCATACCTGAATGGCCTAGCAGTTTTCCCCTGCTTTCTTCAATTTCAGTCTTAATTTGGCAATAAGGGTTCATGATCTGAGCCTCAGTCAGCTCCTGGTCTTGTTTTTGTTGACTGTATAGAGCTTCTCCATCTTTGGCTACAAAGAATATAATCAATCTGATTTCAGTGTTGACCATCTGGTGATGTCCATGTGTAGAGTCTTCTCTTGTGTTGTTGGAAGAGTCTGTTTGCTATGACCAGTGCATTCTCTTGGCAAAACTCTATTAGTCTTTGTCCTGCTTCATTCTGCATTCCAAGGTCAAATTCACCTGTTACTCCAGGTGTTTCTTGACTTTCTACTTTAGCATTCCAGTCCCCTATAATGAAAAGGACATCTTTTTTGGGTGTTACTGCTAAAAGGTCTTGTAGGTCTTCATGAAACTGTTCAACTTCAGCTTCTTCAGCATTACTGGTTGGGGCATAGACTTGGATTACTGTGATACTGAATGGTTTGCCTTGGAAATGAACAGAGATCATTCTGTCATTTTTGAGACTGCATCCAAGTACTGCATTTCGGACTCTTTTGTTGACCATGATGGCTACTCCATTTCTTCTGAGGGATTACTGCCCACAGTAGTAGATATAATGGTCATCTGAGTTAAATTCACCCATTCCAGTCCATTTTGGTTCGCTGATTCCTAGAATGTCAACATTCACTCTTGCCATCTCCTGTTTGACCACTTCCAATTTGCCTTGATTCATGGACCTGACATTCCAGGTTCCTATGCAATATTGCTCCTTACAGTATTGGACCTTGCTTCTATCACCAGTCACATCCATAACTGGGTATTGTTTTTGCTTTGGCTCCATCTCTTCATTCTTTCTGGAGTTATTTCTCCACTGATCTCCAGAAGCATATTGGGCACCTACTGACCTGGGGAGTACCTCTTTCAATATCCTATTATTTTGTCCTTTCATACTGTTCATGGGGTTCTCAAGGCAAGAATACTGAAGTGGTTTGACATTCCCTTCTCCAGTGGACCACATTCTGTCAGACTTCTCCACCATGACCTGCCCGTGTTGGGTTGCCCCCAGGCATGGCTTAGTTTCATTGAATTAGACAAGGCTGTGGTCCTAGTGTGATTAGATTGACTAGATTTCTGTGAGTATGGTTTCAGTGTGTCTGCCCTCTGATTTCCTCTTGCAGTACCTACCATCTTACTTGGGTTTCTCTTACCTTGGGCATGGGGCATCTCTTCACGGCTGCTCCAGCAAAGCACAACCGCTGCTCCTTACCTTGGATGAGGGGTATCTCCTCCCGCCACCCTTACTGACCTTCATTGTGGAATGGCTCCTCTAGGTCCTCCTGCCCTTGAACAGCCACCATCCCTTGGATGTAGGGCTGTTCCTCCTGGCTGCAGCCCCTAGCCTTGGGCGTGGGTTGCTCCTCCTGGTCACCTCTCTGGCCTCGGGCATGGGGCTCCTCCCTCCTGCCTCCACCCCTGGCCTCGGACGCCACCCCTGGATTGGGACGCAGGGTGGTTCCTCCCGGCCATCACCCCTGACCTCAGACGCAGGGTAGCTCCTCTCGACCATTCCTACGCCGTCGCAGCCTGGCACTCTAGTCCACTGCCCCTGTCCTTGGACGTGGGGGTAGCTCTCAGCCCGCACTTAAGTGCGCTGGGTGCTGCCACTGCCTGTGCTTAAGTGCACTGGGCACCACCGCCACCTGTGCTTAAGTGCACCAGGCACCTGTACTTTTTTATAAGTCACTGTGACCTTGCTATGTAAAAATGTAACTTTATCACTATCTTAAGACTAAATAGATCTTAAGGGGAACATTGGTGAAGGGTTTTCATTTGTTGGGCTGATGTTTGCTGCTAAATATCCATATTCTCTGCCCTTATAATGAATATAACTAGCATATAGGAGAAATAAGTATTAACTTTTAAGATTAATCATTCTAACCTTAGGTTAAATAAATTCCTTTCTTAGCTGTAACCCAGTACACCCTCACCCTATAGGAATGCAACTTTATTTGGAGGGTGGCACCTGGTTTAAGAAAAAATCACCCCTGGGAGAAAAAACAGTTTTCTGGTTAACTGACCATTATCAGAAAGGGCCATAAAATGTCAGCAGGCCTCATAGCCAGATGATGATGTAAAACTTATAAGACCTTTGTATAAGTTTATATGAAGCACGTGATTGTGACAAGGGTCAGGTCTGCTGACCCCAGCGTGACTCTGTATTCATCCCTATGTGTAACAAGAAGTATATAAGCAAACCTGAAAAATAAAGAAATTGGATTAATTTCTGGAAAGACTGATTCCCCCGTGTCATTTCTTTCTTGCTCTCCATTTTTCTGGCTGAATTCCCATCTGGAAACTGTGTACTCACTAAGCCTGCTAATTCTGCCTGGGCTTCTCAGATCAGACCGGGGAGGCCTCAGTGCCTCATCTCCTTCGGGAGAACAGAAAGATGCCTGTGGCCTACATAGGTGGTGATTGGTCTTCCACGTAAACCAACTTATTCAGCATCTTTTTCTCCACTAACTTTCCTACGACACTATCCATTTCTAATCTCTCTATATATCTGTAATTAAATAAGTTTTTTCCTAGGATGCCTACTCCATCTCCCCTTCAAATTACTCTGGATGCACCGGGGCTGGACCCCGGAAGTAATAACTTTCTTCCAAGGAGTAAGCATCTTTTAATTTAATGGCTGCAGTCACCATCTGCAGTGATTTTGGCGCCCCAAAAATAAAGTCTGACACTGTTTCCACTGTTTCCCCATCGATTTCCCATGAAGTGATGGGACTGTTAGGGACTGCTGCATAAATGACCACCAGGGAAGACACTCAATTAGCAATTGCTTTATTCACGAATCCGGAGCTGGGCCCCCCACCAGAATAACAGAGAATTGGAGGCCCCGAACCCACGGTGCGCAAGCGTTTTAAAGCCTACAGGTTGGGGGCGGTGGGGGTTTAAGCTACTTGTCGGAGCATTATTGGCTAGTTCGAAACAGCTTTAGTCATTTGTCGAGACATTTGCAGTTTTGCAAGATCCTGTCTTTCTACTCTTACTTCTTTATCTTGTACAAACACTGTGGTTACTTTTTGGCGGCTGGGGCCCAGGGCTTTCCAGCCCTGGTTAATCTTTACCTCTACTAACAGCTTGCCCTGGGCCAGGGGCCTGCTTTTCTCTTATCACAAGAAGGTTTAATCCAGAGACTGTCCTCAGGCAGAATACATTGTTATTATATAATCCTAAGGAACTAGAGAAATAAGTTTGTCCTTTCTTCCTCCTTGAGAATTCCAGACCCCTCTCTCCTTGGGGACCCCTAGACTTCTTATCAACCTGCCTAGGAAATGACTCTCTCAGGGACCAGATGCCATGATCTTCATTTTCTGAATGCTGAGCTTTAACCCAACTTTTTCACTCTCCTCTTTCACTTTCATCAAGAGGCTTTTTAGTTCCTCTTCACTTTCTGTCATAAGGGTAGTGTCATCTGCATATCTGAGGTTATTGATATTTCTCTTGGCAATCTTGATTCCAGCTTGTGATTCTTCAAGCCCAGCATTTCTGATGATGTACTCTGCATAGAATTTAAATAAACAGAGTGACAATATACAGCCTTGACGTACTCCTTTCCCTATTTGGAACCAGTCTCTTGTTCCATGTCCAGTTCTAACTGTTGCTTCCTGACCTGCATATAGGTTTCTCAAGAGGCAGGTCAGTGGTCTGGTATTCCCATCTCTTTCAGAATTTGCCACAGTTTATTGTGATCCACACAGTCAAAGGCTTTGGCATAGTCAATAAAGCAGAAATAGATGTTTTTCTGGACCTCTCTTGCTTTTTCCATGATCCAGTGGATGTTGGCAATTTGATCTCTGATTCCTCTGCCTTTTCTAACACCAGCTTGAACATCTGGAATTTCATGGTTCATGTATTGCTGAAGCCTGGCTTGGAGAATTTTGAGCATTGCTTTACTAGCTTGTGAAATGAGTGCAATTGTGAGGTAGTTTCAGCATGCTTTGGCATTGCCTTTCTTTGGGATTGGAATGAAAACTGACCTTTTCCAGTCCTGTGGTCACTGCTGAGTTTTCCAAATTTGCTGGCATATTGAGTGAAGCAGTTTCTCAGCATCATCTTCCAGGATTTGAAATAGCTCAGCTGGCGTTCCATCACCTCCATTAGCTTTGTTCATAGTGATGCATTCTAAGGCCCACTTGACTTCACATTCCAGGATGTCTGGCCCTAGGTGAGTGATCACACCATCCTGATTATCGTGGTTGTGAAGATCTTTTTGTACAGTTCTTCTAGCTAGAAGCCTTTTTAGGAGATAATGATCTTAAGATGCTAAGGGCAAAGAGGATTTAGAAAGATAAGAAATAAACTGAGGAATATAGCATGAGTTACAATGTAATCACAAGTTAAGTACAGTAAAGCTGGGTGGAGAAACTAAAATCATCAAACCTCTGACCTAATGCTCTTGTCAAAGTATAAAAGAGAACCTGAAGATCGAAATAAATATGTAGTCCTGTACTATCAGTCAGAGGTTACAATATCATCGCCGACACTGTCCATCTCTTTAGGTTGAATCCCTAGCTGCTGGAGCTGGACTCTGGCAGATGGCAGAGGATGAGATGACTGGATGGCATCACCAACCCACTGGGCATGAGTTTGAGCAAGCTCTGGGAGTTGGTGATGGACAGGGAAGCCTGGCGTGCTACAGTCCATCGGGTTACAAGAGTCGGACACAACTTAGTTAATGAACTGAACTCACGGCAGAAGACATTCTTCATTCATACCTTTTTTGATGATATTGGTACCTTTTATGAAAGCGACATTGACATACATCCCCTTGTATGGAGGGGGAAAATCTTTTTCCTCTGTCCTTCTAAGTTCTTGACTGGGACTCCTATAACAAAAGACAGATTAACATAAGAAAATCATACAAGTTAATCTAACACAAGTTTTATGTCACACAAAAGCCTTCATAAGGAAATTAAGAAAGTATCAACTACAAATTGGCAGTTGCCATCTACTTCTATGAGCTTCCCCAGTGGCTCAATGGTAAAAATCTGCTTACAAGGCAGGAGTTGCAAGAGACATAGGTTCAATCCCCAAGTCGAGAAGATCACTGGAGGAGGGAAAGGCAACCTGCTCCAGTATTCTTGCCTGGAGAATTCCATGAACAGAGGAGCCTGGCAGGCTACAGTCCAAGGAGTTGCAAAGAGCTGGCTGAAGCAATTTAGCACGCATGCACGCATCTACTTCTACAAGGATTAAATTGTGTGCTGCTACAGCTGCTGACCTTCAATACCCCCTGAAAGGAGTTCAATGTGGGGAGAAGGAATGAGGCATCTGTGCTCAGGGAAAAACTGGCAGAATAGGTCTTCAGATAGGTATTTTCAGAAGGTTTTATGATCCTAATTATTATACCTTCTCATGTCTAGAAAACACTAAAATCCTTACATAGTGGCAACTATTCCTTGGGACTAGTAGAAATCTTCTGCAAAAAAAATATGTGCTTGATTTCAGGCACTCCCCCTTCATCACAGTCACACAAAGACAGACTGTCCCCCTGCCTCTTGAGAGCAGTTTCTCAGAGATATCTGAGGGGCTATCTCCTGTGCTGCTGTCCTCATTTTGCCCAAAAATAAAACTTAACTCACAACTTTCATGCTGTGCATTTTTAAGTAGACAAAACAGTGTTAATGTAAGTTTCATGAATCCTGGAGAGTCTTGGAAAGATGGGAAAAGACAGAGCCTGAGCTCAGTGCAGAGAATGCTGGGAAACAGCAAGCTCTATTGGCTTGGATTCCCCTCAGTGCCCCTGTATCTTGAGAGATAAGGAGGCTCCTTCCTCTGGGTATAGAGAGGACACCTCTCATGTGAGGGTCTTATGACCTGTTTCAGAAGAAGATTAGCAAATCCTTCCTGCAGCTTCCACTTCTCAAATTCTTCCAGTTGACAGCAGTCTACATGCCAAGGAGTCCAATTTTGATGTAGGGTGGCCCATTCACCTCTAAATAAATAACACCCTTGTTTCAATTGACCTGATTGGTAAAAATAAGCTTCCACACTAAGGAAATGGGCAGGAAATGCCTGAAAGGAAGCAAGGTGTATTACAATACATACATATATATATATATATATATATATATATATATATATATATACCTACATACATACACACACACACACACACACACACACACACACACACACTATACCAAATTTTACCATTTATCAAAGATGAAGCAAAGAAAACACAAAAGAAAGTGAAAGAGACCTAAAGAGGAAATTCAATGCCTGCCTGTAGAGAAAAGAGTGTTTATCATACCTGATAACACGTCTTCTATGCTTTTGGAATGGAAACAATGACAGACTTTTTCTTCTTGGGCTCCAAAATCACTGGAGATGGTGACTGCAGCCATAAAATTAAAAAACACTTGCTCCTTTGAAGAAAAGCTATGACAAATCTATACAACATATTAAAAAGCAGAGACATTAATTTGTTGGCAAAGGTTCATATAGTCAAAGCTATGGTTTTTCCATTAATCATGTATGGATGCGAGAGTTGGACCATAAAGAGAGCCAAAGAATTGATGCTCTTGAACTGTGGTGCTAGAGAAGACTCTTAAGAGTCTCTTGGACTGCAAGGAGATCAAACCAGTCAATCCTAAGGAAATCAGTCCTGAATATTCATTGGAAGGACTGATGCTGAAGCTGAAGCTCCAGTACTTTGGGCACCTAATGGGAAGAACTGGCTCATTGGAAAAGACCCTGATCCTGGGAAAGATTGAAAGCAGGAGGAGAAGGGGATGACAGAGGATGAGATGGTTTGATGGCATTACTGACTCAATGAACATGAGTTTGAGCAAGCTCTTGGGGTTGGTGATGGACAGGGAAGCCTGGCATGTTGCAGTCCATGGGGTCACAAAGAGTCAGACATGACTGAGTAACTGAACTAAACTGAACTGATCATTTTATTTAATGCAACTTCATCATCCATCCAGTTGTAAGGATAACTGCACACGTCTGAGTCCAATGTGACTACTGATACTCTTTCAGGCAGTTTCGACGGGCTCATCAATAGATAAAATAAGAACTGAGACTTCAGTGAGCACATCAGAAGGTGAATTAAACATTTTACACAGAGTCAGAATGCAGCAGATACACAGAGTCAGAATGCAGCAGATTTACCAATGTATTGTGGACACAGAGCATTTTTTCCCTTTGGCTACGTGGAGAGATCACCTCTGTGCCCCACAGGGCTGAAATGGAAAAATGAGCTCTGGATGACTTCATGTTCTGACACCCAAAGAGGACCCTGCCATTTGTGTAATACATGTGGACACAACAAAGTAACACACCCTCTTAGTCTGTGTTTGGACTGGCATTGGCCCCTCCACACCCCAGCCACAGGAGTGCATGCAGGCAGGTTTCCTTTCTACACAGTGGTGTCCACCACTTTGTCTCACTCAGCCCAAACAGGGCTCCAAATAGGGTGAGAAGTTGTACCTTTTCTGTCCCATCGATAGGGTTGTCATTATCAGAGCCAAGCTAACAATACTTAACCCTCATGCTGTTGCAGAAACAAGGAAGCATCTGCATAGAGGAGTCAATAATCCCGGAATAAGTCCCAGACACATGCTCAGGAAAAATCACTTGCCATCACAGCGACTCCAGTTTAAACCTAAAGAGGTCTATACTCAAATGGAATAGATGATGGTTTGTCTATGAGCTGTTGAAGAAGTTTCTCTGTATTCTATGTGAGATCATTATTATAAAAGAATTTGAAAAATAAAAACCAACCCTAAACGACATTTCTCCAAAGAAGGCATACCAATAGCCAACAGGCACAACAAACAGATATTCAGAAAAAATGCTCAACATCACTAACCAGCAGAGAAATGCAAATTAAAGCTACAATGAGGAATCATCTCACACCAGTCAGAATGGTCATCATGAAAAATTCTACAAACAATAAACGCTGGAGAGGGTATGGAGAAAAAGGAATCCTTCTACACAGTTGGTGGGAATGTAAATTGGTACAGCCACTATGAAGAACAATATGGAGATTCCTTAAACTAAAATAGAACTACTATATGATCCAGCAGTCCCACTTCTGGGCATATATCTGGAGAAAGATATATGCCAAAGGCTACATGTAGCCCAGTATTCTTAGTAACACTACTCACAATACCAAGACATGAAACAACCTACATATCCATCAACAGCTGACTGGATAAAGATGTGGAATATATATACAATGAAATACTACTCAGCCACAGAAAAGAATGAAATAATGCCTGTCTGCTGGAGTAGGGGGCTGCACTGCCCCTTGCTGGGTGGGTGTGGGAGTGTGAGTGAGAGACAATCGCCGGCCTCCCTCTTGCAGGGGAAGAGTCCCCAACACTGGCCTTGAGCAGCATCATGTGACAATCAGTACCTCCTATTTGGACCAGAACAGCCTTTGGGCCAAATGGACCCCTTCCCAGCACTGCGGATGGGTGAAGAGGCCCCGAGCCCTGGCTCCATCCTGCCCCCTGGCGGTGGCGGCCGGTGACCCCTGGACCGGCGGTTGAGATCCCACCCTAGGAGACAGGAAGTATAGCTCGATTTTTTTTTCTTGGACTGGCTTTTTCAGGCTCCAATCCCTTCCTTGATCTGGGCCCCTGTGGATGGTCTGTTGTCCTCAGGGGGTGTGGGTGTCGGAGAAGGATCTGCGTGGTCTGAACTTTGGGTGGGGGCGGATAAATGTCACATCCCTCAGCCCTCCCACTGTGGCTGAGGTTGGATTTCATTTTGGACAGAGACTGAAGACTCCGTCCTTGGAATGGGAAGGGACCCAGGCTCCCTGTCCCTTACCATGAAAGGACCTATTCCATAGCCTTTGGCTGCAGATCTGTGGGACCCTCCCAACCTTTTCCAGAAACTTCCTGTCTCCCGGGGCGGGGGAGGTGGGGGGGCGTTTGGATGGCACGAGTGTGGACCAAAACCAGCCAGCCCTGCCAGGATCCAGGGCTGATAATAGATTTATTATCAGCCCAATTAACAGTGCCTCGGGTCCTGGGGAAGGGGTCTGTGCCATGGTGAGATACCTTAGCCCAGGGTCAGGGGAGAGGTGGGGCGGGCCTAACTTTGTTTCCCTTTGTGTCGGTCTGAATGCCCCCCCCCGTATTATCCCAGCACTGGCCGGTGCTTGTCCACAGGAGGTGGACTGTGGTCTGAAGTACCCAGGGAGCTGAGAACTCGCCCCTCTGCCCCTCCCCAGTGTCTGGGGGCCTGAAGGAACCAGTAGTCACTGGAACCTGGTAGCTGTGGCCTCTAGAGGTGGGTGGAGGGAGAGGGCCCCAAGAGACTTTGCTTTCGGGGTGACTCCCTCCCCCGCTGCCCTGCCTGGCCTCACCCTCATATTTAATTAAACAAGTCTTTTTAAACTCCAGCACCCCCCCCAAAAATGCCATTTGCAGCAACATGGATGGATTTAGAGATCATCATACTATGGGAAGTAAGTCAGAAAGAGAAAGACAAAGACTACATGATATCACTCATATGAGAAATCTAAAATATGACACAAATGAACTTATTCACAAAACAGAAACAGACTCACATAGAAAACAAATGTGGTTATCAAAGAGGAAAGGGAGTAGGGAAAGACAGATTAGCAGATACACACTACCATATATAAAGTAGACAAATAACAAGGTCCTACTATATAATACAGAGAATGATAGGCAATATCCTGTAATAAATCATAATGAAAAGACTACACATACATGCATAATCGAATCACTTTGCTGTACATTGGAAACTAATACAACATTGTAAATCAACTATACTTTGATTTAAATAAAAGCCTTAAAATAGATTTATTATCAGCCCAATTAACTGCAGTATAATCTATTCCAAAGAATTATCTTCATGTGTATGCCTTATTTCATGGCTCTGCCAATTTTTAAACCAACACAGTTGGTGTACCCAGTTGGTTCTTGTCACTTATCTTGGTAAAAGCCTGCTTAATACACATGGACAAAGCTAAGAGATACTAAGATAATTTTAAAAGTTAAAGAAGGAATCAAAATCTGACATATATTAATTTACTTTACCTAAAAACACATAATTTGCTAATATAATAATATAGAATGAAAGCCTTTTCTTTAAGTATCAATCTGCTCATTGAAATCATGAAATATCTTTCTTGCAGTAACCCATGAGTCTTAGTGTATATTTTATTGAAACAGAATAAAAATCTAAAGACTCCTTAAGTAAAATCTTTTGGGAATTTCAGATCTTCCCCAATCTTTTATAGTCATCTTGCCCATTCTATAATTCAACAGAATTATGTTTTATTTACCTTTATCATCTTTCTAAAGTACTCAAGTTGGTCTTCCTAGAAAAAAATACCCTTTTTATCCATATTCAATGTCATTAGTTTATGGTGTTAACTTATATAATATAAAAATATATGCATTTGTCATAAAAAAGGTTTGGAAACCAATTCATTCTTGGCAAGAAAACTAACCAGTTGATACAGGAAGAAGAACCTGGGTATGTATGTAGTCTTGTAATCTTCTATTTACCCTGACCATAAGTTAGTATATGTTTCCATGGGAGTGGAGAACTTGTAAGAGTTCACTGAGTCAGTCTATGAGGTAAATTTAAAGACTAACAATTCTATTTTATGAATATCTTAATGCCAATTAAATGTTCACCTGCCTCTCTTAAACTGACTACAAACTCCATGAGATGGATCTCCCTAAAAGCTAACACTTAACTCACAAACCAGCCAGATATCCAGACTAATTTTCACAAGAAAGAAAGAAAAGACACAATACTTTATAATATTCACGCATTCCAATGGAAACACATTGTATTAATACCTGTAACCTAAACAAAGAGTTTTTAAATTATCTGCAGGAAAATTCAATTTTTTTTTCATTTTCCTCTGCTACTTTTTTTTTTTACTTTATTTTACGTTACAATACTGTATTGGTTTTGCCATACATTGACATGAATCAACCTCTTATAAATAAAGTTATTTTTGCAAGAAAAAAAAATAAAGAAAAGAAAAAGAAAGTGAAGTTGCTTAGTCGTATCTGACTCTTTGCGACCCCATGGACTGTAGCCTGCCAGGCTCCTCCATCCTGGGATCCTCCAGGCAAGAATACTGGAGTGGGTTGCCATTCCTTCTCCAGGGGATCTTCTTGACCCAGGGATGGAACCCAGGTCTAACCACACTGCAGGCAGAATGATGTCGGATTCATGATCTCCAAAGATTTAGCTTTGGGACCAGGGACCAGGCTGGATCACTTGAGAGCTTTTGTGTAGCAGTTTTATTAAAGTATGAAAGGACAGAGAAGAATTGGTAATTCTTTACCTATTTTTTTTTCACGAAATATATTTAAAAAGTGAAATCATTAGTGAGAAAGCTAATCCTTAGGTAGATAAGGAGTCCAGGGTCCTCAAGGAGGAAGGTTCCAGGGCCCTCAGGAGGAGAAAATGACAAATTGGTCTTTTTCCTACATTTTTTTTTATCTTAGTCAATATAACAATGCATCTTGCTCAAGGACATGGTTCTCTTTAACAAGAGCCTTCTGACTAATCTTATTAAGAAGTATATTGTGGGAGCGGATCTGGTAAGACCTTTCCATTGCTAGTTCTAATCTTGTTAATTTAAGATATATGTTGGGAGAATGGGTCTGGTAAAAGTATATAAGGCCTTGATAAGACTAGCAAGTGGGGCACTCTTCATCCCCCTTCTGATGTCTATGTCAGAAGCTTTCTCTGTCCTTTTATACTTTAATAAAACTCTGCTACACAAAACCTCTCAAGTGATCAAGCCCGGTCCCTGGTCCCAAAGCAAAATCTTCTTTGGGAATCATGAATCTGACATCGTTCACCATAACCTGTCGTTAGTAAATCATTTAGGAGTCAGTCTATCTAACTGCAAAGCCACAGGTGCCTATTTTCAAGATCATTTTATATCTCTGGTTTTAAACTGCCAATGCTGTTATGTTTAAATATGCTTTTAAAAGTACATAACAAGAAGCTTAGGCTATAACTGAAAGCAGAGTGAAGCAGAAGCAGGTCAGTAAATGACCCAGAAACCTTACAGAACCATGCTAAACAGTGCCAGCAGAGAAGAGTTTAATGAAGAAGCCATATCTTCATTTTTAAATTAGCAATAACACACTAAGTGAAGGAGAAGAATATTGCAATGAAACTATAGTAGTGATGGTGGTGATAAAAATCACAGGAGGATTCACACAGGACAATCCACTTAACTCTTTCTTCCTCTCTCCACTGTGTCAAATGAGAAAGTTTTAGGAAGAAAGGAGAAAATTTCCCACAGCTGATCAGGAATGAATGATACAGTGAAGGCCCCACTTCTCCACTGAATAGCTGGAAAGAATGAAAAAGTCGTTTGTGGCTGAAAGAGGGACGCAGCTGCCAGCTATGGGCCCTGGAAAATGGGACTTGAATGCAGGATACTTCCAGAATGAACCTGTTTGACTCAAGGCTGGATAGAAGCAGCGTGAGGTGTATAGAGAGCCATAATCAGCAAAGTTTGATGTTTTCTCACTAACTTTCAACTAGTGCTCACATTTCTTGGAATCTTACACTATCTGAATGTCATTTTTTTAAGTTTTTGTTAATATTAATAATTGACTACTTAATTAACAGTCCTATTTCCATGGCAAAAATCTGAATGAAAGTGTGGGCTCTTCTCTGGACCACAACTGACATTAAGAGCCTGACTATTCAAAGTCATAACAGAGCCATGACCACAATCTGGTCAAAAGATAATCCAAAATCCAGACAAAATTATGAAAGTGAATAGCTTTGGAGTTGCAAGACGAAAACAAAAAGAACCATCATACAGACCTTTTTAGTGACTCACTAAATTCTGACTTCTTACCTACACATTTGGAATTAACTTAGTCATATGATGTCCACAACAATCATAACACAGAAATTACAGGAGGCTATTAAACAAAAGACAATGAAATTTATAATTTAGTAACTAACAGAAACTGCAAGACAACTAAAGCTACTTTTCCATAGGACCATCAGTCAATGCCTCATTATTAATAGGAGTCAGGGATTTCGAGTTTCCCTGGCAGTCCAGAGGTTAAGACTCTGTACTTTCACTGCAAGAGGCATGTGTTGAATCCCTTGTCAGGGAACTAAGATTCCAAATGCTGCATGGCATGGCCAGAAAAAAAAGTCTTTCTTCAAACAAGCTAGGCCCATCAAGCTTTCTCGTGCAGGCATAGGGAAGCATCCAAGAAGAGAGATAAAGTGTGAAGAATAATACTGAATCTTTACTAAAAGAACGCAGCTCTAACTGGAAATGTGAAATAGGCATCATGAGATGTGTAGATACCTCCAGCAAGAGGAACTGCATTCCATGCTGAAGCGGCTCTTCAAAAATTCCTTCTAGTTTTCTTAGAAAAAAGAATTCTTCATTTAGAACACATTCTTTGATCTTAATTCTACTCATTGGATCTAAACAGAATATGCAGACCTTCCAACACACCCAGTTCACATTCACCTCCCCAACCACAACACACACCACACTATTTCATCAAACCTCTGGGTTCCCCAAGGTTTTTCCTGGGCCCCTCTCTTTCCCGAGTCTCTCCTCTCCAGTGTTCTCAAAGCATGTGCTACAGTGAAAAGGAAAAGAAAAAAAAAAATAGAGGAATGAGTTTTTCCTTTCCTTTCCTGAGATCAAAGAAGGTAAAGAAGAGAACAGAGAGCAGGCCTGAACATTTCTAATTTTTTTATTTTAACTGCTCCTAATTCTGCATGCCTGTAACTAAACTTGCTCTTCTGTCCCCTAACTCTGCAGGAAGAGCCTCCCTGGTGGCTGGAATAGAAAGAATCTACCTGCAATGCAGAAGACCTGGATTCAATCCCTGGGTCAGGAAGATCCCCTGAAGAAGGGAATGGCAACCCACTCCAGTATTGTTGCCTGGAGAATCCCATGGACAGAGGTGCCTGATGGGCTACAGTCCATGGGGTCTCAAAACGTCAGACATGACTGAGTGACTAACACTTCCACTTCTAACTCTTCAGGAGCTACACTTTGCACCTATTTTCCTTTGACTCTGTGCAAAACATGTCCTTAGAAAATATCTGGTGTTTACCCTTACAACACTCTTCCCCTTATAGTTCTTTTTACATATCAGAAAGAAAGTCACAGAGCCATGGAACTGCCAGACTAAATCACTGTATCGCTGCCACCAGCCTATGACTGTCTTTAAAACAATTCAAGAGGAAGAAATCAAGATCCTACCACCTTTGTTCCCCCTCACTACTCCTGGACTGTGAGCCCTCATCTTATGTAAGCTCCTAGACTCCTCACTGGGGTGGCGGGGTGGCAGGCACAGTTCTTAGGGCACGAATCTACCGTGCTCCTCTCTCCACTAGTTGAGAATTAAAGCCAGCTTTCTGTTTCCTCCAAACTCTGTGTCTGTATTTTTACACAGCTTCAGTGGGCAGAGAAAGCCACGTTGGTCAGCAACACATGTTCCCCTAAACTGTGACACTTGGGCTAAAAACCATCGGGCAAGTGGGCCTGGTCTTCAGGAGAGGCAAGAGCAATGTTCCTCATTCTCTGAAATTTCTGTTCGTGCAGCCAAAGTTGTGCTAACCCAGTGACAACCATATCAGGCAGCCAGTCACATCAGCTATGCTTCCACTGAAATCTTGGTTCCTCCCCAAAGCAGGTGCGATGTCACATTCCCACCCTCCCAGGGTTGGAAACCAAGGGTAGGACCTCACGTTCATCTTCAGTGGAGCAGTAATCTCATTAGATCTCACACCACACTGCAATCTGATCACTTTTAAATGAATCCTGAGGCCACTGTGCACAGTAGGCTCACTTTTTTTTTCAGGCGATACATCATATTTTTAGAAAAAGTGTTCCTACATATGCATTTGATGCATTCATTTTAAAAACTATATTATAAAGGAACAAGGATAGAGCTATACCTTAAATAGATTTCTTTTTTTTTAAGAGGTAACTAGCAGGCATACCACACACAGACATTAGATTGGAGTACTGGCATCTAGCTTATATAACTAATCCACAAATGTATTAGAGGTTACATGCAAAGTGTCTGATGAAATCAAGACCCTAAGTGTACATATTTTGCTCTGATCTGTCAGTGTAGTTATCCTGTCAAAGGAAATAATGAGGGAAGAGCATCAACTGGTATTCATGAACCCGCAGGTAATTACCGTTTCTCTCAAAGGGAGCTTGGATTACAATTAGCAGGCTACTGAATACCTGAAATGAGGTAGGGAGGTTATCCTTAGGAGTGGGGGAAAACGGAGTCAATAGGAATAACGGTAGCCTCATCGACTTGACCATTTCCCTGAAGTTAGCCCCATCTCATACCCACCTCCACATGGACAAGCAGAATCTTATGATGAAGGCTGTTCTGTCCTGAAATTCCTTAACCATATCAAAGCTTAATAAGAATATGAAAGCTGTTCAGTAACCAGTAATTTGTATGACTTGTGAAGGTAAGTTTAACAAGGATAATGTCAACATAAAAAGTGTGTTAGCTTCACCATTACACACACCCAGACATTCAGATAGTGTCTCTGAGTGCAAATAATAAGAAAGCTGAAGCTAATCTTTGGAAGTTTTAATCAAATAACATATCTTTTTAGTAATAGAGCAACATTCAAGTAGTGAAAGTTATAAAGCCCTCAGTCGGGGAGTTTATCTTTCCCTTTTTAAAACCTAAACCAATAAACATGAAATAATAAAGAAACAAACTTTTAATGGCCTATAGATAATGACACTCCTGCTAAGATATCAGTTTAGTATCCTGCAGTTTAAACAGCTGCCATTTGTCAGATAATTGCTGATGTTATTTCTGTCTTTGCATTAAAGCAGACGGCTAAATTTGCATTTTTGACCCACTTTGTTTTTGTAAGCAAAGTTGGCATTTAAGAACCACTGAAATACCCTGTCTTATTGTCTTCATCATTTGAAAGGCTGGAGGCAAAGTCCAAAGAAAACTCAACATCATAGAAAGTGATTTGGTCACATGTAACCTAACTGTCCATCTTACTTCTGGAAAGAGGCAAGAAGAACTCAAGGAGATGACAGCCTGCAGCGGGAGAGAGAGCCACTTCCATGTTCTGACCTCATCTCAGGAGTCCACGTTCACTTCCCCTGTGCAGACTTAATTATTCTGCCCCGAGTCACTTTTATTTTTAGATCTTGTTAAAGATCTTTGACTTAGACCTCAGTCCACTGGAATACCACTCATTCACTCCATGTGGGTAGATCTCAAGGGGACAGGGTCTGCTTTCTGCCTACATCTCTGCCACTATCTCCAATCGCTGAGCATGAATACATGGTACTGTAGACCAGCCCACCTTACACTGGACCCTCAACTGGCCACAGTTCTAGGTGGCCACGCTCGAATCCAGGTCTCCCGCATTGCAAGCAGATTATTTACCATCTGAGCCACCAAAAGCCCCATGCTAAGCCAACCCTGTGTCAAAACATAAGTGCAATGGCAAGTTAAACAGAAAGGAAGATTTTTCTCCAGACTATTGCAACAGAGGAGAGAAACTGAACTCAACTCCTCAGAAACAAAAAGTGGGGGAGTTTTTAAGCCAGGGTGAGCTAGCAGAAAATTACCGGAGGAAATGGGAGAAGGTGGGAGGATGGACTATGAGATGAGGCCATTTGTGTTTTAACTGGCCCTGGTGGAAGCTAGCCTCCTCCCCTCCCACAGAGCCTGGGGTGGCTGAGGGTGCTACAAGTTCTATCTTCCCTAATAATCACACCTCAGAAAAGTGGCTCCCAGATCCTTGAGAAAGACATTTTTGGATCATAAAATTGGCAAGAAGCTTTTAAAAATATTTCAACTGAAAGGGCAAAAAAGTAATTTACAATTGAAAGTTTTCTATATCAAATGCTCCAGTGAAAGAGAAGTCAGGGGTCCAGAGTCAGGAAGAAGCATGTCGAAGGTTTAGTGGGGCTGAGAAGAGAAGCCGCGCCAGAGTCACACTAGGTCAGGGAGTAAGGCATCAGCCAGTGAGACGTCGAGGGCACACAGCCCAGCCACATTCACCGTCTCCTCACACACCTGGACGTCTTTACAGAATCTCTGCTAAGATCATCCCTTCATGGAAATTAGGGCTTTTTTATTAGTACTTTGTTATTTAATGATTACTGTACATAATCATTAAATCATGAAAAAAATGACCACATATTATTCACTACATTGTTTCTCTCACTGCTGATAAAATCCCATCCACAAAGAAGCAAAACTATTTAAAAAGACTAAGAGGTTCCATTTCTCCAGAAATTACTAGTCTTACAAAACCCATGAAAAAACCAAACAGGCTCATGTCTGGCTTTTCCAGCAGCACCCAAACAGCTGCCACATGAATTTCTGATGCTTCTCTGAAGATACCTAGGACCCATGATGCCACTAGCCACATCCCAGAGAGAGCTACACAAAACGATAATACTGGGGGTCTTCCCTGGTGGTCTGCTGCTGCTGCTGCTAAGTCGCTTCAGTCATGTCTGACTCTGTACGACCCCATACACAGCAGCCCACCAGGCTCCTCTGTCCCTGGGATTCTCCAGGCAAGAACACTGGGGTGGGTTGCCATTTTCTTCTCCAATGCATGAAAGTGAAATGTGAAAGTGAAGTCGCTCAGTCATGTCCAACTCTTCACAGCCTCATGGACTGCAGCCCACCAGGTTCCTCCGTCCATGGGATTTTCCAGGCAAGAGTACTGGAGTCGGGTGCCATTGCCTTCTCCTTCCCTGGTGGTCTAGTGATTAAGAATCCACCTTCCAGTGCAGGGGACATGGGTTCAATCCCTGGTCCAGGAAGATCCCACATGGCAAGGAACAACCATGCCCATACACCACAACTGAGCCTGAGCACCCTAGAGCCTGTGCTCCACAACTACTGAGCCCAAGTACCCTAGAGTCCATGCGCCACAACAAGAGAGGCCACCACAATGAGAAGCGCACACACTGCAACTAGAGAGTAGCCGCTGCTCGCCACTAGAGAAAGCCTGCACAGCAGCAACAAAGACCCAGCACAGAAAAGATCAGTAAATCTGGAAACAAAAGGGTAACACTGGGAAGGCTGGTTGTCAGTCCTGCCTTCAACCCACTTAGACATCAAACTTTCCTCTAATTACCCTGTTTCAGATTGAGAGCAGGAGGAGAAGGGGACAACAGAGGATGAGATGGTTGGATGGCATCATCCACTCAATAGACAGGAGTTTGAGAAAACTCCAAGAGATAGTGGAGGAAAGGGAAGCCTAGCGTGCTGCAGTCCATGGGGTTGCTAAGTGTCAGACACAACTGAGCAACTGAACAACAGCAACTACAAGCCTTGTTTGAGCCTTGCCCTTCTACTGCGGCACCTCACTTTATGAAACAACATCCAGCTGTCCTCCCATCACCCTCACCTCCTTTATGACTGGCCCAGAATATTCTCGGGGTTCCAGGTCCCCAGAGGTGTCGGGCTAGGTGATAATCCCAGTCATTCTTCTGCTGGAACATTTTCTCTTCTTCCGATAGCCGCAGGAACCAGCTCTTCCGAACAGAAGCTCGTCCCCTACCCCCACCTCCACAGAGCCTCCCTGACCTCCCTTTATGAATGGTGCCCTTGAGATTCTATTATAGCACCCATCTTATTGTGCTGTAATTATAGGTCCGTTCATCTGTATTTCCCACTTGACTGGCTCCTTGTGGAAAAATAACCGTTTCTTCATTTATCTCTGATCCCTTAAAGGCACTCAAACATCTGTTGAACTAACTGAAGATCTATTTTACACTGTCCCCATATGGCAGACTCCATGATTAGCCCTAAATAGATGCAAGGCAGCATCCTGGGACCCATCTCCTTCCTCACTCTGGACATAATGGCTAGAGTATTATATCTCTCTCTTTTCAAGAGGGTATACAGCTAGTACCCTCAGTCATGAAACAGAGAAAAGAGTACTATAACGAATATATTCTGTACCATATGTTCTGTAGAACTAACAAGTCCTACATCCTTTAATCTCATCTTTCCTTTGAGAAAAAAAATATTTTTAAACATGTGTTTGGACAATTAGGACTTATAACTAATAACCATTATAACAAGTTAAAAGGAAAAAAATCAGCAAGATATCAAATACAAGTCTTTAGTTTTTATGAAAAATCCACCAAGATCTTTCCCTTTCTGTGAAGAATTCTAGACTTCATTTACTCAGGAAATCTTCTCTCCTGGACTCTGTTTTTCATTCCAGGACAGCTATTTGCCACTCTGCTTAGTCTGTTATGGGGAACTGAAAACACAAAAGAAACAGAGAAAAATTTCCCCATGACTTTGCAGTAAGGCTCATTTTATAGAATCTAAAACTTAGAAGAATTTGAGAAAGAGCCTTAACTTTAAGCAAGTTCCCTTTTATCTGGTTCTTACTTTTCCAACTTAAAAGTGACTCAACCTACTGGCTATCCAGAATTTAAAGCACTTCCAAGAACTGATCAGTCCTTCACTTCAGTTAATTTCAGTTTTCAGTCACTCAGTCGTGTCTGACTCTTTGCGACCCCATGGACCCCAGGATCCCATGTCTCAGTGTCCATCTCCAACTCCTGAAGTTTACCCAAACTCATGTCCACTGAGTCAGTGATGCCATCCAGCCACCTCATTCACTGCCATCCCCTTCTCCTCCTGCCTTCAATCTTTCCCAGCATCAGGGACTTTTCAAATGAGTCAGCTCTTTGCTTCAGGTGGCCAAAGTACTGGAGTTTCAGATTCAACATCAGACCTTGCAATGAACACTCAGGATTGATCTCCTTTAGGATGGACTGGTTGGATCTCCCTGCAGTCCAAGGGACTCTTAAGAGTCTTCTCCAACACCACAGTTCAAAAGCATCAATTTTTTTTGGTGTTCAGCTTTCTTTATAGCCCAACTCTCACATCCATACATAACTACTGGGAAAACAATAGCCTTGACTAGAAGGACATTTTCTGCTTTTTAATATGCTGTCTAGGATGGTCATAACTTTCCTTCCAAGGAGTAAGCGTCGTTTAATTTCATGGTTGCAATCACCATCTGCGGTTATTTGGGGGTCCCCCAAAATAAAGTCAGCCACTGTTTCCACTGTTTTGTCATCTATTTCCCATGAAGTGATGGGACAGGATGCCATGATCTTAGTTTTCTGAATGTTGAGCTTTAGGCCAACTTTTTCACTCTCTTTAACTTTCATCAAGAGGTTCTTTAGTTCTTCTTCACTTTCTTCCATAAGGATGGTATCATCTGCATATCTGAGGTTATTGATACTTCTCCCAGCTTGTGCTTCATCCAACCCAGCATTTCTCATGATGTACTCTGCATATAAGTTAAATAAGCAGAGTGACAATATACAGCCTTGATGTACTCCTTTTCCTATTTGGAACCAGTCTGTTGTTCCATGTCCAGTTCTAATTCTTGCTTCCTGAACACCATACAGATTTCTCAAGAGACAGGTCAGGTGGCCTGGTATTCCCATCTCTTTCAGAAATTTCCAGTTTATTCTGATCCACACAGTCTAAGGCTTGGCATAGTCAATAAAGCAGAAGTAGATGTTTTTCTGGAACTCTCTTGCTTTTTCAGTGATCCAGCAGATGTTGGCAATTTGACCTCTGGTTCCTCTGCCTTTTCTAAAACCAGCTTGAACACCTGGAAGTTGATGTTCGTGTATTGCTGAAGCATGGCTTGGAGAATTTTGAGCATTACTTTACTAGCCTGTGAGATGAGTGTAACTGTGTGGTAGTTTGAGCATTCTTTGGCATTGCCTTTCTTTGGGATTGGAATGAAAACTGACCTTTTCCAGTCCTGTGGCCACTGCTGAGTTTTCCAAATTTGCTGACATATTGAGTGCAGCACTTTCACAGCATCTTCGTTTAGAATTTGAAATAGCTCAACTGGAATTCCATCACCTCCACTAGCTTTGTTCATAGTGATGCTTCCTGAGGCCCACTTGACTTCACATTCCAGGATGTCTGGCTCTAAGTGAGTGATCACACCATCGTGGTTATCTGGGTCGTGAAGATCTTTTTGTATAGTTCTTGTGTATTCTTGCCACTTCTTCTTAATATTTTCTGCTTCTGTCATGTCCATATCATTTCTGTCCTTTTTGTTCCCATCTTTGCATGAAATATTCCTTTGGTATCTCTAATTTTCTTGAAGAGATCTCTAGTTTTTTCCATTCTACTGTTTTCCTCTATTTCTTTGCACTGTTCACTGAGGAAGACTTTCTTATCTCTCCTTGCTACTGTTTGGAACTCTGCATTCAAATGGGTATATCTTTCCTTTTCGCCTTTGTTTTTTGCTTCTCTTCTTTTCACAGTTATTTGTAAGGCCTCCTTAGACAGCCATTTTGCTTTTTGCATTTCTTTTTCTTGAGGATGGTCTTGATCCCTGTCTCCTGTACAATGTCACAAACCTCAGTCCATAGTTCATCAAGCACTCTGTCTATCAGATCTAGGCCCTTAAATCTATTTCTTACTTCCACTGTATAATCAGAATGGATTTGATTTAGGTCATACCTGAATGGTCTAGTGGTTTTCCCTACTTCCTTCAATTTAAGTCTGAATTTGGCAATAAGGAGTTCATGATCTGAGCCACAGTCAGCTCCTGGTCTTTTTTCTGCTGAATATATAGAGCTTCTCCATCTTTGGCTGCAAAGAATATAATCAATCTGATTTCGGTGTTGGCCACCTGGTGATGTCTATGTGTAAATTCTTCTCTTGTTGTTGGAAAAGGGTGTTTGCTATGACCAGTGTGTTCTCTTGGCAGAACTCTGTTACACTTTACCCTGCTTCATTCTGTACTCCAAGGTCAAATATGCCTGTTACTCCAGGTGTTTCTTGGCTTCCTACTTTTGCATTCCAGTCCCCTATAGGGGTGTTAGTTCTAAAAGGTCTCGTAGGTCTTCATAGAACTGTTCAGCTTTAGCTTCTTCAGTGTTACTGGTCAGAGCACAGACTTGGATTACCGTGATATTGAATGGTTTGCCAGGAGTGGTGAATGGCTGAGAGGAGATATCCCACATCCAAGTCAGTAGCAGGACTGTGAGGAGATACCTCACGTCTAAGGTAAGGAGCAGCGGCGGCACTTTGCTGAATCAGCCGTGAAAAGATACTCCATGCCCATGGTAAGAGAAACCCCAGTAAGACAGCAGGTGCTAAGAGAGGGCATCAGAGGGCAGACAGACTGAAATCACAATCTCAGAAAAGTAACCAATCTAATCACATGGACCACAGCCTTGTCTAACTCAATGAAACTAAGCCATGTCGTGTGGGACCACCTAAGATGGTCGGGTTATGGTGGAGAATTATGACAAAATGTGGTCCACTGGAGAAGGGAATGGCAAACCATTTCAATGTCCTTGCTTTGAGAACCCCAAAAACATTATGAAAAGGCAAAATTATAGGACACTGAAAGATGAACTCCACAGGTCGGTGGGTGCCCAATATGCTACTGGAGATCAGTGGAAAAATAACTCCTGAAAGAATGAAGAGAGGGAGCCAAAGCAAAAACAACACCCAGCTGTGAATGTGACTGGTGATAGAAGCAAGGTCTGATGCTGTAAAGAGCAATACTACATAGGAACCTGGAATGTTAGGTCCATGAATCAAGGCAAATTGGAAGTGGTCAAACAGGAGATGCCAAGAGTGAATGTCGACATTTTAGGAAAATTAGCAAACTAAAATGGACTGGAATGGGTGAATTTAACTCAGATGACCATTATATCTACTACTGTGGGCAAGAATCCCTTAGAAGAAATGGAGTAGTCATCATAGTCAACAAAAGAGTCTGAAATGCAGTACTTGGATGCAATCTCAAAATGACAGAATGATCTCTGTTCATTTCCAAGGCCCTTCACTACAGCAGACAATTCTGATACTCAGAGAAACCAATCATAATATCCACCATGCTGAGGAGCAAATAGCTTGTGAGATAATTAACATTTTAAAAATAGATAATAATGAATGTGTTTACTATGTGATGTCCTGGAAATCATGTGTCTACACCTTATTTTGTTAAATCAACAGAAAGGAACATACCTAAACTTTAATATTTACTTCCTACAGCATAATGTCAAGTGAGTTAAGATTTAATGGTATGCCCTTACTTTTATACAGAATCAAATAAAGGAAGTATAAATTGGAACAATGTGCCTTTTAAATGTAATAAAGATTTACCTACTATACAATTCATTGGCTCACACACAAACATATTTGCCAAAAAGTAAACCTTGCCACACAAATATAGATATTTTATGTTACCTAGGTAAAAAGCACTATACAGCCCATTATGTTTCTTGTTTCCATAGCTCTCATAAGCTAACTGCTTTCCTCAACTGCAGGAAGGCACAAGATAAATTTCATTCCTCCCTCATTTTAATATATTTTGTGCACCTTTTATTTTTATTGCTTTTTTTCATTGTGAAAGGTACATCTACCTGAGATCTAACCTCTTAACAAATTTGCTAAGTGTATAATATATTATCAACTACAGGTGTTACAGTGTTGTTACAGATCTCTAAAGCTTATTCACCTTACTTGACTGAAGTCTTATGCTCATTGATTAGCTACTCTCCATGTCCATCCTCCTCCCCAATGTCTGGCAAACCCTTTTCCACTTTCTGATTCTATAACTAGTTCAGATTCCTTATAAAAGGGGAGTCATGAAGTACTTGTCTTTCTATGGTTGGCTTATTTCATTTAGTATCATATCATTAAAGTTCATTCATGTCATTGAATATTATACAATAAGTTGTAAGTAAACTTTTAATTTGTACATTTTTAAAAATACATCATTTACATGGAGTTTGGTGAATTGTACCGAGTGACTACAGAAGAGAACCAGGTAATGACCACACAGACCAAGACGTGGAAACTGACCAGCAACTCAGAACCCCCGTGTGTCCTGCTCAGCCCCACTCTATCACTGACTACAGACACAGTCAAAAGCAGGAAGACACAGCACCTTCACCCTGCTTTCTCTTCATCTACTCCCAGTGGACACTCGTTGCAGTAAAATTCTGAGATGCTGTCACAAGAGGAGGACCTCAAACAGGGATTTCAGCGCTTTGAGGAAGTGATCTGAGATTTCATTTGAATCCTTTAATTCAAGTGTACAGTTTATTCTTGAACCTTTAAACATGGTGTCTTGGTTTTTTTCATTTATTTTTGTCCTTATTTTTGCTCTTTTTTGGGAAAATACAGGGAAGTTGAAAACCCACAGCAACATGAAAGGAAATGTGAGGGTGAAGAAAAGAAGACAAACATACTTTTAAGTGTGAAACGTCCTTCATGTCCTTCAACAATGGGAACTTTTCATGGAGCAGGTTAATTGGACATCCTGGGGTGCTAGAGTGTTCAGTGCACAAGAGCTGCTTCACCCTGAAAAATATAACTTGCTCCTTTGATATTTTCTACCTGTATTCACCATGCATTTGTGGGCAACTTTTCAACAACAAATGCTGTCTGTTAGAGAGAAAATAATACATGTGCATACATGTCAGTGAAATAAAACTACATTTTATGCTTTCTTTGTATGGCAAATAGTATGGTTTAAATCTTCAAAAAATAAATGATACATATATTACAATATAGGTCAGTACAAGAGCAAAATAACTAGCATATATTTTAATATAGTGCTTGGTTTAGAACTTAATGTTTATGAGCTCTATTTGTTTTTCATTTTTTTCTTTTTTGACCTATAGATACTAGGAAGTTAATATGTATCAGGTACTGATCTGAGTATTTTTAAAGGATTGTTTTATTTCTTACAAAACTGCCATGAGATATGTACTATCACTATCATATCTTTATAGTGTTATCACCAAAGTCTTGTCTTCTCTACAATTCATTGGCTCACACAAAAACTTGCATTCCAAAGGTATAAACACCCACAAACAACTCTGGGTATAGTATTTTGCAAATTATAAGGATAGAGTTCATTATGATGCTTTTATCCACAGCTATCATAGGCTAATGGCAATACTCAGCAGCAGGAAGCCACAGTTTTTATAGAGAGGTCTAAAACTTGCCCAAGGCCACACACAGGAAGTGGAGGAACCAAGGCTCACCTGAGGCTCCAGATCTTAATTGTTAAGCTATAAATAATATCTGAGAGCTTTTACTAATTATCACATGCGATGGGTGCATATTCAGTCATCTCTATTTACGACTCCATGGACTGTAGCCAACCAGGCTCCTCTGTCCATTGGATTTTCCAGGCAAGAATACTGGAGTGGCCTGTCATTTCCTTCTCCAGGGGATCTTCCCTATATAGGGATTGAACCCACATCTCTTGCATCTCCTCCATTGGCAGGCAGATTCTGTACCATTAACACCTCCTGGTAAGCCCATTATCACATAACCTTCAAATAACTTATTAAAACATTTCCTGAGTATGTATGTATGTGTGTGTGTATTCATAAGACAATTTGAATTTGCTTTTATGTCTCTAAACACATTAACAGTTCTGCATTTACATTGATATTTATATACCCAGGTTTTAATTCTGAAATTTCAAAATGTTAATTGGATAAGTTTCAGAAACGCAAACTGTGTGATATGAGAAGTGAGGGGAAAGTCCCAGGATGGCTCCCAGAAATCTGCCACATGACATGGAATTTTGTTCTAGGAGACCAATTCCTATGGATGAATTAGCAACATCTTTAAACATCTAAATACCTCAGGAAGAATTAATCTATTGTCCAGTTATTTAACAAATATTTATCAAATGTCTGTGTGCTGGGTACTGTACTAGGCACTTGGAAAATATTAATGAATAAAAACTCTATCCTCATGGAACTTTATTGTAGAGAGAGAAAATAAGAAAAATATGGTAAATGATAAGTAAATTATATAGAATTAGAGATGATATGTGCTTTCACAAACAGTACATCAGGATAATGAGGATTGGTAATAGTGGGGTGGCTGAGGGTCGGATCACAGTCTTCAATACTGTGGTCAAGGTAAGCTTCATTGACAGGTGAGATTTGAACAAAGATTTGATGGAGAAGGTGAGGGAGTGAAAAAGGGCTTGCCAGAGGAGAAAGGGGTTCAGAGAGAGGAACCAGCCAGGGTGTAGGCCCTGAAGACCTAGGATGCCTAGTGGCCTAGTGTGACAGAAGAACCAGGTACTTGGTTACAAATTCTGAGGGTGGAGAAAAGTCACGGAGATCTGACCAGAAAGAAAAGGGGGTTAAGATAATTTTACATCTTCACTGAGAATAGCCCTTGTTAGATGAAAGCTGAAGCAGGAAATCCTATTGCAATAAACATTGCCTAATGCAATAGTCCAGGCAAGTAATGATTTTCAAATTTGTCAGGATAGTAACTTCAGTCATAGTAAAAAGGACCGGATTCCAGAAATATGTTAAAGTCTACAGAGTAAGACTGTCTGATGACTGGAAGTAGGTGGGAGGGAAAGAGATGGTGAAAAGGTACTCTGAGATGGTTTGGACCAAATGATGAGTAGCACAGAGTTCACGTCAATGAGAGAGTAAATGGCTGTTGGATGAAAGGAGGGATCACAGGTTAAGTATGGCTATGTTGAGATGGAGGTAATTGTACATCCAAGTATAGATTTTAGTAGAAACATGGAGTGTATGAGTCTAGAGGTTGGTAGAGAAGTTCAGGTTGGAAAATCACATTTTCTGTTAGATACTGATCATTCCCACACAGGTAAAGGTGAAGTCAGCAGGACAGAAAATATTTTCCTGATAAGCATCTGAATAAGTCTAGCAAAGTGGATAGAGTTTTGGGTGTAGAAGGAAGGGCAGTTAAGAAAGGTGGTATAATTTTAGCATGTTCAAAAACGCCTGAGGCCCACAAGAGGGCTCATCAACCTAAAGGGCACATCCTAATGTTATTGCTATTACTGCCATGGATACCCAGGAGTAGGATCACTGGATCATATGGTAGTTCTTGGACTGCAAGAAGATCAAACTGGTCACTCCTAAAGGAAATCAACCCTAATAGTCACTGGAAGGACTGATGCTGTAGCTGAGGCTCCAATAGCTTGGCCATCTGATGCAAAGAACCGACTCACTAGGAAAGACCTTGTTCTGGGAAAGATTGAGGGCAGGAGGAGAAGGGGATGACAGAGGATGAGATGGTTGGATGGCGTCACTGACTCAGTGGACATGGGTGTGATCAAACTCCAGGAGATGGTGAAGGACAGGAAAGCCTGCCATGCTGCAGTTCATGGGGTCACAGACTCAGACATGACTTAGCAACTGAACAACAAAAACAACATGGTAGTTCTATTTTTAATTTTCTGAGAACCTTCCATACTGTTTTCCATTGAGACAGCTCCAATTCACATTTGCAACAACAATGCATAAGTGTTTCCCGTCCACATCCTCATCAACATTTACCTCTTGTCTTTTTGGTGATGCCCATTCTGACAGGTTTGAGGTGATATCTCACTGCAGTTTTGATGTTCATTCCTTTGATAATTAATGATTATGAGCATTTATTCCTGTACCTGTTGGCCATCTGAAGGTCTTCTATGGAAAATTATTCAGACCCTCTGCCTATTTTTCAACTGGATTGTTTGTTTCTTTGTTATCAAGTTGTATGAGTTATTTGTATATTTTGATTATTAGTCCTTTATCAGACATATGATTCACAAATATTCTTTCCCATTCAGTGTGTTGTCATTTCATTCTGTTGGTTTCTTTGTTGTGCAGAAGCTTTTTAGCATAATGTAGTCCCATTTGTTTATTTTTGTTCTTTTGATTTTGCTTTTGGTGTCAGATATTAAAAAAACATCACCAAGACTTATAGCAGGAAGCTTACTACCTGTGTTTTCTTCTAGGAGTTTCATGGTTTCAGGTCTTACATTCAAGCTGTTAACCCATTTTGAGTCAATTTGTATATGATGTAAGATAGAGGTCCGGTTTCATTTGTTTGCATGTGGCTGTCCAGTTTCCCCAGTACCATTAAAAAGACTGTTCTTCCCCCTTTATATAACCTTGGTTCCTTTGTTGTAAACTAAATGACAATGTACTTAGTCGCAAAGTGATGTCCAACTCTTTGTGACCCCACGCACTGTAGCCCGCCAGGCTCCTCTGTCCATGGGATTCTCCCAGAAAGAATACTGGAGTGGATTGCCATGCCCTCCTCCAGGGAATCTTCCCAACCCAGGGATCAAACCCAGGCGGCTGGGAAGCTGGTTGCAGGTGGGTTCTTTACCAACTGAGACACCAGGGAAGCCCAAACTAAATAGCCATATATGTGTCAATCAGAGGTAAGATATAGAAGTGGGAAAAATGTCTAAAGGATTTATAGAAATTGTTTCTCATTTATGGAGCAATGAAAACTTGTGTAGCTTCCTTCATTTATATTTCTAACCAGAAAACTGACATGTGTTTTAATTATTTTATGTAAGCATTGTTTTTAACAAAGAAAGTAATGCAAGTGGGAAAATAATTTTGCTTGGATACTGTATGATCTATGAATTTCAGTGGCTTTCCATATTCCAATATATTTTTATACAAAACCAGTTCAAGGTTTATATTGAGAATGAAACATTTTAAGAATAGTGTTACATATATTTTTTCATATACTATTTTTGGGGAATCAGTTTTTCCTGAACATAGTCTTTAGTATATTATATACTTTCAGTTTTCATTTATATTTTTCAAAATAGCAAGAGAGAAAGTTTTTTTTAAGGAAAAGTTAGCAAATTAAAGTTTACTAGAAAGCAAACTAATTATCTATATATGAATAAAAGGAAACAATATTGAAAATAAGAGAAAATGTGTGTTGAATATGAAACTGAACTTTGATTATATTTCTATTGTCAAGTGAAATTATATGTTCATAAATATCTAAAAAAATAAAGTCATTAGTATCTGGAAATTTCACTACTTAATTTGATTTAAATATATTTTTTAAGTTGATAGCTGAGGACTCATTCAATTCCTTCAAGTGTTAACTTATGCAAATCAAGCATAAATTAACAAATCACTTTTCCCATAGAAACAAAAACTGAACAGTGAGATATCATTTCTGTTGTTCATTACCAAGGCTATCAGCTGGTATTCAAACAATAGCATATTCAATCACTTTTATTGAAAGTGATTGTCAAACAGAGAAAATAAAGAAATGTGGTTAGAACACAGGAAAGAATTTCTGCAAAATAGTATATAAAAGACATTAGGCCTATATGACCACCACAGAAATATTACCAAACATGGCAACTCACTCTAGTATTCTTGCCTGGGGAGTCCCAGGGATGGAGGAGCCTGGTGGGCTGCCGTCTATGGGGTCGCACAGAGTCGGCCACGACTGAAGCAACTTAGCAGCAGCAGCAGCAGCCTTGAAATCAGTCCAAGTCTTCCTAAAGCTCATTTGGCAAATCAAAGGAACCTATAATGGGGAAATAAAAACTTTTTAAAATAGAAAAAGCATCAATAGGGAAATTATCAATCCAAATAAAAAGATTGTTATTCCAAGGAACTTATACACAGGCCTAGAACTGGAAGGGATTTTGGTGGTTCCTTCTGGCAGGCAAAGGGTTTGTCCCTCACCAATAATGATAATTTAAAATCTCATAATTAATACTCTTCAGGGAGTTTCTCCAGCAGTCCCCACTAGAGCTTAAAGGTCTTCCTTTTAGTTAAAACAAGTAACTTCTTAGAGAATCTTTGAGGAAAAGTGTCCCCAAATAAACTATTAATTTTTCTCCATGACCTTCAATATGTACCAATGGAGTCTGCAAATGGCAAGTAGTCAATAAATGTTTGTTGAATGTCTAAGTGAACAAATTCATTTGCACCAATAATAAGCAAAGAGGTGTCAATTCTGGAAGAGGAGGTTGGCTCAGACAGTATAGAATCTGCCTGCAATTCAGGAGACCTGGAGTCAATCCCTGAATCAGGAAGATCCCCTAGAGAAGGAAATGGTACCCCACACCATAATTTTTGCCTGGAGAATCCCATGGACAGAGAAGCCTGGCAAATTACAGTCCATGGGATTGCAAAGAGTCAGACATGACTGAAATGGCTTAGCATTGCACACACAGATATATTAAAAGACACAAGTTTACTAAATAAAGAAAGAGTTCAAAGAGATACAATTATAACTCTAGGCTAGGAAATTATAAACAGACAAAAATTAGAACTTTTGTTCTAGAAATGTTCAGTTCAGTCGCTCAGCCATGTCCAACTCCTTGCGACCCCATGAATTGCAGCATACCAGGCCTCCCTGTCCATCACCAACTCCTGGAGTCCACCCAAACCCAAGTCCATTGAGTTGGTGATGCCATCCAGCCATCTCATCCTCTGTTGTCCTCTTCTCCTCCTTATCCCAATCCCTCCCAGCGTCAGGGTCTTTTCCAATGAGTCCACTCTTGCATGAGGTGGCCAAAGTATTGGAGTTTCAGCTGTAGCATCAGTCCTTCCAATGAACACCCAGGACTGATCTCCTTTAGGATGGACTGGTTGGACCTCCTTGTAGTCCAAGGGACTCTCAAGAGTCTTCTCCAACACCACAGTTCAAAAGCATCAATTCTTCGACACTCAGCTTTCTTCGCAGTCCAACTCTCACACCCATACATGACCACTGGAAAAAACCATAGCCTTGACTAGATGGACCTTTGTTGGCAAAGTAATGTCTCTGCTTTTCAGTATGCTATCTAGGTTGGTCATAACTTTCCTCCCAAGGAGTAAGCATCTTTTAATTTCATGGCTGAAATCAATCACCATCTGCAGTGATTTTGGAGCCCAAAAAAATAAAGTCTGACAATGTTTCCACTGTTTCCCCATCTATTTCCCATGAAGTGATGGGACTGGATGCCATGATCTTCGTTTTCTGAATGTTGAGCTTTAAGCCAACTTTTTTACTCTCTTTCACTTTCATCAAGAGGCTTTTTAGTTCCTCTTCACTTTCTGCCATAAGGGTGGTGTCATCTGCATATCTGAGGTTATTGATATTTCTCCCAGCAATCTTGATTCCAGCTTATGCTCCTTCTAGAAATGTTAGCAATAGTTAAATTATATTCAATTTTTCTGATTTATATGTGAGTATATAATAATCTCATTAACTGAGAATTTCTATTTTCTAAATTTTAATAAAATTAATTTTTGTCAGCATATATTATTCATTTATAAGATTTTATATTACTGTGTTTTCACTGTATTATCATTGAGTCAAAATATGTTATAAAAATATTTTCCTTTCTACTCATATAAAACTATAATCATTCCAAAATACACATTCTGTGTTTAAAACTGTGTGTCTCTCTACATGTAGGCATTGAAAGAAATTTTTAAATGAAGTCATTTATGCTAAGAAAATTTCTGTAAACATCTGATTCACTGTGAATCAGATCTAAGACAGGGTTAGGTAATGCGAAGTCAGTGTCAAGGTCAGAGGTTCCCAGCCTTCCTCAGTTCATGGCTCATGGTAGCCTCAGAGTCTCCATTTTCTTTTTCATGGTGTCCTGAAGCCAAAAGTCATCTAACAGTTACCTTCATTAAGCCCATCCATCTTAAGTCACTTTAGCTGTACCTGACTCTTTGCAACTCTGTGCACTGTAGCCCTCCAGGCTCCTCTGTCCAGGGGATTCTCCAGACAAGAGTACTGGAATCAGCTGCCAATTCCTCCACCAAGGGGTCTTCCCGACCCAGGAATCAAACCTACGTCTCTTATATCCCCTGCCCTGGTAGGTGTATTCTTTACCACTAGCTCAACGTGGGAAGCCCAACCTATAACATAGCCATGTCTTAAAACAATCCAAAGCAAGAGCTAGAGAAATCAAGTTCCCTGACTTCAGACTACACTAGAGAGCTACAGTCATCAAGATAGTATGGAACCAGCACAAAAACAGAGAAACAGATATATAGATCAATGGAACAGGACAGGATGACAGATATAAACCCCAGGCAACCTATGGCCACCTAATCTATGACAAAGGAGACAGAAGTATATAACGGAGGAAAGACAGCCTCTTCAGTAAATGGTGCTGGCGAAACTGGACAGCCTCGTTTTAAAGAACAAAATTACAACACTGTCTAACACCAATCACAAAAATAAACTCAAAATGGATTAAAGACCTAAATGTAAGGCCAGACACTATAAAACTCTTAGAGGAAGACATAGGTAGGACACTGACATAAACCACAGCAATATCTTTTTGATCCACCTCCCACAGTAATGGGAAATAAAAGCGAACACAAATAAACGCCACCTAATTAAGCTCAAAAGCTTTTGCACAGCAAAGGAAACCATAAACAAAAAGACAACCCACAGAATGGGAGAAACTATTTGTAAATGAAACAACTGACAAGGGATTAATCTCTAAAGTCTACAAGCAGCTCATATATCTCAATATCAAAGCAGGAAAAAAAAAAAAAAGTCAAAAAAATGGACAGAAGATCTAGGTCTAAATAAACTTTTCTCCAAAGAAGATATACAGATGGCCAAAAGGGACATGGAAGATGTTCAACAGCCCAAGTTCTCATTTTTTAAAATATACATAAATTGAAAAAAAATACTTTAATTTTTAAATAAGCACAATTACTTCCTAACAGAATGCCCAAGCCTGTCTTGAATTTTTCAAACAACTTCTTAAGCCTTGGACTCAAATCTTCGATCCCACCACCTCCAGTTCCCGCTCTACTTAATTTTCATGTGGTGATTGGTTTTATAACCACAACTGCAGAAAATCTAGCTTCACAAAGATATGACATCGTCTAAAGGAACGTAGCACAGATAAGCCAATAGTTCACGCAATGTCTGACCAATGTCACTGGATTCCCCTCAAAAATGTAAAATACCCTGAGGCGCTGCTGTGAATTCACTGTGCTGACAGTGCAGAACCCCTGGTCCAGGTGAATGAGTTATTCAGGGTTAAGAGACAAGATGAAAGACAAAAGCAAATAATTAATAATCCCTTAAGGGCAGAGCTGCAAAATAAGACAACAGTAACAAGAGTTATGTGTGAAGTTGAATCATTTTTATAACCTGTTAGATTAAATAAGACCTTAACATGTTAAGGCTGTCTACCTTTCTTTTATTATCAGCTCAAGAAACCTTTAGACAAAGAGAACAGATGAAAATCAATCAGTGGTAAGAAAGGAATTGAGGTCAATATATAGAGAATCGCTCAGTCATTCAAAAATATTCAGTTTCCCCTGAAAGCCCAGCAGACGTTAGCTGCCACAGCAAGAAAAATAATAATAATAATTCAACTGTAAATGTCCTCCAACTCTTACCTCTTCCTACACGTCCCTTGGACAGAGTGACTATGTATTGTCATCACAACAAAACAGTGCCTGGGGCTTAGTAGGTGCTTCATAAATGATGCTATGATGAAAATTGGTGGCTCAGACAGTAAAGAATCTGCCTGTAATGTGTGAGGCCCAGGTTCGATTTCCTGGGACAGGAAGATCCCCTGGAGAAGGGAATGGCACCCCACTCCAGTACTCTTGACTGGAAAATCCCGTGGATGGAGGAGCCTGGTGGGCTGCAGTCCATGGGGTCTTGAAGAGTCAGACACAACTGAGCGACTTAACTTTCACTTTTCACTTTCATGCATTGAAGAAGGAAATGGCAACCCACTCCAGTGTTCTTGCCTGGAGAATCCCAGGGACGGGGGAGCCTGCTGGGCTGCTGTCTATGTGATTGCACAGGGTCGGACACGACTGAAGCGACTTAGCAGCAGCAGCAGCCAGTTCTAAGAATTTTCACCAAGAAACAAAACTGCTTTTCAAAACCTTTTTCAATTATAGTAGCAGTAGTTACTGGTCAGGAAATTACTAACAGATGAGCGGCAACAGAAATACATTAACAAGCAGAGTTTAAAGACAAGAACATTTTATAAAATTCTTTCCTTTGTTGCACTCTTGGAACAAATCAATACGCCATGCAAAGCGAGACAAATGGACTAACAGCAGTGATTACTGTGCACACTGTTCTGACTCACATTTTATTAATCCATAGATTTATTAGTTTGATTTGAAATACCATCCACTCTCCATCAGGAAATGGTTTAATTATGAGGTCATAGTTCAGGAAATCCCTCCAAGTTCTTAGGTTTTCTTTCCAATACAATACTGCCCTCCTGTGGAAACAGATACACGCCCCTAGCCTTGGATCCTGAATCTCTTTTCAGTTGTTGAAGGCATATATTCAGACATTTCAGGGAAGTAAAAGAGTTTTAGAAACCTAGGAGAGAAAAAAAAAAAACACCAGATAGTAAGACATCATTAAGACTAAGTCCTGAAATAGGACTTAGTAAAGAAAGCCACATGTGATTGTAAAAACTGTGTGGTCACCAGGGTCCTGAAACACGGCCAGGCTACAACTCTTGGTAAGTCTCTGTAACCTATCATCAGCACAAAAGGCTTCTTAGTATGCTTCTAAGGCTTAACTGCATGAAGTGGTTTGAAATATGATGCTAATCCTAGAATATCAATTTCAAAGAGAGTGGAGTAGAAAACCCATCCCAGTAGCCTTCCAAAAGAGCAATATTTGGAATTTGAAATATATGCGACTGCAGGCCAGTAGTCAAGTACGTACATCATGTGCTGTTTATGTGGATGAGAAATCATAATGAAAACAGAGTGAGATCAGTACATCATAGACATATCTGTTTTGGTTCTCAGTGTGTGATATATGAACGTATTACCATAAGCCATAAGAGGCCGTGAATACATCCATCGCCTTAAGCTGCTAAGACAGCACCCACAAAGTGCTGCTCAGGCTATAAAATAAAATAAAGCTATTCATTCCCGTGCCTCAGCCAATGAGCCAAAACTCTGAAAATGAATTGTCACTGTAAACCCTAATACCACTCCTCTAATATTTAGTAAACTATGTGAGGATGGCAAGTCTAAATATACGAACTCTTGTCTCTACACAGTAATTGGTCTCAGCTGATACCCTTCATGAGGGTGTTTTCTTGTTGTTTGTTTGTTTTCCTGTGTTATAAATTCTGACATGAGAAATTTAACTCCAGGGGGAGAAAAGCAGTCAGAGTCCAGTACTGCTATTTATGACGTGTATAAACCTGAGTCATTTCAGCATTTGTCTTGTAAGAGGACGAAGCACGTCTGCTGCTCTCTGCAAGTCTAACCTAGTGCTGTTTCTCTGAAGGTCTTAGGAGACCCAGGCATCTCCCTCGCTGTCATGACCCTGCCTCCTCCGTGGCCGTATCTCAGAAGTACACTGAAGTTTATGGCTGTTTCACTAAAACTTTGATAAGTATTTGGTATGACATTAAAAAAAAAATTTACAAATGATCATTTTGCCTTTTGCCCTGCATAACTATAATCACTCCCTATAGGAATACAGTCTAGCCTCTTGTCAATTTGCTACTTGTTATGTTCAAATGAAGCAACAAACAGTTATGAGATAAAAGATTTTGAGTGAAGAGATTCTAAATCACCAATATGAAGAGGCTGAAAATACAGCAGCAGCATTTGAAACAGAGGAAAATACAGGTGGCTATTCAGGTATCTGTGGTTAAGGCACATTTTAAGAAGGTAAGCTTAGTGTATACTCAGGTGTAGATTTCTATCAGTTTTATGAAATAAATATGTTTATAGTTATAAAACTTAAGTTTTATTTCTGGACTTAAAATTCAACAACAGTGAAGCAGCTGCTGTCAGAGTCACCTGTTTCAGACTATCATCTATCAGGGACTTGTAACATCACCACACTGAGTCCTCAGACAACCCCACAAGCCAGAAACCACAATTGTACTCGTGTTCAAGATGAGGAAAATGAGAATTAGCCAAGTGGCCCCCCCACTCCAGTCCTCTCGCCTGGAGAATCCCATGGATGGAGGAGCCGGGTGGGCTGCAGTCCATGGGGTCGCTAAGAGTCAGACATGACTGGGTGACCTCACTTTCACTTTTCACTTTCATGCATTGGAGAAGGAAATGGCAGCCCACTCCAGTGTTCTTGCCTGGAGAATCCCAGGGACGAGGGAGCCTGGTGGGCTGCTGTCAGTGGGGTCGCACAGAGTCAGACACGACTGAAGCGACAGCAGTAGCAAGTTTGTCTTGAGAGCAATAAATTCCTGTTACGAGGGAGGGGCCATTGTCGCCATCGCCGGGGCTGCCCTCCCGAGGGGCTTCCGGGAGCCAGGCCACGGCTCCCGGAACAAGAGGCGACCATGATGGAAGAACAGAAGCTGACATGCAAAAGACCGATGAAAATGAGTCTAGCAGTATCTGCAGATAAGTGTGCTCAGGGGAAACAAAAACAAAACCAAACAAATTAGGTCTAATTAAACTTATAAGCTTTTGCACAGCAAAGGAAACTATAAGCAAAACAAAAAGACAATCGACAGAATTGGAGAAGATATTTGCAAATGATGTGACTGTCAAAGGGTTAATATCTAAAATATATTAAAAGCTCATACAACTCGACATCAAAAAAAAAACAAAAACCTGATTTAAAAATGGGCAGAAGAAATGAGTAGACATTTTTCCAAAGAAGACATACAGATGACCAACAGGCACATGAGAAGATGTTCAAATCACAAATTATTAGAGAAACGTTTATCAAAACCACAGTGAGGTATCACCTCACACCTATCAGAATGGCTACTGTCAACTAGACAAAAAAAAATGTTCACAAGAATATGGAGAAAAGGGAACCCTAGTCCACTGTTCCTGGGAATGTAAATTAATGCAATCACTAACGTGGAAAACTGCATGGAGTCCGTGAAAAAACTGAAAATGGACCTACCGTGTAACATAGCTATTGTACTCCAGGGTTTATACCTGAAGAAAATAGAAACGCTCATTTGAAAAGGTACATGCACCCCAGTGTTCAGAGCAGTGGGACAGGAAAGACAGGGCCAGGGCCAGGGACAATCTGCCACGCCTAGGCACTAGGCAGAAGGCAGCGCCACCTCCTGGTTTTGCACTTAGGGAGGCCAGCCAGCATGAGGGAATGGCATCGAAAACAGAAACCCTGCAGCGTCTCAGCAGGCAATTCTGGCCTTCAAGACCATGGAGTGTGCACAACAACATGACCTGTACACCTTCCACAGGTCGTGCTTGACTAGCGGGGAAATCTAAGGGAAAACAGTGTTTATGTTTAGAGCGTACGAATGGCGACTTCAGGAGAAAAATGTGCTGCTACAACCCGGTGCAATCCAAACCACACCTCCGCCTTCTCCTCAACGAATATTTCACTCCTAATCAAAAAACCCACTCATTCTGAGGGCTAAAAATACGGTACAAGGGGGATCAAAAACTCTGCATGGTGCCCCTCACCCACAAAGATGAGCATGCTCTTTCGCTTCTGTCATAAATAAACTGCTTCTTTGTTCTCTTTGCTCCTCAGAGAGGGAGTGTGTGTGTGTGTGTGTGTGTGTGTGTGTGTGTGCGCGCGTGTGCGTGTGTGTGTGTGTGTGTGTGTGTGTGTGTGTTGTTGTTGTTGTTCCTGACCTGGGGACTGAACCTTCATCTCTTTTGTCCCCTACACCGGCAGGCAGGTTCTTTACCACCAGCACCACTTCTTCTGTGTTCCCCACTCAGATTGTTTTTGGACCATATGAACAAGAGCCTGGACGTCTGATAAAGCTTGTCCAGTATCAGCAGCACCATTTACAACTACCAAGACATGAAAGCGACCTAAGTGTCCATTGTGGATAAAGAAGATATGATAGATATGCATAAGGGATTCTACACGGCCATATAAAAGAACAAAACCCTACCGTTTGAAGCAACATGGTGTATCTAGCCAGTATTATGCTGAGTGAAGTAAGTCACAGATGAAGACAAGTACTTAATGTGCATGGGTGGAGGGCACTGTTTGGGCTGCACTCCAGGCATCACACATCTGGACTGACGAAGACAGGATGAGACGGATAACCTGCACACCACTCAGGTGCACCTGTCTACTACCTCCACTCCAGCCAGCTCCTCAGAGTCAGGGTAGGAGAGAAAATACAATGACAGCCAGCACAGGACAATTGCTTGGGGTCGTGCAATGTAATTTAGAGGAGGACTCTCTGAATTCATGGCAAAAAACTGAGGCAGTGAGGCTTCTTAGGGACAGATGGATTTAAAGCCAAAAAATATGAATACTGGTTCTTTTACTGTGACCTGTTGCAGTTACACTATTACTGAAAACAAATCTCTCTAACAGGTTTGGTCTTCCTGTAATTCCCCAAAATGGCAAACAAAAGGAGACAGAAGAGGCACACACTGTACGTTCTCTGGGCATTTTGGAAAACAAAGCTGTCCCTGGGCCACACGGATGTACAAGAAAGGTGACATTACACACACTGAGAGAAGGGGCACAGCTCAAAGAGGCACAGCCCATGCCCTTACCATAGCAGAACCACAGGCTGGCGCCCTGTACGCTGTTGTCATGGTCATAAACTGACAAACTAAGGGCAAGACTCTTACCAAGAAGATCAATGCACATATTGAAAGCATTACACACTCTGAGAACTGAGACAGCTCCCTGCAGTGTGTGAAAGAAACTGACCAGAAAAAGAGGGGGCGCCAAAGACAAAGATACAAACCTGGGTTCAAGTAAGGAGTCAACTCGCTCCACCCAGAGATGAACACGTTGCAAGAAGCACTGGAGAACAACTTGGGCCACCAGGACCTATGCTCCGTGAACTCAGAGCAAAATAGGTCTAGAAGTATAAAAGAGGGGAACGAAAAAATATGGCGGAGGAATAGGATGGGGAGAACACTTTCTCCCTCTCTACCTCATCAAAAGAACATTTCAGCGCTGAGCAAACTCCACAAAACAACTTCTGACTGCTGGCAGAGGACAGCAGGCATCCAGCAAAGCAGACCATTGGCTTCAAAACCAGGTAGGAATTAATATAAAGGACAAAGACAGAGACAAAGGAGGTAGGGAGAGAGCCCCATCACGGGAAGGGAATCCCGTCCCAGGAAGAGACTCTTAAAAAGAGAGGTTTCCTAAAATTGGGGCACATTCTCACAGCTGTGTATGGGGCGAGCCCTGGAAGCACAGAGGGCAACATAACAGGAAGGAAGAATAATTAATTAGTTAATTAATTAATTAAAACCAACAGATTACGAATTCAACAGTATAACCCCCAGCAGATAAGCAGCGCAAACGCCTGCGTCCAACAGCAGTGGGGTTTGGCAGGGAGGAGCGTGCCTGCGACAGTGCTCTCTAAGAATTGGGCCGCGGGAGACATAGGCTGCAGGGCTTTTCTCCAGAATCGGGGCGTAACGGGGCCAGAATCGGGTCCGTGCCTGGCAAGAACGAGCTATCTTGGACTAGCAAACCAGACTGTGGGATAGCTAACACGCAAAACGCTCGAACATAAGACACCGACAGGCCCGCGCACAGAACAAAGGACGGATCGGCAATACCTGGCTTTAGACCATTCCCCTCTGGCGACAGGCAGCCAGAGCCTTAAGTGCTGGAAGGGGGCAATCGCAGCTCAAGAGAGACATTACCTACCAAATTGCAAGCAGGTTTCTTGGCTATTGAGACTGCTGGGGGACTCTGAACAGTCATCATCTGCCTGAGAAAGAGCCCCAGCGGAGCTCCCAGAAAATCGAGCTACCCGGAAAGCCCAGAAGTCGCAGCAATAGTGCACGCCAAACTCCCAAGCCACTCGGACCTGGGAAGGGAACATATCCCAGGGTCAACCAAATCCAAGGCTTGGAGGGCTTCCTGAGCGCCAAACCTGAGCGGCTTAGATCGGGGAAGTGCATGAAGCATAGGGCAGGCCCCACACGGTTATCCTGTGGAGCGAGAAGGGGCAAGCCCAGTGCAGAGTCCACCACCACCCTCCCTGTGTCAAGACGGAAATCAGACATGGAAGAGACCAGCAAACAGAGGAAGTCAAACAGAGGGAACTGCCTTGGTAGCGACCCCACACAGTCCACAACGACAGAGAAAGTGCCAGATATACCGTTACTACTTTTATGATCAATTTTTTTTGGGGGGGATGATGTGGAAGCGTGATTTTTTTTTAAGAATTTTTTTTCTTTCTTTAAAATTTTTTTATTTTTTAAATTTGTTTTTCTTCTTTTCTTTCTCATCTTTTTTTCTAAACTTGCTTAAATTTTTAAGTCTTCTATATTTCTATTTATTATTTTTATAACCTAATATTACTTTTACAAAAAAAAAAACCCTATCTTTAAAGCAAACGCCGTATATAGTCCTATAGGTGGTGGAAGTTGTCTTCTAATAATTCTGGAGTCTTTTATTTTATTTTATTTTTCTCTATTTTTTTCTTTTTTAATTTTTCTCTCCTTCTTCTTCTTATCTTTAATATTTTATCTTTGAAAATCCAATCTCTACTCCACATTTTTAATCTCAGCATTTTGGTATTTGTTGCCAATACTGTACTTTTAAAAACCTAATCTTCAGTACCCAATTTTACATGAGTGCAAATTACTGGCTTGACCACTCTCTCCCCCTTTGGAATCTCTCTTTTCTCCACCAGGTGGCTTTTGTCTCCTCCCTCCCCCTCCTCCTCTCTACCCAATTCTATGAATCTCTGTGTGCTCCAGAAGGTGGAGAATTCTCAGGGAACTGGTCACTGGCTGGATCTGTATCCCTCCTTTGCATCTCCCTCTTTTATCCTCCTGTCCACCTCTACCTACTTCCTCCCTCTCCTCTTCCATGTATAAATCTGTGACCACCTCTGAGAGGTCCAGACTTCGGAGCGCACACAAGAAAGTGGTTACGGGAAATCAAAAGCTTTACAGACAAGCAAAAGCTGAGAGAATTCAGCACCACCAAACCAGCTCTCCAACAAATACTAAAGGATAGACCTTAGACAGGAAACACAAAAAGGACGTATAAACCCAAGCCCAAAACAGTAAAGTAAATGGCAACAGGAGCATATTTATCAATAATTACCTTAAATGTAAATGGGTTGAATGCCCCAACCAAAAGGCAAAGACTGGCTGAATGGATACAAAAACAAGATCCCTATATATGCTGCCTACAAGAGACCCACCTCAAAACAACGGACACATACAGACTGAAAGTGAAGGGCTGGAAAAAGATATTCCATGCAAATAAAGACCAAAAGAAAGCAGGAGTAGCAATACTCATATCCGATAAAATAGACTTTAAAACAAAGGCTGTGAAAAGGCACAAAGAAGGCCGCTACATAATGATTAAAGGATCAATCCAAGAAGAAGATATAACAATTATAAATATATATGCACCCAACATGGGAGCACCGCAATACGTAAGACAAATGCTAACAAGCATGAAAGGGGAAATTAATAATAACACAATAATAGTGGGAGACTTTAATACCCCACTCACACCTATGGACAGATCAACTAAACAGAAAATTAACAAAGAAACGCAAACTTTAAATGATACAATAGACCAGTTAGACCTAATTGATATCTATAGGACATTTCACCCCAAAACAATGAATTTCACCTTTTACTCAAGTGCACACGGAACCTTTTCCAGAATAGATCACATCCTGGGTCATAAATCTAACCTTGATAAATTCAAAAAAATCGAAATTATTCCAAGCATCTTCTCTGACCATAATGCACTAAGGTTAGATCTCAATTATAGGAGAAAAACTATTAAAAATGCCAACATTTGGAGGCTGGACAACACCCTTCTGAATAATCAACAAATCACAGAAGAAATCAAAAAGAAATCAAAATATGCATCGAAACGAATGAAAATGAAAACACAACTACACAGAACCTGTGGGACACTATAAAAGCAGTCCTAAGAGGAAAGTTCATAGCAATACAGGCATACCTCAAGAAACAAGAAAAAAGTCAAATAAATAACCTAACTCTACACCTAAAGCAACTAGAAAAGGAAGAAATAGAGAACCCCAGAGTTAGTAGAAGGAAAGAAATCCTAAAAATTAGGGCAGAAATAAATGGAAAAGAAACAAAAGAGACCATAGCAAAAATCAACAAAGCAAAAAGCTGGTTCTTTGAAAGGATAAATAAAATTGACAAACCATTAGCCAGATTCATCAAGAAACAAAGAGAAAAAAATCAAATCAATAAAATTAGAAATGAAAATGGAGAGATCACAACAGACAACACAGAAATACAAAGAATCATAAGAGACTACTATCAGCAATTATATGCCAATAAAATGGACAACTTGGAAGAAATGGACAAATTCTTAGAAAAGTACAACTTTCCAAAACTGAACCAGAAAGAAATAGAAAATCTTAACAGACCCATCACAAGCATGGAAATTGAAACTGTAATCAGAAATCTTCCAGCAAACAAAAGCCCAGGTCCAGACGGCTTCACAGCTGAATTCTACCAAAAATTCCGAGAAGAGCTAACACCTATCTTACTGAAGCTATTCCAGAAAATTGCAGAGGAAGGTAAACTTCCAAACTCATTCTATGAGGCCACCATCACCCTAATACCAAAGCCTGACAAAGACACCACAAAAAAAAGAAAACTACAGGCCAATATCACAGATGAACATAGATGCAAAAATCCTTAACAAAATCCTAGCAATCAGAATCTAGCAACTCATTAAAAAGATCATACACCATGACCAAGTGGGCTTTATCCCAGGGATGCAAGGATTCTTCAATATCCGCAAGTCAATCAATGTAATTTATCACATTAACAAACTGAAAAATAAAAATCATATGATTATCTCAATAGATGCAGAAAAAGCCTTTGACAAAATTCAACATCCATTTATGATAAAAACGCTCCAGAAAGCAGGAATAGAAGGAACGTACCTCAACATAATAAAAGCTATATATGACAAACCCACAGCTAACATTATCCTCAATGGTGAAAAATTGAAACCATTTCCCCTAAAGTCAGGAACAAGACAAGGGTGTCCACTTTCACCACTACTATTCAATATCATACTGGAAGCTTTGGCCACAGCAATCAGAGCAGAAAAAGAAATAAAAGGAATCCAAATTGGAAAAGAAGAAGTAAAACTCTCACTGTTTGCAGACGACATGATCCTCTACATAGAAAACCCTAAAGACTCGACCAGAAAACTACTAGAGCTAATCAATGAATATAGTAAAGTTGCAGGATATAAAATCAACACTCAGAAATCCCTTGCATTCCTATACACTAATAATGAGAAAGTAGAAAAAGAAGTCAAGGAAACAATTCCATTCACCATTGCAATGAAAAGAATAAAATACTTAGGAATATTCCTACCTAAAGAAACTAAAGACCTATATATCGAAAACTGGTGCACAGGATGATTCAGGGAGATGATATGGGGTGGGAGGTGGGAGGGGCTTCGGCATTGGGAGATCATGTACACATGTGGCTGATTCATGTCAATGTATGGCAAAACAAATACAGTATTGTAATGTAGAATAAAGTATTTTTAAAAATAAATAAATAAAATATTAGGTGTGAGCTGAAAAAAAAGAAATATAAAAGAATTATTGGTTGTAGAAAATCTCCCCCAAATGTATTGGCATGCAACAATAATCATTTTATTATTAAGTCTGTATAAGTCAAGAGCTTGGGGATGACTAGACTGGGTGGCTCTGGGTGTGGGTCTAATACGCAGGCACAATCAGACTGTAGGTAGGCAGAGTGAGTGGAGCGGGGGCAGCTGGGGATTAGCCAGGCACCTAGCTCTTCTCCTGCTCTCAGGCCATCTCCACATGGCCCCAGCGTGGGGACATTTCCTCACAGCAGACCATACTCAGGGCAGAAGGACTGCTTCCCTGGAAGGTGAAGGCTGCACAGGTGACTATTCCAGGAAGAAAGATGCAAAGCTGCTTCACCCTTTATGACAAAGCCCCAGAAGTCATTCAGCAGGAACGCTGCCACAGTCTCTTGGTGCACACCAGTCACCAGCCCAACCATATTCAAGAGAGGAGATTTAGACTGCCTCTTGGTGGAAAACAGGCAAGGCTCTTAAGAAGCCCCCGGAATGGGAACTATTGTTGCTATCATCCTTGGAAAGTATGGCCTGCCACAGGGTGTTAATATCAAATCATGGTGGCCAAAGTTATCTGGGTAATGAATAAATGAATAAACACAGAAATAATTAAATACTGTGGAACACATTCCAATGACTTTTTAAATAACTCCCATTCTCCCTATTACATACCTCTTTTATTATGCCATGTTACTGGGTTGGCCAAAAGGTTTTGGAAAAACTGCAATAAAGATTTTGGCCAGTCCTATCTATGAGGGAAAGTGCAGGACATATCCTGATTGATAAAGTGCAGGACATAGCTGGTAACAGAGCTTCCTGATTCATTTTTTCATCCATCTATGGCTTCCCTTCTTCCTCTAATATTCCAAGTCTGGGAGTCCCTGCAACACTAGGCTTTGTGCCTGTTCTCTCCTCTCCCTGCTCTCTTTCTCCTGACTTTAAACACCATTTTGGGCTTCTTAGTGGCTCAGATGGTAAAGAATCTGCCTGCAATGCAGGAGACCCGGGTTCAATCCCTAGGTCAGGAAGATACCCTAGAGAAGGAAATGGCAACCTACTCCAGGATTCTTGCCTAGAGAATCCCATGGACAGAAGGAACCTGGTGGGCTACAATCCATGAGATCGCAAAGAGTAAGACACGACTGTGCAACTAACACTAAATACCATTTTATGTGAAAGTGAAAGTGAAGTCTCTCAGTTGGCCCAACTCTTTGTGACCCCATGGACTGTGGCTACCAGGCTCCTCCATCCATGGGATTTTCCAGGCAAGAGTACCGGAGTGGGTTGCCATTTCCTTCTCCAGGGGATCTTCCCGACCCAGGGATCAAACCCATGTCTCCTGTATTGCAGGCAGATGCTTCACCCTCTCAGCCACCAGGGAAGCCCAAACCATTTTATATAGCTGACATCAAAATCTATATTACTAGCTCCAACCTTTCCCCTAAGCCCAAGATATATATTTCAAATTTGATATTAAATATTTTAACCAAATTTTCAAGTAATTTTTAACATTCACTATAACTTTCCAATGAGATCCTTCATCTGACTTTCCTTGCTTATTGAGTTAACTATTACTATAATAATTTAGAAACAGATACACTAAAATGTTATATAAAACATTTACTTTGAGTAGACATCTACAGTAAATTTCTGTGACTGCCACAATGAATTACTACCTCTTCCCAATACTTGAATAGTTGCACTTTGCTTTCCAATGGCTTGCCACTATGAGGCGTTCACTACCAACACATTCTACATACAGCAGTCAGTTCAGAACATTCAAAAGAACTATATTCATTGGGGAACATGACTCCACAAAATGCTTCAATGGCCTACCTTCTGCTCAGTGCAAATTCTTTAGCATAATTATTGCTCTGCAGTTCCATCTTTATCTTTTACAGTTCTACCTTTATCTTTTACTTAATATAGATGCCTCATATCATCTATATGCAACATGAACAATAACTAAGTTCCCTGAACTTATTAAGTTCTCAAATCAATAAACCTTTTTTAAATATGTAAGCAAATATATCCAGCAAATACTAAGACATAAAGGGAGATTTGACAATAATTGACAACAACAATAACTTATTGTAATTGGAGTGCTAAAATAGTAGGGAATTTTAACACTCCACGTACATCAGTGGACAAATGACTCAGACAGAAAATCAATAAGGCAACAGTGATCATAAATGGCACAATACACCAGTTGGACTTAGATCTCTATAGGTTACATCCAAAAACTGCAGAGTACACAGCCTTCAAGTGCACATGTAACATTCTTCAGGATCAATTACATGCTAGGCCATTAAACAAGTCTTAAATATAAGACAGAAATCATATCAAACATTTTCTTGATCACAGTGGTATGAAATTAGAAATCAATAATGGAAAGAAAAATGAGAAAACCTCAAACATGTGGAGACTAAACAATACGCTACTAAAAACCTAGCAGGTCAATGAAAAAAAAAATCAGAAAATATCTAAAGACAAATAAAAGCAGAAATAGTACATTTCAAAATGTATATGATGTAGCAGTTCTAAAAGGGGAGTTCATAGTGACATAGGTCTTCCTCAATAAACAAGGAAAATTTCAATAAACAACCTAACCTACCACCTAAAGGAATTACAAAAAGAACAAACAAAGGTCAAAATCAGAAGAAGAAAGGATGGGAACACATGTACACCCATGGCAGATCCGCATCAATGTATGGCAAAACCACTACAATATTGTAAAGTAATTAGCCTCAAATTAAAAATAAATAAATTTATATTTTTTAAAAAAGTAAATAATAAAGACTAGGAAAAAGCAATGGCAACCCACTCCAGTATTCTTGCCTGGAAAATCCCATGGACGGAGGAGCCTGGCAGGCTACAGTCCATGGGGTCCCTAGGAATTGGACATGACTGAGCAACTTCACTTTCACTTTTCACTTTCATGCACTGGAGAAGGAAATGGCAACCCACTCCAGTGTTCTTGCCTGGAGAATCCCAGGGATGGGGGACCCTGGTGGGCTGCCATCTATGGGGTCACACAGAGTCAGACACGACTGAAGCAACTTAGCAGCAGCAGCAGAGAGAATATAAATAAAGATTAAAAGCAATGAAACAAAGAGCTAGTTTTGTTTTTTTTTAAAGAGAAACAAAGTTAATAAACCTGTAGCAGATTCACCAAGGAAGAGGTCTCAGCAAAATAAGAAATGAAGGAAATTGCTACCAATACCACAGAGATACATAAAATCATAACAGAATACTGTGAGTAGTTATATGCCAAAAAATTAGACAACCTAGAAGAAATGGACAGTTCTAGAAACATACAACCTGCTAAGACTGAATCAAGAAAGAAACAGACAATTTGAACAGGCTGATCACTAGTAGTGACAATGAATTTATAATTTTTAAAAATCCCCACCAAACAGAAGTTCAATCCAGATGGCTTCAGAAGAGATTTCTACCAAATATATAAGGTAGAGATAATATTTATCATTCAGAAACCATTCCAAAAACATTGAAGAGGACGGAATACTCACAAATTCATTTTAAATGTCCACAGTTACCCTGATTCCAAAACTAAAGACACTAAAAAAGGAAAAAAATTACATGCTGATATCTCTGATGAGTATAGATGCAAAAACCCTCATATATTAGCAAGTTGAATCCAACAATATATAAAAAGGACCGTACACCATGGTCAAGTTGGCTTTATTCCAAGGACACAAGGGTGACTCAGTAGTCACAAAAATCAATGTGATACACCACACTGAAAAAGGATGGATAAAAATCCCATGATCATCTCAATAAACACAGAAAAATCATTTGACAGAATTCAACATCCATTCATGATTTAAAAAAATAAAATCAATGTGAGTATAGAGGAAACATATCTCAACATAACAAAGGCAATTTATGACAAACTCACAAATAGTATACTCAGTGGTGAAAAGTTGAATGCCTTTCATTTAAGTTCAGGGAAAAGGTTGTCCACTCTTATCCACTCTGTTTAACATAGTATTGGAAGTCCTAGCCTCAGCAATCAAAGAAAAAATATATAGAAATTAAATTGGAAGGAAAGAAATAAAACTGTCATGATTTGCAGAAAACATGACACTATATGTAGAAAACCCTAAAGTCTCCACCCAAAACCCATTAGAACTAATACGTAAATTCACCAAAGTTTCAGAATACGAGATTAATATATGGAAACCTGCTGCTTTTCTACACACTAATAATGAACTATCAGAATGATAAAGCACAAAAACAATCTCATTTACAACAGCATTAAAGAATAAAATATGTAGTAATAAACTAAATCAAGGAAACATCTATGTTCTGAAAACCATAAAACAGTGATGAAGGAAATTGAAAGAATATATCTCATGTTCTTGGACTGGAAGAACTAATGTTTTTAAAATGACCATATTACCCTAAGCAATGTACAGATTTAAATGCAATCCCTATCAAAATAACCATGACAGAACTAGAATAATCCTAAAATTCATATGGAACAAAAGAAGATCCCAAATTGCCAAAGCAATCATGAGAAAAAAAAGAACAAAGCTAAAAGTATCATGTTCCCAGACTTAAGATCATACTACAAGGCTACAGTAATCAAAACAGTTCAGTAGTGGCACAGAAACAGACACACAGACCAATGGAAACAGAACAGAAATCCCAGAAATAAATCCATGCACCTACGGTCAATTAATCTATGACAGCAGAAGCAAGAATACACAATGGGAAAAAGACAATCTCTTCAACAAGTTGTGCTGGGAAATTGGACAATTACATGTTGAAGTATGAAATTATAACATTTCCTCATGCCACACAAAAATAAACTCACAATGGATTAAAGATCTAAATGTAAACCTGAAAGCATTACACTCCTGCATGTGTGCACGCTAAGTCGCTTCAGTCATGTCCGACTCTGTGCAACCCTATGGAGGATAGCCTGCCAGGTTCCCGTGTCCATGAAATTCTCCAGGCAAGAATACTGGAGTGACTTGCCATTTCCTTCCCAGGGGATCTTCCTGACCTAGGGATCGAACCAGGTCTCCTGCACTCTAGGCAGATTCTTTGCCATGTGAGCCAGCATGCTGCTGCTGCTAAGTCACTTCAGTCGTGTACAACTCTGTGCAACCCCATAGATGATATCCCACCAGGCTCCCCCATCCCTGGGATTCTCAGGCAAGAACACTGGAGTGGGTTGCCATTTCCTTCTCCAATGCATGAAAGTGAAATCGCTCAGTCGTGTCTGACTCTTAGCAACCCCATGGACTACAGCCTACCAGGCTCCTCTGTCCATGGGGTTTTCCAGGCAAGAGTACTGAGGTGGGTTGGCAGTGCCTTCTCCAGTATGGAAGCCTATAAAACCCCTAGAATAGAATATAGGCATACCTCTTATACATAAACCACAGCAATATTTCTTGGATCAGTTCCCTAAAGCAAAAATAAAAAAATAAAAGCAAAGATAAACAAATGGAATTTAACAGCTTTTGCACAGCAAAGGAAACTGTTGAAAAAAATAGGAGAAAATATTTGCAAACAGTGTGACTGTCAAGGGATTTAATGTCCAAAATATAAACAGCTCATACAGCTCAACGTCAAGAAAACATACAACTCAATTTAAAAAAATGAGCAGAAGACCTAAATATTTTTCTACAGACAAGATGGCCAACAGGCATGTGAAAAGATGCTCAACATCACTAATTATTAGGGAAATGAAAATCACAACAACAATAAGAATCACATCTGTCAGAATGGCTGTCATCAAAAGCATAAGTAACAAACACTAGAGGACGTGGAGAAAAGGAAAGCCTGTACGCTATTGGCTAGGAATGTAAATTGGTATAACCACTGTGGAAATCAGTGCAGAGTTCCCACAAAACACTAAAAATAGAACTACCAGGAGTTCAGGGAAAACCTTGAATCAAAATGAATACCTTTCCAGTAATCTGTAGAGAATCATTATAAACCACTGTTTCAGTCTCTCAGAAAACAGACTATTTTCAGTGTTGTAACTCACCATCGCTCAGGTACTGAATCTGAAAAGGACTCATCAACCTCATCACTTCACCTATCAGAAGCTCTGCCTGTTTGTAGGCATTTCTTATCCAAACCACTAAAATTATGTTCACAATGTGATAGCCTTGAAGTCATGACTAGTAACAACAGTTTAAAAGCCTCTCATAAAGACACATCACATCCTCTTCCCAACTTGTCCCTCTGTCCACTAAGGTGCTGTGTTCTTAGAAAGCCACCTTGTCCTCAGATGATCAAACTCATCCTTACCTGTATGACCTCTCCATTTCTGATTTCAGCAGCCAACAAAGCAAAGTTCCGAAGAGGCTGATCACACAGAGTTGATGCTCGTAAAAGCTAAAGTGCCCTTGTCATTCATTTCACTGGTCCGAAGAAATGAACCGGCAAAGCTTGATCAGCTCCCCCATGCTATATGCATCAGCCTTTCGCCAAAGCCAGAACACTAACCCGATCAGGACCAAGACGTGTTCTGGGAGAGTGACCGCCCTCAAGAGTAATCCCACTTCCCTGGAGAGATGTGGCTTAACCAGCAACCTGCTACACTAGAAAAAAACACAACTGGCCTTTGATGCCACTCAGCCATTAGGTACAGTGACAACATAGCGTCTTTCAGTGAACACAGCTCCTCTGATTTGATTCAGCTGTCTGTACTGGGACTCCTCAATGCTGTCCCCCACCAGCAGCCATTGTCTTTTCTGCTGGAGTGCTGCACCCCACAAAATCCTCCTACCACCCGATTCCCAGTCTGAGTCCCCACGCTGCCTCCTCTCCTAATCTGGTCAACTGTGCTTGTCTCCCTTCAGGAACGTCTCAAGTCCTAGAGCAAGTTTTAAGCACCAAATGCCCAGCACCCCGCTCCCGGTCCCCACAGCCCTCCTCTTCACCTGTAGTCCTGCAGCGCTAGAGATCTCTCCTGGCAGTAAGGAGCCCTCAGAATCAAACGAGAGCATAAGGGAGGAGAATTCCCCAGCAACGCTGCTTACAGCACCCCTCAGGGCCCGCCTCCAGTGCCCCTCACCTTTCCTAACCTCCCACTCTGTCCAGGATTCACCCTAATTCTTACGAGACTGACATCTTGAAAAGGGAAAAGGAAGGAAAGGATTCAGTGCCTTCCCCCATCCCACACACAAAAGGACACTTTGACCCTTTCCAGTGTTTTTCAATTTATTATGACAGATATCTTCACATGGATCCACCCTTTAAGACCTTAGCCTTAAGTGGCTTCTTACCACTTTCCTTGTTCCTTATTTACTATAGAACATCAACACCCATCACAATGTCTTCCCCCTGAGCAGGCTGAAATGTGTATGGTGAACAAGGAAACAAGAGACCCCAAGTCCTTTACAGATCTGTGTCCAGAAAACTTAAGACCCATCAAATTCTACTCATCATAAAGCAACTAGCTAACCCAGTGGAGGAGGAAAGATATTTATTTATGCTGTTGTTTAGCAAAATTAAACAGAGGGAACTATCATGAGAAAAAGGACACTCACTAAGTACTCTCCACATGTCAGAAGTGGGGACCAGTCTTTCTGAAAAGTTTTTATTGGAGTCTCGTTGCTTGACAGTGTTGTGTTAGTTTCTGCTCTACAACAAAGTGCATCAGCTATATGTATACATGTACCCCCTCTTCTCTGGATCTCCTTCCCATTTAGGTTACCGCAGAGCATTGAGTTCTCTGTGCTATACAGCAGGTTCTCATTAGTTATCTATTTTACACATAGTAAAATAGATACAAGGGCTTATAATGCACATAAAGCCTTCCTAGGTGGCTCAGTGGTAAAGAATCTTCCTGCAGTGTAGGGAACATGGGTTCAGTCCCTGGGCTAGGAAGATCCCCTGGAGTAGGAAATGACAAACCAATCCAGTATTCTTGCCTGGAGAATCCCATGGAGAGCGGAGCCTGGCAGGCTACAGTCCATGGGGCCACAGAGCAGAACACGACCGAGCGACTAACACACACTATTACGATAGCCAGGACATGGACGCAACGCAAACGCCTATCGACAAAGGAATGGATAAAGGAGACGTGGTGCCAGCTTTCATCACATTGTCTTATTTCATCTTCAAACAATGCTACAGAGTAGGATTTCCTTCACCCCATTGGACAGACGAGGAAAACAAGGTTTAGAGAGACTAAGAAATATGCCCAGGTTCACCTTAGCCTCTAAGGAACAAAAGCAAGGAATTAAACTCAGGGGCCTTGGTTGCAGACTTGTACCTCAGAGCAATATTTAGAAAACAATGGGGAGCAAAGATGAATATTTTAAAAGTATCCAAGAAGAACTTTTCTGACTGCATTTTCTTCTATCAGTCTTCTATCTGCCTGCAGCTTTGGCACGCAATCCTCAGTAAGCCCCCCATCTGAAGGAGCTGAGTTTAACTAAAGTCAGCCTGTCTCAGACAAGAAAAGGTGGGAGGGGGGGTTCAGGATGGGGAACACGTGTACACCCATGGCGGATTCATGTTGATGTATGGCAAAACCAATACAATATTGTAATGTAATTAGCCTCCAATTAAAATAAATAAATTTAAATTTAAAAAAAAAATAAAAGGTTGCCTAAATATAGCACATCTTAAAAACAGGAGTAATTAGTGAGCTTGGTTCCTCAATGCAAGTGTGCTGAATAAATGAGTGAGTCAACTGAATGAAACTGATTGAGATTTTCTGAAACAATTCATGTACATAATGAAAAATATGCTTGGAATCAAGGAAAAATACTATCTTCCTCAAATCTACGCTTCTCTGTGCAGTTTTTCCTCTTCCCAAAACAGTGAGGGAGCCTCCTCCTGCCTTTCCAGGGAAAACAGAACAACAGGCTCTCACCGTCAGCACACCAGTTACCGTGACTGGCGTCTGCGGGTCTAACCCATTCATACTCTAGACACCATCTCTCCAAGTGCCCCACAGAGGGTCGTGTGCATACAGAGAGACACCTTCACTGGAAGAGTCCAGAGCAGAGGAAGTGACGGTGTAGCATGCATGCTCCATTCTGCATTTGAGGAAGACCTGCCTGACCACAAGAAGGAACAGAAAAGGGTAAAAAGAGGAAAGCCACATCTGAACTCCAGAGATCAGGACAGATAGTTCATTTGTGCAGATAGTTTATTTGTGAGGGCTTCCCTGGTGGCTCAGACAGTAAAAAAAAAAAAAAAATCTACCTGCAATGCAGGAGACCAGGTTTGATCCTTGGGTGGGGAAGAACCCCTGGAGATGGGAACGGCTACTTGCCTGGAGAAGCCCATGGACAGAGGAGCCTGGCAGGCTACAGTCTGTGGGGTCACAAAGAGTCAGACACGACTGAGCATTTGTGAAGTGGTCTCAGGGCACAGGGACAGGGCCTTTGGAAAACATCAACGAGGATATGAGGAGACACCACTGTAAGGCGCATCACTGGGCAGATGCCCACACGGCTCCTGGGGACAATCCTGCTGGACATCCTCTGAGCTGCTGGGCAGCTGCCCCCCAGGGATGCTCCTTCCTCAGTACTTTGAGTCTGCCCACAACCAGCACAGGGTGGATGGACCTCTGCAGGAATTCAAAAGACTTCCCCGTCCCAATCCCAAACTGTGTGTGAGGCCTCCCCACACCAACAGTCTTCAGGTGCCAGCTGGGCATCTGAAAAATCAGTTCAATTGCAGCACCATCTACCCAGAAAGAGATCAGATTCCGCTGGTAAAGGGCTCAGCCCCACAAGACCGCCCTCTGCTTCTGATGCCAACACGAACCGACAGTGTTACCTGTGCTTCCAACCAGCCAGCTACAAACCTGAGGTTCTGACGGCCCACTCCAACTCAGGACACTAAGCACAAGCCTTGGTTGCCCCTGTCCTGGACCAACTGGCTACAAATCAGAGGTCCCACAACCCCTTTATTCAGTTCAATTCAGTTCAGTCGCTCAGTCATGTACGACTCTTTGTGACTCCATGAATCACAGCACACAAGGCCTCCCTGTCCATCACCAACTCCCAGAGTTCACTCAAACTCACGTCCATTGAGTAAGGTGATGCCATCCAGCCATCTCATCCTCTGTCATCCCCTTCTCCTCCTGCCCCCAATCCCTCCCAGCATCAGAGTCTTTTCCAATGAGTCAACTCTTCGCATGAGGTGGCCAAAGTACTGGACTTTCAGCTTTAGCATCATTCCTTCCAAAGAAATCCCAGGGCTGATCTCCTTCAGAATGGACTGGTTGGATCTCCTTGCAGTCCAAGGGACTCTCAAGAGTCTTCTCCAACACCACAGTTCAAAAGCATCAATTCTTCGGCACTCAGCGTTCTTCACAATCCAACTCTCACATCCAACATGACCAATGGAAAAACCATAGCCTTGACTAGACAGACCTTAGTCGGCAAAGTAATGTCTCTGCTTTAGAATATGCTATCTAGGTTGGTCATAACTTTTCTGCCAAGGAGTAAGCGTCTTTTAATTTCATGCTTGCAGTAACCATCTGCAGTGATTTTAGGTTCCATTAATTTGATACAATGGCTCACAGAACTCAGGAAAACCCATTCACTCACTAGATGATCAATTTATTGCAAAAGAATGTGAAAAGATACAAACCAATGGCCAGATTAAAAGATACACAGGGCATGGCCCCAGACAAAGGAATTTTTGTCCCCAGAGAGCGTGGTGCCAGCATACTGGCACATGGAAGTGTCCTGGTTCCCCATGCAGAAGCTCTCTGTCCTTTCTGTTTTTACAGAGGCTTCATTACACAGTCATAAGTGAACATACAATCGGCCAGCCATGACTGACTCAATCTCCAGGCCCTTTCCCCTCCCTGGAGGCTGGGAGTGGGACTGGAAGTTACAACCCTCTAATCCCGTGCTTGTTCTGCTGGCCACTAGTGCCCATCCTTGAGCTGGGGGTGAGTGTGTATCCAAAATTCAATTCATAAGCTTAGCAAGGGGCTTCCCAAGTGGGCTTCCCAGCAAGGGACTAATGATAAAGAACATGTCTGCCAATGCAGGAGACATAAGAGACATGGGTTCAGTCCCTGGGTTGGGAAGATCCCCTGAAGGAGGACACGGCAACCCATTCCAGTATTCTTGCCTGAAGAATTCCATGGACAGAGGACCCTGGTGGGCTACAGTTCATAGGGTTGCACAGAGTTGAACATGACAAGTGACTTAGCACGCACACATGCATGAAAGTTTAACAAGAGACACCTTTGTTATTCTCATCACTTAGAAAATTCTAAGACTTTTAGGAGCTCTATGCCTAAAATAGAAGAATTTTTCTTCACTGCTGTCTGAATTCACTCCTACATGGTGCTAGAGACTTGTGCCAGAACATTTTTAACTACTACCAATCTATTAAGCAGAGCTATCTATGAACTAAAGCTTAGGGGTTTTTTCGTCAGTTGATCATAGGAGTCCATAGGTGAGAGCTACAGAAGAGGCAGCAATGCAACAGAGAGAAATGACAAGGAGTCTGGGCCACCTGTCACACAACTTCCTATGCCCTGAGAAGCTGCCTGCATTTGTCCCCCGAATGTACCATTTGCACCAAACATGTGCCACCATTACGTTGCCCAACAGTATGGTGCAGTGCTTGGAAGTCACCTGGACAGGGATGGACCACTCCGCTTGCATGCTCATCTGATGGCCCGTGTCAGGTGACCAGTCTCCTGGGGCTCGGCAGGATGTCAAGGGCCACTTTGCAAACATCAAGCTGTAGCTCTGTACTGGAGAAGACATAGTGTCACTGCAGACCCCTGGCAGACTGCGGGGTGATGCAGGAAACAGTATACTCATCTGTAACAAGAGCTCCAGCACTGCCAGTTCTGTGGAGTGAGACAGTCTGGAGGGATGGACAGCTTTCACCCCAACCCGGACTTTCCATGGAGCCCTCTCCTGCTCTGAGCCATGCTCAAAACCAGTGGCTTTCTGTGTTACTCAGTAAAAAGTAAGAGTATGATTCCCAACTGCAGCACAGGCCACCTTCAGAATTCAGATAGGCCCACCGTGAATCTCTTTCTTAATAGTGGGAGGTGTATGGTCCAACAACGTGCCCTTTTGAGGCAATGACCAGGCATGCCAAAGTCCATGAGGCACTTTAAACTGTGGATCTGAATCCTCCTAGGGTCCATCTCATAGACTCTGGCACATAGGCCCTTTAAGCTATTTACAGTGTTTTTACTTCTTGCTCACCACATCCACTTGGCCTGATGTTTTGACATAGCAAAGTAACTTGAATCCATACACTTTTAAGACGGTTGAGTTTCCCGAGAAGTATATTACGATGAAATCTTGGATCAAGACAGTGGCAATGCATTACTGTCCACTACACGTAAAAGCACACTACTTTAGACCATCTTATGAGAACTGAGAAAAATCTGCTCAGCCGAGGATCCGCTATATACCAAGTGCCAGAGTCTGCACTGGTTCATCACAGTCAGGACTCTACTCTCATCACAGTAGTGACTGGCCTGCTAAGGGGTTATGAGTACAGTCAGCCACTGTCCTCTGCCATCTGGTTCTGACAAAGGTCAACGGGTAAACTGAGTGGGGTCATATGAGGGATCGGCTAAGGCACTCCAACCAGGAAGAAGCAGCGTTTGCCCCCCAGCACTCCCTAGGTAGGTCAGGGGCCGCGGGAGGATGCCATCTGCCCCTGCTCCCAGGCGTGCGTGCTCATCAGGATGGGCGTCTGCGCTCTCAGAGGGAGACGCCCTGCAGGCGTAGAGAAGCCCTGGGCTAGGCTCACGGCGCAGCCCGGGGAGACGGACGCCTACGACGGGGCCATAGCAGCGAAGAGCATGAAGACGCAGAAGGGAAACTGCGAATGTCGTCACCAGCAGGCCAGCTGGCAGAGCACTGCGATATTTGCCTGTGCTGCATGACTGCGCAAAGGTCTTAACTAAGGTGATCGTGGCAGATCTGAGGGAAACAAGATAGCTTCCGTAGACAGTTATGGGGAAGCTATCAGAAGGCAAAATAACAGTGACTAATTTAACATTTCCTATATATCTGCCCTCAGACTTCAAGATCCTCTGTGACAAAATAATTCCTTGAAAAACGCAACGGTGAGAAATGCCGGTTTATACATAAGCAGTCTTCCTTCCTATGAGACTGCCTTCCTAAAATTCCCATTTGTGTATCTCACCGTCATCTGTGCTACTGATCCCCAGGTGTCAGAGAGGAAAGTCCTGCACAGTGTTTGGATCTAAACCAATTTAATGTGGACAGTTCTGATGTTTTTCTTTTTGCCTCGTTATATAAGAATGTTAGTTAATATAGAACTCAAATCAATGAGTCAACAGGACTTGACATGCAAAAGGAAATCCAACTTCCTCTGGGCTGAAGCAGATGAAAGCGAGCCCCGTGGAGGACTCCCAGCTCACAGGGGCATCACTGAGCAAGGCAGTGCTCAGGTCTGGGACTCTAATACCCTCACTCTCTCTTTAAAAATACCCATATGCCTCACCTTATTTTCCAAGAATAATTTTGGTGAACAGGAAATCCATGCCTTGGATTTCTTTCGTAGGCCCCAAAAGGGTTCCCAAGCACACCTGAGCTGCATAATAGCTGTGTGAATTAATGATGGATGAGTACCATCCTCTGCGCTAGAGAAAGAGTGAAAGAAAGCCTCAGAGTGTTAAATATGGGTCATAAACAACACTGGAAAAAGGAACTTTGGTTGTGAAAATTAGAAGTTTCCTGTGTCTAGTAGCAAAGACTTGAGCCAGTGGAGGCAGCAGCTTGTTTTAATGATGTTCCAGGAAAGTTTACTTTAATCCCTAGGCAACTGGGAACCTATTTCTTCTAAAAGTGTTGGAAATCATCTTTCTGAATAATCTTGAAGTGTTCTTAGCAATTTCCTTCAAATCCAACAAATTTAAATCACTAGAGACAGTGACACAGAGAGACTCAAAATCCTAGACAATTCTGAGAAACTACAGAAATCATAAGTAATCAGAATCTTGTCTTTTCCCCCAACTACTGGTGATTTACAACAGTTTGATGAAGCTTTCCATATTAAAGCCAGAAAACATCATTTTAACTTCTAAAGAAATACTGCTACAGCACAATAATAGCACTTTCAGTAAATTGCAGGTATGACTTGACCTTCCTCCCAAAGCTGAGATGACTATAGGGAAGGCTATAGGCTAGAACATGGGGTCTATTTCATGTCAAGGGTAAATTATTTTTCATTAGGAAAGAGCATAAGGAAAACAAAAACTTGTCCAACATACATGTTTTTCTTCTACTAGCTTCCCTAATGAATTACCAGTACTGATTAGGTAAAATTGATTGTATTGATTACCCATAAAATTGATTACCTATTATATTTATGATAATCCCAATACATTTATTATATGAAGCTAAATGGCCCTAAGAAAATATACTATTGTAGGAAGGAAAAGATAAAAGTGAAAGTCTTCCTGTTCACTTAGAGTTTCAGCTGAGGTCCCACAAACTCGTGAAAATGAACAAAGTTCCTACGGAATAAGGAGGGCTACCAACCCTATAGCTATAAGATGGGCAAAAACTAACAAACCCATGGCGGTGTTTGAGGACCCCCAAAGGAGAGTCTGAGGAAGAACCTATATTGAGGCAGTTCATTTAACAGGTCACACAAAAATGCAGGAGGGAAGGAGCAGGGTAATGGAGCTGGGGAAGGTGGAAAACGCACTCAGGGCACAGTACTGAGATCGTTGACTTGGACATCTGGGCTTCAGTCTGCCCAGGGTCCTCTGGGGAACACAGAAAGCCATCTGGGATGGCCCGCACAGCAGCCGGGCTAGGGCACTTACTACTGGCCTGCCCTCGGTTAAGGGCTAACTGCAGGGTAAACTGCATTGCACATGGGAGCTGAACCTGCAAGCAGGCCCAGGGGGTGCGAGCTGCTTTAGAGGAGATTCTGAGGCAGAAATGGAGAGATTCGTGGTGGAGAGATTCGTGGTGGGCCCTAGGGGTGGGATGATACTCGTGTGCTTAGAACTGTCCAGCACATCCCTGACTGAAATAAAAGTGGGCCAGCAGGATGAGACGCAGGACACCAAGTTTCCGCTGCACTGATCCACCCCAAGCCCATCCTTCCACCTCACGCCCATCCTTCTGCTGAAGACACGTTAGAAATGGAGCAAAGGGGGCAGCTTCTTAAAGCAAAGAGCCTCACAGCACCGTGCCCTTTCCCTGACTCTTCCCACAGGGTAGAGGGCTGCTTTTCATACCGAATCGAATGAGGACGTTCAAAAAGAGCTCTGCCCAGTGCCTAGGGGAAGGCTGCAGTGTTGGGGGGAGAGGGCTGGGAGGCGAGGCCTTAAATCTCATTGCCATCAGGCATCCTTTTCACCAAGAGAAGGGCCCAGGCTTACGTCTGTTTCCAACAGAAAAGAGAATGTTTCTGACTTTTAATACGTATGCCTATGTGCTTAGTCGCTTCAGTAGTGTCCTGCTCATTGTGACCCCATGGACTACTGAAGAGGAAAAGTTAAAATTTTACATAACCTCCTGCTCCTTCTGCCTCTGTAACTCAGCCTGCTCCTTAAAAAGTCTGGATCACGTAGGTCACATAGTCTCAGAAAGTGGGGGCTTACAATACTAGGAATGGAGCTTATCTCACTCACCCTTGTCCTGCTCTTTGCAGTTCCCCAGCCCCTGCAAACCTACTTAATCATGCCTGTCCATGTAAAGGTCAGGCATCCCCCCTCCCCATCTTGACTGCTATTCCCATGCACGTGAAACCCCTTAGTTTAAACCAGCCTATTAGCAGCTAATGTTGCGCACTATGGTTTGTCTATAAAAACTCTGTAACCCATTTGTTCAGGGCTCAGAGCTTGGAGTGTTAACTCCTCTGGGCCCGCCAGCATAATAAATCTGAGTTCTCCAGCTCTCTGAGTGTGGTGCTTGGTTTCTTGAGTACTGGTTTCTGCACCACTAAAGCTTGCCAGGCTCCTCTGTCCATGGGATTCTCCCGGCAAGAATACTGCACTGGGTTGCCATGCCCTCCTCCAGGGGATCTTCCAAACCCAGGGATCACACTCAAGTCTATTACGTCTCAGTATCTCCCATGTCTCCTGCATTTCAGGCAGGTTCGTTACTGCTAAGCCACTGAGTGAGTGAAATCACTCAGTCGTGTCTGACTCTTTGCGACCCCATGGACTGTAGCCTACCAGGCTTCTCCGTCCATGGGATTCTCCAAGCAAGAATACTGGAGTGGGTTACCATTTCCTTCTTCCAGGGGATCTTCCCCACCCAGGGATCAAACCTGGGTCTCCCACATTGGAGGCAGACGCTTTAACCTCTGAGCCACCAGGGAAGCCCAAATCTTAATATACACCTCTTTAAACTTAATTTTCTTTTCACCTGGAGTCAGTGAGCTAGCTGGAGTAGTCTAGGGTGCAGAGCAAGGAGAGGAGAATACAGTCATGAGATCAAAGTGCCTTCTACAATTAATGCAGCAAGGTTACCTATGTTCCCACTGGCCTGAGAGATGCACTGAATGATGGACCAGGATGCTCCTGGAAGGATATTTCCCAAGACAGTGGCCTGCAGGATGAGGAACCTGAGGGCTGCGTCGCATGAACCACCAAGATTGGCGAGGTGGGCGTTGATGGCAGCAGTCTGCCACAGAGTATGTTTTCAAGGCTGATGGGAGAGGTCAGCCCTGTCACTAGCTGTGCCCAGAAATGCCTGCTCCCTCTTGATGGACAGATGCCTGCCAAGCTACAGATGGCACTTCCCGGCCTCTCCCACGCGAAGCACTGCATGGCTGAGTGGCCATCTATGTAATGTCAGCAAGAACTCCTGCCTCACTTGCCCAAAGTGAATATCTGCCCTGGATCTGCCTCTCTCCCCTCCTCTCTACCTCAAAATAGACGTGCTCAAGGCAACTTTTTTTTTTTTTGCCTTGTTTTCTTTTTTTTTTTTAATTTTATTTTTACTTTATTCTACTTTACAATACTGTATTGGTTTTGCCGTACATTGACATGAATCAGCCACAGGTGTACATGAGCTCCCAATCCTGAAACCCCCTCCTACCTCCCACCCCATATCATCTCTCTGGAACCTCCCCATGCACCAGCCCCAAGCTTCCTGCATCCCACATCGAACATAAACTGGCGCTTTGTTTCCTACATGATAGGATACATGTTTCAATGCCATTCTCCCAAATCATCCCACCCTCTCTCTCTCCCCTCAGAGGCCAAAAGTCCACTCTATACCTCTGTATCTCTTTTGTTGTCTCACATACAGGGTCATCATTACTATCTTTCTAAATTCCATATATATGTGTCAGTATACTGTATTGGTGTTTTCTTTCTGGCTTACTTCACTCTGTATAATAGACTCCAGTTTCATCCATCTCATTAGAACTGAGTGAAATTTATTCTTTTTAAGGGCTGAGTAATACTCCATTGTGTATATGTACCACAGCTTTCTTATCCATTCATCTGCTGATGGACATCTAGGTTGCTTCCATGTCCTGGCTATTATAAACAGTGCTGCAATGAACATTGGGGTACATGTGTCTCTTTCAATTCTGGTTTCCTCGGTGTGTATGCCCAGCAGTGGGATTGCTGGGTCATAAAGCAGATCTATTTGTAATTTTTTAGGGAATCTGCACACTGTTTTCCATAGTGGCTGTACAAGTTTGCATTCCCACCAACAGTGTAAGAGGGTTCCCTTTACTCCACACTGTCTCCAGTGTCTATTACTTGTAGACTTTTGGATCGCAGCCATTCTGACTGGTGTGAAATGGTACCTCATTGTGGCTTTGATTGCATTTCTCTGATAATGAGTGATGTTGAGCATCTTTTCATGTGTTTGTTAGCCATCCATATGTCTTCTTTGGAAAAATGCCTATTTAGTTCTTTGGCCCATTTTTTGATTGGATTGTTTATTTTTCTGGAGCTGAGCTGCATAAGTTGCTTGTATATCTTTGAGATTAGTTGTTTGTCAGTTGCTTCATTTTGATCCTGCAGACCAGGTAATACCCAAGGTGATGGTGAAACAGAAAGATGGAAGGAAATCAGGTGACCTTATGAGGCAGAGCTAGACTCCTAACTGAGACAGTAATAAATCTGCTTTATTTAAGCCAGGATTTCCTAGCATTTTTTTCACTATTGCCCCCTTAAAGAGAAAAAAATAAATATAATTTGAGTAATTAAATGTTTGATTTAACTTCTTCCTAACAAGAGAGATGAAATGCTAAAAATATGATTTTATTGAGCTTTGGAAGGCCACAAATCATTTCAAAAGCTAAGGATATTTTTCACCCCTCTTTCCTCCCAGATCAATTTTCACCACTACTGAGAACACATGTTTTCAGCTATTAAATGCCTGGCATCTTTGTCCGAGCAGCTTACCTCTGCCCTCACAAGCACAGTGCGGGGACTAAGTAAGACAGTGCCCCTTCCGGCTCCTCCCACAAGCTCACTGCCTCTAGCCAGTGACAGAAGCGTTGCCACAGGAAAGATCCTTAAAGAACTGAGTGGAAAGATAGACACAGATAAAATAGGGAAGTACAATGGGCATTGCGGACTGAAGGTTTTTGTCCCCTCAAAATCCATATGTTGAAGCCCTCACCCTAAAAATTACTGCATGTGGAGTCGGGACCTGTCGGGTAGTGATGAAAGTCAAATGAGGCCATGAGGACAAGGCCCTCGAATAGCAGGGCTGGACGGCACAGGCGCGGGCCGTCTGCCCCACGCGGGGACACCGCAGGAAGGCAGAGGGGGAGACGGCCACTGGGTGCAGGGCTCCCGCCTCCCGAGAGCACGCCTCCTCCGTGCAGCCCAGGGTCTAAGGCCCTGGGCCTGGCCACGGCTCGCCTTGCCTCCCCCCCCCAACCCCCTGGAGGAGCCAGAGTGACCACCGAGGAATGTGAACCAGGAGTTTACCAAAACACACAAGGCCCGGCTTCCCGTAGGGGAAAGGGGGGGTGGGAAACTCTCAGTTGAATAAGGGAACAATGTTTCAGTTTAGACTGAACTGGACATTTTAAAACTTAAAAAGAATTAAAAGCTAAGGGTTTCATACAAGGTGTCACCCAGAGGTGACAGTGGCTTACCCGCTGCCAGTGCTGTTGCTGTTCAGTGGCTAAGTCGCATCCGACTCTGTGACCCGATGGACTGGCACAAAAATAGAGCCATTGCTTAAGTGGTAAAGAATCCACCTGCCAATGCAGGAGACACAGGCTCAGTCCCTGAGTCGGGAAGATTCCCTAGAAGAGGAAATGCCAATCCAGTATTCTTGCCTGGAGAATCCCATGGACAGAGGAGCCTGGCAGGCTACAGTCCATGGGGCCATGACTTAGCAACTAAGCATGCACAATTGTGCTCTACATAGTTCAGTGCGTAGAGTAGACCTTGTTATTAAACATCCAATAAGGAAAGCAGATACTGCAAACACAGACGGCCAAACAAAATCCCTTCTAAACACCGGTCTTCAGCAGTTACCAAGCCTAGCGAATCCAATTCTGGCTGCCTGTATCTTACTTTAAGTACAACTTTCACTTCCCTTCCTAGATACTGATTAGGATTCTAATCAGCCAAATGATTTAATAGATCAATGACCACTTTGTAACTTATTCTGAAAAGATTAGAACCTTTGCCACAGGGGTTGTCCATTCTCCTAGCCAGAGAGTGTTTGTCATTCAATAATTAATGAGATTTTCTATGAATAATAAAGAAAGCTTAGCATCTATTCTTCTTTATCTATTGAAGTCTGAACACCTCAAAGTGATAGAATTATGGGTGACATCCTTTTGAATAATAACAATATTTTTCAAACAGTGACAAGAGTTTTTTGCTTACTTTTGATACAGCACTTTTATTTTGATAAAGCTTCAACACACTGTTGTGAAAGTTTTCCAAATTGCAGAGGCAGAGAGCGTTGCTTTATAAAATGCAGTTTTAAAGCACTTTGTTGTAAGGCACAAAGTGACTTCTTATCACTGCCCTTAGTCACAGAATGTGACTTCCCCACTTAACATTTCCCACTGAAATTTAGTGGCAATATCTTCCTGTGGAGAGGAGAATGTGAGCAGTCAGGAAACACTGAAGGAAGCTTCAGCTTCTTTTTCTTCAGGCCTATGAACCTAAAGGCCTAAGAGCAAGGTGTCTCCAGTTTTAAATGCCAGTATGGAAAGCAAGGAAGGACAACCACTTTCTTAATAAAGGTCTCAGAAAAGTCTAACATCCAAACTCAGAAATGTCATCTATGAAAGCACTTGGATTTCAAAAGCCCCCAAAGAGAGTTAACAAGGGAAAGATAAAGTGAAGACCCACCCACTTCCAACCACCTGGGTTTCCATCCCCTTGGCCCACGCGCCAGCCCCTTCCCCAGCCTAAGCGTTTCTCTCCCCAGGATGGACTGCAGCCCTTCCATCTCCGTCCTCTCCCCGCCAGAGGAGACCGGTCTCCCCCTCTCACCCAGCTGCCCAGGCCCCTCCCCATCTCACGGGGCAGTGGTGAGGACGAGCCCGCGGCCTCGGGAAGGCAGCAGTCACGAGCTCCTCAGGGCCTGAGCGCAGTCTTACTCCACCATAGCCCAGCACAGCAAGTGCGAGGTACACTTTCTGTTTCGTTTCATTTTAGTTGTGCTTGAACTGAGTCGCTGGATGAAGGTGAGGAAAAGAACACTGATATTCTCCCAGTGACAGACCTTTCTCACAGTCTGGGTCCTAGATGTTCATCGCCAGACCTCCGGAGAAGGGTTAAATCCCAAACCTTTCTTCTCTCCTCCACTCGCTGCCTGGGCTGGCTCCCCCACGGCCCCCTCTTCAGCCTCTGGTGGACAGCAGGGGCCACCGAGCAGGGCGGAAGCTGGGCAGCCCCAAGCCGATGACAACCGCCTTCTCGAGAGTCTCTCTGCACAGCTAGATGCCACAGAAGCTCTCTGGGGCCACTGGACAGACCTGCCATGTCCAGACTAACAGCCTTCCGAGCTCTCATTTAGATGAATGAAGTCATGTATACGCGAGAGGAAAAAGAAAGATGGGATAAAACATGCTGTCTCAGCCCTTTCAGTGAGGTCTGGTCTGCACCAACAGTCAGCCTCGTCCAGTGCTTGCTGCCCTTACTTGGATAAGTTGTTGTCCTTCCCTGGAAAGTACTAGAAGTTTCTGTGGCCCATAGCCATTCATTACCAGGAAGAAAAATCACCTCTCATGTGAGGCTCTTTTTTTTTCCCCATCATGGTCCATTGGCCATGACTGATGCTGCTCTAAGTGAAGCAGTTTAAACTGCTTAACCTCAGAGAGCCTCACACACAGAAGGCACCAGCTGTGGGTCAGATAAGATTCAGAGGAGGCAGAGCAAGGCAGGTGAGCAGAGGCATTCTGCCACCTCCCACCCCCACCTTCCTAGTATCTGAAGGTGCAAGACTCCACTCCCAGGGTACAGGGTGTTATAGCCCTCATAGCAAAAATGCCCCAGAGATAAGATCAGAGCGCTCATAGACCACGAACAGTGCAGAACCCCACTGACATGAATCCAGCTTTTAGATTAAGGCCAGTCCAGAGGACAAATATTTCATAAACAACAAATATCTGCTTTGGGCTTCCTGGCTATCTGTTTTACATATAGTAATGTATATGTTTCAATGCTACTCTTTCAAATCTTCCCACCCTCTCAGGGTAGGATGGGGAGGGAGGTGGGAGGGAGGTTCAGGAGGATGGGGACACATATATGCTTATGGCCGATTCATACTGGTGTATGGCAAAAACCATCACAATACTGGAAAGTAATTATCCTCTAATTAACATTTTGAAAATAAATAAGAAACAATTATAATAATAAACACCTCATCTTATATTTCACTTACCAGATCTCTCATTAAAACACTTCTTTAATTATCTAACAGTATCATTTTATCCTTCAATTCCTTTTTCAGTCCTGTTCCAATTATCCTTAGGATAATTATAGAATAAGATTTACTATCTCTCTCAGCAACTATATTCTTTTCACCATCAAGCTTTTAATGTGAAGCATTCTGTGAGTTTTATCTTAAGATAATAGCTTATAACAAAGTCACCATTTCTCTCAACATACATAACTCCATGTGAAGATGGGACCAATGAAAAGAGGAATACTGTCTGCAATTTATAACATTTTACAATTCTTACATTGTTTATGAGCTGGCCCCAGGCATCTGCCTTTAGTCCTTTTGTGAAGACTGCGATAATTGTGGCACGTGAAAGGAAAAAAACTAAAAGGGAGATTTTCTTAAAAATTAACTCACGATGCATGAAGTAAACAATTTAAAAAGCCCATAAATAGACAGCTAGCTAATAGTTATTACAATCAATAATCTATGATATGCATGACGGTTTTGACCTCCAAAATAATTTAGCGCCTTATGAGATTAAAGGCAGAACATTAATTTTTCCCTCTGGTTGTCAAGTCAACCCAGAGACCCATCAAATCCATTTAAATAAAGCCTGTATCATGTAATAATACTAAAGGGAATAAAATATTAATATGACTCTGTGCTAGAACACTGACCAAAGAGCGGCAGTGAGGCGCCTTTAATTTACGACCCTGACGATCTTTGTACTGGAAGCTAGGAGTTAAAGCAACATCTAAGAATTATTTTCATGCTAGAAGATGGGCCCATTTCAGAAAGGTCATGGGTCATTCAAATGCTGAGCAGTTTTAGTGTCACCAAGAAAAGTAACTCATGAGCTCCATTCTAACTGTATTAATTTGAAGAGACAATGCGAATGCCAGGACTCGGTTGCAATAAAAATTAAAATCTCAAGAAGAAAGGGAAACTTAATTCATTAAGTGAGGCTTGATCATAGACTTTTTCCCCATCAGAAGTTTATCTAAATTAATGTATCATTTACATACACCAAACTTAATCAGTGCTTCTATCAAACACGCTCTGGTTTTTTTCTCTGAAGACAATGATTTTCTGGTTTGTTTCCCAGTGAGTTTGCTCTCTGATAAGTGGAGATTTTCAGTACATACCCTTAAATACTATATTCCTATTCTGAAGACGATGTCCTTATAAGAATCACATACATTCCATTTAGAGATTTTGGAAGGAGGAGGGTGGAGCTTATAGAGATAAACAGGGTGAGAAACCTATACACAAGGCAAGCTTTATTGTGCTCAACTAGTTGTTTTACAGATGTGACTATTCAGTAGTCATGTCTCATTTTACTAAATGAGAAATTTGTATAGCTTTCTATGCTTTGTTTAAAATTTACTTTAAACACACCAAACACACTCTTTCCTGCTAATTCCATTATTTCTCCAGTTGTCACAAGCAAGGTGGAAACCAGAGGTTGTCGTCTGGCCTCCCACCATCTATCCCACAGGGCAGCGCCCCTGCCTTTCAGCACAGCTTCCACCGATTTCAAAGAATCCTTTCTGTGAGGGAACCCTAAAACACTGGGAGAAATAGAAATCTAGCCACAGGAAGAGAGCCCTTTAAGATGCCAACCAAAGCACGGAATTCTCCAAGCAAAGCGACTGCTCAGGAGCAATCAGATGGGAAGGGAGATTGCAAGCCCTGGAAGTGAGGCGGTACCACTTCCCTTCACGTGGAAAGCACAGGACAGCACAGCTGTGGCACACAGCCTCCTGGCAGGGATGTAAACACACTGAGGCCCCACAGGCCCCGGCTAACCTCAGTCACTGGGTACGAGCAACGTGGACGGACCTGGGGATGGCCATACTGAGTGAAATAAGCCAGACAGATCAAAACAAATATCGTATGATAGCACTTATATGTGGAATCCAAGAATGATACAAATGAACTTATTTATAAAACAGAAATAGACCCACAGACATAGAAAACAAACTTACGGTCACCAAAGGGGGAAAGGAGGGGATAAATTAGGGGTTTGGGGTTAGCAGATAGAAACCACTATATATATAAAATAAACAACAAGGACATACTGTATAACACAGAGTTTGGTTGTTAAGTCACATCTGACTCTTTTGTGACACCAGGGACTGTAGCCCTCCAGGCTCCTCCGTCCATGGGATTCTCCAGGCAAGAATACTGGAGTGGGTTGCTATCTCCTTCTCCAGGGCATCTTCCCAGCTCAGGGATCAAACCCCTGTCTTGGGCATCTCCTGCACTGGCAGGTAGATTCTTTATCACTGAGTTACCAGGGAAGCCCACAGCACAGAGAACTATATTCGATATCTTCTAATAAACTATAATGGAAAAGAATATGAAAAAGAATTTTACATGTATCTCTAACTGAATCACTTTTCTGTACAGCTGAAATCAACAACATTGTATATCAACTATACATAATAAATCAGTATATATAAAATTGAAAATTTTAAAAACTTAAATTAACCATTTTAAAAAGACCTAGGTAGGAGGAATGGTGTCACGGTCACTGGCTATGGTGACCAGGGAGTCACCTCAAAAATAAATAAATAAATAAAAGCAATGGACACCAGCCCAAGGTCTCAACATGGTTATCATCTTTCAGGGCAGACCAGCCAACTTCCTCATCGAGAAGTTAACTATTTCTATTAATATTTCAATTGCTGCAGAGTGCACTTCCTGAACTAAGTAAGTAAAGCTACATCTATAATACTGTAGTGGGTTTGCTAATTCAACGCAGTGTGAAGGACACCCAGCTCCACGCTCGCCTTTGCCATGGACCTGGGACTCAGGGGGAGTGTAATTGCTGCCCTAAATATTCCTCATACGCTGCATGGCGACAGGGACAAGCCTCTGTGGGGTGCTGCTCTTCATCGAATTTCCCCAAAAGAAGTCACAATTTATGCAACAAAAAAGATGACAAAAGACCTATTAAGTTTAAATTATTTACCCAGAAAAAAGCAGGAAATCAGAGAACAATGCAAAAAGTGTCTTGAAAGGTCATGAATTTGTCTCCAGGAGCAAGAGCAGGGTCTGAGAAGTGTGTGTAACCATCTCCCTCGGCTCATGCCCTGAGTTACCGAGCTTTGAGTGCATGCTGCTTAGGATACAGCCTCCCTTACAAACCTCCAACCAGTACTGACAACAGCTCAGAAAGTCCTTTTAGCATCAGAAAGGCCTAAGGGAAACTACATTTGAAATATCTAATTGTTGGAGGTGCTTTCCAGGAGACGCCCCCACCAGTCAGCTAACTCTCATAAAGATCTGAACACAGGCCTCCCCTGTGAGAAGGCACAGGCATCCCACACAGGGGCCCTGGGTCAGAGGCCTCGACGTCCAAGCCTGAAAGGGGCTGAGTGGCCAGACTAAACAGAGGATGCCAGTTATATTTGAATTTCAAATAGATGATAAATCATTTTTTAGTATCGGTGTGTCTGAAGTATTTCATGGGACATATTTAGACTAAAAATTATTTATCTGAAATTCTAAGTTACCTGAGAATCCTGTATTTTTACTTGCTTAATCTGGTACTCCTAGGAGGGAACAGCAATGAGAAAGGAAAAAATCAGGAAAAGCTGCAGGCTTAGAGCAGCTAAACAGGAATAACACCATTCACGGTGGCCTATCTCTGCTAAGAACTAAACTCATGAAAGACATATGTGTGTGTGTGTGCCTGCGATTGTGTGTGTATGGGTAGATGAGCTTAAGATTCAATAAATGCCCAGATAAATTATTTTAAAAGAACAAGGAAGTCCTATGGGTGAAGTATACGTGACTTAATTAAATAATTAGACTAAGCTGTCATTTATCTAACAGTCATATGTGTAAGATCCCCTGGAGAAGGGAATGGCTACCCACTCCCGTATTCTTGCCTGGCAAATCCCATGGACAGAGGAGCCTGGCAGGCTACTGTCCACGGGGTCACAAAGAATGGGACATGACTGAGCAATCAACACTTTCATATACAGTAACAATCTTGCTTAATCACCAGAAATTCTTCCTCATTTATCTATCAGTGAACACTTTTCACCAGTAGCTACAGTACTTTTGAAGAGTATCTACATAGATTCCTTAGACAGATGATGGACAGCTAGACAGAACTGATAGATGATAGACGTGTGCACAGGAAAACAGGCAACAATGGAGGACAAGGAGGACATATGGAGAAGTGGAGGATGGGGAGCAGGGAAGCAGGAGTCGGGGGAGGGCCGGGACTGGGAGGAACCAAGGCCAGCTTCCCAGACACAAGACCTGTGAGCTCACAGGGGACCCAGAGCTACGGAGAGTCCTACGCTTGGTCCAGTGCTCTGCTGTCATCGTCTTGAAGTCCTTCCCAATTTTGAGCAAAGTTTCCCATATTTTGATCCTGCACTGGTCACATCAGTTATGTAGCCAGTCCTGGGAGAGAATTTCTAGGTTCTCCACAAAGCAGAGCCTGAGGCAAACACAGACATGCTGCCACATTATTGAGGAACAAAACCCAGAGAAACAGCATCATGTATGAAAGGGGACAACACAGGGAAAGAGGAGGACACATGGGAGAGGCATAGAGCCAGCTGTCAGCTAGCGGGAGGCTAACTGATGCCTCCATTTCCCAGGATGTCCTCAGAGAGGCCAGCTAAGCCCTGCATTCCACATATGCATGTGCACTGGTTGTTGGAGGAGAAAAGAATTTACTCTCAGCTTCCTCTTCTCCATCTTCCATTAGTCAAAAGCCATCATGTTGAGCTGTAGACTCCTCACACTTACAAGAAAAGTTAGCATTTTCTCCAAGCAGCAGCCAGGAAAGCTTAGCCAGGCAGGACTCTGGCCAGGGTATGGCTGCAGCAACCTGCTCACCATCAACAACGCTCACAGCTCCCTCCCAGAGCAGCTCCTTAGAACCCTTCCAGGACTGCCTACGCACCTCCACCCAGTCACAGAGCCAGACAGGGGCAGGAGCCAAGGCCCGTACACACCCACACGAGATGTATCTACACAGCAGATGAGCACAGAGCAATGGCAGTGAGTGTCACAGCCACTCCCAACAACAGCACATGGCAAATGCAACACCGATACAAGCAGCTGGACACACAAAAACAATCTGCATGACCCAACTCATGAAGTTAAGAAAATAGGTACCACCGCAGAGTTATTTTTAGGACTCCAGGGTGAGCTGGAAAAGTTAGGAATAAAAGCTACAAAGTGATTACTATAAAAGCGTGGACAATGGCCCATGTGAGAAGGAGGGAAAGGACAGTGATGGGAGAGAGTTTAAGGTCACTGATTCAAATGTTGCTGATAGATAAAGTGAGATGGACTTTTCTTACAAGCACTGGATCTGACACTATGGAGGAAGTCAGTGGTCACCTTGGATTATTCAAGTGAAGTCAAGAGAAAGTGGGGAAGAAATAGGGGACAGGCGGTGCAGAAACTCTGAGGTTTATTTGTAAAGGAAAGGATAACTGTAGGGCTGTAACTGGAGATGGGAAGGGTTTTGCTTCTTTCTGTTTTAAGGAGTACGGGTCTGCACATGTACTTATGAGAATTCCCTAGTAGATGGGAAAACTGATAGAAGACAGGGAAGGAGAGCCTGGTCCAGGTCTTCCACCAGCTGGAGATGAGGGATCTCTGCACCAGCCAGGAGGTAGGAGGGGCATGGACAACCCACACAGTCACAGGAGAGAAGGCAAGTGAAAGTGCCATATGCAGGGAAGTGGGCAGCTGGGATCAGTGGATGTGGCAGAAGTGCTTTCCTGTTATAAAAATAAACGCTGAAGGTAGGGATGAGAATGAGGAAAGGGGGCTAAGAGTTTTGAAAACAGAGAATGTATGAAACAGTCAACACAGAGAGCAGAAGAATAAGTTCTAGGGGAAAACAGCATGATCACCTGTAGGGATCTCCTGAACTAGGGATCAGGTCTCTAAAGTAAACAGGCAGTGCCGCTGTATGTGATTCTCAAGCAGTTAGCTGATGCAAGCACAAGTTGGCAGAAGCATGGATAGATGCTGAAAAAGTAGAAAATTATATAGCATTGGAGGCTCCTTTTCAGAATATTCTCAAATTAGGAAGAGAGCTTTGAACTCAACAGTGGTCATTCAATATAAAAACAAGAAAGCAAATTATTACCTAAACTAATATAAGCCAAACCAATAAAAATCAATGTCTTGGCAATGCTAAGTTTTAGAAGGTAGTATTCAGTTAATTATGTTCAGACATTATTGCTTAACACGCAGTTAAATTCTAGAGAAAAGTCTGAAATCTCAGACTACAACATGTCAATTCCTTCACTGACTTAATCCATGATTCCCAGAATCTAAGAAAAGATGTTTTTCCCCATCTATAAAATAGAAGAGTAAAGGATTTGTTTTCACATTATTAAGTAAGCAAGTAAGGAAACAGCGCTTTAGTCTTGTCTGGAATATTAATACAAGAGCTACATTTAACTTAAGAATATGCAGTATTAATAACAGTAGCACGTATTTGATTACAGTCAATGTGTTAATAAATTTCAGTAATTGCTACATTTATTAAAAGTAATAAAATTTTTAAATGCCGGAAGTCTTCCTTTCTCTGCACAGAATAATGATGTCTGTTTCTTAAGCAGCTCTTATGTGATATAACATGTTTCCAAAAATCTGAGTGTACTTGCTCTCTTGCTTATATGTGATAAGCACCACATCTTACCAGAAAGTAAGTCCATGCTCCTGAAAAAGCCCAATCTGGTCAAAGTGATTTTACAAAAGTTATTGGATATGTTTAATTTCATTGACAAACATTTCTATTTCTTGGACTCACAACATTCTAATTTTAGTGAAGTATATTTTTATCACTTTTGACCCAGAAACATAGAGACAATGAATGTTTTCTTTAAAACCTATTATGAAGTATTTCTATCACTAGAAGGAAGAATGCGAAACAATTCAGCAACATTTTCGTAATCCTAATGTAGGTACTGAGAATCAGGTTTTAAGCGCTTACGTAGAGATTTGTTAGGAATTTCAACTCGCTTTCCTTGTGTAAGGGCGCAGCGCATATATGTGTGCTAAGGTGCCTCAGCTGTATCCCACTCTTTGTAACCCTGTAGACTGTAGCTCGTCAGGTTCCTCTGTCCATGGGATTCTTCAGGCAAGAACACTGGAGTGGATTGCCATACCGTCCTCCAGGGGATCCTCCCTACTCAGGGGTGGAACTTGCATCTCTTACATCTCCTGCATGGCAGAGGGGTTCTTTACCACTAGCACCACCTGGGAAGCCCAGAGTTTCAGTTCAGTTCAGTTCAGTTCAGGCGCTCAGTCGTGTTCGACTCTCTGCGACCTCATGGACTACAGCACACCAGGCTTCAGTGTCCATCATGAACTCCTGGAGCTTACTTAAACTCATGTCCATTGAGTCAGTGATGATATCCAACCATCTCATCCTCTGTTGTCCCCTTCTCCTCCCACCTTCAACCGTTTCCAGCATCAGGGTTTTTCCAATGAGTCAGTTCTTTGCATCAGGGGCCAAAGTACTGAAGTTTCAGCTTCAACATCAGTCCTGCCAATGAATATTCAGGACTGATTTCCTTTAGGATGGACTGGTTGGATCTCCTTGCAGTCCAAGGGACTCTCAAGAGTCTTCTCCAACACCACAGTTCAAAAGCAGCAATTCTTCAGTGCTCAGCTTTCTTTATAGTCCAATTCTCACATCCATACATGACTACTGAAAAAACCATAGCCTTGACTAGATGGCCCTTTGTTGGCAAAGTAATGTCTCTGCTTTTTAATATGCTATCTAGGTTGGTCATAGCTTTTCCTTCATGGAGCAACTGTCTTTTAATTTCAATGGTTGTCACCACTTGCAGGGATTTTGGACCCACCCAAAAAATAAAATCTGTCACTGTTTGCCATCTATTTGCCATGGGAAAGAGTAAGACACAGCAATTGGCTGAAATCTTACAAATAATTAAGTAATTTCTTATTAGGGAAAGGATAAAACTAACAAATTTGTAATAAGATTGCAAGACTAGATCATTTTGTTAAGGAGCATTTTTATTAATATATATGTGTGTGTGTGTATATATATGTGTGTGTGTATATATATATATGTGTGAATATGTATATTAGGTATAACTCATTATTTAAAAAGGTATTTATATAAAATAAAGGATAACTAAAACCATGAATTTATTCTTCCCAAAATTTTCATTTTAAGTCCAGTTATACATGCTAGTAAAGTAATGCTCAAAATTCTCCAAGCCAGGATTCAGCAATACATGAACCATGAACTCCCTGATGTTCAAGCTGGTTTTAGAAAAGGCAGAGGAGCTAGAGATCATATTGCCAATATCTGCTGGGTCATGGAAAAAGCAAGAGAAACATCTATTTCTGCTTTATTGACTTTGCCAAAGCCTTTGACTGTGGATCACAATAAACTGTGTAAATTTCTCAAAGAGATGGGAATACCAGACCACCTGACCTGCCTCTTGTGAAGCCTATATGCAGGTCAGGAAGCAACAGTTAGAACTGGACATGGCACAACAGACTGGTTCCAAATAGGAAAAGGAGTACGTCAAGGCTGTATATTGTCACCCTGCTTATTTAAGTTCTATGCAGAGTACATCATGAGAAGCGCTGGGCTGGAAGAAGCACAAGCTGGAATCAAAATTGCCGGGAGAAATATCAATAACCTCAGATATGCAGGTGACACCACCCTTATGGCAGAAAGTGAAGAGGAACTAAAAAGCCTCTTCATGAAAGTGAACAAGGAGAGCAAAAAAGTTGGCCTAAAGCTCAACATTCAGAAAACGAAGATCATGGCTTCGGATCCCATCACTTCATGGGAAATAGATGGGGAAACAGTGGAAATAGTGTCAGATTTTATTTTGGGGGGCTCCAAAATCACTGCAGATGGTGACTGCAGCCATGAAATTAAAACACGCTTACTCCTTGGAAGAAAAGTTATGACCAACCTAGATAGTATATTCAAAAGCAGAGACATAACTTTGGCGACCAAGATCTGTTTAGTCAAGGCTATGGTTTTTCCTATGGTCATGTATGGATGTGAGAGTTGGACTGTGAAGAAGGCTGAGCACCGAAGAATTGATGCTTTTGAACTGTGGTGTTGGAGAAGACTGTTGAGAGTCCCTTGGACTGCAAGGAGATCCAACCAGTCCCTTCTGAAGAAGATTGGCCCTGGGATTTCTTTGGAAGGAATGATGCTAAAGCTGAAACTCCAGTACTTTGGCCATGTCATGCAAAGAGTTGACTCATTGGAAAAGACTCTGATGCTGGGAGGGATTGCGGGCAGGAGGAGAAGGGGACGACAGAGGATGGGATGGCTGGATGGCATCATGGAATCGATATACGTGAGTCTGAATGAACTCCGGGAGATGGTGATGGACAGGGAGGCCTGGCGTGCTGCGATTCATGGGGTCGCAAAGAGTCGGACATGACTGAGTGACTGAATTGAACTCAACTGAGACAATAATGCAGAGAAAGGATATATAATTGGTATCTAAGGAACTATTGCATTATTTACTAGAATATGAATGACTTATGTTACTGGTATATAACAACAAGATAGTTAGAAGTTAACTTTCACTGAATGAGTACATTTGATCTTATGTGATCCTCTATTTTGAGTATCTTTCTTTTGTCTTGAAATATAAAGCAGAACATAAAGTCATAGTCTAGTCTTATGGGTTAAGACAATTTACAAGAAGAAATGAAAGAGAAAGAAAAGTCACATTCAGCAGCAGCAAAAACAAACAAGGGAAGGAGAGTAGCTTGGCACTATAAATACTGGGCAACAGAAACCTAGAAAGAAAAAAATTCAGACACCTAGAATTTCTCTGAATTTTAAAAACACATGCACCAACTGTATGTTGCACTCCCTACACCTAGGGTGTCTGAGGCAGTGCCACATCAGACAACTGAGTATGTCCACAACAAAAGCTATGACTGCTCACTGTGTGAGACACAAGGCCAGTGGCAGAGCCTTATTCTCCTAAAAGATCACTAAGGAAAGAAAGTGGGTTGGAAAACTCCTAAGAATGGTCCTAATGTTCCATAGTCTGGAAAGAAGAAAACTCAAGACATGGATGAGTGGGCAACTCTGCAAACACTCAGGGGAAGACTTTCAGTGGCAGAAGTCCCTACAGCCTCCTGGGGGTCAGAAACAAGAGGAGATATGGGGGCATATCATCCTCTGTAGGAGAGAACAGCAAAAAATCAATGGCTATAGGTTCTAGGAGGAGACTATGGTAGGATTTCAGAGGGAAAATCAAGTCTGAGAATCCAGAACAAGGGTTGTGTGTCTCCTTCTCCTACCCTTAAACCCTCAGGCTGCAGAAATGTAGACAGAATAGACAACCAGCCCTCAAAACATAGCACCTAAGTAACAAACCAAACCACTCTCCAGAAGAAGGGAAATATATGCTGGAGAGAATGTGGAGAAAAGGCAACCCTCCTGCACTGTTGGTGATAATGTAAACTGATACAGACATTATGGAGAACACTATGCAGATTCCTTAAAAAACTAGGAATAAAACTACCATATGACCCACCAATCCCACTACTGGGCATATACCCTGAGAAAATCTCATTTCTAAAAGATACATGTACCTCAGTATTCACTGTAGCAATATTATATCCAGGACATGGAATCAGCCTAGATAACCATCAACAGATGAATGAAAAAAGATGATGTAGTATATAGATATATAGATATATGAGTGTGTGTGTGTGTATATATATACAGAGGAATATTAACCATAAAAAGAATGAATCTGAGTCAGTTGTAGTGAGGTGGGTGAACATAGAGACTGTTATACAGAGTGAAGTAAGTCAAAAAGAGAAAAGCAAATATATTAATAGTGTATTACTGCATATATTGGGCTTCCCTGATAGCTCAGCTGGTAAAGAATCCACCTGCAATGCAGGAGACCTATGCTCAATCTTTGCTTGGCAAGATTCCCTGGAGAAGGGAAAGGCTACCCACTCCAGTATTCTGGCTTGTAGAATTCCAGGGACTCTATAGTCTATGAGGTCACAAAGAGTTGGGCACAACTGAGCAACTTCCACTTTCACACTTCACTGCATATATTGGGCTTCCCAGGTGGTTCAGTGGGTGAAGAATCCTCTTGCAATGCAGAGATCCAGGAGATGCAGCTTTGATTCCTAGGTCAGATAGATCCCCTGGAGGAGGGCACAGAAACCCACTCCAGTATTCTTGCCTGGAGAATCCCATGGTCAAGAGAAGCCTGGATGGGCTATGTCTACAGAGTCAAAAAGAGTCAGACATGACTGAAGCAACTGAGCACACAAGCATATATAATATATTGAAGCTAGAAAAAATGGTACTGATGAACCTATTTTCACGAAAGGAATGGAGATGCAGATGTTGAAAATGGATGTGTAGACTCAGCAGGAGGAGAAGAGTGTAGAAAGAACTGAGAAATACCATTGACATATATACACTGCTGCTGCTGCTGCTGCTGCTGCTGTGTGTAAAATAGCTGGTGAGATTTTTGCTGTATAACACAGGGAATCCAGTCTGGTGCTCTGTGATGACGTAGAGGGGCGGGATGCAGGGAGGAAAGGGAAACTCAAGAGAAGGGGGGGATATATATATATATAAAACTTCCAGGTGTTCAAGCTGGATTTAGAAAAGGCAGAGGAACAAGAGATCAAATTGCCAACATCCATTGGGTCACAGAAAAAGCAAGAAAATTCCAGAAAAACATCTGCTTCACTGACTACACTAAGGCCTTTGACTCTGTGGATCACAACAAATTGTGGAAAATTCTTAATGAGATGGGGATTCCAGATCACCTTACCTGCCTCCTGAGAAATCTGAATGTAGGTCAAGAAGCAATAGTTAGGACTGGACATGGAAAAACGAACTGGTTCCAAACTGGGAAAGAAGTGTGTTAAGGCTGTATATTGTCTCCCTGCTTATTTAACTTCTATGCAGAGTACATCATGTGAAATGCTGGGCTAAATGAAGCACAACCTAGAATCCAGATTGCCAGGAGAAATATCAATAACCTCAGATATGCAGACAACACCACCCTTATGGCAGAAAGTGAAGAGGAATTAAAGAATCTGTTGATGAAAGAGAAAGAGCAGAGTGAAAAGCCTGGCTTAAAACTCAACATTCAGAAAACTAAGATCATGACATCTGGTCCCATCACTTCATGGCAAATAGATGGGGAAATAATGGAAACAGTGACAGACTTTACTTTTTCGGCTCGAAAATCACTGCAGATGATGACTGCACCCATGAAATTAAAAGATGCTTGCTCCCTGGAAGAGAAGCTATGACCAACCTAGATAGCACATTCAAAAGCAGAGACATTACTTTGCTGACTAAGGTCCATCTAGTCAAGGCTATTGTTTTTCCAGTAGTCATGTATGGATGTGAGAGTTGGACTGTGAAGAAGGCTGAGCACCGAAGAATTGATGCTTTTGAACTGTGGTGTTGCAGAATACTCTTGAGAGTCCGTTGGACTGCAAGGAGATCCAACCAGTCCATTCTGAAGGTGATCAACCCAGGGATTTCTTTGGAAGGGAAGATGCTAAAGCTGAAACTCCAGTACTTTGGACAGCTCATGTGAAGAATTGACTCATTGGAAAAGACTTTGATGCTAGGAGGGATTGGGGGCAGGAGGAGAAGGTGACGACAGAGGATGAGATGGCTGGATGGCATTGCTGACTCAATGGACGTGAGTCTGAGTGAACTCTAGGAGTTGGTGATGATCAGGGAGGCCTGGCGTGCTGCGATTCATGGGGTCGCAAAGAGTCAGACCCAACTGAGTAACTAAACTGAACTGAACTGAACTGAGGGAAAGATCAAAGGCAGGAGGAGATAGGAATGATATAAGTTGAGATGGTTGGATCTCATCACTGACTCGATGGACATGAGCTTGAGCAAGCTCCATGAATTGGTGACAGAGAAGCCTGACATGATGCAATCCATGGGGTCACAAAGAGAAACAACTGAGTGACTAAACCGAACTGAACTGATGACTGTTTCACATTATTGTATAGCAGAAACAAACACAACATTGTAAAGCAATTTTCCTCCAATTAAATAATTTTTTGAAAGAAAGAAATATAGCAAAAAGAATTTACCCACATGATGTAAGAATGGAAAGCCCTAGCAAAATGCCCTGTAAACCACGAACTGCATAAAAATGTATGCCATGGCAATAACACAAGGAACCACAGTTTAAGGGCATCTAGGTGAGTGAATGACAGAAAGAGCATTCAGTCATAAAAAAAAACACAATCCAAAGAACAAAACTGATTCCCTACAAGTACTTTACACTGAAAAAGAATTTTAAAGAAAATTAATTCAATAAAATAAGAGCTCAAAGTCAAAACAATAAGACAGAAAATGGAATGCTGATCTAAAGGGGAAATTTGAGAACTAAAAATTAAGGTCTGCATTATTGTAGATCTACTAAATAAATTAGAAGCAGCAAGAAAAAAGTTTGAAAATTTAAATAGCATGGAGAATGTCTTGAAATGCCTAGGAATGCATTAATTGGAGGAAATTAAAAGCACATGAAAAGATGCTCAACATCACTCATTATCAGAGAAATGCAAATCAAGACCACAATGAGGTACCATTTCACGCCAGTCAGAATGGCTGTGATCCAAAAGTCTACAAGTAATAGACACTGGAGAGGGTGTGGAGAAAAGGGAACTCTCTTACACTGTTGGTGGGAATGCAAACTAGTACAGCCACTATGGAGAACAATGTGGAGATTCCTTAAAAAACTGGAAATAGAACTGCCTTATGACCCAGCAATCCCACTGCTAGGCATATACACTGAGGAAACCAGAATTGAAAGAGACACGTGTACCCCAATGTTCATCACAGCACAGTTTATAATAGCCAGGACATGGAAGCAACCTAGATGTCCATCAGCAGATGAATGGATAAGAAAGCTGTGGTACATATACACAATGGAGTATTACTCAGCCCTTAAAAAGAGTAAATTTGAATCAGTTCTAATGAGATGGATGAAACTGGAGCCTATTATACAGAGTGAAGTAAGCCAGAAAGAAAAACACCAATACAGTATACCAAGGCATATATATGGAATTTAGAAAGATGGTAACGATAACTCTGTATACGAGACAGCAAAAGAGACACAGATGTATAGAGTGGACTTTTGGACTCTGAGGGAGAGGGAGAGGGTGGGATGATGTGGGAGAATGGCATTGAAACATGTATAATATCATATAAGAAACGAATCACCAGTCTAGGTTCAATGCAGGATACAGGATGCTTGGGGCCGGTGCACTGGGATGACCTGCAAGGATGGTGTGGGTGGGTGGGTGGAGGTGGGAGGGGAGTTCAGGATTGGGAACATGTGTACACCCGTGGCAGATTCTTGTTGATGTGTGGCAAAACCAATACAATATTGTAAAAATAATAATAATGATAAATTTAAAAAATTAACTAATTAACTTTTTAAAAAGAAACAAATAAATGTAAAGAGCAGATAAATGGCATCCTTCATTGAAAATAGATTAGGAAAGGTGTGCAGAGAAATACAGATGTATTTCCCTAAATTTAGACTAAAACAAATTAAAAAACTTTAATATAATTTCTGATATGGAAAAAGGCCACAAAAAGTAAGACTGCTAGCTTCTTCTTAAGTTACTAAATTTCAAAGGTAAAATCAGAATTCTTCAAGCATCCAGGAAGAAAAAATAAGTAACATTAAAGAAGAAAGATCACACTGGTTTCAGGCTTTTCAACAGTGACATCTGAGAGCAGGAAGTAATGGAAAATATCCCCAAAACCCTCAGGGAAAAACAGCGTCGTGTAATATCATAATGACCTACTAGTTCCTCAGCTAGAAAAGCAACTAACAGAGATTCTCAAGTGCTCAAGATTACTGGGCTTTCTAAGTAAAAATTGTATTGAATGGTATTAAAAATATTTTGTGTAGACCATGATGAAAATTTCATTAAAAACATATACTTGGTTTTTTAAACATTTGCTTTTTATTTGTGTGTTTAACTTGTAATGTTTTTTTCTTGAAATACAGTTGATACACAATGTTGTTAAATTCAGGTTACAACAAAGTTACAGTTATAAATATATATTTTATTCTTTTCTAGTATAATTCACTACAAGATAGAGTTTAGTTCCCTATGCTATACAGTAAAATCTTGCTATGTATTTTATACATAGCAGTGAAATAAATAAGTTTGTAAATTTTAAATATATATATATATATATATTTACACACACATATTGGTTGTTGTTTAGTGGCTAAGTCATTTCTGACTCTTTTGTGATCCTGGACTATAGCCCACCAGGTTCCCAGGTCCACGGGACTTTCCAGGCGAGAGTACTGGAGTGGGTTGCCATTTCCTTCTCCAGGGGATCTTCCCAGCCCAGGGATCAAACCCGTGCCTCCTGCATTAGCAGGCACACTGCCAGTTCTTTACACTGAGGCTCCAAAGAACTGTGTGTGTGTGCATGTGTGTATAGTTGTGAGCGTCTATGAACCCCATATTCATAATTTATCCCTCCCTGCCACACATACCCCTTTGTTAACCATAAGGTTGCTTTCTGTCTGTGAATCTGTTTTTATTTTGTAAGTTCATTTGTACTATTTTTTTAAATTTCACATATAAGTGATATTATACGGTATTTATCTTTGTTTGTCTTGCTTCATTTAGTATTGTAATCTCTAGGGCCATCTATATTGCTTCAAATGGCATTATTTCATTCTTTTATACGGCTGAATAGTATTAGATTGTATATATACGACATCTTCTTTATCCACTCATATGTTGATGGACTTTTTTGAATAGACAATTGAAAAATTGACAAACAAAAGAAAAACCAAGTAAAACATTTGACAATGAAGAGCTTCCTTAAAATGATTAAGAACTAGCATTGCAGGTAAAATTCAGAATTGCAACAGAATGCCTGGAATATGATGACTCTCAAATATAAAACAAACATTCTTAAAATTCCTAACAATTCAAAATAAAAATCTCATAAATCATAATCAAGAGGTTCAATAGCAGGAGATGAAACCAAGAGTCATTCCACTAATCACATTAAATTTGAAAACAGGTCAGTCTCTACCACCAATTTAAAAACAGGTTATATAATTGAAAAAAAGAGTGATTAAACCTCTTAACAGATCTATTTTATTAACATTAGAATAGTGTTAGGGGCTAATAAAATTTATTGGAGGAATTTTATCGTTTTACTATAACTGTTAATTCCAGAAAGTTTCTCCATTTTTTCCAGTTATATACAATTAAATGTATCTAACTTTAAAAGAGCATGATTCTAGTGATCCAATTATTCTATGACTCCTATTGAAATGCAGTATCTATAGATAGATATATATTCATACACATAAGTCATTCCTGAGACATACAAAGAGGTAAAAGATGCATTTACATTTACTAAGATATCTAAAATAATGATTACTAATATTAAAATTGTGAGTACTTCAAGTTGTGGAATCAAGGGATTTCTTTCTACTTTGGAGCTGTCTGCTTTGTTTAAATGTATTATTATACTATAATGAGCTTGTGTCTCTTTTATAATAGCAGCAGAACTATTTGCTTCAAAAATTTTTAACTAAAGTGAAGTAAGCTGGGGCTTAGGTCAACATTCTGAACAATACGTGAAGACAAATACTTACAAATGACCTAAGAAGTCGTTCTATACCCAGTAGTTACAATGAACTTGGGCTAAGTGTTTTTAAGTCTTTGCCATGCTTCTTATAATATAAATTGGTTAATTTGAAGACCAAGGATAAAGTACACATTTCTTTGTGTTAGAATAATATGTTACTTTTTAAAAATATGAGAATCCTCTTATCAATATAATGGAATTGTAACCACAGTCATTCTGATCAGTATCTTGTCTACTGAGTAGCTGTTTTGTGTTTGGCATATAACTTGTCACTGACCTTTATGTTTCCCATCCTTCACTATTCTTACCAAACAACTAGAAATGTAAGCATTATCATTCTCAAATTTTTTAATGAACAAAACTGGGTCTAGAAAAGCATAAGATCACATGGAAGAGGAAAGCATAAGAAAGTCACTGGAAGAGGCTCCGGTTTTAGCCAGACAAAAATAACTACCCAACATATTCCTTTCCTTTGGCTACTCAATTACATGTTTTAATTGATATATTTCAAAAGTGGCACTGTAGAGCATTTGGGAAAGCATGATTCTTTCAATAAACAGTGTGGGTTAATGAGAAATATACATACTAGAAAATCAATTTCTCTCCTGCATCATGCCTCACAAACACACAGAAATGACTGCAGGTTGATTGTAAGTTGAAATTTGAAATCTAGGAAATTTGCTTTTGGATATAAGGTAGACTCGTATCTTCGTCGGAGAAGGCAATGGCACCCCACTCCAGTGCTCTCGCCTGGAAAATCCCATGGGCGGAGGAGCCTGCAAGGCTGCAGTCCATGGGGTCGCTGACGGTCAGACACAACTGAGCAACTTCACTTTCACTTTTCACTTTCATGCATTGGAGAAGGAAATGGCAACCCACTCCAGTGTTCTTGCCTGGAGAATCCCAGGGACGGGGGAGCCTTGTGTGCTGCCGTCTATGTGGTCGCTGCCGTCTATGGGGACACGACTGAAGCGACTTAGTAGCAGCAGCAGCAGTATCTTCATGCCCCTGGGGCCTTGTTTAAAAGATATTAAGTCTGTAACTACCACAGATATTTATTCCTCTGATGGCTCTGGACAGAGTAAATCAAAAACCTCTAGAAAGGATTCACCATTCTATATGCCATTGAGAACAGTCATCATTCATAGGAAGAGATCAAAATATCAACATTAACAGGAGTTTGGAAGAAGGTGGTTCCAACCCTCATAGATAACTCTGAAGAGTCCAAGACTGCAGTGGACGAAGTAAACTGCAGATTTAGAAACAGCAAAAGAGCTAGAAACGGGGCCTAAAGATGTGATGGAACTGCTGCAACTTCATGACAAAGCTTTAACAGATAAGGAGCTGCTCTTCAGTTCAGTTCAGTTCAGTTCAGTTCAGTTCAGTCACTCAATCATGTCCAACTCCTTGAGACCCCATGAATCGCAGCATGCCAGGCCTCCCTGTCCATCCCCAACTCCTAGAGTTCACTCAAATTCACATCCATTGAGTAAAGGGATGCCATCCAGCCATTTCATCCTCTGACGTCCCCTTCTCCTCCTGCCTCTGATCCCTCCCAGCATCAGGGTCTTTTCCAATGAGTCAGCTCTTTACATGAGGTGGCCAAAGTACTGGAGTTTCAGCTTTAGCATCAGTCCCTCCAATGAACACCCAGCACTGATCTCCTTTAGGATGGACTGGTTGAATCTCCTTGTAGTCCAAGGGACTCTCAAGAGTCTTCTCCAATACCACAGTTCAAAAGCATCAGTTCTTCAGTGCTCAGCTTTCTTCATAGTCCAACGCTCACACCCATACATGACCACTGGAAAAACCATACCCTTGACTAGAAGGACCTTTGTTGACAAAGTAATGTCTCTGCTTTTTAATGCTTTTTAATATGCTGTCTAGGTTGGTCATAACTTCCCTTCCAAGGAGTAAGTGTCCTTTAATTTCATGGCTACAATCACCATCTGCAGTGATTTTGGAGCCCCCAAAATAGAATCTGACACTGTTTCCACTGTTTCTCCATCTATTTGTCATGAAGTGATGAGACCAGATGCCATGATCTTCGTTTTCTGAATGTTGAGCTTTAAGCCAACTTTTTCACTCTCCTCTTTCTCTTTCATCAAGAGATTCTTTAGTTCCTCTTCACTTTCTGCCATAAGGGTGGTATCATCTGCATATCTGAGGTTACTGATATTTCTCCCAGCAATCTTGATTCCAGCTTGTGCTTCATCCAGCCCAGCATTTCTCATGATGTACTCTGCAGATAAGTTAAATAAGCAGGGTGACAATATACAGCCTTGATGTACTCCTTTTCCTATTTGGATCCAGTCTGTTGTTCCATGTCCAGTTCTAACTCTTGCTTCCTGATCTGCATATAGGTTTCTCAAGAGGCAGGTCAGGTAGTCTGGTATTCCTATCTCTTTGAGAATTTTCCACAGTTGATTGTGATCCGCACAGTCAAAGGCTTTGGCACAGTCAATAAAGCAGAAATTCTTAGGGATGAGCAAAGAAAGTGGCTTCTTGAAATAGAATCTAGTCCTGGGGAAGATGCCATGAAGACTGTTGATATAACAGAGATTTAGAGTATGACATAAAGTTAGTTAAGTAACAGCAGGGTTTTAAAGGACTGACTCAAATTTTGAAAGACATTCTACTGTGGGTGAAATGCTATCAAATAGCACTATATGCTGCAGAAAAATGATCAGTAAAAGGAAGAGTCAATTGATACAGAAAACTTCACTGTTATCTTGTTCTAAGAAATAGCCACAGACACCCCAGCCTATAGCCACTACCACCCTGATCAGCCAGCAGCCACCAACACAGAGGCAAGACCTTCCACCAGCAACAAGACTACAACTCACTGAAGACTCAGATGGTGATTACCATTTTTTGGCAATAAAATACTTTTTAATTAAGATATATACATTCTTTTTTAGACATAATGCTGTTGTACACTTAATAGACTATAGTATAAACATAACTTTATATGCACTGGGAAGACAAAATATAGGTGTGATTCATTTTATTCTAATACTCATTTTACTGTGGTGGTCTGGAACAAAATGCACATCTCTGAAGTCTGCATGTATGTCAGGGCCAAGTTCAGTGCCCTGCTCAAACTTACTCATCAGGTTATGGTTTAGAACTCAGTCAGCACCTCCTGTCTTAACCATGTTCCTGAAATTAGTATGTCCACAGTGGTATAAATCAGTTTTATTGTACTAGCCAGGACTTCCCAGGTGGCTCAGTGGTAAAGAATCCACCTGCAATGCAGGAGACACAGGTTCAATCCCCTGGACCAGGAAGATCACCTGGAGAAGGAAATGGCAACCCATTCCAATATTCTTGCCTGGAGAGTTCCCTATGGAACTCCTGAACACAGGAGCCTGGCAGGCTACAGTCTGTGGGGTCACAAAGAATCAGACTCAACGGAGCACAATATCAATAAATTGTACTATCCATTCCTAACCCCAAGCTTAAGATATAAGGTTTGGGGCATTAATATGAATAAAGTGATAGTGAAGTTCTACCAGGACAGGTTTAATCCACAACAGGTCCATAACATTCCAAGACTAAAAGTTGTAATGTTATCCACAAAAGAATCATGTTCAAACAGTCCACAAAGCATTTTCAACTCAAAAATCTCCTGTTCCTGAAAATCTCCTTCTATGTCACATTTCTGACAGTGATCTCAAATCATCTAAAGCTTTTAAAATGTTATTAATTTTCATATCAAAAGACATAGTAATGATAATAGGATGTTTTATGATTAAGAGTCAAATATGCACTGAGAGCTCATTTTTGTTAAAGACTGTACCAGGCACTGGGGAAGAAGGAGTTGCAAACCAAAGCCCTTGCCTTCATAGGACTTATACTGCAACAGGAAATACATACTAAGAAGAGAAGCAAATAAGTGGACCAGTGGGATATTGCAAATGCCATGAAATTGGCTGGCAGGGGCAGGGAACACAGATCACATGGTGAGAGGAGATTATTCTGATGAAAACAACACGAACAGATGAGAATACACCAGCCATATGCAGAGCAAGAAGGAGCTCTGGGTGGAAGGAAAGCCCTGCAACCAGGATCCTGAGTGGACAGAGACACTTATTTTTAAAGACCACCAGCAGGTCTGGAATGTGTTGAAAGGGCACGTACGTGTACAAGTGTAACTGAGTTAACAGTAGCAGGAGAGACAATCACTAACAGGCTGGACCACACTCCTCCCCCTTGCTCAACTTATCTGTCTCCTGCAGTCCTGAGCTGCTGCTGTGAGTCGGTCACCAAGCTCTCCTGGACCAGGAGCTAAGTTATGAACAGTGCTTCTCCTCAGACACACATTGTAATGTCACCAGGAACGAGGCCCAGTGTGTAACACTCTGGATGCAAAGATGAGGACAACTTTGCACAGCAACGCCCCAGAGGTCAAGTAGTATCTACTAACCAGACAGCCAATAACTGCAGGCCGGGGTGGCAAATGTTCAGGGTGTACACAACTGCTCAAAGTAAGGCTGTGGCATGATGCACACCCAAGGGCAGGGCCCTCTTCCTTTCTGAGCAAAGCATCACGGGGTTTTCTTTCTGACACCTTCCAGCCTCACTTAGGAGCACTGGGTGGCTCTGCCTACAAGCTCCAGCTCGTTTCCCAAAGAGGGCTCCATCAGTACGCACACCTCTTGTTTTAGAGTCATCCTGGTAGGCTGGAAAAGCTCTCAACAAATCTCGGCATCTCCTGCCCTCGCAGATTTAGCAAGTGAATCATTCTTCCATGAGACGTGATTTCCTAGGCTTCAGGGAGCTGACACTGCTTTGCGTTAATTCATTCAAGGCTGAATAGCTACATTGATGAGACAACTCCAAGGACCAGGTCTCAGCGCCTCTGGAGCTGCTCTCATTGCATTTCAATGCAGTTAATGATGGAGAAGAGAGACTGGTGTGACTTCTGCTGCCACCTCTCTGTCAAGTTCAGCAGACCATTTCAAGGCTCTTGTTAGGAACAGAAACTGTCATTGTGTAACACTCTGAAGAGGAATCTCTCAGTAAGTTTTGGTGGTACCAAAGGTTAGGAGGGAAAAGCTTATTCTGTGGGGCAATTTATGACCTTTAAGAAAAGAGGTCAGTGTCTGACACAGTGTATTTCATTAACAAGGGCTCCATGAAGAAGGAAGGGAGCGTGGTGTGCATCGAGCAGCCAAGGTGGGAACATGTGAGGTTGGAGGACTGACATTTCTGATGAGCTGGGAGCAGAGTCCTGTAATTTAAGGAGGCAGACAAAGCCCAGAGGAGCTGAAGAGGGAAGCAGGCCCTTGGTGGGGAAGCAGCTCATCAGAGCACTGGCACCTGAGCTCCTTGGATACTTCAGGTCTCTTATCTCAGATCATCAGTTCAATTCAGTTCAGTCGCTCAGTTGTGTCTGACTCTTTGCAATCCCATGGACAGAAGCAAGCCAGGCCTCCCTGTCTATCGCCAACTCCCAGAGTTTATCCACACTCAGGTCCATTGAGTCTGTGATGCCATCCAACCGTCTCATCCTCTGTCGTCCCCTTCTCCTCCTGCCCCCAGTCCCTCCCAGCATCAGGGTCTTTTCAAATGAATCAGCTCTTCGCATCAGGTGGCCAAAGCATCGGAGTTTCAGCTTCAGCATCAGTCCTTCCAATGAACACTCAGGACTGATCTTCTTTAGGATAGACAGGTTGGATCTCCTTGCATTCCAAGGGACTCTCAAGAGTCTTCTCCAACATCACAGTTCAAAAGCATCAATTCTTCAGCACTCAGCTTTCTTCACAGTCCAACTCTAACATCCACACGTGACTACTGAAAAAACCATAGCCTTGACTAGACGGACCTTTGTTGGCAAAATAATGTCTCTGTTTTTTTAATAGCTTTTCTTCCAGGGAGCATACTCCAAAACAATTCTGATCATTTTTAAATATAATTCAGAAAAATGCAGAGAGCTTTGAGAGACATTATAGAGAAAACTCATTAAGATTTGACTCATCGGGCTCTGGATACAACAGGAAAGATGTCTAAGAAGATACATAAAGAAACACTGTTAGGACACAATGTTCACTCAATATTCTGTTTCCAGTAGTTGCTTCCAGAATCTTCTGCTGTTTTTCCCTCTATTATCTCAAATGTCCTTTAGAAATATGCTATTCTCATCACCCTTGGTTAGTGATGCATCAGAGGAATAAAGAAAGAAGAAAACGTGGGCCAGGGTACAGAAAACAGAGAGCAGTGAGCAGGAGAAACACAGTGGTCGATGGAGCAAATCACGGCAGGCAGTGCCCAGAAAATACCATTCCCAGGGATACTTAGGATGCCTAGACTTTCCACACCACAGGGGTGGAGGGCTGAGCCATTCAGCAAAGGTATCAAAGCAAAGGGGACCTGAGAAGGCTGGAGGACATGGGGTCACTCAAGAGTGACAGAGAGTTGGTTTATCTAAGTTCTCTGGGTACAAATTCAATCCAACTATGCCATGTGCACTTGTTTTCTTTGTACCTGAACTAGTTTCTGCAGTGGAGAGTTAATCCTGGGTCCCCTTGCCAGGAGTAGCCCACGAGCTCCAAGCGAGAACACCCCGCGAGAAACAAACCTGCTGGAAACCGCCTGGGCTAGTGCATCCCCCTTTCTGCAACTGAGGAAGCCCTTCTTCTCCTGCCTCCTTCCTGAAGGGAACTCAGTCCTGCCTCTGGCACCTCTAATGAGTCCATCTGGGTTGGAAAATTCAGTAAATTAAGCACTCTCCCTTCCCTTCCCCACAGCGAAGCTTGCAGGGAAGACATGTTCTCCAGCACGCTCTGGCCCTTCCTGCCTCCACCCAGGGAAACAGAAAGCAAGGTGCAGATGGGAAGACCTCTATATCATCAGCCTTCCCTTTGGGGCCTAGGTTTTTGCAACATAAAAACCAACAGTTTGAAAAGCCAAAAGCCTTTCTCTGCTTGTATGTACCATATGACTCCTCTTACACAAGGAGGTAACACTAAAACACAGAGGAATAGGAGGTTAGAAAAACAAAGAAAACATTTGGCTTTTTTTTTTTTTTTCAAATAATATGCCTTGAGTGAAGTCCCTAAGATGGTGACACAGATTATTCCCAACTTCACTCCCCTCATAGGAGCAACTAACAATAGTTTATGCATAAGAGGGCACTAAGAGAATCCTAGAAAATGGGGTGAGGCCGCACCCCTGCACCACAGAGACCAAGACAGACCGTGTCAAAGGGCAGGAGGAGCAGATGAGGGCTGACCCCTTGCTCTGCTGCCAAGCCAGCCCAGCACCACACCGAGGTCTCCCCATGGAGGTCACCACACTGCAGTCCCTGAACCGAGGTCTCCCCTGAGCTCTGACTGCTCCAGAGGAAAGCGAGCCCAGCTGGACATCCAGCTCCCGGTGCTGGGGTCGCTTCTCAGCCACCCCCCCTCAAGTCTTACCCCAGAGGAACAAAGGGGAATCTGTGGGGCTTGACCACAGGGAATGACGACAGGGAAGGGGGAAGGTTTCTAATGACTAGCACTCAGGGTTTGGCAGGCCTGTTTCTACCTGCAGAACCCAGGGAGTAGGCCAAGCCGCAGCTCCGCTCCTCTGCAGAGCCGGGAGAGTGACGCAGTCTGACCAAGGAAATCAGCAGGTCACAGGTCACCCAGAGGCGGGTCCTCAAATGAAGGATCTCTCTGGCTGGAGCCTGGCCTGCCCATCCCTCTACCCCAGGCATAGGAGCTGAGTCCGGGCCTGGCCACTGCCCTGTGTGGCTCCCTGCCAGAAAGCCAGGCAGAACATGTGCACCGATGCTCAAGCAGAGAGCGTGAGAATGGCAGGCGGAGTGGACCCACCATTAGGCCTGGGAACTTGGGGCAGAGGTCATCGTGAGTTAAAATCCAGAACAGAAGCCTTGCTGAACCTGGAGCTGTCCCCTGCCCATTGCCACGTGCCCTCCGGGTCTCACCTGGAGCAGAGCGTCCATGCAGAGCAAGAGTGGGTGACCTAGCGACACCTGGGCCTCACGTCCAGCAGGCGGCCCTATTTGGCCACGGAATCTGGAGCGCAAGTCGGCCTGAATCAAGAATCCAGAGAGCGGTGAAGGAATTGGAGCCGGTCCTCCTGCTCTGCGAGGAGCGGAGAGTAGTTCACAGCCCACTCGCGGCCGAGACCAGCCTTTAAACTATCCAGACAGGGGCCCCAGCCAGAGCACCGGGAGCTGCCTGGCCCCTTTTTCCTACAGCCCGCTTACAACCACGCTTGAGCAGAGAGAGCACGGAGCCACACCAGTGGCCCCATCTGGCCAGGGAATTCAGTGCACAGTCTCACCTGACTCATGTCCCCAAACAATGAGCCGTGTGGGCTCCAGGACGGTTCTGTGCACTCCCAGGACAGGGGCACTCATCCACAGCCCCAACTACCTCTGAGAGTAGTAACAGTCCTGCTAGTCTAGGAAACCTGTGCAGAGAACTTGAGCACAGAGCCCAACCAACCGCATCTCTTGAGCAGGAAGCAAGCCAGCAGTGTATTCACCTGCTCCTAGCCAGTGGAATCCCACCCCACCTCACAGCTTAGGCCATGGCCTTGCCCCAGCATAGATCCTGACAGCAAGCCCACCTGCCAAGTACATAAAGCGTGGACACATATGAAACTCTAAGCTGAACTGACTGGAAGCACTGTCTCTGCCAAAGCAAACCTGGAAAGTGTGGGAGAGGAAACCACCTTCTTCAGTGAACAGACACCAACAGGAGGAACCAAGGGCCATGAAAAATCAGGGTAACCATGACACCACCGAAGGAAACTAACAGAGCCTCAATAACTGACCATACAGAAACAGAGATGCCTATGCTGGCAAAGAATCCAGAATAATCATCTTAAAGAAGTGGAGTGAACTACGGGAACACACACAGAGAAAACTAAATCAGTAAAATAATATATAAACAAAAAGAAGTTCAAAAAGCAATAGAAACCATGAAAAAAAAAAGAAAGAAACAGAAATCCTAGAGCTAAAAACTACAACAGAACTGAAGAATTCAACAGAGTGCTTCAAAAGCAAATGATTCATCTGTACCTTTCTTCTGTATTCTGTGTACATGCATTAATACGCAATATTTATTTTTCTCTTTCTGGATCTAACTGCAGGGTAGGAAGAGAGATGCAGACATAGGGAATGGGCATGTGGACACAGGGTGGGGGTGTGATGAATTGGGAGGTTGGCATATGTGAACTGCTGTATGTAAAAAGATTGTTGTTGTTCAGTTGCTCAGTCATGTCTGACTCTGTGACCCCATGGACTGTAGCACGCCAGGCTTCCCTGTCCTTCACCATCTCCCAAAGCTTGCTCAAACTCATGTCCATAGTAAGTAATGCCATCCAACCATCTCATCCTCGGTCATCCCCTACTCCTCTTGCCTTCAATCTTTCCCAGCATCAAGGTCTTTTCTGATGAGTCTACCCTTCGCATCAGGTGGCCAAAGTATTGGAGGTTCAGCTTCAGCATCAGTCCCTCCAGTGAATATTCACTATTGATTTCCTTTAGGATTGACTGGTGTGATCTCCTTGTAGTCCAAGGGACTCTCAAGAGTCTTCTCCAGCACCACAGTTCAAAAGCATCAATTCTTTGGTGCTCAGCATTCTTTCTGGTCCAACTATGGTCATACAGATAGCTGGGTGGGACTATGCTGCAGAGTAGAGAGAGTCAGCGTGGTGCTCTGTGATGACCTACATGGGTCTGGGGTGGGAAAAGGTCCAAGAGGGAGGGGATGTGTGTATATACATATAGCCTATTCACTTCATTGAACAGCAGAAAATAACAGAACATTGTAAAGCAACTGTACCCCAATTTTTAAAAAAGAAATGAAAAAGCACACTAAATCATACAGAATAAAAATATCAGTGACCTAGAACACAGAATATTTGAAATTATCCAGTAAGAGGCAGAAAAGAATGAAGAAGAGTGAAGAAGGCCTAAGGGACTAGTGGGGTACTATCAAAAGAAACAATATCTGCATTATAGGAATTCCAGAAGGAGAAGAGGAGAGAAAAGGGGAGAAAGTATATTTAAAACAATAGTGGCTTCCTGGGGAGAGAAATGAACATCCATTTCCATGAGGCCTCAAAGACCACAAATAGGTTAAACTCAAAAAGAGCTACACTAAGTTACAATAAAACTTCATTCATTACAACATAAAAAGCCAGTGTAAAACTTATTGATAATAGTAAGTTATGGACTTGGTCATTTATGGGCTTCCCTGGTGGCGCAGTGATAAAGAATCTACCTGCCAATGCAGGAGACACATGGTCAATCCCGGGGTCAGGAAGATCCCTTGGAGAAGGGAATGGTTACCCACCCCAGCAGACCCGCCTGGAGAATTCCATGGACAGAGGAGATTGGTAGGTTATTGTCCAGAGGGTCTCAAAAGAGTCAGACATGACTTAGTGACTAAACAACAATAATGGTAAATATATAGCTAAAGTTCAACTCTGTAATATGGTAATGATGATGCATAGTTCATTTACAACTCTCCTTAAAAGAGTTATTACAATTTGTATTTTAATAATTTTACAAAATTAAGATGTTAATCAATTAAAATAAGATGTTATAATTTTAAGATATTTTATGTAAGCCTTAAAGTAACTACAAGGGAAAATATCACAATTATCTTTTTCTTTGATAAATCAAAACATACTGCTACCAAAAGACATCAAAACACAAAAAATTACATCAGGGTAAGAAGCAAGAAACAATGGATCTATAAGGCAGTCAGAAAATAATAAACTAAATAACAGTAGTAAGTCCTTCTCTGTTAATAATTGCTTTAAATGTAAATAGATTAAAATTGCAATCAAAAGATATAGATGGCTGAAAAGACTTTAAAAAAGATCCAGCAACACACTGCCTACAAGAGACCAACTTTAACCTTAAAGACACATATAGAGTGAAGCAATGGAAAAAGATATTTCTAGTAAATGAAAACCCTCCAAAATTAGTGGGCATCTATACTTATATAAGACAAAATAGACTTTAAAATTAAAATGGAAAAAGAGACAAAGAAGGTCATTACACAATGATAAAGGGATTAATACACCAAGAAAACAAACAACTGTAAATATGTAGGCATCCAACATCAGAGTATCTAAAAATAAAAACAGAACCAAATGAGAGATAAAAAGCAATACAGTACAAAACAATAATAGATAGGGACTTTAATATTCCACTCTCAACAATACATATATCATCCAGAGAAAATCAATAAGGAATCAATAGATTTGATTGACATTGTAGACCCTATGTACCAAACAGACATATGTAAAATATTCTATCTTCTGAAAATAGCAGAACAAAAATTCATCTGAAGCACATATGCTATATTTTCTAAATAGACCATATGTCTGGTCACAAAACCAGTCTTAACAATTCAAGAAGACTGAAAGCATCCCAAATATCTTCCCTGACCACAGTGAAATGAAACTAGAAACTAATAACAAGAGGAAAACTGTAAACCTCACAAAAACATGGAAATTAAACAACCTTGTCCTGAACAAATGGATTAAACAAAATTAAAGAAGAAATTTAAAAGTTTCTTGAGACAAATGAAAATGGAAACACAACATGGAAAAATTGATAAAGTAAAAGTTGCTCAGTCATGTCCAATGGGGTTCTCCAGGCAAGAATACTGGAGTGGGTTGCCATTTCCTCCTCCAGGGGATCTTCCCAACCCAGGGACTGAACCCATGTCTCCCTCATTGCAGGTGGATTCTTCACCATCTCAGCCACCAGGGAAGTCATAACACAGAAAAATTGATAGGATACAGCAAAAACAATTATCCGGTGATTGTTCATAGCAATAAATATATAAGAAACAAGAAAGACCCCAAATAAGCAGCCTAACCCTGCACTTCAATAAACTAGAAAAAGAAAACCTTAAGCTCAAAGTTAGAAGGAGAGAAATAACAAGATTAGAGCAGAAATAAACAGAAAATTGGAAAACAATACAAAAGATTGAGTTGCTGCTTTGAAAAGAAATACAAAATATAAAATTTTTGGATACACTAACCAAAGACAGCCTTCTGAATGGGAGAAAACAATAGCAAATGAAACAACTGACAAACAACTAATCTCAAAAATATACAAGCAACTTATGCAGCTCAACTCCAGAAAAATAAACGAACAAATCAAAAAATGGGCCAAAGAACTAAATAGGCATTTCTCCAAAGAAGACATACGGATGGCTAACAAACACATGAAAAGATGCTCAACATCACTCATTATCAGAGAAATGCAAATCAAGACCACAATGAGGTACCATTTCACACCAGTCAGAATGGCTGCAATCTAAAAGTCTACAAGCAATAAATGCTGGAGAGGGTGTGGAGAAAAGGGAACCCTCTTACACTGCTGGTGGGAATGCAAACTAGTACAGCCACTATGGAAAACAGTGTGGAGATTCCTTAAAAAATTGCAAATAGAACTGCCTTATGACCCAGCAATCCCCCTGCTGGGCATACTCACCAAGAAAACCAAAATTGAAAGAGACACATGTATCCCAATGTTCATTGCAGCACTGTTTATAATAGCCAGGACTTGGAAACAACCTAGATGTCCATCAGCAGATGAATGGATAAGAAAGCCATGGTACATATACACAATGGAGTATTACTCAGCCCTTAAAAAGAATAAATTTGACTCAGTTCTAATGAGATGGATGAAACTGGAGCCAAGTATACAGAGTGAAGTAAGCCAGAAAGAAAAACACCAATACAGTATACTGACACATATATATGGAATTTAGAAAGATAGTAATGATGACCCTCTATGTGAGACAACAAAAGAGACACAGAGGTATAGAACGGACTTTTGGACTCTGAGGGAGAGGGAGAGGGTGGGATGATTTGGGAGAATGGCATTGAAACATGTATAATATCATGTAAGAAATGAAGCACCAGCCTGTGTTCAATACAGGATACAGGATGCTTGGGGCTGGTGCACGGGATGATCCAGGGAGATGATGTGGGGTGGGAGGTGGGAGGGGGCTTCGGCATTGGGAGATCATGTACACCTGTGGCTGATTCATGTCAATGTATGGCAAAACAAATACAATATTGTAATGTAAAATAAAAAATAAAATAAAAAAAAAAAAAAAGAAGAGGACACAATTCAACAAAATTATAAATGAAAGACAAGCATTACAACTGATACCACAGAAATATAAAGGATCATGAGAAGATACTATGACTATATACACCAAGAAACTGTACAACCTAAAAGAGAAGTTTGAATCAATAATAAACAATCTCCCAACAACAACCAAAAATCTATGACCAATTGGATTCACTAGTGAATTTTTTTCAGTCTTTAAGAATTAACATCATTCCTTCTCAAACTCTTCCAAAAACTGAAAAGGAGGGAACACTACAAAACTTATTTATGAAGCCAATATTACCCTGATACCAATGCCAGAAAAGGACATTACAAATAAAGAAAATTATAAAGTCAGTATCCCTGATGAATATTAATGTAAAAATTCCCAATCAAATACAATCTAACTGAATTCAGCAGCAAATTAAAAGATTATTCACTGAAACTAGACCCATATCTTACACAATTACAAAAATTAACTCAAAATGGATTAAAAGACCTAAATGGAAGACTGGAAACCATAAAACTCTCAGAAAAAAGCATAGAACAAAATTCCTTTGACATGGATGTGCCTAATGATTTTCTTGATATGACATCTGATGTGCAAGCAACAAAAACAATAACAAAATGAGGCTACATCACACTAAAAAGCTTTGCATAGCAAAAGAACTGATCAACAAAAGGAAGAAACCCACAAAATGGGGAAAAATGTTTGCAAGCCATACATTTAATAATGGGTTAAAATTCAAAATGTATAAATAATTCAAGCAACTCAATAACAAAATAATAATAAAATTCAGTTTTAAAATAAACAAAGGGCCTGAATACACATTTTCCCAAAGAAGTATATGAAGGGCAAATAGATGCATGAAAAGATGCTCATCACTAGTCACTCAGAGAAATGCAATCAGAAGTGTGGGACATCCCAGCACACCTGCCAGAACGGCTGTCATCACAATCACGAGAGAAAAATGTTGGAGCGCGTGTGCAGAGAAGAGGACACTCTAGCCCTGTTGATAGTACTGTACACTGATGCAGCCACCATTGAAAACAGTGGAGGGTCCTCAAAATGTTAAAAATTGGACTATCGTGTAAGCCAGCAATTTCACTGATGGAAACATATCCAGAAAAACAAAAACTCCATGCCAAAGAGAGAGCTCAGTCCCTTATGTGCATAGCAGCATTGTTCACAATAGCCGAGGCACGGAAGCATAGACGGGCAAACAGATAAAGATGCTGAGATGTATATAATGATCTGTGTGTATATGCATTCACTGTGCAGCACTGTACATACGTGTATGGGCAATATCACTCAGCCACAGCAAAGAAGAAAATCCTGTCATATGTGACAGCACGCATGCACCTTGAGGGTATCATGCTAAGTGTCAGAGAAAACAAATACTGCATGATGTCCCTTATATGTGGAATAAAAAAAAAAAGTCATGGAAAAAAGATCAGATACATGGTTACCATGGGGAGCGGGGAACTGATTGCATGAACATGGTCAAAAGGTACACACTTCCTGTTATAAACAAATACTGAAGATGCAACATACAACATGATGACCGCAGCTAACGCTGTTGTATGCTTGCAAAATGTTAAGAAAATAGATTCTAAGAGTTCTCATCACAAGGATAACAACAATTTTTTCCTTTCTTTTTTGTTATCTACAAGATAATGGACATTAACTAAATAAACTTGCAATAATTATTTATTGTAAGTATAAGTCAAGTCATTTTCTGTATTCCTTAAATCTGCACAGTACTGTATGTCAATTATGTCTTAATAAAACTGGAGGAAATAATTTGAACAGTATCACTTTATATAAAAAAATATTTTTCTGTTATTCATTACATGGTTCGTCTTCCCCACAAAGCAGAAGGTGCCCCATCATTGTCTGCCCCACGCCTGCTGTAGGAAACATGTCAGTTGTCTGCTAACAGCATGGTGCTGAGTCCTGGCCGCTCTGAGTCCGCAAAATCTGCATTCCTAGAGCATTCTGTCCTCCAAGTCCTCAGCAAGGTGCTTTAAATGTGCCTTAATAAGCATTTGTTCAAATGAGATTATTTTGCTGGTTTTCATATTTATTTATTCATTCAAGCAGTCACTGAGCTACTCCATGCAATGTCCCAAGTGCTGAGGAAGCAAAGTTCTGAGGGGCACATGGTTCAGTGGGGGAACAGACAGACACAAATGAACACGTGAACATGTGGGTGTCAAAGGGGACAAGTGGGGTGTCGAGAGAACCATGCCACCCCTCTATGTTGGCAGTTAGGAAAGGTCTCATTGGGCGGGAACATGCAAACACGTGGTTGTGAATCTAGCCACAGATAAAGGCAGAGTGAAGTTTCTAGAGAGAACAAGCTGGGCGGAGCCAGCATAACCAGAGCAGGTGTGCGGGGAGGCGGTGGCCAGTGAGGTCAAGGGCCACCAAGGCCAGAGCCTGTGGACTGTGTAGGTCCCAGTGGGACTGGCTTTTATGCTGAGTCTCCTGGGAGCAAGGGCAGGCTGTGAGCAGAGAAATGGCATCATCTGACTTTGTATTAGCGGTATTCTCTCACAGCTGCCGGGGTGGGGAAGGGCCGGGTGGCAAGGCCAGGAGCAGGTGACAGGTAAGGGCTTTGCCATAATCAAAGCGTCCGGGGGCTGAGGCTTGTTCCTGGTGTCAGTGGGGGGCCATGGTGAGCTGAGACACCAGTGGATTCTGCATATTTGGAAGGTGGCACCCACAGGACTGGCTGTGGGTACACGCCCCCTGGGCATCACGGCCTCGTGCACATGTGACTGCACCGCATCTCCACCAAGCTCACTTCCACCCCAGTCTCAGCCCTTAATCCACCAGGGACTTGCCACACAGCATCAGTGGAGTCTGCTCGAGCAGCGTGCAGACGCAAACTAACAACAGCCGCCTCTGGGGATGTCCGATGAGCGGCTTGCCAAAGGTCTCCGCCCAGCTTCTCCACCTTCACCCTCTGAGATCTGATTGCTTCTCACTTTGCATGGAGGCCTTGGGATGACACTGCAGGCTTTGGGCCCAGCCTTCTCCTCTGCTCCAGAAATTGCATAGCTAGCTGTCTCCCCAAGAAAGGCAGAACTTGCAGTTAACTCCTCATCTTCCTGGTAATAAAATTCCTGATCTATGCCGTGTCTTTTTCCCATTTCTCAAAATGACATGCTAACAAAAGGTCACAGGCTGGTCCCGTGCCCTGTGTACTTTTCAAGGTAATACATTCTGAAAAGAAAAGCTTCAATAAAAGGTCAAGACACAGAATCTATTTTCCTGGCTATAAAGTACTGAACAGTTCCTTAGATTCATGGACCACGCTTAGTCGCCAAAATGAAATCAACTTTCCTTTATACTATTGAGAATTTTTAAGTATCAAAAATGAGGGGAGAAAAAGAAACAGCAAAATACACAAAGGGCCTTGATCCACTTAAGCACCTGTGAAATCACTTATATTCCTTATCCCACCCTGGAACATACACACAAAGCCAACATATTTCACATGGCTTTGCTTAATAGTGATGCCAATTTTCTTTACAGTTTTCAAGTAAGTGAAAGTGACAACAAAAGTTGCTCAGTTGTGTCTGACTCTCTGCGACCCCATGGACTATACAGTCCATGGAATTCTCCAGGCCAGAACACTGGAGTGGATAGCCATCCCCTTCTCCAGGGGATCTTCTAAACCCAGGGATCGGACCCAGGTCTCTAGCATTGCAGGCGGATTCTTTACCAACTGAACTATCAGGAAGCCCTTTCAAGTAAAGTTGACTTTAAATTTGAATAAACTGAATTTGCTATAAAAATTAATCCCATTTGAAAATCAAGAGTTCAGTTCAGTTCAGTCTCTCAGTCATGTTCAACTCCTTGCAACCCCATGAATCGCAGCACGCCAGGCCTCCCTGTTCATTGCCATCTCTCGGAGTTCACTCAGACTCATGTCCATCGAGTCCGTGATGCCATCTAGCCATCTCATCCTCGGTCATCTCCTTCTCCTCCTGCCCCCAGTCCCTCCCAGAATCAGTCTTTTCCAATGAGTCAACTCTTCGCATGAGGTGGCCTAAGTACTGGAGCTTCAACTTTAGCATCATTCCTTCCAAAGAAATCCCAGGGTTGATCTCCTTCAGAATGGACTGGTTGGATCTCCTTGCAGTCCAAGGGACTCTCAAGAGTCTACTCCAACACCACAGTTCAAAAGCATCAATTCTTCAGCGCTCAGCCTTCTTCACAGTCCAACTCTCACATCCATTCATGATTACTGGAAAAACCATAGCCTTGACTAGATGGACCTTAGTTGGCAAAGTAATGTCTCTGCTTTTGAATATATTATCTAGGTTGCTCATAACTTTTCTTCCAAGGAGTAAGCGTCTTCTAATTTCATGGCTGCAGTCACCATCTGCAGTGATTTTGGAGCCCAAAAAATAAAGTCTGACACTGTTTCCACTCTTTCCCCATCTATTTCCCATGAAGTGATGGGACCGGATGCCATGATCTTCATTTTCTGAATGTTGAGCTTTAAGCCAACTGTTTCACTCTCCTCTTTCACTTTCATCATTTTTTGTTTAGTTCTTCTTCACTTTCTGCCAAAAGGATGGTATCATCTGCATATCTGAGGTTATTGATATTTCTCCCGGCAATCTTGATTCCAGCTTGTGTTTCTTCCAGCCCAGCGTTTCTCATGATGTACTCTGCATATAAGGTAAATAAGCAGGGTGACAATATACAGCCTTGACATACTCCTTTTCATATTTGGAACCAGTCTGTTGTGCCATGTCCAGTTCTAACTGTTGCTTCCTGACCTGCATACAGATTTCTCAAGAGGCAGGTCAGGTGGTCTGGTATTCCCATCTCTTTCAGAATTTTCCACAGTTTATTGTGATCCACACAGTCAAAGACTTTGGCATAGTCAAGAAAGCAGAAATAGATGTTTTTCTGGAACTCTCTTGCTTTTTCCATGATCCAGCAGATGTTGGCAATTTGATCTCTGGTTCCTCTGCCTTTTCTAAAACCAGCTTGAACATCAGGCAGTTCATTGTTCACGTATTGCTGAAGCCTGGCTTGGAGAATTTTGAGCATTACTTTACTAGCATGTGAGATGAGTGCAATTGTGCAGTAGTTTGAGCATTCTTTGGCGTTGCCTTTCTTTGGAATTGGAATGAAAACTGACCTTTTCCAGTCCTGTGGCCACTGCTGAGTTTTCCAAATTTGCTGGCACATTGAGTGCAGCACTTTCACAGCATCATCTTTCAGGATTTGAAACACCTCAACTGGAATTCCATTTACCTCCACTAGCTTTGTTCTTAGTAATGCTTTCTAAGGCCCACTTGACTTCACATTCCAAGATGTCTGGCTCTAGATGAGTGATCACATCATCATGATTATCTGGGTCGTGAAGATTTTTTCTGTACAGTTCTTCCATGTATTCTTGCCACCTCTTCTTAATATCTTCTGCTTCTGTTAGGTCCAGACCATTTCTGTCCTTTATCGAGCCCATCTTTGCATGAAATGTTCCCTTGGTATATCTAATTTTATTGAAGAAATCTCTAGTCTTTCCCATTCTGTTGTTTTCCTCTATTTCTTTGCATTGATCGCTTAAGAAGGCTTTCTTATCAAGAAAATCAAGAGTATGTTCCCTTTATGGCAAACAATCCCAGGCACGCTGAGATGAGAGTCTTTAACCAGAGCAAGTTAGGATGACACAGCCGGCAGACACATTCTGGACACCAAGGTGGCTTGTCGGCTACCAGGGTAGCCCTCCAGGCTTCCAGCTACTCCCAGGACTCTGTCCACTTCGCAGAGGTCCTCCTGAGCCACTGACCTAAACTAGAAACCTCACTACTCCTGGGACTCCCCCAGCTTCTACCACATTCTTCCCTCCTTCTCTTTCATCAGGCACAGTGGCCCCGGCAGATCACATTTTTTTCAACAAGTCATTGGGGTGTGTGTGTGTGTGTGTGTGTGTGTGTGTGTGTGTGTGTGTACACGTGCCTGCGTGCTCTCTACCACTCAGCTAATTTCCTTCCTTCGTTAAGTCTCTAAGTTAAAAATTAAGGATATTGCATTTGCTCCCTGTGTTAATCTTTTAAAGATATGGCAATAAACTGCATACAGGATAAAGGTATAATCGTCTTTGTTAAGCTTTATCATTTTGATGAAAATCATGACAAGAAAGGCACCAGAGCAGTGTGATCATGGGAATATGAAACTGCTCCAGACAACGTGGCACTTTCTCTCTGGGGAAACAAGAGCTCCCATGTCTAAGTGCCTCCTTTATGAATGCAGTCTCAGAGGTTGGGTTTCTGTTGTTTTGACTTGTTTTATCTTTACAAATATTGGGGATGCTGTAAGACTCCCTTGTCCTCAGTTCTCATAACCTCTAAAAATGTTAGAAAAGTTAATAACATTTTTAAAATAGCACCCCTGGCTCGGTTTTATCTTTGTAGAAAGAAGAAAATGAATATTTTAAAAACTGCTTTTTAAACTACATATGTTACACATAAAGATACATATCAGGTGTGTTTTAAAAAAACCATTTATCATAGAACCTAAATAAATAAATAAATCTTCAAACCTAATTTTCTACCATTCTAATTAAAATTGGCAAAAATAAAATACATATTTTTTATTTTCTCTTTTAAAAAAATAGCGCTTATCCAAGTTCTTAGAAAAGGAATTCCTTGGCAATGTGATATCTTATATGTTAGAAAAATCAAATACATGTTGAAATATGGTATCAATAATGATACTAAATCTGAAACTCTTTTGTCACATCTATGGAGACAATAATTTATTCACTTATTTACTCCCAGCAGAAGAAAACATCTAGCGTTTATAGGGGCTCAGTCAATGTTTCTTTTTTATATAATTTTTTTTATTTTTTAATACTTTATTCTACATTACAGTGCTGTATTTGTTTTGCCATACATTGACATGAATCAGCCACAGGTGTACACGATCTCCCAATGCTGAAGCCCCCTCCCACCTCCCACCCCACATCATCTCCCTGGATCATCCCGTGCACCAGCCCCAAGCATCCTGTATCCTGTATTGAACACAGGCTGGTGCTTCATTTCTTACATGATATTATACATGTTTCAATGCCATTCTCCCAAATCATCCCACCCTCTCCCTCTCCCTCAGAGTCCAAAAAGTCCGTTCTATACCTCTGTGTCTCTTTTGTTGTCTCACATAGAGGGTCATCATTACTATCTTTCTAAATTCCATATATATGTGTCAGTATACTGTATTGGTGTTTTTCTTTCTGGCTTACTTCACTTTGTATACTCGGCTCCAGTTTCATCCATCTCATTAGAACTGAGTCAAATTTGTTCTTTTTAAGGGCTGAGTAATACTCCATTGTGTATATGTACCACAGCTTTCTTATCCATTCATCTGCTGATGGACATCTAGGTTGTTTCCATGTCCTGGCTATTATAAACAGCGCTGCAATGAACATTGGGGTACATGTGTCTCTTTCAATTCTGGTTTCCTCGGTGTGTATGCCCAGCAGGGGGATTGCTGGGTCATAGGCAGTTCTATTTGCAGTTTTTTAAGGAATCTCCACACTGTTTTCCATAGTGGCTGTACGAGTTTGCATTCCCACCAGCGGTGTAAGAGGGTTCCCTTTTCTCCACATCCTCTCCAGCATTTATTGCTTGTAGACTTTTAGATTGCAGCCATTCTGACTGGTGTGAAATGGTACCTCATTGTGGTCTTGATTTGCATTTCTCTGATAATGAGTGATGTTGAGCATCTTTTCATGTGTTTGTTAGCCATCCGTATGTCTTCTTTGGAGAAATGCCTATTTAGTTCTTTGGCCCATTTTTTGATTGGGTCGTTTATTCTTCTGGAGTTGAGCTGCATGAGTTGCTTGTATATCTTTGAGATTAGTTGTCTGTCAGTTGTTTCATTTGCTATTGTTTTCCCCCATTCAATAGGCTGTCTTTTCACCTTGCTTATAGTTTCCTTTGTTGTGCAGAAGCTTTTAATTTTAATTAGATCCCATTTGTTTATTTTTGCTTTTATTTCCAGTATACTGGGAGGTGGATCATAGAGGATCTTGCTGTGATTTATGTCGGAGAGTGTTTTGCCTATGTTTTCCTCTAGGAGTTTTATAGTTTCTGGTCTTACGTTTAGATCTTTAATTCATTTTGAGTTTATTTTTGTGTATGGTGTTAGAAAGGGGTTTAGTTTCATTCTTTTACAAGTGGTTGACCAGTTTTCCCAGCACCATCTGTTAAAGAGACTGTCTTTATTCCATTGTATATTCTTGCCTCCTTTGTCGAAGATAAGGTGTCCATAGGTGTGTGGATTTATCTCAGGGTTTTCTATTTTGTTCCATTGATCTATATTTCTGTCTTTGTGTCAATACCATACTGTCTTAATGACTGTGGCTTTGTAGCAGAGCCTGAAGTCAGGCAAGTTGATTCCTCCTGTTCCATTCTTCTTTCTCAAGATTGCTTTTGCTATTCGAGGTTTTTTGTATTTCCATACCAGTCAATGTTTCTTTAAAGAATACATTCATACTCTGAATTGGCATGCTTCCCTTCACCAAGCCTTGCCCAAAGCAGAGCCCAGGATCATGAGCCCTAACCCTCCCACCACCAACTTGAACTTTGTAACCAAGTCCTGGCTCTGTCAGAGCTTCTGATTCTTACCAGAATTGCAGGATCCTTATTGATACCATGTTTCAACATTTACTTGAGGATGGTGATTGCAGCCATGAAATTAAAAGATGCTTACTCCTTGGAAGAAAAGTTATGAGCAACCTAGATAATATATTCAAAAGCAGAGACTTTACTTTGCTGACTAAGGTTCGTCTAGTCAAGGCTATGGTTTTTCCTGTGGTCATGTATGGATGTGAGAGTTGGACTGTGAAGAATGCTGAGCACTGAAAAATTGAAGCTTTTGAACTGTGGTGTTGGAGAAGACTCTTGACAGTCCCTTGGACTGCAAGGAGATACAACCAGTTCATTCTGAAGGAGATCAGCCCTGGGATTTCTTTGGAAGGAATGATGCTAAAGCTGAAGCTCCAGTACTTAGGCCACCTCATGCGAAGAGTTGACTCATTGGAAAAGACTCTGATGCTGGGAGGGATTTGGAGCCAGAGGAGAAGGGGATGAAGGAGGATGAGATGGCTGGGTGGCATCACGGACTCGATGGACATGAGCCTGAGTGAACTCCGGGAGTTGGTGATGGACAGGGAGGCCTGGCATGCTGCAATTCATGAGGTTGCAAAGAGTCAGACACGACTGAGCACTGAACTGAACTGAACTGAACTGAACTGGGTTTAAAAATAAACAGCAGCAAAACAAGTTCTTTCTGGATTATCAGATTTTTGGGGGAGGGTGTAATCTAGAACTTAATCTTGAACTTAGCCATGATAGATGGATAAAGAAAATCAGTATAGCTAAATGAGTCAGTTCAGTTCAGTCACTCAGTTGGGTCCAACCCTTTGCGACCCCATGGGCTGCAGCAAGCCATGCTTCCTTATCCATCACCAACTCCCAGAGCTTGCTCAAACTCATGCCCATCGAGTCAGTGATGCAATCCAACCATCTCATCCTCTGCCGTACCCTTCTCCTCCTTCCTTCAATCTTTCCCAGCATCAGAGTCTTTTCTAATGAGTTAGTTCTTTCCATCAGTCCAAAGTATTGGAGCTTCAGCTTCAGGCTCAGTCCTTCCAATGAATTTTCAGGACTATTTTCCTTTAGGATTGACTGAATTTATCTCCTTGCAGCCAGAGGGACTCTCAAGAGTCTTCTCCAGCACCACAGTTCAAAAGCATCAATTCTTTAGGAGTCAGCACTCTTTATACTCCAGCTCTCACATCCTCACATCCATAGATGACTACTGGAAAAACCATAGCTTGACTAGACGGACTTTTGTTGGCAAAGTAATGTCTCTGCTTTTTAATATGCTGTTTGGGCTGATCATAGCTTTTCTTTCAAGGAGAAAGAGTCTTTTCATTTCATGACTGTAGTCATCATCTACAGTGATTTTTGGAGTTCAAGAAAATGGAGAAATATACCATGCTCATGGGTTGGAAGAATCAATACAGTGAAAATTAGTATACTACCCAAAGCAATCTACAGATTCAATGCAATTCCCATCAAGCTACCAGCAGTATTTTTCACAGAACTAGATCAAATAATCTCAAGATTTGTATGGAAATACAAAAAACCTCGAATAGCCAAAGCAATCTTGAGAAAGAAAAAATGGAACTGGAGGAATCAACTTGCCTGACTTCAGGCTCTACTACAAAGCCACAGTCATTAAGACAGTAGGATGCAGGATGCATGGGGCTGATGCACAGGATGATTCAGGTAGAGGATGTGGGGTGGGAGGTGGGAGGGGGCTTCGGCATTGGGCGATTGTGTTCACCTATGGCTGATTCGTGTCAATGTATGGCAAAACAAATACAGTATTGTAATTAAAAAAATAAATAAATTTAATTTAAAAAATAAAAATAAAAAAATAAAACCAACACAGCCAATAAATAAATATTAAAAAATGATTTAAAAAAAAAGAAAAAGACAGTATGGTACTGGCACAAAGACAGAAATATAGATCAATGGAACAAAATAGAAAGCCCTGAGATTAACCCACACACCTATGGACACCTTATCTTCGACAAAGGAGGCAAGAATATACAATGGAGTAAAGACAGTCTCTTTAACAGGTGGTGCTGGAAAAACTGGTCAACCACTTGTAAAAGAATGAAACTAGACCCCTTTCTAACACCATACACAAAAATAAGCTCAAAATGGATTAAAGATCTAAATGTAAGACCAGAAACTATAAAAACTCCTAGAGGAGAACATAGGCAAAACACTCTCCGACATAAATCACAGCAAGATCCTCTATGATCCAACTCCCAGTATACTGGAAATAAAAGCAAAGATAAACAAATGGGATCTAATTAAAATTAAAAGCTTCTGCACAACAAAGGAAACTACAAGCAAGGTGAAAAGACAGCCTTCTGAATGGGAGAAAACAATAGCAAATGAAACAACTGACAAACAACTAATCTCAAAGATATACAAGCAACTCATGCAGCTCAACTCCAGAAAAATAAATGAACCAATAAAAAAATGGGCCAAAGAACTAAATAGGCATTTCTCCAAAGAAGACATACGGATGGCTAACAAACACATGAAAAGATGCTCAACATCACTCATTATCAGAGAAATGCAAATCAAGACCACAATGAGGTACCATTTCACACCAGTCAGAATGGCTGCGATCCAAAAGTCTACAAGCAATAAATGCTGGAGAGGATGTGGAGAAAAGGGAACCCTCTTACACTGCTGGTGGGAATGCAAACTCGTACAGCCATTATGGAAAACAGTGTGGAGATTCCTTAAAAACTGCAAATAGAACTGCCTATGACCCAGCAATCCCCCTGCTGGGCATACACACCGAGGAAACCAGAATTGAAAGAGACACATGTACCCCAATGTTCATTGCAGCGCTGTTTATAATAGCCAGGACATGGAAGCAACCTAGATGTCCATCAGCAGATGAATGGATAAGAAAGCTGTGGTACATATACACTATGGAATACTACTCAGCCCTTAAAAAGAATAAATTTGACTCAGTTCTAATGAGATGGATGAAATTGGAACCGATTATACAGAGTGAAGTAAGCCAGAAAGAAAAACACCAATACAGTATACTGACACATATATATGGAATTTAGAAGACAGTAATGATGACCGTATATGTGAGACAACAAAGAGACACAGAGGTATAGAGTGGACTTTTGGACTCTGAGGGAGAGGGAGAGGGTGGGATGGTTTGGGAGAATGGCAATGAAACATGTATATCTTCCAGTAAGAAACGAAGCGCCAATCTATGTTCAATGTAGGATGCAGGATGCATGAGGCTGATGCACAGGATGATTCAAGTAGAGGATGTGGGGTGGGAGGTGGGAGGGGGCTTCGGCATTGGGAGATTGTGTTCACCTATGGCTGATTCGTGTCAATGTATGGCAAAACAAATACAGTATTGTAATTTAAAAAAAAAATTAATTAATTTAATTTTTAAAAAAAGAAAAAAAGAAAATAAAGTGCATCTTTGTTTCCATTGTTTTCCCATCTATTTGCCATGAATTGAGGGGACTGGATGCCATGATCCTAGTTTTTGAATGTTGAGTTTCAAGCCAGCTTTTTCACTCTCCTCTTTCACCTGCACCAAGAGGCTCTTTAGTTCTTCTTTACTTTCTGCCCTAAGGGTGGTGTCATCTGCATATCTGAGGTTATTGATATTTCTCCTGGCAATCTTGATTCCAGTCTGTGCTTCATCCAGACCAGCATTTCAAAAGATGTACTCTGCATAGAAGTTAAATAACCAGGGTGACAATATACACCCTTGACATACTCCTTTCCCAATTTGGAACCAACCCTTTGTTCCTTGTCCAGTTCTAACTGTTGTTTCTTGCCATACATACACATTTTTCAGGCGGCAGGTCAGGTGGTCTGGTATTCCCATCTCTTGGAGAAAGTTGGCTTAAAACTCAACATTCAGAAAATTAAGATCATGGCATTCAGTTCCAAAACTTCATGGCAAGTAGATGGGGAAACAGTGGAAACAGTGCCAGACTGTTTTCTTGGGCTGCAAAATCACAACTGAACTGAACTGAACTGAAGAATTTTCCTCAATTTGTTGTGATCCAAACAGTCAAAGGTTTTGCCATAGTCAATAAAGCAGAAGTAGATGTTTATCTGGAACTCTCTTGCTTTTTCTATGATCAAATAGATGTTGGCAATTTGACCTCTTGTTCCTCTGCCTTTTCTAAATCCACCTTGAACATCTGGAAGTTCTTGATTCATATACTGTTGAAGCCTGGCATGGAGAATTTTGAACATTACTTTGCTAGAGTGTGAGATGAGTGCAATTGTGCAGTAGTTTGAACATTCTTTGGCATTGCCCTTCTTTGGGAGTGGAATGAAAACTGACCTTGTGTAGTCCTGTGGCCACTGCTGAGTTTTCTAAATTTGCTGGCATATTGAGTGCAGCACCTTTGCAGCATCCTCTTTAAGGATTTGAAATAGCTCATATAGAATTCCATCACTTCCACAAGCTTTATTTGTAGTGATGCTTCCTAAAGCCCACTTGACTTCGCATTACAGGATGTCTGGCTCTAGGTGAGTGATCACACCATTGTGGTTATCTGGGTCATGAAGATGTTTTTGAATAGTTCTGTGTATTTTTGAAACATCTTCTTAATATCATCTGCTTCCAAACCAATTTTTTCCTTTATTGTGCCCATCTTTGCATGAAATGTTCCCTTGGTATCTCTAATTTTCTTGTTGAGATCTCTAGTCTTTCCCGTTTTATTGTTCTCATCTATATCTTTGCATTGATCACTGAGGAAGGCTTACTTATCTCTCCTTGCTATTCTTTGGAACTCTACATTCTGATGGGTATATTTCTGTCCTTTTCTCCTTTGCCTTTAGCTTCTCTTCTTTTCTCAGCTTTTTGTAAGGCCTCCTCAGTTCAGTTAGTCAGTTCAGTCACTCAGTCGTGTCTGACTCTTTGCGACCCCATGAATCACAGCACGCCAGGCCTCCTTGCTCATCACCACCTCTCGGAGTTCACTCAGACTCATGTCCATCGAGTCCAAGATGCTATCCAGCCATCTCATCCTCAGTCGTCCCCTTCTCCTCCTGCCCCCAATCCCTCCCAGCATCAGAGTCTTTTCCAATGACTCAACTCTTCGCATGAGGTGGCCTAAGTACTGGAGCTTCAGCTTTAGCATCATTCTTTCCAAAGAAATCCCAGGGCTGATCTCCTTCAGAATGGACTGGTTGGATCTCCTTGCAGTCCAAGGGACTCTCAAGAGTCTTCTCCAACACCACATTTCAAAAGCATCAATTCTTCAGCGCTCAGCCTTCTTCACAGTCCAACTCTCACATCTATACATGACCACAGGAAAAACCATAGCCTTGACTAGATGGACCTTAGTCGACAAAGTAATGCCTCTGCTTTTAAATATGCTATCTAGGTTGGTCATAACTTTTCTTCCAAGGACTAAGCATCTTTTAATTTCATGGCTGCAGTCACCATCTGCAGTGATTTTGGAGCCCCCCAAATAAAGTCTGACATTGTTTCCACTGTTTCCCCATCTATTTCCCATGAAGTGATGGGACCGGATGCCATGATCTTCGTTTTCTGAATGTTGAGCTTTAAGCCAACTTTTTCACTCTCCTCTTTCACCTTCATCAAGAGGCCCTTTAGCTCCTCTTCACTTTCTGCCATAAGGGTGGTGTCATCTGCATATCTGAGGTGATTGATATTTCTCCCGGCAATCTTGATTCCAGCTTGTGTTTCTTCCAGCCCAGTGTTACTCATGATGTACTCTGCATAGAAGTTAAATAAACAGGGTGACAATATACAGCCTGAATGTACTCGTTTTCCTATTTGGAACCAGTCTGTTGTTCCATGTCCAGTTCTAACTGTTGCTTCCTGACCTGCAAACAGATTTCTCAAGAGGCAGGTCAGGTGGTCTGGTATTCCCATCTCTTTCAGAATTTTCCACAGTTTATTGTGATCCACACAGTCAAAGGTATCTCTAATTTTCTTGAAGAGATCTCTAGTCTTTCCCATTCTGTTGTTTTCCTCTATTTCTTTGCATTGATCACTGAAGAAGGCTTTCTTATCTCTTCTTGCTATTCTTTGGAACTCTACATTCAGCTGCTTATATCTTTCCTTTTCTCCGTGGCTTTTCACCTCTCTTCTTTTCACAGCTATTTGTAAGGCCTCCCCTGACAGCCATTTTGCTTTTTTGCATTTCTTTTCCATGGGGATGGTCTTGATCCTCCTGTACAATGTCACGAACCTCATTCCATAGTTCATCAGGCACTCTATCTATCAGATCTAGGCCCTTAAATCTATTTCTCACTTCCACTGTATAATCATAAGGGATTTTATGTAGGTCATACCTGAATGGTCTAGTGGTTTTCCCTAGTTTCTTCAATTTCAGTCTGAATTTGGCAATAAGGAGTTCATGATCTGAACCACAGTCAGCTCCTGGTCTTGTTTTTGTTGATTGTATAGAGCTTCTCCATCTTTGGCTACAAAGAATATAATCAATCTGATTTCGGTGTTGACCATCTGGTGATGTCCACATGTAGAGTCTTCTCTTGTGTTGTTGGAAGAGGTTGTGCTATGACCAGTGCATTTTCTTGGCAAAACTCTATTAGTCTTTGCCCTGCTTCATTCCGCATTCCAAGGCCAAATTTGCCTGTTACTCTAGGTGTTTCTTGACTTCCTACTTTAGCATTCCAGTCCCCTATAATGAAAAGGACATCTTTTGGGGGTGTTAGTTCTAAAAGGTCTTGTAGGTCTTCATAAAACCATTCAACTTCAGCTTCTTCAGTGTTACTGGTTGGAAAATAGACTTGGATAATTGTGATATTGAATGGTTTGCCTTGGAAACGAACTGACCTGGGGATTTCCTCTTTCAGTATCCTATCATTTTGCCTTTTCATGCTGTTCATGAGGTTCTCAAGGCAAGAATACTGAAGTGGCTTGCCATTCCTTTCTCCAGTGGACCACATTCTGTCAGACCTCTCCACCATGACGCGCCTGTCTTGGCTTGCCCCATGGGCATGGCTTGGTTTCATTGAGTTAGATAAGGCTGTGGTCCTACCTTTTGCATTTCTTTTTCCTGAGCATGGTCTTGACCTGCATACAGATTTCTCAGCTAAATGAATATTCTCAGCTATTCTCACCAAATGAATACTCAGGGAAATAAATACTTTTTGATTTTAAAAACATAGACAGACATTGGGCTTCCTGGTGGCTCAGATGGTAAAGAATCTGCCTGCAATGCAGGAGACCCAGGGTTTGATCCCTGGGTTGGGACGATGACTTGGAGAAGGGAATGGCAACCCAGTCCAGTATTTTTGCCTGGAGAATCCCATGGACAGAGGAGCCTGGTGGGCTACAGTCTATGTGGTCACAAAGAGTCAGACGTGACTGAGCGAGTAACACACACAGAGACACACACAATTCCAGAGAATTTTTTTTTTTTTAAGTAACCAGTAACCTAGCTGGAAATGGAGAATGGGAAAGCAGCATTTACTTTGTCTGTATGTAAGTTATTGACAAATAACAAACTAACCCAGAGGCTTCTATCTTGTAAGAAAGGAGAGAAGATCGATTGAAACAGGCAGGCAGGAAAACTGTTCACTCTTTCTCTCTTTCTCAATTTTTCATGATTGCTAAAACTGATAAGAGTACCTGGTGACAGCTTAGAATCTAAGCCTTAGATACTCATAAATCTAGTGGTCAGTATAATAAATGCTATTCATTTCAACTGGTTGATACATACATAGGGTCATCAAGCTTCTAAGAACTCAAAGACATCATGAAAGAACAGTATAACAGTTAACCTACAGAAGTGTGTGCTTAAGAACTCACTGATAAACCAGTCCAGGTAATTCTCTGAGGCAGATATGAAGTGCACATGGTAGTTAATTTTCCTTAATAATACAATTTATCTTTATAACAAGTGAACTATTTCCAGGAAGTATGTATTTCACCAACAGACTTGAAAAATAAGAATTATTATTTTTATAAAAGACAATTTTAACTATGGAAATTTTCATCCTAATATTGATGTTATATATTGGTATGAGATATTCTAATATCTAACATCTATAAGATGTTCCAAAAACTCAAATGATCTTTTGGCCAACTCAATATTGCACAAACATATGGTTATTTAAATTACCTTTCCAGAAAATAGTTGTCTTAGAAACTATTTCAGTAATAATCTGATAACAGTTATGTGTGCTCCATTAACTCAATTGAGATAGTGGCCTTCTATGCTCTTTGAAGTTCTTTTAAGAGACAGGTAAAGGATCATAGCAATAAAAGAACTTAGAAACCAAAGCAAGAATTGCTTTCAAAAAGTTAAGAAAAATGCAATTGATTATGAAAGAAGAAAATACCATATCATATAAACAAAGACTGTGCTGTGTGCTGTGCTTAGTCACTCAGGGGTGTCCAACTCTTTGTGACTGCATGGAGTATAGCCCACCAGGCTCCTCTGCCCATGGGGATTCTCCAGTCAAGAATACTGGAATGAGTTGCCATGTTCTCTTCCAGGGGATCTTCCCAACCCAGGAATTGAACCCAGGTCTCCCACATTGCAAGTGGATTCTCTACCATCTGAGCCATCAGGAAAGCCCAAGAATACTGGAAAGGGTAGGCTATCCCCTCTCCAGGGGCTCTTCCTGACCCAGGAGTTGAACCAGGGTCTCCTGCATTGCAGGCAGATTCTTTACCAGCTGAGCTCCCAGGGAAGCCCAAGCAAAGACTAGATTCTGCTTGTCGCTTTCTTGAAAGAAAGAAAAGAAAATCATCTAAATATATGAATGAGTCAGCAGATTATGTTTCTAAAAACTAGTAAGTGAACCATTGACTATTTTTGCTTTGACGATGTATACTTATCGCATATGGGAGGCTTGACTTTTGATATAATACACATAAAAACAGTAATACTGCAATAAGCAACCAAAATAAACATGCTCTTTGGGCAAAGTACACTGTTACATGCCATATGGAGCATAAATGAATTAAAGATGCATTCAACCATTGTTTTCAAGTGGGGAGGTTGTTTCAGGTTCTGTTTTAAGTGTTTTACATAAGTTATCTCCATGATCACCACAATAGCATCATAAAATAAGTAATGTTATCACCGTGTTAAAAGAAAGTTTTTTGGTTTTTTTTTTTGTTTTGTTTTGTTTTGTTTTGTTTTGATGCTTTACTTTTAGAACTTGGCAACTAGAACATTCCTAAATGGTATTTTTCTAAGACTACCCAAAAAGGGAAAATCACAGAGGATTATTGATTTGTTCAATTTGTTATCTTCTATCCCATCTCAAAAATAACATGAAACAATATACAAAATGCAGGTTTAAAAGGTTAACAAATTGTGATAGTACTTCAGAACCATAAAAATAAAATGTAAGCAGGTGAATCATAGTAAGTTCCCAGGATCAGAAAGAAGTTTAATAAGTTCCTCAGGGAAGACAATTTTTTTTTTCCTTCCTGGAGCTAAGTCCTAAAAGACTGTCTCATGTGGGGATTTATATAGGGCACATTAAATAATGTAATAGGCGATGTCAGAATCAATGAAGGGGCAAATGTCAGAAGCTTCTTGCTTGCTGCAGCCGCCATAAACCTGCAAACAGCTCATGACAGCGCAGGGCAAGGAGGGCATCAGCTAAGGACAAACTGCTGCCAAATATGCTGCTTTACAGCCACGGAATCAGGCTCAAGGACACAGCTCCAAGCCTGCCAAGAAGTCAGCGCTGCTTATTGCTGGCATTATTATTATTTCTAGTAATGCTTCTTTCAAATGGGGCATTTGGTCCTTTTTAAAATTTGTTTATTTTACAAGATAATTGCTTTACAATATTGTATTGGTTTACGCTATATATCAACAGGAAATCAGCCACATGTATGCCCTTGGGACATTTTTTAAGAGGCTGAAATAGGGCAGTCTGGGTTTATGTTTTAGGATAAGAGCCTAGTAAGCTCCTCGATCTGGGCTGACACCACAGGAGGCTCAGCCTGTATCTTATCTCCATTCCCACACAGGACTCAGGGAACCACTAGGAAAACAAGATCTTCCTCAGTGGGTCACTTCTGATCTGCTCCTGGAGAGATTACATGGTGCAAAGACAGAAACCAACACTAATGAAAACTGTACAATATCAATTCAATAACACACTTCATGTTCAGCATTGCTTTGTATTCCAAAATATAATGCTTAATAAGAATTATTATAATGACATAAGAATCAGTCTTTTCCCAAAGAGTACTTGGAAGATTGTGGTTTCCAAGGATATAGATGAGGGTTATTTTAAAGTCATATTCCAGATTCTTTTGAGTTATATTTTTAAATCTAAGATTTTTATGCTGTTTTGAATAACCCATATCCTTTCCAACTCTGTATTAAGGGATTCACCAGTATATAGAAGTTTATCATTTCAAGCAAAAGGAGACTGGCATTTAAATAATTTAGATTGATGGCATTACCCTGTGATTTCATTTTCTTCATTTTCTACATGAGTAGAAAACAGACATTTCAACTAAGTTGCATGAATTTTACAGGCTGGGGAAAGCTGAAGACAGCAAAACACATTAGACTCTTTGAAATCCCCAAAGCAGTAAAAGTTTCATGTCACAGGCTTAACTACAGCCCTAGCAAAGCCCCAAAGGAGGCTCAGGTCACTATCTGAAAGCTGCAGAGAAGTGACTGAAGGCATGGGAGCAGCCCCAGTATACTGAGCAAGTTTTTCTTCTGCAACAAAACTCAATTTTTCTTATACTTCTAAACTACACACACTGCATTTAGTTACATCAGCAAAATCTTCCACATACAAAGTTCTTTCTTCTCCTTGTCATATACCAAAAAACAAACAACCCCATCAAAAGCAGACAGAAAACCTAAATAGACATTTTTCCAAAGAAGACATACAATGACCAAGAGGCACATGAAAAGATGCTCAACATCACTAATTATTAGAGAAATGCAAATCTAAACTGTAATGAGGTAATATCTCACACTGGTCAGAATGGGCATCATCAAAAAGTCCACAAACAATAAATGCTGAAGAGGCTGTGGAGAAATAGGAACTCTCTTACACTGTTGGTGGGAACATAAATTAGTGCAACCACTATGGAGAGCAGTATGGATTTTCCTTAAAAATTAAAAATAGATCTACCATAACTTAGCAATCCTACTCATGAGCATATATCCAGAAAAGATGAAAACTCTAATTCAAAAAGATACATGCACCTCAATGTTCAATGCAGCACTATTTACAAAGAAGATGTCATCCATATATGTGTATATATATAATACTCACACACATATAATATAATTCTATTCAGCCATGAAAAAGAACGAAATAATGCCACCTGAAGCAGCATAAATGGGCCTAGAGATTACCATACGAAGGGAAGTCAGGCACACAGAGAAAGACAAACATCATATGACAGCACTCAGATGCAGAATCTTAAAACAAAGTTATAAATGAACTTATTTACAAAACGGAGACTCAGACACCAAAAACAAACATAAGGTTATCAAACAGGAAAGAGGGAGAGGGATAAATTAGGAGTTTGGGATTAGCATACACACACTATATAAAGTAGATAAACATCAAGGACCTACTGTATAGCATAAGAAGCTATATTCAATATCTCGTAATAACCTATACTGAAAAGAATAGATATATACATATAACGGAGTCATGTTGCCATACCCCAGAAACTAACATTGCAAATCAACTATACTCCAATAAAAAGTTGTTTGTTTTGAAAGAATGCATATATTCATATAACCCACCCCCACCTGGAAAAAAGAGCTGTTTTTACCTACTATAGGTTATTTGATTTTTTTTTTTTTAACCAAGGCAGGTAACTGCTAAGCTGAACATTAAGAGTCATATGGCTCCAACAGAAACTAAAGCTTCTGTGCAGTGCTGACTTCTAAATTTCCTCTGTGAGCCTAGGTCTTTACCTAACACTGCCTGAAATCTCTGAGAAAGTCAATAACTTCTTCAATCACTGTTAAATAGTAAGATGACCTCCATTCACTTTCAAGCATAAGAACATAAATACTAATAGATCCAGACTGGCGCAGTTTTCTAAGAGCCTGACTTTTATTTAGAGTTGAATCTCTTGCCTCTTCTGGGCGAGACAAGCTTGGGAGGCTCTCGCCGGGTTATACTCAACTTCTGTACTAGTTCCCCACCCCTTGCCTCTGCTCCTCTGATCGGGGCAGGTTTGGAGCAGAGGAAGCAAGAAAGGTCAAGGGCAGAACAAGTGTCGTCGGGCCGTTTCCCCAGGCAGGTGGAGGTGTGACTGTTAGCTCCCACGGACAGCTATCTCCTGTCCTGTGATGGTACGTGTGGACTTCAGGCCAGGCTGAGGACGATAGCTCCGCTGGAAATCCAGGAGCCCATCCCTGCTGCAGAGTTCTCCAGAAGAGAGTTTAAAGGGGCTTGAGAGCAGCTCTCTCCCCTCGAGGACTCACTTCTCCTCCACAAGGAGCACCCTCGTGCAAGCTCGCTCACCACCCGCTCCTGATCCACAAAGACATCTCTTTGCTCTGTCCACCCTAGAAGGACTGGCTTAGAGCCCTGGACAAGCGGCTCCTATCCCTCACCCACGCCTGTGCTCCGCGGACCGCTTGGTGTTCTCTGATCCTGCAGCGCCCTCTCCTGGACCTTCACTTTGCAATTCATCTTTGCAGTTTGGGAAGATGCTAAATTCATGGCATTCAGAGGGGCTCTGCTCTAGACTCCACACCTGTGATTCGTCACTGAACTTATATGCAAAAGAAGCAAGGTTTCCAACAGTGTGTGCCCCTCACCATCCAAACGAGCTGGATGGGCATCTAAAGCTTCTGCTACGACATCAAAACTAAAGGAAAATCAATGTAGCCTCTTTCCTGGTATGTTAGAAACATGAAACTAAAAGACCATGGGCCAGCTCCCTCATCTCTTCTGCTCAACACCCAATTTCCATTTTAGAGATAAGCAGTCTTCTTGTGTAACAGCCCCAGGTGTCCCTGCAAAGACTCAGGGAACACTCCTTAAAGCAGTTGGTCCTCACTGAAAGATCTCCTTTAGGTGTATGACAACTTGGGGCTTTCTGTCAGCCCAAGTCATAAGCTTGTACAAGAGGCGTGTAGTTATCCATCAGTACACATTGACCTCCTGGATTCCATCTCCGAGGTTCCAGTTATTTCCAGCAGCTCCAGAGCTGCATGAGTGTGTGTGGTCTGTCATGCATTCCACTAGATTTAAGATCCACTAGATTCAGGAAGCTACGATACTTTGGCCACATGATGCAAGGAATCAACACATTGGAAAAGACCCGATGCTAGGCAAGACTGAAGGCAGGAGAAGGGGACGACAGAGGATGAGATGGTTGGATGGCATCACTGACTCAATGGACATGAGTCTGAGCAAGCTCAGAGAGCTGGTGATGGACAGGGAAGCCTGGCGTGCTGCAGTCCATGGGACTGCAGAGTCAGACACAACTTAGCAACAGAACAACAAGAAGATTCAGGATGCAGGTGGCTCAGATTTGGAATGGCATCTGCCCTCTTGGGCCAAAAGGTGTGTTACTCTACGTCACCCAGGGGAAGAATTGCTGTTTTGTGCAGTGTGCTCTGAGCACCACCTACTCAGAATCATCTTCAGTGCCAAATTCCCATTCTAAGCCCAAAGACACAGAACCTGAATTTTCCAGGGCTTGAATGCTAGAAACTGCAAACTGAAGAATCACTGCTGTGCACGCAGCAAAGTATGAGAAACAAGAGGCAGACAATCAAAGAAGTAAATGTCTACTTCCCTTGTAATACCTGAGTTTGCTCCAAAGAATCAAAAAGTAAGAGCACAGATGAAAGAGACAAAAAAGGGCGAGAGAAGAGGCGAGAATCAGGGTAACAAGAGAAACACTCCCATGTGTGAGGTGGGTATTAAAGATGGCATTACAGGTACTGGAACAATACATACAAGAAAACACCTATTATTTAAAGCGACAGAGGGCATCACAAAGATCTAAAAGTCGTGAACAGAAGCGGGTATTGTCAGGAGCAGCAGCAAGGTTGAGGAAGCTAAGTCTACAGTGGGGAGGGGAGGGTTTAATCACACACATGCATTCTCTTAGGAAAGCATTTAAATGTGATTTTTGACATAAATTTTCCTGAACACACAGATCTGTAATAAATTCTAACACCAAATGTGGCTGACATGGAACCTTCCTCCCTCAGGTCTAAGGAGTTGGTTCCAGACAGCTGGAAGCCTCCTCTGAACGTTCTAGGATCTTCTTTCCCTTCTAATTCTGGGAGCTTTGATATGTCTGCTCTTGAATCCTGATTATCGGCTGTTATTGGTGAAATCAACATTCCTGGCTATCTAAAGGGGAAGAGAGTATCTAAAGGGGAAGAGAGGAAGAGAATTTAACTTTAATTTAGAAAGCAGATGAAAAGGAGGTGCCTGTTCCCACAGGCTAATGGCCCACCCACTCCAAGACATTAAACACCCTGTAGACAGTAGCCCAGAACTACCAGCTAAACCATCTCGTACCTGACACATCAGGAGCTGTGTGTCCTGCAGCACTGACGGAGGAAGGAAAGACCTGACCACTGATCACGAGCTTTGATTCCCGCTGGATTTTCTGCAGTGTTGCCAACAACACCTGCATCACAGTTCTGCTCCTGAGAGGCCACATGGGAAGCATGGGCAAGGGCCTTAATTAATGTTGATATAAAATAGGAGAATGTAGGAGAGGAAATGTACTGAGATCTAACACTTAGTTCATTTCACCCTGTGCATCAGATATTATTAATTTCACTGATTTATTTATTAGGGGAGTCTGGTACTCAGGGAGGTTAAGTAGTTTGACTGACTTCCATTTATAAAGCAGTGAAGAGTCAACCCTGCTACTGTTGGAAAATCTGTTAGATTCATTCAAGGATTAAGTAGTACACAGTGAATCCAAATTCAGTGAATATGAGTTCCCTTCTCCTTTAAAAATGATCGCTCCAAAGTCTCATGGGGTGAAGCAGGGTGAAATTGTTGAGTTATAGCCCCAACTTCAACTCAGACTCCTTGAGGGTGGGACATGTATTCATCGTGAAGTCCATAATGCTCAGGATTTTACCTGTCATAGATGTTCACTACTTATCTGCTGAACATTAAGTACTTAAACACGATCTTAAAAGACAGCATTAAAGATTCGATTCCTCATTGAAAAGACCCAAGAAATGATCGGAAAGTCTCAAAAGCAGCCAGAAGGACAAACCTGGACATTTTAACATAACCAGCTAGAAGCACTCATGTTGACATGCCTGGTCAGAGACACCACAGTGAAAATCACTGCTTTCTTCCTTTTAATCAAGAAACCCTAGCATCTTTCTCCTCCTTTTCCCCCTGCCCTCAGAGCTGTCAATGCGTCTGAGACCTGTGGGGCAGCTCACAGTGTGGGCGTCCACAGGCAGGCCATGTGCGGTGACTGTGAATCCCAAGTCCATGTCACCACCAGAGGTGCTATGACATGGCCGTCAGTTGTGCAAAGGTCAAGGGGTGTCTGGGCTTTGAGTTCCGAATGCCTCCGTGAGGACTCGGCCTGTGGCACACACGGCTCTGTGATTGACCCTGTGTGTGTGTTAGTCACTCAGTCATGTTCGACTCTTTGCAACACCATGGACTGTAGCCCAACAGGTTCCTCTGCCCGTGGGCTTCTCCAGGCAAGAATACTGGAGTGGGTTGCCATTTCCTCCTCAGTGGCCCTGCGGCCTCCACCAGAGCTCAGATGTGAAACCCTCTGAGCCAACCAGTAGTGAGGCAGGTCCTTTGTACACCCAGGAGCTCTAGTTACTCCAGAGTTCGTGTTCATGAATCCACATTTCCTTCCTCAAGTGCCAGCATACACAAAAGTGCACACATAGCTACAAACAAGTGTGGCTGTTGAGTGAGGGAGAAGAGAAAGACCAAAACCTACTAAATCTAAGATGATGAGCCCCACATCAGTCATCTGGAGTGGAATCTTCTCTTGATGGTGAATAAGACTTCTTCCCTTCAGTCTTAAATAAGACATTCTTCACCTTGGTTTTCTCAAAGTCTCAGTCAGCCCTTTCTGATGCATTTTTACCCTAAACATGCGTCCAAAGTCTGCTTTGACCAATGACTTCTGTTCTGAATAGCAGCATCTAAGTGTCATTTAATATTGGTCCCCACTTGCCATCATACACCTTGGGCTCTTCCTAAAGCCTCAGCAAATTCTCCTTGGGCCCCATGGCTGAGAAATGGAAATCCACTGCAATCACAGCAAAAGTCAGGGCAATTTTAATTGTCATCTTGAAAAGCCCAGACCTTGCTTCCAGATTCAACTTTCTCTTGAACTTGGACATCTGTTTTGCCTGGTTTGTACTTCAGCAAGTTATCATTTCTCTTGCTTTCATGCAAACCCTGAAAAACACCAACATAGCTGGACTTTTTACTGACTATCTTTGAACAGAGGTCTGCTTTACTACCCCGTCGACTGGCTCCATTTGTCTTCATGACAGCGAGTTAAATAAGAGCACTATTTTCGTACAGAGAAAAGGGTTGTTTTTCTTTTAATGCAAAATGAGCAATGTTAAATCTGCAAAGGATTGTGGGAGACAAGTCCATTTTGTTTCACTGAGTTCTAAAGCTGGGGCGCTTCACTCTGTATATCAGTGGGCACACATCTGGGTATCTGGAGGGCACCCCATGTACTTGCCAAGGCAGGCTGAACAACTGAATTTGTAGATCTTTTGGTTCATACCACCCACTCTCTGATTGGACAATATTTCTTCAAGTAACAGATGGTTTGGAGCATCTGGAGATTGATGCTAAAATAGATTCTACACCTTCCCTTGAGGAGATGATAGTAGATACCTTAATACCATTTCAGTTTAATTTCCATGTGACATATTAGCAAATATCAACACGCGAATGATCTGATCTAACCTCCTGTGTAATCTCCATTCTCCGCCTCCCATTTAACTTCCTTCTTATGACACTGAATGCAATTTTCTCATCATCGAAGCATAAACTAAGAATTACCTGCTTCCCTAAGGAAAGAAACACTGTGATTAAAGAAAAAGAAGGTGCTCAGAGAGGAAGAAAACTCAGACTCCCTAGCCACGTCCACTCACACCTCCACTGTCAGGGCTGGCAGGACGTCAGAAGAGAGCTCCGTCTATGCTCCATGTGTCTGTGCATTTTAATGTGATTTGTGTCCCTAAGAAAGGCAGTCCTTCCCCTCAAAATCAGAGTGAAAAGGAGGAAGACGACAAGCTCCAGTCTACAAAACTACTCATGGCTCTGCTTCTGCCCTGGTGATTCACAACCTGGAAAGAAAGTCCATGAACTTGGATTATAAATAAATAGCTCTGTATTATTCTATATGCCTCTAGGTGAAATGTAGCATTGCATTCAATTATCAATGTAGAAAAAGAAGTATTAGTGGTATGTGTCATTTTGTCACAAATAACACAGGTGTGTTCCTATCACACTCTCGCTGTCACCGGTATCTCAGAATGTGCTCCTAATGTGAAATCATGGTAGATATCAAACGTCCTCCAGGCTGCACCAGTTTCCTCTTCACCAGCTAGTGGATCATTGCTCATCCCATAGTTATTCAGTTAATAGTGAAACCACACGCTCAAACCAATGCTCAGAAAATGACTCTGTTTTCCAGGATTCCACATCTACAATACTTTGTGACGAAAGTTGGAAGAAGATGAAAACTTAAATGTTAAAGTTTCACAAAATCAGATGGTTCAAATTTCCATTCTGAATCCTCTGTAGGACAGAACAATTTGTGAAACGTGACTGGTTCATGGTCCACAAGTAGTGAGCTTTCACACTGATAAACATGGAAAAGATGACATTGAACTTGAACTTGTCTCTATTTCAAGTGGCTTATCCTGTGAATTAACACATGAATGCAGAGGCATGTATATTACTCTATTGCAAACCCATTAAGAGAGTCATATGCTTCACCAGACTACTCAGAGTTGTCTTAGTTCCCTACTGCTGCTCCTGTTATAAATTGCCATAAATTTAGAAACTTACAACACAGGTTTGTTATTTTATAGATCAGGAGGCCAGAAGTCCAAAAATAGGTGTTGTGAAGCTAAAATCAAGGTGTCAGCAGGGCCCCACCATGATGCAGGGAAGATTCTGTCTCCAGCTCTTGGAAGGACCACATTTCTTGGCTCAGGTCCTTGATCACATCACTCCAGTATCTGCTTCCCTCATTACACTTCCTTCTCCAACCACCCAGTCTCCCTCTTTCACTTATAAGGAAATTCACAGTCGCACTGGGTTCACCTGGATAATCTGGGATGATCCTAAATTCATCTGCAAAGCACCCTTTGCCACGTAAGGTAACATTTCCACAGGTCCCAGGATTAGGATGTAGGTATCTCTGGGGGCAACTGCACTGCCTCCCACCATGTCCATAACACACATATACACACACATACACACACATTAAGAAGCCCTGTTCTGTTTCCTGCCACCTTTTCTGATACTGCACACATATCAGTGACACTCTCTGTGACACAAAATACTGGGCCATGTTTTTCAATTTTGTCAAAAATCTAATTCAGCTAATCATTATGCTTGAGATTCACAGTCACCTTCTAGAGAACAGGACAGCATTGTAATCATAAAAACTCAATGGAAAATGATAGTATATACAGGTCTAAGCTGGAATCAAGATTGCTGGGAGAAATATCAATAACCTCAGATATGCAGATGACACCACCCTTATGGCAGAAAGTGAAGAGGAACTAAAAGCCTCTTGATGAAAGTGAAAGTGGAGAGTGAAAAAGTTGGCTTAAAGCTCAACATTCAGAAAACGAAGATCATGACATCTGGTCCCATCACTTCATGGGAAATAGATGGAGAAACAGTGGAAACAATGTCAGACTTTATTTTGGGGGCTCCAAAATCACTGCAGATGGTGACTGCAGCCATGGAATTAAAAGACGCTTACTCCTTGGAAGAAAAGCTATGACCAACCTAGATAGCATATTCAAAAGCAGAGAAATTAATTACTTTGCCAACAGGAGGATCAGGAGATTCAGGTTCGATCCGTGGGTCAGGAAGATCCCCTGGAGGAGGAAATGGCAAACCAGTCCAGTACTCTTGCCTGGAGAATCACAGGGACAGAGGACCCTGGTGGTCTACAGTCCATGGGGTCAAAAAGAGTCAGACACGACTGAGCATACACAGCACATTTTCAAATAATAACCATTAGCATGTAATTAGTCTAACTGTTTCCCCATCTATTTCCCATGAAGTGATGGGACCAGATGCCATGATCTTCGTTTTTGAATGTTGAGCTTTAAGCCAACTTTTTCACTCTCCACTTTCACTTTCATCAAGATTCACTTTCTGCCATAAGGGTAGTGTGACCTGCATATCTGAGGTTATTGATATTTCTCCCGGCAATCTTGATTCCAGCTTGTGCATCTTCCAGCCCAGCGTTTCTCATGATGTACTCTGCAGATAAGTTAAATAAGCAGGATGACAATATACAGCCTTGACGTACTCCTTTTCCTATTTGGAACTAGTCTGTTGTTCCATGTCCAGTTGTAACTGCTGCTTCCTGACCTGCATATAGGTTTCTCAAGAGGCAGGTCAGGTGGTCTGGTATTCCCATCTCTTTCAGAATTTTCCACAGTTTATTGTGAGCCACACAGTCAAAGGCTTTGGCATAGTCAATAGAGCAGAAATAGATGTTGATGGGGAAACAGTGGAAACAGTGTCAGACTTTATTTTGGGAGGGGAGGGTCCAAAATCATTGTAGATGGTGATTGCAGCCATGAAATTAAAAGATGCTTACTCCTTGGAAGGAAAGTTATGACCAACCTAGACAGCATATTCAAAAGCAGAGACATTACTTTGCCAACAAAAGTCTGTCTAGTCAAGGCCATGGTTTTTCCTGTGGTCATGTATGGATGTGAGAGTTGGACTGTGAAGAAAGCTGAGAGCCGAAGAATTGATGCTTTTGAACTGTGGTGTTGGAAAAGACTCTTCAGAGTCCCTTGGACTGCAAGGAGATCCAACCAGTCCATCCTAAAGAGATCAGTCCTGGGATTTCTTTGGAGGGAATGATGCTGAAGCTGAAACTCCAGTACTTTGGCCACCTTATGCGAAGAGTTGACTCATTGGAAAGACTTTGATGCTGGGAAGGATTGAGGGCAGGAGGAGAAGGGGACGACCGAGGATGAGATGGCTGGATGGCATCACGGACTCGATGGACGTGAGTCTGAGTGAACTCCGGGAGTTGGTGATGGACAAGGAGGCCTGGCGTGCTGCGATTCATGGGGTTGCAAAGAGTCGGACACAACTGAGCGAATGAACTGAACTGAACTAACTGTATAATTTGTTTATATGATTTTAAAGCTCTAAATTAGCTTGTTCATGTGAAGTAGATCATGGTTTTTTTCTAATCAAAATATTTTACTATGTGTATTTATACATACATATCATATACATGTGAATCATGTCAAAAAGTCAGGATTTTTTTTTTTTTTTAAAGAACAGATTAGCAGAAATGACTCTCCTCCCTGATACAAGTGGTTATAATGCTATCACTCAAGCAGGCCAAGTTATCAGCTACTGTCACCTTGCTGCTTTTTTATTACAAAGCTGATGCAGGATTCATTTTGCTCTAGAATAAAAATCACATTATTAGCCTCAAAATAAAATAATTAAATAGAAAAAATTCTCCAGATACTCTTAAACACTTTTGTAGACTCCTGGTTTCTTAATCAAACTTGAAGCTTTCTTGAATCCAATAAACTTTAATGACAATTTTTGTCCTTTGCTTCATTTACATTCAAATTCTTTTCTCCTATTTAAATGCCATCACGTTATCTTAAATTAAGGATGAGGTGGGACAATGGGGAAAGTGCAGTAGTCCTGGAGATAAAGTAGTTATTGCTTTTGCAGCTTAGTGCGGATGATTGCCTCTGGGTCTGCACTGTTTAACAAAGGAAGCCAGAAGGTGCCCTGCCTGCCAGTGCACCTCCCAGGAGCATGACTGCCATCCCCAGCAGCCCACTGATGCGTCTCTCCTGAGTAACTTTCCACCCTCAGGGCCACATCAAGATTATTGTTCTGGGGCTTTCCTGGTGCTCCACTGGCTAGACTCCACACTCCCAGTGCAGAGGGCCCGGGTTCAATCCCTGGTCAGGGAGCTAGATCCCACATGCTGCAACTAAAGAGTTTGCATGTCACAACTAAACCTCCTACATGCCTCAAGTAAGACTCGGTGCAGCCAAAATAAATAAATAAATAAGAATAAATGTGTTTTTATGATTATTATTTTGGATAATTTTGCTCCACTGTTAAGTATTTGAAATTAAGAGTTTGTTTATGTATTTGTTGACTTAGTTTTATTATATGTTACTAGGAGAAAACCTAAAGAAATTTGGGGAGCTGGCATGGTACAATGAGAGTCAGGAAACCTGAGCCTGGTCTCAGGTGGAAGGCAACCATTGCTCACCTCTTATGGGACCTTCAGTGAAGAAGTAACTCTTGAGGGCTCAATCACTTGTTTTGGTTTTGCCTTTTTTTTTTTTTTTTTTTGAGAAACATTATTTTTCTTCTAATATAATGATCTGAGAATTGTGAATTTTACAGTTCATGAAACGGAGGGTAATTACTTAGTCAACATAGGTGTGCATTAATCATATGACCTTTCAGGGAAGGTTTGTGTATACCTTTCTTGGGTATCAGTGAAGATATCTTTATTTCAACCATGTCAACAAATATTCATGACTCCACTCTTTGTTATTATGAAGATACATCAGGATTTTAATGAACAGTCTTTTTATCCTTAAAAAGCACTGGCACAACTATTTATGATTCAGAATGACCTTCTGTCTTGATTTAATACAAAAATAGATTTCCCCACCCCACGCAGTGCTCCACAGATCTTGGAAACCTTAATATACAGATTTTATTTGGAGCTCAGTTATCAGATATACAGCTTTTCAAATATTTTAATAAACCTTAAGACAAAAATTAGAGTAAAGCAGTTGATATAACATCACTGAGGCAATGCTTTTGTTTAAAGTTCACTTTAAAAATGTGTAGCAAAATGGGAAAAGCAATTCTCTTAACAGTTGTAATCACATTTCCTCATTGGGGGTTGAACTGAGAATATCCCTAAGGCTCCAAGAGACAGCATTCTAGGGGAACTGAACTGTGGTAGATGAGGGGGAATCTGCCAGTTTCTGCAGACAGGGAGAGGGTCCGGAAGAGAGCATAAGAGAAAGAAACAGCACGTGGACTCAAGACAACAGTGAAAAAGCAGGACTGCAGAGGGACCTTTGACTTCTGCGTGGGTCGTCTCAGTAATGACTGCAATTATTAAAGCCTGAGCAGGAGGGAACTGAACACCAAGAGGCTGGTCCCTGCCTCTAGACCAGACATCAGGACAAGTCCTTCTAAAAGGGCCAAAGAGCAAATGTCTCAGGCTCCACAGCTCATGTGGTCTGTGTCTCAGCTATGCCAGCCTGCCCTTGTGCATCAAGCCTCCCAGAGTGTGAATGAAGGGTGTAGCCCACAACTGTTCTAATAAAACTTTATTTGGGACACCAACATTTGAATTTCATACACTTTTCATGTTTCACAAAATGTTGTTCTTCTTTTAACATTTTTCAACCACATAAAAACGTCACACCCATTCACAGTGTGAGGCTAGCCTATGGGTCAGGGGTCAGAGTTGGCCAACTCTAGCTCTACACCCAGGAAGTGGGGAAAGAAACAGAGAAGCATTTACCTGGGTGATGAGGAAGAGACCTCAGACAGGCAGCAAGTGTAGGGAAAGCTTTGGACTGTCACTGACTGGGAAATAAGCTTTCATTGACTGTAATCAGATTCATAAGAAATTGCTGGACCCTCAGGGATATTGCTGGAGAAGGGAATGGCAACCCACTCCAATATTCTTGCCTGGACAATTCCATGGACAGAGGGGGCTGGGGGTGGGGGAAGCGGTTGGCTACCGTCCATGGGGTCACAAAGAGTTGAACACGACTGACCAACTAACACACACACAGGGATGTTGAGATTACAAGGAGAACAGAATGGAAGTGTTGGGCAAGTGTATTCATTAGAACTCTGCAAATAATTCAAAATAACTTTGACCAGTGTGAGAAAAGAAAATTAGAGCAACGTGGAATTAAAATAAGGACAGCATGTGTCTCGCAAGGATGAGATAGCATGAAGTAAATCTCTCAATTTGCAGAAGAGAAGTTCTTTGAGGCTAAGATGGCAAAAACCTTAGAAAGAGGAGCTTAATTTGAAAGTCCGATGGGAAAGGACTCCAGGAATGAGGAGCAACTTGAATAAAGGGTTTTGCATTGCATGCTTGCCTAGTCATGTCCAACTCTTTTAAGACCCTATGGTTTGTAACTCAACAGGCTCCTCTGTCCATGGCATGTCTCAGGCAAGAATACTGGAATGGCTTGTCATTTCCTCCTCCAGGGAATTTTTCAGGCCCAGGAACTGAACCCACATCTCTTGCATTCCTGTGCATTGCCAACTGAGCCATAGGGGAAACCCATGGACAGAGGAGCCTGGGAGGGATATTTAGGGTTGGAAACAGTCAAGGGTTGGAGGCAAGAATAAGTTAGATGTGCTGTGAATTACCAAAGAGGCCAGGCAATGGGAACAAAAATGAAGCTGTGGTTCCATCCTGTCTCCTGCCCATGGAAACCCAGGGCTCTGACCCACCTGGCTTCTAGCAGGACCACCTCTGGAGCCAGAAAGGAGCAGGCAGGCCCAGGGCACCTCGGCTGAGATGCAGACCACCAGCCCCTCTCTGGGAACCAAGGGCCTGGGGAGAGGCCTGAGGTCCCAACAGTGAGGTTAAGGGTCTCCAGTGATGAAGGTGGCCAGTCTGCCAAGATGGGGAACACAGACAGATGCCCTGCTGACTCCTGACCAACTCCCAGGACCAGGTATGACTTTCCTTCTCTCCCCCATCCCTGTCTTCCACCTCTGAGAGGGGAAGAGCGACTCTCACAGCAGTCAGGTGGAATGGGCTGCAAGGACACTGTCAGGACACTGGGAAGGAGGGCACCAGCTGGAGTGCAGGGAAACAAGGAGGGTGCTCTGGGGGAGTCCTCTTCCGGGTGCCGCCCTTTCATGCCCTAATGGACGGCTTCTCCCACTGGGAGCTGGTCCCCGCATGGCTGGTGCAGGGAGAGCAGCAGGGATGCTCGAGCACCTGCTGGGACTGCTCCTGGGCTCACCTGCCCCTGCCCTTTCACATCTGCAGGGGACAGGACCATGCCGTGTTGGCTTAGATGGGGTTAGGAGGAGCCTGCCAGCTCTGGGCTCCGGAACTCACCAGGATGACCCCACAGCCTCTGCACCTGAGTCAAATTTGTCTCCATCAGAAATAATTGAGTGGTCTGTGTGGAGAATGGGCTGGCCTTCTGGGACTGGAGCCCGGAGGGGGATGTGGGCGGGGCCCAGCAGCACAGCAGGGAAGAAAGGCCCAGGATAGGGAGGAAGGAAAGGAGTCTAGGAACACAGTTAACTCCTTTCAAAACAGTGAACTGCTTTTAAATTTCCCTTTTAAAACGTGGTGCTGGACCGAGTTCCTACAGTCTGGAGAATGAAAAAAAAAAAAAAAAACTCCCCAGATGGGTCTCAGAACACAGTCCAAGTCTGAGGTCTGTTCCCTTGGAAACACTGCTCTAGAACCGACAAGAGAGCAAGAAGCCTCAGTGCTGGGACCAGAGTAGATTAAAACAACCAGGACATTATCAAGGTTAGATTTATGACCCAGGATGTGATCTATCCTGGAAAAGGTTCCGTGTGCACTTGAGTAAAAGGTGAAATTCATTGTTTTGGGGTGAAATGTCCTATAGATATCAATTAGGTCTAACTGGTCTATTGTATTGTTTAAAGTTTGCGTTTCTTTGTTAATTTTCTGTTTAGTTGATCTGTCCATAGGTGTAAGTGGGGTATTAAAGTCTCCCACTATTATTGTGTTATTATTAATTTCCCTTTTCATGCTTGTTAGCAATTGTCTTACATATTGCGGTGCTCCTATGTTGGGTGCATATATATTTATAATTGTTATATCTTCTTCTTGGATTGATCCTTTAATCATTATGCAGTGGCCTTCTTTGTCCCTTTTCACAGCCTTTGTTTTAAAGTCTATTTTATCGGATATGAGTATTGCTACTCCTGCTTTCTTTTGGTCTTTATTTGCATGGAATATCTTTTTCCAGCCCTTCACTTTCAGTCTGTATGTGTCCGTTGTTTTGAGGTGGGTCTCTTGTAAGCAGCATATATAGGGATCTTGTTTTTGTATCCATTCAGCCAGTCTGTGCCTTTTGGTTGGGGCATTCAACCCATTTACATTTAAGGTAATTATTGATAAGTATGCACCTGTTGCCATTTACTTTAATGTTTTGGGTTCAGGTTTATACGTCCTTTTTGTGTTTCCTGTCTAAAGTCTATCCTTTAGTATTTGTTGGAGAGCTGGTTTGGTGGTGCTGAATTCTCTCAGCTTTTGCTTGTCTGTAAAACTTTTGATTTCTCCTTCATATTTGAATGAGATCCTTGCTGGGTACAGTAGTCTTGGTTGAAGGTTATTATCTTTCATCACTTTAAGTATCTCTTGCCATTCTCTCCTAGTCTGAAGAGTTTCTATTGAAAGATCTGCAGTTATTCTTATGGGGATCCCCTTGTGTGTTATTTGTTGTTTTACCCTTGCTGCTTTTAATATTTGTTCTTTGTGTTTGGTCTTTGTTAGTTTGATTAGTATATGTCTTGGGGTGTTCTGCCTTGGGTTTATCCTGACTGGTCAACCACTTGTAAAAGAATGAAACTAGATCTCTTTCTAACACCATACACAAAAATAAAGTCAAAATGGATTAAAGATCTAAATGTAAGACCAGAAACTATAAAAACTCCTAGAGGAAAATATAGGCAAAACACTCTCCGACATAAATCACAGCAAGATCCTCTATGATCCACCTCCCAATATACTGGAAATAAAAGCAAAAATAAACAAATGGGATCTAATTAAAATTAAAAGCTTCTGCACAACAAAGGAAACTATAAGCAAGGTGAAAAGACAGCCTTCTGAATGGGAGAAAACAATAGCAAATGAAACAACTGACAAACAACTAATCTCAAAGATATACAAGCAACTTATACAGCTCAACTCCAGAAAAATAAATGAACCAATAAAAAAAAATGGGCCAAAGAACTAAATAGGCATTTCTCCAAAGAAGACATACAGATGGCTAACAAACACATGAAAAGATGCTCAGCATCACTCATTATCAGAGAAATGCAAATCAAGACCACAATGAGGCACCATTTCACACCAGTAAGAATGGCTGCGATCCAAAAGTCTACAAGCAATAAATGCTGGAGAGGATGTGGAGAAAAGGGAACCCTCTTACACTGCTGGTGGGAATGCAAACTAGTACAGCCACTATGGAAAACAGTGTGGAGATTCCTTTAAAAATTGCAAATAGAACTGCCTTATGACCCAGCAATCCCACTGCTGGGCATACACACCGAGGAAACCAGAATTGAAAGAGACACATGTACCCCAATGTTCATTGCAACACTGTTTATAATAGCCAGGACATGGAAACAACCTAGATGTCCATCAGCAGATGAATGGATAAGAAAGCTGTGGTACATATATACAATGGAGTACTACTCAGCCCTTAAAAAGAATAAATTCGACTCAGTTCTAATGAGATGGATGAAACTGGAGCCGAGTATACAAAGTGAAGTAAGCCAGAAAGAAAAACACCAATACAGTATACTGACACATATATATGGAATTTAGAAGGATAGTAATGAAGACCCTCTATGTGAGACAACAAAAGAGACTCAGAGGTATAGAACGGACTTTTGGACTCTGAGGGAGAGGGATAGGGTGGGATGATTTGGGGGAACGGCATTGAAACATGTATACTATCTTGTAAGAATGAAGTGCCAGTCTATGTTCAATACAGGATGTAGGACGCATGGGGCTGGTGCACGGGATGATTCAGGGAGAGGATGTGGGGTGGGAGGTGGGAGGGGGCTTTGGCATTGGGAGATCGTGGACACCTGTGGCTGATTCATGTCAATGTATGGCAAAACAAATACAGTATTGTAATGTAGAATAAAGTATATTAAAAAAAAAAAAAACCAACCAGGACAACGATCCTCCTTAGATCATAATGTCACCATTAGCTGGAGAGAGGGAGCATATGATTAGACACAGGCTGGAAGGTTTCCAGTTTGAACCAGAAATCAAATTGCCAACATCTGTTGGATCACAGAAAAAGAAAGAGAATTCCGGAAAAATATCTACTTCTGCTTTATTGACCATGCCAGAGCCTTTGATTGTGTGGAACACAATAAATTGGAGAATTCTTAAAGAGATGGGAATACCAGGCTACCTCACCTGCCTCCCTGAGAAATCCGTGTGCATGTCAAGAAGCAACAGTTAGAACTGGACATGAACAATGGACTGGTTCCAAATTGGGAAAGGAGTACGTCAAGGCTGTATATTGTCACCCTACTTTTTAACTTCTATGCATCATGCAAAATGCTGGGTTGGATGAAGTACAAGTTGGAATCAAGATTGTTGGGAGAAATATCAGTAACCTCAGATATGCAGATGGCACCACCCTTATGGAAGAAAGTGAGAAAGAACTAAAGAGCTTTTGATGCAAGTGAAAGAGGAGAGTGAAAAGCTGGCTTGAAACTCAACATTCAAAAACTAAGATCATGGCATCCAGTCCCATCACTTTATGGCAAATAGATGAGGAAATAATAGAAACAGTGACAGACTTTATTTTGTGGGGCTCCAAAATCATTGCAGATGGTGACTGCAGCCATGAAATTAGAAGACACTTGCTCCTTGGAAGAAAAGTTATGACAAACCTAGACAGCATATTAAAAGCAGAGACATTACTTTGCCAACAAAAATCCATCTAGTTAAAACTATGGTTTTCCCAGTAGTTGTGGTGTGGATGTCAGAGGTGGACCATAAAGAAAGCTGAGCACCAATGAATTGATGCTTCTGAACTGTGATGTTTTAGAAGACTCTTCAGAGTCCCTTGGACTATGAGGAGATCAAACCAGTCAATCCTAAAGGAAAACAGTCCTGAATATTCATTGGAAGGACTGATGCTGAAGCTGAAACTCTAATAGTTGGCTACCTGATGTGAAGAACTGACTCACTGCAAAAGAACCTGGTGAAGGAAAGATTGAAAGCAGAAGGAGAAGGGGACAACAGAGGATGAGATGGTTGGATGGCATCACTGACTCAGTGCACATGAGTCTGAGCAAGTTTTGGGAGTTGGCGATGGACAGGGAAGCCTGGCGTGCTGCAGTCCATGGGGTCACAGAGAGCTGGACATGACTGAATGACTGAATTGAAATGAACTGGAAGGTTTCCTGCTTTTCTCCACGGGATGAAGAGCTGAAGAATGAGAGCAATGGGAACATGGGTGTCTGAAACACGCAGCGTTCAGGGGACTGTGGCCTCACTGAGCCTCCTGAGCACAGGGATGCACCCCTTCTTCTGCTCACTGAAGAACATACACTGAGGAGGCCAGTTTGGTTCAGTTCAGTCGCTCACTCGTGTCCGACTCTTTGCAACCCCATGGACTTCAGCACACCAGGCTTCCCTGTCCATCACCAGCTCCCAGAGCCTACTCAGACTCATGTCCATCATGTCAGTGATGCCATCCAACAAGCCCAGGGATGTGACATCTCTGACCAGTACTCAAATAAATAAATAAGCACCAAATGCAGCTTCTGGTCAATAAGAGAGTCAGAGCATGTTCCCTAATGCATGTGCAGCATTGACCTGGAACAGAAAATGCAAAAGAAGACATTGTGAGTCTTCTGAATGTCTGATTCGCCTGCTAGAGGAAACAACGAACCACTGACTGGCAATTTGGATCCACCACATTAGTCCCAGATGGAAAAGGTAGAATATGGGCCTTACCAATGGTGTCCTGTCCTTCTGAACAGGTTTGAAAGTCACTAGTTTGAGAGATACATTAAGGAATAATGAGATTTTCTGACACCAGCTTAAAGTAGTCTTTGAAAATATACTTTATTTAATCACTATTCAATGACCACACATTTTTTCATCCATACTCAGCACATATGTATAAGTTTCTAATACATAAGTACACTGTAACACACACACGCACAAAGACTCAGCTCTTTGTTCAAGGAGTTTACAAGTGGCTGGTGATTACTATAGTCAATTACTATCATGACTGTTTAGTATCATACTGTATCAGAAACTGTTTACAAAGCTATTTTTTCAGTCAAATCTCTTAAAAGTTAATTTTAGAGATAAATTCTTCTCAAAAAAGTCATTGGTAATTTCTAAAACCACAGAACAATGATATACAAATAACAAAAGGGGATCAAGAAGCAAAGCAAGTTCTAAGAATTTCCCTACACCCTTCTCATCACCTCTGTAAACCTTTGGATAGTCAGAGTGGGCCACGGAAGGATGAGACTAAATGTCATGATGAAGCCACACTCTCCCACCAAATCATCTTAATTATCAAAGGAAAATCATAATTCCCCAAACTCTTCTAATAACAAAGAACTGATCCTGTATGTAACCTACTGTTATTATTTTAGGAAGAGATCACGGCAACTCACTCCGGTATTCTTGCCTGGAGAATTCCATGGACAGAGGAGCCTGGTGAGCTATATAGTCCATAGAGTCACAAAGAGTTGGACACAACTGAAGTGACTTAAGCATGTTCTCTGTATTAGAAAGGCTACCTGTTTTGTTGAAAACCACTCTTTTTCCTAATATTGTGTAACTGAATCTCTCTCTTTTTCAGTGTGCTACTATGGCATTCAACAAAACAATAAAACCAATTTTAGTTGAAGGACCTGTGCTAAGCTCTGATCCTTTGCAGACATGGTTAATCATAATACAGAGAAGAAGAAAAAAAAAAAAAAACTAGCTTTCAAAAGTCTAAAACCTGGAGATTGGGAATTTGTAACCATCATGTTGGAAACATGATCCAATCTCCTCCCCCCAGTAAACAATTTTATCTTCCAGATTAAAGAGGCGAAATACTAATCAGATATTTAAGGTTCTTGTTTCCTTTCTTGGAAGTAATTGGTAGAGAACTGAGATAAAGAAATAAGGGTCGAGGAGGGCTGACACTGTTCACCATAAGCTATCATCTTGGGGGCTTGTCCAGAATCTTCAGGACAAGATGGGAGCTAACAGTTTCAAAACCATTCCTTTACAATGTAGCTTTTTAAAACTGGAACAAGTTTGATTCTCAGAATTTAAAAAGTCACGCCTGATCTTCTGTGATACTGAATGGCCACAGTATCCTTTGGAAGATGGGGAATACTGGCCAGCTGAAGGGTCTCTTAATTATAATACTGTTTTACAATTAGACCAGTTCTGTAGAAAACAAGAGAAATGGGTAGAAGTGCCATATGTGTTGCTCTATCTTTTTGCGAGACATGCCAGACTTATGTCCTAAGGATGCAAATTTGGGTGTGAAACCTTCAACCACCTCCTGTTCTCTTACTTTGCCCTAGTATCCAGGGCTTCCAACTGAAAAACAACACGTTTCTAAATAACCAACAGGTTACTGAAGAAATTTAAAGGGAAATCAAAAAATTTCTAGAAACAAATGACAATGAAAACACAACAATTCAAAACCTGTGGGATGCAGCAGAAGCAGCTCTAAGAGGGAAGTTTATAGCAATACAATCCTACCTCAAGAAACAAAAAAAAATTGACTAGACAAGCTAACTTTACACCTAAAACCACTGGAAAAAGAAGAAAAAAAATAGTAGAAGGAAAGAAATCATAAAGATCCAAGCAGAAATAAATGAAAAAGAAATGAAAGAAAATAGTAAAGATTAATAAGACTAAAAGGTGGTTCTTTGAGAAGATAAACAAAATTGACAAACCCTTAACCAGACTCAACAAGAAAAAGAGAAGAATCAAATCAATGAAATTAGAAGTGAAAAAGGAGAGGTTACAACAGACAATGCAGAAATACAAAGGATTCTAAGAGACTATTATGAACAACTATATGGCAATAAAATGGATAACCTGGAAGAAATGGACAGATTCTTAGAAAAGTTCAATCTTCCAAGACTGAACCAGAAAGAAATATAAATTATGAACAACCCAATTACAAGCACTGAAACTGAAGCCCAAAAAACAAAAGCCCAGGACCAGATGGCTTCACAGGAGAATTCTACTAAACATTTAGAGAAGAGCTAATGCCTATCTTTCTGAAACTCTTGCCAAAAATTGCAAAAGGAGCTCTTCCAAACTCATTCTATGAGGCCATCATCACCCTGATACCAAAACCAGACAAAGACAACACAAAGAGAAAACTACAGGCCAATATCACTGATGAACATAGATGCAAAAATCCTCAACCAAATTTTAGCAAACAGAATTCAGCAGCATATCAAAAAGCTTATACACCATGATCAAGTTGGGTCTATTCCAGGGATGCAAGGATTGTTTGATATACACAAATCAATCAATGTGATAGATAATATTAACAAATTAAAAGATAAAATCCATAAGATAATCTCAATAGATTCAGAAAAAACTTTTGACAATATTTGACACCCATTTACAATTAAAACTCTTCAAAAAATGGGCATAGAAGTGACCTACCTCAACTTAATAAAGGCCATATATGATAAGCCTAGACAAACACTATTCTCAGTGGTGAAAAACTGAAAGCATTCCCCCTAAGATCAGGAACAAGATAAGGGTGTCCACTTTTACCACTATTATTCAACATAGTTCTGGAAGTCCTGGCTACAGCAATCAGAGAAGAAAAAGAAATAAAAAGAATCCAGATGGGAAAAGAAGAAATAAGGCTCTCATTTTTTGCAGATGACATGATACAGTACAGAGAAAACCCTAAAGATAGTATCAGAAAATCACTAGAGCTAATCAGTGAATTTAGCAAAGCTGCAGGATACAAAATCAATACACAGAAATCACTTGCATTTCTATATACTAACAATGAAAAATCAGAAAGAGAAATTAAGGAATCAATCCCATTCACCACTGCAAAAAAAAAAAATTAAATATCTAGGAATAAACTTACCTAAGGAGACAAAAAAACTGTACACAGAAAATTATAAGGCACTAATGAAAGAAATCTTTTTTGGATGTTAGTTCTAAAAGGTCTTGTAGGTCTTCATAGAACTGTTCATCTTCAGCTTCTTCAGCATTACTGGTTGGGGCATAGAACTGGATTGCTGTAATATTTAATGGTGTGCCTTGGAAACAAACAGAGATCATTCCATCGTTTTTGAGACTGCATCCTAGTACTGCATTTCAGACTCTTTTGTTGACCATGATGGCTACTCCATTTCTTCTAAGGGATTCCTGCCCACAGTAGTAGATATAATGGTCATCTGAGTTAAATTCGCCCATTCCAGTCCATTTTAGTTTGCTGATTCCTAGAATGTTGATGTTCATTCTTGCCATCTCCTGCTTGAGATGACAATTTGCCTTGATTCATGGACCTAACATTCCAAGTTTCTATGCAATATTGCTCTTTGCAGCATCAGACCTAGCTTCTATCACCAGTCACATCCACAGCTGGGTATTGTTTTTACTTTGGCTACATTCCTTCATTCTTTCTGGAGTTATTTCTCCACTGATCTCCAGTAGCATATTGGGCACCACAGAAGAACTGTACAAAAAGATCTTCACGACCAAGATAATCACGATGGTGTGATCACTCACCTAGAACCAGACATCGTGGAATGTGAAGTCAAGTGGGCCTTAGAAAGCATCACTACAAAAAAGTTAGTGGAGGTGATGGAATTCCAGTGGAGCTATTTCAAATCCTAAAAGATGATGCTGTGAAAGTGCTGCACTCAATATGCCAGCAAATTTGGAAAACTCAGCAGTGGCCACAGGACTGGAAAAGGTCAGTTTTCATTCCAACCCCAAAGAAAGGCAATGCCGAACAATGCTCAAACTATGGCACAGTTGCACTCATCTCACATGCTAGTAAAGTAATGCTCAAAATTCTCCAAGCCAGGCTTCGGCAATACGTGAACCATGAACTTCCAGATGTTCAAGCTGGTTTTAGAAAAGGCAGAGGAACCAGAGATCAAATTGCCAACATCCACTGGATCATGGAAAAAGCAAGAGAGTTCCAGAAAAACATCTATTTCTGCTTTCTTGACTATGCCAAAGCCTTTGACTGTGTGGATCACAATCAACTGTGGAAAATTCTGAAAGAGATGGGAATACCAGACCACCTGACCTGCCTCTTGAAAAACGTATATGCAGGTCAGGAAGCAACAGTTAGAACTGGACATGGAACAACAGACTAGTTCCAAATAGGAAAAGGAGTACGTCAAGGCTGTATATTGTCACCTTGCTTATTTAACTTCTATGCAGAGTACATCATGAGAAACACTGAGCTGGAAGAAGCACAAAGCTGGAATCAAGATTGCCGGGAGAAATATCAATAACCTCAGACATGCACATGACACCAGCCTTATGGCAGAAAGTGACGAGGAACTAAAAAGCCTTTTGATGAAAGTGAAAGTGGAGAGTGAAAAGTTGGCCTAAAGTTCTACATTTAGAAAATGAAGAACATGGCATCTGGTCCCATCACTTCATGGGAAATAGATGGAGAAACAGTGGAAACAGTGTCAGACTTCATTTTGGGGGCTCCAAAATCACTGCAGATGGTGACTGCAGCCATGAAATTAAAAGACACTTACTCCTTGGAAGAAAAGTTATGGCCAACCTAGATAGTGTATTAAAAAGCGAAGACATTACTTTGCCAACAAAGGTCCATCTAGTCAAGGCTATGGTTTTTCCAGTAGTCATGTATAGGTGTGAGAGTTGGACTGTGAAGAAAGCTGAGCGCTGAAGAATTGATACTTTTGAACTGTGGTGTTGGAGAAGACTCTTGAGAGTCCCTTGGACTGCAAGGAGGTCCAACCAGTCCATCCTAATGGAGATCAGTCCTGGGGGTTCTTTGGAAGGAATGATGCTAAAGCTGAAACTCCAGTAATTTGGCCACCTCATGCAAAGAGTTGACTTATTGGAAAAGACTCTGATGCTGGGAGGGATTGGGGGCAGGAGGACAAGGAGACGACAGAGGATGAGATGGCTGGATGGCATCACCGACTCTATGGATGTGAGTTTGAGTGAACTCTGGGAGTTGGTAAATGGCCTGGCAAGCTGCAATTCATGGGGTCGCAAACAGTCATACACAACTGAGAGACTGAACTGAATGAAAGAATTCAAGATGACATAAACAGATAGAGAGATATTCCATGTTCCTGGGTAGTAAGAATCAATATTTTGATAATGACTATACTACCAAATGCAATCTACAGATTCAATATGATCCCTATCAAATTACTAATGGCATTTTTCACAGAACTAGAACAAAAATTTTCACAATTCATATGGAAACACAAAAGGCCCTGAATAGCCAAAGCAGTCTTGAGACAGAAGAATGGAGCTGGAGGAACACTTCCTACATTCAGATAATACTACAAAACTACAGCCATCAAGACAGTATGGTCCTGGCACAAAAACAGAAATATAGACCAATGGAACAAGATAGAAAGCCCAGAAATAAACCCATCCACCTATGGGCACCTTATTTTTGACAAAGGAGGCGAGAATATATAATGGGGCAAAGACAGCCTCTTCAATAAATGGTGCTGGGAAAACTGGACAGCTACATGTAAAAGAATGAAATTAGAACACTTCCTAACACCATTCACAAAGATAAACTCAAAAAGGATTAAAGACCTACATGTAAGACCAGAAACTATAAAACTCTTAGAGGAAAACATAGGCAGAACACTCAATGACATGAATCAAAGCAAGATCCTCTATGACCCACCTCCTAGAGTAACAGAAATAAAAACAAAAGTAAACAAGTGGGACCTAATTGTTCTTCAAAGCTTTTGCACAGCAAAGGAAATTATAAGCAAAGTGAAAAGACAACCCTCAGAATGGGAGAAAATAATAGCAAATGAAACAATGGACAAAGAATTCATTTTCAAAATATGCAAGCAGCTCATACAACTCAATACCAGAAAAACAAACAAGCCAGTCAAAAAGTGGAAAAAGACCTAAACAGACATTTCTTCAAAGAAGACATACAGATGGCTAACAAATACATGAAAAGATGCTCAACATTGCTCATTATTAGAGAAATGCAATTCAAAACTCAAAATGGCCCTCATCAAAAAATCTACAAGCAATACATGCTTCAGAGGGTGTGGAGAAAGGGGAACACTCTTGCACTGTTGAATGTAAATTGATACAGCCACTATGGAAGATGGTATGGAGATTCCTTTAAAAACCAGGAATAATACCACCATATGACCCAGCAATCCCACTCCTAAGCATATACCCTGAGGAAACCAATATTGAAAAAGACACATGTATCACATTGTTCATTGCAGCACTATTTATAATAGCTAGAACATGGAAGCAATCTAGATGTCCATCGACAGATGAATGGATAAAGAAGTTGTGGTACATATGCACAATGGAATATTCAGTTTGGTTCAGTTCAGTCTCTGTCTGATTCTTTGTGACCCCACGGACTGCAGCACTTCAGGCCTCCCTGCCCATCACCAGCTCCTGGAATTCACTCAAACTCATGTCCACAGTGCCAGTGACGCCATCCAACCATCTCATCCTCTGTCGTCCCCTTTTCCTCCCACCTTCAATCTTTCCCAGCATCAGGGTCTGTTCAAGAGTCAGTTCTTCACATCAGGTGGCCAAAGTATTGGAGTTTCAGCTTCAGCATCAGTCCATCCAAGGAATATTCTGGACTGATTTCCTTTAGGATGGACTGGTTGGATCTCCTCGCAATCCAAGGGACTCTCAAGACTCTCAAGGGTCTTCTTGAACAGTTCAAAAGCATCAATTCTTTGGCACTCAGCTTTCTTTACAGTCCAACGCTCACATCCATACATGGCTATTGGAAAAACCATAGCTTTGACTAGATGGACCTTTGATGGCAAAGTAATGTCTCTGCTTATTAATATGCTATCTAGGTTGGCCATAATTTTCCTTCCAAGGAGTAAGCATCTTTTAATTTCCTGGCTACAGTCACCATCTGCAGTGATTTTGAAGCCCACAAAATAGACTATCACTGTTTCCACTGTTTCCCCATCTATTTGCCATGAAGTGATGGGACCAGATGCCATGATCTTCATTTCTGAATGTTGAGCTTTAAGCCAACTTTTTCAGTCTTCTCTTTCACTTTCATCAAGAGGCTCTTTAGTTCTTCTTCCCTTTCTGCCATAAGGGTGGTATCATCTGCATATCTGAGGTTATTGATATTTCTCCCAGCAATCTTGATTCCAACTTGTGCTTCATCTGGCCCAGCATTTCTCATCATGTACACTGCAGATAAGTTAAATAAGCAGGATGACAATATACAGCTTTGACGTACTCCCTTTCCTATTTGGAACCAGTCTGTTGTTCCATGTCCAGTTCTAACTCTTGCTTCCTGACCTTCATACAGATTCCTCAAGAGGCAGCTTTGAAATACTCCTTTCCCTATTTGGAACCAGTCTGTTGTTCCATGTCCAGTTCTAACTCTTGCTTCCTGACCTTCATACAGATTTCTCAAGAGGCATCTCTTGAAGAATTTTCCACAGTTTGTTGTGGTCCGCACAGGTTTGGCATAGTCGATAAAGCAGAAGTAGGTGTTTTTCTGGAACTCTCTTGCTTTTTTGATGATCCAAAAGAGAACCCCAGGGATGGGGGAGCCTGATGGGCTGCTGTCTATGGGGTCGCAAAGAGTCGGACATGACTGAAGTGACTTAGCAGCAGCAGCAGCAACAGATGTTGGCAATTTGATCTCTGGTTCCTCTGTGTTTTCTAAATCCAGCTTGAACATCTGGAAGTTCACAGTTCACTTACTGTTGAAGCCTGACTTGGAGAATTTTGAGCATTACTTTACTAGCATGTGAGATGAGTGCAATTGTGCAGTAGTTTGAGCATTCTTTGGCATTGCCTTTCTTAGGGATTGAAATAAAAACTGACCTTTTCCAGTTCTGCGGCCACTGCTAAGTTTTCCCAATTTGGTGGCATATTGAGTACAGCATTTTCACAGCATCACCTTTTAGGATTTGAAATAGCTCAACTGGAATTCCATCACCTCCACTAGCTTTGTTTGTAGTGATGCTTCCTAAGGCCCATTTGACTTCGCATTCCAGGATGTCTGGCTCTAGGTGAGTGACCACACCATCTTAGTCATAAAAAGGAATGCCTTTGAGTCAGTTCTAATGAGGTAGATGAATCTATAACTTATTATACAGAGTGAAATAAGTCAGAAAGAGAAAGATAAATATTGTAATCTAATGCATTTACACAGAATCTAGAAAAATGGTACTGAAGAACTTACTTACAGGGCAGCAGTGGAGAAAGAGACGTAGGGAATAGACTTATGGACATGGGTAGAGGGGGCAGAGGGTGAGAGGCATGGAGAGAGTCGCAGGGAAACCTGCATTACCATATGTAAAGTAGATAGCCAACGAGAATTTGCCGTGTGGCTCAGGAAACTCAAATACAGGCTCTGTATCAGCCTAGAGGGGTGGGGGTGGGGAGGGAGATGGGTATGAGGTTCAAAAGGGAAAGGATATGTGTATACCTATGACTGATTCATGTTGAGGTTTGACAGAAAACAAAATTCCGTAAAGCAATTATCCTTCAGTAAAAAATAAATTAAGAAAAAAAGTCAAAAAGAAAAAAATGGGGAGGTGGTAAAATGACACAACATTTCACCCAGCACATGTTCAGGGCAGTGCTCACACCAGTCACCACGCTGGGCAGTAGAGACACACCGTGAGCAGAATGTGGACCCGCCATCCCAGAGCCGAGAGCCCGTGAACACCAGAGAAAACATTTCCTACTAAGGAGATAACTTCTCTTTCATCCCTGGCCTCATTCTAAATCCTACCATCTAGGCGGACATTAGTTGACTTGAAAGTGACTCAGTAGTCCTTCAGACTCAGTGCACCCTCACCTCACTCATTCCCCTGACAAAGCCCCATCCCTCAGCAGCACACACCTCCCCAGACCACTGGGCTATCACCCCTGGTCCCACAAACTGGGACCTCCCCTCGTCCTGGCCCTAGTTCCCTCCAGCTCCTCTCATTTTCTCTCCCACCTCCGGCAGGTGCCAAGCCCTGCCCCTTCCACCAGGAATAGCTCTTCAGTTTGTAGTCTTCTCATCGTTCTCACTACCCCCCCCCTGATCAAAGTCCTGGTGATCGTCTCAGTGAACCAATAGAAACACAGAGCTTCTTCTGGCCCCCTGTATCCCCTTAAGTCCTCTCTGCACTAACACAAGAACTATCTTACTAAACCACATGAAGACATGATCTTGCCTCCCTATCCCACCTGAAAACCTTGACCAAGAATTTCTGCCACGTTCATCTAAGTGGCATTCAAGCCCCTGCAAACCTAGTGCAGCTCAACATGTAGACTGCATCGCACTGCGTGCATGCACACACCTCATGAACACACCAGCCTGTCCTTTCGAAAGCCACCTGGGGGCAAACGCCCAAAGCTCCCGCTCACCCATCTGTGGGGCTGGGGTGCTCTCAGACTCACCACCACATCCCTGGCTACACACACCTCTACTCTCTGGGAAAGCAGAGGAGCAGGGCTTGTGGGAAACTCATCCTTGAAGCAAAAGAAGGTGGGCAGACAGAGTGTAGTCAGAGTTTGGCAAATTTTAAGAGTAAATTACTAATACAAATGTGCAAGGGCCACACCATTTGAAGGGGACACTTCCAAGTGTCCAAAATGCCTGCTTCTCATCAAGTATTTAATCTATCTACAGCCTGATCCTGTGTTATCAGTGACTCTTGGCTTGCCACATCTTTGGAGGGCCCAGGACTCCACTCTCCTGGGTTTTCTTTTATTTGGGGGTGGGGGCAGGGTGGGTAACTCACTGGTTTTCTCACAACCACATTTCTGACATTGGGATATGTCACTTGTTTAGAAAATAAGAATCTGTTTCTCTTCAGTTGACTAACAGTTTGGTTTCAAATGTTTTGGGTAGCATTTGTTTCATAATGTTCTGTGGCACACTTGTGAGCAAATGTGAGTGCTCAGTTGCTCAGTCATGTCCGACTCTCTGCGACCCCATGGACTGTAGCCTGCCAAGCTCCTCTGTCCATGGGATTCTTCAGACAAGAATATGAGAGTGGGTTGCCATTTCCTTCTCCAGCTGGCACACTTCCTAACTCTAAAAGAGGTTTCTTGGTTTTTGTTTTTGTTTTTGTTTTTTTCAGTTAAAAAGCTATGACAGCCATGCAAGGGAGGCTAAAAGCAGCATCTGGAATTTTACGTAAGCAGGCTCATCCTGTGCATCAGGTCAGCTCATCTCTCAGGGAAGAAACCCTGGGTGAGCTGCTGTGAAATCCCTATTCATTACTGTCTCACTGCTCCTCCATCTGAGGTGTCTGTAACCCAGAGCTAGTCACCACTATGGGCCATTAATCATTGGCACTGCTCAAAGCCCAGAACAGGAGGGTAGCTGCCTGCATCCTCTTACCTACGTTTCTCTATGAGATGCATGTAAATGAACAGCTGGTCCTACAGGCAGAGGCCAGTCTTGCATAGGCTCTGAACCCACTCCATTACTCTTGCCTGGAAAATCCCACGGACGGAGGAGCCAGGTAGGCTACAGTCCATGGGGATGCAAAGAGTTGGACATAACTGAGCGACTTCATTTTTCATTGTTTTAGCCTCACACAAGTTTCACCAGACAAAATGTGGGGTTTCATATAGTTTATTTGTACATTTGCTAAGTTTTAGCCATAAAGTGTAAATTTAAATATCATACAAAATATTTTATATTTCATGAAATACATATTGTCATTTAAATATTAATATTAATAAAATAAATATGTGGAATTATATAAATTTATATTTGTGTTAATATATTTAATACTAATATTAAATATTATTAACTTAAATAATATAAAAAACTATTCAAAAATTTTACCATATCAAAACATCAGTTATGAAAGTGTTTTTAAAAATTGGTGTGAATCAGAAAGTCAGTAAGGTGGCCAAGAGCTTACATTTGAAGACTAATCAATATCTATTTTTCCAGACAAATACAGCTTCCCATGGAAGAATGTTTTTCTTTTCAAGAAAGCATGTATAGTCAAATATCTAGATGTCTAACATTTCTGAGGACCCTAGAAGACAGTGACTCTGGAAAAGGGGTGCTATTTGTTCTAAATGGAAACTACAGATAGGAAAACTAATTTTATCCACAAATGAGTAAAATTATATGAGATGGATTTTGACTCATAATTGAAAGAGGTACTTGACAGATGGTCTAAAACAGAGTGCAGCACCTTGGCAAAGGAAAACAGCAGGACCGAGGGAATGAGGGAAGGAAGACAGGGGAGGCCATAGGGCAGAGCTTGAATAGATGGAAGCATCCTCAGGTCCCAGGAAAAATGAAGGGTTTTTAAGAAAGCAGATCCCTAAAATTTAACTTCAGGGGTTACCTTGTAATTTCATCTTAGGTGTTGTCATCTGCCCCATTATTCGCAGTCTTTAACAAAGACAGCCACACACAGGACTCAGGAGCAGAGAATGTGAGCAGGGACCCCAGAACAGTAGGATGCAGAAAATGGGGTAGCATGTGGGGAGAGCAGACTGCAGAATGCAAGTGAGAATTCAGAGGGAATGGGAGAGAAGTGTAAGTTTCCCAGAACTCACCCAAGATGTTAGGAGTGAAACACAAAATGGAAGATGGAAATCACATTTTCTTTGGGTTTCAGAAGACAGTCTGAGCTCAGAACCTATGTGGGTCACCATTTGTTTATCCAGAATGTATTGAGCACCCTCTGTGCCAGCCCCTGTTCTGGGCTTCGGACCAGGACCCTGGAGGAGAGAGAGTGGGGATGGTAGCAGGAGCTGAGGAGGCCAGGGAGCCGCCAGGAGGGTAACTGGTGCACTGAGCGCCAAAGGGCTTGGTTGGAGGGGGTGCAAACAGAAATGTCTCAGTTAGATGGAAAGCCCCTGGAGAAGACTGAGTTACATTTTAATTGAGTTATAATTATTGAGTTTTAGCTGCTGTACAGTATTATATAAGTTACAGGTGTACAACACAGTGTTTCACAGTTTTAAAGGTTACACTCTATTTATAGTTACTATAAAGTATTGGCTATACTTCCCATGTTGTTCAGTATATCCTACCATTAGAATTGCTGGTAATTTAAAAATATGTGTGTTTATATCTGATTACTTAACATATATATATGAATGATATATACATTACTAATTTATATATAATTATATATAAATTGGGCCTCCAGGTGACTCAGATGGTAAAGAACCCACCTGCAGTACAGGAGACCTGGGTTCAACTCCTGGACCAGGAAGATTCCCTGGAGGAGAAACTGGCTACCCATTCAAGTATTCTTGCCTGAAGAATCCTATGGACGGAGGAGCCTGGAGGGCTACCGTCAGTGGGGTTGCAAAGAGTCAGACCCAACTGAGTGACTAACACACACACACACACATATCATTTTCTGAGCTAAAGAAGACAGACGGATGGCTAACAAACACATGCAAAGATGCTCAGCATCACTCATTATCAGAGAAATGCAAATCAAGACCACAATGAGGCACCATTTCACACTAGTCAGAATGGCTGCGATCCAAAAGTCTACAAGCAATAAATGCTGGAGAGGATGTGGAGAAAAGGGAACCCTCTTACACTGCTGGTGGGAATGCAAACTCGTACAGCCACTATGGAAAACAGTGTGGAGATTCCTTTAAAAATTGCAAATAGAACTGCCTTATGATCCAGCAATCCCACTGCTGGGCATACACACCGAGGAAACCAGAATTGAAAGAGACACATGTACCCCAATGTTCATTGCAGCACTGTTTATAATAGCCAGGACATGGAAGCAACCTAGATGTCCATCAGCAGATGAATGGATAAGAAAGCTGTGGTACATATACACAATGGAGTACTACTCAGCCCTTAAAAAGAATAAATTCGACTCAGTTCTAATGAGATGGATGAAATTGGAGCCGATTATACAGAATGAAGTAAGCCAGAAAGAAAAACACCAATACAGTATACTAACACATATATATGGAATTTAGAAAGATAGTAATGATGACCCTGTATGTGAGACAACAAAGGAGAGACAGAGGTATAGAACGGACTTTTGGACTCTGAGGGAGAGGGAGAGGGTGGGATGATTTGGGAGAATGGCATTGAAACATGTATACTATCATGTAAGAAAAGAAGCACCAGTCTATGTTCGATACAGGATACAGGATGCTTGGGGCTGGTGCACGGGGATGATCCAGAGAGATGATATGGGGTGGGAGGTGGGAGGGGGTTTCAGGATTGGGAGCTCGTGTACACCTGTGGCTGATTCATGTCAATGTACGGCAAAACCAACACAGTATTGTAAAGTAGAATAAAGTAAAAATAAAATTAAAAAAAAGATTACATTACCAGAAGGACAATTACTAGTCATTTTCAGCTAATCAAATAATGCAAAATTCTCAATAAAGATTTATATAAATACTAAAAAAAAAAAAACTTATTTTAGAGAACAGGACAGAAGACCTCTGTCTGCACATTTCAGGACAGAAACAAAAGAAGATTCTCATTCCTGGTTGATACCATAGGGTCTAATACAATCCAGAAAGATTTCATATTTCTAGGATTGGCAGGTTCAGAAGTTTTACAGGGCTCTCAGCTTTGTGATCTGTCAGGTATAAGCAGAACAAAGGAATGGGACAAGTCTCCAGCAGAGAAATGAAAATACCACAGAATTTAGGCTTCTCCTGCATGGTAAATCCTACCTAGGCAATTAAAAGAAGGAATGAGAAACACCTTCCTTCATGTGAAAATAAAAGATCAATTCTTTTCCATGAGTGCTCCAGAATGAATCTCTCCTCCTACATCCATAATCATTACCACCACCACTTAATGTATGCATGCAACTCTGCAACTCCATGGACTGTAGCCTGCCAGGCTCCTCTGTCCATGGGCTTCTCCAGGCAAGAATACTGGAGTGGGTTGCCATGCCCTCCACCAAGGAATCTTCCAGACTCAGGTATCCAACCTACATCTTCTGTGGCTCTTGCATTGGATTCTTTACCACTGAGCCACCAGGAAAGCCCACTTAATGTATACATGAACCTAATCTACAATTATCTAGGAATTTTGCTATTTTATAGCTTATGTTTTTAAATTTAAGACCCCAATTCTATCCTGTGAGATGGTTTTAATGTGCCCTCTAATTACAAGCATCAGGAAAAGACCCTAATTCTGGCAAAGACTGAGGGTGGGGGGGAAAACGGGGTGACAGAGGATGAGAGAGCTGGATAGCATCACCAACTCAATGGACATGAGTCTGAGCAAATTCTGGGAGATAGTGAAGGACAGGGAAGGCATGCTGCAGTCCGTGGGGTCACAAAGAGTCAAGACTAAGTGAACAGCAACAATTAATGACAGACAGGAAGATGATCTAAACTTTAGATCCAAAAGTAATTAATAAATCCTTTCCAATGTATGATTATATGGCTTCCTACTTTGTCTTAAGATATAACGGATCACCATCAGCTAAATTTTATTATTAGACCTTCCCTGTAAGAAAAATATTTTTAAAGTTTTAATGCTCTTAAATTTAAAAAAAAGTATGATAGAATTACAGTTGGAATTATACTGGGGACTCTTTCTATTAATATTCAATGAAAACACTTAGGAAATATCAATTTACCCCCTTTCAGATTTACTGATTAATTCAAATTAGTATCAGTCTGCTCCTTGAGTTGGACACTTTGGGCTGCAGTAACAGAAAATCTGACTCAGAGAGGTCCAACACAAGGATTCACTGCTTATTCAGAGACCGCAAAAGGCAGCCATGGCGGTCCACAGTGAGGGGCACCAGCTCCCCTCCAGAGCTCGCGTCCTCAGCCTTGGTTGTCTATCTCAGTTCTGCCCTGGCCGGTCAGCTGCTGCCACATAAAATGACTGCCTACACCAGAGGGGACGTTTCTCCTTGTCACTCTGTCCTTTCAGGGTAGAGAGTCTCTCCTGGGGGCCCCAGAAGGCTGCTCCTAACATATCATTGGCCAGAACTGGATTTCATGCCCCTAAACCAGTCAGTCACAGTGATAGACAAAGAGGCTGTCACAACGGCTTTGAAACAATCATGACTAAGCCCCTGGCACAGCCACACCATCACTCAGCTAACCTCAGGGTTCTCTTGGCAAGGAAAGAGAAAGGAAACCCTGGGCTGTGTGCCACACAGCGCGCATCACATACTGCACCCAGACTTTAGCAACTCTTTACAAGAAAACCCTGGTGCATAGCCTGACAGTTCCTAGAGAAAGAAACGCAGGCTCCAGGAAATCCAGCGATTTGCCCAAGTCACACTGCTGGTAAGGCGGCAACTCTGAAGGCGGGCCTGCCCGGCCCCAGAGCCTCTGCCCGGCCACATCATCCTAGTGCGGCCACAACACAAGGATAACAAGGGCTGTTTCCTGTGGCTGCAGCACCTGCGATGTGAGGCTCTGTTGCCAAAATAAGCTTCAGACCATTTTCTGGGAATAGATGCCACCGTGTGTATCATCAGTACATCCTCCAAACACTGGTATGTTTTGCTCTTCCAAAGAAAAACTCTTAGTTGAGATGACAGTGACCATCCATTCCAGAGAAAAGAAAATAGCACCTGTCTAATCTCCCCCTATAAATGGATGCCAGGTGTCTGGAAGCCAGGACAGGTCATATGTCTCAGGTGGCATCTTTCTGATGATTTGAGAGCCTCATAACTGTTTATTGACTCATGCTCAGCTTCACTGCACTTCTGCTCTAGGAGAAACTATTTTTCTATAATTTAGTGGTAAGTGATTTTTGAATGAAAACTTGGAGGGAAGAAAGAGGAAGTTATGTGAAGCGAGGCAAATAATTGAAGATGCTCGTGATGCAAGTCATTTTTCTCCAGAACCAGCCCCTGCTGAACTCCTTGTCTTTTTATCTTGGGTGGTGGGGAAAAAATAACAAAACCGAGCTCTGTGTTGTCTTAAGACATTGACGCTTGGTTTTAACTGGCAGATCAGCTGCTATTCATAAAATTAGGCACCAGCAAAATGTAATGCTCTCAAAAAAAAAGCTAATTATTTTCTCTATCAATCTATTCTTACTAAAATTTTCTATCATTGGCCTTATCTTCTTTCTGCCATTATTTATCATGGTAAACTATAGCATCGCCCTTCTAAGTTTTTAGGGTAATGCTTTTAAGATAAATGTTTAAGAAAACTTTTAATCCCCAATGCTAATGAAGCTGTAATGATATTGATAAATGAGTAGAAGTGAAAAAGAAATGGCATTGTGGGGCCAGCTTCCCTATACCACTCTGACCTTGGTCACTGACACTGTTTGGTGCCAGTGGTGGTTATCTCAAATTCCCTTTTGTTAAATGAAACTTGTAGAAGTTATTTTAAGAAAACAGTTCCTTTTGGTACTGGTCCACAATAGGTTAGCAGAGGAAATAAGTTACACATATTTCATTTAAAATAATAATCATCAGAAAGTCTACAAATAATAAATGCTGGAGAGGGTGTAAAGGAAAGGTCACGCTCCTCCATTGTTGGTAGGGCTGTAAATTGGTGCAGCTGCTTCGAAAAACAGTATGGAGCTTCCTTAAAAAACTTAAAATATGATTCAGCAATCCCACTCTGGGGCATATATCTGGAAAAAAAATACTTCAAAAGATACATGCATCCCAATATTCATCCCAATAGTCAAGACATGGAAACAACCTAATGACATAAACAGAGGACTAGATTAAGAAGATGTGATACATATAGAAAATGGAATATCACTGAGCCATACATAAGAAGAATGAAATAACGTTTGCAGCAACACGGATGGACTTAGAGATTATCATACTAACTGAAGTAAGTCAGAGACCGACAAATATTACATGATATCATTTATATTGGCATATAAAAATGATACAGATTAATTTATACACAAAACAGAAATAGACAGACAGAGATAGAAAACAAAATTATGGTCACCAAAGGGGAAGAGGGAGGGATAAAGTAGGAGATCAGGATTAACATACAAACACTGCTGCTGCTGCTGCTGAGTCGCTTCAGCCGTGTCCGACTCTGCGCGACCCCAGACACGGCAGCCCACCAGGCTCCCCCCGTCCCTGGGATTCTCCAGGCAAGAACACTGGAGTGGGTTGCCATTTCCTTCTCCAATGCATGAAAATGAAAAGTGAAAGGGAAGTCACTCAGTCGTGTCCAACTCTTCCCAACCCCACGGACTGCAGCCTACCAGGCTCCCCCGTCCCTGGGATTTTCTAGGCAAGAGTACTGGAGTGGGGTACCATCGCCTTCTCCAATATAAACACTACTCTCTATAAAATAGATAACCATCAAGAACCTACTACAAAGCACAGGGAACTATCTCATTATTTTGTAATAACCTATAAGGGAAAAGAATTGAAAAAAGAATATATGTATGCGTGTGTGTGTGTGTGTGTGTGTGTGTGTGTATATATATATATATATATATATATATTCTTATTTAGAATATATGTTCAGTTCAGTTGCTCAGTCCTGTCCGACTCTTTGCAGCCCCATGAATCACAGCATACCAGGCCTCCCTGTCCATCACCAACTCCTGGAGTTCACTCAAACTCATGTCCATAGAGTCAGTGATGCCATCCAGCCATCTCACCTCTGTCGTCCCCTTCTCCTCCTGCCCCCAATCCTTCCCAGCATCAGAGTCTTTTCCAGTGAGTCAACTCTTCGCATGAGGTGGCCAAAGTACTGGAGTTTCAGCTTTAGCATCACTCCTTCCAAAGAAATCCCAGGGCTGATCTCCTTCAGAATGGACTGGTTGGATCTCCTTGCAGTCCATGGGACTCTCAAGAGTCTTCTCCAACACCACAGTTCAAAAGTATCAATTCTTTGGCGCTCAGCTTTCTTTACAGTCCAACGCTCACATCCATACATGACCACTGGAAAACATATAGCCTTGACTAGATGGACCTTAGTTGGCAAAGTAATGTCTCCGCTTTTGAATATGCTATCTAGGTTGGTCATAACTTTTCTTCCAAGGAGTAAGCGTCTTCTAATTTCATGGCTGCAGTCACCATCTGCAGTGATTTTGGATCCCCAAAAAATAAAGTCTGACACTGTTTCCACTGTTTCCCCATCTATTTCCCATGAAGTGATGGGACTGGATGCCATGATCTTCATTTTCTGAAAGAGGAGAGTGAAAAAGTTGGCTTAAAGCTCAACATTATATATATATATATATATATATATATATATATATATATATATATCTCACTGTTGTATACCTGAAACTAACAACATTGTAAATCAACCATACTTCAATTTAAGTATAAAATATAATAAAATAATCAGATGCCTGAGCTGTTTCAGATGCCTTCACATCTGCTATTTTGAGCAAAAATACAAGAGTCCCTAAAGGCAGCATTAGGCATATGGTGAACTTCAAGTATTTGTGGGAGATGAAAGAAAAGAAAATGTAAATGCAGTTTTTCTGTAATTTCTGTGCTGTATGCTTTTTCTGGGGCTTCCCAGGTGGCACCAGTGGTAAAGAATCTGCCTGCCAATGCAGGAGACATATAAGATGCGAGTTTGATCGCTGGGTTGGGAAGATCCCCTGGAGGAGGGGATGGCTACTCACTCCAGTATTCTTGCCTGGGAAACCCCACGGACAGAGGAGCCTGGCGGCTATAGCCCATGGGGTCGCAAAGAGTCGGACACAACTGAAGCGACTGAACACGCACACGTGCTTTCTCTAATACATGCCAAGGAAATCCTCGTGTTGATGCACTGGGGAAATTTGCTGATTCTTTACAATTTTGCCTTTTTCTTTGTGCCTATTAACTTAGAAGGGCTTCCCAGGTGGCACTAGTGGTGAAGAATCCGCCTGCCCATTCAGGAGACATCAGCGATGTTGGCTAGATCCATGCATCGGGAAGATCCCTGGAGAAGAAATGGCAACCCACTCCAGTTACTTGCCTGGAGAATCCGCATGGACAGAGAAGCCTGGCAGGCTACAATCCATGGGGTCACAAAGAGTCGGACTCGACTGAAGCAACTGAGCATGCACACACGCATTGGCTTAGAAACGTGTTTTTAAGTGCTGTACATAGCACTGGGTATCAACCACAGGTAGATCTGGAAACAAAATAGTCAGTCAGTGCTCTGAGCATTCTCAGTGTCCCTTAGACCATCTCCCTGAGGACAAAGCTCTGCTGGCTTGTGTCAGCGCCTTTTCTTTAGGGCTGGGCAGCTGAGAGTGCTGGTGCCACCCACTCGCTCCTTGTCATCCGGGAGCGCCGACCCTGGAAGTGGTTAGGGGGGGCAATGACTCCTATGCTACAGATGGAGGTGGGGTCCAAGACACAGAGCAAGGGTCATGTGGAGTCTGGACATAGATCTTGGAATTACTGCCATCACACACAGTGAAAGGTTAAGACAAAGGGCTGGCAAAATACTAGAAATGCAAATGAAAAATCCAACAGCCTCATCTGTGTGCTCGCACCTGGGTCAGCGAGGGCTGCTCCAGACGACACCACTGTCTGCATCCCCGTGACCCTGATGCCAAGTCCAGTCGTGCTGCTCAGAGACCCTCAGTCTAAAAACCAGCCCTGCCCTGCATTGGCAATCTTCTTCTCTCTTGCTGACTTTCATTTTCATATTTTAAAATATTCTAATGCCTTTATCACAAAGTTTTTGCCATTGTCTATGTCCAGAAATGCCAAGTACAAGAGCTCTCTGACAACATTAACTTGGCCACACCTGTCTAACTGTGAATCAGAAGCCTGTTGTCTGTAAGCTGGTTTAAATATAGCCTGTGCAAGTAATCTGAGATGTGGAAAACAAAGTTTTTGCTTTATATAGGCTCATTTTTACCTATGAGAAATGTCTTGTTCCATTCCATAATTGAACTGTGTATTATTATATATAGACTTGTGTTTATGTAGTTATGCATATATTTGTAATTCACTAAAGTTCCTTGGCTCATGGTCGCTATTAACATAACATTTTCACTTTGTTGTAAAAACAAACTCATGTGGGGTGTAGAGGGATAACTTTTAGGAGCCTGGGATTAACATACACACTATCATATATAAAGTAGATAAACATCAAGGACTCACTGTATAGCACACTTAATATTTTATAATAACCTATAAAAGGGAAGAATCTGAAAAAAATAGATGAATATGTGCATATAACTAAATCACTTTGCTCTACACCTGAAACTAACACAACACTGTAAATCAACTATACCTCAATTAAAAAAAAAACTCAGAAAAATAAATAAATAACAATAGAAGACAGTTTGTCAGCTTCTAAAAAAATTAAAATAGAGTTACCATATGACCCAACAACTCCATTCCTAGGTACACACCCATGAGAAATACAAATACATGTGCACATGAAACTTGCCCACGATGTTCACAACAGCACTGTTCATAATAGCCAAAAACTGGGTACCCCTAAATGCCATCTATTGATGAATGGATAAACAGATGTGGGCTGGCCAGCCAATGGAATGTTATTCAGCAATTTAAAAAGTATGAAGTATGGACACCTGCTGCAACATGGACAAACCTTGAAACATTATCCCAAGTGAAAGAAGCCAGTCACAAAAGACCAGATACTGTATTGATTCCCTTGCCCACAATAGGCAAATCCATAAAGATGCAGAGTGTTAGCCATTGCTTAGGGCTTGGAGTGGGCCAGCTAGGGTGATTGAGAAGCATCCGCTAATAGGCACAGAGTCCCTTCGTGTAGTATTAAAATGACCTAAAAGGCAGCGGTGATTGCTCTCTGAATATGTGAGAAAACACATAACCATACACTTTAAATGAGTGTATTTTATGGTGTATGAAGAATATCTCAATAAAACTATAAAAACAAAAAGACCTAATGCCTAGCCTGCTCAGGCTGTCACAACAAATCTATCACAGATGAGGCAGATTCAACAGGCGTGTCCTTCTTGCTGTTTTGGAGGCTGGACATCCAAGAACAAGGCACAGGCAGATTCAGCGTCTGGTGAGGGCCCAGTTCCTCGTCCATAAATGGCATCTTCTCTCTGAGTCCTCACAGGGTGGAAGGGGGCAAGGCACTGGAGTGTGTGCGCATGTGCTCAGTCACATCCAACTCTTTGCAAGCCCAAGGACTTAGCCCGCCAGGCTTCTCTATCCATGGAATTTTCCAAGCAAGAATACTGGAGTCAGTTTCCATTTCCTTCTCTAGGGAATCTTCCTGACTCCAGGATCAAACCCGAGTTTCCTGTGTCTCCTGCCCTGGCAGGCAGATTCTTTCCTCTGCTCCACCTAGGAAACTGGGCAGGGTCTCTGTTATAAGTGTCTGACCACGTCACCACCCCAAGACCCTGCCTTCTAGAAGCATCACGTTGTGAGTTAGGTTTTAACACAGGAAATTAGGGGAAACACAGCCTTCCATCTATAGCAACTGGAACACTCATATCAAACTTTCTGATTTAATATTCGAGGTCATCTTAATCCAAAGACCTGGGTTCAGATCCCGCTTTGTCACTAGCAGAATGTGCCCTGGGCAATCACTTAATCTCTCTGCTTCTGTTGCATCCTCCTCCTTTGTATGAAGCAAGATTTATTTCACAAGTGACTTGAGACTAAGTTCACCTCTACCTCCCAAGACACTAGAGAGGAACCCTAGGTTCTGGCCTCAACTCCAGATACTGGAGTTTCACAAAGACAGAATAAGAAAGCTGTATTATGTGATGCAGACCAAGGACGGCAGCCCTGCATTGCTCTGGAGGTCTGCCCTGGAAAGCTCTGACTTTATGAGACAGGAGTGTCCCTGGCCTGGGGCATCTTTCCAGCCAAGGGGAGTTTGAGCCATGGAAACCATGTGGCTACAAGAGAGCCAGGATGAGTGTGTGCCAACAGGCATGCAAGACAGTCAAAATCTCACTTATCAATATCTACTCTAATGTATGCCTGACACTCTTACATTAATGTCATTAGACTTTATAGAATCTGTCGACATATGAAATGAGTTGGAAATACTTTGTCCAGCTTTACTCATGGAAAAGAAATGCAAAAAAGCAAAATGGCTGACTGGGGAGGCCTTACAAATAGCTGTGAAAAGAAGAGAGGCAAAAACCAAAGGAGAAAAGGAAAGATATAAGCATCTGAATGCAGAGTTCCAAAGAATAGCAAGAAGAGATAAGAAAGCCTTCTTCAGTGATCAATGCAAAGAAATAGAGGAAAACAATACAATGGGAAAGACTAGAGATCTCTTCAAGAAAATTAGAGATACCAAAGGAACATTTCATGCAAAGATGGGCTCGATAAAGGACAGAAATGGTAGGGACCTAACAGAAGCAGAAGATATTAAGAAGAGGTGGCAAGAATACATGGAAGAACTGTACAAAAAGATCTTCACGATCTAGATAATCATGATGATATGATCACTAATCTAGAGCCAGACATCTTGGAATGTGAAGTCAAGTGGGCCTTAGAAAGCATCACTACGAACAAAGCTAGTGAAGGTGATGGAATTCCAGTGGAGCTATTGCAAATCCTGAAAGATGATGCTGTGAAAGTGCTGCACTCAATATGCCAGCAAATTTGGAAAACTCTGCAGTGGCCACAGGACTGGAAAAGGTCAGTTTTCATTCCAATTCCAAAGAAAGGCAATGCCAAAGAATGCTCAAACTACCGCACAATTGGACTCATCTCACATGCTAGTAAAATAATGCTCAAAATTCTCCAAGTCAGGCTTTAGCAATACGTGAACCGTGAACTCCCTGATGTTCAAGCTGGTTTTAGAAAAGGCAGAGGAGCCAGAGATCAAATTGCCAACATCCACTGGATGATGGAAAAAGCAAGAGAGTTCCAGTAAAACATCTATTTCTGCTTTATTGAGTATGCCAAAGCCTTTGACTCTGTGGATCACAATAAACTATGAAAAATTCTGAAAGAGATGGGAATACCAGACCACCTGACCTGCCTCTTGAGAAATCTGTATGCAGGTCAGGAAGAAACAGTTAGAACTGGACATGGAACAACAGACTGGTTCCAAATAGGAAAAGGAGTACCTCAAGGCTGTATATTGTCACCCTGCTTATTTAACTTCTATGCAGAGTACATCATGAGAAACGCTGGACTGGAAGAAGCACAAGCTGGAATCAAGATTGCCGGGAGAAATATCAATAATCTCAGATATGCAGATGACACCACCCTTATGGCAGAAAGTGGAAGAGGAACTAAAAAGCCTCTTGATGAAAGTGAAAGAAGAGAGTGAAAAAGTTGGCTTAAAGCTCAACATTCAGAAAATGAAGATCATGGCATCTGGTCCCATCATTTCATGGAAAATAGATGGGGAAACAGTGGAAACAATGTCAGACTTTATTTTGGGGGTCCAAAATCACTGCAGATGGTGACTGCAGCCAAGAAATCAGAAGACGCTTACTCCTTGGAAGAAAAGTTATGACCAACCTAGATAGCATATTCAAAAGCAGAGACATTACTTTACCAACTAAGGTCCATCTAGTCAAGGCTATGGTTTTTCCAGTGGTCATGTATGGATGTGAGAGTTGGACTGTGAAGAAGGCTGAGCGCTGAAGAATTGATGCTTTTGAACTGTAGTGCTGGAGAAGACTCTTGAGAGTCCCTTGGACTGCAAGGAGATCCAACCAGTCCATTCTGAAGGAGATCAACCCTGGGATTTCTTTGGAAGGAATGATGCTAAAGCTGAAAGTCCAGTACTTTGGCCACCTCATGCGAAGAGTTGGCTCATTGGAAAAGACTCTGATGCTGGGAGGGAATGGGGGCAGGAGGAGAAGGGGACGACCGAGGATGAGATGGCTGGATGGCATCACCGACTCGATGGACGTGGGTCTGAGTGAACTCTGAGAGATGGTAATGAACAGGGAGGCCCGGCATGCTGCGATTCATGGGGTCGCCAAGAGTCGGACATGACTGAGCGACTGAACTGAACTGAACTGAACCTTTTGTGTGCCTCAGAATATGGGGTCAGGGCTGTTTTGTTTCATTTTATTGGCATTTGCAAGAATATAAACCTGGTTTAGTAGATAAAGCAGTATTTCATTCAAGATGCCAGCAGCTCGTTCTGATTATGTAAAAAGTGAGAGGAAAACACCTCTCCTGGCTGTGCAACAAGTGGTTTTCAGCTTTTCATAAATGAGCTCCCCTCACCTATCCCAGCGCCACCTGTTTCCCTCCTTCACAGCAGAAATAGGTCTAGAAACCAAACCACAACAGAGTAGGTGTGTTATTTGATGAACAGTCTAACTACCACACACACACACAATTAAAATGACAAAAAGTGTATGTGCACAGCCTGAAAGATGCTCACACACTAATGACACTAATTTGTGTGAAGATGCACAGCTGTCATCCATCTGCTATGAATGAAGCCCCTGTCTGCAGGGTGAGGGGTTAGATGGACACAGAACTGCTCTGCACACTTTCTTTGTTCCTTGCTTCACTCCTGACAGAGGCTCACCGCACTGACAGGCGAAGAACCTGTTTCTAGGCTTTGAAATCACATCATGTGTCCCTCCTTCAGTTCTCCCTGGTGCAGGGGCTCCCAACCTCAAAGCACGAAGCCTTCACGGAGAGCCTGTGAGCTCTATGACACACCTCACTCCAGGGAGAGACCTACAGGCTATTAGGCTCATGTCCCAGGGAAACATCACCTTGATATGCAAAATGAAAAAATAAAGAAACAGGATAACAGTGATTGCAAGAGTGGCTTGAGCTTCACCCCATCTCATAAGCATGTTTTAACTCATTGTGACAAGCAGCCACTCCTCAAAGTGTCGAAGCGATGACTGTGGATTCCCTAAATTTAAAACCTCACTGTCAAGACACACAGGTGTACCTGCAGTACATCATGGAACGAGACTGACAGGAGCGGGGCACACCCATTCTGCCACACGCAAGGAAGATTTCTCTCCACACGCTTCAGGATCATTGTCTGCCAAGCTCTTCAAGGCAGACTGGGAAGCATGTTGGGAAAACAAAGACCTTTTTAATTGTTGCTGACATGAGTGAACTTTCTGAAACAACAGCTGTGTCTTGAGATTACTTTAAAAGCTTGTGAGCAGGCTGCAAAGCTTCCTTATACAAAGACAACTCCAAAGAAGCCTTTTAGTTGTTTACAAAAAAAATTCCCAAGCGAGGGATGCCTCATTTCAGTTCCTGCAAGATGCAGTCACTGTAAGTTTACAGAATGAAACTGAGAAACAATCTTTGTATTGACTTTGGCGGGTGAAAAACAAAATCCAAGTGGACAGCTTGGACCAGAGCAGGAAGTCTGTTGTCAAAGTTATCCATGTGTCCAGCCTAAAAGTTCGCTAATGGAAATGATACCTGGCTATTAAAATACCATCGCAGGAGATGATTTCCTTCCTGTCTTTCTAGTCACAGAATGTCTGGTGCTGGGTATAAATTATGGACAGAATAACTCATTTGGAGAAATGTTGACCCAGTCATACTTCATAGGTTTATTGCTACCCTGAGAGAAATGAACCTTTGTGAAATTATAACCACCAAACTACAACCAAGATCCTTCCAAAGGCAGAGCTCCAGCAAGCAGAGGAGAAGGTTAAGGGTCAGGGAGGGGCATCAAGCATGCTCAGGGAGGCAGGAAAAGGGCCAAGGAGACTGGGTTTAGTAAGCAGCCCAGTGGGTCTGACGTCGAGGGAATGATTACTGCACTGTCTCCAATTCCCTTCATCAGGCAGCCTCACTTGAGATTCTTGTGTTTTCAGGGTAAGTGATTACGCCAAAAGTGCGTGTAAAATGTGGAGAGAGTATGTTTTCTCTAACCTTCACTGGATTCTCAGGAGACCCCAGAAGCTAAAACTGCTAGAAAAATAAAATAAGCTGGGCATGGAGGACTTGAGAAAACTGTAAAGCCTTTGACCCTCCTTCCGTGGGGAGGTGGGTTTTCTCTCCCCCTCCCCATGGATATAAACTGGACCACGGCTGCTTTTACCAGCAGGATGCCGAGGATGAGCTCTGGGCTCGGCCTAGACAAGCAACGCAAGCACTGGGGTGCCGGGGCCCTGAGAACATTGTCCATGAGAGGCTCCTGCCACACACAGACGACCCAGAGGATGTGATGCTGGAGAGAGAGAGGCCAGGCAGCACCAGGGCCCCAGATGCGAACAGAGAAATCCGATTTAAGTGGATCCTGCAGGCCCGGCTGCTGCCAAACTGACCAGAGATGAATCATCCAGCCTAGCCCTTCCAGAATTCCTGACCCACAACATCGTGAATGACATCATCCAGCCTAGCCCTTCCAGAATTCCTGACCCACATCATCATGAATGACATGATATAATGGTTCTAAAACCACAGAAGTCAGGGATAACTTGCTTTAGAGCAAGAGATAAAGTTAACACACCTTTAAAGAGACAAGAACGTCACATACCACTCAAAACTTATGGACAGTCTGTAAAATTATAAACAGAAACATAATTATAAAACAAAATGTGTGGGTTCCTGTACAATTTCTGTGTTGCTTGCCAGTGAAGCTCTCTTTCAACAACTTCTTAGTTTAAAAAAAAAAAAAATTTTTAACTTGCCAAAAGAGAAACATTTTTTAAAAATCAGAACTCAGCATTTTCAATGCAAACAATGCAAATGATGTTTAGGTTTATTTCATTTTCTTGACTTTCCATCCTGCCTACTTTCCTGCCAGTCCTCCACACACCTTCTTATATGTTCTGCTCACATTTATTCTCAGCTCATCTTACCCTTGATGCCTCCTCACCTTATTAGTTCATAGCCACTGTAAAATGGCTTTGTTCCCAAAGAATTTACAGAAGAAGTTCTTTCCCTGAAAACCTATAGATTCTTCATTGCCTAATCGATTAGTTCTCATTTTATTTTTGCTAAAAATTTGTCTAGGTAATTTGCCCAACACAAAGAGAAACTCCTAAAAATAGAAAAAAGAAAAGAAAAAAAAGTCTAATTATTTTGCTTAAGTTTAGATCCTATTACTTCTCTATAATTTCCTTTCCTATCCCTTGAAACAAAAGGAAATGTTAACTCTATAAAACACAATCTGGTTAAAGTAAACTTGCATAATTTCTTCTCCTGTCACTTACCTGGAACAAAAATTTAGGAATTCTCACAACTCTTGGATCTACCTTAAGGACCATCCTCACAACAAAAACTCCAATCATGATTCTATTTTAAACTGGATTTTCTAATTCTACTGTAACAATCAAAATGGGTTTCTCACCAATTTTTACTTTAGCCTGCTGACTTTGGCAGCAGCATCTTCCCTAGAATTTTGAGAAGACGACATGGAGGAAAGAGTGAGAAGAGTCCTTATGGGTATTGTTGAACGTTTGCTTCATGCTCTCCGGATTTGGCAGGTTTCTACATCTCATTCTTTCTCTGGTGAGGTTTTTTAGAAATTCCTCCATTTCTGCCGTTCCCTTAATGAAAGAAAATATTATTATTCTGTGTATGTCTAAGCCAAAAGATGCTGATAGTCAAAATTTTTATTCCAAACTCAATCAAAATTTCATTCATTTCCCCTTCCAACTTAATGTGGCAATGGATGTGTCAAAATACAGTGAAACAGTTTGGTAAAATACCATGCCTCAAAATGATGGAGTATAAACATTGAAATTCTCTGTAGAAATCTGGAAAATATTTATCTTGTATTAAATTAAAAACCATAATGCAAATATACGTATGCATAATTACTGAAACAGTTTAAATGTGAAAAAATTTCAAGGTAATATAAAATATAAAAAGCAGTTGTGTCTGTTGAATTGTGACAAGTATGCTGAAACAACTCAATGGGAAAAGAGCAGCCTTTGCAACAAACTGTAGTGAGACAACTGGACATCCACATGTAAATGGTGAAAATGGAGTCCTACCTCTCACCAGACACAAAATTAACTCAACATGGACTGCAGGTAGAAATGTTAGAGCCAAATCTGTAAAACTCTTAGAAGAGAACATAACAGCAAATCTTTGTGACCCTGACTTAGACAATGGTTTCTTGAGCAAAGCACAAGGAACAAGAGAAAAATAGATAAATCAAACTTCAGGAAATTAAAAACTTTTGTGCTGCAAACAATACTATCAATAAAGTGAAATAACAACCCATAAAATGGGAGAAAACATTTGGAAAACAGGTCTGATAAGGAATTTGTGTTTGGAATGATACAAAGAAAACTTACAAGTCAATAACAAAAAGACAACCTAATTTAAAAATGGGTAAAGAACCTAAATAGACCTTCTTCCAGATGATCAATAAGCAGAAGAAAAATGTGCCCAACCTCAGTTTACTGATTACTGATTAGGGAAATACCAAAGAATAGCACAGTGAGAAGCCACCTCACATCCACTAGAATGGCTATCATCAAAAGGATGAAAAAAATAGGACAAGCATATGCAAAGATTAGGAGAAACTGGAGCCCTCACATATTGCTGGCAGATTTTTTAAATGGTGCAGCCACTTTAGAAAATTTGACCATTTCTCCACCTGTTAAACATATAGCTTCCACAAGACTCAGAATTCCACTCCTGCATGTAAACCCAAGAGAAATGAAAACACAAATCCACATAAAAAATTACTTCTAATGTTCACAACAGCACTGTTCATAGAAACTAAAAAAGTGAAAACAACCCATGTGTTCCTCCACTGGAAAAAGAATAAAGTGTGATGGATCCATGCCATGCAATATTATTCAGCAACAAAAAGAAGCTAAATCACTCAGATCAGTTCAGTCGCTCAGTTGTGTCCGAAATATTTGTGACCCCATGGACAGCAGCACGCCAGGCCTCCCTGGCCACCACCAACTCCCAGAGTTTACTCAGACTCATGTCCACTTGGTCGCTGATGCCATCCAACCATCTCATCCTCTGTCATCCCCTTCTCCTCCCACCTTCAATCTTTCCCAGAATCCAGGTCTTTTCAAATGAGTCAGTTCTTTACATCAGGTGGCCAAAGTATTGGAGTTTCAGCTTCAGCATCAGTCCTTCCAATGAATATTCAGGACCAACTTCCTTGAGGATGGCCTGGTTGGATCTCCTTGCAGTCCAAGGGACTCTCAACAGTCTTCTCCAACACCACAGTTCAAAAGCATCAGTTGCTTGGTGCTTTCTTTATAGCCCAACATTCACATCCATACATGACTACTGGAAAACCATAGCTTTGACTAGATGGACGCTTGGCAAAGTAATGTCTCTGCTTTTAATATGCTATCTAGATTGGTCATAACTTTTATTTCAAGGAGCAAGTGTCTTTTAATTTCATGGCTTTAATCACCATCTGTGATGATTTTGGAGCCCCCCCAAAAAGTCTGTCACTGTTTCCCCATCTATTTGCCATGAAGTGATGAGACCAGATGCCATGATCTTAGTTTTCTGAATGTTGAGTTTTAAGCCAACTTTTTCACTCTCCTCTTTCACTTTCATCAAGAGGCTCTTTAGTAATTCTTTACTTTCTTCCATATCTGAGGTTATTGATATTTCTCCCGGCAATCTTGATTCCAGCTTGTGTTTCATCCAGTCCAGCGTTTCTCATGATGTACTCTGCAGATAAGTTAAATAAGCAGGGTGACAATATACAGCCTTGACATACTCCTTCCAGATTTGGAACTAGTCTGTTGTCCCATGTCTACTTCTAACTCTTGCTTCCTGACCTGCATACAGCTCTCTCAAGAGGCAGGTCAGGTATTCCCATCTCTTGTATTCCCATCTCTTTCAGAATTTTCCACAGTTTATTCTGATCCACACAGTCAAAGGCTTTGGCATAGTCAATAAAACAGAAATAGATGTTTTTCTAGAACTCTCTTATTTTTTCAGTGATACAATGGATGTTGAGTATTTGATCTCTGGTTCCTCTGCCTGTTCTAAATCACTGGTACCTGCTAAAACATGATAAACCTTTTAATTATTCTGTTAAATGAAATAAGCCAGTCATAAAATCACTTGTTGTATGAGTTCATTTTCATTCAATATCCAGAATATGAAATTTGTAAAGACAGATAATGGCATCTGGTCCCATCACTTCATGGGAAATAGATGGGGAATCAGTAGAAACAGTGTCAGACTTTATTTTGGGGGCTCCAAAATCACTGCAGATGGTGACTGCAGCCATGAAAGTAAAAGATGCTTACTCCTTGGAAGAAAAGTTATGACCAACCTAGATAGCACATTCAAAAGCAGAGACATTACTTTGCCAACAAAGGTCCATCTAGTCAAGGCTATGGTTTTTCCAGTGGTCATGTATGGATGTGAGAGTAGGACTGTGAAGAAAGCTGAGCACCGAAGAATTGATGTTTTTGAACTGTGGTGTTGGAGAAGACTCTTGAGAGTCCCTTGGACTGCAAGGAGATCCAACCAGCCCATCCTAAAGGAGATCAGCCCTGGGTGTTCTTTGGAAGAATTGATGCTAAAGCTGAAACTCCAATACTTTGGCCACCTCATGTGAAGAATTGACTCATTGGAAAAGACTCTGATGTTGGGAGGGATTGGGGGCAGGAGGAAAAGGGGATGGCAGAGGATGAGACAGCTGGATGGCATCACCGATTCGATGGACGTGAGTTTGAGTGAACTGCGGGAGATGGTGATGGACAGGGAGGCCTGGCGTGCTGCAATTCATGGGGTCGCAAAGAGTCGGACACGACTGAGCGACTGATCTCATCTGAAAGACAGAAAGTAGATTAATGATCATCAAAGGCAGGGAGTGGAAATGCTGGCAGAAACAGGGGGTGATGGCTAGTTTGAGAGTTAATAAAATGCTCTAAAATCAGACTGTTACAGCCATCCAGTATGATAGTTATCCAGTGTGCATGTGGGTCACATATACTGTGAATATTAATATGCCATACTGTGAAAGCACTGAAAACCATTGGAATACACATTTTAAATGGGTGAATTTTATGGTACACAAAATATAACCCAATAATGCTACTTCTGAAAAAGATGATGGATAGTTGCCTGGAAAATCCCATTGACGGAGGAGGCTGGTGGGCTGCAGTCCATGGGGTCACTACGAGTCGGACAAGACTGAGTGACTTCACTTTCACTTTTCACTTTCATGCACTGGAGAAGGAAATGGCAACCCCCTCCAGTGTTCTTGCCTGGAGAATCCCAGGGATGGGGGAGCCTGGTGGGCTGCTGTCTATGGGGTCGCACAGAGTCGGACACGACTGAAGCGACTTAGTAGTAGTAGTTGTTTTTATAAAATGTTCTTTAAAATTTCTTTGTGAAATCATATTTGTATTCAGCATGTAGTTGATTACAATATTGTATTAGTTTTAGGTAAACAGCAAAGTGATTCAATTATATACTTTTTCACATTATTTTCCATTATAGGTTATTATAGGATATTGAGTATAGTTCCCTTTGCTCTATAGTAAATCCTTGTTGCTTACTTATTTTATATAGTTGTATCTATTAAACCCATACTAATTTACCCCCACCTTTGGTAACCATAAGTTTATTTTCTATGTCTGTGAGTCTATTTCTGTTTTATAAATAAGGGCCTTTGTATCTTTTTTTAGATTCTACGTATGAATGATATTGTGTGACAGTTGTCTTCTCTGTCAACTCACTTCACTTAAAATAGTATCATAATCTCTAGGTCTCCTCATGCTGCTGCAAATGGCATTATTCCATTCTATTTTATGGCTGACTAGTATTCTGTTGTATATACATATCAATATCACGTCTTCTTTATCCATTCATCTGTCGATGGACATTTAGGTCGCTGAAATGTCTGGGCTATTGTGAATAGCGCTGTTATGACGGGTGGAATACATGTATCATTTTGAATTAGAGTTTTCTCCAGATGTATGACCAGAAGTGGGATTGCTGGATCATATGGCTACTTTATTTTTAGCGTTTTAAAAATCTCCATACTGTTCTTCATAGTGGCTGCACCAATTTACATTCCTATGAACAGCGTATGTTCCCTTTTTCCATACCATCTCCAGCACTTGCCATTTGTAAACTTTTAATGATGGAGATGGGAAAACAATGGAAACAGTGAGAGACTTTTTCTTGGGGGCCTCCAAAATCACTGCAGATGGTGACTGCAGCCAAAAAATTAAAAGACACTTGCTCCTTGGAAGAAAAGCTATGACCAAACTAGACAGCATATTTAAAAGCAGAGACTTACTTTGCCAACAAAGTCCGTCTAGTCAAAGCTATGGTTTTTCCAGTGGTCATGTATGGATGTGAGAGCTGGACTATAAAGAAAGCTGAGCAACGAAGAATTGATGTTTTTGAACTGTGGTGTTGGGAAAGACTCTTGAGAGTCCCTTGGACTGCAAGGAGATCCAACCAGTCCATCCTAAAGGATAGCAGTCCTGAATATTCCTTGGACAGACTGATGCTGAAGCTGAAACTTCCATACTTTGGCCATCTGACGCAAAGAACTGACTCATTTGAAAGACCCTGATGCTGGGAAAGATTAAAGGCGGGAGAAGAAGGGGACAACAGAGGATGAGATGGTTCAATGGTATCACTGACTTGATGGACACGGATTTCAGTAAGCTCTAGGAGTTGGTGATGGACAGGGAAGCCTAGCGTGCTGCAGCCCATGGGTTCATGAAGGGTCAGGCACAACTGAGTGATTGAACTGAACCTGAAACGGAATTCTGAGGAGTGTGAGGTGACACATCACTGTGGTTTTGATTTTCATTTCTCTAATGGTGATGCTGAGTGTCTTGTTATGTGTCTATTGGCCATCTCTGTGTTGAATGACACTGTTGATCACTCTGCAGTTCACACGCACAGCACTGCAGTTACTTAGAGAGGGAAGAGAGGTGCCGGCATCCCAGCTGAGTGACCTCCACAGGTAGGGGAGTGAAGGGATGGGCACTTGGGCAGCTGGATGCACCGAATGAAGCAATTCTAAAGGAAATGATCGCAACTCAGGCCACCAGCAACTTTCTCTATGAATTAATTGGCTCTGAACCTGCTCACTCTCTCATCCACTTCAATGTAACAAAATAATCTGCTGGAAAAGACTGGTCCCATGACAATCTGCATTTATAACTGAGGCAGTAATTTTGCTCGTCCCCTTCCACTAGCAATAGACTTGGAGCCTATCATGGTTAACCTTTTGGAGCTGTGATCACTGACTCTGTTTTTCCTTTACTTCTATGGTTTCTGGTTTATAAATCTCTCCCTCCTCCCTCATACATTTTCTTTGTTGTATCACTGCAGACAGCACAGAGGTAAAATAAATGAAATCTCAGATCCTGAGGATCCTCAAAGCCTAACAACTGACAAGAAGGAGACCAGGGTCAGGGCAGGAAGCAAGCTGCACGGTGTCCAGCCTGGTGGAGCCACATGCCCTGTCCTGACAGCAATGTCCAGGCGCCAGAGGTGCATGACCAGAGGCCATGCCCCAGCCCCTTGATTCTCAGGCTAATAGAGTAAGACCTTAGAGGTCAACTTTTCCAGCTCCCACACTTTATAGATGAGCAAATCAATGTCCAGGGAGATGGAAATGCTAGCTACATGGCTAGTTAGTGACAGAGTTAGTGCTAGAATCTGCTCTTTGCTTTAAACATAGTTATGAGAGAAAAGCATCTTTCACCAAAAAAGGTCATGCTAGAATCTTTAAGCTCCCAGTACCTCAGAACATGACCTTGTTTGGAAACTGGGAGATCACAAGTGTAATTCTACTGGACTGGATTATACTGGATTGTAAATTGTGGTCATACTGGACTAGGGTGCCCCCTAACCCAGTATAACAGGTGTCCTCACAAGAAGATGGAGACACAGGAAGGGAGCTACCTGGAGGCTGGGGCCAGGGCTGCACTGAGGCGGCTGCAAGGCAGGAGCACAGGGCTACTGGCAAGACACTGGCCGAGCCTCCCCAGAGCTGGGAAGAGGCGGGGAGGACCTCCTGCCTCTGCATTTTGAGTTTGGACTTCTAGCTTCCAGAACTTGGAGACAATACATTTCTGCTGTTTAAAATACCCAGTTTGTGGTACTTTGTTACAGTAGTCCTGGGACACTAACACACCCACCACTTTGCTCACCAGTCAGTCCTAAAGGAAATCAACCCTGAATGTTCACTGGAAGGGCTGATGCTGAAGCTGCAGCTCCAATACTCTGGCCACCTGATGCAAAAGAGCTGACTCATTGGAAAAGACCCTGATGCTGGGAAAGACTGAAGGCAGGAGGAGAAGGGAAGTCAGAGGATGAGATGGTTGGATGGCATCACTGACTTAACGGACATGAATTTGAGCACGCTCCAGGAGAGAGTGAAAGACAGGGGAGCCTGGCACTCTGCAGTCCATTGGGTCACAAAGAGTCAGACATGACTGCACGACTGAACAACAACTTTGCTCATGCTGAGTCTTACGACAGGGCTGCAGCAGAGCAGACTTATCCTGTCTTTATGGTCACAGAAACCAGAAGAATCTGTCCACCTCCCCAGCCACTGTCCCTATATTTGGACACTCACTTTCAAACACCAAGTGTCAAAGGTGGTGTTTCTTCTTTCCTTTGAGCCACATTTCAAGTTGCATCAGGACCAGAGGAGCAGCAGTCACCACAGCACCTGTTAGGGGATATGAAAAATATTCTTGATGCCAAAACACCTCCCTTCCTGATCCTGACAACATGTCAGCAGGCAGTAAGCTCTGGAGCATCGGCACTGAGTTCCCTCAAGTCTTCCCAACACAGACTGATCCAGGAAAGGCCGTGCATGCTCTCCCCAGCACCTCTGCGTGGGCGGGTCTGTCCCAGGTGGAAGATGTGCACACACCACACACGTGAGGCAGCCCGCAGTGCGGGCAGCTGGGTGCGGTAGAAGAGCGCACGCGCGGGAGACGCAAGGACCCTGGCTGGAATCTGCGTGCTCTGCGGTGTGCCCCTAGGAAAGACATCTTCCTTCTCTGCATTTCATCATCTGGAAGGGCTTCCCCAGGGGAGGAATCTGCCTGCAATGCAGGAGATCTGAGTTCGATCCCTGAATAAAGGTACCACCTTGCCAGATTCATGTAATACATATAGATGAAGTTATTTAAAACACAGCCTATTCAGATATACTATAAATGAATGTGGGCTTGTTGACATTTTCATTGCTATTTTATTAAATCCCAGCACCGGACAGAGACCTTCATGGAAAAACTAACCATGTCTTATCAACTCTTCTCCATCCTATGCTGGAAGCATGGGACAGGAGTCCCGTGTCACCCAGCTTTATCTGTCCTAGCAGAGCATCCATTCAGGAGCCATTAAGTAGGGACCAACACCCATCTAAATCCCAGTCTCTGAACAGAGGGCTTGGTGCACAGCAAGCAGTCAAAACTAACTGTTGCATGTTGAATACATGTTACACAAACACTTTTCCTCAGGATTCACAATCAGCCATTTAAAATGAGCAAGTAAGTATTCTTGTCCTAAAACACTGACTCTTTTCACTATTAAGAAGCACCAAGTATGGACATCATCCAAGGTCAGCCTGCCTCAATCTGAAAATACATTGTCTTTCATGAGCATTTTCCAAAACCAGTGCATCAGTGACACTTTGCTTTAATCAAATTTTACTGTAAGTCTGTCCTTTGGATGTTGCAGACTAGGAATCACGCTTTCTGATATTTCTCTTGCCCCAAATTTGCATCCATAGGCTTCCAAATGTGCATTCTCTTCCATGGAAGCTCAACTGGCCTGTTTTTAAATCTGAGATCTTCAAAGAGGATGCTATACACACACACATGTGCACGCGCACACACACACACACACACACACACAGGTAATAACTGGATGTAAGTTAGTCCAGGTCCATTTCCCTTGAGTCTCTTCCCTTCTTGTCTTACGTCCCTTGCTCTTTGGTTTCCATGTGCAGCCTTAAGACAGGCATCTTTGCTATATTCATCCTCTCATATCAGTTGCCCGACTTTAACAGGCTCATCACCATTATTTGAGGACTGTGACAAACAACAAAAGAAATCTGCTGTGCTCTTCCTGTAGGCTCTCAACAGAAGTAGACTGAAAAAACCCTGTGACTTGACTGCCATCTAGAGAAGGCTAGAGATACTGGCATTAAACAAGCTAATCTAGTATCTTGATAAGTTTACACCTCTCTAACCCTTTGGGCAAGAAAGATAATAATAATAAGGAAAAAGGCTTTTAAACAAGACACGCAGAAAATACTTAAATGCTATATTGTAGCTTGGGATGTTGTTATTCATCTTTTTTTATAAAAATGTATGCAATGGTATTGTTCCTATGGAGAAATGATGCTACTCATGATAGCCATCTGCTTCCACTTGAATTTACTTTATGGATTCCTTTGGAAAATATACATCAAGGTGGTGTAATTATTATATCTGCACATGTGTGATGCTATAATTAAAACCAGGAGGTTATTCTCATTAAGTTATCCAGACTGTTATTGACTTCTTTCCTGCTGGCATATGAGTTTTCATCTTAAGATGGACTTCAGAACCTCTCTATGCTGATCCTTTCATATTAATACTGGGGGCTCGGATGGTAAAGAATCTGCCTGTAATGCAGGAGACTCGGGTTCGGTCCCTGGATGAGAAGATCCCCTGGAGAAGAAAACAGTAACCCACTCCAGTATTCTTGCCTAGAGAATCCTATGGACAGAGGAGCCTGGCAGGCATTAGTCCACAGGGTCACCAGAGTCAGACATGACTTAGCGACTAAACCACCACCACCACTAGTATTCTTGCCTGGAGAATAACATGGACAAGGAGCCTGGTGGGTACAGTCCATGGGGATGGACACAACTGAGCCATTAACACAACATCTCTAAACAAAAACTTATCCAGCTTCATAAAATGTCTTTTGAACAACTGTATCACTCAAAGCTTCAACAAAGCCTAAAGATATGAAAAACTTTAAAATGATCTCACTGAAGTTTCCTCTGTTCCTGTAAAACAAATCTGTAGATAATCTGTAAAGATCTATTACCTAGAAATCTAAAAGAATTGGTGGCTTTCCTTTTCTTTTACATTACCATAGGAAATATGTGTTATTCCAGTGCCAAGAAGTCAACACTTGAGCTTATTACGATTCTTGACCATTTCTACAACAAGATTTTTCTATTTCACAGCTTGCAGATAATGGTGATGAGAGTGTTAAATTCAGGAAAGTGACAAACTGAAATGTAAAGGATGAGTTACAGTGGATGATGCACATCTGAAGGCTACACAGTGAAACAGGAAGGAAAGAAACAGGAAAATTCACAGAGTATTAACTTTAAAACCACAGACTAAAAATTTAATCCCATTCTGTGTTGCAAGGTATCACATTTTTTGTGCACTGCATCCTGTTAAAGATTTCAGATTTAAAAACTGAGACCAACAGAGTGTCTGTGAAAAAGAATACAATTTGGGAAGCTTATGGATGCAAATTTGGGACGAGAGAAAATCCAGAAAGTGTGACTATTCCATTCCTAGTCTTCTATATCCAAAGGACCTTGATGTATTTCAAAATATGGCTTAAGTTTCATTAATGCAATGCTGGTTTTGTAAAGCTGTAGTGCAATGCAATGCATTTTAGGATGAAGTCCAGGTAAACACATGAAGACTGGGTGCTCCCAACTAGAGCCAGAAAACTTCCTCGAAGGTCAGGCCGCAAACATCTTCTTTCTGGACCACGGGGTCTCAACTAGTCAGTCGTCACTGTAGCATGAGAGCGGCCATGAGCAGCATGTCCGCCAGTTAGTGTGGCCATGTCTCAGGAGAACTCCATAAAAACAGGCCAGCCATGGTGTCAGAGCAGGACCTCGCATTTGCCCAGTGGAAGCAGCTGTCAAATGGCAGAGGCCAGAACCATCAGCTACTCAGTGTCCCAAGGGGCAGAGCTCACACAGGAGCCTCAAGCCCACTGACACCAGCTCAGTCCACTGGACTGGGGCCTTTTTTAATACAGCTGGTACACCTTCTGCAATATTGAACGTAAAATACTCTCAAGAAAAATGACTTTCTCTCAGATAGACATATATACACAGAGACACGCATGCACACAGTCTTCTCAGGTGAGTAATGGAAGCAGAAGGCACAAGACAAATGAACTGGATGTAGATGAATATTTATGTTCTCTGTCTCAAAGCCTGTTTCCGATTGCTGCACCTTCCTAGGACTAGATTCTACAGCATCTATCAGATGCATTTTCATTTTAAAACAGCTTCTATTTCACAACTGGTATTCTCCCATAAGTTATGCCTGTAAAAATGACCACAGGAAAGAATCTTTGCCTAAAAATCAGAAACCCTGAAGCAGCTGCACTGACAGGGAATCTCCATATAACTCCGTGTCCTGGCCCTGAAGAGCTGCTGATCGTAGGAAGAGCACGTTAGAAGAGGAAGGCTGTGGGTAAAGAGCAATCTGAGACAGTGCGCTTTAATCAAGCACAGGGGTTCCTAGTTTTTCCGTCCACTTCCCCATCTCGGAGGAGGATGCTTGCTCTCCTTTTGACAGATCATCAGTTTCACCTTCAGTTTTTCGAGAACTCTCTGCATGATGATTTCCCCGACCATGAAGACACACAGCCATTAACTCCGGAAATCACTGCCCTGCTGATTTTTCCTTCTGCCTGTGACTGGCCCGTGCAAAGGGCAGACAGCACAGACGGCAGGAGGACAGACCCGGTGGGAACCACTGCTCCAGCTCACACCGGCCCCCGGGCCCTGAGGAGGCTGCTCAACTGCTCTGAGAGCCGGTCTCTTCCATGTAAAACGGAGGGAGCACCAGGTCCACCAACACCACTGACACGATTTAAGAAGTATGTCTGGGAGGGGTCTCGCATGCCACTCAGTACACGTTGGTTCATCTCGCCTCTCCCCAGCATCCTTTCACCAAGACATGGACTGTGAAGTCCGGAACTTATTTATCCACATGCCCCCACCTCACAGTGTGGCCGCTGGATTAGATGCAGAGCAGGGGCTGCCTACAGGCTTCTGGAACGAGCAGCCGGTTCTCAGGTTTTCCTTCATTACTGAAGATCTTAACCTCTTAAACTGCTATGAGGATGAGCCAAAGGTGTTCTCTGAGTCATGAAAAGAAAATGTTTCATAAATTCAAAAACAGAAGAACCCACTCCCGCTAACATATACATACACATGACTGTATATAAAACAGACAAATAACAAAGACCAACCGTATGGCACAGAGAACTGTAGACAATATTTTGTAATAGCTTGTAAGGAAAAAGAAGCTGAAAAAGAATATACGCACACGTGTGTGCACACGTGCACACACATGCTTGGGCTTGTGCTCAGTCATGTCCAACTCTCTGTGACCCCATGAACTGTAGCCCACCAGGCTCCTCTGTCCGTGGGATTTTTCAGGTAAAAATACTGGTGTATACCAGTATTTTGGTCATCCGATGCAAACAACTGACTCATTGGTAAAGTCCCTGATGCTGGGAAAGATTGATGGCAAAAGGGGAAGAAGGCGTCAGAGGATGAAATGGCTGGATGGCATCACCGATGCAATGGACATGAACTTGGGCAAACTCCGGGAGATGGTGAGGGACAGGGAGGCCTGGAGTGCTGCAGCCCATGGGGGTCACAGAGTCGGACACAACTGGGTGACAGAACAACAACAATACTGGAGCAGGTGTCATTTCTTCTTCCAGGGGATCTTCCCGACCCAGGGACTGAACCCTCATTTCCTGAATTGGCCAGCAGATTCTTTACCACCGAGCCACCAGGGAAGCTATATACACACACGTGTGTGTATATATGATGTGTGTGTGGGTGTGTGTGTGTGTGTGTGTGTGTGGCTGAATGACTTTGCTGTACACCTGAAACTAACATATCAGAAATCAACTATGTCAATAAAAATAAAATTAAGAAAAGGAGGAGGACCCACTTATGACACTAGAATGCTGCACATCAAGTAGGCACTCATTTGTCTGCTGGAAAATGAGAGCCACACAAGTGTGGACCATAGTAAAGAGACGCAGTCGTGATATTACACTCTGGTCTCAGGGAGCAGATTGGACCCACTGTGTTATCCAAATGGTGGGAAAACAAGGCACTTTATCACGAGGGGTTACTACTGCTCTTAAGTCCTGTGATTCTCATCATCTTTCACCGGTCAGACTAGACACTGCTTAGCATTGCCCAGGGAAGAATCTTGCAGTAAAAACAGGCTTCACATGTTGATGTTTTTTACCATACAGGGCACCACCTGCTGATAGCATCATGGAAATGTCATTCAGGGAATCAGGAAGATTAGATATGAGTAATTTGGAGTCATCCAGACAAAGGAGTTTTAATCGGAAGAGGAAATGAAACTAACAAATCATCTGTCGGGGATAACAGTGGAAAGAGGATCTAGCAGTTACGTAAAGGCTTTGAGGAAAAGAAATAGAAAAGTTTTTTAAAATCACTAGCTTTGAGGCACGTAAACAGAGCAGATAAAATGCCAATAAAAAGAAAATGGGCTTCCTGAAATACCAAGAGGGTACATAAAAGAAACCAATTAAATAGGAATGTCTCTGGTTTTCTGATTGTTCTGGTCCTTAGGGGTAGGAGCTGCAGACGCATTTCTTCCTCCTTGCTCTTCTAGTTGTGTAAGACATAGGAGAAGCAGTTACACTGAGATTTACACTATTACTAGTCAGTTTTAAAACCTGAATTTTTCTTATGAAACATAACTACTGCCCATTTTGCCTATCATGATACGTATGATTTCCAGATTGCCAGCATGACGAAGATTGTCACATGTGTTTTGATTGCATCACCAGAATTATAGACCTTGTATAATTCATGCTGAACAATATCCCTGATAAGTTATCAGTCTGGCCACAAAAGTCAGGAGATAATACAATTATATGTAAAAGTGATTTTACTTATCAACACGTAAATGTCACTGCATCAGTTTTAAAGACCAGTATGTCTGGCATCCCACTCCAGTACTCTGACCTGGAAAATCACATGGACGGAGGAGCCTGGTGGGCTGCAGTCCATGAGGTCGCGAAGATTCGGACACGACTGAGCGACTTCCCTTTCACTTTTCACTTTCATGCATTGGAGAAGGAAATGGCAACCCACTCCAGTGTTCTTGCCTGGAGAATCCCAGGGACAGGGGAGCCTGGTGGGCTGCCATCTATGGGGTCACACAGAGTCAGACACGACTGAAGTGACTTAGCAGCAGCAGCATGTCTGTAAGGATGCTTATGTACACAGAAAAAAAAGTCTCCACTCTGGCCAGAGAGAAATCCTAATTTTTCCTGCACCTTCCTACATACCTCATAGTCATTGTGCGGGTGACAGCTGACCCAGTTGGGCAATCCCATCCTCTTCCATCATTTAAAAACTAACTACATGTTGCTTCTCTAATGATTCTTTCCAGGTGGAACTATCACTAGATATCTAAAAAGAGAAAGGGCCTAGGAAAGAGAAAATTACAGCTTTATCCACGGACAGCTGGGCTTAGGGTTAGTGATTGTCCCAGAGAAGTAAAGTTCCATTTATGCAGCCAAAAACAGTCACCCAAGACTTGTTAATGGTCCAAGATTCTTCTGAACAACTCGACACATCCACCTAGTTCTCACCTGAGATTACAAGAGCTAGCACTTATGGGGCGTGTGTCACATGAGAGGCACTGTTTAAACTCTGAGTATCATTAAATCCTCCAGTCCTCACAGCAATTATGCTGTATTCCCATCCTCACTCTGCAGGTGTGGAACGGGGGCAAAATGGTTAAGTAGCTCACAGAAGCACGCAGGACAGGTAACAAAGCCAGGTTCTAACCCGGAACCCTAGCTCCAAAGTCCAAAGCACTAGCACTATAGTCCCAGGCAGGCTGCTGGGGGATCTAAGATTTAGATTCCTAGAAACCAGTTTAATACAACCTACTCATTATCCTAAGAAAGGAAAAGAGCAAGTTTGCTAGATGGAATGTCTCTCTTACAAGGTCCTAGAGAGAAACGCTCACGGGTGGACAGGGGCAAAGCCCTTGCCATGAAGACCCTAATAATGCACACCCATGCTTCCCCCAAAGCCTGGGAATATTTTGTTCCAAAGAAGCAAGATCAAATGTCCCTGTTCCTTTAGGCTAATCCATGACTCAATAGAAAATGAACCACAACTCAATGTCCTTAAAAACATAAAAAATTAATCAAAAACACAAATAAAGGGAAATTCTGCCCTTGGCTTAAGCCATATAAGAAATGTCTGAACTGAGAGTGTTAGAATTAACCAAAGGCCTTAACTCAAATAGATTAATTAGCAACCATAAAATTTTTTTTAAGTAAAGAATTATTAGTACAAAAGAGTAAGTCATGGAAAATAATGTATCAGTCCTTCTCAGGCATGAAACCAGTGTTATGGAATTTTTTTCAACCAGTTCATCAAGAACTTAAAGAAAGAACTCAGGCAGTACAATAGAATTTATTTCCCATCTTAATTACTTTTGAACAGCTACATCTCACCCACAGGTTCTTTTTTTCATTTATGCCCTCTGTTTAAAATGGGTGATATCTTTTTATGAAACAATTGTAAGCAATGTTCCAACAATAATGTTCTTTGATGACCTTGAAACCCTAAATGATAGTTTTGGACTTGTTCACACCCACCCTCCAAGTCAATCATATTCTAGGTGGTCACACAACAAGAACGTGCAAAAGTTGCCCCCGTGGAAGCTACATGACTCTGAGGTGGTTTGACCAGGGCTTGCTGTCAGCTTGAACTCTGTACTTGCCCCAAGAACACAATCCTTTGAGCAAAAAGCTTGACTCGAGCCCTTCCACGTCAGTCTTCATGGGACACGAAGTTCAAATTAAAAGTTCAAGTCCCATTGCTCCCTTCCTCACACACCACATTAATCAAAGGAAACCACAATTCTCTATACACACCCTGCTTTTTCCTTATTTCCATCTTTACTTTCATGAGTCTTCCATTTCAAACATTCATTCTCATCCCTTTCTTCAAAACTAAGCTCAAATACAATTTCTCACACACACACAGGTTTCTCTCAGCTATTTTTGTGTGATGATTAATCTTATATGTAAATTTATCTAGGCCATGGTACCTAGGCTTTAGGGCAAAACCAGTCAAGTTAGTGCTACAAAAGCATTTTTAGACAAGCTGGGCTTTTAGATCAGTAGACTTCAAATAAGGCAGATCACCCTCCATAACATAGGTGGGTCTCATCTAAATCAGTTGAAGATCTTAAGAGAAAAACTGAGGTCTCCTAACTCAAGATGCAACATCAGGTTTTTCTGGGTCTCCAAGCTATTGGCCTTCCTGCAGACTTCAGAACTGCCAGAACCCACAATCATGTGAGATAATTCCTTAAAATAAATCTCTGTCTCTAGGTGGATAGATAGATATACATACACATCATAAGAAATAGAGTATAAACACACACCCTGGAGAAGGAAATGGCAACCCACTCCAGTATCCTTGCCTGGGAAATTCCATGGACAGGAGAGCCTGGTACCGCAAGAGTCAGTCACAACTTAGCAACTACGCCACCACCACCACACACTCACTATATAAGTATATATCTTACTGATTCTGTTTCTCTGGAGAACCCTAACTAGTAGAGTATAATGCCTGATTTCCCTACTGAACCCTCACAAGCAATCCTCCTCTTTCTATTCCTCAAAGAACAATGCTTTGAAAATAGTGTGTTTAATAAATATTAAATGAATGATTGATTGTTTGGTCAATGAATGCATAAATCTCAAGTCAGATCCCTCTGGGAAATAACTCAGTTTACATTTTGATTCTCTCTTTCCTTTGTCAGTTCTGAAGTTCACAACTAAACTCCTTTGTCTGCACTGTTTCCGGTTGCTAATGGGTGTCTCTGCTTTCAGACCCTTCCAGTTCCTGCCCAAGTGTTTCTTGCACATTGCCACGTATATCTCTCTTCAAACCTCTCTCTCTCACACACACACACACTTCAGAGAACTGCATGGAAACCTGTAGCGACTCTCCATTGCCTAGAATCCCTTTACAGCTCTCATCTGTAACCACTTTGCCTTCATAGCAAGTATTACTGTACTAATCCTAAGAGGTTACTTGTTTAAAGATTTCTGTGTGTATTTCTACTTTTTCAAAGATGGCCATTATTAAATATTCCAAAGATGCTGGGCATCTGGGCTGCAGACTCTGCCATCTCAGAACATCTATCTGCCTGACAAGTGTTTGCTTATCTTCAAGGTTCAGAGGTCACCTCCTCCTTCCGTTCCCCCAAGTCAAGAACTCATTCCTCCACTCCCATACATATCTCCATGTGAGTTTGGGGGTGTTTGTCTGCATCACTAGAATGTGAGCTCCTCCCAGGCTCTGTTCTCATCTCTTCATCTTGTGCACCTGGACATCTTGCCATGGCCTGAAAGCCCCAGCCTCTCCCTAAAATACACATTTACATTTTATAGGCATGCAGAAAACTGTTGAAGTCAGCAGCAAAGCATAAATTATTGGCTTTTCTCTAGAAATCCTTTCCTAAAACCAGGAGGGAAAAAAAACAGGTACTGTGAGCGGCACCTGTGCTCTGATGAACACTGCTTTTCCCTTCCCATCTGGGCGTTTAGACATGGTGCAGAGCCAGTCAGTCACTCTGAAATTACAACCTCTGGGCTTCACATGTTCACTGCTGCAAGAAGCCAAGTGCTGTCTGGTTTGTACCTAAGACTAACTGCGATTTGTCCTCCACAAAGTTTAAAGAATGGGCAGCTAGTGCTCTAAAGAGCTGAACTCTCCAGTGTTTCCAGGGAAGGGTTTTTAAAGGAAACATTTGGTCTGAGTGTTGCAGTTTGTGGACTTTCTCTGATTGCTTAGCATTGAGGTAATGGGGTGATGTTTGGTTATCTTATTCGTCAGCCTGCTGGTTCCAACCAGCCTGGGGTCTGTGTGCTTGTGTTCAGCATGTAGTCACCATCTTCCACCTGGGCAGGAGTGTTGGTTTCTACCAAACAGCTCAAATATATGTGTCAGATTGTTGGTATATGTATCCCTTGAAGAAGAACTAGGACTCTGTTTTATTACTGAGCTATTGTTTAAGCTGGACTTTCCAGGTGACTCAGCTGTAAAGAATCTGCCTGCCAGTGCAGGAGATGAGTTCAATCCTTGGGACAGGAAAGTTCCCTGGAGAAGGAAATGGCAACCCACTCCAGTATTCTTGCCTGGGAAATCCCACGAAGACGCTAGCCCACAGGATCGTAAACAACAACAGTCAAGTTTAAAGCATTATTTGTGGTGCCATCCGGGCGGCAGCCATGAGTTTGCCAGCTGGATAGCTAATGTCACCATTCGTTGGAAGCTCCGCCACTGAACTCTGTTGTCAGTGCCTAACGTGGAAGACAGCTGAGCACAAACAAAGCCAGGGGCAAAGCCAAAACCTGTTGCTAAACATCGAGTTGCCACTAGAATGCTGTTTGTAGACTGGAGGGTACAGATGTCATCTGTCACCAAAAAAAAGCAGTTGCTTCCTCTCAATACCCTGACAGACCTGCACAGTCCATAGGTTATCACTACCCTCAAAACCCCTTCAGTTCAGTTGCTCAGTCGTCCAACTCTTTGCAACCCCATGAATCACAGCACGCCAGGCCTCCCTGTCCATCACCAACTCCCGGAGTTCACTTAAACTCATGTCCATCAAGTTGGTGTTATCATGTTTTAAATCTGTTGAAGTATGGAGAGAAAAATCAAGTGTGCTTCACAAAACTGGATCATAAAATGAACTTGGCTAGAGCTGGCTTTAATAAGAGATTGTGAATCATGCCCTAGAAAAATCAAAAGGGCAAAAAAAAGATTGGGAAGTTAGCTGAGACATCACTGCAGAAATGCTAAATACAGCAGGGCATTAAGGGCAAGAAGACTTGACACCGTTAGGGGCAGAAGACACTCTGACACAAAATAAAACTAAACCTTTGAGAAAAACTGCTGCATGATAATGTCTGTATAAATTAATCCATATTTGAATATTGTATACATGAAAGATAAATGAATAAACACATATTTTCATGCCATTTACAAAAAGAGGTCTCTCTTAACTGCCTGAAACTTTACCTACTCAAATAACTGAGTTTTATTTTCTTCTTAGAACTGACTGCTCGTGACACACGAATGAGCTGAGCTGTATTCCTGGACTCTCCTTCCATCCACCACTGCTTACCAATTGCATCTAGTCACAAAACTGCATGTGCCACTAGACCTTGTTATCACTAACATTTTATTAAACATTATGTAAACCAATAAATTGAAGAAAGTAGGGAAACCACTAGACCATTCACATATGACCTACATCAAATCCCTTACAATTACACAATGGAATTGACAAATAGATTCAAGGGATTAGATCTGATAGAGTGCCTGAAGAACTATGGACGGAGAGTCACGACATTATACACGAGGCAGTTATCAAGAGCATCCCCAAGAAAAAGAAATGCAAAAGGCAAAATGGTTGTATGAGGAAGCCTTACAAATAGCTATGAAAAGAATAGAAGCAAAAGGCAAAGAACAAAAGGAAAGATACACCCATTTGAATGCAGAGTTCCAAAGAAAAGCAAGGAGAAATAAGAAAGCCTACCTCAGTCATCAATGCAAAGAAATAAAAGAAAACAATAGAATGGGAAAGACTAGCGATCTCCAAGAAAATTAGAGATACCAGGGGAAATTTTCATGCAAAGGTGGGCACAATGAAGGACAGAATTGGTATAGACCTAACATAAGCAGAAGATATTAAGAAGAGGTGGCAAGAATACACAGAGGAACTATATGAAAAAGATCTTCATGACCCAGATAATCATGATGGTGTTATCACTCACCTAGAGCCAGACATCCTGGAATGCAAAGTCAAGTGGGCCTTAGGAAGGCCCACTATGAACAAAGCTAATGGAGGTGATGGAATTCCAGTTGAAATATTTGAAATCGTAAAAGATGATGCTGTGAAAGTGTTGCACTCGATATGCCAGCAAATTGGGAAAACTCAGTAGTAGCCACAGGATCAGTAGACACAGGATCAGTTTTCATTCCAATCCCAAAGAAAGACAAAGCCAAAGAATGTTCAAACTACCACACAATTGCACTCATCTCACACACTAGCAAAATAATGCTCAAAATTCTCCAAGCCAGGCTTCAACAGTACATGAACCGTGAACTTCCAGATGTTCAAGCTGGCTTTAGAAAAGGCAGAGGAACTAGAGATCAAATTGCCGACATCCACTGGATCATCAAAAAGGAAGAGAGTTCCAGAAAAAAACATCTACTTCTGTTTTATTGACTACACCAAAGCCTTTGACTGTGTGGATCACAACAAACTGTGAAAAATTCTTAAAGAGATGGGAATACCAGACAACCTGACCTGCTTCCTGAGAAATCTGAATGCAGTTCAAGAAGCAACAATGAGAACTGGACAGGAAATAGCAGACTGGCTCCAAATTGGTAAAGGAGTATGTCAAGGCCGTATATTATCACCCTGCTCATTTAACTTATATGCAGAGTACATCATGAGAAACGCTGGACTGGATGAAGCACAGGCTGGAATCAAGATTTCCGGGAGAAATATCAATAACCTCAGATATGCAGATGACACCACCCTTATGGCAGAAAGTGAAGAAGAACTAAATAAAAAGTGGTGAAAGTGAAAGAGGAGAGTGAAAAAGTTGGCTTAAAGCTCAACATTCAGAAAATGAAGAACATGGCATCTGGTCCCTTCACTTCATGGGAAATAGATGGGGAAACAGTGGAAAGAGTGACAGACTTTATTTCAGGGGGCTCCAAAATCACTGCCAATGGTGACTAAAGCCATGAAACTTAAAGACACTTGCTCCTTGGAAGAAAAGTTATGACCAACCTAGACAGTATATTAAAAGCAGAGACATTACTTTGCCAACAAAGGTCCATCTAGTTAAAGCTATGATTTTTCCAGCAGTCATGTATGGATGTGAGAGTTGGACTGTGAAGAAAGCTGAGTGCTGAAGAATTGATGTTTTTGAACTGTGGTGTTGGAGAAGACTCTTGAGAGTCCCATGGACTGCAAGGAGATCCAACCAGTCCATCCTAAAGGAAATCAGTCCTGGACGTTCATTGGAAGGACTGATGCTGAAGCTGAAACTCCAATACTTTGGCCACCTGATGCGAAGAACTGAGTCATTTCAAATGACCCCAATGGTGGGGAAGATTAAAGGTGGGAGGAGAAGGGGATGACAGAGGATGAGATGGTACATCAACTCAATGGACATGAGTTTGAGTAAACTCAAGGAGTTGGTGATGGACAGGGAAGCCTGGCATGCTGTAGTCCATGGGGTCACAAAGAGTTGGACAGGACTGAGGACTGAACTGAACTGAAACCAATAAAATGAAAATGTAAAAGGCAAGGGGTTCTTCTCTCAATGAAAGCCAAGTTGAACACAAGAAAATTCAATGGAATTGATGCATTAAAAATGCTACTGTTTGATGGCTGTTGGAGACCAGTGCAGCAGTTGTACTGCTTTAAAAAAAAAAAAAAAAAAAGAAAAACCCAAACCAAGGAACCTGGGCTGCCCAGGTGCAGAAAAGGCAGGGCTGCACCCCCCAGAGCATCCCTCTGTGTCCCCCAGTCCCTGTGCTGTGTTTGGGGTGTTAACTCTGCCCACACACTCCACCTTTTCTGCCTTCATCCATCAGCGGTGCTGCTCGTGATGAATCCTGACTAGAGAAGTGCTGCTCCAACCATTCCCTCAAAATTGGCAAAACGTGCTCTGAGGGCCTCCTTGCCTAATTCCCCATCAAAGAAATAGAACTCCAGCCACTTGACTGACTTTTCAGTCTATTGAATCTTGAGAAATCAGAGCTGCTTCGTGTATCTCAGTGCTCAGGGAAATGAAACAGCCCACTTTCAGTCATATTTGATGTCTATATTCACAGCCCTTCCATTTTTAACATAATCTATGCCTTTGCTTTCTATTTGATTTCCTCTGGTCTTAATTGACAGACCAGAATTTCTCTCTTTAACTTTAAAACTTCACCCACTATGACAATTTGAAAAAAAAATTCCAAGTATATCAAAGTGAAAAATCAATGTCAACTTCATTTAATGGGGGTGGGGTGGAGACTGTTTGTTGTTTATGTGTATTATGTTTTGAGTTCAATTTTGAATTTTAGTGGATGTTGTTTGACAGTTTGGAGTTTGTGAGGTTTCCCAGTGAAGTGATTTCTGTATAGTCATGCTTAAGGAAAACTATCTTAAAACACCACAGATTCACAACCACAGATCCTGTCATTTCTAAAATGTAAGAAATTTGCTACCTTATACTTGGGGGAGAAGGGCCCAAATGGAATTTGGTGAGCACACGTGATGAGGGTGAGTGTGGGCCTCCTTCCGCCATGTGTGTGACCTACGTGCACACAGTAATAGATGACAAGAAAAAGTGCAGAACAGTGAAGTGCTGATAACCTGCAACTGTAACCCAGCAAAGCAGCCAGGGAGAGAGCCGTGCCAAGCGGCTTATCACATGCAGGACAAGGAGAGAACCAGCACCACAGAGAAAGGATGAGAAAGCCAAGGGGAACAGGGAGTTCAGCCAGTGGGCACTGATGAAACCATGGCGATAACATCAAGGGACGTTTCAGACTGAGAGCACTGACTTATCCATTAACCCACACCTACAGATTCCCTGTGACTGTGCTAGAAATTCAAGTCTAAGGACACTGCTCACCCTCCAGGAGCCCATGGCCTACAAGGAGGCAAATGCAGGAAACAGAGGCTGCAGAGCAACAGAGAGGTGCCTGCAGACATGGCTGCAGGAGGGAGTCCGTGCGTCTTCCCTGTTGGTGAGGAATGTGCCCACCTCTAGTTTAGGGATCACGTGTGCATGCACTGAACGTACCCCTAAGGCTGCAGGAGGGAGTCCGTGCATCTTCCCTGTTGGTGAGGAAGGTGTCCACCTCTAGTTTACAGACCATGTGTGCATGCACTGAACGTACCCCTAAGGCTGCAGGAGGGAGTCTGTGCGTCTTCCCTGTTGGTGAGGAATGTGTCCACCTCTAGTTTAGAGATCATGTGTGCATGCACTGTGGAGAAGGCAATGGCTTTCCACTCCAGTACTCTGGCCTGGAAAATCCCATGGATGGAGGAGCCTGGTGGGCTGCAGTCCATGGGGTCGCAAAGAGTCGGACACGACTAAGCAACTTCACTTTCACTTTTCACTTTCATGCATTGGATAAGGAAATGGCAGCCCACTCTAGTGTTCTTGCCTGGAGAATCCCAGGGATGGGGGAGCCTGGTGGGCTGCCATCTATGGGGTCACCCAGAGTCAGACATGAGTGAAGCGACTTAGCAACAGTAGCAGGGCATCCACTGAATGTATCCCCTAAAACTCACATGCTGAAGGTTTGACCTTCTATGCAACAGTGTTTGGAGGTAGGGCTTTGGGAGGTGACAGTTTAAATGAGCTCATGAGGGTGGGGTCCTCCTAATAAGATTAGTGCCCTTACAAGAAGAGACTTCAGGGACTTGCTCACTCACTCTCCCCACTGGGTGAGGACACAAGAAGGCAAGCAAGAAAGCCAGGAAAAGAGCCCTCACCAGAAAGCAACATGCTGACACCTTGGTCTCCAGCTTGTAGCCTCCAGAACCATGAGATAGAACATTTCTATTGTTTAAGCCCCTCAGTCTGTGGTATTTTGTTATGGCAGCCTGAACTGGTTGAGACAGTGAGTGTTCTTTAAAAATGAGATGCAAAAACCTGGGAAGGAGCTGGAAAAGAATATTCTAAAGGGTGAACAGAAATCATTACCAGGTAGACATGTAAAGACCAGGATATTGTGAATAAAGGAGAAAGTCTGTGTTACAGGGAAGAACTTCAGACTTCCTACAAGAAACCATGTAATACTCCATGGGAAAGGGAAAGTCAAGTTGCTCAGTCATGTCCGACTCTTCACGACCCCATGGACTGCAGCAGCCTACCAGGCTCCTCCGTCCATGGGATTTTCCAGGCAAGAGTACTGGAGTGGGGTGCCATCACCTTCTCCATGGACCTCTAAAAATTCGAGGAGAGGTGGACTTCACACTGGTGGGTTACTGCCCCCACTCCCACCAGTAAACATAGAGCTGCCCCGGACAGAACAGTGGAGAAATTCAGAAGGCATGTCACCTCCCCAAGAGGAGGATGTGAGAAGCAGACTCACACAGCCCAGGCCCCATGCTTCTCCTCAGGAAGACAGCTCGGAGTTAGAAGGACAACCTGCTCCAGCCCTGGACACAGCATATTGCTCACGGTCCCTGCCTCTCCACACCTGCTGACGTGGAGGCAAAGCAGGCTGGAAAACCAGCACGTGTCTCTAGGCACACACTGAAGCCCAGAGCAGGACAGGAGGATGCACGGACACAACCGGTGGTCTTACCAGTTCTGTCACCTGGTGACATGACAGTAGGAAAGGGGGCCCAGGGCAGGAAGGGAAGCACGGCCACTGGGGTCCACCTCACACACTCATGGTATCGATAGAAAGGGGTGTGGCTTCCTGAACTTGGGCCTGCAGAACAGTAATACATTTCCGATAAACGCATTATCGGACACATCTTATATACATCGAGAGAGGTATTTGTCCACAGACTCAGTAATCTAATCAAGGAACTCAAAGTAGATTTTCATGTGAAGAAAGAGGAATAAAGACTGGGCCACAGACGAGCTGGGATTAGTACTCAAACAATTCAGCCAGAGTCTGCACTTGGAACCTCAGCACTAAGCTGCACAGAAATATGTGCATGCTATGCATGCTAAGTCACTTCAGTCAGGCCTGCTCTTTGCAACCCCCTGGACTGTAGCATACCAAACTCCTCTGCCCATGGGATTTCCCAGGCAAGAATACTGGAGTGGGTTACCATTTCCTGCTGCAGAGGATCTTCTTGACCCGCATGTCCTGTGTCTCCTGCATTGACAGGCAGACTGTGCCACCTGGAAGTCCCATCAGTGCCATTTTCCCAACAGCATTTGCTAACTTCCTGTCTCTGTGTCTTATTTTGGTAATTCTTGCAATATACCAAAATTTTCATTCTTATTATATGTGTTATGGTATCTCTGATCAGTGACCTTTGATGTTATACTATAACTTGCTGAAGGCTCAGAAGATGGTTAGCATACTTTAGCAAGAACATATAATTAAGGCCTGTACATTGTTGTTTAGATATAATGTTAATGCACACTTAACCAACTACAGAACAGTGTAAATGTGACTTTTATATGCACTGGGAAACCAAAAGTTCATGTAACTCACTTTATCAATATTCACTTTATTGTGGTGAAAGTGAAAGTTGCTCAGTCATGTCCAACTCTTTGCGACCCCACGGACTATACAGTCCCCAGAAATCTCCAGGCCAGAACACTGGAGTGGGTAGCCTTTCCCTTCTCCAGGGGATATTCCCAACCCAGCAATCGAACTGGGGTCTCCTGCACTGCAGACTGATTCTTTACCAACTGACATATCAGGGAAGCCCACATTATCAGGGTGCCTGGAATCAAGCCAGCAGTGTCTCCAAGGTTTGCCTATACTAACTAAGCCCATACCCCCACGCCTGGTCCATCACAGATGAAACATAAACTAGCTGAACCCATGATGATGGCGATGGCTTGGGAAGAAAGTTTGAAACCATAAATCCCGACCCAGAATCTGGATAGTTTTCAGGTAACAAGATAACAGTCCTCAGAAAGGTCTGCTACAGAGCTCCTCTGATGTTTCAGAGACCACTTCTCAAGGAAATTCTCGGCCAGAACCTCAGCCCAGAGCCATCCCAAAGCACAGCACTCTAGGAAAAGGCTAAGGGGGAAGCGGAAAGCTCGGAAGTTAATTCTTGGAAGTGAGGCGCCCAGCCTGCCTGGAAGTCGTAGCTGCACACATACCCTACTTACTCCCAGCCTGCTTGCCTTCGTGTGTTTTCTTCCATCACCTTCTGCAAATCCTCTGCACCCTGTAATACTCACAATAACTGAGATCCTTACCTCTGGAAACCTGCTCAGGACACCCTCCTCTATGCTTCCTGCTTATATTCATCTGTCTGATCCCCACCCAGCCTTCAGAGAGAGTTTCAAATTCTCTCCCATCTTGAAGGTGTTTATAACAATTCTGGAAGTGATTCTCCCTCCTGTGGACTTAATCAAATTAGGCGTTGACCACATCTGTCTCAACAACAGCAATTATACTTGGGTTCAAACACATTTCATGCATTAACTTCATCTCTGCTTTTACTTTTCTTTTGTCTTGATCATTTGTACTTTTTTATGTAAGTATTTAGTTAGAGATGTATTAGTTGCTAAGAAAGGAAAAACACAGGGTGAAGTTTTATCATAAAGTAGGAAATTCAACTAATCATTAAAATTGCTCCCAATTTTTGCCTATTTTAAATGATGATGTAATGAACATAGTCTGATGACATTCCTATCCCCCTGTTTTGATTTTAAGGAAAATTTCCTACAGGTGAGATTACGAGGTCAACGGGCATGACACTTAATTTTGTCAGTGGGTGGGGGCCTCCGAATAGCTTTAGATAGATGACGTCTTACCTTTAATTATGTACCTCATAAGCTGGTTGTAAAAATTAAATGTGACAGTTAAAATAATTCATGTAAGCCTGTATAACATAGTTTGTGGCATATAGTAATTGTCCAGTGTTAGCTATATTATTATGATTATTTTTTATCATTATTACATTATTTTATATTATTAAACTATGATATTCTAATTTCATCGTATGTATCATTTGTCTTTCCAACAAGGATAAAGGTAATATTATATCTAATTTGCCCCAAATTTCTCAAACTCTTAACCCTGTGCTAAACATAGAATGTATCACCAATAAATACTTAGATGGTTAAAAATGGGACACTAAAATTGTTAACAAATAATGTCTTTTTACCCTCTACATTTTTGAATCACGTTTAGGTAGTAAAACAGGTGGACATATTCTTAGCAAAGATTTACAGTACAAAATAGTTGTTAAAGTCCTCTGTCAAGGCAATAAACTGTCGTTCCAGAAATAACGAGGTGGTCCTGACCCGAAAGTCTCAGGTGAGCTGTAAATTCTAGGGAGAAGATGGTTTATAGCCGCCCATCAATCTGCAGACATGTTTCCACATAAATTTCTGAAGGCTTGTGTTGGCTCACAGATTTCCTTGTCAGTGGAGTCCAGAAGGTTCTAAACCCTTAATTCAGCAGATCCACTCCACAATGTACGCATTTATGCTTTAGAAATGCCACCCTGGAAGCGGCTGGAGAAGAAATGAGTTGCATGTGATGGATGGAACGAGGGGCAGATTAGAGACCATGACCAGGGCCCAGAGAGGAAACTGCAGACCCAATCTAAGCATCGCAGGGAAGGACTCAGAGGTCCGGAGTGCTCCCTCACCCCACGCCTTTCCCAGGACCAGCTTCTCTGTGTTCAGTCCCCGCCTGCATGAAACCCACCAGTCTCCAGATTCTGCAAATGCAGTGAATCCCACCACAGTGGGAGTGCCAAGCCTCCTGTCCAGACCCCACAAAGTTTCTCACAGCTTTCACATCAATTTCTCATCCCGAGTCCGTCTCCATTCAAGACACAACTCAGAAGTCTGAGAATTTCTATTTGATCTCTTCTCTCTACATTTTCAGCCTAGATTTCTCTTTACTTTTCATTCAGTTTTTCCCAGAAGTCAAGATGAAATTAATTTATAAATAAATATACAAGAAAACTATTTCACTCTATTAGTAAGTAATCCAATAATTTCGGGTATCATTATTTAGTTTTTCAGCAAAAAACACAATTCTTTTCCAAATGGCAACAATACTTCCAAAGGTGAAGAGAAGCTTCTCAGCTCACAGCTGTTGAAGGCAGTGCAAATCATATAAACATTTTGGAAAACAGGTCAGAAAAAGCTATTCGAGCCCCACCACCACCGACAAAATTAAGCGTCATGCCCATTGACCTCATAATCTCACCTGTAGGAAATTTTCCTTAAAATCAAAACAGGGGGATAGGAATGTCATCAGACTATGTTCATTACATCATCATTTAAAATAGGCAAAAATTGGGAGCAGTTTTAATGATCAGTTGAATTTTCTCCTCTGTGATAAAACTTCACCCTGTGTTTTTCCTTTCTTAACAACTAATACATCTCTAACTAAATACCTACAGTTAAAAGTACAAATGATCAAGACAAAAGAAAATTAAGTAAAAGCAGAGATGAAGTTAATGCACAAAATGTGTGTGAACCCAAGCATAACTGCTGTTGTTGAAGATGACATTGCACAATCAAAGGTAAAGTAAAGTGAGTGTAAAACCCAGAGCCGTGCCCCCAGATAGTCCACTCCAGTCCAACTCCAGAGCACAGTGAGTGTTCAACCACGCCTTCTACTGCCCATCCATTATTTGCCCTTCAAACTGTTCCCTATGTAACAGCATAATATGGGCTTTTCTGGTGGCTCGGATGGTAAAGAATTCTCCTGTAATGCGGGAGAGAGACGTGGATTCGAGCTCAATGGGATTCTAGAGGCCAGACAGAAATCTCCATACACTGAAATGGAAGTACAAGTTTTAAAACTTTCCTAAAAAGTAATATTTGTCAACAGACATATTGTTCAAGCAGCGATCGTTCACCTCTAAAGACCTACTCTCTAAAAGAAGTACCACATATTGAGGAACTATGGATAAATTTTTTGGTGTGATATGGCAGCATTGCAGTAATTTTGACCTTATGTTTTAATGATAACTACTGATATTTAATGATGCCTGGAATTTGCTTCAACACAACCTGGGTAAGAGAGTGTATAGATAAAACCAGATGGGCCAGGAGTTTTTAATTGTTAAAACTAGTGATGGAAAGAAGAAAATTTCTGTAATAAAAAATTCTCCCCATAGTTGTATCTATTTGACATTTTGCATAATAACATGTTAAACAAAAACTCATCAGAGATGCACTGATGGTGCAGAGATGAGCATTGCTGGGGTATATGAAATAATCGCCATTGCCAATAACTAATGGTGTGGGGTATTTTAGTTATTGGCAATGGTGATTATTTCACATAGCCCAGCAATGCTCATCCTTGCACCATCACTGCATTTCTGATGAATTACAGTGTATCTATAAGTTCAAGTATTATGTAGCCATTAAATTCTTGTTTCCAAGGGAAAATTCATGATATTATTAAAATGTTCATGATATAACATGAAAAGTGGGAAAAAAATTGTATGAATACTAAAAACCATATACAAAATGGGTTTTGAAGAGAAACCCTCAAAATTTGGGTCGAAGACCTTTTTCCAGAGAAGCTGGAAAGAAATTTTTATTAGTATGTGAAAATACTAACAATGGTTATCCCTATGCAGTCTTGTGTAGTTTTTATTTTCTTTTTAAAAGTTTTTAGCCTTTCCAGTATTTCTACTATGACAATGAATTACTTTTATATTCCACAAAGAGTCAGTGCTTTCAGAAACTTAAAAGCAAAAAGAAACTCAGATCCATGCAGAGAATATAAGACTCTCAGGACATCACCTCTCACATCACTGGTCAAACACTGGAGCCCTTGTGGTTGATGGGGCTGGTAGCTGCTCACTCACAGCATCCTGGAAGCAGGGGCTCAGGGTGCAATATAAGACCCTCACCCACGTCTCTGCCATATGTGAAAAGATATCTGCAGTGGAATCATTATAAACAGAGGAGCTATAAAGAGAAATGAATAACTGAGTAACATCATGAAACACAGAGGGATGTTACACATGTATGCAGAAGTAAGAGGTGCTGTTTCCAGGTGTCCCCAGGAAGTGTAGAAAAACTATTTGAAATGCACCCAAAAAAGACAGCCTAGGTATAAAGAAGACATTAATTGTCAAACAGTCATTGTGAATTTTCCATTAGTGTAAAAATTTTTGAAACAAAATGAAATTGAAGAAGTTTCAATTAAGTGGAAAGATATCCTGCATTCATGGATCAGGAAATTAATATTGCCAAAATGTCCATACTATCTAAAGCCATCCATAGAGTCAATGTAATCTCTATCAAAATTCCAATGGCATTTTTCAAAGAAATAGAAAAAAGCAATGCTAAAATTCACATGGAACCACAAAAGACCCTGAATAGACAAAGCACGCTTGAGAAAGAAGAACAAAGCTGGAGGCATCACACTTCCTAATTCAAACTATCCTACAAATAAATGACTGTATTTACAGTCAACCAATATTTGACAAGGGAGACAAAAATACTCAGTGAGGAAAGAACTGTCTGTTCAATAAATGTGTTGGGAAAACTGGATAGTCACACACAGAAGAATAAAGCTAGACCCCTGTCTATAACACCCACAAAAAAATAACTCAAAATCAAGTAAAGTTCTGATTATAAGACCTAAAACTGTAAAACTCCAAAAGGAAACATAAGGAAAAAATTTTTCCTTGACTTTGGTCTTAGCAACAATCTTTTGGATATGACACCAAAAACACAAGCAACAACCAAAAATCAACAAGTGGAACTATATCAACAAAATGATCCTGCACAGAAAAGGAAACCATCAATAAATTAAACGGAAACCTACAGAATGGGAGAAGATATTTACAAGCCATAAATCTGAAAAGGGATTATTGTCCAAAAAGCACGAGGAATTCATACAACTCAGGGACAAAAGAAAAAGCCAACTAAAAATGGGCAAAAGACTTGAATAGATATTTTCCTGAAAGAGACGCAGATGGCCAACAGGTACATGAAAACATGCTCAGCATCACTAATCATCAGGGAAATGCCAATCATAACCCCAATAACCTCACATCTGTAAGAATGTCAATTATCAAAAAGACAACAAATAACAAGTGCTGGTGAGGGTGTGGAGAAAAGGGAACCCGTGTGGCACTGTTGGTGAGAATGTAAATTGATGCAGCCATTATGGAAAGCACTGTGGAGGTTCCTCAAAATTTTTAAATAGAACTACTGTATGATCCGACAATCCACTTCTGGATATATATCCAAAGCAAATGAGATATCAGCATTCTATGTTCGCCGCAGCATTACTCAAAGTCATCAGGATATAGAAACAACCTAAGTTCGTGTCAATGGATGAATAAATACAGATTTATTTACAATGATATATTATCCAGCTATGAGAAAGAAGGAACTCCTGCCATTTGTGACAACCTAGGTTGATCCTGAGAGCATTACACTGAGTGAAATAAGTCAGGCAGAGTAAAACAAATACGAAATTATCTCAGCTGTATGTGAGCTTCCCAGGTGGTACAGTGGGTAAAGAATCCACCTGCCAAGCAGAAGACACAACAGACGCAGGTTTGATCCCTGGGTCAAGAAGATCCCCTGAGTAGTAAATGGCACCCTACTCCAGTATTATTGCTTGGGAAATCCCATGGAGAGAGGAGACTGGTGGGCTACAGCCCATGGGGTACAAGAGTTAGGCATAGCTGAGCAAGCATGCATATGCCAATGTGAGATCTGAGAAAGGAGAACTCATAGAAACAGAGAGTATAGCCTGCTGGTTACTGCCCGGAGCTGCGCTGGGCACTACTGGCAAAATGGAGGCACAGCCCAAGCCCCTCTCTTCATCCACATGATCTCAGAATGAAGGAGTTAAGTTCTGTGACTTTGACTTGTTTTGTTTTGTTTTTTTTTCCAGTTGAGTTGGCTGCAAAGAATGTTATTAAGGTGCTTGTTGTTCTTGAGAGAAGCATGAGAAAGCACAAAACCTTCTGCAGTTGTGCCCAGAAAATAATCTATAAAGTAACCATTGACATTTGTTCAAGGACTTTTACAAAGAATGTCCCAGGATGAGCACATAGGCCGCAGCGTAAGGCCAGGGGGAAGGACTGTTATCTGAGACCTGTTTGTGAGGGAAATGTTTATGGCAAAGGATATTTGCTGAGTTTAAGCTTTAGGGATAATTAAGAACAGTTAGATGCCTTTTTAGGAGATAGTGAGCTTAAGATGCTAGGGGGAAGCAGGATTTAGAAAGATGAGAAATAAACTGAGGAATGTGGTATGCAGCCCAGATGTAAGCATGAGTTACAATGTAATCACAAGTAAACAGGATTCTGAGAGAATCACTGAAGCAGGAACTCTGTTTGAAGGGCAACAATGAGACAATAAATCTGGGCGAGGGGGAACTGAAAATGTCAAACCTCTGACCAAATGCTTTTGTCAAAGTATGAAAGAAGACCTGATGCTTGAAATAAACATGTAGTCTTGTACCCCGAGTCAGAGGCTACATCATTCTCCCACGACACTGCTCATCCCTTCAGGCGGACACCCTGGCTGAGGAGCTGGACTCGAGCAGGTTACCAGGGGCTGGGGGCAGAGAAAGGGGGGAAATGCTGGTCAAAGATCATGAACTTCCAATGATGAGATGAATGAGTTCAGGGGATCTGAGGTATAGCACGGTGACTATAGTTAATAAGACTGTATCATATAATTGAAGGTTGCTAAGAGCGTAGATCTTAAAAGTTCTCACCACAAACAAATAGTAACTATGTGAGTTATGAAGGTGATAACTAACCCTCCCATAGAAATCATTTCTCAATATGTAAGTGTATCAAATCATCCCACTGTATACCTTAAACTTATAAAATGTTATTATATCAAGAATATCTCAATAAAGCTGGGAAATAAGTAAATAACTAGGACCCTAATGCTGCAGAGGGGAGTGGGGGCAGTGGGGAAGATGGCTCAAGTTGAAGATTTTGTAATTGACACAAGAACAATATCAGTTTTCTACCATCTTAAAAATTCGCACTCCAAGATCTTTTTTTTTTTCCACTTCATTTATTTTTTAATTGAAGGATAATTGCTTTACAGGATTTTCTTGTTTTCTGTTAAACATGTACAAGAATCAGCCATGGGTACACCCATGTTCCCTCCCTCCCGACCCTCCCTCCTATCTCCCTCCCCATCCCACCCTTCTAGTTTGTCACAGAGCCCCTGTTTGAGTTCCCTGAGTCACACGGCAAATTCCCATTGGCTGTCTATTTTACATATACCAATGTAAGTGTCCATTTGACTCTCTCCATACATCTCACCCCTCCCTTCTTCCCTCCTCCCATGTCCATAGGTCTGTTCTCTATGTCTGTTTTTCCACTGCTGCCCTGCAAATAAATTCATCAGTACCATCTTTCTAGATTCCATATATTTGCATCAGTATACAGTATTTATATGTCTCTTTCTGACTTACTTCATTCTGTATAATAGGCTCTAGGTTCATCCCCCTCATTAGAACTCCTAGTCCAAGATCTTTGTCATTCATCTCTGTTTATATTCATAACCACATCAAATGGAAGCTCCTTCCAGGGTCCAGGTGACGGGTGTTATGCTCCGAGCCCAAGTCTCCAACGAAGACTGAGAGAACAAGTCCACACGGCAATGCAAAAGCAGGAAGGGAGTTTTTAATTCTAACTCGAGTTAGGGCACTCTCTGCCACATCCAGCGCAGTGAAGTAAGGTGAGAGGCCCCAAGCCCTGAATTACAGCAGTATTTATAGACTTAGAACAAAGACAGGGAGTTGGCAAGGGCAGATTGGTTGCGAGGGGTTCTTGGCATCTATTAATTGGCTAAATTTTGCGCATGCGGACTTGCTTAAGGGACTTTTCGTGTTATCTGGGCTAGCTCTAACCAGGCTATGGGGAGTTTGCTGACTAGCTGAGTCTCAAGGTCGGGGGGATGATGATCTCAGCTCCTTCTGGGCAGTGACCCAGCTTTTTCTGTGATTGTAGCTCTGGCTACTTTTGTCCTTGAATCTTGTGGCTTCTGTCACGTCTCAACATTCCTCCCTGTCCTTTGTTCATGTAGAGGCATCTTCCTCTATTTTCTGGGGCACTGTCTGGTATTGTTGCCTGAGCACAAACAGCTGGACCATATTAATATGTTCTTCTTTGAAGGTTATAAGCTTGTTAATAATACAGGGGCCAAAGGTGAGTATTAGTAGAAGCACCAGCAGGGGTCCCAGCAGCGTAGAAATTAAAGTCGTAAGCCAGGGGGATTGCTAGAACCAGGACTCACACCACCCTTGTTGAGCCTCTCACCCTCTTTTACGTTGGGCCAGTCCCTCTCTTACCTTGGCCATAGACTCTCTTACTACCCCAGTGTGGTCGGCGTAAAAACAACACTCTTCTCCTAAGGCCGAGCAGAGCCCTCCTTGTTGCAGAAAAAAGTAAGTCTAATCCCCTGCGGTTTTGCAACACTACCTCAGATAAGGATGTCGATGACTTTTCCAAGTCATCCATTGATTCCTCTAGGCGGGCTATATCTTCATCTATGGCTGCCTGGAGTGAGTTAAATCCTTGACTATTGAGGGACAAAGCCGCTATTCCAGTCCCTGCCCCAGCAATCCCAAGGCCAAACATGGTTGCTATAGTAATGGCAGTCATAAGTTCTCTTTTAGCCCTGCTCTGGATATCATAAGAGCCTAAAGCTAGTCTTTCGGTCCAATAATCATAAACTGCTTCATCGGGGTGGTACAGGATCTTTGGCACTACTGCCACTAGGATACAAAATTCTTCCTTGGGGTCGAATACCAAGCTGTGTAGACAAGGAGTCAGCCCAGTACGTGAGCAAACCCACCATCTCCCCGTTTCTGGAACTAATCATTTGCCTAAAAGCAAATCTGTGGGCTCAATGGCACGTGCACACAGTGGGGATTTTTTTATGGCACCTCACCCACACATGACCCCTTTCCCCAGACTTCTCTCATCGTAAGACCCACTTTTCGTTCTCCCCAATGGCATTGAGGAGGATCCGTGCTGTTGTTTAGATTATAAGAGGCATTGAGGCCTATTGCCTCATAGTAAGGGAGGTACAAGTTACAGCAGAGCCAGCAAGATCTAGTTGCCTCTGGGTTAGTCTGATTTAGAGTTGCGTAGGCTGCTCTCACTAATTTCCATAGTGGGTCCGAATTTCCAAGATTACGGATGGGATTCAGGGAGCCTACAGGTCCAGGTGGAACAAGGGATGTGGAAGCGGTGGTTGTTGGATGGGGGGTTACAGCAGCCCTCTCAACCAGGTTTGGACCTATACTGTATATCTGTATCAGCTCTAAAACTTGGCTTATAATTATGATTCCACTATAAATGCTTTTAAAGGTGTCCATCCTGGTTTGGATTCCCCAAGACAAGCTGGAGACCCATGCCTCTCCTTTTAGCTCTTTTCTGGTTAAACCTCACCCTTAACTTGTGCATAGTTACAGCTTTCTTCGCATCCCCAATCGCTGTATGGAGGTAAAGTTTTGGCAAATGAAAAGTTGAGTAGGTCCCGATTCCCCACGTCCCAGCGTCTAGGCCCCAGCCCATCGTTAGAGGTTACACAATCCCATGACTTACAATAGTAGTCCTGTGCCCCCACAAGGCTCCCAATTTTGTCTTTGGTAGCCCGGACATACCCAGAATCCCTGATTCCGAAGAAAACCCCTTGCCCAGGTTACATCTACCACTGGCTTAAGGTCAAAGTACAAGTCCTGCCCCCAAGTGTTTGGAGGATGTATTTCCGTGGTCGAGTTGAGCACCTCTCGTGTCATTCCATTCTGTAGTTTCCAGGTGATCTTGGCTGGCTGATGTGGGTTGGCACTAGCAGCTCCAGAGTCAAGAAGAGTGGTCATCAATAAGATGGTCAAGATGACTTGCCTGGCTCGTTGGCGGCTGAGCTTCAGCTTGAGGGGGTTTGATGGGTGCGGAGTTACCTCCCACTCTTCTCGGGCTTCCTCTTGTTCTTCTGGGGTGGCCCGACACACGTGGTTGCAATGCACCCAAGGTCCAATACTGTCAACCTTTAGGGCAGTGGGGTTGGTAAGGAGAATAACATAAGGACCCTTCCATCTAGGTTCTAATGCCTTGGTCTGGTGCCGCTTAACCCACACCCAATCTCCAGGGCCAATATCATGCGAAGGGATGGCTTCCTTGTCTTGTCCCTCGTGTATTTCTTGGACCAGTCTCCAGACGTGAGTATGTACTTTGCCCAATGCCATCAGAGCCTCTCAGAGCTGCCCTAAGCTCGGGGGAAGCTGTTTCTTTCCCTCGAGGATAGGGCACACGGGAGGGGGTCTTCCGTACGTAACTTCAAAAGGGGTCAAGTTAAGCTTGTAGGGAGTGTTATGTGCACGGAAGAGGGCGAAGGGAAGGAGGGTCACCCAGTCCCCACCAGTCTCTATTGCCAACTTTGCCAAAGTTTCTTTTAGGGTCCGATTCATCCTCTCAACCTGCCCTGAGCTCTGGGGGCTGTACTCACAATGTAACTTCCATTTGGTCCCCAGGGCTGGGGCCAGCCCCTGAACAATTTGGCTCACAAAAGCAGGCCCATTATCAGAGCCAATGGTCACTGGCAGTCCAAACCTAGGTACTATGTCTACTAGGATCTTCTTGGCCACTATCATAGCTGTTTCTCCCTTAGTAGGGAAGGCCTCTACCCACCCTGAGAAAGTATCCACCATGGCTAGCAGATAACAGTATCCATACTTGCCTGGCCTTACCTCTGTAAAATCTATCTCCCAATGCTGCCCTGGTCTTTCTCCCCGGTACCTCGTTCCTGCATGTTGTCCTTTTCCTGGCCTCATCAGCTGGCATGCTTTGCAGGCTTGGACTATGTCTCGTACAGTCACCTGTTGCCGAGGAAACCTCAGACGTGCTGTCTGGAGAAGCATTAGTCTTTTTTTCTCCTAGATGGGTGGTCAGGTGTAGATGTTCACACAAGTGTCGACCCAAGTTGGCAGGAAGCATCAAGTAGTCATCTGGGTCTCGGTACCATCCATCTTCACCCTCTAGAAGGTCGGCATTCTCTCGAATCAGGCAAGATCAGATGAGGAATACTCAGGGACCGGGGGTAAGGTTCCCATACCCGGGGGTGGTAATCCTACTGTCAGTATGGGGGCTGTATAGTCTTTATTAGCTGTTTTTCGAGCTGCCATGTCGGCGGCCCAGTTGCCCCGTGCCCTGGGGTCCTCTCCTTTTGATGTCCAGGGACATGCACTATTGACACGGCTCGAGGCAGCTGGACGGCCTCCAAGAGTCTGCGGATCTCAGGCAGATTCTTAACTTCTTTCCCTTCAGCTGTCAAAAAAACCTGTTCTTTATATATTGGGCCCTGAATGTGCACAGTACCAAATGCATACCAGCTGTCAGTGAAGATGGTAATCCTTTTTCCTTTGGCCCTCTCCAGGGCCTGTATCAAGGCAATCAACTCCGCCTTTTGTGCAGAGGTATCTGGGGGAAGGGCTTCTGCCCATATTATCTGCCCAGAGTCATCAACTATTGCAGCCCCGGCCCTTATCTGTCCATCCTTAATAAAACTGCTTCCGTCTGTAAACCATATCAGCTCACTGTTATTTAAAGGCACATCTGTTAAGTCTTTTCGTACCACTGTTGCCTCGGCCAGTATCTCACCACAATTATGAAGGTGGGGGTCTTCTTCTGGGTTGGGTAAAAGAGTAGCCGGGTTCAGGAAGCAGGGTATCTGGAAGTGTATCTGTGGGGTGTCAAGCAGCAAGGCCTGGTAGTGGGTCAAACGGGCGTTAGAAATCCACTTACCCGGCGGCTGCCTTAAGACCCCTTTGATGGCATGGGGAGTGTAGACGAGGAGTTGCTGTCCATAAGTCAGTTTATCGGCGTCATGGACCAGGAGGGCAGCGGCGCCAATAATTCGAAGGCCAGGCGGCCGTCCGGCGGCCACTGGGTCTAGTCGCTTGGAGAGGCAGGCCACTGGTCGCCTCCATGACCCCCACTTCTGTGTTAAAACCCCTTTTCCTACTCCCCGCTTCTCATCTACAAACAATTGGAAGGGTTTAGACGGATCAGGGAGAGCAAGGGCTGGGGCTTCCAACAGGGCTTGCCTGAGTTCTTGAAAAGCCCTCTTCATCGGCTCAGTCCATTCCCAGCTCTTACTCTCTCTGCTCCCTTCATATAGTGGTCGGGCTTTTTCAGCAAACCCCAGGATCCATAACCGGCAATACCCAACTGTCCCGAGAAACTCCCACACTTATCTGGGAGTTACAGGCTCAGGGATCTGCAATATAGTCTCTTTCATGGCTTGCGTTAGCCATCTTTGCCCTTGTTTTATCTTTTACCCTAGGTACACGACCTCCTGCTTAGCAATCTGGGCCTTTCTTGCACTGGCCCGGTACCCCAAAGTCCCCAAAGTTTGAAGGAGGTCGCCTGTTGCCTCTAGGCATGCTTCCTCTGTAGTTGCTGCTAGCATAAGATCATCAACATATTGCAATAGAACAATGGTGGGGTGACCAACCCGATACTCACGGAGGTCTTCACCTAGAGCCTCATTAAACAGCGTGGGCAAATTTTTGAAACCTTGTGGTAGTCGAGTCCAAGTCAGCTGTCTGGGGGTCTGACTGCCTTCTTCTATCTATTTGAATGCAAAGATCTCTTGGCTCATGGGGGCCAGGGGCAAACTGAAAAAGGCATCTTTCAAGTCCAAGATGGTATACCAAACATAATCTGGGGACAGGCTGCTTAGTAGAGTATAAGGGCTAGGAACGGTGGGATGAATGTCACTCACCCGTTTGTTGACTTCTTGTAGATCTTGGACCGGTCTAAAGTCAGTTCCCCTGGGCTTTTTCACAGGCAATAGGGGAGTATTCCATGGGGACTAGCACTTTTTGAGAATCCCTGCCTCCAGGAGGCGCTGTATGTACAGCATAATTCCTTGCCTGGCCTCTTGGCTCATGGGATACTGTCTTACCCTCACAGGAAAAGCATTGGCCTTCAGTTCAACAACAATAAGAGGTCTTTGTTTGGCTAGTCCCACTCCCCGCTATTTCTGCCCAGGCCAGGGGGTATCTTTGAATCCATTGTTGCACAGCAGGGTCTATAGCTGTAGGGGCTCTGGTGATTACAGTCTATATTTGTCCCTCAATGCTAGAGACAGAACTTGTATAGGATGTCCGGTCCCGTCTAGAACCAATATCTGTCTGTGGTCGAAGTGAATTTGGGCATTGACCTTAGATAGCAAGTCTCTTCCCAGCAAGGGTTCTGGGCATTTGGGTATCACAAGAAAGGAGTGGGTCACCTGTTGGGTCCCCGAGTTCACGTGTCATTTTGTGGTCCATCCATATCATTTAGTCCCGGTGGCTCCTTGGACCCAGCTGGTCTTTTTAGACATTGGTCCATCTTTCTGATTAAGAACTGAGTATTGGGCTCCTGTATCTACCATGAAGCCAACCGGTTTCCCCTCCACATTTATAGTTACCCAGGACTTGGGGGAGGGGTGCCAGGCCCTGACCCCCTAGTCGCTATCTTCTCCTGCATAAAGGATGTGAGCCCCCACAGGAGACGTCAAGGACCCTTGTTAGGTAGGCCCTCTCTTGGATTTTTCTTGGGGCACTTATCCCCAGTGTCAGATTCCTTGCAAAATGCATATTGATCCTTTGTAAGTCCCCGCTTCACTGGCCTGTCCTCACCCATCGGATTAACTTTTTTGCCTTCTGAGAATTACTTCCCCATTCTATCCCTGCAAAGAGTATCTGGGCCAGCTCTTTCTGTTCTTTGGCTCTATATTCTCTTTCTCCCCATCTAATACATTCCTCCCTCTCTTCTGGAGTCTCTGTGATTAAAAACTCTTTCGGCCACCCTTACTAAGTCCTGCAAGTTCTGTTCACCCAGCCTCTCTATCTTCTGTAACTTTCTCCTGATATCAGGGGCTGCCTGATTTACAAAATATAGCATGACTGCTGTCCGTAACTCATCAGCTTGGGGGACCAGAGGGTGTACTATCTGAAGGCGTCCATTAGTCTTTCAAGGAAAGCTGCCGGGCTCTCATCTGGCTCATGTCTAACCAGTTTTATTTTAGCCAAATTGGTTGGCTTCCTGGCAGCCGCTCTAAGGCCGGCCATGAGAGTCTGGCGGTACACTCAGAGATGCTCCCTACCTTCAGCGTGCTCAAAATCCCAGCAAGGCCGCACCAAGGGAAACCCCTCATCAATTAGGTTAAGCTGCATAGTGGGTCTCCCATCCACCCCAGGCACATTTTCCGAGCTTCTGATAGGATCCTTTCACGTTCCTCGGTGATGAATAGCACCTGAACAACTGTTGACAATCATCCCAAGTGGGGTTATGGGTGTAGAGGATAGAATCTAAAAGATCAATGAGACCCTGAGGTTTTTCAGAAAACGAGGGGCTCTGAGTTTTCCAGTTGTAAAGGTCACTGGTGGAGAAAGGCCAGTATTGATATGTCCGTTCTCCGTCTGCTTGGGCAGGCCCCGCCTGGACCAGAAATTCCCGGACAGTGAAGGAGGAAATCTCCAGGTCATCCTCTTCCGGAGCAGACTCCGCCCAAGCTGGAAGTGCCCAGACGGTGGAGGAGGGGACCTCCGGGTCATCCTCCTTTGGCACGTTGGTGACTCCTCTGGTTCTTCCCCGAGTCCCCTGGGCGGGCCCCCTTCTCGGGGCCAAAGGCTCGACATCTCTCTTTATTCCCCCTGACGAGACCTGAGGAACCTGCGGAAGCAAGGGCGGATGCGGGTCCACATAGGGGGGCGGGGAGAGCTCGGCCTCCGGGTCTAACAGATTAGGGTACAGCATTGACTCCTGGAGCACCAGTTTCGCCCACCTCTTGCTCTCCTTATCTTCCATTTCTTTGGTAGTTTCCACGATTAACACCTGCGGGCATGAAGAGGCTCTCGATGGGGAAGGGGGACACGGGGGGTTAGAAGGTGAAAGGGTGAAAGTTTTAAGCCAAGGTTTAAGCCAACCTGGCGGATTGTCTACCAGATCCTGCCAGACCAAAATGTATGGAGTTTGGTGCGGGTGTCCCAGCGGGTTGGGACTAAGCACCTTCTCTCCTGACCGCTCAAACAATAGGCAAGCAAAAGGTGCCCTCTGGTGGCCAGTCGATGCCAAAGGTGGGCCATTCAACTGAACAGAGAGTTACCAGCTTGCTTTTCTTCACCAGCAGGGATAGATTCTGCGCTCTAGACTTAAAATCAGAGAAATGGTTGGTTACGAGAGTCAAAGGAGTAGAAACGTTCTGCCTCATATTGTGCCCTGAGAGCCCCAGTGAACAGACAAAGAACACAAGGACGGTGCCAGCACTCACACTCACACAGCTACAGTGAACAGACTCAGACAACAAGCACGAAATGGCCACCAGCAGCCCAGCACTAGGTCTCTCTGGGTTCCCCTTTCAGTCTTACCTGCAGGATATTCACAGAGCCAGTTGCCTCCCCTCAGATATGATACCGGGGGCTCTGGTCTTACACTGGACTTATTCCTGTACTCGCACCCAGCTGCCCCCCAGCACGCTCCTGGGTCTGGGTCTCATGCTGGGCTTCTCAGGAGCTAACACCGGTATTCAGAGATCTTACCTCCTAGTGAGGTCTCCCTCCTACCGGGAGAGTTGTTCTGCCCAGTCAAAGGGAAGATTCCGGACGAGCCCCCAAATGTTATGCTCTGAGCCCAAGTCTCCAACGAAGACTGAGAGAACAAGTCCACCACAGCAATGCAAATGCAGGAAGGGAGTTTTTAATTCTAACTCAAGTTAGGGCACTCTCTGCCATGTCCAGCGCAGTGGAGTAAGGCGAGAGGCCCCAAGCCCTGAATTACAGCAGTATTTATAGACTTAGAACAAAGACAGGGAGTTGGCAAGGGCAGATTGGTTGCGAGGGGTTCTTGGCATCTATTAATTGGCTAAATTTTGCGCATGCGGGCTTGCTTAAGGAACTTTTCGTGTTATCTGGGCTAGCTCTAACCAGGCTATGGGGAGTATGCTGACTAGCTGAGTCTCAAGGTTGGGGGGATGATGATCTCCAGCTCCTTCTGGGCAGTGACCCAGCTTTTTCTATGATTGTAGCTCTGGCTACTTTAGTCCTTGAAGCTTGTCATGGCTTCTGTCAGGTCTCAACAACGGGCACATCTGATTGTCATGCTACCAGAAAGAACATCATGCTGGGAGTTGTTTGGCATGCACAGCTTGCTTAGGCATTAACTCTCAAACAGTCTGAAGATTCACCAAACACTGGATATATCCTTGGACTCACAGTGCATGGAAAAGCCCTTGAGCCAAATAATCTCTGACTTTTGAACATGTGAATTCAGCCAAAAAATATTCTTAAAGTCTAATCTCAGAAAAGCAGCTTCAGTAAGAGCATGGAGGTTACAATCCCTCTCTGGCTAGGTGTAAAAACTTCACACCCTGTCTACCAAAAGGAATAGCTCCTCCTGACACTGCAGTGCCTTGGCCCCTAGAACACACTCGGGGTTTTTAATCTTGAAGTCCTTCTACAAGAAGGAAAAAGAGAAGGGGAAACCTATCCAATTATGGTTAATCTTTAAGTAAAAATGGTAATTCTAAAATTCTAAAATAAATATCCTTCTAAGTCATATTGTGTGAGTTCCAGGAAAAAGGAACAGAAATCTGAGTCAGTCAATGAGTCTGAAATATACTTCACATCATGATGCCCAACGTCTTCAGAAATAAATCATGAACAACCCATGCCATGGAAGATTTATATGTTAAAGTTCAATCTGCAACTAGAGCTACCTTACAATATCAATTTCAAATGACACCCTGAGGTTTTCTGCAATAGCATTTGTCAGGTCATTTCATTTCTTATTATTAATTCCATCTTTACTATATGTATTCAATGGACACTTTATTGATCCTTGCTCCATCTAATTTGGCTTTCACAACACAGACAAAAATTTGGCTTGAAAGATAAATCCATATTATAACCCGGTATTGTAACCCACTCACTGGTAACATGACGGCATTGACAGGCCTGTGGCTGGGTAGGCTGTGGTGTTGAAGTCAGCTGAAAAGAATTCCTTTTTCAGAATTAAAATGTCATCTTTTACACATGTATACTCACATCTCCTTATGCATGTGTTAGTAGATAATCAGGAAATTATATAAGCTGTTCCACAAATCAGTATAAATATATGGCAACATCTCTATTTTTCTAAGTAACCAACGGCTTGAGCTCCATGTGCCATAGCAGCAGGAAGTCCAGTACTCCTTTATTCCACTGATATTGCAGAGCTACCACTATGTGCCAGGCCTTGTTCTCTGCTTAGGACGCATGAGTAAACAGAGCATGCAGGATCTCCAGCCCTCGGTCAGCTGGCAGTCTCCTAGACCCTCCCTAAATTACCTAAAACTTAACAGCCTCCTCAGTCCAAAGGTGAGAATGTCAGCCTGATTTCCACAGCTAAGCACAAACCATCTGTATTCTCTGGGCAACCCCATTACCCCACCGCTTCTTGCTGGCACATGGTGGCCAACACCTCTGGTCCTGTCCCACTAATGGTGCTGATACTGAGTCTGACTTTCATGCTGGTCAGCTGAGAGGATATGCATTCAGATCCCTCACAGACCCTGGTGGTTCTTAAAGAGGATAACCCAGCCTCCTCCAAACGAGAACGAGCCAGGGCAGGCTAGAATTTCCATTGCCTGGACTCCCTTTGTTGCCAATCCTCAGTTTATCCCAAGGGGACACACCCAGGAGGGCTGTGCTGAGGCCTCAGCCTCCTGTAGACCTTGAGCCACCATCCCTCTGCCCTTCTAAGAAAGCCACATGCCTAGACACCAGACAGCTACTTCCTTTCCACTTGGGGACCCAGAATCTGAGCACATCTCTCTGCTTAGAAGTCAGAAGGACTCTCTTCAGTCTCCAGAAGGCGTCACTTACACCATTCATTCTTTCATTCAATTTCCAAACACTTGCTGATGACCTACTCTGTGTCAGGCTCTGCCCGCAGCAGCAACTGCCCCCAGGAAGGCCCTCTGTGGAGGAAGCTGCCTTCACACCTGCCAAGAGTGACAGCATGACCTCTGATAGCTCTCTCCCTAAAATAAATAGGGGAAAACCACCATAAATGGGACACTCAGTTGAGCATCCCACTACAGATTATATATAGATATAGATATATCATAGATATATCTGTGTATATGTATCATATGTATGTATACACATGTATTATAAATTTTTAAAATCCAGATGATAATGAACACAGTGATGATGGAAATGATCAATTACTTTACAAGAAATATTTCCACTAAAATTATTTTAGAAAGAAAATACACCTGAATTCTGAATAAGCAGCTTTGCAGCTTTCTTTTTTTCCCAAAAGCCTGTGTAAATAATTTCCTATTGGCATGATCTAATCAGGGATCCATTTATTAAGAAAACTTTCTGCCTAGGACAGATCATTGACTCAGAAGGTTAGAAGAGCCCACCCCACTGTTGGCCCCATCTCTCCCAAGTGGCCATCAGCCTGTGACGATGCCTCCAAGCCAAGGGCCCGTCCCCTTGAGTCCCTCTCAGCTGGGTCTCGGCAGCTCTGGCAGCAATGAGCATCCTGCATCAAACTATCTGTGTCTCCCTCTAGCTTCAAGTTCTTGGTATTATATTTTTGAATAATGTAATTCCTCTTCTCTCTGTGACAGACCTGAAGTATGTGAAGCTTTGAATCCCCATTTTTTCTCTCACAATGATTTTCAATTATTCTCTTGCAACTATTCCCAATGACGTCGTTTCTAGTCCCTCTAGTCCCTTCATAAAATACAGTCACTCTCTTCTGAACATACTTCATTCATCCACGCACCTCTTAAAGAATGATACTACTCCTTTTATCTGGAATTTACACTTCTAAGAGTTTTCTTTAGGAAATTATCAGGTATATGAAAAAGCATTTGTCTACAATAATGTCATCACAGAGTAACTCACACTTTTCAAAAATAATAAAATGTACGGCACACCTAGCATGTATAGCATACTTACGTGATAAAATTTAAAAGTGCATTGAAGAAGCAACGGAATGGCACTCAGATGCTTACCATGTTGTAAAGAGGAAATAAAGGATCTTACCAAAGTGTATAATGAGACCATTCATGTGTATGTGTCTGTGTCTGTTCAGGAAGATCATGTGACAAGACTTTAACAGTGGTTCTCTCCAACGGATAGAATCACAAACAACTTTTTACTTGATTTTTCTGTACTTTCCAGATTTTCTACAGTTAAAATACACTACTTTGTAATGAAAGCAAATAATAAATGCTATTTTAAAAAGAAAATTGCATTGCTAAAAGCTGAAACAAAAGCACTGAAAGGAGTGAACTGATCGACTCACAGGGTGTGGGTCCTGACTTCCTGACTCGTGCACTTAGGCTGACACTGTGTGACACAGCCATGGGCTTGCAGCCACATTACACAGCGCATTTGTTTTCCTAATAGCCTCTAAAACATTTCACAAACATTACTGCTAAGTCTCCCTCATTTTTTAATTGAACATTAGTTTGTTTTTTGTTTTCTTTTGCTGCAATTCATAAAATTTCTATTCTTAAAGTGGCTTTCATTCTTGCGCCCCACTAGCCCAATAGCCTCCACCAAGCCTAGGACCACTCGGTTCAGCAGCAGCTCAGCCAGGATGTGTCCTGAAAAGTGGTAAAGAGACAGGTCTGGATCTGAGCAGGTGATCACCATAGGGTGCAGCAACCAGGATGCTGGAGTAGAGACTGTGGAGGTTTAAGAGATGAAGTTGGGTGTGTCATGTGGAGTGACTGTGAGGAAATAAGGATGCCCCAGAGAAACCTCTCATCAAAATCAATACTTGCAAAACTGCATCATCATCCAAAGGAGTGTTTCTGTCCCCCAAATAGAAAAAAACAAAGAAACATTTGCAAATATTTTTTCTCATTCAGTAAAGGTTAATGTCCAAAAGCTATAAATAGCCCATATAGATCAATATCAAAAGAACAAAAACTCGACTTAAAAATGTGCAGAAGATCTGAATCGACATTTTTCCAAAGAAGATATACAGATGCCAACAGGCACATGAAAAGATGCTCAGCATCACATTAATCATTAGGGAAATGCAGGTCAAACCACAATGAGATATCACCTCACAGCTGTCAGGATGGCCATCATCAAAAGGAACATAAATAGCAAACGCTCAAGAGGATGTGGAGAAAAGGAAACCCTCGTGTATTGTTGGTGGGAACATAAATTGACACAGCCACTGATGGAAAACAGCATGGAGGATCTGCAAAAAAAAAATAAAATAAAAATAAAACTCCCACATCCGCGTAGAGATGAAATTAAACAAAACTCTAAGATACAGGTGACCTCTGGCTAACAGCAGAACTATCAACAATAGCCGAGACATGGAGGCAACCCAAGTGCCCACCAGCAGGCGAGCGGATGGAGGAGGTGTGGCGCATGTGCGGATGGAGCACCGCTGCCGCCGCGCCGCTCCAGCCTGGAAGGCCCCGTGGACGGAGGAGGCCCGGCGGGTGCAGTCCATGCGCTCGCTAGAGTCGGACACGACTGACTTCACTTTCACCTTTCACTTGCATGCATTGGAGAAGGAAATGGCAACCCTCTCCAGTGTTCTTGCCTGGAGAATCCCAGGGACGAGGGAGCCTGGTGGGCTGCTGCCTGCTTAGACAAAAACAGTGAAATGCTGCCATTTGCAACAACATGGGCGAACCTAGAGATTATTATGCTTAGTAAAATAAATGAGACAGAGAAAGTAAACACTGTATGATAGCACTTATATGTGGAACTGTAAAGAAAAAAAAAAAAAACACAACAAACTAGTGAATATAACAAAACAGAAACAGACTCACAGATATAATGAACAAACTAATATATATACCAGACATAATGAACCAACTAAGGCTACCAGTGGGGAGAGGAAAACGGGGAGTGGACAAGATAAGGGCAGGGGATTAAGAAGCACAAAATACTACATATAAAATAAATAAGCAACTAGATACATCATACGGCACAGGGAAATATAGCCATTATTCTGTAATAACTTTCAAAGGACTATAATCTATAAAAATGTTGAATCACTGTGTTGTAATCTGAAATTAATATGGTAAATCAACTATACTTCAATTAAAGAAAACAAAGAAACAAACACCAAAACGTGACCCATACTCCGATTTCTATAAAACTTGTGACCACTATGACTTCAGTAACTAGGGCAGATAGACGCTTCTCAGATACAGATATTTTTAAAAATATTCCTGAGGATAGTTTACATGCCGAGCCCACAGTCTGCAGTGCATTCAAGAAAATATTGCAAGGCGAGGGATCTGTATCATTGCTCCCTCTCATGAAAGTGATTCCAAAAGTGCGACCTAATTGCAGACACATTCGGTGCTGCAGTTACTTTGATTCACAAAGACAGAAAGTCAGTGGCAAGGACAGGGCAGTTTTGTTTGGTGATGTTTAGAAGTATGTGGTCTTGTCAGACGAGACTGACACTTGGGGCTGTCATGCCGCTGCAGACAAGCGACTCCGAGCTTTACCCAGGGACATAGGAGATTTCTCACTCAGGCAGACTTTCCCGGCCAGCTATTTTCAGAGCAAATAAGGCTGACTTTGAGACTATCATCACCAAAATACAAGTCTCAAAGAGGACAAAATGAAACAGTCCTCCAAGATTCAGGCCGTTACTATTTGAATGATGGGTGACCTAGACCACCAACAGGCGAGCTGGTGTCTCATCTATTTAGCCGTGTCCCTCTGTAAAATAGTGTTTTGCAGTATCACATTAATTATACAGTTGCATGTGTTTTAAGTAGTGTAATTATGTGTTCATAAACACATGTTTTGGACTATCACATCCTGGTGTGTCTTTGCTTGTTTTGTTCTATTATGCTTCTAAAGTTAAGAGGCAACAATACTAAAGCAACAACCACCACAAATCACATAGGGCTTGGTGTTTATTCCCATCAAGCTTCTTTACAAGTCTGGCTCATCTCTCTAGCATGTTGAGGCCTCTTTCATCATCTGATTCTGTCACTCTGTTTATTTGTTAACCCTGTTCACTCTGTATCGCTCATGGATGTAACAAGAGTGTCCCCAGGATCTTTAGCCAAGTCCCTGATGAATGTGCCCAACAGAAGAGGATCCAGGATGAAGCCAGAAACTCATCCTCATCGTCGGATTAACACCTTGTACATGCAGGTGTTCAGCTAGAAACCCATCAAGCCAGCAGCCCATGATTTTCCCTCTGTGTAACGTCACCTATCAACAAAAGACTTTACAGAGGACATTTGACTTTTCCAAGAAATTTAGAAAATGACCTTTTTGTTTCACACATATCCCATGAGATCAGACAGGTCAAAAATGTATTAAAACAGAGCTGAGCCATATCTGAAGAGTGAAGAGACCTACACAGTTCCTATGACTGTCTCAAGCAGATGAATCCTTTACCAAGTGCATTCGCTCCCTGAACTGACACTGCACCGTGAACCTACCTTATTTCTTCTGCCTTATAAACAGGAATCAGGGGAGCCAAGGCTTCTTCCTTTCCTCTTGTTCCGCAGTGCTGAGCACACTGCTCATACATCATACCATGGAGTGTACTCCTGGCAAAATAGAAGCTCCTGTCTGCCCATCCCATAAGTGGAGAGGACACACGAGCTCACAGAGAGAAGCTTATGTGTAGGTTACTCAAAACATGTGTCATGCTCAAGGCATGGGACACAACACTGACTCCCAACTTAACAGGCGATAGGGTAAAGTAGGCTAAAAACACCTCCTGGTATAGGCAGGGTGATGAAGCTACAAATATGGTCACCATCTCCGCTGTGGCCATCAGTTGCAGAGGGCTTGGAACAAAGCACAATGATGTCTCCACTTAGTAATGATAATGACCCCTTGCCTGACAGCTGCCCACCCAGGCCATCCCAGAACCACAGGGCTCACACACATGAATGGGATGCCCATTTCCAGTGATAGATCACCAACCAACAGACCCAAAAGGGGAAGGACCCAGCACTGCCGAGCCAAGCCTATCTTTTGCTGACTTCTGTCCGCCTTTCGCAGCTGAGTCCTGCTCTGCCCACACTCTCATTGTCCTACACACAAGTCCTCCTTCTGCTGTTTTTTCTTCCCTCTCAATACACGTCAGTGTGTCCTCTCTCCCCAAAGCACCCACAATAGAATGCAGTTACTATGTGCTCAGTCATGTCCGAGTCTTTGTCATACCATGGACGATAGCCTGCCAGGCTCCTGGGCCCATGGAAACGTCCAGACAAGAACACAGGGGTGAGTTGCCATTTTCTACTCCAGGGGATCTTCCTGACCTAGGGATCGACCCCATGTCTGTCGCATCTCCTGCAGTTATCCTTTCCAAAGGCAGAAAATGGATATTTTTTTCATTGTCTGGCATATACACTCTAGTGGCTGAAGAGGTCTTTTCTATGTCTTGGGAAATTTTCATTTTCTCCAGAGTCTTCTAAATGCACCAGGGACAAAACCTTGTGTTTTTACACCAAAGCATAAGGTGAGCCTAAGCCACACACAGAACACAAACTCTATAAACATCAGTGAATGAATCAGTGAGTCAATGTGCTTCCTATGAAATACTTTGGATGGAGTGAGTTAAGAGGACTATGTGTGGATATCGAGGTATGTGGCACTGCAAGACACTGCTTTGGGGGAAAAAAGAAAGAGCTAAACTGTGGGGCTCTGGGAAGCAGACATGGAGAGAACAGGGGCTGAGGCAGCAGGGAGGTTTGAACAGAGGCAGCGGTCAACGGGAGGCTGGCACGGACATCAGAGAATGTGCAGTGCAGGCCAGAGATGTGCAAGGGTCACATCTCCAGTGCAGGTCAAGCCCAGAGCAGCCCGGTGAGTCCAGGCTGAAAGCCAGCACGAGAGAGACACCTAGTGTCCACTGCTTAGAACTCAGACTTGCTGCTCCATCACTGCACAGGAGTCGGGAAGTTTCCGTGGCACTTTCACCCACAGCTCTGTGAACTGGGGCCAGTGAACCCACCCTCCACAGCAACACTGGCCAGGGCGCGGGAGAAGGTGAGATGCCCAGAGGAGAGCTCTAGGGCTGTGGATACACTGGACAGCATGGGAAACAGACCTGCCTGGTACTGAGTCCTTGGTGTGTGGCATTCCCCACCAAGACCCTTAGCGCAGCCCTGAAGTTCAGAGTGTTATATACAAACTCTGTGTGAGGGAATCTCGAGTGTCATTCACACGGACACACAGCTAGATGGTTCGAATCCAGGTCTGCCTCCAGAACTCCAGGGCCTCCCACTGTGGGTCCCACAGCCTGCCACTCTGACCTATTTCAGTACAAGAGGGGAACTGGTGTAAAAGAAACATTTCACCATGAACACGGCATTATCTCTGCTAGAGAGGCATGTTTCTGTCTGATTCATTTCACTTATTCTTTTTATTCTCCAGTATATATAAAATGTCATTTTAACAATTATTAAAATTTTATGAGCAGGTATCTTTATACTCACTTTCAAATAAAATATTATTTCTTCTCAATGAAAGCTCCCTAATTTTCCAAAGAGGCATGAATTCATTTCCATCACCTGAAGTCATAAAGACTATTAGTAACACAGAACAAAAGTCCCCACTCACGCTGCACTCCGCTGCCCGCGTCTTCCCATGGACTGGGACTCCTGGGTGACTCTTCTGTCTGATGTTCTCTGTGAAGAGCGCTGCCCTACTCATGTGACTCAGGTGCTATTTCACAGTGCGAAACAGCAGTCCATCTGTTCCAGAAATGGTTAAGCATTACTCAGAGGCTCCAGGCACTAGGGAAGCAGTCAGTTCTGAAAACGAGAGGAAAGGGATGAGAAAGTGTGGCTGCCCTCAAGGACTTCTCAGCTGTAGGAGCGAGGCAGGCTCATGTGCACTATGACAGACCCTGTGATAAAACTGCGAAGGTGGTGACTGGAAGCCAGGAAGGAGCCCGAGGATAAGCGTCGGCGAGGCAGGAGACTGTAAGACGGGTCAGCACGCGTGTGTCCTTTGCTTCAGTAGCCCATCTTTCTGGCTCACCTCCCCACAGGGACTTCTCATCAACCTCCTTACACACACACCCCTTCTCCACCTCCTGCTCACACACATCCTGCCCAACCTTGTGTCAAGAAGTGCCTTGTCACGCTACATAGTCTAAGACCTCTCCAGCACCTCTGACCTCCACCCTCAACCCCACACTATGAAAGGAGAACAGCTCTGTGAGTAACTGCTGTAATATGGCATGAGTTTTTAAAAGCCAGACTAGAGAGTCCTCAGCCCAACGGGGAGTCTCATCCATCTCAGAGCAAGCTCCAGGCAGAGTTCCCCTGCAGAGTGGGGGCCACAGCACATCTCAGGCAAAACAGGCCTCCCTTGACAAGGCTGCACGTGCTCCACGTGGATAAAGCACACACACACTAGAGGCTCCCTCTTCACAGGAGAAGGCTGCCACGGAGACTAGCACCGAGCTGCTAGGAAGGAAAGACGCCCAGATGAATGTCCCACCAGTCGTGTTTCCTGAGTCAAACCTCGGAGCCACATAGCGTGTTGATGGCACAGTCCCTGCCAGCACGCACACACACACACACACACACACACACACACACACCCCCCCCCACTCAAAAACAGCCAAACAAGACGCAGACCCTGGCAAGCAAGGGTGTTTTCCTATTGTTCAATGAACTCCACTGTTGTCTAGACGCAAGCTGTTCCCAGGGATGAACACCATGCTCACACAGCCAGTTTTAATGTCTACAGTTGCTTACACACAATTCACTGAGGAGATGCACAAAATATAAACAGGTCATCCTGCCTTTTTAAAATTTATGATAATAAAATTAACAGTTTGCCTTTATTTCCTGCTTCTCAGAGATGTTTGTAAACATCACCTTTTTAAACACCTTATTTCAGGTTTTAGCAATTTTCCCCCACATTAGCTTAGCAAGCTGTTTTTCAGGGTTGAACCAGAAACTTCAGCCAAACACTGTGAACCCACTTGACCAAGTTTGGTAACTTATAAAATAACAGAACCTGAAATCGTTAACTCAACTTTTGGCGAAGCTTCTTCTAATCATCACATAGCAATTTCTTCTGCTAAAAAAAAAAAAGAAAAGGAAGGGGGCATGTGTCACAAATATCGTTTTTACACATAATTCTTTTTCTTACCAGCTTTATTTAGAAAAAATTGACATACAACATCATTCAAAGCTAAACCGCAAGTTGCTCAGTCATGTCCGACTCTTTACGACCCCATCGATTTTACAGTCCATGGAATTCTCCAGGCCAGAATACTGGAGTGGGTAGCCTTTCCCTTCTGCAGGGGATCTTCCCAACCCAGGGATCGAACCCAGGTCTCCCATGATGGAGGCAGATTCTTTCCCAGGTGAGCCACAAGGGAAGCCCAGGAATACTGGAGTGGTAGCTTAACATCATTCAAGTTTAAGGTATATTATGTGATTATTTGATGTATGTATATATTGCAAAATGATCACCACAATAAGGTCAGTTTTATCCATCATCTCATCCAGTTACCTTTTGCGTTTTTGTGATAACTTTAAAGGTCTTCTCTCATCAACTTTTTATGTACACCATCAGTTAGTTTAGTTCAGTTCAGTTCTGTCGCTCAGTCATGTCCAACTCTTTGCGACCCCATGAATCACAGCACGCCAGGCCTCCCTGTTCATCACCAACTCCCGGAGTTCACTCAGATTCACATCCATCGAGTCAGTGATGCCATCCAGCCATCTCATCTTCTGTCATCCCCTTCCCCTCCTGCCCCCAATCCTTCCCAGCATCAGAGTCTTTTCCAATGAGTCAGCTCTTCTCATGAGGTGGCCAAAGTACTAGAGTTTCAGCTTTAGCATCATTCCTTCCAAAGAAATTCCAGGGCTGATCTCCTTCAGAATGGACTGGTTGGATCTCCTTGCAGTCCAAGGGACTCTCAAGAGTCTTCTCCAACACCACAGTTCAAAAGCATCAATTCTTCAGCCCTCAGCCTTCTTCACAGTCCAACTCTCACATCCATACATGACCACTGGAAAAACCATACCCTTGACTAGATGGACCATTGTTGGCAAAGTAATGTCTCTGCTTTTGAATATACTATCTAGGTTGGTCATAACTTTTCTTCCAAGGAGTAAGCGTCTTTTAATTTTATGGCTGCAATCACCATCTGCAGTGATTTTGGAGCCCAAAAAAATAAAGTCTGCCACTGTTTCCACTGGTTCCCCATCTATTTCCCATGAAGTGATGGGACCAGATGCCATGATCTTCGTTTTCTGAATGTTGAGCTTTAAGTCAACTTTTTCACTCTCCTCTTTCACCTTCATCAAGAGGCTTTTTAGCTCCTCTTCCCTTTCTGCCATAAGGGTGGTGTCATCTGCATATATGAGGTTATTGATATTTCTCCTGTCAATCTTGATACCAGCTTGTGTTTCTTCCAGTCCAGTGTTTCTCATGATGTACTCTGCATAGAAGTTAAATAAGCAGGGTGACAATATACAGCCTTGACATACTCCTTTCCCTATTTGGAACCAGGCTGTTGTTCCATGTCCAGTTCTAACTGTTGCTTCCTAACCTGCATAAAGATTTCTCAAGAAGCAGGTTAGGTGGTCTGGTATCCCCATCTCTTTCAGAATTTTCCACAGTTGATTGTGATCCACACAGTCAAAGACTTTGGCATAGTCAAGAAAGCAGAAATAGGTGTTTTACTGGAACTCTCTTGCATTTTCCATGATCCAGCGAATGTTGGCAATTTGATCTCTGGTTCCTCTGCTTTTTCTAAAACCAGCTTCAACATCAGGGAGTTCACAGTTCACATATTGCTGAAGCCTGGCTTGGAGAATTTTGAACATTACTTTACTAGCATGTGAGATGAGTGCAACTGTGCGGTAGTTTGAGCATTCTTTGGCATTGCCTTTCTTTGGAATTGGAATGAAAACTGACCTTTTCCAGTCCTGTGGCCACTGCTGAGTTTTCCAAATTTGCTGGCATATTGAGTGCAGCACTTTCACAGCATCATCTTTCAGGATTTGAAACAGCTCCACTGGAATTCCATCTCCTCCACTAGCTTTGTTCGTAGTGATGCTTTCTAAGGCCCACTTGACTTCACATTCCAAGATGTCTGGCTCTAGATTAGTGATCACATCATCATGATTATCTGGGTCATGAAGATCTTTTTCGTACAGTTCTTCCATGTATTCTTGCTGTCTCTTCTTAATATCTTCTGCTTCTGTTAGGTCCAGACCATTTCTGTTCTTTATCGAGCCCATGTTTGTATGAAATGTTCCCTTGGTATCTCTAATTTTCTTGAAGAGATTTCTAGTCTTTCCCATTCTGTTCTTTTCCTCTACTTCTTTGCATTGATCGCTGAAGAAGGCTTTCTTATCTCTTCTTGCTATTCTTTGGAACTCTGCATTCAGATGCCTATATCTTTCCTTTTCTCCTTTGCTTTTCACCTCTCTTCTTTTCACAGCTATTTGTAAGGCCTCTGCAGACAGTCATTTTGCTTTTTGCATTTCTTTTCCATGGGGATGGTCTTGATCCCTGTCTTCCTGTACAGTGTCACGAATCTCCATCCATAGTTCATCAGGCACTCTGTCTCTCAGATCTAGGCCCTTAAATCTATTTCTCACTTCCACTGTATAATCATAAGGGATTTGATTTAGGTCAAGTACACAACACAGTACTGTAAACTGTAGTCACTCTGCTGTACATTACATCACAATTCTTAATCATTTAATAGCTAGAAGTTGGTGCATTTTGACCATCTGCACCTATTCCCACCAGTTCCACACATCACAACCAATATGTTTCTATTTTTTTTTCTTACAAGAAAATATACATGTTTCATTGCCATTCTCCCAAACCATCCCACCCTTTCCCTCTCCCTCAGAGTCCAAAAGTCCACTCTATACCTCTGTGTCTCTTTGTTGTCTCACATAGAGAGTCATCATTACTGTCTTCTAAATTCCATATATATGTGTCAGTATACTGTATTGGTGTTTTTCTTTCTGGCTTACTTCACTCTGTATAATCGGTTCCAGTTTCATCCATCTCATTAGAACTGAGTCAAATTTATTCTTTTTAAGGGCTGAGTAGTATTCCATTGTGTATATGTACCACAGCTTTCTTATCCAATCATCTGCTGATGGACATCTAGATTGCTTCCATGTCCTGGCTATTATAAACAGTGCTGCAATGAACATTGGGGTACATGTGTCTCTTTCAATTCTGGTTTCCTCAGTGTGTGTATGCCCAGCAGTGGGATTGCTGGGTCATAAGGCAGTTCTATTTGCAATTTTTAAGGAATCTCCACACTGTTTTCCATAATGGCTGTTCTAGTTTGCATTCCCACCAGCAGTGTAAGAGGATTCCCTTTTCTCCACATCCTCTCCAGCATTTATTGCTTGTAGACTTTCAGATTGCAGCCATTCTGACTGGTGTGAAATGGTACCTCATTGTGGTCTTGATTTGCATTTCTCTGATAATGAGTGATGTTGAACATCTTTTCATGTGTTTCTATATTTTTAGATTGTGCATATAAGTCACACAGTGTTTGTCTTTCTCAGACTGATTTATTTCACCTAGCACAATGCCCTGAATGTTCATCCATGCTGTCACACACAGCAGGGTTTTCTCCTTTCGTGGATATTCATAATATCATAATATCATAATATCCCTTTGTGTATATGTCACATTTTCCCATTCATTCATCAGTGGATAGCTGTTTCCATATCATAACTATTATAAACAACACTGCAATGAACATAAAGATACAGATATCATACTGTCTCCTTCAGATAAATACTCAAAAGTGGGGTTGCTGGATTACATGGTAGTTCTATTTTTTAATTTTTGGAGGGATATTAACACTGTTTTCCATAATACTTGCATCAATGTACATTCCCAGCAACAGTGGAGAAAGGGTTTCTCCACATCTTCACTAACACTTTATCTCTTGTCTTTTTGACAATGGCCATTCTGACAGATGTGAGGTGATATCTCATTGCGGTTTCAGTTTTCATTTCCCTGATGATTACTGGAAACAATGACAAACTTTATTTTCTTGGGCTTTAAAATCACTGCAGATGGTAATTGCAGCCATGAAATTAAAAGATACTTGCTCCTTGGAAGAAAAGTTATGACAAACCTAGACAGCAAATTCAAAAGCAGAGACATTACTTTGCCAACAAAGGTCCATCTAGTTAAAGCTATGCTTTTTCCAGTAGTCATATATGGATGTGAGAGGTGGACTATAAAGAAAGCTGAGCACCGAACAACTGATGCTTTTGAACTGTGGTGTTGGAAAAGATTCTTGAGAGTCCTGTGGACTGCAAGGAAATCAAACCAGTCAATCCTAAAGAAAATCAGTCCTGAGTATTCTTTGGAAGAACTTATGCTGAAGCTGAAACTCCAATATTCTGGCCTCCTGATGCAAAGAAATGACTCATTTGAAAAGATCCTGATGCTGGGAAAGATTGAAGGCAGGAGATGTCAGAGTCTCTTCTGAAGGGGACTACAGAGGATGAGATGGTTGGATGGCATCACTGACTCAATGAACATGAGTTAGAGCAAGCTCCAGGAGTTGGTGTTGGACAGAGAAGCCTGGCGTGCTGCAGCCCGTGGGATCGCAAAGAGTTGGACACGACTGAGAGACTGAACTGACTGACGATTACTGATGCCGAACACATTTTCATGTACCTGTTGGCCACCTGCGTGTTTCTTTTGGTAAACTATTCAAGTCCTTGGCTCATTTTTAATTGGTTTGTTCCTTTGTCCCTGAGTTGTATGAGTTCCTCATATATTTTGGATATTGATTCCTTATCAGTTTTATGATTTGCAAATTTTTCCCATTCCTAGGTTTCCTTTTTATTTTGTTGATAAAAATGCACAGAGCTTTTTTGTTAATGTAGTTCCACTTGTTGAGATTTTTGTTTTGTTGCTTGTGCTTCTTTTTGCCATATCCAAAAATTTATTGCCAAGACCAAATCAAGAAGCGTTTTCTCTTGTTTCCTTCTGCGAGTATTACAGTTTCAGGACTATCTTTTAACTCTCTGATTTAGGGAATTTGTGGGTGGTATAAGACAGGGGTCCAGCTTCATTCTTCTGCATGTGATAATCCAGTTTTCCCATCACCATTTATTGGAGACTATTCTTTCCCTCCATTGAATATTCTTGACTCCTTCATCAAATATTAGTTCACTGTAAATTCAGGGGTTTATTTCTGGCTCTCTGTTCTGATCCACTGGTCTATTTTTTTTTTATGCCAATACCATTATAGCTTTGAGGTATAGCTTGAAAGTGAAGTATAGATAAAAGTTAAAAGGAGAGTAAAAAGTAGACTTAAAGCTCAACATTCAGAAAACTAAGACCATGGCATCCAGTCCCATCATCACTTCATGGCAAATAGATGGGGAAACAGTGGAAACAGTGGCAGACTTTATTTTCTTGGGCTCCTAAATCACTGCAGATGGTGATTGCAGCCATGAAGTTAAAATACGCTTACTCCTTGGAAGGAAAATTATGACCAACCTAGACAGCATGTTAAAAAAGCAGAGATATTACTTTGCCAACAAAGGTCCATCTAGTCAAGGCTATGTGTTTTCCAGTGGTCATGTATGGATGTGAGAGTTGGACTATAAAAAAAGCTGAGCACAGAAGAATTGATGCTTTTGAACTGTGGTGTTGGAGAAAACTCTTGAGAGCCCCTTGAACTGCAAAGAGATCTAACCAGTCCATCCTAAGGATATCAGTCCTGGGTGTTCTTTGGAAGGACTGATGCTTAGGCTGAAACTCTAGTACTTTGGCCACCTGATGCGAAGAGCTGACTCATTTCAGAAGCCCCTGATGCTGGGAGGGATTGGGGGCAGGAGGAGAAGGGGACGACAGAGGATGAGATGGCTGGATGGTATCACCAACTCAATGGACATGAGTGTGAGTGAACTCTGGGAGTTGGTGATGGACAGGAAGGCCTGGAGTGCTGCAGTTCATTGGGGTCACAAAGAGTCAGACACGACTGAGCGACTGAACTGAACTGAAATGAACTGGAGCATAGCTTGAATACAGGAAATGTGATGACTCCAATTTTGCTCTTCTTTCTCATTATTGCTTTGGCTATTCAGGGTCTTTTATAGATCCATACACATTTTAGGATTTTTTTTCTATTTCTGTGAAAAATGACATTGAAATTTTGATAGGAATTGCATTGACTCTATAGACAGCTTTGAGAACTTTGGGCATTTAAACGATATCAATTCTTCGGATCTATGAACACAGGATGTCTTTCTTTCCATTTTTCTGTGTCTTCAGCTTCTTTCATCGGAGACATAGTTTTCAGCGTAGAGATATTTCACCTCCTTGGTTAAATTTATTCTTAAGTACTTTTTATTGATGATATTCTGAACGGGATTGTTTTCTTTGTTAGATGTTTCATTGCTAACATACAGGAAAGCAAATGATTTCTGTATGTTTACTTTGTGTCCCACAGATTCACTGAAGGCATATTTAGGTCTAAGAGCTTTTGGTGACATCTTTAGAGTTTCCTGGGCTTCCCTGGTGGCTCAGATAGTAAAGCGTCTGCCTACAATGCAGGAGACCCAGGTTCGACCCCTGGGTCAGGAAGATCCCCTGGAAAACGAGATGGCAACCCACTCCAGTACTCTTGCCTGGAAAATTCCATGGATGGAGGAGCCTGGTGGGCTACAGTCCATGGGGTCACAAAGAGTCGTACACGACAATGCAACTTCACGTCACTTTCACTCTAGGGTTTCCTACGTACAGTAAGTCCCCTCAAATGAACTTTCAGGTTGCAGCCTTTCAAAGATGTGAACACACATTCCATCAACATCAGGCATGAGTGAAACTACCGTTTGCCCCATCTCCTATTGCTGACAATCTTTGAGCTCCACCATCCATCTCCCACCTCCTCTCCCTCCTCCAGGCAGTAACTCTTCTTGCCTGTTCACTCCGTGCCAGCCCCTGTGTGTCCGCTCTTTTACAGTACTTTTCAAGGTACTGTACTGTAAGATCAAAAATGTTTTTGCTTGTTGTTTACATATTATTTGTGTGTAAAGTATTATAAAACTGTTATAGTATAATACTATATAGCTAATTGTATCAGTTGGGTACCTAAGCTAACTTTGTTGCACTTACAACAAGTTAGACTTAACAATGTGCTCTGAGAACAGAACTCGTTTGTATGTAGGGGACTTACTGCATAAGATTTTGTTATCTGCACATACAGACAATTTTACTTCTTCTTCCTCCTCCTCCACTTCCTCCTCTTCCTCTGCCTCCTCTTCCCCCTCTTCCTCCTCCTCCTCTTCTTCCTCCTCCTCCCCTTCCCCCTTCTTCTTCTTCCTCCTCCTCCTCTTCCTCTTCTTCTGCTTCCTTTTCCTCTTTTTCTTCTTCCCCTTCCCCTTCTCCTTCTTCTTCTTAGATCTGGATGTTTTCTATTTCTTCTTCTTGCCTGATTGCTCTGTCTAGAAATTCCAGTACTATGTTATGGTTTTCCTGACTTACATAAAATACCTTAAAATTATAAGGTATTTTTTTTAATTTTAAGCTGATAGCAACTTAACTTTAACAGCATACAGAAACCTTATACTTTTACTTCTCCTCCTCCCTCACATTTTATGTTATAATGTTACATATTACATCTTTTTTTTTACATTATGTATCCAATAACAAATTATATCATTACATTTTTAATATATTTGTTTTTAATTTTTAAGCTGGAGTTGTAAATGAATTATGAACCACAGTTACAATATTAGAGGATATCTGATTTTGATTATATTTTATCATCCCAGTGAGTTTTACACATTTGTACATTTTTTCATGTTAATTTTTATTTCCACTTAAAGAACAGCCTTAGAATTTCCTGTTAGGCAAGTCTAGTGGCAAGGAACTCCCTCAGCCTTTGTTTGCACAGGTAAGTCTCTCTCTCTTTCATTTCTGAAGGGCAGCTTTGCCAGGTATAGTATTCTCCTGTGATGGTGGCTACTCTGTGGCCCTTTCTGTCTTTACCTGAGATCAGAGGCAATTTTGTGCCTCTCCTATAAGACTCCAAACTACACCCAAATTAAGTCCTGAGCTTTCTAGTGTATATGCTTCTGGCATCTACTAGCCATAGGCAGGGCTGTCCACAATAACTCAAGACTTGTTCCTGAAGCAGATGTCATAGAAGGTAGATTCAAGATACTAAGTGAAAGGTCGGGACCGGCCGACACCTGACCAAAAGGACATCAGGCTGACACCGGCAGTTGGCCACTGCCCAAACAGGAACCGGGAGCAGACCAAACTTCCAGGGACCGACCCCCTGCAGCCTGGCCCAATCAAGTGCCGACACGGAGCCCTTGGACACCAACCGCCACTGTAGCCCGCGCTTTCTACCTTATATGGGAGAACCTGGTCTGAACGCCAGCCCTGGCTATAAACCCCTCCCCACCCCTCATACCTCGCAGACTCCCTTCCCTTCCTCCCTCGCCCCCGGGAGTTCTGCCCGAGGCGACCGCCCAATAAAGGCTTCCATCGACAGTCCCTATAGGTGGCTCTTTCTTCCCGCAGTGTTTTCTTACATCTGGTGCCCAACGTGGGGCTTGAGCTGAGGGCCCCCGGCGCTCGCCATTGAGGCCCCCTCGAGCTCCACTGCTGTGGTAGCCCCAGACCCAGGCAGCTGACCAACCTCCCGGATGGCAGGATACGGGGTAAGTCCCTTCGGCTTTGGGACCTGCCCTCCCTGGCGACCGCTTCCTAGGGCCCCGTAACTGGTGCGCACTTACTGGGCCCTCCCCGGCAGGTTCTGGCCTGCTTCCGGTTCTCGGCTCATGAGGAGACATCCCAAGCGGCTGAGTAAACCTCCGGCTTAAGCCTTCCTCGGTCCCCAGCTCGTGAGGGAGGCGTCCCAAATGGCTGCGGGGACTCCCAGCCTCTTCTGAGGCTCCACGCTGGCTCCCTGACACGCCTGAAGACGTTCGGACATGGCAGGGGTCTCCTCCACGCCACGTGGTCACTATGGGATCGATGGTTTCCAAACCCGACCCCCACTATTCCACTCCTGGGGTGCCTGTTGGCCAACCTGCGGACCCTGCAGCTAAAGGGTTATATCTGCCCCAAACAGCTCACCTTTTCTGTGTTCTCAAGCTTGGCCTCAATACCCCCTAGATAATGGCTCTCATTGGCCAGATACCAGGACATTAGACTTTGACATCCTCCGTGATTTAGATAATTACTGCCGGAGAACGGGAAAATGGTCTGAGGGTCCCCCTATGTTCAGGCCTTTTGGGCGTTGCACTCTCGCCCCACCCTGTGCACCACGTGCACTCCCAGCCAGATCCTACTCACCATGGCCCCCTCCCAGTTCCACCTTCCTCAGCCAAGCTAATGCCCGCTCCTGAGTCATCGGCTTTTCTGTCCCCCAGAAGATCTGATGGCTCCACCTCCTTACAGCACTCCCACTGCTCCTACCCCCTGCCCCTGAGACTCCGCCGCCAGCCCTGGACCCTCCTGCCCTTAACCCTATCCTGTACCCTTCCCTTCCCCCCGTTACCCCCTCTCCCTCTCCAGTTAGCTCCCACAACTGCTCCCATAGCAATCCTCCAGAGGCCTCTCATCCCCCTCCCCCAGCCCCGTTTTTCCCTCTGACAGGTGGCCGGAGCTGAGGTCTAACCGAAGTCTATGTCCCTTTTCCTCCAAGACTTAGCACAGATTGAGACTAAGCTGGGATCCTTCTCCTCCAACCCCACCCAGTACATTAAGCAGTTCACTGGTCTGACCCGCACCTACGCCTTAACATGGCAGGACATATATGTCATCTTGGGGTCTACCACCACCCCTGAAGAGCCCAGACAATTGCACAGAGGGTACCGGGAAAAAAAAAAATATACACACCTAGGAGGCCATTTGGACAGCAGCCAAAGCCCAGGGCGATCAACGACACTATGCCAGCCCTCCCAAGCGCCCCCAATGGGCTCAGGTGGTTCTGACACCACTTACTGACCTGATTAGGAACTACCAGAGGGGGGTGGTTAAACCCACCCACAAACCCCAACAAAAAAACACACCAAAAAAAAAACCCGGCAATACACTGATGAACATAGAGCAGCCCACAAAACCGAAAACGATAAAGGCCATACACCCATGACCAAGTGGGCTTTATGGACCCAGGGATGGGAGGATTCTTCAATATCCGCAAAATCAATCAATGTAATTCATCACATTAACAAACTGAGAAATAAAAAAATCATATGATTATCTCAATAGATGCAGAAAAGCCTTTGACAAAACAGCATCCATTTAAGCAACTAAAAACGCTCCAGAAAGCAGGAATAGAAGGAACATACCTCAAAATAATAAAGCTATATATGACAAACCCACAGCGGGGGGGGGGGGGGGGGGGGGGGGGGGGGGGGGGGGGGGGGGGGGGGGGGGGGGGGGGGGTAACAGGGGGGATCCTCAATGGGAAAATGGAGGCCAAGGGGAGAAGAGGGGGGGGGGAGGAAGGGGGGGAGAAAGGGGAAAGAAAAAGAAAAAAAAAAAGGGGGGGGGGGGGGGGGGGGGAAGGGAAAAGAAGGAAAAAGAGAGGGGAAGGAGGAGGGGGGAGGATGGGAAGGGGGGGGATTAAGGTAAATTGACCAGTTCAGATGGGGGGGGGGGGGGGGGGGGGGGGGGGGGGGGGGGGGGGGGGGGGGGGGGGGGGGGGGGAGCCCCCCCCCCCCGGGGGGGGCCGTCCGCTATATGATAGAGTGTATCCTTGATGGGATGGAAGTGTCCTCTCATAAGGTTGTGAACCTCCTCAAATTGGATGAGGTGACTCAGGGGCCCAACAAGAAACCCCGCCATGTTTCTTAATTGGCTGACCGAGGCCCTTATCCAATACACCAGGCTGTCCCCTGAGTCCCCCATCGGGGTGGCCACCTTGGCCAATCGTTTTATCTCCCAGTCTGCCCCCGATATCCGAAAAAATTGGCCAAGGCCAGGGGCGGCCCTCAGACCCCTATCCGAGACCTGGTGAAAATGGCCTTTAAGGTTTACAATGCCCGTGAGAAAACTGCTGAGGCCAGCCGAAAGGCAAGGCTCAAGCAAAGGCCGAATTTCAGGCAAGCCTCCTAAATCAACAAACCTAGGCCTTGGTAGCGGCCCTGTGGCCGGCAGCAGGCTCGGGGCCCCAAACCCCCCCTCCCGGGGGCCTGCTTCAAGAAGGACACTGGGCCAAGATGTGTCCCAATCCGCGGCCTCCCTCCAAGCTGTGCCCGATATGCAAACAACGAGGACACTGGGCTGGTGATTGTCCCCAGGCCTCTCGGGCCCCGACCTCTAGGGGCTGGAGACCAGAGTGCCCCAGGGAGACCTCCTGCCCTACTCCGGCCTTGGAGCTGCTGAGCTTCGATGAGGGACTGACACCGCCCAGACTCGGGGACCCTGATAACCCAAGCTGAGCCCAGGGTAATGCTCCAGGTAGTGGGTAAGTCTATCAACTTCCTGGTTGATACGGGGGCTACCTATTTGGTCCTTCCCTCTTTCAGGGGCACTCTACGTCCTTCCCAGGTTTCGGTTATGGGCATTGATGGCCAACCCTCACGTCTATCCTGTCAATTAGACCCACTCCTTTTAGTCATCCCCTCCTGCCCTTCTCCTCTCTTGGGAAGAGATATACTTGCTAAGCTGAAGGCCACTCTTCACCTAACTCCAGGATTGGCTCCCACGTCAGGGGCCTTCTTAATGCTGCTTGCTGATCCTTCAACCTCTTCCGTTAGTCCTGAGGTCTGGGACACCGGAGTCCCGGTGGTGGCTCGGCACCACCCTCCAGTTCTCATCTGGCTAAGGGACCCCACCTGTTTCCCAGCCAGGCCCCAGTTTCCTCTGTCTACTCGTAACCTCAGGGGCTAAAGCCCATCATCGACCACCTCATGGGGCAGGGTCTCCTGATCCCCACGACTTCCCCTTGTAACACACCCATCCTCCCTGTCCGGAAGGCTTCAGGAGACTACTGGCTAGTGCAGGATCTCCGCTTGATCAACCCGGCAGTGGTCCCTGCCCACCCACTTGTTCCTAACCCCTACATCCTCCTTTCTTCCATACCTCCTAAAACCTCTCATTTCACCGTTATTGACCTCAAAGATGCCTTTTTACCATCCCACTCCACCCTGACTGCCAATTCCTCTTTGCTTTTACCTGGACTGATCCTGACACCCAGCTGACTACACAACTCACATGGACTGTACTCCCTCAGGGGTTCAGAGACAGCCCCCACTACTTTGGGCAGGCCCTGTCCCGGGACCTGGCCAGATGCTCGCTTCGCCCTAGCACCCTCCTCCAATACGCAGACGACTTGCTCCTTTGCAGCCCCTCAGAAGAGACCTCCCGACAACATACTGCACTCTCCTTAATTTCCTTGGTTCCCAGGGGTACAGAGCCTCACAATCCAAAGCCCAACTGACTCAGACTTCTGTTGTCTATCTAGGCCTCCAAATCACTCCTACCACTAAGGCCCTGACAGCAGACCGGGTGTAGCCTCCTCCGGTCCATCTGCCCTCCAGCCAACGGAGACCAGATATTGTCCTTCTTAGGACTGACGGGATTCTTCCGACACTGGGTCCCAAATTATGCCACCCTGGCCAAACCCCTATATGCTGCAGCTAAAGAGACTCCCACAGGACCTCTGTCTTCCCCCACCAAAGTGACCCAGGCCTTCCACGCTTTATGCTCAACCCTATTGGCTGCACCCCCTCTCTTTCACCCAAATCCCAACTATCCGCACCATCTATACACTGATGAAAAAGGGGGGATAGCCTTTGGGGCCCTGGTGCAACCGATCGGCCCCGAACTGTTGCCCATTGCTTACATATCCAAACAACTTGACCCCACAGCCAGGGGATGGTTCCCCTGCCTGCGGGCACTAGCTGCGGCGACAACATTGTACGCTGATGCTAAAAGCTGATTCATGGCCAACCCCTGACCATCTTCTCACCTCATCGTCTTGGCGACCTTTAGCCTCTAAATTTCTCTCTGACCTCAGCAAGTCCAGGCTCCAGCAATTTCATCTGGTATTTCTGGACAATCCTCAGGTTTCCGTGGGCCGCTCCCCACAATTAAACCCACTTTCCTCCCGCTACCCTCACTTTCTCTCTCCTCAGAACCCCCAGCCCACTCATGCTCAGAGGTCCTTGAGTCCCTTATGCAACCACCCCACAACTTGTTCCCCAAACCTCTACCAAATCCAGAGCTAACTTTGTTCGTCGATGGGAGCTCAAAGCGAGACCCCAATGGAAATCGGAGGGCGGCTTATGCTGTGGTAACCACCCAGGAAGTCTTGGAAGCTCAGCCCCTGCTGCCCGGGACGACCTCCCAAAGGCTGAACTGACAGCCTTAACTAGAGCCTTACACCTGGCAAAAGGAAAAAGGGCTAACATTTACACAGACTCCAAATATGCTTTTTGATTGCCCATTCTCATGCGGCAATCTGGAAAGAACAGGGTTTTCTGACCACTAAAGGATCCCCCATCTGTAATGCCCCCCACATTACTCGACTGTTAGATGCCTTATCCCTGCCCAAAGAGGTCGCTATCATACACTGCAAGGGACACGAAAATAGTCATGACTCTGTCACTTTGGGTAATAACATGGCCGACCAAGTGGCTCGACAAATTGCCTTACAACAGGCCCCCGAGCCCGTGTTGGCTTTGAGACCCACCTTCAGCCCCGAATATTCTGACAAGGAAGCCAAAGCCCTGCTGGCACAGGAGGGGGGCTCAGAGACATCCGTTGGGATGGATACTGTTCCATGGCAAACCGGTACTCCCTGAACGCCAGGCCAAAGGCACCATATCCCAAATCCACGACACCTTGCACATTGGACCGAGGGCTCTCCTCTCCTTTCTCAGCCCTATCTTTTGCCCCTAGGCACCTCAGACAGGCCATATATGATGTTCATTGCTCCTGTTTGACGTGCGCTTCCACCTCTCCCCAGGGAGGACTTAGACCCCCCCACAAACAACTCATCAACTTAGGGGACACTTGCCTGGGCAAGACTGGCAGATAGACTTCACCCACATGCCCAGACATCAGAGTCACCGCTATCTGCTGGTCTTGGTGGACACTTTTTCAGGATGGGTCAAGGCCTTCCCCACCGCCCGAGAGACGGCAGCGGCGGTGGCAGAGGTCTTGATGACTCATCTCATTCCCAGGTTTGGGTTGCCAACTTCTCTCCAGTCTGACAATGGGCCTGCATTCATCTCACAGATCTCCCAGCAGGTAGCTGCGGCCCTGGGCATCGCCTGGCATCTCCACATCCCCTATCGGCCCCAGTCATCAGGCAAGTTAGAGCAGGTGATCAGCATCATCAAGACACACTTGACCAAGCTTACCTAGGAACTGCGACTGTCTTGGGTTGACCTCCTTCCTCTGGTGCTCACTCCTATTCGCACCACACCACACTCAAAAACAGGTTTGACCCCCTTTGAACTGCTTTACGGAAGGCCCCACCTCCTGACCTACCTCCCGAAGGGAGGGGCTCCCCCACTCGCAGGGTACCTCCCCCTCTTCTCCCTCCTACGGTCCTTACTGAGAGAACACGCTGACCGGGTCTTGCCACAACCGACAGACGGCAAGGGGCCAACTCCGGGCTCTGGCCCCAGGAGATCAGGTACTGCAAAAAGCCCTCAGTCCCCGCCCACTACAGCCTCGCTGGACTGGACCCCATACAGTAATCCTTACCACTCCTACGGCAGCCAAACTTCTGGGACACGAGCCCTGGTACCACCTGACCCGAGTCAAACTCACACCCCCGGGTCTCCCTAAAAGGGGGAATCTTACCCCTCATCCTAACTGGGCCTACCAAACTAACCATTACCTGAACCCCTCTTTCGCCGATCCCAGAGTAACTGAGGCACCGCCTCCCACCAGGAGCAAACATGTCCCGATCTGATGTTCGTCTGGTACCATCCGCTGTGGCTGCTGATAATCACAGTTCTGGCCATACTCTTTGCCATCGGATTGGCGGCCACAGCTCCCCAAGACTGGTCATTTGCACTTCGACTGTCGCTGGCCCTCACATACCTAGCCACCTGTCTCCTACTCCTAGGGTGCTACTCCTTGGGACACCCTGACCTGGTTGCCAGCTCCACCCTCCCGAGACCCCCGAGGCTGGTTGCCCACCACACCCCTTTCACCTCAACCTCAGAACAATGTGGGGCCCTCTACTTTGGGTTACTCTGGGGGTACTGGGGGTCCTGGAAAAGGGGGACACACCAACCAAAACCCTCACCAGCCCTTTCAGGTCACCTGGATCTTAAAGAGTGGAGAGACCTACGTCGAACTAAACCGAACCTCAGGCACCCACCCAAAAGGCACATGGTGGCCTGACTTATATTTTTACCTACACAAACTGTTCGAGTCCGGATTGAACACAGAGTACATCCGACTAGCGGGCTTCTATGCCTGCCTAGGGCATCAGAGAGAAAGCCTCAGGAGCTGCGGCGGGATGGCCAACCACTACTGTAAATCTTGGGGCTTTGTGACCTCCAACGATGGAGAAAACAAATGGGAGGTAAATAAGCCTGACTTAATCAGACTGTCCTTTGCAGGTCCACCCCCACCTCACTGCAGACACCCCTCCTGCGATCTGATCAAACTCTCTTTTACCGAACAAGGAAAAAGGAGGACTGATGGATATCCGGGTTGGCATGGGGAGTGTGGTATTATGACGCGTGGCCACATTGGGGCCCAAAGGCAGTTCTGTACGTCCAACAAGTCGTCACACCGGCCCGGTTGCACACTCAGCCCCCGACAAAAATACCAACACACCAGCTCCCACAAGCAGTCATCACCTCCAGACCCGGGGCCCACATGCCCCCATAGAAAACCAAGACCCCCTGTGGTCTTTGATGAAGGAAACCTATGGTGCCTTAAACCATTCCAATCCAAATGCGAACCGATCTGGTTGGCTTTGTTACACCCTCTATCCTCCCTTCTACGAGGCCGTAGGCTTAAATGCTTCCTACAATCTGTCAACCAGCCCTAACCCGCCCCAGTGTCAGTGGGGAGACCACAAAGTGGGCCTAACTATGCAAGAGGTGTGGGGACAAGGAACCTGCCTAGGGGCCGTCCCACCTGAAAAGACAACTCTGTGCGCCCAGACGGCCAATCTCACTGGACTAGAAGACACACCAAAGTGGGTGATACCTGGAGCCAGGGGCTGGTGGGTCTGTTCACACACCGGGTTGACACCCTGCATACACCTTGCTGTCTTCAATCAGAACAGGGAATTTTGCGTTCTGGTAGCAGTGATGCCCCAAATTATCTATCATTCTGAAGAAGTTCTATACAATTTTTGGGATGGGGTACCTCATCCCCCCGGGAAAGGGGGGAGCCAGTCACAGCAGTCACTCTGGCAACACTGTTTGTCCTGGGAGCAGCGGGAACGGGCACCGGGATTGCATCACTGTCCGTACAAAACCAGGGTTTGACTTCCCTAAGAGTTGCCATTGATGAAGACATTGCCCGAATAGAAAAGTCTATGATGGCCCTAGAAAAATCTCTAACTTCCCTGTCAGAGGGGGTGCTACAAAACAGGTGAGGACTAGAGCTGGTTTTTCTACAACAAGGGGCCTCTGTGCAGCCCTCAAGGAGGAATGTTGCTTTTATGCTGACCATACGGTGGTAGTAAGGGAATCCATGGCCAAAGTGAGAGAGGGGCTAGAACGCAGGAAGAGAGAGCGGGAGGCCCAGCAGGGCTGGTTTGACTCTTGGTTCCAGAGCTCCCCTTGGCTGACAATTCTGCTATCCTCCCTAATGGGACCACTCATCATTCACCTGTTGCTTTTGACTTTCGGGCCCTGTATCTTAAATAAGCTCCTGGCCTTCATCAAACAACGGCTCAACACGGTCCAGCTGATGGTGCTGCGACAGCAGTACCAAGGGCTTCCGACAAACGCTCTGTGACAAACTCAACGGCAGACGCCCTCCCTGTCATCCCGGCCACACCCTACCCCTCGTCGCCCCCGCTCAGCAGGAAGCAGCCAGAGAGAGTCGGCGCCCCTTGTCCTATATCAAAAGGCCGGGATGAAAAGTCGGGCCAGCTGACACCCAACCAAAAAAGGACATCAGGCCGACACCGGCAGTTGACCAATGCCCAAACAGGAACCGGGAGCAGACCAAACTTCCGGGGACCGACCCCCTGCAGCCTGGCCCAATCAAGTGCCGACACGGAGCCCTTGGACACCAACCGCCACTGTAGCCCGCGCTTTCTACCTTATATGGGAGAACCTGGTCTGAACGCCAGCCCTGGCTATAAAACCCCTCCCCACCCCTCATACCTCGCAGACTCCCTTCCCTTCCTCCCTCGCCCCGGGAGTTCTGCCCGAGAGCGACTGCCCAATAAAGGCTTCCATCAACGGTCCCTAGAGGTGGCTCTTTCTTCCCGTGGCGTTTTCTTACACTAAGTATGTGGTGTCATGATTATTCCCAGATGAGACGTGGCTAGCATTAGAACTCAAATTGCCATTGTCTGAATGGCAATTGTGACTGACTTTTACTGGTTAGTGGGAAAAGACTAAAGTGTCCATTATAAACTTTGGTAGGAATGCCTTACTATGTTCCCATTCATCATCCCACCCCAGAAACCCAGTGATGATGGTAGAGTCTTTTATTTTATCTGGGTTCCCAGCCACACACTCTCTCTCTTTGGCTACTCATCAAAGTTGAAAATCTACGCTGATAGAGGTTTCATCTCTACCAAGATGATGAAGAGAAGAGGGTGAGGTCAGCGTGCTTGTCCTGGGCCCGCTTTCTGCAAGGTGGCCTTGGCTGACGGCCTCCAGCCCAGGTCACAGCCCCTGCAGGGTAGCTTCTCTCCTAGGTCCCGTACCTAGGAGTGGTACAGCCCTAGGGCACTGAGCTGCCTCAAATAGTGCTGCTATTTTAGTGTTTCATCTACCTCCTGATAAAATCTTACCTAATTCAGCAAAGATGGGCTGCAAGTCAACAAACTGACATGCCCTTCCACTAGTTAGAACATCCGTTTGTTGCCATTGTTACACATGTCAACATCATGTGACTTCACCGAAGAAATAAAAAGAGAAGCTGGTGATCTGATGCAAAGGTGGCCCAGGCAACTACCACACTTCTCTTATCTGAGTCAGTTCCCCAGTCTCTGTGAACTGAAGCCAATAACGGGCACTAGTCCCTTTGCAGCTGTTCACCACAAGCTGTGATAGTGTTCTCTTCTTGTTGTTGCTAGTGAAGGGGACTCTAAGCTAGACTTTAGGAAGAAAGCAAGGTCTAGCTGTGGCTACTGACTTTGCAACATTGAGTCAAATGACAAACAGACATGACAGAGACAAGTTAAAATATAAATACAAAGCAATTTGTGGAAAAGTCCATTCTAGTTGTTGTTGTTGTTTTTTTTTTTTAATGTGATGCTCACCTATTTCCTTAACATGGGTTAAGCACTTGAACCATTCCCCAGTTATAAACGCAAAGATACCAACCAGGGTTCTTGGCCTTCCCCAATCAATAGAATTGATCAGAAACCAGACTAGAGATTTAGGCAAGGCTTTATTGGGGTCCCTGCTGCAGCAGGGGTGAGTGAAAACAAATACAGTTTCCCTTGCTCACTCCTCAAGGCCGGGGGTGGGGAGCTGGCTCTTTACATGGGGTGAGGGTAGCGATGTGTCCTGGGCTCCAGTCAGAGATGGCTGGAGTGTTTTGCCTACCACCCTCCCCTGGTGGTGTTGACTGCAGGAGCATGGGTAGCCCCCTGCTTTTGTTCCCAGCATCCTGCTTTTGCTTCCAGCTCTTCAGAAGTGGCAGTCGGGCTTTCTGGCCTTTTTGTATCTTTTTGTCTATAATTTGCCCAAACTGGGCATCATGATGTTATTTTTAGACCCTTATAGTTTGTTTGTATTTTGTTGCTTGAGGAGATGTTGGTTTAGGCCTAAGCATTTCAGCAAAGGGACTGGACTCCCATCCTGTCTCAGACATGCCAACTTAGCCATGCAGAGCAGCTTCCAAGTTCCTGGGACATGTGTAGATGTGTGTAGGTGAATGCCAAGCACTGGAAAGAGGGTGCACTGGTCAGTGGCATTTATTTGTACATGTGTGGTTTTATTCCCACATGTGTTACTCTCAGCCAGAAATAATTAGATATCAAAGTAAGTGGACTTGCAGCCCAAATAGGAAAGATTCAACTTATTTAGAGATGCAAGAAGATCAATGGTGGGCCATGGCCAGACTTCCTGTATCGCAAAGGCTGACCACTGTGGCCCACTGAGAAACTGCCCAGGATGGCAATAGGGTGAACCCTTTCTTGAGGGACGGTGTGGTCCCACAACACAACTGTACCTTTGAGCGCCTCAGCATGGTCTGCTCTGACCACTGACTTGTTGGGGCATTACTTGATATTACACTACTTTACATTACATGATGTCCACCCTTCATAATGTTCGCTATTTTTATTATAAATAAAATAAGAGTAACCTTGCATTAAGTTACTTAAACCCAGCCCAGATTCTGGCCCAATGTAAATTCGTAACTGAAGCAGACCACATATGAAGTTCTCAGGTTCTCGTGTGATTTACTAGCTTTGTGTATTTGCCTGTCACCTGTCCACAAGAGTATCCACGTGATAAAATTAACTGTATCTAATGCTCCATTCACAGTGCCTGGCACAGTATGAGCACTGGAAAAATAGCAGCAATTACTGTTACTACATTACAAGGCTGAGTAAGGGCTGCAGACTCAAACCTCGGGCCAAAAGGAATGGTTTTTCACGTTATAAATGCAAAGTGTCTGGAAGGGATTCTTTTCTCCCTTAAACCTGCCCCTAAATAAGTGAAGATCATGACATCACTTTTATATAGATTCTACCACAAATTCCCTGTCAAAGCAGCAAAGTTCATCTTATTGTGAGAATTGAATATTTGTGCTGATTACATTAGAAAAGTCAGATCATGGATTTCATAAATCCATTACGAGAAACAGGAAAAGTCAGACCTTAAAGAAAGAGTCCTCAGCAGAGAATATTGTTTTAACCCTTAGATGGAAAAAAAAAGTTACACCTATCTGGAAAAGCACGGAAAATTTGGCCTTAAATCTGTTTGCTAGACTTTCCTTAGCCTCAGATGTAATTAATGGTGACAGAGTTTGATAGCACAGTGGAAAAAAAAAAGTAACATAGGACATAGAAGACTGTATTTTCCAAAGACCGCCTTCATCATATTTCCCTTCCTACCCACCCTTCTGTGTGTGACTCTCTCCTCCATCTAGAAGTGCTCGTTCCTCCACACCATTTGGTCCAAGTGTGTCCTGTGACTGCCTTGACTAAAATCAGGAGGACTAACTCTGTGCCTGTTTCAGATGTAACTAATCAAAGCCTAAGCCCCATGGGGAGGCCAAGGGGAGAGGCCCTTCAATCTACAGCCTACAGTCAGCACCAACCACCACCACCATCAAGAGCTATTGAAGATGCCTCACCCAGTCAAACCTTCCAATGACTCATCCCCAGCCTCCTTGAGACCACATCCCAGGAGACCCCAAGGAAGAACTTCTTCTATGACTGACTGCTAAGCAGCTAGGTTTTGAGTGCATTTGTTAAATAGCAATAGATAACCAGATGGTAGAGAATCTGCCTGCAGTGTGGGAGACCCAGGTTCGATTCCTGAGTGAGGAAGATCCCCTGAGAAGGGAATGGCAACCCACTCCACTGTTCTTGCCTGGAGAATTTCATGGACAGAGGAGCCTGGCAGAATACAGTTCAGGGAGTCAGAAAGAGTTGGACATGACTGAGCAACTAACATACAGAACAAGTCCCCATGTCCATGTAAGCACCATTTTTTGTTCCTCTACCTGACTCCATCTTCCATTCTGATAGGCATAAATACTTCTGTGACATTCCTAGACACTTGATTCAAAATACAGCTACTTGTTTGAAAGTCCTAAGTACCTGAATCTCTTTTACTCATTAATGTTGTCTATATTAACATCAGCAACAATAGTAACAAAAACAATTTTATTTGATTAAAATTTCCAACATTAATTGGCTGATGAACCAAATGATGACAAGAGCTGACTAGAGAAAAAAACAAGAGCTGACTAGAAAAATAATTGTTATTTTTACACCTAGCAATTCTCAAAAACATTAGAATATTTCTTCTCATGATAAGGTCGAGTCATAAAAACATAAGCAAATATGATATTTTCTTAATGTATAACCAACCCCTTATGAATTATGAAAGAAATCCAAATCAAAACTACAATGAGGTAGCACCTCATACCAGATAGAATGGCCATCACTAAAAAACCTGTTAACAATAAATGCTGGTGAGAGTGTGGAGAAAAGGTAACCCTTTCTCACTGTTGGTGGGAATGTAAATTTATGTAATATAATAGCCATAATGGAGAACAGTAGGGAGGCTCCTTAAAGAACTAAAAATAGAACTACCATATGAGCCAGAAATCCCACTACTGGGCATATACCCAGTTGTTGCTGTTCAGTCGCTAAGTCATGTCTGACTCTTTGCAACTCCATGAACTGCAGCACCCCAGTCTTCCCTCTCCTTCACTGTCTCCCTGAGTTTTCTCAGACTCATGCCCATTGAGTCAGTGATGCCATCCAATCATCTTACCCTCTTTCACCCTCTTCTCCTCTTGCCCTCAATCTTTCCCAGCATCAGGGTCTTTTCCAATGAGTCGATTTTTCACATCAGGCATATACACAGAAGTGAAACTGAAAGTGGCTCAGAAATGTCCAACTCTTTGCAACTCCATGGACTATACAGTCCGTGGAATTATCCAGGCCAGAATACTGGAGTGGGTAGCCTTTCCTTTCTCCAGGGGATCTTCCCAACCCAGGAGAAGGTCTCCCACTTTGCAGGCAGATTCTTTACCAGCTGAGCCATCAGGGAAGCCCAAGAATACTGGAGTGGGTAGCCTATCCCTTCTCCAGTGGATCTTCCAGGCCTAGGAATCAAACCAGGGTATACTGCATGCAGGTGTATTCTTTACCAACTGATCTATCAGGGAAGTCTATATACCCAGAGAAAAACCATAATTCAAAAGATATGTGTGCTCCCAGTGTTCAATGCAGCACTGTTCACAATAGCCAGGACATGGAAGCAACCCAAATGTCCATCAACAGAGGATTAAGATACAGAAGATATGCTGCATATATATAATGGAATATTATTCAACCATTAAAAGGAATGAAATTGGGTCTTCATAGAGACATGGAAGGACCTAAAGACTTTCATACAGAGTAAAGTGAGAAATAGAAAAACAAATATTGTGTATTAACCCATACATGTGGAACCTAGAAAAATAGTACAGATGATCTTATTTCCAAAACAGAGACACAGACATAGAGAACAAATGTATGGATACCAAGTGGGGGAGAGGTGGGTGGGATGAACTGGGAAATTGGGATTGACATATATACACTATTGATACTATGTATAAAATAGATGACTAATGAGAACCTACTGTATCGCTCAGGAAGCAGTGCTCTGTGGTGACCTAACTGGGAAGGAAGTTAAAAAAAAGAGAGGATATATGTATATGCACAGCTGACTCACTTTGCTGTACAGTAGACTCTAACACAACATTGTAAATAAATTATATGCCAATAAAAATTAATTTTATTTTTACATTTTTTATTTTAATTGAAAGATAATTGCTTTACAATATTGTGTTAATTTCTGCCATACATCAACATGAATCAGCCATACATCTACTAATGTCCCCTCCCTATTGGACCTCCCTTCCACCTTCGATCCCATCCCACCCCCTCTATATTGTCACAGAGCACTGGTTTGAAATCCCTGAGTCATACAGCAAATTCCCACTGGCTATCTATTTCATATATGGTAGTGTATATGTTTCTATGCTACTCCCTCCAAAGAAATGTGCATGATAACTATCTTTAAAAATAGAACTGCTTCATGAGAAAGAAGAGTTTCTGTTATGAGTTTATATAGTTGTCTGAGGGTTTAATATAAGCACAACTTTTCTTTGTGGGGTTTGGGATAACCATGGGAAATCGGGGCTTACATCTTTGGTTTTATTAGCAGAGAAGGTATTTGAAGGTTTGTATGTTAAAGAGATTGTCCAGCAAAAAGATGGAGAATGAAAAGAGTGAAAGAAGCCTGGACTCTGCAAACATGTGAGAGTGAGTGAAGGGTGAGAGACAGTGAGAGGAGGACAGGTCTGCTCCCGTGCCCCCAGACACTCACAGCCCCAGGTTTACACCCACTTCCTTGTCTCCAGCGTGTGCTCTGACCACGGAATATACTTCCCCGCTCTGCAAGGCTCTATGGTTCCCTCACTGATCCCTGGCTCAGGCTACCAGTAGAACACCCTACTCTGTATCCCAGAGGCCTAGAAGTCTCTCTCAGGACTTTGGAGGGGTCTTCTTCTAGATGCCAGGGCCTCAGCAGACTCCACAATCAAGTCTCTGCTCAAGAGGTGCATCCGCAGATCACAAAGCTGGCCTCAGCTTCCCCCTCTTCCCTTTGCCAGACCAGCTTTGATAACTAGGATAACACTAAATCTTGGGTCAAGGGGAGATGGAGAATTTCCCAGCCCATACTTGGTGTGAACTGCACTGATGCATGCTTTCTTCATCTAGAGTCTCCTGGTGCAAAGACCTCTACACCAACAGCTCCCATCTCGTTGTTGCACTGCCCAGCACTGGCTCACCCTGATGTAGGCATCTGGTCACTGTTACTCAAGGACTGTTCACACTGAGAACAGGAGTGATCCACAAAGATGGATGTCCTGATACCCCAACAACTCACTCCGACACCTGCCATTCTAGAAACACGTCTCCATTGCTAACTGGGCATCCCTGGTGGCTCAGACAGTAAAAGAAACTGCTTGTAATGCAGGGAGACCTGGGTTTGATCCCTGGGTTGGAAAGACCCCTGGAGATGGGCATGGCAACCCACTCCAGTATTCTTGCCTGCAGAATCCCCATGGACAGAGGAGCCTGGGGGGCTCACAAAGAGTCGGACACAGATGAGCAACTAAGCACAGCATTGCTAACTAGTGTCCAAAGGCAGCCTTTGCTAGAGAAGAATTTCAGAAAAGAGCCTTAACCTTCCACAGTCAGGTCCTCCTGGGAACTGTTATCATGGCAGTCAGATTCTTCCTACAGCAAAAGTGCCACCACCACCAATCCTAACTAACTCCATGAACCCTGTCAAAAAACCCTCTGCCCCTAATGTTGAATAACTCTTCTTTTGAAGCGTCCTGAAACTGCTCATTTGTCCCCTGGAAGCCAACCAAGAACAACCGAATGTACCAAAGATTTACAGTTACAATTAGGAAGATTTTGATCGCACAAGCCTCACCTCAGAAGGCTTACCAACTAACACTCTCCCAGATTTCCCCTTTTAATCACATGAAACTATTCTCCTTTCTAATACGTTTGAACCCTTATTGAAACAAAAGTGGTGGAAGATGGTTCTTCCTCACAAGTTTGGTTTGTTTTGACATTTCATTTATAAGGGGCACAGTTTTCTCAAGAGTGTGTCACAGGCTTGTCACTTCCCCAGGTTGACACCATAACCACTCAGATGTCTCCTGGAGATCAGCTGAGGAGCCTAAGAACGTTCAGATCTGACGCTCAGCTCGCTAACAATACTCTGGTAGTTAATGGAGAAGGAGCTTCAGGAAGGCATCTGAGAGCTGCTGTTCTCTGGACCTCCAGTTCCAACATCTTACCCTCAGACTCTGCTACTGGTCCCTTAACCTGCTGCCAAACAAGATGGCATCAGTTCTACCCAGACCCCAAAGGGCTCAGCCTTCATGTCCCTCTTCTTCCATCTTCTAGGGAAAGAATGTTAGAAGGCAGTGGGAATAAATCTCGTAGGCCCTTAGATATGTGAGAATTAGGCATTTATAGTGCTTGGACATGTCCTCATAATAAGTAGCTGCAAAACATTATAGAGAACCACCTCCTGAGGATTCATCTGACAGCATCCTGCTGTTGAGGGCCCCTTCTGGAACAAGCCAGAGGATATTTCTCACAATGAGAGAGTAAATAAATTCAATGAATAAACTTGCTCATTTAAATGGGATACAGCTTTCTTCCTGAAAGAGAAAAATAATTCTTCTTAAGACTGCTGCACAGGAAGAGTTTGATAATCGTACCCCTTTCTAAGCTCTCTTATATAATTCAGGGCAAAGTCTAATATGTAGCAATAATATTTTTAAGAATTTTTTTAAAAAAAGACAAAAGCGTTCATCTTTCTCCCATGAAATAGTCCAGACAGTCTGGACTGGTAGCTTTGCTCCATGGATCCTTATGGGATCTGTGTTATTCCATATTTTCACTACAATACACTCTAAGAGTTGTGCTCATCTGCAGGGTTGAAGCTAGGTCACAGCTACTTCCATTCCCAAGTCAGAGTAGAGGGGAAAAAGAATACCAGAGTCAGCCATTTTCTCTTAAGAAAATGCAGTATGGACTTCCCTGGGGGTCCAATGGTGAGAAATCCACCTGCCAATGCAGGGAACACAGGTTTGATCCCAAGTCCAGGAATATTTCACATGCATGAGGCAGCTAGACCCACGCGTCACAGCTCCTGAAGCCCGCGTGCCCTTGAGACTGTGCTCTGTAATGAGAGCAGCCTCCACAATGAGAAGACCATGTATCACAACTAGACAGTAGCCCCCACTCACTGCAACTAGAGAAATCCCACACCAACAAAGACCCAGCACAGCCAAAAATGAGTACATAAATGGTTTTTAAAAGAAAGCACAGTAAGGTTTACACAGCTTTATTCAGATTTCATCAGTGAAAATTCCATCACCAAGTGACACCTAGCTGCAACTAAGGCCAGGTGATAAAATTTCTAGCTGGGAAGCCACGGTGAAGGAAAGAACAGAATTGGAATGAAAGTCATGTCTGTTTCTCTGGCTATCTAAATTCTGTCAGTACCCTTCTTCTACAAATGACAACTCCCTTCGGACACAACCCAGGATCCCACTGTATATCCAGCTTAAAGTCCAGACCCTTCAAGTAATGTATTATCCAGGGATAAACAGACTAAAGAAAGTGACCTGCTCGCCATATACTCACAACAGATATATGAACCAGAAACACCACAATAAAACTGCCATTCAGGAAGAGAAAGGTTAGAAAGTACACAGAAGTACACTTTGGTTCCATAGTGTAAACATGGAAATTAACAAAAGATTACTGGGCATCCTTTCAATCTGAGTAGTCCAGCAGGCCCTCCTGCAGTCACCAGATTCTATAAATCTGTGTTCTTAGACTGTCTTTGACTAATTTTTTACAACCCTGTAAGGATAAAATATAAGTCAAACAATGCGAATGTTACAAGTCAAAGTGTTAGTCGCTCAGTTGTGTCCAACTCTTTGAGACCCCATGGACTATAGCCCAGCAGGTTCCTCTTTCCATGGGATTCTCCGGGCAAGAATACCAGAGTGGGTTGCCATCCCCTTATCCAGGAGGTCTTCCTGAAGCAGAGATTCGACCCAGGTCTCTTGCATTGCAGGCATTCTTTAACATCTGAGCCACCTGGAGAAGGCCATGAATGTTACAAAGATATAACAAAGTAAGAAAAGTACAGGTGATGAGCATAGAGAAAAAAATCCTCAACAAAATATGAACAAAACAACCCAACAATATATAAAAAGGATCATAATCCATGATGAAGTAGGAGTTACTCCATGGATGCAAAGATGGTTCAATATCCACAAATCAGTCAACTTGATACAACACATTAACAAAAGAAAGGATAAAAATCACATAATCATCTCAATAGATGCAGAAAAACAATTTGACAAAATTCAACATCCATTTATGATAAAGAAAAACTCTCATCAAAGTTGTCACTGAGGGAATATATCTATTATCATCAACATAATAAAGGCCATTTAAGACAAACTCAGCTAATATTACACCCAATGGTGAAAAGCTGAGCATTTTTCCTCCCAAGACAAAGATGCCCATTCTTAATACAATGCTATTTAATAAAGTATTGTAAGCCCTAGCCACAGCAGTCAAACAGGAAAAAGAAATATTAAGAAAAGGCATCCAAATCGGAAGGGGAAAAGTAAAACTGTCACTATTTGCAAATGACATGATACTATATATAGAAAATCCTAAAGTCTCCACCAAAAGACTATTAAACCTAATAAATGAATTCAGTAAAGTTGCAGGATACAAGATTAGTATACAGAAATTTATTGCATTTCTGTACACTAATAATGAACTATTAGCAAGAGAAAACAAGAAAACAACTCCATTTACAACCACATCAAAAAGAACAAAACACCTAGGAATAAATTTAACCAAGGAGATGAATGACCTATACTCTGAAAACTATCAGACACTGAGAAAAGAAACTGAAGATGATAAAAAATAAATGGAGAGAAATTGTGTTAATAAATTGTAAGAATTAATCTTGTTAAAATATCTATACTGCCCAAACTAATCTACATATTTAATGCTATCCCTATCAAAATACCCGTGATAATTTTTGCAGAACTAGGACAAATAATCCTAAAATTTATATGGAATCACAAATACCCCAAATTGCCAAAACAATCTTGGGAAAAAGAACAAAGCTGGAGGTATCAGGGCCCCTGACTTCAGACTATACTACAAAGCTACAGTAATCAAAACATCATAGTATTGGCATAGAAACAGATACACGGATCAAAGCAAAAATAGAGAGGCAAGAAATAAACCAACGTACCTACAGCTGATTACAATAAAGGAGGCAAGAATATACAATAGAGAAAAGACAGTCTCTTCTTTTAACAAGTGATGCTGGGAAACCTGGAGAGCTACATGTAAAAAAATAAAATTAGAACATTCCATCATACCATATACAAAAATAAATTCTTTATGTTTAAAGACATAAGTGTAGGGCCAAAAGCCATAAAAACTTCTAGAACAGAACATAGGTATAGCACTCATTGATATAAGTCATAGCAATGTTTTGTAGACCTATCTCCTCAGGAAAGGGAAACAAAAGCAAAAATAAATAAATTTTACCAAATTAAACAAAGATTTTGCACAGCAAAAGAAACCATTGGAAAAATGAAAAGACAAGCTACAGGATGGAAGAAAATATTTGCAAATTACATAATCAATAAGGGGATGAGATCCAAAATATAAAACATCTCACACAAATTAATATTATAAAAACAACTCAATTTTAAAATTGGCAGAAGACCTGAATAGACATTTTTCTAAAGAATTCATACAGATGGCCAATAGGCATATGAAAAAAATGGTCAACATCACTAACTTTCAGGTAAATACAAATCAAAATCACAATGAAATATCCACTCATTATCAGAATGGCTATTGTCAATAAGACAACAAATAAATGTTGATGAGGACACAGAGTAAATGGAACATTGATACGTTGTTGGTGGGAGTGTAAATTAGTGCAGCCACTATAGAAAACAGTATGGAGGGTCCTCCAAAGGCTAAAAATAGAACTCCCCATACGATCAGGCAATTCCACTCCTTGGTATATATGTGAAGAAAATGAAGACACTAATTCAAAAGATATAAGTACCCAGTGTTCATAGCAGCGTTATTAACACTGCCAAGATATAGAAGCAGCATAGGTATCCATCAACAGATGAATGCATGAAGAAAATGTAATATAACTACACAATGAAATATTACTCAGCCACAAAAACATGAAATTTTGCCATTTGCAACAACATGGATGGAGCTGGTGGGTATCATGCTTAGTGAAATAAGGTAGAGCAAAGCAAACACTGTATATTTTTACTTACATGTGGAATCTAAACTATAAAATAAATGAATCAATACCAAAAAAGGCAGAAACAGACTCACAGATACAGAGAACAAACTAGTGATTATCAGTAGGGAGAGATGCCATTGGATAAGATAAAGAAGGGAATTAAGACATATGAACCACTGTGTATAAAATAGACAAGCTACAAGGATACATTACACAGCACAGGAAAATGTAACCATTATTCTGCAACAACTTTAAGTATAATCCATAAAAATACTGAATCACTATATCATACACATGAAATTAATGTTAATACTATAAATCAACTATACTTCAAATTTAAAAAGTAATGTTTGCTATCAAAATCAGTAGAAATGATTCTTGTTCATAAAAAAGCAAATGAATTTTGTCCCTTTATAAGATAAAAATCTCTGCAAAAAAATTGTCAGTTCAGCTCAGTTCAGTTCAGTCACTCAGTCACGTCCAACTCTTTGTGACCCCATGGACTGCAGCACACCAGGCTTCCCTGTCCATCCCCAACTCCTAGAGTTTTCTCAAACTCATGTCCATTGAACTGTTGATGCCATCTGACCATTTCATCCTCTGTCAGCCCCTTCTCCTCCTACCTTGACTCTTTCCCAGCACCAGGGTCTTTTCAAACGAATCAGTTCTTCACATCAGGTGGCCAAAATATTGGAGTTTCAGTTTCAGCATCAGTCCTTCCAATGAATATTCAGGATTGATTTCCTTTAGGATGGACTGGTTGGATCTCCTTGCAGTCCAAGTGACTCTCAAGAGTCTTCTCCAACACCACAGTTAAAAAGCATAAATTCTTCCATGTTCAGCTTTCTTTATAGAGTACAACTCTCACATCCATACATGACTACTGGAAAAACCATAGCTTTGCCTAGATGGAACTTGTTGGTAAAGTGATGTCTCTGCAAAGTGATACTCTCTAGGATGGTCATAGCTTTTCTTCCAAGGAACAAGCGTCTTTTAATTTCATGGCTGCAGTCACCATGTGCAATGATTGTGGAGCCCCCAAAAGTAAAGTCTCACTATTTCCATTGTTTGCCATTATTTGCCATGAAGTGATGGGACCGGCTGCCATGATCTTAGTTTTCTAAATGTTCAGTTTTAAGCCAACTTTTTCACTCTCCTCTTTCACTTTCATCAAGAGACTCTTTAGTTCTTCTTCACTTTCTGCCATAATGGTGGTATCATCTGCATATCTGAGGTTATTGATATTTCTCCCAGCGATCTTGATTCCAGCTTGTGCTTCATCCAGTCCTGCATTTCTCATGATGTACTCTGCATGTAAGTTAAATAAGCAGGATGACAATATATAGCCTTGACATACTCCTTTTCCTATTTGGAACCAGTCTGTTGTTCCATGTCCAGTTCTAACTGTTGCTTCTTGACCTGCATACAGATTTCTCATGAGGCAGGTCAGGTGGTCTGGTATTCCCATCTCTTTCAGAATATTCCACAGCTTGTTGTGATCCACACAGTGAAAGGCTTTGGCATAGTCAACAAAGACAGAAGTAGATTTTTTTTTCTGGAACTCTCTCGCTTTTTGATGGTCCAATGGATGTTGTCGATTTGATCTCTGTTTCCTCTGCCTTTTCTAAATCCAGCTTGAACATCTGGAAGTTCACAGTTCACATAGTATTGAAGCTTGGCTTGGAGAATTTTGAGCATTACTTTGCTAGCATGTGAGATGAGTGCAATTGTGCAGTAGTTTGAACATTCTTTGGCATTGCCTTTCTTTGGGATTGGAATGAAAACTAACTTTTTCCAGTCCTGTGAGCACTGCTGAGTTTTCCCAATTTGCTAACATATTGAGTGCAACACTTTCACAGCATCATCTTTTAGGATTTGAAATAGCTCAGCTGGAATTCCATCACCGCTAGTAGTTTTGTTTGTAGTGATGCTTCCTAAGGCCCACTTGACTTCACCTTCCAGGATGTCTGGCTCTAGGTGAGTGATCACACCATTGTGATTATCTGGGTCGTGAAGATCTTTTTTGTACAGTTCTTCTGTGTATTCTTACCACCTCCTCTAAATATCTATTGCTTCTGTCAGGTCCATTTCTTTCCTTTATTGTGCCCATCTTTGCATGAATTGTTCCTTTAGTATCTCTAATTTCCTTGAAGAGATCTCCAGTCTTTCCCATTCTATACTGTTTTCTTCTATTTGTTTGTATTAATCACTGAGGAAGGCTTTCTTACCTATCCTTACTATTCTTTGGAACTCTGCATTCAAATGGGTATATCTTTCCTTTTCTGCTCTATCTATTGCTTCTCTTCTTTTCACAGCTATTTGTAAGACCTCCTCAGACAATCATTTTGCCTTTTTGTATTTGTTTTTCTTGGGGATGGTCTTGATCTCTGTTTCCTGTACAGTGTCACGAACATCCATCCATAGTTATTCAGACACTCTGTCTTTCAAATCTAATCCCTTAAATCTATTTGTCACTTCAACCATATAATCATAAGGGATTTGATTTAGGTCATACCTGAATGGTGTAGTGGTTTTCCCCACTTTCTTCAATTTCAGTCTGAATTTGGCAATAAGGAGTTCATAATTCGAGCCACAGTCAGCTTCCAGTCTTGTTTTTGCTGACTGTATAGAGCTTCTATATCTTTGGCTGCAAAGAATATAATCAATCTGATTTTGGTATTGACCATCTGGTGATGTCCTTGTGTAGTCTTCTTGTGTTGTTGGAAGTGGGCATTTGCTATGACCAGTGTGTTCTCTTTGCAAAACTCTATTAGCCTTTCCCCTGCTTCACTCTGTACTCCAATAACAAATTTGCCTGTTACTCCAGGTGTCTCTTGACTTCCTACTTTTGCATTCCAGTTCCCTATAATGAAAAGGACATCTTTGGGGGGTGTTAGTTCTAGAAGGTCTTGTAGGTCTTCCTAGAATCATTCACAGTATTATCTGAAATAATAGGCTTGAGCTGGATAACAGTCTTTTAGCCTGACTTTGCTATAAAGTAGGAGTGTTTTGTTTAGCTGATAAAGATGCTGAGTAAGTTTTGTCTCCGGAGTTTGAATTTGGAAGCATTTGGATTTCAAACCTAAAGCCCATTTGCTTCCAAATATGCTTCAAAATGATACAGTTCTTGCCAGCTCATACCATTTTTATTACAACTTGTTAAATGCAACTAGGACAGACTCCTGGCAACCCCTTCCGCTAAGCAATAGGCACCAAAAACTCATGATCTAACTTCCAAATTATCATGGGTGGGAGCCACACTTACCAACTGACTTGAATCATCTGATTCCAGTTTTCCAGAAATAATGTTCCTCACCATCCACTGCCCAACCATTAAGCCAATGCCATATGGCTTTAGCTTTTTGTTACAGCAACACTCTGCCTGCAGAATTAATTTCTGTGGCTCAGAGGTTAAAGCATCTGCTTCCAATGCAGAAGACCCGGGTTCGATCCCTGGGTCGGGAAGATCCCCTGGAGAAGGAAATGGTAAACCACTCCAGTATTCTTGCCTGGAGAATTCCATGGATGGAGAAGCCTGGTGGGCTGCAGTCCATGGGGTCGCAGAGAGTCAGACATGACTGAGCAACTTCACTTTCACTTTACTTTCATTAGGGTAAAAAGGCTGTCATAATTGTTTTTACTGGAGTCACTTAAGTAAGATAATGGTCTAGCCCCTCATGTGGTGTAGTAACTTTGCTTTCATGGACATTTAAGTTCACAAATTCATTTTATCTTTTTAGCAATATTCTAAATAGATGTGGGCAAGTTTTTTTCCTGGAAAGGGCTAGATAGTAAGTATTTCACACTTTGCAGTCCATAATATCTTTGTTACATCTATTCAACCCTGCTGCAAAGGCAACCACAGTAAGTGAAAAAAAATAATGAGTATGGCTAATGGGTATGGCTCAAATAATGAGTTCCAATAAAATTTTATTTATAGACACTGAAATCTAAATTTTATATAATTTTCATATGTTAAAATATTATTATTCTTCTGAGTTTTCCAACCATTTAAAAATATGAAAATAATTCCATAAAGGGCCAAGGGCTGTAGTTTGCTGACCCCTATATGATCAGGTTGTCCTCCTCTGCATGGTTGAAGCTGGGTCATGGGCATGGCAAGGACCAAGCTCATGTGATAGGAAAAGAGGGACTTCAAAGCAAGCAATTTTTTTGTTGTTATTGATAATAAATAGAAATGTATATCTCACAGAGGCTTAAAGTCTCAGATCAGGGTGCCAGCATGGTTGGGTGACATCCTCAGCCAGGGGGCAGATTTTACGTTGTGTCCTCCATGGTGGAAGGGCTAGGGAACACTCTGAAATCTCTTTTATCAGGGCACTAATCTCATTCATGAGGCCTCTACCCCCTTGACCTAAGCACCTTCCAAAGGTCACATCTCCTACCATCACTTTGGAGATTAGCATTTCAGCACATGAATGGGGGAGGATGGGAGGGGAAGCAGACACAGGCATTCAGTCTTTAGCACACAATGAACTATCACTAGACACTTACCAGTATAGTTAAAATTTTAGACAGAGACAATGCCCAAAGTTGATAAGGTGGAATTCTCATGCACTGCTAACAAAAAGGTAAAGTAGCAAATAACCACTTGGGAAAATTATTTGATTGTTTCTATCAACACAAAATATGTATATATCCTGACTGCATGTTAAGTCACTTCAGTCGAGTCTGACTCTTTGTGACCCTGGGGATTGTACCCTGCCAGGCTCCTCTGTCCACAGGATTCTCCTGACAAGAATACTGGAGTGGGTTGCCATGCGCTCCTCCGAGGGATCTTCCCAAACCAGGGATCTAGCCCACATTTCTTAAGTCTCCCGCATTGGCAGACAGTTCTTTACCATGAGCATGACCTGGGAAGCCTTAGCAATTTCATCTCTAGGTATATATCCAAAATACATATGTATTTTCACCAAAAGATGTGTACAATAATGTTCATGAATGCAACACTCTTAGTTGCCAAATAGTAGAAACTTTCCACATGTCCATGAACAATACAAGGGATACACGGTCACATACAAGTCATATACAGTCATATACTGGAATGCAGCAACAGGACTGAGTAAAGTACCACTACTAACAATGTAAGTAAATCTCTCAAACATGATGTTGTCGAAAAGAAAACAAAGTGAGGCAAACTGCCTGGTTCCATTTTATATAAAGTTCAAAACCAGGCCTAAGTTACCTGCGGTATTCAAAGTCAGGACAGAAATCAATTTTAGAGAAGAGGGAGGAAGTGGTCACTGAGGAAGGAGTGGGGAGTGCTTCTGGGGTCCTGGAAAGAGCCCACTTCTTGACCTAAGTGGTGAAGACACAGATCTGTTCCCCATGACTGCATCCTCACCTCTCAGCCGAGCCATCATCCAGAGTAGGCCTTATCTGCACCTGTTTCCTTACAGACTCTTCCTACATAAGGAGCACAGGTCTGCCTCCTGGGTTACACTTCCTCTTTCCTCGTGTGGAAAGATTTTCTAGTCCAGCTGGTACACCTGATTTGCTTCATCAAACACAGTCAGTAACCTGAGGGCACATCTGAGCCACATTTCTAACTGGTCCACCCTTTCCAGCCCTGAATGAAAGTCCCTGCCCGAGAACAGGCTCCACACTCCCTGGACAGCACCTCTCTAGTTGAATATGTGCACCCTCCTTCATCCCATCAGATCAGAAAAGCTGTGTGCCTTTGGAGGCAATCAACCCAAATTTGTTTTGAATGAACACATGCAGCTGGGACAGTGGATGCCCTTGGCACGGCACCGCTGCCCCAACTCACTCCACTGAAGCCACAAGGGACAACAAGCTGAGCTAATAGATTTCACAGGGTCAAGACAAGAACATGGGTGCAAAGCCAGTGCTCTGGTTCTAAGGCCACAGGCAGAAGAGCAAAACTGCTATGGACGAGCATGAGCGCAAGCTGTTATGTCTAATGCAGGCATCAGATCCGGTTATGCCAGCAGAAAACATCACTTTCCATTGGCTAGAACTGGGTCACATGGCCCCTGGTCACAGAGGACACTGGAAAACAAAGATAAAGCTGGGTGTCCATGTGCTCGGGAGACCAGAAGAATATCTGATAATCAGCTGTCCCCACTCACTCCCAAGATGACTTCCTAAGAGCATTGTTAGGGTCACCAGCCTGATGTACTTCCTATAGTTGCCTGAGACCCATCGCCTGAATTCTATAGCTCCCTAGCTCTAGTTTTGCCTTAATAATATCTCTTCCATTCTCCCAGCTAAAAGACCACAACTATGTGAGATGAAATTCTCTCCACCTCTATGTGTCCATCTTCTAACAACCACATCCATCCAGAGAGAAGGTAAAGACTCTTGGCTCTAGTCTAAGAATATACTATACACACAAGGCAATGTTAAAGCTATGAAGGTTGACAGATTTTCGTGTCCTAGATGAGCCCTCACATGTAACAGTTAAAACTGTATAATAGCTAGTGACCCATGGGATCGTGTGTTCCCATGCAGTAATCTCTGCTTTGGCACCCCAAATACAGCTGGATTTTTTTCCTACCCACCATGCACTGGAGTCCTACTCCCACAGCCTTTGAAGTATGAAAGTATTAATTGCTCAACCGTGTCTGACTCTTTGCAACCCCATGGACTTTAGCCTGCCAGGCTCGTCTCTCCATGGATTCTCCAGGCAAGAACACTGGAGTGGGTAGCCATTCCCTTCTCAAGGGGATCTCCCTGACTCAGGGATCTAACTCAGGTCTCCTGCATTGCAGGTGAATTCTTTACTATCTGAGCCACCAGGAAAGGCTGCAACTTTTGGACTTACAGATATCCTGGAACAAGTCTCCACACACAAGATGGAAAGGTGTCACACTGGCCTGTCAGTAGCTGAGATAATGGTGCGGGTGAAGCAAAAGCCCTCCAGATCTTCAACTGGAATATCCTCCAATTGTTGGCTTTGGTAATGGGGATTCAGGTAATGGGAGGCTGCCAGAACCCACAAAGTCAGCCTCTACCAGACAAGAGCCAGTCTAAGCTGCTGCACTGACATCAGTCTAACTTTGAGAAACTGGATAGAATGTAGATGGTTGGGATCTGATTTTCTGGGATGGTCAAAAATGAGATGAAATCTTCCAAGTGGTAAGAGAAATACTGGTCAAAACTGAATTGTGGTAGGAAGAGAACCCTTAAAGTGTAACTAGTTCATGGAAAGGGCCAGATCTGATGGAATTATATTTAGGAAGCTGATTTTCCCCCCATTTTTTGGCTGTGCCACCTGGCATGCAGGATCCCAGTTTCCAAACCAAGGACTGAGCCCACGCTCCTCACAGTGGGAGTGCAGTTCCAGCCACAGGACTGCCAGGAAACCCTGGAAGCAGGCAAATTTTCTCTTTACTGCCAGCAAACAGCCTCTGCGGGCTCCCTTTCCCAGCCCCTTGACAAGACCTGGGGCAGAGCTCAAAGTTTTGGGTCATTTAAGGACAGCTTCATTCTCATTTATAGGAAGTTCAGCCTCGTATGACTTAAAACCCTAGTCTTGTCCAGTCAATCCACTATGGCAGGCCAATCCACAGCTGCTAGACACCAGGATGAACGATTCCCTGTTGGGCTCACCGCCTCTGGCCATCCTGCTCTGCCCCATCCAGCGCTGCAGGCATCCTCTAGTGAAGTATGTGTCCACTCTCCTCCTGAGCCTTGGCTTTCTGACTTCATTTGGAAAGGGTTCAGAGCTTTTTCCTGTCATACCACCCATGCCTCCAACCCTCTTATCCCACTCCTCCTGGCAGATTCTAATTTACTTGGTAAGAGGCAGAGCCCAGGAATCTGAATTTTTAATAAGCCCTTAAAGGGATTCTGACACAAATAATCCATGGAACAGGATCTGAGAAACAGTGCTCCAGGGAACAGCTGGCATAACAACCAGGACACACATCCCTGTTTTCCTCAGTTCCTGTTCTAACATTAAGCCTTTGGTTATTTACACACTCTCATCACACAAATAACCTGTGTAAATACTACCTTGAACAACTCACTTCATTTCCACCTCTCAAGCCTCTGGAATGGCTGGATCATCATAATTCCTTCTGACCTTTAAACTGTTCCACGCTCCCTGGTCTTACCAGGCTCTGGCTTTACTGCAGCCTGTGTGCCACTGCGGACGCCTACTCCTGTAGCTTCCTTAGGCAACAATTGCCCATCTCCTACATCCCACTTATCTTGCACTTGAGAAATGGTTGGCATCTTCATTTCTCCAAAAACCACGTCCACACCATCGCTCATACACTTTCTTCAGCAGGCCCTACCCCCTGGAGACTCAAGCAATCTGACCCCCCCTCTACATCCTGTCTCTGGGCACACTCTGCATCTGCCTTTGCTGCCACTATTATGGGCCAGCTTCCTTCACCACCAGGGCACCCAGCTCAGAATATTTTTCCCATACCAAGTTCCAGGAAACTCCCATCTACAGAACCCTTTGTGTTGTGCTGTGCTTAGTTGCTCAGTCATGTCCAGCTCTTTGTCACTTCATGGACTGTAGGCTGCCAGGCTCCTATGTCCATGGGATTTCTCAGGAAAGAATACTAGAATGGGTTTCCATGCCCTCCTCCAGGGGATCTTCCCAACCCAGGGATTGAACCCAGGTCTCTCATATTGCAATGGATTCTTTGCCATCCTAGCCAGCAGTGAAGCCCAAGAATACTGGAGTGGATAGCCTATCCCTTCCACAGGGGGATTTTCCTGACCCAGGAATTGAACCAGGGTCTCCTCTATTGCAGGTGGATTCTTTACCAGCTGAGCTACCAGGGAAGCCCACAGAAGCCCCTACCTTCACATTATCCATCAGCTGTTTCATTGTGTCCCATCACCTGCACCCTTTTAGATACAATCTCAACTCCTCTCTTCCTAATGTTTGCCACAGACCACTCATTGCCTCCACATGCAAAACCCTGATCCTGGATAGATATAGCTACCCCTTCTTATCTGTGTTTGCAGCCCAAGTGCTAAATATTGATAAAGAAGAATCTAATTCCTAGTGTAGACTGGTCCCAACCTGTAGTTACCGACCTCAAATGGGCCTGTGCCACTGTAGAGGGATGCTATACCACTGCTCTGTTTGCCATATTAAACATTCAAATCCTGTTCTTTCACATCAAATGCTCAGTCCTCTACATCCCCTTCTCCTTCAGCATTTGACCTCCTAATTCTCTGAAAAATAAATAGATAAGCCCTCCTACACCTGCAACAAGATTTTCCTATTTCCACACATATGTCTATACACTGGGTGGCAGGTGGTACAGCAAAAGTTAAAAGGCCAGGAACTTAAAACAGTCTTCGGGTGGGATGGTGCATGTGGGAGAGAGGTTAAAAAGTGTAGGGATACATTTACCCTTACAGTTGATTCACACTGTTATGAAACCAACATAACATTGCAAATAAAGCACTTATCCTCCAATTAAAAATAAGTATAAATAAAATAAAGGGAAACAAAAAATCAATACATAAAAATAAAACAATCTTGCTTATATATAGACTGCTATGTCAAAAACCTCATGGTAACCACAAACCTAACATCGATGATAGATGTGTTCATGCATGCCACGTCGCTTCAGTCATGTCTGACTGTGACTATATGGACTGCGGCCCGCCAGGCTCCTCTGTCCATGAGATTCTCCAGGCAAGAATAGTGGAATGGGTTGCCAGGCCCTCCTCCAGGGGGTCTTCCTGACCCACGGAGTGAACCCACGTCTGCTTTGTCTTCTGCACTGGCAGGCAGGTTCTTCACCACTAGTGCCGCCTGGGAAGCCCCCTACAAGAGATACACGCACACACAAGGAAAAGAATCCATGCACAACTCTAAAGTCAACTGTCGAATCACAGGAGAAAAGAACAAAAGAGGAAGAGAAGAAAAAAGGCCTACAAAAACAAGCCCAAAGCAATTAACAAGATGCAATATATCTACAGTTACTCTAAATGTATCAAATGCTCCAGCCAAAAGACATAGACTGGATAAATGGTACAAAAACAAGACCCATAGGAACTTCACTGCTGGCCCACGGGTTAAGACTTCATGCTTCCAAAGCAAGGCGTGCCTGTTTGAGTCCTGGTCAGGAACAAAGATCCCAATGCGGCGTGGGGAAAAAAATTCATAACAACCTAAAAACAAGAGCCATACATGTGTTACCGATAAGAGACCCACTTCCAATCAAGAGACACATACAGTCTGAAAGTGAGAGGAAGGAAAATGGTATTCCATGCAAACAGAAATCAAAAGATAGTTGGAGTAGCAGGATTCATATCAGACAAAATAGACTTGAAAAATAAAGACTGTTACAAGAGAAAAAGAAGGACAGTACATTATGATCAATGGATCAATCCAAGAAAAGATATAACAATTGTAAATATATATGCACCCCACTTTGGAGCACCTCAATATATAAAGCAAATGCTAAAGCTATGAAAGGAGAAATCAACAGTGACACAATAATAGCAGGGAACTTTAACACCTCACTTAAGTCAATGCACGGATCATCCAGAAAGAAATCAGAAATAACTAACATCATACTGATCATTGAAAATTTTAAATCATTTCCTCTAAGATCAGGAAAAAAACAAGGATGCTCACTCTTGCCACAATTATTCAACACACTTTTGGAAGTCCTAGCAATGATAATTCGAGAAGAAAAACAATAAAAATAAAAGGAATCCAAATAAAAAGAAAAAGTATACCAGCCATTGTTTGCAGATGCCTAGATTTAAATGTTTACTATCAAGAACCAAGCAGTAGTGCAGCGTCCCCAAGGAGTAACACAGAACCATTTGAGGTTGGTAAGCACAGGTTGGGACCAATCTACACTATGAATTAGATTCTTCTTTATCAACATTTCGCACTTGTCTGATACTCTATGGGGCTTCCCAGATGGCACTAGTGGTAAAGAACATGTCTGCCCATGCAGGAGACTTAAGAGATGCATCTTCAATACATGGGTCAGGAAGATCCCCTGGAGGAGGCACAGCAACCCACTCCAGGATTCTTGCCTAGAGAATTCCATGGACAGAAAAGCCTGGTGGGCTGCACTCCACAGGGTCACAGAGAGTCAGACACAACTGAAGTGATTTAGCATGCATGCACACACACATGATACTATACATAGAAAATCCTAAAGATGTTACCAGAAAACTCCTAGAGCTCAACCGTGAATTTAGCAGGGTTGATGTATACAAAATTAATATGTAAAAATCTGTTGCATTACTATACACCGATAGCAAAACACTGGAAAGAGCAATTAAGGAAACCGTTTCATTTACCACTGTCATCAAAAAGAATAAGATACCGTGGAATAAACCTGCTGAAGAAGCAAAAGAGCTCTATTCCAAAAAACCAGACACTGATGAAAGAAACTGAAGACACGACAAACAGAAAGATACACCAGATTCTTGAACTGGAAGTATTAACGTTGTTAAAAGGATCATACCGCCCAGGATAATCTACAGATTCAAGGCAATCGCTGTCAAAATACCAATGACAAAGTCCCAGAACTAGAATTTCAAAATTTAAATTTATGTACAAAAGGACTCTGAATAGACAAAAGAATCACAAGAAAGAACTGAGCTGGAGGACTCAGCCTCCCTGACATTATACTGCAAAGCTATTGTTATCAAAAAAGGTACGGAACTGGTAGAAAAAAGACAGAGATACACGGAACAGGATAGAAAGCTCAGAAATAGGCACACAAACTTGCTTTCACCTGGTCTATGGTAAAGGAGGCAAGAGTATACCACAAAGAGACAGTCTCTCCCATAAGTGATATGGCAAAAACTGGACAGCTACATGTGAAACAATGACAATAGACTGTTCTAACACCACACACAAAAGTAAATTCAAAGGCATATGAAAATATGCTCAACAACACTAATTATTAGATAAAGGCAAATCAAAACTACAGTGAGTTATCACCTCACAGCAGTCAGAATGGCCACCATAAAAAAAAAAAAAGGCTACAAAAAATAAATGCTTGAGAGTATGTAGAGAAAAGGGAACCCTTCTACACTGATGTTGGGAATGTAAATTAGTGATGAACTATGGGGATTTCTTAAGAAACTAAAATTAGATCCACCAGATGATCTACAAAATCCACTCCTGGATATATATCCAGTGAAAACCTAATCTTAAAAGATACATGTACCCTAATACTCACAGCAGCAAAATTTACAATGACCAAAACACTGAAGCAACATAAATGTACACTGGCAGATGAATGGATGAAGAACGTGTGTGTGTGTGTGTGTGCGCGCGCGCACACACATTCAATGGAATACTACTCAGCAATAAAGAAGAATGAAAACATTCCACTTGCAGTAACATCATACTAAGTGAAATAAGTGAGACAGCAAAAGACAAATATCATGTAATACCACTTATATGTGGAGTCTTAAAAAATTATACAGATAAATTTATTTATAAAACAGAAGTAGATTCACAGACATAGTAAAGAAACTTATGGTTACTAAAGCAGATAGCATGGGGATAAATTAGGAGTTTGGATTAAAATATACACACTATTATATATAAAATAGGTAAAGTTCCAACTGTATACCACAGGGATCCAAATTCAAAATTTTTTAATAACATGTAATGAAAGCTGTGATACATATACACAATGGAATATTACTCAGCCATTAAAAAGAATGCATTTGAATCAGTACTAGTGAGGTGGATGAAACTGGAGCCTATTATACAGAGTGAAGTAAGTCAGAACAAAAATCACCAATACAGTATATTAACACATATATATAGAATTTAGAAAGATGGTAATGATAACTCTATATTCGAAACAGCAAAAGAGACACAAATGTATAGAACAGTCTTTTGGACTCTGTGGGAGAAGGCGAGGGTGGGGTGATTTGAGAGAATAGCATTGAAACATGTATATTATCATATGTGAAACAGATCGCCAGTCCAGGTTCGATACATGCGACAAAGTGCTCAGGGCTGGTGCACTGGGATGACCCTGAGAGATGGGATGGGAGGGAGGTGGGAGGGAGTTCAGGATGGGGAACACATGTACACCCATGGCTGAGTCACGTGAATGTATGGCAAAAACCATTATAATATTGTAAAGCAATTAGCCTCCACTTAAAATAAATAAATTTAAAGTAAATAAAATAATATTAAAAAATAACACATATGTTTAACTGAATCACTTTGTTGTACACCTGAAACTACACAACACTCTAAATTAACTATTTTCAATTTTAAAAAGAAAAGATATTTTGGAGTCTTATCCCCTAGTACTTAGGAGTGTGAGCTTCTTTGAACAGAGTCTCTATGGAGGTAACCAAGTTAACACGAGGTGATGAAGGTGAGCCCTGGTCTGATGAGACTGGTGTCCTTATAAGGAGTTTGACAGCAGGGGCCTGCACACAACAGGAGACGCCATGTGAAGACGAAAGCCAGCATCACGGTGATGCAGCCACAAGCCAAGAAACATTCAAGCATACCACACCACCAGCATCTAGGGGAGAGGCCTGGATCAGACTCTGGGTCACGGGTCTCAGAGAGAACCACCCCTACCGACGCCTTCGTCCTGTACTTCCAGCCTCCAGACCGGTCATTTTTCTCCATCATCACTTTAAACGTGATACAGCTCCCAGCACAGAGGAAGCACTCCACAGATATTTAGAGAATGACGGGGTCCAGAACTCTTGGCCCTTTAATTCATTCTGTCCCCAGGGGTCAGTCGTAAGCCAAGCCTTTAAAAGGCAGCCTGAGCTGTGAGCATTGATCACTCATTCCACACCCTCAGGAGAATTCCTCCTGCAGTTGCTCCTGACAATTTCAAAGTCTGATCTCTGATTTTCTAGCAACCAGTCATCTCTTCAGTTTTCAGCTTCTGATCCTCGGGTGAGCTGTCCCTAGCTTAGCCCTCACCTACCCTTTCCCACCACACTGGCCATTCTCTGCCTTGATTTTCCAAGCCCAGCCTCAGGTCCCCTGCATTCCAGTATCTGCTCTGATGGGCAGAAGGGGACATGAAGCCTGTCCATGTCAGTGGGACTCACCAGCAGCAGAAGAGATCTTTCCTGGGCAAGAATTCAGTGGCAGGACTGATGTGGACCCTTGTTTCGTTTTCCTAGTCTTCAACCATCAAAGGAGGGGCTTGGTACTTGGATCCAGAATGAATTACACACGGTTCATCACAGCCAAGAGTGAGGCCAGAAAAACTTATTCCATCAGAGTCATGAGTGAGTCCAAGCTGCGCCCCTCTCCCCCAGAGTGGAAGTGGAGAGGGGGTCCCACAAAGCAGCTCCAGGCTGGGTGAACCTGGCGCTGTGCAGACTTGACACAGAAGTCAGGCTGCAATAGGCAGGAGGGCAATAAAGCAGCAACGGAGAGAGACCAGGCCGTGGCAGGCACGTCCTGGTTAGGGTCCCAGGAGGCTAAGGGCACAGGAGGTGGGGTTCAGCACAGCCTGCAGACATGTGCAGAGCAGGGAGGGACAGAAGGGGGCACAGGGAGCCTGGCGAGCCGGGAGGGGCCAGGTGGAGGAGGGTTTCCTGTTACCGTGGCCCCTGGTGTGCTGCCTGGTCAGTGGGCCTTCGTAGCTGCACCTGTTGATTCCTTACTTACCCCACCAGTGAGGCCAGCCCAGAACAGCTCATCTGTGCTTCTTTCAGACTAGCATTCTATCACTAGACATGATCACACTGTAAAGCTGCATAGCCTTTAATGCCACATACTGACCATCTCTGTTTACGAAAGTCTTCACTGAAAGTGTTTCTTCTTCTCTTCCATGTTGTTTAAGATGAGAAATTGGACAAGGCCCCGAAATCTGTCATCTCCTTGGCGACTGGATTACCAAACCCCAACATGTTCCCTTTCAAGACTGCACTTATCACCATAGAAAACGGGAAAGCTATCCAGTCTGACGAAGAGTTGATGAAGAAAGCACTGCAGTATTCTCAGAGAGCTGGGTCCTAATCAATAGATAATTTATCTTACTTGATTCATTTTCATAAGCAATGTTCTACAGCCAGCTGACAGTGTTACTTGTGTCTTTTTAACTGGATAGTCAGCAGGTAAGAAGGTCTGAGGAAGAGCTGTTAAAGAGAAATTAAAAGCAGCAAGGACACCGACAGCTTTTCAGCCCTACTGACTGCTTCCAAACCATACATGACTAGGAGAGGAGAGGAGGCTTTCGAAGGAGATCATCATTTGAGCAGATTGGGGCGGGGGGGCGGGGGGGGGGAGTGGGAAATGAAACGGGGGAAAAAAGGAAGATAAGCTAACTGAAGAAGCAGGGTAGGAGAAAGGAGGAAAAGGATGATCCAGGAAAAGGCCATTTTATTTCCTGGGGAATTTTCACTAAGTATATTCCCATTCTCAACAGGCAGCTGTGCAAATATGTTGCCTGAAGTTCAGATGTATTTAGTTTCACAAAGGCAAATGGAACAAACATTCAAAGGCTTTACTTAGCTGGTCTTCTTCCAGCAATGAAGAGTAACCTACAGAGTATCAATTATATCTTATTAAGGCCTGTTCCCTCTGTGATTAAACAACAATGCATGTTGGGTGAATTGCATTGTATACAATGTACACCTAGGTTTTTCTTTTCATGATGCAAAGAACTTAACCTGGGCTTCTAAGTATCCTAAGAAAATCTCCCTAAGGAAAACAAAACAAAAAGAAAAGAAAAATAAATTATACAGGGAGTGCTTAATATAAAAGAAAAAGTACAGGCTTTGGAATAAGAAAGCTGTGGATTCAAATCTCAGTTCTTTTACACCAATCAATTAACTTTATGTGGATTTCTTAATCTCTAAGTCTGTTACCTTATCTTTTTAGTAAAGATATTAATATTGTCAAAAAGCATTTGAAGATTCTTAACTCAAATGTGTAAAGTGCCCGGTATGAAGCCACCATTTAGTTGCTGTCTACCACTATTCTGATTTTTGCTACTGTCAGTTTTTAAACGCATTTATGCTTTAGAATCCCAGAGCTGTTATCCTGGCTAAAACAGTTACAAGTAAAATTGCATAATCCGCCCACCATCCATTATGCACCCAGCCAAGGACAGATGGACATGTGTGTCACATGTGGCAGCCAAGAAGGCCTCTGTAAGGTAAGACCAGGGGGAAGGGCACTCATGGCAAGAATCTGACATGTGCACCCATACAGCCATCGCTCCTTTTACCACACAGCAGCATGTTTTGTGGGATACCAAGTCTTCACTAGAATCATAAGTACAACCTGAAGACATTCACCCACCTGCTTTCTCTTAAACAGAGAGCCCAGAGCTCTGAGTCCTTCGGACAAGAGTCCCTGCAGCTTAGTGAGCACGGATCAGTTTCATGTGGCTCAGAGACTCGGGCCACGTTGAGTTAGGCTGTGGTTACGTCCATATGACTTTTAATTCCTCGAGGGTGTGTCCTGACCCTCCTGAGCTGAGGCCTCGTCCCTAGTGTGTCTGCTGCTGTCATCGTCTGACCAGCTGCCTCTTGTGCCCCGTCTCCCTCTTGGCTGTGGTTCTCTAGATCTAAGGGGACGTCTGGTCCGTGGCTGACCTCTCCTCTGGGTTAGCGCCTTCTCTCTCTCTCTCTCTCTCTGTTTGTCTGTCTCTCTCCCTGCCCCTCCCTGGATTCCAGGAAGTCCACTGAGGTAACCACCACTGGGGATTCCCCTGATAAAGAGACTGCATATACAGTTCTCAATTTCATTTATCATTTATTTTTCTTTCTCTTGAATAATTAGTCTGGGATAAGGAGGTTCTATATTCAGTCTTCACATCGAGATTAATGTATGACTCTTGTTTCTATCAAATCAGAGTAGTTTTCTTGCTCTTTTTTATGTAAATGTGAAACCACAATCTGTTTACTTGTAATAAATTTCATTTGTTATTATTACATAATTGTTACGCTCTGAGTCCAAGTCTCCGAATAGACTGAGAGAACAAGTCCACCACGGCAATGCAAAAGCAAGAAGGAGTTTATTGCTAACTCGAGTTAGGGCACTCTGTCACATCCAATGCAGTGGAGCCCCGAGCCCAGAATTACAGGAGTATTTATAGACTTAGAACAAAGACAGTGAGTTGGCAAGGGTGGATTGGTTGCAAGGGGTTCTTGGCATCTATTAATTGGCTAAATTTTGCGTATGCAGGGTTGCTTAAGGGACTTTTTGTGTTATCTGGGCTAGTTCTAACCAGGCTATGGGGAGTATGCTGACTGGCTGAGTCTCAAGGTCGGGGGGATGATGATCTCAGCTCCTTCTGGGCAGTGACCCAGCTTTTTCTGTGATTGTAGCTCTGGCTACTTTAGCCCTTGAAGCTTGTCATGGCTTCTGTAAGGTCTCAACAATAATAACATATTAAAGTAATAACACTTTATCATTTTCCTCCCTCTTTTTGTACTTAACTAGGAAAAGACAAGGATTAGGTGCTGTTTGAGTACCCCCTTTTTTTTTGAAGAGAAATATTTGTGATGCCCGAGACTAGTACGTAAAAAGTTCTTTTCAGTGAAATACTTCTCCTAGGAAGTTACAGCGTGAGCCTTTTTTCCCCCAGAAACATGCTCTGGAAATTTTCTTCTTTCTCTATCTCAACATTAGTCCTGTCAAAAAGAAAGAGTGCATATAAGGCCAAAAACGTTAGTAACTCATTGGCTTAAAGCGATGCTATTGCCAAGACCTCCTGGGAATCTGGTTTAATATTTCTTGCACTTTGCTCTCCAGGATAAATATAATTTTAGGTGCACAAATCTCAAATAAACAGCACTCACTCCTCATTTAAGATATTGGTCTTTGTCATGTCCCCTTGTCAACACAGGAAATGTTGGTCATGAGGTTTTCATCTGATCCATGAATTATACATGGATTTGCTTGGTCCTAGGAGGTCCTGTAAAATGTAAATCAACTAACTTGTCAGAGGAGGACTGTGTTTGTCATAAAATGCCTAAAGCTCATAAGGAATAGTAAATGGAATATCCTAGGCCAAATCAGGAAAGAAAAGTCAGATCTTCTGTCTCAATGGATGCTGGCCATGATGTTTGTCAAGAGCTCTAGGCTGTTAAAATGACACAGAGGAGAGAGGCTTGACCTGGGGATGATGAAACATCACAGGGAAGGAAAAGATGGTTCTGTGACTTGTGTAAGATTAGTTGGAACGGACCCCTCTGATTCAGAGAGGGAAAATCTGTCTGTCTCTGCTGATGTCCTGAGGCATCACAGGGTCCTCAAGATCTGCTCTGATTTGCAGGCCTGGTCTCCCTTGACCTCCGCGTCTCCTGAGCCCTTGCTGAAACCGTCCTTTCTGGAAACTCCCCCATCCTTGCCCTGCCCGCCCTGCAGTGTCCATGGTTCACAGAGACCCGAAAGACTGGGCCTCAGACCTCTTCCCTTCCCGCACACACCTCCCCTGGGCATCACACCAGGTGCCCCTGCCCACGCCTCCATCACCAGGCACCCTCCACATCCGCATGTCCACCACCCTCACTGGCCTCACCCCAGGCTGTTTAGTGGCACTTCACACCAAAACACACTCAGCTGCTTCTCCCTCAGAAACAGACAACATTGGGGTGTTTTCCAGTGAATGACACCCCTCCCATCACCTCCTTACTGTACAGCCAGAAATCCAGAGGCCCCTCCTTACCGCTCCTTCCCTGCTTCCCCTCAGCCCACACTTAAGTCCCTGCTTCTGGTTTCCTCAGTGCCCCTCAGCTCCCTTCAGCTCCACCACCACCACCCCATCCAGGCCACCCCTTGCCTTTCCCTGGGACTGCAGCAAAAACCTCCCAGACGAGCCTAAAATCTTCCCAGACTCCACCTGTATTCTCACTCCTCTCTGATACTTTGATTTTGCAGCCAGAATGACCTCCTCAAATGCCTGTCTGATCTCATGACTCCTGTGTCCTACTCTCTACTTAAAACTCTCCCTGGCTCCCTTGTCCAAAGGCCGCCATGGGATGCTCTCTGCCCACTTCCTTCTGACCGCCCTCCACTCACCTCTTCACACTCCACCTCAAGCCACAGGGTTCTTTCAGTTTCTCAAATGTGCACCTATCGTCACCTCTTCCCCAACTCTTCACTTCCTTAAAGAGGCCTCCCCTGAATACCCCAAGGCTGCCAAGTGCCCAGCTCCTCCTACAATGAGCACTGGAACCCTGGCATCTACACAGTAGTGCTGATCACTGATTTTACATGCATATTTATCTGAGTAGTGTCTAGCTCAGTGCTCTGGCACCTTCTTGAGGGTAAAACCACCGCATACAATCTTCACTTTCTTTCCATACATTACACAGGCCTGGCTTATATCAAATATTTAAAATTTTTTCTAAGAAGGCATATATACACTTTAGGAATCAAACTAGTTATTATTTTTTTTTCAACCTAAAACAGAGGTTGGCAAACTATGGCTTAAGAACAAAACAACCCTTGTCTGATCCTGTAAGTAGAGCTTTAGTAGAGCTCTGCTTACACACTGTCTATGGCTGTGCTCTCACCACAGAGGCAGAGATGAGTGGTGGCAACAGACACCGGGGCCACAGAACACGCCCCATCTGGCATTTATGGAAAACTTGCCAACTCCTAATCTGAACCCTGAAAGTGAAAGTGAAAGTCGCTCAGTCATGTCCAACTCTTTGCGATCTCATGGACTGTATAGTCCATGGAATTCTCCAGGCCAGAATACTGGAGTGGGTAGCCTTTCCCTTCTCCAGGGGATCGTCCCAACCCAGGGATCAAATCCAGGTCTCCGGCACTGAAGGCAGATTCTTTACCAGCTGAGTAACAAGGGAAGCCCAAGAATACTGGAATGGGCAGCCTGTCCTTCCTCCAGCAGATCTTCCTGACTCAGGAATCAAATCAGGGTCTCCTGCATTGCAGCGGACTCTTTATCAACTGAGCTATCAGGGACACCCACTCTAGAACCCTAGTGAGCTCAAAAAAAAAAAAAAAGTTGGAGGGGGTGTTCTAAGACTTGAAACTCTATTTTCCAAGCTAACCTGTGTTTTTTTGTTAGGTGTTTAAAATGATCATTAATCCTGGAGATAATATCCTTGTAAACAAACCTGTTTATTCAGGAATGATTCATGCTGTGAGTACATATTCTTACAAAAGGCAAGTCTCTTTCTTATAACAAAGAAAGAGAAACCACTGTACCTTTAAAATTATCTGCCTAGTGAAAAATAAAATAACATCTTTCTTTTGTAAAGAAGAAAAGGTTTAGTATAAGGAAAATATGCCAAACATACCCTCTGATTTATACATTTCTTTTGACAAAATCTAAATGTAGATGTGCTAAATTCAATCAGGAAAATCATGTCCCATTTTCTTAGTATTTCACTTGAAATGCCTCTTAATTTACAAAGACATTTTTCATTACCGTCTGTATTACCACATGTCTAAGACAAATCATGTGTCAATGTAATATAACTAAACCTACCAGTATGACTAGGACTTTCATACCTAGTGTTAATTATAGGACTCTAGACCCAGAATAAGAAGGCAGATCACCTGCTCTGGGCCCTGGTCAGAACTCAGCACCGTCTGGGGCACAGTACTTGGGTTGATGTGAACACAGTCAGAGAAGCAACCAGAGTCACAAAGAATTAGAAATGAGACCATACAGTGAATGCTTTTAGGAACCATGCTCTTTCCCACAGAAAGAGGAGATCCACGGGGACATGAGGATTGTCCTCAACCACATAAAAGTTAGCCATGTCACAGAGGAGCTGGATTTGTCTGTGTGTGTCCTTAGGTTGACAGAACTGGAACCAAAGTGTGGAAACTACAGGGAAGCAATTTCAACTCAACATGAAAACTTTCTAACCATCAGTCTTACCCACTCTCTGAAGAATAAAGCAGGCCCATCACTGCAGGCGCTCAGAGAAAGCAGCCAGACCCAAAAGAACAAATACTGTATGATTTCCCCTTATTCAAAATATATACAACAAGCAAATTCATAGAGACCAGAAGTTGATTGAGGTGACCAAGGACTGGGGAGGGGGAATGGGGATTTCTTGCTTAGTGGGCACAGGGTTTCTGTTTGGAGCAATGAAAAGATTCCGGAATTAATAGCGATGAGTTGCACAAACTGACATCATTATTGCCACTGAATCACACACTTTAGAATGGCACATTTTTAGTAATATATATTTTACCACAACTTTAAAGTGAAAGTTTTAGTTTCTCAGTCATGTCCACTTCTTTGTGGCCCTATAGACTGTGGCTCCCCAGGCTCCTCTGTTTATGGGGTCAGCCAGCCAAGAATACTGGAGTTGGCTGCCATTTCCTCCTCCAGGGGACCTTCTTGACCCAGGGATTGAACCTGTGTCCCCCACGTTGTAGGCAGATTCTTTACTGGCTAAGCCACCAAGTGTGCTGTGCTTAGTCGCTCAGTCATGTCCGACTCTTTGTGACCCCATGGACCGTAGCCTGCCAGGCTCCTCTGTCAATGGAGATTCTCCAGGCAAGAATGCTGGAGTGGGTTGCCATGCACTCTTCCAGGGGATCTTCCTAACCCAGGGATCAAACCGGGGTCTCCTGCATTGCAGATGGATTCTTTACCATCTGAATCTCCAGGGAAGCCCTCAAGGGAAGCCCTTTTAAAACTAAAGTAAAATAATTGCCCTTTTTTGTGACTGGAGATCAATTATTAACTACTTTCCTAAACTTGTATGGCATTAGATTAGACAATGCCTATACATGCAAAACTTGCATCTATGTAGATAGCTGGATGCACACACACTGTCACATGCCAAAACACAAATATGGACCAGCCTCTGAGGGGATAGGCTGAAGTTCGTGTGCATTTATCTCATCGCCCATTATCAGCTTCTTATATTCATGTAGATGTGTTTGGAAAGTCTAAGACCTCTTAAATTTGCTGCAAAAATGGTCTAGACCATTCTCAGTGCATAAGTATACATTTGACCTCTACTAACTATGTTTGCACCCCACTCCAGTACTTTTGCCTGGAAATCCCATGGACAGAGGAGCCTGGAAGGCTGCAGTCCATGGGGTTGCTGAGTCAGACACAACTAAGCGACTTCACTTTTATTTTTCACTTTCACACACTGGAGAAGGAAATGGCAACCCACTCCAGTGTCCTTGCCTGGAGAATCCCAGGGACGGGGGAGCCTGGTGGGCTGCTGTCTCTGGGGTCCCACAGAGTCGGACACGACTGAAGCGACGCAGCAGCAGCAGCAGCAGCAACTATGTTTGCTTATCCCATGAGAACTATTTTTCTAAGAAGCTAATCTCAATTATTTTTTTAATTTTATTGAAATATAGTTTATTAACAATGTCATTTTAGTTTTTAAGTATACAAGAAACTGATTCAGATATATATATGTGCATATATATATATATACTACAATACATATCTGTTCTTTTCAGATTCTTTCCCATTATAGGTTATTATAAGACATTGAATATAGTTACCTATGCTATAGTGTAGGAAATTGCTGTTGATTATATATTGTAGTATGTATATGTCAAACCCAAATTCCTACTATATCCCTCCCCACATTTCCCCTTTAATAATCATAAGTTGCTATAATATGTCTGTAAGTCTATTTGTTGTGTAAAATAGTTCAAAATAGTTAATTTCTATCATGTTTTAGATTTTATATAAGTGATATCATATAATATTTGTCTTTCTTTGATTTACTTCATTTAGTATGATAATCTCTAGACACCTCCATGTGACTACAAATGGCATCGTTTCATTTTTTTTATGGCCAAGTAATATAGAAATGATCAAACAGGAGATGGAAAGAGTGAACAACAACATTCTAGGAATCAGTGAACTAAAATGGACTGGAATGGGTGAATTTAACTCAGATGACCATCATATCTACTACTGTGGACAGGAATCCCTTAGAAGAAATGAGGTAGCAATCATGGTCAACAAAAGAGTCCAAAATGCACTAATTGGATGCAATCTCAAAAACGACAGAGAGATCTCTCTATTCTTTTCCAAGGCAAACCATTCACTATCACGGTAATCCAAGCCTATGCCCCAACCAGTAACGCTGAAGAAGCTGAAGTTGAATGGTTTTATGAAGACCTACAAGACCTTCTAGAACTAACACCCCAAAAAGATGTCCTTTTCATTATAGGGAACTAGAATGCAAAAGCAGGAAGTGAAGAGACACCTGGAGTAACAGGGAAATTTGGCCTTGGAGTACAGAATGAAGGAGGGAAAAGGCTAATAGAGTTTTGCCAAAAGAACGCACTGGTCATAACAAACACTCTCTTCCAACAACACAAGAGAAGACTCTACACATGGACATCACCAGATGGTCAACACCAAAATCAGATTGATTATATTCTTTGCAGCCAAAGATGGAGAAGCTCTATACAGTCAGCAAAGCAAGATCAGGAGGTGACTGTGGCTCAGATCATGAACTCTTTATTGCCAAATTCAGACTTAAATTGAAGAAACTAGGGAAAACCACTATACCAATCAAGTATGACCTAAATCCCTTGTGATTATACAGTGGAAGTGAGAAATAGATTTAAGGGACTAGATCTGATAGAGTTCCTGATGAACTATGGACAGAGGTTTGTGGCATTGTACAGGAGACAGGGATCAAGACCATTCCCATGGAAAAGAAATGCAAAAAGCAAAATGGCTGTCTGAGGAGGCCTTACAAATAGCTGTGAAAAGAAGAGAAGCAAAAGGAAAGGAGAAAAGGAAACATATAAGCATCTGAATGCAGAGTTCCAAAGAATAGCAAGGAGAGATAAGAAAGCCTTCCTCAGTGATCAGTGCAAAGAAATAGAGGAAAACAACAGAATAGGAAAGACTAGAGATCTCTTCGAGAAAATTAGAGATATCAAGGGAACATTTCATGCAAAGATGGGCTCAATAAAGGACAGAAATGGTATGGACCTAACAGAAGCAGAAAATATTAAGAAGAGGTGGCAAGAATACACAGAAGAACTGTACAAAAAGATCTTCACGACCCAGATAATCATGATGGTATGATCACTCACCTAGAGCCAGACATCCTGGAATGTGAAATAAAGTGGGCCTCAGAAAGCATCACTACAAACAAAGCTAGTGGAGGTGATGGAATTCCAGTGGACCTCTTTCAAATCCTAAAAGATGATGCTGTGAAAGTGCTGCACTCAATATGCCAGCAAATTTGGAAAACTCAGCAGTGGCCACAGGACTGGAAAAAGGTCAGTTTTCATTCCAATCCCAAAGAAAGGCAATGCCAAAGAATGCTCAAACTACTGCACACTTGCACTGATCTCACATGCTAGTAAAGTAATGCTCAAAATTCTCCAAGCCAGGCTTCAGCAATACATGAACTGTGAAATTCCAGATGATCAAGCTGGTTTCAGAAAAGGCACAGACGTGGGAGCAGGGTTCAGGATGGGGATCACGTGTATACCTGTGGCAGATTCATGCAAAACCAATACAATATTGTAAACTAATTAGCCTCCAATTAAAATAAATAAATTTATGTTAAAAAAAAAAAGAAAAGAAAAATCAGAGGAACCAGAGATCAAATTGCCAACATCTGCTGGATCATCAAAAAAAGCAAGAAAGTTCCAGAAAAACATCTATTTCTGCTTTCTTGACTATACCAAAGCCTTTGACTGTGTGGATCACAATAAACTGTGGAAAATTCTGAAGGAAATGGGAATACCAGACCACCTGACCTACCTCTTGAGAAATCTATATGCAGGTCAGGAAGCAACAGTTAGAACTGGACATGGAACAGCAGACTGGTTCCAAATAGGAAAAGGAGTACGTCAAGTCTGTATATTGTCACCCTGCTTATTTAACTTCTATGCAGAGTACATCATGAGAAATGCTGGGCTGGAATAAGCACAAGCTGGAATCAAGACTGCCGGGAGAAATATCAATAACCTCAGATATGCAGATGACACCACCCTTGTGGCAGAAAGTGAAGAGGAACTAAAAAGCCTCTTGATGAAAGTGAAAGAGGAGAGTGAAAAAGTTGGCTTAAAGCTCAACGTTCAGGAAACAAAGATCATGGCATCCTGTCCCATCACTTCATGGGAAATAGACGGGGAAACAGTGGAAACAGTGGCAGACTTTATGTTTTGGGCTCCAAAATCACTGCAGATAGTGACTGCAGCCATGAAATTAAAAGACACTTATTCCCTGGAAGGAAAGTTATGACCAACCTAGATAGTATATTGAAAAGAAGACATATTACTTTGCCAACAAAGGTCCATCTAGTCAAGGCTATGGTTTTTCCAGTGGTCATGTATGGATTTGAGAGTTGGACTGTGAAGAAAGCTGAGCGGCAAAGAATTGATGCTTTTGAACTGTGGTGTTGGAGAAGACACTTGAGAGTCCCTTGGACTGCAAGGAGATCCAACTACTCCATCCTAAAGGAGATCAGTCCTGGGTGTTCATTGGAAGGACTGATGCTGAAGCTGAAACTCCAATACTTTGGCCACCTCATGTGAAAAGTTGACTCATTCGAAAAGACTCTGATGCTGGGAGGTATTGGGGGCAGGAGGAGAAGGGGACAACAGAGGATGAGATGGCTGTATGGCATCACCAACTCGATGGACGTGAGTCTGAGTGAAGTCCAGGAGTTGGTGATGGACAGGGAGGCATGGCATGCTGCGATTCATGGAGTCACAAAGAGTCGAACATGGCTGAGCAAGTGGACTGACCTGAATATAGAAGTAGGCCTTCTTCAATGAACAATGCAAAGAAATAGAGGAAAACAACAGAAGGGGAAAGATTAGAGACATCTTCAAGAAAATTGGAGATATCAAAGGAATATCTAACCCAAAGAAGGGTACAAAAAGGACAGACTAAAACACTGTAGAAGCAGAAGAGATGGGAAGAATAAACAGAAGAACTGTGCATAAAAGATCTTAATGACCCAGATAACTGTGATGGTATGGTCACTCACCCAGAGCCAGACATTCTGTAATTTGAACTCAGTGGGCCTTAGGAAAGCACTGCTATCAATAAAGCTAGTGGAAGTGATGAAATTTCAGCAGTTACTTAAAATCCTAAAAGATGATGCTATTAAAGGTATGCACTCAATATGTCTGCAAATTTGGAAGACCTAGCCATGGCCACAGGACTGGAAAAGCTCAATCCTCATCCCTGTTCCCAAGAAGGGCAAACCGTCAGACAGCTGCACTCCTCTCCCATGCTAGTAAGGTTAGGCTCAAAATCCTGAAAGCTAGGCGTCATCATTATGTGAACCAAGAACTTCAAGATGTTCAAATTGAGTTTAGAAAAGGCAGAGGAATCAGAGATCAAAATGCCAATATTGCCTGGATCATAGAGAAAGCAAAGGAGTTCCAGAAAAACATCTATCTCTGTTTCATTGACTATGCTAAAGCCTTTGACTGTGGATCATAACCAACTGTGGAAAACTCTTAAAGAGACAGGAATACCAGACCATCTTACCTGTCTCCTGAGAAATTTGTATGCTGGTCAAGAAGCAACAGAACCTTGTATGTAACAACTGACTGGTTCAGGATTGAGAAAGGAGTACGACAAGGCTGTTTATTGTCATCTTGTTTATTTAACTTATACACAGAGCCCATCATGAGAAATACCAGCCTGGATGAGTTACAAATTGGAATTGAGATTGCCAGGAGAAGTATCAACAATCTCAGACATGTGGATGACATCACTCCAATGGCAGAAAGTGAAGAGAAACTAAAAAACCTCTTGATGAGGGTGAAGGACAAGAGTGAAAAAGCTGGCTTAAAACTAAATATTAAATAAACCAAGATCATGGCATCCAGCCCTATAACTTCATGGCAAATAGAAGGGGAAAAAGTGGAAGCAGTGACAGATTTCCTCTTCTTGGGCTCTAAAATCACTGCAGATGGTGACGGCAGCCATGAAATTAAAGACGATTGCTTCTTGGCAGGAAAGCAATGAAAAACCTAGACAGTGTGTTTAAAAGCAAAGACATCACTTTGCTGACAAAAGTCCATATAGTCAAGCTGTGGTCCTTCCAGTAGTCATGTACAGTTGAGAACGCTGAAGAAGTGATGCTTTCGAACTGTGGTGCTGGAGAGTCCCTTGGACTACAAGGAGATCAAACCAGTCAATCTTAAAGTGAATCAACCCTGAATACTCATTGGAAAGACTGATGCTGAAGCTGAAGCTCCAATACTTTGGCCACCTGATGTGAAGAGCCAACTCACCGGAAAAGACCTTGATGCTGGGAAAGATCGAAGGCAGAAGCAAAAAAGGTGACAGAGGATAAGTTGGTTGGATGTTATCACTGATGCTATGAACATGAACTTGGGCAAACTCCAAAAGATGGTGAGGGACAGAGAAGCCCGATGTGCTGCAGGCCATGGGGTCACAAAGAGTCAGACATAACCTGGTGATTAAACACACAATATTCCACTGTATATATGTACCCCATTTTCTTTATGTATTCATCTCTCAGTGGACATTAGGTTGCTTCCATGTCCTGACTATTGTAAATAGTCCTGAACACTGGTGTGGATATATATTTTGAACTGTCCAGGAGTGGGATCACTGGATCATATATGTAACTCTCTTTTAGTCTGTTAGTGAAACTCCATGCAGTTCTCCATAGGATCTATAGGATTTACACTTCCATCAACAGTGTAGGAAGGTTCCATTCTTGCCAACCTTCTCCAGCATTTATTGTTCACAAACTTTTTGATCACAGCCATTCGGACTGGTGTGAGATATGCCTCATTGTAGTTTTCATTCACTTTCTCTATAATTAGCCATGTTGAGGGTCTTGTCAAGTGCATCTTGGCCATCTATATGTCTTCTTTGGAGAAATATCTATTTATGACTTCCATCCACTTTTTGACTGGGTTGTTTTTGTTTATTTGATATGGAGTTGTGTGAGTTGTTTGTATAATCTGGAAATTCATCCCTTGTCAGATGCATTGTTCTAAATATTTTCTCCAAGTCCATAGGTTGTCTTTTCATTTTGTGGATGGTTTCCTTTCCTTCTTATTTACTAAGTCTCATGTTTTTTCTTTTGTTCACCCATAAACATAAAATATGAAAACACAAGTCTTTTGCAAAACTCTGTCTATAAGTAAGGCCACTACTTTTGACCTCAGCCTCTGTAGTCGGTACAGTATTGAAATACTTGCAGGAGCCAAGGCCCAGATGCTCCCAGATGCTCCTTGGTGGCCCAGCACCACCTTGGCCCCTCTGACCCCTCTCCTGAGACCACCCTGAACCCCATACAGTGCAGAGCTAATGCTGGCCTGGCAGGGGGTCTCCAGGACCCCATTCCACCCTGCTCTGTGTCTCTTGCTCCCATGCTACAACTTGTCCAATATTTTGAGTATCACCTCTGCTTATAACTTTTATGTATTAGCATCACAGGTGCTTTCTAAGATTGATTTCCTCTCAAAATCATTCCCTAATAAACACCTATTTTATGAGCCAGTTCTAACCCTAATTGTGAAGCTAGTGCAGCGTGGGCATAGAGCTGAGGGCAGGTCTGCGTTTAAGGGTGTAAATGGTAACATTCTCCTTAGTGTAAGAACCCTTGGCACTGATATTTTATAGGCATGTCTCGATCTCAGACTAGGTTTTCTCTCTCTACTTTACAGCTGCAACCCCTGGGCTGCAACATGATTAACGTTTCCAGTGATGAGCACGGGAGTATTCCAGACTCCCTCAGAGAAATACTTTCCAGATGGAAACCAGAAGATTCAAAGGACCCCATGAAAAACAGCCCCAAATTTCTTTACACTGTCCCAAATGGCAACAACCCTGCTGGGAACTCATTAACAGCTGAGCGCAAAAGGGAAATCTATGAGGTATTTTCAAAGAAGGTGTTATGTACTTGTGTTCTTGATTCCTGCTGACTCTAGAAGAGTGCTCCCAAGTTCCTTCTCTGGTTAGCCTCTTGCTCTCAATGAAGATGGTTTTTAATAAACGAAATCATCTATACCAGTGTTGCCACGAATTTAAACACAAGAAATTACTGCAGTCTGGTTGCCTGTGATATGTTTCTTTCCCTTTAATTGCTAGTTTCACTGCAAGAGACGCTTCTCTTGGTGGGCTGTTACTCTCACCTCTTACTCCCGTCTCTTGCTTCTGTCTTCGCTTCATCCCCCGCCTCCAGCCCATACAGTGGCTCCTACCACCCACCTTACTCAAACCCACCATCTCCTCACCCACGCTCCCTCCCTGACTTGTGAGCCCCTCGGGTTGCCCACCCCCACCCCCACACCAGCCCTTGACACCCTTCCTGCTCTCGCGTGGACCTGCAGTGCCTCCTCCAGCCGCTTCACCCTATACTGCGAACAGTATCAGAAGTCCTTCACCTGCCGCACACAATGATGGAATCTGGCCTCTGTGTAAGGCTAGGGTCTCTCATATCCTTCTCTCTGTCCCTTAAACATCTATGCCTTCTAGAAACCTCGGTCCCTAAAACATGCCAAGTATCTTCTGACTCCAGGGCCATGGCTCCTTGCTCTCAGTCTAAACATCTTCTCCCCCACCATCTGCACAACTGAGCCTTCCGGTCAGCCTGAGCTCTCCTGCAGCTTCCCTGTCTCACTCTCTCAAACATCAGCCTCCTCAACCATCTGCCGGGCCCTCAGAACCTCCCACCTAATCCTCCTCTGGCCACTATTAGGAGCTCAGGTTCTGTCTTTACCACCAGAATGAAAGTTCTGTGAGGACAGAGCCTTTAGGGCTGGTTCCTCCTCCTAGGATAGCGGGGACTCATTAGTTGCTGGGATGATTGAGTGAGTACAAAGAACTCTGATTCCAAGTGATTTTCATCTTAGATAACTCTTAACAAATAAATGGAGAAGGCAATGGCACCCCACTCCAGTACTCTTGCCTAGAAAATCCCATGAGCGGAGGAGCCTGGTGGGCTGCAGTCCATGGGGTCGCTGTGAGTCGGGCACAACTGAGCGACTTCACTTTCACTTTTCACCTTCATGCATTGGAGAAGGAAATGGCAACCCACTCCAGTGTTCTTGCCTGGAGAATCCCAGGAACGGGGGCGCCTGGTGGGCTGCCATATATGGGGTTGCACAGACTCAGACACAACTGAAGCGACTTAGCAGCAGATATGCTCCTTTAACCTTTTGTAGCTCCCAAGAAAATATGACTTCCTCATCATATAAGATAATCCTCAATATTTTATGCAGTTCAACAAGGTAAGTGATGGTGTCAACTCCATACACAATCAGTAGATAAGTGGTTGCAAATTATTGCACTGCTTTGATTTTAACCTGGATCCTGAGTATTTTCATCTCTGGAGCCTTACTCTTTTCTAGAAATTCCCTACTTTTAGAATAGTACCTGGCTCTCTGTGTCAGGCACATGAAGGAACACGTGAGTCAAGGTAAGGTCGTCTTGACTCCACATCCTGATCGTAGTTCCATAGACATGGTACCAGGGATGTGGCGTGGGTATCTCCTGGGGTGTCAGCCTCAGTCTCTCAGGGGAGGATGATGGGCTGGAGGACTTGGGAGCCGTGTTCAGAGAGAAGGCGGAGGGCTGTGCTCAGTCAGTGATGTACTGTGAGCAGAGGAGGGCGTTCCTAGCATCATGCTCCCTGCCTGCCATCCCTGTCGCGTAGGGACGGGAACGCACCTGCACAATAAAGGACTTCTAGATCCTTCCCCAGTATCCACGTGCACCACTGTCCCCGAGCATTGTCCCATAGGAGACAAGAGTAATGGCACAGACACCAGTGCCCGGTTCCTCAAAATCTAACACTAGAATTGCTCTCAGGGCTGCAGAGAACAGGCACACGGATTCAGTCCCCACCACAAATCCACTGAAAAGAAACACAGCTCTGGGCTTTTTGTCTATTTGCCTGACTATCATGTCTGCCTGCCACCCACCCTAAACCCAACCATGGCCCCCTCCCTGTGGGCATTCACTTTGAAATCAGCGTGGGAGGCGCAGCACTGCACGCTGGCTCCATGGCTCGTCTCCACTGATGCTCTTTCAGGGCTTCTAGTTGTTCCAAGGGCCAGCATTCCCTTTCTAAACAGCCCTGCGTGCTGATGGCCCTCTTCGTTGTGGTCTTTTCCAAACTGGTTTTCCTGGAGTCCTTCCTAGAAAACTGTTCATCCTGGATCTCAAGCCTTGGGACAAGGAGGTCCTATGTGAAATTTCCCCACTCTGTAGAAAGTAGGGATACAGACTCTAAGATATATACATATGTATTTACCTTCCATTTCAAGCCCTGGGCACCGACACTTCTCTCCATGGACGTGGATGAGCGTGTCATCTGAGCTGACTCTTTCCAAAGTCCTGTCCTCGGGGTAGAGGCCCTGGCTCTGCCTCCAGGCTGCAGATAAAGGTGACAGGGGCTGCTGCTCAGCGTCTTTGGTGCAGACAGTGTTTCTTACCTAAGATGCTTGCATACACTCACCTTCACACATCTGCTTGAATATTACTGTTACTAACAGACTTTCTCCCAATCCATCCCCACTGGTCAAATTAAGTTATAGGTGTAGGGGGACTGGTCAGGTTTTTGGTTGCATGTATGAAAAAACACATTTAGAAATATATGGTCAGATATGCATTCTATTTTAAGTGTGCAATTAAATTTAAATGTGTATTTTAAGTAAGAAGTAGTGTCACTAGATGGTGTTGACTGTCTAGATTCCTTTGTCCCCAGGTTACAGCCTCCTTCCCCATGAAATCAGCAATATGATGTTAACTGATGTAGCAGGATTGGGAATATGCCTTCTCTATCTTTGTGCAGGTTGAAAGTAGAGTTTATAACTGATCCAAAGCCCTTGATCAAGAGAATTGTTTTACACATACAAGTTTCAGCAATGCACACCAGCACTTTTACTCAGGTAAGGACAATTTAGGAAACAGGAATGTTTAAAATCAGATCATAGAATGGATGCGGGCAAATAAGACAATGTGAAGGTGTCAGGGAGCAAAGTCACTGACTGTTTCTCTATTTCCCTATGGGCTGAATTAGAAGATCAGATGCCACAGATGTTTGCTCCAAAAGGCACAAGAGATTTAAATATACCTGAGCTGTTTCAAGCTGTAGACCAAGCTCCTAGAGTCAGAGATCTTATTCATCTTGTATCCTGGCATCTAGCCCAGGAACCCCATAAAAACTCTTCAGGACGGAAGAGATTTGGTGAAGTAACAGACTACTATTTCGAGAGGCCATGCAGGGCAGCAGTTACTGACTGGATCTGGTCCTGGACATTCTCACTTGAGTCCAGGATTTGTGACCAGCAGTGATCACAGGAAATTTAACTTCACCTAATGCCTCAGTCTCAATATGAGTAGAGACAAATAACGGCCTGTCTAATAAGGGTATTGCAAAGACCAACTTTGCTGAAAGAGATGGCACAGCAGTTTCTTGGAGATACCAAGGACCAGAGAAATGTTTGTTATTTTCAGTTTTACTGCTGTCATTGTTATTAAGGGACACTGTTGTAAGTCACTGGCCCTATAAAGCTTGGTGCAGCTTATTGCATCTTCCTAGTGTGGTTTGTACATAATCAAGAGTGATTTGCTGTTATATTTGACAAAAAGTACATTTTAGAGGATGAACCTTGTTACTGTCTCATGCCTTTTTAGCTCCTGGTATCACAAATTCTACATCAGTGGGGAGAAGAAGGGTTTCTGGCTCATGTTGACAGGTACTGTATTTTAGGTTCCATAGTTTATATAGAAATGGACTACACTTGATTAACTTTCTGTTTTGAATTATTCCAAAATAATGGAAAAATCACAGTGATACAAAGTTTACTACCTGACAGGTCAAACAAATGTGCTCTGTTCCCTCATTGACTTTCAACATTTTCATCAAGATACAAAATAGATTCTTATAGACTGGACTCCAGAGCCTTTTGGTTTCTGCAGTCAGTGTAGCAAACACATATTTTTCATTGTTTTCTTCCTCTAGGGTTACTGATTTCTACCGGAAGCAGAGGGATGCATTACTGGCAGCAGCAGACAAGTGGTTAAGTGGTGAGTGGAACGCACATCCTGTCCTGGGATGAACAACAGTCCTTCTATGAGTGAGTGATGCCACAGAATATTGTTAATAACCCTGGGGAAGGAAATAGGATCCAGGCCTATTCTGGTCAAAAAATGTTACTCTAGTGCTTCCCTGGTGTGCAACGGTTAAGAATATGCCTTGCAATGCAGGCGACACCTGTTCAACCCCTGTTCTGGGAAGATCCCATATGCCCCAGGCAACTAAGCCCAGGCACCACAGCTGTCAAACTGGCACTCCAGAGTCCTGCTCTGCAGCGTGAGAAGCCACCGCAGGGAGACGCCTGTGCACTGCAGCTAGAATAGCCCCTGCTTACCACAGCCAGAGAAAGCCCACACGCAGCCGCAAGGATGCAACGCAGTCAGAAATTAGTACTCTTCAAAAACAAAAGTGGTACCCTATAACAATGTCAGAAGCAACAGCAATAACCCTGCCACAGTTACAGCATTTCTACTACACCTAACTGCTGCACAGAGTATGTGGTTTAAAGAAGAAAAGAACAATCAATCTAACAATCAGCCAGCACTAACCCTGCCACAATTACAGCATTTCTACCATACCTGACTGCTGCACAAAATCTGTGGTTTAAAGAAGAAAAGACCAATTAATCTAACAGTCAACCAGCAATAACCTACTGAGAGCCAAATAAAACCTTTTGGTTCTCTGAACCAAAAAGATTTTCAAAATGTTGCTCCAAAGAGAAGAGGAATTGTGAAATCAACAACATAATTCTTTCCTGACTCTATAAAAACAAAAATACTACAATCTTTGGCAAGTTTTTCATTACAAACGATTTGCCTTTTAATCATTAACTTCATTTATCTACTATCTAATCTTTTCTATTGCTAATTTGATTTCAGGATGGTTTAGATTTATTTTCTATTAAGGAAGAAAGTAAAATGAATTTCATGGGTTTAATACACTACTAAATATGCCTTTGGCAAAAATAACAGTAAATCCACAGTGAAGTGAACGTGGCTCAGTCCGACTCTATGAGACCCCATGGACTGAAGACCACGAGGCTCCTCTGTCCATGGGATTCTCCAGGCAAGAATACTGGAGCGAGTTGCCATTCCCTTCTCCAGGGATCTTTCCAACCCAGGGATCAAACCCAGGTCTCCTGCATTGCTGGCGGTGGACTCTTCAGGACTCAGCCACCAGGGAAGCCCTAATACAAGGCATCAATTCCTTATTTCCATCATACCTCTTCCCTGTGAAGTCCTGGTAAAAATACAATTAGTATTTTTTATACAAGTACTATTTTACCACACTGTAAAGTTGAAAAAAGGTTTTAATCCACAGCAAGTTCTTTTTTTTAAATGGTAATAATTAAAATCAAAATAATTTTCTTCCTTCTTGGTTTCTCTATCCTTATATTCAATGACACATAAAGCCTACAAATGCACCCAGAATTCCTTGATTTTAAGTATTACTTTTATAACGAATTACATTCTGATAAAAACGTCAATTCATTACACTTCTGAACAATTTACTGAAACACTAGTAAGATTCTAGAAGGAGTTGAGGAATCCTCTTGTACAATTGGAAAGACATGCATGTCTTAGGGACAGCTCTAAGGAAGAGAGACGGGCATGACACAGGAATTCCTGCCCACCCTAAAATCCACTAAAATCCTGTACACGTGCATGAGTCCCCTTTCTCCCTTTCAAAACTGCCCCTCGCTTTTGAAATAAAACTCAGAACATCCAATTTCAGAACTCATAAAAATATATTTTTGAAATTCTGTCACTGAGGGAACTTTTTGGAAATGCTAGTTTACAGTTACTGTCGTTTAAGTGGTATAACTGACATAATGAAAACTGGACTCAGAAAATATTTCTTCTTTTCTTTGTAGGTTTGGCAGAATGGCAAGTTCCTAATGCTGGAATGTTTCTGTGGGTGAAAATTAAGGGCATTCATAATGTAAGAAAACTGACTGAAGAAAAAGCCGTTAAGAATGAAGTAAGACAGGAGGAAAAGCTAAACTTTTTCTGTAATTTCTTAATAAAACATTGTAAGATGTTTATCGTTGCCAACTAGCACAAGGCATAACATTTGCCTATCAGATACATTATCTCATTATTAAGATCACGATAGATTTTGGGTTACAGAATTAGTCTTCTAAATAGGGGAAATACAGTCATTCAGCTCAGCCAAGAGCACAGTTTCGGGAGCCACAGTCCTTGGGTGTGAATCCCAGCTCCAGCCCTTCATGATATGTGGTGTTGAGGGAGGTGTCCTCCTTGAGTCTCATCTGAAAAAAGGAGATAGTAGGAATCTCTCCTTCTTAGGATTGCTATCATGAAAGGCGTCGACATGGAAAAAACTCCTAGACTAATGCCTGGCACATAGTAAATGCTTGATAAGTGTTAGCCATTAGCATTTAAAATAGAAGGGTTTTCCCTTATGAAAGTAAAGCATACTCAGGGTGGCACTGTACTTCATTAAAGCATAATGTCACTTTTTAATTTTTATTTTATATTGAGGTCTAGTTAATTTACAGTGCTGTGTTAGTTTCAGGTATACAGAAAATTGATTCAGTTATACATATGCATATATTTATGCTTTTCAGATTCTTTCCTCATATAAGTTATTATAAGATACTGAGTCAACTCCCTGTGCTATACAAGTAGGTTCTTCTTGATTATTTTACATATGGTGGTGTGTATGACTTAATTCCAAACTCCCGATTTATCCTTTCCACACACACCCCCAATGTGTCCCCTTTGGTAAACTTTTCTAAATCTCTGAGTCTGCTTCTGTTTCATAAATAAATTCATATGTTTCGTTTTCTTAGATTCCACATGCAGCGTAATCACACGCTTGTTTTCCTCTGTGTGAGCTCACTCAGCGTGTGATCTCCGGTGTGTCCCTGCTGCAAGCGGCATTGTTGTATTCATTTTTGGGCTGAGGAATAGCTCCACATCTTCTTTATCCATTGCTCTGCTGATGGACATCGAGGTCGCTTCCACATCTTAACTCCTGTCTACAGTGCTTCAGTGAACAGTGAGGCATATAACTTTTTGAATTTTGGTTTTCTCCAGACATTTTCCCCTGAAGTGGGACTGCTGAATCATACAGCAGCTCTATATTCAGTTTTTAAGGAATCTCAATACTGTTCTCCATAGTGACTATACCAATTTACTTTCCCACCAATAGTGTAGGAGTATTCCTTTTTCTCCACACCCTCTCCACCATTTATTGTTAGTAAAAATTTTTGATGATAGCCATTCTGACCTGCGTGAGGCCATTCCTTACTGTAGTTCTGATTTTTCATTTCTCTAGTAATTAGTGATGTTAAGCATCTCTACATGTACTTTTTGACCATTTGTATGTATTGTTTGGATAAATGTCTATTTAGATCTTTGGTCCATTTTTTTATTGGGTTGTTTGATCTTTCTGATACTAAGCTCATGTGTTGTTTATATATTTTGGAGATTAATCCCCTGTCAGTCACATTGTTTGAAAATATTTTCTTTCATTCCATTGACTGACCATTTATTTTGTTAATGGTTTCCTTTGCTGAATAAGCTTTTAAGTTTAATTAGGTCTTATTTATTTATTTTGCTTTTATTTCCCTTACTGTAAGAGGTGAATCCAAAAGATATTATTGAAATTTATGTCAGAGAGTGTTCTGCCTATGTTTTCCTCTCAGACTTTTATAATTTCTGGTCTTACATTTAGGTCTGTAATAAATTTTGAGTTTATGATTGTGTATAGTGTTACAGAATGTCCTAATTTTGTTTCTTTATATGTATCTGTCTGGTTTTCCCAGTATCATTTATTGAGGAGACTGTCTTCTCTCCATTTTATAGTCTTGCCCATTTTGTTGTAGATTAATGGATCATAGGTGCATGAATTTATTTCAGGGCTTTCCATACTGTTCCATTCATCTATATTTGTTTTTTTTTTCACCAGTTCCACACTGTCTTAATTACTGTAGCTTTGCATTATAGTCTGAAGTCAGGGACCCCAAGTCCTTGACCTCCCTTTTTCTTTCTCAGGATTGCTTTGGCTATTTGGGGTCTTTTGTGTTCCCATATATATCTTAAGATTTATTTACTCTATGTGTGCAAAAAAAAATGCCATTGGCAATTTGATAGGTATTGCATTAAACTTGTAGACTGTCTTCAGTAGTATAGTCATTTCAACAATATTGATTCTTCTAGTCCAAGAACATGGTGGTGTATCTTTTCATCTGTTTGTGTCATCTTTGATTTCTTTCATTAGCATCTCATACTTTTGGAATTCCGGTCTTTTGAGGCCTTGGTTAGGTATGTGCTGTGCTGTGCTTAGTCGCCGTCATATCCGACTCTTTGCAACCTCATGGACTGCAGCCCGCCTGGCTCCACTGTCCATGGGGATTCTCTAGGCGAGAATACTGGAGTGATTTGCCATGCCCTCTTCCAGTGGTTAGGTATATTCCCATGTATTTTATTCTTTTCAGTGAGATGGTAAATGTGATTAATCCTTAATTTCTCTTTCTGATCTTTCATTGTTAGAGTATAGAAGTTAACAGATTTCTATGCATTAATTTGTACCCTACCACTTTACCAAATTCACTGATGAGCTCTAGTAGTTTTCTAGTAGCATCTTTAGGGTTTTCTATATATAGTATCATGTCATCTGCAATTTTTGTCTTACTTTTTCTTTTCCAATTAGGATTCATTTCTTCGTCTTCAATTTGATTGCTATGTACTTGGTGTGTTCCTCCTTGGGTTTATCCTGTATGGGACTCTGCACTTTCTGGACTTGGGTGAATGTTTTCTTTCCCACATTAGGGAAATTTTCTGCTACTTTCTCTTCAAATATTTTCTAAGGCCCTTGCTCTCCCTCTTCTCCTTCTTGGACCCCTATAACACTAATGCTGGTGCATTTAAAGTTGTCCCAGACGTGTCAAACTGTCCTCATGTCTCTTCATTTTTTTCTTTAATCTGTTCTGTGACAGTGATTTTCACTATCCTCTCTTCCAGCTCACTTATTCACTCTTCTGCCTCATTTATTCTGCTATTGCTTCCTTCTAGTGTATTTTTCTTTTCAGTTATTGTATTGTTCAACTCACTTCTTTATGTCTTCTAGATCTTTGCTAAACATTTTTGTATCTTCTTGCTCTGTGCCTCTCTTCTTTTTCTGAGATCTAGAATAATCTTCAGTATCATTCCTCTGAATTTTAGCAGGGTAGATTGCCTTTCCCCACTTCACTTGGGTGTTCTGAGATTTCATCTTGTCCCTTCATCTGGAGCATATTCCTCCACCGTCTCATTTTGTCTGGCTTTCCGTGTGTGCAGTTTTCATTCAGCCATCCAGCCGGTTGCAGGGTTGTAGTGCTTCTTTGCTTCTGGTGTTGGCCCTCCGGCCGATGAGCCAGGCATAAGATACTTACCCGGGCTTCCTGGTGGGAGGGGATGTCTCCTGCCCACTAGCAGACAGGGCCATGTACAGGGGTGCGTGCAGAGCAGCTGTGAGCCGAGAAAGATGTTCGGCAGTCTGCTGGTGGGCGGCGCTGTGTCTCCACCCCACTGGCCCTGTGACCTGAGGCGTCCCAGCACTGCAGCCACTGCTGGGTGGGGCCAGGTCTTGGCGTCAAGCTGACAACCTCCAGGACAGACCATGCCAATGAGTACTCCCCACTGCCACCGGTGTCTGTGCCCCCACATTAAGCCACTTCTGCCTCCACTCAGCGCCCCCAGTAGGCCCACCAAGACATACAGATGGGTGCAGCCCAGGCTCCCGTGAAGCCACTGCGTTTACTTCTGGGTCCGTGTGCACATGAAACCTGCTTTGTGCCACTCAAGGGTGGAGTTTCTGTCTCCTTCAAACCTGTGGAACTTCTGCAGCCATGCCTTGCTGGCCTTCAAAGACAAGCGCACTAGTGGAGCTCCTCCTCCTGGTGCTAAGGAGAATCTGGCGGGGGTCTCAGAACTCTCACTCCTGTGCGAGAACCTTTGACCTGTAATTATTTTCCAGCTTGTGGGTCACCCACCTGGCAGGTTTGAGATTTGATTATCTCACAAATGCACCCCTCCCAGCATCTTGTTGTGGTTTCTTCTTTGACTTTGAATATGGAAATATCTTTTTATTGTGGGTTCCAGTCCATTTTGTTGATAGTTGTTCAGCAGTTAGTTGTGATTTTTGTGTTTTCATGAGAGGAAGTAAACTCAAGTCCTTTTACTTCACTGTGTTCTGTGTTACTTCTGAATTTTTTAAATAGCCCATAATTTTACCACCCAGGTTTTTTGACCATATGTGGTACATTTTCCTGAAGAGCTTGTATCTAATTTTTTTAAAAAAATGAAATTATTTTTTTACTAAAGTATAGTTCATTGACAATATTACATTAGTTTCAAGTACACAACACGGTGATTCAATACTTCTAAAATTATACTCTTTGTAAAGTTAATATAAAACATTAGCTATATTCCCTACACTGTATAATATATCCTTATGTGTTATTTATTTTATACATAATAGTTTGTACCTATTAATCCTCTACTCCTACTCTGCCCCTCCTCCCATCCCTCTCACCACCAGTAACCACAAGTTTGTTTTCTATATCTATGAGCTTATTTCTGTTATATTTATTCATTTCTGTTTTAGGATCTGCATAGAAGCAATAACATATGGCATTTTTCTATCTCTGACTCATTTCACTAAGCATAATACTCTCCAAATCTGTCCATATTGTCACAAATGGCAGGGTTTAATTCCCATGTATGGCTGAGTAGTATTCCATCATAGGCATATACCACAAATTCTTTATCCATTCATCTGCAAATGGATATTTGGGTTTCTTCCATATCTTGGCAATTGTAAATAATACTCCTATAAATATAGGGGTGCATGTATCTTTTAAAATTAATATTTAAATTCTTGTATATATACCCAGGAATAAAATTTCAGGATCATAGTATAGTTCTATTTTAGTTTTTTGAGAAATCTCATACAGGTTTCCAAAATGGCTACTCCAGTTGAAATTCCTACCAATAGTATACAACAGTTCCCTTTTCTCCACATCCTCCACATTTTTTGTTTGTGGTCTTTTTGATGAGAGCCATTCTGAGAGGTATGATATGCTATTTCATTGCGCTTTGACTTGCATTTCCCAGATGACTAATGATGTTCAGCATCTTTCATGTGCCTATTGGCAATCGGCATGTATTCTTTGGAAAATGACTATTTGGGTCTTCTGCTGCTTTTTAACAGGACTTTTAATTTGTTTGATATAGCTATACATTTATTTTAGATGATTAAAATTACATGGAAAGCTTTTCATCCACCTTTTTTCACTTATTAGTCTGCAAGGATGTCTGCACATTTTGTACTTAAACCATAAGTCTATTGAGATTTCATTTAGGGGCATTGATAAAGCTGAAAAATCTAAAAAAAACTGTGCAGCTTCCCAACTTATCAAATAAATCACCCATTCAACATTAATTTTTTAACATATTCATCTGTCTTATGTAAACATTAAGATATGTTTCTTGTATCATGTTTGTCTTGAGGTACTAAGTACAAAAGAAAGACCATGTTGATGCTAGCAAAGTCCTATGCTAGAACATAAGAAACAAGGCAGGTTAACAGAGCAGGAAAATGGCTGTCTGGAAGCAAGAGGAAATCCACTCTCCTGGGAAACTCACTCACCCACTCTAACCATCATCCTTGAGTGCAAGACTCATGCTTTATCAATTCTTACAATGCTAATGACAGCACATAGTCATTGCTTAATAAATACTTACATGACTTAAAGAATTGAATTTTAGTTTAATAAGTCACTTTAGACTTCTCACAGGAGAAGATGAGTGCATGTCCTTCTACTCTGCCATCTCATTGTATCAAATGGAAGAAATTAGGGAAAATCACTAAGCCATTCAGGTATAACCTAAATCAAATCCCTTACAATTATACAGTAGAAGTGACAAATATATTCAAGGGATTAGATCTGATAGAGTGCTTGAAGAACTATGGCAGAGGTTCATTACATTGTACAGGAGGCAATGATCAAGAGCATCGCAAGAAAAACAAATGCAAAAGGCAAAATGATTGTCTGAGGAGGCCATACAAATAGCTGTGAAGAGATGAGAAGCTAAAGGCAAGGAGAAAAGGAAAGATATACCCATCTGAATGCAGAGTTCCAAAGAATAGCAAGGAGAGATAAGAAAGCCTTCCTCAGTGATCAATGCAAAGAAATAAAGGAAAACAATACAATGGGAAAGACTAGAGATCTCTTCAAGAAAATTAAAGATACCAAAGGAGCATTTCATGCAAAGATGGGCACAATAAAGGAAAAAAATTGGTTTGGACCTAACAGAAGCAGAAGATACTAAGAAGAGGCGGCAAGAATACACAGAAAAACTATATAAAAACGATCTTCATGACTCAGATAACCATGATGGTGTGATCACTCACCTAGAGCCAGACATCCTGGAATGCAAAGTCAAGTGGGCCTTAGAAAGCATCACTACAAACAAAGCTAGTAGAGGAGATGGAATTCCAATTTAGCTATTTCAAACTCTAAAAGATGATGCTGTGAAATTGTTGCACTCAATATGCCAGCAAATTTGGAAAATTTAGCAGTGGCCACAGGACTGAAAAAGGTCAGTTTTCATTCCAATCCCAAAGAAAGGCAATGCCAAAGAATGTTCAAACTACCGCACAATTGCACTCATCTCACATGCTAGCAAAATAATGCTCAAAATTCTCCAAGCCAGGCTTCAACAGTATGTGAAGCTTGAACTTCTAGATGTCCAAGCTGGATTTAGAAAAGGCAGAGGAACCAGAAATAAAATTGCCAACATCCATGGGATTATTGAAAAGGCAAGAGAGTTCCAGAAAAACATCTATTTCTGCTTTATTGACTATGCCAAAGCCTTTGACTGTGTGGATCATAATCAACTGTGGAAAATTCTTAAAGAATGGGAATACCAGACCACCTTACCTGTCTCCTGAGAAATCTGTATGCAGGTGAAGAAGCAACAGTTAGAACTGGACATGGAACAACAGACTAGTTTCAAATTGGAAAAGGAGTACGTCAAGGCTGTATATTGTCACCCTGCTCATTTAACTTATATGCAGAGTACATCATGAGAAATGCCAGGCTGGATGAAGCACAAGCGGGAATCAAGACTGCCGGGAGAAATATCAATAACCTCAGATATGCAAATGACACCACCATTATGGCAGAAAGTAAAGAACTAAAGAGCCTCTTGATGAAAGTGAAAGAGGAGAGTGAAAAAGTTGGCTTAAAGCTCAACATTCAGAAAACAAAGATCATGGCATCTGGTCCCATCATTTCATGGGAAATCGATGGGAAAACAGTGGAAACAGTGTCAGACTTTATTTTGGGGGCTCCAAAATTACTACAGATGGTGACTGCAGCCATGAAGTTAAAAGACACTTACTCCTTGGAAGGAAAGTTATAACCAACCTAGATAGCATATTAAAAGGCAGAGACATTACTTTGCCAACAAAGGTCTGTCTAGTCAAGGCTATGGTTTTTCCAGTGGTCATGTATGGATGTGAGAGTTGGACTGTGAAGAAAGCTGAGTGCTGAACAATTGATGCTTTTGAACTGTGGTGTTGGAGAAGACTCTTGAGAGTCCCTTGGACTGCAATGAGATCAAACCAGTCAATCCTCAAGGAAATAAGTCTTGAATGTTGTTTGGAAGGACTGATGTTGAAGCTGAAGCTGCAGTACTTTGGCCACCTGATGTGAAGAACTGACTAAATGGAAAAGACCCTGATGCTGGGAAAGATTGAAGGCGGGAGGAGAAAAAGGGATGACAGAGGATGAGACGGTTGGATAGCATCACCGACTCAATGGACATGAGTTTGAGCAAGCTATGGGAGCTGGTGATGGACAGGGAAGCCCTGTGTGCTGCAGTCCATGGAGTCACAAAGAGTCAGACACGACTGAGCAACTGAACTTATAATAAGTCAGTTTTATTACATTTTGTTTGCTTTCTTATCAATGCCATTATCATCCAGAATATTTGATAAGTGGCTATTTCTGCATATCCCTGAACTAAGAGCTATGGATAGAGACTTCCTATTTTATAGTAGTTTTTTTCAGTCCCCTTCACTTATTCCATTAACCCTGTGGCATGTACTTTAACTTCTCTAAATAATCTGCAACTTTATCACTTCTGCCTTAGACCAGATTTGTGCCATCATTCAAAGAGATTACCACCACTTCCTCCTTCTCTACAGAAACTTGCTTCTGGCACATCCCAAAACTATTCCACAATATCGGGAGAAATTACATTTACATTGTTAATGAGGACAAAAAACTCTTCTTCCACCTTGAAATCTTCTCCCAAGTTCCCCAAATCATTTCATTCCCAGTTCATCAAACCTCAGTGACCAGAGCCCAGATTTATAAGAAGTAATAACAGTTACTTGAAGTTCGAATATCATGATTTTACTAGACAACAATTTCAAAGACTTAACACAAGCCAAGTTTGCTTCTTTCTCCGGCACAATTTTCAGACGCATGGTCTACAGGCCTTTCTGCTCCCTCCTTGAGTCGGAGACCTGGGCTCCTGCCACCGTCTTGCATGGCATTTCAATTCATGGACCACAATGAAAACAGCATGCAGAGGGTATGGCGGGTCACATGGGGAGATGTTCACAGGCCAGGCCAAGAAGTAGCACCAAGACTTCCCCTCCTGGTTGGGATTCAATCACTTGACCATGAGCATCTAGAAAGAGGCTCAGAACAGTGTGTTTGCATGCCTAGGAAGCAGAGGACACTTGCTTGGGGGCAGCAAGCTGGCAGCCACAGAATTCACACAAAGGAGATGGTGTCCCAGAGTTTTGGCAGAATTACTTGCCATTTTATTCCTCCAGTCTAAGTATTGTTTCCACCTCTTTGAGTGACCCATTTTCTTTGCATCTTCAGGCCTCTACATTCTGTATCTTCTCCCTAAAGGAATCTTTCCTTACATTTTTTTGGTCAATACCTACTTATCTTTGAAGTCCCAACTTAAAGGTCACTTCCAAACTTGATATCTCATAAAGAATATTTCATTGTTAGAGTTTATTTTACTTTTCTAGTTACATTAAATGGTTATTTTGTTTATTACAATTTCTGTTGCCTATAGGATCTGTCCTTTGTCTATTAAAGCTAAAATTTAGTGACTTCTTCTGTTTCTGTGCATTATTTTAGTGTACAGAGAAGAGACGGGACTGTCATATTTATCCTAAATACCGTTCCTGTTTCTGTGCTTTTAGTTTTGTTTATTGTATGACATGCAGAGGTTTTCTGTAAGTTGTTTTTGCTCTTGAAGTTTCTTTCATTGCTTTTAAACTCAGAAAGTCCTCTGACACTCTGAGGTTAGATTTACCTCTATTTTTATTTTTCCTTTAATTACCTATTTTCCAAAACTCTCTCAGATATTCATGCTTCTAGGATATGGTGTTTCTACATTGATAGTTCAGCTCCTTGCCCCTACTTCAGAGCATCCTTCTCTTCAGCTTCTCTAGAACAGATGGACATGGTGAGTTATCAATTTATTTTTTGTGTTCATTTTGTGAGTTACATTTTTGATGTCTCCTTTGGTTTCTGAAAAATGGGAATAATTGGAAAGTCGTGAAGTACAACTCAAAGAAGTTGCAGACTTCTATGGAAGTCTATGGAAGACTTCTATGAGACCAACTTGAAGTTGAATTTTATTGATTCTGTGAATAGATTTCAGACCTAACTCAATGGTGTTGACAGATCATCAACATGTTATAAAGACAACCTCTTTCCCTCCTGCATAAAATTAACATGAGTCAGAGTGCAAATTCATGACGCCATCGGACTCTTTCTCTGAAGGAAAAATATCAACAAGGGCCAAATAGACTAATATGATGATTAGAATTAACTGATTAATCAAAAATCCAGCTTTAATCAAGATAATATGAAGAAAGAAGCAAGTTCCTAACTACTACCATGTCAGGAACTCACAGAAGAGCCATACACTGAAATCCAGTAACTGCAAGAAGAGTGTATACTTATCCTTGGAGATGGGATGTTTCTGGGTGTGGTTTTTTTTTTTTTTGAAACGTTCCTGTTTTATTGCCGAGTTCAGAGATTTACATCAGTAGCAGCCCCAGTCACCAAGCCTAATTCAAAGTCTATTTCTCTCCCATGAAGCAAATTAAAATTTAGAATCTTTAGGATTGCTTTTCTATTATTATCTTCTAGATTTTTTTCTCCTGAGGGTACCTCATCCTGAAAGAAATTTAGAAAAGTGAAGTTGCTCAGTCGTGTCCGATCTTTACGACCCCATGTGGCCTACCAGGCTTCTCCATCCACGAGATTTTCCAGGCAAGAGTACTGGAGTGGGTTGCCATTTCCTTCTCTAACCTCATCCTGACAGCTAAAAATCAAAGATTTCTGGATCTTTCCAGTATCTATCATTCAAAAACAGGGTTTCTATCTTCATATCATGTGCTGGATAATCCAACCTAGGGAGTGTAGTTCTGGTAGACCAATATGTAACCTGAGGCTTGCACCTGATCTACTTTTGAACTGCTTGGCTTCTTTTTATTTTTATTTTTTTTTATAAATTTATTTTTTTTTTAATTACAATACTGTATTTGTTTTGCCATACATTGACACGAATCAGCCATAGGTGAACACAATCTCCCAATGCCGAAGCCCCCTCCTCCCTCCCACCCCACATCCTCTACTTGAATCATCCCGTGCATCAGCCCCATGCATCCTGCATCCTACATTGAACATAGATTGGCGCTTCATTTCTTACAGGAAAATATACATGTTTCAATGCCATTCTCCCAAACCATCCCACCCTTTCCCTCTCCCTCAGAGTACAAAAGTCCACTCTATAACTCTGTGTCTCTTTGTTGTCTCACATATAGGGTCATCACCACTGTCTTCTAAATTCCATATATATGTGTCAGTATACTGTATTGGTGTTTTTCTTTCTGGCTTACTTCACTCTGTATAATCGGTTTCAATTTCATCCATCTCATTAGAACTGAGTCGAATTTATTCTTTTAAGGGCTGAGTAGTATTCCATAGTGTGGTTCTTGATTTACTTGCTTTCTAACATCATTAAATATGCTTTTTGTAAGTTATATATGAGTAGAGTTGGACAACTGAAACTATATATAAGGCATATGCACATAAGAGATTATTTGAAAAAATAAAATAATTGGTGTTCTGGGAGAAAATGATGATCTTACGGGGAAAAAAAATTCTTTTTACTGTCTGGGATTCTGACATGTTTCCATATATTAGTGGACATGATGGCATACAACCCAGATAAACCTGAGATTAACCCTGAGCTTTCATTATCTAATCTCAACATAAGATGGGACTCCTTTTTTTAATTTTTAATGTTATGGCAGAATTCTCCTAAAGCCTCTAGAAAGTGAAAGTTGCTCAGTCATGTCCAACTCTTTGTGACCCCATGGACTATATAGTCCATGGAATTCTCCAGGCCTGAATACTGGAGGGGGTAGCCTTTCCTTCTCCAGGAGATCTTCCCAACCCAAGGGTAGAACCCACGTCTTGTGCATTGCAGGTGGATTCTTTACCAGCTGAGCCACAAGGAAGCCCAAAAGCATGTTAATTTCAGTAATTCTCCTCTCTGTATTATTTTAGGCCTTTCAGAGATTAGCTCAACTTATAGAAGAACCTCTATGAAGAAATCAAACTCTTTGTAGCACTCACAGATTTCACATAAATTATTTCTATGTTTTAGCAAGAAGAAATGATCATTGGTGTTAGACTTACAGATTGGATTTCAACAAATATGTCACATTTGTAATAATTTAACTACACAACTTTTAAAGTGCCCTTGAAACCATCAGAATGCCAAAATATATTTATAATCCTTTTGATAAAATTTCAACCCCCAAAATGTTATCCTTATCATGGGTTTTATTGTAAAGAACTCTATAGTCACTTTCTGCCTTTTCATACTTACTATAGTAAAATGCCAGGCTGGATGAAGCACAAGCTAGAATCAAGGTTGCTGGGAGATGTATCAATAACCTCAGATACACAGATGACACGACCCTTATGGCAAAAAGTGAAGAGGAATTAAAGAGCCTCTTGAAGAAAGTGAAAGAGGAGAGTGAAAAAAGTTGGCTTAAAACTCAACATTCAGAAAACAAAGATTATGGCATCCGGTCCCATCACTCCACGGCAAACAGATGGGGAGAAAGTGGAAACAGTGACAGTCTTTATTTTCTCGGGCTCCAAAATCACTGCTGATGGTGACTGCAGCCATGAAATTAAAAGACGTTTGCTCCTTGGAAGAAAAGTTATGACAAACCTAGACAGCATACAAAAAAGCAAAGACACTACTTTGCCAACAAAGGTCTGCCTAATCAAAGCTATGGTTTTTCCAGTAGTCATGTATGGACGTGAGAGTTGGACTATAAAGAAAGCTGACCAGGAAAGAATTGATGCTTCTGATGCTTCTGAATTGTGGTGTGGAGAAGACTGTTGAGAGTCCCTTGAATTGCAAGGAGATCCAACCAGTCCATCCTCAAGGAAATCAGTCCTGAATATTCACTGGAAGGACGGATGCTGAAGCTGAAACTCGAATACTTTGGCCACCTGATGCGAAGAGCTGACTCATTTGAAAAGACTCTGATGCTGGGAAAGACTGAAGGCAGGAGAAGAAGGGGACTACAGAGGATAAGATGGTTGGATGGCATCACCAACTCAATGGACATGAGTTTGAGCAAGCTCTGGGAGTTAGTGACGGACCAGGAACCCCTGCATGCTGCGTCCATGGGGTCACAAAAAGCTGGACAAAACTAAGCAACTGAATTGAACTGATAGTCACTTTATAATTCCAGTAAATTTTCTTTGAAACTAATATTTTACAATAACTTATTTGTAAGAATATAATTGAATTCAAAATTGTATATCATGTAAACTCTATTTTTAATTAAATTTAATTAAAATGTATTGCAAAAGTTGTTAGAATTCGACCATTAGGCATAATTCTCAATAAGAGGATCACAGACATTATGCTATGGCATAGGAATCTCTGTAAAATAAAACTCGAAAACTAAACATACCTAAAGGTCTGCTTGCTAACTCTATAAATGAGGAGGAGAGATCCAGGACATGGAAAAAGGTGCTAAACTGTATTGATAACTAAACTGTTATGATAGCTAAACTGTTATGATAACTACATAACTTCAAAAATGTATTCATATCAGTTACATGGTTTCTGGCTACCACACTCCTTTCAGGTACTTAGAATATACTTTTTAATGATTTTCTTTCTCATCTTTATGATCTTTATTTTCCTCATCTGACTATTAGATATATGCTGATCTAAAAAAATAAAAAAATAAAAACAAATGTTTTCAAACAATCCAGGAAGAATAAGCAATAAAGTTAAAGTTGCTGGCTGTCTCAGCCTCAGCATTCATTATCCAGCCTTTTAGATGTTTCTGTGAAGCTAGTGGAAGTGATGGAATTCCAGTTGAGCTGTTTCAAATCCTGAAAGATGATGCTGTGAAAGTGCTGCACTCAATATGCCAGCAAATTTGGAAAACTCAGCAGTGGCCACAGGACTAGAAAAGGTCAGTTTTCATTCCAATTCCAAAGAAAGGCAATGCCAAAGAATGCTCAAACTACAGCACAATTGCACTCATCTCACATGCTAGTAAAGTAATGCTCAAAATTCTGCAAGCCAGGCTTCAGCAATACGTGAACTGTGAACTCCTGATGTTCAAGCTGGTTTTAGAAAAGGCAGAGGAACCAGAGATCAAATTGCCAGCATCTGCTGGATCATGGAAAAAGCAAGAGAGTGCCAGAAAAACATCTATTTCTGCTTTATTGACAATGCCAAAGCCTTTGTCTGTGTGGATCACAATAAACTGGAAAATTCTCAAAGAGATGGGAATACCAGACCACCTAACCTGCCTCTTGAGAAATCTGTATGCAGGTCAGGAAACAACAGTTAGAACTGGACATGGAATAACAAACTGGTTCCAAATAGGGAAAGGAGTACGTCAAGGCTGTATATTGTCACCCTGCTTATTTAACTTCTATGCAGAGTACATCATGAGAAACGCTGGACTGGAAGAAACACAAGCTGGAATCAAGATTGCTGGGAGAAATATCAAACACCTCAGATATGCAGATGACACTCCCCTTATGGCAGAAAGTGAAGAGGAACTAAAAAGCCTCTTGATGAAAGTGAAAGAGGAGAGTGAAAAAGTTGGCTTAAAGCTCAACATTCAGAAAACGAAGATCATGGCATCTGGCATCAATAGATGGGGAAACAGTGGAAACAGTGTCACACTTTATTTTTGGGGGCTCCAAAATCACTGCGGATGGTAACTGCAGCCATGAAATTAGAAGATGCTTACTCCTTGGAAGGAAAGTTAGACCAGCCTAGATAGTGCATTCAAAAGCAGAGACATTACTTTTCCGACTAAGGTCCATCTAGTCAAGGCTATGGTTTTTCCTGTGGTCATGTATGGATGTGAGAGTTGGGACTGTGAAGAAGGCTGAGTGCCCAAGGATTGATGCTTTTAACTGTGGTGTTGGAGAAGACTCTTGAGAGTCCCTTGGACTGCAAGGAGATCCAACCAGTCCATTCTGAAGGGGATCAGCCCTGGGTGTTTTTTGGAAGGACTGATGCTGAAGCTGAAACTCCAATACTTTGGCCACCTCATGAGAAGAGTTGACTCATTGGAAAAGACTCTGATGTTGGGAGGGATTGGGGGCAGGAGGAGAAGAGGATGACCGAGGATGAGATGGCTGGATGGCATCACGGACTCGATGGACGTGAGTCTGAGTGAACTCCGAGAGATGGTGATGAACAGGGAGGCCTGGCGTGCTGCGATTCATGGGGTCAACAAAGAGTCGGACACGACTGAGCGACTGAACTGAACTGTACATGTACACATAATATGTACAAGAATAGGATCTCATTAGGACAATATCAGAAATACCCTGTATCTGTTTTCTGTTGCTGTAGAAAACTTTACCTATGTTCCATGATCTAGTCCTTATAAAGTTATCAGGTTCTTTGAGAAATTAGGACACATGTCACTGTTATTCCCACCCTCCTTATATATATAAATATCTCCATCATGGCTATTATTTTCCCAGCATCTGAATGAGCTGGAGCATTGAGTCCTGGTGAGAATCACTATGGTTATTTCAAGCTAACCTAAAATTAAGAGTTGTCAGGAGGTTTAGAGAGCCCCAGGCAGGATAAACCCAGGGAGGAACACAATGAGAGGCATAGTACTCAAATGGACAAAAATTAAAGAAAAATATTAAAAGTAATAAGGGAAAAGGCAATAAATAATGTGCAAAGGAATCCCCATAAAGTTATCAGCTGGTTTCTCAACAGGAATTGTTCAGGGCAGAAGGGAGTGACATGATATATTTATAGTGATAAAAGGGAAGGACTTACAACTGAGAATACTATACCCAGCAAGGCTCTCATGCAGATTCTACAGAGAAATGAAAAGCTTTACAGACAAGTAAACGCTAAGACACTTCAGCACCTTATGCAGATTCTACAGAGAAATGAAAAGCTTTACAGACAAGTAAACGCTAAGAGACTTCAGCACCACCAGACCAACTGTACCATCTGAGCCACCAGGGAATTCTTGGTGGCTCAGACAGGAAAGAATCTGCCTGCAATACAGGAGACCCAGGGTCAGGAAGATCTCTTGGAGAAAGGAATGGTTACCTACTTCAGTGTTCTTGCCTGGAGAATTCCATGAACAGAGGAGACTGGTGGGCTCCAGTCCATTTGGTCACAGAGTCAGACACGACTGAGCAGCTAACACCTTTTTTTCACTGTCAGACCAACTTTGCAACAAATGCTAAAGGAACTGCTCTAGGTGGGAAAGAAAAGGCCACAACTAAAAACAAAGAAATTATGAATGGAAAAGCTCATCAGTAAAGGCAAACATACAGTAAATGCTTCTCACCAGCAATCGTGAGAAGAGTACAGCATAGATGTAGGATACTGGAAATACCTTTGAAATTAAAAGACCAGTAACTTAAAACAATCTTGTATATAGATGGTATGTCAAAACCTCATGATAACCACAAACCAAAAATCTAAAATAGATACACACAAAAAAGAAAAAGGAATCTAAACACAACACCAAAGTTAGTCATCAAATCACAAGAGAACAAAAGAAGAGAGGAAGAAAAAAGGTCTACAAAAACAAACCCCAAACAATTAATTAAATGTCAATAAGTTAGCATATTCAAAAGCAGAGACATTACTTTGCCGACTAAGGTCCGTCTAGTCAAGGCTATGGTTTTTCCAGTGGTCATGTATGGTTGTGAGAGTTGGACTGTGAAGAAGGCTGAGTGCCCAAGGATTGATGCTTTCGAACTGAGATGTTGGAGGAGACTCTTGAGAATCCCTTGGACTGCAAGGAGTTCCAACCAGTCCATTCTGAAGGGGATCAGCCCTGAGAATTCTTTAGACGGAATGATGCTAAACCTGAAACTCCAGTACTTTGGCCACCTCATGCAAAGAGTTGACTCATTGGAAAAGACTCTGATGCTGGGAGGGATTGGGGGCAGGAGAAGAAGGGGACGACAGAGAATGAGATGGCTGGATGGATGTGAGTTTGAGTGAACTCCGGGAGTTGGTGATGGATAGGGAGGCCTGGCGTGCTGCGATTCATGGGATCACAAAGAGTTGGACACGACTGAGCGAATGAACTGAACTGAATTGAAGAACATATACACTGAAAATTACCTTAAGCCTAAATGGATTAAATGCTTCAACAAAAAGACAGACTAGCTGAATGGATACAAAAACAATACCTTATACATAAGAGACCCACTTCAGATCTAAGGACACATACAGACTGAAAGTGAGGAGAGAGAAAATGCATCCTATGCAAATGGAAACCAAAAGAAAACTGGAGTAGCAATATTCAGATCAGACAAAATAGACTTTAAAATAAAGACTGTTACAAGAGACAAGGAAGGACAGTACATTAAGATCAAGAGATCAATCCAAGAAGAAGAAATAACAATTGTAAATATATACCCACCCAACCTAGGAGTACCTCAATATATAAGGCAAATAGAACAGTTGTCACTCTGCAGGGTTTCCTTCGGATTTAAATTTAAATATTGACTTTAAATATTGACTTAATTATGAGTCCCTCCTCTGGCCCTATGTAAAAAAGTCTTTAATGCTTCCCTGTAGATCACTGAAACTGAAAGCTAGTTCTTTGAAAAGATAAACAAAATTGATAAAACCACTAGACACACTCATCAAGAAAAAAAGAGAGGACTCAAATCAATAAAATTGGAACTGAAAAAGAAGTTGCAACGGACACCACAGAAATACTAAGGATCATGAGAGACTACTACAAGCAACTAGAATACACATCAATAAAATGAACAGCCTAGAAGAAATGGACAAATTCTTAGGAAGGTACCAAGACTGAATCAGGAGGAAAGAAAAAACATGAATAACCAATTGCATGTATTGAAATTAAATCAGAAATTTAAAAGCTCACAACAAGCAAAAGTCCAGGACCAGATAGCCTCACAGGTGAATTCTATTAAACATTTACAGAGTGTTAACACCCATACTTTGAAACTATTCAAAAATTGCAGAGGAAGGAAACTTTTGAATTCAGTTTATGAGGCGACCATCACTCTGATAGCAAATCAAACAAGATACCACAAAAATAGAAAATCACAGGCCACTATCACTGATGAACACAAATGCAAGAAATCCTCAACAAAATACTATCAAATCAACTCCAACAAAACATTAAAAAGATCACACACCATCATCAAGGGATTTATCCCAGGGAAGTTAGGTTTTTTTCGATATTAACAAAATAATCAATGTGATATACCACATTAACAAATTAAAGATGGTTTTTATTTTTAATTTGGATCATCTCAATAGATGCAGAAAAATCTTTTGATAAAAATCAACATCTATTTGTGATTTTAAAAATCTCTTCAGGAAGTGGGCATAAAGGGACCATATGGGCTTCCTGGGTTCAGATGGTAAAGAATCGGCCTGCAATGAAGAAAACCTGGGTTCAATCCCTGGGTCAGGAAGATCCCCTGGAGAAGGAAATGGCTACCCACTGCAGTATTCTTGCCTGAAGAATTCCATAGACAAGCCTGGTGGCCTACAGTCCATAGGGTCACAAAGAGTCAGACATGACTGAGCAACTATCACTCACTTACTTTGATGTCAATATAATAACATCATATATAACAACCCACAGCTCATACTGTACTCAACTGAAAAGCTGAAATCATTTCCTCTAAGTAAAACTCTCACTGTTTGCAGATGACACGATGTAGTACATAAAAAATCTTAAAAATGCTACCAGGAAACTTCTGGGGTTCATTGGTGGATTTCACAAGCTTGCAGGATACAAAATTAATATATAGAAATCTGTGGCATTTCTATACACAAACAAAAGAAAATATCAGAACAGAAATTAAGGAAACAATCCCATTCACTATAGCAAAAATAATAATAATAATAAAATACCTGTGACTAAACTTACCTTAGAAGGCAAAGACATATACTCTGAAAACTATAAGATTTGATAAAAGATATATTGAAAACATAGATGACACAAAGAGATGGAAAGATACACTGTGTTGTTGGACTGGAAGTATCAGTATTATTCAAATGACCATATTATCCAAGGCAATCTACAGATTCAATGCAGTACCCATTGAAGGCATTTTTCACAAAACTAGAACACATAATTTTAAAATTTTTATGGAAATACCAAAGATCTCAAATAGCCAAAACAATCTTGAGAAAGAGGAATGGAGTTGAAGGAACCACGCTTCTTGTCTTCAGCCTACACTACAAAGCTACAGTCATCAAAACAGTATAGTACTGGCAGAAAATGCGACATTAGACCAGTGGGACAGGATAGAAAGCGCAGAAATAAACTCAAAGCCTGCGGTCACCTAGGCTATGACAAGGGGGGGCGAGAATATACAATGGCAAAAGACGGTCTCCTCAACAGGTGGTGTTGGGAAAACTGGACAGCTACACACAAGAGAATAAAATTAGAACATTCTCTCAAACCATACACAAAAATAAACTGAAAATGGCTTATTGACCTAAATGTAAGAAAGGATACTATAAAACTCCAAGCGGAAAACACAAGTAGAACATTCTTGACATAAGTGGCAGCAATGTCTTTTGGATCCATCTCCTAGAGTAAATGGAAATAAAAACAAAACTAAACAAATAGGACCTAATTAAACTTACAGGGCTTTCGCACAGCAAAGGAAACCATAAATAAAATGAGAAGATAACTTAGGGAATTGGAGAAAATATTTTAAAAGATGCTCCTGACAAAAGATGAATTTCCAAAATATTCAAAGAGCTCATATAGTTTACTATCAAACAAAAAAATGGAGAGAAGACTTAAATAGACATTTCTCCAAAGAAGAGATACAGGTTACCAACAGGCACATTAAAGGATGCTCAACATTACTAATTATTAGTGAAAAAAATTACAATTAGGTATCACATCACAAGGGCTGCCCAGGTGACTCAATGGTAAAGAATCCACCTGCAAAGCAGGAGACATGGGTTCCATCCCTGGGTCAGGAAGATCCCCTGGCGGAGGAGCTGGCTACCTACTCCAGCATTCTTACCCGGGAAATTCCATGGGCAGAGGAGCCTGGCAGGCTACAGTCCATGAGGTCACAAAAGAGTCAGATACGACCTAGCAACCAAACAACAACATCACATCACAGTGGTCATTATTAAAAGTCTACAAAGCATAAATGCTGGAGACAGTGTGGAGAAAAGGAACCCTCCTGCGTTGCTGGTGGGAATGTCAACTGGCACAACCACTATAGAGGATAGTTTGGAGGTTTCTTAAAAACTAAAAATAGATCTACCAAGTGAACCTGCTATCCCACTTCTTGGCATATACCTGGAGAAAACTCTAAAAAGACACATGCACCTCACTGTTCATTCCAGCACCACTGTCAAAAGACAAGGCATTGAAGCCTAAATGTCTGTTGACAGATGAATTGATAAAAAAGATATGGTACATAGTATTCAGCTATAAAAAAGAATGAAATACTGCCATTTGCAGCAACATGGGTAGATTCAGAGATTATGATATTAAGTGAAGTCAGACACAGAAAGACAAACATTATATGATACTACTTACATGAGGAATCTTATTTTTTTAAAAGATACAAATGCACTTATATACAAAATAGGAATAGACTCATAGACATAGAACATAAACTTGTGCTTACCAAAGTCACTGGGAGGAGAAGGGAGGGAGAAGTTAAATTAGGATCCTGGATTAAAATAAACAAAGTATGTTATATATAAAATAGATAAGTTCCAACTGTATTGCACAGAGATCTATACTCAATATCCTTTAATAACGGAAAAATCTGAAAAAAATATAGATGTTTAATTGAATCACTTTGCTGTACACTTGAAACTACACATTACAAATTAACTATAGTTTAATTTTTAAAAAGAGACACTTTGAAGTCTTAACCCCTAGTACCTAGGAGTGTGACTTTATTTGAACACAAAGTCCTTACGGAGGTAACCAAGTTAACACAAGGTGATGAAGGTGAGCCCGGGTCTGATGAGACTGGTGTCCTTATAAGGAGTTTGACAGCAGGGGCGTGACACGACAGGAGACGCCATGTGAAGATGAAGGCCAACATCACGGTGACGCAGCCACAAGCCAAGAAACGCTGAAAATTACCACACCCCACCAGCATCTAGGAGAGAGGCCTGGAACAGACTCTGGGTCACGGGTCTCAGAGAGAACCATGCCTGCCAACACCTCCATCCTGTACTTCCAGCCTCCAGACCTGTGGCTCGTCTCCATCATCACTTTTAACGTGATACAGCTCCCAACACAGAGGAAGCACTCCACAAATGTTTAGAGAATGACTGGGTCCAGAACACCTGGCCTTATAATTCATTTGTACCCAGGAGTCCTAAGCCAAACCTTTAAAAAGCAGCCTGAGCTGGGAGCCTACACCCTCAGGAGAATTCCTCCTGCAGTTGCTCCTGACAATTTCAAAGTCTGGTCTCTGATTTTCTAGCAACCAGTCATTTTTTCACTTTTCCGCTTCTGATCTTCAGGTGAGCTGTCCCTAGCTTAGCCCTTCCCTACCCTTCCCCACCACACTGGCCATTCTCTGCCTTGAATTTCCAAGCCCAGCCTCAGGTCCCCTACATTCCAGTATCTGTTCTGATGCGTCACTTCTCTGCCTGTCTCCCTGAACTCAATCATCACCACCTCACAGTGAATCAGCACCCTCAACTCTCACCTGTCTCACTCCTGCAGCCGAGTGGAAAATTCTGCAGAAACTGATGAAAGTTCAGAGCCTGATCTTATGAAGAGAAAGCTCTTTAGTTTTGCTTCCTTTAGTTTTGTTACCATTGATTGGGCATGTGGGTGGGGATTATTTCCATACTTTAAAAAATAAAATTCTGTATGTAATCAATACTATAAGAAGCACAGACCTGTACAAGAACATGGCTGCAAAGGCTAAGGTTCTCCTTGACCCAGAACACCAAAACACCTTTCACCAAACAGGTTCCAGGAAGATGTTTACGTTTGTATTAAGTATCTAAGGGAATCACACTAATTAAATGTGAGGGAGGAATCCTGAGTCTCTAGTCACATCAACACCTCCATTTTATCGTCCCGGCTAGCCTGCCCCGGCCAGCCGGCCGCTGTCCTGCAGTGACTCCAGGTCCCGGTTCCAGCCGCTGCTGCGGGCGCCAGCTCCGCCTACCGCTTGCCCCAGGGCGCGGGACCGAGCTGGAGGGCCTGGCCGGCCTCGGACTGGAGGGGCGGGCCATCAGGGCGGGGCCGGAACGGAGGCGGGCGCTCGGGCGCGTGAGGGGCTGAGGCGCGGGCCTCTGGAGGCGCGGCCGGGGCGGGGTCGACCTGCACCCACAGGGCCGCCGGGGCTCCTCGCAGGGTGGAGGCGGAGGCCAGCCCGAGGCGCGGCGCGCAGCCACTCCGGGGGTGGAGGCGGCGCGCGGCCCGGGGAAGGGGGGGCCGCGGCGCGGGGGGCGGGGCCGGCTGGGAGTGGCGGGCCACGGGCTGCGGGAGGGGGCCGCGGCGCGCGGGGAGGGGCGGGCCGCGGCGCGCGGGGAGGGCGGGGCCGCGGCGCGCGGGGGAGGGCGGGGCCGCGGCGCGCGGGGAGGGCGGGGCCGCGGCGTCTCGACCCTGCGCGTGGACTCGGCCCGGCCTTCCCGCCGCCGGCCGCGTCCCGACCAGGCCTGAGCGCAGCCTGCAGCCGGGACTCTGGCCCCGCACGCCAGGAACCGGTACCCAGCGGAGGGGCCTTTCTCGGGCCAGGATTAGGCGGCCGCACTGAGGAAAACCTCCAGGCCGAGAAGGAGAATGAATTACGCCCGGTTCATCACCGCCACGAGCGCGGCCAGAAAGCCTTCTGCTATCCGGAGTCATGAGTGAGTCCGAGCTGCGCCCCCTCTCCCACGGGCTGGCGTGGGGTGGGGTGCCCGCACAGCGGCTCCAGCCTGGGTGAACCTGGCTCTGCGCAGACTTGGCGCAGAAATCGGGCCGGAATAGGCACAAGGGCAGTAAGTCAGCAACAGAGAGGCCCGGCCGCGGTGGGCACGTTCCGGTTAGAGTCCAGCGGCTCTTCCGGCAGAGGCTTCAGCACAGCCTGCAGGCCCGTGCAGAGCGGGGAGGGCGCGCACAGAGGACCGAAGCCGGCGCGGGGAGCCTGGCAGGCAGGGAGGGGCCAGCGGAGGAGGGATTTCTGTCGCTGTGGCCTCTGCCTTGTCTGGGTGATCAGTCGGCCTTCGCAGTGGCACGTGCTGATTCCTCAGTTCCTCCACTAGTGAGGTCGGTACAAAGTCATCTTCTATGTTTCTTTCAGACTAGCATTCTATCACTAGACATTATTACACTGTAAAGTTTTATTGACTTTAATGCTCTTCACTGAGTGTTTCTTCTTCTCTTCCATGTTTGTTGTAGCTGAAATATTGAGCAAGGCACCGAAATCTGTCATCTCCTTGGCAACTGGGGCACCAAACCCCAACACGTTCCCTTTCAAGACTGTGGTTGTCACCATAGAAAACGGAAAACCCATCCAATTTAATGAACAGATGATGAAGAGAGCGCTGCAGTATTCTCAGAGTGCTGGGTACTGATCAGTAGTTCAGCCGCTAACTTGTGTCGACTCTATGACCCCATGGACCGTAGCTCGCCTGGTTTCCCTGTCCTTCACTATCTCCCAGAGTTACTGAGTGGGTGATGCTATCCAACCACCTTATGCTCTGCCTCCCGCTCTCCTCCTGCCCTCAATCTGATCAGTAGATAATTTAACTTAGTTGGTTATTTTCATGAGCAATATTCTACAGCCAGCTGATAAAGCATCTTGTGTCTTTTTAAACTGGATATCAGCATTTAGGAAGGTTTGGGAAAGAGTTTTCAAAGAGTAATTAAGAGCAGCAATGTTTCCAACTGCTTAAGATCCCTAGTGACTGATTCTCAACCTTATATGACTAGGAGAGGGAGAAGATTTTGGAAGTAGGTACGATTTGTGCTCAGACTGGAAAAAATAGAGTGAAAATAGATAGGTAAAGAAACCAGGATAGGAGAAAGGAGGAGAGGATGACACAGGAAGCAGACATTTTAGGTCCTGAGAAAAAGTTTTAATGATTATGTTTCCATGCTAACATAGCTATGGAAATGTGTTGCCTACAGTTCAGATGTATTTAATTTCATCAACGCAAATGGAACAAATATTCTAAGGCTTTCCTTAGCTGGTCTTTTTCCACTGATGAAGGGTAACTTACAGAGTGTCTATTAATTATATTTTATTAGTCCATTGCTTTGTGATGGAAGAATAATTCATGTTAGGTACATAACAATTGTATATAACGTACGCCTGGAACACACCTGCCAGTGCAGGAGATATAAGAGATGTGGATTCGATCCTGGGGTTGGGAAGATCCCCTACAGAAAAAGATGACAACCCACTCCAGTATTCTGGCAAGCATAATCCCATGGACAGAGAAGCCTGGCAAGCTACAGTTCATGGTGTTGGAAAGAGTAGGACACAACTGAGCAGCTAACACATAGAGGCTTTTCTTTCCATGATGCAAAGAACTTAGTGAACCTGAACTTCAGGTATCCTACAAAATCTCCCAAAGGAAAACAAAAAGTCAGTAACATAGTGAATGCTCTAACGGAAAAGAAAAACTATAGGTTTTGGAAAAAGGAAGCTTTAGAGTCAAGTCTCAACTAATTTAACAACCAGCTGATTAATTCATGTTAATTTCTTACTCTGTAAGATTGTTGCCTTGTATTTTAAGTAAAGATAGTAATATCAGTGAAAGGCATTCACGGATTTTTAAATTGAATATATAAAGTGCCTGGTATGAAGCCACCATTTAGTTGCTGTCTACTACTATTCTGATTTTTGCTACTGTCAATTTTTAAACGCATTTATGCTTTAGAATCCCAGAGCTGTTATCCTGGCTAAAGCAGTTACAAGTAAAATTGCATAATCCACCCACCATCCATTATGCACCCAGCCAAGGACAGATGGACATGTGTGTCACATGTGGCAGCCAAGAAGGCCTCTGTAAGGTAAGACCGGAGGTGAAGGGCACCCGTGGCAAGAATCTGACATGTGCACCCATACAGCCATCGCTCCCTTTACCACACAGCAGCATGTTTTGTGGGATACCAAGTCTTCACTAGAATCATAAGTAGAACTTGAAGACATTCACCCACCTGCTCTCTCTTAAACAGAGAGCCCAGAGCTCTGAGTCCTTCGGACAAGAGTCCCTGCAGCTTAGTGAGCACGGATCAGTTTCATGTGGCTCAGAGACTCGGGCCACGTTGAGTTAGGCCGCGGTTACGTCCATATGACTTTTAATTCCTCGAGGGTGTGTCCTGACCCTCCTGAGCTGAGGCCTCATCCCTAGTGTGTCTGCTGCTGTCATCGTCTGTACCAGCTGCCTCTTGTGCCCCGTCTCCCCCTTGGCTGTGCTTCTCCAGATCTAAGGGGATGTCTGGTCCGTGGCTGACCTCTCCTCTGGGTTAGCGCCTTCTCTCTCTTTCTGTCTCTGTTTGTCTGTCTCTCTCCCTGCCCCTCCCCTGGATTCCAGGAAGTCCACTGAAGTAACCACCACAGGGGGTTCCCTGATAAAGAGACTGCGTATACAGTTCTCAGTTTCATATATGTTTTTCTTGAATAATTAGTGCTGGATAAGGAGATTCTGTATTAGTCTACACATCTAGATTAAAGTATGACTCTTGTTTATATTAAACCAGAGTAGTTTTCTTGTTCCTCTTATGTAAATGTGAAACCTATAATCTGGTTACTTGTAATGAATTTTAATTCAATTATTATTATAGAATAATGTATTGAAGCAATAACACTTTAAAACTTCCTCCCTGTTTTATGACTTAATTAGGACAAAGACAAGGATAAGCTGCTGTTTGAGGTGGTTTTTTTTTTTTTTTTTTTGAAGAGAAATATTTGTGATGCCCCGGACCAGTAGGAAAAAAGTTCTTTTCAGTGAAATACCTTTCCTAAAAAGGTACACCATGAGCTTTTTTTTTCCCGTACAAAAGATGCTCTGGAAAGTTTCTTCCTTGTCTATCTCAACATTGGTCCTGTCAAAGAGGAAGAGAGCACATGTGGCCAAAGCGTCCAGCTCACTGGCTTACACCCATACAGTTACCGAGGCCGCCTGGGAATCTGGTTTAACATTTCTTCCACTTTGCTCTCCAGGATAAATATTATTTTAGATGCACAAATCCCAAATACTAAACAGCACTCACTCCTCATTTATGATATTGGACTTTGTCATGTCCCCTTACCAACACAGGAAATGTTGGTCATGAGGTTTTCTTCTGACCCATGAATTATACATGGATTTTCTTGGTCCTAGGAGGTCCTGTAAAAGGTAAATCAACTAACTTGTCAGAGGAGGACTTTGTTTGTCATAAAATGCTAAAGCTCATAAGGAATAGTAAATGGAATATCCTAGGCCAAATGGGGAAAGAAAAGTCAGATCTTCTGTCTCAGTGGATGCTGGCCATGATGTTTGTCAAGAGCTCTAGGCTGTTAAAATGACACAGAGGAGAGAGGCTTGACCTGGGGATGATGAAACATCACAGGGAAGGAAAGGATGGTTCTGTGCCTGTGTAAGATTAGTTGGAACGGACCCCTCTGATTCAGGCAGGGAAAATCTCTGTCTGGCTTTGCTGATGTCCTGAAGCATCACAGGGTCCTCAAGATCTGCTTTGGTTTTCAGGCCTGGTCTCCCTTGACCTCCGCGTCTCCTGAGCCCTTGCTGAAACCATCCTTTCTGGAAACTCCCCCATCCTTGCCCTGCCCGCCCTGCAGTGTCCATGGTTCACAGAGACCCGCAAGACTGGGCCTCAGACCTCTTCCCTTCCTGCACACACCTCCCCTGGGCATCACACCAGGTGCCCCTGCCCACGCCTCCATCACCAGGCACCCTCCACATCCGCGTGTCCACCGCCCCCACTGGCCTCACCCCAGGCTGTTTCAGTGGCACTTCACACCAAAACACACTCAGCTGCTTCTCCCTCAGAAACAGACAACATTGGGGTGTTTTCCAGTGAATGACACCCTCCCATCACCTCCTTACTGTACAGCCAGAAACCCAGAGGCCCCTCCTTACCGCTCCTTCCCTGCTTCCCCTCAGCCCACACTTAAGTCCCTGCTTCTGGTTTCCTCAGCGCCCCTCAGCTCCCTTCAGCTCCACCACCACCACCCCATCCAGGCCACCCTTGCCTTTCCCTGGGACTGCAGCAAAAACCTCCCAAATGAACCTAAAATCTTCCCAGACTCCACCTGTATCCTCATTCCTCTCTGATACTTTGATTTTGCAGCCAGAATGACCTTCTCAAATGCCTGTCTGATCTCATGACTCCTGCGTCCCACCCTCTACTTAAAACTCTCCCTGGCTCCCTTGTCCAAAGGCCTCCATGGGCTGCTCTCTGCCCACTTCCTTCTGACCGCCCTCCACTCTCCTCTTCACACTCCACCTCAAGCCACAGGGTTCTTTCAGTTTCTCAGATGTGCACCTATCGTCACCCCTTCCCCAACTCTTCACTTCCTTAAAGAGGCCTCCCCTGAATACCCCCAAGGCTGCCGAGTGCCCAGCTCCTCCTACAATGAGCACTGGAACCCTGGCATCTACACAGTAGTGCTGATCACTGATTTTACACGCATATTTATCTGAGTAGTGTCTCGCTCAGTGCTCTGGCACCTTCTTGAGGGTAAAACCATCCCATACAATCCTCACTTTCTCTCCATACATTACACAGGCCTGGCTTATAACAGAGACAAACTTTTTTCAAAGAAGGCATAAAGTGTTTAGGATCCAAATCACTTCTGTTATTTTTCAGTGTAGAAGAGATATTGGCAAACTATGGCTTGAGAGCCAAAGAGAATCATCCCATGTCTGATCCTCTAAGGAGAGCTTTACTGGAACTCAGCTTACACACTGTCTATGGCTGCACTCTCACCACAGAGGCAGAGATGAGTGGTGGCAACACAGACACCGGGGCCCAGAAAACACGCCCCATCTGGCATTTATGGAAAACTTGCCACCTCCTACTCTGGAACCCTAGTGAGCTCAAAAGAGTTGTGGGGGGGAGGGGTTGTACGACTGGAAATCACACTCTCCAAGCTAACTTGTGCCTCTCTTGTTAGGTGTTTGAAATGATCGTTAATCCTGGAGATAATATCCTTGTAAATGAACCTATTTATTCAGGAACAATTCATGCTGTGAGTACACATTCTTACAAAAGGCAACTCTTTTTATAGTAAATAAGGAGAAAGCACTGCACCTTTAGAATTATCTGCCCGCTGAAAAATACAATAGCATCTTTGTGAAGAGGAGAAGTTTTAATAGAAGCAAAATATGCTAACCATAACTTCTGATATATACATTACTTTTACAAAATCTAAGTGTGGAGGTGCTAAAATTCAGTTGTGCAAAATCCTGTCCAGTGTTCTTAATATTTCACTTGAAATGCCTCTTAATTTACAAAGACATTTTTCATTACTGTCTATATTACCACATGTCTAAGACAAATCATGTGTCAATGTAATATAACTAAACCTATCAGTATGAGCAGGACTCTCATATCTAGTGTTAATTATGGGACTCTAGTCTCAGAATAAGGAGGCAGATCACCTGCTCTGCTGGGCCCTGGTCAGAACTCAGCACCGTCTGGGGCACAGTACTTGGGTTGATGTGAACAGTCAGGGAAGCAACCAGAGTCACAAAGAATTAGAAATGAGACCATACAGTGAATGCTTTTAGGAACCATGCTCTTTCCCCGCAGAAAGAGGAGATCCACGGGGACATGAGGATTGTCCTCAACCACATAAAAGTTAGCCATGTCACAGAGGAGCTGGATTTGTCTGTGTGTGTCCTTAGGTTGACAGAACCAGAACCAAAGTGTGGAAACTACAGGGAAGCAATTTCAGCTCAACGTAACAACCTTCTAACCATCAGTCTTACCCACTCTCTGAGGAATAAGGCAGGCCCATCACTGCAGGTGCTCAGAGAAAGCAGCCAGACCCCAAAGAACAAATACTGTATGATTTCCCTTATTCAAAATATATACAACAAGCAAATTCATAGAGCAGAAGTTGATTAGAGGTGACCAAGGACTGGGGAGGGGGAATGGGGAGTTGCTGCTTAGTGGGCACAAGGTTTCTGTTGGGAGCGATGAAAAGATTATGGAATTGATAGTGTCACAAGATGGACACATTGTGAGCACAGCTGTTGCCGCTGAATCACACACTTTAGAATGGCGCAGCTTTCAGTAATACATATTTTGCCACAACTTTAAAAACTAAAATAAAATAATTCCCTTTTCTGCATGATTGGAGACTAATTATTAATCACTTTCCTAAATTATACATATAAGTCTTGCGTCTGTGTAAATAGCTGGATGCACCCGCACTGTCACATGCCCAAACGGGAGACCTGTGCCAGGCTCTGAGGAATAGGCTGAAGGTCCGTGTGCAAGACTTCTATAAAACTGTGTTCACGAACAAGGCCACTGTATCAACTTCAGCCTCTGCAATCAATACAGTATAGAAGTACTTGCGCAGTCCTTGAGGAGCCAAGGCCCATGCTCCTTGGTGCCCCAGCACCACCCGCGCCCCCTGACCCCTCTCCTCAACCACTCTGAACCCCATACAGTGCAGAGCTAATGCTGGCCTGGCAGGGGGTCTCCAGGACCCCATTCCACCCTGCTCTGTGTCTCTTGCTCCCATGCTACAACTTGTCCAATATTTTGAGTATCACCTCTGCTTATAACTTTTTATGTATTAGCATCACAGGTGCTTTCTAAGATTGATTTCCTCTCAAAATCATTCCCTAATAAACACCTATTTTATGAGCCAGTTCTAACCCTAATTGTGAAGGCAGTGCAGCGTGGGCATAGAGCTGAGGGCAGGTTTGCGTTTAAGGCTGTAAATGGTAACACTCTCCTTAGTGTAAGAACCCTTGGCACTGATATTTTATAGGCATGTCTCGATCTCAGACTTGGTTTTCTCTCTGTACTTGACAGCTGCAACCCCTGGGCTGCAACATGATTAACGTTTCCAGTGATGAGCACGGGATTATTCCAGACTCCCTCAGAGAAATACTTTCCAGATGGAAACCAGAAGATTCAAAGGACCCCATGAAAAACAGCCCCAAATTTCTTTACACTGTCCCAAATGGCAACAACCCTGCTGGGAACTCATTAACAGCTGAGCGCAAAAGGGAAATCTATGAGGTATTTTCAAAGAAGGTGTTACGTACTTGTGTTCTTGATTCCTGCTGACTCTAGAAGAGTGCTCCCAAATTCCTTCTCTGGTTAGCCTCTTCCTCTCAAGGAAGATGATTTTTAATATAAAGAAGCCATGTATGCCAGGGTCGCCACAAATTTACACACAAGCAATTACTATAGTCTGGTTGACTATGATATATTCCTTTCCCTTTAATTGATACTTTCATTGAAAGAGATGCTTTTCTTGGTGTGATGTTACATTCACCTCTTACTTCCTTTTTCTGTCTGCCCCTCATCTGCCACCTCCAATCCATCCCCTGGCTCCCACCACCCACATTGCCCAGACCTACCATCTCCTCAGCCACCCTCCCGCCCTGACCCTGGGACTCCTTTGTGAAGCTCCTCCCCACACACACCCCGTCCCCCAGTGCCGGCCCCACCACCAGTCACTGAAACCCTTCCTACTCAAGTGTGGACTGACAGCCCCTCCTACAGCCACTTCCCAACCACACATGGAAAATAAAGATAAAAGTCCTTCACTCTACACACTGACGCGACCTGGGCCTCTGCTCCCAAACTGGGGGCTCTCACATCCTTCCCTCTGTCCCTTAAACAGCCATGCCTTCTAGAAACTTCTGTCTAAAACATGCCAAGTATTTTCTGACTCCAGAGCCATGGCTCCCTGCCCTCAGTCTAAACATCTTCTCCCCCACCATCTGCACAACTGATTCTTCCGGTCAGCCTGAGCTCTCCTGCAGCTTCCCTGTCTCACTCTCTCAAACATCAGCCTCCTCAACCATCTGCCGGGCCCTCAGAACCTCCCACCTAATCCTCCTCTGGCCACTATTAGGAGCTCAGGTTCTGTCTTTACCACCAGAATGAAAGTTCTGTGAGGACAGAACGTTTAGGGCTGGTTCCCTCTCCTAGGACAGCGGGCACTCAGCAGCTGCTGGGATGAGTGAATGAGTGATTGAATGAGTACAAAGAACTATGAATGATTTCAAGTGATTTTCATCTTAGACAGCTCTTAACTTTAACTTTACTCTTACTTTATTTAACGTGTTTTAGCTCGCAAGAAAATATGATTTCCTCATCATAGAAGATGATCCTTACTATTTTATGCAGTTCAACAAGGTAAGCGATGGTGTCAACTCAGCGCACAATTAGAAGATGAGGTGTTGTTAATGCACCTGATTGAATATTAGCCTGGCTGCTGAATGTTTTCTTCTGTGGTGTTAACTGTTTATTCCAGAAATTCCCTACTTTTAGAATAGCGCCTGGCTCTCTGTGTCAGGCACATGAAGGAACACATGAGTCAAGGTGAGGGTCGTCTTGACTCCACATCCTGATCATAGTTCCATAGACATGGTACCAGGGATGTGGCGTGGGTGTCTCCTGGGGTGTCAGCCTCAGTCTCTCAGGGGAGGATGATGGGCTGGAGGACTTGGGAGCCGTGTTCAGAGAGAAGGCGGAGGGCTGTGCTCAGTCAGTGATGTACTGTGAGCAGAGGAGGGCGTTCCTAGCATCATGCTCCCTGCCTGCCATCCCTGTCGCGTAGGGACGGGGAACGCACCTGCACAATAAAGGACTTCTAGATCCTTCCCCAGTGTCCACGTGCACCACTGTCCCCAAGCATTGTCCCCTAGGAGACAAGAGTAATGGCACAGACACCAGTGCCCGGTTCCTCAAAATCTAACAAACTGGTTTTCCTGGAGTCCTTCCTAGAAAACTGTTCATCCTGGATCTCAAGCCTTGGGACAAGGAGGCCCTATGTGAAGTTTCCCCACTCTGCTCAAAGTAGGGATACAGACTCTAACAGATATAAATATTGTATTTACCTTCCATTTCAAGCCCTGGGCACCAACGTTTCTCTCCATGGACGTGGATGGGCGTGTCATCCGAGCTGACTCTTTTCCAAAGTCCTGTCCTCGGGGTAAGGCCCTGGCTCTGCCTCCAGGCTGCAGATAAAGGTGACAGGGGCTGCTGCTCAGCATCTTTAGTGCAGACAGTTCTTCTCACTTAAGGTGCTTGCATACACTCACCTTAACACATCTGTTAGATTATTACTATTACTAACAGATTTCTCCCAATCCATCCCCACTGGTCAAAGATCCTTTACCTTTAAGCTATACTTGTAAGAGAGCTGGTTAGTTTGGGGTCATATACAGAAGAATTTAAAAATGCCTTGTCAAATATTCATTCTAAGTGTGCAATTAAGTTTAAATAAGAAGAAGTTTTACTAGAAGGTGTTAACTGTCATGAAATCAATAACATAGTATTAATTAATAATGCATGATTGGTAATGTGCCTTTTCGTTTTGAGCAGGTTGAGAATAGGGTTTATAACTGGTCCAAAGCCCTTGATTGAGAGAATTGTTTTACACATACAAGTTTCAACAATGCACACCAGCACTTTTGCTCAGGTAATGACAGTTTATGAAATATCAATTTTTTGAATCAGATCATAAAAGAAATAGATGTTGGCAAATAGACAGAGTAAGGTGTCACTAAGAGAGATATCACTGACTGCATCTTTAGCTCCACGTGGACTAACTAAACAGCACATAGTTGCTCTAAAAGGCAAGAGAGATTTGAATGGACCTGATGCTGTTTCAAGTGTAGACCAAGCCCCTTGAGAGTCAGAGATCTTATTCATATTGTGTCCTGGCATCTACCCAGGAACCCCATAAAAACGTGTTAGACTCAACAGGATGGAAAGGGTTGGTGAAGTAGCACACAGTTCTCTCCACTGCCCTGGAGTCTAAGGGCAAGGGTTCCACACCTGCGAGGGGCCAAGCGTCTGCCTTCACTGCCCATGTGCTAACCTCACTATAGACACCAGCTGGAATGTATTTTAATTAAGACAGTAAAATTATTTTTGGAGACTGTATAAATTTCTTCACAGCTTTGAGAAATGATTGGGCCCATCCCTAAGGCAACCTTGAAAAACAAACCTTAAGGACAGAACTGCTACCTGTGAAAGCCAAAAGAGTAGTTTATGTAAAATGGACATTTGTTTGATATTATATATTCCACAAAGTGCAGATGCCCGCGTGTTTTATCACCTTGGGGACTTTTTCCATATTTTCTGTACCTGTTATCAATCAAATTTCACTATCCATTTACAACATTTAGAACATCTATTCTGGATTAAAAAAAATCTCTGGAAATATTGTATAACTTTGTGCATCAACTGTTCACTTTTCACTTTCATGCATTGGAGAAGGAAATGGCAACCCACTCCAGTGTTCTTGCCTGGAGAATCCCAGGGACGGGAGAGCCTGGTGGGCTGCTGTCTATGGGGTCGCACAGAGTCGGACACGACTGAAGTGATGCAGCAGCAGCAGCAGTATGTGTTTTATACTTAAACCATCCAGGGCAGCATTTATTGGGTAGATCTGGGACTGGACAGTCTGACTTGAGTCCAGGCTCTGTGATGAGCTGTGACCTCAGGAAAGCTCACCTCGTGCTTCAGTCTCTTCCTCAGTAGAGTGGAGACAATGACCTGCCTAATAAGGTTATTACAAAGACCAACTCATCTGAAATATTGGTTATATTCACGTGGTACAGCAGTTTCTGACACACAGTGATAGCCTGATGAACGTCTGCTATTTTTCATATTATTGTGCAAGAATATTATCATCACCGTTGTTATCAACACTGTTACGAAAAGCTTGCTGCAGCTTGGGGCATCAATTTTAGGATGGTTTGCACATAGTCAAGAGTGACTTGCTTTCGTTTTTGGCAAAAACACATTTAGAGTATGAACCTTGTTACTGTCTCATGCTTTTAGCTCCTGGTATCACACCTTCTATACCAATGGGGAGAAGAGGGCTTCCTGGCTCATGTAGACAGGTAATGTACTTCAGGTTTCATACTTTACATAGAAATAGACTTCACTCTATTAGTTTTCATTTTTTAGTTATTCCAAAATGATGGGAAAACCACAAATTAGAAAGTTTACCACTGGACAGGTCAAAGAAATATGGTCTATTCCCTCATCAAGAATTCAACATCTTCATCAAGATATAAAATAGATTCTTATAGACTGGACCCTCAGAGCCTTTTGCTTTCTGTAATCAGTGTAGCAAACACATATTTTTCATTGTTTTCCACATCTAGGGTTATTGATTTCTACAGGAAGCAGAGGGATGCATTAATAGCAGCAGCAGACAAGTGGTTAAGTGGTAAGTGGAGCACACATCCTGTCCTGGAATGAGCGGCAGTCCCTATATGAGTGAGTGACACCACAGGGTATTGTTAATAATCCTGGGGAAGGAAACAGGGTCCAGGAATATTTTTGACAAGAAAATATTACCCTATGAATACTCTTAGTAGAAATAGCACAGAGAAATAAAGGAAAACAATAGAATGGCAAAGACCAGAGATCTCGTCAAGAAAATTAGAGATACCAAAGGAACATTTCATACAAAGATTGGCACAATAATGGTAAGAAATGGTAAGAACCTAACAGAAGTAGAAGAATTGAGACGAGGTCGTATGAATATACACAGAAGAACTTAACAAAAAAGGTCATAGTGAGCTGGATAACCACTATGGTGTGGTCACTAACCTAGAGCCAGACATCCCGCAGTGTGAAGGCAGGTGGACCTTAGGAAGAATCACTATGAACAAGGCTAGTGGTGGTGAGGTAATTCCACCCAAGCTATTTCAAATCCTAAAAGATGATGCTGTTAAAGTGCTGCACTCAATATGCCAGCAAATTTGGAAGACTCAGCAGTGGCCACAGGACTGGAAAAGCCAGTTTTCATTCCAGTTCCAAAGAAGGGAAATGCCACAGGATGTTCAAACTACCACACAATTTTGCTCATTTCACAGGATAACAACTTAATGCTCAAAATCCTTCAAGCCAGGCTTCAACAGGACATGAACCAAGAACTTCCAGACATTCAAGCAGGATTTAGAAAGGCAGAGGAACCAGAGATCAGATTACCAACATCTCCTGGATCACTGAAAAAGCAAGAGTTCCAGAAAAACATCTATTTCTGCTTTACTGACTATGGCAAAGCCTTTGACTGTGTGGATCACAATAAACTGTGGAAAATCCTGAAAGAGATGGGAATACCAGACCACCTGACCTGCCTCTTGAGAAACCTGTATGCAGGTCAGGAAGCAACAGTTAGAACTGAACATGGAACAACAGACTGGTTCCAAATAGGAAAAGGAGTACTTCAAGGCTGTATATTGTCACCCTGCTTATTTAACTTCTATGCAGAGTACATCATGAGAAATGCTGGGCTGGAAGAAGCACAAGCTGGAATCAAGATTGCCAGGAGAAATATCAATCACCTCAGATATGCAGATGACACCACCCTTATGGCAGAAAGTGAAGAGGAGCTAAAAAGCCTCTTGATGAAAGTGAAAGAGGAGAGTAAAAAAGTTGGCTTAAAGCTCAACATTCAGAAAACGAAGATCATGGCATCCTCTCCCATCACTTCATGGGAAATAGATGGGGAAACAGTGGAAACAGTGTCAGACTTTATTTTGGGGGCTCCAAAATCACAGCAGATGGTGAGTGCAGCCAAGAAATTAAAAGATGCCTACTCCTTGGAAGGAAAGTTATGACCAACCTAGATAGTATATTCAAAAGCAGAGACATTACTTTGCCAACAAAGGTCCGTCTAGTCAAGGCTATGGTTTTCCAGTGGTCATGTAAGGATGTGAGAGTTGGACTGTGAAGAAAGCTGAGCACCAAAGAATTTATGCTTTTGAACTGTGGTGTTGGAGAAGACTCTTGAGAGTCCCTTGGACTGCAAGGAGATCCAACCAGTCAATCTTAAAGGAGATCAGTCAGTCCTGAATATTCATTGGAAGGACTGATGCTGAAGCTGAAACTCCAATACTTTGGCCACCTCATGAGAAGAGTTCAGTTCACTTCAGTTGCTCAGTCGTCTCTGACTCTTCGTGACCCCATAAATTGCAGCACACCAGGCCTCCCTGTCCATCACCAACTCCCAGAGTTCACTCAGACATCCATCGAGTCAGTGATGCCATCCGGCCATCTCATCCTCTGTCGTCCCCTTCTCCTCCTGCCCCCAATCCCTCCCAGCATCAGAGTCTTTTCCAATGAGTCAACTCTTCCCATGAGGTGGACAAAGTACTGGAGTTTCAGCTTTAGCATCATTCCTTTCAAAGAAATCCCAGGGTTGATCTCCTTCAGAATGGACTGGTTGGATCTCCTCGCAGTCCAAGGGACTCTCAAGAGTCTTCTCCAACACCACAGTTCAAAAGCATCAATTCTTTGGTGCTCAGCCTTCACAGTCCAACTTCACATCCATACATGACCACAGGAAAAACCATAGCCTTGACTAGACAGACCTTAGTCAGCAAAGTAATATCTCTGCTTTTGAATATACTATCTAGGTTGGTCATAACTTTTCTTCCAAGGAGTAAGCATCTTTTAATTTCATGGCTGCAGTCACCATCTGCAGTGATTTTGGAGCCCAGTCTGACACTGTTTCCCCATCTATTTCCCATGAAGTGATGGGACTGGTTGCCATGATCTTCGTTTTCTGAATGTTGAGCTTTAAGCCAACTTTTTCACTCTCCTCTTTCACTTTCATCAAGAGGCTTTTTAGTTCCTCTTCACTTTCTGCCATAAGGGTGGTATCATCTGCATATCTGAGGTTACTGATATTTCTCCCAGCAATCTTGATGCCAGGTTGTGTTTCTTCCAGTCCAGCATTTCTCATGATGTACTCTGCATAGAAGTTAAATAAGCAGAGTGACAATATATAGCCTTGACTTACTCCTTTTCCTGTTTGGAACCAGTCTGTTATCTCCCAAGAGTTGACTTATTGGAAAAGACCCTGATGCTGGGAGGGATTGGGAGCAGGAGGAGAAGGGGATGACAAAAGATCAGATGGCTGGATGGCATCACCAACTCAATGGACATGAGTTTGGGTAAACTCTGGGAGCTGGCGGTGGACAGGGAGGCCTGGTGTGCTGTGATTCATGGAATCTCAAAGAGTCGAACACAACTGCTCGACTGAACTGAATGGTTTTTCCAGTAGTCATGTATGGATGTGATGGACCATAAGGAAATCTGAGAGCTGAAGAATTGATGCTTTTGAACTGTGGTGTTGGAGAAGACTCTTGAGAGTCCCTTGGACTGCAAGGAGTTCCAACCAGTCCATCCTAAAGGAAATCAGTCCTGAATATTCATTGGAAGGACTGATGCTGAAGCGAAACTCCAGTACTTTGGCCACCTGATGCGAAGAACTGACTCAATGGAAAAGGCTCTGATGCTGGGAAAGATTGAAGGCAGGAGGAAAAGGGCATGATAGAGGATGAGATGGTTGGATGGCATCATCTACTCAATGGACACGACTCTGAGCAAATTCTGAAAGATATAGTGAAGGACAGAAAACCCTGCCTGCTGCAGTCCATGGGGTCACAAAGAGTCGGACACAACTGAGTGACTGGACAATAGCACAAACCCTGACACAACTCTACATATTTCTATATATGAAGTCTATACCTGACTTCAGCAAAGGATCTGTGGTTTTAAGACAAAAATATCAATTAGGCTAACAGTCAACCAGCAGTAGCCTACTTAAAGCCAACATCTGTATTGCAAGGTTTTCAAAATTTTGCTCCAAATAGAAGAGGAATTGTGACATAAGCAATATATCCCTTTTCTAATCTGACTCCATAGACAAAATAGTACTATAGTACAAACTAAATGCAATCTAAGGTGGATTTCTCAGTACAGATGATTTGCCTTGTAATTATTAACTTCACTTATCTAATATTTTCTATCACTAATCTGATTTCTGAATAGATTTAACAAAGAAAGTCAAATGAATTGCATGACTTTAATTATACCACTGAAAATGCCTTTGGCAAGAATAATAGTAAGTACGAAGTATCAATTCCTTGTTTCCATCATATCTGCTTCCCTATGAAGTCTTATCTTTTTGATAAGAGTACTATTGTATCACTTCTATTGTGTTGAAAAAAAGGTTTTAATCCTCATCCATATTTTTTTGTTTTGTTTTGTTTTGTTTCCTAAAGAGTAATGACTAAAATCAAAGTAACTCTTGTTCCTTCTTGGTTTCTCTATGTTTGTATTCAGTGAAACAAAGCCTACAAATATACCTGGAATTCATGAATTTTAAGTACTTCTTAATTGTGCATGCATGCTGAGTTGCTAAGTCATGTTCAACTCTTTGGTACCCCATGGACAAGGGATTTCCCAGGCAAGAATACTGGCATGGCTTGCTATTTCCTTCTCTAGGGGATCTTCCCAAACAAGAAATCGAATTTGCATCTCCTGCATTGGCAGATGGATTCTTTATCACTGAGCTACCTGGGAAGCCCATACTTCTTAATTATAAGTACATTCTGATTTAAGAAGAAAAAAAAAACTTCATTGGACTTCTGAACTGAACAGCTATATAAATGATAGGATTTATTGAAACACTGGAAGACTCTAGAAAGAGTTGAAGAATCCTCTCCTAAAGTTGAAAGCGTGTCTTAGGGGCAGCTCTAAGGGAGGCAGGTGAGCATGCACTGGAGTTCCTGAATGGCCCTGAGACCCACTAAAATCTTAAATATGCGTGAGTCTCCCCTCTCCCTTTCAAATGTTCCCCTTGCTTTTGAAATAAAACGGCAACACTCATTTTCAGGACTCATATAACTTTTTTAAAAACATGCTATCTCCGAGGGAACTTTTTTGGCAATACTCGTTTACAGTTACTGCAGTACATCATTTAAGCAGCATAGTTGACATCATCAACAGTGGCCTTAGGAAATATTTCTTCTCTTCTTCTCTTTGTAGGTTTGGCAGAATGGCATGTTCCTTCTGCAGGAATGTTTCTGTGGGTTAAAATTAAGGGCATTCATGATGCAAGAAAATTGATTGAAGAAAAAGCCTTTAAGAAAGAGGTAAAACGGGGTGGGGGAAGCTATACTTTTTCTGTAAGGTAATATCTTAACAAAAACAGCAAGAGATGTTTATCGCTGCCCACCAACTCAAGGATGATTTTGTGTAGCAGTTACAATATCTTATTATTAAGATCATAATAGACTGGGGGGCTCTTTTTTAATATTTACTTGGCTGCACCAGTCTTAGTTTCAGGATAAAAACATCACTGTGGCATGTGCAATCTAGCTCCCCAACCAGGGATCAAACCCAGAGCCTCTGCATTAGGAGTGCAGAGTCTGAGCTCAGGACCACCAAGTCCTGAGATCATGACAGATTGGGGGTTACAGAATTAGTCTCCTGGTCTAAACTAGGGGAAACACAGTCATTCAGCTCAGCTACTGGTTAGCCTAGTGGCTAAGAGCACAGTCTCTGGAGCCACAGTCCTTAGGAGTGAACCTCACCTCCAGCCCTGCCCTGATATGCGGTGCTGGGTGAGGGGCCCTCACCAAGTCTCATCTGGAAAATGCAGATAACAGGACTCTCTCCCTCTTAGAGTTGCTAAGATGATGACAGGCATCAACACGGAGAAAACATTTAAACTAATGCTTGGAACATCATAAATGCTAAGTATTGGCCATTATAATATTTAAAAGTACATTTTTTTTCCAGACTATGAAAGTAAAGCATATTCACTGTAGCATCATACGTCATTAAAGCGTAATGAAAAAATTTTAAATAGCCCATAGTTTTACCACCCAGATTTTATTACTTGTGATATATTTTCTTGAAGAGTTTATATATACCTAGTATTTTGGCTATGAAATTTTTTTTTTTAGTAATAGTTGATTTACAATATTACATTAGTTTCAGGTGTACACCACACTGATTCAAAATTTTGAAGGTTAGACTTCATTTAAAGTTATTATAAAATACTGGCTATATTCCTATCCTATATAATATATCCCTGTATCTTATTTATTTTATGCACAGTAGTTTGTGCATCTTATTCCTCTACTTCTATATTGCCCCTCCCTGCTTCTCTCTTCCCAAGGGTGACTGCGAGTTTGTCGTCTATAGGTATGGGTCTGTTTCTTTCTGTTGTATTTATTCTCCCTATAAGTGATAACAAGGTATTTCTCTTCTTCTGAATTATTTCACTAGGCATAATGCCCTCCAAGTCCATTCTTGTTGTCACAAATGGCAGGACTCCGTTTTCTTCTGGCTGAGTTCCGTGTATATGTGTACCACATCTTTATTCAGTCAGGATTGATGAACACTTAGGTTGTTCCTTTATCTTGTGTATTGTAAATAATATTGGGGTGCATGTACTTTTGAATTAGAATTTTCTATTTTTCCAGGTATATGATTGGATTGGAATTGCTGGATCATATGGTAGCTCTATTTTTAATTTTTGGGGAAACTCAATATTGTTTTCCATAGTGGCTGCACCAGTTTACTTTTCCACCAGTAGTACATGAGGGCTCCCTTTTCTCCACATCCTTGCCAACACTTGTTATTTGTGTTCTTTTTGTTTGTAGCCATTCTGATAGGTGTGAGGTGATATCTCATTGTGGTTTTACTTTGCATTTCTCTGATGATTAGTGATGTTGAGCATCTTCTCATGCATTTGTGAGTGATCCGCATTTTTAATCAGTTTTTAATATAGCTATGCAATTGTTTTAAATGATTGAAATTACACAGAAAAGTTTACATCCTGCTTTTTTTTACTTAAAATTATCCTGCAAGGTTTTCTTCTGGGTTTTTCTCTCCTCTTATACTTAAATCATAAGTACAGTTAGATATATGTCCACTCTCATTCAAAAGCATTGATTACACTGAGAAATCTAAACTTTTTTTGTCTAGCTTTCCAATTTACCAAATAAATTATCCTTTATTAATTAATTCCTTTATGGTTTTGTCACTCTTTTCTAAACACCCAGGTCTGTTTCTAGTATACCTTTTTTCTTGAAGCAGTGAGTACAGAAGAACAAACTGTTGATATTGGCCAACTCCCACGCTAGAGCATAAGAGATGAGGCAGTCTAGAGGTCAGAGCTGGGAACTGGCTGAGTGGACCCGAGACCAAATCCACTCCCCTGGGAAAGTCACTCACCTTCTTTAATGGCTGTGCTTGAGCACAAGACTCATGCTTTATGAATTTTTAATGCTAATGACAGCACATAGTAAATGCTTAATAAATACTTACATGACTCAAAGAAGTGCATTTTAGTATAATTCAATTTTATAACATTTTGTTTGCTTTCTTATCAATGCCATAATCATCTGGAACATTTGATGAATGACTGTTTGTGTGTATCCCTGAGCTAGGAGCTAAGGATACAGACTTCATATTTTATTATAGTTTTTCAGTCCTCTTCACTTATTTCATATTCCCTGTTGCATGTACCTTTAACTTTTCTAAATAATCACCAACTTTATCACCACTCTCTTAGTCTAGATTTTGACCATGTTGGAAGGAAATTACTACCACTTCCTCCTTCTCTGCAGAAATTTGCTTCTGGCACATGTCAAAAGAGTCCCACAATATTGAGAGAAATTATGAACTTCATTCTGGATGCTTCCCAGGAGGCACTAGTGGTAAAGAACCTGCAGGAGACACGGGTGTGATCCCTGGGTCGGGAAGATCCCCTGGAGGGAGGGCATGACAGTCCACTCCAGGATTCTTGCCTGGAGAATCCCATGGACAGAGGAGCCTGGTGGGCTACAGTCCATAGTGTCACACAGTGAGACACCACTGAAGCAAGTCAGCACGTTAATTAGGACATAAAACTCATCTTCTGCCTTGAAATCTTCTCCCTAGAATGCCTCAGATCATTTCATTTCCCACCTCGTCTAACTTCAGCACAGAGGTCCCACATTTACACCATGTAACAACAAGCAGTTACTTAAAACTTTGAATGTCATGACTGTACTAGACAACCATCTCAAAGATTTTATTTCTGACTCAGGAACAATTTTCAAAGACATGGTCTGCAGTCTCCTCTGCTCCTGCCATGAGTCAGACCTGGGTTCATGCCACCTTCTTGCTGTGCATTTTTCAACACACAGATCCATGATGACTGCACACTGCAGAGGACATGGTGGGTCACACAGGAAGATGTTCAGGGGCCAGGCTGAGAAGGAGCACCAAGACATCCCCTCTCCTGGCTGGGATTCAAGTACTCAGCCACAGGCATCTAGAAAGAGGCTGGGAACAGTGTTTTCATGGCCAGGAAGCAGCGGACATGTGCTTTAGGGCAGTGAGCTGTCAGCCACAGAGGTCACCAAGTAGAGCAGGTGCCCCACCATTTGGACACAGCTACTTGATGTTTTTATTCCATCACTCTGTGTATTAAGTGTTACCACCTCCTTGAGTGATCAGTTTTCTTCCACTGAGGGGCTCTACTCTGTATCTTCTCCTTGAAGGACTCTTCCCTTACTCTTGCTTGACCAACACCTACTTATCTCTCAAGTCCCAGCTTAAAGGTCACCTCCAAATTTGATACCTTAAAAGAGGTTTGGATTTATTTCACTTTTCTAGTTGCATTAAATATTTATACACTTTTCCAGTTTCTACGCTTTTAGTTTTGTTTATTGTAAGACATGCAGAATTTTTATATAAATTGATTTTTCTCTTGTGATTTCTTCAATTGCTTTTAAACCTAAAAGTCTTCCCCTACTCAGCTTAAATTTTCCTCTGTTTGTATTGTCCCTTTAATAGAATATTACCCATTTTCCATAAACTCTCTCAGATATTCATGCTTCCGGGCTGTGTTTTCTACGTTGATAGTTCAGCTCCTTGCCCCTACTTCAGAGCATCCTTCTCTTCAGCTTCTCCAGAACAGATGGACTTGGTGAGTGCCTTATTCCCTTTAGAGGAACACTAGATATCAGTTTATTTTTGTGTTCATTTTGTGAGTTACAACATTATCTGTTGTCTTCCTTGTTTTCTGAAAAGCGAGAATAATTGGAAAGTCATAAGTCACCATTCAAAGAAACTGCCAAACTTCTGTGGAAAAATGATGAGAGCAAGTTGCAATTGAATTTCTATTGTCTTCATGAAGTTTTCAGACTTACTCAGCATTGTTTGCAGATTATCAACATGTTACAAAGAGAAACTCTTTCATTCCTTCATGGAATTAACATGAGCCAAAAGTGTAAATTCACTGAGTCATCACTCTCTATCTCTGAAGGAAAAATTCAGCAAAGGTCAAATAAAATAATATTAATGATTAGAGTTAATTAACTGATTAATCACAAAGTCCATCTTCAACCAAGGTAACAGAAAGCAAGCTCCTAGGCACTGACTGATGTGTCGGGAACTCACAGAGGAGCCACACGCTGAGATCCAGTAACTGTGAGAAGAGTGTATACTTATCCTTGGAGATGGGGTGCCTCTGGGTGTGTTCTTGACTTACTTGCTTTCTCACATCATTAAATATGCTTTTCATAAGTTATATGTGAATAGAGTTGGACAATTGAAACTATACAGAAGGCATATGCAAGTGAGGGAGAGGGAGTATACACAAAAACCAATTTGTGTTGTGACAGAAAAAGATGATCTTGATGGAATAAGAATTTTTAAAAATTCCTGGGACTCTGATATGCTTCCATCTTCATATATTAGTGGACATGATGGTGTCTGACTCAGATAGAGCTGAGGTTAAGCCTGACCTTACATTGTCTGATCTCAGCCTAAGGATGGACTCTCTCTGTTTGAATTTTTTAAGTCATGACAGACGTTTCCTAAATGGCATCCTAACTTCCTTAATTCTTCTCTCTGTTCTATTTTAGGCCTTTCAGAGACTGGCCCAACTTATAAAAGAATCATTATGAAGAAATCCAACTCTTCATAGCACTCATGGATTTCAGATAAATTATTTCTGTATTTCAGCAAGAAGAAACGATCATTGGTGCTAGATTTACAAATAAGGTTTCACTAAATAGGTCATGCCTGTAGTAATTTAACTACACAGCTTTCAAAGTGCCCTTGAACCCATCAGATCTCCAAAATATAATTCATCCATACCTTTTGATAAATATTCTACCCACACAGTTAATTTTATCCTGGATTTTATTATAAAGAACTCTGTATTCACTTTATAATTTCCCATAAATCTTCTTTGAAACTGACATTTAATAGTAAATTATTTATAAGCCAATAAGTTAAAAATGGCATATAATGTGAACTTTATCTCTTTTTAAGGAACTGTTATGAAAGCTTCCACCTGGAACAGTAGTAAAAGAATCTGCCCACCAATTCAGGAGACTCGGGTTCAATCCCTGGGTTGGGAAGATCACCTGGAGTAGGAAATGGTAACCTACTCCAGTATTCTTACTGGGAAATCCCATGGATAGAGAAGACTTGCGGGTTACAGTCCATGGGGTTGCAAAGAGTCTGACATGACTGAGCACTCACTTACTCAATGAAAGCTTACTGCAAACGTTGTTAGAATTTGACCATTATGCATAATTTTCAGGAAGAGTGTCACAGACATTATATAATATAAAAATCTCTATAACATGAAATTCCAAAACTAAGCATACCTAAAGATGTTCCTATTAATTCTGAGAAGGGGAGACTGAGGACTTTGAAAATTGTGCTACATTGTATTCTACAATTCTACACAACTTCAAAAACACATTCTTACCAAAGCTACTACATACCTTAGAGGTACTCAGGATATACTTTTTAATGATTTTCTTTCTCATCTTTTACTATCTTTATTTTCCCATCTGATTATTAAAAATATGCTCATGTAATTTTCAGATAATCCTGGAAATGAAAAGGATAAAGTAGAAGCCAGTGCCTATCTCACTGCACCATTTATCATCCATCCTTTTAGATGTTTCTGTGCATGTACATGAGCATAGGATGTCACTGGGACAGTATTATAAACACCCTGTATCCATTTTCTGTCACTATAGAACAATTTACCAGCATTCCAATCTAGTCATTGTGAAGTTATCAGATCCTGTAAGAAATGAGGAAGTAGAGGTCACTGTCATTCCCAAGATTTAACATAAATACCTCCATGACAGTTATTATTTTTCTACCATGTGAATGAGCTGGAGCGTTTGGTCCTGGTGGTCATCACTATAGCTATTTCAAGCTGATTTAAAATGAACAACTGTTAGGAAGCACAGAGAGTCACAGGCAGAATAAATCCGGGGAGGGAACATAAAGATATACATAGTAATCAAATTGACAAAAATTAAAAGACAAAGGAAAAATATTAAAAGTTAAAAGGGGAAAGCAAGAAATAACATACAATGTAATTCCCATAGGGTTATCACTTGATTTCTCAGCAGAAAAACTGGCCAGGAGGGAGTGACTTGATAGCTTTAAAGTGAGGAAAGGGAAGAAACTGAATACCCAGCAAGGCTTTCATGCAGATTTGACAGAAAAAAGCTTTACAGATAAGCAAAAGCTAAGAGAATTCAGCCAGACATCTTGGAATGTGAAGTCAAGTGGGCTTTAGGAAGCATCACTATGAACAAAGCTAGTGGAGGTGATGGAATTCCAGTGGAGCTGTTTCAAATCCTGAAAGGTGATGCTGTGAAAGTGCTGCACTCAATATGCCAGCAAATTTGGAAAACTCAGCAGTGGCCACAGGACTGGAAAAGGTCAGTTTTCATTCCAGTTCCAAAGAAAGGCAATGCCAAAGAATGCTCAAACTACCGCACAATTGCACTCATCTCACATGCTAGCAAAATAATGCTCAAAATTCTCCAAGCCAGGCTTCAGCAATACGTGAACCATGAACTCCCTGATGTTCAAGGTGGTTTTAGAAAAGGCAGAGGAACCAGAGATTAAATTGCCAACATCTGCTAGATCATGGAAAAAGCAAGAGAGTTCCAGAAAACATCTATTTCTGCTTTATTGACTATGCCAAAGCCTTTGACTGTGTGGATCACAATAAACTGTGGAAAATTCTGAAAGAGATGGGAATACCAGACCACCTGACTCGCCTCTTGAGAAATCTGTATGCAGGTCAGGAAGCAACAGTTAGAACTGGACATGGAACAACAGACTGGTTCCAAATAGGGAAAGGAGTACGTCAAGGCTGTATATTGTCACCCTGCTTATTTAACTTCTATGCAGAGTACATCATGAGAAATGCTGGACTGGAAGAAACACAAGCTGGAATCAAGATTGCCGGGAGAAATATCAGTAACCTCAGATATGCAGATGACACCACCCTTATGGCAGAAAATGAAGAGGAGCTAAAAAGCCTCTTGATGAAAGTGAAAGAGGAGAGTGAAAAAGTTGGCTTAAAGCTCAACATTCAGAAAACAAGGATCATGGCATCCAGTCCCATCACCTCATGAGAAATAGATGGGGAAACAGTGGAAACAGTGTCAGACTTTATTTTTGGGGGTTCCAAAATCACTGTAGATGGTGACTGCAGCCATGAAATTAAAAGACGCTTAGTCCTTGGAAGAAAAGTTATGACCAACCTAGATAGTATATTCAAAAGCAGAGATATTACTTTGCCAACAAAGGTCCGTCTAGTCAAGGCTATAGTTTTTCCTGTGGTCATGTATGGATGTGAGAGTTGGATTGTGAAGAAGGCTGAGTGCTGAAGAACTGATGCTTTTGAACTGTGGTGTTGGAGAAGACTCTTGAGAGTCCCTTGGACTGCAAGGAGATGCAACCAGTCCATTCTAAAGGAGATCAGCCCTGGGATTTCTTTGGAAGGGATGATGCTAAAGCTGAAAGTCCAGTACTTTGGCCACCTTATGTGAAGGGTTGACTCATTGAAAAAGACTGATGCTGGGAGGGATTGGGGGCAGGAGGAGAAGGGGACGACAGAGGATGAGATGGCTGGATGCCATCACTTACTCGATGGACATGAGTCTGGGTGAACTCCGGGAGATAGTGATGCACAGGGAGTCTTGGCATGCTGCGATTCATGAGGTCGCAAAGAGTCGGACATGACTGAATGACTGAACTGAACTGAGCTGAAGAGATTTCAGCACCAGCAGACCAGCTTTACAACAAATGCCAAAGGAACTTCTCTGGATGGAAAAGAAAAGGCCACAACTACAATAAAGAAAATTATGAATGGACAAGCTCACTGGTAAAGGCACACATGGTAACCATAGGAAATCAACCACTCCTAAACCTGATAGCATCAATCAGGAGGAGAGCACAAGGCAGGGTATTGGAGATGCATTTGAAATTAAAAGACCACCAACTTAAAATAATCGTGTTTATATATAGATGCTATATCAAAACCTGCTGATCACCACAAACTGAAAATCTACGGTAGACACAAACATAAAAGGAAAAAGGATCCATTTACAACACTAAAGTTAGCTATCAAATTATAAGAGGAGGAGAGCAAAAGAGGAAGGGGGGAAAAAGACTCATAAAAACAAACAACAAAGTGGTAATAAGGACATACTTATGGATAATTACTTTAAATGTAAATGAATTTAATGCCTTAAATGAAAGACACTGACTGGGTCAATAGATAGAAACATAAGATGCTGTCCACACAAGCACCACGTACAGACTGAAAATGGGGAGTTTGAAAAAGGTATTCCATGTAAATGGAAACCAAAAGAAAGCTAGAGTGGCAATACCCAGAGAAAACAGACTTTAAAGACTGTTACAAGAGGCAGAGGAGGACACTATATAGTGATCAAGGGATCAATCCAAGATGAAGTTATACATGTATAAATATATATGCAACCAACACAGGTACACCTGAATATATAATGCAAAGAGAAACAGCATAAAAGGGAACAGTTGTCACTCAGCATGGTTTCCTCCAAATTTAAATATAAATATTGACTTGTCCACTTTAGAAATCCCTCCCCCTCAGTGTAAGAAAGTCTTTAATGCTTCCCTATGGATCAATGAAACTAAAAGCTGGTTCTTTGAAATGATGAGAAAAATGGATAAACCACTAAAGTCGCTCAGTTGTGTCTGACTCTTTGTGACCCCATGAACTGTAGCCCACCAGGCTCCTCCATCCATGGAATTTTCTAGGTAAGAGTACCAGAGTGGGTTGCCATTTGCTTCTCCAGGGGACCTTCCCAATGTAGGGATCAAACCCGGGTCTCCCACACTGCAGCAGATGCTTTACCGTCTGAGCCACAAGGGAAGCCCACTAGCCACACTCATAAAGAAAAAAAAAAAGGGAAGAGGATTCAAATCAATAAAATTAGAAATGAAAAGAGAGACTCTACAACTGACACTATAGAAATAAAAAGGACATAAAAGACTACTGTGAGCAACTATACACCAATAAAATGGAAAGCCAGAGGAAATGGGACAAATTTTTAGGAAGGTACCAAGACTGAATGAGGACCAAATAGAAAATATGAACAGACCAATTATCAATACTGAAATTGAATCAGAAAATTTAAAACTCCAACCAACCAAAAAGCCCAGGACTAGATGGTTTCACAGGTGAATTCTACCAAGCATTTAAAGAAGAATTAACAATCATCCTTCTAAAACTATTTCAAAAAAATTACAAAGGAACAGTAGGTCACACCACATCACCCTAATAACAAAACCAGAGAAAGATATCACAAAGAAAATTACAGACCAATATCACTGATGAACACAGATACAAAAATACTCAAGAGAATACTAGCAAATCAATTCCAATAATACAATATAAAGATACACACCATGATCAAGGGGATTTATCACAGGGGTGCTAGAATTTTTCATTATTTGAAATCAATCAATGTGATGCATTATATTAACAAACTGAAAAATGAAAACCATATTATCATCTCAACAGATGCAGAAAAAGCTTTCAATAAAATTCAACATCCATTTATGATTAAAAACTCCTCAGAAAGTGGGCATAATGGGACCATATCTCAACATAATAAGGCTGTATGTGACAAACCAGTAGCTAATCTCATATTCAACAGTGAAAAGCTAAAAGCATTTCCATTACGTTCAGAAATAAGAAGAGAATGCCCCCTCAGCATTTTCATTCTGCATAGATTTGGAGCTCCTAGCCATGCAGTCACACGGAAGAGATAAAAGGAATCCAAGTTGGAAAAGAAGAATGTGAAACTATCACGGCTTGCATATGACATGCTGCTATCCGTAGAAAATCCTAAAGACCCAGCAGGAAACTATTAGAGTTCATTAATAAAGTCTGTAAATTTTCAGGACACACAGTTAACATACAGAAATCTCTTGCGTTTCTATACACAAGGAAATATCAAAAGAGAAATTAAGGAAACAATTTCATTTACTACAGTATCAAAAATAATAGAATACTTAGGATTAAACCTACCTAAGAAGGCAAAGACTTATACTCCAAAAACTGTTAGATAATGATAAAAGATTTAGAAGATGACACAAGCAGGTATAAAGATACACCGTGTTCTTGGACTGGAAGCATCAGTTCAGTTGCTCAAGCCCATCTACAGATTCAATGCAATACCACTCAAAATTACCAAAGGTATTTTTCACAGAACTTGAGAAAATAAAATATGTATGGAGGGCTTCCGTGGTGTTCTGTTAGTGATTAGGAACCTGCCCACGATGCAGGGGACACAGGTTCCATGCTTGGCGGGAATATCACACTTGCTGAGGGGCAACCAAGCACTCTGGCCACAACTAGGGAGCCCACGTGCCGGGAGCCCGTGCTCCGCAGCAAGAGATGCACAATGAGAAGACCTCGCGCTGCAGTGCCGCATAGCCGCTGCTTGCTGCAGCGAGAGAAAGCCCTCACGCAGCAGCCAAGACCCAGCACAGCCAAAAGTAAACAAATAAATAATGTTTTTAATGTATGGAAATGCAAAAGACTCCCAAATACCCAAAGCAATCTTGATAAAGAATGGGGCAGGAGGAATCATGCTCCCTGAGTACTGATATAAGGGAGTCACCAGAACGCTACAGAACTGACCCAAAAACAGAAATACAGACCAGCGGAACAGGACAGAATGCCGAGAAACAGACCCACAGATGCATGCTCAAGTGACCGGTGACAGAAGAGGTGAGAATATGCACTGGAGAAGAGACGGTCTCTGCAACAGGTGGCACTAGGAAAAGTAGACAGCTACAGGTTAAAGAGTGAAATTAATTAGAAAATTTGCTAATACCATAAACAAAAATAAATTGGAAACAGCTTACAGATCTAAATGTAAGAATAGATACTATGAAACTTCTAAAGGAAATCCTAGGGAGAATATTCTTGGAAATAAATGGCAGCAATATCTTTTGGATCAATCCTCACTTCAGTTCAGTTCAGTCACTCAGTCGTGCACGACTCTTTGCGAACCCATGAATCACAGCACACCAGGCCTCTCTGCCCATCACCATCTCTCGGAGTTCACTCAGACTCACGTCCATCAGGTCCTTGATGCCATCCAGCCATCTCCTCTTTGGTCGTCCCTTTCTCCTCCTGCCCCCAAACCCTTCCAGCATCAGAGTCTTTTCCAATGAGTCAACTCTTCACATGAGGTGGCCAAAGTACTGGACTTTCAGCTTTAGCATCATTCCTTCCAAAGAAATCCCAGGGCTGATCTCCTTCAGAATGGACTGGTTGGATCTCCTTGCAGTCCAAGGGACTCTCAAGAGTCTTCTCCAACACCACAGTTCAAAAGCATCAATTCTTCAGCGCTCAGCCTTCTTCACAGTCCAACTCTCACATCCATACATGACCACAGGAAAAACCATAGCCTTGACTAGATGGACCTTTGTTGGCAAAGTAATGTCTCTGCTTTTGAATATACTATCTAGGTTGGTCATTACTTTTCTTCCAAGGACTAAGCATCTTTTAATTTCATGGCTGCAGTCACCATCTGCAGTGATTTTGGAGCCCAAAAAAATAAAGTCTGACACTGTTTCCACTGTTTCCCCATCTATTTCCCATGAAGTGATGGGACTGGATGCCATGATCTTTGTTTTCTGAATGTTGAGCTTTAAGCCAACTTTTTCACTCTCCTCTTTCACTTTCATCAAGAGGCTTTTTAGCTCCTCTTCATTTTCTGCCATAAGGGTGGTGTCATCTGCATATCTGAGGTTATTGAGATTTCTCCCGGCAATCTTGATTCCAGCTTGTATTTCTTCCAGTCCAGCGTTTCTCATGATGTACTCTGCACAGAAGTTAAATAAGCAGGGTGACAATATACAGCCTTGATGTACTCCTTTTCCTATTTGGAACCAGTCTGTTGTTCCATGTCCAGTTCTAACTGCTGCTTCCTGACCTGCATACAGATTTCTCAAGAGGCAGGTCAGGTGGTCTGGTATTCCCATCTTTTTCAGAATTTTCCACAGTTTATTGTGATCCACACAGTCAAAGGCTTTGGCATAGTTAATAAAGCAGAAATAGATGTTTTTCTGGAACTCTCTTGCTTTTTCCATGATCCAGCGGATGTTGGCAATTTGATCTCTGGTTCTTCTGCCTTTTCTAAAACCAGCTTGAACATCAGGAAGCTCACGGTCCACGTATTGCTGAAGCCTGGCTTGCAGAATTTTGAGTATTACTTTACTAGCATGTGAGATGAGTGCAATTGTGCAGTAGTTTGAGCATTCTTTGGCATTGCCTTTCTTTGGGATTGGAATGAAAACTGACCTTTTCCAGTCCTGTGGCCACTGCAGTTTTTTCCAAATTTGCTGGCATATTGAGTGCAGCACTTTCACAGCATCATCTTTCAGGATTTGAAACAGCTCCACTGGAATTCCATCATCTCTACTAGCTTTGTTCACAGTGATGCTTTCTAAGGCCCACTTGACTTCACATTCCAGGATGTCTGGGTATAGATTAGTGGTCACATCATCATGATTATCTGGATCATGAAGATCTTTTTTTACAGTTCTTCTGTGTATTCTTGCCACCTCTTCTTAATATCTTCTGCTTCTGTTAGGTCCATACCATTTCTGTCCTTTATCAAGCCCATCTTTGCATGAAAATTTCCCTTGGTATCTCTAATTTTCTTGAAGAGATCTCTAGTCTTTCCCATTCTGTTGTTTTCCTCTATTTCTTTGCATTGATTGCTGAAAAAGGCTTTCTTATCTCTTCTTGCAATCCTAGACTAATGAAAATAAAAAGAAAAACAAGAAAAGGGACCTAATTAAACTTAATAGCTTTTACAGAGCAAATGATACCATAAGAATGAGAAAAGACCACTTAGGGAATAGGAGACAATATTTGCAAAAGATGCTGTTGCTTCTGCTAAATCACTTCAGTCGTGTCCAACTCTGTGCGACCCCATAGACAGCAGCCCACCAGGCTCCCCGTCCCTGGAATTCTCCAGGCAAGAACACTGGAGTGGGTTGCCATTTCCTTCTCCAATGCATGAAAGTGAAAAGTGAAAGTGAAGTTGCTCAGTTGTGTCTGACTCAGGGACCCCATGGACTGCAGCCCACCAGGCTCCTCTGTTCATGGGATTCTCCAGGCAAGAGTACTGGAGTGCGGTGCCATTGCCTTCTGCTACTGACAAAGAATTAATTTCCAAAATATATAAGAACTATTAGAGTTTAACATAAAAAAACAACCCAATCAAAAAAAAAGGTCAAGAGACCTAAATAGACACTTCTGCAAAGAAAACATACATGGCCAACAGGCACATGAAAAGATGTTCAACATCGCTATTTATTACAGAAGTGAAAATCCAAATTTCAGTGAAGTACCATGTCACATGGGTCAGAATGGTCATCATTAAAAAGTCTACAAAATAAAATTTTCCAGAGGGTGTGGAGCAAATGGAATCCTTCTACACTATTGGTGGGAATGTAAGCTGGTGTAGCCATGTGGAAAATTCTATGTAGCATATTTTTAAACTAAAAGTACAGTTTCTCTATGATCGTGCAATCCCACTCCTGTGTGTGTGTGTGTGTGTGTGTGTGTGTGTGTGTGTGTGTGTATGGAGAAAATTCTAATTCAACTGGATATATGCACCCCAATGTTCATAGCAGGTCTATTTACATAGCCAAGACATGGAAACAACTTAAATGGACACCACAGATAAATGGAAAAAGAAAATCTGGTACATATTCAGTTCAGTTCAGTCACTCAGTCATGTCTGACTCTTTGCGACCCCATGAACTGCAGCACGCCAGGCCTCCCTATCCATCACCAACTCCCAGGGTTCACTCAAACTCACATCCATCAAGTTGGTGATGCCATCCAGCCATCTCATCCTCTGTCATCCCCTTTTCCTCCTGTCCCCAATCCCTCCCAGCATCAGAGTCTTTTCCAATGAGTCAACTCTATGCATGAGGTGGCCAAAGTACTGGACTTTCAGCTTTAGCATCATCCCTTTCAAAGAAATCCCAGGGCTGATCTCCTTCAGAATGGACTGGTTGGATCTCCTTGCAGTCCAAGGGACTCTCAAGAGTCTTCTCCAACACCACAGTTCAAAAGCATCAATTCTTCAGCACTCAGCTTTCTTCACAGTCCAACTCTCACATCCATACACGACCACTGGAAAAACCTTGACTAGACAGCCCTTTGTTGGCAAAGTAATGTCTCTGCTTTTCAATATGCTGTCTAGGTTGGTCATAAATTTTCTTCCAAGGAGTAAGTGTCTTCTAATTTCATGGCTGCAATCACCATCTGCAGTGATTTTGGAGCCCCCAAAAATAAAGTCTGACATTGTTTCCACTGTTTCCCCATCTATTTCCCATGAAGTGATGGGACCAGATGCCATGATCTTCATTTTCTGAATGCTGAACTTTAAGCCAACTTTTTCACTCTCCTCTTTCACTTTCATCAAGAGGCTTTTTAGTTCCTCTTCACTTTCTGCCACTCAGCCATTAAAAATAAAAATAGAATGAAATAATGCCATTTGCAGCAACATAAGCAGACCCATATTAAATGGGTCTGCAGACTTCATATTAAATGAAGACAGAGAAGCAAATATCATATATCACTTATACACGGAATTTTTTTAATGATACAAATGAACTTATTTACAAAACAGGAAAAGAGTCACAGACATAGAACATAAAATTAGCATTTCTAATGGGGACAGAGAGATGACAGGGAAAAGAAGAAGCTTAAACAGGAGTCTGAGATTAAAAATAAATGGCCAACCCACTCCAGTATTCTTGCCTAGAAAAAATCCCATGGACAGAGGAACCTGGAGGGCTACAGTCCATGGGGTCACAAAGAGTCAGACACAACTGAGCAACTGAGCATATGTAAGACAGATAAACAACAAGAACCTACTGTATAGCACAGAGAACTATTTTTAATATTTTGTGATAACCTATAATGGAAAAAATCTGAAAAAGAGTACACACGTATGTATACATAACTGAATCACTTTGTTGTACACTTGAAACTAACAGAACATTGTAAATTAACTATACTTCAATGTTTTAAAAAAGACACTTTGGAGTCTTAACCCCTAGTACCTAGGAGTATGACTTTATTTGAACACAAAGTCCTTACGGAGGTAACCAAGTTAACACGAGGCAGTGAAGGTGAGCCCGGGTCTGATGAGACTGGTGTCCTTATAAGGAGTTTGACAGCAGGGGCGTGCACACGACAGGGAGACGCCATGTGAAGACGAAGGACAGCATCACGGTGATGCAGCCACAAGCCAAGAAACGTTCAACCATACCACCCCACCAGCATCTAGGGGAGAGGCCTGGGACAGACTCTGGGTCACGGGTCTCAGAGAGAACCACCCCTACCGACGCCTTCATCCTGTACTTCCAGCCTCCAAACCTGTGGCTCGTCTCCATCATCACTTTAAACGTGATACAGCTCCCAGCATAGAGGAAGCACTCCACAGATATTTAGAGAATGACGGGGTCCAGAACTCTTGGCCCTTTAATTCATTCTGTCCCCAGGGGTCGGTCCTAAGCCAAGCTGTTAAAAGGCAGCCTGAGCTATGAACCTTGATCACTCATTCCACACCCTCAGCAGAATTCCTCCTGCAGTTGCTCCTGACAATTTCAAAGTCTAGTCTCTTTGATTTTCTAGAACCAATCATCTCTTCAGCTTCTGATTCTTAGGCAAGCTGTCCCTAGCTTAGCCCTTGCCTACCCTTTCCCACCAGGCTGTGCGACCTCATAGACAGCAGCCCACCAGGCTCCCTCTGTCCCTGGGATTCTCCAGGCAAGAATGCTGGAGTGGGTTTCCATTTCCTTCTCCAAGAACATTGTTACTAGTCATAATAACAGCTAAGAGTCACTGGCCATTCTCTGCCTTGAATTTCCAAGCACAGCCTCAGGTCCCCTGCACTCAGTATCTGCTCTGATGGGCTGCTTCTCTGCATGACTCCATGATCACCCCCTCACAGTGAATCAGCACTCCTACAGCCAAGTATAAAATTCAGCAAACTGATGAAGGCTGAGTGCCCGCACGTTATGACAAGCTGGCCTAAAATCTCTTTACTCTGGACTCCTTTAGTTCTGTTATCAATGACTGAAAGTGTGGGTGGGGATTAATTCCATACTTAAAAAAAAAAAAACTATATAATAAATATTATAAGAAGCACAGACCTGTGCAAGAATATGGCTGCAAAGGCTAAATTCTAGTTTTCTTCTTGGCTCAGAACACCAAACACATTTCACCAAACATCTTCCTACTGCCAAAGGGAAGAAGTTTGGATTTGTATTAAGTATCAAGGGAATCACACTAATAGGGTGGGGGAGGATCCTGAATCTCTAGTAACATCAGTATCTCCAGCTTTATTTCATAATTAACTGTTGCTTATAACTTAGTTAATTTTAAAAGTTAGAGCTTCTTGAGCTAATTTCTAGAAACATTCAGAGGCAACATTTTTCTAAATAGGTAACCTTACAAAGATTCTTAATTGCATATATGAATTAACAAAGGACATAATTTTCTTTAAAAGTTGCCATATAGTTTCTCTGCCCAAAACCATCATCAGGCTGAGTTCTTAGGTATGCTTAGAACATTGTTGCTGCTGCTGCTGATAAATTGCTTCAGACATGTCCGACTCTGTGCAACTCCATAGACGGCAGCCCACCAGGCTCCTCTGAGCCTGGGATTATCCAGGCAAGAATACTGGAGTGGGCTGCCATTTCCTTCTCCAAGAACATTGTTACTAGTCATAATAACAGCTAAGAGTCACTGAGCACTTTTATAAGATCAGACCACTGTGCTGATAAGCCTCAGAGATTCTCTGATTTAATCCCACTCACAGCGGGAGCACACTGATGCACAGCAAGATTAAAGAACTTCACTAAGTGGGATTTAAACCACTTGAGGTCTCGGAATCCAGAACTCCATCATTGCCTTTTAGGTTTCTAGCAGCTTTACTAATATATTCCCTTGTGTGCCTAAACTAGGGGCTTCCCCAGTGGCTTAGCAAGTAAAGAATCTGCCTGCAAGGCAATAGATTCAGGAGATGCAGGTTCGATCCCTGGGTCAGGAAGATCTGCCATTTCCTGGAGAAGGAAATGGCAACCCACTCCAGTACTCTTGCCTGGAAAATTCCATGGACAGAGGAGCCTGGCAGGTCACAGTCAATAGGGTAACGAGAGCCAAACATGACTGAGCACGCAAGCTGGGGGCATAAAGATTTTCCCAGGCTGTCTCATCCTGCTGTTGCAGGACCTAGATAAGGGCAGAAGGGACTCCAAGATCAAACTACTATGTCTAAGAAAGCCCTTTGGCAGAGGGTCAATTCTCACTCATTCAGGAAGAACTCAACACTGTTTACCAAATAAATGAATCCAGTTAGGAATTTGGTTAAAAAGAAATGACTTTAAATACCCATTTAAGAATTTAAAAGAAAGGGACTGTTTACAAATCTCTCATTAAGGGCTCTCATGGAAGCCTGTGCATTCCATTTTGATGATTCAGAAAAGAGAAATCATAAAGAAAACTGGTGGAGGGTGTGGGAAGGAAGGTTATTCTATAAGGAAAGGGGACAAGGTGCTAACTTTTTGGATCTACACTTCCAACCTAAATCTATAATGGATGGTCAGAGGACCCAAGGGAAGAGGAGATAGCAAAATCTGAGGAGGCCTTCAGAGTGGGTCCTGCAAAGTGTGCGTCAGCACTGAATCCTCACTCTACAATAATCCGGTTGTGACCTCCCTGGAGGTCCTAGGCCTTCACGTGAAGGCCGCTTGGGGGAGCTTGGGTTAGATGAGGGAACTAAGATCCCACCTGGCCTGGGAAACTAAGCCCACCAGGCCACAGCTGCCTAGCCCAGGGGCCAGGGTGCCCGTGCTCTGCTATAAGAGAAGCCCCCACATCAAGAAGACGAGGGCACCTAGAGACAAGCACCCACAGCCGGCCGCCAGGGAAAGACGTGCACTCGGCAGAAACAGAGAATTTGAAACGAGGTTTTGAAACTATAAAACTCTCAGGTCTTGGAGACAGAGGCCCTGGAAGTCACCGGTTCACTTTAGTGACCTGCCAGGAGAGGGTCTACAGTCTGCACTCCTGAAAGGAGAACTTTGCGTCGCATTGGTCACGGTGCCAAGACAGGCAGGTGGCCTTCCTCCAGGACCTGAGCAGGGCAGACGAAGAGCCCTCCACCAGCCTCTCGCCTGGATCCAGGCGGCTCCCCAGTCAATCCGCCACTTTCTTCTGCAACTCCCGCTGCAGAGTCAGGAATCTGACTGGATTTTAAACCCTGGTTAGGGCTGCAATGCTGGAGGGCCAAGTTCCCGCATTGCCTGTGCCAAGGCTGGAGGCACAGTCAGGACCTAGACCAGGATGGAGGTAAGGCCAGAGGCAGTGGCCAGAGGATGGGAATGACGAGGTGAGGTACCAAAGGCCGTGGGGCAGGAAGGGGTATGTATATTGCCACTGCCAGTGGGCTTTGCCAGTCCTGCCATCTGCCGCAGCCAGTTCCTAACCAAGTTCGAGCAACACCTGTAGTCAGGGCTTCCCCGGCCTCTCCTGCTCTGCGCACCAGACTCAGACTCATCGGACAGAGGTGGTGACCTTTTCAGGGCAAGATTTAGGAGGAACGATTGAGGTGGAGCCTTAGCTTTCCTAGTCTTCAATTACCAAAAGAGGAGCTTGGTGCTTGGAATCAATAATCAGAAAGTCTTTTGCCCTTCAAGTCATCGGTGAGTTGGGGTGCAGCTCTCCACTAGGAAGGAGGGGTCCCCCAGAGCTGCTCCAGGAGGTCTGAACCCATCTCTAGGAAGACTAGGGACAGTCACGGCCCTCACTCTCAGAGAACTCAGCTGGAACTGGCACGAGGGCAGTGAATCAGCAACAGAGAGAGGCCAGGTCATGGTCATGGTTAGAGTCCAGGGGCTCTTCTGGCACAGGGGTCAGGGTTCAGCACAGCCTGCAGGCGCGTGCAGAGCGGGGAGGACGGGTACACAGGACCGAAGGGCGTGCAGGGAGCCTGGCAGGCAGGGAGGGGCCGAGCAGAGGAGGGTTTTCTGTCGCTGTGGCCTCTGCCTTGTCTGGGTGATCAGTCGGCCTTCGCAGTGGCACGTGCTGATTCCTCAGTTCCTCCACTAGTGCGGTCGGTACAAAGTCATCTTCTATGTTTCTTTCAGACTAGCATTCTATCACTAGACATCGTCACACTGTGAAGTTTTATTGCCTCTAATGCAACATACTGACCATCTCGGTTTACAAAACACATGTTTCTTACTCTCTTCCCTTTATTGAAGGTGAGAAACTGGCCAAGGCACCGAAATCTGTCCTCTGCTTGGCAACTGGGGCACCAAACCCCAGCACGTTCCCTTTCAAGACTGTGGTCATCACCATAGAAAACGGAAAACCCATCCAATTTAATGAACAGATGAGGAAGAGAGCGCTGCAGTATTCTCAGAGTGCTGGGTACTGATCAGCAGTTCAGCCGCTAAGTCATGCCAACTCTATGACCCCAGGGACTGCAGCACACCTGGCTTCCCTCCCCTGCACTACCTCCCAGAGTTCACTCAAACTCACGTCCACTAAGTCAGTGATGCATCCAGCCATCTCATCCTCTGTTGCTACCTTCTCCTCCTGTCCTCAGTCTGATCAGCAGATAATTTAACTTAGTTGGGTTCATTTTCATGAGCAGTATTCTACAGCCAGCTGATAAATGACCGTGTCTTTTTAACTGGATATTCAACAGTCAGGAAGGTTTGGGGAAGAGTTGTTCAAGAGAAATTAACAGCAGGAATGATACTGATTGCTTTACACTCCTCAGTGCCTGCTTTTCAACCTTAAAAGTAGTCACCTGGAGAAGGAGAAGTTTTCAAAAGGAGGAACCATTTGAGCTGAGACTGGAAAGAAAGAAAGACAGAACGAGGATAAACTAGAAGAAGCAGAGGAGAAGAGAGGAGGAAAAATACGACCCAGAAAACACGTTAAGGCCTCAGAAAATTTTCACTAATGATATTCCTATTCTAACAGGCACCTATGGAAACACATTGCCCACAATTCAGATGTGTTTAATTTCATAAAGGAAACACACCAAGTACTATAAGGCTTTCTTTAGCTGGTCTTCTTCCGGCTAATTATACTTGATCAGAGTCCGCTTCCTCTGTGACTGAAGGAGGAATACCCACTGGGGGAATAGCAGTAGCATTGTGCATGATGAAAGCCTAGGCCTCTCCTTCTGTGGCGCAGACGACTTTCTGAACCCAAACTTCTAGGTGTCCTACAAAAATCTCCCTAAGAAAAACAAAAAATCATATACACAGTGAACTCTCTAAATGTAAAAGAAAAAGTAGGCTTTGGAATAAGAGAGCAGTGGATTCAAGTCTCAGCTCATTAAACCACCAGCTGATGAACTTTATGTGGATTTTCTTAATCTTTAACTTTGTTGCCTTATATTTTAAGTAAGATAGTAATATCAGCAAAAAGCATTTAAGGGTTTTTAAACTGAATGTATAAAGTCCCTGGTATGAAGCCACCTGAAGAAGGAAATAGCAACCTACTCCACTATTCTCACCTGTAAAATCCCATGGACAGAGGAGCCTGACAGGCTACAGTCCATGGAGTCGCAAGATCAGACACAACTTAGCAAGAAAACCACCACCACCATGAAGCTACCATACGGTTGCTGTCTACTACTATTATGATTTTCACTAATGTCAATTTCAAAATGCATTTTTGCTTTAGACACCCAGAGCTGTTATCCTGGCTAAAACAGTTACAGGTAAAATTGCATAATCTGCCCACCATCCATTATGCACCCAGCCAAGGACAGATGGACATGTGTGTCACATGTGGCAGCCAAGAAGGCCTCTGTAAGGTAAGACCGGGGGAGAAGGACACCCGTGGCAAGAATCTGACATGTGCACCCATACAGCCATTGCTCCCTTTACCACAGAGCAGCATGTTTTGTGGGATACCAAGTTTTCACTAGAATCATAAGTAGAACTTGAAGACATTCACCCACCTGCTTTCTCTTAAACAGAGAGCCCAGAGCTCTGAGTCCTTCGGACAAGAGTCCCTGCAGCTTAGTGAGCACGGATCAGTTTCATGTGGCTCAGAGACTCGGGCCACGTTGAGTTAGGCTGTGGTTACGTCCGTATGACTTTTAATTCCTCTAGGGTGTGTCCTGACCCTCCTGAGCTGAGGCCTCATCCCTAGTGTGTCTGCTGCTGTCATCGTCTGTACCACCTGCCTCTTGTGCCCCGTCTCCCTCTTGGCTGTGCTTCTCCAGATCTAAGGGGACGTCTGGTCCATGGCTGACCTCTCCTCTGGGTTAGCATCTTCTCTCTCTGTCTCTCTTTCATTCTTTCTGTTTGTCTCTCTCTCTTTCTGCCTCTCTCCTGGGTTTCAGGAAGTCCACAGAGGTAACCACCACTGGGGGTTCCCTTGATAAAGAGAGTCCATATACAGTTCTCAGTTTCATCTATTTTTTTTTCTTTTTCATGAATAATTAGTCCTGGATAAGACTCTAATTCAGTCTTTAACTCTAGACTAAAGTCCAATATGCTACTGGAGATCAGTGGAGAAATAACTCCAAAAGAATGAAGGGATGAAGCCAAAGCAAAAACAATAAATACCCAGTTGTGCATGTGACTGATGATAGAAGCAAGCTCCAATGCTGTAAAGAGCAATATTGCATACGAACCTGGAATGTCAGGTCCATGAATCAAGGCAAATTGGAAGTGGTCAAACAAGAGATGGCAAGAGTGAACGTTGACATTCTAGGAATCAGCAAATTAAAATGGACTGGAATGGGTGAATTTAACTCAGATGACCATTATATCTACCACTGCGGGCAGGAATCCCTCAGAAGAGATGGAGTAGCCATCATGGTCAACAAAAGAGTCCGAAATGCAGTACTTGCATGCAATCTCAAAAATGACAGAATGATCTCTGTTCATCTCCAAGGCAAACCATTCAATATCAGAGTTATCCAGGTCTATGCCCCAACCAGTAACACTGAAGAAGCTGAAGTTGAACAGTTTTATGAAGACCTACAAGACCTTTTAGAACTAACACCCCCAAAAGATGTCCTTTTCATTATAGGGGACTGGAATGCAAAAGTAGGAAGTCAAGAAACACCCAGAGTGACTGGCAAATTTGGCCTTGGAATATGGAATGAAGCAGGACAAAGACTAATAGAGTTTTGCCAAGAAAATGCATTGGTCATAGCAAACACCGTCTTCCAACAACACAAGAGAAGACTCTACACATGGACATCACCAGATGGTCAACACCGAAATCAGATTGATTATATTCTATGCAGCCAAAGATGGAGAAACTCTATACAGTCAACAAAAATAAGACCAGGAGCTGACTGTGGCTCAGATCATGAACTCCTTATTGCCAAATTCAGACTCATATTGAAGAAAGTAGAGAAAACCGCTAGACCATTCAGGTATGACCTAAATCAAATCCCTTATGATTATACAGTGGAAGTGAGAAATAGATTTAAGGGCCTAGATCTGATAGATAGAGTGCCTGATGAACTATGGAATGAGGTTCATGACATTGTACAGGAGACAGGGATCAAACCATCCCCATGGAAAAGAAATGCAAAAATGTAAAATGGCTGTCTGGGGAGGCCTTACTAATAGCTGTGAAATGAAGAGAGGTGAAAAGTAAAGGAGAAAAGAAAGATATAAGCATCTGAATGCAGAGTTCCAGAGAACAGCAAGAAGAGATAAGAAAACCTTCTTCAACAATCAGTGCAAAGAAATAGAGGAAAAAAACAGAATGGGAAAGACTAGAGATCTCTTCAAGAAAATTAGAGATACCAAGGGAACATGTCATGCAAAGATGGGCTCAATAAAGGACACAAATGGCCTGGATCTAACAGAAGAAGAAGATATTAAGAAGAGGTGGCAAGAATACACAGAAGAACTGTACAAAAAGATCTTCATGACCCAGATAATCATGATGGTGTGATCACTAATCTAGAGCTAGACATCCTGGAATGTGAAGTCAAGTGGGCCTTGGAAAGCATTGCTATGAACAAAGCTAGTAGAGGTGATGGAATTCCAGTTGAGCTGTTTCAAATCCTGAAAGATGATGCTGTGAAAGTGCTGCACTCAATATGCCAGCTAATTTGGAAAACAGCACTGGCCACAGGACTGGAAAAGGTCAGTTTTCATTCCAATCGTAAAGAAAGGCAATGCCAAAGAATGCTCAAACTACCGCACACTTGTACTCATCTCACATGCTAGTAAAGTAATGCTCAAAATTCTCCAAGCCAGGCTTCAGCAATATGTGAACCGTGAGCCTCCTGATGTTCAAGCTGGTTTTAGAAAAGGCAGAAGAACCAGAGATCAAATTGCCAACATCTGCTGGATCATGGAAAAAGCAAGAGAGTTCCAGAAAATATCTACTTCTGCTTTATTGACTATGCTAAAGCCTTTGATTGTGTGGCCCACAATAAACTGTGGAAAATTCTGAAAGAGATGGAAATACCAGACCACCTGACCTGCCTCTTGAGAAATCTGTATGCAGGTCAGGAAGCAACAGTTAGAACTGGACATGGAACAACAGACTGGCTCCAAATAGGAAAAGGAGTACCTCAAGGCTGTATATTGTCACCCTGCTTATTTAACTTCTATGCAGAGTACATCATGAGAAATGCTGGACTGGAAGAAACACAAGCTGGAATCAAGATTGCTGGGAGAAATGTCAATAACCTCTGACATGCAGATGATACCACCCTTATGGCAGAAAGTGAAGAGGAGCTAAACAGCCTCTTGATGAAGGTGAAAGAGGAGAGTGAAAAAGTTGGCTTAAAGCTCAACATTCAGAAAACAAAGATCATGGCATCTGGTCCCATCACTTCATGGGAAATAGATGGGGAAACAGTGGAAATAGTGTCAGACTTTATATTTTGGGCTCCAAAATCACTGTAGATGGTGACTGCAGCCATGAAATTAAAAGACACTTGCTCCTTGCAAGAAAAGTTATGACCAACCTAGATATTATATTCAAAAGCAGAGACATTACTTTGCCGACTAAGGTCCATCTAGTCAAGGCTATGGTTTTTCCTGTGGTCATGTGTGGATGTGATAGTTTGACTGTGAAGAAGGCTGAGCACCGAAGAATTGATGCTTTTGAACTGTGGTGTTGGAGAAGACTCTTGAGAGTCCCTTGGACTGCAAGGAGATCCAACCAGTCCATTCTGAAGGAGATCAGCCCTGGGATTTCTTTGGAAGGGATGATACTAAAGCTGAAACTCTAGTACTTTGGCCACCTCATGGGAAGAGCTGGCTCATTGGGAAAGACTCTGATGCTGGAAGGGATTGGGGGCAGGAGGAGAAGGGGACGATCAAGGATGAGATGGCCGGATGGCATCACTGACTCGATGGACGTGAGTCTGAGTGAACTCTGGGAGTTGGTTTTGGACAGAGAGGCCTGGCCTGCTGCGATTCATGGGGTCCCAAAGAGTCGGACACGACTGAGCTACTGAAGTGAACTGAAAGTCTGACACTTGTTTATATCAAACAAAAGTAGCTTTCTTACTCCTTTTTATGTAAATGTGAAAGACAATCTTGTCAGTTTCAATGAATTTTAGTTAAATTATTATTATAGAATAATATATTAAAGTAATAAGACTTTACATTTTTTCCCTCCTTTGGATTTAATGAGAATAGATAAAAGGATTAGCTGTGGTTTGAGTCTTTTTCTTGAAAACAAACATTGGTGATGCCCCAGGATAGTAGGAGAAAAAGTTCTTTTCAGTGAAATTCTTTTCTTAGGAAGGTATACTGCAAGCCTTTTTTCCCCCTTCAGAAAGATGCACAAGAAAGTTTCTTCTTTGTCTGTCTCAACATTAGTCATATCAAAGAAGAAAGACAGTATAGGTGGCCAAATACTCTGGTAACTCAGAGGCTTGTTGCCATACTGTTACCAAGATCTCCCGGGAATCTGGTTTAATCTTTCTTCCACTTTGTTCTCCAGGATAGATATTGTTTTAGATGCCCATGTCTCAGATACTAAACAGCCCTCCCTCCTCATTTAGGATATTGGGCTTTCTCATGTCCATCATCAGCATGGGGAATGTTTGTGATGCGGTTTTTCATCTGATACCTGGATAATACACAAGCCACCCTCGTGACTTGTTTGGTCCCTAAAGGTCCTGCGTGCTTCCCAGGTGGCTCAGTGGTAGAGAGTCTGCCTGCCAGTTAAAGAGAGGCAGGTTTGATCCTTGGGTCGAGAAGATCCCCTGGAGGAGGAAATGGCAACCTTGCCTAGAAAATCCCATGGACAGACGAGCCTGGCGGGCTACAGTCCATGGAGTCACAAAAGAGTCAGATATGACTTAGTGACTACACAACAACAACAAAGGAGGTCCTGTGAACCCTGACTCAGAAACTTTTCAGAGAAGGACACTGTTTTTGTCTTAAAATGCCAAAAGCTCATGAGGAATAGTAAACAGAACATCTGAGACCATATCAGGAAACTGAAGTCTGATCTTCTGTGTCAATGGATAACAGCCATGCTGTTTATCAAGAGCTCTGGGCTGTTAAGATGATACAGAGGAGACTCTTGACCTGGGGACTATGAGGCATCCCAGGGTAGGAAAGGACGGTTCTATGAGTGCTAAGTTGCTTCAACTGTGTCCAGCTCTTTGCCAACCCATAGACGTAGCCTGCCAGGCTCCTCTGACCATGGAATTCTCCAGGCAAGAATACTGGAGTATGCTTGAGCATGGGTTGCCATGCCCTCCACCAGGGGATCTTGCCCACCCAGGTATGAAAGCAGCATCTCCTGTGTCTCCTGCATTGGCAGGTGGGTTCTTCGCTGCCAGTGCCACCTGGGAAGCCCGTGGCTGGGGCTTCTGCAAAGTCAGCCATCATGATGGACCAGCACTTCCATAGGGGCAAAGTCCATGCCGCTGCCACCACTTTATCGCCACCGTTTACACAGGCGTGTTTCTAGCAAATATTTAAAATGTCTACAAATAAGGATGAAATGAAATTTAGGAGCCAAATCAGTTATGTTTTTTTCAACCTAGAACACAGGTTGGCAAACTATGGCTCGAGAGCAAAACCAGCCCTTGTCTCATCCTATAGGTAGAGCTTTACTGGAACTCAGCCACACCATCGGCTTACACGTTGCCTATGGCTGCGTTCTCACATAGAGAAAGATGGGTAGTGGCAACACAGACACCAGGGCCACAGAACACGCCCCATGTAGTATTTACAGAAAACTTGACAGTGCCTACTCTCAATTTGAGTCTGAATTCGGTAATAAGGAGTTCATGATCTGAGCCACAGTCAGCTCCTGGTCTTGTTTTTGTTGACTGTATAGAGCTTCTCCATCTTTGGCTGCACAGAATATAATCAATCTGATTTCGGTGTTGACCATCTGGTGATGTCCATGTGTAGAGTCTTCTCTTGTGTTGTTGGAGATGGTGTTTGCTATGACCAATGCATTTTCTTGGCAAAACTCTATTAGTCTTTGCCTTGTTTCATTCCATAGTCCAAGGCCAAATTTGCCCATTACTCCAGGTGTTTCTTGACTTCCTACTTTAGCATTCCAGTCCCCTATAACGAAAGGACATCTTTTTTGGGGTGTTAGTTCTAAAAGGTCTTGTAGGTCTTCATAAAACTGTTCAACTTCAGCTTCTTCAGTGTTACTGGTTGGGGCATAGACTTGGATAACTGTGATATTGAATGGTTTGCCTTGGAGACAAACAGAGATCATTCTGTCTTTTTGAGATTGCATCCAAGTACTGCATTTTGGATTTTCTTGTTGACCATGATGGCTACTCCATTTCTTCTGAGGGATTCCTGCCCGCAGTAGTAGATATAATGGTCATCTGAGTTAAATTCACCCATTCCAGTCCATTTTAGTTCGCTGATTCCTAGAATGTCGACGTTCACCCTTGCCATCTCCTGTTTGACCACTTCCAATTTGCCTTGATTCATGGACCTGACATTCCAGGTTCCTATGCAATATTGCTCTTTACAGCATCGGATCTTGCTTATATCACCAGTCACATCCACAACTGGGTAATGGTTTTGCTTTTGGCTCCATCCCTTCATTCTTTCTGGAGTTATTTCTCCACTGATCTCCAGTAGCATATTGGGCACCTAATGACCTGGGGAGTTCCTCTTTTGGTATCCTATCATTTTGCCTTTTCATACTGTTCATGGGGTTCTCAAGGCAAGAATATTGAAGTGGCTTGCCATTCCCCTTCTCCAGTGGAATGATCTGCTGGATCATGGAAAAAGCAAGAGAGTGCCAGTAAAACATCTATTTCTGCTTTATTGACTATGCCAAAGCCTTTGACTGTGTGGATCACAATAAACTGTGGAAAATTCTGAAAGAGATGGAAATACCAGACCACCTGACCTGCCTCTTGAGAAATCTGTATGCAGGTCAGGAAGCAACAGTTAGAACTGGACATGGAACAACAGACTGGCTCCAAATAGGAAAGGAGTACGTCAAGGCTGTATATTGTCACCCTGCTTATTTAACTTCTATGCAGAGTACATCATGAGAAAAGCTGGAACTGGAAGAAACACAAGCTGGAATCAAGATTGCTGGGAGAAATGTCAATAACCTCAGATATGCAGATGATACCACCCTTATGGCAGAAAGTGAAGAGGAGCTAAAAGCCTCTGGATGAAAGTGAAAGAGGAGAGCAAAAAAGTTAGCTTAAAGCTCAACATTCAGAAAATGAAGATCATGGCATTTGGTTCCATCACTTCATGGGAAATAGATGGGGAAACAGTGGAAACAGTGTCAGACTTTATGTTTTGGGGCTCCAAAATCACTGCAGATGGTGACTGCAGCCATGAAATTAGAAGATGCTTACTCCTTGGAAGAAAAGTTATGACCAACCTAGATAGTATATTCAAAAGCAGAGACATTACTTTGCCGACTAAGGTCCATCTAGTCAAGGCTATGGTTTTTCCTGTGGTCATGTATGGATGTGAGAGTTGGACTGTGAAGAAGGCTGAGCACCAAAGAATTGATGCTTTTGAACTGTGGTGTTGGACAAGACTCTTGAGAGTCCTGTGGACGTCAAGGAGATCCAACCAGTCCATTCTAAAGGAGATCAGCCCTGGGTGTTCATTAGTAGGACTAATGCTAAAGCTGAAGCTCCAACACTTTGTCCACCTCATGTGAAGAGTTGACTCATTGGAAAAGACCCTGATGCTGGGAGGGATTGGGGGCAGGAGGAGAAGGGGACGACAGAGGATGAGATGGCTGGATGGCATCACTGACTCAACGGACATGAGTTTGAGTGAACTCCGGGAGTTGGTGATGGACAGGGAGGCCTGGCGTGCTGCGATTCATGGGGTTGCAAAGAGTCAAACACGAGTGAGTGACTGAGCTGAACTGAACTGATACTTAGATCTGGGCTTCCCTGGTAGCTCAGCTGGTAAAGAAACCACCTGCAATGCAGGAGACCCCAGTTCGATTTCTGGGTCGAGAAGATCCCCTGGAGAAGGGATAGGCTACCCACTCAAGAATTCTTGGCCTTCCCTGTTGGCTCCGTCAATAAAGAATCAGCCTGCAATGCGGGAGAGCTGGGTTCGATCCCTGATTGGAAGATCCCCTGAAGGAGGGCAGAGCAACCCACTCTGGTATTCCTGCCTGGAGAATCCCCATGGACAGAGCCTGGCAGGCTGCAGTTCATGGGGTCGCAAACAGTCAGACAAGCTGGGTGCCTCTGGGCATTGGCAGGTTGGTATAAACCCCCAACAGGTTTCTGCCATAAGCTGTATGAGGTCACCACAGAGCAACAGAGCAGGGCTCCTCCCTTGCTTCACGCAGGGCGTTTCATTCATTCACACAAGCACACCGTAGAGTTAGTAAAGCACAGCAGAAAACGTGTTCACTAGGAGAACAAAGAACTAGAGCTCCAAGCATCCTTACCTTGTCCTGAAGAAGCCCAGATGAAACCCCAAAATGAAAGCTTGTTGTTGAATCACGTAAAGATGCCAGGATCCTTGGCCTCTGGAGGAGAAGAATTCAATCTGGGGCCAGAGACGAGGCTTGATCGCTCAGAGCTTTTGTGTGATAAAGTTTTATTAAAGAATAAAGGAGATAGAGAAAGCTTCTGACATAGACATCAGACATAGACATCTGACATAGACTCTTTCTACCCTTGCTACTGTTAGCAATGGAGTTATATACTCTCCAATGAATCCAAAGAATGTCTGGAGGTTGTAAAGATCTCACCAGATCTACTCCCATAACTCACATTTTAAGATAACATGATTAGCCAGGTTTAATCAAGAGACTGTCCTCAGGCAGGATACATAATCCTAAGGAATGCAGAGGGAAAAAAAGTTTGTCCTTTCTTCCTCCTTGAGAATTCCAGACCTCTCTCTCCTTGGGGACCCCTAGACTTCTTATCAACCTGCCTAGGAAATGACTCTCTCAGGATCCGTTACCTAAGGGTACAGCTGTGTAAAAGCTAAGACATTCACCAAAAAAAGGAGGGAGCGGGTCACTTTTTTTCTTCATTCACAAAATCTTCGCTAACATGGTTCTTTAATAGTTGAAACAATGAATTTACTTTTTCATACCGTAAGCAAGCCAATCACACTTTTCTCACTCAGAGAAACCTACGTTCTGAAAGGCAGTGGCACAAAGCAGCTATGGAGCCAGCAAGTGGGCGCGACCACGGCCCTGCCGCCGCTGCTGCTGAGTCGCCTCAGGCGTGTCCGACTCTGCGCGACCCCACAGACGGCAGCCCACCAGGCTCCCATCCCTGGGACTCTCCAGGCAAGAACACTGGAGTGGGTTGCCATTTCCTTCTGCAATGCATGAAAGTAAAAAGCGAAAGTGAAGTCATCAGTCATGTCCGACTCTTCGCAACCCCATGGACCGCAGCCCACCAGGCTCCTCCGTCCATGGCATTTTCCAGGCAAGAGGACTGGAGTGGGGTGCCACTACCTCGAGGAAAACCAAATGCACAGTTGCACCTGTGGTCTGTGTGGATTTCCTGCTGTTGGTGCCCCGAGCTTCCGTGGCAGCCCGGGGCCACCACCCTGGTCCACGACCACCTAAAGAGCCAGAGCTGTTAGGTCCTGGTGGAAATTAACAGGACTGATTCAAATTGACCTGAAGTCAACAGTTGTCACTCTGCATGGTTTTCTTCTCATTTAAATTCAAATATTGACTTGTCCACTTAAGGAGTTCCACACTCCCACCACACTTCCTTCAACTTTTCATGCTTTCCTACAATACTTCTACAGCATGGTGTATCTTCAAATTCCTTTCCAAATGGAGTGTAGCTCACCAGGCTCCCCTGTCCATGGGATTCTCCAGGCAAGAATACTGAAGTGGGTTGCCATGCCTTTAGCCAGGGGATTTCCCAACACAGGGCTCGAACTCAGATCTCCTGCATTGCAAGCAGATTCTTTACCATCTGAGCCACCAGAGAAGCCCAGTTAAGTCTTCAGTGGGTAGCAATTACTGACTTTAACAAAAGTAGGTTTCATTAAAAATTTTGGAGAATCTAATCTCCGTGAAAATCAAAACTTGACTAAATATCTCATTTTAACTGGTAATGTGTATTTATCAAGATTCCTGAAATCATGGACCTTAACTCCTTTTTCTGAAACCTCACACTAACTAGGAGAAAATTATGTTTAAATGTATGTACTGGGGCTCCTTGGTGGCTCAGATGGCAAAACTTACCCATCGACTGCTGTGCCTTCAGAGTTACCTTACTTCAGCGCTTCCCAGTTTAACATTTCACTTACTCATTTCATTAAGTCAGGCAGCAAATATTTATTGGATGCCTACTGATAGTCTACTTGGGGGCCCATGGTTGAAATGGCTCATTATGTTCACCTCAAAAGCAAAGAATAAAGCCACAGTGACCCTTGAGACTGACCAAATTGCCCAAAGGACATCCTGTTTTCCCACTGGCACTTACCTTTCCAAGGCTACGAGACCACTTGATTCCAGACCTCTGGCTACATGACCGCAGGACTCAGCTACAGGCTAAAAATTAACCATCCTTTCAGAGAATTGTTCATTGGCGGAGTGTAAAAAAGAGCCTGTCAGAAAGGGTGGACACGGATTCTTCTCAAAGGCCAGTCATCCTCTTGTTTTCCCTGTAATAAATTAGCTTTTCTTGCCTGATTGTTCAGCTCACTCTCTTTTTCTCTGCACTCACCTTACACCTAGTACTCTAGGCACTCAACCTAAAGCAGTGAACAAAACAGAGAGATCCTTACATTTAGGGCAAGAGTTGGCAGAGGAAGATGGAGAGTAAAAATTTATTAGTGTTTTATGCAGTGCTAAGCACAACAGAGAAAACAGTTCAAGATAAAGGGTGATGTAAAGCTGGGGTGCGCCTGTAATGGGGGCCAGAGAAGGCAGGTGAGACTGGCAGACAGCAGACTGCACACGCCGTGCACGGTGGCCGAGGAGCCCAGGGGCCTGAGAAGTAACCGTGAAGAGCTCAGAGAGAGGCTGCAGGGCCGGCAGAGGTGGGGACAGCCCCGCAGATGGCTGGCTCCAGCAACAGAAATGGAGACCGGAAGTCTAAGATCCAGGGCCAGCAGGGCCGTTTCTCCTGAGGCCTCCCCCTGTGGCTTATGGCTGGACGGCTGCCTCTCCGTTTGTGTTCGAGTGGTCAGCCCTCTGTGCATGACCGTGTCCTCACCTGTCCTTATAACGACCACGGTCACAGCTGTCCTAAGGGACCAGGACCCACCCTAGTGACCTCAGTTTACATTAACCACCTCTTTAGAGGCTTTCCAACCAAATACAGTCACATCCTAAGGTCCTGGGGGTTAGAACATCAACGTATGAATGCCCCAGCCCAACTCAGCCCATAAGAAAAGTGATAAGAGAGAGAGCAGGTGAAGGGGTGCTCAACCAGGTCCTGTGAGATCTGGAATCAGCCCAAGAATGCGGGAGCCACTGCAGGGTTCTAAGCAGGAGAACGGCGGAACTGGCTTGGCTTTCGAAGGCCATTCTGACCCAGAAAGTGGGTGACCATGAAGCAGAAGCCCCAGGGGAGCCCCGAGGAGCCTGCAGATGGGATGTTCCATCTCAGCTCAGCCAGGGCATCAGGACAGACTCTGACAACGCAGCATCTAAAGTGAAATCTGAATAAAGGACAGACACTTGAGGAAGAGAAGCACAGTGACTTTTCAATACAAATGAAATTTTAAAAGGCTACTTAAGGAGATCAAACCAGTCAATCCTAAAGAAAATTAACCCTGAATATTTGTTGGAAGGACTGATGCTGAAGCTGAAGGTCCAATACTTTGGCCACCTGATTTGGAGAGTTGACTCATTGGAAAAGACCCTGATGCTGGGAAAGATTGAAGGCAGGAGAAGGGGATGACAGAGGATGAGATGGTTGGATGGCATCACCGACTCAATGGACATGAGTTTGAGCAGACTACAGGAGACAGAGAAGGACAGGAAGCCTGGCGTGCGGCCACAAGGAGTCGGACATGAGTGAGCAACTGAGCAACAATGAGCTGAGGGTGAAGCAAGCATCGCATAGTCCCGCTCTCATCCACTTTGAATACGTAACTCAGTTTCTCACTTACTAGCTTGGTTTGGCTCACTTGCTTTTCTTTTGTATTCCTGCTTTCATGGGTTTTATTATTATTATTATTTCTTTATTTCATACTTCTCATAAATGTTTCATGTCCTTTTTAAAGCTTGAAATTTATAACTGACACTGAAAATTTAAGTACTAACTTGTAATACAGTCATAATTCCAGTAACACTGAGAATTTACAAGCTGGATTGCCCAGACTCTACAGTCATATGTTTATTAGGGTCACTGAAAAAGCACTTCAGATGAGAGCCTCACGGGGCTCTAATTGATTTACTTTCAAGGAAGAAACCAGGAGAAAATAAAAACAAGTCTGGCTACAATTCAGGAACACTAGAGCCTGACTGGGAGAAGGCAATGGCAACCTACTCCAGTATTCTTGCCTGGAAAATCCCATGGACAGAGGAGCCTGGTGGGCTGCAGTCTACGGGGTCTCGAAGAGTCGGACACGACTGAGCGACTTCACTTTCACTTTTCACTTTCATGATTGGAGAAGGCAATGGCAACCCACTCCAGTGTTCTTGCCTGGAGAATCCCAGGACGGGGAGACTGGTGGCCTGCCATGTATGGGGTCGCTCAGAGTCGGACACGACCAAAGCGACTTACCAGCAGCAGCAGCAGAGCCTGACAGAGTCCAGGTTGTATGCTGCCCCTGGGACAGCCTCCACCTGCAAAGACCTGCCCTGGGGCTTCTCCCCGGGTGTCTTGAACCCCCTCTGAACAGGCCCAGGAAGGAGGCAACAAAGCCACAGGGACACCTAGATTCCCTAGATACCCTTCCAGCAATTCTTCCTAAAATTTTCAGAAAGCAGAGGAAGAACGAAGGCAGGAAGGGCAGACCTGCATACGTCTTGTCGGAGCACCTGGAGCTCCGAGTTCATGGACGGAGACCGTTGAAGGCCCCTCATCACAGCACCTTATGAAAGCAGCAGCCCAGGCGGCCAGCCACAACTTCCTTCCAGTGCCCCCCCATCCCACTGCCCATCCCCGCTCACGCTGAGGACTCCGGTCCTGCGGCCCCATGCTCGTGGAGGGGAGGCCCAGATCGCCACCACCCTGCACTGCCCAGGACAGGGCCTCCATCAAGCAGCTCCACTTTTCTTTGCATCTCTTCCCATGGTCAGTGATTCTCCCTGCTATTGTTAATCAGTGTTCTCCTCTCAGGCCCTGAGGACAGCAGCCAAGCCACCCACCCAGGGGCTGCATCCTCAGGGCTCACCCTCAGCACCTGGCCCGGGGGCAGGTCTTCAGTAAGTGCCTGCTGCCATTGGATTCTGCACTTTATTTGGGACACTAACCACTGGACCTCCAGGGAAGTCCCTTGGATCGTACACTTTAAATGGGAAAGTTTGTGTTGTGTGAATTACATCTCAACCAAGCTAGTTTTAAAAAGGTTACCATTAAAACTAATTAATTAATTAAACAGTAAACTAATGGTGGCTCAGATGGTAAAGGATATACCTGCAATGCAGGAGACCTGGGTTAGATCCCTGGGTATGGAAGATTCCCCCGGAGAAGGGAATGGCAACCCACCCCAGTGTTCTTGCCTGGAGAACCCCATGGATGGAGGAGCCTGGCAGGCTACTGCCCATGGGGTCACAAAAAGTCAGACATGACTGATTACCATACAGTGGCATTCAATGTAGCTGGAAAAAATGAGGTGCATGTCTATTGACACGGGGAAGTATTCAAGAAATACTTGCAAAAGAGTTTTGATAAAGCAGTTTGTTTTGCAATATAACCCTGATATTTTGTTTTTGTTGTTGATCGTTTTCTTCTTCTTTTACTTAACAAAGGGATATATCCACATATTTAACTAGTCTTTCTGAATGCCTATATGTGCGGGCACAGTCCTCACGTGTTTGTGGCCCATCAGTGAATGAAGGTCCTTGTTGCCACGCAGCTTACCTTCTCGCACGGGAGGCTGACCGTAGGTAATAAGCGCAACACACAAGCATATCATACAGCGTCTTAGCCGGGACAAAGGGCCATGTGGGTGCGGCCTGGCAGAGAGGGCTGAGATGCAGGCAAGGAGCACGGTGCAGGGTGAATTCAGGACGCTAGACTGGGCCCAAACGGGTGTCTAGTGGAGCAGTAAGACCTCGGATTTGAGCCTTTTCATTCAGGGGACAGCCAAAGAACCAGGGTGACTGCAACAGAGCAAACAAGAGGGGCCCACTGGGAGAGGAGGGTGGGGCTGCCAGGCCATCTTGTGGCCCCGGTGAGGACTCTGGCTTTTACCCTGCAAGCGGGGGAACCATGGTGGGATTTTGACCATGAAAACGAGGAGGCCTCCAGCTTGAGTTGGCATCTCTGGCTGCTGAACTGAGGGGAACAGGAGAGGTAGGGAGGCCTGTCGAAGGGCTACTACACTAACTCAGACTTGGGAGGACAGTGACTGAGACCCAGGAGAGGACAGCCAGGCGGTTAGGAAAGGCAGGCGTCCAGATTTTTCAAAACAGAGCCAAAAGGGTCTCCCTGTTAATGGAACGGGGGTTTCCCAGGTGGCTCTGGAGGGGTGCAGCCCCACTGGGGTCCTCCATGACAGGGACATGGTGATTCCACCAGTGTGTGTGCGCGGTGTGGTCAGGAAAGAAGAGGCAGAGGAGTGCAATCCTGAAGGAGGATCGAGAGCACTTACAATTAGGTTCTTGGCACATAATTGCTCAAGAGAAAGAAGTCTGAATTGTACTTGGACTCTGTATCAAAGGCTCAGAAATATAGGCCTAGATTTGTCATCAGTGGTCATCAACAAGGAAGAATAAACATGAAAGGCTTGTGGGAATGAAAACTATTGGGATGTTCAAGCTTCAGTAATTCATAACAGCTTGGGAAGTTTCAAAAGTCCACATGTAGGATTGCTTCAAGTTGCATTATATTCTTTTGCTGTAATGGAAAACGCCCAGATTATTTGAAATGTAGACTGAAGTAACAAGTCGCGGCCAGCAGGTGGCAGGCTTGCCTCATGGTTTCTTCAAAAGCTTGAAGCCAGATTACAGTAAAATTTTGATTGAGTCAAAAATCCAAATATATCTCATATTTAGCAGGAATTATGAATGCAATATTATTTATTCATACTATGTCCTGGAGTTTCATGAATAATGTTTTTAATTTGTTCATTCAATTAACTGTAAGAATACAAGATAATACATGTAGGTATTAAGAGAATTAATCAAGACAATTCTGCACATTTCATATAAAGCATTAAGATCTAGGCCATTCTAATTCATAGTGGGGGAAGTAATTTATTTACACATTGATTTTCCCATTAAGATACTCAATCGATTTTGTCTTCCTGTGTAAGGCCTGTCAGTAATTGTATGCTGCATACTCCTGTGTCTCATTTAATTTTTTAAAAGATGTGCATTTTCATTCATTGTAGAGAAATAACAAAATTTAACTTTTTGGAAAATTAATGTGGCTGTAATTTTTACAATATTTAAAAGTATATTTCACATTGTATTCAAAATTCAAATGGCAAACCCCGTAGGATAATCATGGTAAATATAGTTACTCTCAAAATATTGGCTGGGTCTAGTCCAGTGAGACAACACCTTTTCCTCCATTGACCTTATTTACATTAAGATGACCTCTGGCTTCCCTAACTACGGTGACAGGTCCCCAAGCACAGCCCTGCCCCAGCAGAAAGTCATCACCAAGCAGGAAAGAGAACGCTTATGCTTTTGAGGAGCACACAGCCTTGTTATAGAGGTAAGACCAACAGAGTCTGTGCCCCTGGGGACTCCCTAAAGTTCCTAACTATGTGATTGCACATACAGTCCCCAAAAAGACCTGCCATTGTCCAGGTGCAAATGAGCACGGCCGCCAGACACTCATTACCATCCACTCCAGAGCCTGGCCGCACACATCCACTCTCAAAATCCAAGTGACTAACGCTTGTATTTCAGGGGACTTCTCTGGCTGTCCAGTGGTTGGGACCCTGTGTTTCCAATGCAGGGGGCTTGGGTTTGATCCCTGGTTCAGGAACTAAGATCCCACATGCTACTCGATACAGCTAAAAAAAAACCTATATTTCAGAAAAATTTCATGTGCCTGAGTATCAGAGTTCCTTTTAATAACAGAACCAGAAACTTTTCCATGGACAAATGCACAGAGCCTAAAAATTCACAACATTATTAAAACATAAGGTGGTGTGTACATTGAAATTTTCGGTGAATAAAAATCAGGAGACAGAATGGACCTGGTTACTACAGGCTGGTGGTGCAGGGTTGGGTAGGGAGAATAGCTGGCAAATGTTTCCTGGAGGCAGTGGAGGTGGGCTGGAACCAGGATGATGGGCAGTCAGAGAAAGAGAATGCCCACTGGGGCTGGAGAGGAGACGTGGGCAAACAGCAGGGAGCATTTATTTTGGAGTATTTGAAGGATGGTTTACCTGTTTAAGGAGTTCCCTGGTGACACAGAAGGTAAAGGGCCCACCTGCCAATGCAGAAGATATAAGAGACACGGGTTCGATCCCTGGGTGGGGAAGATCCCTTGGAGGAGGACATGGCAACCCACTCCAGAATCCTTGCCCGGGAAATCTCATGAACAGAGAGCCTGGCGGGCTACAGCCCATGGGGTCACAAAGAGCCAGGCATGACTGAATGACTAAACAATGACAAACCACCTGATTTAATTTTGAATATAATAAGGTCTTTCCTGCCCACTGAGCTCATGTGCAAAATATTAAGGTTGCATCCAATAATCTCCCAGGACCCTACTGGTTCTAAGCCTCCATAAGCAGACTGTCTTCATGCCAATCACAGTTATGTGTGGAACTGTGTCCCCCAAATTCATACACTGAAGTCCTGAAGGACCCCTTCCCAGAGGGACAATGATCCTGGGTTTCTAGCCTCCAGAACTAAGAGACAAGTTTTCCTTTAAGGCACTCAGTTTGTGAAACTTTGTTACCACAACCCTAGCAAACTACTAACACTCATCACCTAAATTTCACTACCTTTATCTCAATATATTTGGTTATGTATAAATACACACAGTGAGACCCAGCAGAAGTAAGCGGAAGGAGTCAGTCATTAGAACTGCAGATGGTGGGCAGGGGAGGGGGTGACTGTTTGTGCAGAGGCTAGATCAATTCAAAGACTCTGGGTGAGCCTCTTTCCCTGTCTTAAAACCTAGCCTGGCTGCCTGTGGAGACCAGTGAAACAGTCAAGGGGTTGGATGAGCTCACAGATGGAAATAACCTAGAAATTTTTCTTTTTAATTTTTATTATTTTAACAAATTTTAAGGTTTTTAAAAATTTGATAATTTTAACAAATGATTTTGCAAGAAAATTTTAAAATAAAAACTCAGAATCCAAGAGATTCCGTGTGAGCAAATAAATTATACACCTCTTCTGCAAGAGAGCTTTTGAATTATCGTAAAGGCTTCCCTGGTAGTTCAGACGGTAAAGAACCCAACTGCCAATGCAGGAGACCTGGGTTTGATCCCTGGGCCAGGAAGATCCCTTGGAGAAGGGAAAGGCTACCCACTCCAGTATTCTTGCCTGAGAATCCCATGGACAGAGCAGACTGGCAGGCTACAGTCAATGGGAAGATAAAGAGTTGGGCATGACTGAGTGACTAACAAAGTGTCTCAAAAATGAGCAAAATCCAGAACCAGTTCAAAAGTTGGATCTAAGGCCCCTGCACTGGAGTCACAGGCCCATAAACACCAAGTACAAACAACCCCACAGCAGTATCTGCGCCAAGGGCGAGCCGAACGCTGCCACCCAGAGCTGGCCTCCCAGTGGCCCTGCTGTGAGCTGCTGGAAAGACCATGTTCGAGACAAACGTCCCCTGGAAACCGTCTTGTCAGCCTAAGCTGCTGTCACAATTCCCCAGGCTGGGAGCTTAAACAACAGACATTACTGTCACGGTCTGGAGGCTGGAGTCCGCGGGTCAGCTTCTGGCAGGGCTGGGGGCAGTGTGCCCGGCCTGCACAGCTGCCTCTGCTGTGTCCCCACGTGAGCAGGGGCCCTCTGGCTCTGCTCACAGGAGTACCAGTCTAGAAGGAGAGCTCACCCCCAGCACCCATCCACCCTTCCTAAGACCAGCCCGTTGGGAGTGAGGCTCCCACATGGGAAACTTGGGGGAGGGGGGACAGGACTCCATCCATGGCACAGGAAAGGATGGACCCAGCCTGCCAGCCTGTGCGGACCAGCCCATGGACATCACCCCTAGGCGCACAGCTGGCACCAGCCCAGCAGGACTTGTTAGGGGAAGCGCGCTGACTGAAGCCGCCCACCCTGGCCAGGCACCATAGCAACCATCTGCATGAGCTGTTTTACAACAGGAAGTCCTGGTAAGGAACTCGGAACTAACAAGCCAACCGCAACCAGAAGAGTTCGGGAAAGGTCAAAAGGAGACACCACACGTCCGACCACCTCCCAGAATCCTTCTCTCTGGCATCAATCTTGGCTGAGCAAAGCGTGAACCACCAGGAAGGACTCTGAGTCAGAATGACTGGCTAAGGACAACCCAGAAACTAATTCTATCACCATAAAACCCGAGACTGCAAACCATATGGCAGAGCTGTTTTCCTGCGTTCCCTTACCCTACTGCTCTCCACCCGGGTCCCTTTCCCAATAAAATCTCTTGCTTTGTCAGCACATGTGTCTCCTCAGACAATTCATTTCCAAGTGTTAGACAAGAGCCTAGTATCAGGCTCTGGAAGGGGTCCTCCTTCCTGCAACAGACTCACTCCAGTGGGCTCGGGGTCTGCCTCCACCCAGGTGCTAGGACGCAGGGACACAGTACATAGGGCCGTGCAGGGCACACCCTTGGACACAATGTCACAGCACGTCAGGGAAGGACCAGCTGCCCTGGTCAACGCAGGCAGCTCAGACAGCAGGACTGCGTGTGTTGGAGAGAGACACCCCAGCTACAGGCTGCCGGGGCCGCCGGCTGGACAGGCAGCACATGGAGCATCTGATGTCTAGGGAACTGAGTACATGGCCCCAAGCTGCTTGGCCCCCAGGGGACACCAGGCTGCTGGGAAGGGTTCGTTATTGGAAATATTAAGCACTGCTGTTGCTGTTTAGCCCCTAAGTCAGGTCCTACTCTTTCGCAGCCCCATGGACCGTAGCCTGCCAAGCTCCTCTGTCCATAGGATCCTCCAGGCAAGAAATCTGGAGTGGACTGTCATTTCCTTCTCCAGGGGATCTTTCCAACCCAGAGACTGAACATGTGTCTCCTGCTTAGCAGGCAGATTCTTTAGCCATCTGGGAAGGCCACTATTAGACGCAATTATTATTAAGTCCAATGTAATTACTAATAAAAATGAAATTTAATTGACAAAAACTAAATGTACTTATTCAAGATTAAATGCACCTTAATGAGAAGACAACCAAGTCACAGAGCCCCTGGAATGCACAGCCTCCGTGTGCAGTTCTTACTAGGCATGGGGGCGCCTTCAGTGCGGTGGCCCCAGGAAGCCTCCTGCATGTGGTACCCTCATGGCACTGCCAGCAGGCATCCCGCTGTAAGATAAGCCTTCATGGTCCCGGGTCCTGGAGCATAAACTGAAGCGGCATCCCTGGCGTTTAGACCATCAGGTTGCTTCAGGATGAATCTTGCACTGGCTGTGATCCCCCAGATTCCTTACAGATTACAAACAGGACTCTGACAGCAGTGAGATTAGCAAGGTCCCTATTAAAGGAAAGGTCTCGAAACAAAGGGCAGACGGAGAAACACACTCACACAGCTAGATCAGAAATACTGTACCTTTGGTCCAAAGACAATATTGATGATGAACTTCAGACCACCCATCAGATCTTACAGGTCATCTCTGCCTCAAGCAACCTCCTGTGATGGTCTTAAAACCAGAACAGAGTGAGACTAAATTCTAGTCATAAATAGTACCCTGGTTTTACTGCCGTGTGCCCTGTGATCTGAGAGCAGTGGCCAATCAAGCAAGCCTCCCTTGAAAAGTTCAAGCTAGATCAAAACTTCTGCGCATGGCCAGGCTGCTGCATGGCTGCCCCTCAAATAACACACCTCAGTGAAAGATCTGCTGTGATCTCCAGTCTCCTTCACATCACTGAAACCTTCCTTAGAGGACAAAAGGAAGTGTGGTCTCCGACTCCTGCATCTGACCCTTTCTGCATGAGCTGCAGAAAATGTGACTTAAGTCTAATCCTTATAGTAAAATGCATTGACGTATAAAGGTTTTTTTTTTTTTTGGCCACTTCACATGGCATATGGGATCCCACTTCCCTAATCAAGGACTGACCCTGTGCCTCCTGCATTTGAAGCCTGGTCTCCTATCCACTGGATCACCAGTGACGTTCCTGAAGGTTTAATACTAAGGCAGAAAACATTAGATCCTGTGGGTGAGCAAGGACCCTGGGGTGTCTCCCCAGCCGCCAGCCACCTAGCAATTTGAGAGATTTCAATACAGTGCTGTGGATCTTACTGCCCAGACATGAGAGGGTGACAGGCAGGAAGGCCAGGGGTCTCCAAAAGGAGGAAATTGGCTGCAAGTGTCAGACATCTTTTATCTCTCTTTAGCTGCAGGGAGGAAACAAACTACAAGGTCTAGATTTTTCCTTTTTCTATACAAATTTAAAAAGAGGTTTCTTTTAAAATTCTGTGTTGCCATGACAATACCTGGTTCCACTTGAACTTAATTATTCTCAAACCTTGACCTGACCGTCTTAAACTATGTTAATGAACTATATATTTACCAAAGACTCTCTTCAAGTCCATGCCACCCAAGACTCAGAAGCAACTTGACAAACCAGTACTTTTACTCATCCAAATGTTCAGTCACTCAGTAGTGTCCAGCTCTCTGCGACCCCATGGACAGCAGCACACGAGGCCTCCCTGTCCATCACCAACTCCCAGAGTTTACTCAAACTCATGTCCATTGAGTTGGTGAGGCCATCCAATGACCTCATCCTCTGTCTTCCCCTTATCTTTCTGCCTTCAGTCTTTCCCAGCATCAGGATCTTTTCCAATGAGTCACTTCTTCACATCAGGTGGCCAAAGTATTGGAGTTTAAGCTTCAACATCAGTCCTTCCAATGAATATTCAGCACTGATTTCCTTTAGGATGGACTGGTTGGATCTCCTTGCTGTCCAAGGGGCTCTCAACAGTCTTCTCCAACACCACAGTTCAAAAGCATCGATTCTTCAGTGCTCAGCTTTCTTTCTTTACTGTCCAACTCTCACATCTGTACATGACTACTGGAAAAACCATAGCCTTGACTAGACGGACCTTTGTTGACAAAGTAATGTCTCTGCTTTTGAATATGCTGTGTAGGTTGGTCATAACTATTCTTCCAAGGAGCAAGGGTCTTTTAATTTCATGGCTGCAGTCACCATCTGCAGTGATTCCCTGTGGCTCAGAGCTTAAAGCGTCTGCCTCCAATACAGGAGACCCGGGTTCGATCCCTAGGTCAGGAAGATCCCCTGGAGAAAAAAATGGCAATCCACTCCAGTATTCTTGCCTGGAGAATCCCATGGACAGAGGAGCCTAGTAGGTTACAGTCCATGGGGTCACAAAGAGTCGGACACGACTGAGTGATTTCAGCTCACCTCACCATTTCCACTGCTTCCCCATCTATTTGCCATGAAGTGATGGGACTGGATGCCATGATCTAAGTTCTCTGAATGTTGAGTTTTAACCCATCTTTTTCACTCTCCTCTTTCACTTTCATCAAGAGGCTCTTTAGTTCCTCTTCACTTTCTGCCATAAGGGTGGTGTCATCTGCATATCTGAGGTGATTGATATTTCTCCTGGCAATCTTGATTCCAGCTTGTGCTTCCTCCAGCCCAGCGTTTCTCATGATGTACTCTGCATATAAGTTAAATAAGCACGGTGACAATATACAGCCTTGACGTACTCCTTTTCCTATTTGGAACCAGTCTGTTGTTCCATGTCCAGTTCTAACTGTTGCTTCCTGACTTGCATACAGATCTCTCAGGTGGCAAGTTAGGTGGACTGGTATTTCCATCTCTTTCAGAATTTTCCACAGTTTGTGGTGATCCACACAGTCAAAGGCTTTGGCACAGTCAATAAAGCAGAAATAGATGTTTTTCTGGAACTCTTGTTTTTCAATGATCCAACAAATGTTGGCAATTTGTTCTCTGGTTCCTTTGCCTTTTCTAAATTCAGCTTGAACATCTGGAAGTTCATGGTTCATGTACTGTAATTTTGAGCATTACTTTGCCAACATATGAAAGAAAGAAAATGAAGTCACTCGGAAGTGTCCTATTTTTTGCAACCCCGTGGACTGTAGCTCACCAGGCTCCTCCATCCATGGGATTATCCTGGCAAAAATACTGGAGTGGGTTGCCATTTCCTTGCTAGCGTGTGAGATGAGTGTAATTGTGTGGTAGTTTGAGCATTCTTTGGCATTCCCTTTCTTTGGGATTGGAATGAAAACTGACTTATTCCAGTCCTGTGGCCACTGCTGAGTTTTCCATATTTGCTGGCATACTGAGTGCAGAACTTTCACAGCATCATCTTTTAGGATTTGAAATAGCTCAGCTGGAATTCCACCACCTCCACTAGCTTTGTTCGTAGTAATGCTTCCTAAGGCCCACTTCACTTTGCACTCCAGGAAGTTTGGCTCTCGGTGAGTGATCACACCATCATGATTATCTGGGTCATGAAGATCTTTTTGAATAGTTCTTCTGTGTATTCTTGCCACCTCTTCTTAATATTTTCTGCTTCTGTTAGGTCCATACCATTTCTGTCCTTTATTGTGCCCATCTTTGCATGAAATATTCCTTTGGTATCTCTAATTTTCTTGAAGAGATCTCCAGTTTTTCCCATTCTGTTGTTTTCCTCTATTTCTTTGCATTGATCTCTGAGGAAGGCTTTTTATCTCTCCTTGCTATTCTTTGGAACTCTCCATTCAGATAGGTATCTTTCCTTTTCTCCTTTGCTTTTCATTTCTCTTCTTTCCACAGCTATTTGTAAGGCCTCCTCAGATAGCCAATTTGCTTTTTTTCATTTCTTTCTCTTGGGGATGGTCTCGATCACTGTCTCCTGTAGTGTCATGAACCTCATTCCATAGTTCATCAGGCACTCTGCTTATCAGCTCTAGTCCCTTAAATCTACTTCTCACTTCCACTGTATAATCATAAGGGATTTGATTTAGGTCATACCTGAATGGTCTAGCAGTTTTCCCTACTTTCTTCAATTTGAGTATGAATTTGGTAATAAGGAGATCATGATCTGAGCCACAGTCAGCTCCCGGTCTTGTTTTTGCTGACTGTATAGGGCTTCTCCATCTTTGGCTGCACAGAATATAATCAATCTGATTTCGGTGTTGACCATCTGGTCATGTCCTTATATAGAGTCTTCTCTTGTGTTGTTGGAAGAGGGTGTTTGCTATGACCAGTGCATTCTCTTGGCAAAACTCTGTTAGCCTTTGCCCTGCTTCATTCCATATATCAAGGCCAAATTTGCCTGTTACTCCAGGTGTTTCTTGACTTCCTACTTTTGCATTTCAGTCCCCTATAATGAAAAGGACATCTTTTTGGGGTATTAGTTCTAAAAGGTCTTGTAGGTCTTCACAGAACTGTTCAACTTCAGCTTCTTCAGTGTTACTGGTTGGGGCATAGACTTGGATTACCATGATATTGAATGGTTTGCCTTGGAAATGAACAGTGATCATTCTGTCATTTCTGAGATTGTATCCAAGTACTACATTTTGGACTCTCTTGTTGACTATGATAGCCACTCCATTTCTTCTAAGGGATTCTTGCCCACAGTAGTAGATATAATGGTCATCTGAATTAAATTCACCCATTCCAGTCCATTTTAGTTCACTGATTCCTAAAATGTCGACATTCACTCTTGCCATCTCCTGTTTGACCACTTCCAATTTGCCTTAATTCATGGACCTAACATTCCAGGTTCCTATGCAGTACTGCTCTTTACAGCACCGGACCTCGCTTCCATCACCAGTCACATCCACAGCTGGGTGTTGTTTTTGCTTTGGCTCTGTCTCTTCATTCTCTCTGAAGTTATTTCTCCACTGATATCAGTAGCATATTGGGCACCTACCAACCTAGGGAGTTCATCTTTTAATGTCCTATCTTTTTGCCTTCTCATACTGTTCAGGGGTTCTCAAGGCAGCAATACTGGAGTGGTTTGCCATTCCCTTCTCCAGTGGACCACATTTTGTCAGAACTCTCCACCATGACCCGTCTGTCTTGGGTGGCCCTACATGGCATGGCCCATAGTTTCACTGAGTTAGACAAGGCTGTGATCCATGTGATTAGATTGGTTAGTTTTCTGTGATTGTGGTTTTCAGTCCATCTCCCCTCTGATGGAGAAGGATAAGAAGCTTATGGACGCTTCCTGATGGGAGAAACTGAAGGGGAAACTGGGTCTTGTTATGATGGATGGGAACATGCTCAACAAATTTTTAATCCAATTTATTGCCTGGAGAATCCTAGACAGAAGAGTCTGGAGGGCTATAATCCATGGGATCACAAAGAGTCAGACACGACTAAGTACACGTGAGCACATGTGTATATGTACGTGTGTGTATATATATATATGATTCACTTTGCTAATATATATATATGTGTGTGTGTGTATATATATATATTAGCAGCAGACACTAATACATCATTGTAAATCAACTATAGTCCAAAATAAAAAACCTTACATTCAGGTTTGACCCTGCAGACACTGAGCCAGTACCAATCACGCACAGATAAGACCCTGGATGTAGAGGCTGCATAAACCAGACAGGCTTCCATCCCCAAGGAGTTTCAACTAGTTTGGGAGGACAGGCAATGTGTGTTCAATGCAGTTTGCTTGATAAAACAATTTTAATGTTGTACCAGATAAAAACAAAATTACTTTGCTGTGGGGTAAAATTCCTTAGACTGATTAAAAATGTGAAATTTGTTGCTATTTATTGTGATATTTATTCCTGCTGTAATCCTGTCATTGCAAGTGCATTCATTATGCTTAATGTTTTTATTAATCTTCTGCCGTAAATCACTCATGGGATAAGAGTCACTCCCCAGTTTATGACTTAAAAAAAAAAATAATATCCTAATTCTTTTGTAAATGAACTGTCACTATAAATTATGCAATGTCTCTAAATTGTTAGACAAATTTGGCATATTTATTTTGTAATAAATTAAATGTGTGCGTTAGACTCTATTTTCTCACTTATGTGCAATATTACTTTCACTGGCCCAAAATATTGCATCTAATCCTTTCTAAAAGTCACAAGTTCTGTGACTAATTTCTTGTGCTGACATTAAGAGCAAATTATCGTGATGCTCATATATCATTGCCTTGACTCTTTGCAACCTCATACACTGTAGCCTGCCAGGCTCCTCTGCCCATGGGATTCTCCAGGCAAGAACACTGGAGTGGTTTGCCAATTCCTTCTCCAGGGGATCTTCCCTACTGAGGGGTCAAACCTGCATCTCTCATGTCTCCTGCATTGCAGGTGGATTATTTACCACTGAGCCACCAGGGAAGCCCAGTGTTTAGGAGGATGTAGCTTGACTCCTGGTGCAGCAAACGAAAAATATTCTCCCTCTAAAAGTATAAATATGCATTTATAAATATTAGACATACAGAGTCCATAAAAACATCGTACTCCACTGACAAGAGTGTGAAGTGCAGACACACATCCCCTCCTAAACTCCTGTTTTCTGTCTCTCCACCTCTAAACCCTCAAGGAGCCATGGTTCTTACCATGACTCTAGGTCCAGCTGCAACTCAGACAGGCTGCTGGCTCTGAGGGGCTAGAGGAAACCTCAGGGGTACATAGAGGATGCCGGAATCTTCCACAGGGCTGGGACAGGGTTCCAAAGTCCAGTCCCAGAAAGCAGCAGGGAAGCAGCTGTGCTGGGAGAGGGGCAGGCAGAGGTGACAGGAGGGTAGCGGGAAGGTCATCCAGCGCCAATGCCAGCCTCCAGCAGGTGCACACTGTAGGAAGTGGAAGGACGGGGTGCTGAAGAAAAGGACCACCACCCCTCCATCACCCCCAACCCTGAGGAAGCAGGAACTATGGGACCCAGTAGGTGCCCATCACCCTGCACTTTTGGCCTTCAGCCTCCTGGCCCCCAGGCCCTGCAGCAGAGGCCCGTGTAGACACAGGCTGCTCCCAGAGGTGAGGCCCAGGCAGACCCAGCAACGGGAGGGCTTTCAGTGAAGCTGGGCCTGCAGTCCCGCAATCCTAACCGATTCCTGACAATCCAACACAGCAGATCTCACACCCCGACAAAGGTGCATTTCCAGGGGTCTGAAAGCTGGGAGGGCTTGAATTGTATAATTCAATGCTCCTGACTGGCCTGTCAGGTCACATTCTGAATCCTCCAAGTTAGGTAACAACTACTATTCAAGGGAAACCTAAGCCAGAATCTCATTAGAGATAAATCAATTCAGATCACCCTGCGTGCTGTCTTGGGAGCTGTCCTGGATGAAAGGCCAGGAAGACCGCCATCGGGGGCTGCAGCCTGGCCTCCCCCCATCCCTGGGGTCTCAGCACTGATGTGGCTCCTCCTTTTCCAGTAAGTCTTCTCAGGAGTTATCCCACGACAGGACGAAAGGAAAGAAATGATACCCTCAAGGAGAATGAGTGGGGTGAGAGTCAATACAAGCAAAAACGAGAGAGACAGAAAACCAGACCGGACCTTCAGAACCATAGCCCTGAAGGCTGGCAGGCAGATGTTGACCCTGCCAATGGAAACGACTCCAGGCTGCAGCCGGGCTAGTCTGAGGCTCAGGACACCTTCAGAGCCACCCTGGCTCTCCCGCTTCTCTGGTGCCAGAGGACTGCGGGCCCAGTGGCAGGTGAATTACACATCGATAAGAGGCTAGCAGCTGACGGGCCATCATTTCCTCTGTCTCTTATGGGGAATAAGCGTCAGTGGACTTTTAACATAATTAAATGCTATATTCATGTACCAGCCAGAGGTTGCTGAAGACCGGCTGGTTAGCTCAGTCCATTTGCAGTCATTAGCACTACAGGCCAAGCATAGACACATGGACTTCCAAACCACTGAAGTCAGCCACGTGGAGCCAGCCTTGCAGAGCACTCTCCTAACTCCACTCTGATGGCTCCGGACATCACCAGCCAATGTCACTGGGTGTGTCAGCAATTTTTGACTGCCTTTCTCCCTGATCCTACAGCCCGTCATTTCCATTCAACATAAGCAAACTGGTGCATTCATCAGTTCATATGCACAGTCACAACATTCCCCAAGGAAGGGCTGATTCCAAGACATTTTAGGATTCCTATTAAAGCAAAAGGAAAGGTTCACTGAAATTAATAGCAGAAACGCTGATCTATCACAATAGAGGGCCCTTGAACCATGATGCTGAAAAACCAGCCACTTAGTAGCCTTCTGCAAAAATTTACATGAATTCAGTCCCACACTCATTTGCAGCTCTGCCTTTTGCCAGTTGCCCCAAAAAGGGAGAAACACGCTGGTAATGGATCTAAAACACTTCACCAGAGAGAAAAGCCAAATCAACATGACATAGACGGAGCCCAAAGCCCGGATGGCATCTCCCACTAACCAGCTGAATGACAGATTTTGTATTTTTACACGCCTGCCTCCAAGATCCTCCAACATGTAGTTCTAAGACCAATTCCAATACGTTATTCAGCAAAATTTATTGGCCTAGCTTACACGCCAGAATCTATATGCGATGAGACCGAAACGCCTGCTGAAGAGAAGACACAGAGTTTGTGTCTGCCTGAATGAAACTCGGGTGTGGTCCCGCCAGGAGGAGGCTCTTTGGCATTGGGTCAGATGATTCGGCTGGGTCAACTCCTGCGTGGCTGGAAGCACTGAAGAACTAGCACACTTGCCCACCATGGAGAACACACCCCACAACTGTTCCTGTAGCAATGGCAGACACTGCATTTGTTAGGGAGACGGGGCAGGGATCAGAGTGAAGCCTGGCACACTTGGGTGTGTCTCCTGTGACGGGGGAGGAGTTCCAATCTACTGGGAAACTTTATTTGCTTGACAGGACTCAAGTTACAGGGTACCAGCATCAGCAGTGAACTCAGCCCCATCCCATCCCTGTGGGGATGACCCCTGTGTAGCTGTCCAATGCCCCATGCTGCTGGCTGCAGGACCTGACCCCCAGCCCCCACCACCCACCCTCGCCGCCCCAGCACAAGGCCTAGACTGCCAGCTCCCTTGACTGGAACCTGGCAGAGGGGAAGGCCCAAGAGGAAGCCAGTACCCATGGAGAGCAGGGCCTCTGGGCCTCCCAGTCCTTCAGTTCTCCTGGACCAGCTCTTTGCGCCTTTGCAGGGCCAGCACCCATTCTCCCCACTCCCTTTGTCCCTCCTCACCAGGCTCCTCTCCCCCGCCATCCACCTGGGCCTCTGCCCACCAGGTTCAGCTGCACCTTGGGGCTCCCCTCAGCCTTCGTCCCAGCTGGAGCCACTTTTTATCATGAGCACCCACAAGATAAACAGAGGACAGAATTCCTTTCCTTCCTTCCTGTGTGTGCTAAGTCGCTTCAGTCGTGTCCGACTCTCTGAGCTCCCATGGACTGGAGCCCACCAGCTTCCTCTGTCCATGGGATTCTCCAGGCAGAAATACTGGAGTGGGTTGCCATGCCCTCCTCCAGGGGTTCTTCCCAACCCAGGGATCTAATTGGAGTCTCCTGTGTCTCCCGCTTCGGCAGGGGAGTTCTTTACCACTACCACCACCTGGGAAGCCCCTTCCTTCTTAGTTCTAGCACATAATTGCTGAAAAATGAGTGAAGCATGGAATCACCAGCACAGAAACCACACCTCAACTCTCTCGCTTCCCCTTGGAGTTCTCAGGTGCGGGGTCCACGGTCCCTCCCACCCAGGTCTGCAGGCTGCGGGTGTCCCTCTAGGCAAAGTCCAGGGCAGAGAGGCACTCGACGTGGGCGCAGGGTCTCCCGACTGGAGTTCCTAGGGCACTTCTCTGCATCTGTTTCTCACTTGCAGATCAGCGACATGGTTGTCAGTTTCATTACTGACTTCTTTCATTACTGTCTTCCCTTCCTCCTTCCAGAGGTGACTGTAAACTCAAAGACCAGAACAAAGGCTACACACAAGAGATCACTTTCTCAGAATTCATGGGAAACACAGCTCTGAAGTCCAGTTTTAGAAAGCCCCCACCCCCACCCACCTCCCAGGCAGGCTCTCTGCAGAGATATGCCCTTCCCCAACCTTCCTGCACCAACACCTCTCCTCTGGGGAAGCCATTGCACACGGAGGTGACTCCCAGCTTCATCCCTCTCCTGCCCATAAATCACGTCCCTAATCTGAGTCACAATCTGGAATGAAATCCCCGGGGGCAGCAGGCTCAGCTGGAAGGTGACCAGGGCTTTGCCATGGCCTCAGAGGGCAGTCAGAGAGGGTGTGAGCCCCAGCTGGGGCCACCAGTCCTGAGAGAGCCACAAGCAGCCCTTTGCTCTGCCGGTGTCCGGCTGACTGGTCCGACCACATATGTACACACACCCCTCAGAGGACCAGCATCAGTGCTCCGTCTACACCCAGAACAAGGAAGGGAATGCTTCCTAACACTGACTCAGGCTTCCCCCACCCACCCCATGCCTGTTCAGGCTCCCAGGAACAAGGACACTGCCTAATGAGAGTCACGCTGCACCTCCCAGACTCTTCAGGAAGGGGTCAGGTCAGAGCATCCACAGCCCCCAACCCCCTTCAAGGGGGCCCCATAGTTCCACTATATATTACAATTATTTTAAGACTGAGGACACGAGTGCTGGGGACTCACACGTGGCCTAACAGCCAGCAAGTAAAGCACACAGAGGGGCAAGCAGCTGCCTTATCTTGTGCTGGTGAGGACCCCCAGACTCCCCAACACAAGCGCTGGCTGATCTACAAGCATACACACGGGCAAGACTTCTGACACAGCTGACCCGACACGCTTCCTGCCCACATACAGCTCTCCATCTAGGAAAACCATGACAGGGGCAACTTGAAGTTCTGGGAGTCAGTGTTTTTCTTTACCCATATGACATACAATTGTGTTTCTCAAATGAACCCAGGTATCACCTGGACAGCCTGTTGGACTTGCTGGCTCTGGTCCACTCTGCCTAGGAGGTCTGGGCATGCCAACCAGCCCCAGCTAATCTGAAGCAGGGGGCCAGTCCCGCCACAGTAAGCTCCAAGTGCTGGTCCTGCCAGGTAAGCAACGAGATCCAGAAGAGATGCAAAAAGTACGTTCTTTCTAAATGGTTAATCTGCCCTCCCTGGTGCCACACTCTCAACAGGAAAAAAACAAGCACAATCTATTCTAAGAGTAACCTGTAATTAGAAGGCTATGACTACACTGTAGAAGGAAACGAGGAGAGAGGACAAAGGAGTTTGTGGATTAATGAGCAATACCATGCGGAACTCTGCAGCCACAGACTGATAAACAAGGACCTGAGACTGGCTCAGCAAACACCCCCTGACCTCTGAAGCTGAAGAAAATCCACTGGGCCAAAGGTCAGATCTGAGGTCTCACTTACATCACTCGGAGGAGCACAGCCATTCAGCAAATTGCATATGATGTAACTTTGTTCTAGTATTTTTCCTTACACTTCTCAGAAAGGATTTTTTTGCAGCATTATTTTTTTACTGTCATTTTTAAAAATTATGAATGTATGGCACATTTCTGGGAGGCTCAGAAAACACAGACCAAAGTTACATATAGTTCCACTATAGTGAAAGTGAAGTCGCCCAGTTGTGTCCGACTCTTTGCGACCCGGTGGACTGTAGGCCACCAGGCTCCTCCGTCCACAGGATTCTCCAGGCAAGAATACTGGAGTGGGTTGCCGTTTCCTTCTCCAGGGAATCTTCTCGACCCAGGGATCAAACCCAGGTCTCCTGCATTGCAGGCAGACGCTTTAACCTCTGAGCCACCAGGGAAGCCCTATAGTTCCACTATATATTACAATTATTTTAACTAGATAAATTAAGATTTTTAGTTGGAGTTTCAATATAAAAATATCAAAAATTAAGAATGAATTTTATAGAAAAGTAGAAGGATACAGTAGACCTGAAAAGTACCATGAACCAATTCAATATAATAAAGATTTATACAATTTTCACACAACAGTATAATACAAACTGTATTCAAGTTCCCATAGACTGTAAACTAGGAGACACTGGAACATATCCAGGGACATAAAACCAGGTGCAAAAATTTCATGGGCTAGGGGCGGTGACCCTGAGGAGCCACCAGGAGCCCCAGGCCAGAGGCGGCAGCTGGAAGGAGCCACCCACTCCCGAGGCCAGGGCCAGCGGCCGGGAGGAGCAACCCAAGGAGCAGTGGCTGCCCAGGTGCAGGAGGGCCTAAAGGAGCTATCCTCATTGAAGGTCAGGAACGGTGGCAGTAGGGAGATACCCCTTGTCCAAGGTAAGGAGCAGCGGCTGTGCTTTGCTGGAGCAGCCGTAAAGAGATACTCCACACCCAAGGTAAGAGAAACCCAAGATGGTAGGTATTGCAAGAGGGCATAAGAGAGCAGAAACACTGAAACCATATCACACTAGTACCACAGCCTTGTCTAACTCAGTGAAACAAAGCCATGCCTGCGGGGCAACTCAAGACGGGCGTGTCATGGTGGAAAGGTCTGACAGAACATGGTCCACTGGGGAAGCGAATGGCAAGCCACTTCAGTATTCTTGCCTTGAGAACCCTATGAACAGTATGAAAAGGCAAAATGGTAGGATACCAAAAGAGGAACTCCCCAGGTCATTAGGTGCCCAATATGCTACTGGAGATCAGTGGAGAAATAACTCCAGAAAAGATGATGGAGCAAAATCAAAAACAATACCTAGTTGTGCATGTGACTGGTGATAGAAGCAAGCTCCAATGCTGTAAAGAGTAATATTGCATAGGAACCTGGAATGTCAGGTCCATGAATCAAGGCAAATTGGAAGTGGTCAAACAAGAGATAGCAAGGGTGAACGTCGACATTCTAGGAATCAGCAAACTAAAATGGACTGGAATGGGTGATTTTAACTCAGATGACCATTATATCTACTACTGTGGGCAGGAATCCCTCAGAAGAAATGGAGTAGCCATCACGGTCAACAAAAGAGTCCGAAATGCATTACTTGGATGCAATCTCAAAAACGACAGAATGAACTCTGTTTGTCTCCAAGGCAAACCATTCAATATCATGGTAATCCAAGTCTATGCCCCAACCAGTAACGCTGAAGAAGCTGAAGTTGAACGGTTTTATGAAGACCTACAAGACCTTTTAGAACTAACACCCCCAAAAGATGTCCTTTTCATTATAGGGGACTGGAATGCAAAAGTAGGAAGTCAAGAAACACCTGGAGTGACTCGCAAATTTGGCCTTGGAATGCGAAATGAAGCAGGGCAAAGACTAATAGAGTTTTGTCAAGAAAGCGCACTGGTCATAGCAAACACCCTCTTCCAACAACACAAGAGAAGACTCTACACATGGACATGACCAGATGGTCAACACCGAAATCAGACTGATTATATTCTATGCAGCCAAAGATGGAGAAGCTCTATACGGTCAACAAAAACAAGATCAGGAGCTGACTGTGGCTCAGATCATGAACTCCTTATTACCAAATTCAGACTTAAACTGAAGAAAGTATGGAAAACTGCTAGACCATTCAGGTATGACCTAAATCAAATCCCTTATGATTATACAGTGGAAGTGAGAAATAGATTTAAGGGCCTAGATCTAATAAAGTGCCTGATGAACTATGGAATGAGGTTTGTGACATTGTACGGGAGACAGGGATCAAGACCATCCCCATGGAAAAGAAATGCAAAAAAGTAAAATGGCTGTCTGGGGAGGCCTTGCAAATAGCTATGAAAAGAAGAGAGGTGAAAAGCAAAGGAGAAAAGGAAAGATATAGGCATCTGAATGCAGAGTTCCAGAGAATAGCAAGAAGAGATAAGAAAGCTTTCTTCAGCGATCAATGCAAAGAAATAGAGGAAAGGAACAGACTGGGTAAGACCAGAGATCTGTTCAAGAAAATCAGAGTTACCAAGGGAACATTTCAAGCAAAGATGGACTTGATAAAGGATAGAAATGGTATGGACCTAACAGAAGCAGAAGATATTAAGAAGAGGTGGCAAGAATACATGGAAAAACTGTACAAAAAGATCTTCACGACCCAGATAATTATGATGATGTGATCACTAATCTAGAGCCAGACATCTTGGAATGTGAAATCAAGTGGGCCTTGGAAAGCATCGCTATGAACAAAGCTAGTGGAGGTGATGAAATTCCAGTGGAGCTGTTTCAAATCCTGAAAGAGGATGCTGTGAAAGTGCTGCACTCAATTTGCCAGCAAATCTGGAAAACTCAGCAGTGGCCACAGGACTGGAAAAGGTCAGTTTTCATTCCAATCCCAAAGAAAGGCAATGCCAAAGAATGCTCAAACTACTGCACAATTGCACTCATCTCACATGCTAGTAAAGTAATGCTCAAAATTCTCCAAGCCAGGCTTCAGCAATACATGAACCATGAACTTCCTTATGTTCACGCTGGTTTTAGAAAAGGCAGAGGAACCAGAGATCACATTGCCAACATCCACTGGATCATGGAAAAAGGAAGAGTTCCAGAAAAACATCTATTTCTGCTTTACTGACTATGCCAAAGCCTTTGACTGTGTGGATCACAAGAAACTGTGGAAAATTCTCAAAGAGATGGGAATACCAGACCACCTAACCTGACTCTTGAGAAATCAGTATGCAGGCCAGGAAGCAACAGTTAGAACTGGACATGGAACAACAGACTGGTTCCAAATAGGAAAAGGAGTACGTCAAGGCTGTATATTGTCACCATGCTTATTTAAGTTAAGTTATATGCAGAGTAAATCATGAGAAACGCTGGACTGGAAGAAACACAAGCTGGAATCAAGATTGCCAGGAGAAATATCAATAACCTCAGATATGCAGATGACACCACCCTTATGGCAGAAAGTGAAGAGGAACCAAAAATCCTCTTGATGAAAGTGAAAGAGGAGAGTGAAAAAAGTTGGCTTAAAGCTCAACATTCAGAAAACAAAGATCATGGCATCTGGTCCCATCACTTCAGGGGAAATAGATGGGGAAACAGTGGAAACAGTGTCAGACTTTATATTTTTGGGCTCCAAAATCACTGCAGATGGTGACTGCAGCCATGAAATTAGAAGACGCTTACTCCTTGGAAGAAAAGTTATGACCAACCTAGACAGTATAGTCAAAAGCAGAGACATTACTTTTCCGACTAAGGTCCGTCTAGTCAAGGCTATGGTTTCTCCAATGGTCATGTATGGATGTGAGAGTTGGACTGTGAAGAAGTCAGAGTGCCGAAGAATTGATGCTTTTGAACTGTGGTGTTGGAGAAGACTCTTGAGAGTCCCTTGGACTGCAAGGAGATCCAACGAGTCCATTCTGAAGGAGATCAACCCTGTGAGTTCTTTGGAAGGAGTGATGCTAAAGTTGATACTCCAGAACTTTGGCCACCTCATGCGAAGAGTTGACTCATTGGAAAGACTCTGATGCTGGGAGGGGTTGGGGCAGGAGGAGAAGGGTACGACTGAGGATGAGATGGCTGGATGGTATCACAGACTCGATGGACGTGAGTCTGAGTGAACTCTGGGAGTTGGTGATGGACAGGGGAGGCCTGGCATGCTGCGATTCATGGGGTCACAAAAAGTCAGACACGACTCAGCGACTGAACTGAACTGAAAGGTACTGAAATCATACAGAATCTGTACTATCACTGGAGAATTATGTTAGAAATCAATGTCAGAAGATACTTGAAAATAACTCTCATGTTTTCAAGTGCAACATGACAAGGCGAGATCTTTGACTTAATCATCAAAAGCCTCAATAAAATTAGAAGACTGAAAAACACAGAGGGTGATTACAGAGAAGAAAGCATTTAAATGAGAAATTAATATCAAAGATAGTTTAAAATTGCCATGTATTTGGAAATTAAATGTCCACTTTAAAGGATGAGTGTATTTAAGATGCTGTATTTATGGGCTTCCCGGGTGTCACGGTGGTAAAGAATCTGCTTGCCAGTGCAGGAGATGCAGGTCCTACCCTCGGTTGGGATGATCACCTGGAGGAGGAAACAGCAACCTGCTCCAGTATTCTTCCCTAGGAAATCCCATTGGCAGCGGAGCCTGGTGGGCCACAGTCCATGGTGCCACAAACAGTCAGACACAACTGAGCACATACAAGACTAAGAAGCTGTAACAAGGAAAATTAGAAAATATTTGTACCAGAATTTGTTGCATGCAGCTGAAGCTGCTCAATGCAACTAAACACAATGTGGAATCTGAAAGAGAATTTTTAAATTAATGAAGTTGAAATATTATAGGGGTGCATAAATGTATCATTCACTTATTAAGTATAATTTAATGAGGACAGAGAGTGCCCACAGGAGCTTGCGCAGCCATGCTGCCTTGGTTCAGTAGAGATGAAGGGAAATAAATCAAGGTCAGGTGTGTCAGATGGAGAGAAAGCATATGGAACAGGCAAGGTGCCCACAAAAAGTCCTGGGAAAGTCAGAGAACATCCAACCTGCACTGGGTGTTGAAGAAGTAAGTCTGCAAAGGGGTGAGCAAGACGAAAGGAGGCACAGGAAAGCTACAGGAACACAGAGGTGTGACTTTCATGGTAAGTCACTGGGAGGGGGACATGCTAATTCAGAGAAGGAGCTGGGGGCCAGTTCATGCTTAAACTCGGACTTTATCCTGAAGACACTGGGAATCCACGTAAGAATTGTTAGCAGACATACTGAAATACAATTTGCTTAGAAAGAAGAGTGTATGGAGACAGGATGGATTGAAGAGATCACTAAGGGAGTATCCTTCTGGAACATCGTTACTCTGGTTGATGGCCAAGACCATGCGACTGAAGAGGGTGGTGCCGGGGTCCAGCCCTGGTGGATCCATGGAATTCGGGGGGGAACAGAGTCAGTGTCTTAGGAATTAATTGCTTAATTAAAGATATGGAGAGAGATTAGAAAGAAATAGTGTAGTAGAAAAATGAGTGGAGAAAAGAGGCTGATATTCCTAGGTTTACACATAAACCTAATAAAGTCTCAAGACAAGAAACTTGCACCGTCTACGTTGGGCCACAGGCACCTGCTTGAATAGCGGAGGGTGCCCCCGCCTTGGGCTTCCTCTTGCGTGGGTCTTAGAAGCCCAGGCAAATAAGTAGACTCCGTGAGCCTCCGCATTCCAAGGGATCAACCTGAAAAAGAGAGGGAGGGCGAGGAAGAAAGAGAGAGAGAGAGAGTCGACACAGGGGAGGCCAAGCTTGTGCAAAACCCCCATAACTTTATTTTTAAGAGGTGTTTATATACCCTAAGTTTTGCATAATGGAAGATACAGAGTCATGCAGGGGCAGCAGTCCTGACCCTTTCCGTATATCTTTTTGTATACAAAAGGTCTCAGGTGATTTACATTATCTTCTGGCCAAGAGGCCTGTTAACACTTTATGGCTCTCTTCCTTAATGACTGTTAATCTCATTTCCCCTGAAGTGTTTTTCTTTAATCTGCATCACCCTCAAAGCACTTAAGTTACATCCCTAAAGAACAAAGGTGCAGTTGGTTATAACAAAGAAGGTACTTAACACAAAGATCTATGTTGCTACTTGGTTTTTTTTTCTATATACCAACTATATCAACAAATAAAAGATAGGAAAATTTGGCAGCAAGTATTGGCTCAACAATGAAGCCCTTAATCAGTCCTGTTCTAATGATTTTGACTCCTGGAAGCCCCTACATTCCTAGGATGTTTTGAGCTTCCTGTGCCTCTCAAGGTTGGAAGGCCGCAAACAATCACATGTGCAGTTGTAAGAGACCTGCAGGCAGGCTAGAAAGCCATCAGAGGGGTTTTTGGATTGAAACACTCTTATTATGCCCAGGAGACTTACTGAAAGCTCTAAATTAACTTTTCCGGAAAAAGGTGGTGGGGGGACAGCCCCTGTTAATGTCAGAAAAGTAGGCGAAAAGCACAATGCAGTAAGGCGGGCAGACTCTGGTTTGGGGGCAGATGCATGAGCAGATTCAGCGAGACTCCCTTCAGGCCGGACTCACGTTTGCCTGTCGGACCCCTTAACCGCATGACCTTTGCCACGGGCAGGACTCCTCGTGCTGGCTCCCAGCAGGGTGCGGCAGGTGGTGGGCCTGCCCCCAGAGACATCTACCAGCAGGTGAGTGGGCCAGCAACTAGCTAGACAACAGGGGAAAGTGGACGAGGGACTCCGGGACAACATCTGTAAGGGTGTACACCTGAGAAGAAGCCTACCGGTCACCGAGCTAGGACATGTGGGTGAGGGCAGCCACAGTTCACCAGTTCTACTGGGGACAGGCCGGGTGCAAATTCTCACCCATCCTCTCCCAAGCTAGACTCTTCACGCTGAGGACCGCCAAGGGGCCTGGGCAAGCTCAAGGGCAGGGGTCAGGAGGCAGGGACAATAACGGGGAGAGAGCCGGGGACCCCAGCACAGGGCAGGGATCTGAGAAGCACCAGAGTAAGCTTCCCAGGAAGTTCTTGCCTGTGTGACCTTCCACGACAGGTGGTGTCCCCCAGCACACTGGCGCTGCCCTGGGACCGAACGAGGGGAAAGTGATGCCGCCCCATGTACGGTACCCCCACCGTAGCGCAGAAACCTGGTGGCCCAGCGCTCCCCCTCCCCCGCATCCCACCCCAGACGGGGAAACAGGCCTCACCTCACTGATCTGAAGGCGTCTCTCTGGGGTCTTTAGTTGACGCCTCTCCAGCCTGCAGACTCTCCTCGCTGGAAGCTGTCCATTTCCGTCCTCTCCTCGGTGACCGTGACCCAAGAAGTTTCCATGCCCACCTCAAGTTCGTCTAAGGCGGCCGAGCGCAGTCCTGCAGGGCCCTGGAGAGTATGGGGTCTCAGAGGAAGGCCTGTCTGAAGACAAAGAGGACTATCATATTGCAAAATAACCTGAGAGTGAGGACAAGGCCTTAATGTTTGAAAACCCAGGTGACAATGTCGTGTCCTCGTGCGGTTGTCAAAGATGCTTCCTACCCTGGAGACGGGAATGAAGGGTTTAGGCTTCCTGAAAGAAGAAAACAGCTGAAAGTTCCTGAGGTCATGAAAGTAATGTTAAAATAGGGTGTCTAAGTCCACTCGCTCGTGAGCCAGAACCCCTTCACGCCCGACGCGGCCGCTTCCCGCGCACCTGCGCCCGGACCGCGCACCTGCGCCGCCCCTGCGCGGCCCGACCCAGGGGCCCGGCTGCGTCCAGACGCGGCGGCGAGCGGGCGAGCATGCTCAGTCGGGTCCTGACCCGCTTCTGCGGCCGGGCGGGCGGCGGGGGTCGGGACGCTCGTCCGCGAGGCTCACAGAGGAGGGGGAGAGAGCGGCGTGAGGAGAGCCGAGCAGGGTCAGCCTGCCCTCGTTGGGCTCCAGCCCGGCGAACGTCGGCCCCCGCGGCGCCGCGATAGGTCCGCTGCGCCGGGTTTTCGCCGCAGCCCTGGGGGCGGGACCCGAGAGCTGGGGTGGGCGTGTCTGGGCGTGGCCGCCGCGGCGGGGGCGGCCCTAGAAGGAGCCAGGTCCCGGTCCCCGCACCACGGGGTCCGGAGGGTCTGCAAAGAGGCTCGCTTGCAGAGCGAGGCCGGGCTGCTCAACTTCTGCAGGCGCCTTGGAAAATCTGTCTTTTCTTACTGAAAAAGCCCCGCAGTGGTCACTAGAGAAAACTTGGAAACTACAAGTACTCTAGAAGGAGCTCTATAATCCCGAGCACCGGCTCAGAAGCCGCCGGTTGACGTCCCGCTCCTGCGGCTCCTAGCGGCTGCACTGGGTCCCTGCAAGGGTAGGTGCGGGAGCGGTGCAGCGTCGAGAGTCCAGCGCGGGTCCCCAGCCTTGAGGGCGGGAGCCCGGGACTCCCCAGCACTGCCAAGGCCGCATGGAGCAGGCGCTGGCCGGGGACAGCCGGGCGCGGGGTCCCGCCGCGGGGCCGCTAGGACCGAGGGGCCGCGCCCCACCCTCCCGGCCCTGGTCCCTCCCCCGCGGTTCGGCCCACCGCCCCCAGCCCCGCCGCTCGCCCCGCCCCGCCGCGCTGCAGCGAAGACCCGGCGGCGCCGCGGCGCGCGCACTGGGCATGCTCCGCCCGGCCGCTCGTCTCCGCTCTGCTCTGCTCGGGGCTCCGCAGCCCGCACCTCAGCCGGCGCGGGGGCAGGGACAGCCGCCGAGAGGCTGCGGGCGTTGGCACGGCGTGGCTCCCGGGCTGGCCATGGCGAGGAGCGCGCGGCAGCCGCCGGAGTGGCGAGGCGGCGTCAGGTTAGCCGGGTTAGCTGGGCGCCGGCGGGTGGGGCGCGGGCGGTGGGGAGCCCTGCACCGCGTGGTGGCCGAGTCGCCCCGGTCGCGGCCGCGCAACTTTGGGGCGCTGAGGCTGGAGGAGCCCGCGGCTGGGGCTGCGCTGCGGGAGGCGCCCGGTCCCCGCAGTGGGCTCCAGGGTCGCAAGATGTTACGGGATCCTAGAGCAGCGGTTTGGGGACACCGCGTCCCAGGCTCGTGTCTTAGCCCTCCCACGGCGAGGAGGACGGTGTGCACCGCGCGCAGCCGAGGAGCCGGCAGGTCTTGGAGGAAAGGGGACGTCAAGCCACGGCGGGGCCTTCACCGATTCTGGGCCGCCCGGGCCACCGAACCTTAGTGACCAGGATGAGGGGTGTGCACTGTCCTGGGCCCCGCAGGCCCCGACTTCTGGCGGCGCATCCTGGTGCCGCAGGAAAGCGGGGGAGCTATGTGCTCAGGGAGCCGCCGCCTCCCGCTGGAGCTCCCGGAGTTTGTCGCATTTGACTCCCTAGCAAGTTGACATCGAATTGCTTCATGGCGTGGAATGGGAAAACGTGCTTCATCGGCTTAAAAACAGTAATTGCAAAGCTGATTTACTTTAAGCTCGACTATTAACCCGCCTTCCCGTCCAAAAAAAAAAAAAAACTTGAGCCTGTAAGAGTTATAAAGAAAACTAGCAAAAAGGAAAAAAAAAATGTTTGTAGGTGCATTATCTGCTCACGGTGTAGAAAAGAATCTGTTATGGTTGAATTGTCATTGTTTTTCAGAAGTTGGGTTACTGTAACCATCTTTATTGTGAGGTATTTTTATGTATAAGAATTTGGAAATAACCGTGTGGCAGAAGCGCAGTGTTTTCTTGATGAAGTTTTCTCACTTTTGTTTCTAAATGAAGCATTTTTTTCTCAGTTGCTACTATGCTGAACATAGTAAAATTGTTCAGGATGAAATGGAAGATGGAAAAAAAATGTTTTCAGAAAGGAGTAAGTTAGAACAATGTAGTTCTACTGGGCTTGTAACTTTCATGACAAATGCACTTTGTAGATCCCACCACAGTTTTTGCTGGTTCTTGAAACAATTGGCACGATTACCACCATTATGATTACTGGATTTCGGGAGCAAGGAAAACAGTCCTTATTCCAGCCGGGAATAGTTCTACCTCTAACTAAAGTTCTAATTCTCAAGCTGGTGTCCAAAAGCACCACTTAGTGGATACAGTTGTTTTATTTATTAAGCTTGTTACAAAACATCTGCTTTGTGCTCTTTATAGATTCTAATAGACTTTTGCTTTTCATTGGGTTGTGAATAGCTTTTAATGTTTGTTCGTGGGTGAGATGGTGCCAGCTCTCATTCCAGATGCTCTAAACCATCTCCCCATGTAGGCTGTGTGCCCTGTCTGTAGGTGACTGAGATTTAATAACAAGAGCATTTGACTCCATAGCAAGTTGACATCGAATTGCTTGCTTCAAGGCATGGAATGGGAAAATGGGAAAACAGGTTGCACGTGTCCAGACAACAAGAACAGCAACATGCTGACTCTGAAAATTAGACCTGCAGTTCTTCATTTTAGTCAAAAACTTTGGTTGGTGGTGTTCATTGCTCCTAAACATTTTTCTTAACGTATTTATAGAAAATTTTAGAAGTTTGAGAAAGAACCAAGTCAAATATTGAGAAAATGTGCTTCCCCGTTCTGTAGAAGTGTATCTAGTGCAAAATCTCCTGTGTATACAACATTCATGTAAAGCTTAGCTGGTATGGTGGGACCTGTGTTCTCAGACTGCTTCCTAATACCAAATAGTTACTGTGGCAAAGTTGCTTTTAACCCACAACACAGTAGTCAGCTGTGGTCAAGAATCATTTCTTGGAATTCAGAAGTAGTGCATGCACCCAGTCACTAACTCTTGTCCGACTCTTTGTGACCCTGTGGACTGTCGTTCACCAGGCTCCTCTTCTGTCCATGGGATTTCTCAGGCAAGAATACTGGAGTGGGTTGCCATGTCCTTCTCCTGGGGCAGAAATAGTGCAGATAATAATTCCCCAGTGCAGCATCTAACCAAGTGTTTGGTGTGTGGCTCGTCCTTTTCTAGCCAAGCCCAGGAGGACATTTGACATAACTTTGTGATCTATGGCAAATCACAGAAAAGTTAGAAAAGGGCTTCCCTGGTAGCTCACTGGTAAAGAATCTGCTTGCCAATGCAAGAGACAGGAGTTCGATCCCTGATCTGGGAGAATCACATGTGCCATGCAGCAACTGAGCCTGTGCTCCACAGCTGCTGAAACCCATGTGCCCTAGAGCTGTGCTTTGCAACACGAGAAACCTCTGCAATGAGAAGCCCGTTCGCTGCAACTAGAGAAAAGCTTGCGCAGCAATGAAGACCCACCACAGCCAAAAAATAAATAAATAAAATTATCAAGTTAGAAACAGCCTTAGATGCCAATGGTTGATTTTAAGTTTGCTGAAAAACCTCCCTGGAATGGTTAAAGGATTAAAGGGCTCGGTTGATGATGTGATAAGGACCAGTGAAGAGCTGTCAGAACTAGTTTCTAAGTTATACTCAGCACAGAAGCCCTGTGTGTTTATTGGTCTTGCCTCTGCCTGAGGTCTTTACTCATTAAAACATCACATTCATTTTTCCTCCCCACCATCTTTATAGTCAAGCCCCTAAGGCTGCAGAAATGAGTAAGTCATGGTGATTCACAATCTTGTCAGAGAGACAGGCTTGTGCACAAATAACAAGGTGAGTGCCGCCTGAGAGGCATCTGTACCAGGAACGAAGTGCAGGAAGAAGGCCCTTGGGGTGGGAGGGGGGGGGCCTCATAGTAACAGTGATAATAATAGGAATGCCTGAGGAACTGGACAGGCATCTTCTGACAGGAAGTGGGCTCTCCAGACAGGCGGACCACCACGATGGCAGTTAAGCTAAGGCCCGCACTCCCTGCCCAAGATGTCCACTTCTGGGCTTTGCAGGTGTGATTAGATGGAGGGTCTGGAGATGGAGAGATCGTTCTGAGTTATCCAGTGGGCCCCATGTCATCACAAGCGGGCTTATAAGTGGAAGAGAGAAGCAGAATGTGTGTGTGTGTGCGTGCTCGGTCACAATTGACTTTTTGTGACCCCATGGACCTGGTGGCTCAGAGGGTAAAGCATCTGCCTGCAATGCAGGAGACCCGGGTTCAATCCCTGGGTCAGGAAGATCCCCTGGAGAAGGAAATGGCACCCCACTCCAATACTCTTGCCTGGAGAATCCCATGGATGGAGGAGCCTGGTGGGCTACAGTCCATGGGGTCGCAAAGAGTCAGACACGACTGAGCGACTTCACTGTGGATGGGAGCCCACCAGGCTCCTCTGTCCATGGGATTTCCCAGGCAAGAATACTGGAGTGGGTTGCCATTCCCTTCTCCAGGGATCTTCCCAACCCAGGGATCGAACCTGAGTCTCCTACATCTCCCACATTTCAAGCAGATTCTTTACTGCTGAGCCACCAGGGAAGCCCAGTCAGTGTCGGATGCATGTGAGAAAGACTCGCAGGCCATCGCTGCCCCTGAAGATGGAAGGGCCAGGGAACAGGGAGGGAGGCGGGGCGGGACAGCCTGTGGAAGCTAGAGAGAGGTGAGGACACGGGTGTCCCACCCCCACCCCCCTGCCTGTTCCTCGCTTAGCCCTTCCTGACCCATGCAGAACTTTTCACCTGCAGAATCGAAAGATGACAGAGGTGTGTTCTAAGTCACTAGGTTTGTGACTTGGTGCCTCAGGAGGGAGCCTGAGAAAGGTCATCTGACCATACACAAGGAAAGGTCTGGTGTAATGGGATGGGGAGCTGGGGCAAGGAGTTTGGATTTCATCATATTCTTGATAAAAATGGGATCTCACCTAAGGACTTTTAACAGAAGCCTGTGATAGACAAACTGCTGCCGTTTTATCTTCCTAAACCCCAGGATTCACAGGGCAGTTTGACAAAGGGTGTGGAACCTGAGGTGGTCCTTGGCAGTGGGGAATCTGGAACCAGCATGTCGTGTAACTCAGTTCTCCTCTTTAATCTGAAATGACCTTAGTGTGCATGTGTGAAATTAACACCTTAGACAGGACTTCCGTGGTGGCCCAGTGGCTGAGACTCCTTGCTCCCAGCGTGGGAGGGCCTTAGCTCCACTCTCTTGTCCAGGGAACTAGATCCCACACATCACAGCTGAGAGTCCGCATGCTCCAACTAAAGATCCCGAGTGCAGCTCAGAAGATGGCAGATGCCATGGGCTGCAGCTAAGACCCAGTGCAGCCAAAGAACTGATTTTAAAAAGAGCTTAAGAAAACTTGCATTCACAATTCATTAGTGCAGGAAGAACGGAGACAGTAAAGCCGTGGGGTGGTCACATTTTAACTGTTTCGTTTCTGTTCGTTGTCCTCTTTTTTATTAAAGTATGGTTGTACACTATCATATAAATTGCAGGTATGCAGTACAGTGATTCACACTTTTTTAAAGGTTGTACTTCATCTGTAGTTATTGTAACATTTGATTGTGTTCCCATATTTTACAGTATATCCTTGTAGCTTATTTTGTTATTTAATTTTTACAGTGGTATGTCTCTGCTTACAACAATGCAAATCAGCCATAATGATACATATTAATACATCCACTCCCTCCTGAGCCTCCCTCCCCTCCCCTGCTCCACCCCTCTAGTCCGTCACAGAGCACCAGACTGAGCTTCCCGCCGCTGTCCTCCTAACAGACAGCTGCTCTGCTGAATACACACGGAGCATAGCAGACGTGAACACGGGGCGAGTCTGTGGACAAGTCAGGTTGAACATGCTACCCTGAGGCGATGCCAGGTCACTGGGCAAACTCTGACCAGTGGGCAGGAGCTGTCTGTCATGTCATGGGCTCATAGGGACTCACTGAGAAACTGCCACCCCCCATCAGCAGTGTTTGCTGTAGGCTCCGTATTTGCTGGGGGGGCAAGTAACAGTTATCGTACCAGGCACCCTAACTTACGGATTTAAATGTTAAGAAATCCAATCATTCTTTCCAGTCTCTTTTATGTACAGTCTCTTTGACATACAAGGGCTTAATATCGGTCCTGTAAAAACCTGTAGTTGGGGTAAATTTACATCTCTGTGTGTCTGGAAAACCAAATCTGAAGAAATCTTCTACCGTAGGTGTGACAAGAGTAGCTGAAAAGGAACTACATGTAGAAAAATTAGTAAGGGAGACAGGTTTTTCCAACAACATGGTAAAGAAAGCCCTGTGCTGACAAAATCCAATCCAGTCCACTGAGACGTGATCAAAACTTACCTTAATGAAAGCACAGCTGTGAATCTACAGTTTCGCTTCCATCTGCACAACTTTGTAAGGTTTATACCTAGTGGTTGTAGTTTGTCGCTCAGTCTTGTCCGACCCTTTGCGACCCCGTGGACTGTAGCCCACCAGGCTCCTCCCTCCATGGGATTCTCCAGGCAAGAGTACTGGAGTGGGTTGCCATTTCCTTCTCCAGGGGATCTTCCCAACCCAGGAATTGAACCTGGGTCTCCCACATTCCAGGCAGACGCTTTAACCTCTGAGTAGACTTCCTTAATTGAGTATAAAAATGCAATAACTATTATTTTACAGTGTACAGGACAAGCTTAGTATAACCTGTTCTGTCTTGAAGCTCCTCTCCCTTAGGCTCTGGGATACAGCTTTGCCGTTCTCTAAGGGTTTATCTTTCCTTCCCTGGTTTCTAACCTTACTCCTTTCATCATGCTGCTGCTGCTGCTTAGTCGCTTCAGTCGTGTCCAACTCTGTGCAACCCCATAGACGGCAGCCCACCAGGCTCCTCTGTCCCTGGAATTCTCCAGGCAAGAACACTGGAGTGGGTTGCCATTTCCTTCTCCAATGCATGGAAGTGAAAAGTGCAAAGTGAAGTCGCTTAGTCGTATCTGACTGTTCGTGGCCCCATGGACTGCAGCCCACCAGGCTCCTCCACCCATGGGATTTTCTAGGCAAGAGTACTGGAGTGGGTTGCCATTGCCTTCTCCGCCTCTCGTCATGAGGTCGATTGTATTCCTTCTGGATGATCTATTTTTCTCCATGACCGCACCAGTCACCCACACACCAGTGTCCCCAAATCTCTCCCTTCAGATAAGCCTGTCTCATCCATTCACTGATTCATTTCAGCAAATATTGATAACCTGAGAGCTTATAATTGAGAGGAAGGACAGCTGTGCACAAAGATGATTACAGTGAAACTGTGAGGTTCTGGGTGAAGCTTAGTGAGTAGAGGAGTGTCTGCGGCTTGGGAAGTCCTGGTTGGCTTTGAACCAAGACTTGAGGGCTGAGTAGGGGGTTCCAAGTGTGTGAGACTGTGGAAGGCAGCATGTCTAGAGGACAGGGGTGCTGAGAGAGATCTGGAGTGAGGCTATAGAGGCTGGTGGGCAGGAGTCCGAATGGAGTGTGTCCTGCCGTGGACTTCAGTTTTATACTAGTGGCAGGATGAGGACCTGGAGGACGTCTGAATCGGATCTCTCAGAGTCAGCCCGCTTCAGCAGCCCCTTGGTGTGTGGACTGCAGGCAGGCGGGCAGGACGGGATCCGTCAGGCAGTGCTAGTCAGGAGTTGGCACGTAAACCAGGCACAGCCCTGCCTGCAACAGCCGCAGGGGCAAGGAGGGGAGAGGAGGCGGGCACACCTGTCAGGTGTGTGACAGCCGCTTCTAGAGGGATCGTGGGCCGCTAGACTGGCCTAACCAGAGGGAACTGAAGCTCACGGGGGCGGAGCAGGAAAGCCCAGGTTAGTCAGTGTCTCTCCGTCATGCCCCACTCTTCAGAACCCCATGGACTGTAGCCCACCAGGCTCCTCTGTCCCTGGGAATCTCCAGGCAAGAATACTGGAGTGGGTTGCCATTCCCTTCTCGGGGATCGTCACACCCAGGGGTGGAACCCTGGTCTCCTGCATTGCAAGCAGACTGTTTCCCACCTGAGCCGCCAGGGAAGCCCCAGGGCTGCAGTCAGAACTGCATCGCTGCAGGGCACACACTTGCTGAGCCAGGCAGGGAGGAGGAAAGAAGGGTGATTAATTCTCTGGCGATCATCCAGCCTGGGTGGCCAGCTTTCATTCCACTGCCAAAGAATGCTCAAACTCCTGCACAGTTGCATTCATCTCACACGCTAGCAAAGTAATGTCCAAAATTCTCCAAGCCAGGCTTCAACAGTATGTGAACAGTGAACTTCCAGGTGTTCAAGCTGGATTTAGAAAAGGCAGAGGAACCAGAGATCAAAATGCCAACATCCGCTGGGTCATTGAAAAAGCAAGAGAGTTCCAGAAAAACATCTACTTCTGCTTTATTGACTATGCCAAAGCCTTTGACTGTGTGGATCACAACAAACTATGGAAAATTCTGAGAGAGATGGGAATACCAGACCACCTGACCTGCCTCCTGAGAAATCTATATGCAGGTCAAGAAACAACAGTTAGAACTGGACAGAGAACAACAGACTGGTTTCAAATTGGGAAAGGAGTATCTCAAGGCTTTATATTGTCACCCTGCTTATTTAACTTATATGCACAGTGCATCATGAGAAATGCTGGACTGGATGAAGCACAAGCCGGAATCAAGATTGCTGGGAGAAATATCAATAACCTCAGATATGCAGATGATACCACCGTTATGGCAGAAGGCAAAGAAGAACTAAAGAGCCTCTTGATGAAAGTGAAAGAGGAGAGTGAAAAAGTTGGCCTAAACCTCAAAACTCAGAAAACTTAAATCATGGCATCCAGTCCCATCACTTCATGGCAAATAGATGGGGAAACACTGGAAACAGTGACAGACTTTATTTTTGGGAGCTCCAAAATCACTGCAGATGGTGACTGCAGCCATAAAATTAAAAGATGCTTACTCCTTGGAAGAAAAGTTATAACCAACCTAGACAGCATATTAAAAGCAGAGACATTACTTTGCCAACAAAGGTCCATCTAGTCAAAGCTATGGTTTTTCCAGTAGTTGTGTATGGATGTGAGAGTTGGACTATAAAGAAAGCTGAGAGCTGAAAAATTGATACTTTTGAACTGTAGTGTTGGAGAAGACTCTTGAGAGTCCCATGGACAGCAAGGAGATCCAACCAGTCCATCCCAAAGGAAATCAGTCCTGAATATTCATTGGAGGGACTGATGCTGAAGCTGAAACTCCAATTCTTTGGCCACCTGATGTGAAGAAGTGACTCACTGGAAAAGACCCTGATGCTGGGAAAGATTGAAGGCGGGAAGAGAAGGGGACAACAGAGGATAAGATGGTTGGATGGCATCCTGGACTAAATGGACATGAGTCTGAGTAAACTCTGGGAGTTGCTGATGGACAGGGAGGCCTGATGTGCTGTGGTCCGTGGGATTGCAAAGATTCAGACAGGACTGAGTGACTGTACTGAACCGATTATCCAGCTTTTGGTCAGAAGTCTGGGGCTTGCCAGGGAGACTGAAAGGAAATCAGTGTGGGTAGAATTCCTAATTCTGGATTTAGAAGGTGACTCTTTTAGAAACTGGGAAAAGGAAATGCCAACCCACTCCAGTGCGCTTGCCTGGAGAACACCATGGACAGGGTCTGGCAGGCTGCAGCCGTGGGCTACAGTCCACAGGGTCACAAAGAGACGTGACTGAGCAGCTAACACTAACCTGGGCTTTCCTGCCCCCACCGCCCCCCTCCCACCTGCCGCTTCCATCTCTCTGGTTAAACATGTGTGGTGGACAGTCTCTCTGCCCTGAGTCCCTCTGGAAGGGGTCGTCCATCACACAGTGACAGGTGCTCCAGCCGCGCAGGAGCTGTGACGCCTCTTCTCCCTTCTGCCCGCGTGGCTGCTGTGTCCAGGGCTGCGCCTGATTTACGTGTTTCTCCCCTCTGATTAGCACTCCCTCCTACTTTCTTGAATGTGCCGAGAGCTCTGTGATATTTGTGGCAGTGGGGACCATCCACAGCGGCCCACAGACTCCTTTGTCCACTCTAAAGGGGTAGTTAGGTATATAGGCCCTGTGCTTTCTTAAAGGTAAAGAGCCCAGTTTCTGTGGCCCTCGGCAGGAGAAGGCATTGGAGTGAAGACGGCCATACAGTTTGGCTCCAAGCTTCACCCAGGTCTTCACTCTGGGTCTGCACACCCCAGGATGCCCGTGGAATGGCTTAAACTTCCAGCAACTGTGGAGCTTTCTCGCTTCTCAGGTGCTGTTGTTAGTTTCATCCCATAGATTTCTGTTCCTGGACTGGGTGGAAGGAAGGTTTTTGTCCTTCAGGGTTTGCACAGCCCTAGATGCTGGTCTCTGAGTGAGTCTAGCTCTCATTAGACATCCCAAAGATAACCTGGCTTTTGAAATCCATTTTAAAATGATTTTGAGGAACTTGAAATTAATTTCCAGAAAATGCTTGAATATTACTAATCCTTTGCTTTACTGGGGGCTGGGCTTTCCCCCTGTACGTCTGACCCCAGGACTTCTGGTAGGCTTGACCCTTCTGCCTTTGTAGCAGATCCATCTCTTCCTTTCTCTGGATTCTGGCTATCTCCTTTTCCTCCACCGGAGTAATGGATCTCTGTCCTGAAATCCTCTTTCTCACTGTGCCTAAGAAGCCCTGGACTGAAGGAGTGCCCTGATACGCTGGCATTCTCAAGATGAGCACACACAGGAAATGCATTGCATGTTGCTGGTGCTGGTTCAGTGGCTAGTGGTGTCTGACTCTGTGACCCCGTGGACTGCAGCTTGCCAGGATCCCTGTCCTTCACTTTCTCCGGGGAATTTGCTCAAATGCCTGTCAGTTGAGTTGTGATGCCATCCAACCGTCTCATCCTCTCTGTCTGCTTCTCCTACCGTCAATCTTTCCCAGCATCAGAGTCTTTTCCAATGACTTTGCTCTTGCTGCCTGAGTCCTGCTAAAATGTACTGTGCAGAAGATTTTTGTTTTTAATGGGTGGGCCATGCCCTCCTGGCTAAACCAAGCCATTGCTCCTGCTGGAAAACTCTTCCTGTCTCCTTTTCTTGCCCTTCAAGTCCCGGCCAACCCCAGTGAACATTCTGGGACCTTTCCAGGTGGCCTTCCTCTAAATTTCTGCTGTATTTACTCAGTTTAGTGCTTAATTATGGATTGCTCTGTATACACATGTCACCAAGAATATAAGCGCCTTGAGTGTAAAGATCTGGTCTTAGGAAATTTCTTAAGCCCCAGAGCAATATGAACTAAACTGATAATATGGGGCCTCCTAAATACTTTGAGTTCCAATTAATTGAGATGACTGAGTCTTGACTGTTTTTATCACTGAGAGGAATCTGACTGCCCACCTGAGAAGTCATCGAGAACACCTGGAGAGTGTGCTCAGCCTAGCAGGGCCTTCTCCCGCTAGAGCCTGGAGAGAGGCAAAGCTTCCTTCAGAGAGCGCACTGTTGCTGTTCAGTTGCTCAGTCGTGTCTGACTCTGCAACTCCAGGCTTCTGTGTCCTTCATCAACTCCCAGAGCCTGCTCACACTCATGTCCATTGAGTCGGTGATGCCAACCAACCATCTCATCCTCTGTCATCCCTTCTCCTCCTGCCTTCAATCTTTCCCAGGGTCTTTTCAAATGAGTCAGCTCTTCACATTAGGTGGCCGAAGTGAACACCCAGGGCTGATCTCCTTCAGAATGGACTGGTTGGATCTCCTTGCAGTCCAAGGGACTCTCAGGAGTCTTCTCCAACACCAGGGTTTGAAAGCCTCAGCTCCTCGGCACTCAGCCTTCTTTATGGTCCAATTCTCATATCCATACATGACTACTGGAGAAACCTTTGTTGGCAAAGTAATGTCTCTGCTTTTTAATATGCTATATAGATTGGTCATAGCTTTTCTTCCAAGGAAGAAAACCATATTTTAATTTCATGGCTGCAGTCACCATCTACAGTGATTTTGGAGCCCAGAAAAATAAAGTCTGTCACTGCTTCCATTTTTTTCCCTATCTATTTGCCATGAAGTGATGGAACTGGATGCCGTGATCTTAGTTTTTTGAATGTTGAGTTTTAAGCCAGCTTTTTCACTCTCCTCTTTCACCTTCATCAAGAAGCTCTGTAGTTCTTCACTTTCTGCCATAATGGTGGTGTCATCTGCATGGCTGAGGCTATTGATATTTCTCTGGGCAATCTTAATTCCAGCTTGTGCCTCATCCAACCTGGCATTTCACATGATGTTCTCTGCATATAAGTTAAATAAGCAAGGTGACAACATACAGCCTTGACAAACTCCTTTCCCAGTCTGGAACCAGTCTGTTGTTACATGTCTGATTCCAACTGTTGCTTCTTGACCTGCATATAGGTTTCTCAGGAGGCTGGTAAGGTGGTCTGGTGTTCCCATCTCTGTAAGAATTTTCCAGTTTGTTGTGATGGAAAACACTAAATCCACATTTCCAACTTTCTTCTGGTGTTTTTGTGAAGATAATATTCCACAGTGTCACACTGAAACACACTTAAACTTTAGGGAAGATTGACCTTAAGATATACGCATTGAACTCAGCTAGAAGGTTATTCTGGTTCAGTCACATTTTGGAAATTATTGCTCTATATCCAGAATTTTAAAGCAATAACTTAAAAATATGAAAATATTTAAAAATCGCCATTTGAAAATGGCAGTTATAGCAGTTTAGCAATTAGTGGCCTTTAGCCAGTTTGCCCTGGCCGTGGCATCCAACCGCCAGTCACTCTGGCCAGGTGACAGGACCCCCAGCCAGGGTCACAGGGTCCTGTGGGGCCTCCCCTGTACGGGCGGGCAGCTTGGCCTTGGTCTCTTTCGCTGTCCGTGTAGATGGATCTACACAGTCCTTCCCATGTCATAGGGTCGTAGCAAGGCTCTGAGAGGTAGTATCCGAGGGTGTGTCTTGTAAGTCATAAGTGCCGGATGTGACTATAAAGGATGTTGTTTTCGTGCTGTGGACAAGAATTGAATCTAGCAGAGTTGGAATTACAGGATCTCTCCTGTCTTTGTTAAGACCTGGTTCTTAGAGAGAGCCTGTTAAGAACACTCATGTGACCACTTTATGACAGCGAGGCTGGTAAGGAGAACAAAAGCTTTCTAACTGCTCTCTGCAGTTATGAGCATATTTTATCAAATAGATGAGATTTTATTCTGATGAAGGAAGACTCCCCAGGTGATCTAGTCCCTCTGCGGTAACTCTCAATGGCACTAATCAGACACCAGGGACACCAGGAGTGAGGGATGGTTCCGACTCTGTGAAATATAAATGCCATTTCCGCAATCAGAGTCCTATAAACCTCACTCACCTCGCAGGCCTGAGTCCTTGGCCCTGCCCACGTCCTGGCCTCTTTGTCCAGGGGGCCCTGCCTCTCCTGCAAGGATATCTCTACGGCTGAGCTCTAGGGAAACTGCAGTTTATGTTTTAAACTTAGATTTGTGATAAAGAATGGACACAGTTACCTAGAATTCCTAAGAAATTGGTAGAATTTGGAGGAAAGCAGGATCTGGGTAGATGACCAGTAAGGTGTGTGTGTGTGTGTGTGTGTGTGTGTGTGTGTGTGTGTATATACTTGTGTATGACCCTTTGCAACCCTACTCCATGGACTGTAGCCCACCAGGCTCCTCTGTCCATGGGATTTCCCAAGCAAGAATACTGGAGTGGGTTGCCATTTTCTATTCCAGGGATCTTCCCGACCCAGGGATCGAACTCACGTCTCCTGCACTGCAGGCAGATTCTTTACCACTGAGCCATTTGGGAAACCAGGAAGGTAGTCTATCTAAAGGAAGAGCTCAGAAGCAGCTGGCAATCTGGTCTTCTGTCCTGCTTAATTTCCTGCAGGAGGACCTTCGTCTGCAGACTGACACCTCCTAGCTCCTTCCCTCCATAGCACACTCACACCCCTGCTTGTTGTGGTCACAGGATGGTGGGTTTGGAGAAGAAATAACCAGCCATGCACCCCAGTCAGTGGAGAAATCCCCCTTCCCCACCCAGTCCACACGAGGCATCACCGTTGACCAGTGGGAGGTCGTCCATGTACATGTAGATTGGGGTGAGAAAGGGGGCTTTCTCTGCCACGGCCTTAAGTGTTTACCATGTGTGCCAGAATCTGAGAAAATCTAAATGCACAATCGCTTCAAGCCTGAGCATCATATTTAGGAAGCAGGTTAGGAATATCGGTCTATGGTTTATGCAGCCTGTCAGGGAAGCAGGCTACCCCTCTATCAAGGCAGAGCACCAGCCTGGTGGGCAGGGCTCAGGATCAGCACATCCATCACGCATCACTCCAGAATGTGGGCGCCTCTGCCTGCTGTTCCAGGCGGGAAGGCAGCTCTGGCCTGTGGAGACGTCTAGGCTCCCAGATGCGCCCCAGCTCCTGCCTGGTCTCACTTTGCACGGAGGAGCTTATTTACCAAATACATCATGAGTGTCTTGGAAACGGACTCACAGTGAAATTAACAAGGAAGGATGGAAGGTCAGCTGAAGCTATGCTGTAGATTAGCCAGTAAGAGAAAATTAATTGCTCTAGAATAAAAATTTGACTCTCCCTATAGCAGCATGCGTGCATGCTGAGTCGTGTCTGACTCTGTGCTACCCCATGGACTGTTGCTCCCCCAGGCTTTTCTGTCCGTGGGATTCTCCAGGCAAGAATACTAGAGTGGGTTACCATTTCCTTCTCCAGGAGATCGTCCCACCCAGGGATCAAACTGACGTTTGATCGAATCTCCCTGTATACACTCTCCAAAGAATAGGGAGAATGTTTTGAAAGGACATAATTTAGTTTCAGTTGTGTGTGTGTGTGTGTGTGTGTTTTTTTAATAAGTGGAAGGAGAATCTGGAAAAACACGTAGTGATAGAGACAGGAAGAGAGTGTGAGAAACAGCTCAAGGTGCTTCTGTACCAGCTTTAAGTTTGATACATGATCTGATCGTCACGGGGTCAGAGGTGAGAGAAAAATGCCAACGCAGCATCCTCACCTTCTGTCTGCCTCCTGCCGTGCTTCAGGAACAGGTTTGGCAGCACAAAGGTACCCCCTCACCAGTGGTTGCATCCCATTTGTATTCAGTCTCCAGGGTTGGTTTATACCCTGAACTGTCAGATTTCTGAGGAAGTATTTCTCTGATCAGGTTAAGGATTTTCATTAATTGGGCCCCAAACTGTTTTAGCCTGTTCATTTGAAATGAGAATACAAAGATGTAAATTACAGGCCAAAACATCAATAAACTCTTCTGAAAGATACTCTTGTGATTAGAACAGCCCTCAGTGTCTGTCTCAGCTGCCAGCACGATGAAAAACTGCCTTTATGGAGCCAAGAGGTTTAATATGATATCAGATCTGATATGGGCATGACTTTTTATCCTGGTTTGAAGCCACTAAACTGTGTGTCCCCAGGCAGTCTCTTACCTTCTTTGTTCTCTCTGTCTTCAGTTCAGTTGCTCAGTCGTGTCCAACTCTTTGCAACCCCATGAATCGCTGCATGCCAGGCCTCCCTTTCCATCACCAACTCCTGGAGTCTACCCAAACTCGTGTACATCAAGTCGGTGATGCCATCCAGCCATCTCATCCTCTGTCATCCCATTCTCCTCCTGCCCCCAGTCTCTCCCAGCGTCAGGGTCTTTTCAAATGAGTCAGCTCTTCGCATGAGGTGGCCAAAGTACTAGAGTTTCAGATTCAGCGTCAGTCCTTCCAATGAATGCCCAGGACTGATCTCCGTTAGAATGGACTAGCTGGATCTCCTTGCAGTCCAAGGGACTCTCAAGAGTCTTCTCCAACACCACAGTTCAAATGCATTAATTCTTCGGTGCTCAGCTTTCTTCACAGTCCAACTCTCACATCCATACATGACCACTGGAAAAACCATAGCCTTGACTAGATGGACCTTTGTTGGCAAAGTAATATCTCTGCTTTTGAATATGATATCTAGGTTGGTCATAACTTTCCTTCCAAGGACTAAGCGTCTTTTAATTCCATGGCTGCAGTCACCATCTGCAGTGATTTGAGAGCCCCAAAATAAAGTCTGACTCTGTTTCCACTGTTTCCCCATCTATTTCCCATGAAGTGATGGGACCAGATGCCATGATCTTTGTTTTCTGAATGTTGAGCTTTAAGCCAACTTTTTCATTTTCCTCTTTCACTTTCATCAAGAGGCTTTTTAGCTCCTCTTCACTTTCTGCCATAAGGGTGGTGTCATCTGCATATCTGAGGTGATTGATATTTCTCCTGGCAATCTTGATTCCAGCTTGTGCTTCTTCCAGCTCCACATTTCTCATTTCTCTGCATATAAGTTAAATAAGCAGGATGACAATAGACAGCTTTGACGTACTCCTTTTCCTATTTGGAACCAGTCTGTTGTTCCATGTCCAGTTCTAACTGTTGCTTCCTGACCTGCATACAGATTTCTCAAGAAGCAGGTCAGGTCGTCTGGTATTCCCATCTCTCTCAGAATTTTCCACAGTTTATTGTGATCCACACAGTCAAAGGCTTTGGTATAGTCAATAAAGCAGAAATAGATGTTTTTCTGGAACTCTCTTGCTTTTTCGATGATCCAGCAGATGTTGGCAATTAGATCTCTGATTCCTCTGCCTTTTCTAAAACCAGCTTGAACATCTGGAAGTTCACGGTTCATGTATTGCTGAAGCCTGGCTTGGAGAATTTTGAGCATTACTTTGCTAGCATGTGAGATGAGTGCAATTGTGCAGTAGTTTGAGCATTCTTTGGTACTGCCTTTCTTTGTGATTGGAATGAAAACTGACCTTTTCCAGTCCTGTGGCCACTGCTGAGTTTTCCAGATTTGCTGGCATATTGAGTGCAGCGCTTTCACAGCAGCATATTTCTAGATTTGAAATAACTCAACTGGAATTTGTGATCTCCACTAGCTCTGTTCACAGTGATGCTCCCTAAGGCCCACTTGACTTCACATTCCAGGATATCTGGCTCTAGGTGAGTGATCACACCATCGTGATTACCTTGTTTTAAAAACCAAAACAAGCAGAAAACTCCACCAAAAAAAAAAAAAACCTTTGAGAAGAGACGCCCAGGGTTTTCGAGACCTAACATTCTTGTTCTGTGAACAGATACATGCAGTAGACCTGTTTTTATGTTGCCTGACAATAGTCTTAGGTGAAGATCCCATGAAGAAGGGAATGGCAACCCACTCCAGTATTCTTACCTGGAGAATCCCATGGACAGAGGAGCCTGGTAGGCGACAGTCCATGGGATGTCGCAAAGAGTCGGACATGACTGAGCGAGTGACACTAGCAGAAAACCTTTACTACTGTTCCTTTTCTCTTTCTCCTTTTCTAAACATTATATTCATGAGTTTTATTTTATATGATTCCTACTTTATTCCTCTTTTTAAACTATTTACTTATTTATTTTAAATTTATTTGTTTTTTAATTGAAGGATAATTGGTTTACAGAATTTTGTTGTCGTCTGTCAAACATCAGCATGAATCAGCCATAGGTATACTTGTGTCCCCTCCGTCTGGTACCCACGTCCCACCCCTGCCCACCCCTGCAGGTCCAATTCAAGTTCCCTGAGTCGTACAGCAAGTTTCCATTGGCTCTGCTTTACATGTGGCAGTGAATGTGCTTCCATGCCACTCTCCATGGAAAAGGGGAAGAAGATGGCAGAGGAGTAAGATGCTCCTTACTTTTAATCAGAAAAGGCACAGCATGTGGAAGAATATGAAGATCCAAGAAGGGTTTCTTTTTATGCTGGATCCATTAAAAAATTAAGTATTACAGAGATGACATCTTGGCGCCTCTCATTCATTGTTAGGTTTGAAAAACAGTGATTTAAAACATCCATTTTTGAAAAGTTAGGTGCCTTTTGTGTATCAGCAAAATAACCAAGTGTACAATGCTGTAGAGGCCTGAACATCAGTGTAGTTCATAGTGTAGAATGAGATCTTTTGTTCTAGCTCCTTGTGAATTGTTCAGTAACCTTGCCAACCTCATCTGGGGGTCACCCCCCCGTTACCTGTGTGCAACTCATCCTTGATGTACAAATTTGTATAATGTTGGGGCTTCCCTGGTGGCTCAGTGGCTTAAAAAAAAACTCACCTGCCAATGCAAGAGACACGGGTTCAATCCCTGGGTGTGGAAGATCCTCTGTCCCCTGGAGGCAGAAATGACACCACGCTGCAGTACTCTTGCCTGGAGCATCCACTGGACAGAGGAGCCTGAGCACATGGGGCTACAGTGCATGGGGTTGCAAGAGTCAGACACGACCTAGTGCCTCAGCCACCCATCACCGTCATATACGTTTCCCCACGTGCCAGGTCCTCTCCAATCACCGTGGTCTCTTTGGCCCCTGGCCCCCTTGGCGAGCTCCTTTGTCATCAGATCCCAGGGCCACTTCCTGTAGAAGGTTCTTCCTGGACCCTGCACCACTGCAGTCTCCTCTCTGGAACCACGTGGCTCTTTGACCCCTGTCTGATGGGGCGGTTGTCCCACTGTCCTGTGACTGTCGGTTTACTCTCTGTGTCCTCCTTCTGGACTCTGGAGGGCTAGGGTAAGGACTTGTCCTCCCCGTGTGCTCCACACCCCAGCAGCATGCCTGGCATGGGGAATCTCCTCAGTTACTGTGCAGTGGTATGGACGGATGCTGGGTGCTTCCAAAGATGCTCTTCCTCCTTTCACATAACCTTCACATCTCCGTCTGGGTGGGGAGTTAGCTTTGTGTGATGAGAGGCATCAGGATCCCTGCACAAGCAGATTCCAGAGTACATGTCAGGAAGAAAGAAGGACCACATGACCCTCTTTCTCTAACTTGACTTTGGACATCGAGACAGAACTCTGCTGATTGAGGACTTAAATGCTGTGCTGGGCTGCAGTCACCCGTGCAGGAATATGCTTGCTCCACAAAACTCTTCATCTTGGCTCTAGACGCCCTCAGCTTGTGTTCGGGCATCTCCCTTGTAGCGCAGTTGCTCAAGAATCTGCCTGATCTGCCTGCAGTGCAGAAGACCCAGGTTCGATTGCTGGGTTGGGAAGATCTCCTGGAGAAGGAAATGACAACGCACTTCAGTATTCTTGCCTGGGAAACCACATGGACAGAGGAGCCTGCCCGGCTACAGTCCACGGGGTCACAAAGAGTCAGACACGACTGAGCGACTAAGCACAGCACACAGCACAGCCCGAGTTCAGACGTCACCTACACTGAATACTCAAGTGATTGGAGAAAGAATGGGCGGGTGGAATTTTGTCATTTTTCTTTAAAATTGCAAAAGAAAGTCGTTTTTAAACCATGTTTGTAAAAGAAGGTTTGTTCTTGTGTAGCCTCTCAGTTGTGTCCTACCGTTGTGACCCCACGGCCCACCAGGCCCATCTGTCTGTGGGGCTTCCCAGGCAAGGATACTGGAAGTGGTTGCCATTTCCTTCTCCAGGAGATCGTCCCAGCCCAGGGATCGAACCTGAATCTCCTGCACTGGCAGGTGGGTTCTTTACTGCTGAGCCGCTAGGGAAGCCCAGGTTAAAAGGTCAGTGTGGGTGCTTTTCACTGATTATAAGACACAGGCAAGGAAGTTCCAGGAAGATGGCCAAGCTAGGGTGGTGGCACCTGGCTATCAGTTGTTTCATGTTTTTTTATTTTGTAGGTTTTTTTAAAATTCGGACTACTTTTTTTTTTTTAAGTCTTTATTGAATTTGTTACAGTATTGCTTCTGTTTTATGGAGGTTTTTTTTTGGGGGGGTGCGGGTGTGGCTATAAGCCATGTGGGATTCTAAGCTCCCCAGCCAGGGACTCAGCCTGCCCCGCCTGCCCTGGAAGGCAGAGTCTTCACCACTGGACTGCCAGGAAGTCCCAACGCTGTTAGCTTTCAGTGTTAGCATGTCAGTTTCAGTGTTAGTAGGGACCAATCAAGAATGCATCGTATCTAAAGGGTGGCCTCTGTGCTGCTTACATCACTTATGCACAAGTGAGAGCCAGTGATCATTCTTCGTAGTTGCTGTGACAAAACGCCGTTGTATGAAGTATAAAATAATTCACCACGGTTGATGGGGAAATGCCAGCATGGACCCTGCCAAGAAAAAAACAATCATGTACATTCATGTAGTTCGAACACCCCTGACACAAGAGGCCCTTTCCTTCCAACTCCAGAGCTTCATGGTTAATAGTCATGTTTTATTGTAGGTGAAGAGATAGCAAATAAGACTCCACAAAGCATTTTACTAAAATGCATTTAGATAAAATGCAGTTGTTTGGAAGTAGGGAAAGGGCCAAGCTGAAGAAAGGACCTTTGATGCTTGCTAACTGTTTTCTCTTTTGTTTCATTTATTTTTAAAGTCAAGTATTCTGTGAAAGTTTTCCGAGCACACCCATGAACCTCAACAATTCGTCCATTGTGGCCGTGGGTAAGCCTGGTTTGGGGATCTGTGGCCTTCCTTGTTGTATTGTGAAGGACTGTGTTTTAAGCTGGTGGACTTCAGCCCTCATGGTTTATCCTTCAGAGGCTGCAATGTCTTTCCAAGTGTGATGGTGATATTAACTGAACTCCTCGCGATGCCCTGTGCAAAGTCTAACAAGCTGAACAAAGTCCGTTTGTGGAACGTTTTCCCAGCGTGCAAAGGGACGTGATGTCTTTCTGTTCTTTTGAGGACTCCTGCCTCTTGAGCAGCTGCCTGAGGCTTCTGCCACATGTGGCTGCAGAGCAGTGTGAAAGGAAGGAGGCAGCACCTTGGGTGCTGGGGAGGGAGGAGACTCTGCTGAGCTGCCCTGTGTCCCTGAGAAGCCAAGGTCTTGTGTGGGAGGGGTGTCAGGGAGTCTGGAACAAGCTGTGCCTGCCCTGGGACAATTAGGACTCGTGTCTGCACCATGGGACTCTGCGGGTGGGGGGCAGAGCTGGAGTGGGGTGGGGTACTGGAGAGGCCAACAGCAAACACCCATTCCCAGTGTCGCCAGCCCACCCCCATGCTCCCGGCACCGGCAGAGCACGCTGAACTAACTGCTGGCTCTCACCGCAGGCCACTGTGCGTAGACACAGCCCATAACTGCATTCTATGGCACGTTGACCCCACGAGTCCCTGGCAGTGTGCCTGGCACAGAATAGATACTTTTGTAAAAATCTGAACTTGAAAGGACACAGCCTGAAATAGGGTGAATTCTTAATTAAAAACTGTTAGTTCATTCACGTGCATTAAATGCTTTCTTTTCAAAAACAACGTTCACAGAGAGTTTTAGAGTAAAACTCCTGGATTACAAACAGCCCATCAATGACACATTCTGTTCTCTAAGTGCCTCAGTGACTTTTCAGATGGGGAAGGAGGGGAGGGATGAGTCAGCTCCTAGCTGGCATGCATGGGGGTGGGAGGGATGCCTCGGCCCCTTACCTGGTGAGGTCTCCGAGGGAACCAGATGCCAGTCCAGAACAGTTACTGTGTTTCTAGCCCGGAACACTGATGGACATGATCGGAAGATGATTGGACAGTAGTCTCCTCTTTGTCCTGGCCAGCACAATGTGTTGGAAAGTCGAAACCAGGTGGCCAGCCTTTGTTTGAAAGTACCTCTGATTTATGCATCTTAAAGCTTAGTGCGAGCTCCCATTTACCGTATTCTCCCTAATTGCAGGGGAGGAAAAAAATGTCATATGTGCTTACTGCACATATGCATGAGAACCTCTCTCCTACTATGTCTTCTTTCTGTTTCTCTCTGAGGTCCTTGGTCAGCATCTGCACAGGCCTCCCCCACTCCAGGGAGTCAGAGTGACCCCAAGCTCTGTCCATGGTGCTCATGCTTCTCAGACCTGTGGTTGATCATTTGCTAAGTCATGTCCAGCTCTTTGCAACCCCATGCACTGCAGCATGCCAGGCTCCCCTGTCCTTGACTGTCTGCCAGAGCTTGCTCAAATTGATGTCCATTGAGTTGGCAATGCTATCCAACCATCTCATCCTCTGCTGCCCCCTTCTCCTTTGCCCTCAGTCTTTCCCAACATCAGGGTCTTTTCCAGTGAGTCAGCTCTTCATGTCAAGTGACCAAAGTACGGAGCTTCAGCATCAGTCCTTCCAATGAATATTCAGGGTTAATTTCTTTTAGGATTGACTGGTTTAATTTTCTTGAGTTCAAGGGACCCTGAAGAGTCTTCTCCTGCGCTGCAGTTTGAAAGCATCAGTTCTTCAGTGCTCAGCCTTCTTTATGGCCCAGCTCTCACACCTGTACACGACTATTGAAAAAACCATAGCTTTGACTGTATTTAAAGACTGTTTATTGCACTCTCTCTAATTGCAAAAAAAAAAAAAAAAGGGCACGGTGTATTTACAGCACATAGTCATGAGAACTCGTCTCCTGCTATGACTTCTTTCTCACTCTCCCTGCAGTCCTCGGTCAGCATCTGCCCTCGCCTCCCTCTAGGGAGCTGGAGTGACCCCAGGTGCTGTCCACGGTGCTTGCACTTCTCAGATCTGAGCCCCTTCAAAGGAACCATGGGATGGCAGTCACAATGTATTCAACAGAACTGAAAACAAGATGTGCCATAACTTAGAGTAAACTCAAGAAGCATTAATTTCACTGAAGGATTCTTTGTACATTGTATTAGTAATTTTTATTTATGGAGCCAAGCAGTGTGTGTTTGACATACATGTGATCATAAATCCTTGTAAGAGTCTTTACTGGTAAGTCTGTTACCAGTAGTAACAGACAGCCTGGTTGTCAGGGGGTTAGATCCAGGATCCTTGCCTAGTTGCTCTCAAACCTGAGCCTATGTCTTAACTGTTGCATAAGGAGCAGGTCAGCTTGATAACTCCTGCTGAAAGAAAACCACAAGATGAGCCATGTAGAGAAAACCATAGTCTCAGGGGGTAATGTGTCATGATCCTGGGCCCCCTAGTTGCTGCTGGAGAGTCACGTGTGGGCTGTCCAGGACAGGAAGGCACCCAGCCCTGTGGGGAGTGTGTGTGTCTTTCCTACTGAAGAAAGCTGTGCCCTGAAGCTGCCTTATCATCCCTGGTGCCTCTTCAGTGTTTTTATCCACACAGTTAGAATGATAATTTCTGCTGTTGAAGACAGATTCATTCATTCAGCAATTCACTGGGCATCTAAAGTGTCAGGGAACATGTCAGACTCCACAGAGACAAAGATGAGGTTGACAGTATGGTCTGGATGGTATTGGCCTCGGGAAAGACATCAGCATTAGTGGAACAGGAAGAGTGTAGAAACAGCCTCATTGTGTTTGACAAGGGGGCAAGGCCAGCCACTGAAAAAGGAGGCTATTTTCTATAGATGGTGCAAACATGACTGGATGCCCTTATGGGGAAGAAATGAACCTTGGTCCTTCCTCACACCGTGTACAAAGTAACCAAAGTGGGTCCGTGGAAAAGCTAAAACTGGAAGGGGCATGAGAGTGCTTCTGGTCATGATGGAAGCATTCCACATCTTGTGTATTGTGGTGGTTTCATGGGTGTGTAAATCTGCCCAAACCTATTAAAATGCATATCCAAAATGGGTACTTTTTAAATTCGTAAATTACAGCACAGGAATGTTGATTTTTGCTTCCCCAGTGACCCAGCAGTAAAGAATCTGCCTGCCAGTGCAGTATACACAAGAGATGTGAGTTTGATTCCTGAGTTGGAAAGACCCCTGGAGGAGAAAATAGCAACCCTCTCCAGTATTCTTGCCTAGAGAATCCCATGGACAGAGGAGCCTGGCAGGCTATGGTCCAGGAGTCGCAAAGAGTCAGACATGGCTGAGCACGAGCAAAGTTGATTTTAAAAGAGAAATCATATCCTCTCTGTCCCCTGCTTAACATTTTTCGATGAACGTCTGATAAGATCCAGGTTCCTTAGTCTGTCCTCTAGAGCCCTAGGAGATCTGGACCCTTCCATGTCTTTGACACATCTGGCAGTGCCCCGTTTGCTTGAGTTGTTCGCTCTTCCTGGAATGCCCTTTTCTGGGGCCTGGGTGATTCCCAAAGAGCTCCAAGGCCACCCCCTCAGGGAAGTTCTCCAGGATTGCCTCATTTGGCACTCAGGTGCATCGTGGTGTGTTTTTCAAAGCACGTGTGGTTATCCGAAGTTCTTATACGCATGGTATTTACTCTGCTTTTGCCCATGAGGATATCATCTCCACAGGAAAGATCTGTATTATCTGTTCGTCTGTCTCAGGGACCTAGAATAACGTCTGCCCATAGTAGGTATTTCCTGGTGGCTCAGAAGGTGAAGAATCTGCCTGCAGTGCAGGAGATGTGAGTTCAATCCTGCGGAAAAGGAAATGGCAGCCCACTCCAGTATTGTTGCCTGGGAAACCCCAGGGACAGAGGAGCCTGGGGGCCTGCCATCCGTAAGAGTCACAAAGAGTCGGAGCTGACTGAGCCACCAACACTTTCACTTTCGTAGTAGATGTTCAGTAATTCTTTTTGAACAGAAGGGATGAGGAATCCAGATTGTGTAGCACAGCACTGCAAAGATGCAGATTCTTGCTACAGAAAGTAGGAGTGCCGTGTGGCTCGTGTTTAGAGCAGCTGGAGGGGTTGGCCTGGAACCTGGGCCAAGACTGAAGGCCGGCGGTCAGCCCAGAAGGCTCCCTCCCCGCTCCATGGAGAGGGACACGGAGGCCCCAGGGAGGGCCCTCAGAGGACACAGAAACGGGGTCCCGCCCAAGCAGCATTCAGCAGGTGGAGTTCACAGTGTGGTGTTAGGGATGTTCAGAGGGGAAGAGGGTGATGGTGGAGCTGAGGACTGTCCCTGCGCCTTCCTGCACAGACGGTGCCACAGCCTGTTTGGCAGACTGACCGGCTGGTCTGGGGCACTGACACGAGTCCCCGCAGGGCATCCTGGTGAGGAAGTGCGTGGGCTGTGGGTGGTGCTGGTCGCAGGGAGGGGGCTCAGAACCAGGAATCTGGCCCAGAGGGGGCTCCGGTGGGAGGTGGCAGGACCGGCCGCAGGGGAAGGAGCAGGACTGGAGGAGAATGGGGAGCACCGTCAGTGGGGGTGGGGCACAGAGACCCCACAGGAGAGGATGGGGGAGCCGCTGCCACAGTGACAGTTGCCTGGGTCTGGTGAGGAAGAGACTGGCGATGTGAGCTGGATCCGCTTCAACAGAGAGCAGGTGGGCACCGAGTGTCCCCATTAGAGGAGCTAATGGCAGCTGACGGCTTGCGGCTGAGAGGCAGGAGGCCTCCCCAGTGGGTGGGAGGCGGACGAGGGGACTCAGCCCCGCACCCTGAGGGGGCAGGCCGTACCACCACTGGGCCACAGTGTTGGTTCTGAAGCTGGAGAGACCGCGGAGGGAAGAGGATGGTGGACCCACAAGCTGGGATCCTGGCTGGGCCGGCGACGTGCCGTGTTTCTGCGAGCACATCAGGGGTGCAGTTCGTCCCCAGTTCTGCACAGGCCTCTGCGGTGGGAGCCAGGATGTCCCGGGGCGGGTTGCATCCCGCTGGATGCTGGCAGGAGGACGCGGTCTTGGTGGGGCTGGGCGGTCCTGTGTGCCTGGGTGCTGGCCAGGGCAGCAGGGGCAGCTCGAGGGGAGTCGGGAGACCAGGAACCCCAGAGAGGGCTGAGCAGGTGGGGGTGCAAGGCAGGACAGCTACTGAGAACCTCAGAATGACCTGGAACTTCAGAATTTAGAATGTGGAGAGGAGAAAGGCGCCGGGGTGTGGCCATGTGCTTAGTGGGTGAGATGGAGCGGGGGGGCAGTAGGCGGGGGTTAGATCTTGGGTAAACAAGTGCAGCCACCCACCATGTCACACCCTACATCCCAGGAGGCACGTGAAGATGGAGACCGAGGAGTTCAGTGAGTGACGCGGGCGGGCGGGGAGGGCCGCAGGGGCAGAGGGCGCTGGAGTGGTTGCCTGAAAGGGGAAGGGCATCCCAGTCGGGGAGGGGGCACGCCAGCTGATGCTGGGGGAGCCCGTCTGCTGTGGCAGACCCCGGGTGCACTGCAGCAGGCAGAGAGAGATTCCAAGCACCCAGTGCACCCCAGGGTCTACAAGGGGACAGGATGGGGGTGAGAGGAGGCCTCGCGGTGCTGACTGAGGGGACCTTTGAGCCCTGCGAGGTCGTGTGATACAAAGTTACGCTGTTCCTGCTAGGAGTCTTATGTTTCAGTAGCAGAAGTAACAAACTCGTATATCATGATTTCCATGAACGTTTGGAACAACTTCATATTTGGTGTGCTATTTAAAAATTAGCCAGATGTGTGTTCTAGCTGGGTTTCTAACATATTATAAATAATCATTTTAAAGTATGAATGCTAGTATTTATGCATTTCTTTTTTTTTTTTCTAAACAGGTTTTTAATCAGGAGCCAACTCCATGGAGCCAGGCCAGGTTTGGCCCCTGGCCTGCTGTGAACAGTGTCACCCACTAGAGGATTCCCCCGGCCGGCTGGCTCTGCCGCCTTAAAGAACAAGCGGAGAAGATGGATGGAGTGAAGAGACATCTGCCTGTTTGCCTCCTGCCTCCTTTGCCCTTGTTAATCATAGTGTCCACGCTGGCGGCCGCCAGCAGTGGGACCAGCAGCACTTTAAACGGCACCGATGTGACGGTGGGCTCCGCGCCCGTGGTCGTTGCCAGAACCGACCATATCATCGTCAAGGAAGGGAACAGTGCCTTGATCAACTGCAGTGTCTACGGCCTTCCCGAACCCCAGCTCAAGTGGTACAATTCGGCGGGCAAACTGCTGAGCGAGAACGAGGCGGATCGAGGGGGAGGTAGGCCATCCCGTTGCTCCAGGGTCAGAGAAACGAGGAGGGGTCGGGCGAGTGCCCAAACGTCTCTGGTTCTTACTCACATCGTTTCACTTGAGTCTTGTTTTTCTCAGGCAAGAGAAATAGATAGCCTTGGGCTTCCCTGGTGGCTCAGATGGTAAAGCGTCTGCCTGCAGTGCGGGAGACCCAGGTTCGTTTCCTGGGTTGGGAAGATCCCCTGGAGAAGGAAATGGCACCCCACTCCAGCACTCTTGCCCGGAAAATCCCATGGACGGAGGAGCCTGATAGGCTACAGTCCATGGGGTCACAAAGAGCAGTAATGAATTCATTTTTTTTACTCTTGACTCAGAAAACAAAAGGCAAGCATTAGCGTCTTTTTAAAAACTTATTAAAATTTTACAGTATAATGCATACCTAATTGCTATAGGGCTGGATGTAAAGTGGGGTTTCCTGACCTGTCTCATTCATAAGAGAGCTTTCCTTTGTTTCATGGAATGTAGCGGCTGTCTGTGGTTAAACGGGCGTAAAGGCCGCGCTTTTTAAAAGCATTTCTCTTGTTTATCTGGGCTGCGCTGGGTCTTGGCTGCTGTGTGGCATTTCTCTGGCTGTGCAGGCAGGGGCGGCCCTAGCTGCAGCGCTCGAGCTCCTCGCTGTGGCCTCTTCTCTTGCTCTGGAGCACAGGCTCAGGGCCCGCCGGCCTCCGCAGCTGAGGCCCGTGGGCTCGGGGGCTCAGCCTCAGCAGCTGAGGTGCACAGGCTTGGGCGCCCCAGTGCATGTGGGGTCTTCCTGGACCGGCAACTGAACCCATACCCTCTGCATCGGCAGGTGGATTCTCAACCACTGGACCACCAGGCTCACGCTTTTTGAAAGAAGGCTCTGCGCAGCTTCTTGCTAGCAGCCAGAGATCACCTGTGTTTCCTGGCAGCCTGGCTGAAGTTTCTAGACTGTTGGCCAGGAGCTGGGGGGAAGGCTGCAAGAGGGAGAAGAATGATGGGACCACAGAACTTGCCCACTAGAAGGAACCCTGGAGACTGCACAAGCGAAGCCCCTCTCTTATGTGACTTTTCCCTGGTCCTGTGGGCGTTAGCTGTGACCAGAACCTTCCATGCTGATAGTGCTCTGGTCACAGAGCTGATCCATACTGACGGTGGGCAGACGGAACAGCCAAGCCCCTTCCTCTCACTGCAGGTCAGGAGGAAGTGACGTCACACCTGTGAGGGGACGGTGACCGCAGCAACGTGCACATATTCAAGCCCCTGGACCCCAAGGGTTCTGCAGGGCTAGGGATTCCAAGGACACTGAAGTGACCAGGGACTCCAGACTGAGCCTGCTGCCCCCTGAGGCCTGGAGCAGGGGTGGTCCCTGGTATAGAGGGCCATGGCTGGGACTCTGAGCCCTGTGTCCTAGTGAGAGGGCGCAGAGTGGGCCTGGACTTCAGCAGTGATGTTCCGAGGTCTGTCTTGGAGTCGTACCAAGACAAGACGATCTCCTTGACCGCTCCAAGGAGATCTCAGTGGTGTCCAGTCGGTCTCGGCAAGCGGACCTGTGCCTCATGTCTCTCTCTGTGCTTTGGGTGGTTGAATGCCCTGGAGTCACCTGGGGTCACTTCCCTTCCATCTGCAGGCACCGGAGGTGGAAGGAGCAGATACCAGTGGCCTGGAAACAGAGGCTAGGTTCAGGGCTTGTCTGCCAGAGCCCTCCGGTCCTGTTTGTAGCTGCGTTCGTGCTGACAAATCCCTTGGCTATTCTAAAGCCTCATGAGGAAAGACACACTAGACTTTTTAGAAGAACTTGTGATATTGGTACTTAACGTGCCAGCTCAGCTCTAGTGATTACCGCACATAATAACAGTCATTTCAGGACACAAGCAACATGGGGTAATATATTCAGAACCGCCGAGCAAGACAGGAAGTGGAACGTTTATCCTCAGCATAAAATTTGAGCATCAGTGTGCCACTCAAGGAGCCAAGGTCTTGACGTCTTCATTTATGACAGGAAGATGTCCACCTTCTAACCAGGATGTAGATTTCGGTTTCTGGGCTGATCAGCTAGGAGTTCACATGGAGTGGTATCTCATTAATAACTCAACAAAGAGGTGGTTGCCACAGCATGGGAACAGCACTAACAGCCTAGATTGTTAGTTACATGCGTGCACTGCTCTGCTGCCTGGCACTGTGCTCAATCACCCAGTCGTGTCTGACTCTCTGTCCCCCAAGGACCAGGCTCCTCTGTCCATGAGATTCTCCAGGCAAGATTACTGCAGTGGGTTGCCATTCCCTTCTCCAGGGAATCTTCCCCACCCAGGGATGGAACCCTCATCTCTTGCATCTCCTTCAGGCAGGTTCCTTACCACTGAGCCACAGACCACTGCTGAAATCAAACAAGATGAACGTAACTCTCATTAACAACCACGCCTTTTGACTAAGGCCCTGTACCGTGTTGCCCAGTTTGTTTCTGGCCCTTACAGTGAGCATGAGGTTTTGTGGCCTTGATCCTCATGGGTCTGGATTGAGAAACAGGGGGATGGAGAAGACAGTACTCAGCCAGGCATGGCTGGGTTGGGCTTTATTCTCCCTCTGTGCCTACCAGCACCTGCTCCTCCTCCAGGTCTCAGCAGGCAAGGGGTGGTGAAAGCCCCTGCCCAGACAGAACAGATGAGAGGCTGGATGGTCGGTGCACCCGGCCCCATCACCGTCACCAAGAGGCAGTGCTAGGACCCCCCACCGTGATGCACATATGAAGCATGCGGACACCCAGGTGTGTTCAGAACCATTGGGTGAGTTGCCCACCATGTGTGCTTTGTGATTCCAGGAGTATTTAATAGTTCCATTTCTTGCTGGTGCAGAGAAAGTGACACAGCTGTTCCTGGTGCCAGCCCAGTGGGTCCTAGAAGGAACGGGTTGTTGCCTCTCGCTGGTGGGAGCAGCAGCTGGCTTGCTTTGTGTCCCTCGTGTTGTCATTTCAATCCCACAGATCAGGAGAGGCCACTATATTTCTGGAGGACTCTTTTTTTTTCTTTTTCTTTTTTTTTTTTTTTGAGTTCACCAAAGGACACTTTGGGGCTTCCCAGGTGGAACTAGTCATAAAGAACCCACCTGCCAACACAGGAGACGTAAGAGACCCGGGTTCAATCAGGACAATTCCCTGCAGGAGGAAATGGCAACCCACTCCAGTATTCTTGCCTGGAAAATCCCATTGACAGAGGAGCCTGGTGGGCTACAGTCCATGGGGTCACAAAGAGTCAGACACGACTGAAGCGACTTAGCAGGCATGCAAAGGACATATTTGAGGTGGTCTACCATTTTACAAAGATAACCCAGAGCTCCAGTAATGTGAGCAACCACAAATGGCCACAAAATGTCCTTTTTCCATTTTTCTTTTGCTACAGGTGGGTAGCCATATATAAGTGGCAGAAAATGTTATAAAAATGCCCCAGTTATTTCAGGTATGAATTATCCAGTGTATTTTTGCTATAGTTTCTTACTCTGACTTTGAACCATGAAAATACACATTGGCACCTTTATCAGATGATAAATAACAAGCATTTCAAGAAAGTCTGCTCCGGAAAAGGTATAGGCCTGGCAATCATGCCTGGCTCAATGATGTTGGAAATTCTTACTTCAAGTGAGGTTTTAGGTCTCCCCATGGATTTGTTCTCCATTCTCTTGTAGCATTCTGTCACCAAAAATAATTAAGAATTATCTCTGAAAATACACACGCCCAGAGTTATCTGAGCTGAGTTATATGAAGTTCACAGTTCTCTCATGGCCACTCCACCTTTGTAGAATTCATTGTTACGAATTTTGGTTTAGTTTACGTAGCTCTGGTGTTCTTATCCTCTGCTCCTGCAGATGTTTTTAGTAGCCTGTGAGATGCTTTTATCTCCTCCTGCCAAGGGACCACAGAAAACTGCCGGGCACGTTTTCAGACCTGAGTGGCTCTCCCCCAGCCCAGCATATCCAGGAGGGAGTCAGTGCCCACAGCATTAAATGCACATCATTGTTTGCCTCTCTGATGCAGCATGGAATAGTGTGTGAACCCGTAAACATGCTACACTAAATTCTTCTTTTAGTAAGTTAAATATTTGAGATTTAAAAAGTTGATTCCTCAAAATTAGACAATATTTGTGTAATTGTAAATATACCACTGGAAATTCAGCAGAACAGAACAATGACGGCTCTTTGAGCAAGTTCCTCCCCTTTTTGGGGCCAGTTTTCCCATCTGTAAAGCAAAGATAATCCTCTTTTACCTCCAGGCAGGGTTGTGAGCCTTCCATGATGTATTAGATGCTCAGTATGGTACCTGGAGAGGCTTCCCAGGTGGCTCAGTGGTAAGGAATCTGCCTGCAGTGCTGGAGATACAGATTCCATCCCTGGGTCGGGAAGATCTTATGGAGAAGGAAATGGCAACCCACCAGTATTCTTGCCTGGAAAATTCCATGGACCAGAGGGCCTGGCGGGCTATAGTCCATGGGGTTGCAAAGAGTCGGACGCAACTTAACAGCTGAACAACAACAATGGTACCTAGAACACACCACGACATCGGTAAACGGCAGCTGCGGCCCTGTCATCGGTCACTTCAGCCTTGTTCTGTGTTGTCACAGTCAAGATCCCAAGTGCTTCTATCTCTGCTTCATAGGACAGTGTGTTTTGTGAAGAAAGGAAATAATTTTCTGAGCAAGTTCTCAACCTTAAAAAATAAAAAGCATGTCTATCCCTGAAGTGTCATTTAAAATCTTGAGATGACACTGTAATGGCAATGGAGGCACCTTCTCTTCCATCAGCCACCTCCCCCCTTCCTGGCACGTTCCCTCCATGTGCAGAGGCCCGCTGACCCCCACATGCTCCAGCTGTGGAGAAAGCAGTGCGTGTGGATGCTTTTGAGGGTGTTATGCACACAGTATACTTTCTTTTTGCCAGAACCAGTGATTCTCTCACCCAGATGGTACCAGCCAAGTCTGGAGGCGTTTTTGGTAGTCGTGGACAGGGCAAGAGAGGAGGGAAGGGGAGACGACGCTCCTGGTATCTAGTGGGTGGAAACCAGGAATATTCTCAACATCCCCCAGTGCACAGGACAGCCCCCACAGAGGAGTGGTGTTGCTCAGTCAGGTGGTCGTGTCCGACTCTTTGAGACCCCAGGAACTGTGTCGCCCGCTAGGCTCCTCTGTCCATGGGATTTCCCAGACAAGAATACGGGAGTGGGTTGCAATTTCCTCTCCAGGGTATCTTCCTGACCCAGGGGTTTGATCCCATGTTGTGGGCTGCCGTCTATGGGGTCGCACGGAGTCAGACATGACTGAAGGGACTTAGAAGCTCCTCCATTGACAGGCGGGTTCTTTACCCCTGAGTCACCAGCAAAGCCCTCCGAAGAATTATCTGATGCAACATGGCAGCCCCAGTGGAGAAACCTTTAGTTCAGTTCAGTTCAGTTGCTCAGTCATGTCCAGCTCTTTGCAGCCCCATGTACACCAGGCTTCTCTGTCCATCATCAACTGGAGAAACCCTGGTCCCACCTAAAGAAGCCTCTTAGCCAGCTAAAGAATCATTCCACGGTCAGTTAAGTCATCTGTGAGAACCGGTAATGTAGTCTCCCGTAAGAGCGGTACTTTGGTTCATTTTCCAGAAGGAATCGTGTCGGAGGCCAGCCTGCTAACAGGCCACCGTTTGTAGTGTTTCTTCAGAGTGGTGCTCCCTTTGGGATGTGAGCCCAGACAGTTTTTAGTCTGAGCAGTGGGAAGACCCTTCCCTGTCACTCTCAGATGAGAAGAGCCGAGGTACCAAAACCGGAAGTTACTTCTCTCCACCCAGTGCTGGACGCTCTCAGAAGAGACTCTTGCCAGCCTGCATGGAGTGGTGTGTTGGCACTTTTAAAAATGACGGTTATCAGATTGAATTAGCTGGCGAGTCAGATGTTTCCTTTGCCAGAAAATGAAAAGATGGCTTCTTTTCAGGTATTCTTAATTCTTTAAAGCAGAGCACAACAGCAGGCTGTGTACACCCTGAGCCTTCCCCTGTCCCCCCCACCTTCCTGAGCAGAGAGCTGAACTAAGCCGGGTTGATCCCAGGCTCCTCAGCCCCACGTGATGTAGGAAGCAGCTTGTTAGCAGCCCCAGGACTGGCTGAAGGGGCCGGCCGGGAGGACGGGACCCTGGGGCACGAGGACCTGGTGGCTGCGGTGTCTGTGCCCTGGGTCTCTGCGGTAGCTGGGCTCTGGGGGAGGCGGGAAGGGTGGCTCACCCCTGTTGCAGAAGCCCGTGGCAGCCATGTGGGGCTCCGTTCATATTCAGCTCTGTTTTGTAGAAAGGCTGGATGCCTTCCCTGAGTCTCCTCTGTTTCACAAACTAGAGAACAGGCCCCACACTTACAGACAAGTGTGGACTCAGTGTGGCATCATTCGACTGAGTGTTTGCACTTCCTTTCTGTCTGTGTAAACGTTATCAGGACCCTCACCTCCTGGAAAGTCTTCATCTGGTTTCATGAAAATAACCTCCTTGTTTGAACAGATCCCCCATGTCTAAATGAGGTTGTGAGCAGAGACTTAATCTTCTCATACCACCTATCAGGGTTTCCCAGGTGGCTCAGTGGTAAAGAATCTACCTGCAATGCAGGAGACACGGCTGATGTAGGTTCAGTTCCCAGACAGGAAGATCCCCTGGAGCAGGAAATGGCAACCCACTCCAGCATTCTTGCCTGGAGAATCCCATGGACAGAGGGGCCTGGCGAGTTATAGTCCATGGAGTCACTAAAGAGATGGACATGATATGCAGAGTACACCATGAGAAATGCTAGGCTGGAAGAAGCACAAGCTGGAATCAAGATTGCTGGGAGAAATATCAATAACCTCAGATATGCAGATGACACCACCCTTATGGCAGAAAGTGAAGAGGAACTAAAAAGCCTCTTGATGAAAGTGAAAGAGGAGAGTGAAAAAGTTGGCTTAAAGCTCAACATTCAGAAAACGAAGATCATGGCATCTAGTCCCATCACTTCATGGGAAATAGATGGGGAAACAGTGGAAACAGTGCCAGACTTTATTTCACGGGGCTCCAGAATCACTGCAGATGGTGACTGCAGCCATGAAATTAAAAGACACTTACTCCTTGGAAGAAAAGTTATGACCAACCTAGATAGTATATTCAAAAGCAGAGACATTTCTTTGCCAACAAAAGTCCATCTAGTCAAGGCTATGGTTTTTCCTGTGGTCATGTATGGATGTGAGAGTTGGACTGTGAAGAAAGCTGAGCACCGAAGAATTGATGCTTTTGAACTGTGGTGTTGGAGAAGACTCTTGAGAGTCCCTTGGACTGCAAGGAGATCCAACCAGTCCATCCCAAAGGAGATCAGTCCTGGGTGTTATTAGAAGGACTGATGCTGAAGCTGAAACTCCAATACTTTGGCCATGTCATGCAAAGAACTAACTCATTAGAAAAGACCCTGATGCTGGGAAAGATTGAAGGCAGGAGGAGAAGGGGACAACAGAGGATGAGGTGGTTGGATAGCATCACCAACTCAATAGACATGAGTTTGAGTAAGCTCCAGGACTTTGTGATGGTCAAGGAGGCCTGGTGTGCTACAGTCCATGGGGTTGCAAAGAGTCGGACACAACTGAGCGACTGAACTGAACTGAATGCTTTCCTGGGCATGATGTCAATTTTTGATGCTGAGTGGTCCTCAGGATAGCTGGACAGATGGGGGTTTTGGCAGACATGGGTTTGGAGGAGAACTGTGCTTACAGCATCTCCATGGCTGTCCTGTCACCTTTCTCAAGCTGCTTCACTTCCGGGAGAGGTTGGTACTCTGGTTCTGTCCAGCAGTCATTTGACTGGAAGGTGTTGGCATGGGTGTTATTCCTGACCTGTCATGTCGAATCATGGTATTCCACGTACTGTGGCGTTTCTTGGAGTCATAGGTTTAGCTGTCACCACACGATGCTTTTGACCTGCTTCTCTAGTTGCTGGACTGGTCCCCCGACCCAGTTCTGTGGATGTGAGCTTGTGCCACCCTGAGTGACTCGCCCTCCGTGTGCCCAGGCCTCAAGGTGACAAGCGATACAAGGTCAGCCACTTTCCCGGCCTGGGACCCAGATGTTGGCTTCACCCAGAGGGTGTTAGCTGGCAGGAAGTTTCCAGAACTGTGTCCCCAAGGAGATAGATGCTGAAAAGATATTTCCACACCCTTGATTTTCTTACTTTCAGTAATATTTTCCTGATCAGATCTAGGCCTGCCTGATTTGAAGCATTTCAAGAATCCTAGAAGTGGGTAACAGATACACTCATCTTGAACTTTGGTAGATTCCAGAAACCAGCCTTGCAGCAGCGTCCTCACGGCAGCCCCATCTGTGGGCAGTGTGTCTTTCTCATCTTCCCGTGACCCACCCCCCTAACCCTCCTCTGGTACTCTGCAAGGTGGAAAAGTTACCGGTTTTAAAAGTTACTTGAATTTCTTTAAATTTTGCTATGATTTAACCGTAAGTGATTTTGTGTACTTAGGCGCTACCTGCATTCCATTTTTTGTGACTTATTCATCCAAATCCTTTCCCCCCACCTCTTTTGTTTTTTTTTTCCTTCTGGGTTATTGCCTTGATTTTTAGGCATTCTTTGGGCTTCCCAGATGGTTTAGGTAACGAACTCACCTGCAGTGCAGGAGGCGCAGAAGATATGTTGGATCCCTGGGTTGGGAAGATTCCCCTGGAGGAGGGACTGACTGCCCACTCCAGTGTTCTTGCTTGGAGAATCCCACGAACTGAAGGAGCCTGAAGGAGCCTGATGGTCTGCAATCCATGGGGTCACAAAGGGTCATACACGAGTGAAGCAACTGAACACACACACACGTGGGAGTTCTTCATGGTTTCTAGTTACTAAGCAATTGTCAGATATTCTAGAATTTTCTCCTACTCTATCATTTGCTTATAACTTTAGTACAACATATATCATAGTGTGGAACTTTTAACTGGGCAGAAGTCTGATCCATCAGGGTTCTCTGTTGGCAGTTTCTGGGATTTTTGACATGCTGAAAAAGGCTTACCTGTCCCAAGGCCATAGAGATATTTTCATGTCTTCTGTTGACGTTATGCTTTTAGTTTTACATTTGCATCTTCAGAGTACTTGGGATTTATTTTCATGTGTCACTAAACTAGGAATTTAACTTTTTTTTTTTTTCAAACAAGCCATCAGTTGTCCCACTGTTCTTTGCCTCCTGATTTGAAATGACATCTTCCTTAATTTAAAATCCCCCTACTTGCCGGCATCTGCATCTGGACCATGAGGTTTTCTCTGCTGATTGAACCAGGGCTCAGAGCAGGGGAAGAGGTGGGGTGGCCGGGCCTCTGCCCGCAGTTCTCTGCCCCTGCAGCACAGGGGCTCCCCTCCTTTTCTCACATGTCCCATCATCCCCTCTGGCCTTGGAGTGCTTTGGCTTCCTCCTGTTCCTCTCCCCACAGCCCCAGCCCCACCCAGGACCGCACCCTCCCGTCCAGCAGCATCCTTGGTGCCCTGCCCACTCAGGGCGCGTGCCATGCACCCCGGTATGGTGGGAGTCTGCGTCCCTCTCCATATGACTGGTCTCTGCAGCCAGGGGCCATGTCTGATTCATCTTTGCTTCTGCATTGTCTGTCAGGGAGCCTGGTGACAGAGAATTTGTGAACTAAGGTTTGTTGACGGAATGCATGAACAAGATAAAAAGACAGCTGTTCTTCTAAAGACGTCGGGCTTCCCTGGTGGCTCAGCGGTTAAAGCATCTGCCTCCAATGTGGGAGACCCGGGTTCAATCCCTGGGTCGGGAAGATCCACTGGAGAAGGAAATGGCACTCCACTCCAGTATTCTTGCCTGGAGAATCCCATGGACGGAGAAGCCTAGTAGGTTACAGTCCATGGGGTTGCAAAGAGTCAGACACGACTGAGCGACTTCACCTCACCTCACCTCTAAAGACGTCAACTTTATCACACAGTGAGGCTGCAGCCTTCAAGAATAAACAAGGTTCATTATTGGATAAAGTCTACAACAGGTGTAAGTCTAAGGACCCATTGTTCTGGGCTAAGAAGCAGAATATACACGAAACTAGCAATTTATGCACTGACTATCGCACTGGTTTCCCCCAAACGAACCACAAGTGTCACCTAATGGTGTTTACTGCAGACGGGGCCTGTTCTGACCTGTGACTAGGAACTTCTGATGTGTTTGAGTCTGTATCTGCATTGAATCGCTTGGGCCCAGGCCAGATAAATACATGTCTGTGGACAGTTTCCAGTCAAAGCTGTGGTTTTTCCAGTGGTCATGTATGGATGTGAGAGTTGGACTATAAAGAAAGCTGAGCACCGAAGAATTGATGCTTTTGAACTGTGGTGTTGGAGAAGACTCTTGAGAGTCCCTTTGGACTGCAAGGAGATCCAACAAGTCCATCCTAAAGTCCTGAGTGTTCATTGGAAGGACTGATGCTAAAGCTGAAACTCCAAAATACTTTGGGCACCTGATGAAAAGAACTGATTCATTAGAAAAGACTCTGATCCTGGGAAAGATTGAAGGTGGGAGGAGAAGGGGACGACAGAGGATGAGATGGCTGGGTGGCATCACTGACTCAATGGACATGAGTTTGAGTATGCTCCAGGAGTTGGTGATGGACAGGGAGGCCTGGTGTGTCCATGCGGTCGCAAAGAGTCGGGCATGACTGAGTGACTGAGCTGAACTGAACTGAGACAGTTGAACACATCCCTGAAGATAACTATAAAATCCAAGTTCAGAAACCCTTTGAATAGTCAATAAAGCGGTGGTGTCTTGTAACTAGTATGCATTTCTGCGTTTCACTTTTCTATGACAGTTAGAATACAGCCATCACTAAAAGCATAGCTGAGATATTTGGAGAAAGCCATTTATGTTCCCGTCAGGTGCCTGCCTCCTGACTTCAACACTCTTTTCTGCTCCTCCTCTTCTACACCCGGGTTCCTCCTTCTCTGACCTTGAACTCGTAGATAATTCCTCCACAGAGGTAGTGGGGATGAAAGGGTAGGAGGTGAACAGATTGATCCCAAGTGTTCCCCATGCAAATAACCTCACCTTCTCCTGTCCTATTGCTGCTGTATTTCCCACTGAAGTGAGAAAGATCAGTGTGAGAAGTTCCCACAGATAGATTCTGTCATTCTCTTGAGCTCAGCACCTTCCCTGTCTGTCATAAACTTTCAGTCAACAAAACATGTTCTTTTTTTCTGTGCCTGCTATAGTCTGGTTTGATCCCAGGTGATGCAGTTGGTAAAGAATCCACCTGCCAGTGCAGGGGGACACAGGAGATGTGGGCTTGATCCCTGGGTCAGGAAGATCAAATTGATCATTTCCCTTGCTCAGATGATTTTATATTTGGATAAATCTGCTGTATCACATCTGAAGCCTGATATACAAGGAGTGAATAGACAGGGTAGGAGGCTGGCCCCTGCCCATGTGGACAAGGGGAGGTTTCACAGAGTGGGTACAGGTTGGTCTGTCCACGCACGCTCACAGGAGACTGAAATTCACTAGATTTCCCGCATCTTCTACTCTCAGAGAGAGGACACTGGCTAAGTTGTTAGAAGCTGGGCGCTCAGGGACGCCAAGAGCCCTTCTCCACAGATGTTGCTCCAGAAAATGTGACAGGGCCTTCTATGGCAGGCTTCCCGCCAGGTTCCCCAGGCCAGCAAGGGTCGGGGGCTGCAGGCCCCCACGGCTCCAGCCAGCTTCCCTGAGGACGGTCCCTGAGGCAGAGGACCCGGACTGATGCAGGCTGTCACCTGTCTCACACTCCCTGGGGACCCTGGTCACTTTAATGCTTACAGATTGTTGTTTTTTGTTTTGTTTTTTTAACTGTTTCTAGTTGCTTTGGGGAAATATCAGACTTCTCATTAGGCTTCAGTTTATGCCAGAGGGGGATGAAACAAACAAAAATGCAATGTGATAACAGACTCTTGGAAGGAAGCTATAGTTAAGTTGCCCCGTCTCTCAGGAGAGCCTTTCTGGCTCACACGGGGACGAATGCTTTTACGGAAATATCCGCCAGCTCTCAACTCCCCCAGGGCCAGGCCCAGCCTTGTATCTCTGAGGGCCCATCTTGGGGAGATGGAGGGGCTGCGGAAGGCTCAGACCCGAAACCTGAAAAGCAGACCTAGGGTCATGTTCCCCGGGGCTCTGGGGTCGGGTGTTTTGACCGGCGGGTACACAGGCAGATTAAGGATGCTGCTGCTGCTAAGTCGCTCAGTCATGTCCGACTCTTAGCGACCCCATGGACTGCAGCCTACCAGGCTCCCCCGTCCCTGGGATTCTCCAGGCAAGAGTACTGGAGTGGGGTGCCATTGCCTTCTCCTAGCAAAGATTAATTCAGATTAAGAACCTGATTCCCAGGGCAGTGCTGGATCCTTTCCAGGCCAGACAGGGAAGAGTTCATCTCTGTTTCAGCATTCTCCATGGTGTGAGGCCTGCTTTCAGCCTGATTTGTTGGACTGTGCCTGACTCTGCAACCCCATGGACTGTAACTCACCGGGCTCTTCTGTCCATGGGATGTTCCAAGCAGGAACACTGAAGTGGATTGCCATTTCCTTCTCCATTCAACCTGATGGGTCTATTGTTTATTTGCACAGCAAAACCAAATTGATATTTATTCACACCCAGCTTCTGAATCTCTACAATGTAAGTGATGTAGTTCATTGTAGAGTCTGAATGAATGATATAAGTCATGTTTCCATCAACTGAGGATAACTTCAATCTCAAATATGAGAAACCCAGGTAAACAATGATAATTTAGCTGATTTACTTCCCTGGTGGCTCAGATGGTAAAGAGTCTGCCTGCAGTTCAGGAGACCTGGGTTCAATCTCTAGGCTGGGAAGATCCCCTGAAGGAAGGCATGGCAAGCAGTATTCTTGCCTGGAGAATTTCATGGACAGAGGAGCCTGGGAGGCTACAGTCCATGGGGTCACAAAGAGTCGGACAGGACTGAGTGACTAACACTTTCACTCTAGTTCTTAGGTTGATCCCAAAGTACTTTATATTCTTTATACTTTATAAACAAAAACTTTCTAGTGAACATATATTCTGCAGTATCTGCTGTGCCATGCTCACAGGCAGGTGAGAAAATCAGATGCCGCATTAAGGAATTCCCCAGTAATAATAGCACAGTGCTTTTCCAGACTGTCTGTGTTTCTAATTTTTCTCTAGAGTGTGGAATTGCACAGTATGATTTGGTGTTCAGAGTCCAACTTGTTGGGCTTGAACTCGCATCTAGCTCAACTGATTCCTAACTGGTGCCCTTCAGAGGGGGCTTAGAGGGCCCCTCCCTCAGTTTCTCCATCCTATAAAATGGGCTGGTGCTCATGACTCTTTCCTGAGTTCTGTGGATTAAGTGGGCTGCTCCTTTCCCCGTCTATCGAGGTCACCATTCACTGTCCCCATCGTCAGCTGCAGCAGATCTGGTAGTGGGAGGTGTGCTCAGAGCTCACCGTGCACACCATCAGTGGTGGAAGGAGGTGTTCTCTGTTCACCGCCAGCCTCGGTAGTGGTGTGCGGCACACACAGTGCCGCGTGGAGCGGTCACTGCGGGGAGCAGAGGACCCGGCTGACCCTGTCCTCCTTCTCCCGCAGGAAAGTGGCAGATGCATGACGGCCTTCTGAACATCACCAAGGTGTCCTTCTCCGACCGGGGGAGATACACGTGCGTGGCCTCCAACGTGCACGGTACCGTGAACAACACGGTGACGCTGCGGGTGGTCTTCACGTCGGGCGACATGGGCGTGTACTACATGGTGGTGTGCCTGGCTGCCTTCGCCGTGGTGCTGGTGCTCAACGTCACCCGCCTCTGCATGATGAGCAGCCACCTGAAGAAGACGGAGAAGGCCATCAACGAGTTCTTCCGCACGGAGGGCGCTGAGAAGCTGCAGAAGGCCTTCGAGATCGCGAAGCGCATCCCGATCATCACGTCCGCCAAGACGCTGGAGCTGGCCAAGGTCACGCAGTTCAAGACCATGGAGTTCGCCCGCTACATCGAGGAGCTGGCGCGCAGTGTGCCGCTGCCCCCGCTCATCATGAACTGCAGGACCATCGTGGAGGAGCTCATGGAGGTGGTGGGCCTGGATGAGCATGGGCACCAGAACTTCGTGCGCCACACGCCCGAGGGCCAGGAGGCTGCAGCCGCCCGACGGGGACGAGGTCTACACCATCCCCGACGCCGACTCTGATGCCTCGTCGCTGCCCGAGCAGCCCCAGCAGATCGCCATCAAGGTGTCTGTGCACCCCCAGCCCGCCGGGAGCCCTCGGACGACCAGGCTGCCGGGTCCCTGGAGGCCGGAGACGAGGAGGAGGACACCGAGCCGTCGGCCGAGCGCTCCCGGAGTCGGCGGCGCCCTCCACCGAGGTCACGTCGGCGGCACTGACCTCCGAGGAACCAACGCCCGTCGAGGTGCCGGACTGTGTCCTGCCGCCTGGTCTGCTGGAGGCCGAGGAGCCAGCCAGGCCGCGGGACAGGAGCACCCATGTCGTCTATGAAAGCCATGTCTAACATTGTACCCCACCCCCCACCCTGAAGCTATGCACACCCCGAGATTCAGGGCCACCCCTCGGGACAGATGCAGGCCGCCCTCGCCGCTAAGCCTTACCAGAGACGCCCGTCATAGGTAGGAGTCTGGCCCCTGCACGCACGCCCGGTCGACCCCCAGCCAAGGGGATGCGAGCACCGTCTGGGGGGGGGGTGACCTTGGGCAGGTGTCTGTCCACGTGACACGAACCTCAGAGGCTCTTCTCCGCCAGGTAACCTTAACCGCTGCTGCCCTTTTGGCAGAGAACACTGACTGTCAGAGACTCCGAGTTCACAGCCCTGTCCGGGGCACAGGGCGCTGCTCTTCTGTTGAAAAATGGGTCTGCTAAGGGAGCAGCTGTAGTCCGTCCCTCCGCGGCTCTGTTGCACTTTCTTCTCAGTTTTGCCCCATCACTGTTGCTTTGTAACCCAGGCATTGTGACTTGAATGCTGACTGTTCCTGCGGGTCCATTCCCTTGGCCACTCAGTCCTTATTCCCCCTCCTCCCCCACACACCCAGACTTTTACCTGGCAGGCTTTAGTGTCAGGGCCGATTCCCACGAGCCATCTTAACATTCCAAAGCAGCTAGCTACCAGCCTCCCGATGTTTGTCGTTTCCCAGGCCTGTCTCCATCGGTTGCTTTTTTTGTTTGTTCATTTCCAGTGAAGCTGCTGTTCTGAAACTGAGAGAAGGAAAAAACAAAAACAAACCTTGCCCAGGAATAGCACTTTAATAGCCAAATAAAAATAGGTTTACCCGTCCCATTCTGAGAGCCTTTGGGTGAGCTCAGCTGAGGTTGCAGGGAGACCGTGAACTTGAATCTGCCCAGACTGCCTGTGGAAAGCCCTGTTCTCATGTCCAAGCAGTGTCCCCCTCCAAGCCAGCTGCTGCTTCGTCTGGAGGGCATGTCACTTCCAGAGACAGAGGTGCCTGAGGAATCTGTTTAGGTGGGGAGTGTGGGGCTCCCACCACGCTGCCGTGGACGATGGATGTCAGGGGACCCCAATGCTTGTGTTAGGGCAGCAAGCATGAGGGTCGTGGGGGTCGCCCCACCAGGCCCACTCTTGTTAACTGCATGGCTGACTTGTCCATCACTGAAGGGGGCAGAGACAGGTTAGGATAATGGCATCATCATGCCCGCATTCTTGAATTCATTTTTAGCCCCCACTAGAAGGCGGCTGTATGTAAGGCCAGAGTGATGTTCTTAGAAAGAAGCCAAAGCTAGTTGCCTCAGGCCTGCACCTCACTGGCCTGTGCTGGTAACCACTGTGGGCTTTGTGCAAGTGGTGGGCACCCCACGCACTCCCTGGCTCCATCTAAGTGCTTCCCTTGCCCACGTAAGCAAACCAGCATCAGCACCCTGCCCTTCTCCACAATTGCTTTCAGGTGTTCACTGTCCTCTCTGGTTCCTCTAACATTTTTTATGCTGAAAATCAGTACTGTTGCAAATTCAAGGAACCAGCTTACAGAACTCAAAGCTTTTTAAGACAGTTGTGGATCTTCTGCCCCCAAAGGCATTAGAGCAACGTCTGCAGTTTAGATGTAACCATGAAAAGAAGAGGTATAATTTCCTTGCCATTTACGAGCAGGAGTGCCATAACCTTGAGGTCGTCATGAGTGTCACGGCCATGTCACGGGTCCACAAAGGTCCCTTGGGCTGCACAGTTGGTGAACAGACCCAAGGCTTAGTCCTCACATCCTGACTGTCTGCTGAGTGAGACTTCACTGTGTCCCTGGGTTGAATCTTTTTCATCTGCCAAACACGGAGGTGGTACTTGGGTCCCCAGATCCCACCTGGTTCTGACATTAAGAGTGTTGTGGAAAGTTTGTCATCTCCCATGATGGGCCCTTTACATGAGACAAGGAGTCTTGGGAGCAGAAATGGGACCGTGATGTTATTAGATGCTTTTGCTGCCAACTTTTTTAGAAAATTCATCTGGGTCTGGAGCTGAGAACAGGGGGCTTGGCTTCAGTGGTTTCTCTGTGTAGAGGTAACTGATGTGAAAGATGGTCTGACCAGACACACAGCTGGGTCAGATTCCTCTTGGCCTCAGATGACCCATTCCCATCAGTTTGGAGTGTCTTGAGTGGTCACATAAAACATGAGACGTGAACAGTCCAGAGAAACCTTGACCCCCGCATGGGCTCCCTGGACAGAGGTTTTCTGTATTTGGCCTGCGTAGAAGTTTCATCACCACGTCTTAGAATGTAAACATTTTTCCACTGTGGAGGTCAGTGGATCCTTACCATGGATCTGTGCGCCCAAAGCCACAATAGGGGATCCCCAAATGAACTCTTCCCCATTCCGTCCCCTTCTCCCTCCAGCGAAACCCACATACAGGTTTCCACATGGAAATGACAGGAGAAGGCATCTCCCACCTGGATGTTGGATACAGATAGGTAAACACAGGCAGACTTTTTTAAAGCAGGAGCAGAACTGAGTGACCAAAGAATGTTTTCATGTTGGTTTTAGCTTCTTTAGACTGGGGAGACTGTAGATTTTTAAAATTCTCCCCTTTAAGGCATCAGAAAGCTCTTGATAGAATAATATTAGTAGCCAACCAGAGATGAGGCTGGCTTACTACAAAGATGTCTCTGTCTCTCCCTGTTTATGCTATAGCTTCTTTATGAAATAGAAATGCTCTCCCACTAGAATAGGGGACAGAGACAGCCTCATGACTTTCGCCTGATTCTTCAAAGATAAATTGTTCAGCTTCATAGAAATTTATAGACGTATGGCTACCTATGGCTCTTTGGGGCAGTTTTGCAGCTTAACACTGAATCCCAAGCCATGTCCCTTGGGTCTTAGGTCATTCTTCTCAAAAGCAAGCAGTTTCTGGTTTCTGAGTCACCTGGTCATATCTATAACAATTTTTGTTTCTTGAAGTTCCGAAAATGATTCAGATATGTGTGCATATTTAATTCACTGCGATGACCTGTAAACTTGGATGATATTTATTCTAAATGGGGGAAAAACAATTTTATATTGCAAATCTATGTAATTTATAATGGTTTTGTTTTATATATATTTTCATATCTTTAGGGCACATCTACTATTCTCATCTTTTGTATATCATACTTGACAAAAAGAGATACTAATACTTGACTAAATCTCTAGGAACCAAATGTGACATCTGTAACGTATAGAAATCGCTCTAGAAACACCTGAATGTCCTCGCTCATCCTGAGCATTATTGTACTGTCATTACACCCAGAATGATTGCTGATGGGCGTTTGTGTTTTTTCCCCAAAGCCAAGGCCAAAAGTCCTGACCTCCCACACAGTGGAGTCTGGAACCCTTTGCTTCTTTATTGTGTGTTTCCCTTTTAACTGTAGACATCTGTGTTGTCCAGACTTCCTTTGAAGGGCACATGTGATAAGAAAGCAATTTGGTGGAGACTGGGCTTGAACGATGGCTGTGTAGTTTATTCACTGGACTGATAACATTTCAAATATAATACATGGATTGTTACTTACTGGTAACCTCGAATCTGTTCAGCTCTTTAGCCCAAGAAGAAAACGCAAGGCAGAAAGAATGTTTGCCTGTTTTGAACAGACAGCCTCTGAACGTAGCGCCACTGACACAGACCAGCTCAGCCCGAGAGACCCCGATCCCTGCTGGCTGAGGAGCTGTTCCAGAAAGGCAAACCAGCCCGCCTGTATGTGCAGGCTAAATGTCAGTCTCATCCCAGGGCTTCCCTGGTGTCTCATACAGTAAAAATCTGCCTGCAACACAGGAGACCAGTTCAATCCCTGGGTGTGGAAGATCCCCTGGAGAAGGGGATGGCAACCCACTCCAATATTCTTGCCTCGAGAATCCCACGGACAGAGGAGCCTAGCAGGCTTCAGTCCATGGGGTCACAAAGAGTCGGACACAGCTGTGTGACTACCACTTGCACTTTTTCACCAGTGCTAAAACTCCTCATAGCCCCAGTGGTTCTGTGAACAGGGGTTTCGTCTCAGTGTTTCACTGGGTGAGAAAACAGAGCATTTCGCTTATCTATCAGATACTCTGTTTTATACTCAGCACAGTTCAATGACTACCCAGTATCCATCTTCACACACCCTTTCTCCATTCCCTTTACATCATAATCCCTGTTTCTGTTCTGGCTTTTTAGACTAATTCATTGGTACCCTTTAAATAGCCACCAAATCTCATTGTATAGTCACCCACATACTTTGATCTCTGTTGCTTCCGAGGTTGGGTGTCTCTAGTGGCTCAGCAGTAAAGAATCCACCTGCAATGCAGGAAATGCGAGTTTGATCCCTGGGTAGGGAAGATCCCCTGGAGAAGGGACTGGCAACCCACTCCAGTATTCTTGCCTGGAGAATCCCATGGACAGAGGAGCCTGGCGGGCTACAGGGGCAAAGAGTTGCATACAACTCAGCAACAAAACCACCACCATCTTCAAGGTATTAGTCATTTTTACATTCACCTATTCATTGACTTCAGTTTCACTCCTCACTTTCATGCACTGGAGAAGGAAATGGCAGCCCACTCCAGTGCTCTTGCCTGGAGAATCCCAGGGACGGGGGAACTTGGTTGGCTGTTGTCTATGGGGTCGCACAGAGTCGGACACGACTGAAGCGACTTAGCAGCAGCAGCATTCATTGTAAAATCCTCTAGTAGATAACAAAGTTCATCTTCCTAATGACTTATAGGGTTTCTACAGTGATTAACAAGATCTGGATTAAACAAATCAGTGGTGGGGTGAAAAATCAAATCAAATAGAATTGCTTAAGACTTTTTAGAGATGTCATTTGTAAGAGGTCTAATGCTCAGAATGCCACCACCGAACTTAAAGCTCATAGAGGATGTAAAAATAAAGCAAATAGGTCTAAGAATATCCCTGCATAAATTGTCTTTATTTCATGAAGAATGTAAACCTTCAGTGCATCTCTCAGACACCCTGGCGCTGCCCACAGAAGGTGCTGCCACTCACGTTTGGTGTGCTGTCTCTCTGGTTCTGAATGTCCACTGTTAAAACTGGGGAATAAGATGGAAAAATGTATCTGGGTGGAAATGTCACTCTGTTGATTTGTGAGCTATAAATGTTCACCTTTTTAAAATAATTTAAATGTATAAACAAATGATTAATATTTAAGTTGATATAGCAGCAAAAAAAAAAAAAAAAGTGAGCCATTCTGTACTTTGGTTGTTGCTTTAATAAAGGATTTGCACAGGTGTGCAGAGCGTGTCATGTCCCTGGTCAAGGCTGTGTGCATGTAGCCTGATTTACTCTTTACTTTTGTAAGAAGTATGTGGGCAGTGCGTGTCCCTACCTTTTGTATCTGTGGCATATCTTAGGGGAAAGGGGTAAAGGAAGTAATTTTTATGTGAATCTACAAACTTTATCCAAAGTCAAAAATCTTAACTCTGTCCTAACAAACTTGATGGCCATTTGTTTATATCAAGAAGGAATTTTAACATGTAACATCAAGCTTATTGTAGAAGACCCACAAAGACCAGGAAACTCACCCAAGAGAAGGCGTTAGTTGCAGACCTCACGGAGAAACCTGAGGCAGCACCCAGTTCAGGCCAGATTGCTCTGAACGTGCCCACTGAGAGTTCTCAAAGCTGGGTTCCTCTCAGATAAGCTGAGATTGTTGTTCAGCCGCTAAGTGGTGTCAGACTCTGTGACCCCATGGACTGCAGCAAACCAGATGTCCTTGTCCACTGTCTCCCAGATTTTGCTCAAATTGATGTCCATTGGCTCGGTGATGCCATCCAACCATTTCACCCTCTGTCACCAGCTTCTTTTCTTGCCCTCAGTCTTTCCCAGCATCAAGGTCTTTTCTAATGAGTCAACTCTTCGCATCAGGTGGCCAAAGTATTCAAGCTTCAGCATCAGGCCTTCTAGTGAATATTCAGGGTTGACATAAGGCTGTGTATATGAGACAAGACTGAACGACACCAGGTGGGAAAGAAACTACGTTTTGCTGCAGTCTGAAGAGGCAAACAAAATTATTGAGTGGGCTACCCAATAAACTATGCACATAACCAATATCTGTAAGTTCTTCAAACTAGAAAAGCTTTAAGAGTACGGCAGTGGTGCTAATGGAACTTCAACAAATGAGCCATCAGGGAAGAGAAAATAGGGAAGTTTTGTCCTAACTGTGTAATGTTGACTGGAAGATATTTTTAGACTCAAACAGCTGCTAATTTTTGTGCTTATATATTTAACAGGTTTTGGAATAGTCCATTCTTTCATGGGGCTTAGTCAGAAGAGCCTAGGCAAGGCTTCATCTGAGGGATTTTCAAGCGTGTAGTCACAGAGCTGGAAATAGTGTGAGGTTTTCTGACTTCCCTATCTTTTAAGGCAGAGTCACTAACACACATGGTTCCGCTCTACTCGAACGCCTCTGGTGAAGCGGAGCCCGTGACCACATGCAGGACATACTCTGGTGTTGGTAGGTTTTAAGTGCCAAGTCAAAAATCTTAAGAATGGTCCTACACTGGTCCTTGTTCAGCCATTTGGAACAGAAAGCATGAGTTTGTCCTGCCACAATAAACGCATCCTTTTACAACCAACCTAAAAAGACAGTTATAAATGTATTCGTGTCGAAGAGAGGATTACCAAAAAATGTGGGTGCTCCTGACACCACTAAGGCTTCCCACTGGCTCAGATGGTAAAGAATCTGCTGCCAGTGCAGGAGGTGCGGGCTCGATCCCTGAGCCGGCAGATCCCTGGAGAAGGGAATGGCTCCCCACTCCAGTGCTCTTGCCTGGGAAATCCCATGGATGGAGGAGCCTGGTGGGCTGCAGTCCATGGGGTTGCAAGGAGCCGGACACGACTGAGCCGCTAGCACTTTCACTTCACTGGCACCACTATGTTAATTACAGGTCACGTGGCTCACACTCTTGAGTTTAGATGGTTTCTGCCAGCGGGGTGTTGGAGGCAGAAGTCACGATTCTGGTGCTCCCTCGGCCCCTGAGATACCCTGAGGCTGCAGTTCACTAAATAAAAAGACAGTTCAATGACTAGAAAAATGAAAGAATCCGCAGATGATTGAAATGAAAGCTCAGTAGATGAGTATGTTTTGGAAAGACCATTAGAACTGACGTACTGAAAGAAATGTGGGCTTCCCAGGTGGCTCAGTGGTAAAGAATCTGCCTGCGATGCAGGTTCAATCCCTGGGTGGGGAAGATCCACCAGAGGAGGAAATGACAACCAACTCCAGTATTCTTGCTTGGGAAATCCCACGGAGAGAGGAGCTGGTGGGCGACAGTCCATGCGGTCACAATAGAGAAGGACGTGACTTAGCAACTAAACAAACAAAAATTGAATGAAATATATGTATGTGTATGTGGCTTATTGAGGTATTTTTAAATAACAGGTGAAGTAAAGCCTGTACCAACTGCATTTGACTATTAGGTAGCATGAAGATGCAAGAGTAAGAATTTTCCTAAGATATTAACTCATATTAAATAAGCTAAAAATAAGGACAAAGGTTGATTTCTCAACAAGCAAATTTCTCGTGATGTTTTTCTTATAGAGTTTTCTTATAATGAACTTAATTTTAAAGCTCATTATGGAATAGAGATCCCCATGAATCATGCAAAAATCACCTGTACATTGACCTCTAGCTAGATTAAGGGATTTTTGTTGTTGTTCAGTTTACTTGCTGTACAGCATCTATTTCTTGAAAGTTCTCATGACTCCTATGAACCTCAGGTGCATTGGAGACCCCAAGGGGATCCGTGTCTCTGACTGTTAAGTCTGATAGATTATTACACCTGCTGTGGCACACTTATTCCTCCCAGCCATTTGATGAGGTGAATAAAGTTGTCCCAAAGCTTTAAAAGTACTCTTAATTCTAAACATCAAGTTTTTTACATGAAGTGGGGAAAAAATGACGTTTGTTTGAACAAAGAGAAGTCCACGTGGCCCTCACCGTTGGATGATGTCTCCTGTCTTTGCTGCTAGTATTCCTTACCCTCTGGGCCAGAGGACAAGGCTATTATGCATGAAGTAAAAGGCTTAATTACGGATAGAGACTGTGAGAAAATTCATCCACCAGGTATTAGACCCTTGAACATAAAAGAGGTGCATTTTAATGTTGGCTCTATTTGAAATTATTTTAAACCTGAAGCTTTACAAAAATTAGAACCTGGCACCAGATGACACAACCCTTATGGCAGAAAGTGAAGAAGAACTAGAGAGACTCTTGATGAAAGTGAAAGAGGAGAGTGAAAAAGTTGGCTTAAAAGTCAACATTCAGAAAACTAAGATCATGGCATCCAGTCCCATCACTTCATGGCAAATAGATGGGGCAACACTGGAAACAGTGACTGACTTATTTTGGGGGCTTCCAAATCACTACAGATAGTGACTGCAGCCATGAAATTACAAGATGCTTGCTCCTTGCAGGAAAAGTTATGAACAACCTAGACAGCATATTAAAAAGCAGAGACATTTACTTTGCCAACAAAATATGGTTTAAAGCTATGGTTTTTCCTGTAGTCATGAATGGATGTGAGAGCTGGACCATAAAGAAAGCTAAGGGCAGAAGAATGATGCTTTTGAACTGTGGTGTTGGAGAAGACTCTTGAGAGTCCCTTGGACTGCAAGGAGATCCAACCCGTCCATCCTAAAGGTAATCAGTCCTGAATATTCATTCGAAGGACTGATGCTGAAGCTGAAACTCCAATACTTTGGCCACCTGATGCAAAGAACTGGCTCATCGGAAAACACTCTGAGGCTAGGAAAGATTGAAGGCAGGAGGAGAAGGGGGCGACAGAGGATGAGATGGTTGGATGGCATCACTGACTCAATACACATGAGTTTGGGTAAACTCTGGGAGTTAGTGATGAACAGGGAAGCCTGGCGTGTTGCAGTCCATGGGGTCGCAAAGAGTTAGACACAACTGAACTGAACTGAACCACAGTGGGCTTCCCTGATATCTCAGTGGTAAAGAATCTGCCTGCCAGTACAGGAGACTCAGGTTCAATCCCTAGGTCAGGAAGATCCCCTGGAGAAGGGAATGGCAACTCACTCCAGTATTCTTGCCTGAAGAATCCCATAGACAGAGGAGCCTGGCAGGCTACAGTCCATGGGGTCACAAAACAGACATAGCTCAGCAACTAAACAATAACAACAACCATATTTGTAGATTAGATTACTTATATTACTGGAAGTAATTTTGAAAGTGTTAACGACCTTAGAAATTAAATTTGTAGGAGAAAAGAAAGATGACGGCTGATGTGAGGAATCTGGGATCATTACATTTTTTTAATGTGCAGAATATAAGTATCCTAGCTTTTTGTTATTACAGTAATTATTAAGATACGTTAGTGATATTTATGAAATTCCGCCGGGCAGTTCCTAGAAAAAAAAAAACAAATTTAACATGTCTTTAAAAATACCTATAGATGGATAATTCTTACATCATGCTATGCTATGTTACCTTCTCCCATCCCATAATGGATTAGAGGTGATTGAGTTAAATATATTTTACTTTCTGTGCATCCTTTGAAGTTTGGAACTGCTGTGTCTGACACAGGCTCACTAACTCAATAACCCGAGTACCATATTAATCAAAGATTTTACTCCCAATCATTTTGAATCAGTAAGACTTTAAGAAAGACTCTGTAAGCAGGACAGCTGGCGTAATCATCTTATGCTCTTGTCGGTAGCTGAAATGGAAGGTTTTGTGCTACAACACGAGCAGAAGACGATGACGCCATGCTCACAGACTGGATGCTCGCATCCCCTCAGAAACCGGGAAATCCCAAACCCCAGGGTGATGGATTTGGCCATGAGGCCTCTGGAGAGTAGTGAGGTTGCGAGGGTGGAGCCCTCAGGAATGGGGTTTGTGTCCTTAGAAAAGAGGCCCAGAGGGCTCCAAGGACACAGTGAGAAGACAGCCGTCTCTGAACCAAGAAACCGGCCTCAGCAAACAGTGCGTCTTCAGAGCCTTGGTTACAGACTCTGCAGCCTCCAGAACCGTGAGCAGTGGATGTTTTTGCTTAAGCTGCCAGTGTGTGATAATCAGACTTTCTATGCTGAGAATTCTGGGTGCTCTGGGGCTGTAAGAAACAGCCCAGAGAGATGTCATGTACACTTGACCAGTTCCCCCAAGGGTCACCTCTTAAGAGAAGCATCGTACACCATCACTGTCGGGGCCCCAACACTGGATCAGCGTCTCCAGTGTCAACCAGGCGGCTCCGGTTTTACACACTGTGTTGTGTGCATGCAGTTCTGTGACATTTCACCACACGTGTGCGTCTGCACATCCACCACCACCACCTCCGAGACACAGAACATTCCAGGAGGTCAAGGATCCCTCGGTTACCTTTTTATAACCACACCTTCCTCCTTCCCACCCCCAGAACACTTTTTTTTTTTTAATTTGCAGTAAACTTAATTAGATAACTGAAGTTTCTCTGGAACCAACTGTAATCAGTGTGTTTTTCCAATAGTAGTTGTTCAGTCTCTCAGTCGTGTCCAACTCTCTGCGACCCCATGGACTACAGCACACCAAGCTTCACTGTCTTTCACTATCTCCCTGAGTTTGCTCAAACTCATATCTGTTGAGTCAGTGATGCCATCCAACCATCTCATCCTCTGTCACCTCCTGCCCTCAATCTTTTCCCAGCATCCAGGTCTTTTCCAGTGAGTCAACTCTTCCCATAAGGGGGCCAAGATATTGAAGCTTCAGCTTTAGCATCATATTTTCCAATAGAAATAAGTGTGCAGATTTGTTTCTTGGTGTCTGAGTTCCTGTTGCTTTAGAAGTTCTGGTACAAGACAGGCAGACAGGTGTGGTGGTTTCTGAAACCAAGGAAAGACTGACCGCCAGACATGTGAGTTCCTGGAAAGCCCTTGAGAAGGAGGGGCTCAAGGCAGGTGTCTTATTGGCAGGGTCCTCAGACTCCCAGATCACAGCCTGCACCCAAGTGCAGGCGGAAGATGCAGAGCAGTGAATGAGGCGGGGGGGCTCTGTGCCTCGGAGAGTCTCAGAGACAATGTCCTCCCTCCACAAGGGCGACTTACACTCCAGAAGTGCCACAGCTAAGGCATAGAGTGGCAACGGTCGGTGGGAAAGACTCGGAAATCCTCTGACACTGCTGATCTCATTAGCCTCCCCGGGGTAAGACAGGAGCCGGAGAGCAGTGCCAGTCCCGAGCCTGTCACTGCTGATGCCATATTAGGAAAGCATGAATGCTGCTTACCATCTCAGGTGTAGAGACCAGGATAGCTGGCCACAGTTAAAGGTCCTCTGCCCAACCCAGGAACGTGTAGGGGATAGCTTCCAGAACAGGATCATCTGATGAACCTTGAAGAGTCCTCATTCAAAGCCACTGAAATGGCACCAGGAAAGATTCCTTCCTTCCAGATAACATTGTTCTACTGTGCGAATACCCAGACTTGTAGTCACATCAGGCATTATGGATAGGTGTCTGGATTGGTTTACTCCAGTGATTCTACCTACCAAGCACTGAAATCTGAGTGCCCAGGAGTGATGAGCATGGAAGAGAGTGGGGAGGAGGGATGAAGGTCCCAAGGGTACTTCTGGGAGGCCAGCCACAGCCGGAGGCCCTGAGCAGCCTGATCTGGATGCCAACCTCTTAAAAGCATCAAAGGAGCTGCCTGAGGGAAGCAGAGGGAAACTGAGAAACCGCTCTCTGTACTGTTAGCCAGCCTGGATAAAAGTGAATTTTTAAAATATGCCAGCTGGTAAATGCATTAGCTTGTGTGAATCCATTATTAAAATTACAGAAAATTACACTCCTTGGGCTTCCCTGATGGCTCAGATGGTAAAGAAACCGGGTGCAATGCAGGAGGCCTGTGTTTGATCCCTGGGTTGGGGAGATCCCCTGGAGAAGGGAATGGCTACCCACCTAATTTCTAGCCAAGAAATCTTCCCTCCAGTTCAGGTCCTGCTCCTCTCCTCTGTGACACGAACCTCAATGCCCAAAGTGTTTTGTGCTAAGCTAAACACAGTGGGCTGCTGTTACAGAGGTTCTTAAACCATTTCTAAGAAATGATGCCCTGTGGTGCTGGGGAGGGCAGACTTCCTTTAAGCAGCAACACTGAAGCCTCTTTCAAATATTTGTTTATTTTGACTGTGATGCATTAATTGGAATACCTTGTCTCCGTCAAGATCGAAAGTGTCTTTTTCATAACTGCCGCTGCAGTAACCTTACTGTTGTGTTTTCCACTCCAAACTCTGGGCAAAACATCAAGTCTGCACACCTCAGTCTAACCATGATGTTCAGATGTGTTCAGGACTACCTAAGTTTAGCTGTGTTTCCTATGTACAGGCTGCCACGTCACAGCCTTATGAAATTATTTATGCTCATTTATCAACAGTGAGATGGAACATTTCCTGTCAATATTCATGTCAGACTATTTAGATAAAGCTGGAAAGAAAGTGAAAGTGTTAGTCGCTGAGTCCTGTCCAACCCTTGGCAACCCCACAGACTGTAGCCCGCCAGTCTCCTCTGTCTCGGGATTTCCCAGGCAGGAATACTGGAGAGGGTTCCCTTCTCGAGGGGATCTTTCCCACCCAGGGATCAAACCCGAGTCTCCTGTGTTGCGGGCAGATTCTTTACCATCTGAGCTACCAGATAAACCTGGGTAAACCCTTAAGTCTTTTCTTTGGTTTCTCCTTTATAACAGGACACACCCCTCTTCCTCCCTGTCCTACAGGCAGTGTAGCCCCAAAGATGGTCCCATGTTCTAAAGAACGAAATAGTTGAGTCATTTTCCCTGAGACCGGAAGAGATTCTCCAGCTACCAGACAGAGCTCTGTGCAGGTAACAACCACGCCTGACCCCCCACAGTGCTCCCAGCAGAAGCAGAAAGATGCCAAGCCTCTAGCCAACATTAAATGAAAACAAATACGTCTTGCAGCTAATTGGATCTATTGGTATTGGATTAAATGTCTTCATTCACAGGGCCCAGTGAAGGGTAAAATGTACATTCTGAAGAATCTCTTTGAAGCTAAAACCATGCTTGTAGAGTCTTCCCTCATTCTCAGGATGGGGTAGATTTCTTTTCCAAGGAATAGAATATAAATTTTCTGTCAACTTTAACCTAATATATATATTCTTAAAGGGATATTTAAAGGTCTTTTGTCCACTCTGGGGCTGTCTTGGTGAGACCACTTTCCACAAACAGAAACCTGCAGTGAATTCAAGAAAAAGGAACAGTGACCCTGGAATCACCTCTGTGTTTTCATGCCGTGTTTTCTGCGGGCACTTTTCAGATCCTGGAGGGTTAAGTAAAATAAAAGCGCAGCCTTTCTGGAGCTCAGAGATTGGTGGGAACAGCCCCCTTGCCCTGGGGAGAGGTTACAACCCCCCAGGCTGGCCCTGACTGCCTCCTGTGTTTCTTTTAATCTCAAACAAAAATCTCATGGAGGATCCCATTCCAGAAGCCCATCCTGCACTCTCCATCAGCCTTTGCCAGGACAGACCCCCACCCCAACCCTGGAGGAAAAGGAACCACACACAACTGAGGGCTTTAAATGCTCCTAAACAGCCAGCCACTGCCCGCTGGCCTTGCTGGAGGAGCAGGACGACAGGCCTTATTATGTGAGGAAATCATTTCAGGGCTGAGGAGGCCCTGGGCGGGGCACAGCAGGCATGTCATCCCAGGGCCATAATCCCTGCTGATCTCTCAGAAACAGCAGACCAAGAGGGACTCAGTGGTTGAGAACCCGCCTGCCCATGCAGGAGACGCGGGTTCGATCCCTGGTCCGGGAAGACCCCACGTTCGCTGCAAGTACTGAGCCTGTGCTCGGGAGCCCTCGGGCCCTGGAGCCCACGCTCCGCAACAAGGGGAGCCGCTGCATTGAGAAGCCCCAGCACCACAATGAAGAGCAGCCCTCACCAGCCGCAACTGGAGAAAAGCCCCGCCAACAGCAAAGATGCAGCACTGTCTAAAGTAGATACACACAGTTATCTTTTTAAAAAGAAGCAACTGTGGAAAATCAAGAGGATGGTCCTGAAACGGCAGAACCGTGTCACCACGGGGCCCATGCGCGCACTTGCTGTGGGGAGGCTGAGATCTGAATCGTGAGAATCCCTGCCAATGCCCTCAGCCCGTGTCACCCACCTGCGCAGAGACGCACCCACGGCTGGATCGGCCAGACCTCAGTCTTGGTCCTAACGCCAGCTTTCCATCATCTGAAGGTTGAGTAACAATCCAGAGGCAGTGGTGAACGGAGAATTCCTGGCCAGATTCCACACATGTCTGCCAGGCTCCAGGGTAGCCACTTGGCCACACTCGCCTGGTCCTGTAATCGCTGCCGCCGGATCCAAGACAGGCTCGGATCCCGAGCTCTGCCCGCCAGTCATCTGGCAGACCTCAGCCCTGCTCACCTCAGCCCTGCCCTACCCCTTGGTAAATCCCTTTCCTGACATTTACAGTCATGGAGGCTAACCCCTAGGTGTTACTTAACTACGGGGCAGAAATCCTTTTGATCCTCTGTAACTCAACTTTCCTCTGCTTCTTGACTGTGGGTCTCTGAGCTGCCTTTATCCCCACCGGATGAAGGGCTTGTTCCATCTTGATGTGGATCCAAGGTAGGCCCAGCTGGTTTTTACTTTTATGTAAATATGTGCAAATAAAATTTTAATTGCTCTTACTGAATACTAGGAATTCTGTTTTGCCAGTTATCAACTGTTTACTTCATAAATGGTCCTTAAACTAAGTCAAAATAAATCCTACTCTATTATCTGGTTATATTATCTGCTTACCCAATAAGCAGTAAGTTCATGGAAATGAATAGGGTTTATTTACAGTTTTCCCGATCTGATAACCTCTGGATCTACTGTTTTATACTGTGTATTAAATTTAGGCTGTCTGACTCTTGTGACCCTATGGAATGTAGCCCACCAGACTCCTCTGTTCATGGGGATTCTCCAGACAAGAATTCTGGAGTGATTTGCCAGGTCCTCCTCCAGGGGATCTTCCTGACCCAGGAGCAAACCCACATCTTCTGCATTGCAGGTGGATTCTTCTACTGCTGAGCCACCAGAGAGGCCCCAGATTGAAGCTAAATAGCAGGGGAAAAATTAAGGGTAAGAAGATGTGGAGGATTATCCTAGAGGTGTCTCAGAGTATCTCCAGCATGAGCCTGGGGTGCATTTTTTTCTGCAGATCAGCTAAGTAGAGGTTCCTGGGGTCCAATCAGACCTCCTGGTGTTAACTGGTAACTAGATAACATGCATCTCATCCTCTCATGGTGCCCACAGATAAACAGCAGAGTATCACCTTCATCAGTAGAGAAGTCCACCAAGCAAAGAAATAGGCATTTGTTTAAAAGGATCCTTCATTTTGATGTGGGTATCTACAACTTCTTGACTCACTGAAAAGTGGTATTTTTCACTAAAGCAAAACAGTCATTTTTGGTAAAGTTCCGTGATAATCTTCAAATGAAAGGCCAAAAGTACTTATAAATTTGGAGAATCATCCTGAAGTATGGATGTTATTCAAGCTCTCTTTCAGATTAAGAATGTCTCTGAAATACAAAACAAAGGTATCTCTCCTCGTTTGCAGTTAGCATGATTGTGAATTCATCTCCCCTTAAAGAATTCTTCCTGGGACTTCCCTGGTGGCCCAGTGGCTAAGACTGTCCACTCCTAATGCAAGGGAACCTGGATTTGATCCCTGGTCAGGGAACTAGATCTCACTTGCTGGTACAGGCAGATAAATAAATGAGTAAATAAATATTTAAAAATAATTCTCCCTCATTTAGTGTCTATGGCTACAATGCATTTTCTAAATGCATTGATATAAAATGTTTTTTAAAAACATGCGTTTAAGACAGTCCACAGGGTCACAAAGAGTTGGACATAACTTAGTGACTGAACGACAACAACAGTGGTAGGAGGGAGAGAGGGAGAGAATGAACCACTGGAGGGTAGATTTTTAAAAAAACATTTTATATCAATGCATTTAGAAAATGAGAGCAATCTGCCCTTATTTTCTGCCACCCAGGGAACTCCTGTAGCCATAGAAATGAGGACTGATTGGAATCTAGTTCTCCAGCCTCAGTCACGGTTTGGGAAGAACTGGTACACCTGCAGGGAGCTAGAGCTCTTCTTAGGTGGGTGTGGGACCCGGGCTTCTGGGCTGGATGAGCAGTTCTGGCAAGGAGCATGCTCACCCAGCCCGGGGAGAAGGCCTCCAGCTCCAAACACCCTCTGGGAGCAGAGAGGAGACAGCCAGTGGGAACCACGGACAGGTGCTCTCAGGAAAGGAGGATCGTTGGTTCTGTCCTGAATACCTAGTGGCCATAATGCTGGCAGACAGAAGCTCTTCAGCCTCTGATGTTCCATGTACACTCGCCTGACAAAAGCGGTACAACATGTCAGACTTTCTCAGGTTTGTGTAAACCCATGCCTCGGGTTCCTGAGGGTATCTGCCTGTGAATCCAGCTCCCCTTTCTGTTTGTCCTGCCTCTGGGACTTTTCTTACAAGGCTGGGGATGACTGAGATGTGTGTGGAGGTATGGGTGAGACACAGCAGGGGTGCACAGCTGAGCTCTCCGCATCTGCATGTCAGTCTGACAGATGTGTGCATCGGCCGTCACTGGTCAATAGGAAAGGCTGGGAAAATGCATGCCCAGCTGTCCAAACCCTACTGCCTGGATGCCTGTCTTTACCATCAGGGTAACAGCCCACGTTGTCTACATTTGTTAGGTCACAGACAGACTACCACTGCCAGGTGATCCAGGACACCCTTGCTGGCTGGGTGTCCTGCCACTCTCTTATAAATCAATATGAAGAATATCTATCACTCTATCTATCTATCACTGTCTTTACCAAAAATGAAATATGATAGAGCAGCAAAGAACAGCAATGATGGTGATGACCACTGTTGTTCATTTAGTTTTTGAGGAGCCTCCATACTATTCTCTATAGTGGCTGCACCAATTTACATTCCCACCGACAGTGTGGGAGGGCTCCCCTGTCCTCCACACCCTCTCCAGCATTTATCACTTATAGACTTTGTGATGATGGCCATTCTGCCAGGTACAATGGTATCTCACTGTAGTTCTGATTTGCATTTCCCTGATGATTAGTGACACTGAACATCTTTTCATGTGCCTGTTGACCATCTCTGTATCTTCTTTGGAGAAATGTCTATTTGGGTCCTCTGCCCATTTTTTAATCAGGTTGCTTGTTTGTTTTTTTATGTTGAGTTGGAGGAGCTGTTTATGTATGTTGGATACTAACCTCTTGTCAGTCAAATCATTTACAAATATTTTCTCCCATATGCAGTAGGTTGTGTTTTCGTTTTGTGAGAGGTTTCCTTTGCTGTGCAAAAACCTTTAATTAGGTCCCATTTCTTTGTTTTTGCTTTTATTTCCTTTGCTTTAAGATGCAGATCCAAAAATATATTGCTGTTGTTTATATCAAAGAGTTTTATGGTTTCAGGTCTTACATTCAATTCTTTACTTCAGTTTGAGTTGAGCCGTAGTCTAAAACAGCGGTCCAGTTTCATTCTTTTGCATGTAACTATCCAGTTTCCCCAGCATTTTATATTCCTGGGTCTTTTATCATTAATTAGTTGACCAGATAGACATAGAAATAACTTGACATCTCTAAATCTAAAACTTCACTATTACTGTTATCATCGCTAAAATCAGTCCGTGGACTTTGTAAGCATAGAGCCTTGTGTCTATAAAAATTACATTCATTTCTTTTTCTTTTCTCAGACCTGGCATTTTGCTGCAAAGGGAAAGATGTTCCCAGGAATGCTGGCCAGATCTGAAACCTCCACGAGTCTTCAGTATGTCAGCCCACTGAGTGAGCAAGCTGCCTCCCTCGAGCCATCAAAGTGGAAGTGAAAGTGTTAGTCACTTAGTCGTGTCTGAGTCTTTGTGACCCTGTGGTCTGTCCATGGAATTCTCCATGCAAGAATACTTGGGTGGGTTGCCATTCGCTTCTCCAGGGAATCTTCCCAATCCAGGGATCGAACCAGGGTCTCCTTCACTGCAGGCAACTTTTTTACCATCTGTGCTACCAGGGAAGCCCCAGAGCCATCAAAGGACAATTCTTTTCAGACTAATAGGTCTAGGGGACTGAATCTGGCTATTAGTTGAAACAACAGACAAAAAAGAAGAAAGGAAATCAAGGATACATGCTGTACATTTTGACTAGTCATGAAATTTAGAAGTTGAAGTTCTCACATACAAAAGAGGACATTTTATAGGTGGGCTCAGGTGTTTGAATCCTACCTTTGTCTGTGTGTGTTAGTTGCTCAGTGGTGTCCAACTCTTTGTGACCCCATGGACTATAGCCCCCAAGCTCCTCTGTCCATGGAATTCTTCAGGCAAGAATACTGGGATGGGTTGCCATTCCCTCCTCCAGGGGATCTTTCCTACACAGGGCTCTAACCTGGGTCTCTTGCAGGCAGATTATTTACCATCTGAGCCATAGGGAAACCCATCATATACAGAAGAGAACATTTTATAGGTGGGCTCAGATGTTTGAATCCTACCTTTATACAGAAGTATTATTTGTGATTAGCTGATAAGACAGCCCAAGTTTTGCCTGGAAATAGAATCTTGCCTCTGCCTTGTACTTCCCAGCAATCTCAAGGATCAGTGAGCAAGTTCATCGCAAGCTCCACAGAGTATTTGAGGTATGTAATATTATCAGCCATGATTTTGGCCATTAATCCAAACTTCTAGAAAACATGCATTTTTGTTTGTTTGTTTCTTTTGTGTTTGCCAATGAAAAATAAAGGGTGGCTTCCCTTGTAGCTAAAGAATCTGTCTGCAATGCAGGAGACCAGGGTTCGGTTCCTGGGTTGGGATGATCCCTTGGAGAAGGAAATGGCAACCCACTCCAGTATTCTTGCCTGGAGAATCCCATGGGTGGAGGAACCTGGAGGGCTATCTATAGTCCATGAAAAACAAACACCAAATATCAGGGGGAAAAAATGGACTGATTGACCTGGTTTAAATCTCTCAGAAGTTGAAATCCATTTCCAGTGGTTTCCCACGTAACTATTTTCAGCCAAAGTATTTCTACAGATTGGACTTGTGCCAAATCATACAATCAGACTGCTTCAACCACCCAGATGCTTATGGGCAAAAATAATAACTCCACATGAAGTTATTATTAGCTTTTTCTGCCAGAATCATGGCTAAGATCTATTTGTCTTTAGAAGATAATCAAATTGCAGTCCATCTGAGTATCTTCTTCCTAGCTTGTGCCCCTATTAGTGGCTCTCGGTCAGAGAGCCTCTCATAAATGAACCAAAGGCCTTCCTTACGCTGAGTCAATTCACCCATAAAACTTGAAACTCTAAGGAAGTCTGAACTACTGTGTATGTTATGGTAGCAAGCTTTTACTTATGAAACACTGATATTGGATGTAGCAGTCATGTACATACATGAGAGTTGGACCATAAAGGAGGCTGAGCACCGAAGAATTGATGCTTTCTATTTATAGTGCTGGAGAAGACTCTTGAGAGTCCCTTGGACAGCAAAGAGATCAAGCCAGTCAATCCTAAAGGAAATCAACCCTGAATAGTCACTGAAAGGACTGATGCTGAAGTTGAACCTGAAGCTTCAATACTTTGGCCACCTGATGCAAACAGCCAATTCATTAGAAAAGACCCTGATGCTGGGAAAGACTGAGGGCAGGAGGAGAAGAGGGAGGCAGAGGATGAGTTGGTTAGACAGCATCAGTGACTCAATGGACATGAATTTGAGTAAACTCCGGGAGATGGTAAAGAATAGGGAAGCCTGGCATGCTGCATTCCATGCGGTCACAAAGAGTCAGACATGACTAAGCAACTGAACAACAACAAATTGGATGCGTCTACTATTCTTTTATGTCTAGGGCTGCAAGACGAGCTAGTCACCCTGAAGGAGGAAGGATTCTGAAACAATGAGAATTACCTGTAACACAAGGTATTACGATCAGGATGGTCAATCAAGTCATTGGTGTAATTTGGCAACACCCTTTATCTAACAGGGAGCTTGAAGTGCAGGGACCACGGTATAAGTATGATATGTGAGTGAGTGTATTTAACTGGAATGATCATTTGAGAAGTTTTATTTCACTTGGTTTTCAATAAGCTTCAAGTCTTAAGAGAACAATTCTAAGCCATCTAAAATCCTCTCTACTAGTGGACATAATATAGATACACATTTGAAATATCATTGTTTCATAATTCAGATTGTATGACTCAAGTATCACTTTTTGCTCTTTTAGTTTTTGCCTGCACCATGAGGCATATGGGATCTTTGTTCCTTGACCAGGAATTGAACCCACGCCCTCCTTCAGTGGTACAGATTCCTAACCACTGGACCCCCAGGCAAGTCCCAGGTTTTACTTTTAAAGATAGAATTTGGTGGTTTTCTAGACTAGCAGTTCAAGTTTTAACATGAGTTACAGGCCTAATTAACCCTTTTGTGAAGTAGCTCTTTGAGGAATTAGGGCCAAATTATACATGGTCTGGGCAGGGGTGGGGAGGGGTCCGTGATCTTAATTTTGTGTTTTCCTTCTTCCCCATCTGCACCCCCACTCTCTTCCCCTGCTTCCACCCAGTGCTGTCTCAGCCACACTTCTTTCAGGCTTTAGTCTCATCCGGCTGTTCAACAAATCTCCAGGGAAGTTTGAGTCTGCTAACTGCTTAAACAACATCAGAGAAATGTCACCAATGGTGTGATTTCAGGGGGTCAGAGATAGGCACTTGGGCCCAGGAGGGGGTGCTCAGAAGAAATCTGAAACGGGTGTTGTGAATCTCTTTTTCTTCTTGGGTTCTAAGAGTCAGAGAGGAAGGCTGTCAAGGATAGCCCAGCACACCTGTCTGTCCACCTCAGCCTTTTCCAGACCAACCCCCAGCCAGTGCCCTTGAAATAGAAAAGCCAGAACCATTAGCTCACTCCTGAGCTACCATTCTTGTGTCAATAAAATATTAGCAACTATAAATAACTTGGGTATTACTGGGGGAAAATGACAAAGCAAAAAGCTCATTCTACAGTGAAAGAGAAAGTAACATTTTAAATCGTATCAGATTGAAGCACTGACACTATTTAATGAAATGTTTCTAAGCAACAAGGTAGGAGAATCAAAGAGCTTCAATAGAGGTAACGTTCATAGAATCAGAAGGAATCCAAAAATAGCCTCTCTTTCTTGTAAGGAATTCAGGTTGGAAGGTAAAACAAACTCCTTCCCCAAACTCAGCCACTTAGATAAGTAGGGTGAAGGGTGAAGTCACTCAGTCGTGTCCGACTCTTTGCGACCCCATGGACTGTAGCCTACCAGCCTTCTCCGCCCATGGGATTCTCCAGGCAAGAATGCTGGAGTGGGTTACCATTTCCTTCTCCAGGGGATCTTCCCAACCCAGGGATCAAACCCGGGTCTCCCCCATTGGAGGCAGACGCTTTAACCTCTGAGCACCAGGGAAGCCCTAATTGGATAATTATCTCTTCCCAATATCCCATGTATGGTTTGTTTCAGCATAAAATAACCACATCAGTTCAGTTCACTTGCTCAGTCATGTCCGACTCTTTGCGACCCCATGAATCGCAGCACACCAGGCCTCCCTGTCCATCACCAACTCCCAGAGTTCACTCAGACTCATGGCCATCGAGTCAGTGACGCCATCTAGCCATGTCATCCTCTGTCGTCCCCTTCTCCTCCTGCCCCTAATCCCTCCCAGCATCAGAGTCTTTTCCAATATGTCAACTCTTCGTATGAGGTAGCCAAAGTACTGGAGTTTCAGCTTTAGCATCATTTCTTCCAAAGAAATCCCAGGGCTGATCTTCAGAATGGACTCGTTGGATCTCCTTGCAGTCCAAGGGACTCTCAAGAGTCTTCTCCAACACCACAGTTCAAAAGCATCAATTCTTTGGCGCTTTGCCCTCTTCACAGTCCAACTCTCACATCCATACATGACCACTGGAAAAACCATAGCCTTGACTAGACAGACCTTCATCAGCAAAAGTAATTTCTCTGCTTTTGAATATACTATCTAGGTTGGTCGTAACTTTTCTTCCAAGGAGTAAGTGTCTTTTAATTTCATGGCTGCAGTCACCATCTGCAGTGATTTTGGAGCACCAAAAATGAAGTCTGACACTGTTTCCACTATTTCCCATGAAGTGATGGGACCGGATGCCATGATCTTCGTTTTCTGAATGTTGAGCTTTAAACCAACTTTTTCACTCTCCTCTTTCACTTTCATCAAGAGGCTTTTTAGTTCCTCTTCACTTTCTGCCATAAGGGTGGTGTCATCTGCATATCTGAGGTTATTGATATTTCTCCTGGCAATCTTGATTCCAGCTTGTGTTTCTTCCAGTCCAGCGTTTCTCATGATGTACTCTGCATATAAGTTAAATAAGTAGGGTGACAATATACAGCCTTGACGTACTCCTTTTCCTATTTGGAACCAGTCTGTTGTTCCATGTCCAGTTCTAACTGTTGCTTCCTGACCCTCAAACAGATTTCTCAAGGGACAGGTCAGGTGGTCTGGTATTCCCATCTCTTTCAGAATTTTCCACAGTTTATTGTGATCCACACAGTCAAAGACTTTGGCATAGTCAAAAAAGCAGAAATAGATGTTTTTCTGGAACTCTCTTGCTTTTCGATGATTCAGCGGATGTTGGCAATTAGATCTCTGATTCCTCTGCCTTTTCTAAAACCAGCTTGAACATCAGGAAGTTCACAGTTCACGTATTGCTGAAGCCTGGCTCGGAGAATTTTGAGCATTACTTTATTAGCATGTGAGAGGAGTGCCACTGTGCGGAAGTTTGAGCATTCTTTGGTATTGCCTTTCTTTGGGATTGGAATGAAAACTGACCTTTTCCAGTCCTGTGGCCACTGCTGAGTTTTCCAAATGTGCTGGCATATTGAGTGCAGCACTTTCACAGCATCATCTTTCAGGATTTGAAACAGCTCAACTGGAATTCCATCACCTCCACTAGCTTTGTTCATAGTGATGCTTTCTAAGGCCCACTTGACTTCACATTCCAGGATGTCTGGCTCTAGATGAGTGATCACACCATCGTGATTATCCGGGTCATGAAAATCTTTTTTTGTACAGTCTTCTGTGTATTCTTGCCACCTCTTCTTAATATCTTCTGCTTCTGTTAGGTCCATACCATTTCTGTCCTTTATCAAGCCCATCTTTGCATGAAATGTTCCCTTGGTATCTCTAATTTTCTTGAGATCTCTAGTCTTTCCCATTCTGTTCTTTTCCTCTATTTCTTTGCGCTGATTGCTGAAGAAGGCTTTCTTATCTCTTCTTGCTATTCTCTGGAACTCTGCATTCAGATGCCTATATCTTTCCTTTTCTCCTTTGCTTTTTGCCTCTCTTCTTTTCACAGCTATTTGTAAGGCCTCCCCAGACGGCTATTTTGCTTTTTGCATTTCTTTTCCATGGGGATGGTCTTGATCCCTTTCTCCTGTACAATGTCACGAACCTCAGTCCATAATTCATCAGGCACTCTATCTATCAGAACTAGGCCCTTAAATCTATTTCTCACTTCCACTGTATAAGGGATTTTATTTAGGTCATACCTGAATGGTGTAGCAGTTTTCCCTACTTTCTTCAATTTGAGTCTGAATTTGGTAATAAGGAGTTCATGATCTGAGCCACAGTCAGCTCCTGGTCTTGTTTTTGTTGACTGTATAGGGCTTCTCCATCTTTGGCTGCAAAGGGTCGGACATGACTGAGCCACTTTCAGTTTCAGCCAAGCAATAGTATGTATGAAAACCTTGGAGAGGAAGTAACTGGGGAATGATTTAAATCCCCTGGGTATGAGATACACCCTCTTCAACCCTTGTCATCAAGATAACTAACAAATAAGAAAATCTCCTGGAGTAGGAAATGGCAACCCACTCCAGTAATCTTGCCTAGAAAATCCTATTGACAGAGGAGGCCTGGTGGGCCACAGGCCATGGGGTTGCAAAGAGTCGGACATGACTGAGCGACTGAACACACATACAGAAAGAACACTCAGTACTCCCTCTTATGTGTGTTTTAGGTTCGTAAGTGAAAGTTTTGATATTCCATCACCAATGACACCCTAGCTTTGTCAGCAGGAAAGATTTTCTAAAGAGAAATTTAAGTGTCTCTATAGACCCAAATATGGGGAAGGAGATGGTACCCCATTCCAGTACTCTTGCCTGGAAAATCCCATGGACGGAGGAGCCTGGTGGTGCAGGCCATGGGGTCGTGAAAAGTCAGACATGACTGAGCGACTTCACTTTCACTTTTCACTATCACACATTGGAGAAGGAAAGGCAGCCTACTCGTGTTCTTGCCTGGATAATCCTAGGGACGGGGGAGCCTGGTGGGCTGCCGTCTATGGGGTTGCCCAGGATTAGACACAACTGAAGCAACTTAGCAGCAGCAGCAGCATAGACCCAAATAAGTACTCAATGGATTCAAGTTAGAAGAGAATATGAGATCTTTTCATGTCACCTTAATGCACAAAACCAAGAATGCTTTAATACTTGTAGATTAATTTCCCCACCACTGTGTGTCTGAAATGATAGCTTAGAAATCCACAAGTATTTTCATAGCTTCCCCAAGAGACAGCTACAGTGTGTGTGTGAATGTCCTTTTAAAATAACAGTCTGTGCAGAAGGCTTGTGGCATACAAATGGGTGTTCTTGGCTCACTTTTACTCTGCACCAAAAACCATGTATAATGGGCTCAAGAAAGAGAAAAAGGAGGCCCTTTCCTGGTTGTTGGTCGGTTGACGAGCCAGTGCTGGTTGCTTTGACTGCTCTGTTTTCTGCTGCTGCTGGAGTTTAGTCCAGAAAGTCAGGGAGGGCACCAAGCAGATTGCTTCACTAGAGAGAAAGATACTTAGTGAGACCCATCCATCCATCCATTCATGCAGGAAGCACAATTTTCAGAATGGCTTACTTAATTAACATGTTTTTAGCAAGCTCACCAAAAAGTGCATATTTGGGGTTTTTTGGTTTTGTTTCTTCCTTTTGTTATTGGTTTATTTCACCTACTATGTGTCTTTAAGCTTGATCCTTGTTTTAGCATGTATCAGAATTTTCCTCCTTTTTAAAGCTGAATAATTATGTAGATTTTTAAAAATTGAAGTATAATTAATTTACATTGTTTCAAATGTACCACAAGAAATTATTGTTATGTGTACACACACACATCAGACGTATGTGTGCATGCAGTCATGTCTGACTCTTTGTGACCCCATGGACTGTAGACTTCCAGGCTCCCCTGTCCATAGAATTTTCCAGGCAAGAATACTGGAGTGGGTTGCCATGCCCTCCTCCAGGGGATCTTCCCAACCCAGGGATCAAACCTGCGTCTCTTATGTCTTCTGCATTGGCAGGCAGATTTTTACCACTGGTGCCACCTGGGAAGCTATATATATATATATATATATATATATATATATATATATATATTCTTTTTCAGATTCTTTACCATTAAAGATTATTACAAGATATTGAACATAGTTCCCTGTGCTATACAGTAGGTCCTTGTTATTTGTCTATTTTATATATAGTATTATATATAGTAGGTATCTGTTAAACCCAAATTCTCAATGTACCTCTCCCCATGTTTCCCTTTGGGAACCATAAGTTTGTTTGATGCATCTGCAAGTCTGTTTCTTTTTTGTAAATAAATTCATTTGTGTCACATTTTTAAGATTCCACATATGGGTGATATCATACAGTATTTCATTTGTCTGACTTACTTCACTTAATATAATCATCTCTAGGTCCATCCATGTTGCTGCACATGGCATTATTTCTTCCTTTTATGGCTGAGTAATATTCCAGTGTGTATATGCACCACATCTTATTTATCCAGTCATCTGCTGATGGACATTTGGGTTGTTTCCATGTCTTGGCTATTGTAAATAGTGCTGCTGTGAACACAGGTGCATTATTTTTTCTCACTACAGTTTTCTCCAGATATATGCCCAGCAGGGTCATACAGTAGCTCTATTTTTAGTTTCTTAAAGAACCTTCATGCTGTTCTTCATAGTGGCTGCACCACTCTACATTCTCACCAACAGTGTAGGAGGGTTCCCTTTTTACTATACCCTCTCCAGCATTTATCATTTATAGACTTTTGATGGTGCCTATTCTGACCAACGGAGAAGGCAATGGCAACCCACTCCAGCACTCTTGCCTGGAAAATCCCTTGGTCAGAGGAGCCTAGTGGGCTGCAGTCCATGGGGTCACTAGGAGTTGGCTACAACTGAGTGGCTTCACTTTTACTTTTCACTTTCATGCATTGGAGAAGGAAACGGCAACCCACTCCAGTGTTCTTGTCTGGAGAATCCCAGGGATGCGGGAGCCTGGTGGGCTGCCATCTATGGGGTCACACAGAGTCAGACATGACTGAAGCGACGCAGCAGCAGCAACAGCAGCAGCATTCTGACCAAAGGGAGGTAATATCTTACTGTGCTTTTGATTTGAATTTCTCTAATAATTAGTGGTACTGAACATCTCTTCATGTGTCTGTTGGCCATCTGTATGTCTTCTTTGGAGACAAATCTACTTAAGATTATCTGCCCTTGTTTTTCTGATTAGCTTTCTTTTTTTTAATTGAACTGCATAATTTCTATTTTGGAAATTAATCCCTTGTCAGTCGTATCATTTGCAAATAATTTCTCCCATTGTATAGGTTGTCTTTTCATTTTGTGTATGGGTTCCTCTGCTGTGCAACAAAAATACATATTTTGTGTGTCCACTGAAGAGACTGAAGGCACACAGCTCTGGTCCCAGCTAGATCCAGCCCCACAGTCACACATCTTCTGTCAAAACGAGCCTGACTTCCCTTCCAGGTCATATCTTCAGACTACACAATTTCTAGAACTGTTGCTTTGCTCCTTTAAACCACCTTCAGTTTCAAAATGATCTATTTCACTTGCCCCAGTCTTTTGCCGTGAGTCTGTCTGGAGGACATTTTTGAGCCAGGGGCTTGATGTTATGTTTTTGTTGGTTTTATTAGATATTTTGATATTGAAATTTGATTTATAATATTGATATATTGGAATTCTTGCCACATTCTAATATATCTCAGTGAAAGTGTCAAGTCACCGCAAAGTAACCCATTTACAAATTTTATAGATGATGAGATTAGCACAATGTCCATTTAAAACTTCCACAAAACCCAAAATGGAGCTGCCAGCTGCTTCCATTGTTTTTCTGCAGTCACGCCATGCCCCCTACCACACTCTTACCCATTGTGCATCTTAGGTTCTATAATAAGCACAGAAGGGATGCTAATACCGTAGTGCTTTCATTCAGACCTTCTTCCCACATGAGGCTGTCTGTCCTGTATCATCACATGCACCTGAATGGCACCACACACAGCTCAGCAAAGCATTAGGTCAACCACAGCTCACGACAGTAAAACCAGTGCAGAGTTGATGGGGAAATGAAACTGCTTTAATATATTGCATTTCATCTCTGCGAGTCAAACCGCAGATAAATGCTTGGTCTTGTTCTAGATTAGAATTAAAACAGCCCAGGCTCCCACTCGCATGCTGTTGGCTGGAACGCACCCCTGTGAAGCTGTGGGCTAAGTCTGCGCTCAAGAGACCCCGTTGCTGGTTTCTTCCAGAGTCGAGATTCTCACAGCGTTACTGGAGAGGTCAGAGGAGGTGCTGGACCAGAAGGTACTCTCTTGGGCCTGCAAACTTTAGCAAAGAATGAGGAACACCGGATGCAGAATCCAGAGACTTGTCTTACCTGCATCAGCCAAGAACCAGCCACGTGAGCCGCACGCACAGAGTTTAGGTCACATTCATTGTCTTTTTAGGTGGCCCTAAGCAGCTCCTGGTTGCACACAGATCAAGTTCAAGCTCCCAGGCTGAACTTTCAATTTCAGTCTGTATTCGGCCCCAGCTGTCTGAGGGGTGGCACCGTATGGGGTCAGGAGTCCAGACCCTGTGGTCAGGGTACTTGCTGTGAATCCCAGGTCTGCCTCTGTCCAGTTGGACATGTAACCTCACCTTTCTGGACCTCAATGCCCATTCTGTAAGCAATATAGTAGCAAGGGCTGTCTTGTAGGGCAGTGGGGAAGATTAAGTGAGTAAAGATGGTCCTGTCCTTGGCATGGTGTCCACAGGGAGTACATATGCTGGTGGTTTAGTTGCCAAGTCGTGTCCAACTCTTTGTGATCCCGTGGGCTGTAGCTCACCAGGTTCCTCTGTCCATGGGATTTCCCAGGCAAGAATACTGGAGTGGGCTGCTACTTCCTTCTCCAAGGTGTGTGCTATTGAAAAACTGTGCCTTCACTTTCGAGTCTGACTTTAAACCCACCTTCTCCACAGCACTTTCCCAGGCACTGTACATGTTTAGGGACCAGTGAGCAGTGTTGAGTTAGCAGTTCAGACACATTGATGTACTCAGGCAACGAGAGAGCAGTGAAACTGATCTTCCTGCAATGCTTGTTCCTTTCATGGCTATCCCTTGGCTTCATCTTTCTCATATTTCTACATGTCTGTGGGCGTGTGAGCCTGGGCTGCTGTTCTTCACACGTCTCCACTTCTCCTGGCGAACCTCCACTCCTCTCAAGGTGCAGCCCAAACATCACCTCTTCTGTGAACTCCTCCCTGATTTCCAGCTGGGAAGGCACTCTCTCCAGAGCAGTTTTTATAAACAGCTGCATAATTCTTCTACTTTGCCTGCACTGAGAGTTCAGGTCCACATTCCTCCCCTCACTTCTGGGTAGGCTGGTAACTGCTTCACCCCAAAGAGTCTGTGGCAGAGTAACACTGGGGTCGCAGGAGCCACGCCGTGTGTGTGTGTGTGTTCAGTCGTGTCCAACTCTTAGTGACTCTGTGGACTGTAGCCAACCAGCTCCTCTGCCCGTAGAATTCTCCAGGCAAGAATACTGGAGGAAGCTGCTCTCTCCTCCAGGGGATCTTCCCCACCCAGGGACTGAACCCGAGTCTCTCTCATCCCCTGCTTCGGCAGGTGGATTCTTTGCCACTGCACCACCTGGAAAGCTGGGCCCTAAAAGATGACATGGCTTCTGTGCTGTTGGCTGGAATACATTCTCTTGGAGCCATAACGAAGCCTGGCTCCATGCAGAAGCCACTTGAGATACCTGGTGGGCAGACCTGGTTGCCCTGTTTCCAGGTGGCACATACACAGCCACCTGGTGGCTGACATGGTGGCAGACGCACAGCCACCTCCTCTGTGCCCCCCAAATCTGTGAGGATACAAATACAACAACCCCTTCATGTCCTTACGTCCTGGGCTAGTTTATTATCATCCAGCAAAAGGAACTGGAGCAACTTTCCGCGAGCCCCAATGACTGAGTATGCGCCAGTGTTTCAGCACTCAGCTACCTCCTAGAATCCTCATGCTTGTCATGCTTACTGGACTGCAGGTTCTGTGAGGTTTGAACTCTGTTCTACTCATCTCTGCGTGCCTGGCAGCCACCATGGTGCCTGGAAAGTGGGAGATTCTCAGTATGCGAGCTGAATAAACCACTGCTTAGAGGGTTGCTCTTGTTCTGTCATTCAGTCGTGTCTGATTCTTTTGCAACCTCTTGGACTGCAGCCCACCAGGCTCCTTTTTCCATGGGATTTCCCAGGCAAGAATCCTGGAGTGGGTTGCCATTTCTTCCTCCAGGGGCTCTTCCTGACCCAGGGATCAAACTCTCGTCTCCTGTATTGACAGGTGGATTCCTTACCACTGCGCCCCCTGAGAGGCCCTTCCCTGAGCTCAAAGCCCTCCCTGCAGCTGTCACATTGAACACGACAGAGGGCTGGGCCAGGCCTGTGACCACCAGGTTCTCAGCAGCCTCCTTGACTGTAGGCTGAATGCAGAGCCCCTCCAGCAGGGCTCACACTGTTCTTTCTTGTGCAGTTAAGTAAGCCAGCAAAGTGCCGAGCTTGTGTTGTCACTGCCAGCCTCAGCGCACTATTTATAGACACGTGTTCCACGCGCTATGTGACATACACATGTATAGTCACACCGAGTTTTTGTCGGGTTAGCAGCTGAGTTGGCTCAGAGCTCCCCGGTGATGCTTCTGGAGCCGTTGTTCACTTGCTCCTCTGTGTACTTCCCCAAGGGGCTCCTGCCAGCCTGCTCCATGCCAAGCAGGAGACTCGTGCTGGCTTCAGTTATTTTCCTGGGTTTGAGGTAAATCTTTGACGCAGCATCTGCATGCAAACCAATTCTACCACTTTCCCAGTGTCTAGAGTGGTGAGAAGCAACATGCGTCAACAAGCCTGTAAGGGGCTGGGATTAGAGTGTGCTTGAAATTGACAGCAGAGACTCTGAGATGGGGGTTGACGGAGGGAGGCCAGCCTGTGAGCTATGAAGAAAGAATGGCAGGGTTTTCTGGCGTGGATGGCACCTGCAAGCCCACAGATGGAAAGTAGTGGCCTCGGGGAGTAGATACCATGGCCTGAAAAGTGTCCATGTTCAAGGACCTGGTAAATTACATAAAGGAAAACAAAAGACGGATCAGACATTTCCTGAGCACCAGTGAACTGTGTGTGGGAAAGGCGTCTAGGTACTGTCCTTGCCGGTCCGCGTACTTTGCACCATCCTGATGGCAAGTCTTGTGATGTCTCTGAAACTGTTCTCTCCTCTATGGCCACACACCACCCCCTCCCCAGCCAGGCTATCCCACCCACTCCCACCCCTCACATTCCACAGCCCTCCCCCTTCACCGCCATCAGGGCTGTCTGGTGAACTCACTCCACCTCCAAAGTGCTCACTATTGGTTTGCTGTTTTTCTCTCCTGACTTCAGAAAAACTTTCCAATGCCTCACCTATGATCCCTGTTTTCCTGTCTTATATCTTCCAATATTATCTCTATTTGGCCTAGTTCCTTCCAGCCCATTGCTGTTGTTGTTGTTTAGTTGCTAAGTTGTGTCCAGCTCTTTTATGACCCTCATTGACTGTAGCCCTGTAGGCTCCTCTGTCTATGGGATTCTCCTGGCAAGAATACTGGAATGGGTTGCCATTTCCTTCTCCAGGGGATCTTCCTCACCCAGGGATCAAACCTACATCTCTTGCAATGGCAGGTGGCTTCTTTACCGCTGAGCCACCAGGGAAGCCCTTCCTTCAGTCCATAAATGTTCCTAAATCTCAAACTGTCTCCATTAACTATTTTCTCCTCCAGAGGTGGCCTTAAGATTTGATCATACATAGAGATGAATTCAGCATTGCTGTATGAAATCCAGGGTCATACTGAGACACATAACATAGGTGTATGTGTGTGCCAAGCCACTTCAGCCATGTCTGATTCTGTGTGACCCTATGGACTTCAGCCCACCAGGCTTCTCTGTCCATGAGATTTTCCAGGCAAGAATACTGGAGTGGGTTGCCATGCCCTCCTCCAGGGGATCTTCCCGACCCAGGGATTGAACCTGTGTCTCTTCTGTCTCCTGCATTGGCAGGTGGGTTCTTTACCACTAGTGCTACCTGGGAAGTCCCCTACATAGGTGGTAATCAATGTCATTTATTAAATTGCAGTACTGCCAGGGCTGTGTAGGAACCTGGACTAATTTTTGAGACCGAAATGGGACTCTGAAAATAGCCCTGTTTTAATCAGAGCTGGAGAGCTCTGGAGAAAGGGCTGGAGAAAGGGTGGAAGACAAGTAGATAAAGGGAGACAGGAAGGTAGGAGACTGAGCATCAGCTGAGAAGCATGACAACCTCCATCTGCTCCCAGAAGGGGGTGAGGTTGAGTCTCATTCCACTGCAAGGAAACAGAATTCTGTGTGGCAAGGTATTGGATTTCTAGGGCTTCCCAGGTAGCTCAATGTTAAAGCATCTGCCTGATGACTCCCAATGCTTCGAACTGTTTTGACTCCAAGATCCATCCATCCATTCAACAAATATTTATTGAGCAATGACAATGAACCAGGCCCTGTGAAAGACACTGAAGGTATGAAACAAGTAGGAGAGCAGAGTGGTGGAGATGAACCAGACAGTGAATCCTGTAGAATTTTCTGGGAACATGGTCTCATAACAGACTGAATCCAGGACATCACAGGGTTCCTGGAGGTGGTTTCAACCTGTGCCCTGATTCATAAAGGGTGAGCTGGCATGAGCCAGGTGAAGAGGGAGGTGTAGACAAAGAAGAGGCTAGAAGGTTACACTGGGACCAGGTAAGGAAGATCTGCAGTCTTCCTGCTGAGGGATTTGGTTTAACATGTATCATGTGCGTCCTCGTGCTCAGCACAAAGAAGTCCCTGGTGTATCTTATCCTTTATTATTTATTCTATAGGCCACAGGAAGTCAGAGGATTTTAACTGTTGTTAAGTCAGTCAAGATGCGGGGTATTGACATAATAAGATTTGCATTTTTCAAGTTCCCTTTGGTGATAGGGAAGAGAACAGATGGTAGGGGATCACTATTAGAAGGAGTGAGGCAGTGGAGGAGCCTGAAGGGGTGATCTGACAAAACATGACAGTAGCTGGGGTGGGAGGTGGCCATAGAGAAAGGAGGAAAGTGGTGAAGTGTTGCAGATGGGAGGGAGAGGGTGAAGAAAGCAGTGTGTCAACAACCCTGGGTTCCCTCATCAAGCAAAGAAGCTGTGTTGGTGCCTTTCCCCAACACAGGAAACAGCAGAGCAAGGAGAGGGAGAAAAAGGATGCACTTTGTGTGAAATGTCCAGCTTCAGTGCCTGTGGGACATGCCGGCAGCTGGGCATGGGCTGGAACTAATGAGAAAATCTGGACTAGAAATCTAACTTTGGGAAGTTGGCAACCCTTAGAGAGGAATTAAATCCACAGCAGTGGATGAAATGATCCTGAGAGAAGGGGAGCAGAGTGGGCCCCAGGAGCAACCCTGAGGAGGAAAGGATCAGGGATTTGGGTACAAAATTATATATATATATATATATATATATATATATATATATATATATTTTTTTTTTTTTTTTAAAGAAACACTCTTAAGGTTGTTTGTTAATTAGCAACAGATAACTAAAACACTGGCAATACCAATCTTTTTCTCTGGTGAAGCTGTTCCTTTAAGGATCAACAATGATCTCAGTTGAAACTTCAGGGGCCTTCTCGAAGTCTTTTCCTTTCTGGACAGCTCCAAGGCATATGACAATTCTGAAACTCCTGTCTGTGCCTCTGTCTCCTTTCAGGTCTGGCCTCCTCTGGGGCTCAGTACTTTTCCCACATCCGTTAAATGTAGGGGCTCCACAAATGATCTGCTCCGACGTTCTCTATAACCTCTGGTCTCAGTGTTTTTTATCCAATCTCATTGCTTTAAATATTGCCCCTGCCCAGATAATGTCCAATTCCTGGCAGAGGCACAATGATTAGAGGCTCAAAGTCTGGAAATGGGCCAGACAGGGCTTTAATCCTGCATCTGCCAGTTCCTAACCAACCATGTGACACTGATGTGAGCCATTAAAGTAGTTCAGCCCCTCTAAACCTCCACTTTCTCCTCTCTTAAATCTGGATAATAATAGCATCTAGCTCACATGGACATCGGTTTAGCTGCCCCAGAATGAAGACTTAATTAATCACAGTTTTCCCATACCACTGCTTACGTAAGAAAAAAAAAAATGGCAATATTGAATGTTTGTATGTGTGTGGGGTAAATGGAGGTGGCTGTGATCAGTAATGGAGAAGGCAATGGCACCCCACTCCAGTACTCTTGCTTGGAAACTCCCATGGACGGAGGAGCCTGGTAGGCTGCAGTCCATGGGGTCGCTGAGTCAGACACGACTGAGCGACTTCACTTTCACTTTTCACTTTCATGCATTGGAGAAGGAAATGGCAACCCACTCCAGTGTTCTTGCCTGGAGAATCCCAGGGATGGCGGAGCCCAATGGGCTGCTGTCTGTGGGGTCGCACAGAGTAGGACAGGACTGAAGCGACTTAGCAGCAGCAGCAGCAGCAGCAGCAGTGATCAGTAAGAATTGGCCAGAGGGCTCTGGCCTCTCTAGCCCTTGCCCAGCCCCCAACCTTGGGGGTGAGGGCCTGGATAGTGACCATCCCAGATCAGACAGGGCACCCCCACCCCCACATCACACACAGATCCCACAAGCCCCAGGGAGGGCGAAGGGAGAAGGGGGGCAGCTGAGAGTCCAACATTTCCCAAAGAGAAGCTGTCGTCTGGAAAAGGCCATTCAAATCTGCAGAGGCAGAGCAGCCCTGACTGCCCATCACCACCCAGAGAGTGAGGGTTGAAAAAGGAGAAAACAACTGTGTACCTTAAGATCCCTATCCAGTCCCCCCCGCTCAGCAGGAACACCCAGAAGGCTTCAGTGCAGTGCCACAACCAGGACACCAGCACAGACACACCCACTGGTCCTACTCAGGTCACGTGTTCTTGTGTGTGTGTGTGTGTGTGTGTGTGTGTGTGTGTGTGTGTGTGTGTGCACACGTGCATGCGCACATTTAGTTCTGTGCAGCTTTATCACACATAGGTTTGTATATCCACCACCACAGGGAAACAAGAATCCAGAACGTTCTCACCACCACAGGGATCCTCGGTATTGCCGGATACAACCACACCCACTGACCTCCCATCCCACCCCTCACCCTGACAGCTGAGCATCCATTATTCATTTCTACAATTCCTTTCATTTCAAGAATGCCCTAGATGGAACCATCCAGCCTGCACACTTTTGGAATTCGCTTTCATCATTCAGCATGATATCCCTGAGATCCACCATGGTTCTTGCCTGGGTCACAGGTCATCCATTTCAGGGCTGAAAGCAGCAGCTTTTCACCATCTGGATGGACTCCAGTTTCTATGACCACTCACAGGTTTAGGAGATCTAGGTTGTCTCCAGTCTGGGGTATTATGGATTCTACTGCTGTTGTATTGACATACAAGCTCTGGTGTCAATTCTTACTGTACTTTTAAGATTAATTTCCCAGAAAACTCCAGTTAAATATCTTCTCCTTTCTTTACAGGCTATTTAAGTTTTCCGGTCTCTGAAATGTTTTTTGACCATTGCTCTTTCTGGTTATTTATCTTTCTCATTCTGATTCTTGGGGATTTTTTATAGATTCTGAATGCTAATCTTTTGTCAATAACATATATTATAAATATCTCCCAAACTCTGGTGTCCTTAGATAAACATAAATTTTTAATCTTAATGTGGTCAGACTTATAAGTCACTCTTTTGTTTGCACTTTTTAGTGTTCTGTGTAAGAAATTATTCCTTACCCCAAGATCACAAAGATAACCAGCATGGTCTCCTCAAATTTTAGGGTTTTGCTTTCCACATTTAAGTCCTTCATTTACCTGGAGTTTGGTTTGTGTTGCATATTTAGATAGGGCTGCAATATCAATTTTTGAACATGAATCCCTAGTTGTCCTATGACCACTTAAAGTCTGTTCTTTCCCCAGTGACCCCAAAAGCCATCTCTTTTGCATATTAAGTGTCTATATATTCTCAGCTGTGTTTCTGGGTTGTCTCCACTCAGCGGTGAAAAATGAGAATGTTCCCCTTGGGGGTGGGGGAGATGGGGCAGGCTTACTCCTGGCTCCCTCTATGCCCTTTGGGGTCCTAGCCTGTGCAGGTGATCAGCGTCTTTTAGGAAGCCATGCCCTTCAAAGACCTGGTCCGTGTCTGGTCTCTGACGCCTCAAGCTTCAGGGTCCACTCCCCCCTTAGGAACCTGGCCCCTCATTAGTCGACCTTCTTGCCAGTTCAACTTTTTATGAATTTTTTTTCTTCCTTATCGGCTCTTTTCACGAGGGCATCACTCAGTATCTTCCGAGGCCAGGAAGGGAAACAGGAAATTCACATCACCACGTTCCCGGGTGAGCACGGCTTAGCAGCTGTGATGGGAGAAACGCGCCTCAGGATGGGGAGTTTTCCTGTGATTGGAGGAACGTGCCCCAACGTGGGGAGAGTCTCCCTGTGATTGGAGGGACGAGCCTCGGTGTGGAGAGAGGTTCCCGCGTGATCAGGTGGGCCCTTGCTGAACGCATGCGCATTGAGGAACAGGGCAAGTCATCGCGCTCTAGGCTGGAGGCCGCGGGGTGAGAGGGGCTAGCTTTGAGCGGGTGAGGCCCAGGAGCCGAGAGCAGCGGGCAGCTCCAGAATCCGGGAGTGACCCTCAGCTACCGCAGCAGCCCGGAGGCAGGGTCCTCGGTCACGGGAGAGCCTGGACCCGAATCTGCCCATGAACGAGGCTAGAAGCCCATCTCCCCAGAGCTCCCGGCAGCGCCCCACTGGCCGCGTCTGGATTTTGGCCTTGGGCAACCCGGATCTGAACACCAGTGAGCCTGCATAGACTGTTGACTTGAAGAACGGAGGTAAGAAACTTGGGTTGTTTATTTAAGTATGTGAGACTTTGTGAGACTGGCAGTAGGGACTGAACGCACGCGCTTCTGAGCTGGGGGCGGGAGGCGCTGCGGTCAGGTGTATTCGCATCATCTCTCTCAGGTACAGCTACCCAGCTGTCCAGCCTCTGTTCTGTTTGCCACTGGAAAGGAGTGTAAATCCGGATTGGCTTACTGCACGGGGTCTCCGGGGGACTCAGTGTGATAACGTACACCCGGGGCCCCGCGTGTGGTCATTCACACTCGGTCACCTCCTCACGCGCACCATCCTCTCCACGGCCACACCTTCCTCTCGCCTGATGCTCTAATCTCTTCACACCAACCTGCTGCCCGTTCTCCAAGGCCCAACTGGGCTGTCGCCTCCTACACAAAGCTGGGATCCACCCCCTACAAGTAAAGCCCTTCTCCTCCGAATTCTCAGTTTGCCATCTTTATCTCTACACTAGAACGAGATTGGAGCCCAGGCTGCTTCTTTCTGTGGAATCTCAGGAAATAGCGGAAAGGAGATGGAGGACTTTAAAAGCTCCCACCAGCTCTCCTGTGTTTTTTTGTGGGATTCTGGGAGCAGAGGTGAGGTGCCTCCCAGGCCCAGGAGCCGCCCCTCTATCCTGAGTCCCACCCACTGCCTCTCAGGACCAACTGTATATTAGGACTGGGAAGTGTGACTGACCCAACTGTGTTCCCCCAAACTCCAAATGTTGAAGCCCTGACCTCCAGGGCTTCAGAATGTGTCTCTATTTGAAGCTAGGGCCTTTAAAGTGATGGTTAAATAAAATGAGGCTGTTAGGTGGGTCCTGATCCAACCTGTATCCTTATAAGAAAGGGAAATTTGGAGACAGAGAGACACTAGGAGTGGAAGCACTGAGGAAGAGCCACAGAGGACAGCCATGGGCTTAGGAGAAACCAAACCTGCTGACACCTGAATCTTGGACTTCTGGCCTCTAGAACTGTGAGAAATAATTTGTTGTTCAAGCTGGCAGCCCTAGTCAATAAATACAGGCAGAACAGAATTGTGGAGGAGAACCTGATCATAGTTGGTTGTTCAGTAATCCACATGGTGTACCAGGCTGTGTTTAGAGCTAACTTGGCATTTAAGAATTTACTTTTTGAATGTACCAGTATATTATGAAAATAAGTGTCACCATAACATAGTAAAATGGCAATGCTCCAGGAAAAAAACAAGAATCTAAATAACCAGGGAGTGTTGGAATCTACATCTCTTGATAGAATTAACAACTGTTGAATTTTGAGGTGCAAGGGAGAGGACCACCTTGAAGCTGGAATATTCCATGTTTCTCTAAGAAATCTCTTGTCAGAACCAGGTCACTGACCGGTTAGTGATTGCCTGTGGCTGGCAGTGTCTGAGAGGAGGCAGTGACCATTCCTCTGTGAATTGCTCTGTTCTCATCATGAAAGTTGCTAAGTAGCCACTCTCTATGTCTGTGATCAGTGAGTCACCAGCTTGCACCTGGCACTGGCCTCCGAGTTGTTGGCAGTCATGCTCACGGTTCCATCCCCATTGCAGACACTGCTGCCAGATACAGGTTGGATCAGGCCTTGTCCATACCATGTGTGTTTTTACATGGCTGTGATTAAACTGGCATAAATGTCTGAAGGCAGGAAGGAGAAGAGGAAGGAGCAGAGGCTCCAAGTGGGCCCCTCACAGCTGCTCTGTGGACGTTTCAAAATGAGTTACCTTGTTGCCAAACTCAAGTTCAGCTCCTTGTGGCTCAAGAATCCAGTATGGAGAGACAACTGTTGGGTGAGAGGAGATAGCTTCCTTGAGGAAGCCAGCAATCCTGGAGGGAAGGTGGACTCATGTCCTAAAGGGCCAGCTCCCCTTGCTGATTGGGGGCACGAATACTTATAGGGGAGGGTCAGGGTGCACAGGTGGGTGGAGGGCTCTGTGTAGAAGAGCAGTCAGCTCTTGACTGTCATCCTGGAACTGGTCATCAGTGGTCTGACTAGTGTCATCTTGATTGTTTTGTTGTTCAGGCGCTAAGCCGTGTCTGACTCTTCGCGGCCCCGTGGGCTGCAGCACCCCAGGCATCCCTAGCTGTTTTAAGTGCAGTTAGTCTTCAGTTCCAAGACTGGCTTGTTCCCATTTGTTGGAGGGCAGTTCTTGCAGCTGTGGCAGCTTATGTCACTGCTGCAGTCTGGGCGCCATGTAGTTAACTTCTCCTATCTGGAGGGGGTTTCAGTATCTATAAGAAGCTCACAGGACATGGCTCAAATTATTATCTATAGCCCTTGAGGAGAACTAAAGGTCTTTGACTTTGTTTGATGGCTAAGCCGTTACTATTTGATGTTGTTTGACTATGTCCCTTCTCTTCTGCATTTTCTCAACTCTCTGATTAAGTTTGTTCTTTGGCTAAAGTTCTTCTACAAACAAGAGGCAGGAGGAGGACTTTGTTGGGGGTGGGTCCTGCTTGGTTTCAGCCTCACTGTCCTTTCATTTTTTCCAGTTATGTGTATCCTGATCACATGGGCCTTGTATGTTTAAATTGTTTTTTTTTTTAATTGAAGTATAGTTGCTGGACAATATTATGTAAGTTACAGGTGTGTAGTATAGTGATTCACCTTTTTAAAATGTTATATTCCATTTGTAATTACTATTTTAAAAATCGGCTGTATTCCCTGTGTCGTACATTATATCCTTTTGTTCGTTTCACCTAAGAGTTTGTACTTCTTATTCCCCCACTTGTACGTTTCCCCTCCCCTGATGACCACTAGCTTGTTCTATGTATCTCACCTCACCATCCCTTCTAAAACACTGTGGTACAAACAGCTTCACTGATAACTGTGAATAACATCTCTCTATCTTCCCACATGACTAGCATCAATGAGATTGCCTGAAATACGGAATTTAAAAAATTATACTTCCATCATTATTTTGAATGTACCTGTGTACTGTTGACCTCCTTGGACTTCTGGCACAAGAACCGTGACCTTTAATTCCCTGTGGAAGCCCATCCATGCACAAAGTGCCTGGTACCTGGGAGGCAAGTAATAACTATTTGTTTAACAAATGAACCAAAGTTCTCAAGAAAAATACCACCAGTGCCTTAGAGAGGAAAGAAATGCCTGAACAAATCACCTTCCACCCCCATCTGTCTGTCTCTGAATTCCTTTAGACAATAAATATTTGAGCATTCTAAAACACACAGTTTGAGCAGAATCTAATCAGTCTCGTTCAGGCTTCCTCAGGGCAAAATCTGGGCCCAGCCAATGCGTCCCCACCCCAGACCTTTTCTCTCATTTATACCCCTTCCTCTGTCTGAAAGCCGTGCTACTCCTGTCTGTCTTTTCAGATTCTCTGACTCCTTTGGTGAAGCTTAGCCCAACCATTGGGTTTCATACCAGTCTTCTCCTCTAAACCCAAAGCATTATTGGCGTCTAATCCTCCTTTTGTGGATTCATGTCGCACCCACTTCCAGACCGTGCGGTGAACTTTTGGGAGTTTAGCAGTCGTGTCTCTAAAGTCACTTCCAACCTGTGCCCTTGCTGACCTCTCTGCTCATGCTCACTCTCTGTCGCCCACCCTCTCACATCTTCCCAGGATGCCGAGACGCCCCATTGGTTGGTCTCCTTGCAGAACACTCTTGGCCACATTTACTTTGGGGAGGATGTCTTCAGATTCATTTATTCAGCAGTTGCTTATTGAGAACATGCTGAACAAGCTTTGCAGACACTGCTTGGGTCCCTGGGGGTGTCCCCATCACAGAGGGGGTGATGAGTCCATCATCAGTGAGAGCGTCTTAGATGAAGGAACGCTGAGGGTAGGGCAGACAGAGCAGGGGGCTGCGGTGGGAAGGCAATTTATTTAGTGTAAGGCCTCAGGAAAGACCTCCCTAAGGAGGTGACAGTTTTGCCCAAATCAAGACAAGGAACCTGTTAAGCAAAATGCAGATGAGTCAGGGTAGCAGGAGGTGGTCAAGAGTAGGTGCCATAAGTGGGGGAAGTGGACAGCTGCCAGGTGGTAGGGACCCTGGGGGCTGGCTTGGGCTGGAGGCAGAGTTTTTAGTCTATATTCAATGGGGTCCACCAGGGGATTGTGCTTGGGAGGAGATGGACAGATGGACATTTGGGCCTAGATGCTAGATGCTGGCAGGAGACAGGTGAGACCTGGACAGGCCTGGCCTGTCATAGGGCTGTCCTGTGAAAACAGCAGGAAGTGAATGGCTTCTGATGACATTTTGGCAATAAACCAACAGGCCTTGCTGCTGGGTCAGATGTTGTGGGTGGAGGATGGGAAGAATTTAGAGGGACCCGTGGATTGTTGGCCCAGCAACAAGTACTGGTAACTGAGATGGGACAGACACAGGCTTAGAAGGGGTCCTGGGTGTGGACCCTGGGCAGGTTAAGGACCTGTTAGATGTTCAGTCAAGCCCATGAAGAAGGGTCACTGAGGGCCACGGGGCTTGTCTTGGGACCTGCATTCAGTCCGTTCCTTTTGCAGGGCCCTCTGAGCTGGCTGATCGTTGCTCTATAACACATGGAGGGTTCCTGTGCTGTATCGCTATCCAGAGGTGGAGCATATGGAATTTCAACTTTGAAGATTGTAGAGAAGTGAAAGCCCCACACTGGCCTCGGGCTTACGCCACACGCTCCCTCACTGGAAGGTGGACATCACAGAACAAGGAACAATACTTTGATTAGGACCAAAAGAAGATGATCCGAGCGTCCAGGTTTTCTCCCTTCTGTCATGGCCATTTACTGTATATGTTGTTGCACTTATTTAACTTCTATGCAGAGTATATCATGAGAAACACTGGGCTGGAGGAAGCACAAGCTGGAATCAAGGTTGCCAGGAGAAATAGCAATAACCTCAGATATGCAGATGACACCACTCTTATGGCAGAAAGTGAAGAAGAACTAAAGAGTCTCTTGATGAAAGTGAAAGAGGAGAGTGAAAAAGTTGGCTTAAAGCTCAACATTGAGAAAACTAAGACCATGGCATCCGGTCCCATCACTTCATGGCAAATAGATGGGGAAACAGTGGAAACAGTGCCTGACTTTATTTTTCTGGGCTCCAAGATTGCTGCAGATGGTGATTGCAGCCATGAAATTAAAAGAGACTTACTCCTTGGAAGGAAAGTTATGACCAGCCTAGACAGCATATTAAAAAGCAGAGATATTACTCTGCCAACAAAGGTCTGTCTAGTCAAGGCTATGGTTTTTCCAGTGGTCATGTATGGATGTGAAAGTTGAGACTATAAAGAAAGCTGAGCACAGAATTGATGCTTTTGAACTGTGGTGTTGGAGAAGACTCTTGAGAGTCCCTTGGACTGCAAGGAGATCCAGTCCATCCTAAAGGAGATCAGTCCTGGGTGTTCATTGGAAGGACTGATGTTGAAGCTGAAACTCCAATATTTTGGCAACCTGATGCAAAGAGCTGACTCATTTGAAAACACCGTGATGCTGGGAAAGATTGAGGACAAGAGGAGGAGGGGATGACAGAGGATAAGATGGCTGGATGCCATCACTGACTCAATGGACATAGGTTTGGGTAAACTCCAGGAGTTGGTGATGGACAGGGAGGCCTGGCGTGCTATGATTCATGGGGTCGCAAAGAGTCAGACACGACTAAGCAACTAAACTGAACTGAAGTCCTAAGTCGCGTCTGAATCTTTGCGACCCATGAACTGCAGCACGTCAGGCTTCCCTGTCCTTCACAATCTCCTGCAGTTTGTCCAAATTCATGTCCATTGAGTTGATGATGCCATCCATCCTCTGTCATCCCCTTCTCTTCCTGCCCTCAATCTTTCCCAGCATCAGGATCTTTTCTAATGAGTCAGCTCTTTGCATCCGGTGGCCAAAGTATTGGAGCTTCAGCATCAATCCTTCCAATGAATATTCAGGGTTGATTTCCTTTAGGATTGACTGGTTTGATCTCCTTGCAGTCCAAGGGACTCTCAAGAGTCTTCTCCAGCATTGCAGTTCTAAAGTGTCAATTCTTCAGTGCTCAACCTTCTTAATGGTCCAGCTCTCACATCCATACATGACTACTGGTAAAACCATAGCTTTGACTATACAGACCTTTGTTGGCAAAGTGTTATCTTTGCTTTTAATATATTGTTTATATTCTTTCTGTTTCACACCCCTGTCTGGATGTAACATACTATTCAGAGAAGCTGGGAAATTCCCATTGGTTGTATAATTTTCTTCTGACACTTGTTTTAATATTGTCTCACTCTTCTAGTTGATGACCCTGGGAGCTGCAGGTAGTAAACTGTTTCTGTGATTAGAATCTCTAAAGTTAGCTGAATCCTTTGTACTCACTGTTAGCAAACATTTCCATTGGGTAAAACTATTCATGTTGGAGAGAGTGGATGGTATCATGCTTTAAGCTGACTCTAAAAGTTTTTACAAAAGCAAATCACTATTCTTGCTTATTATTTCTCTGTATGTGAACAGCTCCTATGAGAACCTCATAAAAGGAGACATCCTCTGTCTGATTGCCATCAGATAATACCCAGTTCCTAATGTCACCCTGGAAAAGAGCTGATGCTACTTTCATATAAAAATCACACTATTTTCATTAACATACATCACAACTAAATGCCAGTAGGAAAGAACATATTAGAGCATACCTATTCTGAAACTATTTGCAGAATAAACTTAAAGGAGCTTTATGGAGGGAGGTGGAAGGGGGGTTCAGGATGGGGGACACATGTACACCCATGGCTGATTCATGTCAATGTATGGCAAAAACCACTACAATATTGTAAAGTAATTAGCCTCCAGTTAAATTAATTTACAAAAAAATTTTTAAAAAGCAACTAGCAGTTAAGGAGATCAAACCAGTCAATCCTAAAGGAAATCAACCCTGAATATTCTTTGGAAGGACTGTTGTAAAGCTCTAATACTTTGGCCACCTAATGCGAAGAGCTGACTCATTGGGAAAGACCCTGATGCTGGGAAAGACTGAGGGCAGGAGGAGAAGGGGACAACAGAGGACGAGATGGTTAGATGGCATCACTGACTCAATGGACTTGAGTTTGAGCAAACTCTGGGAGATGGTGAAAGACAAGGGAGCGTGGCTCACTGCAGTCCATTGGGTTGCAGAGTCAGACACAACTTAGCAATTGAACAACAAGCAGTTAATCTATGCTGTGGAAAATAAACACAAGTGTAATTGTCATTGTAAGATCTCCTAACAGCCCTTTGTAAAAACATCAACCACTGAGTTTCTGAGGCTGTGGATGGAAACTAGAAAAATCAGAGAACGCCTGTGTGGTAGTTTCCTGGTCTTTGATGGACATTAGGTGTTGACTGACATTCTCATGGGGTCGCAGAGAGTCAGACACAACCGGACAACTGAGCATGGCATTCTCACAGGTCCTACACGTGTCTTCCTAACTATACACCTAGATCTCTGTTTCGAATACCCACTCCAAGCAAAAGAGCCTGCTTAAAGCACATTGAAATTCCCTCCCTTTGTCTTACAGTAGGCTCTAAGGCCTAAAGCCACGTTTGAGTCAAAGCTACCAGATGACTGAATGTTATCCAGAAAAAGAATTAAGCAGGGGCCGCCACCTCCTCTCATGGGAAACAGAGGGAAATGGCAGTCTTCCCCAAAGGAGGCCTGGCGCCTCCCTCAGCAGGAAGAGTCCTGGCCTTGTCCTCCCATCGGGCAGTGCAGCCACTCTGCACGGTAGCTCGGGAAACCGGAGACTTTTCTGCTTAGAGTCTGGAGGGGAATGGAATTGATGTGAACCCCTCCAGGGTGAGAAGTTGTCTTTCCCCAGGCCTGTCTTATCTGGGTCCCCTCTTGAGCCCCCTCAGAACACGAGGAGGCGGCCCTTGTCATAGGTGCCCCAGCCTGGTACCCTGAGTCTTGGGGCCTTCACGCCACTGGTGTCAGTGGATTAGCATCACACTGGTGTGGTCTTGAACCAGCTCCACCCTCATGCTGACTTTTCTCCTTTTTCTGCTATCAGTCACTGATCCAAGTGTTCTATTATTTATCACATGTTATTTCTCACTGGACAGAGCATTTCCCCCTTCCTCCCCTTTAAATTGTGGAGGAATTCACTCAACTGGAATGCCGCTCTCTGCACCTAAATTAATTATTTAAAGAGAATTTCTGAGATCTCGTGTAATTTTCAAGCTAAAGCCTGATTCAGTGAAAGGAAGAGAGTGAAGGGCTTTCTCGTGTTTTTGGCAGAATGGGAGGGTGGCTGTAACACAGAAAGCCAGCCAGGCGGCCACTGTTTTTAGGCAGGCAGCACTTTTGGGTGCCGTGTCCATCTCTTTTCTTTCTCACTCTGTATTGATTAAAAATTGCCTCTTGCACGCCAGCCTCATTCTGGAGTGTTGCATAGGGTTGTCCTCGTGGAGTTTGTGTAGAAGGGTAATGGTGCTCTGGCCATCAACCCTGGTTCATGGCCATTCATCATGACCGAGGGCTTGCTGGTCATGAATTGCCACTGCAGGCGAGGGCTTGCTATTTCTATCAGGAGAAAGAATTTATGAAAGTTCGCCCCTGACTTTGATGAAGCAAAGGTCTAAATGCCATCATAACAGAAACGCAGGCCACATTTTTTAAAGGTACCCTAAGGGGAACCAAAACACAGCAGCCGCTGTAACAAATCTCTGAGGATTTAGGCTGTAAATGTTAATAGTGTCCTTGACCTGTAGAAGCACTTTATGGTTATAAAGAGGTTTCTCATTTATTCCCCACAACACCTAGGTGACAAAGGAAGAAAAACTATTAATTTTTTTTCCATTTTGCAAATGGTACAACCAGAGTTCAAAGGCCCAGGGTCGTGGGGCTGGTGAGTGGCCTGAGCTTGAAGTTGGGTCTAGCACCTTCTCACTATGTTGTCAATAATGTGCTATTCTTCACATGAGGCCAAGGTCTCTGTGTTGCTTTTTCCAGTAATCGTGATGGGCAGACATGCCGTAAACCTTCTGTAGCCCTGTCATCTTAAATCTAGGCATGCACATTGCTTAAGAGGCAGTTCTCAGCTGGGGGTTCAGGCTATGAATGTAAATTAGACTGTTTTATTTAGTCAGCTTTTTGAAGGTCAAAATTGTGATCACACTAGTGCCAGAAGATTTTTTCCAATTGCTTAAAGAGCTTTATAGGTATATGGCTCAGGCAGTGAGGAATTTGCCTGCAATGCAGGAAACCTGGGTTTGATCCTGGGTCGGGAAGATCTGCTGGAGAAGGAAATGGCAACCCATTCCAGTACTCTTGCCTGGAGGATCCCATGGTCAGAGGAGCCTGGCAGTTTAAAGTCCATGGGAGCGCAAAGAGTTGGACACAACTGAGTGACTAACACTTTCACTTTTCCTCCACACTCCTGCTGTGATGCAGATTTTAACAGAAACAAGAACACTAAGCGCGGAGCCCGGGAGTGGAGGCCCATGGCATTCAGAGTGCAGCAATTGTTCAATATGTGTGATGTTCTGTTGCAGCTGGGCCTATGACACCGCACTCTCTAGCTTCACCCTCATTAGCCAGAAAAGTGTTTTACAGCCATTCCACCCACTTGGATAACCCACGGGGAGGACACACTGATTGGAGATGCTGCTAATAGGAGGCTAATTCACGGATGGAGTTGGGATGAGCAGGTCTCTCCCTTGAACGGTGCTTTTACGGATCCTCTCACAAGATAGGATGGTGCTTACCGTCTGCATTCAGTCTCACCCACAATGTTGGTCTTCAACCTTCCCTGTCTTCCGTGTGGAATCTGCGTGGATTTCCTTTTCCCATACTGGGGCTGTCCATTAGGAGAAAATTTATGGATCCAAATGGTATCCTTGATCCCTAGGTGTTCTTGGGTCCACACTCAACATTTCCAGAGCCCACGAAGGAGATTCTAGGTCACAAGATGTCTGGAGAAGGAGAGGGGAAGATTACATAGCCCCTGAATCCAGGACGAAGGGTTTGTGTCCAGGCTGACTGCGCCCGTCTGTTTGGACAATGACTTAATTTTTATAGTCATGAGGATGGTAGGACTCTGGTGGGCATAGGTGTTTCTATGAGGGGCATGTTTTATTTTAGAAAACTTGGTCAGAATTACATTTTGAACCTGGCGTAGACCTCACACTGCAGGTCGCTTGATGCCAGTGGACCTCAGGAGGCCAGGTACCCGTTCCCACAGCCCCACGAGACAGGCGCGGCTGTCTGCCTTCACTGCTCGCCCTGGAGCACGCAGAGCAAGCTAGGCAAGACTCCGGGCGGCAGCACTTCCGCCTTCCTAGTGGCTCTGTGGATGGGGGATGAGAGAGTTGTTCAGGATGGGATGCTGGTGGGAGATGCCGGAAGGTTCATTTGTGTTCCAGGGCAGCCCAGAACCAAGGTCACACCTTGCCGTTCTGAATCTGGAAGCGGGGCAGTGAAGCCATCGAACCACGGCGTGTGTCCTTCTCTGCCGATGCTCTGAGCAGCCACTGCATCGCCACGCAGCGCTGTGCATGGATCCATGCCCGGAATCCGCCCCGCACACCGCCTTGTGCCAGTGTGTGCTCACTTCACTCAGGGAGGCAGTGTGTGAGGAGGCTGAGGAGCCTGCCCGAGTGGTGCCCGTGCCGATCCCCACCCTGCCTCTCCCAGATTCTGGGTCTGCACAGGCCCCAAGGCCGGTTTGGTGTGAGACACTCCTGCTCTGTGGGGCCCCAGTAAGTTGCCCTAAATACTGAGATGCTCCCCAGGTCTCAGATCTTCTCAGGAACGCTGGTGCAGGGCAGCCGGTGTCACAGAAAGAGGCTGAGCTGAGAGAACCTTCTTCGCATGACCAGGAGCCTGAGCTCATCTTTGGGCCTCAGATACAAAGTGGGGGTGAGGCTTTCTCCTGTAGCCACAGGTGCCCCCAAGTGTTTGACACTGAGGTAAAATAATAGGGAAAGGAGAGGGGCCAGCCAGGACCGCAGCACCAGCTGGACGAAGGGGACAGGGGACAGGGGACAGGGGCTGTGGTGGGTGCGGTTCCTTAGCAGCCTCCTGGCTCTGGGCCAGCGAGGTGTCCTTTGAAGCTGTCTCCAGGACTATTCTCATGCTCGTTGCACTTTGTGATGTATGACATTACGTCACATAAGAGCTTTGTTCAAACTTATGGTTCATTAAATATATGCGCATATATTTTGGGCTTCCCAGGGGACTCAGTGGTAAAGAATCTGCCTGCAATGCAGGAGATGCGGCATTGATCACTGGATCAGAAAGATCCCCTGGAGGAGGGCATGGCAGTCCACTCCAGTATTCTTGCCTGGAGAATCCCATGGACAGAGGAGCCTGGTGGGCTACATTGCATGGGGTCTAGTATACTAATTAATTTTAAGCAATTGCTTAAAATTAATGTACTAATGAATTTAATAAAGTTACATTTTATTAAACCTAATGAATTTAATAAAATTATATTTTATTAAACTCAGTTAAACTTTATTGATTAAAATTAATTAGTAATAAATGTAATAAAGTTAAATTCAGTTGAACTGCGGGAAACATTTAAACCAATAACTTATCTCTGCTCATACAGATTTAATTTGTAAGGAAAGAAAAACCTAACAAGGTAAGACCATGTGCTAGTGACTTAACTTCAGGTTTATTCAGACATAAAAGAGATGATTAAATCTCCAGTGAATCAGAGGTTAAGCTGCTCTGAGGCATAATGTTCAGTCCTGCAGGTCAGTTTCAGTTTTGTCTTCCCTTCTGCTGAACGTGTGCTTTCCCTTCCAGTGAGTGATGCCGGCTTGAAATTGGATTTTGCTACTTCGTGTTTTTTTCTAGCACATCTCCTGATGATGAGGTTCAGATTTTACCTAAGTGTTCCAGCTGCTGAACCATGAAGCTGGTACAGTTCTAAAGCAATATATTCTTTTTTTTTTTTTTCAGATAAATAACCCCACAGACCAGTATTTAGTTGTCCCTGTCTGGAGCTCAGGGGGCAGGAGATAGAGTCCGAGGCAGAGGTGGGGGCTTTGCTGGCCGAGACACGAGTACGCGGGCTGTGCTGTCTGCAGCATGGCATGTGCTCGGGCAGGGAGGTCACGGTGGCATTTCGGGAACAGCTCCAGGCTCCAGCGAGCACCTGGCTTCCTGCTTCCTGTCTCAGTCTCACTGTTGGCACCCCTCGTTTACTTTCATGCCCGAGAGACGCTAGAGCCTGGATTTGGCATGGCGGTCACCGGGCCAGAGTTGGACTGGGAGAGCTGTGGGTTCTGGATTCCAGACGGTGACTTCGTTCCCTTTCTTCTTGCCATCCTGTCTCCCCACACTCTCTGCAGCCTCTCTCTCCCCTTCCAGCTGCATCAGCTCCACCAGCTCCACCGCCTCCATCCGCATTGTCTCAGTCCTCTGCATCTCCAGCCCCTTCCCTGCCCCACCCCCCCGCCCCATTCCCCACAGCAGGATTGCAGGCTCCTTGGGCCTCAGGAACTGAGGGAACAGCTCAGGCGGTTCTGAAGCGCCCCTATGCAGGCAGATCTGTTTGTGTGCAGCACCACTCTTTCCCACCAAAGAAAAGACAGAACAAATTCAAGAACTTTCAGAGGGAAAATGGAAGGATTTTTGCTTTTGGTTTCTTCCTCTAGGGTTGTGAGTAGTGTCTTCAAGCCATAACCTTCTTAGGTGTCTGATATTTCCAGTCTAAACGTCTTGCCCGTCCACTTGAAATACGAAGTGTAGTTAGGACAGCGTGGTTAGGGCACATCGTGATGAATGATGGCGGCAGCGGGCTTCCTCGTGTGCTCTTGCCGCATGTAGTGAGTATCGCACAGGGTCCTCTCTGAGCCTCCAGCATGCCTGCTGTTTCTCCTGCTGCCTGCTGAGCAAACAAATGCACTCCATCCTGCGATAAGCTGACATGCGGAGGCAGAAGCACACGTGATCTTCAGGAAGGGGCCGAGAAGCTAGAAATGTGTGTGTACAAACATAACCTGGACTTTGGGAGGCAGAGGGAGACGGTCTCGTCGGGCTCCCCGACACCAGGTGAGGTGCGCAGGTGGACATACAGCTAAAAATGGCCGAAAAGTGGTCTTCACACTGTGTCACTTCACTGGTTCCCAGATTTGTCCTCATTCATCCTGGAAGGAAGCAAAGTGAGGCTGAGAGAGGGCAGTGAGGGTCCTTCCAAGGAACCAAAAAGAACACACCTCCATCCTGGCCTTCACTCCGGGCTCGGGCAGGGCCAGTGTCGAGGACCGAACCAGAGCCATGGTGGAAGCCTGGGTGGGCCCATGGCGTGCACACGTGACACTGGGGTCCCCCAGACAGCACCTTGATAACCAATACAGCCTGCGGTTGCATTCATACCAAGTGTGAGCTTTAGGATCCAGACACAGACTTTCAGTTAAAACTGTGGTAAACCCTCAACCTAGGAGCCTGAGCGAGATGTGATGGTCCAGAGATGGGAGGAAGGTGATGGGAGGCATGTCTTTGCCCCATTCTGTTCTACTTGGGAAACAGACAGCCCAGACCAGTCACACCAGCTGTCTTCTGCGTCGCTGTGCCATTTGCATTAAATACACCCAAGTGGGCAGAAGGCCTCTCTGTATTTGCTCTTGCATATCATCAGAGACTACTGTGACCACTCTGATCACCACCGTGAGCCCAACAGTCAGTTCAGAGGCTATGATCACGTGTGTGTGGTGAGATGTGCAGGGAGTCAGACACAGCAGAGCAGGAAGTGCCTGTGAGGACTTCACAAAAGCTGTAATAAACGCTGACAATTAATTTCCATAAAGGGACAACTTCTTATGGAATATCTGGAACTTAGTGAGTTCTGCAAAGAAGAAAAACTGATAGAAAAGGAGAAAAACCTTACACAGTACCTTGACGTTTCAGATTCCACCCTTAGAAATAATGTACATTATGGGGACTTAAGACTCATCTCCAGTTAGATCATTAATATCCTTGGATGAGGATGTGCATGAAATCCTGGAGTCCGTTACTCTGGGGCCGCTCTGTGTGTGCATTTCTGTCATAAAGCAGAGGTGATGTGTTGAAACATGGTTTTCTTCCTTTTTCCTCCTCATTTTCTTGCATATGACATTTCCCTCTTCAACCGTCTCCATCTGGCTTTGGGAGAAGTAGAAGAGTTACTGTAGAAAAACAGAGAGAAAACTTTTGACTTGCAGAAGAGGATTTTGAAACCCACAGAAACACAATAGTCTTGAAAGCCTGTGTGGGAGAGAGAGTAGGAATGTCAGCCCAGGGTGCTCCCTTTACTTCTCACAGTGAAGCCTGATGACTGATGCTTGGTTCGCTCTGAGCCCTTGGCAGGGAGTGCTTAGGATGTGCTGGAGAAAGTTCCAGGCAAAAGGAGGAGTTTGCACTGATGTGCTGTTGTACGGTTGTGTGTGTGAGGGAGGAGAGAGCGTGACAATGATTGAGACAGCGTGCCTGGCACTGAACACGCTCCAGTGGATGCGGCCACACTCACGTGCTGGTTACAGACACTTAACACCCACCACAGCACCCGGCCGTGGTGACCCCTTTCCTCGTCTGCTGCCCTCCCCTAGGCTACACGTGCATTGAGCCTGGGGTGTTGTTTCATTTGTCATGGTGTCCTCAGCCCCCATCACAGAGCTCAGCACTTGCTGAGAGAATAGTTTCTAATGAAGAACAGGGGTAAGAAAGGGGAGGTGCCCAGAACTGGTCCTTGGTCTACACGAAACCATCACTGCAGCCATCCGTCTGCAGTCATTGGTGGGGGAAAAACCCCATGAATCTAAAGTAATCATCTGAGCCTTAGATAAGAGAAGGATGTGAGAGGTGTTTTTTTTTTATTCTGAAACTGATAAAGTAATCATGGGGCCACCAAAAATGTGGAGGCCTCTATCTCTAGTGATCTTTTAAATGCAGAAAACACCTGCAGTGGATGATTTTCAGTTCAGTCACTCAGTCATGTCTGACTCTTTGTGACCCCATGAACTACAGCATGACAGGCTCCCCTATCCATCACCAACTCCCAGAAATTGCTCAAACTCAGGTCCATCGAGTCAGTGATGCCATCCAACCATCTCATCCTCTGTTGTCCCCCTCTCCTCCTGCCTTCAATCCTCCTCAGCATCAGGGTCTTTTCAAATGAGTCAGTTCTTCCCATCAGGTGGCCAAAGTATTGGAGTTTCAGCTTCAGCATCAGTCCTTCCAATGAATATTCAGGACAGATTTCCTTTAGGATGGACTGGTTGGATCTCCTTGCAGTCCAAGGGACTCTCAAGAGTCTTCCCCTGCACCACAGTTCAAAAGCATCGGTTCTTCAGCACACAGCTTTCTTTATAGTCCAACTCTCACATCCATACATGACTACTGAAAAAGCATAGCTTTGACTATACAGACCCTTGCACAGCAAAGTAACGTCTCTGCTTTTTAATATGCTGTCTAGGTTAGTCACAGCTTTTCTTCCAAGGAGCGAGTGTCCTGTCTGCAGTGATTTTGGAGCCCAAGAAAATAAAGTCTGTCACTGTTTCCATACTATTTGATATGAAGTGATGGAACCGGATGCCCTGATCTTAGTTAATGGTTTAGATCTGCCTTTGTCTGAAGACAGGGCAGGGCCAGGTCATCTCTGCAGGTGGCTTCAGCTCTGCTATCCTGTGCTCTATTAACCAGTTAATATTTTCCTGTGATTTGCTCTTAGCACCTGCGTGATAACATTATTGTTCCTTCCATACAGTGCAGTGATGTGACACTCATCTAATAGCAGTAACCACTCTCCCTGTCCTTCCTCCTTACCAGTGTCACTTGCTCTGTGACAAGGACACCTTGCCTCTTTCCTTTTCTCCAGCAAACAAAGACCATACTCAGGGCTTCCACTGGTACCTGTCACATCCCCAGTGCTTAACTAAAAAGCCACCTGGACTTTCAAATCTTTCATTTACCCATGCTTATGTTACTCTTTCCTTCTTTCATCTTATCTAAATTATGTTCTTTTAAAATTTTTATTATTTTATTTTAAAAATATTTTATTTTATATTGTAGTATAGTTGATTTAGAGGGCTTTCCAGGTGGTACTGAAGAACGTGCCTGCCAGTGCAGGAGATGCAGAAGCAAGGGTTTGATCCCTGGGTTGGAAAGGTCCCCTAGAGGAGGTCATGGTAATACACTCCGGAATTCTTGCCTGGAGAATTCAGCGGACCCAGGAGCCTGGCAGGCTTGTCCACAGGATTGCAAAAAGACAGACACGACTGAAGCAGCTTAGCGTGTACATAGCACACATAGCTGATTTATATGTCACGTTAGTCTCAAGTGTAAAACAAAGTGATTTTATTATACATATATCCATTCTTTTCCAGATTCTTTCTCCGTGTAGGTTATTGTAGAATATTGAGTAGAGTTCTCTGTGCTATACAGTAGGACCTTGTTGTCTATCTGTTTTATAGACGGTAGTGTATATATGTTAATCCCGAATTCCTAATTTATCCCCCTCCCCCACAGACCAGCTATCCCCTTTGGTAACTGTAAGTTTGTTTTCTATGACTATCAGTTGCTCCTGTTTTATAAAGTTTACTTGTATCATTTCTTAGATTCCACATAGCAATATTGTGTATTTGTCTTTGTCTGGTTTATTTCACATAGTATATAATCTCTAGGTCCATCCTTGTTGCTGCAAATGACATTAGTTCATTGTTTTATGACTTGGTAACATTCCATTTTTTCTGTGATCCAACAGATGTTAGCAGTTTAATCACTTGTTCCTCTGCCTTTTCAAAATCCAGCTTTAAACATCTGGAAGTTCTTGGTTCATGTACTGTTGAAGCCTCGCTTGGAGAATTCTCAGCATTGATTTGCTAGTGTGTGAAATAAATGCAGTTGTGTGGTGGTTTGAACATTCTTTGGCATTGCCTTTCTTTGGGATTGGAATGAAAACTGGCCTTTTCTAGTCCTGTGGCCACTGCTGAGTTTTCCAAATTTGGTGGCATACTGAGTACAGCACTGTAACAGTGATGATCTTTTAGGATTTGAAGTAGCTCAACTGGAATTCCATCATCTCTACTAGATTTGTTCTCAGTGATTCTTCCTAAGGCCCACTTGATTTTGCATTCCAGGATGTCTGGCTCTAGGTGAAGGATCACACCATTGTGGATCATTAACATCTTTTTTTTGTTCAGTTCTTCTGTGTATTCTTGCCATCTCTGCTTAATATCTTGTGCTTCTATTAGGTCCATACCATTTCTGTCCTTTATTGAGCCCATCTTTGCATGAAATATTCCCTTGGTATCTCTAATTTTCTTGAGATCTTTAGTCTTTTCCATTCTATTGTTTCCCTCTATTTCTTTGCAGTGATCACTGAGGAAGGCTCTCTTACCTCTCTGCTATTGTTTGGAACTCTGCATTCAGATGGGGCTTTCTTTCCTTTTCTCCTTTGCCTTTAGCTTCTCTCTTCTCAGCTATTTGTAAGGCCTCTTCAGACAACCATTTTGCCTTTTTGCATTTATTTTTCTTGGGGATGGTCTTGATCTCTGCCTCCTGTACAGTGTCACGAACCTCTATCCATAGTTCTTAGGCACTCTGTCAGATTGAATCCCTTGAATCTACTTCTCACTTCCACTGTAATAATCAAGGGATTTGATTTAGGCCATACCTGAATGGTCTAGTGGTTTTCCCCACTTTCTTCAATTTAAGTCTGAATTTGGCAGTAAGGAGTTCATGATCTGAGCCACAGTCAGCTCCTGGTCTTCTTTTGCTGACTGTATAGAGCTTCTCCTTCTTCAGCTGAAAATAATATAAAAAGCAAGAAAGTTCCAGAAAAACACCTGCTCCTGCTTTATTGACTACGCCAAAGCCTTTGACTGTGTGGATCACAACAAACTGTGGAAAATTCTTTAAGAGATGGGAATACCAGACCACCTTACCTGCCTCCTGAGAAACCTGTATGCAGGTCAAGAAGCAACAATTAGAAACGGATGTGGAACAACAGACTGTTTCCTAGTTGGGAAAGGAGTGCATCGAGGCTGTTTATTGTCACCCTGCTTATTTAACTTATATGCAGAGTTCAGTCCAGTCGCTCAGTAGTGTCTGACTCTTTGTGACCCCATGGACTGTGGCACACCAGGCTTTCCTGTCCATCACCGACTCCCGGAGCTTACTCAAACTCATATCCATTGAGTCAGTGATGCCATCCAACCATCTCATCCTCTGTCATCCCCTTTTCCTCCTGCCTTCAGTCTTTCCCAGCATCAGGGGCTTTTCAAGTGAGTCAGTTTTTTTTGCATCAGGTTGCCAAAGTATTAGAGTTTCAGCTTCAGCATCAGTCCTTCCAGTGAATATTCAGGACTGATATGCAGAGTATATCATGCGAAATGCCAGGCTGGATGCAGCTCAAGCTGGAATCAAGATTGCTGGGAGAAATAGCAATAACCTCAGATATGCAGATGACACCACCCTTATGGCAGAAGTTGAAGAGGAACTGATGAAATTGAAAGAGGAGGGTGGAAAAAGCTGGCTTAAAACTCAGCAAAAAACTAAGTTCAAAAAACTAAGATCATGTCATCTGATCCCATTACTTCATGGCAAATAGATGGGGAAACAGTGGAAACTGTGACAGACTTTATTTTCTTGAGCTTCAAAATCACTGCAGATGGTGACTGCAGCCATGAAATTAAAAGACACGTGCTCCTTGGAAGAAAAGCTGTGATCAACCTAGATAGCATATTAAAAGCAGAGACATTACTTTGCCAACAAAGGTCTGTATAGTCAAAGCTATGGTTTTTCCTTTAGTCATGTATGGATGTGAAAAGAAGTCTGAGCACCGAAGAACTGATGCTTTTGAACTGTGGTGTTGGAAAAGACTGTCCCTTGGACTACAAGGAGATCAAACCACTCCATCCTAAAGAAAATCAGTCCTGAATGTTCATTGGAAGCACTGATATTGAAGCTGAACTCCAATACTGTGGCCACCTGATGAGACAAACTGACTCATTGAGAAAAGACCCTGGTGCTAGGAAAGACTGAAGGCAGGAGGACGAGGGGATGACAGAAGATGAGGTGGTTGGATGGCATCACTGACTCGATGGACAAGAATTTAAACGAGCTCTGAGAGTTGGTGGTGGCCTGGGGAAGCCTGCTGTGCCACAGTCCATGGGGTCGCACGGAGTCGGACATGATTGAGTGACTGAACTGAACTGAACGTTCATCTTCTTCATCTAGTCATCTGCTGATGGTCACTTAGATTACTTCCATGTCTTGGCTGTTAATAGTGCTCCATCGAACATTGCCGCGTGTGTACGTTTTCCAAAGTATGGTTTTCTCCAGGTATATGCCCAGAGTACAATCACTGAATCACACTGAGTCACTGTTTTTACTTTTTTAAGAGAGCTCCATTCTGCTTTTTTGCTGTGGTGATCTAAATCAGCTGGTAACCATAAGGACTGGCATTAAAATTTTGAGTGGCATCACATTGTGAATGTCTGAGGATACCCGGGGCTGTAAATCTGGGTCCCTCTTTCCTCTAGCTGGCATCCCCAACCCCCAAGGACAGACTCAAAAGAGAATCTGTCGCATTCAGAGGATAGGGGTTGGGGGCCGAGTATCTCTGTCCTTCTCTGCCTCCCCATCTCATATGACACAAAGGAGAGATTAGAACTGATTGTTTAAAGGAAATTTACTGAGAGGAGAAATGTTACAACTTTCCAAAGTAGCTGACTTGTCCTCGAGGAGAATTAAAATCTGTGTGGATCTTCGGAGCTTGAGCCAAACATTCAAGACTCCCTGCCAGCAAGTCACACACTGTTCCCCGGGGGCTCTGCTGGGCTTGGTCCTCCTTCTTCTTGAAAAACCGAGAATGTGGGTTTCAGGGACAGCATGTGTGGGTGCCTCCGGACCTGGCCCGCTGACAGGGCATCGTCCCAGGATGGCAGCCCCGGAGCCTGCAGCGCTGCCCGGCCCCGCACCCACACACGGGGCAGACCTGATAGCCCCCGGGAGAATTCTCATCTCCCTCAGACAGGAAACAGGCTCACGCTAACCACTGGGGCAGAGCGGGGCTGAGACTGGGCTCTGAGACAAGAGGCCATGCCACCCTCAGGGCCCTGCTCCACACTGTGGGCTCCAGAAGGCCTGGCCTCTCAGGATTCCGAAGCACAGTGAGAGGCAAGGCCAGAGCATGTAAATTACATAGCAGTCATGGTGGCTCAAGTCGAGCGAAAACGTGTCACGAGGCAGAACACGATGGGCTGCTAACTGAACCATTGGGCCGTAATTGGAGTGGGTTGCCATGCCCTCCTCCAGGGAGTTTTCCTGACCCAGGGGTAGAACCCACATCTTCTGCTTTGGCAGGCAGATTCTTTACCGCTGAGCCACCTGGGAAGCCCACTCCATGTACTGGGACTTTCTAAATAAGCCACTAACTGGAGGCAGGACAGAGGCAGGAAATAAGAGAAAACTGGGGCCTGCTTTCTTCTGCACGATGGCCTGGCAAGAGAAAAACTGGAAGACTTACTTTAGGGAAGGAAAAAGATAAAGGATTCCTGGAAAAATGCCAAGACTCTGTGAGAAGGATTTGATGTCATTCGGTTTCCTTTTTTGTTTGTTTTTTATTGAAGTCTGGTTGATTTGCAATGTTGTATTAATCTTTTCTGAGTATAACAAAGTGACTCAGTTGTATACATATATACATATGTATTTTTGTATTCTTTTTCCACTTTGGTTTATCCCAGGACCAAACACTGAATTGAATATAGTTCCCTGTGCTATATATACAGCTGGTCCCCAGGGCCTAGCTGTCCATCCATTCTGTGTGTCATGGTTTGCATCTGCTAACCCGAAACTCTCAGTCTGTCCCTCTCCGACTCTGATAGAGAATCGGTTTATTTTAAAAGTTTTTATTTTATTTTTTAATTTTTAAAAGTTTTAATTTTAGACTTAGTTTCAGGCCTGGGGTGCTCGATGTTTAAAATGTGTGCAAGCTGTTATTTAATGTAGCATATGCTTTGGGTTTTATTTTTTAATTTCACGTAAAAATAGCTTGAACTATGGTTTTTTAAAAGGACTTGAAGAACGTTAAGGCTGACAGGAAAACGTGCACTAGCAAAATCTAAATAGGAGCTCTCGGTTTAATTCTGAAGTTGCTGGGCGTGACAGTTAAAGCCCTCTGTTGTTCCACTTTCCAGCGGGTGGATAAAGGAGATCTGACTGATTCTGCAGTTTTCTCTGTAAATTGCACTGCTGGTGGTAGCCGTGTGCATTTTGGACTAAGATCAAGCAAACTTGGGTTTAAAAGAAGCCTAGAAACAGAATGCCAGTTTAGGCCTGGGCACTGATTCTTTCCCAAGCCAGGTTGGGGCTGCTTGTTTTAAATAGCTCCCCAAGTGGGCGATGAAGCAAAGCATGTTACAATTAGTAGTAGCAAAACTACAAGAGTGGAAAAGTATGCCCCTACACAGTCACATGAGCAAAGAAGGACTAATGCTTTTAGAGCTCAGTATGCAAGCATTTTACATGCATTGAATTCTCAAAACCACCTCTGGGATAAGTATTACCATTGTTGTTTAGTCACTCAGTCGGATCTGACTCTTGGGACCCCCTTGGGCTATAGCTCACCAGGCTCCTCTTCCGTGGGATTTCCCAGGCAAGAATACTGGAGTGGGTTGCCATTTCTTCCTGTAGGGGATCTTTTGACCCAGTGATCAAACCCGAATCTCTTATATCTCCTACACTGGGAGGCAGATTCTTTACAAATGAGTCACCAGGGGAGCCCCCAATATTACTATTAACCCCACTTTCCTGGTGGCTCACACAGTAAAGCATCTGCCTGTAATGCAGGCGACTGGGTTTTATCCCTGGGTCGGGAAGATCCCTAGAGAAGGGAATGGCAGCCCACTCCAGTATCTTGCCTGGAAAATGCCATGGATAGACCATGAGGTCACAAAGAGTCAGAAAAGACTGAGCAACTAGCACCTAGGTGAGAAATCAGTTCATAGAAGTTAAATGATTTAATGGCAACCCACTCCAGTGTTCTCGCCTGAGTGTTCTCCCCTCCCAGGGACGGGGAGCCTAGTGGGCTGCTGTCTATGGGGTTGCACAGAGTCGGACATGACTGAAGTGACTTAGCAGTAGCAGCAGCAGTAAACTGCAGACTCATGCAAACTCTTGTGTCCTAATTCTAACATTAAGAGCTGGTAACTAAGCATTGAAGGTGACTGACTCCCCATGCCAGGAAGATGCATGCCCCTTCACTTTTGTTGAAACCTGGGGGAAATAATTAACCCTTCTAAGCCTGTATGGCTTTATCATTTCAGACGTAAAGGATTCCAAGTGGGATTAGATAGCAATGCACAGCAAGAGTCAAAAGGAGCGAAATTAGGGACAAGCCAATAGTAGTCCATGGGGGCGCCAAGAGTTGGACTCGACTAGGCGACTTCACTTTCACTTTTTACTTTCATGCATTGGAGGAGGAAGTGACAACCCACTCCAGTGTTCTTGCCTGGAGAATCCCAGGGACAGGGGAGCCTGGTGGGAGACCGTCTATGGGGTCGCACAGAGTCAGACACAACTGAAGCGACTTAGCAGCAACAGCAGCAATAGTGGATAAAAGCACTGGTTTTAGAATCAGAAGGCAGCTGACCTTGACCTCCACCTCGCACTGGCATGTGACCTTCAGGAAGCCGTTTAACCTCTCTGGGCCTCAGTGTCCTCATTTGTGAAACAGGGGGCTTCCCTGGTGGCTCAGATGGTAAAGAACCTGCCTGCAATGCGGGAGACCTCGGTTTGATCCCTGGGTCCGAGAGATCCCCTGGAGAAGGGAATGGCGATACCCACTCCAGTATTCTTTCCTGGAGAGTTCCATGGACAGAGGAGCCTGGCCACAGTCGATGGGGGTCACACAGAGTCTGAGTCGCACATGACTGAGCAGCTAAGCACACAGGACCTAGGACAGAGTGCAATTGTGATCATTAACGGACATACTGTACAGTAAGAGCATAGTTAATGCCTGGAGAATATACTGTGTGCTCAGTAAATGGGAAGGCTACTGCCATCATTTATTCAAAAATCTTGTGTTGCGTGTGGGTCGGTCAGGTGATGGGACTAGGGAAGGAGATGGTCCCCACTGCATAAGCGATACATTCTAGCACCATTGCCCCTGCAATTTTTATCAGAATGTCATTATTTTAAAATTCTGAGCACTATCCCCAATACACATGATCTATTACAATGACTATTGATTTATAGATTATGTGTGCATGCTACTGTATTAAAAGTCATGCACTTAATAAAGCATCCATGATAAATATTTGTGAAGAGTGAATAATTAAGATCCCTCTGGACTATTTCACATACCCCTTGGAGTGTAGACAGTCTACCTTGGAGACATTGTTCAGCCCTACAGTCAAACTTTACTAAAAATGGCTAGGCATTAAATATTTATAGTTTTGCAAACTCTGTTGCATGGGGTTTTTTTGTTTTGTTTTTGCTTTTATTTTTTGCTTTTAAAAATGTAAACAACCCTTTAAAAGTGTAAAGCAAGTTTCACCTCCAGAGCCATACAAGAACAGAGTTGGACTCTAGTTTACCTATCCTGTTTCAGACGTAGATTTTCGGGAATAGATGATTCCAGGCAACAATCAGTGAATATAGTCGGTGAGCAAATAATACCATGAATACAGTCAGTGAACAAATACTGTAGTAAGTGCCCTGAATGAAGGGACCTGTAGAATGCAGGTGGCCAGATGGCCAAAGAAGATGCCGCTTCAGCTGGGACGCAGAGCGTAGAAGGACAGAAGGAGATATTCCTGATGAAGGGAGGAAAGTGTAGGTCCAAGGTGCTGGGGTGGAAAGGGCTCGTATTTCAGGACTGAGAGGCAGTTGGAGAGGGCGGGTGTGCAGTGTGACTCCGGGTCAGGCAGGAGGCAGCCTGGAGGTCTCCGAGGATGATCTCCACAGGGCTAAGCACGTGAGGCAGAGGTGGAGCTCGAGACGATAAAGTGAGTGGTGCAGTCTCTGGAATGTAGACAAAGTGAAATAATAACCAGATCAAGGGTTGGCTCCTAGGGCAAAAATTTCCTTGAGCTGTATATGGCAATCATTAAACTCGAGCTCTTTATTGCTATTCAGCTCTGAAATAAGCTACCACTGAGGTTACACTGTTCCAACTCTTTATTACCCAGAATAACTGAGTTTGGAGCAAAATCCTAAAGTTCCACATACTTTTGTTGTTCTTGTTTAGCTTTTGAAATTAAAATTGCGTTAAAATGCTTCGGAAGACTACCTGAGAAGTAGACAGCAATACTGCTTCCCCCAGAGATGGAAAGTGGGGGAGACGCATTCCAGTTGTCTTACTGGACCCTGGAATTTTGAACCATGGGGTTCTAGTACCTATTCAAAAGGCAAATAAGTAAAAATAAATTCAAATTTTAAAATTTTAAGCTTCATTACTGTTGTGCAGTCCCAGAAAAATGAAGTAGTCCTCTAGAATTGATTTGACAGAGAAATGGCTGACTTTACCATAGTATATTCAAAACAGGGCTGAGTTGATAACTCTGCAAAGTGTTTGTATACATGTAACAGGAGTATGATGCCTGGAAATGTACTCATTCATATAAAAAAAATTAGTCTGAAAGAGAAGGGAAGTAGGTGCAGGTTATGTTAAAGCCAGCTTGTACTTTGGAGAATAATTTGGCAGTTCTTCAAAAAGTTAGCGTTTCCCTGTGACTCAGCAGTTGTACTCCTGGGCATCAACTCGAGAGAAATGAAACACGCGTCCACCTAGAAGCGTGTCCATGAACGTCGAGACTAACATTGCTCACGCCGCCGAGTGGAAGCAGCCAGCTGTCCCTCAGTCAGATGTCCACACACAGGTGGGTCACCTGTGCAGTCCTCCCGCAGTGGGATATCAGGCAGTAGGGTGAAGTGCCAAGAAACACTACAAGGGCAAACCTGGAAAAAATGTTGTGAAGTGAAAAAAGCTAGTGACCACAGATGATGTGTCATATGGTACCATTTGTATGAAATGTCCAAAAGAGGTGAATTCATAGAAGCAGAGAGTAAATGAGTGACGGCTGGTGGGGAGGAAGGAGGATGGGGAGTGAATGCAGTGGGTATTGAATTTCTTTTAAGGGAGATAAAAATGTTCTAAAATTCAATTTTGGTGATGATTAAGTAACCCTGTGAACATGCTAAAGACATAGAATTACATTTTAAGTAGCTAAATTATATGCTATGTGAATTTCTATCTAAATAAAGCTGTTTTTCCAGGTCAACTTATAAAAAGCTACTCAGATACCTATATAACTAGAGCGGCAGCTAACTGCCAGTTAGAGCTAACAGCGTCAGCACGGGAACACCTGGACTTACAAAACCCGAGGCCAGCAGGACATCTTTTGTTACAGCGGTTGACTCTGGTGTCTCGCCGGCCCTGCGGAAGGCCTGAGCCCTCTGGAGTTGGCAGTCCTGGGCCACGGCGCGTCGCCCACAGCCCTGCTCTTCCCTGACTGCCCGCGATGGCGCCAGGCTGGGCTAAAGGGTGAGAACACTGCACAGCCGTCAACAGTTCTGGAATCAGTGCGCGCGGCCTTCAGAAAGCATTTGACACCCAGACTCACCCTGCGCGCAGGGGCTGCGTCCCCGCCTGCGCGCAGAGGAGGACACGCGTCGGGAGACTGCGGGAAACCTGCGCGCCGTCAGTCTTGGGGAGCACAAGAGTTGGCTGGCCTGAGTGCGTTCAGCTGATTCCTGTCAATTGCCCGCCATTCCTCACGGATCTGCTACTGACAGATGCGAACAATAGATTCCTTTGGTTGTTAGAGTTCTGCTGTTTCACTCTGTCTAGTCTTTTTTCCTGGTTTTACAAACTCCAAAATTGACATTACAGAGCTCCATGTGGTAACTGATAGCAGCATATACTGACCACAGTGACCTTTATTCTTGCCATGAAAAATAACTCAAAAGGAGTGATCACATATGGTCAATTTTAAATTCCCCCTTAGAGAGTGAATTAAGTCAAAAAAGAAAAATACTGAATACTATTGTTTATATGTGGATCTAGAAAAATGGTTTCAATGAACATATGCAAAGCAGAAATAGTCAACAGATGTAGAGAACAAATTTATGGTTAGCAAAGGTGGAAAGGCAGAGTGGGACAGACTGGAGATTGGGACTGACATATATACACTATTATGTATAAAATAGGTAACTGAGGAGACCCTGCTGTGTAGCACAAGTTTAGTCAGTGCTCTGTGATGACCTAATGGGAAGAAATGTAAAAAAAGAGGGGATATATGTGCACGTGCAGATGAGATGATTCACTGTGCTGTACAGGAGAAACAAGCACAACATTGTAAGGTGACTCTACTCCAATGAAAATGAATAAAAATAAAATATTTTAAAATAAAAATACAAACTACATCTGAGAAAATTCACCAGGTATCAGGGAGACATCTCTTCTCCCTACTCTTCTCTCTGAAGATAAATTTTAAAAAGTTGGACTCACTCCTGATTATTTAAGAGCAGTGTTTTCAATGATAATTTGTTCAAAGTACTTTGCAAGTTTTTTAGGGGCAGAATTGCAAGTGAAAACCAATGCAATTCAGTTCACATGAAAAGGCGGGAGAAGTGTAAGATGGGGAGGAACTCGTCACAAACATTGGGTAGAAATCACAGCCTTTACGAGGCCAGTGATGGCTCGCAGTGTCTCCCATACAGAGTGCACTGTGTGTCTTGAGTCTGGGCGTCTTTGTTGCACTCACACCCCTGTCACCGATGCCCGTGTCCAGCTCACTGCTGCTGACCTTGCCTCCAGCCCAGCTCCTTCTGAGGTCTCCCTCCCAGTTGCGGACAGCTCAGTTCTTCCGGAAGTCTATGACAGAAGCCTTGGGGGCCATCTCACCTCACACCCCACATCTGGTCTGTAGCAGATCTTTCAGCTCTGGTTTCAAAATACATACAGAATTCAACCTCAGATTGTCCCCCATTTCTACAGCCACTCTTCTAATCCTAGCCACCAGCAGGTCTTACCCGGATGTCTGCAGAAGCCTCTAAAAGGCTCGCTCTTTGCTGGTAAGGGTCCCCACTGGCCCAGACCGTGTCTTTGTGCAAGTTAGAGAAAGACGTCTTGCTCCATCTGCCAAACTGATGTGAGACTGAGCATATAATGTCATGATGTGCGCCATGTCACCACACTCCCTCAGACACGGGACTCTTGTGCAGTGCACAGCCTGCATAACTGTACAAGACTCCTTGCTTCATTCTTATTTTGAGATTTTTATTAACGATAGTCTTATAATTAATGATATTCTCCTTAATATTCTGATAATCTTATTTATTGTCTGTTCCCCCCTATAAATTCAGTCTTTGTGACAGTAGGGATTTTTGTGCCTTATTCCCTGTGGTATCCCAACACCTAAACAGTGCCTGACACGTGAGAGGTAATCCGTGAACCTTTAGTGAAAGCGTCCAAAGAACAGAAGGATCACCGCCCCAAAGCCCTGGGAGTGAGAAAGAACAGAAGGATCACCGCCCCAAAGCCCTGGGAGTGAGCTGCCAGCGGGGCAACTGAAATGTTCTGAAATCATTTGATCAGATGCACATCATCAAGCACTATTTCCATGGAGAGACTCCTGGAAAATAGGATTTCTTTTGAGTTGTTACTTCTTTGTAACAAACATTGCCATGAGTGAATTCTGTATGCTTTTAGTAATTTGTGGGCCCCAACTGTAAGAAGCAAAGTGCAATGAAAGGTCCTGAGGCTGGGAGCTGGACAAAAGTTATTTTGGGAGAAGGAGGAATGCTTAATAAATGCTTTTTAAAAAATCTGAAGTATAGTTGACTTAAAGTGTTGTGTTTCAGGTATGCAGCAAAGTGATTGAGTTATATATTTTTCAGATTCCTTTCTACTGTAGATAATAACAAACTATTGAATATTATTCCCTGTGCTATGCAGTAAATCCTTGGTGTTTATCTCTTTTATATATAGTAGTGTGTATCTGTTAATCACAAATTCCAAATTTATCCCTCCCCACCCCTCTCCACTTTGGTAACCATAAGTTTGTTTTCTGGGTCTGAGGGTTTGCTTCTGCTTTATACATAAGTTCATTTGTATTATTTTTTAGAGTCCACATTTAAGTGATAGCACAGGGTATTTGTCTGTATCTGATTTACTTCACTTACTATGTTAATCTCTAGGTCTGTCCACGTTGCTGCAAATAGCATTATTTCATTCTTTTTATGGCTCAGTGGAGGACAGAGGAGTCTGGTATGCTTCAGTCCATGGGGTTGCGAAGAGTCGAACATGACTGAGCCACTGAGCAAGAGCAGCAGATATTCCTTTGTGTCTGTGTGCCACATCTGCTTTATCCGTCCATCTGCTGATGGACCTCTAGGTTGCTTCTGTGTCTTGGCTAGTGTGACATAGTGCTGCTGTGAACATAAGGTGCATGTATCTTTTCAAAATAGAGTTTTTGTCTTTTCCCAATATGCACCCATCAGTGGGATCATATGGCAATTCTATTTTTAGTTTTTTAAGGAACCTCCATACTCTTCTCCAGAGCACAAGTTGACATTCCCACAAACACTTTAGGAGGGTTCTCTTTTCGCCACATCCTCTGCAGCATTTACTATTTGTAGACTTTTTGATGATACCCATTCTGACTGGTTTGAGGTAATACTTCCTTGTGGATTTGACTTGCTTTTCTCTACTAATTAGTGATGTTGAGCATCTTTTCTGACTGGTTCCAAATAGGAAAAGGAGTGTGTCAAGGCTGTATATTGTCACTCTGCTTATTTAACTTTTATGCAGAGTACATCATGAGAAATGCTGGGCTGGAAGAAGCACAAGCTGGAATGTAGATTCCCAGGAGAAACAGCAATAACTTCATATATGCAGATGACATCACCCTTATGGCAGAAAGTGAAGAACAAAAGAGCCTCTTGATGAAAGTGAAAGAGGAAAGTGAAACAGTTGGCTTAAAGCTCAACATTCGGAAAACTAAGAGCATGGCATCCGGTCCCATCACTTCATGGCAAATAGATGGGGAAACAGTGGAAATAGTAACAGACTTTATTTTCTTGGGCTCCAAAATCACTGCAGATGGTGACTGCAGCCATGAAATTAAAAGACGCTTACTCCTTGGAAGAAAAGTTATGACCAACCTAGACAGCATATTAAAAAGCAGAGACATTACTTTGCCAACAAAGGTCCGTCTAGTCAAGGCTATGGTTTTTCCAGTAGTCATGTATGGATGTGAGAGTTGGACTATGAAGAAAGCTGAGCGCCAAAGAATTGATGCTTTTGAACTGTGGTGTTGGAGAAGACTCTTGCGAGTCCCTTGGACTGCAAGGAGATCTAACCAGTCCATCCTAAAGGAAATCAGTCCTGAATGTTCATTGGAAGGACTGATGTTGAAGCTGAAACTTCAATACTTTGGCCACCTGATGTGAAGAAGTGACTCATTGGAAAAGACCCTGATGCTGGGAAAGATTGAGGCAGGAGGAAAAGGGGACAACAGAGAATGAGATCGTTGGATAGCATCACCAATTCAATGGACATGAGTTTGAATAAACTCTGAGAGTTGGTGATGGACAGGGAGGCCCTGATGTGCCGCAGTCCATGGAGTTGCAAGGAGTCAGACATGACTGAGCAACTGAGCTGACTGACTGACTGAGCATCTTTTCATGTGCCTGTTGGCTGTCTGTTTGTCTTGTTTGGAGAAATGTCTGTTTAGGTCTTATGTTCATTTTTTTAAATTGGGTTAGAGTTTTTTTACAGTAAGTTGTATGAGCTTTTGTATAGTTTGGAAATTAGTCCCTCGTCCATCACATAATTTGCAGATATTTTCTGCCAATTCATAGGTTATCATTTCATTTCGTTGTGCAAAAACTTTAAAGTTTGATTAGGTTCCAATTTGTTTATTTTTGCCTTCTTTTTGTGGGAGACTAATCTAAGAAAATATTGTTACAGTTATGTCAGAATGTTTTGCCTATGTTCTTGTCTAGGAGTTTTATGGTGTCTTTTCTTATATGTAAGTCTTTAAGTCATTCTGGGTTTATTTTTTTGTATCCTGTGAGGGTGTGTGCTAAATTCACTGATTTACATGCAGCTCTCCATCTCTCTCAGCACCACTTGCTGCAGAGACTGTCTCTTCTCCATTTTATGTTCTTGCCTCCTCTCTCAAAGATTAATTTCTTTAGCATGTGGATTTATTTCTGGGCTGTCTACTCTGTTTCATTGATCCATATGTTTGGTTTTGTGCCAGTGCCATGCTGTTTTGATCACCACAGCTTTGTAGTATTGTTTGAAGTCTGGGAAACTGGAGGGTTTCCCAAAAAAGGCTTTGCTCTTTTTCCTTAGAATTGCTTTGCAATTCTGTATCTTTGTTGTGCCATGTGAACTTTAGGATTACTTGTTTTTCCTTTTGTGGTTTGATGGTTTTCTTTGCTGTTATGCTTGTGTTCCTTTATTTTGGGGTTTTGTGAGCCTGTTGTATGTTTTTGATTCGTGGGCACCCTGGTTTTCAAGAATGTTAACCCATAAGTATATCTGCTTACTTTAGGTTCAAACATGTTCTGAAAGGTCTACATTTTTAACTTCCCTCCCCCACATTTTGTGATTTTAATGTCCTATTTTACATCTTCATGTTTATCCTTTTGCTGTTAGTTATAGTTATAATCTCTCATCAATTTTTTGGTTGTTTTTAAATCTATATACTGATTTATTTAAGTGATTTTCAGTCATTTTATAAATTTACCTTGCCTATTGTGATTTTCCCTCTTTTTTAGAATCTTGCTTCTTCTCTGTTTAGGGAAGACCTTTTAGTATTTCTTTTAGGATGGGTTTGGTATTGCTGTATTCTTTCAGTTTTTTCTTTTTGAGAAATTCTTAGTCTCTCCTTCTGTTCTCAGTGATAATCTTGCTGGGTAGAGTATCCTAGGTTGCAGGTTTTTCCCTTTCAGGACTCTGAACATGCATTGCCACTCTCTCTGGCCTACAGCGCTTGTGTAGAGAAATCAGCTGATGGCCTTATGGGGGGTTCCCTTGTAACTGACTCTCTGTTTCTCTCTTGCTGCCTTTAAATCCTCTCTTTAACGCTTTCCATTTTAGCTATACTATATCTCTGTGTATCCTGATAGCTCAGTTGGTAAAGAATCTGCCTGCAATGCAGGAGACCCCGGTTTGATTCCTGAGTCAGGAAGATCCACTGGAGAAGGGAAAGGCTACCCACCTCAGTATCCTTGGGCTTCCCTTGTGACTCAGCTGGTAAAAATCCACCTGCGATGCAGGAGACCCTGGTTCAATCGCTGGGTTGGGAAGATCCCCTAGAGAAGGGAAAGGCCTGGAGAATTCCATGGACTGTATAGTCAGTGGGGTCACAGAGAGTTGGACACGACTGAGTGACTCTCACTTTCACTTCACTTTCATGTCTCAGTGTGGATCTGTGTGGGTTCACCTTGTCTGGGACCCTCTGTGCTCCTGTACCTGGTTATCTGTTTCTTGCTTTAGGTTTGGGAGGTTTCCAGCCATAATTTCTTCAAATATGTTTTTGGTCTTATTTTTCTTTCTTCTCCTTCAAGAACCCCTGTTATGTATAGATTGGCACACTTTATATAATCCTGTAGATCTTGTATGTTGCTTCCATTTTTTTTTCATTTATCTGTCTACTGTCTACTGTCTGATTGATTGATTTCCATTATTCTGTCTTCCTGATCACTTATTTGTCCTCCTGCATTATTTAGTCTTCTGTTCACTGCTTGTAGCTTGTTTTCATCTTGGCAGTGAAGTTGTCTAATTTTGACTTGCTCCTCTTAGTAGCTTCTAGTGCCTTGTTACAGTAATCTGTATTTCTATCAATAATAATTCCTTCAGCATTTTTATTGCCTCCATTTTGAAGTCAGCGTCTGCTAGACTGGAGAGGTCTGTTTCATCATTTGGACTTTGAAGGGATTTCTGTTCTTTTAATTGGGAATAGTTCCTCTGCACCTACATTTTCCTTAAATCTCTGTATCTGTGAATTTAAGAGGGGCAGTTGTCTGCTGTGGTCTTGACGAGCAGTGTTTATGTGGGCAAATCCTGAATCCCTGTGTAGACTAAGCGAGCCTGGTATTTTTGAGGTGAGGGCTGTACTTGTCTTTTCTCAGCATGCGCTGGTCGTTACCCCCTTGATGAGGGTGTGACTGGTGTGGTGGTGACCAAGCCTCACTGGGTGTTTGAAGGCCTCTTCTTTGCTCCGTGGCTGTCACAGCCCTGTTGGGGAAGGGGGTCTGCGCCCTTGTTGGAGGAGAAGCCCTGAGGGTCAGGTTTAATGAGGCTCCATTGACCTTGAGTGTGTGCTCTGTCCCCAAGGAGACGAGTGCTGAAGCAGGCGAGGCCCCTGCGGTCACAGCCGGTGTATGCACTGTGCGTGTAGGCCCCTGTGGTCACAGAAGACGTATGCATGGCACATGTAGGCCCCTGTGGTCACAGCTGATGAATGCACCGCATGTATGGGGCCCTGTGGTCACAGCTGATGTACACACCATGTGCATAGGCCCCTGTGGTCACAGAAGATGTATGCATGGCGCATGTATAGGCCCCTGTGGTCACAGCTGATGTACGCACCGCGTGCATAGGCCCCTGTGGTCACAGCTGATGTACACACCACGTGCATAGGCCCCTGTGGTCACAGCTGATGTTCGCACCGCGTGCATAGGCCCCTGTGGTCACAGCTGATGTATGCACCATGTGCATAGGCCCCTGTGGTCACAGCTGATGTTTGCACCGCATGCATAGGCCCCTGTGGTCACAGCTGATGTACACACCACGTGCATAGGCCCCTGTGGTCACAGCTGATGTATGCACCGTGTGTGTAGGTGTCCCTGGTTCTGCCCAGAAGCTGCCCAGGATCGTGCCCCATTCTCCATTGTCTTCACCCCAGTTCTGTAGCTGGGCTGGCACTGGGGGCTGTGGCATTGTGACCACAGGAATTGAGGGGGTCGTGCCAGCTGTCTTGAGACCTGGGTGTCCTCTGTGGGAGGGCCTCTCCCCCAGAGCCGGCTCCATGCTGTGGTGTGAGAGGACAGGACTGGGACGCTCCCACAGGGACAGGAGCCGCCGCGCACCCCTCCCTGGGGCTGTCCGCGGGGACGGGCGGTTCTGTAGGGTCGTCCGGCACCCCGTGTGCACACAGTCAGGACAGTCAGGACCTCCGCATTCCTCAGAGTTCGCCACAGGAACAGAACCAAGGGATGTGTGTGTGGAGAGAGATTTGTTTCAGAAACTGACTGGGGAGTTGAGCAGGTCAGCAGACAGAGGCCTGGGGCAGTGCTGGCCTCTCCTCTGAAGGCAGGATCCCTTTTCCTCAGAAGACCTAAGTCTCTGCCCCCAGGCCTTCAGCTGATTAGACCAAGCCCTCCAAATTATGGAGGATAATCTGCTTTACTCAGAGTCTGCTGACTTAGATGTAAATTCAGTTTAAAAAAAATACTTCCACAGTGACATGAAACTGCCATCTTACCAAGTGTCTGGGTACTGTGACCTGTCCAAGCTGACATTAAATTTACCGAACAGCCTCCATGTCCAGCTTGAGGAATAGCATGGAGCCTGGAAGACCATGGTGAGCTGGGTGGAAATCCCAGGTGTCACGCGGAGACCAGCAGGGAAGGAGAAGGGTGCACAGGTGAGGCCCTCGCCAACCCCTCTCGGGCCTTGAGGAGTGTCTTCATACCAAACCATGACCCTTCAGAAGGTATTACTGCAGGTCTGGTGAGCAGGTTTACTTAGCACTGCTGATGCCAAGTCCCTACTGAGTTCTCAGGCTAGTTTACTCTCCATCACAGGGATACCTCTGAAGCCCCACATAGCAGTCAAAGTCCAACTCCGTGAGCACCCAAAATATTAATATAAAATGTTTCTCCAACAATTCAAATGCCTGTTTGGGGATAATCTTCCCCAGAACAACTGACAATAGAAACAGTCAACCCTTCCACATAAAACCCCACCTTTTATTTGGAATAACATGGATCAAATGAGACCCAAAATGGTGTCCACAGGACCCTTGTGAATACCTGAGTGATTGGTTTTAAGGGCCACCAGAAGGCAATGGCAGCCCACTCCCCGTACTCTTGCCTGGAGAATCCCAGGGACGGGGGAGCCCAGTGGGCTGCCGTCTGTGGGGTCGCACAAAGTTGGACACGACTGAAGCAACTTAGCAGCAGCAGCAGCAGCAGAGGATACCATCTGGGCTGCACTGCACCTCTCTGAGTCCTTCCCCCAGAGTGGCTCAAACAGCATATTTCTCCAGTGGTGATCAAGCTGCAGGCCTTACTTTCACATGCAAACGCTCAGAGACAGTACCCAGAAGGGATACCCAGAAGGGAGGAGAGGAGGGTGTCATGGACTCTTCAGGGACCCCGCCCCCACCTAATGTAACAGGATAAGAGCACAGACCATGCCCATCAGTGTGGGCGCTGGCATTATTCCACTTGGACTGAAATCCCAGTTATGTTCTTCAGCCTTTCTGTGTCTCCGTTTCATCAGTAGCAAGGGATGATAAAAGGGTTATTATGGGTATTAAATGAATTAATACTAAAAGCTTAGGAGAGTGCCTGGCGCACAGGATTTGGCTCAATAAATTTTAGCTGTACGCATTACCTTATTAAATAGGCCATTTAACCTCTCTCTCTGCAGCATTTTCTCTTGGGGTGTCTCATCAGTTCCATCCACAGGAATAACATTTGAATCCTTATTACTTCTTTTGTTACCTCTACATAACCAAAGGTCACTGCCATAATGGTCGCTCAGAACAAAGGGATTTCCCAAAGATAAACCGCAGTCTCTCGCCCTAGAAAGCAAGAACAAGCAAACAAACAAAAAATACACCATCACCAAAAGCTGCTGGCAACCCTCCCAATTACATGCTCCAAGTTTGAGCAAAATAAAGACCAATCCTCACTGGACACCTCCTTAAGAAAGGGTATTAGTCTGGTGATGAGGGGCCAATGCAGAATTTTCAGAACAGTGGGTCTTGGTTCAGCTTGTGTTTGTGACGATCACTCCAGCAGAATGCAGAGGACAGAGGGGAGAGCTGTGGAGACAGAGTTCCAAGCAAACGGCCATTGCAGGGGCCAGACAGGAAATAAGGAGAACAAAACCTTATTTGTTTTGTTCCAAGGCAAGGGCTGATGGAACTGGGCAAAAAGACCTTCAACAGCCATCACACCTGCAAAATACAGTCAGCACATTCAGTAATTATCTGCTTTTAGTTTGCTATCGTGACGTTTGAGTTGCATCAGGGCAGGATGGGATGTTCATTGTGTGGGTGGAAACTCTTGGCTTCCAGAGGCTGCACAGGAAAAGATGAGCAAACCCTGTCTGTTTATTTCTCTTCTGTTTCATGCTCATGAATTGCCTTGACTTTCCACAGTGACAGCTGCCCTGGAGTACAAGTTACCACTGAAAATTGAAAACTGTTAGATCACAGCACCTTCCTTTGTCTGAAAACACCTGGGACTGGGGTTCTGCCAGCGGAGTGCAGGCCTGAGCAGAAATCTCCACCAGAATGAACCATCTTTGCTGGGTCCATGGGCACCCACCTGTATCTTCTGGGGGCCCCGGCAATCAGCCTAGAGCTGTGCTATAGTGCAGAACAGAATCCAGCTGCCAAATCCTTCTTTTATCACTCTTTGACTAAAACAAGTACAGGATCAAGGAATTCTCTCTTTCAGTGATATGCTGCATTAGCATCTTTTCATTTGAGGGCTACTCAAGTGCTTTTTAATGAATAAGTTCGTTAGCTCTAATCTCATTCCTGTGGAACAAATTATGGAAGAGGAACAGTGGCTTCTCGCCCAGAGTCACAGGCCAGTCAGCCTCCAGCCTGACCGTCTGTACACCAGCAAGCCACCCAGGGAGCAGATGCTCAGTGTGTCCTTGAACTTCAACCCAGCAGTCATCTTCATAAACGGGAGTCCTACCTTTTAGGAGACAGAAAGCATCACAGAAAAGGAAAGGTAAAATTAGATAACCCAAGAAGTGAAAAGTAAAATTTTTTAATGCAGGCCTGAAAAACATTATACTCTTATATGTTCGAGCACTTTCATTAAATAATGTTCTCACTGGTGTTTCATAAAAACATAAAACTCCATCTAGAGTATTTCTCTAGTTTCAAGAAATTTTGTAGCTCAGTTATTTATAAGGCAGTGTTTGCTACAGCAAGCCTGTCCCTCTTCCCCCTTGTTTTTGCCATGACTATATCTCCAAGATTTTCTTATCTTTTATGCTAAAGGAAATGACTAATGTCCCAAGATACCAAACACAAATGATGCAACACTGCATGATAGAAGACATTTTTCAGAAACAAAATATTAACCTTATCTGGGATATCCTTACATATTTGGGGGCCATAAATCTTGCTTTATTTATCCATTAGGTTTTCTTCATAAGTCTCTTTTTAAATAGGCACACGGTGGTTGAAATAAATAAACCAGGTCTCCACAACCTCAGTTTCGAGGATTGTCCATCTGTTTAGAAAAAGTGCAGTAACGTTGATCTAGTTCTTTCTATTCTTAGATTTCTTTCTTTTGTATTTCCCAACTGTCACCATCTTCCAGCACAACCACGAAACAAATAAAGCAGACATAAGCACCTGTTCCCAGGGCATTTACCTGGGAGGGTTTTGTTTTCGGAAGGGCAGAGTGGACCACAGAGCAGCATCCCCAGGTCAATTAGAGAGGAGTCGGGAGACACACAGACTTATGTGTTCTCCCTACAACATGGAATGATGGGGAGGAGGGTCAGATGTCTTCCCTGGGGAAGAGGGACCCATTTTTAAGAAAAACTGAAGCTTGTGGGTTTTTGGGTTTTTCCCTGTCCTTTGAGCTTCTCAAAACCAACCTTCCCTTCCTGCTTGTAAATAGGAGCTTCATCCCATCCTGCACTACAGGCTCAAGCCAAGTCACAGAACTGGATTTAAGCTAGAAGACCCTTCAGAGCTCTAGACAGCAAAGAGCTGATTATTTGAAATCCTATGCCAAGATGAACTCGCAGCCCTCATTTGGGGGCTCGTGTCACGTGACAGGTACCACGCTCAGGGCTCGTGTGTGCTGTGCCCTCCCCACAGCCTCCTGTGATCTGTGTGGTGGTGGTGGTGGTGTTCAGACACTGGGTCATGTCCGAGTCTCTGCGACCCCAGGGACTACAGCAGGCCAGGCTTCCCTGTCCTTCACCATCTCCAGGAGTTTGCTTAGACTCCTGTGATTGGTGTGACCTGCATGATTCACCGGAGGCTGGCGTCCTGCCTGGCACTTCAGAGACACCTGTTGGAGTCAGTTGTTTTCACAACATTTCCTGTAAGGGGAAGACAACCCACCCCACCCCCGGTCCCCCAACCCCCCCCGCCCCCCCACCCCCCTCGTCCCCCGAACCCCCCACCCCCACCTCCCCCACCTCAGCCCCCCAGCCCCGCAAAGACCCCCTGCCGTTTGTTTCTTACCTCTTTTCAGAAATAAAACATTACAGGGAAAGCCTTCTGGATCTCTGCATCCCTGGGCAGACGGAGGGGGGGGGTGACTGAGGAGCCTCTGACCTGGGCCGTGGGGAGGTGAGGAGGTGGAGAACACCTCCCAACGCTGATGTCCACTCGGTGCCTCCCCCAGCAGCACAAGTGTCCCCCAGTCACTCCTGCTAGACCAAGCCCAAGAGGAGGGTGGCTCAGATGTGCAAAGACAAGGCCGAGACAGGGGTTTAAACGAGGGCGTGTTTACCGGCAGCTGTGAACCTCGCGCGCTCCACCCTCTCCCAGGGCAGGCGAAAGGTGTGGCGCCATGGCAGGCCAGGGATGGGGGGTGGAAGGGGCGACTCCAGCTGAGTCTCCCCGCCTGTCCGCATTCCTCCTCGGCCCCCTCGCCTTCTGAGCAGGGGTCTCCTCGCCCTGATTGTTGTGCACACTCACTGCACACTCACTGAGGGACAGTCCTCACCCACGTCTCTGCCCACCAAGGACTTTTACCAGAGATGTGGTCCCAGACTCGGAACTGCCGACCGTTTCAGTAGAAAATGGAGAGAGAGAAACGGCATCCATGCGGTAGCGGTAGCGATGCCAAGGCGTCCAGAGGTGGGGGACGGCCTTGTGGAGGCGGACGCCCGGGCTGGCTGGGGGAGCCGAGGTGCGCCTTGCGCAGGTGGGGCTCGGCGGCCGGCGGCAGGCGGGTCAGGCAGCGGGCGTCTGGGCCATCGGAGCCCTCTCGTGTCCGTCCAGTTGTTAACGTCCGCCTGGTGCCCTCCCCACCCTCTGTGGAGAGAGGCGAGTGGCATGGCATGGTGCAGAGTGGCACGTGGCCCCTGAAGCAGGCGGCGTGGCGGGACACAGTTCAGTCCTTCTCCCGGAGGAAAACCCCAGAAACTCCTCCGAGTGAGAGATGAGGGAGCACGGGGCGCGTCAGCAGACTTCCCGGCTCGCCCGTCCCAGGGGCTCGCCCGCCGCAGGAGAGCACCTCTCCGGGCGCTGGCCCCTCTCCTCACCCGCTGGCCCCACCTCCCCTGCTCTCCGTCTCCTCCCCCTTTCTCCCGCTCTGTGCCCCCTGGTCCTGTGGCATCTCCGTGAGCCAGGTAAACTCTGAGCCCCAGGAACACGCCCCAACGGGTGGGACCCCGACTGCCACGGGCACTCGTGGTCGGGATGGTGGGCTGAGCCCAGGGTGACCCGGGTTCCCTGTGACCCCGATCCGCCCCTGCGCCTTCCCCTGCTGTGGCAGACTGCCGTCCTCTGCTGGGCTCCGTGCCTCATCCCGCACCCGGGTAGATGGAGTCTGTTCATTAGAGAGAGAGAGACTGAGGGGTGGATCCAGAAACCCCCAGACTACGAAGAACCGCTATCGTGGCCCAGTTGCCCCCCAGATACGTCACTCTCAGACCCGGCTGGCGGCTGCCTGCCCCGGGCTTGTGGCACTCTGCTGGTAAATGCTGCTGCACCACCCTGGCCAGGGTCACTCTGGGGGCATCAGTCCTCAGCAGAGAAAGGAGGAATTCCGACTGGCAGGTAATTAACAAAGCTGACAGGAAATCGCAATCAGCCTTTTTGAAGGTGAACTGCGGTTTGTAAAATATCATCTAAACTTCATTTCCCAAAGCCCCACACAGCAGAGCTCTGAGCCGCCTTGCCTTGGTGCTGGACTTCTGTGAAATAAATCTTCCTTTACCGCTCTCCACTCTTTACAGTTTCCTAGGACGTGGGAGGAAGGGACGGAAGCTTTGCAGGGCTGGGTCCCGAAATGCAACAGTTCCCTGGGCACTGCTGAACGATGCCAGGGAGGCGCTGATGGGCTCAGAGCTCCGGCCTGGAGCGAGCCACGCTGACCAGTGGTCCGGGCCAGTGTGGAGGTGCAGGGCGAGGAGGGAAGGCTGTGCCTTGTGTTCAGGACAGTCAGGTGGAAGCGACTACCTCATTCTCCTGTGTGAAGAGGGCCTTCTGCAAAGTGTGATGTTCGTGTGAGTTCATGGACCACAGGGCTTGGGCCGTCAGGAAAGGCACTGATTTCAGATCTCCAGTACTCTGGATCCAGGCTCTGAGGGGAGGGCTGGGCGCTCTCACAGGTAAGCAGGGCCCCCTCTCCCAGGCACAGTCCAGAGCCCCCTTCCATCCACGGTAATGGTTCCATGCCCCACGAAGTACCCAAGAGACCTGGGTGTGGTGCCGGGGCTCCGAGGCCCGCCATGGCTCTGCTCCGCCCTCCTGTGTCTGCTGAGCCAGGAGAGGGGCTTCACCGCTGCCCTTCCCCTGCAGCAGTCTCCTGGCACATGGGGGCAGAGACCTCACCCTTCTCTTCCCACTCCAGGAAAGTGATGCTGAGCACAATGAATCCACATTGTGCACCTTCCTGGGAGAAATTGCCTGTCATAGCCAACAGGGAGGTGGCACGTTACAAAGGGGACCAGATGCCTCTTCTCTGAGATGGCCTTGTGGGAGAGCCAGCTGTCAGCAAGGTTTCGGGAGCGGCCTCCCAAGGTGTTATAGGTGCATGACTCTGAGTAGCATGTGGGGCTGTGGCTCCCCGTTCTAACGCTCTGATGCTGGGACATCCATCATCACCTGTCCTGTGCACCCCCAAGAAGAGACAGGGATCGGGACACCTCCCAGACCAACCCCCTGAGTCCCTAAGTCCTCACAGAAAAGCAAGGAGCTCTGCAGGGGGCAGACAGTTCCTCTCTGTCTCCCCGAAATCCCCTGCCTCGAGGTCTGCCCCAGGTCCCCTATACCTCTGACAGCTGTGCCCATATGCTCCTTATCTCCAGGGCATGTGGGGTCTCCTTACCCCAGAATGTGACGGCAGACCTCCTGTAGTTGCACCATCCAGCCTATCTCTCTGAGTGCAGGAGCTGCTCCTTGCTTTTTTTAAATTAAAGTATAGTTAATTTACAGTGTTGTGTCGATTTCTGCTGTATAGCAAAGTGATTCAGTTATACGCATATATATGTTCTTTTTATAATATTCTTTTCCATTATGGTTGATCATAGGATTTTCAAAGCATTTATTCGTCTGTGCTGGGGCTAACTTACAGCCTGTGGGGTCTTTTAGCTGCGGCATGCAGACTCCTAGTTACTGCACATGGAATCTAGTTTCCTGATCAGGGGTAGAACCTGGGCCACTTGCACGGGGAGTGGGAATCTTACTACTAGGCCACCAGGGACGTCCCTATCTCAGGATAGTGAGGGTGGGTCCCTGTGCTCCAGAGTGGAACCTTGTTGTTTACACATCCTGTGTGATAGTTTGTGTCTGCTAATATCAAACTCTGAGTCTGTCCCACCCCCGCCCTTGGCAACACAAGTCTGTTCTCTATTGAGGATCCCCTAGAGCCTTCCTTAGAACTCAGAACCCCAGGTAAAGTGGTATCTTAAATTACCATCAGCCATTTCGTTAAATGCCAGTTAACACATCAGCAGGGAAAGACAGCCAGCAGAAAGCAAGGGACTAAACAGCGTGGAAGGCATTGAGAAAGAAGAAAGGGACTCAGGGGGAGGAAGGCGCCTGGAGGAAGGCAGAGGGCGACTTCACCCACTCCAGGGGTGGTGCCCAGGACAGAGGCTGTGGGAGGTGATGGTGCTCGTCATGAAATCCTGCTGAAGGAGGAACAGGATAGTGTACGTCCTAAGGACGTTGAACTGCAGAACTCTGTGTCTGTATTGATAGATTTAATGAGGTTTGATTCTGAGACTGGCACCGCTGTGCTGTGCCTCTTGGAATTGTCTCACCCATCCTGCGTCACCAGCCTTTAACTCCCTGGAGGAAAGATGCCAGGTAACCTCAGGACTTGTGGTTATATACTCAAATACGCCGTTATGGTACACAATCCTTTGGGCTAACTTTTCTTTCATTTCTTAAACGAAATATATTTGTTCACATACTTATTTTGGCCATGCTGGGTCTTCGTTGCTGCTCAGGCTTTTCTCCGGTGGTGGTGAGTGGAGACGCCTCTCCAGGTGCAGCCTGCGGACGTCTTGTTGCACTGGCTTCTCTTGCTGTGGCACATGGCTCCGGGGTGGGTGGGCTTCAGGAGTTACACCACAGGGTTCAGGAGTTGCGGCTCCTGGCTCCAAAGCACAGGCTCAGTATTTGTGGCACACATGCCTAGTTGCTCCAAGGCATGTGGGATCTTCCTGCATCAGGGATCAAACGCATGTTCCCTGCCCTGGCAGGTGGATTCCTATCCACGGCACCACCAGGGAAGTTCTGTTCTTAATGAGGAGAGTCACACCGCTGGTCACACTTCTCTAGAAGTGGTCTCTTCTTCCACGTCTGTTCCCCAGAAGCCCCACAGAGCATGAGAGCTGGGCCAGTGAGAGGCATAGTGCAGGATAGGATTCAGTCAGGTCTGAGGAATGAAGTCTCTTTAACAGAAGACCACTGTTATGGGCGTGGGCAGCCAGGGGCACCAGGAAGGCGTGATGGGGATGGCCGCAGCAGAAAGCCACCCCGACCCCCCTGCCCAGGCTGAGAGGGCGGGGCGGTGGGCAGCTGGAGCTGTAGTCATGCAGGGATGTGGCCCCTGCCACAGGCCGGGGCTAAGACGCAGCAATGAGGGTCCCCGTGGTGTGTCTCCCCAGCTTCTCCTCCCCACTCGGACCTGTTGGTGTCTCCCATTGGATGAATCTGTTCAGAGCCTGTGGCGGAGGAGCCTGGGGATGGTGCTGGGTGTCCACCTCCAGGGTCTGAAGCAGACCTAGGATGGGACAGAGAGTAGCCAGCACAGCCACCCTCCAGGTGTGAGAGCCAGGGTCTCCACACTGTCAGTTGGCCTCATGGCACAGAGCAAACTCTGACCAGGTTAACAGCCAGCACTGGGACAGCCAGCACCAGGTACGTCTTGGCATACTGCACCTTTTATGAAGTTCCATTGAAAACCATCACCAAACCTGACCAGAGACCGCCTGAGGGCCACCTGCAAAGTATTCTTCAGGGTTGTTAAGGTCGTGAGGGAGAGCAGAGCAGCTCCAGATTAAAGGAGACTGGGACATGGGAACCACCTGCCGTCCATCCTGTGTGGACCCGGGTCAGGACTTTGTCCCTTTTACTCTAAAGGACACCTGTCAGATAAGTGACAGAACTTGAGTAAGATCCATAGATTAGGTACACATCACAATACATTCTCCAGGTGTTGATAATCATTCCGATCATGTCAGAAAAAAATCCTTTCCTTATCTGAAGGAAATAAGATGCTGCAGTATCTTATGGTAAAAGCACATCTCCAGCTTACGCTGAAACAGTTCAGAAAAAAGTGTGGGGTGTGAGTGTGTGTATGTGCCTGTAAAGAGGGAGGGAATGAGTAAGCAAGAAAATAGGGGAAATGTAAAAATATTGGAAGGTTTTCTTAGACATTTAGGCATTCTTATCTTGTCCTATTCTGTCAACTTCTGTAAATGCGAAGTTACATTCTAAGAAAGAGAGAGAGAAGCCAGGCAGTGACCAAGGCTGGTGCAGATGAGACCCGTTGGTTTGCATGTTGGGGACGGAGCCCGCAGGGTTTCACCAGGGTCCACTCCCGTCCATGGCACCCAGGGCCTTCTCCTCTCATTAGAAAGCCCCTCGGGGGTTTCTGTTCTGTTCCTTAGAATTTGTTCTGTTTTTATCTTTAATGATCTGGTCTCAGGGTTTCAACATCGGAAGCTGCCCCAATTCTTGATGGAAGCATAGGTTATCACTTAATTAGGAAGAACCCAAGTACATCAGAAAGCCATATTGTGTCTGTGTAGAAGGCTTGGCAGGATCCACAGAGTTTTATGTGAGAACATGAATGACGAGAGTAATACTTACTCCAGCATGGAGATTGGGTTGTTTTTCTCCTCCACAGTAGACCTGCTGATGCAGCGTTGGCTTTCTGAGAAATGGCAGCAATTTGCCTATTTCCCCAGTGCCCTAACCTGTCCCGAGCAGTTGTTTGAAAAGACTGTAATTACATGCACGGTCCACACATACTTCTTGGATGTCTTAGGAGAAACCAATAACTGTGATGGTTTTAGTGTGGGAGATGCACAAATATACACATCACGACTTCAAAGAAGGTTAGAGTAGGATACAAGCTTTTAAAAAATTCTGTTCCTGACTAGGGTGATTGGTTTGTTTTGATGGTAATTACTTTTTGTTTGGGGTATTTGGGCTGTTTGGCAAATGCCCATGTCTTTCAGCCTGCCATCTACTTCAGCTCAAATGTTACTGCAAGAAATGAGCAAATTCTATGTTGCCAACTAAGGTCCGTCTAGTCAAGGCTATGGTTTTTCCAGTAGTCATGTATGGATGTGAGAGTTGGGCTGTGAAGAAGGTTGAGTGCTGAAGAATTGATGCCTTTGAACTGTGGTGTTGGAGAAGACTCTTGAGAGTCCCTTGGACTGCAAGGAGATCCAACCAGTCCATTCTGAAGGAGATCAGCCCTGGGATTTCTTTGGAAGGAATGATGCTCTAAAGCTGAAATTCCAGTACTTTGGCCAACTCATGCCAAAAGTTGACTCATTGAAAAAGACTCTGATGCTGGGAAGGATTGGGGGCAGGAGAAGGGGCTGACGGAGGATGAGATGGCTGGATGGCATCACTGACTCGATGGACGTGGTGAGTCTGAGTGAACTCCGGGGAGTTGGTGATGGACAGGGAGGCCTGGCATGCTGTGATTCATGGGGTCGCAAAGAGTCAGACGCGACTGAGCGACTGAACTGAACTGAACTGAACTGATGATGTCACTGCATAGAGTTTAAAAAGGACACTCAGGTACTAATTGTCAACATGGTTGGTTTTAAGATTTAGGCCACCAGGCAAGTACTATTAGCTGAAGTGTCTTTTTTTTACACCACCAGAATTTCAGGGTGTCCTTAACTCAACAAGCGTGTTTTAGGTATGTCCTGTGTACCCAGTATGAGGAGAAACAAAGTCAAACAAGACTCCATCCTGACTCGACAATGCTTATAGTCCACAGTTTCCTTTGCCAGCAAACTTCACAGCTAATGTAAATATAAGACTGGATGTTGGCAGGTGTAAGTTTCTATAAAACTAGAACTTATTCCAATAACTGTACTTTAAAAAATGTTTCAGGACACTCACTGAGCCAGTGGTATGGATGGGGGTACATTCAAAGCCCAAAGCACTAAAATCTCTGAGTTAACAGTGTTCATCCACATATACTTTATTCTTATGACAACTTATTTTTGCAAAGAAATATCATTTTGTTAAGTTGCAGTTGAGTGCCAAAAACACATTTTTGACTGTACATCTGGTTTGATATCACAAACTGAACAGCAGAACAAGAATAAATGCAATGAATGTTCCACTTGCTAACATAACTGCCTCATACCACCTCGAGTATACTGAAAATAATAATGCTGCAAGATTCTGATTGCAATTTCAAAGAAGGCAGCCAGGCATGTTTATGACCACAGCCCAGCCAGCATCATCAGAATAAGTCCATAGGTTCCCAGTTCAGTTCAGTTTAGTCACTCAGTTGTGTCCGACTCTTTGCGACCCCATGGTCTGCAGCACACCAGGCCTCCCTGTCCATCATCAACTGCAAGAGTTTGCTCAAACCCATGTCCATCGAGTCAGTGATTCCATCCAACCATCTCATCCCTGTCGTCCCCTTCTCCTCCTGCCTTCAATCTTTCCCAGCGTTAGGGTCTTTTCCAGTGAGTGAGTTATTTGCATCAGGTAGCCAAAGTATTGGAGTTTTGGCTTCATCATCAGTCCTTTCAAAGAATATTCAGAACTGATTTCTTTAAGATTGACTGGTTTGATCTCCTTGCAGTCTAAGTCCAATAGGTTCCCAAGGTGAGCACTTTAAAGAACAGCACGTATTTGGATAGATAGAGAAGTTCTGGTGTCATTTTTTAAGATAACGGCCTCATTGAGAATGAAAGCTGGTACAGCCACTGTGAGAACAGTATGGAGGTGCCTCAGAATTAAAAGTAGAGTTGCCACATGATACAGCAACCCCACATCTGGACATACACACAGAGAAAACTATAATTCAAAAAGATACATGTAGCCCTGTGTTCACTCTAGCACTATCTGCAATAGCCAGGACATGGAAACAACCTCAGTATCCATCAACAGATGAATGGATAAAGATGTGGTACATATGTACAAAGGAATATTACTCAGCCACAAAAAGAATGAAATAATGCCACTTGCAGTAACATGGATGAACCTAGAGATTGTCATACTAAGCAAAGTAAGTCAGAAAGAGATAAACCATATTTTGTTGTTGTCCCGCCACTAAGTCATGTCTGACTCTTTGCAACCCCGTGGACTGCAGCACACCGTGCCTCCCTGCCCCCACTACCTCCCAGAGTTTGCCCAAGTTCAAGTCCATTGATTTGGTAATACCATCCAACCGTCTCATCCTCTGCCGCCCTCATACCATATGATATCTTTTATATGTGGCATTTAAAATATGATACAAATAAACTTATCTACAAAACAGACAGAGAACAGACTTGTGGTTGCTAAGGGGGAGGGGGTGGAGGAGGGATGTACTATGAGTTTGGGCTTAGCAAGAGCAAACTGTTATTTATAGTATGGATAACAAGATTCTACTGTAAGGCAGTATATTCAGTATCTAGGGATAAACCATAATGGAAAAGAATCTAAAGAATGTACATATTTATATATAACTGAATCATTTTGCTATACAGCAGAAATTAACACATCATTGTAAATCAGCTTTACTTCAATTTAAAAATGTAAAATAACAGCCTCATAACTTTTTAATGTCCATTTGTATTTGAGTTTGAAGACCTATAGCAGTAGAATACAATTAAATATTATTATTACTATGCAATAATTTGATGGAGTTAATAAATATTATTAATTCATTGAAATAATGCTGTAGGGAATAGTTTACAAGGTGATTAAATGCTTATGATAAGAGTGTTGTATGGTGAAGAGTATCCAAGATGACCCCAATGATTCCTGCCTCCCAGAGTCATTCACCCCTTGTGGGGCTGTCCCCACACTGTACAGAGCAAGCCTTATGGGCAATAGAATACAAGTGACGGTATGTCACTCCCAAGATTAGGTCATGAAAGACTGCAGCTGTCTTGGCCTCCCTCCCTCCTCTGTCTCTCACCTGCCATCACTCCTAGGGGAGGCCGAGCTCCCTCCAGCACAGCGTGAACAGTTCTGAGCCCTGTGGGCAGTCTCCCTGGTGAGGGGCTGACACCTCCAGCAGTGGCCCTGGGAAAGAGGTCAGGAGGCTGCAGCTTGGCTACAGCCTGAGAACCGTGGTCCACACCCATCATCCCAGAGACTTGATCCAGACGCCGTGTGAGACAAGGAGTGCTTCTTGTTTTAAACAGTCGGGTTTAGGAGTCACTTGCTAACATGTGCAAACAATAAATACTGACAAATGAAGACCAAAAATGTAAAATTTAGGAAATGAGCCAAAATGTTACTTGTCGTGATCACCAACTGATTCGTGGTTATGAATAATTTTCATTTTTATTAGACTTCTTATATCTTTTCTTGATTTTCAGTATTTATTATATATCATTTTTTTAAATACAGGAAAGAAACCAAAAGGCAGTGGTTTTTAACTTGTATTTTGTTTTAATACAAAGCACAATTTTAAATGGATTTTCTTTCCTCTCACTATCATGAGTGGGCCACAGGGTTGCAGGGGTGGTGACCAGAAAGGTGGCTGGCAGTTCCAGACAGTGTAATGTGGCCAGGATTTTGAGTCAAGTACCAAACTGAGATTAACAACCCAGATGACTCTGGCCAGTAAAGGTGCATGCTACCACACCAGTCAGTACTTTGCAAAAGCCTTCTAATTTTGGCAGAATTTCACACTGAGAGAAAAGCTGCAGAAATAATACAAAGATCTCTGTGTGCCATCATTCTCAGATACCAGCATTCTCTAGTCATGAGCATTTTGCCACATTTGCTTTATCAGCGTCTGTAGGTAGCTGATGATAAGGGAAGGTAGACAGGTAGATATACATAATAGGTAGGTAGGTAGATGATAAGTGGTGTGTGTATCTCCCCTGCATAGCACTCATCACTGTTGTAATATGCATGTATCTGTATAATGTTTGATTCATTTTTTTTTTTTTTTGGCTGCGCTGGGTCTTTATTGTGGCTCATGGCTCTGTGTTACTGCGAGCGAGCTTTCTCTGGTTGCAGTACGTGAGCTTCTCACTGTGCAGAGCACGGGCTCTGGAGCACGTGGTCTTCAGTAGCGGTTGTGAGTGGGCTCAGTACTTGCAGCATGGGCGTAGTTCCCCACAGCATGTGTGACCTTTGTTCCCAAATCAGGGATCAAACTCACATCCCCTGCGTTGGCAGACAGGTTCTTAAGTGCTGGACCACCAGGGAAGTCTCAATTGTTTGGTTAATTTTTGTCTTTCCTAATAGAATATAATTCCCATGATTTGGGTTTGCCATTTTATCCTGGTAGTTAACACTAGCTCATAGAAATGTTCCACATTTGTTTTATGAATGAATAAATGAGAGGAATGAGAGATGAGATAAATCAGCCCTCAAATCTTAGTTCTCAAAAAGTCATATGTATTTTATTTGAGCCCATCAGCTGTGTTTTATTTGAAGGCAGTAAGATTCAAATGTAAAGGCAAAAGTAGAGTCCAAAAGCTGTTGGGGGCCATAAGAAATAGGTCAGAGAGTTGGACTCAGACGGAGCATCGAAGTGACAGCTGAAGCAACAGTGCCCCTTGGAGCAGGTCACTTAATTTCCGCATGTAAGTCAGCATGGGCTGCATCTTGCTGTGCTGATAGCCCCCAGACTCAGTGTCTCAAACAAGAAACACTTATTTCCAGTTCCCAGTTCCTGATCAATGCGCGATTCTTGGCTCTGAACTGGGCCCTCCACACCACCCTCCCCTCGGGTCCTCAGCACCTGTGATCAGGAACCTGCTGGTAAGCACGTCAGAAGGAGGGAGGGCTCTGGGGGTCTCGCCTCACTGATAGACTGGGCTGGCTGAACCATGGCGTGCGCCATCGTCATTTCTACTCACACTCATTGTCCCCACGTGGTCACAGGCGCCAACACCGTCACCGTGTGTGTGTGTGTGTGTGTGCTCAGTCACGTTTGACTCTGTGAGCCCATGGACTGTGGCCTGACAGGCTCCTCTGTCCATGGGATGTCCCAGGCAAGAATACTGGAGTGGGGCGCCACTCCAGATCTCCAGATCTTCCGGCCTAGGGACTGAACCTGTGCCGCTCGCACCTCCTGCACTGCAGACTCTACCGTGAGTGCCACCTAGGAGGCCCCAGCACCGTCTCCAGGACCCCCGGCAAATGTGGCGCTCCCCCAGGCCCGGAGCACAAGCACTGGGGACGGCGTGAGCACCAGTAAGGACTGTGATGCAGCTCTGGCACTCCCTGACCAGCAGTCTCTGCAACAAATTGGTTTTGATGAGTAGACTGCTGACAAATGATGAGAATTTTATAGAAACTCAGTTCAGTTCAGTTCAGTTCAGTCGCTCAGTCGTGTCCGACTCTTTGTGACCCCATGAATCACAGCACGCCAGGCCTCCCTGTTCATCACCATCTCCCAGAGTTCACTCAGACTCACGTCCATCGAATAAGTGATGCCATCCAGCCATCTCATCCTCGGTCGTCCCTTTCTCCTCCTGCCCCCAACCCCTCCCAGCATCAGAGTCTTTTCCAATGAGTCAACTCTTCGCATGAGGTGGCCAAAGTACTGGAGTTTCAGCTTCAGCATCATTCCTTCCAAAGAAATCCCAGGGCCAATCTCCTTCAGAATGGACGGGTTGGATCTCCTTGCAGTCCAAGGGACTCTCAAGAGTCTTCTCCAACACCACAGTTCAAAAGCATCAATTCTTCAGTGCTCAGCCTTCTTCACAGTCTGACTCTCACATCCATACATGACCACAGGAAAAACCATAGCCTTGACTAGACGGACCTTAGTTGGCAAAGTAATGTCTCTGCTTTTGAATATGCTGTCTAGGTTGGTCATAACTTTTCTTCCAAGGAGTAAGCGTCTTTTAATTTCATGGCTGCAGTCACCATCTGCAGTGATTTTGGAGCCCCCCAAAATAAAATCTGACACTGTGGGAAACAGTGGAAACAGTTTCAGACAGTGTCAGAAACTCAGCATAAAGTTTATATTTATAAACTTTATATATGTTTATAAACTTTATATATAAACTTTATTTATTTATAAATGTTGCTTATATTTCTCCAAAAGCAAAAGTTTTCCTCTCTTCCTTTGATTTCTTCAGAGAGATCCCTAATCATTCCAGAAAGATTTAATAATAAAAACGTAAAGCATAACTAATAGTTTGTTGAATTATTTTCAGGGTCTGTTGATATTCAGCCATGCATGTGTTCAGCACTGACAGCACACCTGCTGTGTAGCAATAGTGTAACTCATCCTCAACACAAAACATGAGTCAGAACAGCCTGTCATTTCAACTCTGGTCCTTTAAGCAAAATCAAGTTGTGGTAAAGCAAACACACCAATGTGGGAGTCCAGGTTTCTAGTCTTAACCACATGCTCCAGATAAACAGCTGAAGAAAATGGCTTAAATATTAATATTAGATTATTGTGGATAACTTGTTGCCAAAGTCTTGTTATGTTGGTCAAACTGAGTCATATTAAACTAAATCTCATTGTGGTCTTGATTTGCATTTCTCTGATAATGAGTGATGTTGAGCATCTTTTCATGTGTTTGTTAGCCATCCGTATGTCTTCTTTGGAGAAATGCCTATTTAGTTCTTTGGCCCATTTTTTGATTGGATCGTTTATTTTTCTGGAGTTGAGCTGCATAAGTTGCTTATATATTTTTGAGATTAGCTGTTTGTCTGTCAGTTGCTTCATTTGCTATTGTTTTCTCCCATTCAGAAGGCTGTCTTTTCACCTTACTTTTAGCTTCCTTTGTCAGAATGGCTGCGATCCGAAAGTCTACAAGCAATAAATGCTGGAGAGGATGTGGAGAAAAGGGAACCCTCTTACACTGTTGGTGGGAGTGCAAACTAGTACAGCCATTATGGAAAACAGTGTGGAGATTCCTTAAAAATTGCAAATAGAACTGCCTTATGACCCAGCAATCCCACTGCTGGGCATACACACCGAGGAAACCAGAATTGAAAGAGACACATGTACCCCAATGTTCATTGCAGCACTGTTTATAATAGCCAGGACATGGGAACAACCTAGATGTCCATCAGCAGATGAATGGATAAGAAAGCTGTGGTACATATACACAATGGAGTATTAGCCCTTAAAAAGAATAAATTTGACTCAGTTCTAATGAGATGGATAAAACTGGAGCCAATTATACAGAGTGAAGTAAGCCAGAAAGAAAAACACCAATACAGTATACTGACACATGTATATGGAATTTAAAAAGATAGTAATGATGACCCAGTATGTGAGACAACAAAAGAGACACAGAGGTATAGAATAGACTTTTGGCCTCTGAGGGAGAGGGAGAGGGTGGGATGATTTGGGAGAATGGCATTGAAACATGTATACTATCATGTAAGAAACGAAGTGCCAATCTATGTTCGATACAGGATACAGGATGCTTGAGACTGGTGCACGGGAATGACCAGAGAGATGATATGGGGTGGGAGGTGGGAGGGGGCTTTGGCATTGGGAGATCGTGTACACCTGTGGCTGATTCATGTCAATGTATGGCAAAACCAATACAGTACTGTAATGTAGAATAAAGTAAAAATAAAATTAAAAAAATAAACTAAATCTCTAACAAAAACAGATCCATTTACAATATAATTTTGCTATCTGTTGAGTCATGTCTGAGGAAACAACAAAAGCAACGTTCAGTACTCTTTGGCAGTGAGTAGGCAGTAAATGGAAGAATCGGATCATATTTCATATCATTTGAGTGATGTGAAACGGAGGTCAGGAGTTACCAAATACTCCAGAAAGTTCTATGAATTTTAGTAAATCAGCTAAACAATTCGGCTTTCCTCCATGGCAGAATTCCATCAACTTCTCACTGGGTGCATGAATTTGTCCTCTTGCAAGTGTGTGAGAGCATGTGTGTGTGCACATGCAAGTGTGTGGGTTACTTTGCTTTCACCAAGGCTTTGAGGTAAACCAGAAGGATGGAGCCTGGAACATTAAACAGAGAAAAGAGAACTGATCATGTGGAAATTCTGGAAAGACAAAAAGCAGCTTCTGCTGTTTCATATTTTTCTCTATTCATTCATCCCCTCTGACATGCTTGTTGAGTCAAAGACACACAATGAATATACCAGGAAAGGTTTCTGCCCTCATGGAGTTTATGTGCTGGTAAAAGGGGAAAGCAGTCAGCACAATATAAATAAATATGAGCATATCAGAGCATGACCAAAACTGAAGAAAACACAGCATGATCAAGAACGCAGTCAGGATTGACTGTAGTTAACAGGACACAAGATAGCAGATTGGGAAGACTCTAGTCTCACCTCCTACAGTCTCTCCTCCTCCCACAAAACCACGATTGCACATTGAACAACCCTCTATGAGAACAACTTGAAGACGACAGAACGGCTCTTCTGCAACCAGGGGTGTAAAGAAAAACCACACCGAGACTAGTAGGAGGGACAGAGAGCAGTGCCCTGACTCCACACCTGCAGGGGGGGACATCACAACTTGGATTCCTCTGTAAAGAGAGAGGGGTTGGAATCCCACACTGGGCATTCCAGCCTTGGAGCCCTGCATGGGGAAGGTTAACCTTCACAACAGGCTTTGAAAATGATCATTAAAGGTGGACATTAAATATAATGAAGTCCAGCTATGTCATTTACAGGATATGCCTCAGTCAGCTCAGGTGGACATATTAACATTCAGGAATAGACTAAAATTTAGGTCATACCTGAATCATCTGTTGTTTTTCCCTCCTTTCTTCAATTTAAGTCTGAACTTGAAAATAAGGAGCTCATGATCTGAGCCACAGTCAGCTCCTGGTCTTATTTTTGCTGACTGTATAGAGCATCTCCATCTTTGGCTGCAAAGAATATAATCAGTCTGATTTCAGTATTGACCATTTGGTGATGTCCATGTGTAGAGTCTTCTCTTGTGTTATTGGAAGAGGGCATTTGCTATGACCAGTGTGTTCTCTTGGCAAAACTCTGTTAGCCTTGCCCTGCTTCATTCTGTACTCCAAGGCCAAATTTGCCTGTTACTCCAGGTATCTCTTGACTTTCTACTTTTGCATTCCAGTCCCTATGATGAAAAGGGCTTCTTTTGGAGGAGTCTTAGTTCTAGAAGGTCTTGTAGGTCTTCATAGGACCATTCAACTTCAGCTTCTTCAGCATTACTGGTTGGGGCATAGACTTGAATTACTGTGATGAGGAATGGTTTGCCTTGGAAACGAACAGAGATCATTCTGTCATTTTTGAAAGTGTATCCAAGTACTGAATTTTGGACTCTTTTGTTGACTATGAGGGCTATTTCATTTCTTCTAAGCGATTCTTGCCCACGGGAGTAGATATAATGGTCATGTGAGTTAAATTCACCCATTCTAGTCCATTTTAGTTCACTGATTCCCAAATGTTGATATTCGCTCTTGATATCCTGGAATGTGAAGTCAAGTGGGCCTTAGGGAACATCACTACGAACAAAGCTAGTGGAGGAGATGGAATCCCAGTTGAGCAATTTCAAATCCTAAAAAGATGATGCTATTAAAGTGCTGCAGTCAATATGCCAGCAAATTTGGAAAACTCAGCAGTGGCCACAGGACTGGAGAAGATCAGTTTTCATTCCACTCCCAAAGAAAGGCAGTGCCAAAGAATATTCAAACTACTACACAATTGCACTCATCTTACACACTAGCAAAATAATGCTCAAAATTCTCCAAGCCAGGCTTCAACAGTACATGAACCAAGAAATTCCAGATGTTCAAGTTGGACTTAGGAAAGGCAGAGGAACCAGTCATCAAATTGCCAACATCCGTTGGATCATCGAAAAGCAAGAGAGTTCCAGAAAAACATCTGCTTTATTGACCATGCCAAAGTGTTTGACTGCCTGTGTGGATCACAACAAACTGTGAAAAATTCTTTAAGAAGTGGGACTACCAGACCACCTTACCTGCCTCCTGAGAAATCTGTATGTAGGTGAGAAGCAACGGTTAGAACCAGAGATGGAACAACAGACTGGTTCCAAATTGGAAAAGGAGTACGTCAAGGCTGTATATTGTCACCCTGCTTATTTAACTTATATGCAGAGTACATCACATGAAATGCCAGGCTGGATGAAGCACAAGGTGGAATCAAGATTGCCAGGAGAAATAGCAATAATCTCAGATACACAGATGACACCACCCTTATGGCAGAAAGCAAGAGGAACTAAAGAGCCTCTTGATGAAAGTAAAGGAGGAGAGTGAAAAATTGGCTTAAAACTCAATGTTCAGAAAACTAAGATCATGGCATCTGGTCCCATCACTTCATGGCATATAGATGAGGAAACAATGGAAATGGTGACAGACTTTATTTTGGGGCTCCAAAATCAGCAAGCTCCAGGAATTGGTGTTGGACAGGGAAGCCTGGCGTGCTGCAGTTCATAGGGTCACAAAGAGTCAGACACGACTGAGTGACTGAACTGAACTGAATAGATTAAAATATATCAAACTGATGTAAAAGAAAGAACACAGAAGTGACTTTATCAATATTGAAGTGGACGTCAAGAAAAATTAATTGGATTAGAGGTTGGTTATTGATAAAGAGTATGCAACCCATCGCCTTCCCTGGTGGCTCAGAGGTTAAAGCATCTGCCTGCAATGCAGGAGCCCTTGGTTCAATCCCTGAGTTGGGAAGATCCCCCTGGAGAAGGAAATGGCAACCCACTCCAGTATTCTTGCCTGGAAAATCCCATGGACGGAGGAGCCTGGTGGGCTACAGTCCATGGGGTCGCAAAGAGTTGGACATGACTGAGCAACTTCACTTTCACTTTCATGCAACCCACAAAGTAGCATAAACACATTTGTACCAAGTGACCATTACATTGAATTAAAAAGCTGGTGGGTTTCTAAATGTGACATATCTACATTTCACACACCTCTTTCAGAATTTGAATGAGCAGTCAGAAAGCCATACACAGAAATAAGGAAATAGATAGTATGACCAATTTAGCTCTTATTTTTACCTCAAACTATATATGTAAATTTTCATCAGCAAAGTTTTTTTCAATTAATTATATAATTTTATAAAAATTAACTTTATATTAAGCCACAAAGATAATCACAAAATTAGAAAAATAGTGTAAAACCACAATGAAATGAAGTAGAAATAAACATAATAGGATCATAAAGCTCTAAAAATGTAGATATTAAAATGTATTATAAATCTAGAGAATGTAAAAATGTTTGGTATTGGCAATGACAAGAAGATCAGTAGAAGAGACCAGAAAGTCAAGGCACAGATCAAAATAAAAACGGGGATAAAAAGCAGTTATTGGATATCAGTTGTGGTTAAAGGAGTCATTAAATTATAGTTACAGTTTGTTATAGCCATCTTGAGGGAATAATTGGATTCCTTTCTCATCCTTTACTTCACAATAAATTCCACACAGACCATAAATTCAAACATCAAAACAGAAGTGATAAAAGAGGGAAAAATATGGGAATTTTAAAAATAATGAGAATGAAGAAGGCCTTCCTAAGCAAATAAATTGATATACTGATAAAATTAATTTAAAATTATAAATTTCTGTATTAAAAAAAAAAACAGTAAAGCAAACTAAAATTTAAACCTGGGGAAATATTTGTAACACTTGTAGTGAGAAGGAGTTAATTTCATTAATATGTGAAAAACTCTAAAAATCTCTGACTGTGATGACTAAACTAACCAAAATTGTAGATTAAGGATGAAGTAGGCTGCAGTCCATGGGGTCACAAAGAGTCAGATGCGACTGAGCGGCTTCACTTTCACCTTTCACTTTCATGCACTGGAGAAGGAAATGGCAGCCCACTCCAGTGTCCTTGCCTGGAGAATCCCAGAGACGGGGGAGCCTGGTGGGCTGCCGTCTATGGTGTCGCACAGGGTCAGACACGACTGAAGCGACTTAGCAGCAGCAGCAGCAGCAGCTCACAAAAATAAATAAATGCTATTGCAAAGTGCTCAAATCACCTACAGTGATAAACCAAAATGGGCAAAATTTAAAATAGACCCATGGAGCGGAGAGTCCTTAGTAATTCTGACCTTCTAAAACACAAAGACCCTGATGCTAGGAAAGATTAAAGGCAGGAGGAGGAGATGACAGAGGATGAGATGGTTGGATGGCATCACCAGCTGAACCTGAGTTTGAGCAAACTCTGGGAGTTGGTGATGGATAAGGAAGCCTGGCGTGCTTCAGTCCGTGGAGTTGCCAAAAGTCGGACACGACTGATGACTCAACAACAAAACACAAATACATTAGATTGTGTGGGGTTTTTCTGTAATTTTCCGATTTTCTTTCTGATCGCAATACCAAAATCTGGCAGATGGCTCAAAAGCAGTAAAAGCACATACGACTCTCACTTAGGGGTATAAGAATGCTAACAGTCAGAAGCACACTTTTAAAAACACACTAACACCAATTAGGATTCATTTCAGAAAGGCAATAATGGTCTTGTAAGACCTCGCGGCCTTTCTCCAGGATCTGTCGCTCCAAAGACCACAATGGCTCGAATTCGATGCAATAAGCAAGAGGATTTATTAGGCCGGCGTGCCGGGGTTCAGTCTCCTCGGGAGGAGTGAACCTCGAACACTAATCGTGAGGGACTTTTATACAAAAAAAATCACAGGCAGGTGGGAATGAGGTCAGGGTATAGGATACAATGAAATAGGGGCCATAGGTGAGGTGGAGACACTTGATTGGTGGGAAAAATCTACAGGTAATAATTAAGTTGAAACAGTTGGCTGACCACCCCGCGGGCGTTTGGTCAATTTTTACCCAGAAAAGTCTGACAGAGAGATACATTCTTGGGAAGGGGTTTCTTACACTAGGTCATAAGTCATCTGTTAAGAATCGGTCAGGAGGCTCTGAGTCACCAGATAAGGGGAAAGCTTTTTCCATGAGGCATGGCCTGCCTCCCGGGCTTAAATTTTTAACCTAAGTTCTTCAGTCTAATGTTAGGAAATCACAAAGTTCATGATGAAAGTCACAATATACACTGAAAAGAGATTTGATATTTTATATTCACTACTAATTTTTTTAAAAATCTTAGTAAATTGAGAGTGAAGAGTGCCTTGTCTTGGTAAATAGAGCAGATGTCATAAAAATAGTGAGACATCAAAGGAATTTTCATCCAAAGCTGAAACAGAACAAGGAGGCTGTCTGTCACCCTCTGTCTGATGACTCTGTCATCCAGACTCTGTTGGTTTGTTTCTCTTGTTGATTATTTCTGTCCGTTCTTGTTCATGGAGTCTGTTCACTTGAAGATCTTTTTCTTGATTGTATGCTGATTATGCTCTTTGAAAAACTATCTGGGGACTTTCCTGGTGGCAATTGTATGGTTAAGACTCTGCCTTCCAGTGTGGAGGGCTTGGGTTCCGTCCCTGGTCAGGAAACTAAGATTCCCACATGCCATGCAGTGTGGTCAAAAAAGAGAGAAAGTATTGTAGAAACGATGTGATGTCCCCAGAGAGAAGGTCTGAGGAGCTGCTTTTGCTGAGCACTCGTCACCAGCAGGGCACCAGTCCCCTCCACCCTCGTCAGTGAGGGCTTAGAACCTTGCTAGCCAGAGACTGCCAGTATCTGGGTGCCCGTCCATGCCAGGGCAGGATGCTCCCGGCTTCTCTTTAACAGGCCAGTGTCTGGGACAGCGAGGCCCAGGGAAGGCGGGCTTGTAAGGCACCCACCTTGGGCAGAGTCTGGATCACCTCCTCTGCCCTAGGGGCCTGAGGGCACAGCTCTGGCTGTCTCCCCCTGAGCCCCAGTTGCTCCCAGACCAAACGCGGACCAAATGCCTGCCTCAGGCTCTGATTCTTCTCCTCTAACGCCATGCTGTCTTCAGAGCAATTGGAAGGTTTTAAGAAAATATTTTTACATTTTGCACAGATTTGTGGGGTGAGGCTGGGGGTATCCAGAAAGAGGATCAGTCTGATGACATAGCTAAAACTCGCATGTGTGTGTGTCTTATTCTGTGGTCAGAATTTGTTTTGAATGAAAGTCATTATGGCTCATGCATGCGTGCTTAGTTGCTACAGTTGTGTCTGACTCTGTGACTCCACGGACTGCAGCCCACCATGCTTCTCTACCCATGGGATTCTCCAGGCAAGAATACTGGAGTGGGTTGCCGTGCCCTCCTCCAGGGGATCTTCCTGACACAGGGATTGAATATGCATCTCTTATGTCTCCTGCATTGGCAAGCAGGTTCTTTACCATTAGCGCCACCTGGGAAGCCCCTAAACAGCCCCCCTGCCACCTCTGGGAACCACAGATCTGATCCCCTTTTCTATGAGTTTGGGTTTGTTGTCATTTGTTTTTAGATTCCACATATAAGTGAGTTCATACAGTATTTGTCCCTCTTTCTTTTTACTTTGCATCATGCCCTCAGGGTCCATAGAAGGAGAAGTCTACATCATCTTTTAGGATTTTTCTGGAAGTTCTGACAAGTGAAATAAGCAAAAGATTGTAGAAAATTAAAATATTATTCTGTTAAATGTAATAAAAGCACAGAGGTAAAAGATACAGGAAAAGTATTCTTTAAATCACTTGGTTTGCTATTGAAAATCAATTAACAGAAAATAGGATGAGAACCCTGGAACAAGAAATCACTAATATAAGTGTTATGGTATTTTTTTTATATGTCAGCTTGGCTAAATTAATGTCCCCAATATTGAAGCAAATACTACTTATAATTTAGGTGTTACTTGGAAGGCGTTTTGTAAACATAACTAAAATCTCTATTCAGCTGACTTTTAAGTAAGGGAGATTTTTTTAGGTAGTCTGGGCAGGCCTCATTTAATCTGTGTAAGGCCTTAAAAGTGGCACAGAGGTTTCCCAGGAGAAGGAGGACAAGTCCCACCCAAGTTCCAGCTGTGGGCGGCCGTCTCGTGCCCGAGGTCTTCTGCCTGTCCTTCCTAATGGCCTTATAAATTTGGACCGGCTTCCCAAATCCCATTAACCAATTTTTTACAACAGATTTTTTAACACGTACCTCCTACTGGCTCTGCTTCTCTGACTGGATCCTGACTAATGCAATAGATGATAGACGTAACAAGAACTTGTGTGGGGTCTTTCTAAAGAAAAATGTCAAGTGTGGCTAAAGGACATAAAAGTAGATAAGAGACTTCACAAACTTCTGCCCTGAAAATTCAAAATACTCCAAAAAAAAAATGAATGCAATTAAAATCCTAGCAAAACTTCTTAAAAAAAAAAAAAAAACTTGACAAGTTTCTGCTAAATAAGAAAGAATCAGGGTGGTGGGAGAGAAGTTCTCCTATCAAATAGTAAAGCTAGAATAACTTTAAAAGTGTGAATTTATCAGAGGAAGAAGCAAAGAGATGGAAGAAGCAGGATAAGGAGCTCAGAAATAGGCGTGTGTGTGAACGGAGATGTACTGCACAAGGAATGTGACATCAAGTCAGTCTAGAGAAGCTGGGGCACACCAGTCACCTCTTATGGAGAAGCACATTATCCAGACATGCAGTAGGTTACAAGAAGAGCCATTTACTTAGCGCATGAGTTGGTGGCATGGCAGTTGGGGCCGGAGGGAGCTGGGAGGCTCTTGGGTGTGGGCATGCTCCTGGCTCTGTGGTCAGCTGGTGAGTTGGCTGGAGCTGACAGGCTTTGAATGGTCTCCCTCATATGACTAAGAGTTCCTGGTGGGAACAAGGGAGACTGGACCACACGTCTTACCCTCCCGCCAGCGCCTCGGTCTTGCTGATTTCCAAGAGCAGCAAGGGCTGGGCTTCAGTGCCCGGGCTCCTTGCAAGTCTCTGCTTGCATTGTGTTTGCTACTGTGCCATCCGCCAAAGAAGTCAGATCCCCAGGCCCCAGGTCAGCCGAGGAGGGCACTTGGAGACAGTGTGGATGCAGGGAGCTCACTGGGGCCTTCACTGCAGTGGATCCACCATGATGGGTGACTCAAGAAATGATACTGGAAAGACGGAATCGTTTGTGGGGGAAGTAGTCTAGATTCCTGTGTTGAAAAGTGAAAGTGTTAGTTGCTCAGTCATGTCTGACTCTTTGCCACCCCATGGACTGTAGCCCACCAGGCTTCTCTGTCCATGGAATTTTCCAGGCAAGAATATTGGAATGGGTTGCCATTCCCTTCTCTAGGGGATCTTCCTGATCCAGGGGTTGAACCTGAGTCTCCTGCATTTCCGGCATATTCTTCACCATCTGAGCTATGCATATTCTTCACCATCTGAGCTATCAGGGAAGCCCGTATTCCTATATTAAAACAAAACAAATTCCAGATATATTAAAAATTAAATGTAAAAATTGCCATATTTTAATAACAAAGTTAGCAAATGACAGTGTGGAGGGAATATTTGCAACATCTATGGCAAAGATAGAAAGTGTAATCATGCATTAATGTAAAATGTTGTTCCTAGTAGCAAGGAAGATGTATGTCTGAAGTTCTCAAAGAAGAAATGTTGTTAGAACAAAAGACGTAAAGCTGTGAATAAGCTGAAGTCCAGTGAGAGGCCTTTGGTTCCCAGAGCAGAAGCCATCAGTGGACCTGAAATGAGAGATGAACAGTGAGGCAGTGAGGAAAGGACCCTAGAACCCATCTTCCAGTGAATCTGTGAGCATCTTTGAGCCTCAGATATCTACCCATCTCTGTATAATATTTAAGCCAATTAAGAGTTACACAATTAATGAACAGTTTTTGAACTAAGCAGTGAAGAGTTACACACTTTTTGAACTAAGCAAAAATCTATGGTCATAATTCCTCAAAGCCTTTCCACCCTTCCATTAATGCCAGCACTGACTTGAGCATTTGATTCGGTGAAGCACTCTCTTTCCAGGAGCTCACAAGCCAGGGAGGGTTTTAGCAAGAACCACATTTCTCTAATTGCTCAGCCACAGACCCACACTGACCGGGTTGTTAATTCATCACTTTGGAGATAATTGCCACGAGGAAATAAAAACCTCATAAGTCAACTTAACAGAGGGCCAAATGCACTGACATTTATTAAATGTGAGGAGGATTTATAGACGAGGAGAGTGCTGCTTGGCAAACAGAGTAAGCTGATCGTGACCAGACTGGCTGTTTCATTTTGAAGATGCGTTTGAATTCCTCTGCTTCTGTCTCATCATTTATCAAGTGAGGATGCTGTTCACCAGAGCACTCCCTCCCCTCTGGGCTGTCACCAAGGGGATGTGTGGTGGGAAAAGCACGGGTGAGGGAACCTGAGTCCACACTGCAGCATCCTCATCTGGCTTCCCAGGCAGCACTGCAGGTAAAGAAGCCACCCAGCGCAGGAGACATGAGACATGGGTTCGATCCCTGGAGGAGTATTCTTGCTTGGACAACCACGTGAACGGAGGAGCCTGGCAGGCTGCAGTCCATAAGGTTTCACAGAGTCGAACATGACAGGGATGACCTAGCACACACATCACCATCTGAGACACAGGCAGAGTATTACTCGCTGGGGTGCTGTGAAGCCCTGGTGAGACCATGCCTGGCTGGAGTCCGGGAAGTTATAGACAGCTGGGGGCTGTTTTCCTTTCCCTCACTTTCCTCTGGCCATGCTCACTGCCTTGCTGGACTCCAGGGGTCTCCCCTAGCTGCTCCATCCTCCCCATCCTGCCAAGCCCTGCTCTGATCTCCCTTCCTGCACAAAGTGGGTTTTCCTTCTCATCGAATGTCTGCTCCATGTGAGTCAGCTGCAGGCGTGGAGGATGCATTCTCTTACTTGGCAAGTATGTGATGAGCTTCTGCACTGCTTGGGTATGGCCTCCTCTCCTTGGCTGGATCTGCAGCTCCCTGTGCTCTGAGGCATTGTCCTAAATCTCTCTGTCCCCCTGCAGCACCTGGTGTGTAGTAACATTTAATATAATGAAGCATGTGTGGACTAGAATTGCTTGATGACTCACATCCTATGTAGGGCACCCAGAATATTTGGGTGAATATTTTAAGGTGACTTAGCACATCATTGATGCCAGTCTCAGTCACAAGCCCCAGGGCTACCTGCACATTTGCTAAAAAGAAAGAAGAAGCCAGTTTTCAGTCTGTTCTCATAAAATGACATCAATTTCACAATCTTCCAACACTCCCAGCATTATGTTTCTCCAAAAATTCTCCTTTATGTTTCTGAGGTGTGAACTCCAGTTCCGTGAGGTTTACACAGAAAGCTTCTTTCGAGAGGTGTTGGGTGTCACCCCACCCTTTCTTCCCTTGGCAAGCACAAGCTGTTCTCTCTTCTGAGTATGTTTATATTTCATAGCTTCATTTGTGTCATATTTTAGATTCCACATGCAAGTGATATCATATTGTATTTGTCTTTCTGTTTCTGACATATTTCACTTAAGTATGATAACCCCTGGTTGCATCAGTGTTGCTGCGAACGGCATCATTTAGCTTTTGTGACTGAGTGTTTATACACACACATACGTACACACTGCATCTTCTTTATCCATCTGTACCTGTCGATGGACATTTAGGCTGTTTCCATGTCTTGGCTGTTGTGAGTAGTACTGCTATAGGCATAAGGGTGCATGTACCTTTTTGAATTATAGTTTTTCCAGATTTATGCCCTGGAGTGGGGTTTGCTAGATCATATACTAGCTCTGTTTTTAGCTTTCCGGAAAGTCTCCAAGCTGGTTTCCATAGTGGCTGTTCCAGTTTACTGTTGTGCATTCCCACCAACAGTGTAGGAGGGTTCCCTTTCGCCACACCCTCTCCAGCACTTGTTATTTGTAGAGTTTTTAATGGTGGCCATTCTGCTCCGTGTGAGGTGGTACCTTATTGTAGTTTTGATTTGTATTTTTCTAGTAATAGGCGATGTTGAGCATCTTTTCGTGTGCCTATGGACCATATGTGTTTCTTCTTTGGAGAAATGTCTGTTTAGGTCTTCTGCCCATTTTTCAGTTGGGTTGTTCATCTTTTTGTTGTATAAGCTGTTTGTATATTTTGGAACTTAAGCCCCTATCAGATGCTTGCATCATTTGCAAATTTTTCTCTTGATTCCATAGATTGTCTTTTCATTTTGCTTATGGTTCCTTTTGCTGTGCAAAGGCTTTTAAATTTGATCAGGTCCCATTTGTTCATTTTTGCTTTTATTTCTTTTGCCCTGAGAGACTGATCTAAGGAAACATTGGTACAATTTATGGCAAAGATTGTCTTGCCTGTGTTCTCTTCTAGGAGTTTTAAGGTATCATGTCTTATATTTAAGTCTTAAAGGCTTCTGGAGTTTATTTTTGTGCATGGTGTGTGTGTTTGTCCTAACTTCATTGATCTCCATACACCTGTCCAACTTTCCCACCACCACTCGCTAAAGAGATGCTTCTTTCTATCTTATAGTCTTGCCTCCTTTGTCAAAGATTAATTGAGCGTATATGTGTGAGTTTGTTTCTGGGCCCTCTGTTCTGTTCCAATGATCCATATGCTCTTGTGTCGACACTATTTGCTTACTGTAGCTTTGTAATATTGTCTGAAGTATCAGAGCACTGTGCCCCTTGCTTGTTTCTTTTTCCTCAGGATTCCTTTGGCAATTCTGGGTCTTCTGTTGTTCAAAAAAATCTTAGAATTATTTGTTCCAGTTCTGTGTAGAACATCATGGGATCACAGTAAATCTATAAATGGCTATGGTTAGTATGGTCATTTTAACATCACTGATTCTCCCACTCCAAGAGCATGGGCTATCTTTCCGCTCCTTTGAATCATCTTCAGTTTCCTTATTAGTGTTTTATAGTTCTCAGCATATGGGTCTTTCACTCCCTTGGTCAGATTTATTGCTGAATTTTGTTTGATGCATTTTAAAAGGAGTGATTTGTTTACAGTCCCTTTCTGACGTTTCATTGTCGATATAAAGAAATGTAACAGATTTCCGTGCATCAGTCTTGTATCCTACTAAATTGCTGAATTTGTTTACCAGTTCTGGTAGTTTTTGTGCAGAATCTTTAGGGTTTTCTGTGTATAGTGTCAGCTCATCTAAGTACAATGATAGTCTTACCTCTTCCCTTCCAATTTGTATACCTTTTGTTTTTCTTGTCTGATTGCTGTGGCTATGACTGCCAATGTTCTGTTGAATAGAAGTAATGATAGTGGGCATCCTTGTTTCAAGATGTACTATTGAGTGAGAAAAAGCAAGTCTGAAACTTAGTCTAGCTGAGTTTTTAAAACATGAGTAAATAAATGCAGTGTGATAACCCCTAAATGAGTGACTAGAAAGGGCTGTAATGGTAAACACCTTACTGCTCCCAGTGCCGACACCTGGAGACAGGCATAAATTAATGAAATGCTGATGATGGGGGATGTTTGTATTTTACTCTGTGTCTCCTGTTGTCTGAATTCTTTATATTCAGAATGTATGATGAATCACTTTTAACATGCAAGTTTTTAAAATTATTACAGGATTGCTGGGTGAAATGACTCAATATTTTAGTTAGCAGTTACATATAACTACATTTTTATATAATAACTATCCAAATAGAATCCTTGAAACAGAATAAATAGAAATCTGTCCTTTCTAAGAGAATCAAAACCAAAAATTGTACTTTCTCCCTAGATTCTGAAAGCCAGTAAACAAGACTTTGTGAGATAAGTTGAACAGATTTGAAACATTTGGTGTAAAGTACCTCCCACAGAGTTTATTCAGATAAAGATACAGGCACTGTGTAGTGTCATTCTTAAGCTGCCTGGCTGATGTGATGTTGAGATAAACAGACGCAGCCTCAGCACGTAGTTGGAGGTTAAAACAGAGGCCTTTGCAGAGCTAGCTTTCATGCTGGGTAGTGCTGGGTTCAAATCCTAGCTCCCTGCTTTCCTTTTAAGCCTCAATGTCTTCATCTATAAAATAAAGTTGTTTAAAACTTAACTGAAAAGTAAATTCTCTGGCTCAAAATTTGCTTTACCATTTTCCCTTTTCACAGCTTTCCATAGTGCTTTGAGGAGCAGGCAGAAGTCTAAGATAAACTAGAGTTCTGTCAGAAATGAAACCAAAAATGGACTTAGGATTCAAGAAAAATCATTCCAGCTTCCTTCTAAGCAGGATTTAACACTAAGAATTCACTCTTCATGCCTGTGTGCTTAGCGGGGTCCTGACTGAGGGTTCTGGGGTCCCTGTTACAACCACTGAACCCTCACAGAGGCCCCCAACCTGCTCCAACCCCAGAAACACTAGTACAAGTTCAAGAGAATTGAAGCCAAAACCTCCAGGCCTGGCAGGTGCACAAAAGTGCAGAGAAGACACAAGAACACTGTCTTAAAGACTCTTCAAAGACCTGTAATAACTTTCATAGGCTTTGGGGAACATAATGAGGTGATGAGGAAGAATCTAAGCCATTTACGAATGACCTCAGGCACCGAAGCAAGAGAGAGGGCTGAGGGGTTGGGTTTGTGCCCTTAGGGAGGACAGGTCAACATTCACAAGGCAAAAGTAAGATTCCAGCAAAAGTGAGTGAGAATCGATTTGGGTAAGTACTACATTTAAAAAGCAGTGGATTCACCTGAAAGGATAATGTCCTAGGATGGACAGACCTGACCTTTTGTGATTTTCATCAGGCCCTTAATCCTACTGTGAGCTCCTTAGAAACATGGCCTTGTGGGAATAATGAAGTAGGTCACTTTCAGGAACTCAGTAACTTGTGCGTAATTTCTCCTCACAAGGACAGTGGACATGGGGACACGTGTTCTCAGCTGTTGGAGTGGAGCCTTGTTACCATGGTGACCACTGGCATCAGGGACCAGCCCTCATAATCAGCCCCCTTGAATGCCAAGGGGGCTTAGCTAAATGCCTCATGCAGGAAAGCCTCTTCATCATTTGTTTCCAGCTGAGATCAGTCAGGGTTTTGCTTTGCATTCTGTGCCTTGATGGCCAGTTCATTACGATCCTCAGTACCAAAAAAATAGGAGTTTTTCCTTAAGTTTGATGTGCTTGTTGGATTTTGTCTATGTTATGAGGAAAGGCCAAATATTGAATAACTGACTGCAAACTAAAAGTTACCATGCAGACACAGAGAATAAGGAACTCTAAATCCCACAAAATCTTGAATTCTGAGTAAAACAAACACACATATGTATGCATATATGTGTGTATTAAGACTGAAAAAAGTGTGCTGTAAGAAACTGTAGTCTTGAACTATGGGCAGGTCTAGATTACTTTCTTTAAAAAAAAACCTAAAAGCAGAGTTTAAAAAGGTAGACCTGCAATGCTGCTGCTGCTGCTGAGTCACTTCAGTCGTGTCCAAGTCTGTGCAAACCCATAGACAGCAACCCACCAGGCTCCTCTGTCCCTGGGATTCTCCAGGCAAGAACCCTGGAGTGGGTTGCTGGGCACCAATAATATTAAAAACAGGATGGGGAAAGCAGAAATGAAACATAAGTTTTCAAGAAAGGTAGAGATATCACTTTGGACTTTGTAATATTGATTATGTACATTAAAAATTTAAAGGATACTGTAAGAAATAGAATGTACAATGCCAAAACTTAATAGGGAAAAGAAAGAATAAAGAGAAGTCAGGAAAGAGGAATGAAAAGCACCCCACTCCCAAAAAAGTGGCAAAATAAGAACGCACAGCAGGGAGGACAGATAGAACCAAGTCCATCAGTCTCATTCGTGCACGTGATGGATAGATTAAGTGATTCGAAGTTAGGTTGATTTTTCAATCAGCTGTATGCAAAAGAGACATGTGGGAGACATCTGAACACAGGAGGGTTAGGGGCAAGCTGATGGGGAAAGGTAAACTTGGCGTCTCCAGGGAAGTCCCCTGAGCTAAAGGCTGCAGGTGCTGCAGGGCTCAGGACAGGGCCGAGGGTGGACTTGGGCAGCAGGCAGGATCACCTCACCAAGGGCATGACGGCCAGGTCCTCAGAGGAGACCCCTTTCATCTCCTTCTGGGGCCAGTTCTTTAAGATGAAGCAATCAGGATGGCCACCTTCACTTCGACATGGAAGAGGTGACCAGACAGCAGCTCTGAGGAATGCTGGGCTGTTGCAAACAGCATGCCTCATTGACATGAATCTGAACACTTCCAGAACACAGCAGGTGCCATTCCTGTGGCCTCACCTGGGCCTGGCATCCCTGATCTCTGGGGGGCAAAATGGCTGGAGGGCAGCAACAAGACCCGTCCTTCCCCACAGGGTCGCCGGGCACTGCGCCTCCGTCCCTGCCCCACTGTGCGGTGTCCCTACTGCCCTGCCCTGTTGAACCCAGCTCACTTGGCTGATCCTGCCTGCTGCCATCTCTGGAGTGTGTCCCCCTCACTCTGACCTCTGTCCAGGAAGACAGAGGGATAGGAAGACAGTCTCCCCATCAGGGACCCCGACCTTCCGGGATCCACACTCGCCCTCACTGTGGAGTGCTCAGGACTGCCGTGGTTTCACACCAGCAAAGTAAAGCAAATTAGACCCGAGGAGAGAAAATAGCTAGACCACACAGATATTAAAACACGTGCTGCTGCTGCTAAGTCGTTTCAGTCATGTCTGACTCTGTGCGACCCCATAGATGGCAGCCCACCAGGCTCCCCTATCACTGGGATTCTCAAGGCAAGAACACTGGGGTGGGGTGCCCTTTCCTTCTCCAATCCATGAAAGTGGAAAGTGAAAGTGAAGTCGCTGAGTCGTGTCCGACTCTTAGTGACCCCATGGACTGCAGCTACCAGGTTCCTCCATCCATGGGATTTTCCAGGCAAGAGCACTGGAGTGGGGTGCCATCACCTTCTCCATTAAACCACGTAGACTTTTAGATAAAATGTCAATAGGAAAGAAAAGATTACTAACATAATGATTAAAAAGGAAAATTTCAGCACGAAGATATAATCCTGGACCCACGTGCCTCTAAGACATAGATTCAGATTTTTCAGAGCAAAGATTGACAGGATTATAGAGAGAACTTGACAAACCCATAGTCTCAGAAATTTTATACACCTCTCTCAGCAACAGATAGCATAAGCAATTAGTAAAGCATTTGACATACAAGAATCATAAAACAGCTAACAACTCCCAAGTAATCCCCTGTGAAGAGCAGAATATATTCTGCCTTCAGAAGAGGTTTCCTGGGAGAAAATTAAAAACCCTTGGTATTCCACAGGGACTAGCCAGATGAGGCCAGTGTCCTTGTGCCTGGGAAAGGAGGCAGCCTGGAGGCAGCCTGGATACAGCCTGGGGGCTCAGAGGGAGAGCCGAGAGGCGGTGATGGTGCTGTGAAGGCAGCGACCTCAGCACTTCCAAAGGGGCCTCTCAGCCGGGGGCCCAGACTCCAGCGAACAGGCTTGCAGACCACTCTGGGGGTGGTCTGGGCCCCTGGTCCCGTGGCCATGTCTGGTGGAAGTGCGGTTAGAGAGGCTGTCCTGGGGGATCCCCATGCTTGGCCAGCCTCTGTCTGGCCCTCCTAGCAGCGCATCCTTCTGGGAGAGGACATTTTAGAACTTTGCAGGGGAGACTGAAGGCTCTTCCGGGGGAATAAGAGGTTTTCACCAGGTGGAGGTTTGACCTCTCAGCACACCCTGGTCTTTCTCTTTCCTGGTTCACTCCCAGCCAGCACCCTAGAATGCCCGCTCCCTGCTGTAGGTGGGAAGAGGCCGATGGGGTTATAAACAGTCTCCAGAGAGATGTTGGAATGATTAACTCAACTGGGCTCAGGCTGCTGCTGAGCACCCCTGGCTCCGGGAGGTATGGTAGGATTTCAGAGGGAACTCAAGGAGGGCTCGGATTTGCAGGCCCTCCCCCCACACACGTGTGTCTGTGTGTCTCCAGAGTCAGGTCAGGGGAATCGAGGGCAGGGAGGTTTCATATCTGGCCTGGCTGCGAGCTGCCCCACAGAGATGGGAACCCCAGGCCCCGCCCCAAGGCCACTGTGTTGACGCTGCTGCCTTACTTCCTGCTTTTCTTGCTCCAGCTAGTCACGACATGAAATTCCAAAACCAGTCACCAGGCTGAAGAATGCAAGGTATTCAGGTCATGAAGGGCATTGTTTACAAAGCACCAGAGAACGCCGTCTATACATGAGATACTCCCCGCGTGTAATAATAGATGTTGGCTCCAGCCGTTGGGCTGAACATGCAGCTTCGTCTTGCATTTGTCTGATTGTTTCATCACAGCCAGACCTGTCTGGAGTGAGGCATGAAGAAGCTGTCTTTGGTGGTTTTTTTTTGCTTTAACTTTTCAACAAGACTCACCACTGGAAATAGCAAGAAATGAATCAATCCATCAATCAGCTGATCCAGCACCTATGTGGTTTTGCTCGTCTTAAAATACACGTTTATGTATAATCTCAATAACATGTAGTGGAGATAAAGTGCTTTGTAAGAACTGAGGCATTTTACTGTTCCTGTAAAGTCCTACACTAGAGACATGCATTACAGCAGATGGCTTGTTCTGCCATATACTCACTGTCATATGTTCCTTTATGCTATTGGTTCATTTTTTTAAAAATATACTCTGTAGCAGGGGTTGGTAACCATTTTCTGTCAAGGGCTAAATACTAGTCAATGCTAAAGGAAATCAATCCTGAATGTTCACTGGAAGGACTGATGCTGATGCTGAAGCTCCAATACTTGGGCCACCTGATGAGAAGAGATAACTCGTGAGAAAAGACCCTGATGCTGGGAAAGACTGAAGTCAGCAGGAGAAGGGGACCACAGAGGATGAGACGGTTGGATGGCATCACCGACTCAATGGACATGAGTTTGGAAACTCTGGGAGATGGTGATGGACAGGGAAACCTGGTGTGCTGCAGTCCATGGGGTCGTAAAGAGTCAGACATGGCTGATGACTCAACAGCAACGGAGAGCACACGCTGTCAGCTTTGTGAGCCGTGCACTGCCGCACGATGACCGGCCTCTGCCTCCACGACAGGACGGCAGCTAGGGAAGGCAGGTGAGCACAGCAAGTAAGGCTGGACTGTGCCCGTGCCGGGTCCCCATGCGGGGTCCCGCAGACCCAGCCGAGCAGCCAGCAGAGCGGGGGGGTGAGGTGTGCAGCCTGTGTGTGGTTGCAGCTGAGTGTCCTTTGTCGAGGGAGTGTATAATTTCCTCAGTTCTGTCTCATTGCCACAAAAATTTGAAATGATGGATGGACCAGCATTACAGCTCTCAGACAGACCAGCAGTACAGCTCCATGTTACAGCTCAGTCTTATTTAGAAAATAAAGGAAAACAGATCCTTAAGGCATGAGGGCATGCCTACCCAAAAGACGTGAAGAGAGGAGAGGCCCCCGGCTCAATTTTGGCTGCTCTTTTATATGTTTTTTTCTCCTCCCCCTGAGCCTGCCCTGTGTGAACTGGGCTAGCCAGGAGGGCTGTTTGTTTTACCTGAGGTTCTCACTCCAGTCCTCGGACCCTCCTTTGTTCTATTTTTGTGGGTCTTTCCCTTTCTTGTCTTTTAGGCACCACCATTCTGGATTCCTTTTTCCTATTCTAACTACCTAACATTACCCCCTCAAGAGTTAGGAGACCCACTTCTTTGGAAATAGGGGCATCGAGGCCTCTGTGGTATTTCCTGCTGAACTGGGACGTCGAGGGCATTGGCCCCCCACCTCTTGCTCGTCTCAAGCCTGCGAGTCCTTATAGTGCTATCCATCTAAGGGTGAGTGATATTTTCCGTGGTTGGCTGTAGTTTTATATATCCTTGTTGAACTGGCACTGCATGTTGTAGATTGTTGATCTGATCAGAGACACAACAGTTTAGACAATTGATAATACATGGAGCAATAATAAGCAGCATCAATATGGTGATAACAGAAATTAGTAGGGGCATTGAAAGTGAAAGTGAAGTCACTCAGTTGTGTCCAACTCTTTTCGACCCCGTGGACTGTAGCCTACCAGGCTCCTCCATCCATGGGATTCTCCAGGGGCAAGAATACTGGAGTGGGTTGCCATTTCCTTCTCCAGGGGATTTTCCTGACCCAGGGATTGAACCCAGGTCTCCCACACTGCAGGCAGATGCTTTAACCTCTGAGCCACCAGGGAAGCCCCAGGAAGTAGGGGCATTAGCCACCTCCAAATTTCTCATTGCCAGGAGGATCCCCCAAGGAGAGACTGTAGCCACTCTGAGAATTCTCCAGCTTGTTTTTGAGATCCTGTAGGGTCTGAATGTTTTTCTTGAGGACTGTGAGACTTTCTTTAACTTAGCTGGAGGTATTTACCCAGAAACAACACGTCTCATTCAAGATGGCTCAAGTCCCTGTCTGTTTTGGAGTACAACCCCTGCCAAGCTGTGCTGCCTCTTTAGAGCTGTCCTGAGAAGTCTTATCCCCAGAAACTTAATTTTGGGGGTGTTCACTAGAATGGCACTCATTTATAGTCCTGAATAGGTATCTGAGATCTCCCAGGGGCTCACAGGTATATTGAATGTCTTCTTCTGTTTTCTTCCATGGCTTGATTAGTGAGTAGTAAATACAGGAGTCATGTCCTGGTACCTTGACTGCTGTGGGGGTATTACAGGGTAGGGGCCCTTCATGTGGGCTGCAGTTGAGTCTTTGGGGACCCATCTTTCCAGACTTTAATTAAGACTTGAGTCCCTGGAACATATAGTGGTGGCTCTTTAGAATCATTTGGGTCCTGGTTGACATCCCACAAGTGTATATCCTGTTTTTTTGTTTTTTTTTTTTTATTAATTAAATTTATTTATTTTTTAAATTACAACACTGTATTTGTTTTGCCATACATTGACACGAATCAGCCATAGGTGAACACAATCGCCCAATGCCGAAGCCCCCTCCCACCTCCCACCCCACATCCTCTACCTGAATCATCCTGTGCATAATTGTCCAATGGCCATGGTGTAAGACTGGAGGGTCTGAGCCTCTGGACTGACATAAACAAAGGGTCTCCCTATAGCATCTCATAAGGACTGAGACCAAGCTGTTCCGCAGGGGCAACATGGGTGCGGAGGAGAGCTATTGGTAAAGCCTCCCTCCATCTCAGGGAAGTCTCCTGAGTTATCATTTTTATTGCTGATTTTAAGAATTGATTGGCTCTTCCTGCTTTTCCTGAAGACTGAGGCCTCCAGGCACAATGTAGATAATAATTAATGCCCAATTAAGAGAGACCCCTTGGGTGACCTTAGAAGTAAATGATGCCCCATTGTCACTTGTAATGACCTGGGCAGACCAAATCTCAGAATGATTTAATGGAGCAGTTTGTTTTTTTACCACCTCCTCAGCCTTCAGTGGCACCCCACTCCAGTACTCTTGCCTGGAAAATCCTGGTAGGCTGCAGTCCATGGGGTCGCTGGGAGTCAGACACGACTGAGCAACTGCACTTTCACGCATTGGAAAAGGAAATGGCAACCCACTTTAGTGTTCTTGCCTGGAGAATCCCAGGGATGGGGGAGCCTGGTGGGCTGCCATCTATGGGGCTGCACAGAGTCGGACACGACTGAAGCGACTTAGCATACACGGAAGAACTGTACAAAAAGATCTTCACGACCCAGATAATCATGATGATGTGATCACTAATCTAGAGCCAGACATCTTGGAATGTGAAGTCAAGTGGGCCTTAGAAAGCATCACTATGAACAAAGCTAGTGGAGGTGATGGAATTCCAGTTGAGCTGTTTCAAATCCTGAAAGATGATGCTGTGAAAGTGCTGCACTCAATATGCCAGAACATTTGGAAAACTCAGCAGTGGCCGCAGGACTGGAAAAGGTCAGTTTTCATTCCAATCCCAAAGAAAGGCAATGCCAAAGAATGCTCAAACTACCGCACAGTTGCACTCATCTCACATGCTAGTAAAGTAATGCTCAAAATTCTGCAAGCCAGGCTTCAGCAACACGTGAACCGTGAACTCCCTGATGTTCAAGCTGGTTTTAGAAAAGGCAGAGGAACCAGAGATCAAATTGCCAACATCCGCTGGGTCATGGAAAAAGCAAGAGAGTTCCAGAAAAACATCTACTTCTGCTTTCTTGACTATGCCAAAGCCTTTGACTGTGTGGATCACAATAAACTATGGAAAATTCTGAACGAGATGGGAATACCAGACCACCTGACCTGACTCTTGAGAAATCTGTAAGCAGGTCAAGAAGCAACAGTTAGAACTGGACGTGGAACAACAGACTGGTTCCAAATAGGAAAAGAAGTACGTCAAGTCTGTATATTGTCACCCTGCTTATTTAACTTCTATGCAGAGTACATCATGAGAAACGCTGGGCTGGAAGAAACACAAGCTGGAATCAAGATTGCTGGGAGAAATATCAATAACCTCAGCTAAGCAGATGACACCACCCTTATGGCAGAAAGTGAAGAGATAAAAAGCCTCTTGATGAAAGTGAAAGAGGAGAGTGAAAAAGTTTGCTTAAAGCTCAACATTCAGAAAACGAAGATCATGGCATCCAGTCCCATCACTTCATGGGAAATAGATGGGGAAACAGTGGAAACAGTGTCAGACTTTTTTGGGGGGCTTCAAAATCACTGCAGATGGTGACTGCAGCCATGAAATTAAAAGACACTCCTTGGCAGAAAAGTTATGACCAACCTAGATAGTATATTCAAAAGCAGAGACATTACTTTGCTAACTAAGGTCCGTCTAGTCAAGGCTATGGTTTTTCCAGTGGTCATGTATGGATGTGAGAGTTGGACTGTGAAGAAGGCTGAGCACCAAAGAATTGATGCTTTTGAACTGTGGTGTTGGAGAAGACTCTTGAGAGTCCCTTGGACTGCAAGGAGATCCAACCAGTCCATTCTGAAGGAGATCAACCTTGGGATTTCTTTGGAAGGAATGATGCTGAAGCTGAAGCTCCAGTACTTTGGCCACCTCGTGCAAAGAGTTGACTCATTGGAAAAGACTCTGATGCTGGGAGGGATTGGGGGCAGGAGGAGAAGGGGACGACTGAGGATGAGATGGCTGGATGGCATCACGGACTCAATGGACGTGAGTCTGAGTGAACTCTGAGAGATGGTGATGAACAGGGAGGCCCTAGCGTGCTGCAATTCATGGGGTTGCAAAGAGTCAGACACGACTGAGCAACTGAACTGAACTGAACTGCCTTCTCAGTCCAGGTGGGAAAGCCTTCAATCCATCCTGTGAATGTGTCTATCATGACTAATAGGTATTTATACCCTTGAGAAACTGTCATCTTGGTGAAGTCCATCCTCCAGTCCTCTTCTGGGTAGGCCCCATGTCATTGGACAGGCTGGGCCAGCTAAGGTCTTTGAGCTCCTTGAGGATTGTTTAATTGGCAAGTGGGACAAGAGGGGACCACTTGCCTTATAGTTGTTTGGAGGCCTCTTCCTCTGAAGGACCTTTCTAGTAATCTCTGGAGGGCCTTTTCCCTCCTTGTAGGGAGTTAAGCAACTTCCATTGAAGTTTCCCAGGCAGAAAAAGAGTCCCTCCTGTGGAACCACCCCATATGATCATCTTGAAAGCCCTCACTCAGAGTCTCACCTTCAGTGTATGAAGGAGTTTCTGGCAAATTAGTCTGTGGAACTGAGGTGGCAACCCGTATTAGGTCATGGTTCTGTAATGTTGCTCTCTTAGCTGGGTGATTGGCTGCTTGGCTCCCTCATGCCACTTCCATGCCCCCTTTATGGTGTCCTTTACAAAGGGAGACTGAAACCTCAGCGGGCAGATGGACTGCCTCCAAGAGCCTAAGGATTTAATCACCATACTTGATTGGGGAACCTCAGGTGGTCAAGTGACCTCTTTCTTTTCAAATAGCAGCATGTGCATGTAGCACCACAAAGGCATACTTAGAGTCAGTGTAAATGGCTAATCTTTTTCCTTTTCCCAGCTCTAAAGCCTGAGTCAGGGCTATGAGCTCAGCCAACTGGGCTGAAGTACCTGGTGGCAGAGGCTTAGCCTCTATGGTCTCAAAACTGGAGAATACTGCATATCTGGCTATTCTTTTTCCATCCAATACAAAGCTGCTTCCATCAGTGTACCAGATTTCCTCAGGATTGGTCAGAGGATCTTCTGACAATCCCTCCCAGGGTTTTGTCCAGTGGTCCAAGGTTTCTAGACAAGAGTGAAAGGGGAGAGAGCCCTCGGGGGTAGGCAGGAGGGTAGCTAGGTTAAGAACCTCACAAGGGGATATAGTGAGACCTGGATTTTCTATCAGCACTACTTGATATCTGAGGATTTTTTGACCAGATATCCATAAATGGTCTCTCCCATTTCAGAGTTATTTCACTTGGTGGTTGGTAAAAATAGTTTGCCCCCAAAAGAGAGTTTTAAAGCATCTTCTATCAGGATTGCAATAGCTGCAAGATGTCGAAGGCAGGGAGGCCAGCCTTGGGTATTTGGGTCGAGCCTCTTGGATAAAAAAGCTACAGGCTAGGGCTCAGGTCCCAACCTTTGAGTTAACTCTCCCAAGGCTATTCCTTCTCTTTGTGGACATAAAGTTGGAATGCTTTTTCTGGGTCTGGCAACCTCAAGGGAGGTGCCTGAGTTAAGGCCTGTTTTATTGTAGCCTCTGCCTTCTTTTGAGGAGTTCCCCACATCAGTGGGATTGAATCATCCCGTCCCTTTAAGCTTTCATATAAGAGCTGGGCAACTAGACCATAGTTGGTTATCCAGATTCTACAATACCCTAGGAAAACTCACGCAATTGTTCTCAAGTCATGGGGGAGGGCAACTGGAGGATTCCTTGTACCCGATCAGAGGACAGCCTCCTGGACCCGTGTGTAATCTGAACTCCCAGGTAAGTGACCTTTGTCTCGACCATCTGTGCCTTAGCACAGGAGACTTTATATCCCCTCTCTGCCAAAAAGTTTAGAACCTGAATTGTATGTTGTTGGGCATTTTTCTCATCTGGAGAGCAGATTAGTAGGTCATCTACATATTGTAATATTTTCCCATTAGATCCAGATCTAGGAGATCCCAGCTAAGAGCCTACCCAAACTATCTGTCTCTGAACCCCTGAGGTAATACTGTCCAAGTCATCTGTTGGTGTTTTTCTCTTGGGGCATCCCACTCAAAGGCAAAAGATACTGGGATTCTTTAGCCAGTCGTATGCAAAAGAATGCATCTTTGAGATCCAAGGCTATAAACCACTTGGCTGGGATTCCTCCTGAGATTACATAGGGGTTGGGTACTGTGGGATGGAGGGGGACTACAGCTTCATTTATGAGCCAGAGATCTTGAACCATTCACCAGGTTCCATCCTTTTTCTTTACTGAGAGGACTGGGGTGTTACATGATGAACTGTTGGGGACCAATAGCCCACAAGCAAGGAATTTATTTATTAAAGGCTGTAGTCTCTCCTGAGCCTCTCTTTTGGGGGGATATCGTTTCCAGTTGGGAAACCGAGTGGGATCTTGGTTCAGCTTGGTGGGCTCATCCAGGAATCCCCTGGTTCCACGCCTCGGGGCTAATTTTGTCTTCCTGTAGTTTTTGGTCCCTCTCTATTGAAGGTGTAATGGGTTCTTCAGTACTAACCAGAAGCTGTAGGGCCCTGGGGGCTGAAAAGCTTCCCATCACAAGGGTGGTCTCCAGTTTAGTGAGTATACTGCTGCTGCTGCTAAGTCACTTCAGTCGTGTCCAACTCTGTGCGACCCCACAGACAGCAGCCCACCAGGCTCCCCCGTCCCTGGGATTCTCCAGGCAAGAACACCGGAGTGGGTTGCCATTTCTCTTCCCAATAAGGGAGTAGGATGCTCAGGGACCACCAGAAGCTGGTGGGAAACTATTTGTCCTTCCCAGCAACAAAGAAGTGCTTGGGTGAATCTTTTTAGTAGTTGTTTTTCCTGTAACACCCCAAATAGTACAGGTTTGGGAGGGGAAGGCTCCAGAGAGGGAGATCAAGACAGAATAGGTAGCCTCCGTATCAACCAAGAAATTCTCAGACCTACCTGCCACATCCAGTTGCACTCTTGGCTCCAGCCCCGTGATGGTTATCTGTGACAGGCGGGCTGGCTGGAGTGGGCCGCTTTAGTCCTGTTGAACCATCGTGAGGGAGGGCTTGGCGCTTGACCTTGAGGCTCTTGGGTCCCAAGGGCAGAGTGCTGCTCAGTGTCCCAACTGATGGCATTTGTAGCAAGCCGTTTTAGGAGACTTGTCACGGTTTGTACACTCTTTGGCCCAGTGCCCCGCCTGTCTACAGATTAGGCATTTGCCTTGTGCCTTGTCCTTCAAGGACTCAGGGCTTGCCATAGGGCTTCCCCTGGAGGGCAGCTAGCATCTGGGCATGTCTTATCTCTTTCCTTTTCTCCCTTTCCAGGGCGTTGGCCTCCCTTTCCTGTTCTCTGTTATAAAAGGTATTGATGGCTGTCTGAACCATCTCATCTAAAGAGGCAGCAGAGTCCTGCTGTTGTAACTTAATTCTGATATCTGATGCACATTGGGACAAGAATTTGTCCTTTAAAAATCACCTGTCCCTTGTAAGAGTCTAAGTCCAGATTGGTAAACTTTTGGAGGGCCTCTTTTAGCCTTTCCAGAAAGGCAATGGGATTCTTGATGGGCTCCTGAGTTACTGTTGAGACCCGGGCATAGCTGATTACTTTTTACTGGACTGCTTTCAGTCCTACTTTCACACAGATCAGAAAATGATCCCTTTCCCAGATGTGCTCAGGGTCACTATAATTCCAATTAGGATCTGAGGAGAGGACCACGGTTTCCCCTGCTGGGTATTTATCGCTTGACATGTGGAGCCCTGTAGCAAAACTTCAGGGCTTCAAGACCCTAGCATGCCCAGGGTAGGATAAAGTTTGACTAAATATGACCATGATGTTCTTCCACGTCAAGTCAAAGGCCAAGGTAATGTGTTGGAATATATCTATATATTTACCTGGATTATCTGTATAGCTTCCCAGGTCTTGTTTCATCTGTCTTAGTTCTAAGAGGGAGAAAGGCTTATGGACCTGGGTTGGCCTGAATTCTCTTCTAGTTTCGACTAAGGGACATTTTGTAAAGGGGGGTGCTCCCGGACTTGGGGGCACGTTTGGATACAAGGAAGGAGCACCAGGCAACTTGGGAGCCATGGGAGGTGAGCCTTCATGGGGGCTAGGGATCCTTCTCTTGGTTGTCTGTGCCTAACACCATTTGCTGAGTAGGCTCACTTTTAGGGCATACAACAATCCTGTACTTAAGACAGAGTTCCTTCATATCTCTTAGTCAGAAGAAAATTTGGATATATGGGGTCTCTGTCCATTTCCTTGTCTTTTGCAGAATAAGTCTACTGCAGGATGATATTGTAATTTAAACTCCCATCCTCAGGCCAGTGTTCCTTGTCCCCCAGAGGATACTGTGGCCACGCAGTGGCACAAAAGAATTTTAAGTGACTTCTCTTCAGAGTTAGAGGATCAAACAGCTTCCAGTTATCAAAGATGCATCTCAAGGGCATCTGTTGGGAAGTAGAGTGGTAATTTCCCATCTGAAAGACAGTGATGACAGGGAGTAAAAGGAAAAAAAAAACTAATAGGCCTCCTTCTCACTTCCTTAGGGGTGAGACTTTTTGAAGCGTATCCTACTCAGTACTGTTGCAGCTGAGTCAGGGTCAGGGTGCAGATCCCCAGGCAGGCTGAAGTGTGACAGCGTCCTGGAGATCGAATCCCTGGGCAGGTAGAGGCAGATCAGCCTCCCAAGAATTGGGTCCCTGGGCAGGTCGAGGTAGGTTGACCTCCTGGGACCCCCCGGACTGGAGTTGGGTGTACCAAAGGTCTCCAGTGTGACCAGTGCTGGGTAGGATTAAGGGGTTGTAATTTTAATTCATTGCCAGTTTGTTCACCACAGATGGGAATAGATATCATGATGTAAAGCAATCCAAGCCTGTGCCCTGAGACTGTGAACCTGGGAAAGCAGCCGTATACGCCTTATCCTCTTACTGCTCTAAGGGAATGTAAGTCACTGACTTCCTCCCTTAGTCCTCCATAAGAGCAGGTTAGGGTGTCTCCAATGGTAAACATTTCATTGTCATAGACCCACTTTAGGTAATAGCAGAAGTAATGACAAAGGAGTGGGGTATCTGGTCCTGTTAGGGGCATTATGAGTATTTTAATAATAAGCAGGGTAGAGCAATGCTGCCTACAAGGGGGCAGGGTCCTGGTTGTAGGAGCTAGTAAGTGGCTTAAGAACAAATTGATAAGAGGCAACAGACCAGATGTTTCAAAAAAGCGGAGTAGAGATTGATCCAGAGGTATGTTTGTAACTTTAGGAGAAGGGTGATAAGGGTATGGGCCCAAACAGCCAAAGTGCAGACATTATCCTCAGAATGCCAGCTGCCCTTGAAGGGATGCCACCAACAGATGGACTTCTAGCAGGCACTGTGTGCCCGTCTCCTGCCCTAATGGGTTCACTGAGAGATGCTGACGTTGCACGTGTTGTAGAAAACATGGAAGATGAAGGCCTGAATATCCAGAGGGATTGGATATTATACAGTATTTCCCTCCCAAGGGCCAGCTATTTTCTGGTTGTCCCTCCAGAAGATTGCAGAGGCGACATTGTGGGCCCGGACGGTGCTCAGGAAAAGAGCGTGAAGCAGGAGGGAAGGGGGCAGGCACAACTTTTGAAAGAACGGCATAGCCAAAGGGCATAATATGTTATGCCAATTAAAATCAAATGGGTCCAGGATGACAAGTCCGATTCAACTAAACCTTGATCCCCAATCTGCAGGTTAAATGACACACCCAAAGGTGCCAAGGCAGTTCCAAGGCACTGTCAAAAGATGGAAGTGTGGATGGCTCCCCAGTGGTTGGGATATCCTCCCATTCATTAGTATATGAAATCACCTAGCTGGGCGGTGGGGGGGTGGAAACTAGCCACACCACATTCCATGGCGCTGTGGATGGTCCACACCCTGTGGAACGTGCTTCTCTCTGAATCCGAACTAATCCACCTCTTAACTATCGCTGTGTCTCTAACTGAATTTTTGCAATGGGGCATCAGAGCCCGAGCTTCATTAGGTCCTGAAGCCAGGCTCAATGGGTTTTGGCCAGGCTCAGTCCTGGGAGAGAGGAACTTAAGGACGGAAGGAAAAATCGTGCTGAAGAATCTCCTTCATAAGCTGCTGAAAAATCTGCTAAATACCTGACCTGTGCTCACAGTTTTCATTGGCTTGATCCTTGGCACAAAAAGATTAAGGACAGAAGAACCCCCAGCCACTTGGGTAACAGCTACTAGGGCCCAGTAGATAGTGGAGTAGCCCCTGCCAGAGCCCCTCAGTTGCACCCACTGCTGCTCACCTGTTCACGGGGGTTTCTAGGAAACAGGAAAGAAGAGTTTGTAAAGGAATTAAGATTTTGTTAGCCATATGTCTTTCCAGCCATAGGAGCGAGGACCTCCTACCTTAACCGGAGGTCTTCTGGAATCTGAGACTGAGCTGCATGAGCTTACTGCTGAGTTTGTTTCTCGCTGTCCTGGTTTCCAGCATATTGGGCTTCTTGTCTTTTCCCCTGGGTTTTCTTCGTGTTCAGCTTCCGCCACGGGAGCTTTTGCTGAACTGGGCTCCTACTGTGCTTGACCTCCTTGCGGGGCCCAAGGCAAGGTTGTTTCAGCTGGGTTAAATCTGAGAAACGACCCCATACGTGTCGGGAGTGTGTAATTTCCTCTGTTCTGTCTCATCACAACAAAAATTTGAAGCAATGGATGGACAAGTGTTACAGCCCTCTGATGGACCAGTGTTAGAGCCCTCAAATGGACCTATGTTACAGTTCCATGTTACAGCTCAGTTTTATTTAGAAAGTAAAGCAAAATAGATCCTTGAGGCATGAGGGCGCACCAACCCAAAAGATGAGAAGAAAAGAGAGGCCTCCGGCTCAATTTTGGCTGCTCTTTTTATATGTTTTTTTTTCTCCTCCCCCTGAGCCTACCCTGTTTGAACTGGTCTAGCCAGGAGGGCTGTTTGTTTTAGCTGAGGTTCTCACTCCGGTCCTCGGATCTTTTTGTTCTATTTTTGCGGGCTTTTCCCTTTCTTATCTTTTAGGCACCACCATTCTGGACTCCTTTTTCCTATTCTAACTAACAATCTCAAGTGCGGAAAGGAATTTTTCAGTTTTCAGTTTTGAACAACAGTGTATTTCATCCATCATTTAGAAGTTTTGGCAGTTTTTTCCCTCCTCTCTGTTCTTAGAGTCCACTTTTGGAGACTGCTCCTGAATGGAAGTCGTTCATGCTTATAAATACTGTTTGAAGCATCAGTATCAGGATGTGACGTCACTGTCAGGACGAGCCTGGGGAGCAGTGCTCTGACTCCTTCAAGGGTTTGTCCTAGGAAGCCCATTTGCCGCAGACGTGTGTGTAGCCACCAACTGATGTTAATCAGTAAGACACGGGATCCTGTGTCTTCCCATCAGCTGACTCTTCTGTCGTGTATCCCAGTGGGAGCAGGACTCGGTGTGGAGGGGGAGACTCCTGTCACCTGACATTCTCAGAGCCCCAAGCCTCAGGCTAGGAGCCCGAGCAGCTGCCGTGAGGGGCGGTGTCTGGCATGCAGTTTCCCGGATTACAGTGTCCAGGGTGGTGCCCCTCGGTGCTGGGCATGCGCAAGTTCAAGTATCACCTGGGCAGCGCTGGGCAGCTCTGTCCACAGGCAGGGGGCTGCTTCTGTGCCATGATCCTGTGTCTCCAGGGGCACCAGGGCTGAAGGTGAGGTCTGGGCCTTCGGCAAACTGAGGGATCTCAGACAGCAGAGCGCAGAACGTGTGGTGTTTATGCGGAGCAGGCAGGGCCGAGCCAGCGCCCGACTTCAGGGATGGGCTCTTCCCCATGGCCTTTAGCGACTAGGGAACAGGCAACTCTTCCTTTTGAAAGCAGACGGGGCTGGTTGTTGCAGGGGCTCGGGAGCACTGGTGAAACCCCGCTGGGCCGCGGGCAGGCTGGGTCGGCAGTGTGGGGCGGCCACCTCATGTCTCTTCTGTCCTCGTGCTGTTTTGCTGCCTTCCCAGCCCAGGGAGGGCACGTGCATGTTAAGTCACTTCAGTCATGTCCCACTGTTCGTGACCGCAGGGACTGTAGCCTTCTAGCTTCTCTGTCCGTGGGATTATCCAGGTAAGAAGACTGGAGTGGGCTGCCATGCCCTCCTCCCAGGGGATCTTTTCGACGCAGGCGTCTCTTACGTTTCCTGCATTGGCAAGAGGGTTCGTTACGAGTAGCACCACCTGGGAGCAGGGCCCATGCTGAATTGGCGTGGCTTGTCCACAGCAAAAGGAGCCCGTCACAAAGAGTATACACGGTCTTATATCGCTCCTGTGATGCTCCAGAACCAGGCACAACTGATTTACAGTGACAGACGTCAGAACCTCTGGTCTCTGGGAGGGGGACAGAGGCTCAGAGGAGCCTCTGAGTGCTGGAGAGGTTCTACTCCTGGGCCTGGGCAGCTCTGTCCACAGGCAGGGGCTGCTTCTGTGCCATGATCCTGTGTCGCCAGGGGCACCAGGGCTGAAGATGAGGTCTGAGCCTTCGGTAAACTGAGGGATCTCAGACAGCAGAGCACAGAACGTGTGGTGTTTATGCGGAGCAGGCAGGGCCAAGCCAGCGCTGACTTCAGGAAGGGGCTCTTCCCTCCTGAGTACCACTGGCTGCTCGGTCCCGTACATGGTGAAGATTCACTGGGGGCACAGTTAAAGCTGTGCACTTGCTTATGTTTCTATTTTAAAAGCATCTATCTGGACATGAGTCACACAGAGGGACTTACCAGCGCCCAAAAACAGCTCAGCTACACATTCCCCCACCTGCCCCACTGGTCCCGTAATCTTCACAGGACACACGGCCTGCTGGGAGAGCCTGGCAGAGCTGTAACACCTTAGCTGTTTCCAAGTTTACTTTTTTTTAATTTTTAAAAATTATTTGACAATTTCATAAAATTGAAGTAAGTGTAGAGCAAAGTGTGTATATATATATATATATATAGTGTCTGTGTGTGTATATATACACTTATAGTGTGTACATATATTGTGTGTGTGTGTGTATATATATATATATATATATATACACATTCCTTTTCAGATTCATTTCCACTGTAGGTTATCACATGATATCAAGCATAACTCTGTGTTATCACAGTAGGTCCTTGCTGTTTATCTGTTTTATATACTGCGGTCAGTACCTATTAACCCCAAAGTCCTAACATATCTCTCCAGCAGGGTAACTGTGAATTCCCACTTATTTCTTGATGTTTGATGCCATCCCCATAGCTCTTGGCTGCTCTGGGGACTCACCAGCTGCAGGTGGTGTATGTCAGAGGCTCGCGGGGTGTGGCTGGTGGCCTGACACGTTTCTTGGTGTCCCCATACCACCTGGTGAACCGAGGTTCATGCTCCAGGTGTCTGCGCCTCTGGCAGGAGGGGCCCACTGCCCATCCTGAGGTCGATTCCTGCACCAAATATAAACACTGGGGCTGTATGTCCAGTTCCTGCACATATACAACAATCATCTCAGCCACAGGTTGGCAGACCTTTCCTGTGGAAGACCAGAGAGTCAGTACTTCACGCTCTGTGGGCCATGTGAGCTCCACTGTGGGTGAAAGCAGGCAGACAGATGTGATGGTAATCAGGCAACAGGAGGTGTGTGAGTGAGTAACCAATCAGAAATCAAGTTTCAGATTCTAGGCTGTTGCACGCTAGCTGTGTGACTCTGAGCCACTTACCTAACCTCTCTGGCTGAGGCTTCATGTCGGACTCATCCTGAGCATCTGCATTTTCAGGAGACACCTGGAAGAAGGCAACATTATACCTTAGTTTTTGGTGGAGTCCAGTGGCACACAGAAGTGGCTCTTCTGAAGGTCTTCAGAAGAGCATCTCAGGTCAAGCCATGTCAATACCCTTGCCTTGTTCATTACCACGTCCCTGTGACTGTGGGCCACACCAAGGGGGTGAAAAGTCCCCATCAATCACATCCCAACCTTCTGAAGCTGATAACAGGCAAGAGAGAGTTTTCAGGCCAAAGAATACGATTAATTCTTACTCTCGCTTAGAGTTCTATTCAATCAAAGGATGTAAATATACCTTTTCTTCTCCTCAGTGCTTCCAAGTTTTTCTCAAGAATTAATAATACATGCCCAATACTGTAGTCATCAGAGAAAATGCAAAATAAAACCATGAGATCTCACCCCATACATGTCAGAATGATTATCATACCTGTCAGATGGTTATTATCAAAAGAAACACAAGTAACAAAATGTTTGTGGAGATATGAAAAAAGTGGAACCTCATACACTGGTGCAGCCACTGTGAAAACAGAGATTTCTCAAAAAACTAAAAATAGAACTATCATATGACCCAGCAATTCCACTCCTGCGTATATATCCCCCAAAAAAAACCAGGAACACATACTTGAAAAGATACGTGTACCCCAACATTATTGATAACCACCAAAATATATTTTCATAACCGCCATGTTATGGAAAGCGATCCTAGAGCCCATCAACAGATGGATGGATAAAGATAATATAAATATAATGGAATATTAGCCATTAAAAAGTACAAAATTTTGTCATGTTTTACAACCTGGATGGACTTGGAGGGCGTTATGCTAAGTGAAATGAGTTAGACACAGAAAAACATTATATGGTATCACTTACAGTGTGTGTAATATAAAAAATAAAGCCAACTAGTCACTATAACAAAAAAGAAGCAGACTCATATATAGTAAACAAACTAGTGGTTACCAGTGGGGAGAGGATGGGGAGGGGAAAGGTAGGGGGAGGGGATTAAGAGGTGCAACCTAATAGGTGTAAAATATAAGCCCCAGGATGTATTGTACAGCACAGAGAATACAGCCAGTGTTTCACAGTAACTATACATGGAGTATAACCTTCAAACACTGTGAATCGCTATGTTGTACATCTGTATCATGTAATATTTTAGGTTGACTATACTTCAATTTTTGAAAATTCAAAAATTAATAATTAACCCTCATTTGTTCCATATCTCTATGAAGGAATAGGCAGGCAATTATTAGAATCATTGCCTTGCTACCTTTAGATTTTATTCATTAAAGCAGAATTCGCAAAACACGTCAGTGACACCATGCTGGGCCCGGAGGCTGCACGTGAACACCCCATGTCACCGCTTTGTCCTTGGGACGCCCTTCGCCTTTTGAGCAGATGGAATGCAGCACTCAGGGAGAGGCAGGGGGAATGGTACTCTGTTGTGTACTTTATTATCTACTCTCCTGTGGCAGCAAACACTTGAAGAGGAAATTACTAGTACACCACCTTCTATTGGAAAGAAATGCCTACCGGTTTTTTTTTCCTTGTCTTTTTTTTTTAATATACTTTATTCTACGTTACAATACTGTATTGGTTTTGCCATACATTGACATGAATCAGCCACAGGTGTACACGATCTCCCAATGCCAAAGCCCCCCCACCTTCCACCCCATATCGTCTCTCTGGATCATCCCGTGCACCAGCCCCAAGCATCCTGTATCCTGTATTGAACATAGACTGGCGTTTCGTTTCTTATATGATAGTATACATGTTTCAATGCCATTCTCCCAAATCATCCCACCCTCTCCCTCTCCCTCATAGGCCAAAAGTCCGTTCTATAATTACTAGTACACCACCTTCTATTGGAAAGAAATGCCACCGGTTTTTCTCAGTGCTGTGTGGCCAGTCTGGGCATCGCAGTATCACCAGGGTCTCGTGGGCGTGAGATGCAGGAGTAGACGGTGGGAGGGAGGCGACCGTCCAGAGCCCTCTTCAGGATCTTACTTGGGGCCGGGCCTGCCAGACAGACTTCCTTATTTGCAGATTCGAAGAGCATCTTGGGGGAAGCAGGTTCAGCACCTCTGTTCTCCTACAGACCATTTACCCAGGAGGAGGGTTCAGGGGCCAGCGGCTACTGTTAAGTCAGGTGTCCTGCCAAGAGGCTGTCGTGCTGAGGAAGCCAGGCAGACAGAGAAGGGGAGATAGCATGTGACATCCCTTACATGTAAAATCTAAACAGAAATGATGCAAATGAACTTACAAAGCAGAAAGAGATTCGCAGACTTTAAGAACAAGTTTATAGTTGCGAGGGGACAGGATGAGAGGGAAGGGATAGTTAGGGAGCTTGGGACGGATGTGTACACACTGCTATATTTAGGACTTACTGTACAGCACAGAGAACTCAGCTCAGTGACATGTGATTGCCTGGATGGGGTAGGAGTTTGGGGAAGAATGGATACATGGATATGTATAGCTGTGTCCCTTTGCTGCTCATCCGAAACTGTCAAAACATTGTTAATTGACTATATAGCCCAATACAAAATAAAAAATTATGGTAATGAAGCATATATAATGAAGTAAATATAATTCATAGGGCACCTTCCTTATTATACACCTAAAATTAAACAATGGATTCTACCAAGAAAAATAAGTCAGAAGTCCTCGGTTGCCTGGAGTGGGAGTCTACGGCCTGGCGTGCTGCAGTCCGTGGGATAGCGAAGAGCTGGACATGACTTGGGGCTGAACAGCAGCCTTGGCTGCCTGGAGGCAGGGCATGCAGTCCAGGCTGGGAGCACGGTCCTGTCACCACCTGGCCTACCGTGACTTCAGAATGTCATCTTTTCCACGTTACCTGGACCTGCAGGCGTCCCCTGCGGCCTCTGCTCCAGGTGCACACGACCTCGAGTCTGAAGCCCTGCACAGACTCCTGCCTTCCCCAGAGCTCCCTGCCCTGGTTCTCTCCCCGAGACACAAATCCGCCCCCTCCCTGCTCACACGCACCTGCTTTGGGGGCAGCTCCTCAACCAGAGACAGGTGTTCTCTCCCCACTCAGTGAGGATGGCGCGCGCTCCGGGGGCCCAGGCTCCTGCCAGACTGGGCGTCCCGACGTCTGTCCTCTGTGTCCTCAGAGCCTGGAAGAGTGAAGTGTTTGATAGACATGGGGGCATTTTATACAGGAGAAGATAGCTGAGATCACTAACAGTCTACTTCTATAATGTTAGTATTACAGATAGGAGTTTTTATTTTTATCTTTTCATGGTTTTTGTTGGTGTTTTTGTTGTTTGGTCACTAAGTCATGTTCCACTCTTTTGCGACCCCATGGAGCCCACCAGGCTTCTCTGTCCATGGTATTCTCCAGGCAAGAGTACTAGAGTGGATTGCCATGCCCTCCTCCAGGGGCTCTTTCTGACCCAGGGATCAAACCAGTGCCTACATCTCCTGCGTTAGCAGACATATTCTTTACCACTGAGCCGTCTGGGAAGCCCTTCATGGTTTTCAGTTTCTTTTAAAAATCTTACTTATTTTTAGTGAAGTATAACTGACATGTTAGTTTCAGGTGTACAGTGCAATGATTTGGTATTTGTCTATATCGTAAAATGGTCAGCACAATATGTCTAGTTATCATCATCACCATCCATAATTACAAAGCTTTTATCTTGTGATGAGAACGTTTAAGATCTACTGTCTCAGCAACTTTCAAGCGCGCAACACAGTGTCACTAACTGCAGTCGCGTGCTGTGCAGTGCCTCGCAGGACTTCGTTGTCTGATAACTGCACGTGTGTCCCTTCTGACCCCTCCATGCGCTTCCCCGTGGCCCACACCCCTCCCAGCCTCTGGCAAGCACCAGTCTGCTGTCTGTGCACAAACAGGCATGGTTAGAGGGCAGAGCCTGAGTCTGATTCTTCTCCACTGGCAACACTGGTCACATATTCTTGGTTGAAGGGAGGGACGAGGGGCCGTGTGGATGGTGTGGTGAAATCCCACTCATCACCATATATCACAGAAGAGAGGAGGGAAGCCAAGGGCATTGCGGACCCCAAGCTCCTCTCTGCGTAGATGCAGGTCCCACAAGGTGACAGAGCTGGCTAGCGTGAGCAGAGAAATTCTCTCCCGTGAAGCCCTCAGACATTCGGTCATTTATTCAACAAATCTCTATTGAGCCATGACTTCTAATCCGAAACTCGCGAGACCACGTGTTTCAGAACTCAGGTCTCTTTCAGATTCCAGAAGGATAATGTACTGTAGAGCACATAAAGTGTGGTCCAGGGCTACACTCTGAATACAGCACCTTCATATTTCAGAGAAATGCATTTACATTTGCACTGTTTACGCAATGAACTGAACCTAACGCAGGCTCATGCAGCTCAGGCCAGGTTTTGACTCTGAATGAGTTCATGTCAGAACAAACTTTGCTGCCAACGTGGTTATTAATACAAAAACTTCCCCTTTCAGTGCTGTTTGGGTTTTGGAATTGTGGGTGAGGGACAGAAGAACTACATATATCCATGTGTCTGTAGAAGAAACTTTCTCCAGAAGAAGAAATTTAGAAAAGTACCCAACAAATATACACTCTAGCAGTGATTCCCAATGTGGTTTTGCCAAACAAAAGTCATCTCAAAGAATCTTATTAAAATTGGAAGAAGAAATGAATGTAAATGTGTTTTTTATTAAGATGAGCCTTGATATCACACGTATGAGGGTCTTAACCAATGTTAAAGTCGATCTCTTAAGCAGGTTGGGGGTTTCTAAATCCCAAACAGCTGTCCCCTGCCATCTTAGCTGTGGGGAGAGTTGGTGGGGGTCGGAGGCCTGAAGGAGCATGAAGAAGTGGCTAGACTTAAAGGCCGCCCTGCCCCAGGGTCTGGTCATTTCTCCTGTGTTTAACCCTGAACCTTCCTGTATCTGCGCAGAATGCATTTTGTGCCCCGCCTCCACCCAAGGTGCACAACACCAGGAGCTCTGCCCCTCATAATGGTGCAGAGCCAAGCCCCACAGCATGGCAGCCGCGTGGCCGGTCCAGAGGCGTCTTCTGGTGAGTCTCCCCTGCCCCCGCCCCGTGAAAGCTGCCGGGAAGAACACAGTATTCTCCTGGTTGCTCTGGCTCCTGAGCATCTTGAGGGAGCTCGCCCCCACCCCCACCTTCCCAGCTTCTCTGGGAAAAGCGAGATTCTTCAGAGCCTGCCAGGGCATCCTGCTGGAGGGTCACAGAGAGGAGTCTGGAAGCCAGGAGGCCTGGGCCCCGCTGGGATGGGGCGTGTGGGGCCTGGGGCCTGGGGCCCCACCCACCCCCTGTGCCTGCCCCAGCTGCGCGGAGCTGGCCGCGGGCTCCTTTGCCTCTAGTTGCCGCGCTGGCCACTGTGGACTCACTGACAGAGACGCCTTCAGGTGGTGACCTGAGAAAGCCTGGGCCTCCGCCCCTGTCCCGTGGGCACACAGTGGTCCGCCTCCCTGCAGAGCTTCCTCAAGGGACCACACATGGCTGGGCCCCTCGCTCAGCTCTTGTGGGCCGACACTCATTGCTTCTCTGTGTGGGGGGTTACCCAAGCCAAGGGGGGCGAGGAGGACCCTCTACCACATGTGCTCTTACAAGTGGGAGAGGAGCCCCCAGCTTTGTCTAGATGCTCAGACATGGAGGCCCTGGACGCAGTCCCACCCCTGAGCCCCCTACCTCCTTGTTACTTCTGGATGGTGGGAATGAGGCTCACTGTGGGGAAAAGGAGGGGTCATCTGGTTTAATGGTGGTGGGGCAAGGGAAATAGAGGATTTAAGCATTATCTCCAGTGAAAGGATGAAGAACATGACCCTCACATGAAGGGATGTCAGCGCCAAGGAGGGGGGAGGATGGCCTGCACTGGGCTGGTGAAGCAGAAGAAACTGAAGATGCCCCGTGTGTGTGAGGTCACCCCCTGAGCACTGTCTCTCTGGTCCTGGCAGAAGCTGCCTGCGGGAGCAAGCTCGGTGTCCAGCCCTTTCCCAGATGTTGTCAACATGTATTACACCTGAACTCCGCGACTCTCAGGCCTCTCAGCAGCAGAGATGCTCCCCCGAACTCCTCTACGTGGATGGTTCATCTTGCCCTCGCTCAGAAGGGTCTCCATGTTCATAGATGAAGAGGTGGACTCTCGGGGTCAGTCACCTGCCTGTTGTCTCACCGTTGATCCATGACCAAGAGCTGACTCTGACCAGTTGGACAGTCGAGCCCCTGCTCTAAACTCTGGGACATGCTGTCTGGTGTGAAGTTTGGGAGAATGTCAAATCACAAAGTACCGACCCTGTCGTCCAAAAGGCTGACCCTCACCTTGCTGAGTCGGGCATCCAGTATGCTGGGCTACGAAGAATGCAGACGAAGGTGTTAGATAGTTAGAATAGGAAAAAGGAGTCTAGAATGGTGGTGGCTAAAAAGACAAGGAAGGGAAACCCTGTGAAAACAGAACCAAGGAAGGGCCGAGGACCAGAGTGAGATCCTCAGGTAGAAAAAAACAGCCCTCCTGGCTAACCCAGTTCACATAGGGCAGGCTCCGGGGGGAGGACAAAATGCATATAAAAAGAGCAGCCAAAATTGGCCGGAGACCTCTTCTCTTTGCGTCTTTTGGGTTGGCATGCCCTCAAGAGAGAAGGAAATGGCAGTACTCCGGTATTAGAATACTCCAGTATTCTTGTTTAGAGAATCCTGTGGACAGAGGAGCCTGGTGGGCTGCTGTCCATGGGGTTGTACAGAGTCGGACGTGACTGAAGCGAGTTAGCATGCATCCTTGTGTTAGAGAAAGAAATGGCAACCCACTCCAGAATTCTTGCCTGGAGAATCCCAGGGACAGAGGAGCCTGGTGGGCAGCCATCTGTGGGGTTGCACAGAGTCGGACATGACTGAAGCAGCGACAGCATGCCTCAAAGATCTATTTTCCTTTACTTTCTAAATGAAACTGAGCTGTGACACTGGTCTGTCCAAGGGCTGTAATGCTGGTCTGTCCATTGCTTCAATTTGTTGCGATGAGACAGAACCAAGGAAATTACAAACTCCCCCAACAAGATACAACATAAAACAGTGGTATAAGGATCATGTTTTAAACTTCACAGCTAGTTAGCAAAGTCAGCTCAATCTTGCACATTATAAAAATGCATTTTCTCAACTAAGAACAAAGATATAAGCAGTTGTTTTGGTGTTCCCAGTGGTGATCATGGAGTCATAATACGTGGTTAAGCCCATCACCAGTAAACAAAAGGAGGTGGCCCTCCCCTCTTCTCAGTAAGTTCTGGAGGATTCCCTGCGGCCAGCATCTTTCTCACTTGTGTTAGTTCAAGTGAGAATGAGAATACTCAAAATCAGCTAGCCACTTCTCTAGCTCCTTAAAGACGTAGGACAATGACCAAAAGACCATGACGCCTTCCTCATGCTCTGCCCACCGTTGTCTTGATGCTCTTGGTTTACTTCATCAACGTGTTCTGAAGGCATAGACAGTTATGTTTCCAAATCTAACTACTCTGAAGCCAGTTTATCCAGGTTCAAATCTGGCTTTACTCACAATGTGTGTCAGAAGGTTGTTTAACTTATCTTTGCTTCAGTTTTGTTTTTTTTTTTAAATCTGTAATGGGTGAGTGATACCAACTTTGTTGGGGCTGTTATAAGAATTAAGTGGGATGATACACATCAGTTACACAGAACAGCATCAAGCCTATCTTTGGCAACTGCCAGCTGTCATTCCTATAAAAGGCATCTGTACATCCTCACACATGCAGGCAGGTTTAATGTGTTCACTCCAGAGAAGTACAAGTCCTGTTTATGATTCCGGGCTTTGCTAATGGTGGCTCTGTTACCATTTGTTAATGATTTGTTAGTGATTAAAGCAGTGTAGAGCTTTAATCATAATTCAGTCATCTCTCATTCTAGTTACTTGACATAAGTAACCAGAGTTTTAAAATACACACAAGAACTCTCAGATGCACACACATGCACACACACACACACACACAGATATGGACTCACAGTCACCTTTCTTCATCATGGGAGAGCCTTAGCCTAAATGTCTTCTCAAAAATCCATATGTTCCACAGATTGTGTGTGTGTGTGTGTGTGTGTGTGTGTGTGTGTGTGCGCGCGTGTGTGTGTGTGTGTGCTCAGTCACATCCAGCTCTTTGCGACCCCATAGAGTAGTCTGCCGGGCTCCTCTGTTCACAGTATTTCCCAGAAAAGAATACTGGAGGGGCTGCCATTTCTTCCCCCAGGAGACCTTTCCAGCCCAGGGACTGAACCCACATCTCCTGTGTTGGCAGGTGAGTTGTGCACCACTGAGCCACTGGCGTGCCCGTGGCTGGCAGTCAGCCCTGCATATAATATCAGGGACGTGGAATAGGTTTCCTGACCCTGCACTTACTTCCATTCTTCTGGTTCATCTTTAGCTTTGCTATAATTTTTTAAGAACTGCTGACTTTTAATTTTTTATTTTTGTACACGTTTAAAAGTTACTTTCCATTTACAATCATTACAAAATGTTGGCCTTGTTCCCCATCCTTGAGCCCATCTTACACCCTGTAGTTTGTGCCTCTCGCTCTTCCACCTGTGTATTACCCTGCCAACTGGTAACCACTCGTTTGTCCTCTGTGGGTCTGCTGCTTTTCTGTCGCATTCACTAGTCTGTTGCATTTTTAGATTCCACCTGTAAGTGGTATATAATATTTGTCTTTCTCTCTTTAACGTACTTGACTTAGTATGATCATCTCTGGGTCCATTCATGTTGCAAATGGCACTATTTCATTCTTTCTTAAGGCTGAGTAATATTTCCTTACGTATGTATGAGGGTGTATGTATATGTATACACCTCACATCCCCTCTGTCCATTTCTCTGACGGACGTTTAGGTTGCCTCCATGTCTTGGTTATTGTGAATAGTGCTGCTGTGAACATTGGGATGCATGTATCTTTTTGAGTTAGTGTTTTTGCTTTTGGGGGATATATACCCAGGAGTAAAATTGCTAGATCATATGGTAGCTCTGTTTTTATTTTTCTTAGGAACCTCCACACTGTTCTCCATAGTAGCCTCACCAATTTATATTCCCACCAACAGTGTACTGGGGTTTCTTTTTCCCCACACCCTCTCCAGCGTTTGTTATTTGTAGACTTTTTGATGACACTTGCTGTTAGTTATAACATGTTTCTGTTATGCTTACTGCTCTTTCTCTTTAGTGTTTCAAAAAATAAATCTCTTCCTGGCTTAAATTGGAGGAAGATAATGAATTTTCTGTAATAGCTACAATTTCTAGAATACCTTTGAACATATAATATGGAACAATTAAATTATCATAAATGTCTGTGCAAATAACATTTTCCCAAGGTCAATTTAAGTATATAATGCAGTGGAAATTAAGAGGTTTTGCTAATAGTCCAAATTATTGTTTAGTTGTTCAATTTAAATGCCATCATTTTTTTCTTAATTCATGAAAAGCCTTTAGTTTGTAGTGTTTTCTCTTTGATCAATATTTCTTGCCATTTCTCTTGTTTTCATCTTGTAAATTATTCTTTGCCAAAATCATTCAATCTGTTTTCAGACCACAGATTATATAATAGCAAAGATATATATTTCAGATAAGAATCTATTAATATTACATCAGAGAACTAGTTTTTCTCTTGTATGTCTTTGGAATTGCCAAGAAATGCTGAAGACTATCTTTCAAACCTAAATGTCTGACATCTCTTCTCCTTAGAATTACTCTTAAAATAAGACTTAAGTCTGCAGGCTGCAGAAGCATCTCTGTGTGTCTGTTCCTTCGCAGACTTTGGAGTCATATGATCCCTTGTTCCTAAATGGGAGACTGGCAGCAGGCTGGTGGGAGGAGCTCTGCCTCAGTTGACCTGACAAACCCAGTGCTGTGCCACTCTCAGGGCTCTGACGGCTTAGGAAACCGGAGTAGCCGGACCCCTGGACACGTGACAGTCATCTCAGAAAAGGCAGTACATGCTGAGTGCGGGGTTTATAAGATGCTGAATTTGAACTGTTTTAAAGCTTTCATCCCATAAAGAGAAAGCTTTAACACTAAAGATATAACCGTCCATTAACACACTGCCTTTCTCCCCAGCCATTTCGGAAGATCGAAATGCTCGTTTAATCCACTGTAGGCACATAAGGGCCTCCTGTGTGCTGGGCCGTGTGCTGAGCATCAGAGCTGTAACTGTGAGCAGAGGGGAAGGAGCGCCCAGTCCATCTGGGAGGACAGGACATCAGATGAGCCACAGTGGCGATGCCAGCATGCAACTGCTGGGAAGACCCAGTTCCTAATCCCAGGTCTGCCAACCGCCAACTCTCACCCCTCACCCGCTTAATAGAGCAGCCAGTCTGCACAGCCGGAGAAGGCAATGGCACCCCACTCCAGTGCTCTTACCTGGAAAAGCCCGTGGGCGGAGGAGCCTGGCAGGCTGCAGTCCATGGGGTCCCTAAGAGTCGGACACGACTGCACTTTCACACAATGGAGAAGGACACGGCAACCACTCCAGTGTTCTTGCCGGGAGAATCCCAGGGGCGGGGGAGCCTGGTGGGCTGCCGTCTACGGGGTCGCACAGAGTCGGACACGACTGAAGCGACTCAGCAGCAGCAGCAGCAGCAGCAGTAGTCTGCACAGCATCCCCATTGCCACTGCCCCCCACCCCAGCCCCTGGCGTCAAGGACCCACCTTGGTCATTCCTCACAATTAGGCATCGATCACCAACAGGAATATTAAATAGTAACATCATGTGGAAAATGGGAGATGCTGAGAAAAAGCTTATACTTACTTTGTGGACCTCTCACTCATTCTCTAAACCTGATGAAAATCATTCTTGAATTACTTGTTATTTTAGGTTATCCATGCCTTTATCCTTTTATTTTGTTGTAAACAATTAAAATTTTTAAATTCAATTTTAAATTTTTATTGGCTCAGTTTTTTAGATTCCGCATGGACGTGGCATCATGTGGAAATCTATGTCTCCCTTTCTGGCTTACTTCACTTCATATGATCATCTCTAGTTGCATCCGTGTTGCTGCAAATGGCATCATTTCATCCTTTTTATGGTTGAGTGATATTCAGAGTACATCATACGAAATGCTAGGCTGGATGAAGCACAAACTAGAATCGAGATTTCTGGGAGAAATATCAATAACCTCAAATATACAGATGACACCACCCTCATGGCAGAAAGCGAAGAACTAGAAGAGCCTCTTGATGAAGGTGAAAGAGGAGAGTGAAAATTTTGGCTTAAAACGCAATATTCAGAAAATGGAGATCATGGTATCCAGTCGCATTCCTTCGCGGCAAATGGTGACAGACTTTATTTTGGGGGGCTCCAAAATCACTGCAGATGGTGACTGCAGCCCCAAAATTAAAAGACACTTCTCCTTGGAAGGAAAGCTATGACCAACCTGGACAGCATATTAAAAAGCAGAGACATTACTTTGCCAACAGAGATCCATCTAGTCAAGGCTATGGTTTTTCCAGTGGTCATGTATGGATGTGAGAGTTGGACTATGAAGAAAGCTGAGCACTGAAGAATTGACGCTTTTGAACTGTGGTGTTGGAGATGACTCTTGAGAGTCCCTTGGACTGCAAGGAGATGCAACCAGTCCATGCTAAAGGAGATCAGTCCTGGGTGTTCATTGGAAGGACTGATGTTGAAGCTGAAACTCTAATACTTTGGCCTCCTGATGAGAAGAGCTGACTCATTGGAAAAGACCCTGATGCTGGAAAAGACTGAAGGCAGGAGGAGAAGGGGATGACAGAGGATGAGAGGGCTGAATGGCATCACCGACTCGATGGACATGAGTCTGAGTAAGCTCTGGGAGTTAGTGATGGACAGGGAGGCCTGGTGTGCTTCAGTCCATGGGGTTGCAAAGTCAGGCACTACTGAGCGGCTGAAGTAAACTGAATCTTCCACTGTGTGTGCGTATGTATGTACATTATATATGTACATATTATATCACATCTCCCTTTTCCGTTCCTCAGATGGTGGGCATTTAGGTTTCTCCCATGTCTCAGCTGTTGTGAACAGCGTGCTGCAGTCAACTTTGGGGTGCATGTGTCTTTTCAAATTATGTAAGCAATAACTGTTGACAAGCTCATCTAATTAGCAGAGGAATGATTCACTCCTCAAGCATCTCTTGTGGGTCCCATGCCAGACACTGGGCATACAAAGCAAATGAAACCATCCCACCCTTGAAGAGCTTGCAGCCTGGAATGCTGCTTGTCCTGGCCTATCATTTTGAAAAACAAAAGTTCTTCCTTTCAAAGACTGGAAAACAATATGAAAAATTGACAGCCCAGTTTTCTTTCATCTGTGACAAAGATGCACAAGGTAGTTTTATTGCTATAATACCAAGATCCCTTCCAACTCTCATTTCTAATTTTGTGATCCAGCCACCTACCAAATGCTGAAAAATAGCCTCAAAGTCTGGAGCAGAATAAACTGATTTTAAAAGCCACTAGCAATCTTTCTGAAAGGAAAGGAGGGGAAATACATTTCACTTGCTCTTCTAGGCGAAGAGGGAGAGAAGGAGATTATAAACGTACAGCAGGCTTCTGAGTAGAAACAGCCTTCATTGGGAGGGCTCATTTGATTGACAGATGTTCGAGGGGTTTAAGAGGACTTGAAGAGGTCCCTTACCACCCCTTCTCCTTGACTTGTTTGTTAGTGACAGGCAGCAGGGACTTCTGGGATGACGAACTTGATGGTTCTTCTCCCCCAGGGTCAAAACTGTTATGGGGAGTTATTTTTTTTTTTAAGTGGGTTCTGTAAATTTACCCTGTTAATACCAATTAACATCAATTAAATGAGGTTGCTAAGGACTCTGTTTCATGCTGGAAAGTTAACCTGTAAGGAACTAGTCATTCTTCTGAGCAATAATACATATGTGCTTATATCTATCCATGTGTATATCTTTGCTTTCATGATATACGATAATAATCCATAAGTTACAAATAGAAGATCTAAAAATAGCAGTCGGGCTTGAATTGTATAAATGTTACTGAGAAACTCTAGCAGCCTGTATATTTATTATCATTGCTTAGGTTAGAAAACCAAGGGCAGGGGCTTCCCTGGTGGTCCGGCGGTTAAGAATCACCTGGCAGTGCAGGGAACAAGGGTTTGATCCCTGGTCCAGGAAGACCCCACATGCTGAGGCCCCTCTAGGGTATATGGGAGGTGATGAGGACACACAAGGGACCTCTGGCCACGTCCTGCCTCTCACCTCCAGGTCCCTATCTTGTCTTTGAGCTATGCCCAGGGCTCATTGTTGTAAGAAGACAGACCTAGGAGACATGGAGCTGCTCTGTCTTGGATTTTCATTAAAAGAATGAAACGTTTGGACATGTTGGGGAAAGTTAGATTTTGTGCTTATCACATGAATCCACAACTGGGACAAGAGAAAGCTTCACCTCTTCAATCGCTGTTATGATTTCATAATTCGTGCCCAGCTCAGGAAGGCTCCTGGCAGGTGGCCAAGGCTTCCACACACAGAGGACTTTCTCAAAGCCAGCTTTCGCTTCTCTCAGTATCCTCCCTTGACCTTGCTTTATGTCTTCCTGTTGAGTGAAGGCTCATCCCATCATCTTTATGAATATCACATTTGGTTACAGTCCCCACTAGGCTGAGTGCTCATTAGGAGAAGTGATGTCTTACCAATATGAAAGAAGTGACAGTGTTGGTAGCCCAGTTGTGTCTGACTCTTTGTGACCTCACAGACCATAGTCTGCCAGACTCCTCTGTCCATGGGATTATCCCAGCAAGAATACTAGAGTGGGTTGCCGTTTTCTTCTCCAGGTGATCTTCCCAACCCAGGGCTCAAACCCATGTCTCTGTGTCTCCTGCATTGTCGCGCAGGTTCTTCACCACTAGCTACCGGGAAGCTCTTGAGGAGTAGCAAAGCGAAACCAAAGGCTCACGTGGGCTGTGAGGCAGGCTCGGTGGGGAGGGGTCAGATCTGGTCAGGAACATGTGGATTTCCCCAGACACTCCAAAGGGAAAGTTAGATCGGTTTTTTGAGCAGCTGTGGATAAAATAGTTTTGCCCATTGCATTCAGTTTACATGTCAAACTTTAGTGGTTAATAGTGACCCAGTGAACTTTACTTTCTGCTGCTAAAAAGCTCTTTCAATTCTACAGGTTTCTAGCGCTTAGACTGGGAATTAAATATTTTTCAATGAATTCAAATAATCTCGAAAAGATTTATACCAATTTAATTCAGAGTATAACTCAGAGAAAAGAGTCCTCTAGTTAGTATTCCCTAACATCTGATACAAGATACAAATAAAAGTCATTTCTAAAACATCCTTTCACATAAAGCAGCCACACTCAAACCCAGATACAATGAGCAGAAGTAATAAATAAAAAATTCTGGGCCAAGAGAGAGAAATAAAATGTGGCAATCCTATGAAATCTAAGATAACTGGAGCTTAGTGAATACCTGTGTCCACTTATCAATTTATTTATTTCTGTCTTGAACTAAATCACCCCAAAATAGAGTAGTTGCCAAAGTATGGAGATTGGTTTCTTTTGATTTTTTAATATACAACAAACTATATAAAATAGAATTCACTATCTTAACCATATTTCAGCTCTCAGTGGTGCTAACTGGAGTCACATTGTTTTACTGCAGACCTCCAGAACTTCTCCCTCTTGCAAAACTGAGACTCTGTACCCGTCAAACAGCAGCTCCCTCTACCCCTCCCTCTTTCCCTGGTAACCTCCATCCTCCCTTCTGTATCTTTGACTGCCTTAGATCCTTCATACCAGCGGAATCATACAGCACTTGTCTTTGGAGCTGGTTTATTTCACTTAGCATCGTATCCTCAAGGTTTATCCCTAGTGTGGCACATGTCATAACTTCCTGTTATTTAAGGATGAACAATAATCAGTTGTTGGAGGAGGAAATGCCAACCCGCTCTAGTATTCTTATCTGGAAAATTCCATGGATGGAGGAACCTGGTAGGCTACAGTCCATGAAGTCACAGAGAGTTGGACACAACTGAACTCAGCAACAACAATAATTAGTTGTATGTGTGAATAGCACATTTTCTTTATGCATTCATCATTGATAGGCATTTTAGTTGTGTTCGTATCTCGTCTATTGTAAATAGGGCTGTAATGAACATGGGATGCTAACACCCCTTTAAGACTCTGGATAAATACCCAAAAGCAGGACTGGTAGATTATATGACAGCTCTATTTTTAGCCTTTGGTAGAACCTTCATACTTTTTCCCATTGTGCTTGTGCTCAGTTGCTCAGTCGTGTCTGCAGTGTCTGACTGTGACCTCATGGGCTGTAGCCCACCAAGCTCCTCTGTCCATGGAAGTTTTCAGACAGGAATATTGGAGCAGGTTGCATTTCCTATTTCAGGCGGTCTTCCTGACCCAGGGATCAAACCCGCATCTCTCCCGTCTCCTGCATTGGCAGACAGATTCTTTACCACTGCACCACCTGGGAAGTATTGAGTACTCACCATGCTAGGTTTTTCAATACAATTTTCTCCAGCAACTCCTCTGAAAATTTTACTTATATACTACAGTTTCCTTTCCATTCACTGAAAGAGAAAGGCAAGAGGAATTAGACTTAGCTGAAAGGAAACATGGTATAGGAACCAAGAAGTTAATCTAGGACCTTCAGATTCCTAGACCTACTCCCAGACCCCCTGACTCATGATATTCACAGCTCTGGCCAGAGCCAGGTCTGGGAGCTGTTGTTTAGGGCTGACCTGGGGCAGCTGTCCCAGCTCCAGCAGGAACAGGCCAGGCGAGGCAGAGGTCAGACCAGGCCAAGCATAGCAGAACTCGGTTTTGGTGGTAGGCATTGTCTCTTCTGACAAATTGTCAAGTTTGGCAATCACAGCAGCAGTGACCTCAGAGGTTCAGGTCTACAGGGTCAGCACCCTGGATAGCTCCCTGTAGGCAAAATTCACCCAAGCAAGCCTGCTTTCCCTTCTCTCAAAGGCCCGGGCTTCTGAGGCAGGTTTATCCCCAGGAGACTGGTTTTTGGTAAAAGAGATTCACACCTATGCCAGATACAGATCCTTAGTGAATGAGAACCACGCTTGTTGCCACCACCCTTGCCCTGCTTTTGATCTCCCTCAAACAGGAAAGACTCAGGGTCCAAAGAAAGATGTAACTGTTCAGTTTGGGTGGGAGACTCCGTGGGAGACTTATCTTCCTAGGCTTGGATCCTTCCCAGGTGAACGTCAGATCCTGCCAGCTTGTTCCTCCAGTAACTTTTCACACTGTCATTAACACCGACAAGCAGCTGCTGAATGGAGGATCATTATGGATAAATTCATACCTGGACACTTGGAGGATAACAATTGACCGTGTCCAAGGGCTTCCCCTGATAGCTCAGTTGGTAAAGAATTCACCTGCAGTGCAAGAGACCCCAGTTGAATTCCTGGGTCAGGAAGATCCACTGGAGAAGGGATAGACTATCCACTCCAGTATTCTTGGGCTTCCCTGTGGCTTAGCTGGTAAAGAATCCACCTGCAGTGCGGGAGACCTGAGTTTGATCCCTGGGTTGGGACGATCCGCTGGAGAAGGGAAAGGCTACCCACTCCAGTATTCTGGCCTGGAGAACTCCATGGACTGTATAGTCCATGGGGTCACAAAGAGTTGGACACGACTGAGCAGCTTTCACTTCAGTGACAACTTCATTTCCAAGGCAGGCGTCCAACTAAATGAAAAGAGATTCTTGTATTGAAAAGACTCAGTGGAATGCAAAGCCTATTTTTCAACATCTTCCCATGTTCCAGCAGGACATTGATACAGACGTCCAAGAAGAAGCAAAGATTTTCCTAAACAAATGTGTAATTAAGAATCCAAAGCCTTAAATGCAGATATTCCCTGTGACACTCCAGGCATGACCTCCTGTGTCATTCTTGTTTTCCTAGCAGATTCTAACTCAGCCTGCAGCCAGCCAGTCCTGTGATACAAATTGAGTCCTGAGTCCTGGAGTAGGATCATTAGTACTTAGCGCTGAGGAAGCCTGGAGCTCTTGTGAAATCTCTCAGGCGATAATTGCTACATGGAATTTAGCTGGAAGACGGGGAATTGATCTCTTTAAGGATTCTTAATTTAAATAGGGTGGTAATTTGCCCAGATGGTTACAATGTAAGCAGCTCTCAAAAAGACAGGAGAGAAAATACATTTACGGCACCTCTAACAAAACACATAATGAAGAAACAGGCCTCAGAAGCAGGCAGTCCCGGGGTGCTCTTCAAATTCTTCTGTTATCCCATTAAAACAAAACCCCAGAAGGGCCAATCGGCCTTGGGTTTTGCCCCAAATGGAACAAATTTAAAGGGTGAAAAACAGAATTTTTCACTTCTAGGTTTTCCTCTTTACATTGATTCTGTCACCATCTTTTTGTGTGAAAGTGGGTGATCATACTGGGAGATGTATAAATTAGGCCCACTCTACCCCCCAAAGACATATGTGCCGGAAATGACAGGGAAACCCCGAACAGACAGATGCATGAGAGACCTCTGCTCCCCACGCTGCAGAGGGGAGGAAAGGACTTGGGTTTTCTGCAAAGGATTAATTTGGAAAAACAAGTCTTTGGTCATAACTGACACCTTCTATCATATGTACCAACATTCACTCATTTGATTTGAACCACATTAGCCCCCTGCACTAGTTTATTGTTTAAAGGCAGCATTCTAACCCAGTTTTATAATGAGTAACTTTCCAAGCATTTCCATATCTTAATTACTATCTGATTACAAGGAGTTTCTTTTTAAGGTTTCGAGCCTGTTTCCAAGGCAGCTAGTTGAACTTGGTCACCATATTCACATCACCTCACAGATGCCCTTGTTATAATTTTAGGCTGGGTTTCCATGCAGCTCATCACCTCACAGCTTCAGTTCTCCAAAACCGTCCTCAGACACCTGCATCGCATCACCTGGAGTGGACATTCCATGTGTGGAGTCCTGGCTGCTGCCCTGGGTGTGTGAGTCAGGGTTCGTGGGAGTGGAGTCTGAGAAGCCACCTGTTCAGGGAGATCCCAGGTAAGCCACATGCACAGGAAGCTCCAAGACCCATGGACACACAGGCCGGAGTCGACCAGAGCTCCTTCCCGCTTCACCACTTGTCTCATTCTGTAGTCAAGTTATCGTTGCCTCAGTTTTTTCATGTAGTCATTCAACAAATATTCACTGCACAAGTGTTATGAGCAAGGAACTTCATTGGGCATTGGAGAAACACGAGACAGAAATGTTCCCCGGAAGCACAGGGACCAATTCTATCCGAGGAGACAACTATACGTAGTTTCACAAGCAATTGCTCAGCTGCCATTTGGCAGGTGCTGCTAAGGAGAAATGGAAGATTTTATACGCTGAGGCACTGACACCCCAGGAGTTCCAAGGAAAGGAACTCCTGGAAAGGGATGAAGACAGGAATGGGAAGCCTGGGTGGGAAACAGGGTTCCAGAGAGAGCATTCCAGGCAGTGGGGCCTGAGCCACAGCTCTGTGGAAGGAAGAACCACGGCAGAGCAGCTGGAGGGAGCCTCCAGAGTGGGCAAGGGCCAGGCCACGCTGACTTGTCCAGTCCTGTTGTGGATTCTGGGTTTTATCCAGAGGACAGTGAGGACCAAGTGGAGAGTTTTAAATGTGCCTGCTTATCAGTGAGCTTTGGGGCTGTGCCGGTGGAATGAGAGCAGGGCCGTCAGAGCACAGGGAGGCTCAGGGAGGGTGCTACCCAGTGACGGTGGGGCAGGGTGGGAGCAGTGCCCCAGAAACAGAACTCACAAGGGAAGGCGTCGAACCACATCTGATGAAGGCAGTGCCCTGCAAAATTTAAGGACTTTAACATCTTTATTTATTTGAAAATATTAACAGCTCTCACAACATACAGTTGCCTTTTATCTTAAGTGACAGTCAGTCATGAGGACAGAAATGAAAACTTGAGTGGACACCCAAATCATTTGCTCCACCACGCCGCAGGACTTCATGTGGTTTCTGGATGCAGCCCCAGGGATCTCAGAGAAGTTGGATGTCGGGGGCCTTCTCTCTGACTGGCAGAAACCCCCATCAACATGCAAGCTGTAATCATGGTGGCTTTGAGGAGCTCGGCACTCAGATCCTAGAACCTGTTATTTTACAAAGTAAACACAGGTTTAAGTCAAAAGGCAGTGTGCTATTTTAAAAGAGTCACCAACCACTGTTTTATTCAGAGACACAGTGAAGTTGGAGTAACTGGATGGAAGCTGCAGAGGGAAGATGGAAGGAGGTCTTTGGAACTTCTAATCTGTAAGTCAGGCCTTCTTTTTATCATGACCTATAATAAGCAGCAAAGCCCTTTGCTCTTTGCCAGCAGCACTCCGATAATGTGGTCTGAGACTCTGATTTGGATTATAGGCTGTAGTAACTATACTTTAAATACATGGTCAGCTGTTACAGAGATTCTCAACTGATAGAAAAGTATAACAACGAGACTTCACAAACAAACTTCATATATTTTAAATAACCACTAAATCAAAATCTGTGAGATCCAATTTGATCTGAGGTTTACATTTAATACATTATAATCAAAAGAGTATTATGTAAATTTCTGGCGTAAGCAAGGTTAGAAGAATAATGTATAAAAACTCTTTAAATATAAAAATATATATACTATTCCAGGGTGTCATCTAATACATGAGGACCAGTGCAGTAAAGTCCCTGAGTATTTGAAAATGTATAGCAAGTTTTTTTCTGATAGCCATAGTTAGATAATTAATTACTCTGATTAAACATATTAATTATACTTATATATTGCTGGTATAATTATTTGTATATTAAATTTTATATTCAGTCCTGCCCTATATACTACAAAAAAATTATTAGTTCTTGACAAATTGGATAACTAAAAGTATTATCTCTAAAAAACTGAAGATAATTAACCTGATTTTTCTTATTATTTGTATTTTATATTTACCTACAGTAAAATGTCTCACTTTCAGTTCTCTGAGCTTTAACATATGCAGAGATTCTTGTAAGACCACATGCAGGATACAAAGGGTGCCATCACCCCAAGAACTCCTTCATGTCAGACCCTCTCCCGGCCCAAGGCCTGGGGACGCTGGTCTGCAACGCTGCCATCTGGGCTTTCTCAGAATGTCCTGTGGACATGTGCACAGTCTGTCCTCTTCTGAATCTGGCTTCCATCACTCAGCACACTTCCTGTGAGGCCCATTCATGTCACTGCCTGTCTTTTGACGATGATTCCTTAAGCAGCGCTTTACAGCCTTCGTGCCATGTACACAGCAGTGTTCATGTGGAAAGGGCAACCAGTGAAAATAAGAATCATGCCGTTGGCAGCAACATGGATGGACCTAGAGATGATCATACTAAGAGAAAGACAAACACCATGTGATATCACTCATACATGGAATCTAAAAAGAATGATATAGGTGAACTTACTTACAAAAGAGACTCAGAGTTACAGAAAACAGATTTACAGTTACCAAAGGGGATACAAGGGATGGAGGGAGAGAAGTTAGGAGTTTGGGATTAACGTATACACATTATTACGTATAAAATAGACAACAAGGACCTACTGTATAGCACAAGGAACTATACTCAATATCTTGTAATAACCTATAATGGAAAAGAATCCAAAAGAATGTCATTTAGTTGCTCAGTCGTGTCTGACAATTTGCAACCCCGTGGACTGTAGCCTGCCAGGCTCCCCTGTCCATGGGATTGTCCAGACAAGAATACTGGAGTGGGTTGCCATTTCCTCTGCCAGCGGATCGGATCGCTTTGACCCAAGGATGGCACCCACATCTTCTGCACTGGCAGGCAGGTTCTTTACCGCTGAGCCACCCGGGAAACCCATATATATATGTGTGTGTGTGTGTGTGTGTGTGTGTGTGAGACTTTGCTCTACACCTGAAACTAACACAACATTGTAAATCAACTATATTCCAACTTACAATTCTTAGGTGAAAATTAAACATTATGAAAAACAAGTGCAGGTAGTACAGGACAGCCAGTTCAGCAGCAGAGCTGAGTGGCCCTTGACATGAACAAGATGTCCAGGGCAGCCAGCTGGTCTGCAGTTTGTGTCTTTCTTTCAGAAGTGCCCCACAGCAAAACCATGGTGGCTGTCTGACCCACAGCCCCTCTGCTGAGTGACTATCAAGGCTTCCCCGTTGCCAGTTGACTTAAATCCAAACTTCTCCTCAAAGTTCTCGCAGAGCATTTTTATCTCCCCCAGAGCAGTGTCATCTCCACTAGCTCCCTAAAATAACCTACTGTTTGAGCAAACCAGGCTGTTGGTTCGTCCCAGATACACCGCTCAGCCTTGCAGCGTCACGCCCGCTGGTTCTTCCAGGACCTGCGTCAGCCCCGTCCTCTGTGTGTGGTCCTCCCTGACTCCTCCCCTGTTTTCCCTCAAGGCTGCCCTGGAGGGACCTCCTCTCCCGCTCTCAGGGTGCTCTTCACACCAGTCCCCCCACGCCCCCTCTGCTGCCCTCCCACCCCCACTGCGATGTCTGCTCCGTCAGGGAAGGGCGAGTCTAATGCACCTCTGGGGACGGCACTCCGCGGCATCCTCAGGTATTGTTACAGTGACACTGAAGGGTCATATTCCAAAACAAATGCTTGGCCATGGGAGACGGGAGACAGACTTCTGAAAATTGACAGGGGAAAGGGAATGGGAGTCATGACTCTCCTGCCAGTGGAAAAACACTCCAGCATGTTGCTGGGGGAAGCACATGACAGCAGCTTCTGGATGAAAACTGTAAACTTGTAAAAAAGTGTCTGTAGGCCACTGGTGTTTTATTTTCTGTTAAATAGGAGCTTGTATGTTTAAGGCTCCTGGTTTCCTTAGGAGCCGCACGTGCCTGGGGAAAAAGAGCAGTATTTCTCCCTGGACTGACTTGCAGAATGAGCCTGCTGGAAAGAGACATTGACCCCAAAGGTGCCTCTGGGGTCCCTTCACGGGTGCCACCCTCCCACCCCCCATCACCTGGAGTGCAGAGCACTTCCTAGAGAGTGGGGAGGGGAGCACAGGCATGTGACCTGCCAGTGGCCACAGGCAGCTGAGGGCCCCCCTGCACACCCTGAAAGCTCCAAGCACCCGCCAAGGAGTGGGCGTCCCTTTGCAAGGCACCACTGATCAGCATCAGCTAGCTTACCTTAGCCAGCACTTACCCTCTCCAGACTCAGACGCTGGTGAGCATGTCAGCTCAACCAGTTCTCTATGAAACTGTGCGCGTATGAGGGGGGACCCACCCTCCATGGGGGATGGAACAAACGCTGCGTCTTCAGAGCTCAGCAGTCCCTGCAAATAAAGGAGAGGCAGGGTTCCGATGGCAGAGACCTCCCCAGAGATGTGTGGTGGCTTCGGTGTCCGGTCTTCAGTGTGCTCTCCTGTCCAGCTCTCTCCTTTTGAAAGCGTGTATGTCCTGTTTCTGACTGTGCTGGCTCTTTGTTCCATGCCTGGGATCTTCTCTGGGTGTGGCAAGTGGGGTGCAGAGCATGGGCTCCAAGCAAGAGGCTTCAGGAGTTGGGGCACAGGGGCTTAGTTCCCTCTCAGCGTATAGAATCTTCCTGGACCAGGGATTAAACCTAGACCCCCTGCATCGGCAGACGGAGTCTTAACCACTGGACCACCAGGGAGGTCCTTGTCTGGTTCTCTTAATAAGAACCTCAGCATCGCGAGGAATGGGTCCTGTCCCCACTTTAAAAGCAATAGGCATGAGCACAGCTAACATTTGTTGAGTATCACCTTGATTACTGAGTCCTTTGATGCATTAACTCATTTCATCCTGACACCAGAACTCTGAGGTGCTGGCTTCTGTTCCTGTCTCCGCTATGCAGACGTGACAACTAAGCCCAGAGAAGCCAAGTGTCAGTGATCTGCCGACGGAAATGGGAGTCATGCCTCTCGTGCCAGTGGGAAAAATACTCCAGCATGTTGCTGGGGAAAGCATATGACAGCAGCTTCTGGATGAAAACTGTAAACCTGTGAAAAAGTGTCTGTAGGCCACTGGCATTTTATTTTCTATTAAACAGCAGCATGCATATTTAAGGCTGCTGGTCTCCTCAGGAGCCGGACGTGCCAGCCTAGGGGAAAGAACAGTCTATCTCCCTGGAGTGACTTGTGGAAGCTGGCTCACCCAAGGACCAGACATCTGGCCCCAGTGTCTTGTGGCTCTAACCTCGGTGTCCACAGGGCGGGCACTGTCACAGCTGGCCTGGACCTTCATCCTCGTCTGGCCTCGTGTCCCAACCAAGCTAAGCCCAAACACCAGGTGCTTCATTCATCAGTAAATATGTGCTGTGTACCAGAAAAATAGAAAGGGTGAGAAATGGGTCATGTGGCCATATTTGGGCTAGCCATTTTCTCACAGGCGTTCTGATAAGAAAACCAGCAATGTTCTCCAAGTACTTAAAGGAGCCCCAATGTTGGTTGGTTGGTTTTTTAGGTCCCCCCACAACCATGTAACAAGGATTCTTTAATGCCATTATTAAAGAACTAGTTATTTTATAAAGTATAAACTGAACAAATGTAAAATATTAACCAATTCAGCACTTGCAGGGGTTGCAAAAATATACAAGATTTAAAAAGAAAAAGCCTGTTCCTGACACACTGTTAGGAGTCGGGGTGAGCACAGGGTCAGGAGCAAATGCCTGCAGACCCAGGCGGTCAGCAGCAGGAGGGTCTGACTCCGCCATTCCCACCTGAGCCGGGAAGACGATCTTAAGCTGTCTGCTCGCATCACGTGGACACACTCAGGACACACGCTCAGGCTCCGGGCAGCTGCAGGAAAGCGCAGGGATTTTTACAAGTCATCTGAATCGAGCGCGCTCCACGACTTCCTAGGAGCCTGAAATGGTGTGTGTTCATGGTGATTCTGGTGCGCCTGGACTCCCACAAGCCTTGACATCACACTGCTGAGTCAGCAGAAAGCCAGCATCTTTATCCCATCTACTGTTCACTGACAGCCATTCCAGAAATAGCTGCCCTTGAATGCCGTGAAGGTTTTCCTCTCTCCTCTTGGGGCAGAATGTTTTAGGGGAAGAAGACAACTTTGGCTGCGTCCTGCTGTTCTCAATAGGGTAACAGCATACAGCCCTGGTCCATTATAGGAAAGAATTTATTACCCAGGGACTTCCCAGGTGGCTCAATGGTAAAGAATCTGTGATTCTTGAATCTGTGATTCAGGAGACACAGGAGGCCCAGGTTTGATCCCTGGGTGGGAAAGATCCCCTGGAGGAGGGCATGGCAACCCACTCCAGTATTCTTGCCTGGGAAGTCCCATGGACAGAGGAGCCTGGTGGCCTACAGTCTATGGGGTTGCAAAGAGCTGGACAGGACTTAGCGAGTGAGCACATGTTCCCCAGGGCCCAGTGATCTGAGCAACCCTCAGACTTGACGGTTGACTGGAAATTCTGTTCAAGGTTGGGGCTCAAGTCACAGCCCCACACTCAGTACAAGACCCTCAGACCTTCTCTCTGAGCCTCATTTTTCTCATCCCTGAGCTGAAGCATCACTGGCTGATCCTTATGACGTTCCCAGCAAGGAACCTGGACTGCTCGACATCCCCTAGTGTTGTCCTCTTCACTGTCGTTTGGCTCCATCACAGCACCCCTCAACTCTCTCGGGCTTCTCAGAAAGCCTTCTTCTCCCCTTGGGTCAGGCCCTTTCAGCACCTCACCCATGGCCTCAGGGCAGCCAGGGGGCTGGAAGGTGCAGTGACTGTAGATGAACTCATGGTAGGTAAACACATCAGTGGTTAGACTCGACGCTCTTAATAGACTCTCAAGCCGTAGGCTGTCCGCTTCTTTTAAAATTCTGTGATAGGTAATTCCCTAAAGGTCCAGTGGTTAGCACTGTGCACATCCGCTGCTGTGGGTGTGGGTTCAGTCCCTCGTCAGGGAACCAAGATCCTACAAGCTGTGCCAAAAAATAAATAAAAATCTGATGATTGGTGCAGGTGCTTAAATATTTAAAATTAGTGAAAGAAACACTAAGTTTTTTATTGAACTATGGTTGATGTACACTGTTGTGTTAGTTTCAGGTGTACAACAAAGTGATTTGGCTGTGCACGCGTGTATATTCCTCTGCACGCTTTCCCACTGTGGTCTATCACAGGATGCTGAACGCAGGTCCCCGTGCTGTGCAGTCCGCCCTTGCTGTTGGTCTGTCCCATCTATAACAGTCTGCATCTGCCAGCCCCACACCCCCAATCCAGCCCCCCAACCCCCGCCCCCTTGGCAACCACAGGTTTGTTCTCTGTGTCTCGAAGTCTGTTTCAAGAAGCAGTAAGTTTTTAAAGAAATCTAATTTCGTCCCTGAGGCTGTTTTAGAAAAAAAATATTCATTTTGAAAAGAATTTTCGTCTCTTTGTCACCTCATTGAATACTTAAACTTCTGCACACTAGTTAGACTTAAAATTGGATTTTAAGGCAGACAATTCTCTGTCTTTAATAACGCCATTTAAAATGCAAATTACATTGCAGACAAAAAGAATTGGAATTTTTGTAGCTTAAAAATAAATGGAATTCCGGAGTCAACATCATATAAATAGGTGTCCATCTGGCCAACCTTATGATTGCCAATTTCTTCTAATTGTTTCTTTATGTTGAACTAGAGTTTAAACATCTCCCTCTTGTGGCCTAAAAAGCTACTGACAGCTCAGAGTTGGGTCAACTTCTTATGTCATTCTTTTTGCTTCACAACTGCTGAATAAATTATGAATTAGCTGCAGTGGTGGGGAGGCAGTGGGGCTGGCATGGACGCTGTTCTCTATGGATGCTGCGTGCATTGATGGAGCCGGTGCCCCAGTTTCAGGCTGGGGCTCGGGCATCGCGTCCATGCCGCTTTTAATTCAGGGGCTGTGTTTCTGGAAAACACTTTGTCCAGAGGAGCTCATGAAGGGGCTGGTTGCCCCCAGGGACTGAAGGCGCTGGACAGCACTCAGAGTTCCTGGTACCCAACCTGCCCGTTTTCAGCTGCAAAGCCACGGACCCTACAGCTTTAAGGGAAAGTCCCCGTAATACATTTTCTGATTCACATGGTGATGACCCTGACACTGTAATCCGTCATAGGTTCCAGAAATACGTAGAGAGCTGCCTCTCGGGCACTGTGCCAGACATTGCGATACAGCCGGGGCGGGAGGGGAACCAGACCTGGCCAGGGTTCCACTGCCTAGTGGGATGAGGAGTGGTCGTTTAATGTGGGCCGTGGCCGTCACCGTGCATGAAGTGACAGGGAGCTTCCATATGGACAGGGCAGCTGGGGAGGTGGCCTTTCTGAGAAATGGTGGGTAGGAATTTGCCCGATTGAGGTGCCCAAGCAGAGGAGGGGAAAGAGCTCAGGAGTGCATAATGATGGGGCACAGTTAGGCGGGGCCCTGTAAGCCCACATGGGCCGTGGGCATCACTGTAATAGGCCCTAGTCTGTTTTAAAGGCCACCTGTGCAGACAGGACAGGAGGGGAAGGGTAAGAGAGAAGACACACCCCACCCTCCACCCCCAGCACATGCCAAGGACGATGCAGCCTCCACGCAGCATGGCAGGGCCTGGGGTGGGGGGACGAGGGGAGCAGGTTTAGATCTGTCTGCTGAAGATCTCACTGACAGGTTCTGATGATGAAGCAGTCAGGGGCGGAGGGAGGTTTAAAATGACCCCCACCCAGCAAGACAGGGAGTGACCCTCAACTGTGTACCCCCAAAATATGGAGGCATCTCACACAGGCTGTTGAATGAAAGAGCCAGACAAGAAGCTGACACATAAGGCCCCTCACCAGAGCCCCACTCCTCCCATCCCCCCACCGCTTCTTTGAAGTTGCTGGGTGCGTGGCTACCGTCTACTTGCTCATATCTTCCAACAGTGGTAAAGAACCTACCTGCCAGTGCAGGAGGCACAAGAGACATGGGTTCAATTCCTGGGTGAGGAAGATCCCCTGGGGGAGGAAATGGCAACCCACTCCAGGATTCTTGCCTGGGAAATCCCACGGGCAGAGGAGGCTGGCGGGCTGCAGTCCATGAGGTCATACTGAGTTGGACACGACTGAGCACACACACACCACCCTAAGGTCATCTGCTTTCCAAAGTCATGCCTGAGAGACCCACAAGGAAAATCAAAGTAAAAGTTTGAATGCTAAGAGACAGCTGACCGGTGAAGAAATTTCTGCGGGAGCCTTGGAGGTTCCGGAACCGCTCTGAGCAGGACACAAATGGGACATTATTTCTGAGAATTGTATTCAGTGCAGATAATCTGAACATTCTGCCCTACAGGCAGAGGGCCATGAACACCAGAACTCAGACGTTCTTCCGTGAAGATAGAAAAGCCTGGTGTGAACATGAGATGAAAGGCCCTCCATGGCATGTAAACCACGAAAGATATTCCTTTAAATCTGCTGCTTGTGTTATGCCCTTTGTGCCACACATTTATCAGCTGCTAATACTGAAATCAAAATAGATTTTTCTGGCCCCAAAGTGTAAAGCTCCTCCTAGTCAGGAAAACAAACACCAGCCTCTTGGATCATCTGAGTGCTGAAATTAGTTTGAATAAGGAATCTAAGTCTTTCAGCCGAGGAAATGTTTGAATGCAGGAGGTCGTCTGAGGACGCCATCTGAACATTTCTCCTAAAAGCATCTGGTTTTCTGGGGAGAAAACCACCAGGAGACGAAGCACGGCCCAGGGAGTTGGTGCACTGCAGTGCTGAATTTGGCAATTCCCTTGGTCAATGAAAAAAATCAAGTATCAAGCTAAGAAGAAAGAAATGAGCATTTTATTCAAGCCAAACTAAGGCTTATAACCCGGGAAACAGATCTGGGAAGCTCCAAGAACTGCTCCATTGATCAGGAGGTAGAGATGCAGTTTCATACACTTTTGAGACAAAGAAATTATGAACCATTAGCACTGTATCCATAGTTAAATCAAGGTTTTGGGTTTTTTTCCCAATTATGCATGCACGACAAGCCTTTGGTCCTTTATACCCTTGTATGACTTGGAAAGGAAATAGATTAATCATGTGATTACCATATTACAGTGGTGGCCTCTGAAGAAGTGGCCCAACCTCTTCTCACAGGTTGATTTCATCCCCCTGCTCAGAGGAGGTGTGATTCGCGTATAATGTAGACGTACACTATGCACCAGGCAAGGCCTGCTATGACAGTGCGTGTCATTTGCCTTTTTTTTTTCTTTCTTAGTTCGGCTGTCTTGCCACAGACTATTTTTTACTTTCTTCATCACCTTCAAAAGTAGTTGACAGGAGAGTGTGTAAGTGGAATTGTCTTGTGTATTCTGAGTTCCCATGCTGAGTCATGAAGTTTGTCACCTTCATCCTATAAGGGGAGAAATGGTCTTTGTTAAGGCAGGAAAGAAAAGTCCTCTCTCTGCTGTAGACGGGGTATTCCACTGACCGCTTTCAGCTTTGGATGCATTTATTTCATTCTCCATATTTCTTTTCACGAAAAAAAGAGAAAAGCAAGACTTTAATTATTCAAAGAGAAGATAGAAAAATTTCACAAGTCAGAGAGAGAACCATACCGTAACCCTGGTGTTACTCAGGGCGTTCACCTCCACATGCTCAAGTCTGCACTGGTTGGCTTGAAGAAGCCCAGGAAAGTGAATCTGAGACGCTGTGGAAGCTGGCAGCGATCCGGACGTCCCCAGCCTGGGCGTGCGGGCCACTCTCAGCTCTCCCCCAAGTCCCCCTGAGCACCCTTCTCAGCTGAGGGGAGCCAGCTCCCTCAAGGGCATGCTCTTTTCCTGGGGCAGCCCGCACTGCAGGCTGGTCAGGGTGGGGGTGGGGTTGACACACACCACATGAACCTGGAAATCTGGGAGAACTGAAAAGGACCCACGGGGTCAGCTGAGACCTGCAGCAAGATTTCAGTAGCGCCCACCTTCCCCTTTCCTCTCCTGCTGCTCCCCAAGTCAGCACCCCGGGAACACGGCCCACAGCGCCACAGTGACTAGCCCGCTGAGCTGATCCGCTTGTTTGCCTAGGTCACGGGGTGAGGACTGGGCCACCCGAGTCTGACTCCTAATCAGCTTTCTTTTCTCTGGGGAGTTGGAAGGGCTGGGGTCACAAGCGGCTCCATTTAGGGAGACGTTCCAGGTCCACTCCACGTGACTAGGAACCAAGGCAGTTTCAGTCTGTAGATGAATCTCCCTAGAGACAGGGAGTCCAGGTATAGGAGACCACCTGCCCTCTCAGGACAAGAAATTGCAGCTCTCCTCCCTTCCCCATGGGTCATCAGGCCCTTTATTCTCCTTTGTTAATGAAGAGTACTTTACCCAAAAATCTGCAGATGTAAGTGAAACATCCTGACACAGAGCTGTTCACTTTCTTCCTTCCTCAGCATTTCCACAGCAGTGAGAACAGAAGACCTGTGGAAAGCATTGGCTTAATTAACTGCTATACGCTGAACACCTCCTATAAGCCCCTGTGGTTTAGAGTTTGGAAAAGAAAAGTGATGAAGAGACGTTCCCACCCTTAGGAGTTTCACATCTGGTGCAAAAAGCCCAGCCCTGTCAAACCCAGCACTCTGTTTTAAAACAAAGATTTTGTGATGCCACCATCATGATTCTGATGTAAAACTCGTAAGCAGTTTACCCACAGATTCAAAAACCCATAATAATGCCCTCTTTGTAAATTATGTTATAATACAGATTATAAAATATAATAACGTCATATATTTTATAGTTGCAAAATATGAACAAAAAGCAAGTTGTAGTTTTTTAAATGTGGTTTGCCATGTGACTGCTCCAGAAATAATCAATTCCTGTGCCTTAAAGTGACACCTGCCAGTCATTATGAAACCAGAACTTCCGGGAATCTTCTGAAATGCTACCAGGAGCTGTTCTGCCTTCCCTAAAAATCACTAATCATTTAAGAGAAGAAAAGGAATTTATTTGGTATATATTTAAAAGTTGGCGTCTGGGCTTCACTGCTGGCTCCAGCGGTAAAGAATCTGCCTGCCAGTGCAGGAGACGTGGGTTCAATCCCTGGTCCAGGAAGATCCCACTAAGCCCATAAGCACCACGACTGCTGAGCCTGTACTCTGCCGCCTGCTGCTGCTAACCTTGCATGCCCTACAGCCTGTGCTCCACAAGAGAAGCCACCACAACGAGAAGTCCTCATACCTCAGCCTGAGGTCCCTGCTTGCTGCAACTGGAGAGAAGCCCGTGCAGCAGGAAAGACCCAGAACAGCCATAAATAAATGAAATTATTTTTAAATATTTTTTAAAAGGTGGTGTCTACTTCTAATATTTCAAGAGTCATGCTTGAGCTTATATATCTTTCTTCTCATTAGAGCAGGGTGCTCAGGGCTAGTGCACTGGGATAACCCAGAGGGAGGGGATGAGGAGGGAGGGGGGAAGGGGGTTCAGGATGGGGCACACATGTACACCCGTGGCTGATTCATGTCAATGTATGGCAAAAACCACTACAATATTGTAATTTATTTATTAAGATAAATTAATTTAAAAAATAAGACTAGTCAATAACCTCAGATATGCAGATGACACCACCCTTATGGCAGAAAGTGAAGAGGAACTAAAGAGCCTCTTGAAGGTGAAAGAGAAAAAGTGAAAAAGCTGGCTTAAAACTCAACATTAAAAAATCTAAGATCATGGCATCTGGTCACATCACTTCATGGCAAGTAGATGGGGAAACAGTGGAAACAGTGACAGACTTTATTTTGGGGGCTCCAAAATCACTGCAGATGGTGACTGCAGCCATGAAATTAAAAGAGGCTTGCTCCTTTAAAGAAAAGCTATGACAAACTTAGACTGTGTATTAAAAAGCAGAGACATCACTTTGCTGACAAAGGTCTGTATAGTCAAAGCTATGGTTTTTCCAGTAGTCATGTATGGATGTGAGAGTTGAACTATAAAGAAAGCTGAGCACCAAAGAATTGATGCTTTTGAACTGTGGTGCTAGAGAAGACTCTTGAGAGTCTCTTGGACTGCAAAGATATCCAACCAGTCCGTCCCAAAGGAAATCAGGCCTGAATATTCATTGGAAGGACTGATGCTGAAGCTGAAACTCCAATACTTTGGGCACCTGATGTGAAGAGCTGACTCACTGGAAAAGACCCTGATGCTGGGAAAGATTGAAGGCAGGAGGAGAAGGGGGACGACAGAGGATGAGATGGTTGGATGGCATCACCAACTCGGTGGACATGAGTTTGAGTAAGCTCTGGGAGATGGTGAGGGAGAGGAAAGCCTAACGTGCTGCAATTCACGGGGTCGCAAAGAGTCAGACGCGACTGAGCAACAACCAGACAAGAACCACACTTTCAGATAACACCCTGTTAAGGGGTAAATGTCCCCCAGAAAATCCATGTGTTGATACTGTAACCACTGAGCCTCAGAATGTGACTGGAATCAGAGACGGTTAGAGTGAGGCCGTGCGGCTGGGCCCTAACTTACTGCCACTAGTTTCCCTCTTAAAAGATTGTTGTTTTTCAGTTGCTCAATTGTTCCTGACTCTGCAACCCCATGGACAGTAGCCCACCAGGCTCCTCTGTCCATGGGATTTTCCAGGCAAGAACACTGGAGTAGGTTGTCATTCCCTTCTCCAAGGAATCGTCTGGACCCAAGGATAGTGCCCACATCTCCTGCACTGGCAGGCAGGGAATCCTTTATTATGTTCTGGACTTGACTACGCACTGCTGAAATACCAAAGAAGCAGGCAAGGACTCTTGCCCCCAAGAAACGATCATCTGAAGACAGCACGAGCGTTGAAGCCATCATCTAGAGGTCCGTGAGGTGCTGATGCTGAGCCATACCTGCCCTGCCTGGGGCCCCTGAGGTCGGTCCTCAGGCCCAAGGCAGCTGCTTCTTTCCGCGAGAACTCAGGACAGAAGAACACCCACGTCCGTCTGTCTGTGCTCACTGACAGTTAGGATGATATCCGCCAGGGTGAGTTACGTCGTCAGCCAGAAAAGAGCATCACCACTGCTCTTGCAGCATCTTGGCTTTGTTAACGGTGTCTGTGTGTCCACGTGTTTTATTATTTGTCTTTTATTAGTGAGTAAAATTGCATGTGGAGGACAAGCTGGTAGATCATGGGGGAGACCCACAAGCCCCGAGCAGACACTGGGTAAACATCTTCCCAGCCAGACTTCCAGTTCCCTTGAACATGACCAAGACTGTATTTAAAGCACATATGTTTAGGAGAAAACTGCGTGGTTTAGGAAGGAGGGAAATGAGAAAAAGCCTCCAAGAGTTGACTGATTTCACAAGATCTCTTTTTCTGGGGTGACTGGAGCCCCCCAGCAGTGCCAGCCTTTCACTGGGTGGGCTGTACACACTACAGCTTGGGGTAACTGACTCCCAGCCTGCTCTCATCACCCACCCTTGTCCTTGGAAGGCCCCAGCACATTTGAGGGTGCTAGGCAGCCCCATATGCACAGACAATCCCCCACCAAGGAGAGAACACCGTGGGCTCTGCAGCCCAGGGTCTTTGCTGCACCACAGTCAGCTGTGTGTCTCGGGGTCACAGGCCGGCAGAGCTCTCTCCCTCTCTGGGTCACTTTTCAGTGGAGAATAGACTCTGAAGTGCCTTGTCCCGGAGCCACGCGGTGCCCCGTCCTCCACCAGCTCACACAGGCGTCCAGAATGCAGGGCTGGAGAGACTCACCGCCTGGCAGCTGGCACTCACAGAGCATGTGACCCGTGCCACACACCGCTGGGTCACTGCATGGACCAGCCTGAGAAACCCGAGAGGCCCAAGGCTGTTCACATCCACGCCCGAAAGGGGAGGCTGCCTGGCTCGGCCAGGACTGTCACTAGCCACGAGGCAGTGCATCTGGGCACCTGAGCCAGGCCCTGTGGCTGAAGAATCTGCCCGTCAGACTGCCCTCGGACCCTCCCATCCTGCCCTCAGGCTCCAAGGACACCGCTCCCTTCCAGCCAGATCCCTGATGAGAGTGCACTGCTTGGGGAGTTGGCTCACACTGGGGCCCCGGCTACACTAGCACCTTATGACTTTATTTTTCTCACCGCAATTTGAAAATCAGTGACTCAAGCCCAGTGCCAAGTATTTGGCCTTTAGCTCCCACTAATAGCATAAGCTTGGTTCATATGGCATATTTCCAGCCATTCTCTGAATGGTGATAAATTATCACTGTCGGACAGAAAAGTCTGGAACGTGGGACATGGCCCAGAAGTTACAAAGTCTAAGGAGGGAGGTAGTGGGCGGCTGAGGGGCCTGCAGAGGCAGAACCAGGCACAGATGTGGAGGGGGCTGGGAGAGTAACTGATGCTGGAGAGGGTGTGGAGGAAGGGAACTCGTGCACGGCTGGGGGTGCTGGGAATCGGCGCTGCCACTCTGGAGAACAGTGGGCAGCTTCTCAGAAGGGGAGAAGGGTTAGGCGGGCAGTGGACTCCGTCATTTCCACTGCTAAGAAGAGCAGCCTTTGAGAACTCTTAACAGAGGGGCATGTCTGGGAGATGCGTTTCTGGTGTGCCAGCTCCCAGCTCCCTCGTGCTGCCACACGATGAGCTTTTCCAAGCTCCAGTCTGGGTTTACATCTGTGTTTCCCGCCACAGCAGTAGTTGATCTGACAGCCCGTGTAGGAGGGTCTCCGTCTATACAGAGGACTGTGTGCAGGCAGCCAGCAGCTCATCCCGGCTTGGCTCCTCTTTCTTGGCCCAGTAAATCCAAGCGCCAGTCAGGGGGTCGTGGGGGCAGGCTGCTCGTCTCAATCTGCTGGTGTGTTCAGAGGGTGGTGGGTGGGGGAGACATAGTCGATAGAGGAAAGAAAGGTCAGTGGACTCAGAGTGGCGCTGGTGGTGAAGAACCCGCCTGCCAACGCAATAGACATAAGAGATGCAGGTTCAGTCCCTGGGTCGGGAAGATCCCCTGGAGGAGGGCATGGCAACCCACTCCAGTATTCTTGCCTTGAGAATCCCATGGACAGTGGAGCTTGGCGGGCTACAGTCCAGGGGCTTGCAAAGAGTCAGACATGACTGAAGTGACTGAGCGCACACACAGGGAGTTAAAAAGCAGAATGACCCAGAGGATGGATCCATCAAAACGAAAATAACTGATTCATCTGTCTAAAGACAATGTGATTTTCAGTGAGTTCTTTGGAAATGTAATGTACCATTTGGCCACAAAAATGCCATTTTAATTTTAAGAAAGTATATGTCATCTATTGTTTCGTTGGTGATTTAGAGTTATTTCCTTGTGAAATGATGAGACGGATTTTTCTTTTACAATTGGCAGTTGAAATGCGGCTCTTTCGTCTCCTTTGTGCAGAGCCCAGATCCGAGCTCATGTACTGTAATCCCCAAACACAGTCACATTCGTCACCTAGAGTTTGCATGTGTTAAACTCCCTAGTTACTTCTCTCTTCCCCAACGTGAAACGAAACAAACTGGTGAGTGCAGCCCTCAGCAGCTGCAGGAGAATGAGCTAAAACTTCAAAACCGGGATGTCCTGGTTTTGTCCTGTCCCCACAGGGCTGGGTGTGCCCTGTGGTGCAGGTCCTGTAAGGATTCCCATCTGTGAGTTCCAGAAGGAAATCCCAGAAGCATCAGGCAGTACGGTAACTCACACTCTCCATATGGTTTCCCTGATTCTCAGAGTAGGTGTGATCTCAGGTTTTGGATTCCCTTTTCAGGCTTTGGGGATTTGGGACACAGTAATGTGTGAAACCTGGCTTTTGGCCTCTGAAAAGAGCATGAGCATGCCCCTGAAAAGCCTGCCCAGGAGATACAGAGTGCTGTGCTGACGAGCCCTGCAGTAAAGAACTGCCCTCAGTCTTGCTCCTCTTGCAAGTGCCAAGAACCTTCTTGTACTTTTCATCTTGTAGGACAAGCTGGAAAGCGCTGTCACATGTGAAACAAAGGACTGTGGCAACTGCCTGTCAGACAGATTATAAGGAAAGGAAGAAAAATAGTGAATAGTGCACAAAAATAAGTGTGTTTTTCATGCATTAGACAGTGAATTAACTATGTGTCCTAAGTATAAACTGTTGCTATGAATTTTAAGATGCCCAAGACAAAAAATAAAACACATCAGAGCTTATCCATTGAAGCCTCACTTTCATGTGTCTTTCGACAGAAACACACTCTAGGCGTCCAGAAGGTTTTATGGACTTTTAAAATGAACATTCTGAATGTAAGTCGCCCCCTGCCCTGGCTGCTTATCTCACCTGTATAAAAATAGATATGACCCACTAAAAACTGCAGAGAAGCAGTTATGTGCCAGGAAGGTATGACTGCAGACCCCCCAGCCCCCCTGGAAACTGCAATGGAGCTCTCCTGTGGCTAATTTAATGCCACAGTGATTCCCTGACCTAAGCTGAAAAGCATGTGAAGATGCAGGCTCCGTGGGACTGTAGCCATGACAAGATACTTTGAAAGGCCTGGGAATAAACAGCCCCACGACAGATACAGATTTCCACAGAGAGAGGAAGTACAGCCTGAGGACAGAACGAGCAGAGGTCACCTCCCCACTTGGTGGGCGATCTCTGGAGCCACTCTCATCGGTTTCATGGTGAAACAGGAAGGCTCTGGAATTAAGAGCTGCATCAACAGTAACAGTATTTGTGCCTGAAAGAAGGAAGACCACCTATGTCCATGACTCAGATGCCCCAACTATTAAAAAGAATTTGTTAGCAGCAGCAGCAGCATGTATATATATATGGTGTGTGTGTGTGTATGGTTTTTACCTTTAAAAAGAATTTTGTGACATATGTATATATGTGTGTGTGTGTGTGTGTGTGTGTGTGTATTTATATATATATATGCATAATAGCATGTAAAAGTCTCTGAGTTGTCTCCGACTCTTTGCGACCCCCATGGACCATACAGTCCATGGAATTCTCCAGGCCAGAATACTGCAGTGGCTGGATGTTCCCTTCTCCAGGGGATCTTCCCAACCCAGGAATCGAACCCAGGTATCCTGCATTGCAGGTGGATTCCTTACCAACTGAACTACCATGTATATGCCATTATATAGGAGACAGTGAAGGTTAGGGAAGCCTGGCAGGCTTTAGTCCTTGAGGTTGCAAAGAGTTGGACACGATTTAGCGACTGAAAAATGAGCAACAAATTATGGTGTTTTCCATTAAATAAAAATAAAGGAGCACTTGGTGTCTTTTCTGTCTGGTCATCTTTTATGTGGATACCTATGATGGGGTGGATAGTCAGCTACTATAAGAAGTGGCTGCCAGCATTTCCATGGGGTAATTAATACATATTTATCTCCTGCTCATGAAGCAGTACCTTAGCTGTCTGTGGCTTTCCTCCCAGGTGGGTTGACACATGCGGGTTCTTTTGCCCTGTGGCTCTACCATCCCTTGGGGACACAGTGCCCTCTTCATCCAGACAGCAAAGGAAGAGGAAATGGAGAAGGCACATGGGCTTCTCCAGAAAACTTGTCCTGAACATGACATGCAGCTCTCCTGCCCACCACCCATCAGCAGGACTGCCTCACTAGACACACAGACTGCAGACAGGCTAGACTGGGAACTGAAGCCCTGCCTGGACCATGCCTCCTTCCTAGCACACACTCACGCAAAGGAAAGGGGAGCACAGACTTTTGTTACTAGCTACCATCTCTGTTGTTTAATTTCAAAAGAAATAGAAAACAATTGGCAAACATTATTTTTTAAATTATTTTATTATTCTTCTTTATTTGTTGGTTGTGTTGCATGACATGCGGGATCTTAGTTCCCTGACCAGGAACAGAACTCATACCCCCTTGCACTGGAAGGGCAGAGTCTTAGCTGCTGGGCCTCCAGAGAAGTCCTACAAAGATTATTTTTAACGAGAATGATCTGTCTTCAGATTATTCAGAATATTTCAGAATAATAGCCCGATGCTGTTTTGAAAAGAGCACTTTCACAGACTCCTTCTAAGTGATAAAACACTTTTTGTTGCAACTTCAAAATGCTTTATTTAGAAAGAAATCTGGCAATACGTGTTATGACACTAAATTCTTCATGTCTTAGGGATGTTCTTTCCTAAGTTCTTCATGTCAAGGGATCCAGCAAGCCTTCTGAGAACCCTCACTAAGATAATACTCCAAAATGTTCTGTGTTGAATATAGAGTTAAGTACATGTGTGCATGCGTGGTAAATCACTTCACTTGTGTCCGACTCTTTGCAGCACCATGGACTGTAGCCCACCAGGTTCCTGTGTCCATGAGATTCTCCAGGGAAGAATACTGGAGTGGGTTGCCATGCCCTCTTTCAGGGTATATTCCTGAGACAGGGATTATATTCATGTCTCTTATGTCTCCTGCATTGGCAAGTGGGTTCCTTACTACTAGCACCACCTGGGAAGCCCAGAGTTATTTACAGCAACAAAAATTTAAGGCAAATAGTGAAAACAAATTGAGAGAATCATTCATTATATTATTAAACATTTGTCCAATGGCATATTTATGTAACCATTGAAATACATATGAAGTATTAAATAATGTTTTTTAAAAAGATTTTTTTGATGTGGACTTTTTAAGTCTTTATTGAGGTTGTTTCAGTATTGTTTCTTTTAATGTTTTGGATTTTTGGCTGTGAGTCATGTGGGATGAATCAGACCCACACCCCTATAGTGAAAGGTGAAGTCTTAACCATGGCACCATTCAGGAAAGTCCTGAAACAATGTTTTTAGGAAGCTTTATGTTTTAGAGAAAGTTATAAAATTTTAAGATCAGGATTATCTCAATAATTTTTTTAAATGTTTTTAAAATTTTCAAAAAAGAAGCAAGTAGAAAACTACTGACTGTATTAAATATTAACCACTGCTTCTGCTAGATGGATGCTGTGTCCAGTTGCTCGGTCATGTCCAACTCTTTGTGACCCCATGGACTGCAGCACACCAGGCTTCCCTGTCCTTGACCATCTCCCAGAGTTTGCTCAAACTCATGTCCATTGAGTCGGTGATACTGTTCACCCATCTCATCCCTCTGTTGTCCCCTTCTCCTCCTGCCTTCAATCTTTCCAGTCATCAGGGTCTTTTCTAATCAGTCAGCTCCTTGAATCAGGTGGCCAAAGTCTTGGAGCTTCACCTTCAGCCTCGGTCCTTCCAACAAATATTCAGGACTGATCTCCTTAACAATTCACTGGTTGGATCTCTTTGCAGTCCAAGGAACTCTCAAGAGTCTTCTCCATCCCCACAGTTCAAAAGCATGAGTTCTTCAGCACTCAGCCTTTTTTATTGTCCAGCTCTCATATCCATACATGACTACTGGGAAAACTGCAGCTTTGACTAGATGGACCTTTTTCAGCAAACTAATCTCTCAGCTTTTTAATAAATATGTCATCTAGGTTGGTCATAGTTTTTCTTCCAAGGAGCAAGAAATTTCATGGCTGCCACCACCATCCACAGTGATTCTGGAGCCCAAGAAAACAAAGTCTGTCACTGTTTCCATGGTTTCCCCATCTATTTGCCATGAAGTGAAGGAGCAGATGCCATGATCCTAGTTTTTGAATGTTGAGTTTCAGGCCAGGTTTTTCACTCTCCTCTTTCACCTTCATCAAGAGGCTCTTTAGTTCCTCTTCACTTTCTGCCAATACACTGGTGTCATCTGCACATAAGAGGTTATTGATGTTTCTCCTGGCAATCTTGCGCTTCATCCAGCCCAGCATTTTGCACGAGGCAGGAAAGGTGGTCTGGTATTCCATCTCTTTTAAAATTTTCCACAGTTTATTGTGATCCACACAGTCAAAGGCTTTGGCATAGTCAATAAAGCAGAAATAGATGTTTTTCTGAAACTCTCTTACTTTTTCGATGATCCAGTGGATGTTGCCAATTTTAATCTCTGGTTCCTTTACCTTTTCTAAAACCAGAAATGCAAAATTGCAAAATGGCTGTCTGAGGAGGCCTTACAAATAGTTGTGAAAAGAAGGGAAGAGAAAAGCAAAAGAGAAAAGGAAAGATATACCCATTTGAATGCAGAGTTCCAAAGAATAGCAAGGAGATATAAGAAATCCTTCCTCAGTGATCAGTGCAAAGAAATAGAGGAAAACAATAGAATGGGAAAGACAAGATCTCTTCAAGAAAATTAGAGATACCAAGGGAACATTTCATGCAAAGGTGGGCTCAATAAAAGACAGAAATGGTATGGACCTAACAGAAGCAGAAGATATTAAGAAGAGGTGGCAAGAATACACAGAAGAACTGTACAAAAAGATCTTCACAACCCAGGTAATCAGGATGGTGTGGTCACTCACCTAGAGCCAGACATCCTAGAATGCAAAGTCAAGTAGTCCTTAGGAAGCATCACTATGAACAAAGCTAGTGGAGGTGATGGAATTCCAGCAGAGCTCTTTCAAATCCTAAAAGATGATGCTCTGAAAGTGCTGAATTCAGTATGCCAGCAATTTGGAAGACTGGAAAAAGTCAATTTTCATTCCAATCCCAAAGAAAGGCAATGCCAAAGAATGCTCAAACTACTGCACAATTGCATTCATCTCATATGCTAGCAAATTAATGCTCAATATTCTCCAAGCCAGGCTTCTACAGTATATGAACTGTGACATTCCAGATGCTCAAGCCAGTTTTAGAAAAGGCAGAGGAACCAGAGATCACATTGCCAACATCCGCTGGATCATTGAAAAAGTGAGAGTTCCAGAAAGAAATCTATTTCTGCTTTCTTGACTATGCCAAAGCCTTTGATTGTGTGGATCACAATAAACTGTGGAAAATTCTGAAAGAGATAGGAAAACCAGACCACCTGACCTGCCTCTTGAGAAACCTATATGCAGGTCAGGAAGAAACAGCTAGAACTGAACATGTAACAACACACTGGTTCCAAATAGGAAAAGTAGTACGTCAAGGCTGTATACTGTCACCCTGCTTATTTAACTTCTATGCAGAGTACATCATGAGAAACGCTGGACTGGAAGAAGCACAAGCTGGAATCAAGATTGCCGGGAGAAATATCAATAACCTCAATATGCAGATGACACCACCCTTATGGCAGAACGTGAAGAGGAGCTAAGAAGCCTCTTGATGAAAGTGAAAGAGGAGAGTGAAAAAGTTGGCTTAAAGCTCAACATTCAGAAAACGAAGATCATGGCATCCAGTCCCATCACTTCATGGGAAATAGATGGGGAAACAGTGGAAACAGTGTCAGACTTTAGTTTTGGGCTCCAAGATCACTGCAGATGGTGACTGCAGCCATGAAATTAAAAGACGCTTAGTCCTTGGAAGGAAAGTTATGACCAACCTAGATAGCATATTCAAAAGCAGAGACATCACTTTGCCAACAAACATCCGTCTAGTCAAAGCTACGGTTTTTCCAGTGGTCATGTATGGATGTGAGAGTTGGACTATGAAGAAAGCTGAGCACTGAAGAATTGATGCTTTTGAACTGTGGTGTTGGAGAAGACTCTTGAGAGTCCCTTGGACTGCAAGGAGATCCAACCTGCCCATCCTAAAGGAGATCAGTCCTGGGTGTTCATTGGGAGGACTGATGTTGAAGCTGAAACGCTAATACTTTGGCCACCTGATGCAAAGAGCTGACTCATTTGAAAAGACCCTGATGCTGGGAAAGATTGAGGGCAAGAGAAGGGGGCAATGGAGGATGAGATGGTTGGATGGCATCACTGACTCAATGGACATGAGTTTGGGTAAACTCTGGGCGTTGGTGATGGACAGGGAGGCCTGGCGAGATGGGGTTCATGGGTTCACAAGGAGTCGGACATGACTGAGCGACTGAATTGAACTGAACTGAACTGAACTGATACTTGAATGGCCTAGTGGTTTTCCCTACTTTCTTCAATTTAAGTCTGAATTTTGCATTAAGGAGTTCATGGTCTGAGTCACAGTCAGCTCCCAGTCTTGTTTTTGCAGACTGTATAGAGCTTCTCCGTCTTAAATTACATATAATATATAATTAATCTGACTTTGGTATTGACCATCTGGTGATGTCCAAGTGTAGAGTTGTCTCCTGTGTTGTTGGAAGAGGGTGTTTGCTATGAACAGCAGGTTTTCTTGGCAAAACTCAGTTAGCCTTTGTCCTGCTTCATTCTGTACTCCAAGGCCAAACTTGCCTGTTACTCCAGGTATCTCTTGATTTCCTACTTTTGCATTCTAGTCCCCTATAATAAAAAGGACGTCTCTTTTGGATATTAGTTCTAGAGGGTCTTTTAGGTCTTCAAAGAACTATTCAGCTTCAGCTTCTTCAGCATTACTAGTTGGGACATAGGCTTGCCTTACTGTGATATTGAATGGTTTGCTTTGGAAACAGACTGAGATTATTCTGTCATTTTTGGATTGCACCTGTGTACTGCATTGTGGACTGTTGTTGATTATGAGGGCTACTCCATTTCTTCTAAGGAATTCTTGATCACAGTAGTAGATATAATGGTCATCTTAATTAAATTTGCCCATTCCTGTCCATTTTAGTTCACTGATTCCTAAAATGTGGATGTTCACTCTTGCCAGCTCCTCTTTGACCACTTCCAATTTACCTTGATTCCAGGTTCCTCTGCAATATTGTTCTTTACAGCATTGGACTTTACTTTCACCATTAGACACATCCACAAATGGCGTTGTTTTTGCTTTGGCTCAGCCTCTCTGTTCCTTCTGGAATTATTTCTTCACTCTTCTCCAGTAGCATGTTGGACACCCACGGACCTGTGGGGTTCATCTTTCAGTGTCATATCTTTTTGCCTTTTCATACTGTTCATGGGGTTCTCAAGGCAAGAATGCTGATGTGCTTTTCCATTCCCTTCTCCCGTAGATGGTGGTGAAACCAAAAGTGGGATCCAGCTGCTTGCAGCTCAAAAGGCAGGGTTGGTGGAAAGGGAAAGTTTGCTTTGTTTCGGATGCTGGCAAGTGGTGGGGGAGCACAGGAGGGCAGACTCCTGTCTAAAGGCTGACCCCCTCCACTGACAGCCAGGGTATGGGAGCTTTTATAGACAGAGAGAGGGAGCCCCAATGCAGAAACAGCACAGTAAGCTCCAACAGTCATCTTGAATTGGTCCTCAGTGGTCTGAAGAGTGTCACCTTGATTGTCCCAAGTACAGTTAGTCTTCATTTCCAGGGTTGGTTTGATCCCATTTCCCTGAGGACGATTCTCGGAACTGTGGCAGCTGATGTCATAGTGATGAAGACAGTCTGGTCATCACGGAGTTAAGCTCCCCACCTGGTGGGAGTTCCAGCGTCTCTAAGACTGCTCACAGGATAGGCTCAGAATGCTGTCTATAGCCCTAGAGGAAAAACGAAAGGTCCTTCACCATGTTTGCTGACTATTACCACTTTGTCCTGTTGGCCTGTTTTCCTTTCTTTCTTCATCTTCTCACTCCCTGATTAAACTTACTCTTTGGCTAAGGTTTTCCCCACAGACAAAAGTCTGACAGAGGACATGGGGGACAAGGACCATGAGGTCCCACTTCATTTCAGTGGGCTGTGATCATTTCTTTATTTGTTCATACTACTCAGACTTTCTAAAATTAAACATTAATACCATATTTTCAGAAATTTAAACATAAAATTGGTAGATAAGGAGAATGATCTCATACAGGAGAGTATTTGTCAACAGAATCTGGGAGCATCCTTGCTGGAACTCTCCCTGAGCTTCCATACCCTGTTTCCGCAGCTGTTTTCCCCATTACTGATCTGTGACTGATTTTGATGTCCCCATAAGACACCCTGGTAAACTCCTTCCATCAGCTGAGCTCGGTGCCCTGAACAGTACTGCCATTTGCTGCTATACCATCTGTCATTCCCTGGAAATAACACACCGCTTGCTCAGATTTCAGGTCTGATCACCTCTGTGCTAAGAATGAAATGACTGGAGCAGCTCTCTGAAGGAGGCTGACCTGGAGCAGTGTGTCTGGAAGGCTGGAGACTGATGAATACAGTGTGATGCTTCTGCCTCTTCATGTGGCTGCAGGGGCACCGAGTCTCCACGTTTACAAGACTTGTCAGTTGCCTGAGAAAGAGAGCTCCTTGAGCGCAGCACTCATCATCTGGCCTTTCCAGTGCCTAACGTGTTCTGATACACGCTTAGCACTTAAAACCGTTTCAAATGAGGAGGAGTAAGTAACTGTTTAGTGGTGGTGATCAATTTTTGCTAATGGAGATCAGCCAGTCAATTAATATTTCATTGAGCGCCCGTGATGTGCCACTTTGTGCTTGGAGTTAGATTACACTAAATTGTAGCAGAAGAAACAGTGGATTTGTGTATCATGCAGTGTAAACGTGAAGACTCAGGAACCTGTGGATTGCTGCATCACCCGGACTCGTCTTCCAGTATAAATGTGAAGATTCAGGAATCTGTGGAGCCTTCCTAAGAGGTGTTTGGATCCTCCCACTAGTGATGACTGAAGGTTAGTGGCCCCGGGGCTCCTGATCCAGATTAAGCATAGTTGGGTAGACCAGGCGGAGCTCGGTCACTGTTGAGTCAGGCAGTTTGCCAGGGTCCAGTGGTCACAGATGGGGGCAGGCAGCACGCAGTGTCAAAGGTTCATGGGACAGTGCATCTGCTGCCCATCAGTGTGGCTCCTGGCTCTCCTGTCTGAGGCTAACTCTGACTTTCAGTCTGGGAACTTGCCCTGTGCTCTGGTGAAACAGTCACCTGACTTTCCCTAATTAGATCCCTTACAATCAACAGATTCTACAAGAAGCCCTTTTTGCCAGGACACACCAGGAATCTGAGTGCCCTGGGGGCAGTGGGCCTTCTCAGCCCTGGTGCTACCATCCAGGGTTGGGACATGCCTTGTCAGGGACTCATTCCTGATTGCTGGAGTCAATGGTTCCCACTTCAGTAGGAGTGTGGCTGCATCCCAGGACCTGGAATTCCAAGTACATTCTGTCTTGTCTTGTCTTTTTAAATAGTATTTATTTATCTATTTGTTTTGACTGCCCCAGGCCTTAGTTGCAGCACATGGATTCTTTGAATTTCTTTAAGACATGCAGGATTTTTAGTTGTAGCATGTGGGATCTAGTCCCCTGACCAGGTATGGAACCTGGACCTCCTGCATTGGACCGCCAGGGAAGTGCTCCCCAACCCCCCGTCTTTTGTCTGCAGCAGCTCACATAACGGAGTGTTTATTTCAGAGGTTAGATGTGATATCTGTTGTCTTGAAAGCATGAAAAAGATTGGAAATAAATATCCTTTCTAAAATTGTATCTTGGATCAGGAGCTTAAAGTTAGGTGAATCCTAGAATCAATCTACTCTTAAAGAGTACATAGGAATTCTTGATCTCATTTCCATTGTCTTTTATTAATCTGTTTCATTAACAGTCTATCCCCTAAATAGTAAACACAGTGACTTTTAGCTCTAAAAGAGATATTAGTTCCGTAACTATTATTGTTGCAGTATGTGTTTTCTCGACTTGTACTGTGATCAGCTGTAGTTTTTTATTGTACTTTTGTTTTCTGTTGTACTTTTGTTTCTATTGTACAGGTTTTCTTGACCTGTACTTTTCTATTGTAGCATTTTATTGGGTCTGGAACCTCCAAGTATGCAACCCCAGCTGCTACAACTGATTTTATGTGTCCCTATATGGTTCTGGTAGTTAATGTGTGAATTCTCACTCTTTAGAATACTACAGAATGAGGCCTATATATTTTCTTTTACATATAATTTGATAGAAACGTTTTAAAATGCAGTCATTCTTTAAAGGAAAACCAGATGCGCAGGTGGGTCAGCCTGCGTAGGGCGCGCCTGCCCGGCAGCGGAGTGGGCGTGGCCTCGGCCACGTGCGGGCTTGGAGGCGGGCTGGGGGCGGTGCCTTTCCTCTGTGCGCGCGGCGGCGAGGGGAAACGATTGGTGGCTCTTGAACCGGAAGTGGTTGGCGGCGCGCGGGCTCTCGGCGGGATCAGCTGGCAGTGCAGCCTCTCGCTGCAGGATGGTGGGCGGTGGCGCGAAGCGTAGACTCCGCGGAGAGGGGCCGCAGGTACCGTATGGAGGTCCGAGGCGGCCGTGGGCCCGAGGATCGCGCGGCGCGCTTGTCCCCGGCTGAAGGGCAGGCCGCGAGCTGCGGTCGGAGCGGAGAGCGGCGCCGCGCCTCGCCTCTTCGGGTCCCTCGGGGGCGCGCTGACAGCTCAAGGCCGGTTACAGTCTTGGGGCCCAGCCTGGGGGCGGCCACAGCCCGGGGTCCTCGCGGTCAGGTTGCCGCGGTCTGGCGGACCTCCCCCGGGGGGCGGGTTGACTTAGCCCACTCCCCCTACATCACCCTCCCTTTCCCACTGGCTGGGTCGAGCGTAGGAAGCGCGCCTGCACCCGCAGGATGGCGTGTGGGGCCCCTCCCGTGGAGCCGTCCCCGCAGCGGGTGACTCGGGAGAGCGGTGTCGGGGCGCAGCGCCGAGCTCGGTCCGGGGCGCTCACTCGGATGGGGCGTCTGCTCAGGCTTTCCTGCTCTCACGCGCGTCAGCACTGCAAGAACAGGAAAGAGTCCGCCTGGAAGGAGTAAAGGAGGGTTTGTTTCCAAAACTTCCTTCAGCCGCGCTGTCGGCTGGGGTGCAGGTGGTGGCGGGGTAGGGGTGAGACGGTGCCAGAGGGCCAAGTTCTGGGCGGCCTTTGCCCCCGTCCCCCTTTCTAGGAATACAAGGGTAAATAAAGGATAAGGGTAGCCTTGAGGGGGACAGGTACTACATAGTCTTGAACTCTAGTTGAGAACTGGGGGATCCTGAACTAGTATGTGAGGTCAGGCAGCGCTGAAACGCTCTTTCCTCCCTTTAAAGGGGGCAGTGAACTGCTCTGACAGAGTGTTAGTGTTAGGAAAAAAGCCTCAGAAATGAAGAGGAGTCCACAGAAGCTACGGTTAACCTAATATAGGTAGCAGTTGTGTATTCTGTGTTAGCACTGTTTTGTCTGTGTCTACAAATAATTTATTGTCACAGCCTTTGATATAGGTACTACATAGACCATTTTTGTAGCTGAGAAAATAGGGCACAGAGGTCAGATAACTCGCCCAAGGTGACAGAGCTGGAAATGGCAAGAGACAAGAATCTCCTTGAGCAGCCTAACCAATATGCAAAACTGCCTTTCATTGAGGTACATTTAAAGGCTCTTGTTTATATCATAGATTTGTGCCTGTCTTTGAAAGTCTAACCAGAGACTGTTACACAAACAAGAGGGAGGGTGCTTCAGGGCTTGATGAGTTCCTGCTGTTGCTTTTTTTTTGCAGTTGGAGAGGCAGCATGCAGTGGTTGAGCACCACCACCCCCCGACCCTGGAGCTGGCCCACCTGGGGTTCATTGAGGTTCTTCACTTTCTAGGTGGAGACCCAGGGCAAGTCAGTTAACCTCAGGTTTCCTCTTCTGTAGAGTGTGGCTAATAGTACCTATTGATAGCTCACGAGGTACTTCTGGGGATTAGATGAGTTCCGTCTATAGGTGTTTAGAACAGTGGCACTGTAGTAAGTGCATAACAAGCACTTATCACTAACAGTGTTTACTATCATCTTTATTGCTGTTCGTATCACTATTGGGGCTTCCCAGGTGGCACTAGTGATAAAGAACCAGGGTGCCAATGCAGGAGACTTAGATGCTCCTGGGTCCAGAAGATCCCCTGGAGGAGGAAATGGCAACCCTATCCAGTGTTCTTGCCTGGAGAATTCCACGGACAGAGGAGCTTGGCAGGAAACAGTCCATGGGGTCACAAAGAGCAGACACAGCTGAAGCGACTTAGCATGCACGATAACACCATCAATTTTTTGATCCAATCTGAACAGCCTTTTTGTTCAGTTAAATTTTTTTATGACCTGTGACACATTGTAATCTTTGGCATAAGCCACTGTTATCCTTGGTCATGGCCCACTTTCACTTCATTTGTTTAGTTATAGAACAGACACCTAGGAAGCCATTTCCCAGCCCAGGCACTGAAAGAAGGACCACAGCTCTCCATCTTCATGGTCCTCACCTGTCCTTTCTGCCCAGCTCCTTCCTGTTGCCCCTGTTCAGTGCATCTACAATCCTCAACTGTCTGTTTTTCCCTTGTCTTCTTATTTTAGCTTTATCACCCATGAGTTTATTATTCCTGTCTGAACAATATATTTTGAACTTCATAAAATGGCTGTCATGCTGTATATAATCTTCGGGGGATTTTTTTCTTCATTTAATGTTGTTAACATTGATCCATATATTGTGTGGCTGTTTCCTTTTCACTAAGTAATACTTCATTTTGAGCCCTCTGAACCCAGTATCACAGAAAACTAACCAATGTGATCACATGGACCACAGCCTTGTCTAACTCAATGAAACTACGAGCCATGCCATGTAGGGCCACCCAAGATGGATGGGTCATGGTGGAGAGTTCTAACAAAACGTGGTCCACTGGAGAAGGGAATGGCAAACCACTTCAGTATTCTTGCCTTGAGAAACCCATGAACTGTATGAAAAGGCAGAAAGATAGGACACTGAAAGATGAACACCACAGGTCAGTGGGTGTCCAATGTGCTACTGGAGAAGAGTGGAGAAATAACTCCAGAAAAAGTGAAGAGATGAGGCCAAAGAAAAAACAAAACCCAGTTGTGGATATGACTGGTGATGGAAGCAAAGTCTGATGCTGTAAAGAGCAATATTGCATACGAACCTGGAATGTTAGGTCCATGAATAAGGCAAATTGGAAGTGGTCAAACAGGAAATGGTAAGAATGAATGTCGATATTTTAGGAATCAGTGAACTGAAATGGACTGGAATGGGTGAATTTAACTCACATGACCATTATATCTACTACTGCAGGCAAGAATCCCTTAGGAGAAGTGGAGTGGCCATCATGGTCAACACGGGTCTGAAATGCAGTACTTGGATGCAGTCTCAGAAACGACAGAATGATCTGTGTTCATTTACAAGGCGAACCATTCAGTATCACAGTAATCCAAGTCTATGCCCCAACCAATAATGCTGAAGAACCTGAAGTTGAATGGTTCTGTGAAGACCTACAAGACCTTCTAGAACTAACACCCAAAAAAGATGTTCTTTTCATTATAGGGGACTGGGATGCAAAAGTAGGAGGTCAAGAAACACCTGAAGTAACAGGCAAATTTGGCCTTGGGTACAGAATGAAGCAGGGCAAAGGCTAATAGAGCTTTCCCAAGAGAATGCACTGGTCATAGCAAACACCCTCTTCCAACAACACAAGAGAAGACTCTATACATGGACATCACCAGATGGTCAACACCGAAATCAGATTGATTATATTCTTTGCAGCCAAAGATGGCGAAGCTCTATACAGTCAGCAAAACAAGACCAGGAGCTGACTGTGGCACAGACCATGAACTCATTGCCAAATTCAGACTTAAATTGAAGAAACTAGGGAAAACCACTAGACCATTCAGGTATGACCTAAATCAAGCCCCTTACGATTATACAGTAGAAGTGAAAAGTAGATTTAAGGGTTTAGATCTCATAGACAGTGTGCCTGAAGAACTATGGAGGGAGGTTCATGACATTGTACAGGAGGCAGAGATCAAGACCATCCCCAAGAAAAAGAAATGCAAATAGACAAAATGGTTGTCTGAGGAGGCCTTACAAATAGCTGTAAAAAGAAGAGAAGCAAAAGGCAAAGAACAAAAGCAAAGTTATACCCATTTGAATGCAGAGTTCCAAAGAGTAACAAGGACAGATAAGAAAGCCTTCCTCAGTGATCAGTGCAAAGAAATAGAGGAAAACAATAGAATGGGAAAGACTAGAGATCTCTTCAAGAAAATTAGAGATACCAAGGGAACATTTCATGCAAAGATGGGCTCGATAAAGGACAGAAATGGTCTGGACCTAACAGAAGCAGAAGATATTAAGAAGAGGTGGCAAGAATACACAGAAGAACTGTACAAAAAAGATCTTCACAACCCAGATAAATCAGGATGGTATGATCACTCCCTAGAGCCAGACATCCTAGAATACAAAGTCAGGTGGGCCTTAGGAAGCATCACTATTAACAAAGCTAGTGGAGGTGACGGAATTCCAGTTGAACTCTTTCAAATCTTAAAAGATGATGGTGTGAAAGTCCTGCACTTGATATGCCAGCAAATTTGGAAAACTCAGCAATCCTGCTGTACTGGAAAAGGTCAGTCTCAAGTCTCAAAGAAAGGCAGTGCCAAAGAATGCTCAAACTACTTCACAATTGCACTCATCTCACGTGCTAGTAAAGTAGTGCTCAAAATTCTCCAAGCCAGACTTCAACAATACATGAACTGTGAACTTCCAGATGTTGAAGCTGGATTTAGAAAAGGCAGAGGAACCAGAGATCTAATTGCTAACATCTGTTTGATCATCAAAAAAGCAAGAGAATTCCAGAAAAACATCTACTTCTGTTTTATTGACTATGCCAAAGCCTTTGACTGTGTGGATCACAATAAACTGTGGAAAATTCTGAAAGAGATGGGAATACCGGACCACCTGACTTGTCTCTTGAGAAAACTGTATGCAGGTCAGAAAGCAACAGTTAGAACCGGACATGGAACAACAGACTAGTTCCAAATAGGAAAAGGAGTACTTCAAGGCTGTATATTGTTACCCTGCTTATTTAACTTCTATGCAGAGTACATCATGAGAAACGCTGGACTGGAAGAAGCACAAACTGGAATCAAGATTGCTGGGGGAAATATCAATAACCTCAGATCTGCAGATGACACCACCCTTATGGCAGAAAGTGAAGAGGAGATAAAAAGCCTCTTGATGAAAGTGAAAGAGGAGAGTGAAAAAGTTGGCTTAAAACATTCAGAAAACAAAGATCATGGCATCTGGTCCCATCACTTCATGGCAAATAAATGAGGAAACAGTGAGAGACTTTATTTTTGGAGCAACAAAATCACTGCAGATGGTGACTACAGCTATGAAATTGAAAGACTCTTGCTCTTTGGAAGAAAAGTTATGACCAACCTAGACAGCATATTAAAAAGCAGAGACATTACCAACAAAGGTCCGTCTAGGCAAGGCTACGGTTTTTCCACTGGCCATGTATGGATGTGAGAGTTGGACTATAAAGAAGGCTGAGCGCAGAAGAATTGATGCTTTTGAACTGTGGTGCTAGAGAAGACTCTTCAGAGTCCCTTGGACGGCAAGGAGATCCAACCAGTCTATCCTAAAGGAAATCAGTCCTGAGTATTGATTGGAAGGACTGATTCTGAATCTGCAACTCCAATACTTTAGCCCTGATGAGCAGAACTTTGAAAAGACCCTGTTGCTGGAAAAGACTGAAGGCAGGAGAAGCAGAGATGACAGAGGATGAGATGGTTGGACTGTATCACCGACTCAATAGACATGAGTTTGACTAAACTCTGGGAGTTGGTGAAGGACAAGGAGGCCTGGTGTGCCGCAGTCCATGGGGTCACAAAGAGTTGGACAGTACTGAGCAACTGAACTGAAAACTCCATTGTTTGAAATTCCTGTAACCATTCTCCTGTCAGTAGGCATTTTCATCTGTCCAGTGTTCCACTCATAAAACAGAACCTTTCTATGTACATCATCTGGTTCATAAATGCACTTTGCAGACTTTAAATGATACCTAAGGTTACAAGGTCAACTTGAGCCTGAAGGTTAGGATTTCTCAGTCTTGGTTCTGTGGACATTTGAGCCAGTTAAGCTTCTCTTAAAGGGCCTCTCCTGTGTTGTAGGACACTTAGCAGTGTCCGTGGCCTCCACCCACTAGAGTAGCAGTAGCACACGCTCCCTCCCAAGTTTGTACAACCAATAATGTCTCCAGACACTGCTGAGGGTGTCCCCCTGGAGGCAGGATGGCTCAGGTGGAACAACCCTGATGTAGATGGAAAGGAAGGACAGGAAGGAAAGTTCCTAGAAGAACAGTACCTACCACTTCTCAGAGACTGAAGATGCGTAACCTTCAACCAGGAATTTTATCTCTGCTGAAATGGGCAGGGTATCTAAGGGGCAATGGAAAGCCTAGCCTACTTACAGAATGCACCTATATTGCAGAGATGCTGGAGGGAGTTTTATACCCAATCTGGCATTAAAGGACCTTTTCTGAAATAATTTTTTAACTGTTTTAACCTCTCATATCCAGTTATATCTGACAATTTCCTTCCAGTATGATTGCTTAGTCTGTTTAAACAAGAGACATGATGGCATCCTGTTTACCCAAACAAGGCGAAACCTGCTCTTTTCTTTCTTTTTTATTTCATTTTTTATTTTGTATTGGGGTATAGCCCATTAACAATGTTGTGATAATTTCAGGTGGACAGTGATGGGACTCAGCCACACATATACGTGTATCCATTCTCCCTGTAAACTCCCCTCCCATCCAGGCTGTCACGTAACATTGAGCAGAATTCCCTGTGCTCTACAGTAGGTGCTTGTTGGTTATCCATTTTAAATGTAGCAGTGTGTTCATGTCCGTCCCAAACTCTCTTATTATCCCTTCCCCTGCATCCTTCCTCACCTCAACCCCACCCCCACCCCCAACCATATGTTCATTCTCTCAAGTCTGTAAGTCTTATTCTGTTTTGCAGATAAGTTCATTTGTATCATTTCTTTTTAGATTCCACTATAAGGGATGTCAAAGGATATTTCTCTGTCTGACTTCAGTCAGTGTGACAATCTCTAGATCAACTTATGTTGCCACAAATGACATTATTTTATTCTTTTTAATGGTTGAGTAATACTCCACATCTTTATCCATTCCTCTGTTGAAGACTTTCAGGTTGCCTCCATGTTTTGGCTATTGTAAACAGTGCATCAGTGAACGCTGAGGTACATGGATCCTTTCAGATATGTTTTACTCTAGATATATGCCCAAGAGTGGGATTTCTGCATCATATGGTAGCTCTATTTTAGTTTTTTAAGGAATCTTTATACCGTTCTCCATAGTGGCTGTACCAGTTTATATTCCCACCAACAGTGTAGGAGGGTTCCCTTCTCTCCGCACTCTCTCCAGCATTTATTGTTCGTGGATTTTTTGAAGATAGCCATTTTGATTGGTGTGAGATGATACTTCATTGTAGTCTTGATTTGCATTTCTCTATTTAGCAAAGTTGAACATGTTTTCATGTGCCTCTTGGCCATCTGTATGTCTTTTTGGAAGAGTGTCTGTTAACTCTTCTGTCCATTTTTTGACTGGGTTGTTTGTTTTGATGTTGTTAAACCTCATGAAGTGTTTGTGAATTTTGAAGACTAATCCATTATAGGTCATATTACGTCCAAGTATTTTCTCCCAGTCAGTGGGTTGTCTTTTCTTTTCTTCTTCTTTTTTTTTTAATTGTATTCTTTGCTGTGCAAAAGCTTTTGAGTGTAAGTAGGTCCCATTTGTTTTTGTTTCCATTATTCTGGGAGACAATCAAAAAGATATGCTGCAATTTATGTCAGAGAATGTTTACAGTGCCTGGTTTCACATTTAGCGTGTGATGTTAAAGAATGATCTAGTTTCATTTTCCTGCACGTGGCTGTCCAGTTTCACCAGCATCATTTGTTGAAGAGACTGTCTTTCCAACACTGTGTAGCATTGTCTCCTTTGTTGTGGGTTAATTGGCTATGGCTGCATGGGCTTACTTCTGGGTTTTCTGTCCTGTCCCATTGATCTATATTTCTATTTTTGTGTCAGGGCATACTGTTCTGATGACTGTAGCTTTGTAGTATAGTCTGAAGTCAGGAAGCCTGATTCCTCCAACTCTGTTTCTCTTTTTCAAAACTGCTTTAGCTATTTGGGGTCATTTGTGTCTCCATAGAAATTTTAAGATTTTTTGTTCTAGTTCGGTGAGAAATTGGTAATTTGATAGGGATTGCATTGAATCTGTAGATTGCTTTGAGTAATATAGTCATTTTGACAATATTGATTCTTCTAATTCACAGTCATGGTCTCTCTCCATTTGTTTATATCTTCTTCAGTTTATTTTGTTAGTGTCTTAGTTTCTACAGTAAGGGTCTTTTACCTCTAGGTATTTTATTCTTTTTGATACAATGATAAGTTGAATTGTTTCTTGAATTTTTCTTTCTGATATTCTGTTGCTAGTGTATAGAAATGCAACAGATTTGAGTTAATTTTGCATCCTGCAACTTTAGCAGACACATTGATGAGCTCTGGTAGCTTTCTGGCAGCATCTTTAGGATCTTCTGTGTATGCTGTCATGTCAGCTGCAGACACTGACAGTTTAACTTCTTTCTTTCTCTTCTCTGATTGCCGTAGCTATTACTTCCCAAACTGTATTGAAGAAAAGTGGCAAGAGTGGACATCCTTGTGGGCATTCTTGTCTTGTTCCTGATCTTAGATGAATGCTTTCAGCTGTTCATCATTGAGTATGATGTTGGCTGTAGGTTTGTGATATATGGTCTTTATTATGTTGAGGTGTGTTTCTTCTGTGCTTACTTTCTGTAGAGTCTTTATTGTAAACAGCTGAATTTTGTCAGAGGCTTTTTTCTGCATCCGTTGAAATGATCATATGTTTTTATTCTTCAGTTTGTTAATATGGTGCATAACACTGATTTGCAAATATTGAAAAGTCCTTACTACCCTGGGGTGCATCCCACTTGCTCATGGTGTATCACCCTTTTAATGTTTGGTTTGCTGGTACTTTGTTGAAGCTTTTTGCGTCTGTATTCATCAGTGATACTCTCCTGTAACTGTCTTTTTTTGTGTGGTGTCTGTCTGGTTTTGGTCCAGGGCAGTGGTGGCCTCATCAAGAGTGTTTGGAAGTGTTCCTTTCTCTACAGTATATGGCAACATAAACTTGGTGAACCTGATCTTGGAATTTACAGGAGACATGGAAGGGAAGATCTTTGGAAGGGGCTGCAGTCTCTCACAATGAGAGTTGAATGGGCTGTCACAATTATGAATTGTGTCTCTTTAAAGCTTACACTGGGGTTTCCCAAGTGGCACAGCAGTAAAGAATCCATCTGCAATGCAGACGATGCAGGTCTGATCCCTGGATTGCGAAGATCATTTTGAGTAGGAAATTGCAACCCATTCCAATATTCTTGCTTGGAAAATACTGTGGACAGAGGAGCCTGGTGGGCTGTAGTCTATGGGGCCCCAAAGAGTCGGACATGACTTAGCACAGCATACACACCTGTGAAGGCATCTGGTCCTGGACTTTTGTTTGTTGTGAGTTTCTTGATAAACATAGTTTCAATTTCAGAGTTCGTGATTGGCCTGTTCATATCTTCTGTTTCTTCCTGGTTCAGTTTTGGGAGACTGCATCTTCCTAAGACTTTGTCCATTTCTTCTAGGTTGTCCATTTTATTGGTGTATTGTTGCTCGTAGTAGTCTGTCATGATCCTTAGTGTTTCTGTGTTGTCCGTTGTAACTTCTTTTTCATTTCTCATTGTATCGATTTGAGTCCTCTCCCTTTTTTCCTTGATGCATCTGGCTAAAGGTTTATCAATTTTGTTTATCTTCTGAGAGAACCAGCTTTTAGTTTTGTTGATCTTTGCTGTTTGTCTGTTTCCTTTATGTATGCTCTGATCTCTATGATTTCTTCTCTTATACTAATGTTAGGTTTTGTTCTTCTTTCTCTAGTTGCTTTATGTGTAAGATTAAGTTGTTTATTTGAGATTTTTCTTGTTTCTTGAGGTAAGATTCTGTTGCCTTAATCTTCTATCTTAAAACTGCTTTTGCTGCATCCCATAAAACCCTGCTCTTTTCTTACTCCTCATTTCTTGCTGTTTACCTTTTCTTTTATACATTTTGGTTTTTTGCTTTCTGTGTTTCTATTATCTTAGAGAGAGATGTTTAGATATTTGTTGTGTGTGCCCCTCCTGACCCAATATATTATAAACTCTTTTTCCTTGCCCAAAAGAATCCCCAGATTTTACTCAAACAACATATATAGAGTTTTAAAGAAAATGCATGTATGTCATAGAGTTAGGTGAATAAGATGAGTGATATCATTAAACAGTCCATATTGCTGAAATTACTTTTAGAGAAACTAAGTTTTGTGTGCTGATTTTCAGTGTGAAAAACCAGTTGATGTGAAGAAGAGTAAGTCCTGTGAAGCTGATGTGCCCAGTGACCTTCAAAAGAGGTGGAAAGCCATTACAGGCTTCCTCTGCCTGAAGATTTCTACCACTTCTGGAGGTTCTGCGAAGGACTTGACCCTGAACAGCCAGCTGGTGAGTGTTCCAGAACCTTCCTCCTGCTGCTCCTGCCAGTGGAAAAGGCAGTAGGAAGCTGGACTCAGGATCTAAACAGTTCACAGAAAAGGAGCTTCCCCAAAGAGGTGTGAAATCAGAGAAGCAGAAGGTGATGGTGTCACTGTGGCCTTTTGCACTAGCAGAGGTGCCTCACCCATCCGGCAGTGTGCCCTGATGAGTGGCTGGGGGAAAACAGGCGCACACTCTGACTGTGAGCGTGACTTAGCAGCTGCTTCTAGGAGCCTGTTGTACGGACACAGTGAACCCAAACCTGTGTTCAACAACAGTGAAACAAGAAGTAGGAAACAGTGTATGTGCTCACTGTCACACATCTGTTCAGTGGACTGTATATATAGTTTCAGAAGAATCCGGCAGATTTGTAGGCAGTAATAAAGCATCATGCCTGGAATATTTTAAGTGATAAAAGAGACCGTGTATAGCTTTTGCCGTATTAGTGTTACATCAGTAACATACACAGCCACGCACACAGATACACACCACACACAGGCATACAGACGCAACGCACAGACACAAGCACACATCCCTGTATACTGTCCCTAGAAGGTACACCAAAATGGGTCATGTTGCAGCAGTTACTTTTCCTTGTTACCCTTTTGTACTGATGGAGTGTCTTCATGTGGTGCGGGGAAGCACTCTCTAGACTGTAGACAGGAACGTATACCGGGAGAGAGCTGGGCTTGGGCTCTGTTATCCACACACTGCAACCGTGTAGCAGCAACCTGTCTACAAGTATTCACAGACGTGTACAAGCCTGTTAGCAGAGATGGTCACTGAAGCAGTGTTTAGAATGAAAACATAACAAACAGTAAATGCCTATCAATAGAGTAGACATCCTCTTTCTTTAAAGAAACATTTAGCAGCCTGAGAAACTATTCAGAGGGTTTAAGTGAGAACAGGATGATGAACTAAAAAGCAGAGTACAAACAGCAAGATCTCCCATTATAGCCCTATCTCATATCTGTTCACGGAGGGGGATGTTATTTTTCCCCCTCCAAGTCAACTGTCTCCGTGCCCTTCCCACTGTTGGCCCTTCCAAGAGCTCTCCCTCCACGGGATCCTGGGCCCCAGTCCTGCCTCTATGGGAAGCAGAGGGCCCTGTCGGTCGTAAGCGTGCACACCTGGCAACTCTGATCAGTGACTGGAGTGGATTCAGCCTGGGTTAGGTTGAGCCAGACGGAGCACCCAGGAGGCCAGGAATCAAGACTGATCTGTAGTTGAGGTGGGGGAGGGAGGAAGTACTTTAAACACATTTGTAGTTAAATTACTTGTCCTCATGGGCTATTCCTCTTGCCTCTCCCTTGGTCTGGATATGCTCAAATATTTGAGGCAAAAGCTGCATTGCATAGTAATGAGACAAGCTAAACGTCTGCAGTTCTAATAGGCCCCCAGGAACACAAAACTGTCCTATTTGGGTCAAAGTCAGAAACAGCGGGAGTGTTTGAAATGTCCTCAGTGGTAAAGTTATGAGGAAATCCTAAATGTAAGGGCCACGTCTTCATTGCTCTTATTTCTTTTCCATAGAGTGTTTATAGTGGACATCTTCACGTGACTAAAGACTTTTTTTCTAAAGAAGCTCTTTTTAAAGACAGTTGCTTAGAAACATTTTTTCTGAATGAAAGGTACTATTTTCTGCTTCTTCTAAGTAAACTTGTTTAATTTATAGATTCGCTATCTGCAAGCCTTGGACTTCGATTAGTGGGTCCTTACGATATCCTTGCCGGAAAACATAAAATAAAGAAAAAAATCAGCAAGCTTGAATTTCAATCTTCATTGGCGATTTTACTATGATCCTCCTGAGTTCCAGACTATTATTATTGGAGACAGTAAAACTCAGTTCCACATGGGGTATTTCAGGTAAGGGTCATTTCTTCTAAAGTACAGCTTTGTCACTGTTCAGTCACTAAGTCGTGTCTGAGTCTTTGTGACTTCGTGGACTGTAGCCTGCCAGGCTCCTCTGTCCATGGATTGTCCAGGCAGGAATACCGGAGGGGGCTGCCATGCCCTCCTCCAGGGGATCTTCTCAACCAGGGATTGAACTTGAGTCACCTGCACTGGCAGGCAGATTCTTCAGTGCTGAGCCACAAGGGGAGCCCTTACTTCCCCCAAAATACAGCTATTGCCCCTTTCATGAGTGCGAGCAGACATTCGCCGGCCTCCCCAAGGCGAAGGGCATCTACCCTCTTCTGGTGGATGCGTGGGCCGTCTGCTGTTCTAACCTACTGACCTACCCTGGAATGGATGAACTTGTTAGGCCAACCTCATCAGTTTTTCTGCTGTGCTTATAAACTTTTTTCTTTGAGGTTGAGAAGAGCTCTTTTTGCCCAGGGAAGGTAATTCGGAGCAGCTGCTGTGACTTAAGTCAGGCATGTGCTTCCGAGGGCCATGGAACTAAGCATGCACTCTGGAGCAGACTGGACTCTTGGTTATCATCTGGGTGGCCCTGTACCAGTCCCCTGTACCCGAGACTTTCTGTGACTCACTTTCATTCCACACACCTAACAAGACTATCTGGGGGTAAATGGATGCATGCAAGATGCTTAGACTTTTAGAAGTAGAGCTGGTGGGGGCGGTGATCCCTTGTCCACTTGGGAGGTGCTGTTGTTGACGGAGGGGTAAGGGGGCAGAACGTGGATGGAATGTGGGGTGCGGTGGGCACACAGGGCTGGGAGTTGGGCCCTGCCCCGCTGGCCTCCCGCTGCCTGTCCAGGCCCTAGCTGAGTTGCCTGCTCTCTCTCTCTGGTCTCCTAGTCATGCAGTAAAGGGACCTGGTCGTCTGTGTGCTTCCAGTCCTTGCACTGCAGATACTCTGTGGTCCTCCCGTCTCGTTTCTTTTTGCTGCTCCTCCTCCTCTCTTTTTCACAGACTTTTAACTGGTGTGAGATGATTGTATGTAATTTTACCTCCTTTTGACAAGCTTTATTCCCCCTTTCTTTGTGTTTAGGTGTAAAAGTAACTAGGTCCTAAGAATCTTAATCTTAGGTTCTGTTATGTAAATGAGATTTGTTGTGGATATTCCTAAGAAGCCCAGAACTTAAACCTAGCAAATTCATTAGCAATTTTTTAAAAGACATGCAGATATAAATTCTTATTTTCAAACCTAAAATCCTCCCTTCTGATAAGTTATGGGCAGCTAAATTTTTACTACTTTTCGTTTAAACAGGGATTCTCCTGATGAACTTCCTGTATTTGTTGGTACAAACGAAGCAAAGAAAAATTGTATAATTGTTCAAAGTGGAGATAATGTGTTTGCTGCAGTCAAGTAAGAAAACATTTCACTACTTCTCCTATTGATAATATTTGTTTACAATTTTTATACCGTATCAGTCTGTCTCTGATGGGAATTGAGATTTTAAAAAATTTTTTAGAGCATTATGAATTTTGCAGACTTCCGTTGCATACACATTTCATCTTTTCACCAAACAATACTCTTTTTGACTACTTAATGAAAATATTACTTAAACTTGACCTTATTTGTCCCATGGCAAGGTCACAGGATTTTTAGGCATCTGACTTTAAACACAGTCATGGCAAGCTCCTATTGAGAAGCTGCATTACGTGGAGTGTGATTCACACAGGAGGTTGAGTTTCGTGAAGCAGGCGGTCCACACATCCGGGGGGCAAGGGGGAGTGAGGGGCTGGTGGGGGGGTGTTGCGGACTCAGCTCAGTGGTGGGTGGTCTCTGACCCCCAGGGAAGAGCTGGGGAATGGGGCTCCGGGACTACATTGTCTGTCAGGATCTAGGCCAGTGAGAGGGAGCCCCTTGCCCACTGTCCCTGGACACTGAGGACGGGACAGGACAGTCATGTGCCTCTGAGAGCCAGTGGGGTTGGATCCAATCTCCACGCTCTCATATCAGGGCCTCGTCTTCAGTAGGGCGGGGGGGCCAGGCGGCATGAGCTGAAGCACAGGGTGGGCGTGGCAGGGGCACCTTACTCTGTCCTGGGCAGCTGCAGGCCCTGTCTGCAGCAGCTGTGCAGTGGACTGTAATAAAATGAAGGCATCTGACTTGCCTTAAGTATAAGTAGATCATATTTGTGTGACGTCTTTTAATCACCTACTTTTAAAAAGACTTTGATTCCCTGTGCTTGCATGGCACAGATTTGCAGAAAACAGAACTCAGATGCCTGCAGGGCCCCTGTGCGTGCAGACCGCTGCGTCTGAAGGGCGGAGGGCTCCCGACAGGCTCCCTTCTCTCCTGGCAGCTCTGACGTTACAGACGGTGTGGCTTGCTCTTCATATTTTATATGGTTTTTCACACCCTTCGGGTTTATTGTTGCATTTAAGCTGGTGCCACTTTTATTGCAAATGGTAGTTGTTTGTTTCCTTGTCTCCTGTGCTGATGTGTGGGTTCATGGGGGAGAGGCTTTTTCCTCTGCATAGTGCCTGCTTTGTGAGTCAGGCATTCATTCCACAAACTCTTTGACAGCAGAACCACCATGTTTCCTTCAGTTCTACTGGTCTTATTAAAGAGAAAGTTCAGTTGTTATCTAAAATAATACAAGATTGTTCTGGTATTTTTTAGCTTATCAGAGAACACAGAAGAAAGAAAAAATTAATTGGTGATAAATTTATAATTTAGGTGAAGATCAGCAAGGATTTGAGTAGCTAATGTTATTCAAAAAATGTTTTGTACTTGGTAATTTATATCAAACATATGTTTGATAAAATATTAATAATACTTCTATAGGTTATAATACTTTTCATGTATTATAGATAATACTTTGTATATATTTAGTATAATTTTTGAGACTTTATTGAAATCAGTTAATTAAAATAATTTGTATATCAGCCTGAGTAAGGTATTTTCAGGCAGACCATCTGTTAAAAACAAATTATTTATGCCCAGGGAAACTAGTTTTCTTTCTGTAAGATTTAATAGTAGCCCAAGAACATGCAAATTCAGCTAACAAAGGTGAGTAAAAATTAAAGAGTGGTAATACCAGTGGAGATCAGCCCTGGGTGTTCTTTGAAAGGAATGATGCTAAAGCTGAAACTCCAGTACTTTGGCCACCTCATGTGAAGAGTTGACTCATTGGAAAAGACTCTGATGCTGGGAGGGATTGAGGGCAGGAGGAGAAGGGGAAGACAGAGGATGAGATGGCTGGATGGCATCACTGACTCGATGGATGTGAGTTTGAGTGAACTCTGGGAGTTGGTGATGGACAGGGAGGCCTGGCATGCTGCGATTCATGTGGTTGCAAAGAGTTGGACACGACTGAGCGACTGAACTGAATACCCAGTGGTGTTTACAAGAAATCCTTGTGCTCTGTGTTAATCGGTAAAACGTTTATGGAGAGCAGTTGGAATATGGCTGTTTATTTATTTTTTCAAAGATTTCTTCACAGATAATGAAGGTCGCCAGGTACAGTGCTGCACCTTAAATTAGCAATTCCATTCCTAGCTCCTTATCTGAAGAAGTTTTGGGTTCGTACACAGATATCTGTATATATTTTAGATTATTTATTAAAAAAGTTGGAAAAAATCACATTTCCAGCAGTAGAGACAATTAGGTATGTAAACAGAGACTATCCATGCAGTGTAGCACCATGATATTGATCCATCAGTTTAGGTGTGGACACACTGCGTGAGGAGGTCATGTAACAGAATGGTGTGGAAAGGTCCCCGCTTCACATTCTGGAACACACAGAGAAATCTGGGTAGGCTGGAGGTTCTAAAATACATATCTTTATACAGCAGAATTAGAAGTTATTTCCTTTATTCTGTTCTTTCTTTTCCCTAACGTAATTGTAACAGTAGTCTGAGCCTCACATGCCTCCTGAAAGGTCTCAGAGACCGTGGGGTGCGCAGGCCGCCCTGGGCACTGATGCTGAGTTAATGGTGTGAGCCCGTGGGGCGCGCAGGCCGCCCCTGGGCACTGATGCTGAGTTAATGGTGTGAGCCCGTGGGGCGCGCAGGCCACCCTGGGCACTGATGCTGAGTTAATGGTGTGAGCCCGTGGGGCGCGCAGGCCGCCCCTGGGCACTGATGCTGAGTTAATGGTGTGAGACCCGCACCGGGAGCTGCAGCTCAGCTGCTCCTCAGCTCCTCCAGAGCAGGACTCGGGGACATTTGTAAAGACTACCTGTTGCAGGTAAATCCGAGTGTAGCCCAGAGGTCTGTAACTTTAGTTAAATGAACATTCATTTCAGTGGGCATTTAATGGCGCGTACTTCTGGGGCCCAAGACCATTTAAATATTTGCTACTTACTGTAAGTACGGCCAGAGTGTCAGGTCTTGGGTCAAGTTGCACTGTTAAATCTCTTCTCCTCTCCCCTGCGCCCCAACGTCCTCTGCCGCCCCGCCTTGCTGTCCTGTGTCTCATAGGCCACGACTTTCCAAGCAGTGGCTCTGAGTAGAGTCCTTGAAACTGGGAACCCAGGAGGTTCTGACACGTGCTCAGGTCCGGAACCCTAACTAAACGGCAGCTCTCAGACAGTGGGGTGTGGAGCCTGCCCGCTGGCTCAGGGGCCATGAGGGGCGCTGTGGGTGGTGGGGGGTGTTCTCGCACCCCTCGATGGGCGGGTGGCAGCGGGTGAGCGGCAGACAGTGTGTGGTCACAGCGTGGTCCCCAGCTTGCTGACGGAGCTGGAAGGACGAATGGGCCCTGCGGCTGGGCGCCGGGTGGCCAGTGCGGAGGGGCTGTCTCAGTGAGAGAGGCCCTGCGGGAACAAGTGCCAAGCTCAGCTGTTTTCCACTTCCACTGGAGAGAGTGGCCGGTGCACACAACCAGGTATTCCGACCTGAGCATTCGGGAGACATTTTCTCAAAGGAACTGATGGAGACAATTGACTGTTTGCTGTCATTTCTAAAAATTCAAGATGTGAAAAGCAAACATTAGAATTGGGGGAAGTTGTAACCGGCCTTGTGAGCATGGCAGCCACTCACTTCCTGAAGACTTTGCTGCTGTGATGGATGGTGCTGTGGCTGTGGTCTCCCCTACGGTGAAGGGATGGGGAGTCCGGTGTGACGGTGAGCTTCACTCTGGGGGAGTGCTCTTCAGCCTAGTGAACTGATGTTTTCCTCACGAACACTGCAGGAGTCTCCCGAGGTCCAGGCTCACTCCTGGCTCATGGAACAGCACAGGACCGTCTGGCTCTTTCCATGGGCACATCTCTGCCCCGAGCACCACAAAGCAGTGTCAGAGCGCGAGTTTGCAGCTGAGACGGAGCTGAGCAAGCAGGAGCAGAAGTGGTCCTGCTGGGTAGCAGGGCCGCCAGTAGAGGTGGGCCCAAGGGAGGCAGGGAGGAGGCGCTGCGTGGAGAGGGGCATTGAGGGGAGGGCCCCCAGGCCCGCGGCCGCGGTGTGCTGTGTGGTAATATTGACAGACAGATCTCCTGACTCACGGCTGCTGAGGTGAGACAAGGTGTGCTGGGACTTTGCTGTAATTAGGAGACTCTGATCCTGGTGGTCTCAGCTTTAACCAGCGCACACTCATTCTCTCAGCTTGGGTACAGTGTGGTCTTCTGCCTCAACTTCCCGATCTGTAAAATGGGGATGAGAACAGTGCCCCAGCGGCCACTGCCCAGCGTCAGTGCTGGGCAGGAGTGGCTTCCTCCAGCGAGCCCGGCAGTGGCTGCAGGAAGGGGACTCATGAGTGTTTGGCTGGGCCGATTCCAGCTTGCTCTCGCACTCTTGACATCCTGCTCTAGTGGTAGAGGTCGTCCTAAGAGTTACTGCGGTATAGCCAGTTTACAGCGTTGTGTTAGTTTCTGTTGTACGGCACATGAACGAGTTACATACATCCCGCCGTTTAGAGTCTTTGCCCATGTAGCTCATTACAGACTACTGTGTCGAGTTCCCTGTGCTGTATTAGTTATCTGTTTCATATAGTGTGTATATGTCAGTCCTGATCTCCCAATTTATCCTTTACTTCCTGGTAACCGTGTTTGTTTTCTGCATCTGTAACTCTGTCTTTGTTTTGTAGATAAATTCACTTGTCTCCTATTTTTAAGATCCTTTTCCTCACTTCCGTAGTACGCTAGTCTCTGGGTTCATCCACGCTGCGCAGATGACACCGTTTCGCTCTTTCATGGCTGAGCAGTAGTCCATTGTATACAGGCACCACATCTTCTTTACCCACTCCTCTGTCGACGGACATCTAGGCTGCTTCCATGTCCTGGCTGTTGTGATAAGTGTGAACACTGGGGTGCATGGACATGTCTTTCCAGATTATAGTTTTCTCCAGGTGTATGCTCAGGAGCGCAACTGCTGTATCATACGGTAGCTCTGTGCTCAGTATTTTGAGGACCCTCCATATGTTCCCCATAGTGGCTGCAACCAGTCTATGCCACCACCAACAGTGTGGGAAGGTTCCCTCACCTCCACACGCTCTCCTGCATTCTTAACATAAAACTATCTCCATAACTGGCAGTGGCGTGCTGTTTCGCATGCCTTTAAATCTTATTCTGTATACTGCGCTGGCAAGTCTGGTCATTGAGACTCTGTGCTTCTGCTGTTGGGGGCACGAGTCCAGTACCCTGTGGGGGAACTAAGATCCCACATGCCTTACCGTGCAACCAAAAAAATAAAAAGTTAAAATAAGTTACTTTTAAAAAAGTTATTTTGAATTGTGCTTTTGTATTAGCTTCTAAAATAGTTTTGCTTTCCTTTACATTTTTTAAATTTCTTAACACAGATTTGAAGGTAACATTTAAAAGAATTTGCTGATGTTTAAGTATTATAAAGTTCCTCCCATTCTGCACAAGTGCAAAATCCTTTTTGGAGTCTCCATATTCTTTTCTCCTGTTACATCAGACTTCTGCAAGGCTGTATGTCAGATCCTAGTTGTTGCATCAAGTGATGCAACATAAACTTGGCTTAACCTCACTTTTTAGATACCTTACGTCTTGGTTGTAGACATCACGGGGATAAACAGATCTTGTTTGCTGTTTCTGTGACTGGCAGGTATTTATTAATACTGCTTTTCTCTTGCCTGAAGAATCTGTTAGGGGCTTGAGAGAACGTTGGTGGTCATTCTGCCCTCTGTTTCTCGGGGTCTGATGCCTGTAACTTGGCTCCCCTCAACTTCCCAGGGTCGGTGCACTTAGTACAGTGGCATCCATACGAATGAGGACTACATACTAATGAGGGCTTTTACTTCTTTTTCAGATTATTTTTGATGAAAAAACTTAAAGAAGTAACAGATAAGAAGAAAACTAGTCTCTTGAAAACCATAGATGAGAAACTCACAGAAGCAGCCAGAGAACTGGGGCTCTCCCTGGAGCAGAGAACTGTGAGGATGAAGCAGAGAGACAAGAAAGTGAGTCCCATCTGTCAGCCTGTTCGCTGTTTCAGGGTGGGGGCGGCGGGGGTGGGTTCCCTCTCCTTTCCCCGCTCACCTGCGTCTCCTCCCCCCCCTCCCGAGGGGAGCTGCCACCGCCTCCCGCAGGCCTGGACTGGGAGGGTCCTGCAGGTGTGGTGGGCACAGGACAGGGCACCCTTTCTGTGGTTGCAGAGCTCAGGCCAGCCGGTCTCTCTTTAGTCTCGGTCTACCAGTCGCTCATCTCATACTAGAAGAGCGGCTTTGTGCCTCACACTTGCTTACATTTCTTTTTTTTTAGTGGCTACAGTTGGATGGTTTCATGCCAGCTGATTTTGGGTGGATCTGTAAAGGTCTGCCTTACGGGCTTTACAGTCAGCCCTGAGGGTAGTTGGCATATGGGTGAGTTGGTCCTGAGCTGTGTACTGGGGCGTGTGAATCCCTCCAGGAAATAGTGTGAGAAGTCCTCTCTCCTTGCTTTATTGAGCCCACCAGCCTTCCTTTTGCACCTTCTGTGAGTGGAGTTTCATAAACAGCAGATACCTCTGGGTTTGGGATCCTTTGGGTTTTTCACTTGTACCTGCCTGGGTAACTTAACAGAGAAGCTGAAAAGAACTCTGCTTTGGGGAAAATGAGAATTCTGAGTCTGTCCTGATAAGCCCTGGGGAGGAGGGACATTTATTCCTGGAGTCTGGACACCCAGTCGCCTCCAGCCTCTGAGCAGTGCCTCCAGCATGTGGCCGCTTCATCTGTGCATTCTCAGCCAAATGAAGCACTGGTCAACCCTGAGTAAGTTAGTACTGCTAACTACGTACTTTAGCTTAGTTATTGAAAATCCTACTCCAGTTCCTTTGCTGATCCTAACTCAGCTGCCGAGGTGGGTTAATTCCTGTCTTATCAGCTCTTTTAGTCCTTGAGGTCAGAAAGTAGTTTCTAAAAATGTCCATGGAATGATAAACTCCCTGCATAGGGCATTTCAAGGGACCTTAAGATTTCATGTTGCTGTTTTACCGCTCCAGTTTTCACCAGGGGCCTTTTCCCACCTTAGAGTGAGGGGAGGGGAGCATGTCTCACCCCATTGTGACATAACCTGGTAAATACATAAATAAAAAAACCTTAGAACCATGATTTCAGCCATGGTTATATCATTTGCCTCCATAAAGGGCACCCCAAGACTAGAAGCTGCCTGACTTAAGGGAAGGTTGCTGGCAAGTCTGAATGCTCCCTGGTGGGACGGGGACCTGCGTTTCACAGACGGGCAGGAGTTCTGGCCACATCCCCTCCTGCTGAGCGGGCCTTCTGGCTCTCTGCCCAGCAGCTGTGGCCTGAACTGACACGGCCCCCTGCCTCTGTGGAGGGCCCACGGGGATTACTTCCGTATGCTGACAGTTAGTAAAAGCCATTCCTTTCACTGCTCGTAACTATTTCAAGTGCTTGACTTCTACCTGATTTCAAAGGAAAGAAATAATAGTAAACTTCTGCCCTGGGGTCCAAATTTACTGAAATAAAAGGCACCAGTTATATTTCGGCCTAAGTCTTAAGGGTTTGTGTGTGAGCTTCATCTGCTCCCCCTTCGTTGTTTTTGTGTTTTATTTAAGGTGGTGACAAAGACCTTTCATGGAGCAGGCTTGGTTGTCCCGGTGGATAAAAATGATGTTGGATACAGAGAGCTCCCCGAAACTGACGGTAGGGTATTTATGTGGCCATGAGCATGTGTTAATGTGTATTGAGTAGGGGGATACAGTTCCCCACCCCACCTGCAGTGATGAAGGGCTCAGGCTCTGGGGCCAGGGAGGCTTGAACTGAAGCTGGGTTTGCAGCTGTGTGGCCTTAACCAGTTGTATAACTTTACTAAACCGCGTCTTCCATCTGTCGCATGGTGAGTGGCAGTGAGTACGTCCATAGGGGTGTATGGGAGTAACCCAATACATAGGGTGCTTATTATTAATGCACTGCTTGCACTCGGAACAGTGTTTTTACAAGTTTAAACAATATGAGCCTATGGTCTAGGTGACTTTCTACTATTTCACAACCTCTGACATTCCGGTCAACCTACACTATAGTAGTTTCTCAAACAGCGTGTGTTTGTGGACGGTTTTCCATCTGAATGTAGGTTTTTTTAGCTTTTAGAAGCCCATCCTCAGTTACTTATGTAAGTGTAAGCACTCTTTGCAAATGAACTTTTCATACACAAAATCTATTGCTTTGTTGAAAAGAAGGATAAAATCTCTCCTGAGCTTTCTCGCCTGTCCCCTGCCCTTCCCCTTTCTCCTGGGAATTCCACCCTTTCATCTGGCTCCCTTGGGAGGGGCGGGGTGGGGCATGCAAACAAGAGGGCATCGAGCAGAAATGTTAAAGCACTGTTTTCTCTAATGTGGATAAATGTTAAGCAGTTTTCTGTATTTTAACTCAAATTGCATTTGTGCTGTGGCTCCACACCCCCATGTTGGTAAAGGAAGTGGTAAAAGTTTAATTCCACAGTGATTTGTCTCTTTTCTTCTTCTGTACTGCTTTTTAAGTTAGACGAAGGCAAAAAGAACAAACTTTACTATTAGGATTTTTTTTTTAAATCCATCTTCTGGTGTTGATGAGCCCAGAGGTGGGCTCTGTGTCTGCTCGGTCTCCACACTGTTTTTGATTTTTTTCAACCATTTAAAAATGAAAACACATTCTTATCTTGAGGACAGTTAAAATCAGGTGGGTCAGGCTTGTCCATGGTCTGTGCACCCTGGACTAGCCCAGGGAAAATTTCTGGAAGCTGGTGTGACTCCTGGTTGTAGTTAGACTCATGGAGAAGCCACTTTGCTGGAACAAGAAATGGATTTTGTTAAGATTCGAGCCTAAAAGTGGCTTAAGTATAACAGCTGATGTGAGTTACAGCACCAAGGCAGGAGGCCCCCAGGGACGGTGTCACGGAGGCGTGGGTGCTCACAGGTAACGCTGCGGCCCTGCTCTCTCAGCCAGCCTCAGGAGAATCTGCAGGACAATTGTGGAGGCCCCGAGCGACGCCGACAGACTGCAGGCCTTTGCCCCTGTCCAGGAGATGATGACCTACGTGCAGTTTGCTAACGATGAGTGTGACTATGGGATGGGGCTGGAGCTGGGGTTGGACCTCTTCTGCCATGGCTCCCACGTGAGTGAGCAACCCCCCCTCCAAACACACACGGGTGGAGTTTGGACTCAGCTGGAATTTCAAAATGAACTTTTGAAATGATTTTAAGCAGATTCTTTAAAGATTCTTGAGTTCTAAGAACATTTATTTGAGGCTCATCTTATGTTCTGGCCAAGGTGAATGACCAAGACTTTTTGCCTTCAGGTATATGTTAGCATGGGGCTTCCCAGGTGGCTCAGTGGTAAACCCACCTGCCAATGCAGGAGATGCAGTTTTGATCCCTGGGTGGGGAAGATACTCTGGAGGAGGAAATGGCAACCCACTCCAGTATTCTCGCCTGGAGAATCCCATGAACAGAGGAGCCTGGTTGCCTGCAGTCCTCAAAAGAGTTGAACATGACTTAACAACTCAACAACAAATGTGAAGTTTGTTGCTGTTACGTCTGTATAGCTACGTATACAGCTTCAGAGTGACACACACACCTTCTTGGGCTCCATCTCATTCTCTGTAGAGAATCTGTTCTGTGCTAGATGAAGAGTAAATGCTATTTGGAAACATGCTTTAAAATCTTTAAAATGTACTGGTGATGGTTTATCATCAACACCGCCTCATTAAATAGGAGAAACCCACTTACAGCTCCAGCAGTGGTTGCCTCGGCTCTAGTTGTTTCAGGGTCAGGGAGGCAGGTGATATGGTGGCTTCGGGGCTGTCACCTGCCTCAAGTCCTGTCTTCCCAGCAGTGGCTGTGGGAGTGTGGGGAGTGCTCCCTGAGCCTCTGTCCTGCTGTGGCTGCGGTCTGTCCTCCCTGGCCACGGCACCTGGAGACAGGTGAAGGGTTTGCATTTGGGATGTGGGCTCTGTTAAACGAGTGCCTGCTGCACTCTCTGGCTAATACCACCTTCTTTGGTTTTTCAGTATTTTCATAAAGTTGCTGGCCAGCTTTTACCGCTGGCATATAATCTGCTGAAGAGGAGTCTCTTTGCAGAAATCATTGAAGCTCATCTGGCCAACAGGAGCCAAGAGGATATGGACCAGCTCGCAGCATGAGTGGGGCTGCCTCTCTGGTGTACAGGATTGCAGAGCTTCAGTGTGAAACATGTTCTTCTGTTTTTAAGGACTACAGGAAATAAATGGATGGCAACTTTACTTTTCTAAAGCTCTAGTGGCCTGCTTTTCTTTCAGTTGGGTCACCTGCACGGTGATGCCCACCTCAACTACGGAAGAGGGGGTTCAGCTCCACTGTCCCCTCCAACAGCAGGCCATGCCCAGCACCTGTGGATGAGCCTGGAGGAGTTGGGTCCCGAGACTAGGGGTTAACATGAGCTGCAACCACAAGGATGGGGCCTTGGGGCCCACCCCAGACCCTCCCCAGCTTCAGGTGGACAGCATTCACTCAGCCCCTGGGGTCCATTCCTTCCGGCACTGCTCCCGGGGCTCAGCCTGTTAATACAGCTCAGGATGTGGACACGGTGTGTGCTCAACACACCAGGAGGGTTTTCCACGACAAAGTACACACTGGGTCTCCAGTGCAGTCCAAGGGGAGCTGTGTTTCACCAGATGCAGATCCTTTTAAAACCTGACAAGACATCCCTCACCTTAAATCTCAGAGCTCACGGTCAGATGCAAAGCAGCAAGCTGTGGATGGGCCACAGGCCCGTTAGCAGAGCTTTCCCCCTGAGATCACCTGGCTCACCCCCATCTTGTAGGACCAGCTGGGCCTGCCCACGGAACTCTCCAAAGTTACTGTGTCGCCGCCTCCTGAGTCCCAAGACCTGGAGTCTTTGGGACGGCAGGAGCAGGACACACTCCCAGGAGGCCCTGCAGTCAGACGAGCCTCCGAATAGACGTGTGCTTGGTGAACACGGTGACCCCCGCTGGGTGCCAGGGGGAGTCTCTCCAGCACTGCTGGGGGAACGCACTGAAGACACGCCCACCAGTCACGACTCCCCTCAGCTGCAGCCCATGTCCGGCTGCTGAGATGCAGCAGACGGGGCCTCAGTCCCATCCAGGATTGGCCCGTGCTGACAGAGGGCCCAGGCTCTGATGCAGTCCCTTCCTTGAGCTCTACATGCAGGTCCCAGGTGCGTCTGAACGCCAGGCACTTTGTACTAAAAACCAGACACTGTATAGAGTGTTAAAACATAGTCTAACTTGTGAAGCAGCACTTTAGCTCTTTGCATAGATTTGTTTAATTTCTAAGGTCCTTGTTAATATTGCAGAAGTATTTAGAAATAGTTGTTAATGCATTTACCTCAATCTCAAGTGTACCTTCCATTAAAATGACGCAAGCTGGCTAGAAATTCTCGATTCCTTTAACTGTGCTACTTGTTGATACGACCTCAAATTTAAGTTTTCTAAATTTGCCTTCTTGTGATTCAGTAATACAGATTTCAATAGGATTGCTTATCAAGGAATAAATGAAAGGGTAAAAAAAAATTCAGCTTACCATCCATTCCTCACACACCTGTGTGCACATCATCAGAAGGCTTGGTATAAAGAACCAGAACAGGGTTTAGGCACCAGTGCCAAGAACATGGCAGTTACAATGTGAAGATTACAGCTATGAGCAGGGCTTCCTGACAACAAGCTTGTGAAAACACTTCCAGGCTCCACGCCCAGCAGCTGTGTCCAAGGGCTGGTCACACATTTTGGGAGGGGCTGGCCTTCCAAGGACTGAGACTTGGTCGTTCAAGAGCAAGCTCCTGCCAGCCTGACACCAAACCTGCCCTTCTTGCCTCCTTCCTGCTCTGGAGGCCTGGTCCTTCGAAATCTCACCAGACATTTTCAGGTCCTTCCCAGCAGCTGCTGTGGCTCCCAGATGCCACCTGTCTTCCTGTTCATTTTCACCCAGTACCTGGGTTCTTTCGTGAATAAAAACAGCTTCACCCAATTTAACAAAACCATTACCACTCAGACTTAGCTAAGCTCACACCTGGAGCTTACAAACTGTCTTCCATACAACTCCTCAAGCATGTGTAGAATGATCCAACCAAGAAGAAAGTGGAAGCAGTGAAACCTCACCCAAGACAGTGCTCCCATCTGTGTCCACACAGAGTCACCCCCGTGGCACCAGCACAGAGCTTTCTGCTCCCTGGCACCTGCAAGTCCTGTGTATGCAGACAAGCCAGCTGACACCAACCCTGCCAAGCCCCTGCCCTCGTCCCTCCAGCGCCGAGACCTACCTGGTGTCCTCACCTGCCAGTGGGTCCCACCTGGGGACAGGTGCTCCTGCCCCCCCCGCCCCGGGAAGCCTTGTCAGCCCACGGTGTACTCACACCTCACCCCACCTCGTCACCCGTGACCAGCATCCCTTCCCCGAGGCCATGTCGTGCCCCTCTCCCCCTGGCTGGGGGATTTCTGCCCAGACACTGACTAGGACAGCATGAGGCTCCCCAGGATCACATAAACACACGTGCCTGACAACCGCAACACCAACTCATGACATGTACCAGCATCTGATGCTCGGACCCAGCAGTCCCAGGAGCACACTTGGTGCTCAGTCGTCGAGTCAACAGCACGAGAGCAACAAAACAAGGGATCCTGGGCATGTGAGGACCAGGTTCACTCGCTGGATGCCACGGATACCACTGCACAGAGTGTGTCTCCCCTCCCCATAGGCAGTTCTGTTTGCAAACCTCCGTGCTTGTTCTCAGAAACACAGTCTGCGGGTGACTTACCTGTCTCCTTTGAGGTGTGTCGTCTCTGCATCCACACGCGTGCTGGTACGAACACCCTGCCATCACCCTGGAGTCTGCCAGGTCCCCACAACTCCTGCTTGCCAAGGACAGCACTGCCTCACAGCCTGAGAGACGCAGGACACCCCGGGGGGCTGCACACTGGGTGCCCCAGACACACGACACACAGCAGCCGTGACCCCGGGGCATGGTGACCGAGGGAATCAAAGGCCAAACCACGCGTTGTCATATAGATTTTAATAGGTTTTCTGATTGACTCATCACAGTCACCATTTGTACTGTAATGATATGCAGCTTTACTACACTAGTATAAATAAACAGATAAATACAGCTCTAGGCAACATCGCAGATGAACAAACTAGGCATTCATGAGTCAGAACTGAACACAATTATCAAGGAGAAGAGATGCTGACACCCTGCCCATTCTCATCATACCTTCTCAGAAAAGGTACTCCAATGAGGCTCTGCCTGCACTCCACTGGGCCAGGCACTTCCACTGCTCGGTCTCCAGCTCCCCTCGCTGGGCTGAGACGCAGACACACCCAACATACCAAAAGGAAAAGTGGAATGGCGTGACAGACACGACCACACAGCCTGCCCCTGCATCTCAGCAGGAAGGGCACGCACTGAGCAAAGACTGGCATCCGCCCGGGACGTCAGTGTGAAGCAGGACCCGAAATCGGAAAGGAAACGAGGGAGACAAAACACGCCACGTGACGCCATGCAGCCACGGAGCCCGCACGCTCACTGGGCCTCGGGCAAACGCATGGACGACAGGCTGAGAGGAGACCAGCTGACTGCGGTTCAGGAAGGGCTGTCTCCCCACGCTGGGAAGCAAGTGCGGAGGTGGCCGGAAGGGGGAAACAGGACAAAACCCTAACTGCAGGCAGAGCAAAGCTCAGGTGTCGTGGAATTCCCAAAGTCTGTTCACCTCTCAATGGTCGTTCTAATATGGCTTCGAGATCTTATAAATCCTCAGTATCATAAAGATCTTCTGTGATCTCCCAGACCTTACAGGTTTATTAAGAATCAAGAGGTGAACAATCACTTCCAAAATATAAAAACAGCTCATTGCAAGATGTGTTTCAGAAAAATGTCTGTCTCTAAAAATTCATTTTGCCTCCCAAGATGCATAATCCAGAATTTTCAAGCCAGTGCTTCAAGTAACTGCCTTTGCTGATGTCAATTGAGACCATGATTAAGACAGGTATTTTCCAAAACCCCAAATTCCAAACACATCCAGTACATTTTCAGCCCACTGTACAAAAAAGTACAGCATGGATTCAAAATGTCACTGGACACCTGGACATGACCTCCATGAAGATTCACAAGTTCTGTTCAGATCAACATTTTAACTGCTACCTCTGCCATTCTATTTTGTTGTGTTTTTTTTTTAAGGTTAACACTATTTAACTTTTAATCTGCAAAACGATACATAGTGTTTCAGCTTCCAGTTAATGAGTCAAAATGGACAAGCCGGAAACACAACCCAGAGGATGGCACTGAGAGATGAGAAAAGGTTTCCGTACAAGTGTGATCACAAAGAAACAACCACACCACATCTTATACCCTCGTTCCCACTGTAAACTTTGTTCATATCTCCATATTTCTGAGTTAGTCTATAAAAATCACATTAAAAAGGTAAAAGTATTTAAGTGTGATATTAACTGATCTGTATTTTATAAATTTTAATCCATAAAAATATAAATAAGAATGGTAAATTTTTAAGAAAGAAATATACATTTAGTGCAAGTTATGAATTACATTTCTTCTTCAGTGTCAGCAGTAAAATACCTTAAGGAAAGGGGAAAAAAAAACCAGACTGATCTAATTTCAAGGAAAAGAAGATTCCAGTGTTTAAACATGCGACTCACAGCAGGTGCAGCCCGACACAACACTTCCTTCTTGTCACTATCAAAGCAGCAGCATTTCCTTACGCTCAATGGTACTTGTGTTACAGGAGTTTTAGAAACAGAAAAATCTGCATTAAGACCAGTTCACATTATCCATCAAGTCAGAGAGGGTGAGAAAAGCAAGAAAACTGTCCATCCTTAGCAGTCAAGTCCCCTGTGATGGATGCTGAGCCCCTCCCCCGCAGAGCTTCCGCGGCGCCCCGCCCCGGCTGTGGTACCGGGCTTGCCCCAAGCACCCACTCCCTCCCTGTGACCAGACCCCGGTACGACCACGCACGTCTCAATATGAGAAAGGACTGCTCCCCACGTGCACACCACTCTCAGAGGCTTGGTGACAGCTCGCGGGGGAGGGGAGGGGAGAGGAAGCAGCTTGTCCGGAATGTAGAAAGGTAATGCTTTACCTGTACGGTTCAGGAGTTAAACACAATAGTTTTGATTTTTTGATTTAAAAAAAGGGTGTGTGTGGGGGGAAGACCTTGCAGTGCAGTCTCAGAGATGGCTCAATTCAGAGGGATCCCTCCTGACACGGGGCCTGCTGGCTCCCTGCAGGGCCAGAGAGGGCGGGGTCGGGCCTGGGCCGCCCGGGCTGAGCGCTCGGCTGGGTCGCCCCGCGCCGCCGGCGCCTTGCCGCCCCTCCCCGCACCACTGCAGCGTCGGCAACCCGCCGCGGAGCCGCCGCCTCCGGGGCCGCCGTCCCGCCGCCGCCGCCGCCGCCGCCGCCGCCGCCGGGTCAGAGCGAGCTGCTGCTGAGCAGGCAGGCCTCCTCCCCGTCCTCCTCCCCCTCCTCCGCCGCGGGGCTCAGTTGAACATGATGGAGGCGGGGTCTTGGTTTGCCGTCTGGGCCATATGACGGAGGATGTCTTTTTTGTGATGATACCAAGGAGGCGTCTGAAAAGGACAAGCAGAAGGCTGCCGTTAAAAGGAAGGGAAAAGGAGAAGCTAAACCCACAGCTAAATCCTTTCGGCTGACAGAAGGAGAGCAAAGCAATCAGCCCGAGTTTGTCTTTTCAAAAAGCATCTTGGTCAAGTAACTCCACACCCAGCAGCCATGCTCGGAGGTATCGGGCATGAGGCTCCTAACAGCTCAGTGTCCCTGCCCTGAGCTGTGACCCGGACCGCGGAGGCGGAGCCTCTGTGTCACCGAGCAGCACGCGCGAGCAGATGCACAAGAAGGGGCCCTGAGCCCACCTGAGGACAGCTCCATCCCACCAGCCCGACAGAGAAGAACGCAATGACCAAGTCCCCTTTAGAGTGCACCTTTCCTTACAGCCAAAATTAACTGTCTAAAAAAACTGATTTAAAGAGCGCCCAGTTGTATGCCAAATCTTCATGAAAGCACATACAATTCAGGTAAAATGCAGTTAAAATGGTCAACACAGAATTTCAATCCCAAACTTCAGAACCCCAAGAATAAGTCTCTAGGATGACCCAAGTTTCTACTACAGTCATCAGTGTCTTCCTTTTCCGATTTTAGTCAAAAAAGGTACAGTGCTTTTATGAAAGTCTGAGTTGTTAATGCTTACATTAAAAGATAGGTTAAAAAAAAAAAAGCAGTCCTAGAAGATTATTACAGAGGAAGCAGAAAGCAGAGGGATGAGTAGCTACTTATTTTTCTGGCCAGTGGTTTCTTCAAAAGGATGCATGGAGATCAGTGCTGGACTGAAGGCTACAGGGACAGGCCTCACGAAGGGGTAACCACCACAGGCAAAAGAGCCCAGCGTGGGACTGCCAGAGCCAGACAACTTATCAGAGAACTCGAAATCCTCTTTCGTCACGACTCCACTGGGACCCACGGCCAGGTAGTCACCACACGTGACCCTCAGCCGCTGCCCACACTCTAAAACAGCCTTCCGAGGGTGCTGGAGCCCAGGCCCCGGAATCTGAGGGTGTGTGGGGCGGGCGGGCTGCTGAGCTGGGTAACACCACGTGTGCACATGTGGGGTTAGACTCCCCACGACACAGCCAAGACCAGGGAAGAAAAGACAGGGACGGGCCTCGGGGGCTCCTGGGTGGAGTGGGGATACCTGCTATACGATTGTACAGACCACACTGCCTACAGTCCTAAAGCCAAGGAGAGGCTCTGGTGGCCAGGAGGTGAGCCTGCTGCTTCCCAGGGCAGGGTGCGCACACACCCCCACGTGAGGAGGAGGAAAGGTCTAGCAAGCCTGACAGGGGAGGCACGGGCACAGAGCCGCCCCCCGCCCAGTCTGGGGAGCAGCCGCGTGATCACCAGGGGCTCGGCGTGCCGCGTCAGCTCCTCCAGGTGTGCTACCATGTTCTTCTTGGTGATGATCCCCAAGAGGCTCCTGCAACAGATCACGTGATGCTAATGACTGTGGGGGACTCGGGGAGGGGCCCTACCATCAAGACACAGAGAGCGAGGAAGTGCTAAAACATGAAAGGCTTCAGAACAATGCACACGGAAGTGCTCTGAAACCCCAGGTGCCACTGCATTACTTCTGCTGGCTTTTGCATATGATGTGATCCTACTTTAAATACTGGCAGGCAGCTGTCCTTCTTAAATTAAAAATCAAGATTAAAAAAAAAATCAAGATTATAAAAGCTCAAAATGAAGATGACTCCAAAAAAGTTCAAAGAAACGCCATCAGTACAGAGCTGCACAACTCTGAACTGTAGCTTCACGTTCTCTCCACAGAAGAAAGTGCTTCTCATTCCTATTCAACGCCAGCCTAAGCGGGTATACACAATGGGTGCTGAGAACCTTAGAAAGCTTTCATCTTTACATTCAGGAAGCCCTCCAGCACACCCTGAAGGGTGACTGGACACCCTGCCGTCTGGCTAGGTCAGTTCTGTGTGGCACTGCCTCAGACCACCCAGGCTTCCTGAAGAACCACCTTCAGCAGGGGGCCTGCTCAGTCACCGGCTCTGGGCCCACAGGAGGCTGCTTAGACGAAGTCAGTCACGGGGCAGGGAAGGCCCCGGGGAGAGATGAGCAGGAAGCAGGCAAGGAAGGGACTGGGAGAGGCAAAAACCGCTTCTTTGCAAATATCTTTTCATCTTTTACAACGATGTACTTATCTTAAGAACAAAGACAAGCTGAACAGTTCTCAGAGCGTGGGAGCACGTCTCCCTCCAATAGCTCAGAACATGCCCCACATGAAATAATCACCCACTCAGTTCTAAGAGAAACAATCACCAATTCACCTGCATATATAGTTGGAATCAAGCAAAGTGAGCATCTTGACATTAAGTAAAAGAACCCCAGTTTAATTCTTACTTTTCTTCTCTACCCAATTACATACAATGATTAATTTCAGTTACTAAGTTAGTAAGCTCTGCCAAACCTCGAGGTATAGTACACAATGAATTTATTAAGGACAAAATGGCAAACTTATACATTTATAAAGTAATCTTTGTATTTACAAAGTAACAGCCATAAAAGGAGGAAATACGTATGTTTCCTCTCTTTAGTTACTGGAGAAAAGAGATTTCAGAGTAATAAGGACAAACTCAGTACCGCTTTATTAACTTCAGAAGTCTGGGGGAAATCAACGCAAATCTGACTCCTGTAAAAGATGATTTTGTTCCTTGGGGCGCACAACGCTGTAAGAGCAATAAGGCTAGACCAGCACCCTGCCCCAAGGTATCTGTGTCCACAAACACCAGGCCCAGGAGCCCCTCTGCCCCCTAGCTTCCTCCCCCAAAGGTGCACGTTTGGAAAACCATGTTTACTGTCCACCCTGTGCGCAAAGCTCCACAGTTAAGAAACCTCTACAGCATCTGATCCAGCACTTTCCTGACCCACATGGCCACAGAACTCATTCTGAGCAGTTCCTGTGAACGTCCTGCTGGTTCCACCAAAGCTGAAGGATTCTGAGAGATTCTGCTTATCACAACACGAAACATGGGCAAGACCCGCCCCCAATCTCATTTTCTCCTTTCATTTGCAGGTCTGGATTCCTCAAGTCTTCTTCCCCCAAACACACAGCTGTTTTCCACCTCTAAGGACTCAGTATGAAACCGTAACATGTTGACCATTAGACTCTCCACTAAAATGCAGAAGACACGTGCTCTCTTCTTATATCAACCTATTTTCCTTCAAGGACAAAAATAAGGAAAATATAATCACGGCACCTCCCACCCCAAGCTCTCTTATGAAAAGGCAGGCTCAAGCTAGAACCTGAGCTGTCCGCCCTGACCAGCAGCCCCCATTCACTCCTCTCTAGCACCTGTGCTGCTCAACAACCTGGCACGGTCAGCGGAGTGCACGGCGGTGATGAGCGCAGCGGCCTGTGACGCGCTTCGGCAGGACATGCCCACTGGTCACGACTTGGGAGGACCAGCCACGGGAGGCGCAGAGAGCAACACAGAGCAGGTGAGAGTTGAGGAGGACCCAGCCTAGCTTCCGACTGAGCCGTTCATTACTAAAGGGACCCCCACCCGTAAAGCTTTCGAAAAGGTACTCCATTTAGCATCTATTTATTAAGTTTTAAACAATGAAGTTTGGTACCATTATTTTTTAAACAACCCTAAACAAAAGAAAACAGCTGTTTTGCTGACATACCTCTCTTCTCCCATCAGTATCTGTGATATCTGATCATCCAACGCCCTGCCCATCACTGAAGATAAGCCTGAGGGTAAAACCACCTTGCACACCAGTTATAAACCTGGAGGCTGCACACCAAATAGACTTGTTTGGTCGATGGCCATTTATCTTTCACTAGTTGTAAAATAATGTAACGTAAAATCCAGATTTCTGAAGACACATCAATAACTACGAGATATGCCCCACCTAAACAAACCCAGGTTTACCCTGTCACGTGATAGCTGACACGCAGCTCACCCCAGACCCCGCCCCTTCCTGTCCCAGCCTTTCTGGAGCCACTGCTTCTCTCAACCCCAGTCCAGCTGATGCCCGTTAACTGGAGGATAGCGCAAGTGGGAAGATTTCCCCCTACTTCTCATTTCCCTATGGTTACACTAAAAATAAATGGGGCAAAACTAATCCTTAGAAAACCTTAAAAAGTCTCATTTTAGGGAAGGGATTTAAGAGGAAAACTGTGAGAATCTGCTTTTCTCCCCCACAGTGAGTTGGAGAGGAGAAAAATCTTAATTTGAAGCAACTAATCATGAACATGAAAAATATACAAATCAACTAATATTTGCAGAAAACCATGTGCAAAATTTAGTGCCAAATATCCTAGGAGGCCAAACCACACGCCTGTAGCTACATAAGCTCAAGGTCTGATGCCATGGCTCCTCAAGTATGAGGCACATAAACCAACCTTAGCAGTCCACTCAGTCATACTTGACAACTAGTTACTAAGTCCAACTGAGTCAAAATAGTCATCATATATATACAAGCACAAACATGGCTTTTCAAACATGGGATGCTGGTTTAAAAGCTGAAATTCAAACATTCAAATGCAGCGATAGCACTATGTGATAAACAACAGAAACTGTGTCATCATGTCACACACGGACCATCAGATTCTTTATACTGAAAAGAGACACTTCAAGACATGAGCACTTTAATATTGATGGAAAATTTTTTTACAGGATAATGTGAAAATATCTATTAAATTTTCAATGCATTAACTTTCAAACTTTTCCCTTTTAGGACTTAATTCTTCAGATCAGTTTTGTTGAGTCACTCACTCATGTTGACTCTTTGCGACCCCATGGACTACAGCATGCCAGGCTTCCCTGTCCATCACCAACTCCCGGAGCTTGCTCATGCCCATCAAGTCGGTGATGCCATCCAACCCTCTCATCCTCTGTCGTCCCCTTCTCCTCCTGCCCTCAATCTTTCCCAGCATCAGGGTCTTTTCCAGTGAGTCAGTTCTTCGTTATCAGGTGGCCAAAGTATTTGAGCTTCAGCTTCAGCATCAGTCCTTCCAATGAATATTCAGGACTGATTTCCTTTAGGATGGACTGGTTGGATCTCCTTGCAGTCAGACTTCTTTATAGTCCAACTCTCACATCCATACACGACTACTGGAAAAACCGTAGCTTTGACTAGACGGATGTTTGTTGGCAAAGTAATGTCTCTGCTTTTTAATAAGCTGTCTAGGGTGGTCACAGCTTTTCTTCCAAGGAGCAAGCTTCTTTTAATTTCATGGCTGCAGTCACCATCTGCAGTGATTTTGGAGTCCAAGAAAATAAAGTCTGTCACTGTTTCCATTGTTTCCCCATCTATTTGATATGAACTGATGGGACCAGATGCCATGATCTTAGTTTTTTTAATGCTGAGTTTTAAGCCAGCTTTTTTACTCTCCTCTTTCACTTTCATCAAGAGGCTCTTTAGTTCTTCACAGTAAGGGTGGTGTCATCTGCATATCTGAGGTTACTGATATTTCTCTCAGCTATTTCTCTCTGCATATTCTTCAGCTATGCATATGTAAATTACTGCATACGAATGTTGACTGACTATTCTTTGTAACAGTATAATTCAAGAGAATGGTTACAGTCAACTAGAAGGCAGGACAATGAGCTGACCATCACCCTTGGCAAGGCTGTAAGCTCTCGGCATCCTGCCCACCATCATTTTGCTCATTGTTATCATGCTGACTATTACATATTTCCTGTTCTCCCCTTTCGTGAGCAGTATTACTGTGGTTGTTTTGTTATTTCTCATCAATGCAGTCTGAGGGCATCTGAACCAGAAAACTTGCCCTTTGGTTTCCAGAACAGTAACATTCCTTCAAGGCTAAAAACACTTTGGACTGTGAACATCAAGCCGGAGGCAGTGGCTGAGGAAGACCATGGAGCTCTTTCATAAGAAGGATAAGGGTTGCGATGTGGCAGGAAGAGTGTGTAGAGATGAGTATTTTAGTTGCCCAAGGAGTCTAGACTACCTGATGTCAATTCTCAACCTTTCCATTATTAGCACACTCTTAGAGTTTTAAATATTAAATTATGCAACGACGCTTGCATCTAGAGGCCACGTGGCACCATTCTGGTGGGCGATATGTAAGCGGAAGGTGCAGAGTAGGTCTCTGTGGAGAACTCCTCGGAGGAAGAGCTGACAGAGACGGCACCAGTAGGCCTGCAACACCCTGAGCTGACCAACCACCCTGCAAGCTCAGAGCAGCCCCAGAGAGCCAAGGAAGCCCCGGGGACTTTGTTCTGGACACCCTGAGCCCACCACCACTCCCAGCAACTACTTGTACCTGGATTCTATCATATAATAAAAAGAAGACCCTTATCTTGGAAAAAACAAAAAGAGAACTCCCTGCCCTTGATCAAGAGCTCATCCCTCCACTGATCCTCCCTGCTTCCTGGAGTTGCCTTCAGTGGCTAGCACAGTGCAAATACTAGCCATGAGTCATACTCTAGCTTGTGTTTGTATTTCAGACCCTTACAGGCTAACACATGGTCCAAGGAATCAGAGCCCTTCCTGGTGGCCCAGTGCTGAAGACTCTACTGCCAATACAGAGGGCATGGGTCCCTTCCCTGGTTGGGGAACTGAGATCTCACATACCACATGGTATGGCCAAAAACAAACAGAAAGAAATCACAAACAAAGAAATGGACTCTACTGGTCAGCAATCACATCAAACAGCAAGAGGCAGGACTTCTGAGCTAGGAGGCTACTGCTCCCTGGACTACCTGTGCTGACCATGGGCCTGGGCAGAGCTTCCCACATGGATGACCACTTCCATTCAGAGGGGCCGCGGGGCGCTGCAGCCGGAGGCGCCCTCCTCCTGCCGTCCCCTAGAGAGAGCCTGCCTGTTCTGTCTGGGCAGGATGGCTGTGGGACCGCTGGGTCCTCCCGTGTGCGGTGTCTCCAGCAGTCTCACATGGTGCGGGGAAATCGCCCCACCTACTCCACCCAGCCTCATTGTCCTCAGCATTCAGGTGCAGGCTCCGAGCAGAAAGAACAGCGTGGTGGGAACCCAGGGGCCGGAGAGAAAGGGCGGCAGGGGAGGCACACCGCAGGCGCAGGAGTGGGGAGCAGTGCCAGGCAGCAGGCTGGCGCCAGGGCCAGAGGCGCAGTGTCTCTTTGCTCCCCAGCTCCCACTAGACCATACCTCCCCAAACTCCCATGTGGAGAAATACGGCCAGGTTATGTGCGAAGGGCAGAAAAACTCATGTGTGCATTTTAAATACGTGTTTATCTGCCAGCACTATATTCACTGGATTTGCAGATGGAGACTGTAGAAAAATGGAAACGGCATTTGCAAAAGGCTTTCAGCTAATTCACCAACTTTGTCTAATTATACACAATTTCCTTCACCACACAATAAATCCAGTAGTAAGCAGCCAGCTATTCAGAAAGTCATTACTGTCCTAGAGACAGACGCTCTGGCCATGAAACAGCTACAAGACCAGGCCGCTGCAGTGCTCATGCAGCGGGGCCCACTGCTCTCCGAGAAGGGACCCGTCAGCTTGGAGGCCCCCAGTCCCTCCACGACCCCCCGAGGGGCACATCGCCTCCCTGCAGCCCTGAAGTGCTCCTGTTTCAGCAGAGACCTGGCAGTTGGACACTTCGCCCACCCCTGGCAAGTGGGACTCTGAGGGGCTAATCCCGGGGCCTGACTGGGCTCCCTCACCCGACCCCCGAGGGCCGCACGGGAGGGGGACACACCCACCCGTTGTGTGTGACGAGGCACTGCCGCAGGCCCAGCTTCCGGAAGATGTCCACCACGATCTCCATGGGCGTGTGGTCTGTCACCGTGAACGGGCTCATGTCCAGGATGCTGCGGAGCTTCAGGGGCCGGGGGCTCTCGGCCGGCAGGGACGGGGTGTGCTGCGCGAAGCACACGCGCGAGCTGCCCACAATCCCTCCTGCTTTTTCCGGGCACTTTCTGCAGAGACAGAGAAGACCACCCGTTACACACTGACAGGGCTCCTTCTGTTTTAATGGCGACCTGCTTATTCACAGACTTAAAACGGTAAACAAACATATCCTTTTGACCTCTTCATTTTTCCTCTCTTCCTAACCAAGAAAAAAACCCACTGAAAAGCTATTGCGCCATCTCCTGTGCTCAGCAGAATCAGAATCCACTAATAACAAATCATCTTTCTGCAAATAAAATATTCTTGGTGTCATCATTAGCACGGCATGATTTTCGCTGCTGCTGTCTAACTCTGATGGACCGGGAAGCGTGCTGGGACCGTGGGACTTGGCACTTGCGCAGCAATGAGAAGCCCTCACTAAGGGAGCCTCCCATCCAGGGCCAGCCCTCGCTGGAGCCACAGAGAACTCCAGCCTCCTGCCAGGACCGCACTGTCTGTCCCCTGCTGTGAACCGGCTGGTTTGTTCTCTTTTCTGGCATTCAAGCTTAAAGCTCCCAGTGAGCCATGAGGTGCAGTGAAACTATCGATACGATACAGTCACATTCCTGAAGGACACCGGCCAACTTTCAGGGCTTATCTGTGAAGACTGTAAATTCCTGCTCCTGGGGCCCTGCTGCTGGTGCTCCCCGCCTCGTGTCTGCCTCCTCTTCCACCTCTCAATGTGCAAGACAGGACGTGGCCAGGAGGCAGAGCACTGCCGAGGAAGTACGCAGACCATGGGGCAGGAGGAGGAAACCCACAAAAGGGAGAGCACACACAGGGAAAATGGAAACGCTCGTGTTCCTGCTGCTGAGTCAGTGTGAATTCAAAACTGTGTACGCATTTGGCGTCTGCCATACTGAACCTTATTTTGAACAGAAATTTTGCTACAAAAACATTTAAACAAACATACTAAGCATCAGTCCTGCGTGAACAGTGAGCACAGTTCGCAGACACAAGGTGCAACCCTTTTCACTCCTTCCGATCACTAAGGCCCGGCTTCACCGTGCGGTAACGCCCAGCGGGGTTCTAACACTGGCACTCCTAACACATCTTGAAAGCATGAGGGAGACACAGGGGAGGAGAAAGCCCCTGAGCAACTGACATGAATGACTTAGGATAAATGCTTGTTGAGCGGCTGTCAGCCCAAGGAAGCAGCAGGTTACTGTCCCACCACGAATGACAGTCATCCCGAGTGCTTTATAAAGCTGACCCCAACGGCCAGCCTGAAACCTTAACTAAGCACGTATCACACCATCAGTGCAACAAGCAGAAACACGGCTTAAATATACATCCGACGACAAAACAGTCCTAGAAGAGTCCAGAAAAACGCTATCAGTGACTGTAATTCATTTGCTTTTTTTCCTGGAGCTATGGGCCTTTATGCCTGCACAAGCAAGGAGACAGCCCTTACTACGGGACACAGAGGCACGCGCCTAGGGAGTCCATCTGGGACTCTAATGTGCTGTCTGAAGACACCACTTTTAGATGAAGGCCGGCATTCCTGACACAAGCACACTTACTGAGCATGCACTAAGTGCCAGGACATCTCCTAGATTTGGTTTTTGGAAAAAAAAAAATTGTTTTTGAATGTTCTTCAAGGCCTTTGAAGCAGAAACCATCATCTGAGTTTTGACATGACTCACTCTTTTTAAGGAGTGCATGCAGACGTAGAGTTACACTTCCAGGAGAAGGCTTAGTTGTATTAATTTAGGAAGCAAACAGGTCTCTCTATTCATAGCATGGTGTTTCAACTACCTGAGCAGGTACAAGGCTCATTTGAACTCCTACAAAGAGATACACAGAGACTGGTCAAGGGACCAGTGTTGGGATTCCTGAGTAAGCACCATTTCACGGTCTGGAGCTGGTAACCCTGCTGTGGGGACAGCCTGAGCAGGGTCTACCCAAGGTGCGCTGAAGCTTTACTCGGCACAGAAGCTCCTGAGGGGCGGCAGAGCCGTGCGGGGAGGGGGCAGCCTGCCCCTGTGCCTGCACCTTTCTGACCCTGGGCACTCTGTCCACGGCATCCAAGTTCTCACACATGAACAGTCTCCCTGTAACACCCACAGTTCCTAGTACACAAACGGAAAGGAGCAGCCCCACTTTACACCCTAAGGTGGAAAACAGAGAAGATAATTCCACCCACACTAGAAGTCCTGCTAAATACATGCTTCACTTTGCTTTTTGTTTACTTCTTCATTAGTCTTTTGGTCGCAGCGCAGGGTATGTGGGATCTAGTTCCCTGAGCAGGGATCGAACCTGGGCCCCCTGGATTAGCAGCATGCAGCCTCAGCCACTGGGCCGCCAGGGAAGTCCTGTGCTTCATTTTAAAGAAAGCCACACAACATTCAGGCTCACTAATACATCTGGACCCCAAAAGGCAGGAGGCGCGTCTCTCCATTTGGACTAAACTTGACCACAGTAAACTGCTGTTCACTCCTGGTGAGGGCACGTGGCAGAACCACGACTTAGAGCCTGAAAATGTCTTACAAAATTACACGTGTGTTGCTCTCTGACTCAACAACTCCACTTCCAGTATTTGCCGACTTCCGTGCGCAGAGAAAACATCAGCTGTGTGAGGAAGCAGTGTTTATCGCAGCAGAAGAAGGGGCACATCTTAAGCGTCCCCCAGTGGGAAGCTGGCTTGAAATCACGATGGGTTCCATGGCACCTCCACCCAGCAGCACTAAAGCTGCTAAAGGTGGCATGCTCTGGAGAGAGGCCCGCGAGCACACCGCGCACTGGAAAGGACGACACAGAGCAGCGCACGGTGCAGCCTGCGGCTGAAGAAGAAAGGGGACACACACACCGATGCACATGCGCACAGAACGCTGTCCACGGAACGGCGGGAGCCGCCCCCAGGGCCTGCCTGCAGGGGGAACCGGCGCCTGTGGCGGCATGGGGAGAGGTGTTCACTGCACGTTTAACCTTCTTGAGTCTGAACTTTGTGTATGTACTGTCTACACATAGACTTGAAAAAATAGTCTTAATGAAAATAACATTAAAATGGAGAATTTATAAAGAAATCTGGGGAAAAGTGGTCTTTTAAATCTTGAGTTTTCCTATCTCCAGACACAAGACAGCTCATGACTTACTCCAGCATTCTTTCTTAGTAAAGTCTTTTTAGAAGTATCTTATATAAATATATATATAAACAAAATATCTTATATATTAAACTACATACTATATTTTACATAAAATAAACTACATACTATAGTTTACATAAATATACATAAACTACATATTATATCATATATAATATGTTGTTTATAACAAAATCTAGTACACAGGTCTATTTTTCCCATTCAAAAACTAAAACTTCAGCAAAATATATGTCCATCAACATTTAAGGTTAAAGTGTCTGCCTCTAGTGCGGGAGACCCGGGTTCGGTCCCTGGGTCGGGAAGATGCCCTGGAGAAGGAAATGGCAACCCACTCCAGTATTCTTGCCTGGAGAATCCCATGGACAGAGGAGCTTGGTAGGCTACAGTCCATGGGGTCACAAAGAGTCGGACACGACTGAGTGACTTCACTTTCACTTTCACAACAGACCACAATGTAACCAAGCTTTCTGACAACAGGGTTTGATAACTCACAGACCTAGGCACCGAGTCCCTGAAGCCTGTCATGCCAATATTTTATTTCCCAAGACAATAATAAAAAATATTTTAAAATATATCCACAGACTCAATGGGAGTACAAATAATTCTTAACTTTACCACCATCTTATCTTTTAAAAACCTGGGCTTTTTCCTTTAAATTTCTAACACCAAAATTCCGACCCTTTTCTGCTTCGTTTCCTATTACAGCCTGCAGTGTGAAAAAGGAAGGAAGGAAGCCCTCCCTCCGGGGCGCGGCGGCTGTGGCGGCGGCCCGGGGGTGGACGCGCCTGCGAGTGGCCCTGACACCAGACACACGGGGACCCTCACTCCATGGCCTCCAGCAGAGCTCACAGCGCCGGGACCGCCAGGCTCTGGAGGCCTCCAGGCCCTATCTCCGCAGCTGAACAGGCTGCTCTGCAGACTTGCTTCTCCTGTCTGCGTGAACAGCTTTTGTGGCTGACAGCTTCCAGTCGGACATGAGAAATACTGCTCATCACACCATCCAGCCTTCCCTGTAAATGGTGCAAGAACTCAAATACCTGACAGCCCTTCTGCAGCAGCCAGAGAGGTCCACTGGAGGGAGGTGCCAGGGTCACAGGAATGACCTCTGGGGACAGGCTGAATGCTCTGCGTGTTCAGCTCGTCCTCTACTGAACACTGGGAGTGAGTATCAAAGCAACGGCTGGATGAAAATACCTTCTGTCACCTCTGGGGGTTTGGGAAGAGCAGTCAGACTGTAGAAAAGGAGTCAGATTATGCAGAAGTCTTACTGGCCTCATCAATACTACAGGACTACAAGGAAAGGGGATAAATAAATTTTGGAGGAACAAAATTGGCTTCCTCCTCAGAAATGGTTTATCACCAAAAAATAACACAGATGGCGAATGCCTTTAAACTATCAGTACATTTTCAGGACTGTCAGCACAGAATACAGGAGTACTTCCTTTTTATCGTGGCACTTAACCAAAAATAAAATCTCAATTATCTTCTTCACTTGAAACAATATATTACAAATCAGTAGTATAAATCTAAATTCCAAAATCAAAAAAAAGCGATACCCTGTGGATTGGATATAAAACAGACCAAAGATGATGGGATTTTCAATAACTTGCATTCAAATATGAGAATGTATTTAGCTGAATACCTCAGCAGTTACTAAGGCCTCATAGTTCATGTTATTATGAAAACTGTCAACAAAACTTTTCTGGTCAAGAAGAGTCTGACTCCAAGCTTTCAAAATAATGCCAAATCAAAAGTTCAAATAATATTTAGGTGGAAAACAACCCATGGAAGCATAAATTTCTGTCCTAAAAAATCCTAAGAGATGAAGGGATACACAATATACCACTTGCCCCCAAACGCAACAGATTATATTTTCCAGTCTCCCTTTCTTTCAGAAATCTAGTATGCATCTATGTCTGGCCACCGTGGTGCCCAGATGCCAATAGCCAGTCAGGGGTGGGCGTGCGTCTGTGTGTGCGGTTTCTTTAAAAGGGTACCTATGGCAATGGTCAGGTCTCTCCTGAGGGCAAAGCCCACGAGCCTCTGCGACTCCCTGGACATGATGACGGGAAAGCCATTGTAGCTGGTCTCGTTGATCATGTTCTCTATGTCGTCCACCGTCATGTTGTCCTGGGTCAGCACGGCCAGTGGCGGGTCGCTCCTCCGAGGCCTCATGACATCGGCAGCCAGGGTGGTGTGGGTGAACTCTTCTTTGGCATCCAGGAAGGGGTACCCATTCAGCCGGATGTGGGCTTCATAGATGCCTTCCCTCCCGAAGGCGTCACCCACCCATTTGCTGGTCATCACGGCAGCCATGAGGGGCACGATGTACTCCAGGCCTCCCGTGAGCTCAAAGACGATAACCACCAGGGACACGGTCATCCTCGTCACACCACCTGAAAAGCAGGAAGGGCCCGCGTCCAGGAAGCCCAGGGGCCCCACCAACCCACGAGGGCAGAACAGATCCACAAGGCAGGTGAACCCAAACTATCAGTACAACTTTGTGGAAAAGATCACGACTACTGTGGTAAGATTCCGAGAAACACCCAACTTCTTTATAACATTTTAAACCTGTTATGCTTCAGAGTAAAAAAAAACAAACAAACCACAGCTGACCAGCTACAACGGTCTGCTGTTTTGGTTTCACACTGTCATAGCGACACAATCTCACCCCACGAAAGCTGATGGTTAATTCTTAAAACAGTTTAGTGAAGCATACCATAGCTAACTTATTTACCACCCACTCACAAATAGACTCCTGTGGGTAGAATATTAAATCAATGCATCTGTCCTCTAAATCTCTTCAAAACGAGTGAAAACGTTTGGACGCCTTGTGATTTCTGTTAATACTGGAATACCCCCTTAGAAAGGCCTTCTGAACCATTCACAGTGTCCACAAGACCACCACAGGGACCCACCCTTCCCTGACCCGGGCCTCTCCACCCACTGAGCTGCCGGCGCCCCATCTCCAGCTACTCATACCTTATCTTATTACAGTCATGCTTGCCTCATTTCCAACTGTGAAGACTTCAGGTGACCCCTTAGCACAGAAACCACCACACACTCAAAACCAAACTCCTCCTCTTCTCCGAAGAGCTCTCCATGCAACCTCCCTGATGCCAATGCCGGGCACCACGTCCCTCCTGACAACCAAGTGGCCACTCCTGATTCATCCCTTTACTCCGGCACAGAGACTCTCATCTCGTCCGCTCAGATTTGCTCTGCACATCTCTGTGCAGGGGTCCCTTTCACAGTATCTTCACTCCTCCCAGCCTAGTTGGCCCTCGGGACTCTTCCTCAACCTGAGTCGCTTCATCTTCCCCCCTTGCTGCAGCCCCCATCACCTTCCTTCCACCTGACCAGCCGCATCCCCAGGTTAACCTCTCCTCGGTAGTGCTTCTACCATGCTGCTTCTCCGCTTGACATCCTAGCAGGGGATTGCAGTCTATACAGTATCAAGCTTAACCTCACTTTTTGTTATTAGCCTGAGAACAGAAGGCAGAAAGAACCCACTCTATGACATATCTGCATTATGCTATGGATGCCCCGAGCAGTTTACAAAAGCTTCTATTATTTTTAACTGCACGTACATTTTATCAGGTATTATGCTAACAGTTTTATATGTGTATCATTGTCTATAACCCCAAACAGCAAGAGACAAGAAGTTACTACTTCCATTTTGAAGAAAATAAAAAATCAAGAAGTAAAGGAACTTTCCCAGAGTCCTCACGTTGAAAGTGGCAAAGCCACAACCCTGCTACAGACCTGACTGATTCCAAACACAAACTCGTCCTGATGAGAATCACGCTCCTCCTCACCAATGCAACTCCACTTCCCGAGGTGCCCACAATGCTCTCCCCTGCAACACTGCCAGTTTCTTCAGACCCCACGATCGCCAGGTCCATCATCCCAGTTCTGCTGTCTGCGCACTCCTGGCCTCGTGAACCAAGTCGCCCCCTGCCAAGCCCGCACCTCTCTCAGCACAAAGTGCACGTCTGCCCCAGCCGAGCCCCTGCTGCCAGCTCACCTCGAGGCTCTGCAGCCCCTGGTGGCAGGAGGGCCTGTGTTCACACTTCTTTCTGTGTCATTCCCCACTTCCCCATGGCACAGATGAGTATCTGCTTCCCTAGAAAGAACCACTCTCTCTGTCACTTTCATCTACGACACACCTGAAGATCAATAACTACACAATTTTAACTCACTGAACAGAACTAAGTCAAAATACCAAGTATAACTAAATATTATAATCAAAATTATGCTGACAATTTAAATATTAAAAAGTAACAATTTTTCATGTTCAAGAGGATAAGAAATACATTCTTAGGAATTTAATGCCAGTGTTTTGCTTTTCTTTTCATTAAAACAGAAGCTATCTTTTCCCCTTCTGCTACTGAAGCACCTTAGGCAGAAGCAGGCTGATAAAGAAACCTTTGACGGCTCACAGTCATCACCGCAGAGCTGGGGTGAAGGTGCTCGGAGCTCTGCCGGAGTGTGGACCCAGGAACCATGCCAGAGGTTACAGGTAAGCCAAGGAAAGAGTAAGCAACTCCTCAGACAAGACTAACAAGCCTTGTTGTCTGAGATGTTTGCTGTCATAAACCATCACACGGTAGTGAAATGAAGTTAACCACACCTACAGTTTTGCACTAATGTGTGTTCAGGATAGGTAAAGTGAAAACTAGTTCTGCACAGGCTGATGCCCCGCTGGGCCCTCCTCCCTGACCCCACTACTCTCTCAGCCAACCAGGCAGACACACAGACACCCAGTCTCGTTGCCCAAGCACGCGGCCGCGCCGACCATGGCATACAGGCCGGGGTGATGCAGTCAGCGCCCGACCTCACACCACTCCTTGAAGATGAACCAGTCGTGGTGATAGTAGGCCAGCTGCTCCACTGCGATGCCCACGATGCGGCCGGCGATGGCGCCAATGGCCATGCTGGGGATGAACAGGCCAGACGGGACCTGTGACAGGGCAGACGCTCAGTGAGGCGAGTTCTCTGTGCACCTGCCCTGCACAGGTAGTAGGACCCTTCTCTCACAGGGCAAAAATAAAGCTGCAGAAAACCCTGGCAACAGTCTCCCTATCAATCCCAACAACTGAGTTACGGAGTAACAAACCACCTTCTCCAACCCAAAGAGACGGTAACCCAAAACGTCCCCTTAGAAGGGATCAAACAGGCCTCTCATTCTCCTGCATGTGAGAGCTTCGGCCAGGGTGGAGGAGGGTGGGGGTCTTAGGGCCTGCTCTGCAGTGACACAAGATGCTGAGCTGGGGCTCCCACACTGGACAGCCACATCCTCTTTCCTGGGAATCTGGTCTGCAGTACACAAGGAGGAAGTCAGGGTGTTAATCAGCTGACCTTAAAACAGATTATCAGGGATGATGGGGATGGGCCTGAAGTATCACAAAGGCTTTTGAAAGGTGAAAGAAAAATTTGTAGAGAATAAATTGAAAATGCGGAGATAAAGCGAGATATGACCAGACACACTGGTTCTGAAGAGAAGGAAGGGGGCCATGAGCTGGAAGGGGGCTCCTGGAGGCTGGAAAAGGCATGAAAACTGATTTTGCCCAGAACCTCCGTCACTCCTGTGTACATGGTAACTTCAGCCCAGCGAGATCCAATTTGGAGTTCTGATCTCTACGATTGTATTAAATGTGTGTGATTTTGTGGTGATTTGTCACAGAAGCAATAGGAAGCTAATATGTGGCTTTAAAACATGATCACAACTCTGACACCACCCCCCGAAGTAGAGAGTATGTACTCCCAAGAACCCGGGACCTTGGTGACCATATGCAGAGAAAAAACACAGCAGGTGGCATGCACAGGGGACTTCTTGCGCTGGGCTAGAAACGGTCCTGTTAGGACCCTCACTGTGGGGACCCTGAGCTGCCACCAAGAGGCACCTACCAGCCTCACCTCCCCCCACCCTACCCAGGCCACCATGTAGGAAAAGCCAGAGACAGGAGACAGACAGACAGATGGACAGACAGGGCAGGAACCCTGGCGGTCCATCCCAGCTGTCGGAACCTGCTCAGCCCTGCTGCCTGACATACAGATGGCTCTGAGACGCTCGGCCTGAGCTGTGTCTGCGGACGGCCACAGAGCTGACCACAGATAGCCTCGCGGCGGAGTACCCCACTGCTGAGCCAAGTGCGAGCACACAGCGAGCAGCTCTCTTAAGCTGCTAGGTTTGGGTTCAGCTGCTACACAGCAACAGACACCGTGCTCAACAAGATATCCTAAAGAAGTCTTCTTCCCACAACTAAGAGTAAACCCCAAAGAGCTTTCTCAGCCTGTATTTGTGAATCATCTTCAGATAAAACCTCCGTTTCTCTTTCCACGTAAAGTCTTGGGCCCGCCACGGTTACCTCAGGATCCCCTCACATGGACACTTACCTTTATACCAAAAGTGAACACAGTCATTATGATCTTAAATATGAGAGCCAGGCACAGCTGCCATATGGCAGAGTACACCCCCAGGCCGGCGGGGCGGTCGGGGATGTCGGTCCACGATCTTGCTGGCGTTCATGTCGCCTCCTGTAGTCGCACAGGGAGGAGGACTCCAGGGGCCCGCAGTCGGTGAACAGCTCTTTGATCAGTTCGCTGGTGTTGAGCCGCGTGTACGGGTTGGGGGAAGGCGACCACCGCGGTGATGGCCGCCACCACGATGACCTCGAGGACCGGGTACTTCCCGAACTTGGTGGACTTGCGGCGGCGACACCAGGCAATGTTGGCCCTGATAAAGAAGGCTCCCCAGAGCCCGCCGAACACCCCCAGGAGGATAAAGGGAAACAGTTCAAACAGGTACCATGGAGTGTGATACTCCACGTAGAAGAGGACCAGGCGGCTGTTACCAAATGGATTGATGGATCTCAGAACAAAGGCAGCCACCAAAGCAGCAAAGAACGACCTCCACAGAGTCTTCAGAGGAAAGTAATAGCTGACCTAGAAAACCACGGGGGAAATTAATGCAGTGATATTAGAAAATGGCTCTGATATGTTATGACCTGAGCAGTAAATATCAACGCTCTAAGTTTTGCTGCAGCTAGAATTTATACATAATGGATTTTCATGCAGTAAGAAAAACACCACTATCTTAGTAACCTTCGCTATCACACCATTACAAATTTACAATATCGACTGATTATAAATGTCTAATAACTATTTAAAATACCTAGCATTGTGTTATTTTCAAAATGAGCTTCACCCCAGTTCAGTCGTGTTAGTTAAGAATAAATGTACCATCACTGTTCTTGTTAGTTCACAAAAAGATAAAATTTCCCTCTTCTCTATTGAAGCAAAAAGAACGTAAACAACTGGGGGAGAAAAGTAAATTTTAAACCATTTCTGAGTCACATTTTTGTGTAAAAACTCTTAGGCACCAATGAGAGAACAAAAACAAAATATTCCCCTTAAATGACTAGAATTATTTCCTTAAACATCAATAAGGGCCACAGAAGTAATCACACACAAAAGTTAAAAAGATAACTTAGAAATCGATTAAAAATCTTAAATAAAAATAAAGCTATAATTTAGCAAATAAGGACTGTTTCTAACATTTTCTATTTAATTCATTTGTGCTTACTTTTAATCATGTCAAAAAGGTTAAATTTTAAATAATCACATAGAGCGGATTTTTTTAAAAGACTTTTCAATAAAGAACATACATATTACTTTTTTATAATTTTTTAATGTAAGAAAGAGTGAAAAGCAACTATAAAACCAAATTTGAAAACTTAAAAACAAAGTATCTATCACACCAGCTAACGAGACTGAGAAGTGTGGCAAAATACCCACGTAATGGTGCCTGTGCCTCATTTTATTACCGGTGGCAACTGTCGTCTTAACCTACCTCTTCCAGACTGAAGAGCACTCCTCCCGATCGGCGCGCCGAAAGCCACAGAGACGCCTGCAGCGGAGGCAGCCGACAGCACCTACGAGGAAGATGCAGCCGTTTCACACGCTCACAGGCTCAGCAGGCCCAACAGCGTCTGCGTGCACTCAGAGGGTCTACATCCCCTTCCAAACTTAACTCGCATGTCACCTTCCTCTCCAAGCAAACACAGATAGTTCTTCTAAAAACACTTGTTTCTCTTCTGCTTTAAAAGTCATTCAAATATTCAATACTCAGTCAAAACACATTTGCGTGAGATATACCAATGTAAACAGGATGTACAGGAGAAAAGGCAATGAATTCAAGCATCAAGATGCCTGCACAAGAAGACCAGCAAGCCAGGACTGAGGCTCAGGGGGAGCCGTTTAAGTAGGACATCATTTCTTCAGATTTTAGAGCTCACTGCTTCATCACTAATCATTACTTCACTCCACAAGCTAGTGAAATACCAGGGAACTGCAAACCCATCATGTTTCCGTACATTTTTAGTCAACTGAGTCCTCTGAAGAGACAGTTGCTGCCGCCATGGAAGCCTCATGTGAAGGTGCAAACCCCAGATGCCCTGAGGGCCCAGGCTGACCGCCACGAGCCCCTGCACACAGGCCACGGGAAGGAAGGAACAAAACTCAGGGTCCCCCTTCAGCTCCCACCAGCACGAAGCCAAACACACACACAACTCCCTGGGCATCTACTCATAATTAACCACTTTTCCAAAGAGTCTCTTTTCCTTCTACTACTTGACTCCAGCAAATATCTGAGGCTACCAATGCATTTCCTCAAATGCTGAATTTGTACATCTTTGAAAATCTGAAATAATAAAAAATTAAATTCTAAGTGTTATGAGCATGAACTCCATAGTCAGGTTGCTAGTTGGTAAATTAAAAATGAACGAATACGTGCTTTACTTAAACTGTACCTGACCTGAGAATGCAGACTCTGACAGGGAGCAGCAAGGCTTACTGTTTCAGTGTTTTTCCCCACCAACACGACTGCAGAAAACACACCTTGCAGAATTTTCTGATTCTAGCTTTAACAGAATTTATAATCAAGCTAGCACCTATGTACTACAACTCACAGATGTTTCAATCTGTTCCACGTAAGTATCGAAGAAGCATTTAAACGTATCAAAAGAAGTGGGCAAAGGAAGAAAATCAAATATGAGGCCTAAATGCTCTCAATTAACATGAAAGCCAGCCAGGTATACCCCAAGGTGTCAGAATCAAGTTAAGTCATAAACATCACAATGTGTTTACACCAAAATCCAGGAAAAGTTAATGTCTCTAATATTACCTAATAAGGTAATTTTTGCACTTACAGAGAACAAACAACAAATCTTCCCCCACGATGTCAAGATCCAACAGTGAGTAAGGGGAGTGAGCTGACAGATGCAGACCAGACAGGGGACACGAAGAGATGGGCTCCCGAGTCTGGAGCTAATACGGAGATGCAAGGGGCCCACTTTCCTTCTAGAAAATATCCACAGCAACCTGCAAACACCAGTTTCAACGTCTCCACAATCTCAGGGTGACCTAATCAAAAGGGCAGAGGAAGGTGCCCAGAAGAGCCAAGTAAAGAGCAGGCGCCACACGCCCTTCACTGTGAGCCACTATCGACCTCAGGTGGCCTGGCGCCCTCCGGGTTCCCTGAGGAGCCGCAAGCCCCCTGAGGTGGCACCCTCCTCCAGAGGAAAACAGCTGGAGAGATGCCCCACTCCAGGAGAGGCACCGACGGGGGAGAACCAGGAGAGAAGGCAACGCAACATTTGGGAAACATGTCCGAGGAGGAAAAGTGTAAGGTAAAGCAAAGGAAAATATTTCTTGAAATCCTACTGAAACCAACAGACACCAGGCCAACTCTAGAGACCATTCAGAAAGGGGGAAGGGGCACAGGGAAGTCTCACAGTACGATCTGGATCTGAGTGCAGGATCTCCCGAAAAGCAGGCAGTAAAATGCGTGGAACTGTCCAAGCAGCGCGTGTGTGTAGTGGGTATTCACCTGTCAGATAAGTGGCAGGATACACTCACCTCTCTTTTTAGCTTCATTTGTGCTGTACTTCGGAAAGAGGTAGGAAAAGATGTTGCCACAGCAACAGGCAACGTGGACCAAGGGCCCTTCTTTTCCTAAACTCAAGCCTGATGCCACAGCCAGTACTAATGTGATGGTTTTAATCATTAAAGTCCATTTTCCCAAGTAGCCTCGGATGATGAATCCACTCAAAATAGTTTTAATCTACAAAGGAAAGATCAAAGCAGCTTAATTTCCTTTAAGAAACTGTCATTTCAGTGGGCAATGGGAAGATTCACAATTCATTTTCTGAAAGTCTGAACTATTACGCTCTATATAATAAATCTGTAACGTATTCTAACTCTCTTTCCCTGCAAGGGTAGAAGGCAGTCCTAGCTCATGAACAAAACTGAAATACCAGGCCATGATAAGGGGCTACAGGCTTCATTACAGGGGTACAATTACATAACCAGCTAATGGTAAATTGCAATATTTCTACTATAGAAATATAACATAGTTAGATACATTTCAGACATGCTGTATCAGAAAAAAAAGGTATTTTGCCTTTAAAGATAGTATGTCTTCTCAGAATAAAATGTGTAATTACATGTAATATTTTCTTATATATTAAGAAGGATGTGTGACAACTGCTGAATACTATATGGTATTGTTCCGTATTAAAGATGTTCTTAGTACAGCTTTACGATCACTAACATTGCTTTTATAAGGGGGAGGAGAAATAAGTTCATGTTCAATCCTAAATGTATTCTTCACGTTATTACTGATAAAAAGTAAAACCTCAAACTTTATACTATGATCAAATATTTAAAGTATAAAATCATTATAAATATTATTTGCCAAATTCAAGGATTATCTTATCTAATTTAAAAAGTTATAAAAAGAGAATAAATATATTCAAATCCAATTCATAAGAGAAAAACATCAACTAATTCACCAAAGAATTTTAGGCTGATATTTTCCAAGTCCTTAGTGTTTAACTGAGTGCTGATATTTGTTTAGTTATATACTACATTAGAGAGAGAGAAGAAAAAAAAATCGACTCCTCTCCAGAAAACAATGAAATGACTATGGGGAAGGACTTCTTTCAACAAAGTCTACTATCGGTGGACATTTAAAAATTTTTCTTTCTTGTATGACAGACAAACTGTTTCCCCCAGCAAAACCATTATCTCGCCTCCCACAGGCAAAACCTAAGCATCAGGATCACAAAATGTTAAGACACTGAGCACTGCAGGGCTTACCTCTGGGATCCCAGAGCCACAGGCGTATGGTGCAAACACCTTCACCAGGGAGACGGCAAGAAAGGCGAAACTCAAGGCCCAGAAGATGTACATCATGTAGTTCATGATGTACGAGCCAGGACCCTGAAACCAAAGGGTTCAACAGAATGACTAGTTACTGACGGGCACTGCTAATCCCAGTGCTTGCCACCTAAGCAACTTGCGGCAAACTCTGCCAAGGCTCGTGGTTTACTGCCACAACTGTAACAGCTTTACAGAGCAAACTATTTAAGTAGAACCTAAAATATATTTGTATACGTAGAAGGAGACAATCTATTTAATATTTTCCCTAGCTGCTTTCTGATCCCCAGGGTTTTGTTGCCAAGAATCTCAGCTGCACTTCAATCTCTGCCAACCCACAAACCAGTTTTTTGAAAACAGTTGATGAAGACAAAACTGCCTTCACACTCAGCTTTATTTGCAGCAATTCTGGAGATAAAGTGGGAGACAGTACACTGCCCATCTCATTCTTTCCAGCTCTAAGATTCAACAAGGAAATTCTAAAAACATATCCATAGCTCCTCAAAAACATAAATATATATATATACACCATTCTAACCTCTAAAATGTTCTTCATACATATATATATGACATTCTGACTTCAAATGTTCTTTATAAAATATCATCAACAGTAAAATAATCATGTAAATACTGCAATGCCACAAGGAAAAATCTAAGGATTTCTATAAAATTATCTCCAGTTAAAAGACTTACTTTACAATTCCTGATAACCTATACTTCCCAAACAATTGTGATATAATAATATAATGAGCAGTTTTGAGAGCTTGGCTTCATATTAACCTCTGTGTTTATACAGCTCCTACTGCACTTCATTTCCACAATAAAAACAGTTTACATCATAATGCAGTAGACTTGTTTGTGATTATGCAGTTAACTAATACCAGAGCTTTTGAAACAACACTTAAATTCTACTCACAGCAATGCAGTCTCATATTTTCCATTCTACCCTGTTACAGACACTTCTCTATTTCCCTTTAGGACAGGTGCAGTCCTCTAGCTTAAGTGAACTGGAGACTGGCTTCACTGTACTGACTGTTAATCCATTCGGACACAGGGCAGGACTCACCTCGGCCTGGCCTATGATCAACTCTGCCCACGTTTTCCACTGTGGACACTTGTCCCTCTCTTCGAACGTGGTTTCGTTGGACCCCCAGCAGCACTGCTCGTGGTTGTACCAGAGCGCGCCAGGCAGATGCCCTCCTTCAGGTCTGTCATCCAGTCGGCCGCAATGTCTATTAGCCCGGCTAGTGCCCCTGCAAAAGATGTTGGAGGCGCTGAAGACGGTCCACTTTCTGGGGCGTCCGAAACTGTCAGCTTACAGGGTCAGGGAGAGCTGGGGATGCCCTACAATAAATGGTCATATGGGAAATACTACACGAACCTAAGGTTTTCAAATCTTACTATATGTACATTTATACTACTTCTTAACAACCGTAAATAGCTATTCTTTAAAATAGAATTGTACTTCTTTGAAATTAAAACTAGTTACATCCTTGAAATTGACTGTAACTTTTTAAATGTGTCTGATTTTTCCAAGGCTGTCCCTTGGCAGAAGAGCCTCATCTCTGGCTATGACATCAGAGTTTTTATTGGTGTTTTTTAATTGGAAACCCAATTCATAGACTTACAAAGGATCTTAATAAGCTCACTATAATGGAATAACCATTAGATTTAGTGAATCTCATGGCAGGAATGAATTACTGTGACAAATAATCAGGTTTTTTCTTTTAACAGAAAAATAAAACATCTCAAGATCATATTACAAACAGAATACAAAGAATACACAAATTGATGGTGAAAATCTAAGTCCTTCTCATATAAGAAGGTGAAAAGGTCACATAAACACCTCAGAATCTCAGGACTTCCTCTATTCACTCCACAATTGTATATTTTTCTGTCATGCTCTTCAGGACATACTCTTCCATGGTGGAAGCTCAGAGTCAGTAAAGCAGCCCTTCTGCTGGTCTGTACATCTTCCACGGCTATTCCAGTCGCACCCAGAGCTGCTGAGCACCCTGCGGCCCACTGGGGCCTACAGTTCGGCCCCTAGCCGGGCCTGCCTGCCCACTCACAAGCTGTGACACCTCGTCACGTCGCTTAACCTCTCTGTGCTCAGCCCCTCATCTGCACGAGTCAGACCACGGGACTGCCATGAGGTCTACACACACACAAAGCTTTTGGAGCAGGGCATGACCTATAGAAAGCACTAAGTATTACCTATTTATTACGATGTTAACACTAAAATACACTTTACCGACCATCTGGTGCAGGCTAGGTATTTTACAGATAATGACAACGAGTGAGAAAGATCAAACTGGACACTTGAGGTGACTGAGCCAAGCCCAGCGCTCTGAGCCTCCCGCCTCCCACTCTTACATTTAAGGATTTTTTTTTGAAGGAAAGAAACAAAACAAATGCTTCTAAAAATCTAAAAGTTTCTGAAAAAAAAAAAAAACACTGCAGGAAGGAGGGGGAGAACAATTTATCGTCCTGTTAACCAGAGCAGCACTGCGTGAACAGTCCTCTTTACCTGATGCCAACCCTGTCAGCGTCACCACGAGCCACCCTGACCACGCGTCGTACAGGCTTTTCGTCATCTCCCATGCTGATTCTTTCTTTTTGCTGTTGATCTGAAATTAGAAACGGTCATGCTTCATTCTTTAAACTGTGAGTAGCAGCCACAATTCTAGACTCCAACAATTTCCTCAGTTACTATACATGGAACAGTACTTTCTCAACTAAACAAGAGTGAGTGAGTTTGGGGCAGAAACAGCAGGTCAGACAGCTGCCGCGCCTGTGAACCAGGTGACAAGCACTGACCCAGAGCCTCAGAATGAGAGCGAGGGCCCCCGTCCACACAGACGCTGACCCAGATTGCTTCAGACTGCACCGCAGTTAGCTGGCATACATCTTTTATAGCGACAGAAACAGGACGCTACAGCTAGAAGGGGCTGCCACTCCCTGCTTTCTCTGGTTCCAGCAGTTACGCGGCATGCAGTGGCCCTGCAGGGCAAGGGCAGTGGCGATCAGCCCTATGCCCGAAAAACGCAGCCCACCACAATCCTGTGAACAACGCGGCTGCCGAAGCATCCAGGCCTGTAGCGTGCCCGTGTGCCCATGCCACAGGCAGGCTGCCATCACTGTGTGAGGCCGAGGACGCTGGCGGACCTGGACGCCAGCTCTCACCCTGAGATGCTCAGGGCCAGTCTGCTCCCTCAGTCAGCCTGCGCTTCCCAAGAAGCCCCCCGACCCCCGCCCACCCCTCCCCGTCCTGCTGTCTGGCTGCTCCACATGCCACACCCTCAGGCCAGGCACTCCTGCTCCACCGTCCCGTGCGAGGGCTACAGCCAGAATTCAATGATCTGGTCTCCTTCAAACATCTGGTCTATTTCAAGCCACAAGGCCACATTCAAAAGGCTAAATGAGGCAATTTTACTCCTCCTATGCTATAAGCAACCAATCACAGATATTCACCTTGCTTTAGGATTGAAGGTAGGACATTCCTTTCAAAAATAATAAACCTCACATTGCTTTTTCTTAATAACTGTAATGGTCAATAAAATACAATATTAAGCAGAAATGTGAAAGTCATCTAAACGCTCATCAGTGCTGTATTGGTCAAATAAACCGCAGTTACATCTATGTCATGAGCAACTGCAGTCATTAAAAAAGGAGGAGGCAACTACAGTGTCATGTGGGGGAGAAAAGTAAGGCATCCATGTGCACAGGATGCCACCATTTATCTAAGAAAATGAGCATATAAATACGTATGATTGTATTAAAAAAATAAAGGGACAATGTAACACTGGACGTGCAACTCCTGAATACTACGCGTAAAGACTGCACAGAGAGCATTTCTCACGCACCGCGAAAGAGGCGGCCTGCCTGAGGAAAGGCCTCTGTGTGGTCTGTTTGGCCTGCAGCATAAGCCACTCTCACGGAGTGCCATTCTTACTCGAACAAAAAATACTGGAACTCTGGTTTTTCACACTTGGAAATTTGACAGGTATTTTTCTCAAAAAAATGAACCAAGTAAGCCTGTCATTTCAAGTAAAATGTGTATTTGGTTCCAATGACAGATTTTGAGCTTCAAAATAAAAATGAGAATTTTAGAGAACTTATATCCATTACTGTAAGAATGACAGATCCCAATAGTTAAAGACTTCTCCAAGGAGATTAGTGTTCACATTAAAAAATGTGGCTTTTTTGATACTATATACTGACACGGTACAATGAACATGTCAACTGTTCAAAGAACTGCCTGAATCAGCGAATCAGTATTTGCCAAAGGATCACGGCACAATGTTACAGAATCGTTCAGGCCAAGTTCCGGGGAACCAGAGGCTTCTAATGCGACCAAAGACGAGGGCTTCGCCGATACAGGTCTAGGTCACATACAGAGCTAGCCTTTAGGAAACTAACCACATGTCCCTGCCACTGCCTTGCAGCATCAAAGAAGAAAATCCACAACGACCTGAAAAGGCTATTAAAATACTCCTGGCTTTTCCAGCTACGCGGCTGTGAGGCTGGATTTTCTTCATGTACTTCAATCGAAACGCCCAGCAGTCTGCAGCAGCAGGTAAGAGAACCCAGCGGCTCTCAGGGGACCAGACAGTAATGAGTGAGGTTCGTGAAAATACAGTCCAGCGCCGCTCTCTCATTTATCTTGGAAAACAGCTATTTTTCATAAAAACACCGTTTGTGTTAACATGTAATGAGCTTGTTATTGTTACTTTTAAGGGTATGGTTTTGAAATTTCTCAGTTTTATCATCTAATATGGTGTCATGTCTTATTTGCAGAAAGGGTGAATAGTGACTAATGAATCTCAGAAGCAGTACTTTTCATAAACAATATAATCTAAGTCCAACTTCAGGTTTAATAGATATGTAAACATTATTATGAAAGGTAGTAACTCATTTGTACAAGCAATTATTACATCTATGAGTTAACTTCAGAGCTCAAATCTGCAAATGGCCTTTTAGAATCTGGAATTTTATTTTCAAGAGATTTTTTTCTCTTAAAATTTTTGAATGACACCATCAATAAACCACAAACAACAACAAGAAAGATAACAGACATTGTAGTTTTTAAGCAAAAGCCATTCTTTCATTGATTAGTGCTTTACAACAGCATTCCATATGTCCACACAGAACTCAATTTGAGAAACAGCTCAGGATTTAAAACCAAGAAAGGAGATAAAATAGCAAAGCCCCTGGAAACTATCTCCCCAGTAAGCTGCTTCTTTTTCCAACAACTGAAATTATGTAACACATTTCCTCTTTGGCCTGATGCTCAAAGTCAAGTGCCATGCTGACTGCTACCTCCTGAACTTGGCTTGGTCTTCTTCAACTCATAGGCCTTTGCCTTTCCCTCCTATTCTGTCTTCCTCTACTTCTTTGATTGTAAGCTGCTTCAAATCCCTTCCAGAAAGATAAAGGATATAAATAAACTTTTAAAACGTATAGAGAAAAAAACTGTATGACTTATAATATGTGGAACCTTACTTAAATGTACTTGTAACATTTTGGCAGCCTGAGATCACTGGCAGAAAGACAACATTATTCAAGGATCTCTCTGTGCGCTGCTGTTGTAAAGATTACTGAGCAAACATACCCGTCGATGCCTTTCTCTGTCTTTACACTTCTCTCGCACCCAGTCGATGGTGTGGAAGTCATCATAGGTGCCAACCCCAGGGATGGGCTCGTCCAGAAGATCCAGCAAGTGTGTGGAGCTGCTGATGCTGCCCCCGTTGGTCATTGTGTAGTGAGTGCCTGCAGAGCCAACAAGGAACAATGAGCGTGTTCTGTGAGTGACAATGGAGAGCTATGCAGCTCATCAGTAATTCCTAAAGAAATAGGATCACTTGAAATAATTACAAGCAACAGAGGAAGGAAAGCGTTAATGCATCTCAAACTTGGAAGTAAGGAAAAGGACTAGGGCACATCCTGCCCCACTCACAGGAGAGCATGAGAAGCCACCTTCCTAAGCCATCCGAGGGCGCCCTGGAGAAGGGAGCTCTGCAAGACTTCCTGGTTACCACCCGCCAGGGCACAGAGTCCACAAAGTGAGAAGCTGGGGCAGAGGATGGATACATTGAAATGGATACATTGAAGATGAATACACTGAAGGTGGATACACTGAAGATAAAGATGGATACATGAAGATGAAGGTAGATACACTGAAGAAAGTTACAACTGCCCTGGCAAAAGGGCAACTGCATTCTGTCCAGAGAAAAGACAATGCTCAGTGGAAGTGTGGGTTGCGGTTCAGGATTCTGTCCCAGGAGGAAGTACTTCCTCTCCCGGACAATGTCGCTCTCGCTCTTGCAAAGCCTCGTCTACATCAGCCGTGTCAGCAAGCAGGTTCCCTCGCTACAACTCAGTGCATAACATCTGGCCAGTGTCCACTATGCAACAGACTTGAGGGCACGAGGAAGGGGACTGAAAGACAATCCACAAAAACACAACCGGCTCTTAAATTTGAAAAGAAATTCAGTCTAACACACCAAAAAGAAATGCAGAGCAAACCTACAGTATCATTCTCCTCTACCAGACTGGTAAAGATTTAAAAGGTTGGCCAGTGCACTGAGCTGGCAAAGATATGGGGAAAAGAGGTCCTGGAAGAAAATCACTGGGTTCAGCGCCGACCGGCGCAGCCTCGTAGAGGAGGGACGCTGCACACACGCCGCCAGGCCAGCAAGCGAGGTCCGGGGCTGCCCTGCGCTTACACCTGTGTGCGCGAGTGCGCGCGCCTCGGCCCTTTGTCTCGCCGCAACAAAGATCCGGAGGGACGGACCCTGAAGCCCCCTCGGTGCGCCACAGCTCTCAGGTCTCGAATGGACCATGTTATAGCTCTTAGGCAAATCAGTGCTACATCTCAGTGTGACAGCTCGATTTTATTTAGAAGATGCAGGAAAACCCATCTTCGAGGCGTCAGGGCACGTCGACCCAAAGACACGAGAAGAAGAGCGCCCAGTGCGGGGCGGGGGGTGCTCTGGCTCTGGCTCCTCTATTTATATGTTTCCCTCTCCCTGGGCCTGTCCTATGTAAACTGGGCCAGCCAGGAGTGCTGTTTGTTTTACCTGAGGTCCTCGGACGGTCTTTTGTTATTTTCACAGGCTTTTCCCATCCTTGTCTTGTAGCCACCGCCATTTTGGACTCCTTTTCCCTGTTCTACCTAACACTTGTGTAAGCCCGTAAACTGTGCACAGTGTGGGCACAGAACCGCACTAGAGCTCTAGGAAGAAAGGGAAACAAATGAATGGCGCAGTGCTCACAATCTAAAACCGGAGTCAGCCAAAGAGCCCAAGTCTATCTGCGAGGCTCTGGCAGCCGGACAGTCATAACTGCGCAACTCTGCCATGTTGAGTCTAAGTCTGCCATATCAGAGCTAAAAGAAGTCCTAGCAGCATGCAGATGAGTGAATACGGCTGTGTCAGTAACAGTTTATTTACAGGAGAAGAGCAAGATTTCACCTAATGCCTGACCCTATTTTCAAAGGCAGCATAGCAAGTTTATTTGGTCAAATTTATTTGGGGTTAAAAGTTATGCTTATGGTATATTTAAATACAGAGAAAATACTATGAAGCGAAATGAACCAACATGTTAATGGTTACCTCTGGGAAGTAGATTTGTTAGAAAAAGCAGAGAAGGAACTTTAATTTTCTGCATGGCCGTCACAGGTATACCTATACCCACATATACATATGTGCACGTGCTTGGTTGTGTCTGGCCCTTTACAGCCCCAAGGACTGTAGCCTGCCAGGAGTCTCAGCCCACAGAATTTTCCAGGCAAGAATACTATAGTGGGTTGCCATGCCCTCCTCCAGAGGATTTTCCCAACCCAGAGATCAAACCCAGGTCTCCTGCACTGCAGGCGGATTCTTTTTCATCTGAGCCCCCATAATTTCAAACAGGTGATCTTAACATCTTCAAATTATGTAGCAGTAATAGATTTTATGGCAAAAAATAAACATTTAAAGTTATGTCATTTTAACAGGAATGTACAAATTGACACAGAATATAGGGAGTGGCACTATACTAACGTTTAAACAAACACCATAAAAAGAGACTCAAGAAACCCATTTAGTTTATTTTGTAATTTTATGGAAAACCAAATTCCAAACAGCAAAATTCCCAGACTACCCCTTGCAGTCCGATGGTTTAAAAGAACTTGTCCTCTTTGTTTACAAAGAAACTACCGGAAATGTTCAGTCATTCACACACAAAAAAATGACCCTGGCAAAGCCGGAATCTGCACTTTGCCCAGCACTGTGAACAATGCCAGGCTAGAGCAGGAGAGGCTCCTCAATCCGCCAGGAGCGGGAGGGAGAGGTGCTTGGAGCCCCCACGTCAGTACAAGAACTCGTTTTATTACTGTCCAGATAGAAGCAAATAAACTACACCGGGCTTCAAGTTCTGTTCTTTGACCATTCAAAGAGGCAGTTGAAACAAGCATTATCACAGAAAGGGTTATTAGTATTTCAAACGATGTAATACTGAATATTGGGCTTCCCTGGTGGCTCAGCAGTAAAGAATCTGTTTAGAGACATGGATTTGATCTGTAGGTTGGGAAGACCCCTGAAAGAGGAAATAGTAACCCACTCTAGTCATCTTGCCTGGAGAATTCCACGGACAGAGGAGCCTGGCAGGGCTCCAGCTGGGGTCGCCAAAGAGTCAGACACAGCTGAGCCACTCAACAACAACAAATACTGAATATTCTACAGTGAATTTAGCGTTTCTTTACTTCTACCAGATAGAAGAAAGTCCCTCTTTCCTCTCCACTTACAACATTTGAATGCTCGGCCTGGAAAGGTGTAAGGTTCTAACAGGAGAGTGAGCAGTGTACTGACTTCAGTGTTTTGGCAGAAGCACTCCAGGATAAATAATTTATCATTCTGGCTAAGGGTTTAAAGGCCCAATCCCTCAATGGCCCATGCCTGCTCACGTAAAACACAAGCCCTAAACCCTCCACCGCAACCTTCACATGCTCCAGGTCTCTCTCCTCCCATCCTGATTTTATTCGGTAGGTTCCACTTTGTCAAAACCAACTGAAAGGCCATAAATTTTCTTAAGAAAAAGCAACTGGAAAGTAAAAACAATGACAGTATTTATAGTACCTTGACAAATTTCAGCATCTCTGGCTCCACCTTCTGTGTGATAATATTAAAAATGGTCGTTTTGAAGATATTTTTGGAAGGAAGCATCAAAGCCTCTATGATACCACTCAGGAAGACGTCTGGGGTAGTCTGCCCCAAAAGCATAAGCAAAACAAACTGAAACTGAGGGAAATTCTACAATGTAAGTGGCTTGCGATCTTCAAAAATGTCAGTCATGAAAGACTAGCTGCACTAGATAAAAGGAGACCACAGAGACGCGCAACCGAACTCAGGGCGTGCCTGGGATGGGCAGCGCAGGACCGGGACAGTCAGGGCGGCACTCAGCAAACTGGAGGACCGTCGGAATCATGACTGAAAAATAGCATCGGCGCCAATTTTCTAATTTGGAAAACTGTACTGAAACTATGGACGAGCTACATATCCTTTCATGAGGAAAAACACTGAAGTATTTAGCACTTGCAGTGCATCACATCTGCACGTGTGCACGCTCGGTCGCATCCAACATTTTCTGACCCCAAAGATAGCCCTCCAGGCTCCTCTGTCCATGGGGTTCTCCAGGCAAAAACACTGGAGTGGGTTGCCATGCCCTCCACCAGGGGATCTTCCCAACCCAGGCATCAACTCCCATCTCCTACATTGCAGGCGATTCTTTACCACAGAGCCACGTGGGAAGCCCCATCACATCCGCATCTTACCCTTACAGGGTTCAGGGAGGAAGAACATGGTGCATCCCAGATGTACAATTAACAGTGTACGCAGTGTGTGACAGGGAACGGCACACATGACAGAGAAAGACAGAGACAGGATGACAGCATGAGGTAGAATGCTAACATTCGGGAATCCAGGGGAAGAGCTTATGAGACTCCCTGCACTATTTTTCAACATCTCTAAGTCAGAAATAAAAAAAAAAGAATTTTTAAGTCTACTGTGATACATTTTGCAAACTTCAAACTTTGTCCCTATTCACTCTTATCTGGGTAGAGATGGAGACACACATTACTGATCTTAATTATTACTATTCTACACAAAAATCAAAAGCAAAATTTCTGTACCACCTAACATGCATTGACACAGTAAGTCAGCAGCCTCAGGCTAAGAATTCCCAGTTGCCTGCAGCATGAAGATACTAAACAAACCAAGCGTGTATCCCCAACAGGCTTCTGAACCAGGGAGGAGAGAGCAGAGACCAGCGTTCTTATTTTCAGGGGCAGCACAGGCCCAGTCCCCTACACATTCACAGAAGCTGTGTGTCCTGCCTCAGTGACTTTCTAGTCACTAGTCTGTAGAAACTATCCCAACATCAAACATACAGAACTGCACACTAATTAAAAATTCCAGAAAATCAGAAATAAAGCATTCAAGCTTTTCATACCAGGGGACCCCATGCACCAACATGTCACATTTGGGGCATCACTTGACGCTTCTGGGGCTGCCACGACACCTGTCCGCTAGGAATCCGCCTGTCAGTCTGTGTGCCCGGCAGACTTCTGGGAGGTCAGGTTGTCCCCTCAAGCCGATTGGCTTCCACCGGACAGAATGGCAGTGTACAGGAGAAGTACTGACGGGTCTTCTTGCTTTAGGGGAGCCCACATGCTTATCTGTTTAGATTCACTGTTTCCCCTCTAATTATTCCTAAAAGAAGTCTGAGTCCTTCTGTGACTCTTGACATCAAATTGGTTTTGGAATTAACCAAGATCAATTTTGGTATAAAAATAAAAAGTTTTTGCTAGTTGATTAGAATATTTCTTTGGCTCTGATAAACATGATGAAAGGGCATCTCCAGAGAAAGGCAGACAGTCCAATCTGGCTTTAACCTCTAGTCTTGCATTCTGCTTCGTACTGAGCTGTAACTGACAACTGAAAAAAAAATCTATCATGTTGAATGCAAAATCAATTAACATAGTTTTAAAATTTAAAGTCTGCTTTAGGATTGCTAGATAAATTTCAAGAATTACCTGGCTATTTAAAAAAGGGGGGAGGTTCAAACTTTCACTTCAGTATGTGTGTGACATCATTTCACATATTTTCTTTTATAGTTTGTCCTACCAAACACGGAAATCTGAGTAGTTCAAAGAAGAAAAGGAAAGACTGGATCCCACTCCAAACTGGTAGGGAACATTCGTTTCTCATAGGATCACAGAAATGCCTATACATCGTTGCACGTTAGCAGTAATTTCAAAGACGTTACATTTCCTAACAGTAACCATGGTTTTTAAATATTCCTAATTATTATTTCTTTGTGTACAGTTCCCTGCAATCTAGATTTCACTTAAAGTTTACCTTATAAATGATGAAATGAGACAAACACAAATCACTTACATCTCTGTGTTAATCAAATTCTTGTAAGCAGGAGTTTAAGTTAACCAGCGTTATCACCCCACTCCATTTCATGTGTGATACAGCACACACCTGAGGCGATGCCACAAGCACAAGTGAAAGCTCTCTCACAGGCAAAGAGCATCTCCTTTTCTTTCCTAACATAGTATTTCAAGGACTGGAAATTAGGAAATTATAATAGGGCTTTCCAAATCAAGGGGTGAGGTCACACTCCCTCATAAGACCTCTCCTTGCCCTCCTTGACAACTCTTAGAGCTGGGGGAATACAAAGCGACACCATTTACTTGGACTTGTCTCCAAGCACGTGCAGCGTTCACTGATGCAGACACACCAGGACACCTTCTGGAAATAATCAAAGTTCTCTGTGCAACAGTATCTCACCCTCTGTGCACATGCTCCCACCACAGGGAAAATCAGAGTGCAATATTCAGCACTATAGCTTCTGAGTTTCAAACTCAGGCTTTTGAAAATGAAAAGAACAGGCAAAATCTTAAACGGCAATACATCTGAGTTGTAACCAATGGGATTCTGGGTTTCAAAACGTTTTAAGCAAAAGGGAGTTTCTGCAATAAGTCTTGGACTGAAAAGAGAACAGATGAGAAGCAAGTCTATACAGTTACGTAAGGTTTGCGGGGGAAGCAAGGAGAGGGAATTGAGTAAAGAAGAGAGTTAAAACAGTTAAACTGGCAACTGGCTTCAGCTTTCCACATTTTCTATAAGAAAAAAGGTAAAATCAAACTAGCTACATGTATTTATAAGCTTTCCATTACTTAGCATATTTTCACTACTCAACACACTTTGTAAAAACCATTTCAGGTCATTAAATGCATCAGCACATCATTTTCAATGGACTTTAGACTGCTATATTTAATTGCTATGATGCACTATCATTTAAGTTAGTTTGCATTACAAACAGCATATATAATAAACATATGTGTACCTAGTCATCCTCTTTCCCAGCTAATTTTTTAAATTATAACCTTTTTCTTGTTCTTAACTTTCTTTCCCAACCCTATGTCCATATATTCAATATTAACGACCAGATGTACCTCCAAACTGAAAATAACTACATTACCCAGTATTGTCGTCAGGTCAGGTTAGTATCTGTGTGAGGGAGCCTCACTGTCTCTGCCCACCTCGAAACCTTTCCCCTTCTTTCTGAAACAGAACCCATTATTTTTAGGAAACTTCTATTCCTAATGGCATGCAGACTTGGTGGGAGAGTCAGTCAAAGCATCTTCACCACCCCCAGGCCAGCTCGTCATTCTCATCAGAATAAACCTCCTAAAAGAAATAAACCTTAGCCATCACAGTCAACAAAAAAGAGTCCAAAATGAAGTACTTGAAAGCAATCTCAAAAATGACGTACTGATCTGTTTGTTTCCAAGGCAAACCATTTGACATAACAGTAATCCAAGTCTATGCCCCAACCAGTAATGCTGAAGAAGCTGAAGTTGAATGGTTCTATGAAGACCTACAAGACCTTCTAGAATTAACACAGGAAAAAGATGCCCTTTTCATTATAAGGGACTGGAATGCAAAAGTAGGAAGTCAAGAAACACCTGGAGTAACAGGCAAATTTGGTCTTGGAGTACAGAATGAAGCAGGACAAAGGCTAATAGAGTTTTGCCAAAGAACGCACTGGTCATAGCAAACACCCTCTTCCAATGACACAAGAGAAGACTCTACACATGGACATCACTCTTTTAGATGGTCAACACCGAAATCAGACTGATTATATTCTCAGCAGCCAAAGATGGAGAAGGTCTATACAGTTAGTAAAAACAAGACAGGAGCTGACTCTGGCTCAGATCCTGAACTCCTTATTGTCAAATTCAGACTTAAATTGAGGAAAGTAGGGAAAACCACTAGACCATTCAGGTGTGACCTAAATCAAATCCCTTATGATTATACAGTTGAAGTGACAGATTCAAGGGATTAGATCTGATAGACAAAGTGCCTGAGGAACTATGCACAGAGGTTCATGACATTGTACAGGAGACAGTGATCAAGACCATCCCCAAGAGAAAGAAATGCAAAAAGCATAATGGCTGTATGAGGAGGCCTAACAAAAAGTTGTGAAAAGAAGAGAAGCAAAAAGCAAAGGAGAAAAGGAAAGATATACCCATTTGAATGCAGAGTTCCAAAGAACAGCAAGGAGAGATAAGAAAGTCTTCGTCAGTGATCAATGCAAAGAAACAGAGAAAAACAACAGAATGGGAAAGACTAAAAGTCTCTTCAAGAAAATTAGAGATACCAAGGGAACATTTCATGCAAAGATGGGCACAATAAAGGACAGAAATGGTATGGACCTAACAGAAGCAGAAGATATTAAGAAGAGGTGGCAAGAATATACAGAAGAACTATACAAAAAGAGCTTCATGACCCAGATAACCATGATGGTGTGATCACTCACCTAGAGCCAGACATCCTGGAATGTGAAGTCAAGTGGGCCTTAGGAAACATCACTACGAACAAACCTAGTGGAGGTGATGAAATTCCAGCTGAGCTATTTAAAATCCTAAAAGATGATGCTGTGAAAGTGCTGCACTCAATATGCCAGCAAATTTGGAAAACTCAGCAGTGGCCACAGGCATGGAAAAGTTTTCATTCCAATCCCAAACAAAGGCAATACCAAATGCTCAAACTACAGCACAATTGCACTCATCTCAGATGCTAGCAAAGTCGTGCTCAAAATCCAAGCCCGGCTTCAGCAGTACATGAACCATGAACTCCCAGATGTTCAAGCTGGTTTTAGAAAAGACAGAGGAACCAGAGATCAAATTGCCAACATCCTTTGGATTATGAAAAAGCAAGAGAGCTCCAGAAAAACATCTTTCTGCTTTATTGACTATACCAAAGCCTGTGACTGTGTGGATCACCACAAACTGTGGAAAATTCTGAAAGAGATGGGCATACCAGACCACCTGACCTGTCTCTTGAGAAACCTGTATGCACGTCAGGAAGCAACAGTTAGAACTGGACATGGAAAAACAGACTGTTTCCAAATTGGAAAAGGAGTATGTCAAGGTTGTATATTGTCACCCTGCTTGTTTAACTCATATGCAGAGTACCTCATGAGAAACGCTGGGATGGAAGAAGCACAAGCTGGAATCAAGATTGCCGGGAGAAATATCAATAATCTCAGATATGCAGATAACACCACCCTTATAGCAAAAAGTGAAGAAGAACTAAAGAGCCTCTTGATGAAAGTGAAAGAGGAGAGTGAAAAAGGTGGCTTAAAACGTAACATTCAGAAACCTAAGATCATGGTATCCAGTCCCATCATTTTATGACAAACAGATGGGTAAACAGTGGAAACAGTGACAGGTTTTATTTTTTGCAGCTCCAAAATCACTGCAGATGGTGACTGCAGCCATGAAATTAAAAGACCCTGCTTCTTGAAAGGAAAGTTATGACCAAGCTAGACAGCATATTAAAAAGCTGAGACATTACTTTGCCAACAGAGGTCCATCTAATCAAGGCTCTGGTTTTTCCAGTAGCCATGTATGGATGTGAGAGTTGGACTACAAAGAAAGCTGAGTGCCAAAGAATTGATGCTTTTGAACTGTGGTGTTTGAGAAGACTCTTGAGAGTCCCTTGGACTGCAAGGAGATCCAACCAGTCCATCCTAAAATAAATCAGTCCTGAATATTCACTGGAAGGACTGATGTTGAAGCTGAAACTCTAATACTTTGGCCACCTGATGCAAAGAACTGACTCATAGGAAAAGACCCTGATGCTGGGAAGCAGGAGAAGGGGATAACAGAGGATGAGATGGTTCGATGGTATCACCGACTCAATGGACATGAGTTTGAGTAAATTCTGGGAGTTGGTGATGGACAGGGAGGTCTGGTGTGCTGCGGTCCATGGGGTCGCAAAGAGTCAGACACGACTGAGCAGCTGAACTGACTGTTGACTGACTGACAGTGATATATAGACAGAAGTCTATTTTTTTTTGACACCTGAACTTCAAAAGGATATCAGGACACAGGACAGTCCCAGATCTTAAGAGTGTATAAGAAAGCACAATCTGAAAGCAGTGAGGTGAGGTGAGGTGAAGTCGCTCAGTTGTGTCCGACTCTTTGCAACCCCATGGACTGTAACCTGCTAGGTTTCTCTGTCCATGGGATTCTCCAGGCAAGAATACTGGAGTGGATTGCCATTTCCTTCTCCAGGGGATCTTCCCGACCCAGGGATTGAACTTGGGTCTCCCGCATTGGAGGCAGATGCTTTAACCTCTGAGCCACCAGGGAAGCCCACTCTGAAAGCAGTAGCTCCCAGATTTAACACAAAACTTTCCTGGGGGTCTGATGCCAGATGCCGTGACCACCCTTCTACTGCCCATGGCTGGAAAACAAGGAAACTAGAGAAAAGATCACTTTCTCTGCAGCATGGCCCAGTACAGAAATCCCATGACCTAATGCACTGAGGTCAGAAAGACCTAGAGTCAAATCCCAGGGCTGCCACATAAGCCAGCAGGCACTACCTACTAATCTCTCAGGTACTTAGGCGATCTCACCCACCCATAGGCTATTGTATGTGAACTTCAGATAAGCCATGTAAGATACCTACTATTATATACTATAACTGACAAACAGCAGGAAATCAATAAACATGAGTTACTGTTTCTGCTCAAATAATTTGGAACTTAAAATGGGCTTATTATATTACTCACATGGTATTAATATTAACCAAAAGACTAACAATATGACAAACGGAAGAAAAAAATTGTATTACAAATATGAGCAATGATTTCTTCTTAGAACTGTATACTGAGCAAAATCCAATAGATTTTTAACATAACTTAATTCATTATACCTGGTATGGCCACAAAAACAAATTTCTAATATGCACAGTAAATGACCAACCTTTCCATAAAAGGGACATCTTATAATTTAAATATCACCAGCATTATTTCATAGCTCAAGTATCAACAAGTACGATGTGTTTTAGTGTTAGTGATTCGAATTAGTGAGTGAGCTTTCTTGCAAAAATAACTTTATTTATAAGAGGACTTTTGTCTTTTCTCCCCAGACACAATCCTTTATAATATTCATGCATTCCAATGGAAACACATTTTTATTAATACCTGTAACCTAAACAAAGAGTTTTTAAATTATCTACAGGAAAATTCAATTTTAAATTTATGTTATTTATGTTGTTTTGTTTTTTTGTACTGAAACGTAGTTGATTTACAATGCTGTGTAAGTTTCAGGTGCACAGCAAAGTGATACAGTTATACATGTGTATCTATGCTTTTTCAGATTCTTTTCTCTTACAGGTTATTACAAAATATTGAGTATAGTTCCCTGTGCTATACAGTAGGTCCTTGTTGGTTATCTAGTTTATACACACACACACACACACACACACACATATATATATATAGTAGTGTATATATATTAATCTCAAATTCCTAATTTATCATTCTCCACCCCTTTCCCCTTTGGTAATCATAACTTTTTTTTTTTCTATGTCTGTGGGTCTATTTCTGCTTAGTATGTAAGTCCATTTGTATGATTTTATTTTTGTGTGTGTGTGCTCAATTGCTCAGTCATAGCTGACTCTTTGTGATCCCAGGGTCTGTAGCCCACCAAACTGCTCTGTCTATGGGATTCTCCAGGCAATAATACTGGAGTGGGTTGCTATTTCTTTCTCCAGGGGATCTTTAAGACCCAGGGACTGAACCTGTTGTCTCCTGCTTTGGCAAGCGGATTCTTTACCAGAGTCACCAGGGAAGCCCCATTTTATTTCCTTATAGTCTCTGTATAAGTGATACCATGTATTTGTCTTTCTCTGTCCATCATGCTTCACTATAATGATCTCCTGTCCATCCATGCTGCTGAAAATGATACTATTTCATTTTTACAGCTAAGTAATATTCCACTGTATGTATGCACATCGTCTTTCTCCATTCATCTGTTTATGGACACTGAGGTTACTTCCATGTCTTGTCTATTGTAAACAGTGCTGTTATGAACCTTGAGGTGCATGGATCTTTTCAACTAATGGTTTTTTCCAGAAATATGCCCAAGAATGGTACTGTAACATCATATGGTAGCTCTATCTTCAATTTTCTAAGGAACTTCCATGCTAGTCTCCAAAGTGGCTGTGCCAATTTACATTCCCCATCAACAGTGTAGGGTTCCCTTTTCTCTATATCCTCTCAAGCATTTATTGTTTCTATATTTTTTGATGATGACCATTCTGACTGGTCTGAGGCGATAGCTCACTGTAGTTTTGATTTACATGTCTCTATTAATTAGTGATGTTGAGCACATTTTCATGCGCTTTTTGGCTATTTGTACGTCTTCTTTGGAGAAATGTCAAATTCATTATTAGGCTGTTTGGTTTGTTTTGATATTGCACTGCATGAGCTGTGTATTTTGAGATTAATCCCCGTCAGTCGTGTCATTTGCAAATGCTTTCTCCCATTTCATAAGCTGTCTTTACGTTTTGTTTACACTTTCCTTTATTGTGCAAAAAGCTTTTAAGTTGAATTAGCCTCCATTTGTTTATTTTCATTTCCATCACTCTAGGAGGTGGATTCAAAAAGACAGTGCTGGGAGTGTGGTCAGAGTGTCTGTCTACATTCTCCTCTTGTTATAGGCACTGTGAGTTTACTTTTATGTTTGGTGTTAGAGAATGTTCTAATATCATTGTTTCACATGTGGCTATCCAGTTTACCCAGCACCAATATTGAAGAGACTGTCTTTTCTCTTTTGTATAGTCTTGCCTCCTCTGTCAAAGGGGTTTATCTCTGGGCTTTCTTTCCTGTTTCACTTCTAATCTATATTTCAGTTCTTGTGTCATGATTACTGTAGCTCTGTAATATGCTCGGAAGTCAGGGAGCCTCATTCCACCAGTTCCATTTTTCTTTCTCAACACTGCTTCGGCTATTTGGCATGGGGTGGGGGTAGGGGTCTTTCCATACAAATTGTAAAATGTTTTCTTCTAGGTCTGAGAAAAAATGCCGCTGGTAATCTGATAGGAATTGCACTGAATGTGTACACCGCCTTGGGTAATATGAACATGGAGAAGCAAATGAAAAGATGCTCACAAATTGGAAAAGACCAAAGGCACAAGGAGAAGGGGGTGGCAGAGGATAAGATGGTTAGAGAGCATCACCAACTCAATGGACATGAATCTGAGCAAACTCTGGGAGAAAGTGGAGGACAGAGGAGTGTGGTGTGCTGCAGCCCATGGGGATGCCAAGAGAAGGACATGACTTAGCCAATGAACAACAACAAAAATCACTAATTATTAGAGGAATGCAAATTGAAACTTCAGTGAGGATCGCTTTACACTGGTCAGGATGGCCATCATCAAAATCTATGTCATTCTGACAGTACTGATTCTTCCAATCCAAGAACACAGTATACTTTTCCATTTCTTTGTGTCATCTTCAATTTCCTTCATCAGAGTCTTTAGTTTTTGCAATACAGGTTTTTGTGTCCTCATGTAGGTTTACTATTTTTAATGTAATAGTAAATGGGACTGTTTTCTTAATTTCTCTTCCTGATCTTTCATTGTTAGTGTAGAGAAATGCAATAGATTTCTGCATATTAATTTCGTATCCTGCAACTTTACCAAGTTCATTAATGAGCTCTAGTAGTTTTCTGGTTATATTATTTAAATAAATATTTTTACCAATGGGAAAAGAACAGTCTTCAACAAATGATGCTGCTACAACAGGCTACCGACATGTAAAAGAATCAAGTTGGGCCCTACCTACCTCACACCATACTTAACTCAAAAAGGATCACAGGCCCAAATGTAAGGTCTACAATTATTAAACTCTTAAAAAAAAAGAGAGAAGAGTAAGTCCTTGTGACCTTGGATGTAGTAGTAGTTTTGCAGATAAAATTCCAACACACAGGTGGAAAAGAAAAAACACAAATGAGACTACAACTGAAATAAGATAGTCTTTCCCACCTAGAGGCCATTAAGACTGTTGATGGTGCCTTCTCCCAAAACGCTTCCGCACGTGCACTGAGCTCAGACAGTTACCTGGACTGACCCTTCTCGTCACCAGCCCTCTCTGCCTTGGGCTCCAGACCACAAGTGGCTGCAGCAGCTGCCACGGGCCCTGCTTTGGTCCTGCCACTCGGATCCCTATGCTTCAGCAGAGGCCAACGACTGGAACACTTCCCACTCTCAGGTTGCTCCAGACTCATCGGAGGCGCGGGAAGCCCAGCCAGCTGGCCCTCCCCAGGGACGTACTCATAACCCAGTCATCACACTATCTTTCTTGCTCACAGCTAGAAACATTTCTGACATAGTGTACAGGTATGTACCCTACGTACAAACAAAGTTGAGCATATTCACTAGTTGGCATATACTCTGACACTTTTACAATTTCCTTCCTTTTTTTTTTTTTTAAAAATACTGGTCACAACCCAACATGTTGAAACTTGTAATTTGACAAAAAATAAACAATAGAAATACAGACATTTATTATTATCTGGTTTCCCACCAGTAGAAACCTTTATATTCCCACCCAGCAGTCCTCAATATGTATTTGCTGAACTGAGCTAAAAATGGTATGTACCTGCTACATCTTAAACTGAACTAATTAACTAGTAAATGTCACCATCATACACCTTCAGCAGTCTAAAAGGAACATCCAAATAACATGCATTATCGCTCAGTCGTGTCTAACTCTTTAGTGACCCCAGGGACTGCAGCCGCCAGGCTCCTCTGTCCCTTGGGGATTCTCCAGGCAAGAACACTGGAGCAGGTAGCCGTGCACTTCTCCAGGGCATCCTCCTGACGCAGAGATCAATCCTGGGTCTCCTGCATTGCAGGCAGATTCTCTACTGTCTGAGCCACCAAGGAAGCCCGTCCAAATAGCAGTCCTGCATGCTAAAGCAGGTGCATGCCTGTGTACTAAGACCAGTGCTTATCACCTCTGGAGTCAGTCTCAAAGACAGGACAGCAGTGACCTCTACCATTTAACCTTATAGGCAGATTCCTATCCATCACACACACACACACATAAAACATATGCATTTTTATTGTAAATTATGAAAGAAGGCAGACAGAAATCTAACATTCTGCACGTTTCCTACAATCCAGTATCATGTGTCCATTAAATAAGAGCAGGAAGTCTAGTCCCCAATACATTTTTTTTCCTTCCCTCTGTGACATTACTGATAAGAAACGGTCACTTTGGTGAGGGAGGGGAAGTGGATGCTCTAAGTTGATAGTGGAACTTCCAGAATGTTAACAGGCTCCCAAAGAGTAAAGATGTAATGCCAAGTACAATGCTAGTACTTAATAGGTGGTCAATTAAACATCTGCTGGATAAATATGATAAAGTATTTGCTCTTTACACTTGTTTTGCCATCCAGTCGTATTTAGCTGCCATCTGTTTGAACTGCAAAAACCTGGAAATTAAAACCAAATGCCAAAGAAGCTGACAGAAGATACACAACCAGTCAGTAGTGATGCTAAATTACTCAATTCACTGTTTCCTTCTCAGTTCTACTGATACCTCAAAATAAAAAGCCACGTTCTTGAAGGTAGGGATGATGAAGTGAGGATTAAGACATCTGTATGACTGGAAACAAGTTCTGTGTTAATTTATTCTCTCTGCGTGTAAGATATCTGCATATCATGTGAATAATAAAATCGAAATTTGCTCTCTCCAATGGCAAAGAATAAACTAACAAACTAAAGTGAATCTCCATTCTTGATCTGATTAAGGTTTTAAAGGACTACCAGAAAACTATAAATTAAACATGATTATTAAAAACAGACACAAAACTTTAAAATACAATTTAAGCCACCAGTCTCCTGTGGCCTCATGTCAGCACAAAACAGTAACCTCAATGCTGGTAAAACAGCCAAAACCATAAACCTAACGTATGGGGCCAGAGACTTGCTCACATTTTGATATCTGGAAATACAAAGCATTTTTAACTTACAACAACTCACAAGATGGAATAAAATTAATCATACCAAGTGTCAGTTTTAGAGAACAGAGCCAGACATAGTAATATGAAATACATTTATTGATGATTTTAAATTCATATACTGTGTGCAAAATAAACTTAAAGACAGGCTTTGTTTCATACTATGATAACAGAAACACTTTTTGACATCAGGAAAATAATCTCTGGGCCCTCCCAGGTGGCGCAGTGGTACAGAATATGCCTTTCAATGCAGGGGACACAAAAGATGTAGGGCCAATCCCTGGGTCAGGAAGATTCCCAAAGTAGGAAATGGCAGTAGGAGTCAGTAGGAAATGGCAACCCACTCCAGTATTCTCGCCTGGAGAATCCTACAGACAGAGGAGCCTGGGGGGCTACAGTCCACGGAGTCACAAAGAGTCAGCAGTTGAGTGACGGAGCGCACACACACACACACACACACAATCTCTATTTGTTCCTGTAATTTACACTCCAATGAACCAATCTGTAAGAAGAGATTTAATTTTCTAGTTGGCTAGAAGATTAAAGGCAACAGACATACAATAAAGATTTGAATTCTAAAAACATTTTTACAAAAGAACCTACAGAACACCCCTATGGCATTAAAAGTATCATCCAGAACATGAATATTCAAATAATGAGCAAAGAATGCTAACTACTGATACTTTCAGGAGGGAATAAAAATGGACAAATTCATCTGTTACAAAAAGGAAGAAAAAAAGCTTTACTTAAATTTGTCTCTGAGCTAACAGATGTCAAGAAACAACTTCAGTTACAAACTAAAAAAACCAACTTGGGAATTCCCTGGTCCAGTGGTTAGGACTCAGCACTTTCACTACTGTGGGTCCTGTCTTCAATCCTCAGTCAGGAAACTAAGATCCTACATGCCACAAGATGCACTGCCCCCCGCCCCCCCGCCCAAAAAAACCACTCAAACTTATAAAGGAAAGGCATACCTCTTACGGTTTAAAACTGGTTGGTCTGGCATTCAAGGTCCTCTGGGACCCAGCATTCCGCCACCTTCCTATAGGACCCTATGACTGACCCCATGACACAACAACACTAACCAGCACTCAGTCCCATTTGGGTCACTTACTAGCCTATCCTCCCCACCAGGAACGCACATCAGATCCCCTGTGGACGTGCCAACTTTGACAACGCTCATCAAAAGGAGACTCATCTCCTCCCTCACTGCCACGTGTGAACAGATTCACAGAACATGCAGTCTGTATCATTCATGAGAAATATATTAACTCCCTTGGGTGCTGTGTTTTTTTAAACCTGGGAAGCCTTCCTGCGTCCCCTACCAGGCTGCACATGCCAAGTTACTACAGGGACGTACATAATGCAAAGCAGTGTTTCTATGACCACAGTATGAATCTCATCATCTGCTTCGAACCCTGACTCTTCTTGCACATTTCTGTACCTCAGTTTCACCAACAGGAAAATGAGGATTATAACAGTTCCTACTCTACAGTCTGTGAAGATTAAAATGGTTTGTTACACATCAAGGAACTGGTAAAGGTAAAAACACTTAAGTCGCCTCAGTCGTGTCCGACTCTTTGCGACCCCATGGACTGTAGCCCACCAGGCTCCTCTGTCCATGGGATTCTCCAGGCAAGAATGACTGGAGTGGGCTGCCATTTCCTCCTCCAGGGCATCTGTCCGAAGTAGGGACTGAACCTGCATCTCGTGTCTCCTGCATTGCAGGCGGGTTCTTCACCACCAGCACCACAATAGTGGGTACCTCTCAGTTATTAGGTGTATCACTAACCCTACCACCTCCAGTTCTCCAGCACCCGAGAGTGCCTTACACACACACACACACACACACACACACACACACACACACACACACGAGGCTCAACAAAAACAGGGCCTGTTAGAATAAACAAGAATTCTACCTCCAAACTACCTAAACTTCAGGAAGGAAGTCAGAGTATAAAACTAGCAGTCCAAATCCAAATCCAGTAGTCAAAAAAAACTAAAGGTCCCCGGCCCCCATAAACATGGAAGAGGGCTTCCCTGGTGGCTCAGAGGTTAAAGCCTCTGCCTGCAATGCAGGACACCAGGGTTCAATCCCTGGGTTGGGAAGATCCCCTGAAGGAAATGGCAACCCACTCCAGTATTCTTGTCTGGAGAATCCCATGGAGGGAGGAAACTGGCAGGCTACAGTCCACGGGGTTGCAAAGACTGAGCAACACGACTAAGAGACTTCATTTACTTTCAAAGATGGAAGAGACATTTTATGAAAGAACTTAATAGTGTCTGTATAGGAAGGAAATATACCCCAAAAGATAACTATTTCTAAAATATCATTTTAATTTCTAATCCATCAAAAATATATTAATTAATTGTATTTTTATATCTACATACATTTCTAGCCTCTATATTATTCACTTAAGTTGGAACCTTCATCATTTACCATCTCATCTTGACAAAGAACATTAAATTTAATTTACTCTACACAGGTAATTCCTAATTCCAGCACTTAGTAATTCAGTAAACAGTCCCATTTGCTTTAGTGATATCCTTCACAATTTTATACTTTGGTTACCTGCCTCTTCACACTTTCCCAGCCCCAAGAAATCTTTCCGGTCATTGCCATTTTGCCCTCCTAGGGTAGCTGACTCTTTTCTTGATTTATGTTTCTCCACTTCCAGTTCCTTTGTTTGACCCAAGGTCAGAAAAGGTCATAAATTACAGAAAAACTCTTATCCATAGATACTAGCATACTACAGAACAGTCAAGTAAGCCTAATAACCAACTGATTTGTACTACAATGACACAATGTTACTTCGAAAACACTGCCTTAGGTTAGCTGGGAAAGGTCTCCTCAAGGGATTAGGAACCCATCTGTGATGCCAGCAGTGGAAGAGACTTAGACTTCAGGCAAGATTTCTAAAGGACTATTTGTGAAAACATAATAGAAACAAAAAGCTTCTATTTCAGTAATAACCATATCAGGAACCATGCCTACTTGCACATAAGCTTTGGCTGACTTCTTATTACTTGCATATCTTATACAGAGTGGGGTCTGTACCTAAGCTGTGGTAAAGACTGTCAAGCCTATCATGGGGAATTTAAATTTCCCAATCACATGTCTCCTGGTTTATTACAAATTATAAATCAAAAAATGGATGTTGAAACAGCTCAAAGAAAACATAGTTTAACTGCTGATTAGTAAATACTATGACAGTTGAACAGTCACATTCATTCACATCCCTTCCTGTTTAAAGAAAATTCCTACCAGAAAAGGGATGATGAGAGCATAGGAAAAAGGAGAGCAGGAGGAACATGTTAGAACTGGAAAAATAATCCCAACAATTCCGGGTGCAAAGACCATGAGAAAATTTAATTTTCTTCTTTATGCTTTTAGGATTTCCCCAAATGTTCTAAAATTATATATATATATATATATATATGTATGTATATACACACATATACACACTTTACTAAAGAGGTAACTAAGAGAAAAGCACAATATATGTAACATGATGTTCATTTTCTCAAGCATGCTTTTATTAACAGAATACCACAGGATGTTACAACTGTTCAGAGTCTAAAATACTGTCTAGAAGACACAATTCAATACATTTGTTAAATATATTACCTTTTTTAATCCTAATGGAACTTAATACCAAAAGAAGGTGTTATCAAAATAAAACTATATTTTAAATAAAAGAGGCTAAATATGCTCAGGAAAATCATGACTTCCTTACTTTAAAAAGTGAGTTTATAATATGAAGTTTATAAATTCAAAGTCATCGAGCTCAGAGATTTTTCTTGAGGTTCAATTTTTTTTTCTAAAACTGCCTATTTTTAGAACAATCAGTTTAAGAAAAATGAAAAAAGGGCAGTTTAATTAACGTGTAATCTCTCTGGCAGTGCCTGCCGAAAAAGATTTACATGAATGCTGGGCGCTTTTCTGGTTTTTACAAACTACTATTGTTTTTTCTGATGGGTGAAAATGATTCCATATGTTGGTATCATTCCATTAATTTTTACCAGATACCGATGGAAGACAATGTAGTCACTCAGCTGAAAGCACACTAAATAAAAAATACTGGCATGAAAATGTGCTCCTCCTTAAGCAGGTAGAGCTTCTCCTAGGAACTGACTTCGGGGTGCAGAGCTCCACGGTAAGCGACAGCCGCTGAAGCCCAGTGGCACCCGAGTTGAGGAGGAGAAGCACCGCCGCCCGCGCCCCGCGACGGGACCTGTGCGCGCGGCGGCGGCCGCGCTGCGCACGGAGGGCACCGCCGACCGGGACCTCCATCGGCCTCACCGCGGCCAGGACCAGCCCCACAGCCCGCGTTACCTCGCTTGTGCAGCTCCCGCAGGGGGATGCAGTCTCCGCCCCCGTCGTAGGGCAGGTAGGGGTCGGAGGCAGCGTCCATGGCCGAGGTCCGCAGGAAGAAGCCGAGGGAAAGCTCGCGAGCTCACCGCCCGCGCGCGCCCCGGAACCCCGCCACAGCAGGTTGGGTAGTCGCCATGCCCGACCTGTCGGCGCGCGCAGCCTCGCAGGCTGACGTCACCCAGGCGCCACGGTTGCCAGGGCGACGGGCTCGCCTCCCCATCAATCAGGCCCCCGCTACGTGTGACGGTGACTAAGCCCAGGGGTGACAGACCAAACAGCCTCCACAGCAAGGGGGCAACTACAGCAAGGCGACAGAAACCTACTTCTCGATTTCTCAATACAGAGCTGTGCAAAGAAATTATGCGTGTACACAAGGAATGAACCTTTTCATTCCCAATGTAGGAAAGTGGGAATGACACGCTAAAAAGGCCACGTGATTTTACCGTATAAATACACAAATTTATATGTAACCACGTCACGTGAATCATAAAGAAACAGAAGATACCAAAGTCTTCAAGACACTTGGCTTTAAAGCCTATTCTTAAGTATCTAAATTGTACTGCGGCTTCAAAAATTCAGTAACTGGACCATTCCTAACCTTCAGCAGCCTCCTTCCTTCAGGAACCAGCTAGTTAAGAAAGACATCGAGGTTTGAGAAAGAAACTTAACATCCTAGGTAACTTTGCTAGTTGTCAAACTATGCAAAAAGAGACTTACTAGCTGGGAGATTTTCCTCTCTCCTGACTTGTACTTTTCCTACCTCACAAAGATTTTCGTTGTGCTTTGAAAAGGTGGAGGGAGGGGGCTTTAGTGAAATATGTCTCAACGTGTACTTTGATGGTCTCTTTGCTAGACATTTTATGAAATTTAGAAATAAGGGAACTCATGCTACAGAATGTTTCAAAATGTATCATTTTTATTTTCAAAAACTATTGTTTTTATTTTTTTTGCTGTATGACCAAGTTGTAAATCAGGACAAACAGGTTAAGAGAGTGCCCCCAAATACCAGGAAAACTTGCAGAGAACTTTTCATCTTATAAAAAGGCAGGGAAGAAGGTAAGTAATATAAAACTACTTATAAATGCCATATAGAATGCATTTTTTTTCAAGTCTTTTAAGAGTAGAACTTAACATACCAAAGTATGTTTCCTTTCAAACTGTCATTCCAAAAGAAAAAAAAAGCTGATGCTCATTTAGGCTGAGTTCAAATTTTTACTGCTGCCTCTCAGGTGATTCCTCCCCAGACTACAAGATTCTTTTTCTGAAATAGCTATGATGGGGCAATGCCACTAAACAAAAATTCATTAGAAGCTGTTCCACAGGACTCAGGGGTTTTGTAAATGTGTTTTTGTAAGCACTGAATGTGCCAACCCTAAGGTCTACTCCAATTCAATGATTTTATATGAGAATTGCAGGCAAGAGAAGGAAAGAAAGGACTCAGATGACAGTAAAGAGAAGAGAGATATTCAGCTTGTCTAGTTGTTGCTCATTCGCTAAGTCATATCTGACTCTTTGCAACCCCGTGGATTGCAGCATGCCAGGCTTCCCTGTCCTTCACTATCTCCCAAAGCTTGCTCAAACTTGGGTCCATTGAGGTGGTGATTACATCCAACCATCTCATCCTCTGTCATCCCCTTCTCCTCCTGCCTTCAATCTTTCCCAGCATCAGGGTCTCTTCCAATGAGTTGGCTCTTCGCATTAGGTAGCCAAAGTATTGGAGCTTCAGCTTCAGCATCGGTCCTCCCAATGAATATTCAGGGTTGATTTCCTTTAGAATTGATTGGTGTGATCTCTTTTCTGTCCAGGGGACTCTCAAGAGTCTTCTCCAGGACCAGAGTTCAAAAGCATCAATTCTTTGGTGCACAGCCTTTTTTACTGTTCAGCTCTCACATCCGTACATGACTACCAGAAAAACCATTTGTCTAGTACATCTTAGTTATTAGTAGTGATTTGGGATCTTTTTAAAAGTTAGATTAAATCAGTTTTTTTAATTTCAAAAAGTTTGAACCTCAGAAGGACATACCTTCTTATAAAACCCCACCTGGGATTTGTACGTAAAACAGTTCTGGGGAAGGAATATAGACAAGTTACTACCACAGGAATGTTCTATCTAATTGTCTCTGGTTCTGGTATTAGCATTTATGATATGACTATGGGTGGCTTTTTCTGTTTTCTTGGAAATGATTTTTTTCCCTTTTTCCACATGGAGAAAGGCATGAGAGCCTAGCCCACCCACCACCCCACTTCCCCTCCACAATCCTGTCCTGTCCTAGCCCTCAACATCTGAAATGATTTTTTTAAACAAGGAAATCTAACTTTTAAACAAGAGCCAACTTGCTAAATTAACCAAGGGTAAATTTGGTCCTTTTGGTACTTTGGTATGTCAAGTTCTACTATTACAAGACTTTTTAAAATGCATTCTATACAGCATTTAGAAATAATTTCATTTTATACTATTTATATTCTTCCCTGCCTTTTTATAAGATGAAAAGCTATCTACAAGTTTTCCTGGTATTTGGAGGCACTCTCTTAATCTGTTTGTCCGGATTTACAACTTGGTCACACAGGAAAACTAAAAATGGCAGCTAGCCAGCACTAACTAAAGAGGGAAGAATACTTTCCCTATAAACACACTGGCGGCGTCGCATAGGGAAACATTTTTGTAGCCTGAGTAAAATGAATGTTTTTAAAGAACATTGTATTTCTGTATGTAGGCATGTTTATATTATATACAGTGTATCTGTATAGAGTTAAGTTTAGAATGAGATGCAGTAGACTTAGTTGTTATCACTCAGGACAGAATGAGATGGAAGTGGGGAGGCTGATGGTACATTCAGTTTTTACTGTATATAGCTCTACATTGTTGAAAATTTTAAAAACAAATACATTACTCATTAATTTTGAAATAAATCTTTTTAAATAACCTGGAAATTTAAAGAATTTCAGAAGTAAACAAATTTCTTATGCTTGTGGGGTCCATGGCTGCCACATTCTCTTCCAGTAAAAGCATTATTTAGGCTCAGGTGCTTTCTAATTATACTTCAGAAAAAAGGACAAGGTAAACTGGAAGGTGTGGCCAAAGAGGACTCTGACACAGATTAGGTATTATCAGACTAAGAACCTAAATCACAGTTGAAGAGAAGACACACTCAAAAATTCCAAGGCACTGGGGTGGGGTGGGGGGATACCTAGATCACCTACAAACTGGCACTTGCCATCTGCCTCTACGTGAGATCAAATCCTGAGCAGCTGCAGCTGCCGACCTTAAACACCCGCTGAAGAGAGTTCAGGGTGGAGAGCAGAACAGAGCACTCTGTGCTCTGGGAACACTGGCAGGACAGGTCTTCACAGAGTTAGGTATTTTCAGAAGCCAATTTTATGAGCCCATTTCTTGCATCTCTTCTTATCTAGAAAAGCACTGAAATCCTCCATGGTGACCTCGGCTCCTCATGACTAGCCATGAGCCCGCTGATGATCCGCACCCATCCTCCCACCCTTCCCACCACAATCACATACTGACCTCCCCACCTCCCACCTCTTTGGAGCAGTTTCTCAGAGCTATCTCAGGTGCTGTCTCCCTGACTACAGTCATCATTTTGCCCCAATTTAAGTTTAACCTACAATTCTCACACTGTGCATTTTAAGTCGACACTCAGGACAAAACCTCTGAAGAATCAAAACCAAGAATTGGCAGCACATAAAAGGACTTAAAACTTCAAAGGGGGAAGGTGTCTCTACTTCCAAATGTGCCCTGATTCTACCCTCAAACTGATGTGGGAGTCTGGAGGTGTGTGAATCAGGGAGGCAGGTATACACAGGATAGTCTATAACCATACACTATAACTACACATATATAGCTATATATAATATTGCAGCTCCTCCTAACCCACAGGACTCAAAAAAATCTACATTAGAAGTACTTTAAAAGTATTTTTTTTTTGCCTTTAGATCTAACTACCAATTTACCAGAAACAAAAAAACCATAGAAGCATGTTGAGTGAGAGCTCAAGAACACAATTAGGAAAACCCAAAATGGGAAACAAATGACCAGATTTCTTCATCAACAAATGAATGATAAAAAAAAAAAAAAAAAAACAGGGGTGATGGGGAGGGACCTGTAGAAATTTTTTTAAAAGATTTAAAGGATTTATCAACCAGTTTCAATGTAACAATTGGGAGACAACTGGGAAAATGTGAAATAGACAAGATCACTGATTATAAGGAATTATTTATTTTTTAGATGTAGTAGCCTTTAAAAGAATCATCTTTTAGACATATATAATGCAATATATACAGAAAAACAACCACCACTACCTAGAGCTGAACAGTAGTTAAAACAGACCTCAGTGCAGAAGTTGGCTTAATTTTCCACTACTAACCAATGATATGACTATATCGTCAAGACATCACAAATAAGTCATTAGAATTAGTAAGTTAAAGTGGATAAATTTTTAAAAATCAATATTCAAAAAACAACTAAACTTCAAAATATACCAGCAGTTAGCATGTTAAATTTTAAAATAAAAATTGCATTAAATAGCAATAGCATTTAAAAATTACCTAGAAACAAGTGTAATAAAGAATGAAGACAAAAGTCAACAGGAAGACTAAAGGCATTTAAAAAGACAAGTATATGGAGAAGTATAACATGTTCATGAACTGAAAGATTCAGACTGATCTACAGACTTAATAAAATGACAGTCAAAATCCCAACAGGAACTAACAACACTGTGTATCATCTATATTTAAAAAAAATACTTTTTGTGGCAAACTCTGCTAAAACTTACAAGGAAATAAAAAAGCCTGGGAATAGTTAAGACACTCTTAAAGAACAGGGGAGACTTGTTTTATTTACCAGGCACTGAGACTATTTATAGACTTATTTTATTTACAGTGATTCAAACAGAGTGCTTTTGACATAAAGCTATGGAAATAACCAAAAGTACATAATAGGGCGTCTAGAAATAGACCCTCCTTTATAGATGCCTGTAGATATATAGCAAAGGTGGCACTATAAAAGACTGTGTAAACAATGGTTTTCTTAAATAAGTGGTATGTGGACCACTGGTTATATCCATGAAAAAAAATTATATACACCCTGATCCACACACATTTACAGAAATTGCTCGGATGGTTATAGACCTGAATGTGGAAGGCCAGTGAAGCTCTCACAAACTAACAGGGAGAATATCTTCACAACCTGAGGGCTGGGAAATTTGTCATCAAGACACAGAAACCATTAGTCATAACACAAAACATTACTGTCCAGGACCATATTACAATTAAGAACATCTGATGCACAGGGTCTGTCCATTAGGAGAATGTATCCCACCAAAATGCATACAGAGAGAAACAATCACCAGTGTGGTGGCATCTGGCGGTGGGGCCTTTGGGAGGTGATTAGGTCACGAGGGTGGAGCCCTCATGAATGGGATTAGTGCCCTTATAACAGAGCCCCCTGGAGGACCCAGAGAAGATGGCAGAGCAGGAAACCAGAAGCGGCCCCTCTTCAGCAGACATGGAGTCTGCCGGCCTCTAGAGCTGTGGGAGATGAATGCAGGCTGCTAGAGCCACCCAGCCTGTGCTATTTGGGTTAGAGCAGGCCAGCCAAAGACAGAGAGTGAGACACCACCCACAGAATAAAAGATACTTACGCTCATGTAACGGGAAGCCTGTATATAGAAAATGACTAACGTTTACATATCTCTAAGACACACAAGTCAATAGAAAAATCAGCAAATGACTTGAATAGGTACTTCAAAGTTTTTTTTTGAAATAGTCCATCAGCATGAAAAAGGTGCCAAGGAAATGCAAATTAAAGCCACAAGCAGAGTCCACGACGCAGTCAGAGATGGACAACGGCAAAAGCCAGACAACACCAGGCAGCTGGTGAAGGTGGGGCTGCCACACACGCTCACCCGAGTGTCAGCTGAGCCAGCACTATAAGAAATACAGCCTACAGCCCGACAAGTTCACACCCAGGCCACTGAAGCTTGTGCCCAGACCCCCAGGATACACGGACCATATTTAAAGCAGCAGTGTCTGTACCCACCAGAAACAGTAAGAACTAGCAGATCCATCAGGAGCAGAATGACTATCTCTACTGTGGTATATTGACAAGAAAGAGTGACACAGTCTAGAGCAACGTCACAACAGCTACTCCCTGCAACAAAGAAGATTCTTGAAAATCATGCTTCGTAAAAGCAAGAAACAAAGGAATATGTACTGTATGATTCAATTTATTTAATCTTCAAAAGCAGGGCATGCTGCATGATAATCCCAAGGATACATACCTAGATGATCAAACCATAAAGGAAAGCAACAAAGTGACCAGACAAAGAGATAACAGTATTTATCTCTAGGGGGGGGAAAGGGCTGTGGTCAGGAAGCTGCTGGAGGGCAGTCATGCTTATTTTCTTAATCTGAGCAGGTTGCAAAAGTGCTTGCTGTGTAGTAACTCATTCTGTACAAGTATGCTTTATGCATCTTTCTGGCAACCCACTCTAGTACTCTTGCCTGGAGAATCCCATGGAGGGAGGAGCCTGGTAGGCTACAGTCCATGGGGTCGCAAAGAGTTGGACAGGACTGAGTGACTTCACTTTCACTTTCATGATGTGTGTTATAGTCACAATTCAAAAGTCCTGCCATCTCTCAGTCTATTAGCATTTAGTGTGAATTTATTATTCTTTTTCTTCTCTATCCTAACCCCCTCTAATCGAATCTTATTTACAATCTCAAACAAGTTACAAGTAACAGGTTCATAATAATCTACACTGACAGGTTCATAATAATCTATTCTCACTTTCATTTGTTCTAAACATAGATTCTTCCAACGAATTTCCTCTACATGCTAGTGTTTTAGAACTGTTTAAACAAGTCCACAGACTCCCTATGATTTTAGGTATTAATATTTACCTTAACTGATGATTTTATAGGTTTACTTCATAACTTCTGAAGCCTTTTTCCATTCTTAACTGGATCCACTGCACAAAGCAGGATTTAACTGACTGTTTTCTCAGTTCTCCCAAGAACAGTTCATAAGTAATAGTCTCCATGCACAGAGCAATAATTCATTATATCATGACACTAGGGTAAGGAGGTAGAGTATAACAGTAAACAATTATTTACTGACCTAGTAATTTCAGTAACTTTCTATGGACTTCTTTCTGTAGAACAATTAACAATAGTTACAGGTGACATCTGAGGTAAATATAATCAGGTTCTATAGATGATAATCAAAACTAAGCTCACATCTTCCCAATGATTTTTCTGAGAATATCCAACCACCATTTGATTGCCATTGGTATAACAGACTAATTTCATTAGGGCATCCCTTTACCAGACCAACTTCTTTTTCCTAGTTTATTAGTAACATCTTGAATTATAGCACTTCACACACTTAGTATGGGTTAGCTCTCCTTAAACACATGACCTTACTCATATCCATGCACATAAATTCAGGAAGTCCCCTACTCCACGTATATTAGGTAGGAGATACAGGTGCAGAGAAAATTTACAAGTAAGTTGGCAACAGAATCTGAAGGGTGTCATATATATTAAGAACACGACAGTGCTTAGAATAAGTATCAGATGAACCCTAGAATTATTTGCTCATTTCTAAAAATAATTCTGAGCAGCGTGTTTGAAAGAGTTTTGACCTTCTCCCGACAGACAGCCATTAAATGATAGTGGCCTTGTTTTATTATTAACTTTAAGAATTTCTAAAAACCCTTTTACTGAGGACTCATGATGTAGCCATTTCACGTTCTTTTAAAGGGCTCAGCTTATGTTGCCAAATTCAACTTTAAAGTCAAATGCCTCACTCATTAGAACAATGCCACCAATGTTATTGGGAAATGCCGGATGAAACTAAAATCAACTTGTCACCTGCTGAAGACCTCATGCACAAACATAACCTCTGAAAAGCTGTAGCATAGTCAAATTACTCTAACTCAAAACACAGTTCTTAGATTTCTGAGCTGTACCATAATCTTAAACCGTCAGTAATTTGTTTCTGCTTACAAACTGCTAGGTGAGGATACCGAGGTTACTAAAAAGTTACTGTTGGATTATGTTATTAATGTGTTTTACCTGCAGGTGATACCAAATAAATTTCATTATTCTTATTCATAAAAACTGACCAACTCCAACCATCTCAGCAGCATTTAGAGTTTTTAGCAACAATTCTACCATCCATTTACAAAATGTGTTCACTACACATTAACTAATGTTAATAAATGCCTTTCTCCCAGTAATTTTTTCCAGGAATTTAGAACACATTCATGTATTCAAATATGATGCAACCATTAAAGCTAAGGTATGCTTTTTGTAACATAAGGCAATGTTTTTAATATTAACTGAAAAAGGCCCCAGGTTCCACCTTGTACATGGCACTACCAGCTTCACATGCTAATAACACAGAACTGTCCCTTTCACCCCCAACCCCATCCCGGCAGCACATCTGGCTTGATTCCCCTGGGATTCTCTACTGACTCAATCTGCTCTGCAGATTACTCTCCCATCAAAGAACCCATCACCTCCCTTCTGACCAACGACACTCACCTCCCTGCTCTCACTACCTTCCGATCCACATGGTAGCTGAACCATCTTCTAAAATTACTATCACCATACTATACCCCATCACTCTTTAGAAAAAGGGCCAACACCTTAAAATGCAGAATTTCAACCTTGCTTAACTACCCCTCTAGCCACAGTCCCTTCCCACTCTAGCCCCTAACTCCATCCTCCCCAAGGATCTCCCGACTGTTCCCGCACTTGTACCCCAACTCCCAGCATCCCACTCCTTGCCCCCATCACCTGCTCAACTCCTCATTTTTCAGTTCTCACCTCCAATGATGCATCTTAGATTCCCTCACTTATATGTCCTCACACCCATACTGCTTCTTTACAGCATTTACCATAACACCACTGTCATTGTTTCCTGTGGGATTATTATTTATTTCAGTGGTGCTTTCTCTCTCAGCAGAGCTCAGACTCCATGAGAGAGACTCACATCACTCTTGTTCACTGCTCCCTCTCCAGCACCTAGCATGGTGCGTGGCCCATAAAGGAGCCTAACAATTACTTGCTGGATGGAAAATACACAGAAGTCAGTCTAATAAAAATACACCAAAACTGTCAGTTACTTATGGGTAGCAGGATTATGAGGGATCTTAATTTAGCATGTTTAATCTCTATCAATCACATTTTCTACAATAAGAACATTTTGCTTTTATTATTTATAAGTTAATGCTTTTGGACTTATTTTTTTAAATAAACATTACTTTGGACTAATTCTAGATGTGTAAGACAATGGTATGGACCTAACAGAAGCAGAAGATATTAAGAAGAGATGGCAAGAATACACAGAAGAACTGTACAAAAAGATCTTCACAACCCGGATAATCACAATGGTGTGATCACTCATCTAGAGCCAGACATCTTGGAATGTGAAGTCAAGTGGGCCTTAGAAAGCATCACTATGAACAAAGCTAGTGGAGGTGATGGAATTCCAGTAGAGCTATTTCAAATCCTGAAAGATGATGCTGTGAAAGTGCTGCACTCAATATGCCAGCAAATTTGGAAAACTCAGCAGTGGCCACAGGACTGGAAAAGGTCAGTTTTCATTCCAATCCCAAAGAAAGGCAATGCCAAAGAATGCTCAAACTACTTCACAATTGCACTCATCTCACACACTAGTAAAGCAATGCTCAAAATTCTCCAAGCCAGGCTTCAGCAATACATGAACCGTGAACTCCCTGAGGTTCAAGCTGGTTTTAGAAAAGGCAGAGGAACCAGAGGTCAAATTGCCAACATCTTCTGGATCATGGAAAAAGCAAGAGAGTTCCAGAAAAACATCTATTTCTGCTTTATTGACTATGCCAAAGCCTTTGATTGTGTGGATCACAATAAACTGTGGAAAATTCTGAAAGAGATGGGAATACCAGACCACCTGACCTGCCTCTTGAGAAATCTGTATGCAGGTCAGGAAGCAACAGTTAGAACTGGACATGGAATAACAGACTGGTTCCAAATAGGAAAAGGAGTACATCAAGCATGTATATTGTCACCCTGCTTATTTAACTTCTCTGCAGAGTACATCATGAGAAACGCTGGACTTGAAGAAATACAATCTGGAATCAAGACTGTCAAGAGAAATATCAATAACCTCAGATATGCAGATGACACCAGCCTTATGGCAGAAAGTGAAGAGGAACTAAAAAGCCTCTTGATGAAATTAAAGAGGAGAGTGAAAAAGTTGGCTTAAAGCTCAACATTCAGAAAACTAAGATCATGGCATCCAGTCCCATCACTCAATGGGAAATAGATGGAGAAACAGTGCAAACAGCGTCAGACTTTATTTTGGGGGCTCCAAAATCACTGCAGATGGTGACTGCAGCCATGAAATTAAAAGACACTTACTCCTTGGAAGAAAAGTTATATCCAATCTAGATAGCATATTCAAAAGCAGAGACATTACTTTGCCGACTAAGGTCCGTCTAGTCAAGGCTATGGTTTTTCCTGTGGTCATGTATGGATGTGAGAGTTGGACTGTGAAGAAGGCTGAGCGCTGAAGAATTGATGCTTTTGAACTGTGTTGTTGGAGAAGACTCTTGAGAGTCCCTTGGACTGCAAGGAGATCCAACCAGTCCATTCTGAAGGAGATCAGCTCTGGGATTTCTTTGGAAGGAATGATGCTGAAGCTGAAACTGCAGTACTTTGGCCACCTCATGCAAAGAGTTGACTCATTGGAAAAGACTCTGATGCTGGGAGGGATTGGGGGCAGGAGAAGAAGGGGATGACAGAGGATGAGATGGCTGGATGGCATCACTGACTCAATGGACGCGAGTCTGAATAACTCTGGGAGTTGGTGATGGACAAGGAGGCCTGGCGTGCTGCGATTCATGGGGTCGCAAAGAGTCGGACACGACTGAGCGACTGAACTGAACTGAAGACAGTGGCAAAGACTGTACAAAGAGGTCCTGAGTATCTCTCACTCAGCTTCCCAGACTACTATCCCAAATATTAATTCCCAGTTAATATCCTTTGTGGGCTTCCTCTTAGCTCAGTTGGTAAAGAATTTTCCTGCAATGCAGAAGACCCTGGTTTGATTCCTAAGTAAGGAAGATCCACTGGAGAAGGGATAGGCTACCCACTGCAATATTCTTGGGCTTCCCTTGTGGCTCAGCTGGTAAAGAATCTGATTGCAGTGCAGGAGACCTGGACTCAATCCCTGGGTTGGAAAGATCCCCTGGAGAAGGGAAAGGCTACCCACTCCAGTATTCTGGCCTGGAGAATTCCATGGACTGGATAGTCCATGGGGTTGCAAAGAGTTGGACACAATTGAACAACTTTCACTTTCCCTTCACTTTCACAGTGTCCTGTGTGTCCAGGGCATGTTTTTCTCAGCTAAGAAACTGACATCAGCGCACTTCCACTAAGGAAAGCCAGACATTCTCTAGCTTCACAAGCCTCTGCCACTGTCCTCTCTCTACCCCAGGGTCCCATCCAGGACACCACACTGCATTTAGGCAATGCGTCTCTCAACTCGTCTGGTCTTGACAGTTTCTCATTCTCTCCCTTCTTTGTCATGACCTTGTCCCCATCAGTCTGGCTTTGTCTACAGTTCCTCCTGTGCTTAGACTGGGATTATAAGTCTTTGGAAAGAGGATCACCAAGGCAAGTGGCCTTCTTGTCACATGCTGCGGGTACATGGTGTCCATACGGCCTCACTGGCAGTGGCACCTCCAGTATCTGTTATGACGGCATTGGCCAGCTCCCTCCACTGCAGAGCTCCTAGTGTCCCAGGCTCTAGTCTTGGGAGGTCAGGCACCAATCCAGCCCATTAGCAAGGGAGGAGGGAGGAAGGCAGCTCCTGCTCCTCAAGGGTGGAACAACTACAGAAATTATCCAGGAGACTTGTCTTTTCTCCCCCACTTATAAAATGTTCAGTCATTTATATCAGTTCCTATCATTTACGTCGCATAAATGAACTTGTTTATACTGATCTTACATTTTGGATATAATCCAGTTCAGTTCAGTTCAGTCGCTCAGTCGTGTCCGACTCTTTGCGACCCCATGAATCGCAGCACACCAGGACTCCCTGTCCATCACCAACTCCCGGAGTTCACTCAGACTCAAGTCCATCGAGTCCGTGATGCCATCCAGCCATCTCATCCTCGGTGGTCCCCTTCTCCTCCTGCTCCCAATCCCTCCCAGCGTCGGAGTCTTTTCCAGTGAGTCAACTCTTCATATGAGGTGGCCAAAGTACTGCAGTTTCAGCTTTAGCATCATTCCTTCCAAAGAAATCCCAGGGCTGATCTCCTTCAGAATGGGCTGGTTGGATCTCCTTGAAGTCCAAGGGACTCTCAAGAGTCTTCTCCAACACCACAGTTCAGAAGCCAGTTCTACCTCATTTTTGTGCTCAAGTGGTTCCAGGTTTGGCCACAGGGTGCTCTCTCAGGTTCCTTCCAGTGTTCCTTTGACCGTCTTGATCTTTTTGTTTCTGAGCATTTCCTTCCTTCTTGTACTACACCCCTTGCATCTTCCCTAACCCCAAGTGTAGAATCAGCACTTCTCTAAGGCAACTCGAGTCATCGCTAAACCCTGCAGTTAACTGTATGAGATTATTATGAATCCAGGATAACCTATGTGAATGTCATGATGTAATCTGTTTGACTAAGTACAGATAACCTTTGAGAACCCAGGCCAAAACTGCCACAAAGGACTCACATGTGTAACAGTAACTTTTCTACAATTTCTTCTACTATATTGTTCTATTTTGTTTCCAAGATTAATCTGAGTTGGGTGAGTAGACTAGATATTTCATATTCATTTTTTGGATAAGAAAGATGAGAAACAGAAGTGCTGACAGGACTGACTCCAGGGCGCTGGATATAGCATAGTCTACCTCTTCTATCCTGCGGCTTTTCCCTCCTGATGACTCTTCATTTGGGGCCCCGTGTGATTCGGTTGTGACAACATGGGTGTATGACAGTTCCTGCCACTCCTTAGCACCATATGTATCCAGTTACACCTAAACTTTTCACAATACACCTATATCAGTTCAATAAACAAAAAAGGAAAAAACAAGACTCCTAAACATTATAAAGTAAACCTAGCTAATATGTTGAACAGGATGAATATGTTATACAGCGGTAAACTTTTAACAAGCTTCTACTGGATGTACGCCAATATATTAGACATTTTGAGAAGGGAGAAATAAACCACATCCATGGCTGACCATGGTTAACTAATGTCCCAATGCCACAAAGTTTAGAAATAAAGAAAATAAGATTGCTCATCAAGAGTTAAGAGATGCCATTAGTATATAATGGATCAGCCCTAAAGAGAACAAAGCAGACAGAAAAACAAAGGATAAATATACTGAAAGATCGCAAGCTTAGTCCAGGAAGAAGGCAAGTTACAAACCAAAATAAATAAGAAAAGCCAAGAAAGCAAACACACAACAGAAGCAATGTAGCTCATGACCAGGAAGGGTCTAACCCACACCTGAGAAGTCAGGGAAGGCTTTCCAGGGGCATGCGGTAAAACCTGAGGAGCAATGCACAGGTAATGACAGGTGTTACAGGCAGAGGGAAGGTGTGCAAAGACCTGGAGCTAAGCCAGCCAGGCACAAGCTCAACTCTTAACATCCCCAAGGCCCAGAGAGAGGCATCACAGAATGTTTGCCATATGGCTAAAATTTCAGTTATAAAGCAAGTTAAACTGTTCAGAAAACACTTTCGATCTTTCTATATGGACAAATACACCTTACAGTCAGTTAGAAGTTTTGGCTCAGTTTTATAAATCTGCAGACAAATTGGTGACAATTTGGAAAAGACTGGAAAGCATTAAAAGGGGCTTCCCTGGTGGTTCAGTGGTAAAGAATCTTCCCATTAATGCAGGAGACGCAGGTTTGATCCCTGATCTGGGAAGATCCCACACACCATGGTGAAACTCAGCCAGCACTGCAACTACCGAGGGAAAGCGTGTGCTCCACGGTAAGGGAGTCACCGCAGTGGGAAACCTGCACCGTCACAACCAGAGCCCCCGCAGCAATAAAGATTCAGCACAGCCAAAAATAAACAGACAAGAACAATGGTAAAAGCATTACAAAAAATTCCATCATCTAGAGAAAAACCACTCAGTTGGTGTATCTCCCACCAAATGTGTGCAGGGTGTGTGTACGTGTGCATTCAGTATTGTGAGAACTGGGATTGTTAGGGGAAGTACACTGATTGAAACCGCCCACCCTGGCCAGGCACCATAGCAACCATTTGCATGAGGTGTTTTATGACAGGAGATCCTGATAAGGAGTACGGAACTAATAAGCCACCACCAACTGGAAGAGTTTGGGAAGGGTCGAAAGGAGACACCACATGTCTGTCCACTCCCCAGAATCCTTCTTGCTAGCATCCATCCCAGCTGAGCGATACGTGCGCCACCAGGAAACACTCTGAATTAGAGAGAGTGGCCAAAGACCACCCAGAAACTAATCCCATCACCATAAAACCCCAGACTGCGAGCCACCTGGCAGAGCTGTTTTCCTGGGTTCCCTTACCCTACTCTCTCCACCGGGTGCCCTTTCCCAATCAAATCTCTTGCTTTGTCAGCACATGTGTCTCCTCGGACAATTCATTTCTGAATGTTAGACAAGAGCCCAGTTCCGGGCCCTGGAAGGGACCTTCCTTCCTGCAACAGGATCACACTATACATGCAGATTTTGCCCTTTTTATATAAGCCCTTCCATTCATATAGCTTATAAAATACCAGACAGCAAGGCACGGTACTCAGTTCCCCATGTGCATTTTGCAGCTGGCTTATCTCAAGTCAGAACTCCTACAGTGTGGTCACAGAGCCCTGCAGACACCAAGGTCCGCAGCATTTTTTCTGAGATGAGACTTCTGCGCGGGCCACCTACCACAAGAGACACAATGTGTTCTCTTCCACTTGTGGAAGTCAGAAGTACACAGTCCAGGTGTCTGTCGCCCCAAGGGAGAATCACCTCCACGCTGTTCTCAGCTTCCTTCCCTGGCCAGTGGCCCCTTCCTCTTGTTACTGAGCCCAGGCTCACTCTGCTCGCCACATGACAGGCCAATGAATCTGAGACGAGGTGCTGAGGCAAGGAAGAAACTTTCGTCAGGGAGCCAGCAGACCAAGAAGATGGCAGGCTTGTGCCTCAAAATAACCATCTCATTGGGGGTGTGGAAGCCAGGTCCTTTTACAGATGAGAGAGAAAAAAGCAATGAGGAACTAAAGTCTAAAGGCAGGAACAGGAGATGCAGGGGGAAGTAAAGTGAAAGGGTCTTCAGTCTAGCAAAACATCTTCAAGGGAGCAGCCAAGCCTTGGGAAGGGGTGTGTTGTCCTCTATATTCACAGGTGGGCAGGGACAAACTCTTTCTCCATGAGCTGAACAAAGGCACTTTAGTTTACAGCCAAGCAGAGGGTTCTCCAGGCAAGCCATTGAGTATGATGAAAGCAAGTCAAAGAAACAGTTTCCAACATGGGGTCAGAACTGGCTTTCTACCTGCAACTCTCTCAGCTGGCCAGCCTTGGTTTCAGACTCATCCTTGCACCTCTTCCATTTAAGGATGCCTGGGATTTCAATGGAGCTACACAGATAATCCAGGATAATGGCTCCATTTCAAGATTCTTTACTTATTCAAATTGCAGAGTCCCTTCTATCATGTAAAGTAACATATTAACAGGCTCTAGGAATCAATCACAGGGGCAGGGGAGGGAGATTATTCAGCCTCGACAAGACTCTCTTTTTCACTGTATTCACAGCGCAAGAGCCACACGTAGTAGGTAGTGGCTGGTGTTCAGCACAAATCCAAGCAGCACCAGAACCTCCCTGCTGGCTCAATTGGTAAAGAATCCACCTACAGTGCGGGAGACGTGGGTTCGAACCCTGGGTTGGGAAGATCCCCTGGAGAAGGAAAAGGCTACCCACTCCAGTATTCTGGCCTGAATTCCATGGACTGTGTAGTCCATAGGGTCGCAAAGAGTCAGACATGACTGAGTGAGTTTCACTTTCACAAGTGACACCAACACAGACTGGTAGGCACTGAATTCTCTACTACCACATTACCATTAGACAATAAAAGCCTGATTCTCTCGTGAAAGTGCAACTCTTGAGTGGACATCCTTTTAACAGAAAGAACACACAAAACCCTTTTGCATAGAGTGTTCAGCAATGGTGTCATCTTGAGGAAAAGCAAATATTAAATTTTTGGGAAAGGTGTATTCACCAGTGGGGACCTCCAAAATCACTGCAGATGGTGACTGCAGCCATGAAATTAAAAGATGCTTACTCCTTGGAAGGAAAGTTATGACCAACCTAGACAGCATATTAAAAACCAGAGACATTACTTTGCCAGCAAAGGTCTGTCTAGTCAAGGCTACGGTTTTTCCAGTGGTCACGTATGGATGTAAGAGTTGGACAATAAAGAAAGCTGAGCACCGAAGAGTTGATGCTTTTGAACTATGGTGTTGGAGAAGACCCTTGACAGTTCCTTGGACTGCAAGGAGATCCAACCAGTCCATCCTAAAGGAGATCAGTCCTGGGTGTTCATTGGAAGGACTGATGTTAAAGCTGAAACTCCAATACTTTGGCCACCTGATGCAAAGAGCTGACTCATTTGAAAATACCCTATTCTGGGAAAGGTTGAGGGCAAGAGAAGAAGGGGATGACAGAGGATGAGGTGGTTGGATGGCATCACGGACTCAATGGAAATGAGTTTGGGTAAACTCTGGGAGTCGGTGATGGATAGGGAGGTCTGGCATGCTGCAGTCCATGGCGTCGCAAAGAGTCAGGTATGACTGAGCGACTGAACTGAACCTATATTAAAATTAAATTGAAAAGAAAAAAACCACAGCTTGTTAGAGTCCTCAATAATCTTTTAAGAACAGAAAGAGATCTTGAAAACAAAAGATCTGAGGACTACTGCCTTAAGAGACATACTTGAGTAATTAGCCAAAGCCAGGCATTTCGTGGATGCATGACAGAATGTTCTGTTTCACCTTTTTTTCTTTTGAAAATGTCTATAGGTAGCTACCCCTTTCAAGTTTATCATAGCTGCAATTATTGTGATCTTGTCGCATGGAATATAAGATCTGGACCTTCTGTTCACCATTTACTTGTATCTTCCAGTAGATACAAAATGATTTTCAAGAAAGGCCCCTGACCCTCCCCATGAGCACAGCCTCCACTTTTCATTAAGGGGACTTCTAGTGCTTTCTATTCAGTCTTAGGTTGTGTTCGGCTCTTCAAATGCTTAAGGAAAATGAGCTGAATATAAGTACGTAGCTGTTATAATTCTAAAATATAATTCTAAAATCACTGCTATGTAATGTTATATAAAACCTTCCATCAAAAAAAATAAAGTAAAATGGCAGTAGTGATTCACCTTGATGGCTTCTGAAACTCCACGCTGTCCGCCGTTTCCAAAACAGTCTCAGTTACATCTGTGGATCCTGCCCGAACACCATAAATAACCGATGCCTGCACCGTAGAGTAACAGTGCCCTCAAGAAATCAGGCCTGGTGATTCAAGCAGGTGATGTTGATGGCTGTTATTACAAAACAAAGCCCTGTGAAAACTACTGCTGTTTACTGCACTCACAGTCCTGAAAATCAGCCTAGCGCGTAGAAAGGAATCATTCCATCATGTCACTCAAAAATGGATTATCTTAAAATCAGTAACAGGGAATCCACTGAGAAATTGATTGAGTTTTTCTCTCATAAAACTCTGAGAATCACTTAACTAAACAGGTTTCCTAGTTTCACTCTCCACTACAAAGCTTACAGCCAAATCCCCAGTCTCCCCTCAGAAAGTACATAGCTGTTAAACTTTCATCAACATTCACCTCTAGATTTCCTGCATTTCAACCTGTTTTCCTTTTGTTCCATCCTTCTCAAAGTGTAGTTATGTCCTGAATTCCGTGTGTCCTTACATGCTGCTTTACGTCTTTTCTCTCAAAAGACGTAAAACATCAGTGTATTTCTCATTGTAAATACATTAGCAGTTTTCATCTAACAAGATCTAAGATCCTGGTTAATATGAATCTACTTCTAAGCAACAGCTCAGTTGGCGGGGCTAATGCCCTGCTTCCAGGTTTGCAGGACTAAGGCCTGGACCCTGGACTGTGAGGTCTGCCAAACCCTGAGAGGCATCCAAGGAGATGGCCAGCCAGCTTCTGGCCTGACCCCTCAACGTCCACTTTCCAGGCCTCCTCCCTTGAAATCCCTCGTGTAGACAGTACTGGTCAATGTGCCACCCAGAGGACATGAGACCCAAACACAAACATTCTGAATAAAGCTACATCTATTCAAGTGAAAATGCTGGACTCTCTGTAAGAGCTCAGAAGGAAAGGAAGTTCTAGCAAAGATGGACAGGTCAAGACCGAGACAGACAGTCCACCTCACAGTCTCGTGTGCTATGCGGCTCTCCGAGTTCTGAGGCTCAGCTCGTGGTATACGTGTGAAAGAGAACGCAACAATCTGTTAACATGTGGTGTCTCTGCATTCCAGACCAGACCCTGTGATTATGTGCCCCGTGGTCTTGGGAAAAAAACAAACAGCTTACGTTTGAATCTAGTATTTCCAAATGTTTAAGGTTCTTTATATCTATGGGGTGGCAAAGCGTCAGACATGGCTTAGCGACCACACAACAACAGACATGGAGGGGTCAGGAGTGAGCCCTCTGGATGCTTCCGCTCCTCGCAGGCTTTCCCTTGGACTGTGACACTACCATTCACAAACAATCCAGAAACGTGGGAGGGACTCTTGACACAGCAAGTAAGCTACACTATTCACATTTTACACATGATAAAAAGGGATGTAAGAAACTAAACTTTAAACTCATTACTGTCATCAACACAAACTAATCATTGAGAGTAACTTTGCTGAACAGTGGCTGACTCTAGTTTTCAGTTTCTTATTCCCAGTGAGGCCAGTACATTTAAGAATAACGCACAGAGGTTGTGCAGAGGAACGCTTGTGTGTTTTCCTTTTCAACGAATCAAGAAACATATGGCTTTCTTTAATGAATACAACTCTGACAACAAAATCTTGGCCCTTTCTTCCTGCTACTTGTAATGAAAAATTTTGCATTTTCTACAGAATTTGAATTACAGACTAAAGTGACTCACTCAATATACTTAAACACATATCAAGTCTAATTTGTCAGCTTTTCACTAGTTTATAGACTTTTGATACTACCAATTAGTCATCATTATCATTATGGATAAGCTCTATTTTTTAATCACAGCATATTCTGTATCATTTAGGATTCACCCTGAGCAGATAAGGCTGATTTCATCTTTGAGATCCATGGGTCCATCTCTTTAAGCTATTTTCAAAACAAGAGCTATGCAACATGTAAGTAACTCGATTATTCACTGGAGTCAGGGGACTCCACCAACCTAAATCCTAGTCCAGAGTCACATTCCAGTTTTAGACAGGGCTATATTCCTTTTTGATACTACCAGGAATGTTCCCAACATCTCACCTGAATGCTAAATTAAAAGGAAGCTGGTCAAGTTGGGGGACAGAGCCTAAGGCACCCAAATGGGAAGGAACACAGAAGACAGGAGAACCACTACGAGTTACAGAGGAAAGCTCTAAAGCAAAGTGACTGGCTGGGGTTACACAGCTAATAACTGGCAGAGCCATGATGTAAGTGCAGGTCTGCAACTGGAGTGCCAATGAACGTGAGGTTTCTATCCAACACCCAAGCCAGACACCAACAGTTCTCTCTAGTGATTGATGACTTTCTGGTGTTCTAAAGAGAAATTAATTCAAAGACACCCTTCTGAATGGGAGAAAATAATAGCAAATGAAGCAACGGACAAATAACTAATCTCAAAAATATACAAGCAACTTATGCAGCTCAAGTCCAGAAAGATAAATGACTCAATCAAAAAATGGGCCAAAGAACTAAATAGACATTTCTCCAAAGAAGACATACGGATGGCTAACAAACATATGAAAAGATGCTCAACATCACTCATTATCAGAGAAATGCACATCAAAACCACAATGAGGTACCATTTCACACCAGTCAGAATCGCTGTGATCCAAAAGTCTACAAGCAATAAATGCTGGAGAGGGTGTGGAGAAAAGGGAACCCTCTTACACTGCTGGTAGGAATGCAAACTAGTACAGCCACTATGGAGAACAGTGTGGAGATTCCTTAAAAAACTGCAAATAGAACTGCCTTATGACCCAGCAATCCCACTGCTGGGCATATACACCGAGGAAACCAGAACTGAAAGAGACACATGTACCCCAGTGTTCATCACAGCACTGTTTATAATAGCCAGGACATGGAAACAACCTAGATGTCCATCAGCAGATGAATGGATAAGAAAGCTGTGGCACATATACACAGTGGAGTATTCCTCAGCCATTAAAAAGAATACATTTGAATCAGTTCTAATGAGGTGGATGAAACTGGAGCCTATTATACACAGTGAAGTAAGCCAGAAAGAAAAACACCAGTACAGTACACTAACAGATATATATGGAATTTAGAAAGATGGTAATGATATCCCTCTATGCGAGACAGCAGAAGAGACACAGATGTATAGAACGGACTTTTAGACTCTGTGGGAGAGGGAGGGGGTGGGATGATTTGGGAGAATGGCACTGAAACATGGATACTATCATGTAAGAAACGAATCACCAGTCTATGTTCGATACAGGATGCTTGGGGCTGGTGCACGGGATGATCCAGAGAGATGATATGGGGTGGGAGGTGGGAGGGGCGTTCAGGATTGGGAACTCATGTACACCCGTGGCTGATTCATGTCAATGTATGGCAAAACCAATACAGTATTGTAAAGCAAAGTAAAAATAAAAATTTTAAAAAAAAAGACTATTTAACACTCAACCATATGTCCCACTGTACACTTCCATTCTCCAGACTCAGGGATGATCTCTGCCCTCAGACACCTGTCCCGGCCCAGATGGGGAGGTCTCCCTGGGGCCACACTTCCTCCAGGACAGCCCTCTCCAGCTACTATAAAGAGAACCACGTCCGCTCTGCTGAGAGAAGTGAAAGGAAAGTGGAAAGTGAAGTCGCCCAGTAGTGTCCGACTCTTTGCAACCCGATGGACTGTAGTCTACCAGGCTCCTCTGTCCATGGGATTTTCCAGGCAAGAGTACTTAAGTGGATTGCCATTTACCAATAATACCAGCTACATTCGCTATCTCACAACATAATCTCTTTTCTCCCAACTGGGCCTTCATGCCTTATCTCCCGTTCTAGAACACTCTTCACAATTCTAAACAGGTATCAAAATAATATCCTTTTGGGGACTTCCTGGCAGCCCAGTGGCTAGGACTTCGCCTTCCAATGCAGGATGCATGGGTTCGATCCTTGGTTGGGAAGCAAAGATCTCACATGACTCATAGCCGAAAAACAAAAACATAAAACAGAAGCAACGTTGTAATGAATTCAATAAAGACTGGAAAATAGTCCATTTCAAACAACTTTTAAAAATTAACAGTAATATGCTTTCCTCAAGATGTGACATTTAGAGCCTGTAACCACCCAAGTTTACACTTACATAGTTGCTGTCAACTGCTGTTCCACACCTGCACCTTCAACCAGGTGCTTCTGAGGACAGACTGCATGGAAAACATTAAGAGCCGCTTACAAACCCTGGTGGTTCCAGCTTCTCCCTTGCTGACAGAACCTTCATTTGGTGTGGCTGGTAATGTGCCTAACTGCAGGGAACAAATCAGGATTGTTCTAACCAGTCAGTAATCCTCCTAGTCAGTGATCAGTCTAGGTGTGGGCATGTAACTCAGTTCTGGCCAGTGACAGAAGAGGAAGTCTACTGATGGGGTTTTTGAAAAATATCCTTCCTGGTTAAAAAAAATAATGATAACAAAAGAAAATTCTTCTTTGTCCCCTTGCTCCTTCCTTCTGACGTGACACACTCTCCTGTGGAAAACTATCAATGAAGGCATCACCCGTCCTGGAAAGATGCAAAGAGCTGGCCCTCCTATGTCTTTCTACTACCTCAGTCTCTAAAGTGCTTCATATAAAGGGCCAGGGAGCTACTTACACACAGAAAAATGGGTATGTTGTTAAATTTCACCTGATTTTTCAAATTATGAATATATGTATTTATCTGGTTTATAACTTTGTAATTAAAATTAGGAGGAAAAAAATCCACCAACAAGGAAGAGAGCAAATGACCAATAACAGCAAAACACTGTTGTTGCTTTTCTAAGTCAAACATTCAAGATACAAGGCAGTGAGAACCTGAACTGCCAACACTCTGAAAAAGAAGTCAAACAGGTACTCCCAACAGCCTTGTCTATTTGCCCGGAGCCATTTCCAGTTCACAGCAGCGCCATGACCGTGCCCTCCAGCTGAGAGCTCTCACCCATCTCCTGGGGCCACACAGACAAAAGCACTTGGGAGGCGGAGTCGAAGGGGCCAGCATCCTGGAGAAAAGAGATGCAACCCTTCATACCAGGATACCTTTCTCTTCAAACAGCTGCAATTCCTAGACTTCAGGGGAGAGAGACTGAGAAACCGAGCACAAAGGAGTGGTTCGGGCCTGAAGCGGTGAGCAGAGCCGCCATCAGTCTCAGCCAGGCACACAGAGACCGAGAGCCTTCATGAACACGCCAGGCTTTCTCCTAGACCCTCAAGGGCTCTGCCCTGAAACTAAAGTGAGCCAAAGCCAGACTAAACCTCAGGAAGCCTGAAACCAGGCTGCAAACTCTCTCCATCTTTGATGGGATCACTGCAATTGGCTCCCAGACTACCCGTCTGCCAGAAACTCTATTTAAATACACTCTGGTGAAGATAGCACCTTCACCAGAGCACCTGTGAGTATTTGCATACAACATTCAGCATTCAATAAGAATTACGGAGCCCATCTGCTGCTGCTGCTAAGTCACTTCAGTCGTGTCCAACTCTGTGCGACCCCAGCGATGGCAGCCCACCAGGCTCCCCAGTCCCTGGGATTCTCCAGGCAAGAACACTGATGTGGGTTGCATTTCCTTCTCCAGTGCATGAAAGTGAAAAGTGAAAGTGAAGTCACTCAGTTGTATCCGACTTTCAGCGACCCCATGGACTGCAGCCTACCAGGCTCCTCCGTCCATAGGATTTTCCAGGCAAGAGTACTGGAGTGGGGTGCCACTGTCTTCTCTGGAGCCCATCTGCAGTCAAGGTCAAAAGACAGAAACCAAGAGGAAAACAGCAAGAGATACAGACTCACAGGTGACCTCGATATGAGAAGACTCAGACATGAACTTTTAAACAAGTGATTAATACAGAGGCGAAAAAAAGCACACACATACACAAAAACCACAGAGAACTTCTCCCAGAGTACAGAAGTCTATTTAGAAACAATCAAATGGGAATGCTATGGCTGATGATAAATAACTGAAATTCAAAGTCTGACACAAAATAATGGGATAGCACGTCACACCTGTGACAAAAGCCAGACTCCAGAACATGGACACATCATCAAAACTTGACAAGCACGGGCGCAGCAAGAGCTCTCAGTCACCGAGTGTGGGAGAGCGAAGAGGTGCAGCCACTTTTGGCTGCCGCTTATAAAACCACAGAGGTTAAAGTGCCTGCCTGCAATGCAGGAGACTGGGGTTCGATCCCTGGATCGGGAAGATCCCCTGGAGAAGGAAATGGCAACTCGTTCCACTATTCTTGCCTGGAGAATCCCATGGATGGAGGAGACTGGTGGGCTACAGTCCACGGGGTCGCAAAGAGTCGGACACGACAGAGCGACTTCACGTCACTTCACTATAAAACCACACATAGTACTTGATCCAGGTTCCTTGCTATTTACCCCAATGAAGTGAAATATCCAAATTAATAAAAGAAAATATAGAAAAAAGCATAAGGGACACAAGTGAAAAGATGTAACAAATGTGACTGGCATCTTAAAAGGAAAACAGAGGGGGATACTAGAAACAATACTTGAGAACACCAGGTCAGAATGATCCAAAACTGAAAAAAAAAAAAAAAAAAAGGTCACAATTCAGGAAGTGCTAAACCCCAGCCAGGATAAACAATAAGAAAACTACACTTAGATACACTATGACTAAGCTTAAGTTTCAGGAAAACCAAAGACAAAGTAAAAAGCCTAAAAGAAGCCAGACTGGGGGAAAATACAACTGACAACTGACTTTTCAACAGAAGGCAAATGACATGACAATTATATCTTTGAAGTGTTCAGAAAAGATCGATGTAAATCTGGAATACAGCTGCAAAAATATCCTTCAGAAATAAAGATGAAACAAAGGCTTGTACAAAAACTAAGTGAACTTACTGATAGCAGATTGCAGTTAAAAGAAATACTAATGAGAGTTCTTCAGGCAGAAAGATAATTATCCAAGACAGAAACACGAAAATGCAGGACAGAATAAAGAGCACCGGAAAAAGTTGCGAAACCTAAACAGGTATCAACAGAAGACAACAACAATGTCTTGTGCAGTTTAAAATATATAAAGAATTAAAATAGCAGACAACAATAGCACAAAAAGCAGGGGGGAGAAAAGGGGCTAAAATATCCTAAGACCCTTACATTTCCCATAAACTGGTAAAAGCACTCATTTATACCACCCTAACCATGAAAACCAGAGAAGGCAATGGCACCCCACTCCAGTGCTCTTGCCTGGAAAATCCCATGGACGGAGGAGCCTGGAAGGCTGCAGTCCATGGGGTCGCTGAGGGTCGGACATAACTGAGCGACTTTACTTTCACTTTTCACTTTCCTGCATTGGAGAAGGAAATGGCAACCCACTCCAGTGTTTTGGCCTGGAGAATCCTAGGGACGGAGGAGACTGGTGGGCTGCCGTCTATGGGGTCACAAAGAGTCGGACATGACTTACATCATTTAGCAGCAGCAGCAGCAGCAGCAACCATGAAAACTGGAAGGAATCCACTAACTTTAAGTTTCATCCTAATTCTTCCACTATTCTAACTCTGCCAAATGGCTTATATGATCCTTCGGCTGTCATGAATGGAATGAAGGCATATAACCAAGCTTGATGACTCATTTTATTTGTAATTAATTCACTCATTGAATAAATAAGTACCGACTGTATGTCCAAAGGGCTTCCCTGGCGGCTCGGTGGCAAAGAATCTGCCTGCCAATGCAGGAGATGTGGGTTCAATCCCTGGGTCAGGAAGATCCCCTGGAGAAAGGAATAGCAATCCACTCCAGTATGCTTGCCTGGGAAATCCCACAGACAGAGGAGCCTGGCAGGCTACAGGCCATGGGGTCACAGAGAGCCAGACACGACTTTACGACTGAATAACAACAACAAATATGTCAAGAAAGAAAAGTATTAATTTACAGTAGAACTAATAAGAATACATGTTATACATGTTATAATCTCTAGAGTAACCCATCAAACAAAATACAAGAGAATGCATAACTAACAGTATTGGAGGGAAGGAAGCAAGGTGGGGAAAGAAAAACCCAACTGTGACAAATAGAGCAGAAACAGAAAGACAGTAGACTTGACCCTAAATATATCAGTGGCTACATTAAATGTAACCGGACTACATTTACATAAAACCAATGCAAGATACGAAACTCATATTTATACTGGGTTTCGGTGTGTCCACGCGTGCTCAGTCCCTTCAATTGTGTCAACTCTTTGAGACCCCATGGATGCAGGCCGCCAGGCTCACTCTGTCCATGGGGATTCTCCAGGCAAGAATGCTGGGATGGGTAGCTGCGCCCTCCTCCAGGGGCCTTCCCCACCCAGGGGCAGAACTCTTACATCTCCTGACCGGCAGTTCTTCACCACTAGCACCATCTGGGTTTTGGTACAAAGACAGCCAAATGTTTCAGTGTAACGGAGGAGAAAGTCCAGAAACAGACCTATAAAGATGCATCCACTTGATAGATGAGAAACATGTCACTCCGATACACTGGAAAATGGAAGATTTTTTCAATATATGGGTCGAATAGTTATCCACATAGGAAAAAATGAATCTGAACACTTAAATCACATATAAAAATTAATTGCAGTTAGATTACAAAACTAAATGCAAGAGACATACAAACAGTAAAACTTCTAGGAGATAAGGAGAGAATACCTTCTTGATCATGAGGTATGTATAGGAAGCTATCTTAACACAAAACAGGAAAAGCATAAAGAATAAAGGAAAACATTAACTGGGTTTCATTAAAATTGACGGCATCTTCATCAAAAGATTCTATTAAGAGCAAGAGAAGACATTTGCAATACATAAATCTAACAAAGGACTCAATCAGAACGCACAAAGACCTCTTCAGCAAAATTACTGAACAGGCACTTCAAAAGACGCTATCTAAAAAGCCAAACACACAAAAGGCATTTAAACTCATAAGCCATTGCTGCTGCTGCTGCTAAGTCGCTTCAGTCGTGTCTGACTCTGTGCAACCCCATAGATGGCAGCCCACCAGGCTCCGCCGTCCCTGGGATTCTTTAGGCAAGAACACTGGAGTGGGTTGCCATTGCCTTCTCCAATGCATGAAAGTGAAAAGTGAAGGTGAAGTCACTGAGTCGTGTCCAACTCTCAGCGACCCCATGGACCGCAGCCTACCAGGCTCCTCTGTTCATGGGATTTTCCAAGCTAGAGTACTGGAGTGGGGTGCCATAAGCCCTTAGGCAACTGTAAATCAAACCCCAAATTTGAAACTACTGCACTCACATAAGAGCCAAAATTTTAAAAAATAACATCAGGTATTAGTGAAGACATGATGCAAGCAGAACTCTTACACACTGCTGACATAATGTACAGACTATAACCACCTTTGACAGGTTCTGACATTCACACACCTGTCATCTAAGAGGCCATCTTGAGGGGTAAATCCTACACAACTGTGTACATGATATGCACTAAAATATATGCACCTGAAAATTCTCAGCACCATTATTGTTAATAACCAAAATCTAAGAAAAATTAATTTAAAAACCTAAATGTGTTTCACAACATATGATGGATAGAACAGATAAACTGAAGTGTATTTACAAATGGCATACTACATGGCAATGAAAATAAATTAACTACTGCTATCTTCAACAACATAGGTGAATCAAAACACAAGTAAATGACACCAGACTCAAAAGAGTATATATAGTATAAATCCTTTTATATAAAGTTTAAATACCTGCAAATGTAATCTGTGGTGACAGAAATCAAAATAACAGTTACCTCTGAAACTGGAAGGGGGAACACGGGTGGATTACTGGGAAACTGGTCATGTTTTATTTCTTAATTGAGGTATATGAGTGTAACTACTTTGTAGAAATTCATTCATTTCCATGTTTGTGACATGGTGATTATCGTGCTGGCTAATTTTATGTATCAACGAGGCTGGGCAAAGAGACGCTCAGATAGCCAGTAAAACATCATGTCTGTGTGTGTCTGCGAGGGCCTTTCCCGAAGAGATGAGCATTTGAACTGGCGGACTGAAAATTCTGCCCTTGCTGGAGCCGCCCTCGGACATCAGCACCACGGGGCCTGGGCCGTCAGGCGTGGACTGGGCCTCAAGTCACTGGCTCCCCTGGTTCCCAGGCCTTTGGATCTGGACTGGAACCACTCCACCAACTCTTTTGCGCTCCCACTATGCAGCTGGCCGCTGGTGGGACTTCTCAGCCTCTGCATCACATGAGCCAATCTTTCATAATAAATCTCTTTCTGTATGTCTCTGCCTATATATATATATATATATATATATATATATATATATATATATATACTATATACCCCGTAACTTTTGCATTTCTGCTTCAACTACAGTTGTGTACCTCTCTGCAGTATATTATACTGAAAATCTTAAGTTTATCCATATATGAGGTTTTCTTTGGGGCTTCCCTGGTAGCTCAGTGGTAAACAATCTAACTGTACTGCACGCAACTCAGGTTTGACCCCTGGGTTGGGGAAGATCCCTTAGAGAAGAATATGGCAACCCATTCCAGTATTCTTGCCTGGGAAATTCCATGGACAGAGGAGCCCGGTGGGCTAGAGTCCATGGAGTTGCAAAAGAGTTGGACAGGACTGAGTGACTAAACAACAAATGAAAAGCAGACGCCAGTGGCAGCTGGACAACATCATAAATGGACCAAATTCCAATGAATTGTACACGTTAAACCAGTTACGTGAATCACTGCAACTAAAATAAAAACAGGGACTTCCCTGTGGTCCAGTGGCTAAGACTCTACACTCCCAGTGCAAGGGGTTCAAGGTTCAACCCCTGGTCAGGGAACTGAATTCCATACGCCGCAACCAAGAGCTCACACGCCACAGCTACAGATTCCGCATGCTGCAACTAAGACCCAGCACAGCCAGATAAATAAGTAAAAATTAAAACGACAAAAAAGTCACCCCTAAACTTAACCTCAATAAAACAACTTCTACCAGTAGACATTCATGATGACAAATATTACGACGAGCTACAACGTCAAACTTACCCACTGCTGTGTCACCATCTAACAAATTGTCATCTTCAGAAGTCTGGAAGTCCATAATAACACCTGCCCCGTCTAAAAGTTCCTCATCACTGCTCACACTGGTTATACTGTTGTAGCTGTTTCTACAGTAGCCTCTATGGAACAGCTGCTCAGACTCCATTTAGCTGTCTGGTTATCTGAAAAAAAAAAGCGGGGGTGGGGGAGAAATGGCTTTAACATTTTCCCAAAACATAATAAAAACCATCTACTTTAACAATTTAAAGAAAACTTCTGATCTCATGTTTAAAAAAAGAATACTACATTACTATAACAATACCTAACTCTATTGGGTTAAGTCTTTGGGGATCATTTAATAACTCTATTCTCACCAGGCAGCTGTAAAAATGAATGAAGAACTTCTTCAGGTAATGGTATAAAGCAGTCTCTTAGATCCATGTTTCACAATACAAAGTACAGAGAAGTGTTTATAATATACTATAGTATATACAAGGGCTTCCCTGGGGGCTCAGATGGCAAAGAACCCACCTGCAAAGCAGGAGACCAGAGCTCAATCCCTGGGTCAGGAAGATCCCCTGGAGAAGGGAATGGCACCCCACTCCAGTATCCTTGGCTGGAAAATCCCGTGGACAGGGGAACCTGGCAGGCTGCAGGCCATGGGGTCACAAGAGTTGGACACAACTTAGCAATCAAATGACAACCACGGGATATGTGGAGCTTCCACCCGAAGAAAGAGGGCTGCGGTAGAGGCTGACCTGCAGCGCGTAACTGGCTGTGCGCACGCAGACCACCTCTGGAGAGCGTTCTGAGAAAGTTGCCCACAGGAGAAAGGAACAGTGACTGATGCACCAGGTATGAACGGGAGATACTAGTACCTTTTGGATATCTCACAAGGTGTAAATACTAATGTTAAAGTAATGTCATTTAAACATCTGTAAAATTCCATTCTCCTTTCATCACCTTAATATTTAAAGCTTCAAAGCCCTAGTCAAATATCAGCCGCGAAAATATGGTAATAGGTCACTATTTGCATTTTTTCCATAAGAAAATTAACAAGCAAGAGCATGTTTTCAAGGCTCTTACTTCATACTTTAAGAACAATGGAACTCCTGAATAGCTTGGTGTTTTAAATGCATCTACCTACTTTGTCAACATCAAAACGAATGAGCGAGACACCAGCAAGAGGTTCGAAAGGTTTGCGGGGTGGGACTTGAAAGCTAGAGTCGCAGGAGCAGCTCATCCAGTAAGCCTGGTAAAACGAGATTTGTCAGCTCTGTCACGATGAGCACACACATGACTGAAGGTGAGTGGAACTATGCATGGTCCACTTTCAGTGCTGAAATCTAGCACAGAAGACTTGAAGGGTCAAAACACTCTCTAGTCCTCAGGATATTTCCCCTGGCCAGGTGGGGCTGGGGTTGGGGAGAAGTAACTTCTAAATAAAAATTACGGGGTCGCAAAGAGTCAGACACGACTGGGCAACTTAACAAAACAACTTTTAAAAGATGTATAAATTACCTAACTTGAAGTTAAGAGAAGGTGGAGCTTGAGAGCTCTGGTCTGAACATCTTACGCAGTAAGTAGAACATAATACACAGATAATAGTAATCAAATATCAGACTGTTGACTTAATCAAGCAGGTAAAAAGAGAGACGTGTATTCAGTGTTCAATAAACAAGGCCTTTCGACAACAGTGCTAATCTGGTCGTGGTACAATAACCAAAAACTAGCACCTAAGTTACAAAGAAAATCTTAAATATTTACTGCTTTGCAACTTTACTGATGTTTCATGATTACCTCTACCAAAAACGGCCTATTATACAGAGATCTGTTAGAATATATTAATTAAAACATGAGTTTTATTTCAAGGTAAATGTTAGAATAGTATGAAAATAACTGTTCATGCTAAGAACTTTGCAGTATCCACAAAGGTGATCAAATTCAATATTGTGGCTCTTGAGTAAAGAACTAAAAGTTAAAAAAAAAAAAGCATTAACAATTCAAAAGTCATTTTTATTTTGATGTAGCAAAGCACATCCACTAAGGTTTTGCAAAGAACACAGACACTATTCTTCACTTCTTTACATGACGGTCACACTGGAAGCGCTTAACGCTTGTGGTAACATACGTCAATGGACATTAATCTGCTAGAGGCTGTACAACACTGAGAAATCGCACTGAAGGGAAACTGTGTCCTGGGCCCTCCACCAGCAAGTTCCAACACAGCTCCTCCATTCTGTCCCTGGAAGTCCCTCAAAAACAATTAGTGATGACTTGTAAATTAACCTTTTCGCAGTGTTTAAAAACTTCATTTCATGAACACCTCTGATACATCTAAACTTCACAGCTTTCTAACAAGAGCAACCAACTCTGTTTCAAAGTTTATTAAAATCAGGTCTGTGTGGGTTCCTATTTCTATAAATTCAACAACTTTAAAAACTATTCTTATTAACCCAGAAACCTGTAGACCAGCAGCCACTAGCCCCGAAACATGGCTCTAAGGAGAAGTATCTACAGGATTCCTGTGCTTTCATTAAAAAAAGGAATGGCAAATATTTCATTAATAATTTTATATTGATTCTGTGATGAAACAAATGGGCTTTCCCCAGTGGCTCAGCAGAAAAGAATCTTCCTGCAATGCAGGAGACACAGGTTCCATCCCTAGGCCGGGCAGATCCCCTGGAGGTGGAAATGGCAACCCACTCCAGTATTGTTTTCTTTTCTCCCCACTCCAATATTCTTGCCTGGGCAATCCCATGGGCAGAGGAGCCTGGCAGGCCACAGTCCATGGGGTCGTAAAGAGTCACGTAAGACTAAGGACGCATGTGTGTGCTGAAATAATACTTTAGACATAACAGGTTACATAAAATATATCATTAAAATTAATCTCACCATTTTCTTTTTAATGTGGTTACTAAGAAATTGAAAGTTATACACGTGGCTTGTATTTGCAGCACAGGTATTTTTATTGCACAACACTACTATAAAATAGTCAAGAATCCATGAAAGCATACAGTAAGTATACAGAAGGAATCTGGACACCAGTGTTAAACAGCTTCAGGTTCCAAACTCCATCCCCAGGCTTGATCACAAAAGGCTATTTAAACCATAATATAGCAACTGAAATTCTGCATAGAAAAAAAATGAATACTACAGTCTTATTTTTCCTTTTAAACTGTCAAAAACATATTTAAAACCATCTCAAATTATTTTCACAGACACAGTGACCTGCAAATATACTCCTGCAGAGCTAGGAAGAGTACAGCGAATCCGAGAAAAACCCCCAGGGAGAAAAACTGGTGCGCTGCAGTGGACTCCTCAGTGATGCCGCACCATCACCCTGGCCCTTCGCATCTCTTCTCCACCCTGCAGCCAGCACGATCTTTTCCCAGGGCAGGCCTGATGCTTACCTCTCCCCGAGCCATGGATTAAGGCCTTAATCACTTCTCACCACGTTTTGCCAGCAAAGTCTTCAACACAGCAGACAAGCCCGTGCAGCCAGGCCTCTCCCGCGCCTCTCCCGCCTCTCCCAGACACACACCCTCCTCTGGGCCCTACAAGGCTGCCCCAGTGCCTGCCCAGGCTCAGCTGCTCCCTGGGCGTGGAAAGGGCCCTCGCCTCTTCATGGAGGTGACCGTCCCATGTATCCTTCAGCTTTCACCTCAAGCACCCTCTAGTCAGTGAACAAACTCTCCAGCAGAGTTTATATGTCAGGCACCACCCTAAGCACATCATCATTTAGTATCTATACTAACCACACCACAGCCCCAAAGCTCAGGCTCTGCTGTCATCCCCATTTCACAGGTGAGGGCAGTGGCACGCCGAGAGCTGCAGTGACCGGTGCAAAGCTGTGCGCTGTAAGGAAGCTGCCTCAGCCCCCCGCCCACCTGGGCTGCCGCCCGACCAGGCCCAGCGCACACGGAGAGTCCCCGCCTCCGCTGACGGCACACCCCCAGGTGCAGTGCCGCCCTGCTTCGCGGGATAACTGACGGCTGTCTGCCCCAGAAGGCGGCCAAGGCCTGGCCGTGCCCATTTCTGCACAGCACCAGGCGCCGACGAGGGCTTCACTTTTTAAACTTTTTACTTGGAGACAATGGAGAAGAGACGGCTGGGCGGCATCACCAATGCAATGAACATGAACTTGGGCAAACTCTGGGAGATGGCGAGGGACAGGCAGGTCGGCCTGCTGTGGCCCACGGGTCGCAAGGAATTGGACACGACTGGGCGGCAGAACAGCAATGGTGATTTTGCACGCAGCCGCGGTAAGGAATTCAAAGAGCTCCTGCGTGGCCTCCCCCGAGCATCCCATCCGTCACGCTGTGACACTGACCGGGGCCTCCCCTCACAAGGACGCCTCCTGCCGCCTCTACAGCCACAGCCACTCTCCTCCAGTCCCCCAGCACCGCCTCTTCCCACCCCCGGCCACCTACAGCCCGCTCGCTGTTTCTGTAACGCTGTTTCTGTAACGCTGCGCGTCAACAGCGCTGCGCACGTGGAGTCGTGCGGCCCACGCCCTTGGGGACGAGCTGGCCGCTCAGCACCCGGCAGGACTCTCTGCAGAGCCGTCCGGGGCTGCGGGCTGCCAGCAGTCCTCCCCTCTAAGGCGGAGTCGTGCTCCCTGACGCGCACACCACCTATGTTTGTTTCGCCGTTCACCTGTGGAAGAATATCCGGCTCTTTTCCAGGTTTGGGCTATCACAAACAAAGCCACAATAAATACCCATGTACAGATTTCTTTGTGAACTTAAAGTCTTCATTTCTCCAGGATAAAAGCCAAGGACTGCTATTACTGTGCCATATGGTAACTGCATGTCTGGCTCCTCAAGAAACCGCCAATTTAACATCCCTCCCCACAATGTCTGGGTGAGCCTAGTTTTCCACATCCAAACTGGCACTCGGTGGTATATATGTTTCACCATTCTGACAGGTGTGTTTTGGTATCTCATGGTTCTTTAACATGGTTTCCCTAACGGCTAATGTGGAACATATTTTAAGTGCTTACTTGCTATCGGCATATCCTCCTCAGTGATATGAGTGTTCATATCTTTTGCCAATTCTAACTGAATTGTTTTCCTTCCGAGTTTCATATTTTAGAATATATATCTTAGATACTAGTGCTTTGTCAGATGTGTTGTTTGCAAATATTTTCTCCCACTCTGTAGCCTTGTCTTTTTTCTAACAGGGTCTTGTTTGTTGTTTAGTTGCTAAGTTGTATCTACTCTTTTGTTACCTCATGGACTGTAGCTCACCAGGCTCCTCTGTCCATGGGGTTTCCCAGGCAAGAATACTGGAGTGGGGTGCCATTTCCTCCTCCAGGGGAATCTTCCTGACCCAGGAATCAAACCTGTATCTCCTACATGGGCTGGTCTACCCTTCACCACTGAGCCATCGGGGAAGCCCTTTAACAGGGTCTATCATGAAGCAAAGCATTTAACTTTGATGAAGTTCAATTTATCAGTATTTCCCTGAAGGATTATGCCTTTGGCATCAACTTTAGGAAATCTACTACCAAAGATTTTGCCCAAGTTTTTTCCTAAAATTTTTATATTTAACTCTAGTCTAGAGGACAAGATGGTTGGATGACACCACTGACTCAACGGACGTAAGTCTGAGCAAGCTCCACAAGATGGTGAAGGACAGGGAAGCCTGGCATGCTGCAGTCCATGGGGCTGCAAAGAGTCGAACACGACTGAGTGAGTGAACCACAACTGTAGTCCATGTGGAGTGAATTTCTGCATAAGCTGTAAGACACAGGCTGAAGCTTGTTTCTGGATGTGTGGATGTCCAATTGCTCCAATGCCATTTGCCAAAAAGGTTATCTTCTTCCCACTGAATTGTCTGGGGCCTCTGGTAAGAATTAGTTGGGCTTATTCGTGTGAATCTATTTCAAAGTCCTCTGTTATGTTTCACTGATCTATGTTTCTACACCTACAGCAATAACACACAGTCCTGACAACTGGAGCTCCTGACGCTGGAGAGATTGATTTCTCACACCTGATTCTTATTTTCCGAAATTGTTTTTGTTTTTCTAGTTCCTTTGCTTTCCCATATTTATTTTAGAATAGTCTGTCTGTATCTACAGAATTTTCCTGGATCAGTTAACTGTCTATGGTGTGAATAACAAACTGATCTATCTGTATTTGGATGATGTATGAGAACTGAAATTCAACGAGACCTAAGCTGAACACAAACCTGCTTGTCTTCCCCCTCTCACTATCTCAGTTTATAGCATCACCATGTACCTAGTAGGCAAAATCAGTTTTCCGAGTTACTGATTAATGTATTTAACAAACTTTTCGCTGAGCACCCAGCACGTGCTGGGAGTCCTAGGTAAGAAGAGGTCCCTATTCCCAAGGCAGTGAAGGCAAAAGACACACATGTAGCGGCACACAGTATGAGTGGCACACAGGAGGGGTGCACAGCAAGTCTACGCGACGCCGGGGAACAAGCTGCTGCCTGGGCAAGTCTGCGAACACCAGAAGAGGACGCGAGCGCTGCAGGGTTAGGATGGGTTAGCTAGGCCGACCGTGAGGCACTAAGCCGATGGAGGGGAAAGGCAGCGTAATACAACCTGCTCGGGTAGCTCAGCAAGAGGTGGGGACTAGAGAGGAGCTGGGGAGGCGCCCAGAAGCAGGGAGGGGCTCTTGGGTTCTCCTGAGGAACCAATTCACTCACTCATGTCAACACATGGTAAACCACAAAGTCTTTAAGAGAAGTCACCTGACAGGAAGTGAACTTTAACAAGCCAACCGCAGCGGCAGTGTGGAGGACAGACAGCAGGGCAGGAGACTGCAGACCAGCTCTGGGGAGGAGTCCGAGGCCCTTACTCCAGGAGACCCTTCAGCAACCCCGAGGATAACAATGAGGGCGTCACTGCACTGAGTCACAGTGACACCACGGAGCAGAAAGGGCTGTAAGGACCAGGGAGGAGGCCATGGCAACTAACACCAGGCGAGGAAGGGAGCAGGGGAATCGAGACACCTGCTTGGTTTCTGGCTTGATTAGCTGATTCAAAAGAGCTGGAAGAAGCAAAGTGTCCTCTCCTGAAGTTTACGGGACTGAACACCAGTGCATGCTTGCCAAATGCAGGATCAAGGCCAGACTAGAGAAGGGGGTGGTGACTCTGATCACCGACGTGGTCCCCAGACTGCACACACTGAGCAGTGCGGCCCAGAACGGGAGAGACTAGACATGCGGCTCAGGGGCCCAGAGCTGAGGGAGGCACACTGAATCTTCAGAACTCCAACAAGGCTCTGGCTTCTCATCAAGGGAACTGGGTAGGGCTGAGGACCACAGCTAAGCTTTCCAGGCGCGTCTGTCATTTGTCTGAGAACAGCAGGCACAACGGGAGAGGGGCAAAGGAAATCCCAGGTGTCAGCAACCAGAGAGATGAACGAGAGTCTCAGGATCAATGACAGCAGTGAGGGGGAACCCTGAGTGATCTATCACTTGGCCCCAAGGAGCTTTCTGGTAGAAACATCACAGGAGCTAAATGAGCAAGATACTAGTCCAAAATTAAAACGTGACCATGAATTTCAACAGAATCACTTATTGCTTTACTGAAGCTTATAAAACAGCAACTATAAAAAATATAATACAAATAAAATTTTTATTGATTGATGGCATAAATTACATTTCCTACTGTCATCAGGGATATGACAACTTTCTCCTACAAATTTGTAAATATCCATATAATAAAAGTGGACACACGTCACAAAAGACACCAGAACTGTTTGAAGAGTTCCGAGAGAAGACCACATCCCACTATAGCTGATGATGACAAGAATTCTTTTGAAGAGATACATGACCTAGATCTTAAAAATGGGGGAGAGGGCATTCCCTGGCGGTCCAGAGGTTAGGACTTAGAGCTTCCAGTACTGGTGGGGACTTGGGTTCAAACGCTGAGCGGTGAACTATGTCTCACAAGCCACCACGACACAGCTGGGGGAAAAAAAAAAAAGGCCGGACCTCACTGGGGCAGAGATGAGAGAAGAGGTTAGTTAGCTGAAACAAAAGCACTAGCATGAATCAAGCTATGGAGTCAAGAGGGTAACAAAGACGTTTACGGATGAGAGTCTATGGACAGAACACAGGTCCAGCACGAGGTTCATGGGCAAATAAGTTTGGGTAATAAAACACATCCCCTAGAAATGTCGAAGCTAAGAGCACGAGCAAGGTTCTTGAGAAAACAAAACTTAACAGTTTCTCAAATCTATTTTGCAAAGGATCGGTTCCTCCATCCCTTACAACATCATGAAACGCAGATCACATCAGAACATCACCGGATTAAAGAATGTATCCTGATACAAATAGTCAGTACTTACAAGAAATGACGATAATTAAACTGCTTTCTTCCCAATATTTGTTGATATTTTGATATTTTACCCTACTGTCCATTGAGATAGCTGCATGTCTACATCACTGCACCTTTTGTATTTTTCTTTGAAAAAGTACTAAATGCATAACCTGCTAAAGGAAGTGGATATCTATTCTGAAGAAAATTTCCTAGATTCAAAATATTTTTAGATCCAGTAAAAAGTTAAATGCCAGATGATTTTAAAAGGAAAAATACACACACAAGTATAAGGCTACGACTATCACAAGCAAAAAGGTAAACAACCCAACAATAAAATCCTGTGGAAGACATACACTTTGAAAGCTAATTTTCGTGATTTTATAAGACAGAAACTGTTCAACTACTTCCCATGAGGGCAAGAAATATGTTTATCTGACTTCATTCCAATCAAAGCTGCAGATCAAATCTCTCTCTGTTTCAGCAATGCAAATGGGCAGTTTCCCCATGCAGATTCACCTTTCATTTTATTCTTAACTAAAGAACAATGATCTTTAAGAATCAAAATGTATCACAGTTACTATGTTTAAATACATATGTGAAAGTACAATTTAAAAAAACACAACAGTTTATTGAGTCACGGAAGAAGAATTTTAAAAAAGGATACTCCAGAGCTTCTATGATTGTATATTACTTTTATATGGAAGAATGAATGGACTTATGATACCATCTCTCTCACCCTACCGTTTCTTCCAGTATTCTCTTGTCTTACTTGCCTTGAAGGGCAGCCACTGATAGCAAGACATCTGAAATCAAACTGTCAGGCTTCAGTCTCTGATCTGACACTAACTGAGACCTTGGGCAAGGTAATCAGATCCTCTATGCATGTTTCCACGCCCCTATGATGGGAAAAATCAAAGTACCAACTCCAAGGAGCTGACATGAGAACTCAAATACACAAAACCACTTCAGAAAGATCCCGAACTACAGTATTTGCTCAGTAAATGCTAACCCTTATCATATTTTAGGTCCCTGCTGAAAAGTTTGACTAGAAACTAAGCTGAAAGTTCCACAAAGCAGTGACAGTGGCCCAGCTTCTCAGGATGCTGCGTGACCCACCACAGAGATCAAATCTGGCTTCCTGAGCAGTCTGAAAATTATTACCAACAGGTCATAACAGGAAATGGAAAGCCTATCACCAACATGAGCTGGAAAACAGCCAACTCACTAACACAAAACCATAATGTGAGCAAATCTTTCCTCTAAACTGGATCTATCCAAAGCTAGGTTAAGTCATTTGCATATAATTGAAAATGTACGATAAAACACAAGTTAAACTAAAGATGTAGGTACTATACATTCATATTGACCTCTTAAAATAATTTCAGGTATTTTTCAAACAAAGAATCAGTCTTTGAAGAGTGTGGGGGTTAAGGTGTGAGAGGAGATGTAATTTGCCCTGGGTTCTGCCAATAACAGGCTGTTCCTATCAACCAGAGGTCATAAACTGCAGGCTTAATTTGAGTAAATATCTGTACGGCACACACCTGGCTTTTAAGCCCTATTGTCTAACAAAAAACAATCAGCACTTTGAAAACAATCGGCACCTTTGAAGGTGAAAATCAACCATCTATCCAGGAGCATTTTAACTCCTGCATGTCCTCTCCTGCTACACAACATTTTCTAGTGACTCACAAAGCAAGTAAAATAGACTGACATCAAATTATTTATGTAAAGACTCAACAATCCTTTGATTGTTGAATAAATCACATAAACCACAATGATACTGAAGGAACTGAAATGCATGGCTCAAAAAGTGTATAGTTTGCAGAACTGAACTTCTGAATTATAAAAAAAATAAAGTGCAGTCACTCATAAAAAATGTATCTCATAAAAAGAATTTTCTTCCAAAGGAAACACAAATTCCAGCCCCTAATATGCATAAGGTATACATAATTGTCTTCTATGAGCTCCAGTTTTAAAATGTTGTGCAAATAAAGCATATTATATAAAAATCAATTTCTGTGTCTACGGTGGTTTCCAGCCCAAGTCTAAGATCAAAACACAAATGCTATGTATACACCCAAACTATGGCTTCATATACACATAAATCTTTTAAAAAGTGACACGGAACAGTAAGTTTATATTTGGGCAAATTTCGCGAAAGTGAAACCTACAATCTCTTCCTGGCACCTACGTCCACTCTGTTCAAAGGTCTTTTGGCAGTTCCTGAAGAAAGCAGGTGCAAGCTTAAAGAACGGTCTCGGGCCTCACCTGCCGCTGGCGGAGTCAACGTCCCGCAGGCCAACCCGTCCCAAGATCTGGATGGCGAGGCAAGCGACGCCGGCCCCGCCGGCTCCCGGCCCCCGCCATCACTCACCTCGCCGCTCAGAGGCAGAGCGGCCCCGGGGCCGCGTCCTGCGCCGCCGGCGGGCTCCGCATTTGAGGACGGCAGGCGCGCCCAGCCCCACCGCGACCGCGACCCACAGGCTCAGCCAGGCGGGAGCCGCATCAGGTTGGAGCCGCCGGCTCTGGGGCCCTGGACTCGACCCGCTGCTGCCCCGAATCAAACACGACCGCCTTAAAGCTCACCTCCCTCTGGAGGGACCACAGCTGCAGCCATGCTCCAACTCGGGGAGAAACTGGAGCGGCCGGCCGCCAGCACCCCTCCTCGGCACTCGGCCCAACTCCGGCCACAGGCTGACGGTACCGCAGGAAGGGCTGCGGTTCCGAATAGTCCGGTCCGACCCAGCTACCCCGGGAAGCGGACAGGAGCGGCTAAAGCAGGGCCGACAGGTGCGTCGGCGCCTGACGTCACCGCGTAGCCGTGATCGGCCGTTCAGCGTCCGGACCGGTTGGAACCGCGTAGGTGCCCATTGGGCCGTGAGGGAGCAGGGGGCGGGACTGGTGGAAATAGTGGGCGGGGCTTACGGAGGCAGGGGTCGGACTTCGTGGGAGTAGTGGTCGGGTCATGAGGAACGAGTGGGAGAATCAGCGGGGAACAAGGGCAGGCCTGTTGGGAACAGGGAGCGGGCCGTATAGCTGCAGGGGCGGGCCTTTGGGTGGTGGGCGGGCCGTGTGGAGGCGGGAGGCAGGGCTCGGGCACCTTGCGGCGGGGCCGATTGGGGTGTGACCTTTCCCATGTGGTATGTCACGTCCCGCAGGCGGTGGGGTCCTCCTGGTGGTGACCTCGCGAGAGGACAGAGGTGGCACCTGACTGCACGCGGCGAAGGGCGCTGAGCGAGCCCCGGGCGGAGGGGCACTGCGGCCTCCGCAGGCGAGTCTGCAGTGGCGAGAGCGCTGGTTCTGGGGACAGCCAGCCTGCCAGCCCATACAGGTGGCACGAATTCTCAAAAATGCTTGGAAATTGACTATCTTGGAGAAAACACGCAACCTGAGGAAGATTTGAAAGGCAGAGCTGAATGGACTTTCTCTTGGCAAACACTTGAGGAACTCCTAAGGTGTGCCAGTGCGGATTCCAAGAGCAGGGAGGGCCGCTCAAGGACAGGCCTGTATGGGGCTCTGCGGAGTCGGGACGGCCTGAATCGCAAAGGGTGACCTCTGACCTGGAGCTGGGGAGGGGGGATGGTCAACAGCACCTGGTGGCAAAGAAAGGAAGAAGGGTAAAGGCGAATGGTACCCTGGTGTTACCTGATTCTAGGTGGGAGAGGGATAGGAGGGGGAGATGCAAGAGTGAGCCATTGTGCCCACGATGGAAACCTTTGTTGTTGTTGTTATTGAGTTTTTCTTTCCAGAATTTTACTATGAAAATTTTCAAACCCAGAAAACCTGACAGATGAAATAAGTTCATTGAAAACTCATAAATGGTTTTTCACTTAAGGCATATGATAAATGCTCTAAGATTTCATGTTTTAGAAGTCTAAAGTCAACTTGAAGTGAAGTGAAGTCGCTCAGTCGTGTCCGACTCTTTGCAACCCCATGGACTGTAGCCTACCAGGCTCCTCTGTCCATGAGATTTTCCAGGCAATAGTACTGGAGTGGATTGCCATTTTCTTCTCCAGGGGATCTTCCCGACCCAGGGATCGAACGCGGGTCTCCCACATTGTAGGCCGACGCTTAACCATCTAGATTCAAAAATTCTGCTGTGTTAGCTTCATTTGTATTGAGGTATAATTTTTTCCCCTGAAGTTTGTGACAGTAGGATGAAGACATTATAAAACTCTACCCAGAGTTTCATCTCCTGAGAATAACAACCTCTGGGCTTCTGTGGTGGTCCAGTAGTCAAGAACAGCCTTGCAATGCAGGGAACAGCCATTCCATCCCTGGTCCAGGAAGAGCCCACATGGCTCTCAGCAGCTAAGCCCATCAGTTCAGTTAGTCACTCAGTCACGTCCGGCTCTTTGTGACCCCATGGACTGCAGCAGGCCAGGCTTCCCTGTCCATCTCCACCTCGCGGAGTTTCCTCAAACTCATGTCCTTTGAGTCAGTGATGCCATCCAACCATCTTATGCTCTGTCGTCCCCTTCTCCTCCCACCTTCAATCTTTCCCAGCATCAGGTTCTTTTCAAATGACAGTTCTTCCAATCAGGTGGTCAAAGTATTGGAGCTTCAGCTTCAGCATCAGTCCTTCCAATGAAGATTCAAGACTGATTTCCTTTAGGATGAACTGGTTGGATCTCTTTGCAGTCCAAAGGACTCAAGATTCTTCTCCAAAACCACAGTTCAAAGGCATCAGTTCTTCAGCACTCAGCTTTGTTTATAGTTCAACTGTCACATCCATACATGATTACTGGAAAAACAATAGCCTTGACTAGATGGACCATTGTTGGCAAATTAATGTCTCTGCTTTTTAATATGCTATCTAGGTTGGTGATAACTTTCCTTCCAAGGAGCAAACATCTTTTAATTTCATGGCTGCAGTCACCATCTACAGTGATTTTGGAGCCCCCACAAATAAAGTCTGCCACTATTTCCCTATCTATTCACCATGAAGTGATGGGACCGGATGCCATGATCTTAGTTTTCTGAATGTTGAGCTTTAAGCCAACTTTTTCACTTTCCACTTTCACTTTCATCAAGAAGCTCTTTAGTTCTTCTTCACTTTCTGCAATAAGGGTGGTGTCATCTGCATATCTGAGGTTATTGATATTTCTCCCAGCAATCTTGATTCCAGCTCATGCTTCATCCAGCCCAACGTTTCTCATGATGTACTCTGTGTATAAGTTAAATAAGCAGGGTGACAATATGCAGCCTTCATGTACTCCTTTCCTGATTCGGAACCAGTCTATTATTCTGTCTAGTTCTAACTGTTGTTTCCTGACCTGCAAACAGATTTCTCAAGAGGCAGGTCAGGTGGTCTGATATTCTTATCTTTTTAAGAATTTTCCAGTTTGTGGTGATCCACACAGTCAAAGACTTTGGCATAGTCAATAAAGCAGAAATAGATGTTTTTCTGGAACTCCCTTGCTGCTTCTATGATCCAGCGGATGCTGGCGATTTGCTCTCTGGTTCCTCTGCCTTTCTAGATCCAGCTTGAGCATCTGGGAGCTCATGGTCCATGCGCTGCTGAAGGCTCTCTTAAAGAATTTTGAGCACTGTGTGTGTGTGTGAGTTGCTCAGTCGTGTCCTACTCTTTGCAGCCATAGACCCACCAGACCCCTCCATCCATGGGATTCTCCAGGCAAGAACACTGGAGTGGGTTGACGTTTCCTTCTCCAAAAGGAACTATAGACAGAAAGAAAGTGAAGTCGCTCAATCGTGTCCGACTCTTTGCGACCCCATGGACTGTAACCTACTAGGCTCCTCCATCCATGGAATTTTCCAGGCAAGATTACTGATGTGGGTTGCGATTTCCTTCTTCATTTTGAGCATTACTTTGCTAGCATGTGAGATGAGTGCAATTGTACAGTAGTTTGAACATTCTTTGGCATTGCCTTTCTTTGGGATTGGAATGAAAACTGATCTTTTCCAGTCCTGTGGCCACTGCTGAATTTTCCAAATTTGCTGGCATATTGATGCAGCACTTTCACAGCACCACCTTTTAGGATTTGAAATAGCTCAGCTGGAATTCCGTCACCTTCCACTAGCTTATTTCGTAGTGATGCTTTCTTCCTAAGGCCCACTTGACTTCACATTCCAGGATGTCTGGCTCTAGGTGAGTGATCACACCATCGTGATTATTTATCTGGGTCATGAAGATCTATTTTGTATAGTTCTTCTGTGTATTCTTGCCACCTCTTCTTAATATCTTCTGCTTCTGTTAGGTCCATACCATTTCTGTCCTTTATTGTGCCCATCTTTGCATGAAACGTTTCCTTGGTATCTCTAATTTTCCTGAAGAGATCTCTAGTCTTTCCCATTCCATTGTTTTCCTGTTTCTTTACAATGATCACTGAGGAAGTCTTTCTTGTCTCTCCTTCCTATTCTTTAGAATTCTGCATTCAAACGGGTATATATTTCCTTTGCTTTTCACTTCTTTTTTTTTTTTTTTTAAAGACTTCAGGTCTCCTCAGCCTACTCCAGAAGTGGCTCTACGGCCCAGAATCCTCGCGCGCTGATTACTGATACTCACTTCTGTTTTTTACACAGCTATTTGTAAGGCCTCCTCAGACAGCCATATTGCTTTTTTAAATTTCTTTTTCTTGGGGATGGTGTTGATTACTGCCTCCCATACAATGTTATGAACCTCTGTCCATAGTTCGTCAGGCACTCTATCAGATCTAATCCCTTTAATCTATTTGTCACTTCCACTGTATAATCATAAGGGATTTGATTTAGGTCATACCTGAATGGTGTGCTGCGATTCATGGGGTCACAAAAAGTCGGACACGACTGCACGACTGAACTGAACTGAATGGTCTAGTGGTTTTCCCTACTTTCTTCAATTTAAGTCTGAATTTGGCAATAAGGAGTTCATGATCTGAGCCACAGTCAGCTCCCTGTCTTGTTTTTACTGACTGTATAGAGCTTCTCCATCTTTGGCTGCAAAGTATATGATCAATCTGATTTCAGTGTTGACCATCTGGTGATGTCTATGTGTAGAGTCTTCTCTTGTGTTGTTGGAAGCTAAGCCCATGCTCCACGACTATTGGGTCTGTGCTCTAGAACCAGGTAGTGCAGCTACTAAGTCTGTGTGCCACACTACTGAAGTTGGTGTGCCCCAGAGCCCATGCTCTTCAACAAGAAAAACCACAACATCAAAAAGCCTGTGCATCAAAACTGGATACTTTCCCCCTTTCACAGCAACTACAGAAAGTCCACAAGCAACAAGGAAGACCCAGTGCAGTCAAAAATTAATTAATTAATTTAGAAAAGAGTAACAACCTGTCCTGGAGAAGGCAATGGCGCCCCACTCCAGTACTCTTGCCTGGAGAATCCCAGGGATGGGGGAGCCTGCTGGGCTGCCATCTCTGGGGTCACACAGAGTTGGACATGACTTAGCAGCAGCAGCAGCAGCAACAACAACCTCTCCTGGAGAAGGAACTGGCAACCCATTCCAGTACTCTTGCCTGGAAAATCCCATGGACGGAGGAGCCTGGTAGGCTACGGTCCATGGGGTCGCTAAGAGTTGGACACGACTGAACAACTTCACTTTTACTTTTCACTTTCATGCAGTGGGGAAGGAAATGGCAACCCACTCCAGTGTTCTTGCCCGAAGGATCCTGGGGACCGGGGAGCCTGGTGGGTTGCCATCTATGGGATTGTTGGCAGCTGGACAGGACTGAAGTGACTTAGCAGCAGCAACAACCTCTCCAATACAATCACAGTATCACAGCTAAGAAATTAACAGTAAATCCCTAATATTATCTGATCAGTTCAGTTCAGTTCAGTTGCTCAGTCGTGTCTGACTCCTTGCGACCCATGAATGGCAGCACTCCAGGCCTCCCTGTCCATCACCAACTCCCAGGGTTCACTTAGATTCACGTCCATCGAGTCAGTGATGCCATCCAGCCATCTCATCCTCTGTCGTCCCCTTCTCCTCCTGCCCCCAATCCCTCCCAGCATCAGAGTCTTTTCCAATGAGTCAACTCTTCGCATGAGGTGGCCAAAGTACTGGAGTTTCAGCTTTAGCATCATTCCTTCCAAAGAAATCCCAGGGCTGATCTCCTTCAGAATGGGCTGGTTGGATCTCCTAGCTAGGCTATATTTAAATGTCACCAGTTGTCAACAAGAGAAGAATGTTTTGCAGATTTTTTTTTTCAAACCAGGATCCAGTCAAGTTTCAAACATTGCATTTTGGTTATGTTTCTTAAATCTCTTTTATCCTTCAACAGTTCCCTGCAATTTTTCATAACACTGATGGTTTAAAGAGACCAGAAAAGTTGCCTAAAGAATGTTGCAAGATGAACAGTTTGGTTCTCAATAATAATAGTAATTGTGGCTTGTGTAGATTGACCATGTCCCCAAAGAAGATCCTCCCACATCCCACCTCACACTTTATTTGGAAATAGGGTCTTTACAAGTGTGTTCAAGGTGATGAGCCCTAATCCAACATGTGTGACATCATCAAAAGAGAAGAGACACAGAGAAGATGGGCACGTGAAGACGAGGTCGAGACTAGGCTTATGCAGTCCAGACAAAGAAGTTCCTGGGGCACCAGAAGCTGGAAGAAGAAGGAAGGACTCTTCTCCAGACCCTGATTTCACACTTCTGGGCTCCAAAAAGGTGCAAGAATAAATTTCTACTGTTATAAGACCCCCAGTTTGTGGTAATTTGTTACCAGTCTTAGGAAACTAATATTGGATTGACCAAAAAGTTCATTCAGATGTTTCATACGACGTCATGGAAAAACCCAACCCAACTTTTTGGCCAACTTAATGCAATGGCTTGAAACATTTGGAAACAATACAGAAAGTCTAAAATGCAAGCTAACTTAGTCCTGTACAACCGGACCAACCTCAGTGCTCAAAAAGATACTACTAAGTATATCTTGCCTGTCTTTTCAAGGACAGTTTAGGCATTACAGAGATGCTGTTGATACATGCCTTAAATGGTGGGGGAAACTATTAACCAGAAGCCCTGTTAAGAGAACTGGCTTGGCTTGGCCAGACCTTTGCAGTGTTTAGAGGGTGCCGGCAGGCTAAGTTGCTTCAGTTGTGTCCTACTCTGTGTGACCCGATGGACTTGTAGCCCACCAGGTTCCTTTGTCCATGGGATTTTCCAGGCAAGAATACTGGAGTGGGTTGCCATTTCCTCCTCCAGGGGATCTTCCCAACCAAGGGATTGAACCTTAGTCTTTTACATCTCCTGCATTGACAGGTAGGTTCTTAACCACTAGCGCCACCTGTAAGAAATCCTAGATGTGTCTCAGCTGGTTCCTAGAAGAGGAGTTTGTTTTCCTGTTGAGAGAAGAAAGGGAGGAGAAGGAGCAAGTTGACCAGGAGAAGGTGGGAGAGTTAGCTTTGTACAACAGGGTCTGCAAGAGAGGCTGCTTTGCTTCCAGACCAAGTTGCATCAACTCTGTGTAACACACTGCTTTTGGTTACATACACTTTGGGGGCCCTCCAGGAAAGCACAAGAGAGTCATGAATACCTGATTGCAGTGTATTTTTCTGTACCTTACCCAGAGATTACCTGCATAGTGTGGTATAGGAGGTTACCTCAGTGCAGTGGTAGTTTAGTTGCTAAGTCGTGCCCAACTTGTGACCCTATGTGCCGGTGTCCTGCCCCGGTGAATCCAGGGTAATTTGAAGGGGAGACGGAGTAGGCAAGGAAAAACTTACTTATTTAGAAATATGAAAAGATTAGGAAAGAATAGTGTAGTAGGAAAATTAGTGGAGAAAAGAAGCTAAATAACTTGGTTGATGTGGAGTACTAATAAAGTTCCAGACAAGGAACTTGCACCATCTACGTTAGGCCACCAGCACCCACTTGCATAGCGGAGAGTGGTGGGTCTTAGAAGCCAGGGCAAGTAAGTAGACTCGGCGAGTGTCCACGTCCCATATGGGAATTCAGCCTGAAAATAGAGTAAAGAAGACACGGGGAAACCAGTCTTTCCAGTGACTGGCCCATCCTCTATAGTCCGGAAAGGCCTTTTATACTTTTGATTGTACATAGAGATCAATGGATAATACAAAATTATGCAGCATCAGCAGCCCTGACTCTTATCAAGACCAAGCTTTCTCTCTGCATACCTAACTGTATACACAAGTCTTAGGTGATTTACATCATCTTCTGGCCAGAGGGCCAATTAACATTTTATGGCCCTTTTCTGATAAGGGTCTGTCAACCAGAGAACTTATTTGTGTTGTTCTTCCCAAAGTCTGGTGCCACTCTCAGAAAGTGCTAAATAAAGTTACATTCTTACATAGCAAAGACACAACAATTTATAACAATGAAAGAAGTACAGTGGTTTATAACAAAGAGAAAAGTAATTAACCCAAGTCTACTGTTGCTAACATCAAAACTATTCCTTTTTCTGCATCCCGATTACATTGATTAATATCCTCCCAGGTGCCTAAAAGATAAAGGATATGGAGGCCTGGCGGTAAACATTAACAAACTCTTCACCAAACTAATTCTTAACTCTAAAAGGCCCTATATCTTTAAGATGTTTTAAGCTTTGTGCCTCTCACGGTTGGGGGCTGTAAACAATCACAAGTTGTAAAAGTCCGAGCAGACCAGTCAGGTAAGTTAGAAAGCCATCAAAGGGTTTTAAGCCGAGATGTTCCTTTCATATGTAGGAGACCAGTTGGAGCCCTAAGTTAACTTTTTCCAGAGAAAGGTGGTCGGGGATAGCCCCCTGTAATGTCAGAAGAGTTTAGTGTACAGACAGTGAACAGACAGATTTTGGTTTTGGGGTAGATGCTCAGGCAGAGGACTCCTTGAGATCTGACTCGCCTTGCCCATCAGGTCTCTCCGCATGACCTTGTCATGGGTGTGATATCCCGTGCTGGCTCCCGGCACCTACGGACTGTAGCCTGCCAGGCTCCTCCATCCATGGGATTTTCCAGGCAAGAATACTGGAGTGGGTTGCCATTTCTCTCTCCTTAATGCAGTGGTACCCTCAAAATGCACAGGCAGACAAGCTGTCCCAGAGGTCAGGGAAAGAAAGCCAACACACCTTGAGAAGCCAGCAGGGAAGAAAGAAACACACTTAGGATAGGCTGCAATGGAAAGATTTAAGGCTGTGGTCATGCAGCATACATATGTCTTATCTGTCTTTGTGGCCTCCCATGGATTGTGGGATAGTTAGAACTAGAGGTGAGCAAGAGTCCAGAAATGGAAGGTGCTTCAGGCCCATGACACACACCATTGGAGAGATGCAAGGGCTAGAGTGCTTAGGCACAGCCCAGGTTGCCGGTTAACCTGTTGAGCCCTTCTGGGGCAGGACGTGTACGACACAGAGTGTCACCGCTGGGCGGCAGGATTAAGACCTGTGTATGCTGAGTGTCTTGTGGCTATTTAGTGTGCCATGAATATATGGTGCTTGATACATGTCTGATGGGTCTTGCATGTTGAGTGCCTCGTGAACATGTCACATCTCCTGGTCCTTCCAACTTTTTCAGTCTCAGCTCTCAAGTCTAGATAGGCCCTACTGACCTGTCCACCATGCCTCGCAGCTGAGTAACTTGTGTCATCTGTGCTTTGTCCATGAGCTTAGTCTGTCCTATTTATTTCTTTTCTTCAAGGCAGAATCGAATATTCTCAGATGATACAGTCCCGTATCATCTGGGGGCTTGTATGGTGTCCCTGTGGTGATGGGAGTGCCCACAACACAGTCCAGCTTCTCAGGACTCTTTCATTGCTGGTATCATGATAGAATGTGTGAAACCATATTTATATCTAAGCACATGCATCCATGCATGCTCAGGCACTCAGTCATGTCTGACTATGCAATCCTATGGACTGTAGTCCTCCAGGCTCCTCTGTACATGAGATTTTCCAGGCAAGAGTACTGGAGTGGGTTGCCATTTCCTCCTCTAGGGGATCTTCCCAACCCAGGGATCGAATCTAAGTCTCCTGCATTGCAGGTGGATTCTTTACCACTGAGCCACATAGGAAGCCTGTATCTAAGCACAGTTTTCTCTTATTTTACTTGGGGCTCTGTTGGACAAGTTTCGTAGGTTCTTTTTCAGAAAAAGTGATGGAAAGTAATCGAAAACTTTTCTAAACTAAGGGGATTTTTCAAGAGATTTACAGACATATGTTTTCTTCTCTCACTGCAGATAATGGTACCTAATATGGGGAGAGGTGCTCAGATTTGAGCCTAGACAATAGTCAGAGCCATATAACTGTGGTATCACATCCACCCTGAGGAACTGTAGTTACCACTGTAGTTAACTGTATGGTATATTTGAATATTGTTCGGACACCAGATACTAAGAGTTCTCATCACAAGGGGAAAAACAAAACAAAACATGGTTTTCCTTTTTTCTTGGTATCTACATGAGATGGCAGATATTAACTAAACATTGTGGTAATGGTTTCACAATATATGTGAGTCAAATCATTACGCTGTACACTTTGAAGTTATGAGGTTCTGTCCATCAGTTACATTTCAGTAAACTGGACAAACCCAAACCAACAAATAAAACCTGACAAAAGCCTATCAGTCCACAGGAAGTACTTGGAGACAGAGCGAAATACGTTCTGTGAATAAAGCCAGGCTCCTGTATGTTAAATCATAGTTTCTAGTGAGAACTGAGCTGAAGCAGTAATAAAAAGAGCTTGACCAAGACTTCTGTTAGCTCTGTTCCTCTGCCGACAACTAACCAATAAAACCTTTAAGCTCTCAAGGAAAGTGAAAGAATAACTCACAGTGCTAAGAGTGTCCTTACTCCAGCCACGTCCGATGCCCTGGTATATCCAGGGCATGGTAGGCATCGCCAGCCTGTGGCTTTGATGGCAGCCAGTCCTTCCTGCCAGGACTTCTGTCCTTCTGGAAGAGGCAGTTTGGAACGTACTATTTTATAGGATTAGCAAGAGAAGTCAGAAAAACCCTGGGGATCCTATTTCATTTCTTCCTAGATTCTTGCTCTCTGGCCCCAGTCAAATTGCTCTGAGCTTTTCCTGAAGTAAAAAACCTGAAGATATGATTATTTCCCATAGTGACATTAAAAAAAAAATGTTCCACAGAAAATCAGAGACATGAACAAGGTCATATAGATGTGCTTCATAAATTTGTGAGCTCGCTCAGAAAAGGAACTTTGATTTTATCGCCTACATTTCAGGCACGTGGGCAAGAGGGAGAGAAAGGAGCTGAGATGTTCTGTTAGGAAAATGGAGGTGTGGTTCTAGTCTGGAAATTCTTGATATCACTAGTATCAGGGAACTAGTTGAAAAATGGCCTTGTCTTTGGCCTTTTCCCTAGGGAAGAACGTGAAATGAATAGATTGGCAGTCTTAATTACATTTTGAAGGCTTTGGCATTGCTGACAATCTTCAAGTTTCATGATTTTTTTGCTGTGCTTATCTATGCTCAGGTCACGTCCAACTCTTTTGCAACCCCATGGACTGTAGCCTGCCAGGCTTCTCTTGCCTGGGATTCTCCAGGCAAGAATACTGGCGTGGGTTGACATTTCTTCCTCCAAGGGATCTTTGAGCCCAGGGATCAAACCCATACCTCCTGTGTCTCCTGCATTGGCAAGTGGGTTCTTTACACTGAGCCACCAAAGAAGCCCAAGATTCTTTCCTACAGATCCCCTAGCTAAGCCTCCCTGGAACTTGACACTGTTGAGTTAGAAAAAAATGCACAATGTGAGAGTTGTGAGTTAAGTTTAATCTGGGGCAAAATGAGGACTGCATCCTGGGAGACAGCACCTCAGATAGCTCTGAGAGACTGCTCCCAAGCAGCAGAGGAGGTCAGAATATATATGAGTGTGGAGAAGGCAGAATACATGCAACGAAGCACATATTTTTCCAGAAAATTTTTGCTGGTCTCGTGAAGCTTTGTCAGTCACAAGGAGCAGACGTCACCATGAAGGATTTCAGTGCTGTTCTAGATATGAGGAGATACAAGAATTGGGTTCATAAAATCAGCTCCTGAGACTGTCTTACTCTCTGAAGATCTGTCTTGCCAGTTTTCTCCCCTGGGCACACAGTGTGCCATTCCTGCTCTCCCCGGCGCTCCTTTTAAGGGAGTGTTGAAGGTCAGCAGTGGCAGTAGCATGTGACTTAATCTTTGCAGAGGCAGATGGCGAGTGCCCATGGCAAGTGCCCTTGTGTAGCTGACAGTATTCTCTGAGCTATTCAACTAAGCCTGTCCCCAGTTCAGTCTCATGGTGAGACTCCTCTCTCCAGGAGCTACATGGCTCAGGGCTCAGTGTTTTATTTTAGTCTTCCTAGAAATGACTGTGATCTCCCTTCTCAGAGCTCCCCCTTTTCCAACCCAGAAAGCAAGAAACCCAAGACCTGACTGGATGTTTCCTCTTTGCACATCAAGTGAGGCCTTCTAGACTAAGACTGGCAAGTGCAGCAGGCTGCTGCCTTTTCACCCAAGCGCCCTCCAGCTCATCTTAGTTCATGCTGCACACCCAGCACAAGGCTGGAGTAGGCCTTTAGGAATGCGGCTCAGAACTGAGAGCTCCCATCTTAGGATACAGGAAAACAGAGTGTGCAGACACTGACCTTTTTTCCCTGTCAGACTTGAGCATCACATGTTTTCAAGGGGTCTCAATTTTAGAGACTGTGTTTGCTCCTATTTAAGGCTTTAGGTCTCTCTTCCCCAACAAAAGATGGCTGGTGTGTCAGGATAGTTTGATCCAGTACATACACCTACATAAACGCATGGCCTTTTAATGAACTCCCAAAGGGAAGGTACTCAGTCTATCTAAGTGGACCGCCAGCCACCTGCTCTGATTTGTTGTCTTGATTGTTTCACTGCTGCCTGCTTTCTGGAAAGAATGAACCACAATACCCCATCATCTGGCACAGCACTTAAATCACTGTGTATGAATGACTGGGTGTGTTTCTGAAAAACCTCAATAGAAGAGGACTTTGGAAGTCGCCCGCTTTCCCCTGTCCTTGCTAGATGTTGTTTAGTCTCTCAGTCATGTCTGATGCTTTTGCAGCTCCATGGACTGTAGCCCGCCAGGTATATACCACTATTAATAAAGGTTGAAAGAATTTTCATTTTTTCCTACCAGAAAGAGGTCTATAAGTATAATTTTATAACTATATTTAGGATAGAAGTTCTATTTATTATCATAATTTTAAAAATTAATTTAGGAATTCCCTTTTAGTCCAGTGGTTAGGACTTGGTGCTTTCATTGCCATGGGCCCAGGTTCAGTCTCCACAGTCAGGGAACTAAGATCCCACAAGCTGTATGGCAGGGTTTAAAAAAATGAATTTAGTGTTGGCATTTCTTTTTTTTTTTTTTTTTCTTCAAATGGAAATATTGTTGAAACCAAGCAAGATCCTGTGGGGTCTTCCTGGGAACAGATCCCCTGCTTCCTCAAACCATGTCCCCTGCCTCTTGTTTGTAGAAAAACCTCAGCCTCCTAGGCCTTCCCCAAGTTCCAAAGAGCCAATTTAATCAGAGAAGTGAGAAAATACACAAAGGAAAATACTCAAACAAGATGGAAAAAATAAGAGTTTACCCATAAAATAAAGTCAAGTTTACTCATAAAATAAAGTCAATTATTAATAAATAATACCCAAAATAAAGTCCTCCTCAGTGGCTAGAGGTAATTTCCTAGAGATAATCTCTAGCAGGGAGATCAAATCAGCCCATCCTAAAGGAAATCAACCCTGAATACTCCTGGGAAGGACTGATGCTGAAGCTCCGACACTGTGCCACTTTATGTGAAGAGCCGACTCATTGGAAAAGACTCTGATGCTGGGAATGATTCAGGGCAGAAGAAGGGGGTGGCAGAGGATGAGATGGTTAAATAGCATCACCAACTCAATGGACATGGGTTTCAGCAAACTCTAGAAAATAGAGAAGGGCAGAGAGGCCTGGTGTCCTGCAGTCCATGGGGTCACAAAGAGTCAGCTTAGCGACGGAACAACAATGGGTGAAGATGATTTCCCAAGCCACATCCTTGAACTGTTTTGCAGTAGTAAAACCCCCTCCTGGCAGAAGTTAACTGTGTGCTGATCACGAGCATCAGACCCCAGACTGGTTGGAGCCAGAAAACTGATAATTGAGTTTCCTGGAATAGTACCATGTCAGCTCAGCATCAACCAGTCTGTACATAAGCTGATCACACTATCTTCAACCCCCTCCTTCCCCTGGCCTTTCAAACTCCCCCAAGGCCAGGCCGGCAGGGAGATCAGGTCTTTGAATCACTAGCTACCCCTCTTCCTGGCTCCATGCCCTGGGATGAACTCTGCACTCTCCCTCCTCGCACCCTGGCTTCACAGAGCGAGGGTGACCAGACTCTAGTTTGGTTTGGTAATGTTGTTATAAAATTTCTTGATTACTAAAACAACTGATTCTTTCTAAAACTGACACATTGAATGAGAAATCAATAGTTAAATGGAAAAGAAATCCACAAATGGATACAGATACAGTTAGTAAGTGTAATATATGATAAAGTTGACATTTGAAGTCAGTGGAAAAGGAAATCACATTTAATGAATAATTCTGGCATTACTAGATTTCCTCCAAAAGAACACAAAGTCATTCTCCCTATGTTATTCATATATAAAAATAAATTTCAAATACATTAAATCTATCAGACAATTGAAATACAAGAACACTGAGATTATTCAGCTAACTTTGGAGTGAAGGAATACTGGCTTGGCAAGATGAAAAACGTGAATGACAAATTAAAAGACTGATAGATCTTGGGGCATGGGGCTCCCCAGTTTGACTATAAATTGATAAATTTCTGTATGGTCAAAGACACCATAAAAGTATCAAAACACCAGTGAGAAACTGCCAGAAATATTTGTTTCAGACCATAATAAATGGTTAATTTCCACATTTTACAAATATCACCTATAAATTGATAAAAAGATAATCAAGTAGAAAAAGGGGCAAGTGGTATGAAAGGCAGACACATGGAGGAAATTTTAAAAATTTGCAAAATTAAGAAACATCCAGAGGAAGTGGTAGATGGTCTGCAAACATGGCCGCTTTGACTCCCTGCCTCCTTATAAAGCCTGACTGGCCTTGAACCTCGTTTTCACTAGGAATGTGCAGAAGTGACACCCCGCCCATTCCTGGCCTCACCTTTAAAAGGACTGGCAGAGTCTATTTCTAACTTAGGGGCTTCTCTGGTGGTTCAGTGGTAAAGAATCTGCCTGTCAAAGCAAGAGGCATGGGTTCTATCTCTGGTTGGGAAATCCCCTGGAGGAGGAACTGGCAACCCACTCCAGTACTCTTGCCTGGAGAATTCCATGGACAGAGGAGCCTGGCAGGCTACAGTCCATGGGATCGCACAGAGTGGGACACGGCTGAGCACACGGTTTGCTTCTCCCTTACTGCGAGGGCAGGTGCTCTGAAAGGGCTGTGGCGCTCCTGAGACTGCAGCGCTGTGTGCCCTGTGCCCCGCACGGGAGCAGCAGAGCGGCCAGGCGGCGCGGTCTGCAGCTGCAGGAAACTGAGTGAGAGGTTCTAGCTGGCTCCACAAAGAGCAGAAGCACCGCCCAGAAGAACCCTGTTTGACTTCCTGGCCTCAGAATTGTGAGAAAAAGGAAATCACTGTTGAGCTTTTGGCCACTAAGCTTTAGGGTGGCTTGTTGCACAGAGAAATATGACCAAAGCGCAGGAGTACCTATCAAAGTGAATTTTTTTTTTTTTAAAGCATACTCTTTGACCCAGCAAGCCCACTCTTCAGAATCTATGAAGATAAATAACAGTGCCACTGGAAACCATCTCTATGTCTGTCGAGTGGGATCTAATTAAATAGATTTCAGTACATCCATGTCATGGAGTATTGATACCATAAACAAGAATTAGTTGATCTCTGTAGAAATGTTCATGATGTACTGTTAAAAAGTTCAGGTTACCAAAAAAAAAAATTCAGATTGCAAAATAATGTTTATACTATAATCTCGTTTTAAAAGATTAAAACTAATATATATGCACTTGAGTTCATTTATGTTTTCATGAATTTAGAGAAAAATGTAGACTATATGCATGAAAATTAACAATTTTCATTGTTCTGGGGAGTTTGGAAACAGACTACATGTGGACCTTACCTTGCATGTTTGTGTTTGGAGGTTGTTGCAGAGAACAAAGACTTTTTGTTGTTTTGAAAGAAAAAAACAATAAAAATTTTAAATAAAAGAATCAAAGAAACCCAGACACATTCTCGTTATCAAAGAAAAAAAAATTACAGAGGTATGTAAATCAGAAAGGAAAATAATCAGGTAATCCTTCTAACTCAGATTATGAAAACAAGTCCCCCTAAAACTAAGTTTCCTTACCAAGTTTATGATTTATCTCTCTACCCCAAATTTTATCCCCCTTCTTGTCTCCTCTGACCTCAATTCTGTGTCCACCAAACACTCATCAGCTAGATGACTCAAACTGCTGTTGAGAACATCGTTCAAGTACTAGTGAGAGTCACTCAGTCGTGTCTGACTCTTTGCCACCCCCATGGACTATACAGTCCAAGGAATTCTCCAGGCCAGAACACTGGAGTGGGTGGCCTTTCCTTTTCCAAGGGATCTTCCCAAACTGGGGATCGAATTCCGCTCTCCCACATTGCAGGCAGATTCTTTACCAGCTGAGCCACAAGGGAAGTTCACGTACTAACACTGCTATTATAGACACTGTCATTAACTACAACTCAGGTGGTTGCTCCAGGGAAAGGTGAGCACACAGACTCCCTAGCCGTGGACCACCTGGCCAGAAAATGATAAACCAGAGGCGTCTTGACTCCTAAAAGCGTGATTAAGAAATGTCACAAGACAGTGGTTTACCCCAGTTTTCTTTGTCCTTCCAGTTTAAAAACCCAGCTCAGAGAGCAAGAGCGAGTGGCTCTAAGGCTGGTCTCCACCCCCTTGCTTGGAGTCAGTCCTACAATAAAGCCTCACTTTGCTGCAACTCCCGCCTTTCTGTGCCTCTTGAGTTCGAGTTCAGCTTTCTGTACCTCGAGAGCCTGATCTTCGCCCCATCACTGTAAAGACTAAACTGCTTTATTTACTCAACAATACATCAAGGGCAAATAGCAGGGGAAGAAGTGGAAACAGCGACTGGTCTCTAAAATCACTGTGGATGGTGACGACAGCAATGAGATTAAAAGATGCTTGCTCCTAGACAGCGTATTAAAAAGCAGAGACATCACTTTGCTGACAAAGGTCCATACAGTCAAAGCTAAGGTTTTTCCAGTAGTCATATACAAATGTGATAGCTGGATCACAAAGAAGGCTGAGCACCAAGAATTGATGCTTTCAAACTGTAGTGCTGGGGAAGACTCTTGAGAGTCCCTTGGACTTCAAGGAGATCAAACTAGTAAACCCAAAGGAAATCAACCCTGAATATTTGTTAGAAGAACTGATGTTGAAGCTGAAGCTCCAATACTTTGGCCACTTGATATGAAGAGCCATGCCTGAGTGTGTGCTAAGTTGCTTCAGTCGTGTCCGACTCTTTGTGACCCCATGGACTATATTCCGCCAGGACCCTCTGTCCATGAGATTCTCCAGGCAAGAATACTGGAGTGGGTTGCCCTCTTCCAGTGGATCTTCCCCACCCAGGGATTGAACCCATGTCTCCTATGCCTCCTGCATTGGCAGGCGGGTCCTTTACCATTAGCACCACCTGGGAAGCCCCTATGAAGAGCCAGTTTATTGGAAAAGACTCTGATGCTGGGAAAGATTGACAACAAAAGGAGAAGCGGGCAGCAGACGATGAGATGGTTGGATGGCATCACCGACTCGGTGCACATGAATTTGAGCAAACTCCAGGAGACAGTGGAGGACAGATGAGTATGGCATACCACAGTCCATGGGGTTGTAGAGTTGGACTTAGTGACTGAATAACAACCACATCAAGGGCAACTTTCTGTGTCAATAAAAAATTCTCACTCTGTTAATATTTTCTGACTGCTCCTTTGTTTGACTTCATTGTACTGTATTCAGTCAATTCCATATTGTTCCACATCTACCATCCTCTTAGTTTTTCTGGTTATAAACAATGGTTGCTTTATGTATACATTTTTGCCCACTTGTCTTAGAAGTGAACTTGCTGTCTAGAGGATGCCTATAGCTACCATGCCTTCTGCAAAGACTCTAGCAGTTGATGTTCCCACCAATAATTTATGACAGAAGTCTAAAGAAGGAGCTGACTAAGCATTCTTTATGAAAACCACAAAATGAATTTACTTATATTAGTAACTGGCAATGTTTTCATATTGTTTGCTGAACAAAGGGATGTGGGTAGAGCCAGAGTCATTGTGCATTCAGATACCAAAATTCCTACTGACTGGGAGTGGGAGGGGTCACAGGAGGTTAGCTGAGAAGTTCAGAAATGAGGAAAACTCCTGTTTCACATGCAAATGGAAGAGAGGAGCTAGACCAATGGTGACTTCCCTAGCTTGCCAGGTTGGATGACTTGCAGTGCCATCTTCTGGCAAAGAAGCCAAAAAATGTTCAATTTCCATGCTAGCAATAAAGTGCTTCTTTAATACAAACAAGACTCAATCACACTAAAGGATAACCCAGAGAGGCTTAGACTTTGGTGTGTTGGAGAGACATGAGGGGAATGAAACTAATTTCTTGGAAGCAAATATATGAATCATTTACATGTGCGGTCTCTGGCAAAATCTGTGGTCTCTCTGGCAGCTACACACAGCATGTATGAAAGGTACAACCTGGAGAGGAATTAAGACAGCCACACTACCATCCTCCTTCAGCTTCAAGTTTGGATTCTCCAGTATCCTGGGTTACTCTCAGAAAGGCACGTTAGCCAAAGGGCTACTCGGGACTACACCGAACCTGATCCCTTATTACAGAAAAACCTGTCTCCATCTTTGAAACTCCTGCAATGGAAAAAGGTACTTAGACCACTGAACCTTTCAGTGTACCAGTAAGAAACACATACACTCAACAGATTTAAAGGTGTGGAAAACCACGTTATACTTATTTGTTTTTTCTTTGGTTCTTAATTTTTTTCTCTTTAAACCATGTTATATTAAAAATTCAAGACTTAAAAATACTTTTGCTTTAATCATTCAAAATATAGTAGGACTAGTCTTACTTTTTAAAAACATTCTATTTGTTTATTGGGGTACAGTCAGTGTACAATATTACATATGTTTCGGGTGCACAACATATTAAAATTTTCTACAGGTTACATTTGTTATAGTGATTAACAACAATATCAGTGTTTCCCTGTGCTGTATAATATGTATCTTTTACTATTTATTGTATACATAGTACTTGTACATCTTAATCCTATATCCCTATCGTGCCCCACCTCTCTCCCCACTAATAACTAGTATGAATACTTTGTTTTCATCAGTTTCTTTTTTATATTCTCTGCTGCTGCTGCTGCTTCTAAGTCGCTTCAGTCGTGTCCGACTCTGTGCGACCCCATAGACGGCAGTCCACCAGGCTTTCCCGTCCCTGGGATTCTCCAGGCAAGATCATATACTCTTTAGTTTAAATTATTTTCTAGATTCCACATGTGACATCATTACAGTATATGTCTTTGATTTATTTCACTTGTTTTGCTTTTTAAAGCAAAATCAGTTTTCAAAATGTAGCATCCCTGGGCTCCCTTGGTGGGTCAATGGTAAAGAATCCGCCCACCAGTGCAGGAGACAGGGGTTTGATCCTTGGTCTGGAACGGATCCAACAAGCCACGGAGTAACTGGGCCCTGTGTCACCACTACTAAAGCTCGTCCTCCCCAGCAAGAGAAACCGCCGCAATGAGACGGCTGCACACTGCACCTGGAGAGTTGCCCCCGCTCTCTCCAACTCGAGAAAAGCCTATGCAGCAAGAAGTACTAAACAGCCAAATTATTATTAAAAATGTGACATCTCTAACAAAGCTAAATAGGTCCCTTTTCCCTTTGCAGTATGTGTGGGACGAGAACAGGCTTTTCTCCACATCACCTTGCGTAGTGGTCCCCTTGCCGCCTGGCCTCACTCCTACGAGTGCGGACGCTCCGGCCCCCCCCTCGCCTCCCTCCCCTCCTCCCGCAGCCTGCGGCACCTGCAGACCCAACCCTCCGGAGCCCGGCCCCGCCTTGGCCCCGCCCCCGAGGTCCTTCCCGGTCGCCCCCGCTCGGCACCCGCGTCCGCGCGCTGACGTCACATGCCCGCGCCGGGGCGCCCCGCCCGCTGCTCTGCCTCCTGTGAGGTATTGGGGCGTCCTGTGAGGAGCCCTGAGGCGGGACCTCTAAGCGCTTCTCCTCGTCGCCCGGTATCAGGTGTCCGCGTGGCGAGGCGGGGGACGAACCGTCAAGGGCCCCCAGACCCAATGCGCCAGCCCCGCAGGGCTGCCGGCAGCCGCAGCTGAGAAGTTGGGGGCGGCGCCCGGGGCACTCCCCTGCCGCCGTTGCCAGGGGCTCGGAAACCGGTTGGTTCGGTCCGGAGACGCGGAGTCGTGTCCCGGGGCGTTGGCCCGGGCGGCGCAGGCTGCGGCCCGATGCGCTTTCCGGACGGCGGAAGGTCGGCTCTGCCTCGCTGACCCCCGGGGCAGGCGGCGGCCCGGAAGATGCCCGCGGCCTGAGTCCTGAGGTGAGCGGCGCTCGGGGAGGCGTGACGTGCAGAACTGAGGGGTGGTTCTCCGGCGGGAGACCTCGCCCTGACTTCCTTCTGCGGAGGCTGCGGACTCCTGCCCTGCGGTGCGCGGAAATAGCCGCGTCTCACTGAGATGATAATTCCCTGAGGAACAGCGTTCCTGAGTAATCCTTGGACATTATTAATAGGCGATGTAAAAAGAAAAGCGATAGTGAGCATGGAATTAAAGTAATATTAGAGGTGTTGTTATCGATAGCAAGTCATTTACGTTGCTTATCTCTTGTCTCCAGTCTTAAATTGCATACACGGTTTAATTAGAAAACGAGTAGCAGTTAACTGGTTAGCTCACAATCTTACATTCCACTTCCCATAATTTTAAACAGTCTACATGTACGGCATTGAAAGTTCTAATACTTTTAGAGTTCATAACGCTTTTTTTTAAAAAAACCACATACATAGGCCTAATTTTTATTCTTTATTGTAAGATCCACCTCAAAACGTAGAGAGTTTTTTGTTGTTGTTGCCATGGTAAATTACATCGGACATAACTTGAAGGATTAAAAATAATTAGCAATCTCTGCTAGCAATGGCCTTTTCTTATGATGCAGCAGTATTGTAGAGACCATGGAGGGAGCCATGTGTGGAGAGAGTAGTTGTCTCTGTTTTAGATTTGTCTGAAATTAGAGGATCCACAGATCTGTTTCAAGATTGCTCACTTTTTTTTCCTTTGGTGAAAGATAAGGAGCCTAATTTGTGGAAAAATAGGTTTTTATACAATAAGAGTAACCAATTGGGAGTTTTGTAAAGGTTATGGAACTTGGCCAGGGGAGTTCTTTTGAGGTCATTTTCATGCATTGATGCTGTGTTCCAAGTAAATCTTAACTGTAATCCTGTGGACATGGCATCATCTCATGAATATAAACCATTTACATGTTCATACTCTCCACTAGGGAAACTGTTTATTATCTGAACAGTCTTACAGAGAGGACTAGACTTCAGAGAAGGAGGTTATTTTGATCCAACTCTAGTAGGAATCCGATTTTTGTCTTCTGCTTTTTTGAATTAGGATAAATGAGACAGGGCCTTTCCTCATTGAGGAGTTATATTGACCTTCTCCTTCAGCCTAAAATGGGATTTATTGTTTTGGGAGAACTATATGTGTGGATCATAGTTGCAGTTAGTACCGTAGTTCTTGAAAGCTGTTGACATTTCTTCACCAGTGTTTCCCTTTAGGACAACTTGCTTGTCCGTCAAATACTGAGGCAGCTGAAAAGGCTTGATTCAAGTTCCATATTATTGAGGATACAGTTTTTCATCATATACTTTTAACATTTTTCACATTTAGTGCACAACATTTTATTATATCAAACATTCATGACTTAAAGATGTTCTTGTAACATGTGAGGAAAGATGTCTAACTTGACTAACAGACTGCTTTCTCTGGAACATAGTTGACATATTTAGAAAGAGTGATGTCATATAGAAAAATTTGAGGGACATTTAACTTTTATCATCTGAAGTTTGTGTTGGTATAAAGTGAAGAAAATGGATTTAATTTTTTTTTTTTTTTGCCACATGGTTCTCTAGTTTTTAAAATATTTGTTAGTTTCAAAACCTATCTTTTGCTTTCAGAATTAAAATGTCACCATGGTCATCCACCAAATTAAAAAAATTTTTTTAATGTATTTCTAGACTCCCTGTGATTTGCCTCTTTCATAATTAGCTTTCTAATGTCTCTTGATATCAAGTAAACACTTCGTCCTTCATTGTTCTTTTTTTTTTTTTTTTCAGTATTTCTATGGCTGTGGTGGTGGCAGTTTAGTAGCTAAGTCATGTCCAACTCTTTCAATCCCATGGTCTATAGCCTGCCAGGCTCCTTTGTCCATGGGATTCTCCAGGCAAGAATACTGGAGTCCGTGGCCATTTCCTTCTCCAGAGGAACTTCCTGACCCAGGAATCAAACCCATGTCTCCTACATTGCAGTCAGATTCTTGACTGACTGAGCTATGAGGGGAGCCCCTAAGTTTTCTATGGCTATTCTTGCTCTTTTTTTTTCATGTTAACTTTAAAAATCAGCTTGTCTGATCACCCTCACACCCACAGCTTATGTTTATATTAGAGAAGCATTAAATTTCAAGATTGAGAATTAAAATCTTTCTGATACTGAATCTTCTTTTCCTTCCATGTCTTTTTGTTTCTTCTTTATTTTTTCTGTCTGTTCTTCTGAATATTTTTTATGGTTTGTTTTCCAGATTACTTAATCCTGCTGGCTATAATGGCTGTAACACCCATGCAATGAGTTCTTAATTCCTGATATTTTATAGGAGTTCATTTTAGTAAAGATACATTTCAGTTCTTTGTTGAAATTTTCCTCCTTTTTAAAAAATATCACTTTTATCCATTGTTCCCTCTTATTTTCTTGAACATATTAATCAAGGTTACTTGAAGTCTCCTGCTGATAACTCCATTTTTGAGTCATTTGTGACAACTAATCTGTTTTGGGCTTGCCTTGTGTTACATAGCTTAGGAGTGGGCTATCTTACAAGAGAGGCATTTACATGCACATTTTGGACTTGTTCTGTTCTTTTTCCTCCCCCTCAGGATTTTTGCAGCCCTAAACTTTGACAGCTTTCTCCTTAGCACCTAAGGCTGCTGTTTTATATTCAGGCTTTGTTTTGTTGCAGAAATTTAATCTGAAGTTCTTTTATAATAGCAAACATTGGAAGCAATAAATGTCTAATGAGAGAAGATTTGATAAATAAGTTTAGGAAGTAGTCTTATTAAGCTTGTATTCTTATTGCAGGTAGTAAAGTAATCCTGACAATAGTTACTGTAGGAAAAAGTTAGCTTCTTTCTCCATATATGATGTCTATGTAGTATTTGATTTTTCAAAGTATTCTTACAGAATTTAAATATCAATAGTTTTCTCCTTTTAGCTATTCCTACATTGCATGAGTAAAAGTGAGGTAAGGTTTATTTAACTTTCAGTAGATTTTATATGTATATATTTTTAAAGTAAAATAGTCACTGAGAAATTAGAATTTGAATTAAACAGTATAATTGTTATAGATGTCACAGTTTATCTCTATTAACTGATACTTTTAAAATTTTGTATGTCTAGCATATCTGTTAAGATGTCTTAGGAAAAGAACCATGGAGAAATACATTAGAGTACAGAAGATTGGAGAAGGTTCATTCGGAAAAGCCATTCTTGTCAGATCTACAGAAGATGGCAGACAATACGTCATCAAAGAAATTAATATCTCAAGGGTAAGTGTATTTTTTGTTTAGCTATAGAAGTCTAGTTACAAACAGATTCATTATTAGAAACCAAAAAAAAAAGTATGGCAACATATGACATTAGAGAGACTGTTGTAGTTGCAGAGAAAACCACTCACTTCAGAAGAGTCTGAATCCTTTGAGACTGTTTTCTGTGATGTATGCTGGTGTTTATGTGTTTAAAAACAGATACATCACCTAGTGCTCTGTAACTTAATCTGATTTGAACATCTTAAAAATGTATCTTTTTGTGCATTCAACTCATTCTTTTTAACTTCTGGTATATTTTATTACTTGGGGTGTACTTTATGGGAACATTATTTTTAACCACTCTCTTTCATTTGGACTTTTATACCATTTATTTACTTAATTTACTATTTTTTCCCCTTCTATTTCAGATGTCCAATAAAGAGAGGGAAGAATCAAGGAGAGAAGTTGCAGTGCTAGCGAACATGCGGCATCCAAATATTGTCCAGTACAGAGAATCATTTGAAGGTCAGATACAGACTCCTAAGCCTTGTGACAACTGCTGCATACTTTCCTCTTAAGGATCTTTTTGTGAATTATTTTCAGAAAGAAAAGTATATTATTTTGTGCTTGACTACATATGCATATGAGTGTCAGCCTTCTTCTCCGATAGTGCTAATGCCACCCTGTCCCTGTGTAGCTTAGTACTGAGTCACTGTCACTGAGGTTGCTTGTAAAGAGTTAGTGTGGTAAGTACAGAAATTTAGACACAGCAGGAACAGTCATCTTCACCTTTTAAAACTAAACTCCCTTTAAGTGCTGCCACCACTGCCACTGAGAAAATGTTGTCATTTTAGAAAGTACCCCACTTGTTAGTGTTCTCCTGTATATGTCATTATTATAATATTGAGATACTATATTAAATATACCTTGTATATAATATATATGTGTATTATGTATAAAGTATTCTCAGGTTCTTAAAATATTATAAAATATTGCTATTTTGGAAATATCTACCATTATATTTGGTAATGCAGGAACTAAGCTAAGACAAAACTTCTCTAAAGGCAGGACAAGGTGGTTTATTCATTCCCATTATTGACAGAAATTTCTGTCAGTTGCAAAATAAAAAAATAGTCTAGTTTGAAAGTAGAAGTGTCAATGTATGGCAAAACAAATACAGTATTGTAATTTAAAATAAATAAATAAATAAATAAATTAATTTAAAAAAAAAAAAGAAAGAAAGTAGAAGATAGTTTAAATGACCATTTCAGGCTCTTATTACATACAAGTTTCAGCATCTGAATTAGAGTATCCTTGTTCCCAAATAAAGTTACCTACTAAAGTAGAATATACTTTAAAAATATATGAATCAGTTAACATCTTATGTCATAAAGTGCTCAGTTTATTTTATGATGACAGTGAGGCTTTATAGCTTATGGTAAAGAGTACAATGTTAACCATCTCTTCCTTCCCAGGGCCTTGAATTTCCTTTAACTTTCCACTAGTATCTGTCTTTTAGTTTCTTTTTGCTTTCATCACCAGGATCTTAGTATTTCAAGGGAAAAGTTTTAAATGTATGTCAACAAATATTCTATCAGACATTTTATTTAGAAACATCTGAATGGTTCAAAAGGGATGGCACAGCCTTTAAATAAGGTTATATTAGTACTGTCCTTTAGCTTTAAAGGAGTAAATGCTCATGGGAAGTGTATTTAGGAGTACATACGTGCATGGATCCCAAGCTCCTTGTTCCTTCCACTCTGCTCATTCTCATTCATTAAGGATAAGCTTTGCAAATAATCCCATGTTGATTGCTTACTGTGTTTTCTGTTCCTTTGTGGAACAAACAAGTATGTAGCTTTTGATGTTTAAAAACAGGTGGAATTAAAAAAAAAAAGCAACAGGTGGGATCATATATATGTATCTCTGCTTCTAGTTCTTTTCACTTAACTGTCTCATGGACATCTTTCCATGTCACTGTGTATTGTTGTGCCCATTCTTTACAACTTTCTTGTAACATTGCAGTGTTTCTCATTGTGTGCACTTTATGGCTCTATCACAATTTGTTTAGCCCATTTCCTGTTATGAATACTTACGTTGTGTTTAGAGTTTTACTGTCCCAGGCAGAATTATACTGGACATTCTTATCTAGGTGTCTGTCCTCTGGCTGTATTTTAGGAGTGGAATTGCTAGACTACAAGGAGTAAGAGTTCCTGTGTCTCACAGAATCTCCAACCTTGGCTTTATGCTCATTATCAAATTTATAAGATGTAATTTTATCTGGTGAGTCTATTCATTTGGTCACAATTCCTTTCTTCTACCTCATCCGAACCATCTTCCCATTTTATCATGGACCTCTTTAGTTTCTTAAAGACCTTGTGGGAACTCTGAAACACAAATTTTTCATTTTTCTTTAAAATGGTTAAAAAAAATGAACATATTAAACCTCTCAATTTTAAAAAATGAGCAAGTTGTTTAAAAAAGTGGAATTCTGATGTTGTTTTGAATGTCTGTCATGAAAGATGAGGAAATTACTGTCTTTGGAGTTCTTCCCCACTGATTTTTGTTCATTTTGACAGAGTAAAAATCATCACTTCAGTTCAGTTTCTCAGTTGTGTCCAACTCTTTGCGACCCCATGGACTGCAGCATCCCAGGCCTCCCTGTCCATCACCAACTCCCAGAGTTTACTCAAACTCACGTCCATTGAGTCGGTGATGCCATCCAACCATCTCATCCTCTGTCATCCCCTTCTCCTCCTGCCTTCAATCTTTCCCAGCATCAGGGCTTTTCAAATGAGTCAGTTCTTCACATCAGGTGGTCAAAGTATTGGAGTTTCAGCTTCAACATTAGTTCTTCCAATGAATATGCAGAACTGAGTTCCTTTAGGATGGACTGGTTGGATCTCCTTGCAGCCCAAGGGACCCTCAACAGTCTTCTCCAATACCACAGTTCAAAAGCATCAATTGTTCGACACTTAGCTTTCTTTAGAGTCCAATTCTCACATCCATACATGACACTGGAAAAACCATACCTTTGACTAGACAGACCTTTGTTGGCAAAGTAATGTCTCTGCTTTTTAATATGCTGTCTAGGTTGGTCATAACTTTTCTTCCAAGGAGCAAGGGTCTTTTAATTTCATGGCTGCGGTCACCATCTGCAGTGATTTTGGAGCCCCCAAAAATAAAGTCTCTCACTGTTTCTACTGTATCCCTATCTATTTGCCATGAAGTGATGGGACCAGATACCAAAATCTTAGTTTTCTGCATGTTGAGTTTTAAGCCAACTTTTTCACTCTCCTCTTTCACTTTCATCAAGAGGCTCTTTAGTTCCTCTTCACTTTCTGCCATAAGGGTGGTGTCATCTGCATATCTGAGGTCATTGATACTTCTCCTGGCAATCTTGATTCCAGCCTATGCTTCCTCCAGCCCAGCGTTTCTCATGATGTACTCTGCATATAAGTTAAATAAGCAAAGTGACAATATACAGCCTTGACGTACTCCTTTTCCTATTTGGAACCAGTCTGTTGTTCCATGTCCAGTTCTAACTGTTGCTTCCTGACCTGCATACAGATTTCTCAGGAGACAGGTCCAGTGGTCTGGTATTCCCATCTCTTTCAGAATTTTCCACAATTTATTGTGATCCACACAGTCAAAGGCTTTGGTATAGTCAATAAAGCAGAAGTAGATATTTTTCTGGAGCTCTCTTGTTTTTTCGATGATCCAGAGGATGTTGGCAACTGATCTCTGGTTCCTCTGCCTTTTCTAAATTCAGCTTGAACATCTGAAAGTTCACATATTGTTGAAACCTGGCTTGGAGAATTTTGAGCTTTACGAGTGTGTGAGATGAGTGCAACTGTGCGGTAGTTTGAGCATTTTGAAATAAAGTCATTATCTCTAATAATCTTTTGTTCTGAAATTTTAATTCTTAGAGTGTTTTGGCCTTGATTCTATGTTTAGACAGAGTGAATTCTTATTGTTAATTCTTTTATATCTTAGTTAACCCTTTTCAGAGATGCTTATCTCGTACTTGTGATTTCATCAGTTTTTTTCCATGATGGGCAAATGGTGATGTATTCCCTCAAAACAGTTACTATTTTCATTTCTGAGAGTGTCTAACTCTTGTTTTTATACATGATAGGTATCTTTAATGATACTTTTCTCCTCACAAGCACATTATGTCTTATGGTATTGAATGTTTTTGTAGAAAAGTTTGACTTCGGCATAAAGCTTCTCTTCTTCTTGGAGATAATTTGCTTTATCTTTTCTTGATTCTCAAAGAATTCTTTCTTCTGAATTAAATTCAGCAGAATATGACTTAGTATTAATACTTCCGATTCATTTTCTTGGGAACATTTTGAACCCTTTCTGCTTGCAGATTCTGGTTTTCCTTTGTTTCAGGAAAGTTTTCATCTCATTATTTTTAAAAAAATCTGTTTATACCTTAAAATGAGGAAGGATATTCCAAAATTTGTCAGATTAAAAATGAATTCTTTCTTGTAAAGTCTCTCATGTTACAGGGTGTGCTCTTAAGTTTTTAAGGAACGTTACATAGCAAAGCATTTTAGGGAAGAAGACTAAAGTGAGTTAATTTTGAGTGCTTATAGAGGACCTCAGGCAGAATCAGTTTTTAAAAGAGACATTAAAGAAATTTAATATTGATGTCATAATTGTAGATATTAGATACTGTTATAAGTCTTCTAAAATCGCTCAAATAGCAGTATGATTATGTTGTAACAATAATGCATATGAACACTTTAGGATGAATTTTTGAAGTCCCAGTATTTTGCGTATGGGAATTAGGACACTGAAAAAAATTCCACTGACAACATAAACAGATTTTAAAAGTGCTCTCTTTCAGTTAAAAGTTAATGAAGATCATGTGTATTGGGAAAACATAGGTGAATCAATAAAGACATTGATATTGATGAGAAATGTGAAAATTTTGGATAAAATTTTTTGTAAAATTGGAGAGTGGGCTGAAAAAGTATTTCCAGGTGTATAAATTTATAATTAAATTTTAATATTAAATATGATAAATAGATACTTTTTGTCTATATTCCTAACATTTATAAATTTTAAAAATTGATGCTATCATTGAGAAAGTCTTGTGTCACTGTATATTTGGGTATCTGTGTTATACATGTTTGTTTACTCTGTGATTCATGTATTGCTATCTATCTTTACTTGTCTGCAGCATCTTCTAACTGGTTTCATATTTTTGTCTTTGTTTTCCTATAGTCTTTGCTTTTTATCCTGTATCTTTAATGAAAAAGACTCTTATGGAGCTGTATGTTGGCATTCAACTTGTTCCTGATTGGTGCTGACAAAATCTAACTTCTCTAGTTCCTTAAAGGACCCTTTTCTTTGAGGCTAAATTTGGATTGATTTTTGCTGTGGGTGATATTAATAGAAAATCTGGCCAGTATTGGGTTAAGTGAGAAAGATATTTAATGATCTCACCTAACAGGAAATCTAACAGATGGGCAGTCCTGCATATAGAGCATATATGACAGGTTAGACTCTGTCTGATTTCTACTCTGGCATCCTTAAGACACACGTTTTTCAGCCTAATGCTGTACCTTGTCCTGAGATGACACTTTGCAGCTCCAGGTGGCACCTGCATCCAGAAGATGCTGAAGAAACGGACTGAGGGCAGTCTGTTCCTGGGACCAGGAAAGCCAGGGCTTTCTCACAAGCACATGTTCAGATTTCCTCTTAGATCATAGTGGGCAAAATGGGGTCACTGACGACTTTAGTACTAGGGAAAACTGGGAGTTAGGGGATCTGGGATTCTTTTCAGCTTCTCAAGTGAGGCGCAATGAAGGGAGAAAAGTATTAGAATTTTGAGGTTAGCCTTCCTGCAGGTGTGCTCACTGAGGCGTCAAGCTTCCTGTCCTCTGTTGAACTCCTGGTTGTTTTCTAATAGGCATCAAGGCTTTGTCACTTGCTTAATGGCAGTCCACTCCAGGATTCTTGCCTGGAGAATCCCATGGATGGAGGAACTTGGTGGGCTACAGTCCATGGATCGCAGAGTCGGACACGACTGAGCAACTTCTCTTTCACTTTAATAGTCTTCTTGCCTCAGTTTCAGGCAGTTTCTAGGTGTTCATTCTTTGGGGGGTTTTGGAAGGTGTCTCTTCAATGCTGTGTGAGTCCCTTGGTGACGGGTTGTGTTTTATATTTCTGTATCCCTGGCATCTCAGGAAAAGTGCCTGCCACATATTAGTAGTTGGTACCCAGATGTTTGAATGATGAAGTACAAAACAGACTAGTATTTCCCTAATAGAGAAGAGACTTCTCTGTTAACCTTAGGTTTAACTGGTATTTATCCCAAAATAAATAGTAAATGTTTAAGCAACAGAAAATATTACAGAACTCAGATATTTTCCTTCAGGATTGGTCATCCATTCCTTTCTCAGGTCCTGTTTAACCTGTTCTCTCTGTCTCTGTGTCTGTCTGTCTGTGTCTATCACACACAGATACATCTTTTTTTTTTGATCTTATAATAGTTTTAATTTTTGATACATGCATATGGAACAGAATTCAAAGGTTACATAACAGTAAGAAGTCTGCCTTCTACTTCCCTTTAAGTTACCTGTTTCTACCTCCTGGTGGTACCCACTGTTACTACTGTCTTGAGTTTCCTTCCACACATTCTCTAGGCAATGTTAAGCATATGTAAGTCATAGCACACTGTGCTTAATTTTTATGTATGTTTCTCATGCTGTGTAAATGGCGACATTCTATACATATTTTTATAAACAGTTGATTATAAAATTTTCTGTTTTTTTCCCCACATACTGACTTCACATATGTATATTTGGATGATCTTTTTATATCAGTTGTAAAGAGTTACACAGCTTATTTAGCTCCTTCATGTAGGTTCCTAGCCCCTGGCACATTAGAAGCAGTGTATCCAGGAAGAATGTGGGCATGGAAAGTAACAAGACCAGCACCCAAGCCTGCCAAGAGTAAGGCTACGAGCCCAAGGCAGCAGAAGTGAGTTCCAGGAGGGCTGCCCTTGAGCTGTGACAAGTGACCCTGGCTGCTGCTCCTGCTGGGGAAAAGGTCCTATAGTCCTATTTCTGTGGAAGAATGAAGGAGGGAGGATGAGAGGTGTCCTTCTTGTCCTGTCTACCCCTGGAAGGTCATGGATGTCTTTTTTTCTGTGGACTGAAGCATAGAAGTGATTAGGGAAGTGCCCCATTTTTATGTTAGTTCACAAATGTAGAAAAGAGAGTTCCCTAGGCGTAGAGACTGTCTTTCGTTTGAGTCACAGCATCTGTTATTGTGTTTATTTGACATGTAATTAAGTGCATGAAACACAGGTGAAAAGTAATTGTCAGCTGGAAACCAAGATTACCTGTTTTTGACAAATGTGTGGAAAAATCTGTTTTTTAAGATGATGTTTAAGAAGTTATATCTATTAAGTGAAATCGTATATATCTGTCTGCATTTTGTACATATTCCAGATATGTTTATGTCAATGTGGACACTGAGCTCCACTGGATTGGCGTATTATTGGTAGAAAAATCATTAATGATGGAGTTGCCTGTTTATCCAAGTTATCACACAGTCTATACAGCCAGTATACATACTTTGCCTTTGCATTTCTTCTGTGTCTCTGTTTTTAGTTTAGTGGAACACATTTAATTAATTGCTACTTTCTATTAAACCTTTCAGTTCAGTTGCTCAGGCGTGTCTGACTCTTTGTGACCCCATGGACCACAGCACGCCAGGCTTCTCTGTCCTTCACCAACTCCTGGACTTGCTCAAACTCATGTCCATTGAGTTGGTGATGCCATCCAACCATCTCATCCTCTGTTATCCCCTTCTTCTCCCACCTTCAGTCTTTCCCAGCATCAGGGTCAGGATCTTTTCTTATGAGTCAGTTCTTCACATCAGGTGGCCAAAGTATTGAGTTTCAATTCAACATCAGTCTTTCCAATGAATATTCAGGACTGATTTCCTTTAGGATGGACTGGTTTGATTCTCCTTGTAGTCCAAGGGACTCTCAAGAGTCTTCTCCAACACCGCAGTTCAGTTAATCTTTAGGTACCTTTAATATAGCTATGCTTTCAATAAACATTTTTAAAAAGGAATATAATATTTATATTTTGTAGAAAATGGCTCTCTCTACATAGTGATGGATTACTGTGAAGGAGGGGATCTGTTCAAAAGAATAAATGCTCAGAAGGGCATTTTGTTTCAAGAGGACCAGGTGAGTTAGCATATAGGCGATTGAGTCTTAATCCACAAATGTTATTGAGAAGTCATTCAAAGCTTATTTTTTATGCATGTGTTTCTTTATAACTGCAAGTGCTGACTTAGTTTTGGCCGCACACTCCAGCACTGCAGTCCCATTTCTGCTCTCATGAGATGTTTTAGAATTTATGTTGGCAACTTTTCTTGTGACTTCTGGGTTTGGTATCATGTTTTGAGAGTCCTGTGTCAGTCAAAGATATTATAGAAAATCAACCTTTGTTTTCTTCCTCACTTTATACTTTAATTTTTTCATTTTTAAAAATGCCATCTACTTGGATTTTCTTTTTTTTGTTTTTGTTTCTTTTTTGTTTCTTTTGGTGTTAGAAGCTAGGTAGAAATTCAGCTTTTTACTTTCAAGTGGCCAACTGCAGAATGTGTATTTATATGTGATGAATGTAGGATGAGAAAGAAGTCAGAGGTTTCTTCCAGTAGTCCAGCTTGATTTTTTTCCCTCTCGTGATTTTTACTTTTCTGGAACAGTGGTATATTTAACAACAAAGAAACATCACTCACCATCATACTATCCTAAAATACAAAGTATTTCCATTTTTCACTCTTCTCTGAAAGTTTCTTTCCATATTAATTTTGATTTATAAAAGATGCTTTAGGAGCAGTTCTTACTTTTAAATGTAGTGTGTATACTGCATGTAATGTGACTGTTGATCTGAATATCTGCCTAATATAAATGACATTAATTATGATGAAATTAAAAATTATAACTTTTTTTAAGAAGGAAAGACTAATGTGAAATATAAATTTTTAAAGAAATGATCTGATTTATCCCCCTAGATTTTGGACTGGTTTGTACAGATATGTTTGGCCCTAAAACATGTACATGATAGAAAAATTCTTCATCGAGACATAAAATCACAGGTATGTTTTTTTCTGTCACTACTAACTTCTAAGTAGATTCGGACATTGGGTCAGCATTGTCTTGGGCAAAGACTGGACTGTAACAGTATTTCTGTTTTTTTCCATCTCTTTTACAGAACATATTTTTAACCAGAGATGGAACAATACAACTTGGAGATTTTGGAATTGCTAGAGTTCTTAATAGGTAAACTTTGGTTTGATACAATGTCTTCAGTGAAGTTTTAATCCACAGTGGTATACTTGTGATAATTTATATCTTTAAGTATCTTAAGTTTCTCCAATAATTCTCTTTTTGTTCTAGTACTGTAGAGCTGGCTCGAACTTGCATAGGGACCCCATATTACTTGTCACCTGAAATCTGTGAAAATAAACCTTACAATAATAAAAGGTATTTAAAATGATACTTATTTCATGTTATATAATATTTTCTTTAAATCTTTCTTTGTTATACTATATTAACTTTCAGAATATTCTAAAATCATTAATGGACATATGTCCACATATGTATGTATATATACCTTTTAAGTATATAATGAGAAGAATTGTAAAGAAGCTATTTCACTCTCTTGCTGAAGGAACTATAGAAAGAATTACTTTCTTATCTAAGTTATACTGGGAAACAGTGCTTTCTTTGTCTTTCTTTTTATAATAGTTACTTCCTATTTAATTACAATAATTGATATTTATTGAACACTTGCTATATGCCAGATACTGTTTTAAATACACTGTACATATTAACTCTTTTTATCTTCACAGTAGCCTTGTCAGTTGTAGGTATTTGTCATTCCTCCTTTCCTTAGAAGGAAAACAAATGCAGAGAAAGGTGAAGTGACTTCATAGTCCCAGGCATCTGACTCCCAAGTCCAGATTCCTAATCACCGAGTCATAGTATGGCTAACAGGTTGAATAGTGTGTGTGTCAGGAAGAGGAATTCTGCCACTAAATTTCAGTTATCTTTTCTCTCACACACACTCATTTAAAAATCCCAACCCAGAAACATTGACCTTGGTTTTGAAAGCACCCTCCAAGGCTAAAAAGAAGTGGTGGCTGCCCATAATGCATGTATTCAGGATTGCTATCCACCCTGCCCCCTTTTCTTTTGAGGGTAGGGAAACTATTTCAGACCTGAGCAGAAGGGATGAGAGCATCATCTGAACAATGTATTTAAATCAGTTACGATGATCAGTCACGTCCATGGAGTGTTTTATTAGTGGATATTCTAAAGGAGAGCAGTATTTTCTTTGAGCTAAAGTAATTTTACATGTTAATGCTGTTTCAGTGTCTTTTGGGTGATTCAGTTATGAAAATATTAGTCTTTAAATCTGAAGTGGATTTAATCATTCCTTGGAGAATTTTATATAAAATTGATTTTATGAAAAAAATGCTTTAAAACTGTAGTGGATAAACATCATTAATTATGCTTGGAAATTTATATTTTCCCAGATGTTTCTTCAAGAATTTTATTAATAAGAACATTAATGTTTTTATTTATAGCTTTTAATTTATAACATGTTCAAGTTACTAAAGGCTTTTTACATTTACTTTTTTATCTTAGTGGAATCTTAAAATTAAACAGATTTTGGGGTTACAGTTTTGACTTTGTAGATTTTTGTGAGAGATTGGGTAGATAACTTTAGGATTTCAGTAATGGGCTTTATTCTTTTCCAGCACATTCAGCTTCCAAGAGCAGTGGTTTTTGCTTTTTTGACTTGTAGTTCTGAATTGTGAGGGTTTTTTTTCTCTTAGAAACAGAAATAATCTTTTATATAGAAATATCTGTTTATTTAAGATAAAAGAGCCGAAGAGACTGTGGATAAAGATGATAGTGTGACTAAGTCTTGAAATTAGAAAATAAATTAATGTATTTACTCTTTAACATTTTTTAGTTAGTTGTCATAGATTTGCTTCAGATTTACTTTGAGTAAATTAATATTTTCTTCATTAAAGCAGTATTTTACTTTATAATATTTAAGAAATTGTATTTTGCAAATGATTAAATAAAGCTTTTTTGTTTTTTTGCAAAATAAGAAAACTGAAATACCTGAAATTTAATGATTTTGTTTAAAAATTGTTTTGTTAATAACACTTAAAGTAATTATTTAGGCAACTTACTTTTCTAATCTGGGATAAATGCTTTCGTCATTTAGTTATGGTTGAAATTTTACATTTGAAAGAACATGTTTTATGGAACCCATATTTTTGCAAAATATTTTCAAGCTGCTTTGTCTTCTTAAAGTGAAAATCTTTTAAAGTAATTCCTGATTCTTAGAGAAGATCTCTCATTTTTCTGTTTTCTAGTGATATTTGGGCTCTGGGGTGTGTCCTTTATGAGATGTGCACACTTAAACATGCAGTAAGTAGAAGTTTATGAAATATTTTACAAATTATGCCAAAAATACCTATAATATTTGTTTAACAAAACTCATTTGCCATCTTTCAGATGACCCACTTGTACTAGGAATTACTCTTCTCTGTTGGTTTGTAAATTTCTCAGTATTTTCTGAAGTGTAAATGTAAATCAGTTTTCCCTTAACATATGTGTGTATATCACATATGCATGGTTATATATGTTGTTATAATATCATATATCATACTTTATTCTAGAAAATTATTTCTAAAGACAAATCTGCTATCTTTTAATGTTAAACTTACATAATGAATTTGATATTTTGGCTTAACAGACTATTAATTTCATTTTAGCAGTTTTTCCCAAAACATCCAAATTATTTGACTTTAGAATTGAAATTATCTAAAGAACAGTTTTCAGCATATTTATGGAGAGGTGATTTTACTGATGCAAGTAGTCTTTAATTCCGAGTATTTTAAAATTTTCACTTTTTAGGTAGCACATAATTTACCAAAAAGGGGAAGTTCTTGTTCTAAGTAGGTTCAGTTTTAATCATTTTCCATATTAAAATCTTCTTTTTAAAAATGCTTCTTCCACTGATTAAACAGTAATATATTTTTGTTATAGAAAACTTAAGGGAATAAATAAAACCATAAGGAAGTGAATAAATATCGAAAGTGATTGCTCTAATCAGTAATGTCTGCTTGCAAATTGTTTCTTTCTAGACTTTCTTCTAGAATAATTTATAAAATGAGTTCCATTTTTTTTTTTCTCATAAGTTTTGTTGTGTTGTATAAGCGCTTTTATAGCCTATCTTTATTGCCTGATGTTATTTGAGTATTTTTTTTGCTGTGCTTTTTCATGGTTGCATTGTCTTCCATTGTATTACCTTAAGATTTTATTTTTCTTAAGGAAAAGAGCATAGACTGCCAAAGTGATATGACCTGGATATCAGAGCTGCATTTTAAGAAATTGGTCAGTTTTTCTGTGACATACAGTGATTTAGGTCTAAATCTATATATTTTTATTTATTTATTATTATTATTTTTTGGCTGCACCCTGCCACTATGGGATCTTAGTTTCTGACCAGGGAATTGAACACTGGCCCATGGCAGAGAATGCAGAGTCATAACCACTGGACACAGGGCATTCCCTCAGTTCAGTTCAGTTCAGTACCTATTTTTAGGTAGGTTTTCATTTGCATTGTTCTGTCACCGTTGCTTCTGTATTTTGGAGTTATTTACCCTTAAGTGGACACATGAAGCTCAGTAAGTCATTAATCTTTATTTTATGAAGAGCTTATCATTTGGGAGATAAGCAAAATTTCACTGTAGTGAAGGAATAGAGTAATAACCTGTTTCTGCATTTACGATTCCTTCTTTGGTACATAGACATTTCTAGATGATTGAATTGTACTCACATATTAATAAATAATATCATATTTTATGTGCTAGGAGAATTCAACATTTAAGAGAACTCTTTTATACTTTGTATAATTACCATTGCATATTTCATACTATGTTTTGTTTTTATAATTGTATATATTAACATAAGTGTACAGCTGTTCTATACCATTTTAACTGAGATCTCAAAAGCTTAATTTTACTTTCAAAATGAAATCATCCTTTTAGATTTTAAACTGCCCACCTTTTTTTCCCCCACTTCAGTTAGAGTTTATATTGTGTTTAATCCTAAAATACATGTTTCCATTGATAAGGTTTATATTCCCCTTTGGAATACTTGCCACGTTGCTGACTCCATATGGCTTTCGGGAGCATCACACATTTAAAAAATAATAATAATGAGCAATGTATAAAAGGAAATTAATTAATACCTTTATTTATTACATTTTCCCCAAAGACTTTTAGTTCTCTAGTTAATTTCCTAATCTAGTTGCTACAGCAGGGACACAGGAAGGCAGATCTTAAATGAAGACCCCCAGGTTTGCTTGTTTTACCACCTTGGTTATTGTTATCTTATATAAAGCCTTTACTCTGATTAGTACCTGTATTCCATCTTTCAGTTTTTGAATATGTAAAAGTTAATCTTAGAGCAGGTTATATACCATTTCATGAGAACTGATATATTTTTTTTTAAATGTATTTGTAAATAACCAAGTGAATCTTGCTCTGGAGAGCATGTGCTGATTAAAATATTGGAAAGAGGGTTGCAGTTCTGTTGTTTGTTAATAGGAAAAACTATTTCTCATTGTTGATACTCACATTTTCAACTTATGTTTCATGTTTCATATATTTTCTCGATTTTAGTTTGAAGCTGGCAATATGAAAAACCTGGTACTGAAGATAATATCTGGATCTTTTCCACCCGTGTCTTTGCATTATTCTTACGATCTCCGTAGTTTACTCTCTCAGTTATTTAAAAGAAATCCTAGGGATAGACCATCAGTCAACTCCATATTGGAGAAAGGTTTTATAGCCAAACGCATTGAAAAGTTTCTCTCCCCTCAGGTATGGTTTTTGTTTTTGTTTTTGTTTTTGTAGTTAAATTGAGCAGAAGGGTTGTGGAGCTTGACTGGGGTGTGGCCTCTTGTTTGGAAGAGAGCTCTTTGCAGCCTAGGGGTGCATGCTTTTCCCAGCTGTGCTGGAGTCACTTCCCTTTCTGTTTTCCTGCTACTCTTCCCCTTCCTATTTGCTTTCCAGTTGTGCTTTTGCATTTCTTCTCTGTTTCCTCTTAACAGTTACTGCATAATTTCTGACACCTCTCGTTACCATGTATATAGCAGTTTTTATGTGTCAGGCAGAATTCAGTTCAGTCCTGACCCTGTGTGGCATCAGATCCTACAGTTCAGTCCTGACCCGGATGTGGTGTCAGATCCTGCAGTTCAAGGGCTCAGTCTCTCCCACAGGACCACTCCCACTTCAGAAGCCATTTGTAAGGGCAGGTTGTCTCCTGTGCTTCTGACCATCTGGTTTATGTGTCAGGTTCCCATGACCCCTGCCTCTGGTTCCATTGATATGCTTGCTGGAGCAGCTTATAGGACTCGGAGAAATTTACCTCCATTCACCAGTTCATTATAAAGCATGTAGTAAAGCATGTGCTTGCTGGAGCAGCTCACAAGACTTGGAGAAATTTACTTCCATTCACCAGTTTATTATAAAGCATGTAGGTGAACGGCCAGAAAAAAAAGGTACATAATGGTGAGGTCTGGAGTCATCCTAAGTGCAGGAACTGGGGTCCCCCCCTTGGATATTTGCCAATTCAGAAGCTCTCTGAACCTTTTTCCTGGTTTTTTATGGAGTCTTCATTAGTAGGCATGATGAGTAAATCTTTGGTCCTTAGTGATTGGTTCCAGCCCCTTTCCTCTCCTGGTTAGAGGAGGACAGTGACACTGGAACTTTTAACCCTCTAATTAGGGAGTTGGTTTCCCTGGCAACCAGCTTCCATCCTTAGGTGCTTTCCAAATGTCATCTCATTAACAAATTTTGGTGTGTCTCAAACAAACAGGCTTGTTTTGAACAACAAAAGGCGCCTTTATATGCTTCCCACTGAGGAAATTTCAAGGATTTTAGGAGCTGTGTGCCAGGAACTGAGTGCTGACCAAGTGTGTATTTCTTAGTTAAAATATCACAAAGCTATTCCTCTGTCTCTTCACTTTCTCTTGTTTTGTTTTCTAGTTTTGTTTTTTTAATTCTGGTAAAATAGATACAAGATAAAATTTATTAATGTCACCAGTTTCGAGTGTACAATTAAATGCATTCATAGTGCTGTGCACCCGTCACCTCATCCATTTCCAGGTCTCTCTTCCTCTTAGAAAACTGAGTCTATACCCATTAATCAGTAACTCCCCTCCACCTTGCCCTGGCCCCTGGTATCCATCTTTCTATATTCTCTGTCTTCTTGGGTTTCTAATGGTAAGACTATTCAACATTTGTCTACCTCCCTTTCCTTACCTGTGAACAATGGGATTATAAATGTATCTAATTAATAATGCCTTGAAGTGGTTACCAGAGTCAAAAATGATAATGCTTGTGAAGTGCTTAGTGTCTAATACTTATTAAGTATTCAATGTACTCAATATATGTTAAGTATTATCAATATATCACTTTACTATGCTAATATAAGTATATTATTTTTATAATTGCTCTTTCTCTAGTTAGAAGATGATTGCAAACCACTGTGTGTGGGCATGTATATGTATATATAATAGATTGCTGACTCATGATTCCTCCTGTACTACTTGCATGCTAGTGTATAATGAATACTTGTTGAGTTGAATTTTAATTGAACACGATTTATCAAAATATCTCAAGTCAACTACTATATAAGTATGGTCACCTGAAAGTAGAATTATTTTATATAATTTGTGTGACCTTTGTTGATTTAAATGATCACTATTGAACTGTTCTATGAATTGTATCTAGCAAAATCATAGTTTTATTAATTTAAATATTCATGAGATGAGAGGGAAGTGTCATATATCCTCTGACTTTTAACAGAATATCCATATGAGCAAATAATCTTCAGGAAACAGATATGTGGATTTAACTGTTACTACCTAGAGAATACATTAGTAAGCAAGAAAGACAGTTAAAATTTGGCAGTTAAAGGCCACTAATATAGGACATAGCTACAATCTCTGAAGTGTGGGTGTTTTATAAGACTCCTTTGTTACAAATAACATTTTCAAGCACAGATTTATGGTGCAGTGTGCTATTGTTTTTCACAGCTACTGGAGAAGAAAGAATAACTTCAGTCAATCTCTGAGTTTCTTTTCTCCCATACCAACAGTTCAGACAGACATATAGTCTCAAGGCTGAAGCACTGGAATTCAACTCAGTTTAGTTCAGTCACTCAGTTGTGTCTGACTGGAATTCAACTCAGTTCAGTTCAGTCACTCAGTTGTGTCCGACTCTTTGTGACCCCATGGACTGCAGCACGCCAGGCCTCCCTGTTCACCACTAACTCCTGGAGCTTACTCAAACTCATGTTCTTTGAGTCAGTGATGCTATCCAACCATCTTATGCTCTGTTGTCCCCTTCTCCTGCCTTCAGTCTTTCCCAGCATCAGGGTCCTTTTCAGTGAGTCAGGAATTCAGCTAGCCGGCAACAAAAGAAAATACTCAAGCCTGATATACACAGAATATGTAACATGGAAAGAAAAGAGGGCAGATGATGACTACTAGTAACGAGTATTTGACAGACATCCTTAGTAAATACATGGTATCTCGTTATGTACCCACCACTTAGATTTCACTCTTCACCAAAAATGTTCTGCTCCTCTTAGGATTTTTCTGCTATATATCTGCATTTGATTAATTCTAGAAGATAGCTTGTCCAGAGAAATGATAAATAAGTTAGTAAGGTTGGGGAGGAATTAACATAAGAGAAATTTGATGAATGGACAATTTAGATTTTAGTACAGTTTATTTGGCAGCATAATTGTGACTGAAAAAGAAAAAAAAATATTCTGATTAATGGCTAGGTATTTTTAATTTGAAAATTTCACATCTTTTCTAACTCCGCCCCCACCTCTTTCAATTTAAGCTTATTGCAGAAGAATTTTGTCTAAAAACATTTTCCAAGTTTGGAGCACAACCTCTACCAGGTAAGTGGAATTTAACATGAATCTTTTCCTGTGTTTGTGATAATCAAACTGTGTTTGATTATACTAATTATATTAGAGAGGTTTGTTGATACAATAATTGGGTTAGTTGTATGATAAATCTAATCCAGAGGAAATGAATCTAAATTTTTTTTATGATATGTGATGAGTTAATAACGAAGTTTCCATTTATTATTTGCCTTCATTTAAATGAACTCTATTTTGAAATCTTCTTTCTTATTCAAGTGTTCAGCTCATATTCTGAGAATATTGTTATGAAATGTTATAAAATGCCCTAAATGCAAATCGTTTTTAATTTATTATTTTTTAAAATTTTTGATTGTACTGGGTCTTCACTGGCTTTAGTTGCAGCAGTAGTTGTGGAGCATGGACTTAGTTTGCCCCGAGGTGTGTAGAATCTTCCCTGACCACAGATAAAAACCCATGTCCTCTGCATTGACAGGCAGATTCTTATCTTCTGTACCACGAGGGAAGCTCCAGTGCAGATTTTTATGTAAAATAATTTTCTTTAAGAAACATTTAGTATTGTAAAATACTTTAAAAGTAAATCAGTGTGAAGTCAGACACCTTATCAAGGATAGTTATTCTTTTAAATACGGACCAGCAGCAGTGGAGTATTTGTTGGATTGTCAGTGTGGTTATATATTGTGTATGTATATATCTCTGAGAGAGGGAAATAATTTTTTCCCCATGGAGTGATTTCAGATGGATTTCTGAAATCCATGGAAGTTATTAAGACTTGAAGATTTTGGTTTTTAAGCATAATGCTTTGCATGTCTTACTCCATTGTGAGTATAAATACATTAATAAAAATGAATCCCATATCATAAAACTTGAGCCCATAACAGCTGGACATGAAGTGGCAATGTGCTCCTGGGAAGGCCAGATGTGTCAGCTCTTCTTAAACACCTTGGGGCTCATCCTCTGAGCCAACAGAAGCTGGCCATCCTGGCGATCAGCCCATTGGGAACCATATTCATGAGACAGACACAAGGCAGGGTCAGCATGTCCCTCCTGGCACTCTTGTCTCATGAGAAGTCACATCTTCATCAAAGCCTCCTTGTCACACAGACAGGAATCCCTGGGTCAACACGGTCTTCCCAGTGGGTGAGCCTCCCAGGCAGTGGAGCGGGATTCCCTAGTGGGAGGAGCTGGCTGGAGGAGTGTGTGACTCAAGGTGCTGACATAAGAGTTGTCGAGCCCCTCGTGGACTCCCCCTCCTGTCAGGAAGCTTCCTCCTTCCTGCGAGGAGAACCTCTGAAATGGGGAATACTCGGAAGCCAGATGAGAGCTGAGTAGCCCTCCTTCTTCTCTGGGGGTTCAGGGTACTGTTCCTGTGGTCTCCTGGGACCCCTCCTGTTTGTGCTTTGGTGCCTCTTGCCCCTTTTCTGGCACGCATGTGATTATGTTAATATTTGTAGCCAGGTTCCAGTGATGTGGCTGTGTATCTGTCTTCAAAAAAGCTTCAAGTTCTCAAAGGCAAAATTTGTTTCCTCACATTTCCTAATTCCTGTCACAATTGAAGTATTTGTGTAGAAAAACTTACTGTAATATACCATATCAGTTTCTCAGATCTTCTACACATTTCAATTGTGAATATAAACTGCCAGTCAAATGGCTAATGTTGCTTTTATTTTTATAAGCATTCACTAAATTGTGTGAGTAATATGTCATTATAAAAATCAACAGGAAGAAAATAAAAATTACCCTACTCTTAATACATTTATTTGGTATATATATTTCAATGATAACAGATGCATAATGATTGGAAATTGGGGTTGTGTTATAAAGAAAGATTGTTGTTTTTTTTTTAATTCACAATATTATATCTTGATCATTTTCTAATGCAGTTAAATATTCTTTGAAGAACAGAGTTTAATGGTAGTATTTCCTTGTAAACACCTAGTTAAATTTTTTTCTCCTTTCCCCTCCTAAAGAAGAAGCATGCTGGTTGGCAGAGATCAATCACGTTGTTCTCAGACAGGGTGTAACCCTGCGGTGGAGGGCAGACTGGGTGGAGAGTAGGGCTGAGCAGGGGGAGGGAGTCAGGGAGGAAAGGACTTCCAGGGAGGCCTAATGGCAGCCCACTCCAGTACTCTTGCCTGGAAAATCCCATGGATGGAGGAGCCTGGTAGGCTGCAGCCCATGGGGTCACAAAGAGTTGGACACGACTGAGCGAATTCACTTTCACTTTCCTTAACGCAGCTGAGACGCTTTGACCTCCCTTAGTCTCTTTGAGGGAGAAGGAAATGGCAACCCACTCCAGTATTCTTGCCTGGCGAATCCGTGGACAGAGGAGCCTAGTGGGCTGCTGCCTATGGCGTCGCACAGAGTCGGACACGACTGAAGCGACTTAGCAGCAGCAGTCTCTTTGAGGAATGTGAAGTGTAGGCTTTCATTTTCATTACATTAGTCTTAACAGTTTATCTTCAGTTTGTCATTGTTCTAAGACTAAACCCTGTCTAGGCTTCAGTAAAATTTTAATATTGATATATAATGTTGAATATGTATATATTTTTGTGATTCTCTGATTAGTTTTTGACATCAATTAATAAACATTGTCCTTTTTTAAATTTATTTTTTAATTGAAGGATAATTGCCTTACAGAATTTTGTTTTCTCTCAAACCTCAACACGAATCAGCCATGTGAAGTGAAGTCGCTCAGTCATGTCTGACTCTTTGTGACCCCATGGACTATAACTTATCAGGCTCCTCCATCCATGGGATTTTCCAGGCAAGAGTGCTGGAGTGGATTGCCATTTCCTTCTCCAGGGGATCTTCCCAACCCAGGGATCAAACCCAGGTCTCCCGCATTGTAGACAGACACTTTACCGTCTGAACCACCAGGGAAATCAGCCATAGGTATACATATATCCCCTCCCTCTTAGATCTCCCTCCCACCTCCTTCCCCATCCCACGCCTCTAGATTTATACAGAGCCCCTGTAAACATTGCTTTTGATATACATTGTTCTCTGAACATTTTGACCACTTTCTACTCCTACCAGCAGTGCATAAATGTATTCATAACAGTTGCTGTTGAAGTTTATGTTCTGATTTTGAGAGTAATTTCTAAGGTGTGGAAAGTTCTTTATAAAATTTATTTTTAATGTCTTTATTGAAATGTAACCCACATAAAATTCAGTTCACCCATTTATTTATTTATTTAGTTCACCCATTTAAAGTAAGCAGTTCAGTGTGCTTTAGTATATTCACAGATGTGTACAATCATCATCCACCATCAGTTTTAGGGGTGTGCTTTTTCTGTATGAGAAATTTCAGCATCTTAGAGGAGTGTCGTTTCTTGCTTCTTTCAGAAAGTGGCTTTAGTGTAAAATAGTCACTATGGCATTACGTGGTAAGGAGTGAAGGAGATGTTTAGTGGAGAGTCTCAGACTGAATGCTGTCAGTGATCATGAACATGAGGTTCTGTGTTGAAGAATTTTGAAATGGAAGATTTAACGCTAAGAACTCTGAAAATAATTCTTTGTATTATCTTCTCATGTAGCTAAAAGACCAGCTTCAGGACAAAGCCTGGCTTCCATTATGTCTGCTCAGAAAATTACAAAGCCTGCTGCTAAATATGGAATACCTTTAACAAATAAGAAATATATAGATAAAAATTGCATGAAAGGAAACCACTCCAGAAATATAAACAGGTATGATGTGGTGATGATGTTACAAACTGTATATTAGTAACATTCAATTTGACCTCATTTTATTGCAGCTCAGTTCAGTTAATCTTGATGTCTGTAGGATTGTTTTTATTGAGTTATTAAAGAGCATTACTGCTCTCTGCTTCACCAGTCTTCTAAAACTTAGGAGACTTACAGAAGTCATGAAGAGACATTAAGAAGATACATTAAGTAAACTATTTGGTGCAGTAAAAAGAAAGTAACATTTTAAGTGAAATCATTGTTGAATAACCTAAGCAGGACCATTTGTTTTTGTGCATAAAATAAATAAACATCTGAGATAAACATCATAAAAATCTGGGGAAAATTTGAATTTAAGGATTCATGATGAGATAATTAAATATGTGGAGGGATGTGACCTTATGGTCTGTCATGTTTCAAAAGAAAATTAAGGCCTGTAGCATTTAGGTGCTGTGCATAAAAACATAGATTAGTTGTAAGAATTTGTCACTTTTCTTCATGTCTGTAGCTGCTGTATCTCTGGAATATGGCACCTGTTGGTTTTGCTCTGTGTCTGCACATACATGTACACAAATGTTCAGAAAAAGTTTCGGCACATAGGTGTGCTGTAAGACAAACCTCACAATAGGGAGTTCTTTGTCTTAGGCATGCATGATGTGTGCAATGTCCAGCTCCAGGGTCTTGAGCAGGGCAGTGAAGGGTAAATTTCCAGCTGAAGGGCACTGTGACAGCTGGCACCCTGGGTTTGTGGATTTTACTTTTTTGTTGTTGTGTTTGTTGTTTTTGTTCAGTTGGAAAGTTGTGTCCAGCACTTGTGACCCCATGTACTGCAGCACGCCAGGGTTCCCTGTCCCTCCCTATCTCTCAGAGTTTGCCCAGGTTCATGCCCATTGAATCAGTGATGCCATCCAACCTCTTCCTCTGTCGCCCCCTTTTGCTCCTGCCCAGCATCAGGGTCTTTTCTAATGAGTTGTCTCTTTGTATCAGGTGGCCAGAGTATTGTATCTTCAGCTTCAGCATCACTCCTTCCAATGAATATTCAGGGTTGATTTCCTTTAGGATTGACTGGTTGGATCTCCTTGCAGTCCAAGGGACTCTCAAGAGTCCTCTCCAGCACCATAATTTGAAGGCATCAATTTTTCGGCACTCAGCCTTCTTTATGATACATCTCTCACATCCATACATGACTGCTGGAAAGACCATAGCTTTGACTGTACAGACCTTTGTCGGCAAGGTGATGTCTTTGCTTTTTAATACACTCTCTAGGTTTGTCATAGCTTTCCTGACAAAAAGCAATCGTCTTCTGATTTCATGGCTGCAGTCACCATCTGCAGCAGTCTTAGAGCCCAAGAAGAGGAAACCTGTCACTGCATCCATGTTTTTCCCTTCTGTTTGCCATGAAGTGATGGGACTGGATGCCATGATCTTAGTTTTCTTAATATTAAGTTCTAAGCCAGCTTTTTCACTCTCTTCTTTCACCCTCATCAGGAGACCTTTTTAGTACCTCCTCACTTTCTGCCATTAAAGTGGTATCTGCATATCTGAGGTTGTTGATATTTCTCTTGGCAGTCTTGATTCCAGCTTGTAACTCCTCCATCCCAGCATTTCACATGATGTGCTCTGTGTATAAGTTAAATAAGCAGGGTGACAATAAACAGCCTTGTCATATTCCTTTCTCAATTTTGAACCAGTCAGTTGTTCCATATAAGGTTCTAACAATTGCTTCTTGACCTGCAAACAGGTTTCTCAGAAGAAAGGTAAAATGGTCTGGTATTCCCATCTCCTTAAGAGTTTCCAGTTTCTTAATGATCCACACCAATCAAAGGTGTTAGCATAGTCAATGAAACAGAAGTAGATGTTTTTCTGGAATTCTCTTCCTTTCTCTATGATACAGTGAATGTTGACAATTTGATCTCTGGTTCCTCTGCCTTTCCTAAACCTAGTTTGAACAACTGAACATTCTTGGTGCACACAATGCTGAAGCCTGGCTTGAAGGATTTTGAGCATAACCTTACTAGTATGGGAGATGAGTGCAATTGTCTGGTAGTTTGAACATCCTTTAGTAGTGCTCTTCGTAGGAATTGGGATGAAGATTGAACTTTCCAGTTCTGTGACCACTTCTGGGTTTTCCAAAATTACTGACATATTGAGTGTAACACTTTAATAACATCTTTTTTAGGATTTTAAATAGCCTGCTGGAATTCCATCACCTCCATTTGCTTTATTGGCAGCAGTGCTTCATAAGGCCCTCTTAACTTCATACTCCAGAATTTCTGGCTGTGGGTGAGTGACCAAACCATTGTGGTTATCAGGGTCATTAAGGTCTTTTTAAACGATTCTTTTGTGTATTCTTGCCATCTTTTCTTGATCTCTTTTGTTTCTATTAGATATTTACCATTTCTTTCCCTTTATTGTGCCCATCTTTGGATGAAATGTACATTTGATATCTCCAGTTTTCTTGAAGAGATCTCAAGTCTTTCCCTGTCTGATTTCTCCTCTGTTTCCCTACATTGTTTGTTGAAAAGGCCTTCTTGTCTCCCCCTGCTATTCTCTGGAAGTCTGCATTTAGTGTTGGTATACCTTTCCCTTTCTCCTTTGCTTTTGGCTGCTCTTCTTTCCTCAGCTACTTGTAAAGGCTCCTCAGACAATCACTTTACCTTCTCACATTTCTTTTTCTTTGGGATGATTTTGTTTGTTGCCTCCTGTACACAGTGACGAACCTCTGTCCATAGTTCTTAAACATAGTAAACTCTGTTTACTAGATCTAATCCCTTGAATCTATTGTCACCTCCACTGTATATTCATGGGATTTGATTTAAGTTGTACCTGACTGGCCTCATGAATTTCCCTTCTTTCTTTAGTTTAAGCCTGATTTGTGCTTATAGCTATCAGCTATAAGCTGATGATCTAAGCCACAGTCAACTTCAGGTCTTGTTTTTGCTGACTGTATACAGCTTCTCCATCTTCTGCTACAAAGAATATAATCAATCTGATTTCAGTATTGACCATTTGATGATGTCCATGTGTAAAGTCATCTCTTGTGTTGTTGAAAAAGGGTGTTTGCTATGACCAGTGAGTTCCCTTGGCAGAATTCTATTAGCCTTTGCCCTGCTTCATTTTATACTCTAAGACCAAACTTACCTGTTACTCCAGTAATCTCTTGCCTTCCTACTTTCACATTCCAGTCCCCTATGATAAATAGGACTTATTTTTTTTTGGCGTTAGTTCTAGGAGGTCTTGATAGAACTGATCAGTTCAGCTTCTTTGGCATTAGTGGTCGGGTCATAGACGTGGATTACTGTGATATTGAATGGTTTGCCTTGGAAGAAAACTGAGATCATTCTGTTGTTTTTGAGATTGCACCCAAGTACTACATTTGGAACTCTTTTGTTGACTATGAGAGCTACTCTATTTCTTCTGTTGGATTCTTGCCCACAGTGGTAGGTATGGTCATCTGAATTCAGTTCATCCTTTCCTGTCCATTTTTGTTCACTGATTTCTAAGATATCAGTGTTTACACTTGCCATGTCCTGCTTGACCACATCTGATTTACCTTGATTCGTGGACCTAACATCCTGGGTTTCTATGCAACACTGTTCTTTACAGCATCAGATTTTACTTTCATCCCCAGACATATCCACAGGTGTCATTTCCTCTTTGGCCCAGCCGCTTCATTCTTTCTATTAATAGTTATATAATCATACTATTAATAGTTACATAATCAGGCCTAAATGGATGAGTTCAATTATATCCTTTTGCCTTCTTTTCTTTAGTTACTACAAGGTACCCAGGACTCCTGCATCCCCTCATTACATAGTTTCTCAGCTCCCTGAGGCTCTGGTCCTACTGTTCTCCAGCCCCTGCCTCTGCAGAGTGCCTGAACTATTCCTCAGAGCCCTCAGCTAATCCATGGTCAGCAAGATCCTCTGCATTCTCAACTTGTCAAGATCTCTGCACCTTTTTTACTTTAAAACCTGGCTTGTCACACACACTGCTATGCAGCTGTCTCGGGGACCGTTTTCTCTCTAGTCCCTCAGTCCTGCTGGGTTTGGAGGAGGACGATCGCGTTGTGCTCCTTGATGTCGTTGCTGGACTTGCCCTGGTTTCCTAAGCCCCGCCACCAGGCTTTGTGTCGCGTGCTGCTCCTCCCTCTTCACGGTGATATCACGGTTCTTGGTGACTTCAGTGTCTTGAGATGATGGGCCTTGCGGTAGTGCACTGCTTTTTGTTTTCTGATTGTTCTCTTTGATGGTCTTGTCTCCTGCCTCACTTTGAATCTCTCCCCTGTGGCATGCCATCACATTTGTCATCAGGAAGAACACCTACTTCCTAGTCTCAATTACAGGGACCCCACTCTGACCACTGCTTCCTGTGTTTCCAGCTTAGTCTCTGAGAACCTGCCTTGAAAATGTCTTTGTTCTGTTTGGATCCATGGATCTTACCTGGTTTTATCATTGTCCATCTGTCTTTGTTTTTAACCCGGGTCTCCCGCATTGCAGGCAGAAGCTTTAACTTCTGAGCCACCAGGGAAGCCCTTTATTTTCCTTTACCAGCTTTAATTTCACGTTCTCTCATTGTAATAGTTTCCAGAGCTTTTGACTGCCCCGCCCAGTGGGTGTGGTTGGAGGAAACCTGCAGCTCTCTGACTGGTCTCACTTCAAATTTAAACCTACAGTGTCAGGTGCGCACTGTCGCCCCCCACCACCATTGTGTTTCCGTGGGCCAGTTCCTCTTCTACTTTCTAGACGGTTATCTCCTACCTTTCCTTGTTTATCCCATCAGGGTGATGAACGTTGCTTCCTATTTCACTGAGAAAAAAGAGCCAAGTAGAGGAAGATTGCCCACACTCAGCAGCATTCCTGCCTGTCAGTCCTATCTGTTGCCAGTCTCCAGGAGGATCTGTCTGTTTTGATCTAGAGTCGACCTTGCCATTTGTATGCTCTTATTATTATTTTTGCCTTTTAAAGGACTTCACTCTCTCTTCTGTATCATATTTTCCCTCTGTCCTTAATCATTTCTGTTAGCAAACAAATGGGCTTCCTCAGTGGCTCAGATGGTAAGGAATCTGCCTGCAATGCAAGACACCCAATTTCAATCCCTGGGTCGGGAAGATCCCCTGGAGAAGGGAATGGTAACCCACTCCAGTATTCTTGCCTGGAGAATCCTATGGACAGAGGAGCCTGGTGGGTGACCGTCCATATCATATCTTCAGTCTTCTTAAGAAAACCCTTTCTTCCCTCCCATGTCTCCCTCCAGTCACTTCCCTGGATCTCTGCTCCTTTAATGGCAGAACTTCCAAAGCCTTATCTGAATGTCTCCACTTCCTTGTTTCCCCTTCTCTCTTGAAGCCCTTCTGCCCAGAGCTTGCTCTGTCACAGCTGTTGGGTCACTGCTCCTGGCAAGGACTTCTGGGAGCCCCAGTGGTTCCATCCAGTGGTCAGGTATCTTCTTCCTCTGCCTCAGTTTCGGTTCACTTTGAGTGAGTGAGTGAGTGAAGTCGCTCAGTTGTGTCCGACTCTTTGCAACCCCATGAACTGTAGCCCACCAGACTCCTCCATCCATAGGATTTTCCAGGCACTAATATTGGAGTGAGTTGCCGTTTCCTTCTCCAGGAGATCTTCCCGACCCAGGGATTGAACCCAGGTCTCCTGCATTGTAGGCAGACGCTTTACCATCTGAGCCACCAGGGAATTGTTCACTTGAGCCCAGAGTATCCCACTCTGCTGATTGTCTCCCTCACTGCCTACCTGTTCTTCTCGCCTCATGTGTGAGTTCCTCCATACGTCCCTGACTTAGGGAGGTTGGCCGGGACACCCCCTGGATGGCCTCTCTTTCTGACAGCACCTGTAAACCCACACCCTGATCTGTATCTCGAGCCTGGACTCCTTTCCCGAGCTCCAGAGCTGTCCTGTCCTTGCATCTCTAAGTGGGTGTCTGCTGGGTTTCTCAGCATCAGTTTGTGTAACTGTGCGTGCTGGGCCACATGGCCTCCCCAGCCCGTGGGTCCTTGTCTCACTACACACTGTTAGAGTCGCTGCTGACTCCTGGTCACTATCACCATCATATCCTCTTCGTCTGCCTGCAGAGTTTGTTCCCAGTGTGACTGCTGCTCACCACTCAGTCTCACCCTGGGCCAGGCTACCTTGCCCTCCTCAGTGTGTCCTCCCTTAGCAGGCTCAGGGCAGCTCTGACAGCAGAGGGCGATCGTTGCCCTTTCCTGTTTGAGACTGCCAGTGGCCCTGCACGTCCTGAAAACTTTCTTTGTTTCAGTTCCTGTAATAATTACAGCTGTTTTCTAAAAGAAAAGGAGTGATTATTAAGCCACCAGAGGGAGCTCCATGAATGTGCTGCAGTATTTTGGTTCTCATTTTAGCAAAACAACACATTTCTTTTAGTATGGATGTTTTACATATTTTTCTCTTCTTTGTAGATTGTGTTCTGAATATACCTATGTGATCTCAGAGGAACACCTTTGGCATTTTTATTTCACAAATATTTGAGCATCTTATATCTGGGACAGTCTGGTGCACCGAGAGATAATTTTTCCCTCCATGTGACTTACCTAAGAGTACATAGGTGTCTTAGTTAAACTTTCTCTTGTTGCAAATGGTTGTATAATCTAGTTTAAAGCTAGTCATGTATAATGAGATGCTGTTATCACTCAGGTTAATATTTTTAAGATTTTGAGTGTTGTGTTTTCACAAATGTTGAGACCAGTGCTAGATTTGCTAGGCAAGGTTTAACCTGCGAAACTTGTCAAAATGTGGGGCTCTGTGTCCAGAAATTATGATTCAGCAACTCCTGAGGATATGTGGTTTTGAAAATAACTTAATCAAGTTATCACTCACATACTATAATTCATCCATTTAAGTCTGAAATTAAATTATTTCTAATGGATTTGCAAGAATTGTACAACCATCCCCATAATCAGTTTTAGAGCACTTCATCGCCTCCCCTCAAACCCTTTCTGATTAGCATTCACTCCCCGTTCTCCACTAAACCCCATAGCCCTGAGCAACTGCTGGGCTAGTCTGCTTCTGTCTGTGTGGATTTGCTTGTTCTGAATGTGTCCTGTGAATGAAGTCTTACGCGATGTGTGGTCTGTTTATTGCCAAGTAACTCTCTTGTATGGAAGCAGTATGTGTTTTTACAAAGCTCCTAGGTAGCATCCCCCACTAGTTTAAGTTGTATGTACATACAGCATACTTTGAAATGTTAACTTTGTAATACCATGAAGAACATTATCTACAGCTGGTTTTTTTTTTCTTGTAGTTCAGTAATAGTGCAGCCAGAAACCGTCTACTATTTAAAAAGTGGGGGTTGCTGTCCATTATAGGTGGCAGAATCATTTTAGTGAGTGAGGAATGAGGACTTTTTTTTTAAGTAAAGAATAGAAAGTAACAGACTCAGTTAAACATAGTAAAAGTATTTTATGGAATGTCTGTGTGTGTATCTTTATTGGGTCTGAATGTGAAATATCTTTACGTGGGTTGCTTTTAGAAAAAGTTTGAAAGCTGCTGTTCTTTAAGTACTGCAATATTATTGTCATCTCATTAACATTAATGGGGTTAGGTGGTGAGATACATGGTTGGTTTAAGTGAAAATTGAAATAACTAGCCTGTTTGGTTAAGAGTTGGGATCTAATAATACAGTGAAGAGGTGAGATAGTTCTGAGAACCTACTGCTTCTGTCATCTTGTCAGGGAGGAAAGCTACTATTTATTAATAGTCATTGTGTGAGATTTAATACCACTTATCACATTGCTAATGTAACTTTGAGTTAAAGCATCTATAAAATGGATATTTTATGATGGTCATTTAATTAAGATGACAAAACACAGTAAGAGAAAATCATTATTCTCCTCTTACCAGTTTATCAACCCATTTAATGGTATCATATAGTTTAAATATCATCATTTTATTGTACTCAAATAATGTATTCACTAAATTAATTGCATTTCCTAAGGAGGAAGTTATGTTGAAATTATGTATCATGTTGCTTTGTTTTTTTAAAAATAAATTTTTATTTGAGTGTAGTTGCTTTACAATCCCGTGTTAGTTTCTGCTGTACAACAAAGTGAATCAGCTTTTTGTATGTATTGCTGCTACGGCTAAGTTGCTTCAGTCATATCTGACTCCGTGCGACCCCATAGACGGCAGCCCACCAGGCTGCCTCATCCCTGGGATTCTCCAGGCAAGAACACTGGCGTGGGTTGCCATTGCCTTTTCCAATGCGTGAAAGTGAAAAGTGAAAGTGAAGTCGCTCAGTCGTGTCTGACTCCTAGAGACCCCATGGACTGCAGCCCACCAGGCTCCTCCGTCCATGGGATTTGCCAGGCAAGAGTACTGGAGTAGATTGCCGTTGCCTTCTCCTTTATATGCACTAGTCCCCTCTTTTTTGGATTTCCTTTCCATTTAGGTCACCACAGAGCATTGAGGAGAGTTTCCTGTGCTAGACCATAGCTTCTTACTGTTATCTGTTTTATACATAGTAGTGTGTACATGCTGGAGAAGGACATGGCACCCACTCCAGTGTTCTTGCCTGGGAGAATCATGTGGACAGAGGAGCCTAGAGGGCTGCTGCCCGTGGGGTTGCACAGAGTCGGACATTACTGGAGCGACTTAGTATAGGTACATGCCTTGGAGAAGGAAATGCCAACCCACTCCAGAATTCTTGCCTGGAGAATCCCAGGGACGGAGGAGCCTGGTGGGCTTCTGTCTCTGGGGTCACACAGAGTTGGACACGACTGAAGTGACTTAGCAGCAGCAGCAATGTGTACATGTCAACTCCAGTCCCTCAGTTCATCCACCCCTCTCATATTGCTTTCTAAAGTGGGCAGAAATTTTAAATAGCTTTTTTTTGTTTTAGTGAAAGAAAACTTTTGATCCATTTCTACTTCTTTTTTGTATGTTGGGAGCTATATATCTTAACAATGATATGTTGGGATTAATTTTATTAATTTCATATTGATTGTGGATCATATTTTGTATTATTCTGAATTCACTTTTAGAGTTTTAGTGCTTATCTGTTATAGTCATTTTACAAAATTTAGGAAATTGAAGCAATAAGTGGCAAATGAAAGTAATTTCTTATAACATTGACTTGTCAAAATACAGCCACTACTGAAATGGAATTGTTAGTGGAGATACTTTACTGGTTTAATCAAATGCTGAGTTTTTTAATAATAATGTAAATGATCACTGAAATAATTTTTTAAGTAACATTTCCTTTCTTTTGTATTGAAACCTAACAGGTGAATATTTTTATACAGTGTTTCTTTTTATATATTTTTTCCTAAGGTAGCTGGAAAATTTTTAAACTGATGCATGATACATAACTTAAGAGTTTTCTATAAATACTTTTAATCTGTTTTTGGTATATTTAGAACTATACTTTGAATTGTTTGAAAAATTGTCCCTGTAGTAGGCTCAACATTGATCACAAAATTGAGTAGCTAGCACAGGATATAAAAGAAGGAAATCCATGGGTCATTTATACTTATGAGCATACATGCAGAAATCCTTAAAAATGTTTTTTTTTAAGTTAAATCAAGCACTTTATCAAAAGACTAATTCAAAACTTACTAAATAGGATACATTTCAGGAGTAGAAAGATGGTTCAACAGTAGGAAACTGGTTAATTTCATTGTTAGTAGATGAGAAGAAAAAATCATATATAAATTATCTTAGTAGATACTGAAAGTTCAGTAGACTTTAACTCTTAAAAAAAATTTATTTGGTTGTTTATATTAACCATGTATAACTTTTGTATGTCCATCATACCTCAATAAAGTGGTTTTTAAAAAAATTCAAATTTCTTTGATTCAAGAAATAGAGGTGAAAATTCTTGACCCAGTTATATATACCAGAAACCTATATCAGGCATTATACATAATGATGAAAAGTTGGAAGCATTTACATTAAAGTTAGGAACAAGACAAGGATGTTTGTAATGATGCTATTATTTGATGTTATTCCAGAAGCCTAGCCCATGAAATTAAAAAGAGAAGGAAATAAGAAACATAAATATTGGGAGAGATGAGAAAATATAGACACTTATAGATACGATTCCCTACCTAGAAAATCCTTATGAAGCAGCAGAACACTGTTAATGAATTCAGTGACATGGCCTGATAGAAGTTGAGCATGTGACAGTGAATAATTAGAAAAGGAAATAGACATTCCCTCAGTTATTATAGAATAGCCCTGCTGTGAAAAATGCAGGATAACTGTGCAAGAAAGGACTCCACATCAGTGGAATGTTATTTATCAATGAAGAAAGCAAATGCAGATAAATAAACATAATAACAAGGGTTATTCTGAAAACAATGTTGAGCAACAGAAGTGAGATACAGAGGAATATATATTGTATGATTTCATTTATATAGAACTCAGAACTTAAAAAAAAAACACTATGTTGTTTAGGAACATGTATCCAGGTGACAGAGCAACAGAGACAAGTCAGGTAGTGATTAGTAAAGTGGGGATGGTGGCTGTCTCTCTTGTGGAAGGACATGTGGAGGGTTTCTCTGTGTTGGCATTATTCTGTTTCCTGAGTTGGGTAGTAGTTACTGGGTTTTTCCTTTATTTTTGCTAACCTCTGTGTATCTCCTTTATCTACTATTTTATGGGTGGCTTTATATCATAGTTAAAAAGAAGATGGATAGATGACGTAGAATAGAGAATTCCAGAAATTGGAATTTATTATGTAATTAATGTGTATTTGAATTTATTATGTGATTAATGAGGCATTTCAAACCATTGTGGAAAAAGAAATATCAGCCAAGAAATGACTATGAGAAAACTGGATTTTCTAGAGAAAAAAATTAGATTCCCAGTTCATTCCATGAACAAAAATTTATTCCAGGTAAATCTAAAAATAAAAATCTAACTTTAATATTTTAAAATCTAAAGTTAGATTATATATAACTTCTGAATATAAAAATGAAACTATCCAAGTGGCAGAAGCAAATGAGGTCTGAAATGTCTTCTTTAGTAAAATAGTTTATGCTGATATCATAAAGGAAAAGATTGGCAGATTTAACTATATAAATTACAGACTTCTGTACAGTTTAAGATACAATAAACAAACAAACAAAAGATACAATAAACAGCTCTTCAAAGACAAAATTAAAACAAATTTGCAAATCTGAAATACTCTTTATTTTTCATGATATACAAATAGCCCATAAAATTAGAACAACTGTAAAATAAGACGAACAATTAGTGCATTAAAGAAGAAATGTAATTATCTAATATATTGGAAAGTATTCTTAGTCTTTCCAGATATTAAAAATTTAAGACATTGATAAGGCTCATTATTTGTGAGGTTATGAGAAAATGAATTCCTTGATGGGAGTATAAGTTGATGTAGCTTCTTGAGGTGGCAGTTTTTCTCATCACTTAAATTTCATTATTACTTTATGATTCCATTTACAAATTGCCCGTCTGAAAGACTTGCATATGATACAAAATGTACCTACAAGAATGTTTCTAACAGTATGGGGAAAAATTAGAACCAACCCAATGTCCTTCCTTCAAGAGTAGTTGAATAAATTAATTATATCCATGGTTTGGAATATCGCCATTGTTAAATTGTTTACCACAATGTGGAAATGTCAGGGAACATTTTTAATAGTGAAAAACATTTTTCCATTGTAATACATTGTATATTTATGTAAAAATTATAAAAGCTAAGACTATGTGTGTATGTATATACACATGTGTATAGTTATGTGTGTATTCATGTTCATGAAACAGTCTCGGAAAGGATATTTATGAAAATGTTAACAATGGTTATATCTGAAGGTGGGGAGAGGAGTTAAGTGTTAACTGTTATTTCATTTTTTTTTTTTAAGAAAAATTTCTTCAGAGTTGGGCTCTCTAGATGATATTCTATTTTCATAACATTAGAGAACTTACAGTTAGCATCTCTACCTGAGTACACTTTTTACTGGATGATTGGGGAAGAACCTTTTTCCATGGTTTCTTTGGATCCCGTGTTTCTCTTTTTGAACAAATAGTGTATCAGACACTTAAGTGGTTCCTTTCTTTGGGGGTAATGTATTTTGAAAGAGTTATGGCAGTATTGGCTTTATGTTTTTCTTATTTTAAATTCCCATACATTTGAATTTTTCAAATGGATACCTCAAAATCCTTATCTAATTTGTAGTTTTACTTTCTGTCCAGGCCCATCAAACCCCAGTGAAGAAAGTGAATCCTGGAGAAGAAAGGAGGAAACTGTTTGAGGTATAAAGACATCTGTGTGCTTATTTTACAGCTTTGTAAAACTAATTATGAAGAAAGAAACAAATTTTATAAAACCTCCAAACCTTTCCTCCTTATTTCTTTCAAACAAATACCTCTAACTTATTTCTGTTTTTAAACCTTCCAGGATATACATCTACCATTGGTATGCTAACTTTACTGATTAAGCTAAAAAAGTAGTATTTATTATTGATAATTTTTTTTTAAAATTTAAGGAAGCACCAAGAAAAAGAAGGTTGGAATTGAGTGAAAAAGAAAAGAAACCTAAGGATCAGGTAGTTATTTCACTGTTATTTTTCTTCTCCAGCCAAGTTGGAGATGATAATTGTTTTAAGAGTTCTAAGAGGTTTGTCTTTAAAATTATTGCAGGTTAGTCTGCTGAAGGCTGAGCAGGTGAAAAGACTGGAAAAGGAAAGGGTGAGAGGATGGTCCGTTTTCCCCAGCACACTCCACCACCTCCCCACACACATGCCCCCCCTTTTTTTAAAGGAATACACTGGTTTCCTTTTTTTTACTCAGTATATTTCATGTACTTTATAATAAATACTTGAAATGGTGTTTTATTTGTTTCTTTCCCCTCAAAGTTGGAGAGAATAAATAGGGCCAGGGAACAAGGCTGGAGAAATGTGCTGAGTGCTGGTGGAAGCGGTGAGATGAAGGTAGGTCTTGGGCACCCGTGCATGTACATTGCTGCTCTTTAACTCAGCTTTCACCTGCTCTGTGAAATGTGTACACTTGGCTTCTTTCTACTAGAGTTCTTCAGCATTGTTAGGACTTCTTAGTTTTCCTGCACGTATTTATGTAACTTGTACTGATAATTCATATGTGACAGTTAAAATTACTTAAAAAGTTTGCTGAGAAGGCTGTGATTCACCATTCCTACGCTATCTTTTTAAAATCACACACCTGGCTGTGTGCTCTAGTCACACAGAGCTGAGGACCGGACTGCAGTCTCCCCACTGCACATGGCTGCTGCAGCTTCGTCCCCACACTTGTGTTCTCTTCACTTAATGCTCCTGCCCACCCGCCCTCCCCACTCCCCACTCCCCACCCCAAGCATTTACTTAGATGATCAGTGATCCAGCTAGCCATGGACCTAGATAGGTAAGTTCAGACATTTCCTTTGGGCAGATCCAGATTATATAACCTTGTGCAAGTTACTTCACTTTTCTGAACCTTAAATTTCTTCATTTAAAAAAAAAAAAAAAAAAAATTTCAAGAGCAGTGCCCAGAGCTTGACACTCAAGGGCTTACCTGTTAACTTCCTTTTCCCTTCTTTATTCTGCCAGTCTGAATCTTGCCTTTCCTCTCTTGCACTCACAGCATCCTTTCCAAATCTGTGGTAGGCTGAATTCTAACGTGGTCCACAAATTCTTGACTCCAGGTATTACACCTAATGCTCTCTCCTCCAGTGGAGTGTGGGGAGCTGAATTTGAGTGCAGCAGCCGCCTTGGTCAGGCTGTGTCCTATGGCATTGCTGATGCTATACTCACTGCTGTGGTCCCGTCACTGCTTTATTATAAGACTCCCTCATGGCAGGCTGGAAGCTTAGAAGGTCAAGGGGACAACTGCTGACCTGGAAAAAGCCCTTGTTCACATGGCAAGAAAGTATAGGGATTCTCTGGGAGATCGTCTGCTGGCTCTCTGACCGACAGCCAATAAGAACTCTAAACTGTGGTAAACTTAGCCATGACAGCACAAGGAAGTAAATTCTGCCAGGAACCAGTGAGCTCAGAAGAGGTTCCTGGAGTCTCAGATGAGAATTGCAGCCCTGGCTGACACCTTGGTTTCTGCCTGGTAAGACCCTGAGCAGGGGACCTGCTGTCCATGCCCACATTCCTGAGACAACTTAAGGCACATGGCTGTGCCTTAGCCCTGGAGTTTGTGGTCATTTATGCCACAGCAGTAACAAATGAATATATACTATTATTCCTCTGTATTGTAATTTTTAATTCACATAATCCAGTCAACTATTAATGTCTTTAAACTATAATTTCCTGGGACCCATTTCAATAAACTTGATGTTTAGGCACCAATTAGATATTTATTAAGTAGAGTTGATTACCATTCTTACTTGTTTCTTTTCCCCTAAAATTTATGATTTGAATAAAAGTTTCTCTGTTTTACATGGTAGACATGAGCTTCCCTGGTGGCTCAGATGATACTATATAATAATCGTACACATTCATTTTTACTGCTGTGTGATAAATGACCCCAGACTCCATGGCTTAAGGCACGGCCATGTGCCTTAAGTTGTCTAAGGAGTGTGGGCATGGATAGTGGATCCCCTGCTCAGGGTCTTACCAGGCAGAAAGCAAGGTGTCAGCCAGGGCTACAGTTCTCATCTGAGAATCTGCCTGCAATGCAGGAGATCCAGGTTCTGTCCTTGGGTCAGGAAGATCCTCTGGAGAAGGGAATGGCAACCCACTCCAGTATTTTTCCTGGAGAATTCCATGGACAGAGGAGCCTGGCGGGCTACAGTCCATGGGGTGGCAAAAAGTCGGACATGACTGAGCGACTGACACTTACACATATTTTACTGTACTCTCCACTGTACTGTGACATTGAACTTACTACCCTCTGAATGATAAGGAAGTATCAGAATTTGGCCCATTCTGAAATAACTAACCCATATGTTCTATGATCTGAGAATAAAAACTTACCAGGATACAGGCCCTGAGATCTGGTCAAGTATTTTATATCAAGTTCATGATTAGTGTTCAGAATTTGGTCATATTTTTCCTCTCCCTTTGCATGACTTTATACAAGAAAGCATCTTTTTTTCCTATGATTTTTAAAGCCATATTTAATCCTAAAGTCCAGTTTTATCAATGTTTGATAATAGTGTTAGATATTACGTGCTTATTAAGTTTCTACTTTGCTTCGTAAACTTCTATACTGATTTCTGTGAGGATTAGTAAAACTATTTTCCATGACATGAAGCAAATTCAGTGCTAGTTTCTGTACTTATTCCCCATGAGGTTTGTAATAGTTAACTTCTTAGGCTGTTTGATTTCTGTATTGATAAGTACCTGGAAGCTCAGTAAAATTTGAATTGAGTTAAGGAGAACCCCCAAAATAAATAAAAATAAACATGAAGGGAAATATTTCAGAGTTCATACTATTACTATATACTTATTAAGACATTTTGCACAGTATAAATAACCAACTGTTGTTGATTACTTAGTGTCTGCAAAGTCTGGGACTTACCTGCTTTATCCATTTTTTTCCTTTGGTTCTTCTGATAGGTATTTTTCTCTCTTTTTAAATTGCAGTTGATTTGCAGTGCTTTATCTGTGCTTTATCTATCTTTTATGAATCTCTGTTCTTAGAAAAATTATGAAATATTCTATGTATAGTTTGATTACATAGATAACCATGACATGTAAGAGACATTCTGTTGTTTGACACTATGTTGGACTACTACTCAGCAATGAGAAGGAATAGTCTGTTAATACACTCATTGACGTGGGTCAGTCACAAATGTACTGAGTCAAAGAAACCAGGCCCAAGAGTGCATATTGTGTGATTCCGTTTATATGAAATGGTAGGAAATGGCAAACCCAGTCTCTGTGACAGAGAGATTAGTGTTTCCTGGAATGAGGGGCCTTGGATCCAAATGAGAAACATGAGGGAACTTTTCTGGGTGATGAATATGCTTTCAACTGTGGTAGAAGTTCCATGGGTGTCTGTGTTTATTAAAACGTCAGTCTGTGCTTATAATTGGTGACTATAAAGTGATGTTTAAAAGATTTCATTGTTTCAGTATTATAGTACAGTGTTTTCAGCATTATTTTGAGTATAGATATCTTCAGAAGTGAAGTCGCTCAGCCATATCTGACTCTTTACAACCCTATGGACTGTAGCCTACCAGGCTCCTCCGTCCATGGGGTTTTCCAGGCAAAAGTACTGGAGTAGGTTGCCATTTCCTTCTCCAGGGGATCTTCCCGACCCAGGGATTGAACCCAGGTCTCCCACAATGTAGGCAGATGCTTTACCTAGGCGGATATCCTTAGAGATATGTGTATATACATTATTTTTGCTGAACAGAAACTTTGAACCTCAGAGTTAAGGTGATACTAGTGCCAGACAGTAAACTCAAGGGGCAACCAGTCTTCTAGGAGCTGTGACCACCTTTTTTCTTTCTTTTTTTTAATAATAATTTTTTTAAAAGCACTTCAGCAGACACAAGATCTGCTGGCACATTTAAAAAATAATTTTTATTAGATTTTTATTATATTTTGACTGTACCATGGGGCATACAGGATCTTCATTCCCCAATTAGGGATCAAACCTGTGCCCCCTGCACAGGGTCTTAAACACTCCTCCACCAGGGAAGTCCCTGTGACCACCACTTAGCAAAATTCTGATTCTGGGAATCTTGCCCTGAGATGCAGGTTTGAAAATGTGTATGAAGATCACCTTGATGGAGTTTCCTGGCTAATTATCTTTCTTGTTTCTAACAACCTTCATTTCTTGCATTTCAAGCTTCTTGAATCAGTTATCTGTATTTATCTTGAGCTAAGTTTTAAAAATCTAGGCTTCTTATAATATTGTACGTAGCTTCTTTTGTCCAAATGTTAACACAAATTTTACCTCATTGGATACTGAGATGTCTTTTGTTTGATGCATGTATTTTCTTAGCCCGACTTCCCCGTTAGGATGTCGTCACCTGAGAGCGCCTCCCTGCTCCTGTCAGTGTTCTGGCTTCTGTTCTCATCTGCGTTTGAGCACATCCCCTCCACTTGAGTTACATCAGTTTGTCTTCCTTTCGGTGCTGTCGGCCTTGCCTTTGAGGGTCCTAATTTCCTCTTCACCCTGTAGTTCTTGCACTCTGAGCCTCTGTATCATTGTGCGCTTACTCAGCTCTCATCTTTCTACCTGTTTTCCTTGAGTTTTCCATGTGCTTGAGCGCATGTGTCTCTGAGGCTGCATCCTGCACCTTCGCCCTCATCCTGTGTTACCCCTGCAGAGAACCAGTTTGCTGTACTACTGGCTTTTTCTCTGATTGCCTTTCTTTACTCACAGGCTTCTTGGCTTGGTGTCAATGCACCAGCCTTCCACTCAGTTTCTCTGCCTTGTTCTCTCATTCTCGTTTATCCTGTGTAATTTGACTTACTGCTTAAAAACGGTCTTAGTGCACTTTTCCTGCTAGAAAGTGTATCTGTGCTTTCTGTTATTGATTATGTGAACTCACACACCCTAGTTGGTCAGTTACCTGTAATGACCTTTTCTGACTAAGTGTAATACTCCCTGTTTGCCTTCCTCATAGTTAGCTTCGTCTTCATACGTCCTTTATCTGCCTATTGCCAACATCTAAATGTATACCTTCTGTTGCTTTTTTTTACTTTAATACCATGGATCATATTTAATATTTAATCTGTGTTACCTTGTGTTAAAGGCTGGGTTGAGTGTTTTTCTCCAGTGACTTTTTATGGCTATTTTTATTTCTCTTTTTTTTCTGTTTTGTAAATTTGCCCAGTACTTACTACTGTGGCGAGTGTCTGTTGCCATTCATTTGGAAATGAAATGTTTTTCTAGCTTTATACTTTGTTTCCCAGTTTGTTTGAAACTGCTTAAGGATGGATATATTGTTTTGCTTCTTTTAATTACACTTAGAGTGTATGCCAGTGGTGTTTATGTCTTCATTGCTTGTTGAATTGGATTTGGGATATGTTAATTGCTGTATGTTTTGTTAGGTATAATTTTGAGTGTTATAAAAGCAGGCTTTGTTTTACGTATAAGCTATACATATTTAAACTTAATAGGATGGGATCACATTAAATATGTAAGAAACTTGTTGGAAAACTTGTTAAGACCGGTTTTTTTTTTCCCACCGTTACATAAATTTAGTGATATTTTATGTTTTTATTATATTGAATTATGCTTTATTGTTAGTGACAAGTTATACTACTTTTGATTGTTAATGGTTATAATAGGAAAACATTTTGCTCTAGGCTCTGTGTTTATTAGTATGTTAAATTAGATAATTGCTTTGTAAGAGGCAAGTGTTGAGGTTCACTTTTTTCTTTTGAAGGTAGTAGAGACCTTTGAGGTCTTGTGAGATAAGCATGTGAGAGCTTTTGTTTGATTCCTAGGCTCCCTTTTTGGGCAGTGGAGGGGCCATGGCTCCATCATCTTTTCCTCTCGAGGACAGTATGAACATTATCACGCTATTTTTGATCAAATGCAGCGACAAAGAGCAGAAGATAATGAAGCTAAATGGAAAGGAGAAATGCATGGCCAGAGGCTTCCAGAAAGGTATGACTGTTCTGCAAAAGTCACTGTGGTTTGCTTTAGAGGGAGTAGTGGAAGTCATGGTGTATATTTATTGACAGAAGAATCCCACCTGAAGTACATCTAGGATTTCCCAAAGGGCTACAGATCACCACCAACCCCCTGATGCTCTCGGAAAACTTGAAAAGGTTTAAAGGTGGTGTCTAAACAAGTCCAGTATCAACATGTTGGAGTGTGATGATCCATAAATTCACCCTTTGGTATAATTTTGTCTTTTGTTGTGTACAGCCAAATAACACCACTTCCTGGCTGTTTTCTCCATTATACATAGACTGTCTTTTGACATCTGAATATAGTCATTATCTTCTGTTCAAATTTGGCCCTTGATTACATGTGACAAACATGTAGCTTGTCACTCAAGCCTAATTTATGGCTTATATATGTTATAGCTTATTTATGTTATAGGCTGAACATACTATTTAAAGGAACATATGATAACTTTGAACCAGCGTATGGTTGTAATAACTTTATCTGTGTGCTTTAAATAAATCAGAGTGTATTTAAAATGGAATTGCACTCTATGCAGAACTCCAAAACATGTTTTGAGTCTTTCTTTTCCACATCACTTAGAACCCCACTTTTCTCATTGTCATTTTCTCTTCACGTTCGTCTCTGATTGATGAGTCACTGTGATCCTGTTTGCTAGGTTTTTCGTTTTTCTCCATAAAATTAATTTACTCTGTTGGCACTCAAGTTTTAATTTGTATAGTTCCTCTTTTAAAAGTATGCATATTTCAATTTTTTAGATTTTCTTCTATAAAAATATTCTGGTAAAGGAAGAACATACCATTTTATGAAAATTTAATTTTTCATTTTTACAGATAATTTTTTGGTGATAAAAATCTTTATGGTTCTCCCAGTTATAAAAGATTATTAAAAGATAATTGAGTAAAGGTAAATAATTGAGGTCCATATAAATTAATATTGTGAATTATGTACCATAGGCTGAAGTATTAAGCTAGTTGTAAATACTTCACATTTTTTGAGAAAAGAGTGCTATAGACTTACACATGTGCATATTTTTTATGAAATAGTAATGAAGATTTTGTGTGAGGTTTTTATCCTGGGGTATTATTGGTCTCTCTAGTATATAGTTTGTATGGCTTTGTTTTAATTTTAATCAAATCTCCTAAAATACATGTGTATAGTGTAAAAGAAAATAGGGAAAGTTGTGTTATGCTTCTTCACACTGTTCATCTTTCAGCACATTTGTTGATTCTTCACAGTTGGAGTGGCAAGTAAGGGACTGGATTGTTGCATTTGCATCAGGCTCCCATATAGCCTTGAAATATTTACATATATTTACACTTGGGTTTCAAATTGTCTTCAGTGACTGTGTATCTCAGTTACTTCTTCCACTAGAACACAGCTTCTGTTCAGTCTTTGTTTGAGTTTCATTATTTTAATTTTCAGCTTTTAAACCATTTGTGGCTGTGGAGATCCTCTATCATTTCCTTTTGCTAGCTTTGGTGGGCATAGCGTTACTCAAACACATGGTATACATTTTCTTATATTGCTTTGGACCTGTTTTTATAGATGATAGATATGATTTATTGAACACTTACTATATATCAAGTTATATTTATTCATCGCAGCATCCCTTTTAATTAGGTATTACTCTTTTAATCAAAATGAAGAAACTAGGACCTGCAGAGATTTAAAACTTGTGCATGGTCAGGCCACTAGTAAGCAGTGGAGGTAGAATTTACACTAAGTGTGTCTCCATATAGAGTTCAGCTCCTTAAACACTATTGTGTTCAAGGGACTTCTCAGCTTCTTGAGATACTACTAGTGAACAGGTGAAACAGTTATTGATTTTGTTGGTTATAAAATTTCTAAATAGTGGATACTTTAATGATTATCCATGATTTCAAATACTGAATGAACTTTTGTGTATACTCATTGAATTTCATTTTATTTTTCTCTGTGAACATGAAAGAATTGGTAAAACCTGGAGATCATCAAGTATCATATAATTTTCAAGAGGCAGATTCTATAAATTAGACTAGCTTTCTCCATATTGATTATAGGCAAGACTACAAAAGAGCCTGCAAACATCCTAAAAGGAAACAGTCATCACCGCAGTGCAGTATAAATTCACAGAGAATAGATTCTGTCAGATACAGCCTTTATTTCTTCTTAGAGTTATAGACTGGAACTGTAGTTCTCAAACTGTACTGGGCAGCCTGTAGCATCACAGTGCCTTGGATATTTCTCAGTTTTCAGGAACACACAGCTGCATTTGTCAAAGTGTAGACCATAGTGTTAGCAGCTTTGACCTAACTAGTCTTTGGAACTGCTAGGTATTTCTGTTGGCCTAGATGTATTGTGAAAATTTTACTTAGATACCTAGTAGAGTATACAAACTTCAGTAGGATACATCTTTTAATTTCATGCAGCCGTGAAATTAAGAGATGCTTGTCCCTGAAAGAAAAGCTTTGACTAACCTAGGCAGCATATTAAAAGCAGAGACATTACTTTGCCGACAAAGGTCCATCTAGTCAAAGCTATGGTTTTTCCAGTAGTCATGCATGGGTATTAGAGTTGAACCATAAGGGAGGCTGAGTGATGAAGAACTGATGCTTTTGAATTGTGGTGTTGGAGAAGACCCTTGAGAATCCCTTGGACTGCAAGGAGATCAAACCAGTCAATCCTAAAGGAAATCAATTCTGAATATTCTTTGGAAGGACTGATGCTGAAGCTCCAATACTTTGGCCACCTGATGCGAAGAGCCGACTCAATGGAAAAGACCTTGATGATGGGAAAGATTGAAGGCAGGAGGAGAAGGGGACAATAGAGGATAAGATGGTTGGATGGCATCACTGACTCAATGGACATGAATTTGAGGAGGCACCGGGAGATGGTGAAGCACAGGGAAGCCTGGTGTGCTGTGGTCCATGAGGTTGCAAACAGTTGGACATGACTAAACGACTGAACAACGACAAGGATACGGTTGCCAGGATGTCTCAGTGTAGACAATGTAAGGTGAAGAAATACAAATAAAGGTTGTTAGGTACATTAGTCATTGGTTAAGGAATTATATTCAGAGGATGCTGGTTAATATTTTGATGTTGTCCAAACTTAAAATGTTTTAGAAGCATGTCCCCTTGAAAGTTTTCATTTTTAAGAAGGACATAGAAAAAATACTCACAGGATATAATTATCATATTTCCAGAAGACGTGAAGTGAAGAGAAATAGTAAATATATTGTATGTCTCTTCCAGTTTGAATATTGTGATTCTTTTGGCTTGAACTTTGTTGTGTCTTTGACATTACAGAGCATTTTCTGCACACTGTCCTCACTTCCATTTTTGTAATTTGTATGTCATTGGCCTACCTGGTCACTTCTTTTCCCTGACCAAACTGAATCAGCAAACTGAAATCTGTAGTCCTCTAAGACTCATTCATATTATCTTTCTCATATTTTTGATAGCCTATACTTGCTTCTTCCTTCTTTATTGTGTTATTTTTCTTCTTCCCTTCTTATCAGTAACTTTGGCTAGTCCAACTTTGCTTATATCCTTGTCTTAATAACATAACTCCTGCATTAGCTTTAGACTTTAATTTTGACAGCAATTAGTGTCACAGCAAAACTGAGGTGATGCAGAGGTTTCCCATGTGCTGTCCCTTTACCCTTGTCAGCTTCTCCCACCAGAGTGGTATTTTTGTTACAACTGGTGAACTTAGGTTCAATTAACTTTTACAATTAGAACTTCAATCATGTGCGACCATCTTCTGAAACCTTTGAGTGCCTGTTTTTTTTTTTTTTTTTATTTTTGAGTGCCTAACATATGTACTTTACTGAGCTTTTACTTTCCCAAGCCCTTTTCTCTGTATTGCTTTATTTGAGTAAAGCTTACAACAATTCTGCTTCCTCCGATAGACACTGTGGCACTTAAACAGAGGAGGAAGCTTAATGAATACATGCTCAGCATCCTTTTTCATTTCATTAACCGTGTACCACCCCCAACTCTTTTGTACCATATGGACTCATTTTCATTACTCAGATTATTTCTGTTACCTAGATTGCTGCCTATTTTTGTGTTTTCACCTCTTGAAATAATTTTTAATCATCCTTCAAAATTTTTAAGTTTCCTTTACCAGTAAAGGTTTTGAGTCATGGATATGCGTTACCTTACCCAGATCCACTTATGCATGCATTTGTAATAAGATGGAAAATAAGTTACTCCTTTTTTTTCTTGTCAGGATAAAAAGGAGTTTATTTCTTTTTAGCCTGTTTTAATGTCTGTATTTCACTTTGCAAATTCCTAATTTTTACTCTGTATTTGTGGCTTATACAATAGTTAATCATTCCTTTACTCTTAATCTAGATTAGTGTTCTACTAATTTTAAATGTTATAATTTTGGAACTCAATAGTTATTGTCTGTTTAAATTGTCTAAAATAGAATATGCACGTGTAAATTCTTAATAATGTTTAATGAAGAGAATGACTGTAAAGAAGCTCATTGATTTTTTTCTCTATTCCTCAGAACCTTGTACACATATATAATTTATGTTCCCAGTTCAGTACTGTTTTACTACATCAGTAGGGGATAAGAATATGAGTATGAATTCTTCTTTTGGTATATATTAAGTAGTAAATGGAAATGCATGTGAAAAATGAAGACAGTATAGATTTCTAAATATTATAATGAATCATAGAATCAATTATAAGCTAGTTTTGTCCTCTGTTAATAAGGTATATTACTATATAGTCAGCAAAAACAAAACCAGGAGCTGACTGTGGCTCAGATCATGAACTCCTTTTGCAAAATTCAGACTTAAATTGAAAAACTTAGAGGAAACCACTAGGCCATTCAGATGTGACCAAAATCTGATTCGTTAAAGTCATACAGTGGAAGTTATAAATAGAGTCAAGGGATTAAATCTGATAGAGTGCCTTAAGAACTATGAATGGCAGTTCAGTAACACTATACACGAGGTGGTGATCAAAACCATCTCCATGAGAAAGAAATATTAAAAGGCAAAATGGTTGTCTGAGGAGGCCTTACAAATAGCTGAGAAAAAAAGAGAAGTGAAAGGCAAAGGAGAAAAGGAAAGATATATCCATCTGGATGTAGAGTTCCAAAGGATAGGAAGGAGAAATAAGAAAGCCTTCCTCAGTGACCAATGCAAACAAATAGAGGGAAACAATAGAATGGGAAAGACTGGAGATCTCTGCAAGAAAATTAGAGATACCAAGGGGACATTTCATGCAGAGATGGACACAATAAAATACAGAAATGATATGTACCTAACAGAATCAAGATAAGAAGGGGTGGCAAGAATACATAGAAGAACTATATAAAAAAGATCTTCATGACCCAGGTAACCACGATGGTGTGATCAATCACCTAGACCCAGACAGCCTGGAAGGCGAAGTCACGTGGGCCTTAGGAAACATCACTATGAGCAACGCTAGTGGAGGTGATGGAATTCCAGTTGAGCTATTTCAAATCCTGAAAGATGATGCTGTGAAAGTGCTGCACTCAATATGCCAGCAAATCTGGAAAACTCAGCAGTGGCCACAGGACTGAAAAAAATCAGTTTTCATTCCGATCCCAAAGAAAGACAATGCCAAAGAATATTCAAACTACTACAGAATTGCACTCATTTTACACGCTAGCAAGGTAATGCTGAAAATTCTCCAAGCAAGACTCCAACAGTACATGAATCAAGAACTTCCAGATGTTCAAGCTGGTTTTAGAAAAGGCAGAGGAACCAGAGATCAAATTGCCAACATCCATTGGATCATAATAAAAACAAGAGAATTCCAGAAAAACATCTGCTTCATTGACTATGCCAAAGCCTTTGACTGTGTGGATCACAACAAACTATGGAAAATTCTTCAAGAGATGGGAATACCAGACCACCTTACCTGCCTCCTGAGAACCTGTGTCAAGAAGCAGCAGTTAGAACCAGACGTGGAACAATGGACAGGTTCAAAATTGGGAAAGGAGTACATCAAGGCTGGGTATTATCACCCTGCTTATTTAACATATATGCAGAGTACATCATGCGAAATGCTGGGCTGGTTGAAGCACAGGCCAGGATCAAGATAGCTGAGAGGAATATCAGTAACCTCAATTATGCAGATGACACTACCCTTATGGCAGAAAGTGAAGAGGAATTAAAGAGCCTCTTGATGAAGGTGAAAGAGGAGAATGAAAACGCTGGCTTAAAACTCAGCATTCAGAAAACTAAGATCATGGCATCTGGTCCCATCACTTCATTGCAAATAGACGGGGGAACAATGGAAACAGTGACAGACTTTATTTTCTTGGGCTCCAAAATCACTGCAGAAGGTGACTGCAGCCATGAAATTAAAAGATTTATGTTCCTTAGAAGAAAAGCTATGACCAACCTAAACAGCATATTAAAAATCAGAGACATTACTTTGCTGACAAAGGTCCATCTAGTCAAATCTATGGTTTTTACAGTGGTCATCTATGGATATAATATTTGGAGTGTTAAGAAGGCCGAGCACTGAAGAATTGATGCTTTTGAACTGTAGTGTTGGAGAAGACTCTTGACAGTCCTTTAAACTGCATGGAGATCAAACCAGTCAGTCCTAAAAGAAATCAGTTCTGAATATTCATTGGAAGGACTGATGCTGAAGTTGAAGCTCCAGTACTTTGGCCACCTGATGCAAAGAGCCAACTCATTAGAAAAGACCCTGATGCTGGGAAAGATTGAAGGCAGGAGGAGAAGGGGACGACAGAGGGTGAGATGGTTGGATGGCATCACCAACTCAATAGACATGAGTTTGAGCAAGCTCTGGGCGTTGGTGAAGGACAGGGAAGCCTGGCCTGCTGTAGTCTGTGGTATTGCAAAGAGCTAGACACAACTGAGCGACTGAAAACAACAAAATTGCTTTGATAGATTTTTATATGTTGGACATACCCTGCATTCCTGAAATTCTGTTCTATACATTTTATATCTTCAGAGACAGATACATTATTGGTAATAGTTGATACTCAAATAAATGAGAAGAAAAAGAAATAATAGTAAGCAAAAATCACTACAGGTTTTAAGCTTGTGATTGAGAGCAATGGATTATGTGTACCTGATCATTTAAACTAGGAAAAGCCATTCAATAAAGCAGAACTTAAATAGATTACAGAAGTAAATAAAATAGATCTATATATACATAAATGGTGTGAACATTCTTTTAATCAAAGCTGTTATGTGTGTGGCCATGTTCTTATTAAAATAATTTGTTTCTGCTAAAGTATTTGAATTATTTGATTCAGTGCATCAGATCAGTCAGTGAATATAAATTATCATATGTCAGTTGAAGGCCCACACTGACAGACATTGGACATGCTATCTTAGGATGGGAAATCAAACATAAAAATGTTATCAATGTTTTACTTATGTAAAAGTTAAAAGATGAAGTCAGTTCAGTCAAGATACAAAGCAGAGATTCTGTCTAATTGTATGCAGTGGTGTAAGCATCCAGGACTCCTCAAAAGAGCCTTATCAGTAAGTTTTAGGTGACATGTCTGTGTATCAAACTCTTTGAAAGTTTATCTGCCCTCTTTAGGCCCTGCTGCTGCTGCTAAGTCGCTTCAGTCGTGTCCAACTCTGTGTGACCCCAGAGACAGCAGCCCACAAGGCACCCCCATCCCTGGGATTCTCCAGGCAAGAACACTGGAGTGGGTTGCCATTTCCTTCTCCAGTGCATGAAAGTGAAAAGTGAAAGCGAAGTCACTCAGTTGTGTCTGACTCCTAGCGACCCCATGGACTGCAGCCTACCAGGCTCCTCCGTCCATGGAATTTTCCAGGCAAGAGTACTGGAGTGGGGTGCCATTGCCTTCTCCAGGGTATCATACTCTTTGAAAGTTTACCTGCCCTCTTTAGGCCCAGTCTTATATAAATGGGGCTGTAACAGACCAGAATACAGCCATGCCTATATATATGAAGGACATTTTCCTAGCCATAGCAATCAGAGAAGAAAAAGAAATAAAAGGAATCCAAATTGGAAGAGAACTAAAGCTGTCAGTGTTTATGGATGATATGGTACTATACATAGAAAGTCTTAAAAACACTACCAAAATACTCTAGAGTTCATCAGAGAATTTGCTCAAGTTTCGAAATACAATATTAGTAACCAGGAAAGGCTCTTAACCAGGTATAAAGATGATCTAATCCTAGAAGATTCCAGTGGTGAAATTTCACAAGAATCTGTTTTAAGCACTACATAAGCTAAGTGAATCTTAGGCCGTTATTGTCCATAGCTTTATGGTGAGCCATTTAAAATTTTTACAGCTTAATCTCACGTCTCAAATTTTTATATATCTCAGTACAGTTGACCCTTGAGCAATATAGGAGTTAATCTGCTTATACTTACAGTCATCCCTCCATTCTGAGGTTCCCCTGCATCTGTGGATTCAACCAACTATGGACATGTTATTTAGTTGCTCAGTCATGTTACACTCTTTGCAACCCCATGGACTACATCATGCCAGGCTTCCTGGTCCTTCACCATCTCCCAGAGTTTGCTCAAACTCATGTGCATTTAGTCGGTGATCGCCATCCAACCACAGGATGCCACATGTAGTCCTGTAGTATTACTATTGCAAAATAGCCATAATAAATGGACCAGTGTGGTTCAAACTTGTGGTGGTCAATAGTCAGTTGTAATTGTTAACATATAAAAGAAATGACTGGGGTATGAAAATCAGAAATGTTTATTGGAAGAGAGAAGGCATTATTTCATGTATTTTTCTGAACATAATTATGATCCTAGACACATGGTCCTACACTATAGGAAGTTGGTGCGCTTTCATAGCCAATATCCAAGATGCACAGCCAATCCTGATCTTTCTTCCTTACTTACAAATTACTGCAGTTGATACTATGCAGTGAGTTCTTTGTTTATGGGGAGTTGGTTTTATTTATTTTCTATCTTTCTTGCTTAGCACACGGTAACAGGCATAATATTTATTAGATGTTCACAATGTTTCTGACTTTTAAAAAAATTAGAAAAGTACAATACATTTACAGGAGACTTGGAAAATACAGAACAAAGTTCCATATGCTTGCGTGCATGCTCAGTTGTCCTGCTCTTTGTGACCCCAGGGACTATAACCTGCCAGACTCCTCTGTCCATGAGATTTTCCAGGAAAGAATAAGTGAGTTATTATTTCCTTCTCTTGGGGATCTTCCTGACCCAAGGATCAAACCCCCATCTCCTGTGTCTCCTGCATTGCAGGCATGTTCATTACCACTGAGCTTTCAGGGAAGCCCCATAAAACATACTGTTTTAACCATATTTAACTGCACAGTTCTGTGTCACTGAGTAATTTCATGTTGTTGTGCAACTCTCACCATCATCCATCTTCCTAATTTTTACTTTCCTAAACTGAAAGTCTGTCCCTATTTAACACTAACTCCCGACCCCCAACCCCTGATTGGGGGTTGGCGTACTTTCTGATTCTGTGATTTTGACTCTTCTTGGTACCTTGAAATGTTACTGATATTTTTTCATTGTTGTCTAAGCCCAACATGTTTACATTCTTTTGTACTTGTCAGAGAAAATTACAGAAACATAATCAGAAAAGATTGAAACAAATAAATGTGCTTTTAGATTTTTCCCCTAATCTGTCAATTTTACTTTTTAATAGCTACAACATACAAGGAATTCAGATTTCACTTTTTACCCTAATTTTTAAAATTGACACAAACTTTTCATTATTTTTGATGACCTTTGAAATTGCTACTTTGCAGCTTTAATCTTACTTTTCTACTGATCAGTATATTTGATGCAGAGTTCTGAAATAAGCTTAACTACTTGGAAACTATGGAGAGTCTTCTATAAGTATGCTCTGAAATAATTTTATGTGTCTATAAGTAGCATAGATTAAATAAACACAAAAGAAGACTTGTTAGGATTTGGTATAGTAGAGTAGATTTTGCCCCTTTTTAAAATAGTGACTGATTTAGATAGTTGATTCTGATATGTGTATAGCTATTGATTCGTTACATAGGAAGACTTGACTTCATATCAGCCTTCATATTTTGCAGGTATTTCTAAAGAAAATATTTCTGTGTAATTTTACACTTTCTGTAATATTTGATGTTCAGAATTTTTAGTTTTGCTATTTGTCCAAATTCCTCAGGCAGAAGGGGCAGCCAGCTATGGAAAGAGCAAAACAAGTAGAAGAGTTTCTACAGCGAAGACGGGAAGCAAAGCAGAACAAAGCTCGGGCCGAGGGGCATATGGTAGGATTTTGTTTTTGAGATTTTTGAACATAGTATTCAGAGTGAAGGACTGAAACAAGGTAGGTATAAATGACAAGAGTCACCATCCTTTACAAACACTACATCTGAACATTTGCAGAGTGTTAAACCTCTCCTTGTGCAATTTCTTTTATGCCAAATGTGAAGTTCTGTTGTTGCCTTAGTTAATTGAAAGTTCATAGTTGCATTCTTCCTTTTAAGAGAGTCAGAGTAGGTATAGCAACCCAGATATTTAGGTTAAATAAGTTCTTACATTGCTTTCTTTTGGCCCTAGTTGCTTTTTGTTTTAAATACTTTAGCAAAGAATTGTAGAAGAAAATGAGAAATAAACATTTGGATCAATATACATGTAATTGCATTTACTCAAAAGCAAGTTAGGACCAAATGTATTTTAAAGCCTCTAATTATTCAGTCAGGTAACTGAATAAGTCATGTATTCAAGAAAATATGAAGAGTTTTTAAATGATCATTTTAGTAGATGTTGGTTTTGACATGGAGAGGTACACAATGCCTTTTCACCTTTTGTCCGCAGAACAAATGGTGATTGTTTCTGTCAGCTCAGCACCCCGTGAAGGAGCACGCTTATGTAGGAAATAGGTCAATTGTATAGTTAAATGTTTTTATACTTACATCTACTGTAAGTTCATAAGTAACATCATTATGAGTTAATATAATTATTCCAATTTAAGATATTTTTTCTTTGAAATAATATTATTGAAAAATAGTAAATTTTTTAATGATTACCCTTTATATTTTTAACACCCATCAGCTTGTTTTCTAGTATCTGGAATTAATCTGTATTTGTATCCTTTCTGTGGGCAGAAGAGAACCTGCTTTATTTTCCCTTGCCCCATTTCTCCCATGTTAATTTAACAGCATCTGGAATTTTAGTTACAGATATTAATTAGAAATATTTTCAAACAATTATTAGACATAGCAAGATGTACACATTTCTCACCTCAGAACTGTTCCTTACATCTACTGTCCTCCCCTGAGTTTATCGTCTTCATGATGGAGACGACTCTTGGAACATTTCAGAAATTGTCCAAGATTTGTTGGAAATGTACTTATTTTGTCTTCATACTTAAATGTTAATTTGTAGTAGTGGTCTACTGGTGAATTTGCTTAGCATTTATATGTCTGAAAAAACATTTTGCCTTCTTTTTTGAAAAATATTTTTTCTGAAAATAGTATTATATGTTGAGAGTTCTTTCTCTGTCCGTTCTTTGAAATGTTTCTCCACTTACATCCTGGCAGTCCTGTTCTGACCAGAAGTCTGCTGGCGTTCTTACATTTCCCAGTGTTTGATGTGTCTTTTCCTCTAATGGCTTTTAATATTTCCTCTTTATCACTAGAAGTGAATTGATTATGATATAGCTTGGTATACTTTTCTTCATGTTTATTTTGTTGGGGGTTCATTGAGCTTCATGGATTTGTAGGTTTATAATATTTATTAGATTTGGAAAAATTCAGCCATTATTTCTTCAAAAAATTTTTTGTTCTTCTCTTCTTTTTCCTCTGGGTGTTCAGCACCTATACGTCAGCTCGCTGATGCTCTGTTCATCTCTTTTTGGTCCTTTTCCAGTGTTCATTTTGGGTAGCTTCTGTTGCTAAATCTTCAAGTTCACTAGGCTTTTTGTTTGCTTTTGCAATCTGCTCTCCTTTTAATCCCATCCAGACATGTATTTTTAAGATGCTTTTTTTTTCTCTTAAAGTTTATTTGGGTCATTTTTATACTTTCCATGTCTGTCTGTATGATACTTTTTTCTCCTTTCTTGAACATGTGGAATGTAATTATTATAGCCTTCTTAATCACCTTGTCTACTAATTCTGCCCTCTTTGTCATTTCTGAGTCTGTTGGCTATTTTTCTCATTTTGGTCATCTTTTCCTGCTTCTTTACCCACCTGGTAATTTGTGGTTGGAGCCAGGCACTGTGTATTTTATCTTGGATTTTTGTATTTAACTGAGTGGAGACTTTATTCAGGGGTGCAGTGTTGTTAGTTAAAGATAGTTTGAGTCTTTCAGGGCTTGCCTCTAAGCTTTGCTGGGCAGGTGGAGCACAACTGTTGATCTAGGACTCACTTGGCTGCGCCACTGAGACAGTGCCCTTGTGCTGTGATACTGTGTTGGTGTCCTCCAATGCTCTGTTGACTTGAAGGCCTTTCCAGTCTGGCTGTTGGAAGCATGGTGTGTTCCCAGCCCTCAGTGAGCCTGAGGAATTGGTGTTTTGCTCAGTCGCTCATTTGTGTCCGACTCTTTGTGACCCCATGGACTGTAGCCCGCCAGGCTCCTCTGTCCATGGGGATTCTCCAGACAAGAATACTGGAGTGGGTTGCCATGCCCTCCTCCAGGGATCTTCCGAACCCAGGTCTCCTGCATTGCAGGCCAATTCTCTACCATCTGAGCCACCAGGGAAGCCCAGGAACACTGCAGAGGGTAGCCTATTCTGTCTCCAGGGTCTCTTCCTGACCCAGGATTTGGTGAGGTCAGGCTAATTGTGACTCAGAGGAAACCTCTGCAGCTTCCAGCACTCTCTTCCTGCAGATGTTAGTGTTTCTCCACCTCTCACACTCTGACTGCCCTTTCCTTGGCTCAGGGACCCCCTCTCCCTGTGCTGCAGCCTGGAAATGGGCAGTGACGAGCTTACCTCACTTGTTCTCCTCTCACAAGGATCACTGTCTTATGCTGCCTGTTTGCCCTTGTTTGAAAATCATCGTTTCATATACTTTGTCCAGTCTTTCCTTGTTGAAGGTGGGAGGGCACATCTGGTCTGTGTTACCAACTGCAGGTGAAGTCTTGGGTGGTGGTTTGCTGGATGAAGAATCCAGGTTGCAGGCTCCCCCAGACCACATTAAAGCTGCTGCCTTATCATCATCTCATTGTGACTCGTGAGCATGGTGACGAGGTTCTCCGTGCTTCTCTGTAAGGGATTTTCATCTCTGAAACCATGTTGGACTATTTGTTTCTACCTTTCATATTCTGAAATAATCACTTGGCTATTTATCAGTTTTTTTTTAATTGACCGGACTTGATGCTAATCAGATGCTCTCAGTCTGAACAGTCACCTTCAGTTCTGGGACATTCTCGGTTACCATTTCTTCAAGTATTGCTGCTTCTCCTTTTTCTCCTTGACAGAGCTCCTATTAAATGAATAGATTGGAACCTCTGCCTCAAATGTCTTTTTTTCTGTTCTTCTGTTTCTTTTTTAATCCCTTCCTCCCTTCTTACTGTTTTGGAAGGATTCCTAGCCCAAATATCAGCTCATAACACATTCTTTCATTTTGCCTGCTCTGCTCTTCAGCCTATCCAGTGAGATTCTCTTAACTTTAGAAATTTGTATTTTCATGTCCATGAAGCTATTTAGTTTTCCTTAAAAGCTCCCTGATCATGTGCTCATTTTTCTTGTAGTACTCTAGGTATTGTAGGGTCTTGTTCTTGGTGCTCTCTTGGCAGTGTCGGTGTCTTCAGTGTTTAAGTCTGTGTCCTGTTTCATGGTACTGGTGTTCCTTGCATGGTTGGTGTTCCTTGCATGGTTGGTGTTCTTGCTGGTGTAGTCACGTATGGGGCTCTCTGTTTCACTCTTCATGCACTCTTCTCAGTTCGAGTAGGCCCCTGGCAAGATGGTACATGCTGCTCTGCCCAGTCCTCTGCCCAGTTTTCTGTCAGTGTAGACGCCAGGTAGGACACATTGCTGTTCTGCCAAGCAGATCCCTGGCAGCTTATTTTATGGGCTTTGGAGAGCGCTTTCCTTCCTGGTGTCACCAGTCACCTGGAGCACTGGCCTGGCCTTTCCCTCCAACTCTCTTGTCTTTAGTGTCTTCAGGGAGCTGCTGGGGCCAGGCAAGCTCTTCTGGAAGCATGTCGCTTCTGGCCCCTTCACACCCCCATGCTGAGGCCTCGTCCCACGTGCTATGCTCATGTCACTTGTCATCATAAACCCATTTGTGTACTTGCTTCACCTCTGGGTTCCTTCCATTCTTGGGACTGCCCAGAGTTTTGCTTGTTTTTGAGTGCTGATATGCATTTACTTAACACAGTAACTTCTCTAGTCTAGAATTTTGCAGGGAGAGAGGCCATGGTGTCATTTTTCCACCTTACAGTCAGAAATTATTATTTTCATTTTGTTGTGTTATTTTTTTAAAAATGTGCTTTAGGGACTTCGCTAGCGTTCCAGTGGTTAAGACTTAATGCTATGACTGCAGGGGATGCAGGCTCAATCCCTGGTCTAGGAGCTAAGACCCTACATGCTACGTGGCCAATTAATAAATGCGTTCAACAAAATCTTTAAAAAATTTTTGCTTTAGAGATAAGTGATTTTTATATGACTTTTCAAGATTCATTTTTTAAGCTATTTAGAATTTTTTGTTCCCTAGGTGACAATATATATACATACATAAAACTTTAGAAAAGTGAAGAATTTTTACTTTTGGTGTATTTCTGTGTGTACATTGTATATTACTTGTTTTATTCACTAATTAAATAACAAAGGCAGTGTGTTAAACATCTGGGGGACAGTAGGTTAATTAACTGATTGAAGACTACTTAATTAAAACTTAACCAGACATAGTTTGTTTCTGGAGTAGTTTAGAGTCTCGAGTTAGAGAAGAATATGTACACTGGAGACCAAGCCAGAGAACTAGAAGCAAGGGCTGAGTGGGGAGAAAAGGTCTCACAGATTTTAAGTTCTAAATAGAAATGTTCTTATGATGGGTAGAGGGCCTGTTTAAAATTGATCTCTCCTTGTCTATGCTTTGTGACAAGTTATCATAAACCAAGGAGCCTAAGAGCAACAGAGATTTATGACCCACCGTTTCTCCAGGCCAGGACTCTGGCACATTGTGATCGTCCTCTGCCCCCTCGTCTCCTGAAGCCCAGGTAGCAGTGTCAGTGGCTGTGCCTTCATGGTGCCTGCAGGCCATTCCTCCCTCTGCTGTGGTAATCAGGCCTCCACTGTCAGAGAGACTGACTGAGACCATGCTCAGTTGTTTGCCACATAGCCCCTTCATCTCAGCAGCAAAGAACTCCTTGTGCATCAACTCCCCGCCTCCTGCTTCTTCAACCAGCCAGGGAAACTCGGCATTTAATGGTCAACCCACTGTCTTAATGCCACTCATCCCATTTAATGTGACTCAGTCCTGGGGGTATACCTCATCATATTCCCATCACTGGGGATCATCTGTGCAAGGCTTGCAGTCCTGGGGAGTGGGTGAATGTCAGGAAACCTTGGGAGCCTTCTCCAAGTCCTGCTCTCCATGGTCCCTTTGCCTTTGACTTTAGAGAGTGTGTCAGGGACAGCAGATGAGGTGAAGTGGAGGAGCTGACTTTAGCAACATACTTGAGGGAGAGCACTACCCAGGAGTCCAGGCAGAGCTCTGTAAAAATTGGTTTATTAACATGAAGTTTAAATACAGTGATATTCACCAGTGTTAGGTGTGTGTCTGGATGAGTGCTGACAAGAGTATGTAGTCATATAATCCCTGCCACAGTCACAGTATAGTGCTGTTCCATCATTTCTTAAAAGCTTCCTCCTCTTAACATCAGGGAGAAAAAAAAATTGAATGTGATATGATGGATGACAACTAAACTTAGCATAGTGATCCTTTCTCAGTGTACGTGTATATTAAATTATTTTGTGCACCTTAAACTAATGATGTTATATGGCAGTTGTATCTCAATAAAACCAGGCTTCCCTGGTGGCTCAGATGGTAAAGAATCCACTTACAATGCGGGAGACCTGAGTTCATTCCCTGGGTTGGGAAGTTCCCCTGGAGAAGGACATGTCATCCTACTCCAGTATCTTGGCCTGGAGAATCCCATGGACAGAGTAACCTGGCAGACTACAGTCCAGGGGGTCACAGAGAGTCTGACGTGACTTAGCAACTACACACACATCTCAGCTAAACAGGAGGAGGAAGTTTCCTCCTGCTTCTTTGCAGTCAGACTGCTGCTACCATAGGCTGTGCTCTTGTTTCTTCTAGAATTTCATATAGAAATATCTTACAGTATGTAGAGTTTTGGGGTGGTGTGTATCCTTAGTTCTTTTTATTCCTAAGTCATATTCCATCATGTGAATATACCTCAAATTGTTTATTCAGTCCTCAGTTGATGGACATTTGTGTGGTTTCTAAAAGAGATGGTTTGAAAACTCTTGGGAGTCACTGAACTGACTAGCCCATGCTCCTGGGAACCCTTCTTTCTGAGTTGGCATATCCCTATCTATTATGTGTAACTAAGTTAGTAGTTTCTAACTACACTCTGGTTTCTGAACACTGCTAGAGAAGGTGACAGCTGTGATGGCTAGTGTTAGATGGGTTTATGGCCTCTGGTTTCAGCAGAAGTGTGGTCCTTTTCAGCGCTTCGTTAAATCTCCATGGTCAGCAGCCTCTCCCCTTGTCCACTTGCTCAATGATTTCATCCTTCTTCCTTCTCTGTGAAGATAATCATTACAGAGAAAGTTGGCTTATGAACCCCACATTTCATCAGATTTTTCTGCCTCCGTACTTAAAAGTGAAGTGAAAGTCGCTCAGTCATGTCCGACTCTTTGCAACCCCATGAACTATACAACCCATGGAATTACCTAGACCAGAATACTGGGTGGGTAGCTTTTCCCTTCTCCAGGGTATCTTCCCAACCCAGGGATTGAACCCAGGTCTCCCACATTGCAGGTGGATTCTTTACAAGTTGAGCCACAAGGGAAGCCCAAGAATACTGGAGTGGGTAGCCTATCGCTTCTCTAGCAGATCTTCCCAACCTAGGAATTGAACCAGGGCCTCCTGGATTGCAGGCAGATTCTTTACCAACTGAGCTGTCAGAGCTATCCCTCCATACTTAGAAATTTATCTACAATTGTACCCAGTACTTCTTTATTTTTTCCAGTCTGAGAAGAGGATATAATTTCTTCTGTTCAAAAGTAATCTTCCCATTCCATCCTACTTGATGACTATAATGCTACTAACTATTGACATTGGTCAATTTACTGGGGGCGCATACTATGCCAAAGAATGCTCGAACGTGAATGTGAAGTAACTCAGTCATGTCCGACTCTTTGTGACCATGTACCAGGCTCCTCAGCGCATGGGATTTTCAAGGCAAGAATACTGGAGTGGGTTGCCATTTCCTTCTCCAGAAGAATGCTCAGACTACCACACAATTGCACTCATCTCACATGCTGGTAAAGTAATGCTGAAAATTCTCCAAGCCAGATTTCAACAGTACATGAACTGTGAACTTCAGATATTTAAGCTGGTTTTAGAAAAGGCAGAGGAACCAGAGATCAAATTGCCAACATCCGACGGATCATAGAGAAAGGAAGAGAATTCCAGAAAAACATCTACTTCTGCTTTGTTGACTATGCCAAAGCCTTTGACTGTGAGGATCATCGCAAACTGGAAAATTCTGAAAGAGATGGGAATATCAGACCACCTGACCTGCCTCTTGAGAAATCATACAGGTCAGGAAGCAACAATTAGAACTGGACATGGAACAACAGACTGGTTCCATACCAGGAAAGGAGTACATCAAGGCTGTATATTGTCACCCTGTTTATTTAACTTACGTGCAGAGTACATCGTGAGAAATGCTGGGCTGGATGAAGCACAAGCTGGAATCAAGATTGCCAGGAGAAATATCAATAACTTCAGATAATGCAGATGACACCACCCTTATGGCAGAAAGTGAAGAAGAACTAAAGAGCCTCTTGATGAAAGTGAAAGAGGAGAGTGAAAAAGTTGGTTTAAAACTCAGCATTCAGAAAACTGATATCATGGCATCTGGTCCCATCACTTCATGGCAAATAGATGAGGAAACAGTGGAAATGGAGAAAGACTTTATTTTGGGGGCTCCAAAATCACTGCAGATGGTGATTGCAGCCATGAAATCAAAAGACCCTTGCTCCTTGGAAGAAAAGTTATAACCAAGCTAGACAGCATAATAAAAGCAGAGACATTACTTTGCCAACAAAAGTCTGACTAATTAAAGGTATGGTTTTTCCAGTGGTCATGTATGGATGTGAGAGTTGGATTATAAAGAAAGCTGAGCAGCGAAGAATTGATGCTATTGAACTGTGGTGTTGGAGAAGACTCTTGAGAGTCCCTTGGACTTACAAGGAGATCCAACCAGTCCATCCTAAAGGAACTCAGTCCTTAATATTCATTGGAAGGACTGATGCTGAAGCTGAAACTCCAGTACTTTGGCCACCTGATGTAAAGAACTGACTCATTGGAAAAGACCCTGATGCTGGGAAAGACGGAAGGCGGGAGGAGAAGGGGACAATAGAGGATGAGATGGTTGGATGGCATCACCATCTCAATGGACATGAGTTTGAGTAAATTCTGGGAGTTAGTGATGGACAGGGAGGCCTGGCATGCTGCAGTCTATGGGGTCGCAAATAATAGACACAACTGAGTGACTTAGTTGAACTGAACTAAACTACTATATGTCAGGTATAGTTTTGAGTTCTCTACCTGTATTAACTCACTTCTCACAACAGCACCCTGAGGTGGGTTCTGTAGTGTTCCCATCTTACATCTCACTGAGGCAGAAGTAGAGAAGCTAACATGACAGTTTCGGTTTTACAGCGACTGAATGGTAGATTATGTGTTTAAATGCCACGGTCTGACTGTAGAACCCATGCTTTCATGGCTTTATTTTTCTGTGCCATATTGTCTGTTTACTTGAGGGTCCTCCTTACTCCATCACTTGTTTCCTCTCTCTCCTGATCATTTCTTTCTCCCTGGTACCTTCCCATAGCCTATAAATACATCCATGTTTCTCACATTCCTGCTCCTTCCTCCTCTTCATAGCCGGCCCCTCAAAAGAATGAAGCACTGCTCTTCATTGTTGCTTACCCAATATTCAGAATCCTGTTGATATAGAAGGTATCACTGTCCATCTTCTCAGATATAATATAGTATTTTCAGTCTTTATCTTACTTGATCTTTCTGTGACATTTGGTCTTGTGAGTTACTGCTTCTAAATTTCTTCACTACCTTCTCTGGTACCAGATTCACCTTGTTTTTCTTTCTATGTTATTATTTTTTTTTAATTTCTTAATATCTTTTCCTACAGGATTCTTTTCCACTCACTTTTTAAAGGTTAATATTTTCTGGGGTGTTCTGTCCTTGGTTGGTTTCTCACTATAAATAATACCCTGCGGTGATCTCTTTCTACAAGGGACCAGTGACTTCACAGTCTGTCTCAGTTACTCAGACTACTCTTCTAACTTCTGTCCTGTCTAGCTGGACATCACTTCCTGGGTGTTTCATTGGCACCTTATTTTTTAAATTTCCTTTTATTATTTAAGGTATAATACAATAACTTTCTTATAACTTTTTTATAATACAATAACTTTCCTTTTATTATTTAAATTATAATACAATAATGAGTTTGCCTTGTGACTCAGCTGGTAAAGAATCTGTCTGCAATGTGGGAGACCTGGGTTCAATCCCTGGATTGGGAAGATCCCCTAGAGAAGGAAAGGCTACCCACTCCAGTATTCTGGCCTAGAGAATTCCATGGACTGTATAGTCCATGGGGTATCAAAGAGTCAGATACGACTGAGCAACTTTCACTTTCACAATAACTTCAACTTTATTTTTCTTCTCCAGTTCTATGAATTTTAGCACAAGTATAAATTCACGTACCCACCACCATAGTCAGGATATAGAAGAGTTCCATCATCCCAAAACTCTTTTGGTGTCTCTCAGCATAGTCATGCTGTGCCTACACCATCAACAGCCTGGCAGCTACTGTCGGTTCTCCATGACTACAGTGTTGTCTTTTCAAGAATATCTTAGGTGGTATATATGTGTGGTATCAGTTCAGCTCAGTTCAGTCACTCAGTTGTGTCCAACTTTGCAACCCCACAGACTGCAGCCAGGCTTCCCTGTCCATCACCAACTGCTGCAGCTTGCTCAAACCCATGGCCATCACGTCAGTGACGCCATCCAACCATCTCATCCTCTGTCATCCCCTTTCTCCTCCTGCCTTCAATCTTTCCCAGCATCAGGGTCTTTTCCGTTGATTTAGTTCTTCGCACCAGGTGGCCAAAGTATTGGAGTTTCAGCTTCAGCATCAGTCCTTCCAATGAATATTCAGGACTGATTTCCTTTAGGATGGACTGGTTGGATCTCCTTGCAGTCCAAGGGACTCTTCAGCAGTCTTCTCCAACACCACAGTTCAAAAGCATCAATTCTTTGGCTCTCAGCTGTCTTTATACTCCAACTGTCACATCCATACGTGACTACTGGAAAAACCATAGCTTTGACTAGATGGACCTTTGTTGGCAAAGTAATGTCTCTGCTTTTAATATGCTGTCTAGGTTGGTCATAACTTTTCTTCCAAGGAGCAAGGGTCTTCTAATTTCATGGCTGCAGTCACCATCTGCAGTGTTTTTGGAGCCCTGGAAAATAAAGTCTGTCACCATTTCCCTTGTTTGAAAAGTATGAAAAGGCAAAAGATATGTATGGTATACATAATGTTATATAAACCTTACTGGTTGATTTCTTTCACTCACCTTAATCATTTTCATCCAAGCTGTTGCATTTATCAGTAATTTTTCTTTTATTTTTGAGTAATTTCCATTGTATGGATGTACTATGGTTTGTTTATTCATTCATTCATTGAGGGACATTTGGTTTGTTTCTAGTTTTTATGCTTGTATCATTCATTTACAAGTTTCTAGACAAGTGTTAAGTTTTTATTGGGTAAATATCCAGGAGTAGGTTTGCTGAATCATATGGTATATGTATATTTAACTTGGGTTTTCAAAAAGTCAAACCATTTGCTGGAGTACTTGTACCATTTTACCTTCCTACCAGGAGTAAACAAGAGTTTACTCTTGACAAGAGTAAAGAGTTCCAGTTGCTTTGCATCCTCATCAGCATTGGGCTTTGTCACTATGTTTTTATTTTGGCCATCTAATTATGTATAGGGGTATCTCATTTGTGGTTTAATGTGCATTTCTCAAAATGTTAATGATGTTGAATTCCTTTTCATGTTCTTATTTGTGATCCTTATATCCTCTGTAGAGATCTGTCTGAATAATTTGTTGATGTTGATTGATTGTTATTTGTTCAGCTTTGAGTGTTCTTTATATTCTGGATAAGTCTTTTATTTGGTAAGTAACTTGCTAGTATTTTCTCCTAAGTGGTAGTTTGCCTTATCATTCTCTTAATAGTATTTTTCACAGAACAAAAGTATTAACTTTGATAAAGTGTTTTCAGATTTCTGGTTTATGGGTCATGCTTTTACTATTGTGTCTAAAAACTTTCTGCCTATCTAACAGTCGTAAAGATTTGCTCCTGCTTTAAAAAACTTTTTATAGTTCTACTTTTAACCTTTAGCTGTATGTGTAAGAAAACGCCACGGGAAGAAAAAGCCACCTCTAGGACCCGTTAGTAAAAAGGCCTTTATTCGGGCGGTCGCTCCCGGGCAGAATCCCCAGGGGCAAGCGAGCAGGGGAACAAAGGAGTCTGCGAGGCGGGCAGGGGTGCGGGAAAGTTTTATCTTTGAGGGCTGGCAGCCGGTCCAAGGTCGTTTCCCATTTAGGTAGCATTTGCGGACTACAGCGGTGATTGGTGTCTATGGTTTTCGTGTTGTCCCTGATTGGATCGGGGCTTCAGGACTCGCCCGTCACGTACCGCACGTTCGTGGGGGACCTGGTGCTGCTGTTAGATTGGGGGCTTCAAGGCCGGCCCCCCTTTCCGGCCATGTTCGGACAGCTCGCCCTTTCATCCCGGTCTTTTTGATATAGGATAAGGGGCGCCGAATCTTTCTGGCTACTTCCTGCTGGACGGGGGCGACGTGGGGCAGGGGGTGACCGGGATGATCGGGGCGTCCCTAGGTGGGCCCATAGCTGACAGACAGTGAAAGATGCAGGAAAGGGCAAGGGAATTGGCCGAGAAGCAGGTAGGGGTGGACCAGACAGTTAGGTGTGGGTCTTTTAGGGAATTTTTAGGGGGTCGGGCAGGAGGGTGTCTTCTTGCGGCAGGCGAGTATATGTTCTCATCAGTAGTATCTTTCCCGTCGCTGCCCGTGTCATCTCTTGCAGGCGCCTAACCAGCATCTGAAAAGGCAAGGTCCTAAGGTTAGAGCTAGGACCAGGAGCAACATGGGGCCTATGAAAGGTAGCAGGTATGGAAGTAGGCCATTAAGGCCGGCCCATAGCGGGTTATCTTGCAGGCGCTTCCGCCTCTCTTCTAGGTTTTCCTGAAGCTCCTTGATCTTTGTCCGTACAATTCCCGATCGATTGGCATAAAAACAGCATTGTTCCTGTAGGGCCAGGCAGATCCCTCCCTTTTCGGCGGTTAACAGGTCCAGGCCCCGTCGGTTTTGCAGGGTCACCTCTGCCAAAGAGTCTATCTGGTTCTGGATTTCCACCATAGTGTCCGCTAAGCGTTGGACGTCAGAAATCATCTGTTGGGAGAGCTGAGTATATACCTGTTGAGACATTCCCATACCCGCGGCCCCCATAGCCAGACCCGAGGGATATGCCCAGTCCAGCCAGCAGAGGGATCATTTGGACCACCCGCTTAGTTTTTCCGGCTATGTGGTCGATGTCAGGTATGGGAACTGGGTCCTCTCCCGATATCAGGTTTATATCAGGAAGGAGGTGGGCTATAAAACATATTCCTGTCCAGTTAGTGGGAAGGAAGGTGTAGGCCAGATTTCTGCCGCAGACCAGGACCGCAGGTGAAGGGACACAGATTGGGGTATTGACATGTTCGGCCCTTGAGCAATTGACATAGCTCTGGTTTCCCACATCTATGGCGGTCTTATTATCTTTTACCTGGCCCCTTACACAGTTACCCCCGAGGCTGGTCCCCATAGGCTGTACTCTAAAGGGGGGGTCACTGTACATCTGGCGGATGGCAGCGTGCGATTGAGGTCAGTCCAGGAACTGTTAGCTAGGATTGCTGTAGGACGAGGTGGACCCAGGGTCATGCATATCCAGCAATCATGGGCCAGGGCGGGGGTTAGACTGGTTTAGGAGCTGCCAGGTGTGGAGTAAAACTTCTGTCTTTGGGTCTAACTGGAGGGGCCCTCGGTTTTCAGGGAGAGCCAATGGATGATAGTGAAGCTGAGGAAACGTTTTGTTTATATATGTCTGGATCACCTGGTCCACGAGCCTCTCTCGGACCTTGTCCTGGACTCCTCCCCCGTCTGACACCCCTAAGGGGGCCGTCAGGCCCCAACATACTGGCCTTCCCGGAGTTCCTGCGCAAGCTGGAGATGAAATCATGTGGCCCCGTCTTCCCCGGAAGGTGCTAGTCAGGGTAGCCGTCCACTGAAGCTGGCCACCAAGTAGACATTGCCGGGCCTGTTGCTGCAAATAGCATGATGAGTGAAGAGAGTCATGGGTCTCATTACAAGGGCAGTCGGCAACCTGCCCAGAAAGTAAAGGCTCTGGGAGGCGGGATGGCCCGCACGCATTGCCATGAATTGAACTTCCCTATACGTCTGGGCCCCTTACCATCGTCTATATATCTGTTCCCTATGAAATTGTAGGCCATGTGGCTGTCACAGTTAACTTGTTGGATTGCCCTGACGTGGCCCTCGGGGTACTGATCGAGGTAGCCCCCGGCACAGTCACAGGGCTTCCCCATCCTTTTGGCCAGCAGTTGTCTGGCTTTGGAGGGAGTCATCGAACCCTCCCTCAGCCAACTTTAATAGAACCAGGGAGAAAAGGACAGAAAGACTCCTTCTGTACATGGTGAGCCGGGGTCAAAAGGCGCCTCCAGATGATGAAGCTATTGAGGAATTCCGAAGGAATAGTAGCACCCCAGAAGCAGAGAGCAAATGGCTAGATAAGCAAGGCCCAGTGACAGCCGAAGGGCAGATGACCAGTCTTGGGGAGCTGTAGCCACCAATCCAATGGCAAAGAGAACGGCCAGGATTGCGATTGCCAGCAGCCCCAACGAATGGTCTCAGGCGAACATCAGGTAGGGGCCTGTCTGCCCCCAGAAGGAGGCGCTGTTCTGACTACTCAGGGCTCGTGCCCAGGGCTCGTGTCTCAGAAGGAACAGCAATCTCGGTAAATGTTAGGAGGCGGTGTCCCCGGTTGTCTCAGGACTGGGGGAAGGAGGAGCCTGAGTGATAGTCAGCTTAGTCGGCCCAGTAAGGACAGAATGGTAGGGTCTTTTTTTCTTCGGGGGTTAGGGTTTGGAAAACCTGGGGGTGCAAGTTTGAGTCGGGTCAGGTGGTACCAAGGCTCGTGTCCCAGGAGTTTGGCTGCCGTAGGAGTGGTGAGGATCACCGTATGAGGTCCCGTCCAGCGGGGCTGCAGTGGGCGAGGATGGAGGACTTTTAGTAGCACCTGATCTCCCGGGGCCAGAGGTCGGGCTGGCCCCTCGTCGTCCGTCGGTTGCGGCAAGACCCTATTAGCATGTTCTCTCAACAAGGACCGTAGGAGGGAAAAAGAGGGAGATACCCCGCAAGTGGGGGAGCCTCTCCTTCTGGGAGGTAAGTCAGGAGGTAGGGCCTGCCGTAGAGTAATTCAAAAGGAGTCAGACCTGTCCTGGAGTGTGGAGTAGTGCGGATGCGGGTGAGCGCCAGAGGGAGGAGGTCAACCCAGGACAGCCGCAGCTCCGAGTGAGCTTGGTCAGATGTGTCTTGATGATGCCGTTTATTCGCTCTACCTTGCCCGATGATTGAGGCCAATGAGGAATGTGAAGGTGCCAGGCGATGCCCAAAGTTGCAGCCACCTGTTGAGAGATCTGTGAGATGAATGCGGGGCCATTGTCAGACTGGAGAGAATTAGGTAACCCGAATCTGGGAATGAGATGGGTTGTTAAGACCTCTGCCACCACCGTTGCGGTTTCTCTGGCTGTGGGGAAGGCCTCAACCCAACCTGAGAAAGTATCCACCAAGACCAGCAGATAGCGGTGATTCCGATGTTGGGGCATATGAGTGAAGTCTATCTGCCAGTCTTGCCCAGGCAAGTGTCCCCTGAGTTGGTGTGTGTTCTGAGGGGGCCTGAGTCCTCCCTGAGGAGAGGTGGAGGCGCACATCAAGCAAGACCGATGAACCTCGTATACCGTATGTCGAAGATGCCAGGGGGCAAAGATGGGATCAAGGAAAGAGAGGAGGGCCTTAGGTCCGATGTGCAGAGTGTTATGAATCTGGGATATAATATCTTTTGCCTGATGTTTGGGGAGCACCAGCCTGTTGTAGTATACTATCCATCCCGATGGATGTTTTTTAGTCCCCTCTAGTGCCAACAATCTCTGGGTTTCATTTCCGGAGTACTGGGGTGTAGGTGTTGGCTGCAAGGTCAACATTGATTGGGGGTGTTTTTAGAGCCACCTGTCGGGCCACCTGGTCTGCTATGTTATTTCCCAGGGCAATCGTGTCGTGAGTATTCTGGTGGCCTTTACAGTGTATGATGGCCACCTCTCGAGGTAAGGACAAAGCATCTAGTAATCGAGTAATGTGTGAAGCATTGCAAATGGGGGACCCCTTGGTGGTCAGAAAGCCCCTCTCTTTCCAGATTGCCGCGTGTGAGTGGGCAATCAGGAAGGCATACTTAGAATCGGTGTATATATTAGCCCTCTTTCCTTTTGCCAAATGTAAGGCTCTGGTCAAAGCAGTTAATTCTGCTTTTTGAGAGGTCGTTCCCGGAGCCAGAGGATAGGCTTCCAAGACTTCTCGGGTGGTCACCACAGCATAAGCCGCCCTCCGCGTCCCATCAGAATCTCGTTTGGAACTCCCGTCGACAAACAGTGTCAAGTCGGGGTTTGGTAAGGGCTTGGCGAATAAATTATGGGGGCGGCTGCATAAGGGGACTCAAGGGTCTCGATGCAGGAATGAGCAGAGGGTTCTATAGAGGGAAGAGAAGGCAATGACGAAAGAGGATTTAGTTGCGGAGAACAATCTACAGAAACTTGTGGGTTATCTAGGAACACCAGATGGAATTGTTGGAGCTTTGAAGCACTGAGATCGGAAAGATACCTGGAAGCTAAAAGATCATTTAGGCGATGAGGTGAAAAAAATGGTCAGAGGTTGATCATGGATCAGCTTCTTTGCATCTGCATATAGCGTGGCCGCTGCCGCTAGTGCTCGCAGACAGGGAAACCATCCCCTGGCAGTGGGGTCCAGCTGTTTAGACATGTAAGCGACAGGCAGCAGTTCAGGGCCCACTGGTTGCATCAGGGCTCCCAAAGCTATTCCCCCTTTTTTATCTGTATACAGATGGTGTGGATAGTTTGGGTTTGGAAGAAAGAGAGGAGGCGAATCCAGTAAAGTAGAGTGTAACGCATGAAAGGCCTGAGCTACTGTGGCAGGGGAAGATAGTGGTCCTGTGGGAGTCTCTTTAGCTGCAGCATATAGAGGCTTGGCCAATGTGGCGTAATTAGGGACCCAGTGTCGGAAAAATCCGGTCAGTCCTAGGAAAGATAGTATCTGATCTCCGTTAGTTGGAGGGTTAAGGGACCTGAGGAAGCTACACCGGTCTGCTGTCAGAGCCTTAGTTGTGGGAGTAATTTGAAGGCCTAAATAGACCACAGAGGTTTGAGTCAATTGAGCCTTGGACTGTGAGGCCCGATAGCCCTGAGAACCAAGGAAATTAAGAAGAGTCGCAGTGTGTTGTCTAGAAGTCTCTTCTGAGGGGCTGCAAAGGAGCAAGTCATCTACGTATTGGAGGAGAGTGCTAGGATAAAGTGAACATCTGGCCAGGTCTCGAGATAGGGCTTGCCCAAAGTAATAGGGGCTGTCTCTAAATCCCTGAGGGAGGACAGTCCAGGTGAGCTGAGTGGTCAGGTGGGTGTCAGGATCTGTCCAGGTGAAAGCGAAAGGAAACTGACAATCGGGATGAAGCGGGATAGTAAAGAAGGCATCTTTGAGGTCAATGACAGTGAAATGAGAAGTTTGGGGAGGGATAGAGGAGAGGAGGGTGTAAGGGTTAGGGACAAGCGGATGGGCGGGGACCACCGCTGCATTGATCAGGCGGAGATCCTGCACCAGCCGGTAGTCACCGGAAGCCTTCCGGACAGGAAGGATGGGCGTGTTACAAGGGGAGGTCGTGGGGATCAGGAGACCCTGTCCCATGAGGCGGTCGATGATGGGCTTTAGTCTCCTGAGGCTCTGGGTCGACAAGGGGAATTGAGGCCGAGCTGGAAAAGAGGTGGGATCTTTTAGTCGAATAAGAACTGGAGGGTGGTGTCTAGCCACCACCGGAACCCGAGTATCCCAGACCTCAGGGCTAACCGAGGGGGTCAGGGACTCTGCGAGTAGCACCAGGAAGGCCCCCAATGTGGGAGCCGACCCTGGGGTCAGGTGGAGGGTGGCTTTTAGCTTAGCGAGTATGTCTCTCCCCAAGAGTGGGGTAGGGCAGGAGGGTATGACTAAAAAGGAGTGTGTGAACATGGGTGAATCCAGCTGACAAGACAGAGGTTGTGTCTGGAGAGGACACGAGGGTCGGCCGTCAATTTTTATAACCGAAATCTGAGAAGGATGCAAAATGCCCCCAAAGGAAGGAAGAACCGAATAGGTATCCCCCGTATCAACCAGGAAGTTGATAAACTTACCCGCTACCTGGAGCGTTACCCTGGGCTCGGCTTGGGTGATCAGGGTCCCCCAAGTCTGGGCGGCATCAGTCTTCGTCGAAGCTCAGCAGCTCCAAAGCCGGAGTAGGGCAGGAAGTCTCCCTGGGGCACTCTGGTCCCCGGCCCCTAGAGGTCGGGGCCCGAGAGGCCTGGGGACAGTCGCTGGCCCAATGTCCTCGTTGTTTGCACAGTGGACATGGCTTGGATGGAGGGCGCGGGTTAGGGCATGCTTTGGCTCAGTGTCCTTCTAGGCCGCACTTGAAGCAGGCCCCCCGGAGGGGGGCTTCCGGGACCCCGAACCCGCAGCCGGCCGCAGGGCTGCCACCAAGGCTTGGGTTTGCTGGTTAAAGAGACTTGCTTGCTGGTTGAGGAGGCTAGCCTGAAATTTGGCCTTTTGTTTAAGCCTTGCCTTTGGCTGGCCTCGGCTGCTTCCTCCCGGGCATTGTAAACTTTGAAGGCCATTTTTACCAGATCTCGGATAGGGGTTTGAGGACCATCCTCAGCCTTGGCCAGCTTTTTCCGAATATCAGGAGCTGACTGAGAGATAAAACGACTGGCCAAGGTGGCTGCCCCCACGGGAGACTCAGGGGACAGTCTAGTGTATTGAATAAGGGCCTCAGTAAGCCGATTGAGGAACATAGCTGGATTTTCATCAGGCTCCTGAGTCACCTCGTCCAGCTTAAGGAAATTTACAACCTTATGAGAGGAAACTTCCATTCCATCGATAAGGCATTTTATCATATAGCGTACTCGCTGTTGGCCGCCACCCCCCTCCTGATAATTCCAGTCAGGATCGGTGTCAGGCACTGCCTGGGCCCCTGGGGGCGTTCCGGAGAGGGGGTTAGCAAAATGCCGTTGGTCGGCCTGAGCTTTAGCTGCAGTCTATATAGCCTGCCTTTCTTCTGGGGTGGTAGAGGACCCCAGAATAACATAGATATCTTGCCAGGTCAGAGCATAGGCGCGAGTTAAGCCCGTGAACTGTTTAATGTATTGAGTAGGATTGGAAGAAAAAGAGCCCAGTTTGGCTTCAATCTGTGCCAGGTCCTGAAGAGAAAAGGGGACATGGACCTGGGCTAAGCCCTCAGTTCCGGCCACCTGCCGCAAAGGAAGCAGTGGAGCCGCGGCTGAGGGAGCCGGAACGGACGGAGGAGGTTCCTGTAGGTTGTCGTGAGAATGAGTGTGAGAGCTGACCGGGGAAGGCAGCGGAGTTAGCGGGGGAAGAGGGGGATAAAGAACAGGAGCAGGCGTTGTCGGGGCCAGATCCGGGGGTGAAATCTCCTGGGCTGACGTGGAAGCCGGGGAGGGCGACGAGGAGGAGTGGAAGGAGTGGAGATTGAGGCCGTAGAAGACGCGTACGGAGGAGGAGCAGTCAGTTTTTCCGGAGGGACAGTGAAAGCAGAAGACTCGGGAGAAGTAGGGAGGGGCTTGGCCTGAGGGGGAGGGAGCCGGAGGAGGCATGGTTAAGAGGATCTGGCCGGGGGAGCATGCAGCACATAGGATGGGGCGGGAGCGCAACGCCCAAAAGGCCTGGACGTAGGGGACCTCAGACCATTTTCCCGTTCTCCGGCAGTAATTATCTAAATCACGGAGGACGTCAAAGTCCAATGTCCCTGCGGCCGGCCACTGCGAGCCATTATCCAGAGAATATTGAGGCCAGGCCTGTGAGCAAAAAAAAAGTAAGCTGTTTGGTGCGGACATGTCCCTTTAGTCCTAAGGTCCGCAAATTAGCCAATAAGCATTCCAAAGGGGTTAAATCTTGGAGTTCGGGTTCGGGTTTGGAGACTGTCGATCCCATAGCGACCACCAACAGCGGAGGCAGACCCCGGTATCCAAACGTCTTTGGACACGCTGGGGAAGCCGGAGGTCCAGGCAGCCGATCAGAACGTCTTCCTCACGGTCTGCCGGACCGGAAAAGGCCGAAGCCGGAGGTCCACACAGTCGATCAGGACGTCTCCCTCACGAACTGGCGACCTGGGGAGGGGGGGGCCAAGCCGGAGGCCGAAGCCGGAGGGAGGCCGGCGAGGGAGGCCGAAGCCGGAGGTCTATCAGTCGATTAGGACGTCTCCCTCACGAACTGATGACCGGGAGGGCCCAGTAAGTGCGCACCCGTTACAGGGCCCTAGGAAGTGGTCGCCAGGGAGTACAGACCCCAAAGCCGAAGGGACTTACCCCGTATCCTGCCGTCCGGGAGGTTGGTCAGCCGCCTGGGTCTGGGGCTACCGCGGCGGTGGAGCTTGAGGGAGCCTCAACGGCGGGTGCCGGAGGCCCTCACCTTGAGCCCCATGTTGGGCGCCAGATGTAAGAAAACGCCGCGGGAAGAAAAAGCCACCTCTAGGACCCGTTAGTAAAAAGGCCTTTATTCGGGCGGTCGCTCCCGGGCAGAATCCCCAGGGGCAAGCGAGCAGGGGAACAAAGGGAGTCTGCGAGGCGGGCAGGGGTGCGGGAAAGTTTTATCTTTGAGGGCTGGCAGCCGGTCCAAGGTCGTTTCCCATTTAGGTAGCATTTGCAGACTACAGCGGTGATTGGTGTCTATGGTTTTCGTGTTGTCCCTGATTGGATCGGGGCTTCAGGACTCGCCCCGTCACGTACCGCACGTTCGTGGGGGACCTGGTGCTGCTGTTAGATTGGGGGCTTCAAGGCCGGCCCCCCTTTCCGGCCATGTTCGGACAGCTCGCCCTTTCAGTATGATCCATGAAGGATGAATGTTTCCATCTAAAAAAAAAGAAAATGTTTTTATTATGGTAAAATACCCAAAACATACAATTTTCTGTCTTAATCATTTAAAAATACACAATTCGGTAGCATGAGGTGCATTCACAGTGTTATCTTCTTTCTGCTTGGTTTCTGTTTATTTTGCTCTTTTCTAATTTTTCAAGGTTATAGCTTAAATAGCTGAGGATGAGATGTTTCTTCTTTTCTAATATTGGTAGTAGATGCTATAAACTTCCCTCTAAGCACTGCATTAATTTTACCCACAAATTTTGCTGGGTTCCGTTTTCATTTTCATTCAGATCAGAATTCATTCTGATTTCCTTGAAAATATTCTTTGGCCTGTGAATTACTTAGAAATGAGGTGTTTAATTTCCATGTGTTTGAACGTTTTCCTGTTTTTGCCTGTAACTGTTTCCCAGTTGTATTTTATGATCAGAGGACATACTTTGTCGAACTTCAGTCATTTTACATTTGTTAGGATTCATACTTTGACCAGAAAATGATCTATTTTCATGAATGTTCCACATACACTTGAAAAAAATATGTACTCTGCTGTCATTGGGTGGAGTGCTGTGTTTCAGTTAGACATTACTTTTCGGTACTTCTTCTTCAGTGCTGACACTATGCCAATATAATGTTTGATACTAAGGTAGGAGAGTTGAAGTCTTCAAATATAATTGTAGATGTATCTGATTTTCCTTTCAGTTTTGTGAGGTTTTCCTTTTATTTTATTTTTTTAAAGCATGTGCACATTTAGAATTATTGGGTTTTTTTGTGAATTGACTTTTTAAAAAATCAAAATATAATCTTTTTGTTCCTTGTATTAGGCTTTTGTTTTTGTTTTTTTGTGTAACAAATTAGTATAATTTAGTGGCTTTTAACAAAGCAAAATTGAACACAGTGCTCATCTGCTTAGAATTACTCAATGGTTGTCTAGTGTTTATAGGGTAAATTACACCTGGGTGGCTTCCCACGAGGCTTCTGTCCTTTGTCTTTCTTATTGTTCTTGATTCTCCTGTTCCCTTCTTCATCCCTTATACTTCAGCATTACCAGACTTTGCAGTTCACTGGTGGCACTGTTTCTAGTTTTTCCCTGAGATTCCATCTCGCTTATCTTCGTGGAGAGAGCTCATGGTTCCTTTCTGTTGCCTTGTTGATTTGTGGGCTGTGGCTGAGGTGTGGTGGAGATTCCAGGACAAGAGTAAACATGCTTTTACTGCCACTCTGATGGTTTCCTGCTTAGGAAGGGTTGGTGGTTAATTGTAGAAACAGTTACTGTTACTTTGTGCAGCATCTTAGTTTACGTAAAGTTTTCTGATTCTGTGATCTTTGTATATCTTCATAGAGTAGACACTGTGTTATTGCTGTGAGAAAGCTATTGATCCTCTGCTGCAGGTCTGTACTGCACATTTATGTTGCACAGGCTGAAACAGGGAAACATGGTCTCTCCGCAAGTTCATCAGCTCTGATGAAGTGAGCTGGGGAGTCTTGAGGAGAGGCATGTGGCAGACATCTCAGGGAGACCTTTGCAAGCTGTTCTGAATACAGTCAGGAACCTGGGACCCAACTCTCACATGAGGCACAGTCAGTCAACCCCACATCTCGTGCAAGAAACCCTCCTTAGCCCAGCAGTCTTGATGCTGAAAAGAGCTGCTTAATGTAAATCCCCACATTTTGTAGTAAAGATAGGAAAAAAAGCTTGTTTGGGATTTTACCTTGAAAAATGCAATTTAAAAATTATTTTGTCTTATATTTATCAGAATTTTGTATATATTTGCAAGTCTATATTCTGAAAGTAACTTGAGAAGGATTATAATTTTCCAGATAGGATTTTATAATGAGTAATATATGTTTTTATCAAATCCAAGTTGCAACTATAAGGCATAGTGTTATATATGATTAAAAGAGAAAAAAGTTGCTGATTTAACTTGATACAGTGGTTTTTATCACTTAAATTTTTTGTTTTATACTTGTTGAAATAATTCTTGGATTTTTTTTTATTATATTATGCTTGAGCATTAGTAAAAGGAAAATGAATAAAATAAATTGGTAAAGGTGTTCATTCCTAAATCTACTTTACATTCATAATTCGTTTTTCCAGTCATTCCTTTTTAAAATTAGGGTCATTGCTGTTCATGTTTTCCCAAATATTAAACTCTGTACCACCATGTGCACTGAGATTTTGACATTTCTTAAGAGGACCCAAATATTGTTTCTGGTATTTTCTTTGAAGAGTCAGCAAGTTTTGGTGCTGGTGCTTTTTGCTGTCATCAGAGAGAATCAGTGGAATGTCTTCAGTAACTATGAGGCTCCTGTTCCCTCTTGGACAAGCCACTAAGTGAATTTTTTACTTGAAAGGGAGGAACTAAGGTTGCCCAGTTATAACAGTAAGAAAGAAGAAAACTAATAAAGTTCATAGGTTTACACCTATGTTATAACAGCTGCCTGGCCCACAGTTTATAAGATTATAACAGATCATGAAGATGCCATTGATTATAAGATGCACCCCATTTCAGAGATGTTAAAATGTGAAAATTTTTCATGTTTTGGGGATTGATGAAAAATGGTGTACCCTTCACTTCAAAGTTTTTGTATGGTTTACTTTTCTAACTGTATTGTGAAAGAATTTTACAAAAGAATTTTACAAAAATGGTTGAGATTTTAGCAGTTCTCCAAAGATCATTTCTGAATTTTTCAATTCCAGTAATATTTTGAATGACCAACATCATAATTCCTTGCATTTTTTAAAAATTCACATAACTTATTCAACCACTGAGTATTTGTAGATGGTTTTTCATGTAATTTGAACTATTTTCCAGCGTCTTTATCATTATTTTCATGAAATCCTTTCATCTTTGGCAAGTTTTATAATTTCCTTTGTCAGTCATTTTGTATTAGATGTGCATTTTATTGTCAGATATGAATGGGAAAGAATAGAGAACTTTTCAAGAAAATCAGTGATACCAAGGGAACATTTCATGAAAAGATGGCCACAATAAAGGACAGAAATGGTATGGACCTGACAGAAGCAGAAGATATTAAGAAGTGACACGAATACACAGAAGAGCTATATGAAAAATATCTTCATGACCCAGATAATCGTGATGGTGTTATCACTTACCTAGAGCCAGGCATCTTGGAATGTGAAGTCAAGTGGGCCTTAGGAAGCGTCGCTACGAACAAAGCTAGTGGAGGTGATGGAATTCCAGTTGACCTGTTCCAAATCCTAAAAGATGATGCTGTGAAAATGCTGCACTCAATATGCCAGCAAATCTGGAAAACTCAGCAGTGGCCACAGGACTGGAAAAGGTCAGTTTTCATTCCAATCCCTAAGAAAGGCAATGCCAAAGAATGCTCAAACTACCACACAGTTACACTCATCTCACACACTAGTAAAGTAATGCTCAAAGTTTTCCAAGCCAGACTTCAGCAATAGGTGAACCGTGAACTTCAAGATGTTCAAGCTGGATTTAGAAAAGGCAGAGGAACCAGAGATCAAATTGCCAACATCCGCTGGATCATGGAAAAAGCAAGAGAGTTCCAGAAAAACATCTATTTCTGCTTTCTTGACTATGCCAAAGCCTTTGACTGTGTGGATCACAATAAACTGTGGAAAATTCTGGAAGAGATGGGAATACCAGACCACCTGACCTGCCTCTTGAGAAACCTGTATGCAGGTCAGGAAGCAACAATTAGAACTGGACATGGAACAACAGACTGGTTCCAAATAGGAAAAGGAGTGCATCAAGGCTGTATATTGTCACCCTGCTTATTTAACTTCTATGCAGAGTGCAATATGAGAAACGCTGGGCTAGAGGAAGCACAAGCTTGAATCAAGATTGTCGGGAGAAATATCAATAACCTCAGATATGGAGATGATACCACCCTTATGGCAGAAAGTGAAGAACTAAAGAGCCTCTTGATGAAAGTGAAAGCAGAGAGTGGAAAAGTTGGCTTAAAGCTCAACATTCAGAAAACTAAGATACGGCATCTGGTCCCATCACTTCATGGGAAATAGATGGGGAAACAGTGGAAACAGTGGCTTGACTTTATTTTTCTGGGCTCCAAAATCACTACAGATGGCGATTACAGCCTTGAAATTAAAAGACGCTTACTCCTTAGAAGAAAAGTTATGACCAACCTAGATAGCATATTAAAAAGCAGAGACATTACTTTGCCAACAAAGGCCCGTCTAGTCAAGGCTATGGTTTTTCCAGTAGTCTGAGTGAACTCCAAGAGTTGGTGATGGACAGGGAGGCCTGACGTGCTGCGATTCATGGGGTCACAAAGGGTTGGACACGACTGAGCGACTGAACTAACCTGAAACTGATGTATGGATGTGAGTTGGACTATAAAGAAAGCTGAGTGCCGAAGAGTTGATGCTTTTGAACTGTGGTGTTGGAGAAGACTCTTGAGAGTCCCTTGGACTGCCAACCAGTCCATCCTAAAGGAGATCAGTTCTAGGTGTTCATTGGAAGGACTGATGCTAAGGCTGAAACGCCAGTACTTTGGCTACCTGATGCAAAGAGCTGACCCATTGGAAAAGACTCTGATGCTGGGAAAGACTGAGGGCAGGAGGAGAAGGGGATGACAGAGGATAAGATGGTTGGATGGCATCATTGACTCAATAGACATGGGTTTGGGTGGACTCAGGGAGTTGGTGATGGACAGGGAGGCCTGGTGTGCTGTGGTTCATGGGGTCGCAAAGAGTTGGACACAACTGAGCAACAACTGAACTGACCTGTTGGAGCATCAAAAAGCAAGAGAGTTCTAGAAAAACATCTACTTTTGCGTATTGACTATTCCAAAGCCTTTGGCCATGTGGATTACAATAAACTGTCGAAAATTCTGAAAGAGATGGCAGTGCCAGACCACCTGACCTGCCTCTTGAGAAATCTGTTTGCAGGTCAGGAAGCAACAGTTAGAACTGGACATGGAACAACAAACTGGTTCCAAATCAGGAAAGAAGTACTTCAAGGCTGTATATTGTCACTCTCCTTATTTAACTTATATGCAGAGTACTTCATGTGAAATGCTGGGCTGGATGAAGCACAAGCTGGACCAAGATTGCTGAGAGAAATATCAATAACCTCAGATAATGCAGATGACACCACCTTTATGGCAGAAAGCAAAGAACTAAAGAGCCTCTTGATGAAAGTGAAAGAGGAGAGTGAAAAAGTTGGCTTAAAACTCAACATTCAGAAAACTAATATCATGGCATCTGGTCCCATCACTTCATGGCAAATAGATGGGCAAAAAATGGAAACAGTGACAGACTATTTTCCTGAGCTTCAAAATCACTACTGATGGTGACTGAGTGGCTGAACTGACTGACTGACTGACTGGCTGATATTGTCAGATGTTTACAACGTTGTACAGTCAAGGAGAGACTGATCAACAGAGACCTAGATGTGATGCATGAGGAGAAACATATTATTTGGGTACTACATTCATAGTGGTTATTACTGCTTATCTGGGGGCTCTGACAGCATTCAGCATTCTAACTGCTGAGACTTACATAACAGCTATACCTACAGAACAGTACAGTGATGGTTATTTACTCTTCAAGAAAAATATATTAATACCGCTGATTTAAGGAAGCACATAAATATCTTTCCATTAAGAAATTAATGTTCATGACTTGTTTGTACAGTTTGAAAATGTATACACATTTACACTGTGGTTTATTCTTATAGCCAGTTGTAAAATGCCCATTTTGCTGAGAAACAGAAGCGGTTGTAAAGAGGTTGTGACAGATAAACATCTGAAACCTAATATGTGTTTTCTCATACTAAAATTAATCAAACCTGAACAGTTAAGTTTTAAGTCTTAAAGATTAACCCTCTGAAGTTATAAAACTGCTGTAGTAAATTATTTGGTCAGTACATTTTGTTAACTGCTTTATATTGGAATAATCATAATGAATTACAACATTGTTTCTGTGGCAAAATGAAATCAAAATTTCTGCCCTGTGAACAAGCATTTGGAACATAAATAATTTTTAGGTTGAATTGTGATTTAAAGTAATCATGTATTTCAGAGTAATTCCATGTGTTTGTATGCGAATTCAAAATTTTCCTTTTTCACATAATTTTAATAGAAAAAAATGCAGGTTAAAGAAACAAGTAGCACCTCAAGCCAAGTGGTTTGTCTTTCTCTGAACAGTATTCATAAAAATTAACTAAAGTTACTTAGAATCTAATCCTGACAGGAATTTTCTGGAGTGGGGATTTTGATTCCCAGGTCACAGGTTTTGAAACTGACTCAGAGTCATGAGTAGTTTGCCCAAGATCACTTGATATGTCTGGAGGCAGTGGGCAAACCCAGTATGTCTGACTTTCAAGATCATCCTTCCACGTATTTTGCTTTGCTGTTTGTTCCTTTTTAAATCCCATGTTAGTGTTTGCTTTACTTTAGGTAAAACTTGTGAACTTGATGATTTTGTAGTGCAGGGACAGCAAACATTTCCTGTAAAAGGGCAGATGGTAAGTGTTCTAGGCTTTGTAGCCCATATGCTGTCCTGAGTAACTGCTCAGCTCTGCATGGCAGAGAAAACTTGAGCAAATGGGCGGAGCTGTGCTAGTGAAACCTTCAGGCAGATGACTGGATGTGACCTGAGGATTGTAGTTTGCTCATTCTTGTTGTGGAGTATCCTAACAGCAAATTAGTTCCTCATCACTAAGTTGTTTATTTTGAGAAGATATTTTTTTCAGCTCTTAAAACAAAAATTCCTTCATTGTCCTGCTCAAATACAATTTTTGGTACATAGAAAAGAATATATTTAATATATGTATAAATTATCAAGCAAAATAATAGACCCAGGAGGTAGAACACTAAGTTCAGTCTGTGTACTGTTCCATACTCTAGGGATTGGCAGGTATTTCTCTGTAAATATCTTAGTCTTTTCAAACCATAATATCTCTGTCATAACTACCAGCTCTGCATTGTCACATAGTAGTAACCATAGACACTATGTGAATGAATGAGCCTGGCTGAGCTCCAATATAATTTTACTTAGGGACTGAAATTTGGATTTCATATCATTTTCATATGGTCATGAAATACTTTTGGTTTTTTGACCATTTTAAAATGTGCAAAACCATTCTTAGTGTATAAAACATAAAAACATAGGTGGCAAGCTGGATTTGACCTGTAAGCTGTAGTTTGACAACCTCTGTTCCAGAGTTTGTCTCTGGGATTGCTGTAAAGACTAAAACATAGTCTTATGGTAATTCTGGAACCTTGGTGCACAGTTGAACCTTGAACAGTGTGGGGATGAGGGCACTGACTCTCCTTGCAGCTGAAAACCTGCAGGTAACTTAAACCTATGCTCTGTATACATGATTCCTCCAAATCAGGTCTGCAGTTCAGCATCCATGCATGAACTCAACAACCTCAGGTTGTGTGGGACTGTAGTGTGTTTACTATTGAAAAACATCTTTGTATCAGTGGACCCACCCACAGTTCACATCCACAGTGGTTAAAGGTCAACTGTACTAGTCTATTTTTTAAATATATTTTTAAAAATTTATGTACATATTTAAAGTTTATATATTTGATGAATAAATACAAATTTAAAGGCATAACTTAAATATATTCATGGTTCTAGAGATTTTTAAATTTTATATACTCATATATTAGAGTACATATATATAATCACATATGATATAAAACTGGAGAAGGAAATGGCAACCCATTCCAGTGTTCTTGCCTGGAGAATCTCAGGGACAGGGAAGCCTGGTGGGCTGCTGTCTATGGGGTCGCACAGAGTCGGACACGGCTGAAGCGACTTAGCAACAGCAGTACTAGACTTACCATGGAGTATATTGTCGTATCCTCACTACTAAAAAATAACTTCTCCACTCTTCTAGGACCCACTTTTTTCTGCTCTTCCCTCTAAATACAGTAACACTTTGGAAATCACCTCTCCTGTATTTCATGAACTGAGTGTTGGACATGTCTGCAGTCCAGGTCCACCGTGAAAGTGAAGTCACTCAGTCATGTCTGACTCTTTGCGACCCCGTTTACCTACCAGGCTCCTCCGTTCATGGAATCTTCCAGACAAGAATACTGGAGTGGGTTGCCATTTCCTTCTCCAAGAGAGCTTCCTGACCCAGGGATTGAACCTGGGTCTCCTGCATTGTAAGCAGACGTTTTACCGTCTGAGCCACCAGGGAAGTCCCAGATCCACCATAGACACAGATAAAAAAACTAAACAAGAAGGCTGAGTGCCAAAGAATTGATGCTTTCAAACTGTGGTGTGGGAGAAGACTCTTGAGAGTCCCTTGGACTGCAGGGAGATCCAACCAGTCCATCCTAAAGGAAATCAACCCTAAATATTCATTGGAAAGGCTGATGCTGAAGCTCCAGTCCTTTGGCCACCTAATGCAAAGAGCTGACTCATTGGAGAAGACCCTGATGCTGGGAAGTATTGAAGGCAGGAGAAGGGGACGCCAGAGAACAAGATGGTTGAATGGCACCACCAACTCAATGGCCCTGAGTTTGAGCAAACTCCAGGAGATGGTGAAGGACAGGAAATCCTGGCGTGCTTAGTCCATGGGGTCACAAAGAGCTGGACACGACTGAGTGACTGAACAACAACAGAAAACAAGAAAATCCTCTCACTCGCCAACATACTGGGAAAGAGGAATCCCACTGTCTGCCCCAGGGGATCCTGGTGGTTGGGTTAAACTGCGGGCAGCAGTGAAGCCCCAGGCTGTCCCAGCCCCATTCCACAACTAGAGCATGAGCAGGTGACTTGGAGGACAGTTTGTCCCACCCGTGGCAGCAAAGCCCTGGACTATCCCAGTCCGCTTCACAGCTAGTACATGAGCAGGTGATCCATCTATCCATAGCAGTTTACACAAAGCTCTGTGTCCCCATGCTCTGCCTAATGACAAGGAGACCAAGCCCAGTGGCAACTCCCCCGCCTCCCATCAGGATATCTTCAGCAGGTGACCTGGGAAGCAGCTTGTCTTTACAGAATAACACCAGGAGGCCCTGAGCAGGAGCTGCATCAGCACCGAATAATGAAGCAGACCAGAGTAACGTTACAAGAGTTCAGAATACCAGACTTTTATTGAGGTAAAGCCCACAAAAGTAGGCCAGAACCTGAATTTTGGTAAATTGAATCCAACCACAACCAAGTGGGATTTAGTCTGGAAACCCAAGTCTGTTTTGTTGATAGAAAGTCAATGTGATCCACCCTGTCAACAGGCTAAAGAAAAATCATGTGAGCTTACCAATTGATGCAGAAAATCTTTTGACAGAGATCAACATACATAATATAAACTGTCAGTAACTGAAAATCAGTGGGATTGTCCTCAACCTCATAATACACATCTATAAACAAACTCACACCTAAATTAATACTTACAGGCAGAGGACTGAATGCTCTCCCACTGCATCTGGAAAAAGACAAGAAAGTTAACTCACCACTTTTAATAATCATACTGCTGGCAGTTTTGGTTAGTGCATTAAGGAATGAAAAAGAGGGTAAAGGCATACAGATTTGAAAAGAAGGAATAAAACTATTACTGTTTCCAGTTGACATGAGTATCTGCATAGAATATCTCAAGGGCTATATACCAAAGTACTCCTAGAACAAAAAAATGAACTCATTATAGTTACATGATATAAGATCATTTCACAAAACTCAGCTGATTTCTGTACATTGACAATGAAGAAATGGAAACTGATATTTTAAAAACAGCAATATACCATTTACAATTGCCCCAAATAAAGTGGGGGAAAAAGTATAATAATAAACATGTAAGATTTGTGTAATGAAAATGATAATATCAATGAAATTGTTAAATATTTAGACACATGCTGTGGTCGTTAATTGGAAGACTCAATGTGTAATAAAAAATGGCAAGTCTTCTTAAATTTGCAATTCTTAGTAAAATCTCAGAAACATTTTAAAATAGATTTAGACAAGTGTATTTTGAAATTTATAAATTAGGTTGAAAAAGTAAGTGCAAGTATGGACTGTGAATTTTAAATCATTATGACTAGGCTCAAAACACATTATTAAAGTAGAAACCATGGCACTCAAGACATTTTTGCAAATAAGGAATAATTTTGTTTATTGCTATAGGGTAAAAATCTGTGCTTTGGGATTCAACAAACTCTTGGAAAGCATTTTCTGCCTCTTGTTGATTATGGAGGCATTTTTCCTGCAAAAAGTTGTTGAGACACTTGAAAAAGTAGTAGTTGATTAGCAAGGAGTCAGGTGAATATGGTGGATGAGGTAAAGCTTTGTAGCCCAATTTATTCAACTTTTGAAGCCTTGATTGTGCAGTGTGCAGTTATGCATTGTTGTGGGGAAGAATTGGGCTCATTCTGTTGACCAGTGTCGGCTTCAGGCATTGCAGTTTTTGGTGCGTCTCATCAATTTGCTGAGCATACTTCTCAGATGTAATGGTTTCACTGTGATTCAGAAAGCCATAGTGGATCAGACAGGAACCAGACCACCAAACAGTGACCATGACCTTTTTCTGGTGCAAGTTTGGCTTTGAGAAGTGCTTTGGAGCTGCTTCTTGATCCAACCACTGAGCTGGTTGTCATGTAAAACCCACTTTTGTCACACCCAGTCAAGAAATGTCTCATCATTGTTAGACAAAAGTGTGAACCTTGACTTCAGCCTCACACTGTATAAAATAGAACAGTTCATGCACTCTAATGTAGAAGAGAAAATTGTAAAGCTTAACAGGAAAGGAAGTAAATTTAAGACCTAAGACTAGACAAAGAGTTCTTAGACTTGACACCAAAAGCACAATCCATAAAAGAAAAACTTGATAAATTTGACATCATCAGAATTTAAAACTTTTGCTCTTCAAAAAGATCCTGTTAAGAGGAAGAAAATACAGGTTATATATTGGAGGAAAATATTTGTAACCTCATGTTTAACAAAGGATTTGTATCTAGAATGTATAAAAACTCAACATTAACTGTACAAAGTTATATAAAACTTTGTATATGTTTGACACAGTGGTAAAGAATCTGCCTACCTATGGGCAAAAGACACTCTAAACCTTTCATTGAAGAGGATATGCAGATGGAAGATAAACACATGCAAAGATGTTCAGCATTATTAGCCATTTGGGAAATGCAAATTAATTAAAACCACAATAATGTATCACTGCCTACCCAATTGGAAAAGGAAATGGCAACCCACTCCAGTATTCTTGCCTGGAGAATCCCAGAGACAGAGGAGTTTGGTGGGCTGCCGTCTTTGGGGTCGCACAGAGTCGGACACGACTGAAGCGACTTAGCAGCAGTAGCAGCAGCAGCCTACCCAGTTGTGATAAAACCAAATACTGGTGAGGATGTGGAAAAGGGAGTCATCAAACATTGCTGGTAGGGATGTTAAATGATACAGCCTCTCTGCAGAACTATTTGGCAGTCCCTTTTAAAACTGCAAATGGATCTGTAATACCAAGAGCAGGCAGTTCTACTCGTCCCAGAATAGACATTTTGTCATTGAGTCACTAAGTCATGTCTGATTCTCTGCGACCCTTTGGACTATAGCCCACCAGGCTTTTTCTGTCCATGGCATTTGCCAGGCAAGAATACTTGAGTGGGTTGCCATTTCCTTCTCCAGGGGATCTTCCCAACCCAGGGATTGAACCTACTTCTCCTGCATTGGTAGGCAGATTCTTTACCACTGTGCCACCAGGAAAGCCCAAGAAACTTTTACCACGAGTGTTATTAGCAACTTTACTCTTAATAGTCAAAAACGTGAAATCCAAGGGTCCTTCAGCGGTGAATGAGTGAATAAAGCATAGCATTTCCATACCATAGTTTACTACTCAGCACTCAGATAGAGCAAACCATTGAGTCTTGTGTCCAGTGCCTTGAATGGACTGCAGGGGAGTAAAACCAAGTGAAAACCGTCAACTGGAGGAGGATACATACTGTGTGTATATATACAGAAGTTGTTGAAATATAATTGTAGAGATGGAGACTAGATCAGCAGTTGACAGGCAGGGGTAGAGTAGAAAGTGTGGCTGTGAAGTGATACAATAATGGTACAGTTAAGTATCTTGGTTTGATGGTGGCCTAACAAAGCTGTGTGTGTAATAAGATGGTCTGTCGCAGATACAAAAATGTGCATGTGTAAGCAGTGAAATCCTGTGGTTCATGCAGGGCCAGCTTCCTAGTTTGGATAGTGCACTGCAGTAATGCAAGATGATACAGTTTGGAGAGACTGGATGAAGGGTACATGGGATGTCCCTGTACACTCCTTTTCTTCTTTCTGTTGTTAGCTATAATATTTCAAACTAAAATGTTTGAATTCCTACATAGGCACATAAGGAAATCTGGAGGAAAATACTGTTAAACTTTTAAGTTTCTCAGATGGTAGAATTACGAATGTCTTGTCTTTATTTTATATGTTTCCTATGGCGAACTTACATGATTTTTATAAGAAAAAAGATACTGATATAAATAGATACAATCAAAACTAATTTCCAGTGGAAATCGTAATTGCACAATTTTCTCAGAAGGGTACATTTGCACTGTGGACTTGGAGGCCATTGATAGCCTTGGAAAATTTTCAGAGCCATGGTGGGATCAGAACCCAAAGTGCAGCAGATTAAAACATAAATGGGAAGCAGAAAAATGTAGGTGACAAATACAAAAGTATACTTTCAGCAAGCTGATAGAGGCGAGATGGGCAGAGGGAAGAGGGCTTTGATTAGTAAGCTGGGAGGCTCTTGGAGCACCACTGCTGCTGCAGGGAAAGAGCGGAGTCCTTACGAGTCATTTTGGCAAGGAGCTTATTGCACCCTTGGGTTAAACCATGAGATCACGAGTCCCTGTGTGGTTGGGTGGGTCACTTGCAGTCTAGATATGCAGCGCGCCTGCGAGCAGGGAACTGGAGCTCGCATGTTCCCTGTCGTGTGTGTGTTTAGTATGTAAGTGAACATGTAGACATGATGGGTGTTTGCAGAGAGAGATTTTGATTTGGAGTTTAGCTGAACTCCAAAGCAGTTTTAAAACTCTGTTGACTTAAGTGGCTAATAAAAGTATAGCTGGGCTCTATTAATATTGACTAAGTTTGGGGTTTAATTGCTTTTTTCTGTTCCCTGAATGCATTGGTTACATTGATCAAGGAAAATGCCCGGGTCTGTTTTCAGTTTATCAGCTAATCACCTAGATGTGATCAGTACTTGCCAGCAGAAATAGCGGCCCCAGGCTGTTCCTAGGTAAGATGCTGCTGTAGCTGTAGTCATTCTTTAAACTTAGTACATTACGTGACGCACAGGGCATCCTGCACAACCTGGCAGCTCTCTATGGAGGCAGGCCCAGCTCTTCACGAGGAGGGAAGCCGAGAAACAAAGAGGAAGAGGTACGCCTCCCGCATGCTCGCTGCCTGGCACCGTCACTTTGAGTTGATTGCCTTCCTTTCCTGCATGGTTTACGTTCTTCACGGTGATTGGAGGATTTGTAGGTCTGTAGGGACCTGTTAATATATCTTGGCTGACATACTGTGTTATGATTTTGCTCCATAACTGCTTTTCCGTATTCTGATTTCAATTTCTTTCAATAAAATTAAAAATTTGTCACTGTAATGTATTTCTTTTCATAAATAAATTGATCTAAATTAAACACTTGAAAGCTAATATTACATTTCCATTAACCAGATCTCAAAATTTTATTTCTTATATTCCCATTAACACTTTTCTTTAAGTTAAAAACATTTTAGCAATAAAAATATTGGTAGCTTTTTTAAATTGAAATGTTGCCTTTTTTTCTCTTTGTAGGTTTATTTGGCAAGACTAAGACAAATAAGATTGCAGAATTTCAATGAACGCCAACAGATTAGAGCCAAGCTTCGTGGTGAAAAGGCAGGTTAAAAATCTGTTTTTCAAAAAGTACTTGAATGACATTATAATATATTGATATTAAAAATGCTGTGCCACTAACACAAGATAAAATCCCACAAAGACAATGAATGTCAAAGACCAGAAAAACAATATAGGAATACAGAAAATCGTATGTATATGACTTAAAATTGATAAGACCTGTTGTTCCAGGGGAATTCTGAGAGGAAAGTGTGAGTAGTAGTCATGGACATATAAAAGGGGACATTTTATATCATTCTCATTTTATCTGTTTTTCCCAGTGTCCATAGGAGTTGATGGTTCTGGAGAGTTCAGTTATAGCTCTGAATAAGTTACCGTTTTTCATTTTTAGATGTTTACTTATTCATATAAACTCTGAAGTGAATTTGAGGTTCTATCCTAAGTGCTGCTGTGCTCACTACTTATTTTGTAGAAGGAAACTGACAGCTCTGAAGATCAAGAAGGAAGTGAGGAGGCCGATGTGAGGCGTAAAAAGTGGAAGCCCTGAAGGTATGTACTGGAGGTGATACGGGTTTTCTTAGCGAAAAGGGAACCTGAGATAGAAAATTGAGTTCTTAAGTCTTTCATCGTTAAATCACCTTATTCTTTTCCCTTAACTTCTATTTGTTCTCACTTTGTTTCTGAAAAGTAGCATTTCTCTCACTCTTTATATCTTATTTATGGAGAACAATTTGATGAAAGCATGGCATAAATACATGGAACTATCACACAAATAATCTTAAAAAGAGAAAATGGTAACCCTGAAAATGAAAAACATAGTGTCCATTTCTGTGAAGACACGTTTGTGCATAATAGTCATGTTTTAAAACTTTTCCATTTTTATTTCCTTTTGAATGTACATTCATTTATTTTCATTCCAGAGTTACTTATTGAGCAGCTGCTATGTTTTGACACCTGCTTTAGGTGCTAGGTTTGCAGCTTATGTTTGTATTCTGGAGGGGCACCCCCACAACACACACACACACACACTCGCAGCCACACTGTCTCACACATAGATATGCATTCACATAGACTGTTGTTGTTGTTTAGTCACCCAGTCGTGTCTGACTCTTGGTGACTGCATGCACTGTAGACCTCCAGGCTCCTCTGTCCATGGGATTCTCCAGGCAATGGGAGACTGTGTTCACCTATGGCTGATTCATGTCAGTGTATGGCAAAACAAGTACAGTATTGTAATTAAAAAAATAAATAAAATCAAAAAAAAAAAAAAAAGAATACTGGAGTGGGTTGCCAGTTCCTTCTCCAGGAGGATCTTCCTGGCCCAGGGATCAAACCCAACTCTCCTACATATACAGTGGTTTCTTTATAACTGAGCCACCTAGGAAGCCTGTACACATACACACTTACACAGAACTCTAACCAAAAAAGATTAATGTGTATTTGTATGTAAGCATATATGGAAATACTTTTAGACCAGGAAAGAAAGGCAAACCCCGGTGCCTTTCTTTCTGGTGTAAATTTTGTGGATTGTCCTTTCCAGGCCCAGGCAAGTGCCCGTGCAGCCGTCCTGAAGGAGCAGCTTGAGCGCAAGCGGAAGGAGGCATATGAGAGAGAGAAGAAAGTGTGGGAGGAGCATGTAAGCCAAGGCCCCTGTGAGGACCCTGCCTTTGCCGCCCTCCCAGCTCTCAAGGGAGCTGTGCCAGCCACAACCCTGTGATTCTGTGTTTTTATTCTCATTCATTTCCCTGCATCTCTGTCTCTTTGATCATTTAAGGATGATGATCTATGTGAAAGTTATTTTGGTGTTTGATGTGAGGTGAGATAAAATAACATTTGTATTTATCTATAGTTCCAAGAGTAGTTGACAATTTCATATGTTTATAAATCTAGCCTCAGTATTTGGTGAAATTTTGAGTTTTGTCATTAGGTGTCACTGTTGATTAATTTTTCAGCAACTAGTGTGATTGACAGATAAAATAGAAGCAGTTTTACAGTGATAATTAAAAACCTTTTGTGAAGATATAAGCAATATAGAAAAGTCTTGACTGTATTAACCTGGTGATAAAACAGCTAGAGGAAAAAGCTTCCAAAGCAGTTTCTTTCCTAACCCTCACTTATGAAACTTTCAGATCAGTGTTTTATTCCTTTTGCACATTAAAAAAAAAAACAACTTTGATTGAATTTTTATAAAGCTTGTTAGAATGAAGTAGATATTCTGAAATTAGCCAGGTAATCAATTTGTAACAAATTGGGTTATATCTGTTTTGAAGTTTTATTTTTTTTCTTCTATGAAACTTTGTTTTTCTTAACTTAATTAATTTTTATGTTTTTTTATGTCAATCATCTTTCTGAATTTAGGACTCTCAATCTAATGTCATACAAATTAAAAAATACATGATGGTCTTTTATCTTACAGTCTGGTTAATGTTGAATAGCATTAACATTTCTGTCTAAAAATAATATATCCATAATGTTTACACAGAAGGCCCAAGTTCTCCTGTATTAATAAATATATTGCTTGGCTTGTAATGGTGTTGCCACATCTCAGTAGTTACTCTGAATTGCCCTTAATTTTTAAATAACTGAATTAGTTTTGTTTTAAAGTAATTACGAGAGTTAAGAGGATGTTCTGTTTATTTTTGTTCTTTGGTTTAGATTTCATTTGCCTTTCTTTACTTTTTTTGTTATCTCAGGTTCTTTATGTCTGTTTAGTTGACCCAGGGAGAGACAAGTAGATGTTTGATTATAAAATGTAAGCATTTCCTGGAGGCTGCTCGGGATTCTTCTTATTAGATGCCAATGACTTTCTTAGACCATGGATCAGATATCTTCAGAGACTCTGTCTGTACTAGTCATTAGCCATATGTGGCAGCCATATATATTTTAATATAATATGGAGTAGATTTTTAATAATAATGTGTGAAACATTTTCTTCATTAAAATACTTTCTGTTGATTAAAAGAAAAGATTTTTTTTTCCAAGATGAGTAGTGTGAAAAGAATGTAACAGCTCTCCCTCCCGTATCTTGATCCCGCTGGACTGAATTTCGTGGTCTTTGTTCTCATGCCCTGTTTAACTCATAACATTTATCAATAAGTATTTTTATCTGTTACTTAAGGTTTCTCTTAAAGTCGAAGTTAATATAGATTGTGCCTTTGGTGTTGTAGCTAAAAGTCATTGCCAAACCCAAGGTCATCTGGATTTTCTCCTGTGTTATCTTCTAGGGGTTTTTATAGTTTTGAATTTTACATTTAAATCTGTAATCAGTTGTGAGTGAGTACTTGTCAGGGTGTCAGGTTGTTCGTGTGTTTGCCTGTGGGTGTCCAGTAGTTCTAGCATCATTTGTTGATAAGCAGTCTGTGCCTTCTCCAGTGAATTGCCTTTGCTCCTTTGTTAAATGCAGTTGACTATATTTGTGTGGGTCTGTTTCTGGGCTCTCTGGTCTGTTCCGTTGATCTGTTTTCATTATTATTACACTCCCTTGATTACCTCAGCTTTCAGTAAGTCTTGAAGTCAAGTAGTATCATTCCTCCAACTTAGTTCTTCTCCTTCAGTTTTATGTTGGCTATCTCCATCTCCTTTTGAACAAAATAGTTGTTGGTATAAAATGAAAGACCAGAGAACTAAATGCTAGAATTGGATTACTATCTTATGCTTAGAACAAGCTCAATAAATACTAGTTTAAAATATTGATATAGATACTTTCTCATCAGAAATTCTTGTTTACTTGTTTCAAGAAGATATAGAAGTTAGGAGTGACTTGCTGCCGTGTTCCTGTGAGCAGACTGAGAAATGCCATTTCCTTATACTTACTGAAAGTTCAGAACATGATTTCACATTGTTTACAGAGTCTCCATGGCAAGATAAAAGCAAAAACATGTGAAAATAACAAATGGTATTTTCAGTGAAGTAAATCTTATTACCTGTACTTTTCACATCTTCCTTTCTTATTTACATTGACATTTTATAATCAGGGCTCTCATGATGGGTAACTGATGTTCACATGTTAAGATTGTGCCAAACTTTAGAATTTGCAGAAGCATCTCTTTTGAAATATAAGATTAGTAAGTAAGCTTTGTTTTTGCCAGATTTTGTAAGGGGTTGAAATTAGAGCACTAATGTTTCATCTTTTAGAAGGCAATTTGTAAAACATTGTTAATGCAGTGGAAAGGAGTTATTTAGCACCATGGGACACATGGCTGTGTTTACATGTGAAGCCAGAGACGTGTCTGTCTATTCACTGATATTTCACCAGCACCTAGTACATTGCCTTACACAACAAAATTTGAGGAATGAAAAAACTTCTTGCAGTTAGAGTGTATAGGCAGTGATCTTATATATATACCACTTTGTCTCTTCATGCAAATATAAATCTGCCAATGTGCTTACATTCTTGTTACAGATGGTGGCCAAGGGAATAAAGAACTCTGATGTGTCTCCACCTTCAGGGCAGCAGGAAATGGGGGTTCTCCATCAAAGCAACCGATGAGACCTGTTATTTCTGTGACTTCGGCTTTGAAGGAAGTGTGTATGGTAAGCTTTCTATAATTTAGAACTCCTCAAAGTCAAAGAATACTAAAGGGACTAAAGTTAATTAAATTACATTAATTCCTAATGTCTGATTAGGTTTTTCTAGGGGAAAAAATTACTTAAGATTTTCATGTATGGTTTACTCGGAGCCTCACTGCTCTTAGATTTCACATATAAGACCACCTGATAGATAAAAATATATTAAAATGATTCCCTAATACTCTAAAAGATTCTTGAACAAAAAAATAAGAAATGTATGAAAAATAATGCAAAAAACCACTTTTATTCCCTGGCACTCAAAATTAGCAGAAGTTCATTTCTTGTTATAGCAAATGTTAGAGGACTCAGCATAATTGCACTTAATACATCAGTTATTTCTTTAAGCTTCTACTTTTGAATCTCTATCATGCCGTATGGAGTGTAAAACAAAAAAACTGTGGGCAGGTAAAAAAGTTTAAACTTGGAAGTACATATCAGATATCCATCCAGATGAAATGTGAAGCACTCTATTCTGAGGTTGAGGAAAGGGACTCCTGATGTGGGATTCTAGCCTGGAACTCAGCAGGCCAAAGAACAATCTCCTGAGTCGTGTTACACATTAACCTGATTCTTTTCCTTTCCTGGTTGTTGAAGTCTGTGCCTGTTATTTGTTGAATTTCATTCAGTTTTGGCAGACAGCACTGATATTATTGGCACACTAATTTTCTACAGCCTCTATGTTTATCTTGGAAATGAGATTATGTAGGAAGTACCAGTCTTGGATGACTCTCAAGAACTTCCTGTAGGAAAGCACTGTTGCTCAGGCAGGGTTCGTCTCCTCTTCTCTCTGGTAACGGCTGTGTGCTGCACTCTTCACTCCACCCCTCAGATGCCATGTGCAGGCCCTGCCCGGTCCCAGTCTCACCCCCTGTAGCTGCTCACCTCTCTGGTTGTAGCGACTGCTAATTCCTGCCATTTCACTGGGTAAAATGCTCTTTGTCTGATTTACAGATATAACTCTGAAACTGACCATTATTTAATAAAATTTGAGGTAATCCATGTAACCAAATGCTTTTCCTTTATGGGTTTTCTTGGTAAATATCACTTCCTTAAAACTTTGAGAACTACTTTTCCTTACCCCTAGTCTTCCAGGTACCTTTGATTTCATGGTTTTTGTAACTACTAATTTCTCTTTTTTATGTACTTCATATATTAGTTGGTCTAATTACTTTGATTATACTAATCAGAAAACAAAATTTATTTTAGCATTAGCACAAAGTACATAGGACTCTTTACTGTTACTCTTTGCTTAGGAGAAAAGCCAGTTCTCAATTATGTTTAGTAAGTAGTATGGCTTAATAACAATATATGTACCTGAAACATAAAGACAGCTTACAGACAACACATACTCTCGATTATTCATCTGTCAGTTAATTTTTAAAAAATTTCTGTCATAAATTTATCAAAAATCAGGTGCCAAAGAAGAAGAGGATGTAGTTAAATAAGAGGAAGAGGATATAGTTAAATATATGATCTAGTAACCCAGAAATGTGACAATAATTGAGAATTGGTCATTCTAGCATATATCACATCTATTAGATAATAATAAGTAATTATTTCTCATTGCTGATAATGAAGGAAGCTGTGTTAACATTTTACAGGAATAAAAAGCAAGGAGCTTGGAATGCTAGTGAAAAACAAAAAGTAAAAAATATCAAAAATTTTAAGGTATGCTTTAAAATAACATTATATCGTACTCTCTGTGTTTAAAGGACCGAAGCCTAACTGATGCCCAGGAAACCTCAGAAGAAACGCAGAAGAGTAACAGTGCTGTTTCAGTAGGTACAATTTTCAAATTTCCTGTTAATCATTCCACTTAATCATATACCTATTAAAATACAACATTTTAACTGTTTCAGAGTAAACGAGAAATACTACGTAGATTAAATCAAAATTTTAAAATTCAAGAAGATGAAAAGGGAAGGCAGAGTCATCCTGAAATGGGTACGGTAGCTGTTCATGAAGATGCCAAAGAGCTGGAAAAAGAAAAGTCAGTTTCATCGGATCGAAAAAATGGGAGACAGGAGGCCAGCTTGTGCTTCCCGTGGATGAACTGGCCCTGGACGCTTCCTTCTCTGTGACAGAAAGTGCGTATGAGTGCGCTCAGGTGCCGTCTGGTCCACCTCGGCCCTCGTGCGGCCATGTGGCCGGACACTGAGGAAGCCCCACGTAGAGGGGCTGAGAGCCTGGAGGGGGTTCTCTAATGAGTGAGACATGGAGAAAACCATTTGGCTTCAACATGCGAGGGCTTTCACCTTTTTTTTTTTTTTAACACTTTTAAGCTTTCTTTTTCTTAACATTTTATTTATTTCGGGTTGCACTGGGTCTTTGTTGCTTTGCTTTCTCCAATTGCAGCAAGCAGAGGCTGCTCTCTTGGTGTGTGCAGGCTTCTCAGTGCAGTGACTTCTCTTGTGGAGCACAGACTCTAGGTGCACAGGCTTACAGGCAGATGCAGTACGTGGGCTCTAGAGTGCAGGCTCAGTAGTTGTGGCACACAGGTTTAATTGTTCCGAGACATGTGGAATCTTCCAGGAGACCCATGTCTCCTGCGTTGGCAGGTGGATTCTTACCCACTGCCAGCAGGGAAGTCCCGTGAGAGGATTTTTCCCAACGATCTGTGATGTGAGAGCAAGAACAAATGGCACGCATGTAACCTGTGTTACTCCAGCCCTTCCTCCCACCTTAGAGTCACCTGTTACCAGGAGTAATTCTTGGTGAGAATCAGAAGAGTGCACTTGGGCAGAACCTGGGAAGGTCAGGGTGGTATTGAGCAGGCCTGTGGAGAGTCTCATAGGCCATCTCTTTGCTCAGCGAGGATTCCTGAACCCCTGCCCTTGTCTCACGTTGTCCCGGCCCTGGAGTGCAGCAGGCAACTGACAGACACACATGCTGGTGCGGGTTCACTTTTAGGCGGCTAATCTGATCACCGCCTAACTGAGTGCTGTTTTATGTGGTTTTTTTGATGGGCCATTTTGGTAGAATTCTTTCTTTTTAATACCTTAAAGCAAAGTTCACAGACTCCACAGCAGGCAGTTAGGTATTGAGTCCCACTGTCTCACACAGACACACACACACAGGCTTGTAAGGGCTTCGTGGGAAGTCTACGAGTGTGTCAGAGAAATAACTTTGAAAAGCAAATGAGGATGCATCAGAGAAGGAAAATTGAGAGCGTGATATGAATTTAAAAGAAAGAGAGAGGGCAAGATGAGGGCTAGAAAATCTGCACTGTGTTTGTCAGAGGGGGCCTTGTGACCTTGGTGAAAGCAGTGCTGCTAGAGGTCAGGGGGCAGAAGTAGAATCTGGGGATTAAGGAGTGAGTAAAGGTGAGGGAGGAGCATCTTCTGGAAGCTGAGCTGTGAGGGCAAGAGAGGGATGTGGTGCCCCCTGGTGGAACCTTACAGAAAAGAGCCTGAAAGTCAAAGTACAGCCTGCCATGCTTCTCAGTACCTGATTGACCTTGGTTGCAGGGAGCATGAAAATCCAGTGTCGCTTCCCATGCCTGAGCCAGGCTCCTGAGTGTGGTTTTCATGCCACTTTCTTTGTCCTGTCTGCCTCCTCACCGCTCACTTCGTGTTACTGGAGTCTAGCCACTTTATTCCACGGCCCTCCTGCCCTCTTTTCTTCTCAAGTCTTCTCTTTTGCACGGTGGCCTCCTTGTTTCTTTCCTCACCCTGTTGTTCAGCCTTCCCCCGTTTCTGAGTTCCTCCGTGTAGCAGAGCTCTTCACAGTGTTGTCTGTGTACAACCCTGGTCACCTTCCATCCCTCACCTGCTTCACCCGACTTCCCAGCCCCTCAGCCCCATTCAGATTGCTTTGTCACCTCTATCAGATACCATGTGGCTGTAAGTTACGGGTCTCTTCAGTGTTCTTTGCTCTTTTTAACCATCCTTTTATTTTTATTTATTTATTTTTTAACCATCCTTTTAAAAATTGTTTCTTACTGGTAATCATTTTGCCTAAACAAAACCGAATATTGTCTGATAAATTGCAGGTATTTACTTTCATGGATGGGTACACAAAAATATGTATCATGTATGTGGTCACTGTTGAAAGTTTGTATGACTTACATACCCCATAATATTTGAGAGTATATCCTATCTATTACTGCTGGGTATATCCTATCTATATGCTTCATGTGTTAATTATTACCAAATGTTCTGAAGGCTCAGACTTCAGTTGGTGATTTTCTCTGTTTTGCTTTGCAAAATTTTATTCAAAAGGTTAACCCCAAATTATTATTGTCAAATAGGAAGTGTCAGTTGCTTACTTAGGATAAAGAAGATAAAACAAATTTTCTTAAAGTACTTTTCTCTACTTTTAATCCATATGCACATTTGTCTTAGGTTTTTTTTTCTATTGTCTGCAATTTATAGAAACAAAATATTAACATATTTTATCTATTTTTGTACTATCCCAAATTATTCCTAGTTAAAAATTTTTTTCTCAAGTAAAAATGTTATAGAAACATAACTTATATTTTTTCCATTTTTATATTTCCTAAAACTAGAATTTGCCTTTAATGCAATGTTGTTATTAGATTCTATCACTGAAATTTTTATATCTTTTTCTTTTAGAACATACAGTGGGAGAGGTTATTAAATTAGATCCTAGTGGATCTCCAAGAAAAGTCTGGGGGAAAAGTCCTACAGATTCTGTTCTGAGGATACTTGGAGAAGCTGAACTACAACTTCAGACAGAACTATTAGAAAACGCAACTGTTAGAAGTGGTGAGCAAAGAAGCTATCTTTTTATATTAGAATTAGTGTTAAAAACATGCTTAGTTCATTTTGTGTATGTGATGCCTGAACACTTAAGATTTACTCTCTTAGCAGCTGCACATTTTTTGGTAACTGTAATTAACCACACTGTGTGTTAGAGCTCTAGAAACTTATGCATAAACATAAATTTAAACAGCTGAAGGCTTGTACCTCTTAGAGACATCTCCCTATTTCTCCCACCTCCGAGACCCTGGCAACCACTGTTCCAGTTTCTGTGAGTTCGGCTTTTTAGATTCCATTTATATATGATATCATACAGTATTTATCTTTTTGAGTCTGACTTATTTGTAACATTTAGAATGATATCTTCCATGGATTTCCTTCATTCTTAAGGGTGAATACTATTCTTTTGTGTGTGTGTATATACACATACCCCATTTTCTTTATCCATTCGTTTGTGTACACTCAATCTCTTTCCATGTCTTGGCTACTGTGAATAGTTCTCCAGTGAATGTAGGAGTGCAGATATCCCTTCAAGATTCTGATTTAATTTTCTTTCAAGAAATACTCGGAAATGGAATTGCTGTATAGTTTTATTTTTCATGTTTTGAAGAACCTCAGTACTGTTCTCCAGAGAGACTACACCAGTTCACATTCCCGCTAACAGTGCACAAGGGTTCCCATTTCTTCACATCCCCATCAGTATATGCCATCTCTCCTTTTTTCCTTTTTTTTTATAATAGCTATGGTAACAAGAATGAAATGATCTCTCATTGTGATTTTGACTTGCATTTCCCTGATTATTAGTGATATTGAGCTCCTCTTCATATATCTGTTGGCCATTTGTATGTCTTTGCAGAAATATCTATTCAGTTCCTTTACTTTTTAAAACAAGTTTAATTTTTATTGAAGTGTAGTAGATTTACAGTGTTGTGAAAGTTTCAGGTGTACAGCAAAGTGCTTCAGTGATTATATATATATATATATATATATATATATATACACACACACACACAAAACCACTCTTTTCTAGATTCCTTTCCCATATAGATCTTTACAGAATATTGATAGAGCTCCCTGTGCTATACAGTAGGTCCTTGTTAGTTATTCTTTGCCCACTTAAAAATTGCTATCATTAATAATGGCAAAAAATTTTAATATGCCAGTTTTTTTTTGCTGTTGAGTTGTATGGGTTCCTTAAATATTTTATGTTAAACTCTTATCACATATATATATCTGAGCCACCAGGGAAGTCCTATCACATATATAGTATACAGATATTTTTTATTATTCTGTAGATTCCTTTTTATTTTATTGGTTTTTCCTTTGCTGTGCAGAAGCTTTTACTCTGATGTAGTCTTGCTTTTTGTTTTTCTTTTTTTTTCCTTCTGTTGCTAGTGCTTTGGTGTGTTATCCAAAAATTTCTTAGTAAGATGTATACAGTCTTTTTTGAAGTGCCTAGTTAAGTGTGTTGCTTATTTTTTCATTACATTGGTTTCCCTTTGGTTGGTTACATGTGTAGATTATATCGTCAATAGTAAGAAATAGTATTTTTGTCCAGAATTTATTTGATCATTTCTTTTTCTTCTCACTGCATTTGAGAGCCTCTAGACCAGTCTTCAGTCCTCATGGTGCTTGTTCCTGGTTTTAATAGATACTTCTTTATAGCAGAAGAGTCAGACTGAGCAGATCACAGGTGTGACCTCTGCCACTGTCAGACCGTTGATGAGGCTTGGTGAGGGGGAAAATGTTCCAAAGCATGAGCAGCACTGTAGTTTTGTTCTTGTTGACTAGGAAGAAGTAAGGTAAAACAGCTCACAGATACCTGTTCACAACTTTGTTCCCTAAGGAGGTTAACTGAACCAGGCAGCTCCTGCTGGCCCAGGGTTACAGATGGACCATGGGCAGCAAAGAGGGCCCACCTGGCTTTAGTGATGATGAATTAAGCTGAGACAGTGAGCAGGGTTCTCTGCTTTTCCTCAGCTACTTCAGACACACGTGTTCAGACATGGCAGACAGAAGACGGAATTGTTTGCTGGAAATACAGTGGGTTGAGCACCTTTGGAGGAGAATGTTTTTAATGATGGACTCTTGGATAAATTTTAATGGGGAAGGTGGGGAGAGTATCCGTGGTAGGATCAGTGGGTTGTGCGTCCTGGTTGGGTTTGGGTGGGGTAGCAGAGGGTGATGAGTGGGAACACAGGATGTTAGGGGTTAGGAGGTGGGACACTTAACTTTGAACATTCTAAGAAGCTGTGTTTATTGACAGGATCTCTAAGATGTGAACATGGTGTGACTGAGGTGGGGGGAAGAAAGCATCATGGGGATAAATTGACCAGCTCAGATCCAGGAGGTTTGTTCAAGGTATAGACATAAATCTAGCAGGTTAGCTAAGACAGAACTCAGGTAGGGGCTCCCAGCAGTGAACTGGAGAGCAGCATCTCCAAGGAGCGGATGTGACTGACTTGGGTGTCTTCCACTCATTGCAGTGAGCTGTTCCAGGCAAATCCATGCTCTCCAGACAGCAGTTAAAAGGATGGAAAGTTTCTGAACACTTGCCACAAAAACATGAGTTCATAATTTTAAAGATAGCGCCCTGATATATACACACACATATATGTATGTGTGTGTGTAATTCTGACGTTTCTGTATAGATGTAAAAGTTCACCCAAAGGAAGAGGCAAATAAACCATGTTAACCACCTTAGACATTTATTTTTAAATTTTTTCACCAGTTGGTATTTGTAGCTTTATTATCAAGTAACTATATTATTTTGTAACTATTATCAAGCTTCAGTATGTTTCAAATAACTAAATGCTGCAGCTGAGACATTAAAAATGCAAAATAACTTACCAAAATAATTGTATTCTGAATATTATATATAATATTATACATTTTATATTATATAAAGGTTTTTATACAAAAAGTTAAGGTTTGTTAATGATCATTGAAAATCTGAAATACATTTGAACAAAGCATTCCTATGCATACATATGTAATCATTCAACAAAACCATATATAAGTGGTTTTGAAAAATAAAATTACATTCATACAAAAAAGGTGAAATGTTTTTATTGACAGATTATTATAAAACTACACACATATGAATGATATGACTTCATTCTGTATGGTTACAGATTTTAAGAAATAAATTTTAAGAAATTTGTATAGTTCATAATCATTAAAATGTCTACCCACAGGCATAATGTAGACCCAGTCCCAGTGAATAGAAGAGTTTTGATGGTCAGTCATATCATCTGTGTATGACACCATAGTTTTAGAAAAATATCCTATTCAGTTGTACAGTTTGATACATCTTCATAGCTCTGCTTGTCATCAGTAATTACAGATGAGGTACAGAGCTTAGAGGAGAATGTACAGAGAACTAGGTACTCAAGAAAGAGTATCACTGGTTTCTTAAGTGGAAAACACCACAAACACCCAAACACAGTAAATGAGTCATTAAACTAAGTGTCAATCCTTCAAAAGGTTCGTACACTGTTGTGTCTTACATAGCTTTGATGCTGAAGTGTCTTAAGTTCAGTATACTTTTAAATTGAATGAGAGCTGTGATTTTTAAGTGAAGTCAAACATTTTTCTAACTGATCTGAAAAGCCTGAAAAACAGTGTCTTTATAACAAAAATGCCTTTGAATTTAAATTTAATTTGACTATCATGTGCCTTAATCATTTATTAATTTCTAGTACATAACAGAACTTAACTAGTAGTTACCTGCTGTGAGAGTGAACTTTGTTCTAAATGCTATTGCAGGTAAAAGTCAAGTCAATGTGAGAACATAGCATGATTTTTCATTTTTGTTGTTTCAGAGATTTCTCCTGAAAGCGAGAATTGCAAATCCTTAATTATTAAAGAAGAAAAAGTAAAATGTATTCCACTTGAAGTGAATCCATCATCTACTTTTGATTCTTCTGTTGAGACAAACAATCCAAACATTAGTGAAGCATCTCCACAGATAGTGTTGAAACCAGAAGGAGATTTGGAGGGTATGTTTTCATGGAGCAAAAGGAGATTTATTTGGTTTAATAATACTTCATTGTCTTCTTTATAAACAAACCTTCAAAATATTTGTTTATGTTTGGGTGATTCATCTCAAATTAGGTTCACTATTTTTCCAATACCAGGTCTTTTGTTTATCACCACATTGCAAATCACCCCAAAACTTAGTGTTAGAACAACATCCATTTTATTCTGTCTCCTCATTTTGTGTGCTGGGAATTGAGTCAAGCCCTGGCTCACCCCCGTGCTTTTCCAGTGCATGTGCTGTCATCTCTGTGATGACCTGGTCTCATGGGTCCAAGAGGGCTTAACTGGTGTCCTGACTGGTACAGCTGAAAGACGGTGAGGCCAGCCCCTTCGTCTTCATACAGCCTCCAGGCCTTTCTCTGTACTCTGTCCAGCAGGGTGGTCTGACGCCTTCCATGGCCCACAGGTACACAGGCAGGAGCTGCTTATAGTCGTAAAAGCTAGTCTCCGAACTGGCACAGGGTTCCTTCTGCTGTACTTCATTGGTCAAAGGAGTTACAAAGAAGCCTGGATTCAGAGGGAGGGGAAACAGACACCTCTCAAGGGTAAAAGGGTTAAATACTTTGTTACTGTTGTTGTTGAGTCATTTAGTCATATCCAACTCTGCGACTCCACGGACTGCAGCACGCCAGGCTTCACTGTTCTTCACCATCTCCCAGAGTTTGCTCAAACTCCTGTCAGTTGAGTCAGTGATACTGTCTCATCTTCTGCTGTCCCCTTCTCCTGCCTCAGTCTTTCCCGGCGTCACGGTCTTTTCCAGCGAGGGCTCTTCATACCAGCTTGCAAAAGTATTGGAGCTTCAGCATCAGTCCCTCCAGTGATTTTTTAGGGTTGACTGGTTTGATCTCCTTTCAGTCCAATGGACTGTCAAGAGTCTTTGTTTTTGTAGCTATCTTTAATGTCAATGTCTGCCCTTTTACCAAACTTATTTACATCCCCTCACATGCAGAATACACTGACTCTTCATAGCCACATCTTATTATGACATTGGCTCAGATGTTGTCATCAAGGTCAGGTCTGTGTTTAAATGAGGTTGTTTGGGTGCAGTTCTTTGAATACATTTACTTTCAATCTGAAGACCTAGAGAGTTCTTTTCACTTGCTTTTTCACTCATAAATCTAATAGTGATGAAGAGGACGTGAGAGTTCTTGTCAAAAATAGGGAAGGTACAAGATTGTGGGATCCCACCAGGAGTAGCTTGGCCAGCTTTCTTCCCTCCCACCAAACACTGGTGCCCTCAAAGGCTCTTCTGTTGGGCTGTATCTTTCCTTTCATTCACGCTGGGGAGTGCTTCTGCAAGTATTAATGATTTTGGTGAATTTTGTATGAATGTTACTGACATTTAGTGAAAAACCACGGGGGTTTTTGGTTTGGGTTTGTTTTTGAGACCGTTCCCTCTCTCCCTGCAGTTTCTGTGAGGAAGGCAATTGAGATGCTAAACAGTCTTCTTGTCCAACAGCAAGAGTCAGAAAGACAGACCTTTAAATCCTTCTGTGCCCCAGCACAAGGTCTTACGGCCTTCTGTTTTTGACCTCTGTCTTTGCCCTGAGACCATGCCCTGAGACCTCAGGCATACTCTGCCTGAGGTTTAGTGTCTATCTGGAGGCATCTTTTCCCTTGAGAAACTTCCTCTTCTGAGTTCTCTTCATGAGCTAAACTGATCTTTTTTCAACTCACCTTTTTCTTCTTGTAGTTTATAAGTGGTTGCCTTAGGAATCTCACTGGCACTGTAAATGGTCTACTCAGATAGCTCCTTAGCTCGGTCACTGAATCTTTTAGGTGCATTTTCTTTCACCCTTTTTCATGTCACAGGACCACTTTCTGCCACCAGGTCACAAGAATACCCTTTCCTCCAGCCTCCAGTAACTGCCCTTCACGGGCCAGGCTCTCATTACAGCCTCCTTGAAACCTTTTAGTGTCAGATGCTGGCCTGTCCCCAAAGCAGTACACATATCTAACCTTTGTCGTGCCAACAGCCTGTCTTCAGATAGGAAATTCTGTTTCAGTTCTCTCTCCCTGCAAAGCAGTTTGCTTCCCAGACTTAATGACTTAACTGTCTTGATTTATCTCACACTCTGTGGATTAGAAACTGGGACATTCCTTCTCCTCATGGCATCAGCTGGCATCGGTCAGTGGTGCTGAGCCATCAGCTGCGCTTACTTGGGTGGGAGATGCTGTCACTCCACACCTGGCATCTCAGCTCAGCTGGGCCTGTGCTGCTGGGTCCCACTCCTGTGCTTTAAGTCTCAGGGCCTTGCCATGTTGTCTCTCCAGGGTCCTTAAACTACTTTGTGATTTAAGCTTCCAGATTCCAGATTCTCTCAAAAGGCTGGATGTGGGCAGGCCTACAGGACTCCAGCTGTACCCCACAGGTCCAGGCAATCATACTGCTGATACAGACTCAGGGACTTGGGACAACAGAGCCCCCTCTGGATGAGAGGAAGGCTGGACAGCTGCTACATGTGTGACCTTGTAGTCTTGTGAATTAGTCTTGTTTACTAGAATCTTAGTTAATGGGTATCTTATGTCTTTTCTTAAAAAAAAAAAAAGGACTTGTTAGGTGTATATTTCATAATAGTGACTGTATAGCTTATTAGAGCTGGGACACTTTTTCTGCAAGAGCCATGTAGTAAATATCATTGTCTTTGTGGGCAGTACAGTCACAAATCTAGTTTGTGGAATGAGTCACATTGATGTGGCTTAAGGTGCCAGAGAACAGTTACTTGTTTAAAAATTTTGAGCAGGACACCCCTCCTCCAAGTGCTTACTTGTAAGGGTGACCAAAAAATCATTTGAATAAAAGATGAAAATTTTAAGGATTGGTATAATACCAATCATCTCTCTAAATAGGACAACTAATTAGAAACTTTTAAAATAGAGAAGGAAAAAAAGGAATGCCATGGTGGGTGAAACAAGAAAGTGTCAATAATTTGGATAATTGGATAGGAAAAAGAAATTAACAAACGAAGCTCTCATTGCTGTTAACTTTCAGGAAACATCACCCATGCGAAAAATGAGCCACTGCCAGAGAACAGAGATAGTTCCCTGACTATTAATTATTTGAGGGTTTAGGAAAATAGGTTTAGCATCCTAGATATATTCACCTTTTCACTGTGAAAGTCCAGGTAAGAGGGTTTTTTGTTTTTGTTTTTGTTTTTTTCATTAAAAACTGATTGAACTTTCCCATCAGTTACTAATCAATCATATTATATTCTACTTTCTGTCCATATTTCTGGCCACAGATAGTGTTATTCTATAAATTTGTATGTCGTCTAGAAAGCAATTTGTATATTACTGAAATGTTAATGAAGAAAAACTTTGATAATGAAAAATACAGAGTACACTGTATTTCTTCTGGGTATTTTTATTGCAGTGAAAATGCAAAAGCAGAAGTCTGTTATTTCAGAAACAACTAGAGTGTAAAAACAGTAAGATTAAGGATCTATAGATAAACTACTGATTCTTTGTTGCAATTACTGCATTAGCCTGAAACGAGGTATGATCATCTATAAGAGATTTATTCTGTTTTCTCTAAGTGGATTTTGCTTTGAGACCTGTTTCTTGCCCTGTTTTTGCCTTGCAGAGCCTGATGACTTGGAAGCAGAAGTGCTGCAGGAGCCAAGTGGAGCCGACAGAGATGGTGGTTTGCCCGAACCCGTTCTCGACATGTGGGTCACTGAGAGAGAAGGAGCAGAGGAGGTTGAGTACGTCACCTCTTCCCTTGCATTTCACACCTGCTCCCTTCATGTCATGCCTTTCACGGAAATACTGGAGTAACCAAATATTACATTAAATCAATTACGAAAATAGTTAATTTGGGAATAAGTATCACATTTGTGAGGTTCAGAAATCAGCAAGTGTATAAAAATATACAGTGAAAGGTCTGTTTCCTACTTTTGTCCCCACCCAGTGAATTCCTACTCTGTCCTCTTTCCAAACATGATTAATGTATACAGAAACAAAAGCGAAGATATAGTCTCCCTCACTTTTACATGGACTTCCCTTGTGGCTCAGATGGTAAAGATCTGCCTGCAATGCAAGAGACCTAGGTTCGATCCCTTGGGTTGAGAGGATCCCCTGGAGAAGAGAAAGGCTACCCACTGGAGTATTCTTGCCTGAGAATTCCACAGACAGAGGAGCCTGGAGGGTTACAGTCCGTAGGGTCACAAAGAGTCAGGCACGACTGAGCACCTTTCACCTTCTCTTTTAAATATAGTTGTTATTATAAGGCACAGAGTTTTTTCCACCATTTTATGTCAGTAATTGGGGAATTTTTTCATATTAATACATAGAGTCCTTCCTCTTTTTGCTACTTTAAGGCTACCTAGTGTTCCAATATATATATACCATAGCTCTAATTAGTCTCCTGTACTAGTTGCTATGACAGATGATGCTACGGTGGATAACCTTTAGTGAGGTTAATTTGCATGTATATGAATATATTCGCCTCCCCTTCCCACCCAATTCAAGCTTTCCTCTAAGCTCTGCACTGTTATTGGTAAGCTTATTCCTGGCTATATCATCTTGTGATTATTTTATTAATGATAGCTATTCCTCTGTGAGATCATGGAACTAAAAGGTGGCATATATGAAAGCTTATACCTTCTTTATGTTGGTTTTGTTAACACTCTCTTATTGGTATCCTACTATTGTTCATGTAGACTTTCAGTTGAATCTTTTGTATGTTTCATATACACAATCATATGAAAATAATGATGGCTTTCTGTCTTTCCAGTTTTCTTCACACTCATCTCTTTCTCTACAGTTGCATCACTTAGTACATTTTATATAGTTAAATATTGGAAGTAGGGTTCTCTCTCTTGTTCTTAACTTCAGTGAAATGTTTCTAATGTTAATCATCATTAGGCATGACTATAATTTCTAGCAGAAGCAGTGTCTGCTCTTTTTACTGACTAAAAAGTCTGAAATGTATTATATCAAATGACTTTTTGGCATCAGTGGAACCATTCATGTAATTGTTTTCCCTCATCTATCAGCATAAAAAATTAATAGGTTACCTAATAATGAACTATGCTGCATACCTTAGTTTCCCTGTCTGAGGAATCAAGCATTACATTTTGAATGAAAAAATATATTACTTGTATGATTAAAAATAAATAACTTTTTAAAATAAAAATAAGAGTTACTCAAAATTTAAAACTGAAAAAGTAAAAAATTATTTAAATTTGAAATGAACTAAATGAGTTCACATTTATGGGGCTTCCCAGGTGGTACTAGTAGTAAAGAACCCACCTGCCAATGCAGGAGACATAAAAGATATAGGGACATAAAAGATATAGGGAACCCTCTTACACTGTTGGTGGGAATGCAAACTAGTCCAGCCACTATGGAAAACAGTGTGGAGATTCCTTAAAAATTGCGAATAGAACTGCCTTATGATCCAGCAATCCCACTGCTGGGCATACACACCGAGGAAACCAGAATTGAAAGAGACACATGTACCCCAATGTTCATTGCAGCACTGTTTATAATAGCCAGGACATGGAAGCAACCTAGATGTCCATCAGCAGATGAATGGATAAGAAAGCTGTGGTACATATACACAATGGAGTACTACTCAGCCCTTAAAAAGAATAAATTTGACTCAGTTCTAATGAGATGGATGAAATTGGAGCCGATTATACAGAGTGAAGTAAGCCAGAAAGAAAAACACCAATACAGTATACTGACACATATATATGGAATTTAGAAGGATAGTAATGAAGACCCTCTATGTGAGACAACAAAAGAGACTCAGAGGTATAGAGTGGACTTTTGGACTCTGAGGGAGAGGGGAGGGGGGGATGATTTGGGACAACGGCATTGAAACATGTATACTATCTTGTAAGAATGAAGCGCCAGTCTATGTTTAATACAGGATGCAGGACGCATGGGGCGGGTGCACGGATGATTCAGGGAGAGGATGTGGGGTGGGAGGTGGGAGGGGGCTTTGGCATTGGGAGATCGTGGACAGCTCTGGCTGATTCATGTCAATGTATGGCAAAACAAATACAGTATTGTGGGGTGGGAGGTGGGAGGGGGCTTCGGCATTGGGAGATTGTGTTCACCTATGGCTGATTAAGAAAGAAAAAAAAAAAAAAAAAAAGATATAGGTTTGATCCCTGGATCGGGACGACCTCCTGGAAGAGGAAATAGCAACCCATTCCAGTATTAGGCTACAGTCCATGGGGTTCCAAAGAGTTGGGAGGAGAAGGGGACAACAGAGGATGAGATGGCTGGATGGCATCACCAACTTGATGGACGTGAGTTTGAGTGAACTCCGGGAGTTGGTGATGGACAGGGAGGCCTGGCGTGCTGTGATTCATGGGGTCGAAAAGAGTCAGACACGACTGAGCAACTGAACTGAACTGAACTGAAGTGACTCAGCAGCAGAAAAAGTACTAGCAAAATTAAAATTGCCTTATAATCAAAAAAAGAAAAGCCATCCCCAAGAAAAAGAAATGCAAAAGGCAAAATGGCTGTCTGAGGAGACCTTACAAATAGCTGAGAAAAGAAAAGAAGCAAAAGGAAAAGGAGAAAAGGACAGAAATACCCATCTAAATGCAGAGTTCCAAAGAAAAGCAAGGAGAGAGAAGGCCTTTCTAAGTGATCCGTGCAAAAAAATAGAGGAAAACAATAGAATGGAAAAGGCTAGAGATCTCTTAAAGAAAATTAGAGATACCAAGGGAACATTTCATGCAAAGGTGGACAGAGTAAAGGACAGAAGTGGTATGGACCTAACAGAAGCACAAGATATTAAGAAGAGGTGGCAAAAATATACAGAACTGTACCAAAAAGATCTTAATGACCCAGATAACCACATGGTGTTATCATTCACCTAGAGCCAGACATCCTGGAATGTGAAGTCAAGTGGGCCTTAGAAAGCATCACTACGAACAAAGCTAGTGAAGGTGACGGAATACCAGCTGAGTTATTTCAAAACCTAAAAGATGATGCTGTTAAAGTGCTGCACTCAGTATGTCAGACATCTGGAAAGCTCAGCAGTGGCCACAGGACTGGAGAAGGTCAGTTTTCATTCCAGTCTCAAAGAAAGGCAATGCCAAAGAATGTTCAAACTACCACAGAATTGCACTCATTTTACATGCTAGCAAAGTAAAGCTGAAAATTCTCCAAGCAAGGCTTCAACAGTACATGAACCGAGAACTTCAATTGGATTTAGAAAAGGCAGAGGAAACAGAGATCAAATTGTCAACATCTGTTGGATCATAGCAAAAGCAAGAGAATTCCAGAAAAGCATCTACTTCTGCTGTACTGACTACACCAGAGCCTTTGACTCTGTGGATCACAACAAACTATGGAAAATTCTTAAAGAGATGGGAATACCAGACCACCTGACCTGCCTCCTGAGAAATCTATATACAGGTAAAGAAGCAACAGTTAGAACTGGACATAGAACAACTGACTGGTTCATAATTGGGAAAGGAGTACGTCAAGGCTGTATATTGTCACCCTGCTTATTTAACTTATATGCGTAGTACATCATCCAAAATGCTGGGCCGGATGAAGCACAAGCTGGAACCAAGTTTTCCAGGAGAAATGTCAATAACCTCAGATATGCAGATGACACCACCCTTATGGCAGAAAGTGAAGAGGAACTAAAGAGCCTCTTGATGAAAGTGAAAGAGTAGAGTGAAAAGCCTGGCTTAAAACTCAACATTCAGAAAACTAAAATCTTGGCATCTGGTCCCACCACTTCATGGCAAATAGATGGGGAAACAGTGGAACCAGTGAGGGACTTGGCTCTAAAATCACTGCAGATAGTGACTGCAGCCATGAAATTAAAAGACACTTATTCCTTTGAAGCAAAGCTATGACCAACCTAGTTCAGTTCAGTTCAGTCGCTCTGTTGTGTCCAACTCTTTGCGACCCCATGAATCGCAGCACGCCAGACCTCCCTGTCCATCACCATCTCTCGGAGTTCACTCAGAGTCACGTTCATCGAGTTCGTGATGCCATCCAGCCATCTCATCCTCTGTCATCCTCTTCTCCTCCTGCCCCCAATCCTTCCTAGCGTCAGAGTCTTTTCCAGTGAGTCAAGTCTTCGCATGAGGTGGCCAAAGTACTGGAGCTTCAGCTTTAGCATCATTCCTTCTAAAGAAAACCCAGGGCTGATCTCCTTCAGAATGGAGTGGTTGGATCTCCTTGCAGTCCAAGGGACTCTCAAAAGCATCAATTCTTTGGCACTCAGCTTTCTTCACAGTCCAACTCTCACATCCATACATGACCACTGGAAAAACCATAGCCTTGACTAGACGGACCTTAGTCAGCAAAGTAATGTCTCTGCTTTTGAATGTACTACCTAGGTTGGTCATAACTTTTCTTGCAAGGAGTAAGCGTCTTTTATTTTATGGCTGCAGTCACCATCTGCAGTGATTTTGGAACCCCCAAAAAAACCCCAAGTCTGACACTGTTTCTACTGTTTCCCCCTCTACTTCTCATGAAGTGATGGGACCAGATGCCATGATCTTCGTTTTCTGAATGTTGAGCTTTAAGCCAACTTTTTCACTCTCATCTTTCACTTCTATCAAGAGGCTTTTTAGTTCCTCTTCACTTTCTGCCATAAGTGTGGTGTCATCTGCATATCTGAGGTTATTGATATTTCTCCCGGCAATCTTGATTCCATCTTGTGTTTCTTCCAGCCCAGCGTTTCTCATGATGTACTCTGCATAGAAGTTAAATAAGCAGAGTGACAATATACAGCCTTGACATACTCCCTTTTCCTATTTGGAACCAGTCTGTCGTGCCATGTCCAGTTCTAACTGTTGCTTCCTGACCTGCATACTGATTTCTCAAGAGGCAGGTTAGGTGGTCTGGTAGTCCCATCTCTTTCAGAATTTTCCACAGTTTATTGCAATCGACACAGTCAACGGCTTTGGCATAGTCAATAAAGCAGAAATAGATGTTTTTCTGGAACTCTCTTGCTTTTTCCATGATCCAGCGGATTTTGGCAATACCGAGACAGCATATTAAAAGCAGAAACATTGCTTTACCAACAAAGTTCTGCTTAGTCAAAACTGTGGTTTTTCCAGTAGTCATGTATGGATGTGAGAGTTGGACCATAGAGAAAGCTGAGTGCTGAAGAATTGATGCTTTTGAACTGTGGTGTTGGAGAAGACTCTTGAGAGTCCCTTGGACTGCAAGGAGACCAACCCAGTCAATCCTAAAAGAAATCAGTCCTGAATATTTATTGGAAGGACTGACGTTGAAGCTGAAGGTCCAATATTTTGGCCACCTGATGCAAAGAGCTGACTCACTGGAAAAGACCCTGATGCTGGGAAAGTTTGAGGGCAGGAGTAGAAGGGGGCAACAGAGGATGAGATGTTTGGATGGCATCACCAGCTCAATGGACATGAGTTTGAGCAAACTCTGGGAGATGCTGAAGGACAGGCAAGCGTGGTGTGTTGCAGTCCATGGGGTTACAAAGAGTCGAACATGCCTTAGCAACTGAACTGAACTATAACCAAAAGCCCAGAAATAAATTACTGGTACCTTTGGGAATGTACTCTTCTCGTGTTTATAATTTTTGTTAACAAATAGTACATGAATTTAGTTCCCAACATTTTTTGAGAGAAAAATTGAGTTCTTTACATAAATCAGTTCACTCCCTTTAAGAGTTAAAACATTTGTGTACAAACTATTCTTTTTATTTTACTGTGCTGAACAGCATTGTTTCAAATCTAACACCTTTTATATCATTTGGTCTAAAAGTTACTTTACTTACTTAATAATATATCTTGACCCTTGATGCATAGGGTTATACAGATCTGTACTTTTTTTTTAAATAGTTGCAAAGTATTGCATAGTACTTTCACGCATTGGAGAAGGAAATGGCAGCCCACTCCATTGTTCTTGCCTGGAGAATCCCAGGGACTGGGGAGCCTGGTGGGCTGCCGTTTATGGGGTTGCACAGAGTCAGAAATGACTGAAGTGACTTAGCAGCAGCAGCAGCAGTATGTTATAATCGTGTTCTCTTTTCTGCTATTATGAGGCATTTTGATTGGTTAAAGTGGTAGTTCTTAATCATTATAACATTTTTCTATAATGGGATACATTTTGCCGTAAAAGGATACAGCTTGCTCAGCCTTATCCCTCAAAGCTCCTGACACACAGGGCTAGGGCAAGGCCTAAGAATTTGTATTTCAGACAGGTCCCCATTTGTTACTGGCATCTAGGGGCTTCACTCTGGGAACCATTGTGATAAGAATGTTGAGGCTGGTGTTGTGAATGAGCCTGACTGGTGGAGGTTTGAACAACTGAAGGGTAGGATGTGCTTGTGAGGGCCACTGTAAGTGAAAAGACTATTTGGAAGTGGGATCACAGGATGCTAGTGACCTGTGCTCTACTTGTCTGTGTTTGAGAGTACCTTTATTGCAGATAAATTTTGCTTTTGTAACTGGTGTATCTATTTACGGCAGACTGGAAGATAGGATCACCACTCAGCAAAATGAACTTTCTGAAGATAAAGCCCCGAGCAGTGTGGATCACCTTAGTGAGGTTCATGTAGGTGAGCATCACAGCAGTGGCCTGATTACTTTCTCAAAGGTTGTTAGCACTACCTGTTCCATTGCTTACCATTCACCTTAATCACTTAAAAATGTTATGGGCATAGTGCACTGGACTCTGTATTTATTTTTTATTACATTTTGGGGGTATAGTTGATTTATAATACTGTTTTAGCTTCAGGTGCATAGCCTAGTGATTCATTTTTTTAATTTGCAGGTTAGATTCCATTATAGGAATATAATGGAATTTTAAGATACTGGGAATTGTTCCTGTGCTAGACAGTAGGTTCTTGTTGGTTATTTATTTTGTGCAGAATACAAAATAAATAATGATAATTGTTAATGATTGATAAAATATATCACTATATTAATAACTATATAGTTATTTTTAATAGTTATATAATTATTATAATTAATAATAATTAATCCCATACTCCTAATTTGCCCCTCCCCATCCCTCTCCTTTTTGGTTTATACATGTTTGTTTTCCTTGTCTGTGAGTCTGTTTCTATTTTGTATAGATTCATTGGTATTATTTTTTGGATTCCACATATAATGATATCATACAGTATTAATCTTTCTCTGTCTGACTTATTTCACTAAGCATTATATTCTTTTAATCCATGTATGTAGCTGCAAATGACAGAATTTCATTCTTTTTATGGTTGCTATACTCTGCATTTGTAAGCCTGTTTTGTTTGTCGATGTGGGCAATAAAACCTTTTGATCAGTTATCTTACTTTAATGTTCAAAACAAAAAGAATTGCTTGCCAAAGCTAAGCCATTATCTGAGGACATTAAATAAGTGGTCTTCTTATTTCTAATAGTATTAATTAAAATATAAGAAGTACAGTTTTTTAATATCTTACCTATAGGAATAAAGTTGAATTGGAACTATTAAGTGTGAGTGTTTAAACAATATTTTCTCACATGTCTTTGGATTTGTGTCTACATTTTCTAACTTCTGAGATGACAGAAGTATTTAACAAATTAAATCTCCTTTCTGATAATAAAACATACCCTGGAGTTGAAGATTATTTGTAAGGTAGTGAAATCATATATAAATTTGATTTTGTTTTTTCTGATAGACATGGAGTTTCTTGCCTATAATTCATGTTAAATACTGAACTTTTTCATTATCACTTAGAAAGCTGAGTATTGTATAGACTGTTCATGTAATCTTTCCTTTATTCCACAGAAACTGGAGTGGATGATTCTCCACCTTCTAAGCATGATACAGATAAATCTATGCAACCAGAACCATTTTTCCATAAAGTGGTTTATTCTGAGCATCTGAAGGCAGTTTCTCAGGTTCAGTCAGTTCTCTGTTCACCAGAAGAATCCTTTCCACTTCGATCTCACTCTGATTCACCACCAAGAAATAAAAACAGAATTCCTTGCTGATTGGACTTTCAACTGGTCTATTTGATGCAAACAACCCAAAGGCAAGTATGCTCCTCAAATAGAAAACTATCCATTTAATAGTATTTCACATTTATTATTTTTCTTTGATAAACTATAATATTGACGGTATTTTTCTTTTTATCTATTTATTTTTTTACTTTTTGACCTTGCCATGTTGCATGTGGGATCTTAGTTCCCTGATCAGGGATAGAATCTGTGCCTCACTTCAGGGGCATCAGGGAGCCTTAACCTCTGGACCACTAGGAAATTCCCCAAAGTTTTTTTTTTTTTCAATGTTAAGTCATTCTGTGCTTGTGTCCTTTTTCTATTAAAGGAAATTCTTCTTAATCTTTGGAGCCTAACTTCCCTCAGCCTCTCAAGGAAGCTGCCTCTTTTTCTTCTCTGGCCTGTGTCGTGAACTTCTTTCTCTGAGATGGGCCATTCCATCCGCACCCACACTCTGATGGTTCCCATCATGAACGGTAAACTTCCGTGAGCTCACATCCCCCTTAGCTCACACCCCACAGCTTTTTGTTGTGTCTTCGCTTTTCCCATCTCCTCATTTCCCAGTACGTCATAGTGTGACTGTGAGCCACTCCTCCACTGAAGCTGCTGCTGCCAGGATCATCACTTACCAGCAGATCTCCTATGCCCTTTTCTTTCAACAGTTGAAATACACTCTTCTTTTATAATTATTTTATCTCTTGCCTTCTGGCAGATCTTGTGTCACTCTCCAGTTTCCTTTGCTGCAGTAACTGCTACTAACAGATCTCCTTAAGGGGGTGTGGATTCTTCTGTTGTTGGATAAATTGTTCTGTCAGGGTCAAGAATTAAGTCCAGTGTTGTTGGTGTTCATGCTTTCTTTGTCTTTACTGATTTTTTTTTTTTTTTTGGTCTTTAATACTTTCACATTAACTCTTAGTTGCTGAGAATAGAATATTGAAATTTTTAACTATACTTGTATAATTATGTGTTTCTTCTTTCAGTTCTGTCAGCTTTTGCTGTATGTATTTTGAAGCTCTGTTATTGAGTGAATAAGAATTTAGTTTTGTTCTGTTTTCTGGATGAATTGATATATTTATTGTTAGGAAGTCTCTCTGTGGGATAGTGTGGTTCAAGTCTTCTATATCCTTTCTTTTCTTTCTGCTTTTTTATCAATTACTGGGAAAGCACTGTTGAAATTTCCAGTCAGTTGAATATAAATTAATAATATCTTCTTAATAAATTGACCCCTTTATCATTATGAAATGACTCACTGTATTCCTAGACCTACCCCTTTGTTCTGAAATGTACTTTGCCTCCTGGTTTTAATATATAGTCATTCTAGCTTCCTTATGCTTAGTGTTTACAAGGAATAGATTTTTACATCCTTTATTTTTTAATTTATATTTTTGTGTAAGGTTATTTCTTTACTTATTGGGTGATCTGGGCTTTGTTGGTATACACAGGCTTTCTCTAGATGTGGTAAGTGGGGACACTCTTTCTTGGGGTTCATAGACTTCTTCTTATAGTGTCCTGTCTTGTTGCACAGCATGGGCTCCTGGCAGGCAGGCTTCAGTAATTGTGGCACACAGGCTTAGTTGTTCTGCATCATGTGGAATCCACCCAGACCGGAATCGAACCTGCGTTCCTTGCATTGGCAGGTGAATTCCTAATTACCGGATCACCATGGAAGTCCCTACATCCTTTCCTTTTAATCATACTTACTTCGTATAGATTTTTTGTACTTGTCATGTATTTGAGTCTTGCTTTTAACCATATGACAGTCATTTAATCAAAGTGGTTGGGTCATTTATATTTAATGTAATTTTTGACATTATCAGTATGATTGAATTAAACTTATCATTTTGCTATTTGTTTTCTATTTGTCTCATTTCTTTTTGGTTCCTTTTTGCTTTTATTCTCCCTTTTGATTGAGTTTTTAGTGTTTTATCTGTACTGTTTGCTTTTGGTAGACTTCTCAGTTTTCAGTATATATCTTTAGATTATCACAGTCTCTATTCAAATAATATTATGCCACTTCATTTATAGCATCAGAACCTTACAAGAGTACATTTCCATTTCTACTCTCTTGCCTGTCCTTTGTGGAATTGTCATGTATTTTATTTCTTCAGGTATGATAAATTCCATAATGCATTTCCATATTTTTGCTTTAAACATTCTGTTATCTTTTAGAGAAAGTAAAAATTATGACAGGAAGTCTTTTATATTTACATGTTAACCATTCTTCATCACTTACTGTAGAATTTGAAGATATATGGGTTCAATACACGGGTCAGGAGAATCCCCTGGAGGAGGAAATGGCAACCCACTCCAGTATTCTTGCCTGGGAAATCCCATGAACAGAGGAGGGCTACAGTCCATGGGGTTTCAAAGAGTCAGACACAGCTGAGCAACTGAGAACATACACATTATTTTTCTGTCACTTTAAAAAGTCGTTAACACCTCTTAGGTAGCCCTGTTGGTAATGAATTTTTTTCAACTTTTATTTAAAAACATTTTAATTTCACTTTTACTTTGAAGGAGCATTTCCACTAGATCTAGAGTTACACTGTCTTCTTGGCTGCATTGTTTCTGATAGGAAACACCATATATAAAGTGGCGGCTTTAATAAGACAATTGTAACAGAGTATCAATAGAATTCAAAGTGTAACACATAAATGATTATTGAAGGTAAATTTGTAATGGGTCAAGATAAAGTAGTTTAAAGATGAGATCTTCTCACAATCTGAGGTACATGAGGATAGACACTAGGTTGCCCAATGGAAAACCTGCTTGTCCTTCCCACTAGACCTTCCTTATCTAATGGGATAGTGAATAAGGGCTTGAGAGAGACCAGATGTGTTCCACTGATACTTTCTCAAATGGGGAGTAGATTGGAAGACTGATCTTTATAAAAACTTGAGAATTTCTTGCCTTGGTACAGCAAATACAGAGTCAGGGGAAGTATTAATGTACAGTTCACAAAGAGCACAAGTGCCTTAAATATCTTCTTTTGATTTGCTAAATTATCAGTTCTTAGATATTGTCCATAATTTTTGCCTTTGTTAAGTGTTCATGATGTTTTAATGTTTTAATTCCATTTTTAGCCTTGTTTATGGGTTGAAGTGAGCAAATATTTGTAGAAGCTATTTTGAGGGTTTAATGTTATAATTGAATTGCAATAGGTAGACGTTAAACAAATGTGCTCATCATGAACAATTTTGTAGTATGGTTGAAGAATAATACATAATTTTATATGAAAAATACTACAGATGAAAAACTGAGTTGATAGAATTAAGTAGCATTTCATGTGAAGTTCCAATTCGTGCAACTAGTACTTAATTCATTCACTTTTTACATGGTTGTCTTCATTGTCAAGGAAAAATAGAACCGAGGATGAGAAATCTGAAAGAACTGTATTTTTAAAAATGTTTTGAGGTCTTCTAAAACTTTGCTTTCCATAAAGATGAGATCTTCTCACAATCTGAGAGGATTTATAATGGTACCAAATGTTTGCTGCATAAATTATGCTACAAAAAAATGTGGAAAAAATTAGTCTAACTAGAAATGAAGTAAGATTTCAGGCAACATGTTCTGGATTAGTAGCTATTTTCAAGAGGATTTCTTTCTGTGAATGTCAGAACTATAGGATATTATTGAAACAGTATGAAAAAGATCCAGTAGACTCAGAATTACAGAACTGAAAGTATTCTTTTATAAAGTTCTTCTGAATGAAGATGAATGAAGATGAATATCCTATCTGAAACATTGATAGGCTGTCAGAAAAAACTGTGAATATTAAGATTTTAAATACAGGACCTGTAGGAACTGTTGGATTGATGAGTGTGTAAACCTGTTCTGAGAGGTACATACCACTTGAAATTTCTTTCTAATTGTGTTATTCTGTTTTGGGCTATGAAGTTTATTTAATGAAGTTTGTTTTAATGAAGGAAACTAGAATTGAGGTGATTTTACCAGGACTAAAATTTATATCAGCTTAAAAATACTGTATCCCTTTGTGTGGTCCCCTTGTATTTAAATATATGGTGCATATATGCTGTTTGTTTTTATTGATCAGCATGTATCTGGGTAAACTGTTACTGGCTGCATGTTTTGCAGCCTCTGAGTTTCTAATATTTGTGGCTCAAACCATTAGAAGAACAAAGAAGTCAAGTGTAAATTCTGCTGACAGTACCATTGTTAAATAGTTTAACCAGGCAGTATGTATCTGTACCATCTTGTACCACATAACCATATTTTTTCCTCTTGTGTGCTGTAATATGTAAATTATCTTCAAGTAATAGAAATCTATTCTTTTTATTCTCAAAAGGAGTTTGTACCAGTAGATTTGGCCAAGTACATACCTTTCTTACTCAGTTAACATTGTGTGTTCTGCACAGTCTCCCATCTGGTATTTGGATCCTATCTGGGCCTTAACAGTCATGTTTCAGGTCTTACAGATTCCTGTAGGGTTGACCCAGCCCTGAGACTGACTTCTCTAGATGTGTGTATCATAGCCCTGTCTGTCCTTCACTCTGATTGTTGAGAGTGCTGGACAGGCTATTCCTATTATTCTGGCCGTGTGCAGCACTAACTCACATTTTAAGTACCTCCACTGTGCTCTTCTTTCTCATCTCAGTGTGCTCAGTTCCTCTTCACCCCATTGTTCCTGGTGCTTCTCAGCATGAACATTGAATGCCTGTCTTTCCAGCCATCTTCTTTGGTGGGAAGGGTACCACTCACAGTCCATTGCTCAGGGAGGCAATAGTGGGAACTTCTTTGCTCTAATGCAACCAGTTTGTGTGGGATGGTGCTTAGCCAGTTTGGACAAAAGCACACAGAGCATCTTGGACAGTGTACTTTTCAGAAAGTGAAAGGAAGAATCAGCAGACATGCCATGGCAGAGGGATGGAGAGCCATGAGTGAGAAAGTCCTGACTCAACTCCAGCCACGCCACGTGTGCTCCCCAGATAAAGACCCTCTGTGACTTGTAAAGGCTACCTCTCAGAGAATCCCAAGCAGAACTCACTCACAGGCTTAGTTTCACCTTTGATAAAATACTGAGACAAAGTTTAAGAGAAGTAGATTCTCAGCTTAGATTGAGATGCTTTTAGCTCTAAACAAGTGGTTGATGCATATATATATATTTAACAAAATTATTACTAGCTCCAGTTTTCTGATTTTTTCCTCTCATTTTAATTTTCTCACTGTCTCATTCCTAATAAGAAATCTGTTGCTTTTTTTCAGATGTTGCGGACATGTTCACTTCCAGACCTCTCCAAACTGTTCAGAACACTGATGGATGTCCCCACCGTGGGAGATGGACGTCAGGACAATCTTGAAATGGAAGATGAGCATGTTAAGGAAGGACCGTCAGACTCTGAGGACATGTGAGCACAATTACCTTTAGATACCAACTCTAACAGCATTTCTGAGTGTACGCATGTTCTGAAAGGGTGACTCCCCCATACTTTTCAAGCATGATCTGTAGCTGACCTTTCACTCCTCCTTTAACTTTTTACAATGTATTTAAAGTACAGTGAAGTAAACTTTGGTATGTGTGTCTGCCTCTAAATACTGTAACTTAACTTCACTTGAGGAATGTAAGGACATGGTCACCATTGTGTTCTCCGCCATTTTTATTCTTTTTAGTTTTAATTTTTATTTATTAATTTTAATTAATTCATTAATTTTAATTTTATTGATTTATTTTTGTCTTTGCTGGGTCTTTGTTGCTGCACATGGGCTTTCTCTAGTTGAAGCGAGCAGGGGCTACTCTTCATTGAGGTGTGAGTACTGCTCATTTTAGTGGCTTCTCTTATATGGACTGGCCTCTAGGGCCATGGTTTCATTCGTTGTGACTCATGGGCTGAGTTGCTCCACGGTATATGGGATCTTCCTGGGCCAGGGATTGAACCCATGTCACCTGCATTGGCAGTGGATTCTTACCACTGGACCACCAGGAAGTTCTCTGTGTTATTGGCCCCTGAGCAGCCATCACAATGCTTGACATGGCTGGTGCTTCACTGAGCGAATGTCAGCAAGGTGATGACTGTTTGGAGTGTGAGGCCACATGGTGCAGGGACTGCAGTGGGAAACTGGAAAGCACTCACTGCTCTTCCACAGGGAGATGCCAGAAAGCTCTGTCCACACATCTCCGCTGGGTGTGACTCCAAACCACAGCAATGGGGAGTTAGCAGGTGGAATAGGGGTGTGTGTGTGTGTGTGTGCGTGTGCATGTGTGTGCATGCACACACACATACTCCCACGTGAGTTCTACATGTAACTTAATTGCTTTCACAAAATTCCCTCCTTATTGATTGTTGATGAATCTTACTTAAGCCTGGAGGACAATTTAACCAACACTTCTAAAAGCGGCAAGAACTGGCAGTGCTTAGACAATAACACCCTTCACCTCCCCTGATGCCAGTCAGCCTGCTCAGCATCTGACACATGCTGCTGACCTTTGGAGAAGTAAAACCAGAGAGGTTGAGAAGTGTATTCAAGTCACCAGGAAAGTAGGTTGCCACATGTTATTGCTTTTATTTTATATATATATATATATTTTTTTTTTTAGTTTTTTGAACGCTGAGTTTTATTTTTTTTTAATTTATTTATTTTTTAAATTACAATACTGTATTTGTTTTGCCATACATTGACACGAATCAGCCATAGGTGAACACAATCTCCCAATGCCGAAGCCCCCTTCCCACCTCCCACCCCATATCCTCTACTTGAATCTTTTGAAATTTCAGTCCAGTTCAGTTCAGTCGCTCAGTCCTGTCTGACTCTTTGCAACCCCATGGAATTTAAGTTTCTCCTTTTTACCTCTACCTTTCCATAGACAGAATGTATGTTTTGATCTGATTGAAAGCTTGGTACCAGTCTCACAATTTTTCTCCCTATAATTCTTGAGCCAAGAACACTGTATCTGATGCATTTTGTTTTCTGTTTTTGTTTTTCTTAAGGCTTGCCAGGTTAGTTTTTAAATTTCTAACCAGACTTTATCTTTTCAAGATTGACTTTTGAATTCCTTGGTGGTCCAGTGGTTAGGACTCCACGTTTTTACTGCCAGGGGCCCAGGTTTAATCCCTGGTTGCAAACTAAGATCCCACAAGCCATGCGACATAGCAAGCAAAAAATAAAAGCTGACTTTTTTTCATATAGAGTTCTGTAGATTTTAGCTGGTACCCTCAAAATTTGGAGGAAAAGTCACCTTTTATGTTTGCTTCTGCTTGGCTATGGTTGCTCGTTAAGTACTTTATGTTGTATTTTTATTAAGCCAGTTGAAGAATAGGGCAACATTTCAACACCTCCATGGTTGACAAAATCCTAGGTAACAGTATTTTTCCAAAAATTTTTGTAAGTAATCAATTTCTATCTGAGTAGCTATAGCTTATTTGTGGATATTCTTTTAATTACTGGTTGATAACAATTTTATTTTCAAATTAAAGTTAGAAGCTTTTAATATTATTTTGAAAATTTGAAAACTAAGTTTTTGTCCAAGAAAGTTACTCCATATGCATATAGGGAAATTTCACTTGACTTTTTTCTTTGGGAAACATACTTCTTGATCCAAACTTTGTATGGTCATTTATCAAAAAAATCTACTAAAAGGAAAATTCAGGACCAGATTTTAAAGTCCACAAGACAGTTTTTTCACTGCTCGTTTCATAAAAGATCTTAATCTTCTTATTAAAAGGAAAAAGTTGGCTTAAAATTCAACATTCAGAAAACTAAGATCATGGCATCCAGTCCCATCACTTCATGGCAAATAGATGGGGAAACAATGGAAACAGTAACAAACTTTATTTTCCTGGGCTCCAAAAATCACTGCAGATGGTGACTGCAGCCATGAAATGAAAAGATACTTGCTCCTTGGAAGAAAAGCTATGACCAACCTAGTTCAGTTCAGCTCAGTCACTCAGTAGTGTCCGACTCTGCAACCCCATGAATTGCAACATGCCAGGCCTCCCTGTCCATCACCAACTCCCAGAGTTCACTCAAACTCATACCCATCAAGTCAGTGATGCCATCCAGCCATCTCATCCTCTGTCATCCACTTCTTCTCCTGCTCCCAATCCCTCCCAGCCATCAGAGTCTTTTCCAATGAGTCATCTCTTAGCATGAGGTGGCCAAAGTACTGGAGTTTCAGCTTTAGCATCAGTCCTTCCAAAGAACACCCAGGACTGATCTTTAGAATGGACTGGTTGGATCTCCTTGCAGTCCAAGGGATTTTCAAGAGTCTTCTCCAACACCACAGGTTCAAAAGCATCAATTCTTCAGCATTCAGCTTTCTTCACAGTCCAAGTCTCATATCCATACATGACCACTGGAAAAACCATAGCCTTAAGTAGATGGACCTTTGTTGGCAAAGCAATGTCTCTGCTTTTTAATATGCTATCTAGGTTGGTGATAACTTTCCTTCCAAGGAGTAAGCGTCTTTTAATTTCATGGCTGCAGTCACCATCTGCAGTGATTTTGGAGCCCCAAAAAACAAAGTCTGACACTGTTTCCACTGTTTCCCCATCTATTTCCCATGAAGTGATGGGACCAGATGCCATGATCTTCGTTTTCTGAATGTTGAGCTTTCAGCCAAATTTTTCACTATCATCTTTCACCTTCATCAAGAGGCTCTTCAGCTCCTCTTTACTTTCTGCCATAGGGTGGTGTCATCTGCATATCTGAGGTTACTGGTATTTCTCCCGGCAATCTTGATTCCAGCTTGTGCTTCTTCCAGCCCAGCGTTTCTCATGATGTGCTCTGCATAGAAGTTAAATAAGCAGAGTGACAATATACAGCCTTGACGTACTCCTTTTCTTACTTGGAACCAGTCTCTTGTTCCATGTCCAGTTCTAACTGTTGCTTCCTGACCTGCATATAGGTTTCTCAAGAGACAGGTCAGGTGGTCTGGTATTCCCTCTCTTTCAGAATTTTCCACAGTTTATTGTGATCCACACAGTCAAAGGCTTTGGCATAGTCAATAAAGCAGAAATAGATGTTTTTCTGGAACTCTCTTTTCCATGATCCAGCAGATGTTGGCAATTTGATCTCTGGTTCCTCTGCCTTTTCTAAAACCAGCTTGAACATCAGGGAGTTCACGGTTCACGTATTGCTGAAGCCTGGCTTGGAGAATTTTGAGCATTACTTTACTAGCATGTGAGATGAGTGCAATTGTGCGGTAGTTTGAGCATTCTTTGGTGTTGCCTTTCTTAGGGATTGGAATGAAAACTGACCTTTTCCAGTCCTGTGGCCACTGCTGAGTTTTTCAAATTTACTGGCATATTGAGTGCAGCACTTTCACAGCATCATCTTTCAGGATTTGAAATAGCTCAGCTGGAATTCCATCACCTCCACTAGCTTTGTTTGTAGCGATGCTTTCTAAGGCCCACCTAGACAGCATATTAAAAAGCAGTCTAATCAAAGCTATGGTTTTTCCAGTAGTCATGTATGGGTGTGAGAGATGGACCATAAATAAAGCTGAGTGCTGAAGATTTGATGCTTTTGAACTGTGGTATTGGAGACGACTCTTGACACTCCCTTGGACTGCAGTGGTACCTAGCAAATGTGCATGGTATGTTAGTATGATAATGAAATGCTAAGCTAAATGCTCTGAGGATGATCCAAATGATTAGATACTCTCTCTCTTCCTCATTCTGATGAGATCATGACGTTGCTTTTCTGTAGCTGCTGCAATGTCACAGTATAGGTGTTTGTACACATAAGTACAAAATAAAGATATTTCTGCATTAAAAATTATTTTTCTGTTAATGAAAGTTTTATATGAGGTCTCATAATAATATTGTTTTAGTTCTTCAGTAAATACTTGTTTATTTCGTTAGAGTCTAAACTTTAAGAAAGGCCTTCATCAGTGTTGTGTTCTGCTTAATATTGCTTTTCTGCAAGTTGAAATCCTCAATATGGGTCCCTCATCTTTCAGAGGACTTCGTGCATCTAGCACTCGTATTAACTCTTAGTCTACAGGTTTTTCCATTTGCTTGCCTCAAGGAGAGAGAGCAGCTCCTCAGGATTGGAGTTGCTGAGTGCTTCTGGGATCTTGTAGAAGTGAGCAGAAGGCCTAGCACTAAGTCTCATATTTGTCATTTATTGACTGTGTGGCTTTGACAAGTCACTTGAGCACTTTGATTCATAATTCTCATGTTTCTAAAGTGAGTTTTGTGTGGATAAAATTTAAATAATAGGATAAACCGCTTTAGAAATTAAGGTATTATATGAATGTAAGATCTTACTTTTGTAAATCAGTTCATTTCCACATTTGTAATTGAATGAAAGTAGAAGGCGGCATGACCCCTCACCTCCACCTCAGTGAGGTTGGTGCATAGCTGTCATAAATCCACACCAAGATTTTACTGAACCTTTAAAACTATATGAAAATAGAATATTTAGTCTGGCCCTTAAATGTTGAAACATTTTTTAAAACTTAAGGAATTAATAATGTTGATAGTTACATGGTTCTCTTTGACAAATCAGGACAGCTTTATATAAGCCATCTTTTGGCTTATGTATTTCCAGAACATGTATTGTATACTTTATTTATCAGTTATGTGAATACTTATTTCCTTTGTTAAATACTAATAGGTGTTTTTCAGATCACAATGAGTACTTTTAAGTGGAAAGGAGTGTGTGCATATTGAGTTGAAGTAAAATTTCAGAAAAAAAACGTTTTGGTGATATTGTAATTTTTAAATTTCAGTGTGTTTGAAGAGGCTGACACAGACTTACAGGAGCTCCAAGCCTCCATGGAGCAGCTGCTGCGGGAGCAGCCAGGGGAGGACTACAGCGAAGAGGAGGAGTCGGGCTTGAAGACCAGTGATGATGCCGAGCAGGCTGCCAATGGCACAGACGCAGGCGAGGAGGATGACAACCCCAGCAGCGAGAGCGCCCTCAATGAGGAGTGGCATTCAGGTGCGTGGTGGCCCTGACGTCGAACAGAGTACCTCTCTCTGACACAAGCCACTTCCAGCCTTGAATAAGGCTGACCCTGCTCTGCATCCCTGCCTTTGTTCACTCTCTTTCTCACAGTGTGTATGCATCATTGCTCCATTTCTTTTCCACTAAAATAAGGCTCAGTGGTAAAGAACCCACCTGCTAGTGGAGGAGACGTGGGTTCCAGCCCTGGGATAGGAAGGTCCCCTGGAGAAGGAAATGGTAACCCACTCCAGTATTCTTGCCTGGGAAACCCCATGGACAGAGGAGACTGGTGGGCTGTCCATGGGGTTGCAAAGAACTGGACATGGGTTAGTGACTAAACAATAACAACAAAGTATGGAAATGCTTTTTGAAGCATTTTTATTCTTCTATCCTTCACTTCTTGACTTATTTTCCTGGTAATAAAGATGGTAGCTTAATTTTCTTAGCTGTTTGTGTTTTACAAAGGGCTTCCACATATAGTGCTCAACCAACAGGATTAAATTAAAAGCAGTTTTTAAAATCTTGATACTTTGTTTTTGATTTGAAAACAATTCCTTATTCATATCATTGACCCTAAGATGCACAGAAAAATTGTGTATTTAAATAATGATTTATTTGGGAAGAAGAGATAATGTGAAAAGAAATAATATTAATTTTTCTTTTATTAGAATTTTTCAAATGACTTTGGTTGAGCATGTACATGACATAAAACTTATAAAGCATTTATAATCCTTTTTAGATGCCTTCCAAGTTTTATGATAAGTGTCTTAGGTCAGCTGCCTGCTCTTTCATGTTTTGTCCCATATTTAATAGCAAGTTTTTAAAAGTAGTAGTTAGGATTGGTTGCCTCAGTATAGAATATATGAGTATGCTTTTTCCTTTTTTAAAAACTCAAGTGGCTGACATCTCTTAGAATGTTTTTATTCTTAACTTGATTTACTGCTAATGTCTGTGAAAGAAAACATTTCTAAAGTATCATTGTTATTAAGACATTTATATATACATAGTTGGTTAACCATATACACGACAAGTATTCTAATGACAGAAACTTTATATAGAAAGTACAAGTAGTCTATCCCAATGACAGTATTCATTCATTCATCAGTTATGGCAAGAATTATTTTATTCAGTCTTTTAAATCATGACATGTCTTCTTTTTATGTTTTTTAGATAACAGTGATGGGGAGATAACTAGTGAATGTGAATATGATAGTGTCTTTAATCATTTAGAGGAACTGAGGCTTCACCTGGAACAGGAAATAGGCTTCGAAAAGTTCTTTGAGGTTTATGAAAAAATAAAGGCAAGTAAAATGTCCGCTAAAACATTTAATTTAATTTTGAAAAATTCTGTGTTTGAATTAGTAGTGAAATGGCAGTGATTTTTCTTGATCAGTAGACCTACTGGAAATAATAAAGCCTCCGATTAGAGAAGGTTAACATTCAGATATTTATATTTGGAAATTTGGTATAGGCTGTTCATGAAGACGAAGATGAAAATATTGAGATTTGTTCAACAATAGTTCAGAATATTTTGGGAAATGAACATCAGCATCTTTATGCCAAGATTCTTCATTTAGTCATGGCAGATGGAGCCTATCAAGAAGGTAAGATTTCCTCACATCCTTATATTTTAAATGTGCAAGAAATGAAATGACAAATGTAAATTGATTAGATTATATCACATGCATTTTGTGAAATCTGCATTAGAATTATATTAATATCTAGTACTTTTAAGCAGTTAACTGTATAAGGATACAATTACTTGGATTCTGGGAAAAACTTTTATTGGCTTGTTTTTTAAGTCAATAATTTAATTTGCAAGTAACATTTGAATTGAGATTTTTAAAAGCCTCCTTTTGGACAGCTCTAGAAATTAGAATACTTTCTTATCAAGGAGGTGGAATTAAATTTTTAGACACATATGTAAAATTTCTCCTAAATAGTACCAAATGTAATGTCTTCTTTTGACAGTAAGTGCAGTTCATCTATCATATTGATCATCATCATCATCATCAATATAAAACCATTTTTATATTTCAAAATATCTACTTGTAGAATCACTCAGAATGTGTTGACTTTATTAAAAGTTACTAAAGAATATTTTTTCTCATTCACTTGGTCATGGCAGAACATTAAGTGTTGAATCTAGAGACCAGAGTTACAGTCCTGATTCTATGACAAGCTGGTCATGTAACAGGAAGTGATCTATTTTGTCTCAAATTTGTTTCATTTGCTCTCAGATGGAGCGTGACCTCCCGTCTCATGCACTGTGGTGGCTTTTCAGAATGTTTATGAAGGCTCCTGGGTGCCTGGCACTCCATTTTTGTGGCCAGTGAAGGGCATGGTCTGCTTACATTGCGTACCATGTCCTTAGGAAAAAGACATAGAAAAGAAGGTGTAAAGCATACATAGAATGCTCATCCTGAAATATTTTCAGTGCAGTAGGGGCTAGAGAAGGGAGGTTGGATTGGGAGAAATGAAAAGAGATGTAGAGAATGTGACTTGTGGGGAAAAGAACAAAACAGCAATTACTGTGTTAGGATAGACTGACCATACCAGGAGCTTCCTGTGGAAAATTAGTCTTTGTGATGAGACACTGTGACATGTTCAAGACACATAGATGAAACCAGTGAAGGATTTAGAAGTGAAAGGACAATGTAGTGGAAGAAGCACTTTGTGGTGAGAAGTCTGGCCATGGTGCCATGTGTTGCCAGCCGTAGTGAGATGGGAAGGAGCACTTGATGGAAACTGTAGAGGTATTTGGGCATAAGGAGGTGAGAACCTGGACTGCATGTTCAGAGGAGTGCTCAGATGACATATTTCAGAGGCAGAATTTATTATATGTGGTATTTGGACTCATGAAAAATTAAGTTTGCTAAAATCAGAATTCAAGAGTATTTTATTTTGGGAGACACTTTATAATTATGTAGACTTATTTACATTGAGTATAAGCTCAGCAAAAATCTTTCTTGAATTGCTTTAATGGAGGTAAAAGTCTTGTTAAAATTCTAATAGTTATTGTTAAATCAAAACTAGAAAATCTTTCAGGTACAGTAAGTACTTTTACAGCTTTAAAACCTACTGCATTTTCATTACTTTTCTTCATAAGCCCACAGAGTAACTGCCAGGGAGACGTTCAGGCCATTAGCGGCAAGGAACCAATTGAATGTAAACCAACTGCCTTTATAACAGTTTGTGTTACCTGTGTGCCTGATTATGTAGTAGTTAAGAATTATCACAGATAGACAGGCACAAACAGAATCATGTTTCATACTCACAGTGGTTGCTATGGAACCTGTCAATAGAAATGTAAGGGATTTCTTCTTTATTAAAAAAAAAAAGAAGTCAATGGACAATAATACCACTTTGGGGGAAAAATACAAGAACGTACTATCCAAATAAATGTTTACTGTCTTTGAAGCAGAGATACAGACTTATTCTAATGAAGATACTCCATTACACAAAATGTCTTGAAACTTCTTTTTCATAAATTCCCTGACATCTTATATACCATATTCTTTTGATTGTCTTTCTTGATAAATATCCATTCTGAGAGCTTTCAGGTTTTTTGAGAAAAGCTTAAAGTTACTTTCAATAAAGTTTAGTAAATAAAGTAGGTAATCAAGATAAATAATATGTGATCTTTTTGTTTTAAGTGTCTTACCATGCAGTAATGAGCCTAACTTTTATAGTGAGTTTATAAACTGATTCTGAATATTTTGAACGTGAAAGTGAAAGTAGCTCAGTTGTGTCCAACTCTTTGCGACCCCATGTATTATACAGTGGGTAGCCTTTCCCTTCGCCAGGGAATCTTCCTAACCCAGGGATCAAACCCAGGTTTCCTGCATTGTGGGCAGATTCTTTACCAGCTGAGCCACAAGGGAAGCCCATTTTGGACAAGAATTCATTTCTAAAAATATTTGTCAAAATTAATATTATTACTTTAAAGGTATGATTTGTAGACAGAAGTTGAGGATTTAAAATGTTGATGCTTAATTTGGCCGTAGAAATTTTCATAAGATTTATTTATATTCCATCTTGTTCAGCCAAAAAGGTTTGACTACATTATATATAGTACACTGTGTGTACATACATATATATACATATATATACATACATACATACATAGAGAAGAAGATGAAATTAAGTTAAAAATAAGTGTTGGGAAAAGTCAACATATTAGGCAAATGAGTGCAAGCAATATAATATTAAGCCAAGTTGAAGTAGGAACACAAGCTCATAGTCCAAGAATCTCTACAATTTGGGAAAATAATAATCAGTACCAGTTTGGTGCTGATCTTGGTAGCAAAGCAGGAAACCTAATTAATTAGCCTAATTAATTACTTGAAACAAAATATGTCAGTTATTCAGAGGACAGCGTTTCCTGAATTGAAACAAGGAAAAATGTCCAGCGATTCTTGAAAAGAGCAAGCTATTATAGTATTCCTCCAATTGAAGTAACATGTGAATTCCTCTAAAAAGGAAAATACTTTTTCAGACTCCAAGAATCTAAGTCCATAGACCTCAGTGAAAAACTCATCTTAGTCTTTGAAAATGTCTGTTCATTGTGAATTACTGTTATGGAACATGTGGATTTTTTCTATATATAACTAATTATTGTTATCGAAATGAAAATGTAAACATTATCTGACACTTGTATATTCTTAACTTATTTGAGATCGTGAACTCCATTTTATGAAACAGTCCTATAATAGACTGAAAGCATGCTGAGTAGCTTTTACAATATTTGGATCTCATGGGGCCCTTTCCATATGGCATGTGGAAGTTAATGGCATGAGGCCAGAAAAATGATCACATTTGAGTGAATCTGTGGAGAGTATCAAACTAGCTCTGTTCATATTCAGACTCTTCATCTTTCAGGTTAAATGAAGCAGTCTGTTTAATTTATTCCTTAGTGTTTTTTAGGCTAATGAAAGATTGGAAATAACCACAATGTCTTTAAACACAAATGGTTAATTTAAATATACTATATCTTAAAAATACTACACAGCCATTGAAACTGTCATGAAACTTACCCATAATTTATTCTTTTTCAGTGCTTTATTGTAAAATTTTTATGATACGAAAATGTTGAAACAGTTTTACAGTTACCTCACATGTCTACCACCTAGATTCTGCCATTAGCATTTTATAATCTTCCTTTATCACTTATTTATCCATCTTTCCATCCATTATGTGTTTTAAAGGCAAAAGTTGTGTCTCACAACTGCATTGTTGTAATTTTTAAAGCATATTTGTGTATGCAGAGTAAAGCAGTCTGGAAAGTTTTATATAAAATTATTAACCTTGGTTGTATTTGGCTTATAGGTGATTTTTGCTTCTCACTTATTTATTTATTGTATTGTTTGCATGTTTTATAAAGAGTGTGTGATATTATAATAAAAACTCCATACATTAAGACCCTTTTTCTTTAGCGTGACCAAAAATGACTTTTTTACCAAGTAAATACACAGAGCTTGATTTTCAGCAAGTGAGTTAATTTTTTTCCTTTTTCTACAGATAATGATGAATAATCCTCAGAACTTTCATTAACCATCAACTGAATGAAAGCATTTAAATTTTGGTTCATCAGAATAACAAGCTTCAATGGGAAATGTAACAGTGTTTACAAATGAAATATTAGATTTCAGATGGGCATGCTGACTGTATGAAAAGATGGAGAAACATGCCATTTTTTTCAGTCAAGATTCTAGTTTATTTTGTTTGTTGAGTTATAGTTACTTCTTACAGAATATGTAAGTCATCCAACCAAAGTTTTAAGACACAGTGATTCTGACTTGACTCAGTGGCTTTGAAGAAGATGAATTACGTAGCAGGGTAACTTTGACTTTCAACAGATGTCTTTGAGTTGGAAGAATTACTTCTGTTTTGAAAAACCTACCAACAGTTTTTCATTTATGCATTTAAACATAACTCTTTTTTTCTGTCTACTTGTCATATCCAGCAATTCTGGGTTAAATAACCTTTTCAAGGGCTATATTTGAATCTTTATTTTCCAAAGATGGACCTTCCAACCTTAAAACATATTTTTCAATCCTTTTTCAACCAGTGTGTCTCCTGAATTAGCTCAACCAAAACAGGATACCGAAAGAGTCTTAGAAATCATTGAAAGATTTGATTATGAAAGAATAGCTAACATGTATTTTCTGATAATTACGAAGTTGGTTCATTAGTTCCATTTTTACTTGAGGACCAGAACCAGAAAGTTTACCTTTAAGCTTAGTCTGTGGACTTGAGCACTGACCTAGCATATAGCATAAAGTTGCCCTTTTTGTTTTCAACTTTCTCTCATGCATGTGCTTTTTAATTGAAATGCAAAAGGAGAAAGGAATCATTTTTATTTTGACACTGTGACAGTTTTGGTAACTAGTATTCCAAAGTGGGGAAATGTTCACCTCTTTTAACTACATTATGAGGGGATTTAGTTAGATCATTAAGACAGTGGTCACACAGCCTCAGTGGCAGTATGCCAGGTAATACATTAGAGATGTCTGAAGTTCAGATGCTTTTTATAATAAAAGCAGAATATTGGAAACCCTGAGAACAAAACAGTCTGATTGACATAATATATAATTTGAACCATAAAATCTTATCTTGCAGCACTATCAGTACTCTGCTGAATTTATTATGTATATTATTTCTAACATCCAGAACTAAATATTTGATTTTTATATGTTTGTTTATTTTATGATGTTACTATTAAATTTTTATTATCGACCTGAAGTACACTGTTGGCTATCTTTTATTTATTAGCACTATATTCAATAGGGTGCTTTTACAAAGAACTTACAATACTCTTGATCATTTTACCTGAAGATTTCCTTTTTTTCCAATAGAATATCTGAATTCTGTACTTTAATTCTCTATAGTCATGAATGATGAGAAAGATTTGTGTGTGAGTAGTTTTAAATTCTTAACCTCAAAAAGCAAGTGGTAGTATAACACAGTAGAAAGAGTTGTTCAGTCATGTTTCAGAAGATGTCATCTATGGGAATAATGAATAGTATATGTGGCATCTTCGGTCAGTTGGTAGTGAGTGGATATAGGCTGTTATTACATAAACGTCTGTACCAGTGGGAAAGAGGGTTTTTATTGTTAAGTATGGTCTGCTGGTAGGTGTTATAGAAGTGTTGAAGCATCTGTAGATTCATAGAATGATAGAGCAAGCAATAGCTATCACAATAATTTGCTATTACCTACATTTCACATCCAAGGGCACTGCATTGTCACAGGAATAAATTCACTTATATAGATGGCTGCAGTCAGATCATTTCCTATCTTTACCCTGTGCTGTTAGTTACACATTATTTTAAAATTTATCTCCTCTAAAGAGTAAAAAGAAATAGATTCAATAGGAAGCAGTATACTTAGCATTAATACATAAAAGAACTCTATGGAAATGTCCTGTTTCTGGGAATACCACACTATTCTAATTTACCTCTCTGTTTAAAAGAATCACATGCATGCATCTCAGTCCAGTTCAGCTCAGTCACTCAGTCGTGTCCCACTCTTTGCAACCCCATGAATTGCAGCACGCCAGGCCTCCTTGTCCATCACCAACTCCCAGAGTTCACCCAAACTCATGTCCATCGAGTTGGTGATGCCATCTAGCCATCTCATCCTCTGTCGTCCCCTTCTCCTCCTGACCCCAATTCCTCCCAGCATCAGAGTCTTTTCCAGTGAGTCACCTCTTCACATGAGGTGGCCAAAGTACTGGAGTTTCAGCTTTAGCATCAGTCCTTCCAAAGAACACCCAGGACTGATCTCCTTTAGAATGGACTGGTTGGATCTCCTTGCAGTCCAAGGGACTCTCAAGAGTCTTCTCCAACCCCACCGTTCAAAAGCATCAATTCTTCAGCACTCAGCTTTCTTCAGAGTCCAAGTCTCATATCCATACATGACCACTGGAAAAACCATAGCCTTGACTGGACGGACCTTTGTTGGCAGAGCAATGTCTCTGGTTTTTAATATGCTATCTAGGTTGGTGATAACTTTCTTTCCAAGGAGTAAGCGTCTTTTAATTTCATGGCTACAGTCACCATCTGCAGTGATTTTGGAGCCCCCAAAAATAAAGTCTGACACTGTTTCCACTGTTTCCCCATCTCACACACTAGCAAAGTAATGCTCAAAATTCTCCAAGCCAGGCTTCCACAGTATGTGAGCCGAGAACTTCCAGATGTTCAAAATGGATTTAGAAAAGGCAGAGGAACCAGAGATCAAAATGCCAACATCCACTGGATCATAGAAAAAGCAAGAGAATGCCAGAAAAACATCTGCTTCATTGACTATGCTAAAGCCTTTGACTTGTGGATCACAACAAACTGGAAAGTTTTTAAAGAGATGGAAATTCAGACTACCTTACCTGCCTCCTGCGAAACCTGTATTCAGGTCAAGAAGCAGTGGTTAGAACCGAATGTGGAACAAAGGACTGGTTCCAAATTCGGAAAGGAGTACGTCAAGGCTGTATATTGTCAACTTGCTTATTTAACTTAAATGCAGAATACCTCATGTGAAATGCCAGGGTGGATGATGCAGAAGCTGGAATCAAGAATGCCAGGAAAAATAATCAATAACCTCAGATATGCAGATGACACTACCTTTATGGCACAAAGTGAAGAGAAAGTAAAAAGCCTCTTAAGGAAAGTGAAAGAGGAAAGTGGAAAAGTTGGCTTAAAATTCAACATTCAGAAAACAAAGATCATGGCATCTATCTGGTCCCATCACTTCATGGCAAATAGATGGGAAAACAATGGAAACAGTGATAAACTTTATTTTCTTGGGCTTCACAATCACTGCAGACGGTGACTGCAGCCATGAGATGAAAAGATGCTTGCTCCTTGGAAGAAAAGCTATGACCAACCTAGACAGCAAAGGTCTGTATAGTCAAAACCATGGTTTTTCCAGTAGTCCTGTATAGATGTGAGAGTTGTACCATAAAGAAAACTGAATGCTGAAGAATTGATGCTTTTGAACTGTGTGTTGGAAAAGACTCTTGAGAGTCCCTTGGACTGCAAGGAGATCCAACCAGCTCACCCTAAAGGAAATCAGTCCTGAATATTCATTGGAAGGACTGATGGTGAAGCTGAAGCTGCAGTACTTTGCCTACTTGATGGGAAGAACTGACTCATTGGAAAAGACCCTGATGGTGGGAAAGGCAGGAGGAGACGGGGATGAGAGGATGAGATGGTTGGATGGCATCATCTACTCAATGAATATGAGTTTGAGCAAACTCCGGGAATTGGTGATGGACAAAGAAGCCTGGCAAGCTGCAGTCCATGGGGTCACAAAGAGTCAGACACAGCTGAGTGACTAAACTGAACTGATTCAAAAAAACTTTTAAATGCTAAATAAAGTTGGCTTTTTATCCATTTAGCATGTACTCTGCCCTTTATAACTTTATTGATGGATCTTTCAAGACTGCTTATGTATGTGTGTTTCATATACACTTGAAACCAGGTGAGGTAAGATGATGAAAGGCCAGCGCTTTGGAGAAAGCCTCAACCCCAGAGATAAGTACAATGTTTAAGAGAAAGTGGGCACTTCTGACTGGAGTATATATCCAGTGCCTAACTCTTGGGTAGATCAGACTCATAGATTAAAGGGGCAAAAGTTAGGCCAAGTATCCATCATGCTGGAGGATCCTGTAGGAAATTCCATGTCAAGGTGAGGCTCCAGAAAGCTCAAGGAGACCCCCAAACTCAGGGACTGTCAGAAGAGAAAAGGACCAGAGATCCTGGAGAAAAGGAGAAGAGAAAAGGACCAGAGATCCTCAGAGTTGTAGCCACAGACTAGCCCTTGATTGCTTTTGTATCTTGAGCACCAAAAGTTGGGTGGATTGGGGAATTTAGACTCAAACATAGTTTGAGGTGGTTCCCGACTGGTAGTGGTCCATGAACCTAGCAGAAGCCCTTCCAGTGGCTCTCTGAAGGAAGGCATACTTACTTTGTGTCTTGTAAAACAAATAAAAATGCAAGAGCAGTGAATACAGAGTTAAGGATATAATGGTAAAGAAATTAAGGCAATGTAAGTGGGAAATTACAGGATCAGGAATATGCAGAGACTTTAGATTTGGAATTATCAGAGATGTGTTGTAAAACAACTATACTTACTGTGTTTAAAAAGTGATGTAGATTTGAAGAACCAAATAGAATTCATTTAAATGAAAAATACAATAATCAAAGTTTTGAAAGTGAGTGAACGTGCTTAGCAGCACAGTATACATGACAGGAAAGAGAATTAACAAACTGGAGGCAATTATCCATAATAAAGCACACATAGAAAAAGACGGAGTATATATGAGAGAAGGCAAGAAATACAGTGAGAATGTTTAATGTATGTTTGATTAGAGTCCTAGAAAAAACAAAGGGGTAAAGTTATTCATAGAGAAAAGGCTGAGCATTTTTCTGAACTATTGAAAAACTCTGATCCACAGATTGCAGATGAATAGTGAATTTCAAGGAGGATAGAATAAGAGATGCATGCCTGGTGTCTTCAAAGTAAACGTGTAAAGTAGAAGACAAGAAGAAAAAAGTTGAAAATAAAAAGACATACTACACTTGAAAGGAATGTTAAAGACCGACTCTTGGCTTTTCAACAGTAGCAGTGAAACAGTGAAATGGTACCTTCAGTGGGCTAAAAAAAATAATTGTCATTCCAAATTATGTAAATAATAAGGATGTCTGATGAATGGATAAAAGTTAATTTCGACTCCACTGCTGGCCATAAGTAAAAGACAGGAGATTTATATTGCCACCTTTAGTAACTTAAACACTGGACAAAAGACGTGAAGCAGTGCTTCTCAGACAGTGGGTAACAGACAATGAAAGGAAACAAATGATTAAACCCTGTGATTGCCCAAGGTTACTGAATAAAAATAGGATGCTGCTGCTGCTGCTGCTAAGTCGCTTCAGTCGTGTCTGACTCTACGACCCCATAGACAGCAGCCCACCAAGCTCCCCCGTCCCTGGGATTCTCCAGGCAAGAACACTGGAGTGGGTTGCCATTTCCTTCTCCAATGCATGAAAGTGAAGTCACTCAGTCAGGTTGGACTCTTCGAGACCCCATGGACTGCAGCCTACAGGCTCCTCCATCCATGGGATTTTCCAGGCAAGAGTATGGAAGTCATACAAATAACTCTTAAAGGGGACTCGTAAAAATAACTCCAGAATCTCCCTAAATTGAAAGTGTAGAAATTAGAATTTAGAGAGAGGAAGCAGCCAGAATTTGCAATACAGAGTTTCAGAATGAAGAGAGTCACACAGAGAAACAGTAAAATCCCCAAATATTTGGAAAGTAAACATATTTGTTTTTTAAAATTGAAATATTGTTGTTTTACAATATTGTGTTTCTGGTGAACAGCAAACTGAGTCAGATATAAATCATGGGATGGAAATATTTCTTGCAAATGGAAATGATGTGAAAGTGAGGGTAGCAATAATCATGTCAGACAACACAGAATTTAAAGGTCATAAAGATAAAGGACACTATATAATCCTAAACTAATCAATACAAGAAGAAGATATTACATTATTTAACATACATGCCCCCTCCCATAGGAGAGCCTAAATACATAAAACCAGTATCAAGGGACTTAAAGGGAAAAATTGGCAAGACTAACAGTAGGTGATGTTAACACTCTGCTGCTGCTGCTAAGTCGCTTCAGTTGTGTTCGACTCTGCAACTCCACAGACTGCAGCCCACCAGGCTCCACCACCCCTGGGATTCTCCAGGCAGGAACACTGGAGTGGGTTGCCATTTCCTTCTCCAATGCATGAAAGTCTACTGACATTCAACAGGCAGAACTTCCAGGCAGAAAATAAAACAACAGAGATTCTAAATGAAACAATAGCACAGTTAGACTTTAAAGGAAATTACATTCCAAGCAACAGAACCCATGTTTTTTCAAGTGCACACGGAACAGTTGTCTAGGATAGACAACATAACAGGGCATAAAGAACCCTGAACAAATTAAAGAGGATAGAAGTCATTTCAATAAGCTTTTCTGAATACAACAGCACAAAAACAGAAACCACAGAAAGAGAAACAAGAAAAAATGATTACATGAAGAATAACCAACATGTTAATAAAAAACCCAGTGGTTGAATAGTGAAATTGGGAAACTTAATAACACCTTGAGACAGTGATAGCCATATAAATATCTTTGGGATGAAACAAAAGCAGTCTTAAGAGGGAAGTTCATAGCAATAGAGGCCTTCATCAAGAAGTAAGAAAAATCCCAAGTAAACAACCTAACCTACCACCTAAAAGAAAAAGAATAACAAAACCTAAAATCATCAGAAGGAAGGAAATAATAAAGATCAGAGAGTGCATAAATAATACAAAACAAAGAATAGAAGGATTCAATAAAACCAATAGCTGGGGTTTTGGTGGGTGTGTGTTTTTGTTTTTGTTTTTTTGAAAGAATAAAGTTAACAAACCTCTGGCTGGACTCACCAAGGATAAGAAGACCCAAAAAGAAGTGAAAGAGAAGAAGTAGTAACTGATACCACAGAGACACACAAAATCATGAGGGACTGCTTGTAAGCAGTTATATGCTAAAAAGTTGACCTAAAAGTGGACTAATTTCTGGAAAAAAACAACCAATCAACAACAAATCAAGAAAAAAGAGACAACAGAAGAGAGAGATCACTAGTAGTAAAATTGAATTCATAACTTTAAAAACTGCCAGCAAACAAGTTGAGAACCATGTGGTGTCACAGAGAATTGTAGCAAACATCTAAAGGAAATCTAATTATTCTGAATTATTCCAAAAAGTTGAAGAGGACAGAATGCTCCCAAATTAATTTGCAAAGCTACCATTATCTTGATACTAAAACCAGACAAAGACTCTGCAAGAAAACTACAGTCCAACAGAGGACTAATATCTAGAATATATAAAGAACTCTCAAAACTCAACAGTAAAATCAGTCTAATTAGAAATCACTTCTAGTTAGAAATCACTTCCAATTAGAAGACATGATAGATATTTCACCGGAGAGAATATACAAATACCAAATATATACATGAAAAGGGGCTTAAAATCCTTAGCTGCTGTAAATGCAAATTGACAATGAGATGTCACCATACACCTATCAGAAGCAATGAAATAAAAAGTAGAGACACCAGCAAATGCTAATAAGGGTGCACAGAAACAGATTGCAGCTATCCTGTTGAAGGGAATGTAAATTTGGTAGTTTCTTATGAAGCTACATCTACCTACTATGCAACTGACCCAGATATATTGGGCATTTATCTAAGGAACCATTAAAACATACATTTTCTCAAAAACATGTACAGAACTGCTCATAGCAGATTTATTTGCTATAGCAAAATCTGTAAACAACCCAGAGTTTCCTCAGCAGGTAAGTGTTTAAGTAACACTGGTACATCTACCTCATGGAATACAACTCAGCAATGATAGGAACACTATTGATAAACGGAACAACTTGGATGACTCTTGAGAGAATTATGTCAATTTTTTTTAAAAAGCCAATTTCAAAATGTTAGTTACCATATGATTCCATTTGCATAATATTTCCAAAGTAACAAAAACTTAGAGAAGATCATCAGTGTTTGTCAGGGAGTAGGAATGAGTGTGTTTACAAAAAGGCAAGTTGGATGCTTGTGGTGATGAGACTGTTCTTTATTTTGACTCTGGTGATGAATACATGAACATATATGTGATGAAACTGGAGAACTATGTACACAGATATACACAGTTGGTAGATGAGAAATTTGAAAAAGAGGTGGATTATGTCAATGCCAATATTCCTGGTTGTGATATCGACTGTACCATAGTTTTACAAAATGCTAACATTTGGTGTAACTGAATAAAAGGTATCTAGGATCTCTATTTCTTTAAACTGCATGTAAACTATAGTTACTTCAGAGATTTCAATTAGAACATAGTTATTGGGCTTCCCTGGTGGTCCAGTGATCGGATGTCCACCTGCCAGGGCAGGAGACATGGGTTCCATCCCTGGTCTTGGGAGACGGGCACCTGGGACTGTGCGCCACAGCCCCTGAGCCCACACTCGAGCCTGCAAGCCATAACTGCTGAAGCCTGTGTACCCTAGAGCCCGTGCCCACCAGAGGAGCCACTGCGATTGGAACCCACATATTACAGCTAGAGAGTAGGCCCCACGTGTTGCAACTTGAGATAGGCTGTGTACAGCAACAAGATCACCACAGCCAAAAATTAAATAAGATTTAAAAAAAGAAAATAGTTATTATGACTATTACATATGTTCAAAAAGTAGATCTGGAAGAAATAAAAGACCCAATGAAAACCTTAAAGATGAAACCTACCACTTGTCACATGAAAAATACCCTGAAGAGAATAAATGGCAGGTTAGACATCGCAAAGGAAGGAAAACATGGCAGGAGAAACTAGATTTCTAGTAATAAAACCAAGAAAATAATAGTAGGAATGATAAGCGCACCAGGGAGCTTTGGAACAAATCCAAGTGGCCTGATTATGTCTAATTGGAATCTCCGGAGAAGAGAAAAGGAGGAGATGCTAAAAACATTAGAAGAAAGGGCTGAAAATTTTCCAAGTTTGATTAAAACCTAGAGAGAGAGATTCAAAAACTCAACAAACCTCATGCACAAAAACTATGAAGAACATACACCATGGAACATATAAAGACACAAAATTTTAAAAGTACACTGAATGGTTATCTATCTGAATAATCTTAGAAAAAGTATTTGAGAAAATGCACCACCTGTTCTTAATAAGAAATCTAAGCATCTAGAAATACAAGGGAATTTTCTTAACTCAATAGAGGAAATCTATGAAAAAGGCCACAGCTAACATGATATGTGATGAAAATTGTAATGCTTGTTTCCATTTGACATTGTGCTGCAAATTTCAGTTAGTACAATAAGACACTAGAGAAAATAGAAATAATCCAGATTGTAAGGAAGAAATATAACTATTTTTTTAAGAAGTAGCAAGATTCTCCATGTAGAGAACATGATTGGATCTACAAAGTAGTTGCTAGAACTAATACATGAATTTGGAAAGAATGCAGGATCTGAGCTCAATAAACCAAAATTGACTGGTTTCCAATATGCCAGCAACAGTCAGAAATTGAATTTTTAAATCACCCATTTAAATTGCATAAATTATTTTAAATACTTTAGAGATACATCTGACAAAGTATATAAACAGCTTTATACCCTGAGAAGTACAAAATATCACAGAAATTTTAAAAGACATAAATAAATGAAAAGATAAACTGGATGCCAGCTATTCTCTGGGGGTCTTGGTGCAATAATATAAGAAAATTGGAAGTTTTGAAAAGGAAAATCATTTTTCACAGATAGAACCCTTATGTGCATAGGAAACCCCCACAACTCAAATTTTTAGAATAAATGATCTTAGGCTCCTAGATAAAAAGAATAGTAAATTGTATTTCTGTATATCATCAAGAAAAATACAGAAAATAAAAGGTTATTTATATTATAGCCTTTATATTATATATTATATTTATATATTTATATTTATATTATATATTTATATATTATAATATTATATATTAGTCTTTATATTATAAAGGCTATTTATACTAGCATTAAAAATATTAAGCAACAAAAGATATGTAATCCTCCAAGGGGGAAATTGTAAAATATTATCAAGCGTCAGAAAAATGAAAGTAAACTTCCCTGGTGGCTCAGAGGTTAAAGCGTCTGCCTGCAATGCGGGAGACCCAGGTTTGATCCCTGGATTGGGAAGATCCCCTGGAGAAGGAAATGGCAACCCGCTCCAGTATTCTTGTCTGGAGAATCCCATGGACAGAGGAGCCTGGTTGGCTACAGTCCATGGGGTCGCAAAGAGTCAGACACAACTGAGCGACTTCACTTCACTTCATTCATGAATTAGAAGACTCAACAGGATAAAAATGTCAGTTCCTACCTAACTGATATGTCTATCGATTTAGTGTAATCACAATCTAAATCTGAATTTGATAAGGTCATTATTGAACTTATATAAAAATAGAAGGCCAGATATAGTGAAGAGACTTTTGGAAATAAAAAGAGAGGCTAGTTGTTCCAGATGTCAAGACTTATTATAAAATTATAGTGATTAAAATATGAGGTTATAGTGCAGAGAAAAATCAGTAGGCCAATGGAACAGGATAGATATCCCAGAAACAGATTCATCTGTATATGTGTATTTGAAATTCATAGAAGTGTCACTTCTGGGTTGTAGAGAAGAGTCTCTTAAATAATTGGTGCTGGGACAGCGTATCTAATACAGCAAAGAAGAGAGGAAGGAGCAAAAGGGACGGAGGGAAGGAAATAAGGAAGAACGAGATGGAGGGAGGAAGGACATTGGACCCTGATTTACTCCATGCAAAGATCAATTCCAGGTAAAATATTAACGTGAAAAATAAAAAGTTTTCAGAAGCAAACTTACGGTAGTGAAGAATTGTTAAGCAACTCTTAAAGTACTCATTATAAAGGAAAGATTGATAAATTCAAGTACATCAAAGTTTTTTCCATTACTCAAGTCCTCTTCACAGCAATCATAAGAAAAAGAAATGAAAGGTCTCCAGACTGAAAGGGAAGAGGTAAACAGTCATTATATGCAGAAGACATGATGTTGTATATAGAAAACCCTAAAAACTCCACACAAAAACTAATAGGACTGATAGATGAATTCAGCAAGGTAGCAGGATATGATTAACATGCAGAAATTGGTTGCATTTCTTTACACTAACATTGAGCTATCAGAAAGTTTAAAAAAAAATCCTTTTAAAATCACATTTTAAAAGTTAATTCTTAATAATAAACAAGACCAAGGAGGTAAAAGGCATATGCTCAGAACTATAAAACAATGGTAAAGGACTGAAGATGATTCAAAGAAATGGAAAGATAGCACATACTCTTGGATTGGAAGAATTAATATTGTTAAAATGGCAAGACTAACCACAACAATCTACAAATTTAATGTGATTCTTGTCAAATTATCTATGACATGTTCCACAGAACTAGAACAAGACTCAAAATGGCTTAAAGACTTATAAGACATGATACCATGAAACTCCTAGAACAGAACATGGGCGAAACACTCTGGCATAAGCTGCACCAGTCTCCCAAGGCAAAAGAAATAGAAGCAAAAGGAAATGGGACCTAATCCAATTTACAAGCTTTTGCACAGCAAAGGAAACCATGAACAAAATAAAAAGACAGTCTACAAAATGGGACAAAACATTTGCAAACAATGTAACCACAAGGGCTTAATTTTCAAAACATACAAACAGCTCATGCACGCAATAACAACAGCAAAACCAACCCAATGGAAAAATGAGCAGAAGACTTGAGTAGACATTTCTCCAAAGAACACAGACAGATGGCCAAGAAGCACATGACAAGATGCTTATCTTCATTAATTATCAGAGACATGGAAATTAAAACTGCAATGCGATAGCACCTCAGGCCAATGAGAATGGCTATCAAAAAGTCTACAAATAGTATGTGTTTGTGAGGGTGTGGAAAAAAGGGAAGACTCCTACACTGTTAGTGGGACTGTAAATCGATACAATCAAGAGGGAGAACAGTATGGAGGTTTCTCAAAAAGCAAAAATAGAGCTACCACATGATCCTGCAATCCCACTCCTAGGCATATACCCAGGCAGATCTGTAATTCAAGAAGATGCAGGCCCTCTCAATGTTCATAGCAGCACTATTCACAATACCCAAGGCACAGGAGAACTTAAATACCCATCAACAGATGGACAGAGATGCAGTGTGTATGTCTGTGTGTGTGTGTGTGTGTATCAGTTCATTTCAGTTCAGTTGCTCAGTCATTTCTGACTCTGAGACCCCATGGACTGCAGCACTCCAGGCCTCCCTGTCAACCACCAACTCCCAGAGTTTACCCAGACTCATGGCCATCGAGTCACTGATGCCATCCAACCATCTCATCCTCTGTTGTCCCCTTCTCCTCCCACCTTCACTCTTTCCCAACATCAGGATCTTTTCAAACGAGTCAATTCTTCACCTCAGGTGGCCAAGGTATTGGAGTTTCAGCTTCAGCCATCCATCCAATGAACACCCAGGACTGATCTCCTTTAGGATGGACTGGTTGGATCTTCTTGCAGTCCAAGGGACTCTCAAGAGTCTTCTCCAACACCACAGTTCAAAAGCATCAATTCTTTGGTGCTCAGCTTTCTTTATATTCCAACCCTCATATCCATACATGACCACTGGAAAAACCATACCTTTGACTAAATGGACCTTTGCTGGCAAAGTAATGTCTCAGCTTTTAATATGCTGTCTAGCTTGGTCATAGCTTTTCTTCCAAGGAGCAAGTGTCTTTTAATTTTATGGCTGCAGTCACCATCTGCAGTGATTTTGGAGCCCAAGAAAATCAAGTCTGTCACTGTTTTCATTTTTTCCCCATATATTTGCCATGAAGTGATGGGACCAGATGCCATGATCTTAGTTTTCTGAATGTTGAGTTTTAAGCATTCTTTTTCACTCTCATCTTTCACTTTCATCAAGAGGCTCTTTAGTTCTTCACTTTCTGCCATAAGGGTGGTGTCATCTGCATATCTGAGGTTACTGATGTTTCTCCTGGCAATCTTGATTCCAGTTTGTGCTTCCTCTAGTCCAGCATTTCTCATGATGTGCTCTGCATATAAGTTAAATAAGCAGGGTGACAATATACAGCCTTGATGTATTCCTTTCCCTCTTTGGAACCAGTCTGTTGTTCCATGTCCAGTTCTAACTGTTGCTTCCTGATCTGCATACAGATTTCTCAAGAGGCAGGTTAGGTGGTCTGGTATTCCCATCTCTTGAAGAATTTTCCAGTTTGTTGTGATCCACGTAGTCAAAGGCTTTGGCGTAGTCAGTAAACCAGAATTAGATGTTTTTCTGGAACCCACTTGATTTTTCAGTGGTCCAATGGATGTTGACAATTTGATCTCTGGTTCCTCTGCCTTTTCTAAATCCAGCTTGAACATCTGGCAGTTCACGTATTCTTAAAGCCTGGTGTGGAGAATTTTGAGCATTACTTTGCTAGTGTGTGAGATGAGTACAATTGTGCAGTAGTTTGAATATTCTTTGGCATTGCCTTTCTTAGGGATTGGAATGAAAACTGACCTTTTCTAGTCCTGTGGCCACTGCTATTTCCAAATTTGCTGGCATATTGAGTGCAGCACTTTCACAGCATCATCTTTTAGGATTTGAAATAGCTCAACTGGAATTCCATCACCTCCACTGGCTTTGTTCATAATGATGCTTTCTAAGGCCCACCTGACTTTGCATTCCAGGATGTCTGACTCTAGGTGAGTGATCACACCATCATAGTTATGTTATCCAGGTCATTAAGATCTTTATCTGGGTCACTCTGGAGCCTGGGCAGTGTAGAGCCGGAAGGCTCACACTGCAGTGGGCGGGGGCAAACCCAGTGGTGCATACACTGTGAACACTCCCCACACACGCCAGTGGTATTTGTTTGCAGTGTCCCTCCCTCCCCACAACACAGCTGAACAAGTGAGCCTAAATAAGTGACAGCCTTCGCCTCTTGTGTCAGGGTGGAAATTAGACACCGAAGAAGAGACTTGCAAATAGAGGAAGCCAAAATAAAGAAGACAGAACTGCTCTGGATATGACGGGTGCAACAGGCTAAAACCCTGCAGTTAACATTGACTAAGCATTGGAGGGGTCCTATGGAGAACAAGCACAAGCTGGAACAGGAACTATCTGAAACTGCACTGACCCCACCTTACCCACAGCAGCTCCAGAGAAATTCCTAGATATATTTTGACTATTATCACTTTTAAAGTTTTTTGAATTTAAGTTTTTTATTACACCTTTAACTTTCATTTTTATAACCTACTATTATGAGACGAAGTCCACTACGGATAGTTTGTTGTTTTGAATCAAGTATTTTGCCTGGGGTTCTTTAACCTACATCAGCATTTCCAGTTATTTTCCAAATTTGGTTTCTTATAATCAAGTGAAAGATGACCGTGTGCTCAGTAAGAGCAGGAACCTTGTCTTATCCAACTTTCATCTTGGGGCCTATTTAGGTTCTGATAGGAGTAAACAGGAGAATGTTGGATTCCACCCAAAAAGATATCCCACATCCAAGGGCAAAGGGAAAGCCCCAGCAAGATGGTAGGAGGGGCAAAATCACATTTAGAATCAAACCCCATACCTGCCAGAGAAACTTAGAGGATTCAAACAAAACCTTGTGTGCACCAGGACCCAGAAACCCACAGAGATTGAGCCAGAACTGTGTCTGAGTGTCTCCTGTGGAGGTCCGGGTCAGCAGTGGCCTGCCGCAGGGGCTCTGGGTGCAGCAGACCTGGGTATGGCGTAAGCCCTCCTGGAGGAGGTCACCATTAACCCCACCATAGAGCCGCCAGAACTCACACAGGACTGGGGAAACAGACTCTTGGGTCCAGGAGGTGCAAATTATATTTAAGATCCCTAAAAAAGAGATCATATTGTATAGCACAAAGAAGTATATTTGATATCCTGTAATAAACCATAATAGAAAAGAAAAGCAACAGATTTCCACTCCACAAGAGACACCAGAATGGAAAAGAGAAGCCACAAAGTAAAAATTTTGACCAGTATTTAGAATATATAAAAAGTCTTCATGATCAATAGAGTTGATAAGATGATTGATCTCATTGATACATAAGGAAATGCAACTTAACTGCAGCACACAGCTGTTATACCTTCATTAGATTAGCAAGAGTTAGATGAATCCAATGCCTAGTAATTTTGTGGAGCAAAATGCACTCATATGTTGTGATGGGAGTATTAATTGGTACAACTGTTTTGGAAACAATTTGATATTGTCTTGTAGAAGTTTGAAGATACACAGATCTGATGATTAGTATTCCAGTCCTGGGTGTATAACCAACAGAAACGTGTGCACGTGTTCATGAGGATTCATGCCAAAAATGCTCAATGCAACATATTTTTAGCAGCTCCAACCTGGAAGAATCCCAAATGTCCACCAACATTTAAAAAAAAGGTATAGCTAAACTGTACTATGTTTGTATGAAGGAATATTCTACCACATTCAAAAACATGTGTGAACCTTAAAAAGTTTTGAGTGAATTAATCAAGATAACAAAGAACATATCCAATAAGATTCCACTTACTCAAAGCCTCAAAGAAATAGGCTTAGGGAAATAATCATAGAGGGTAAAATTATAGAAAATAACAAGGAAGTGAATTATCATAAAAGGGAGAAGGGGTTGTAGTTAGGAGACACAGGACCAACCATTCTAGACAAGTGACCTGGGATCTATCTTTATTTCCATGATTGTAACATGCCAAAATACAAAATGAGTGCCTGTAAATGTGTATTCAATTTTCTTGCTGGGCATGTAGTAAGAAGACCCAATTCCCAGGCTTGGTTAGCCGCTTGATTAACTCAGTTGACCTAAGGCTGTTATTCACCTGCCGATTGACCTGAGGTCTCCCTGAGGAGATCAGTGCTCCAGATCCCGAGCTCTCAACTGCAAAGTGAGTGGTTTCATCAAAGGAGAAATTCTCTGCAGGAATGTTTCATAAACTGTAGCTCACTGAAAATGTTAGCAAATTCATCCCTCTTTCAAAATTGTTAAAAATTTGCTAAAGACCTTTGCCTTGTTCTTGTTTGAATTTGTGTTTGAATGTGTAAAACTGAAATTTTGAGGGTATAGTGAAATACAGTACTCTCAGCCAGGAACCATGAGGAATGATGTCTCTAAAATATTCTACTAAGAGTTGGTGTCCCACACTGAGACAGACTCCTTGGAGCATTAACTGCACTTTCATAATTGTTTACTGAGTTGTAAGAACAGAAGAATTCCGTCTCTGGGAGGGAGTTATAGGTTCTGTTAACACAGTGTATGTGTGTGCACTTAGTCACTCAGTCGTGTCTGACTCTTTGTGAGCCCATGGACTGTAGCCCACCAGACTCCTCTGTCCATGGGGATTCTCCAGGCAAGAACACTGGAATGGGTTGCCATGCCCTCCTCCAGGGGATCTTCCCAACCCAGGGATCAAACCCAGGTCTCCCCCATTGTAGGTGGATTCTTTACCATCTGAGCCAGCAGAGAAGCTCAAGAATACTGGAGAGGGTAGCCTATCTCTTCTCCAGGAGACCTTCCTGACTAGAAGATCCTGATTCCCACCAGGAATCGTACCAGGGTCTCCTGCATTGCAGGGAGATTCTTCACCAGCTGAGCTACCAGGGAAGCCCTATTAACATTATAAATAGGTTCAAAATTGGGAAAAGGAATACAACAAGTCTATATATTGTCACTCTGCTTATTTTACTTATATGCAGAGTATATCATGTGAAATACCAGAATGGATGAATCACAAGGTGGAATCAAGACTGCAGGGAGAAATATCAGCAACCTCAGATATACAGAAATCTCTAATGGCAGAAAGTAAAGAGGAATTATTTAACTTATATGCAGAGTACATCATGAGAAACGCTGGGCTGGAAGAAGCACAAGCTGGAATCAAGATTGCTGGGAGAAATATCAGTAACCTCAGATATGCAGATGACACCACCCTTTTGGCAGAAAGTGAAGAGGAACTAAAACTCCTCTTGATGAAAGTGAAAGAGTAGAGTGAAAAAGTTGGCTTAAAGCTCAACATTCAGAAAACGAAGATGATGGCATCTAGTCCTATCACTTCATGGGAAATAGATGGGGAAACAGTGGAAACAGCAGCAGACTTTATTTTGGGGGCTCCAAAATCACTGCAGATGGTGACTGCAGCCATGAAATTAAAAGATGCTTACTCCTTGGCAGGAAAGTTATGACCAACCTAGACAGCATATTGAAAAGCAGAGATATATTACTTTGCCAACAAAGATTCGTCTAGTCAAGGCTATGGTTTTCCAGTGGTCGTGTATGGATGTGAGAGTTTAACTGTGAAGAAAGCTGAGCACCGAAGAATTGATGGTATTGAACTGCAGTGTTGGAGAAGACTCTTGAGAGTCCCTTGGACTGCAAGAAGATCCAACCAGTCCATCCCAAAGGAGACCAGTCCTGGGTGTTCATTGGAAGGACTGATGCTGAAGCTGAAACTCCAATACTTTGGCCACCTCATGCGAAGAGTTGACTCATTGGAAGACTCTGATGCTGGGAGAGATTGGGGGCAGGAGGAGAAGGGGACAACAGAGGATGAGATGGCTGGATGGCATCACCGACTCGATGGACATGAGTTTGAGTGAACTCTGGGAGTTGGTGATGGACAGTGAGGCCTGGTGTGCTGCAATTCATGGGGTCACAAAGAGTTGGACACGACTGAATGACTGAGCTGAACTGAAAGAGGAATTAAAATGCCTCTTGATAAAGGTGAAAGAGGAGAGTGAAAAAGCTGACTTCAAACTCAAATTCTAAAAACTAAGATCATGGCATCTGGTCCCATCATTATGTGGCAAATAAAAGGGGAAAAGTAGAAGCAGTGACAGAATTTATGTTCTTGGGCTCCAAAATCACTATGGACAGTCACTGAAGTCTCAGTAAGATACTTTCTCCTTGGAAGCTAAGACAAACCTAGAGAGCCTATTAAAAAGCAGAGACATCACTTTGTTGTGATGTATGTATACCAAGTGTGTATGGTCAAAGCTACAGTTTTTCCAGTAGTCATATACAGATGTGATAGCTGGACCATAAAGAAGGCTGAGCGTTGAAGAATTGATGCTTTTGAACTGTGGTGTTGGAGAATTCTCTTGAGAGTCCCTTGGACTACAAGGAGATCAAACCAGTTAATCCTAAAGGAAATCAATCCTGAATATTCAGTGGAAGGACTGATGCTGAAGCTGAACCTCCAATACTTCGCCACCTAATGGGAAGAGCCAGCTCATTGGAAAAGACCATGATGCTGGGAAAGATTGAGGGCAGGAGGAGAAAGGGGCAGCAGAAGAAGAGATGCTTGGAAGGCATCACTGACTCAGTGAACATGAATTTGAGCAAACTCAGGGAGATAATGAAGGATAGGGAAGCCTGCCTGCTGCAGTCCATGGGGTCACAAAGAGTCAGACAGATTTAGCGACTGAAAACAACAATTTACAAGGCAAAAATAAAGGTAATGCCAGACACAGTTTTTAAAAAATTGTATCTAATATTTATCAAGATTTTAAAATGTGCATTTATTGTTAAAAACACTAAGTTATAATTATTTAATTATACTTAAATCAGTGTCCCCAGTGATTAGAAAGGAAATCAAGCATAAGAAGACTGCATTTTATGATAATTATGGCAACTTTGTAAATTATTCAACAGAAAACATTCTAGAGAATTAATATGAAAATATTGGTTCTCTGTGCTACTCAGCAGAGTCAGGACTCAACAAGATTACAGGCATGTCCATTATTTCTTTGCAAAGCATAAATGCCAAACTGTCTTAATTATCATAGGTTTAGAATGTATCATGAGCTTCTGTTCAAGTCATGATGGAATAACAAGGAACAGATTTACCCTCTGTAAATTCAGGGCTCTCCAGAGAATCAGAAGAGATAGGAAGCATGTTTATTATAAGAAATTGGCTCACATGATTATGGGGGCAGGAAATACAAAATCTGCAGTGTGGCCCAGGCTTAAGCTTCAGGCAAGGCCGTGGTGCAGGTCTTGTTCTAAGGTCATTAGCCTGGAGACTGGGGAGAGTCGACGGTGCAAAGACTGGTAGGCCGACACCCAGAAAAGCTGGTGATGCAGGCAGAATCTCAAGTCTGTCTGCTGGAGATTTCTCGTGGTTGGCGGGGCCAGTCTCTGTTCTCCTCAGGCCTCCAGCCACTTGGATGAGGCCCAGTACGTTTATGGAGGGCACTATGCTACGCTCAGTGTCCACCGGTTTTAACCTTAATCTCACACAGGAGCACTTTTCAAGTAAATACATAAAATTAACCTTCACACCCTCCTTCCTTAAATGACTTCAAAAACAGACAAAGTACAGTGTTCAGACACTGGCCACAAAAGCCTACAGAATGATGCTCTCTGAGTGAAAGGCAGCAGGGGAAGTGAGCCTTGTGGTTGCCCAGCTTACGGCCTGGGAAAAGCTGTGAGGATGCAGTACAGTGAGGGGAGTCAGACAGACTGTGTTGGTCTCCGTTGGATGAGGAGACAGAGTGGAGAATTTGAGGACACCAAGGTGGCTGAAACTTGCAGAATAAAGCCGTGGGTGGGAAAGAGCTGCATGCGAGGAGTTGAAATGAATGGAAGTCTTCCCTCAAGTCCCCACCTTAGTCCTGATTTGTGTGTGTCTGTGTGTGTGCATGAGTGTGTGTAGACTCCGGGGAAGGTACTACTGGAATGGAACAGGTGGAACAATCTGTGGAGCAAAGAGATGGCCAGGAAGCATTTGTGTCCCCACCTTCTGGAGTGGAAAAACCTGGCTGTAGTACATGGGGCATTGGGTAGACGACTCAGAAAAATATCACCTCAGTTGTTCAGTTGCTAAGTCACGTCCAGCTCTTTGTGATCCCATGGACTGCAGCAGGTCAGGCTCCCTTGTCCTGCACTGTCTCCCAGAATTTGCTCAAACTCACGTCCATTGAGTCAATGATGCCATACAGCCATCTCATCCTCTGCCTCCCCCTTCTCCTGCCCTCAATCTTTGCCAGCATCAGGGTCTTTTCCAGTGAGTCGGCTCTTCACATCAGGTGGCCAAAGTGTTGGAACTTCAGCTTCAGCATCAGTCATTCCAATGAGTATTCAGGGTTGATTTCCTTTAGGATTGACTGGTTTAATCCAAGGACTCTCAAGAGTCTTCTCCAGCACCACAGTTGGAAAGCATCAGTTCTTCGGCACTCAGCCTTCTTTATGGTCCAACTCGAACAACCATACACCACCTCAGTAGCAGTGCAGAATTCTTCCTAGACCCAAAAGTGTTCTGACCCCAACCAGATCAACTTGAAGGTAAGCCTCAAAAGGGTCAAACTGTCTGCAAGAGTGAGAGCTTAGAGCCTTCTCGGATCTTTCCTGAGACTATTCACAGCCCCGCTGCAGGCACACCGCCCAGGAATATGTCAGGGCATTCAGAGTCCCTGCGGACTGTCATTCCATAGATATTCCTTTTAAGTTTTCAGTTGTGTGCCAGATGGCTTTGTGTGTCCGATTCTTTGTGACCCATGGACTGTAGCCCGCCAGGCTCCTCTGCCCATGGTATCCTCCAGGGGATCTTCCCAACCCAGGGCTCGAACCTGCGTCTTCTGTCTCCTGCATTGCAGGCAGTTTCTCACCACTAGTGCCACCTTTTGTCCCCAGCCTGAGGCAGACACGATATTCAGCAAGTGCCTCTGGTTCTTTTCCACAGATGGCTTTTGGAGAAAAGACCTTTGCATTTAGTGAGCTCTAAGTCAGGTTGAATAGAACAGCCCTACCGGTGGGGTCTTCCAGGGAACCACCAAACCAGTTATATAATCACAGTTCTCTGGGGATGAGGCTTTGAAGGAGTTGCAGTCTGGATTTGCCCCCTCTAGTGGGTGCTAGGCTGCTGTTTTTCACTGGGATTATGAGCTGCTGGTTCTCCAAGCTACTGCAGAATCTGAGAAAGGGAGATGACTAAGGCAAGTTAAAATACCACCCATCTCACTGCTCTTGCTGAGATTGTCAGTTTTTAAAAATAAATGCTTCCCGGATTTCTAAAGCCTCTGTTTAATTTCCAGAGCTCTAAAGAAGTTAAGAGAAATTGGAGAAGGCAATGGCACCCCACTCCAGTGGTGGGCTGGTGGGCTGCAGTCCATGGGGTCGCTAGGAGTCGGACACGACTGAGCAACTTCACTTTGACTTTTCACTTTCATGCATTGGAGAAGGAAATGGCAACCCACTCCAGTGTTCTTGCCTGGAGAATCCCAGGGATGGGGGAGCCTGGTGGGCCACCGTCTATGGGGTCGCACAGAGTCGGACACGACTGAAGCAACTTAGCAGCAGCAGCAGGGAGAAGGCAATGGCACCCCACTCCAGTATTGCCTGGAAAATCCCACGGACGGAGGAGCCTGGTAGGCTGCAGTCCATGGGGTTGCTAAGAGTCAGACATGACTGAACAACTTCGCTTTCGCTTTCAAAGAAGTTAAACTTGAGCACTTATGCCAATTTTATCATTGGTTTTATGGAGGAGAAAGTTTTCAGTAGTTCTCCAATTTTACTTAGAAAAAATTATAGTATAAATTTTATATAGTATATAGCAAAGATGTATATTATAAACTCTAAAACATCCACTAAAAGACAAAAAGAGCTATGCTATCTATAATAAACCTAAACCAACAAGAGTTGAAGTGGAATTATAATGGTTATTCAATTAACAACAAAAATAGAGAATAAGGGAAACACGAGAAATGGGACAAGTCAAGAACAAATACGGAGACAACAGATTTAAACCCAGCCATATCCATATCAATAATCACATTTTATGTCAATGGCTTAAACATCCAAATTGAAAAGTAGTTGTCAGTTTGGATGAAAGAAAAATGAGACCCAAGTCTATGCCTGTCTAAGAGAAACACAGTTTAAATGCATATTGAATAGATAAAAGAAGCTCTTGGGTGCCAGAGGCCTGAGGGCAGCTGGTCAAGGAAAGTCCCAGGTGGTGACAGTCAGGGACAGAAGCCCCTGAGGCCTTGTGACCCACAAGGTGGTGGACGGTGGCCAAGGTCAACACTGCGAACCCTACAGGCACTGCAGGCACAGTTAGACAAATGTCAGAGCAGAGCCAGACTCTGAATCTGCAGAGTGAGTCATTTAAGAGAACGTGGCGTACGTGACGCTCAAGGTGAAAGCGACTGACTAGGTTGGCGTGAAGACTGTTGAAGGGGCCATGCTGGTCCAGGGCCTGTTCTCACAGTCTCCACCAGGAGCCGAGGTGACATCTAGGGGTGGCCTCTGCAGTCTTCTCTGATGTTCTACTGTCCCAGACATTGCTAATTCCTCTTCCTCTGTGGACACTTCAACACTCAAAGCTCTGTGCCCCCTACATTACAGAAGAATGATTGCTTGAGTTTTCCTTTCCAAAGGGCTTCACGATACTCTTACAGCAGTGACTGTCTTATTCGTCTTAGCATTTCTGACATCTGGCCCCGTGGCTGGCTTAAATTAGGGATTCAATAAATGTCCGTTGAATAAATGAACACAGAAATCCTTTACAGCCTGTGGAAATTCTAGAAAATAAATTTTATCTTCAGTATCAAGTTTGAGTCTTGTATTGATTAGACAAAAGCAATGAAAATGACAAATTCCCTGTAGCTGGCCAATAAAAGTGACTGAGGCACATCAGATAACTCTTACATTTGGCTCGGAAAGCTTCTTACTGAAAATAGAAACTCAAGACTTCAGCTGAATAAAGTATTCCTGATGGAGAGCACTTGATTAAAAGAGCTCATTGACAAAAAACAATACTGTTTTTATAAGGACTAAGCTCCTTTCATCCTGCCCTGGTTTGGTCTCACGCCTGCCCCGCCACAGGCCGTGTTTGCAGAGGCTCAGGCCCTTCCCTGACATCACTCTGGAAGAGATTACCAGCTAATTAGCTGGTCACCGTTATTGCTTCCGAGCTCCAAGCGGGGCCATCTGGTGAGATCACAAGGACTTCAACAAAATGAGCTATTTCATTTTTGTTTTTTCTTGATGACACAAAAATGCTTCTCAGAACACTAAAACTTTGGATACTTGGAATGGAATGTACCTGATGAAAGGTGAAATGTAGGTATTCTGAAGAGCAGAAAAAAAAATCTCTGGGATGGGATGAATACTTTGACTTTGTCTTAAGCTTAGACATGGGGGAAAAAAAATTTGTTTCTCAGATTTTAGTTTCTCTCTCTTGAATTCCTCTTTCCCAGCAATACCTCAGCCATTCTGCCCATTGCATCTTCTCTGAGAATCTGTCTGCAGACTGTTTTTCTCTAAGTAGGCAACAGCTTTTCTCTGGCTCATGTCCACTCGAGCGGCCACCCCACCCTACAGAGGTGCTGGGAGTCCTGTTTCTACTTGCAAAGACCGTTCTTGCATTTTCCAAGGGAATTTGGAGTTTGTCACTTGCGTCTATGTAAGCCTATCAGTGGTCGCTCTTGATTGCGTTTCCTGGAGTTAAACGTGCTGTGGATGTTCTGCCCCACGGGGGCCGGGAAGGCCGAGAGGCGGGCCGGGAGGGGCGGGGTGCTCCGGAGCGGCCCCTGAATTGCAGCGCGGCTGTCTCACGCCTTGTCGCCTCCTTCTCCACTCTTCTCTTAAGGGCAACCAACTCATGATTTAGCCAAAGGCCAGTACAAAATGCAGGGTCATGTTTAAGTTGAAAACTTTCACTTTTGGCCACAGAAATGTGTATAAAATCTTCACGTTTCTTTGAGATACGTACTCACCTAACCAGAGTGTGTCACCGGGAACAACTCGCTTGCTTGTTCCATAGTTGTGAGCTCCACGGTTGGGAAAGTGACTCTAGTTCTCCTTGGCTTCCCGGGGGTGTCCAGAATAGAAGTTCAGGGGTTCATTGGATGGAGGTTTTGTGAATACACTGGGGACAGTTAATACAAATGAGAGGCTTCTTTAGGTCGCAGACATGAAACAGTAATCTACTCTGAGGAATTCACTTGGACTGATGGAATTTGCTCCAGAAAGAAGTGATTTCTAGCTGGGGGCCTGGGTCAGGTCACTGCAGGCTGTGCGTCTGTTACATAGGGCCGCCTCAAAGTCCTGCTGAGTGAGATATCATGTAAATGCCTTGCTGAGTGAGACAGCGTGTAGCATGCGTCTGGCCCTCAGTGAGCACACAGTAAACACGTGCAGGCACCCTTTTTCCCTTTCGCGTGCTGTCTTGAACAGTTCCGAAGCCAGTGTGATGTGGCTGCAGATGCAGGGACAAAACAGAACAGGCTGAAAGGTTTTCCTCATTCAGCACTGCCCTAAAAATGTCCGACACCCCCCTTTTTGCTGAGGTTTGTGCTCATTTAATTACATTATGCCCGATTAAAGACCCTTGGGCAAATTTATGTTCCAGGCTTAATTTTTTTCCTTTATTTTTTTACTTTACAGTACTGTACTGGTTTTGCCGTACTCTGACATGAATCCACCACAGGTGCACATGAGTTCCTAGCATTTTTAGGACAGTTTTGTTTGTTTGTGGCTGTGCCTGGGCTCTCTCTAGCTATGGCAGGCGGGGGCCCGCTTGCGGCAGCGCGCCAGCTTCCCACTGCGGCGGCTCCTCCTGCGGCGGCTCCTCCTGCGGCGGCTCCTCCTGCGGCGGCTCCTCCTGCGCCAGCTTCCCACTGCGGCGGCTCCTCCTGCGGCGGCTCCCGGGCTCCAGGGCACAGGCTCAGTGGCTGCGGCACAGGCTCAGGCGCGCTGCAGCATGTGGCATCTTCCCAGATCGAGGCCGGAACCCCTGTCCCCTGTGTTGGCAGGCAAATTCCTAACCCCTGCTCCACCAAGGAAGCCCACAAGTGAAACCTTGTGTAATTATTAATCAAATCCATTTCACCTGCCACCAGTAATCAAGGCCGTAATCAAGTCTTTCAGGTCCTCTAAGCATGGGGCCTAAACAATAAGGTGTTTGCCTGAATTGTTTCCCAGGAGCATGGAGTCAGCTGTGTCTAGTTCAAGCTGAGCTGGTTGAGACCAGATGGGACCCCAGACCCTACAACTAGGTCTGTACCAGTGTCCTCTTCGTGACCTCTAGACCGCACAGAGGCCTGTAGGCCAGGTATACTTCCCTGAATGTTGATTATGCACCTGTTTCCAGTCCCCTTTCCCACGCTCTCCATGCCTCAGACCGCCCAGCTTATTTGTTATTCTATAAATATCACAAGCCTCTTGCCTTCAGGGGGCAGGTTTGGGGTCTGGTATTCCATGTCCTCCCTTGGCTGCTTCTCAAATAAACTCTCTGCTTCACATCTCGGCTCTGCTTTGGGCAAAATGAACCTGATTCAGTAACAAAAGCAACTAGGTTATTGTTGTTGTTGTTGTTGAACCATACAGTGTGTAATTGATCTCATTTGTCTCTTTCCATTGGCCAGTAGAAAACTTAGAATCAAATTTGTCGCTTAATCTTTAGAAATATACGTACTTTTGTTAGCTTCCTTCTTAGTTCTATTTTGTCTATCCATTTTTTAGTGACAACATATTTTTACCAACATGTAATTACTGTGATCTTGATGCATATCTTATAAGCTGTCTGTAATCCTTGGAAGCGTATAGGAGACACAGAGAAATATGTATGATTTGTCATCTTCCATGGCAACAAACATCAGCTGGAAAGGGGAAGCAAAAACAGACCAAAGCACCTTGTTCATTTCCTTTGACAAACCTAATAATGGAGGATTTCCCTGTTCTCTCTCAAAAGTGTGCTCATCAAAACTTATTTAGCCTTACTGTCCTGTTTTTCTTTTTAATTATTATTACAAATAGAAAAGGAATTGATTTCAAGGGTATGGGTAGGTCAGGAAATCACCAGGAGTGCTGGAGAACCATGCCTAAGAAACCACCCGGCTCCAGGGGGTCACAGTGCAAAGGCCGTCAGCCCAGTGATTCTGCGGTTCTGAGCTGCGGCCCCTGCCTGCGCCATCCCCTCCGTCACACAGCTACTCTGTGGCCCCTTGACCAGCTCTTAGCCTTCTTTCCTCAGCATAGCTGCTCCTGATTCAAAGTCATGGGTGGAGCTGCTCACTGGCTGAGGCTCATCACATGACCCTTGTCTAGTTGCAAAGGCACCTGGGAAATGAGTTCTGGTTTTTAAGCATCTTCTTTCTGATATGATCTTTTCATCTTTACAGTGAAAAGAGGGTTCTGTGTCTTTCCACACTCATCCAATATAGAATGGCCCCAAAATAAAAACGTTCATGCCTTAGCAAAATGACAACTGTCAACTCCAGTGCGCCCCCATTTGCCTGCCTTACAGCCCGCACATGCTTTTTGCCCCCATACCTACATATTTTTAAAAGGATATTATCTAACCAAACTATGCAACAGCAACAAAAAAAAAAAGCACAGTTCTATCACATTCTCTTCCCAGTGGTATATAACCCAAAGCCTTGTCGGTTACTGCAAAGAGCTTCCTCCTCCTCTGGTTTGGCACAACTTGGTCCCAATAGTTCTGTATTCTACTTAAGTTCCACTATTAATAACACACCCTATATAAAATACTGTGGAAAGGGAGAAAGAAGCTGAGAAGGTAGCTTGTAGGGTGGTGATGCTTTAGTCGCTCAGTCATGTCCGACTCTTGTGACCCCGTGGACTGCAGCCCACCAGGCTCCTCTGTCCATGGGATTTCACAGGCAAGAATACTGGAGTGGGTTGCCATTTCCTTCTCCAGGGGATTTTCCCAACTGGGGGATTGAACCCACCTCTCTTGCGTCTCCTGCGTTGGCAGGCAGATTCTTTATCACTATGGCATCTAGAAAGCTCTTGGTCAAACCCAGAGACGAGTGGGCTTGTCTCCTTCATAGCCCCTCCAGAAGCTCCTGGACTTCTGACCACATGGAGGGTAGGGGTGGTAGGTTGGGGTCCTAGAGATCTGACACCCCATCCTTTGTCTTTATACCAAAGGAGAGAGGAAAGGGTGTAAGGATTGTCTGTCTTTTTCCCTGATATTGATTTCCAGAACATAACAAATGTGTTTGCTCATAGGTATGTAGATAGAAAGAGTCTTTTCTCTCTCCATCCGCATATGCATCTCCCTCTCTGAGGAAATAAAAATGATTGAAAGAAAATATAGTGAATTGGTAAACAGTCATTGTCTCTAAGAAATAGTTGACTTTTTCTACTTCCTTGTTACTGTGCTTTCTAAATGTTCTATAATGAGCTGCTTTATTTATATCTGCAAAGACATATATAAAATATTTCCCTATTAAGTGTGAACCATCTTATCGCTTTGCTGTGTGGCAAACAATTAGCTAAAGCACTGATTTAACATAAAACCAAGAAGATGGTTTACTTACGGGCTTCCCAGGTGGCACTAGTGGTAAAGAACCTGCCTGCCAATGCAGGAGATATAACAGATGCTGGTTTGATCTCTGGGTCTGGAAGATCCCCTGGGGGAGGGCATGGCACCCCACTCCAGTATTCTTGCCTGGAGAATCCCATGGACAGAGGAGCCTGGTGGGCTGCAGTCCCTGGGGTCACAAAGAGTTGGACACGACTGAAGCGACACTTGGGTTACTTAAAACTCTATTTCTTTAGAGATAAAATGGCTTATGTTAGCTAAGAAAATATACTGCTGGCTATAAATGTCAACTCTGTGGTCGATGGTGGAATGCTGCGTCTTGAGTGTGTTGGCGTCAGCATCCTAGCTGTGATATTGTCCTTTGGTTTTACCAATGTTATCACTGAGAAAAATTGAGGAAAGGGTATGTAGGATCCCTCTGTATTATTTTTTTACAACTACATGTGAATGTACAATTATCTCAAAATAAAAAATTCAATTTTTAAAAAGCCCCTGAGAGGTACCACTCTGCTATTTCTTATGAAAGTGTGAAAGTGAAAGTGAAAAGTTGCTTAGTCGTGTCCGACTCTTTGCACCCCATGGACTGTAGCCCACCAGGCTCCTCCATCCATGGGATTCTCCAGGCAAGAATCCTGGAGTGGGTTGCTATTTCCTTCTCCAGGGGATCTTCCTGACCCAGGGATTGAACCCAGGTCTCCTGCATTAGAGGCAGACGCTTTAACCTCTGAGCCATCTTAGGTACATGAAAGGATGAAAGTCTCCATTGTTATTGTGGAGGTGATTCTGGAGGTGGATATTTACTATCCTCTCTTCATGATGTTGATAAAAATTTTGTTGCCTTGTCTTTTAATACTTTAGGCCACAGAACTACATATCCAAATCTCTGTGAGCAAGTGGAAGAGTATTCTGTCAAATAAGAACATGTATTGTTGAGGATCAGCTAACTCTCCTCAGGTCTCCTGTGTTTCTACACTGACTGCTCTCTGCTCTGGTCAATCCATGAGGGAGGTGTGAACAGCCTTGGAAAATAGTGCCTGCGTTCAAAGCAAAGGACAGGCATGTGTACTGCCCATTAAAAAATGTGTGGGTTCCCTGGGCTCAGAGTCCCATCTGGAACACGTCCACTACATGTGGGGGTGTCATCTGATCTCTTTTGGTCACCCGAAGGAGAGCTGGGGCTCGGGGAATCAGTGACAATGTGGAAAGCCCGCTGGTCCTCAAGCGACTGCACTGCTTAAGTTCCTCAGGGTCCTTTGCCTCTGACCCAAGAGTCCCCCATCTTCTAGCAGCATCCATGAGACTGGACTGGGCTGGCTTAGGCTGCATGTGGGGCAAACCCAGACCCTTGGGAGCTCCTGACAGTTCTGGTGATTAGGCTGGGTGCTGATAGAGATGTGACCTCTGGGATAGGAAGGATGAGGGCCTTGTGGACTAGCTAATGGGATTTGAGGAAAGCCTATGGGAAGTGACAGGAGGCATGCTGATGAAAATTTGTAGTCAACAAAGTAATACGTGGTCTTTCCCTTTATTTGCTCTTAAGGAGGAGCAATTGGGAAGAAGTTTGCAGGTGGGGTAGGTTTAAAGACAGCTGCACCAAATTTCCGTGGTGGTTGTTCCCTGTGCTCACATGGAGGAATTCCTTCCAGTATGGCAGGTCCACCCATTGTGAAACCAGCACCTAGATTTGCCCTGGGGAGGCAGAAGCGTCTCCCCCTTCAAATAAAAGTTACTGAGAGCTGCACCTACACAGTGTATGAAAGGAAGGACACTCACGACTGCTGCAGGCAGAAACCAAGTAGGTCATCAGAACAGGGCTGGTTTGTGTGGGAGATGAAGCAGCTTTACTAAGAAAGCCTGGCCCCAGACATGTGCCTTGTGGCTCAGCCCCTCTCACAGCTCCTCAGAACACCCCCAGGTCCACTTGGAGATGAGAGAACATTTGCATAGGGTCCTGGCTGCTGGAGAAAAATTCTGACTGTTCTGGGAGGTTCTCAGAGGAACCCATCAGTGAGGCACTGACTAGTACTGGGCTCTTACTGCACTGGTTTGGGTTTAAAATGCTGGTGGAGGCGACCAGTAGGATGAGAACCTGCCGGCAGGTGAAGCTGATGAACCCTGAGGAAGTGAGGGGTGGGGACAAAGCATGGCTGCTGGTGGCTCCATCTGGGTCACTCCTGCAGAAGCCCATCCCAAGGTGCCGGTCTCGAATGAGCCCAGCTGGATCCATCCTCCTACTGGACGCGGCTGCACATCCCCATCAGGGATTCTGCAGCAAGCAGAGGATTCTTGGGTCTGCAGCTGAGGCCATGGCTGCAGCTGAATCTGGGACTCCTGCCACGAGCTGCCCTTGGTTGTGTAGGATGAGAGGCCACTGTGCCTGGGGTATTACCTCTGTGAGCACCTGGCAGATTGAATTCATCAAAGCTTGGATCCTTCTAGAGGCCGTTGGGGATGCCTCATCACTGTTGACACTTTTCTAGGTTGTCTGAGCAGCTGGGACTGCCCACAGTCCTGTGGCCCGGAGACCTCTTGGCAGGCTTTTGTCTTTCCAGATGGCTCATCTGAGGATGGTGCACTTTCGTCACAGGAGCTATTCACCACGGTGCTGAAGGTCAAGGCATGCAGTATGCCCCGCCCCCAGCACCCACAGGCCCCGGATACTGCTGAGCATTGGAAAGGCCCCGGGCAGTGTGGCCACAGAGTTGGCCCCAGAGAGCCGCCGGCGCCTCTCAACTGCCCCTAGATAGTGTCTGCACAGAAGTGGTGTGGAGCTCTCTTTAGGACATTCAGGATTCTGTCCTGGGAGGCCTGGGCAGGCTGTCTTTCTTTCCCCTGAGAGCAACCCCAGTCTGGCCCGTTTTGTTCACAGTCTGGGAGGCAGCCTGTCCAGAATGGGGCCTGAGGAACCAGGCTGAGTTCTGGTTCTGATGTGGGGCCTGTCTGGCTGGGGGTCTATCCTGGGTCGTAAGCACAGTGGCGAGTGCACGCCTCACCCAGCCTTCCTGCCATGAGCCCAGGAGCTGATACAGGGGTGTAGCTGGCCTCTCTAGGTCTCATAAAAGACACCCTCATCTCTTTTGCGTCTAACCTGTCCCGACAAGAGGTCTGCATGCAAGTAGGAAATTATCAGAAAAATAACTGCTGAGATGGGCCATGATCTTGTGGGGCTAGAACAGGGGAAGGGGATACCCAGGCCCTGGGAAGTACAGGTTTGAGGGAGGAAAAACCCTGACCCTCTTCATCTTCCCAAATTGCCCTGACACCCTCCGCAGGAATGGAAGTGCACAGGGACATTAAGCGCCTTGCTCTTACCTGGTCCTGGGTCTCCAGCCCCTTCCAGACAACTCCACCCAGGATCTGACCTCCATCCCCCTTAACCCGACAGGAGTGCAGGTCCTGTAACAACTCTGGGGTCTGGTGGTGGCCTGGACAAAAGGACAGGTTGGGCTGACAACCGTCAGATGGTCCCACTGGAAGCGCAGATTGGGCCCCCGCTCCTCTGCTGCACCGGCAGCCCCAGGGCTGGCAGCCAGCCGAGACGGTGTCCCAGGCTCTGCCAGCCATGGTTCCCAGTGCATGCGGCACCAGTGCTTGTAAGCAGCATTGCCTTTCCAGCTGCTTCCTGGAGGCTGCAGCTTTTCACGGGTGCCGGGTGTTCACTCACCTCCCTCCTGGAGACGTGCTGACGTGCACGCTAGGAGTCGTCTTCAAGATCTGCAAGTGTTTGTGGGGACACACCTTCTCCCTGCAGGGTGTCCAGGCGACTTCACCCCTGCCAAGACTGTTCTGGAAGGGAGAGTGGCCCATGACTTCCGCCTCATGCAATTGCTAGTCACCCTGCCGTATGTGGAGCAAGGCCTCCAGCCAGGAGGATTTCTGCGGTGAACTCTCACGGTTCACAGCATTTCTTCAACTTGGAGTGGGGCCTCTGGGGGCACGGTCAGGGTTCCCTATGTGGTGTGGCCTTATCCTGGTGCTCAGAGTCCTGTGGGTAGTAACTCTAGAGAGAGGCTGTCTGAGAAAGTTTGAGTAGATTTGGCCTTAGCCTCTGTCAGATTAACCAGCTTGGCTGATGAAGGACAAGTTCATGGAAAAATGTACCAGAAGCTGAGATGGTTGGGTTGGATTGGATGGTGGCCCCCTTCCAACCCCCTGCCCACCACAAAGATACCTGGAGCCTGGAAATGTGACTGTATTTAATATTTGTTTTGGTTCGCTGGCTGCTCCAGGTCTTATTTGTGCATGTGGGATCTTTATTGGGGCATGCAGGCTCTAGATCCCTGACCAGAGATCAAACCTGGGCCCTGCGTGGGAGCTCAGGATCTTAGACTCTGGATCACCAGGCAAGTCTCAAATGGGACCTTGCCTAGAAAAAGGTCTTTTCAGAGTAATTAAGTTAAGAATCTTGAGATGAAACCCCAGCTTATCCCGATGGGCCCTCATTCCAGTGACAAGTCCTTGTAAGGGGCAAACAGAGAGAGACGGAGGAGGCCACAGAAGCAGGCAGAGGCTGAAGCACCACAGCTCCGGAGCACCTGCCCGGAGCCGCTGGAGCCGAACGGGAGGAGGCTTGGCGCCTTTGGAGGGGACAGGCCTGGGCCACCAGCTTGATTCCAGACCCCGGGAGTCTGTGCAAGAACAAGTTATGCTGTTTTGAGGCACCTAACTTATGGTCACTTACTGGGAGTTTCAGGAAATGAATACAACCATGTTGAGATGAAGTTTAGTTATTGGTGGGGGGAAAATTTCCCATGAGTGTCTCATTTTTTAAGTAAAATATAGTTGATTTATAGAGAAGGTAATGGCACCCCACTCCAGTACTCTTGCCTGGAAATCCTATGGACGGAGGAGCCTGGTAGGCTGCAGTCCATGGCATCGCGAAGAGTCGGACACGACTGAGCAACTTCACTTTGACTTTTCACTTTCATGCATTGGAGAAGGAAATGGCAACCCACTCCAGTGTTCTTGCCTGGAGAATCCCAGGGACAGGGGAGCTTGGTGGGCCGCCGTCTATGGAGTCACACAGAGTCGGACACGACTGAAGCAACTTAGCAGCAGTAACAGCATAGTTGATTTATAGTTGTAATAGTTTCAGGGGTATAGTAAAGTGATTATATATATATATATTCTTTTCCATTATGGTTTATTGTAAGATATAATTCCCTGTGCTGTACATTAGGACCTTAACTATCTGCTAATCCCAAACTTCTCTTTGGTAATCATGTCTGTTTTCTGTATCTGTGACCTATTTGTTTTGTAAATTAGTTCATTCTTATCATTTTAAAAATTCTCTATATAAGCAATATCATCTGATGTTTGTCTTCATCTGACTTACTTCAGTCAGTAAGCTAATCCCTAGGTCCATCTATGTTGCTGTGTATGGCATTTTTTTGTTCTTTCTTATGGCTGAGTCATAGTCCATATATTCACATATATACCACATCTTTATCCATTCATCTGTCAATGGACATTCAGATTGCTTCTGTGGTGAGTACCTCATTTTTCTGTGTCTTAAAGAGAAGGCGGCGAGTGGCACTTGTCCCGAATTTTCTTTTGAGGGACAACCTTGGGTACAGTTGTTGTTCTGACTGTGGGTTGAATCTCAGCCTCTTTCCAGTTGCTAACAGCCACTTTCTGAAGTCTTCTGTAGTCAGGCTGTGACTACCACGCTAGCTCTGCTGCCTCCCTCTCAGATGCCTAGCTTAATTCCATCCCCTCCTTTGAGACTTTCTACAATATGTGAGCACCACTTATCAGAGACGCAGATCAGTTGTAAAGAGATTGATTTGTTATAACATTTTGTATTTGTGTCTGTGAGGAATGGGGAGTAGAGAAGAGAGAAGTTTTTGCTTTTAAAAATCTGCTGAGTGTGGGAATGGAGACGAGGCAGGTAGGAACATGAACACGTGTTGTTATCGCTGCAAAGTCCCGTGGAGTCAAAAGTGCTTTCATGAAAACAAATCACCCCTTCTTGTCCCCTCAAATTAGATGAGGAGCTGATTTGTCAACAACTCTTCTGCAGGCAAGAGGCTTGCATTCCTCTCCTGGTGCCCTGCCAGCCTGGAGAGCTGAGATAAGGAGTCATCCTGGCATGTGTTGAACATCATAAGAGGATTACTGGCGTCCTCTGTGCTTAAATGTCCTCAGCCCATCCTGTTGTCAGCAGTGCGGTCGTCACAGCTCCGAGCAGGTGGAAGGATGAGGATGATGGGGTTGTTGATGAGGGCTGGCTGCAGGCAGTGTGGACCAGAAGCAACTCCGCGAGCGATTCTCCTGCTCAGCGCCTCAGTCAGCTTTCGGGCTGGGGGCGGAGCCGGGCTGCACACTGCTTCCACGTCAGGACTCTCCTCCCTGCCACATCCCCTGAACCTGCAGGACCTGGTCACCCAGAGACTCACAGCCCTGTGCGTGCTGCAGCTGAAGGGTGTATTCAGTCCAGAAATTCACAGGATTTAACTGAAGTAAAAGGCCAAATTCCTTATGATTGTACAGTAGAAGTGACAAATATATTCAAGGGGTTAGATCCGATAGACAGAGTGCCTGAAGAACTGTGGACAGAGATTCTTGACATTGGTTAGGAGTTGGAGATCTTAACCATCCCCAAGAAAAGAAATGCAGCAAGGCAAAACGGTTGTCTGAGGAGGCCTTACAAATAGCTGAGAAAAGAAGGGAAGAGAAGGGCAAAGGAGAAAGGAAAAGATATACTCAACTGAATGCAGAGTTCCAAAGAATAGCAAGGAGAGATAAGAAAGCCTTCCTAAGTGAACAAGACAAAGAAATAGAGGAAAACAATAGAATGGGACAGACTAGAGATCTCTTCAAGAAAATTAGAGATACCAAGGGAACATTTCATGCAAAGATGGGCACAATAAAGGACAGAAACAGCAAGGACTTAACAGAAGCAAAAGATATTAAGAAGAGGTGGCAAGAATACCCAGAAGAACTATACAAAAAAGATCTTGATTGCCTAAATAACCATGATGGTGTGATCACTCACCTAGAGCCAGACATCCTGGAGTGTGAAGTCAAGTGGGCCTTAGAAAGCATCAGCATGAACAAAGCTAGTGGAGGTGACAGAATTCCAGCTGAGCTATTTCAAATCATAAAAGCTGATGCTTTTGAAGTGCTGCACTCAGTATGCCAGCAAACCTGGAAAACTCACCAGTGGCCCCAGGACTGGAAAAGGTCAGTTTTCATCCCAATCCCAAAGAAAGGCAATACTAAAAATGTTCGTACTACTGGACAGTTGTTCTCGTTTCACATGCCAGTAAGTTAATGCTCAAAATCTTTCAAGCTACACTTCAATAATATGTGAACCAGAAACTTCGAGATGTACAAGCTGTATTTAGAAAAGGCACAGAAACCAGAGATCAAATTACCAACATCTGTTGGATCATAGAAAAGGCAAGAGAATTCCAGAAAAAACACCTATTTCTGCTTCATTGACTACACTAAATCCTTAGACTGTGTGGACCACAACAAAGTGTGGAAAATTCTTAAAAAGATGGGAATATAAACCACCTTACCTGCCTCCTGCAAAAACTGTATGCAGGCTAAGAAACAACAGAACCAGACATGGAACAACAGATTGGTCAAAACTGGGAAAGCTGTACGTCAAGGCTGTATATTGTCACCCTGCTTATTTAACTTATATGCAGAGTACATCACACGAAATGCCAGGCTGGATGAATCACAAGCTGGAATTAAGATTGCTGGGAGAAATTATCCACAACCTCGGATATGCAGATGATACCACTCTAGCGGCAGAAAGCAAAGAGGAACTAAAGAGCCTCCTGATGAAGGTAAAGGAGGAGAATAAAAAAGCTGGCTTAAAACTCAACATTCAGGATCTCCTCGTGGTCCAGTGGTTAAAACTGGGAGCTCCCAATGCAGGAGCTCCCAGTACAGGTTCACTCCCTGGTAGAGGGACTAGATCTCACATGGTGCAACTAAGACCCAGAGCAGTCAAATAAGTAAGTTTTTTTAAAAGCTCAACATTCAAAAAACTAAGATCATGCCATCTGGTTCCATCACTTCATGGCAAATAAATGGGGAAAAATGAAAACAGTGACAGATTTTGTTTTCTTGGGTTTCAAAATCACTGCAGACGGTGACTGCACCCATGAAATTAAAAGACACTTGCTCCTTGGAAGAAAAGCTATGACAAACCTAGACAGTATATTAAAAAGCAGAGACATCACTGTGCCAAAGGTCTGTATAGGTGAAGCCATAGTTTTCCAGGAGTCGTGTACGAATGTGAGAGTTGGACCATAAAGAAGGCTGAGCCCCGAAGAATCGATGTTTTGAACTGTGATGCTGAAGACTCTTGAGAGTCCTTTGGACCGCAAAGAGATCAAACCAGTCAATCCTAAAGAAAATCAGTCCTGACTATTCATTGGAAGGACTGATGCTGAAACACCAATACTTTGGCCACCTGATGCAAAGAACTGACTCAATGGAAAAGACCCTGATGCTGGGAAAGATTGAAGGCAAAAGGAAAAACAGGTAACAGAGGATAAGATGCTTGGCTGTCATCACAGACTCAATGCACATGAGTTTGAGCAAACTCTAGGAGACAGTGAAGGACAGGGAAGCCCAGTGTGCCACAGTCCACAGGGAAGGTTTCATGGTTTCAAACATAGAGACTATGAGTGGGGTCTCAGAAGCTGCAGAAGCCACTTCCCACCATGATATAAAAAGCATCACCACCAGCAGCTGTCAGTTTCTTCCAAGGCCCAGCAATGCCCAGCCATGGATGGGGACAGGGGCCAGGAGCGCAGGGGGAGGAGCCAGGCTGTACTTCATTTTTCAATTGGCCTTTGGGATAAGCTGACATTTCTTTGCCTTTTTCTGAGACCAGAGAGGCAAAATTCCATTGTAACGTCTTCTCTAGAATTCTGGCAAGAGTGGTGTCCTGAGGGCATTCATTGGCCTGCCTTGACGTGCCACACAGGACAGAACCACACGCATGCACCAGCCATGTGAGGAAACCCCAGCGACGTGGTCTTTCCTGCAGAAGCAGCCATCTTTCTGGGGATCCTCTCCCAGGGATGACTTAGGCTCACCTCATGGCAAAATGATTCCTTTTTCTCACTCTGCTTGGGTAGCCCTGTGAAAATAAGGCAAACTCCTGACCTGGCCGTATTAATCTCACTCTCATTTTTCCTGAGACCTATGGGTTGTCTCACCCATAATCTATTTGGTTAATTTCAAGACATCATTCCACTTTTAATTACTTTCCTATATTCTGATGTCTTCCTTTGACGTTTAAGAAAATAATTCACTTACAAAGATGGTTTGCCGATGGCTTTTTCCCCCAAAACAGAAATTTCCAGAATAGGCTATAAATTAAGATAATCAGGTGTAATGTTTCAGGGAGATGAATCTCAGGATTTGACATGTTTGGGGGACTTTATAGAGAACTTTTAAGACCCTCCAAACGATGACTCCTATTTTTCATCTCAATTCTATTTTTATGTCTAGAAGGGTGAAGACACTTGTCTGTAGAAATGAAATTGGATCCCTGAGAACTAGGTTTCGGCAGGGCTCCAGGCAGGCAGGCGCTCTGTGGCAGGAACACACAGATCACACACTCGGCAGAGTCCGAGGCCTTCGGCTGCAGGTCCCCGGAGCACGTTGCTGGCCTGCAGCCAGAACCATGAGCTGTTGGAGCCTTCTGCACTTTGGACCCCTCCTCCAGGAATGTTGCTGAAGTTCAAGGCGGGTCCGTGAGGGAGCCCCTACAGGACTCATGTGCTCCCTGCCCAAACTCCGGAAACTCAGGCTTCATCTTTTACTCAGTGAATTTCTGCGTATTCCCATCTTGGGCTTCAGGTTTTAACCAAAGAGTTGGTGCAATAGGAACGTTCCTGTACTCTGCTGCGAGAGAAGCACTTGCACAGGCTTAGTGCATTTGTGAGCGTGACTGCCGTGCAAACTGTTTACACCTCTTGGGTGAGACGTGAAGTCTGGAGGCGACATGCATGTGTGTCAGAGGCCCCAGGGGAGGGTCTTTCCACTTTGATGTCTCTTTGTTTTACCACGGCATGAAGGGACAAAGGGGCAGGATGTTTAAAAAGCACAGGCTTTAGACACAGAGGTAGTTCTACTGCTAGTCAGCTGTGTGATGTCTGGGCAGTAATTTCCTTGGACCCACCTATTTCTTGGGAATAGTGACATGGAATTTCCTTGGGTTGCCGTGAGAGTCACCTGGTGACAATACCAGCCTCGGTGGGCAGTCAGTGAAAACTGACGTAACAGCTCTGGAAGATGTTATTCCCGTCTGCTCATGCAGCATAAAGTGAAAACCACATGATCCTTTCTGAACAGCAGCGATGCATAAGAGACACACATGCTCCCTGTCCTGCTCTCAGCAGCGAGGAATAGCTGAGCACTATGTGTGTGTGTGCTCAGTTGTGTCTGACTCTTTGCGACCCCATGGGCTGTAGCCTGCCAGGCTCCTCCGTCCAGAGGATTTCCTGGACAAGCATACTGGGGTGGGTTGCCATTTCCTATTTCAAGGCATCTTCCTTACCCAGAGATCGAACCCACATCTCTCGTCTCCTGCAATGGCAGGCAGATTCTTTACCACTAGCTCTACTAGCATCACACTAAAATATACAAAACACACAACTCAATAAGCAAAAGACATACCACTTATCCAGCATATGTAAAGAACTCCTATAACTCGGCAACAAAGACAATCCAGTTTTTAAAGCTGGGCAAGAGGTGGTACTTCCTTGGTGATCCAGTGGCTAAAGATTCAGGGGCCATGGCAACGGTTTCAATCTCTCTTCTGAGAACTAGATCCCACATGCCACGACTAAGACCCAGTGCAGCCAAATAAATATATTCTTTTAAATGGGCAAGAGATCTGAATAGACATTTATCCAAATAAGTTATCAATAAGCACGTGAAAAGATGGTCGACTTCACTTGCCGTCAGGAAGATGCAAGCCAAAGTCACAGTGAGATGCCCTTCACATCCATGAGGATGGCTGATTACAAGACAGATAATAACACGTGTCAGAAAAGATGTGGGTAAATTGGTATCCTCAGACACCACTGAGGGGAAGCGTAACATGGTGCAGCAGCTTTGGAAAACAGCACGGCATTTCCTGGAAAGGTTAAATATAGAGTCACCCTATGACTCAGCAGTCCCACTCCTAGGAGTATACTCAGTCCAGTTCAGTTCAGTCGCTCAGTCATGTCCGACTCTTTGTGACCTCATGAACCACAGCACAACAGGCCTCCTGTCCATCACCCACTCTTGGAGTGTACTCAGACTCATGTCCACTGAGTCAGTGATACCATCCAACCATCTCATCCTCTGTTGATCCCTTCTACCGCCCTCAATCTTTCCCAGCATCAGGGTCTTTTCAAATGAGTCAGCCCTTTGCATCAGGTGTCCAAACTATTGGAGTTTCAGCTTCAACATCAGTCCTTCCAATCAACACCCAGGACTGATCTCCTTTAGGATGGACTGGTTGGATCTCCTTGCAGTCCAAGGGACTCTCAAGAGTGTTCTCCAAAACCACAATTTAAAGGAACCAATTCTTCAGCACTCAGCTTTCTTTATAGTCCAACTCTCACATCCATACACGACTACTGGAAAAATTATAGCCTTGACTAGACGGAACTTTGTTGGTAAAGTGATGTCTATGCTTTTTAATATGCTATCTAGGTTGGTCATAACTTTCCTACCAAGGAGTATCTTTTAATTTCATGGCTACAATCATCATCTGCAGTGATTTTGGAGCCCCCTAAAATAAAGTCTGCCACTGTTTCCACTGTTTCCCCATCTATTTCCCATGAAATGATGGGACCAGATGCCATGATCTTCGTTTTCTGAATGTTGAGCTTTCAGCCAAATTTTTCACTCTCCTCTTTCACTTTCATCAAGAGGCTCTTTAGTTCTTCTTCACTTTCTGCCATAAGGCTGGTGTCATCTGCATATCTGAGGTTACTGATATTTCTCCGGGCAATCCTGATTCCAGCTTGTGGCTTCCTCCACTCCAATATTTCTTATGATATACTCTGCATATAAGTTAAATAAGCAGGGTGACAATATACAGCCTTGACGTACTCCTTTTCCTATTTGGAACCAGTCTGCTGTTCCATGTCCAGTTCTAACTATTGCTTCCTGACCTGCATACAGATTTCTCAAGAGGTAGGTCAGGTGGTCTGGCATTCCCATCTTTTTCAGAATTTTCCAGTTTGTTGTGATCCATGCAGTCAAAGTCTTTGGCATAGTCAATAAAGCAGAAGTAGATGTTCTTCTGGAACTGTCTTGCTTTTTGATGATCCAGCAGATGTTGGTGATTTGATCTCTGGTTCCTCTGCCTTTTCTAAAACCAGCTTGAACATCAGGGAGTTCACAGTTCACGTACTGCTGAAGCCTGGCTTGGAGAATTTTGAGCATTACTTTACTAGCATGTGAGATGAGTGCAATTGTGCAGTAGTTTGAGCATTCTTTGGCATTACCTTTCTTAGAGATTGGAATGAAAACTGACCTTTTCCAGTCCTGTGGCCACTGCTGAGTTTTCCAAAGTTGCTGGCATATTGAGTCTAGTACTTTCACAGCATCATCTTTTAGGATTTGAAATAGCTCAGCTGGAATTCCATCACCTCTACTAGCTTTGTTCATAGTGGTGCTTCCTAAGACCCACTTGACTTCACATTTCAGGATATCTGGCTCTAGGTAAGTGATCACACCATTGTGATTATCTGGGTCATGAAGATCTTTTTGTACAGTTCTTCTGTGTATTCTTGCCACCTCTTCTTTATATCTTCTGCTTCTGTTAGGTCCATACCATTTCTGTCCTTTATTGAGCTCATCTTGAGAAACCTATATGCAGGTAAGGAAGCAACAGTTAGAACTGAACATGGAACAACAGACCGGTTCCAAATAGGAAAAGGAGTACGTCAAGGCTGTATATTGTCACTCTGATTATTTAACTTATATGCAGAACACATCATGAGAAACGCTGGGCTGGATGAAGCACAAGCTGGAATCAAGATTGCCCGGAGAAATATCAGTAACCTCAGATATGCAGATGACACCAGCCTTATGGCAGAAAGTGAAGAACTAAAGAGCCCCGTGATGAAAGTGAAAGAGGAGAGTGAAAAAGTTGGCTTAAAGCTCAACATTCAGAAAACAAAGATCATGGCATCTGGTCCCATCACTTCATGGGAAATAGATGGGGAAACAGTGGAAACAGTGGCAGACTTTATTTTGGGGGCTGCAAAATCACTGCAGGTGGTGATTGCAGCCATGAAATTAAAAGATGCTTACTCCTTGGAAGGAAAGTTATGATCAACCTAGATAGTATATTGAAAAGCAGAGACATTACTTTGCCAGCAAATGTCCATCTAGTCAAGGCTATGGTTTTCCAGTGGTCATGTATGGATGTGAGTTGGACCCTAAAGAAAACTGAGTGCCAAAGAATTGATGCTTTTGAACTGTGGTGTTGGAGAAGACTCTTGAGAGTCCTTTGGACTGCAAGAAGATCCAACCAGTCCATCCTAAAGGAGATCAGCCCTGGGTGTTCATTGGAAGGACTGATGCTGAAGCTGAAACTCCAATACTTTGGCCACCTCATGCAAAGAGTTGACTCATTGGAAAAGACTCTGATGCTAGGAGGGATTGAGGACAGGAGGAGAAGGGTACGACAGAGGATGAGATGGCTGGATGGCATCACCGACTTGATGGACATGAGTTTGAGTGAACTCCAGGAGTTGGTGATGGACAGGGAGGCCTGTCGTGCTGTTATTCATGGGGTCGCAAAGTCTGACACGACTGAGCGACTGAACTGAACTGAACTTGCATGAAACAGTCCCTTGGTATGAAATGAAAACACATCCATGGGAAAATGTGCATGTGAATCTTTGTAGCAGAATATTCAAAAGAACTGATAGTGGAGTAACCCAAACGTCCCTCAGCTGATGAATGGATGAAGACGATGAGGTCATCTAATGGAATGTCATTTAGCAGGAAAAAGAAATGAAGTGCTGTAGTTACATGCTACAACCCGGAAGAGCCTTGTACTAAGTGAAAAGGAAGAGCACATATTGTGTGATTCTGTTTATGTGAAGTGTCCAGATTACACTGATCTGTAGAGACAGGAAGGAGATTACGGTTGCCTAGGGCAAGGGTGAGTGGGTTTTGGGGAGGGAAGAGTGTCGCTTTCCCAGGCTGCCATAACTGGGTGGCTTCGAGATGTATCGTCTCACATTTTTGGAGGCTACAAGTCTTCAATTTCCGCTGGCTGGGCCCTGCTTCCCAAGAGGGCCTAGAGAGGAAGGTCCCAGGGACCTGGGGAAGAGCGTTCCTTACCTCATCTAGTGTCTGGTTGGTTGCCGTCCATTACTTTCCTGGGTTTGTAGAAGCATCGTGCTGGCCTCTCTCCCCATCTTTGCGTGGCTTTCACTCCGTATGTCTCTGGGGTATCCGTGTCTGTATGTGCAGACTAGGACACCAGTCACATTGGACTTCAGGCTGCTCGAATGTAGTGTGACTGCACCTTAACTTGATGGTGTCTACAATGCCCCTGTTTCCATACTAGGTCACCCCTTCAAGTTCCAGGGATTAGGACTTGAGCACATTATGTCTCAGGGGACACGATTCAGTCCATGACGTGGAGAACTAGGGGGACGCTGCTCATGGGCCCAGCGTTTTTGCAGGGGGAGATGAAGATATTCTAGAATTGTGATGGTGGTTGCCCAACTCTACAAATACGCAAAAAACCATGGAATTGCACTCTTTAAACAGATGCATCATATGGTCTGTGAATTTATCTCGATGAAGCTGGTATTAAAAGCACAACCTTAAGGCCTGGCTCCTGCCCTGGTTTGCAGTCCAGTTAAGGTCACCAGTTTGTTCATGTGGAACAAGCAAGCAACAGAAATCACTGTGGAATGAGGTCCAGTCACCAGGATGCTGCTGATGTTGTAGGTGCTTAGAAACAGGGGATACACGAGGGCAGCATAGCTCAGAAAACTCCCAGACAAGATGTGGGTCAGACACAACCTGAAAAGATGACTCAGATTTCTATTCTTCCTCTGGGGATCTAGAATGACTTGGAGTCCCCTCTATGTGTGTAGGGTCTAGAGGGCCCTTCTGGCTTGACTACTCCCTCCTCTTACGGGGCACCTTGGATCCTGGTCAGAGGCCAGTTCCAGGAAGCTGCTTTTGCATGTTGCAGGAGTGGGGAGGGCAGAGCAGACCTAGGGGTCTTGAAGTGCTCTGGTGTCCCCTTGTGAGGCTGGAAAGGGGTTCATTTGCCTGGTTTTGAATAACCAGGGGAGAACTGGATTTGCATCGATTTCTGAGCTTTGTGTGACTCATTGATGACTTTCTTCCCAGTGTGGTACCCTCAGGCCCCTTCAGATGCTGTGGGCACACCTGAGAGGTTTTCTGTACCTGTCTGTCTGCAGTTGCACAGGCCTCGGCAAGCTGAGGGCAGAAGGAAGTCCCATTTGTTACAGCATCTCCCTGACAAGAGCCAGCTCAGGAGCACAGTGGCCCTCAGGAAAGGTTTTCTTACATGAATATGTTATTCAGTTTATGTCTAGCTCTTAGGCTCTGGATTTTGTTTTACTTACATCTGCTTAATGCTTGTCTTAATTTCCACAGAAATTATTGTAGAACATTGTGGATGTAAATCTTAATAGAGAACAGTTTTCATTCACTGTGCAAAGGTCAAGTACAGTGAAGATAATAATTAATCATTACTATAAGTGATGCTGTTACCAGTACCTAAGACCACCATCATTGTATTACAGAGGACACTTTTATATCACAAATTCCCTTTCCTTTCAAGAAGAACATGGGGGTATTTTTATAGCAGATAGCATATATAAATGGGACAGGGGCTCTCAAATTTAGTTGAGCCATCACATTCCTGGGGTGTCTGTGCATAAAGCGCATTCCCGAGCCCCACTCCTGATGACTCTGTGGAGGGTCTAGGAATCAGTGTCACTCACAGACACCCATGGGGACTGACCCATGCAACTCCTTGATCACACCCGGGGAAAACCTAGCACAGCAGCCAAAGCTGAAGATCAAGGTCCAAGAGAAGAAAGCATATAGAAATGGCCAAGGTCAATGTCTGGAATTTTTTCTAAAGTTTTATTGAACTGTAGTTGATTCACAATGTTGTGTTAGTTTCTGCTGTTCAACGCAAAGTGCCTCAGTTATATGTATTTATATATTCTTTGTTAGTTCTTTCTCATTATTGTTTATTACAGGATATTGAATATAGTTCTCTGTGCTATACACAATAGGACCTTGTTGTTTATCCATTCCGTATATGAGTTTGCGTCTGCTAATCCCAGTTAATCAGTCCTACTTTCCATCTGCTAAACTCCCAGTCCTTGCCTCCCCCACCTCCCTCCTCTGAGGCAGCCCCAAGTCTGTTCTCTAAGCCTATGAGTCTGTTTCATAGATAAGTTCATTTGTGTCTTATCTTAGATTCCACGTATAAATAATCTCATATGATATTTGTCTTTCTCTGTCTGACTTACTCCACCTAGTATGATAATCCATCCCTGTTGCTGAAAATGGCAGTTTTCATCCGTTTTGTGTAGCCGAGTAATATTCCACTGTGTATGTGTGCCACATCTTCTTTATCCAGTCATCTATTGATGGGTATTTAGGCTGCTTCTGTGTCTTGGCTATTGTGAATAGTGCTGCTGTGAACACTGGGCTGCATGTGTCTTTTCAAATTATAGTTTCATCTGCATATGTGAGTGGCTGTAATATACCTTACGTTTATTTTGAGACTCTTGGCAACTGTTACCAAAAAAGACAAAAATGAAAATTTACACAGCTCTTACTATTAGAAAAGTGAAAGTGTACTATTTGTTAGGAGAAAAGTGTTCTCCTGACCCTACACACTAGAATATTTCTGTAAGTGGTCTTCACAGAGGAGATGCTCAGATTCACTGGATGGGGGTCTGGGAGGCTGTTGGCTGAGTGAGAGGCTGTCACCCATGGCTCCATCTCAGGAACGCAGCAGCAGGAGCAACAGTGGAGCCATGTGCAGATAAGTTCTGTGCAAGAGATATTTACCTGCCATTTCCTATGTGTCAGACAGTCCACTGAATGCTGGAGAAGCAGGGAGGAAGAGGCTAATGGCCCGGTGACACTGGAGCTGGAGGGAGAGGCAAAGCAGTAACCTGAGCTGGCAGCTTGTGGATGGCTGGGGAGAGACCAGGTGTGGGGCTAGCAGAGCAGAGGGCGGGCCCTGACACAGCGGAGTGAGCCGTGAGCATGGGTCTGCTCAGCTCACAGAGTTGGGCGCCAGAGAGGGGCTCCCTCATGCTGATATCAGCAGGACCGGCCTTCCACACAAGCTCAGTTTCAGACCAGGGCATGAGAAAACATGACATTGAGTCAAAATTACTCTTGCAAAATTCCTTATGTCGTCCATAAAGTAAATAATATATACATCCAACAGAGGAAGAACTGTGCAGTATGTAGTACGTAGAACACACCGCAAAATGCGATTTTCACTTTACATTGTATAATTTAAATCCTTTCCCTCTTCCTACCCACAGTCCCTTATATTGCTTCACATAAATTAAAATCATGGGTGATGAGATGGCACTGAAACGGGTGATGCCCTCAATAGAATTCCTCCTTTTTGCAACAAATACAAAACCAGGGTTCCAGTGAGTGGTACACTGAATGCTTTTCAATGAAATCTGAACTCTGCCTTACTTCACTCAATATGACAATCTTCAGGTCCATCCATGTTGCCGCAAATGGTATTTTGTCCTGTTTTAATGACTGAGTGATATTCCATTCTATATATGTTCCTTGCCTTCTTTATCCATTTCTCTGTGGATGGACATTTAGGTTGCTTCCATGATCTGGCTATTGTGAATAGTATTGCAATGAATATTAAGGTGTATGTATCTTTTCAAATTATGGTTTTCTCCATGTGTATGCCCAGAGTGGGACTGCTGTGTCATATGGTAGTTCTACTTTTAGTTTTTAAGGAACATCCATCTGTTTTCCAAAGTAGCTATATAATTTACATTCCTACCAATAGTACAAGAGGGTTTCCTTTCCTCTACACCCTCTCCAGCACTTCTTGTCTGTAAATTTTTTGATAGTAGCCCAGCTCCAGAAGGAATGAAGAGGCTGAGCCAAAGCAGAAACAACACCCAGTTGTAGATGTGTCTGGTGGTGAAAGTAAAGTCCAATGCTGTAAAGAGCAATACTGCATAGGAACCTGAAATGTTAGGTCCATGAATCAAGGTAAATTGGAAGTGGTCAAATAGGAGATGGTGAAGTGAACTTTGACATTTCAGGAATCAGTGAACTAAAATAGACCAGAATGGGCAACTTTAATTCAGATGACCATTTATCTACTATTGTGGGCAAGAATCCCTTAGAACAAATGGAGTAGCCCTCATAGTCAACAAGACTTTGAAATGCAGTACTTGGGTGCAGTCTCAAAAATGACAGAATGATCTCTGTTCATTTACAAGGCAAACCATTCAATATCACAGTAATCCAGTTCTATACCCCAACCCCTACTGTCAAAGAAGCTGAAGTTGAATGGTTCTATAAAGACCTACAAGACCTTATAGAAATAAAACCATAAAAAAATGTACTTTTCATCATAGGGGACTGGAATGCAAAAGTAGCAAGTCAAGAGCAACCTGGAGTAACAGGCAAATTCGGCCTTGGAGTACAGAATGAAGTGGGGCAAACCTAACAAGAGTTCTGCCAAGAGAACGCACTGGTCATAGCAAACACCCTCTTCCAACAACACAAGAGATGACTCTACACATGGACATCACCAGATGGTCAATACCAAAATTAGACTGATTATATTCTTTGCAGCTAAAGATGGAGAAGTTTTTTATACAGTCAGCAAAAACAAGACTGGAAGCTGACAGCAGCTCAGATCATGAACTCCGTATTGCCAAATTCAGACTTAATTTGAAGAAAGTAGGGAAAACCACTAGGCCATTCAGGTATGATCTAAATCAAATCCCTTACAATTATACAGTGAAAGTGACAAATAGATTCAAGGGATTAGATCTGATAGACAGAGTGCCTGAAGAACTATGAGACAGAGGTTCGTCACATTATACAGAAGGCAGTGATCAAGAAAAAGAAATGCAACAAAGCAAAATAATTGTCTGAGGAGGACTTACAAGTAGCTGAGAAAAGAAGAGAAGTGAAAGGCAAGGAGAAAGGAAAGATATACCCATCTGAATGCAGAATTCCAAGGAATGCCAAGGAAAGAAAAGAAAGCCTTTCTAAGTAAACAAGGCAAAGAAATAGAGGAAAATGATAGAATGGGAAAGGCTAGAGATCTCTTCAAGAAAATTAGAAATACAAAGGGCACATTTCATGTACAGATAGGCACAGTTCAGTTCAGTCGCTCAGTCGTGTCTAACTCTGCGACCCCATGGACTGCGGCACAACAGGCCTCCCTGTCCATCACCAACTCCCGCAGTTCACTCAAACTCATGTCCATCAAGTCAGTGATACCATCCAACCACCTCATCCTCTGTAGTCCCCTTCTCCTCCTACCTTCAATCTTTCCTAGTATCACGGTCTTTTCAAATGAATCAGCTCTTCACATCAGGGGCCAAAGTATCGGAGTTTCAGCTTCAGCATTAGTCCTTTCAGTGAATATTCAGGACTGATCTCCTTTAGGATGGACTGGTTGGATCTCCCTGCAGTCCAAGGGACTCTCAAGAGTCTTCTCCAACACCACAGTTCAAAAGCATCAATTCTTTGGCACTCAGCTTTCTTTATGGTCCAACTCACATCCATATATGACTACTGGAAAAATCATAGCTTTGACTAGATGGACCTTTGTTGGTAAAGTAATGTCTCTGCTTTTTAATATGCCATCTAGGTTGGTCATAGCTTTTCTTCCAAGGAGCAAGCATCTTTTAATTTCATGGCTGTGGTCACCATCTGCAGTGATTTTGGAGCTCAAAATAATGAAGTCTGTCACTGTTTCCACTGTTTCCCCATCTATTTGCCATGAAGTGATGGGACTGGATGCCATAATCTTAGTTTTCTGAATTTTGAGTTTTAAGCCAACTTCTTCACTCTTCTCTTTCACTTTCATCAAAAGGATCTTTAGTTCTTCACTTTCTGCCATAACGGTGGTGTCACCTGCATATCTGAGGTTACTGATATGGCAATCTTGATTCCAGCTTGTGCTTCCTCCAGCTCAGCGTTTCTCATGATGTATTCTGCATAAAAGTTAAATAATCAGGTGACAATATACAGCCTTGATGTACTCCTTTTCCTATTTGGAACCAGTCTGTTGTTCCATGTCCAGTTCTAACTGTTGCTTCTTGACCTGCATACAGATTTCTTAGGAGGCAGGTCAGGTGGTCTGATATTCCCATCTCTTTAAGAATTTTCCACAGTTTGTTTGTTGTGCAGAATAAAGGAAAGAAGTGGCAAGTTCCTAACAGAACCAAAAGATATTAAGAAGAGGTAGCAAGAGTACACAGAAAAACTATACAAAAAATATCTTAATTGCCTGGGTAACCACAATGGTGTGATCACTCACCTAGAGCCAGACATCCTGGAGTGTGAAGTCAAGTGGGCTTTAGAAAACATCACTATGAACAAAGCTAGTGGAGGTGACAGAATTCCAGTTGAGCTATTTCAAATCATAAAAGCTGATGCTGTTAAAGTGCTGCACTCAATATGCCAGCAAATCTGGGAAACTTACCAGTGGCCACAGGACTGTAAAAGTCTGTTTTCATTCCAATCCCAAAGAAAGATAATGCCCAAGAATGTTCAGACTACCACACATTTACACTTATTTCATATACTAGCACAATAATGCTCAAAATTCTCCAAGCAAGGCTTCAATAGTACATGAACCAAGAACTTCCAGGTATACAAGCTAGGTTTAGGAAAGGCAGAGGAACCAGAGATCAAATTGCCAACATTCGTTGGATCATAGAAAAGTCAAGACAGTTCCATAAAAACATCTACCTCTGCTTCATTGACTATGCTAAATCCTTAGACTCTGTGGATCACAACAAGCTACAGGAAATTCTTAAAAAGATGGGAATCACCTTATGTGCCTCCTGTGAAACCTATATGCAGGTCAAGAAGCAACAGTTAAAACTGGACATGGAACAACAGACTGGTTCAAAATGGGGGAGAGAATACATCAAGGCTGTATATTGTCACTCTGCTTACTTAATTTCTATGCAGAGTACATCATATGAAATGCTGGGCTGGATGAAGCACAAGTTGGAATCAAGACTGCCAGGAGAAATATCAATAACCTCAGATGTGCAGATGACACCACCCTTCTGGCAGAAAGTGAAGAGGAACTAAAGATCCTCTTGATGAAAGTGAAAGAGGAGACTGAAAAGCTGTCTTAAAACTCAACATTCAAGAAATGAAGATCATGGTATCTGGACCCATCACTTCATGGCAAGTAGATGGGGAGACAATGAAAACAGTGACTTACTTTATTTTCTTGGGCTCCAAAATCACAGCAGATGGTGACAGCAGCCATGAAATAAAACGATCCTTGCTCCTTGGAAGAAAAACTATGACAAACCTAGACAGCATATTAAAAAGCAGAGTCAAAGCTGTGGTTTTTCCAATAGTCATGTATGGATGTGAGAATTGGACCATAAAGAAGGTTGAGCACTGAAGAATTGGTGCTTTTGCACTGTGGTGTTGGAGAATACTCTTAAGAGTCCCTTGGACTGCAAGAAGATTGAACCAGTCACTCCTAAAGGAAAGTGAAAGTCACTCTATCATGTCTAACTCTGCAACCCCATGGACTGAAATCCATGGAATTCTCCAGGCCAGCATACTGGAGTGGGTAACCTTTCTCTTCTCTGGGGAATCTTCCCAACCCAGGTCTCCTGCATTGCAGATGGATTCTTTATCAGATGAGCCACAAGGGGAGCCAAAGAGTACTGGACTGGGTAACCTATCCCTTCTCCATCAGATCTTCCCAACCCAGGAATCGAACCAGAGTCTCCTGAATTGCAGGTGGATTCTTTACCAACTGAGCTATCAGGAATCCTAAAGGAAATCAACTCTGTATATTCATTGGAAGTGCTGATGCTGAAGCTGAAGCGCCAGCTGATGCCAAGAGCCCACTCATTGGAAAAGACCCTGATGCTGGGAAAGATTGAAGGCAGGAAGAGAAGGGGACAACAGAGGATGAGATCGCTGGATGGTGTCACTGACTCAGTGGACATGAGTTTGCGCAATCTCCAGGAAATGATGAAGGACAGGGAAATCTGGCATGTTGCAGTCCATGGGGTCACAATGAGTCAGTCATGACTGAGTGACTGAACAGCAACGGTAAGAAAGCCATTCTGACCGTTGTGAGGTGATACCTCTTTGTAGTTTTGATTTGCATCCCCTAATAATTGGTGATACTGAGCATCTTTTCATGTGTTTGTTGGTCATCTGTTTGTCTTATTTGAAGAAATGTCTACTTAGGTCTTCTGCCAGTGTTTTGATTAGGTTACTTGGTTTTGTTCTGTTTTTTTTTTTTTTTTTTTTTTTTAATTGAGCGGCATAAGCTGTTTGTATGTTTTGGAGATGAATCCACTGACAGTTGCTTCATTTGCAGATGTTTTCATCCATTCTAAAGGTTGTCTTTTTGCTTTGTTTATGGTTTCCTTCGCTGTGCAAAAGCTTTTAAATTTAATTAGATCCCTTCATTGTGCAAAAGCTTTCAAGTTTAATTGGGGACCATTTGTTTATTTTTGCTTTTATTTCTATTACTCTGAGAGGTGGGTCATAAAGGATCCTGCTGTGATTTATGTCAGAGAGTGTTTTGCCTATGTTTTCCTCTAGGAGTTTTATAGTTTCTGGTCTTACATTTAGGTCTTTAATCCATTTTGAGTTTATTTTTGTGTATAGTGTTACAAAGTGTTCTGGTTTCATTCTTTTACAAGTGGTTGACCAGTTTTCCCAGCTGCTGCTGCTGCCAAGTCACTTCAGTTGTGTCTGACTCTGTGCGACCCCATAGACAGCAGCCCACCAGGCTCCCCCATCCCTGGGATTCTCCAGATGAGAACACTGGAGTGGGTTGCCACTTCCTTCTCCAATGTGTGAAAGTGAAAAGTGAAAGTAAAGCTGCTCAGTCATGTCCAACTCATAGCGACCCCATGGACTGCAGCCTACCAGGCTCCTCCATCCATGGGATTTTCTAGGCAAGAGTACTGGAGTGGCTTGCCCAGCACTGCTTGTTAAAAAGAGACTGTGTTTTCTCTATTGTATACTCTTGCCTCCTTTGTCAAAGATAAGGTGTCCATAGGTGCATGGATTTATCTCTGGGCTTTCTATTTTGTTCCACTGATGTATATTTCTCTCTTTGTGCCAGTACCATACTGTCTTGATGACTGTAGCTTTGTAGTATAGTCTGACGTCAGGCAGGTTGATTCCTCCAGTTCCATTCTTCTTTCTCAAGATTGCTTTGGCTATTTGAGGTTTTTTTTGTATTTCCACACAAATTGTGAAAGTATTTGTTCTAGTTCTCTGAAAAATACTATTGGTAGTTTGAGAGGGATTACATTGAATCTATAGGTTGCTTTGGGTAGTATACTCATTTTCACTATATTGACTCTTCCAGTGCATGAACATGGTATATTTCTCCATCTATTTATGTCATCTTTGATTTCTTTCATCAGTGTTTTATAGTTTTCTATACATAGGTCTTTTGTTTCTTTAGGTAGATTTATTCCTAAGTATTTTATTCTTTTCATTGTAATGGTGAATGGAATTGTTTCCTTAATTTCTCTATTTTCTCATTGTTAGTGTATAAGAATGCAAAGGATTTTTGTGTGTTAATTTTATACTCTGCAACTTTACTATATTCATTGATTAGCTCTAGTAATGTTCTGGTGTGGTCTCTGCAGCTCAATCCCAGGAAAATAAATGACCTAATTTAAAAAATGGGCCAAAAACTAAACAGACATTTCTCCAAAGAAGACATATAGATGGCTAATAAACACATGAAAAGATGCTCAACATCAGTCATTATCAGAGAAATGCAAATCAAAACCACAATGAGGTATTATCTCATGCTGGTCAGAAAGGATGCTATTGAATAGTCTACGAACAATAAATGCTGGAGAGGGTGTGGAGAAAAGGGAACCCTCTTACAGTGTTGGTGGGAATGCAAACTAGTGCAGCCACTATGGAGAACAGTGTGGAGATTCCTTAAAAACTGGAAATAGAACTGCCTTATGACCCAACAATCCCACTGCTGGGCATACACACTGGGGAAATCAGAATTGAAAGAAACATGTGTACCGCAATGTTCATCTCAGCAGGACATGCAAGCAACCTAGATGTCCATCAGCAGATGAATGGATAAGAAAGTTGTGGTACATATACACAATGGAATATCACTCAGCTGTTAAAAAGAATGCATTTGAATCTGTTCTAATGAGGTAGATGAAACTGCAGCCTATTATACAGAGTGAGATAAGTAAGAAAGAGAAACACCAATATAGTATATTAACGCATATATATGGAATTTAGAAAGATGGTAACAATGACCCTATATTCGAGACAGCAAAAGAGACACAGATGTAAAGAGCAGTCTTTTGGGCTCTGTGGGAGAAGGTGAGGGTGGGATGATTTGAGAGAATAGTATTGAAACATGTATATATGTGAAATATATCACCAGTCCAGGTTTGATGCATGAGACAGGGTGCTCAGGGCTGGTGCACTGGGATGACTGAGGGATGGGATGGGAAGGGAGGTGGGAGGGGGTTCAGGATGGGGAACACATGTACATCCATGGCTGATTCTTGTCAATGTATGGCAAAAACCACTACAATATTGTAAAGTAATTAGCCTCCAATTAAAATGAATAAATTAATTTTAAAAATAATAAATTTAATTAGATCCCATTTGTTTATATTTGTTTTTATTTCCATCATTTTCACTTCCCACTGGGAAAAATTTAAAGCCTATGTCTAGATAACGTCTTCGCTGGTTAATGTTCAGTTTTCCTAACGTCGTTTGTTGAAGAGACTCTCTTGGCTCTATTGCACTGTCTTTGCTCCTTTGTCAAAGATCAGTTGACTCTGTTTATGGGCTTTTCTCTATTCTATTCCATTGATCTATTTTTCTGTTCTTCTACCAATACCTCACTGTCTTAATTACTATAGCTGTACCATAAGTTTTGAAGTTAAATAATATCTTTTCCTCCATATTTTATTTGTTGTTCTGGGTCTTTTGCCTCTGCATGTAAACTTTAGAATCAGTTTGTCAATATCCACAAAAACTTGCTGGAAGTGTAATTGGAATTGCATTAAATCTACAGATCAAGTTGGCAATAACTGACATCTTTACCATATTGAGTCTTCCTATCTATGAACATGAAATATCTATTCATTTTTTTAGTTTTTCTTGATTTCCTTCATCAGAGTTTTGAAGTATTCCTCATGATCTGGGACATATTTTTTAAGATTTATATTCAAGTATTCCATATTATGGATTGCTGATATCAATTAAATTGTGTTTTTAATTTCAAATTATTCTTGTTTATTGCTAGCATATAGGAGAAAGCAATTGGTTTTTGTATATTAACCATGCATCTTGCAACCTTATTACAATAACTGATTAGTTTCAGGAGTTTTCTTGTGAATTCTTTTAGATTTTCTACATAGACAATCAGCTCAGCTGCAAAGACAGTTTTATTTCTTCCTTCTCAGTCTGTATGCCTTCTATTTCCTTTTATTGTATTAGCTAGGACCTCTAGTATGATGTTGAAAATGGGTGGTGAGAGGGTGCATCCTTTGCTTTACCTAATCTTAGCAAGAAGTCTTCAACTTTCTGAGCACTAACTATGATATTAACTGTAGAGTTTTGTATATGTTATTTAGGAAGTTGAGGAAGTTTCCCTCTACTAATGGTTTCTTGAGAGTTTTTTATCATGAATGGGTGTTGAATTTTGTCACATGCTTTTCCTGAACCTATTGATACAATTATGTGATTTTTTTTCTTTAGCTTGTTGATATGATGGATCACAAATGTTGAAATAGACTTGCATTCCTGGGATAAGTCTCACTTAGTCATGGCATAGAATTATCTTTATACATTGCTGAATTTGTTAGCTATCCTTGTTGAGGATTTTGCTTATCTGTTTAAGATAGATATTGGTCTGGCATTTTCTTAATAATGTCTTAATAATTGTTATTTCTTAATAATGTTTTTACATGGCTTTTGTATTAGGAGAAGGCAATGGCAACCCACTCCAGTACTCTTGCCTGGAAAATCCCGTGGACGGAGGAGCCTGGTGGGCTGCAGTCCATGGGGTCACTAAGAGTTCGATATGACTGAGCATCTTCACTTTCGCTTTTCACTTTCATGCATTGGAGAAGGAAATGGCAACCCACTCCAGTGTCCTTGCCTGGAGAACCCCAGAGACGGGGGAGCCTGGTGGGCTGCCGTCTATGGGGTCGCACCCGAGTTGGCCACGACTGAAGCGACTCCAGTGGCAGCAGCGGTGATTTCACTGAATGAGTTAGGAAATATTCACTCTGCTTCCATCCTCTGAAGGAGATTGTCGAGGATTAATATTTCTTTCTTAAATATTTGGAAGAATTCACCGGTGAGCCCACCAGGTTCCTCTGTCCATGGGGTTTCCCAGGCAAGGAAACTGGAGTGGGTGGCCATTTCCTTCTCCGGGGTGGGGGTCTTCCTGACCGAGGGATCGAACCTGCATCTTTTGCATCTCCTGCACTGGCAGAAGGATTCTTTACCACTAGCACCACCTTGGAGAAGGCAATGGCACCCACTCCAGCACTCTTGCCTGGAAAACCCCATGGATGGAGGAGCCTGGTGGGCCTCAGTCCATGGGGTTGCTAAGAGTCGGACACGACTGAGCAAATTCACTTTCATTTTTCACTTTCATGCATTGGAGAAGGAAATGGCAACCCACTCCAGTGTTCTTGCCTGGAGAGTCCCAGGGATAGGGGAGCCTGGTGGGCTGCTGTCTATGGGGTCGCACAGAGGTGGACATGACTGAAGCGACTTAGCAGCAGCAGCAAACATTGCTATACCAAGGAAAATGAAAGGAAGGGCATTATCTGGTGATAAAAGAGATCAATTCTCTAAATCTCATACCAGTCCATAATGTGTATGCACTTAACAACCGTTTCAAAATATGAGGCAAAAACTTACTAGATGAATCTATTATTATAGTTTGAGACTTTATTTCTATCAGAAACGTACAGCTCTAACAGGCAGAAAGTCAGTAAGGACATAGTTGAAATCAAGAACATGAGTCATCTAGATATACTGGAAACATACACATTCTTTACAAGCTCACCTGAATTTTTTTTTTTTTAAATTTTTGGCCATGCCACGTATCTTGTGGGATCTTTGTTCCATGACCTGGGATTAAACCCAGACCTTTGGCAATGAAAGTACCAAGTCCTAACCACTGAACTACCAAGCAAACTCCCAAGCTCACCTGGAACATTTATAAAGAGACCACTTTCTCAACCATAAAACACACCTTCACAAATTTAAAAGAAAAGAAAACATATAATGTCTATTCCCAGAACACAATGGAAATAAGCTAGAAATAAAAAAATGAAAGATAGGTGGAAAATCCCCAAATACTGAATGTGGAACAACAAACTCCTAAATGACACATGGATTAAAGAAGAAATTTCAGCCTGCCAGGTTCTTCTGTCCAGGGGGTCGCAAAGAGTCGGACATGGCTGCGCACACGCGCACTCCTACTTTCTCCCCCTCTCGGCGCATCAGGCATGCTGCTTCTTTCTCTTTTAGTTGTTGCCTTAGATGTAATGCTTCCCAGGTGGCTCAGTGGTAAAGAATCCACCTACCAATGCAGGAGACACAGGTTTGATCCCTGGGTCAGGAAGACCATCTGGAGAAGGAAATGGCAACCCACTCGAGAATTCTTGCCTGGAGAATTCCATGGAGAGAGGAGCCTGGTGGGCTGCAGTCCATGGGATCCCGCAGAGTTGGACATGTCTGAGCAACTAACACTTTCCATGTGTTATTGCTGTCATTCAGTTCCAGATGTTCAAGCTGGATTTAGAAAAGACAGGAGAGCCAGAGATCTAATTGCCAATATCCGTTTGGGATCATCAAAAAAGCGTGAGAGTTCCAGAAAAACATCTACTTCTGCATTACTGGCTATGCCAAAGCCTTTGTATGGATCACAACAAACTGTGGAAAATTCTTAAAGAAATGGGAATACCAGACCACCTGACCTGCCTCCTGGGAAATCTGTATGCAGGTCAAGAAGCAACAGTTAGGACTGGACATGAAACAACAGACTGGTTCCAAATCAGGAAAGGAGTACATCAGGGCTGTATATTGTCACCCTGCTTATTTAACTTATAAACAGAGTACCTCATGAGAAATGCCAGGCTGGATGAAGCACAAGCTGGAATCAAGATTGCCAGGAGAAATTTCAATAACCTTAGATATGCAGGTGATACCACTCTTATGGCAGAAAGCGAAGAACTAAAGAGCCTCGATGAAAGTGAAAGAGGAGAGTGAAAAAGCTGGCTTGAAACTCAACATTCAGGGGCAGTCCTAAGATGGCAGGGGAATAGAACGGGGAGACCACTTTCTCCCCCACAAATTCATCAAAAGAACATTTAAGCGCTGAGTAAATTCCATAAAATAACTTCTGAATGCCAGCAGAGGACATCAGGCACCCAGAAAAGCAGCCCATTGTCTTCAAAAGGAGGTAGGAAAAAATATAAAAGACAAGAAAAGGGACAAAAGAGGTAGGGACAGAGCTCCATCCCGGGAAGGGAGTCTTAAAAAGAGAGACGTTTCCAAACACCAGGAAACACTCTCACTGCTGAGTCTGTGAGGAGCCTTGGAAGCACAGAGGGCAACATAACAGGGAGGAAAAATAAATAAATAATTAAACCCCACAGATTATGAGCCCAACAGTAACTCCCCAGCGGAGAAGCAGCGCAGATGCCTGCATCTGCCACTAGCAAGCGGGGGCTGGGCAGGGAAATGTGGGCTGCATTGCTTAGAGTAAGGACCAGGCCTGAATGCCTGAGTGCAATCTGAGCAACTAACTTGGGCTAGCAAACCAGACTGTGGGATAGCTATCACGCGAAAAGCCCTAAGACACTGCCAGGCCCTCGCACAGAACAAAGGACTGAACAGAGCTAGCCGGCTGCAGACCATCCCCCTCTGGTGACAGGCAGCCAGAGCCGGAAGGGGGCAGTCGCAGCCCCAGAGAGACATTATCTACCAAACTGCAAGCCGGCTTCTTTGCTAACTAAGACTTCCTGGGGTTCTGGACAGTCAACATCCGCCTGAGAAGGTGTGCTGGTTGTACACCCAGAAAAGCCGAGCGGCAGGGACGGGGGGGGAGGCGATAGGTTGCAGCGACTGTGCTCTGCCAAAAACCTCATCACCTGAGCTGCTCGGACCTGGGAAGGGCACAAAACACAGGCCCAACCGAGTCTGCGGCTCTGAGGAATACCCGAGTGCCTGAACCTGAGCGGCTTAGACCTGGGAGGTGCATGCAGCCCAGGGCGGGCCTCAGACGGTTTCCGGCAGAGCAACCTAGAGCCTGGGCAGTGTGGGCACGGAGGGTACATGCGCCGTGAGCGGGGGCGGGCCCAGTGTGGCTGAGGCACTGCCAGCACACGCCAGTGCTATTTGTTTGCAGGGTCCCTCCCTCCCTACAGCGCAACTGAACAAGTGAGCCTAAAAAAGTGTCCACCACCGCCCCCTTTGTGTCAGGGCGGAAATCAGACACTGAAGAGACCAGCAAACAGAAGAAGCTAAAACAGAGGGAACCGCCTTGGAAGTGACAGGTGCAATAGATTAAAACCCTGTCATTGGTACCAGCTACATAGGAATGGGCTTATAGATCTTGAGAAATAAAAGCCAGACCAAGGAACTATTCAAAAATGAACTGACCCCACAATACCCACAACAACACCAGAGAAAGTCTTAGGTATATTTTTACTATTATTACGATCATTCTTTTTTAATTTTTAAGTCCTCTATTACTCCTTTAATTTTCACTTTTATAACCTACTACTACTTTGCAAAAAAAAAGACCCTATTTTTTAAAAGCAAACTTCATATATATATATTATAATTTTTGTGACTTTGTTTTTTTTTTCTCTTTCTCTTTTTCTTCTTTTCTTTAATATTGTATTTTTGAAATTCCAAACTCTACTCTAGATTTTTAATCTTTGCTTTTTGGTATTTGTTATCAATTTTGTACCTTTAAGAACCCAATCTTCAGTACCCATTTTTACTTGGGAGCAAGATTACTGGCTTGACTGCTCTCTCCCCCTTTGGACTCTCCTTTTTCTCCATCAGGTCACCTCTGTTTCCTCCCTCCCCCTTCTCTTCTCTACCCAACTCTGAATCTCTGTGTGTTCCAGACGGTGGAGAACACTTAGGGAACTGATTACTGGCTGGATCTGTCTCTCTCCTTTTGACTCCCCCCTTTATCCTCCTGCCCATCTCTGTCTCCTTCCTCCCTCTTCTCTTCTCTGTATAACTCTGTGAACATCTCTGAGTGGTCCAGTCGTGGAGTGCACATAAGGAAGTGATTACTTGCTAACTTGCTCTCTCCTCTATTGACTCCACCTCATCTCATTCAGGTCACCTCTAACTCCCTCCTCCCTCTTCTCTTCTCCATGTAACTCTGTGAACCTCTCTGGGTGTCCCTCACTGTGGAGAACCTTTTCATCTTTAACCTAGATATTTTAACAATGGTGCTGTATAGAAGGAAAAGTCTTGAGACTACTGTAAAAATAAGACTGAAAACCAGAAGCAGGAGGCTTAAGTCCAAACCCTGAGAACACAGAGAACTCCTGACTCCAGGGAACATTAATTGACAGAAGCTCATCAAACACTTCCATGCCTACACTGAAACCAAGCACCACCCAAGAGCCAACAAGTTCCAAAGCAAGACATACCACACAAATTCTCCAGCAACACAGGAACACAGCCCTGAGCTCCAATATACAGGCTGCCCAAAGTTACTCCAAAACCATTGGCATCTCATAACTCATTACTGGACACTTCATTGCACTCCAGAGAGAAGAAATCCATCTCCACCCACCAGAACACCGACACAAGCTTCTCTAACCAAGAAACTTTGACAAGCCACCTGTACAACCCCACCCACAGTGAGGAAACTCTACAATAAAGAGAATTCCACAAACTGCCAGAATACAGAAAGGACACCTCAAACTTTGCAATATAAACAAGATGAAGAGATAGAGGAATACCCAGCAGGTAAAGGCACAGGATAAATGCCCACCAAACCAAACAAAAGAGGAAAAGATAGGGAATCTACCTGATAAAGAATTCTGAATAATGATAGTGAAAATGATCCAAAATATTGAGATCAAAATGGAATCACAGATAAATAGCCTGGAGACAAGGATTGAGAAGATGCAAGAAAGGTTTAACAAGGACCTAGAAGAAATGAAAAAGAGTCAATATATAATGAATAATGCAATAAATGAGATAAAAAATACTCTGGAGGCAACAAATAGTAGAATAACAGAGGCAGAAGATAGGATTAGTGAAGTAGAAGATAGAATGGTAGAAATAAATGAATCAGAGAGGAAAAAAGAAAAATGAATTAAAAGAAATGAGGACAATCTCAAAGACCTCCAGGACAGTGTTAAATGCCACAACATTTAAATCATAGGAGTCTCAGAAGAAGAAGACAAAAAGAAAGACCATGAGAAAATACTTGAGGAGATAATAGTTGAAAACTTCCCTAAAATGGGGAAGGAAATAATCACTCAAGTCCAAGAAACCCAGAGAGTCCCAAACAGGATAAACCCAAGGCGAAACATCTCAAAACACATATTAATCAAATTAACAAAGATCAAACACAAACAATAAATGTTAAAGGCAGCAAGGGAAAAACAACAAATAACACACAAGGGGATCCCCATAAAGATAACAGCTGATCTTTCAGTAGAAATTCTTCAGGCCAGGAGGGAATGGCAAGACATACTTAAAATGATGAAAAAAAAATAACCTGCAGCCCAGCTTACTGTACCCAGCAAGGATCTCATTCAAATATGAAGGAGAAATCAAAAGCTTTACAGACAAGCAAAAGCTGAGAGAATTCAGCACCACCAAACCAGCTCTCCAACAATTGCTAAAGGATATTCCCTAGGCAAGAAACACAAAAGGGTGTATAAACTCGAACCCAAAACAATAAAGTAAATGGCAATGGGATCATCTTATCAATAATTACCTTAAATGTAAATGGGTTGAATGCCTCAACCAAAAGACAAAGACTGGCTGAATGGATACAAAAACAAGACCACTATATATGTTACCTACAAGAGATCCACCTCAAAACAGTGGACACATACAGATTGAAAGTGAAGGGCTGGAAAAAGATTTTCCCATGCAAATAGAGACCAAAAGAAAGCAGGAGTAGCAATACTCATATCCGATAAAATAGACTTTAAAACAAAGGCTGTGAAAAGAGACAAAGAAGAACATTAAATAATGATCAAAGGATCAATCCAAGAAGAAGGTATAACAATTATAAGTATATATGCACCCAACATAGGAGCACCGCAATATGTAAGACAATTGCTAACAGGCATGAAAGGGGAAATTAACAATAACACAATAATAGTGGGAGACTTTAATACCCCACTCACACCTATGGACAGATCAACTAAACAGAAAATTAACAAGGAAACACAAACTTTAAATGATACAATAGACCAGTTAGACATAATTGATATCTATAGGACATTTCACCCCAAAATAATGAATTTCACCTTTTTCTCAAGCGCAGATGGAACCTTCTCCAGGATAGATCACATCCTGGGCCATAAATCTAGCCCTGGTAAATTCAAAACAATTGAAATCATTCCAAGCATCTTTTCTGACCATAATGCATTAAGATTAGATCTCAATTACAGGAGAAAATCTATTAAAAATTCCAACATATGGAGGCTGAACAACATGCTGCTGAATAACCAACAAATCACAGAAGAAATCAAAAAGAAATCAAAATATGCATAGAAAGGAATGAAAATGAAAACACAACAACCCAAAACGTGGGGACACTGTAAAATCAGTGCTAAGGGGAAAGTTCATAACAATACAGGCATACCTCAAGAAACAAGAAAAAAGCCAAATAAATAACCTAACTCCACACCTTAAGCAACTAGAAAAGAAAGAAATGAAGAAACCCAGGGCTAATAGAAGGAAAGAAATCTTAAAAATTAGGGCAGAAATAAATGCAAAAGAAACAAAAGAGACCATAGCAAAAATCAACAAAGCCAAAAGCAGGTTCTTTGAAACGATAAATAAAATTGACAAACCATTAGCCAGACTCAGCAAGAAACAAAGGGAGAAAAATCAAATCAATAAAATTAGAAATGAAAATGGAGAGATCACAACAGACAACACAGAAATACAAAGGATCATAAGAGACTACTATCAGAAATTATATACCAATAAAATGGACAATGTGGAAGAAATGGACAAAATCTTAGAAAAGTATAAGTTTCCAAAACTGAACCAGGAAGAAATAGAAAATCTTAACAGACCCATCACAAGCACAGGAATTGAAACTGTAATCAGAAATCTTCCAGCAAACAAAAGCCCAGGTCCAGATGGCTTCACAGCTGAATTCTACCAAAAATTTAGAGAAGAGCTAACACCTATCTTACTCAAACTCTTCCAGAAAACTGCAGAGGAATGAAAACTTCCAAACTCATTCTATGAGGCCACCATCACCCTAACACCAAAATCTGACAAAGATGCCACACACAAAAAGAAAACTACAGGTCAATATCACTGATGGACATAGATGCAAAAATCCTTAACAAAATTCTAGCAATCAGAATCCAATAGCACATTAAAAAGATCATACACTATGACCAAGTGGGCTTTATCCCAGGGATGCAAGGATTCTTCAATATCCTCAAATAAATCAATGTAATACACCATATTAACAAATTGAAAAATAAAAGCCATGTGATTATCTCAATAGAGGCAGTGAAGGCCTTTGACAAAATTCAACATCCATTTATGATTAAAAAAAAAAAAAACTCTCTAGAAAGCAGGAATAGAAGGAACATCAGTTCAGTCACTCAGTCGTGTCCGACTCTTTGCGACCCCATGAATCGCAGCACGCCAGGCCTCCCTGTTCATCACCAACTCTCAGAATTCACTCAGATTCACGTCCATCGAGTCTGTGATGCCATCCAGCCATCTCATCCTCAGTCGTCCCCTTCTCCTCCTGCCCCCAATCCCTCCCAGCATCAGAGTCTTTTCCAATGAGTCAACTCTTCACATGAGGTGGCCAAAGTACTGGAGTTTCATCTTTAGCATCATCCTTTCCAAAGAAACCCCAGGGTTGATCTCCTTCAGAATGGACTGGTTGGATCTCTTTGCAGTCCAAGGGACTCTCAAGAGTCTTCTCCAACACCACAGTTCAAAAGCATCAAATCTTTGGCTCTCAGCCTTCTTCACAGTTCAACTCTCACATCCATACATGACCACTGGAAAAACCATAGCCTTGACCAGACGGACCTTAGTCGGCAAAGTAATGTCTCTGCTTTTGAATATACTATCTAGGTTGATCATAACTTTTCTTCCAAAGAGTAAGCATCTTTTAATTTCATGGCTTCAGTCACCATCTGCAGTGATTTTGGAGCCCAAGAAAATAAAGTCTGACACTGTTTCCCCATCTATTTCCCATGAAGTGATGGGACCTGAGGCCACGATCTTCATTTTCTGAATGTTGAGCTTTAAGCCAACTTTTTCACTCTATTCTTTCACCGTCACCAAGAGGCCCTTTAGCTCCTCTTCACGTTCTGCCATAAGGGTGGTGTCATCTGCTTATCTGAGATTATTGATATTTCTCCCGGCAATCTTGATTCCAGGTTGTGTTTCTTCCAGTCCAGCGTTTCTCATGATGTACTCTGCATAGAAGTTAAATAAGCAGGGTGACAATATACAGCCTTGACGTACTCCTTTTCCTATTTGGAACCAGTCTGTTGTTCCATGTCCAGTTGTAACTGTTGCTTCCTGACCTGCATACAGATTTCTCAAGAGGCAGGTCAGGTGGTCTGGTATTCCCATCTCTTTCAGAATTTGCCACAGTTCATTGTGATCCACACAGTCAAAGGCATTGGCATAGTCAATAAAGCAGAACTAGATGTTTTTCTGGAACTCTCTTTCTTTTTCTATGATCCAGTGGATGTTGGCAATTTGATCTCTGGCTCCTCTGCCTTTTCTAAAACCAGCCTGAACATCAGGAAGTTCACGGTTCACGTATTGCTGAAGCCTGGCTTGGAGAATTTTGAGCATTACTTTACTAGCATGTGAGATGAGTGCAACTGTGCGGTAGTTTGAGCATTCTTTGGCATTGCCTTTCTTTGGGATTGGAATGAACACTGACCTTTTCCAGTCCTGTGGCCACTGTGGAGTTTTCCAAATTTGCTGGCATATTGAGTGCAGCACTTTCACAGCATCATCTTTCAGGATCTGAAACAGCTCCACTGGAATTCCATCACCTCCACTAGCTTTGTTCGTAGTGATGCTTTCTAAGGCCCACCTGACTTCACATTCCAAGATGTCTGGCTCTAGATGAGTGATCACATCATCATGATTATCTGGGTCTTGAAGATCTTTTTGTACAGTTCTTCCATGTATTCTTGCCACCTCTTCTTCATGTCTTCTGCTTCTGTTAGGTCCCAACCATTTCTGTCCTTTATCGAGCCCATCTTTGCATGAAATGTTCCCTTGGTATCTCTAATTTTCTTAAAGAGATCTCTAGTCTTTCCCATTCTGTTCTTTTCCTCTGTTTCTTTGCATTGATTGCTGAAGAAGGCTTTCTTGTCTCTTCTTGCTGTTCTTTGGAACTCTGCATTCAGGTGCTATCTTTCCTTTTCTTCTTTGCTTTTCACCTCTCTTCTTTTCACAGCTATTTGTAAGGCTTCCCCAGACAGTCATTTTGCTTCTTTGCATTTCTTTTCCATGGGGATGGTCTTGATCCCTGTCTCCCGTACAATGACATGAACCTCATTCCATAGTTCATCAGGCACTCTATCTATCAGATCTAGGCCCTTAAATCTATTTCTCACTCCCACTGTATAATCATAAGGGATTTGATTTAGGTCATACCTGAATTGTCTAGCAGTTTTCCCTACTTTCTTCAATTTCAGTCTGAATTTGGCAATAAGGAGTTCATGATCTGAGCCACAGTCAGCTCCTGGTCTTGTTTTTGTTGATTGCATAGAGCTTCTCCATCTTTGGCTGCATAGAATATAATCAATCTGATTTTGGTGTTGACCCTCTGGTGATGTCCATGTGTAGAGTCTTCTCTTGTGTTGTTGGAAGAGGGTGTTTGCTATGATCAGTGCATCTTCTTGGCAAAACTATATTAGTCTTTGCCCTGCTTCATTCCGCATTCCAAGGCCAAATTTGCCAGTTACTCCAGGTGTTTCTTGACTTCCTACTTTTGCATTCCAGTCCCCTATAATGAAAAGGACATCTTTTTGGGTGTTAGTTCTAAAAGGTCTTGTAGGTCTTCATAAAACCGTTCAACTTCAGCTTCTTCAGCATTACTGGTTGGGGCATAGACTTGGATAACTGTGATATTGAATGGTTTGCCTTGGAAATGAGCAGAGATCATTCTGTCGTTTTTGAGATTGCGTCCAAGTACTGAATTTTGGACTCTTTTGTTGACCATGATGGCTACTCCATTTCTTCTGAGGGATTCCTGCCCGAAGTAGTAGATATAATGGTCATCTGAGTTAAATTCACCCATTCCAGTCCATTTTAGTTCGCTGATTCCTAGAATGTCGACGTTCACCCTTGCCATCTCTTGTTTGACCACTTCCAGTTTGCCTTGATTCATGGACCTGACATTCCAGGTTCCTATGCAATATTGCTCTTTACAGCATCGGATCTTGCTTCTATCACCAGTCACATGCACAACTGGGTATTGTTTTTGCTTTGGCTCCATCCCTTCATTCTTTCTGGAGTTATTTCTCCACTGATCTCCAGTAGCATATTGGGCACCTACTGACCTGGGGAGTTCCTCTTTCAGTATCCTATCATTTTGCCTTTTCATGCTGTTCATGGGGTTCTCAAGGCAAGAATACTGAAGTGGTTTGCCATTCCCTTCTCCAGTGGACCATGTTCTGTCAGACCTCTGAAAGCTATACATGACAAACCCACAGCAAACATTATCCTCAATGGTGAAAAATTGAAAGCATTTCCCCTCAAGTCAGGAACAAGACAAGGGTGCCCACTTTCACCACTACTATTCAACATAGTTCTGGAAGTTTTGCCCACAGCAATCAGAGCACAAAAAGAAATAAAAGGAATCCAAATCGGAAAAGAAGAAGTAAAACTCTCACTGTTTGCAGATGACATGATCCTCTACATGGAAAACCCTAAAGACTCCACCAGAAAATTACTAGAGCTAATCAATGAATATAGTAAAGTTGCAGGATATAAAATCAACACACAGAAATCCCTTGCATTCCTATACACTAACAATGAAAAAAACAGAGAAATTAAGGAAACAATTCTATTCACCATTGCAATGAAAAGAATAAAACACTTAGCAATATATCTACCTAAAGAAATTAAAGACATATATATATATAAAACTATAAAACATTGGTGAAAGAAATCAAAGAGGACACTAATAGATGAATAAATATTCCATGTTCATGGATCGGAAAAATTAATATAGTGAAAATGAATATACTACCCAAAGCAATCTACAGATTCAATGCAATCCCTATCAAGCTACCAACGGTATTTTTCAGAGAGCTAGAACAAATACTTTCACAATTTGTATGGAAATACAAAAAACCTCGAATAGCCAAAGCAATCTTGAGAAAGAAGAATGGAACTGGAAGAATCAACCTGCTTGACTTCAGGCTCTGCTACAAAGCCACAGTCATCAAGACAGTATGGTACTGGCACAAAGAGAGAAATATAGATCAATGGAACAAAATTGGAAGCCCAGCGATAAATCCACACACCTATGGTCACCTTATCTTTGACAAAGGAGGCAAGAATATACAATGGATTAAAGACAATCTCTTTAACAAGTGGTGCTGGGAAAACTGGTCAAATACTTGTAAAAGAATGAAACTAGAACACTTTCTAACACCATACACAAAAATAAACTCAAAATGGATTAAAGATCTAAATATAAGACCGGAAGCTATACCTAGAGGAGAACATAGGCAAAACACTCTCTGACATAAATCACAGCAGGATCCTCTATGACCCACCTCCCAGAATATTGGAAATAAAAGCAAAAATAAACAAATGAGACAGCTTCTGCACAACAAAGTAAACTATAAGCAAGGTGAAAAGACAGCCTTCAGAATATGGAGAAAATAATAGCAAATGAAGCAACTGACAAACAACTAATCTCAAAAATATACAAGCAACTCCTGCAGCTCAACTCCAGAAAAATAAATGGCCCAATCAAAAAATGGGCCAAAGAACTAAATAGACATTTCTCCAGAGACATACAGATGGCTAACAAACACATAAAAAGATGCTCAACATCACTTATTATCAGAGAAATGCAAATCAAAACCACAATGAGGTACTATTTCACACCAGTCAGAATGGCTGTGATCCAAAAGTCTACAAGCAATAAATGCTGGAGAGGGTGTGGAGAAAAGGGAACTCTCTTACAGTGTTGGTGGGAATGCGAACTAGTACAGCCACTATGGAGAACAGTGTGGAGATTCCTTAAAAAACTGGAAATAGAACTGCCTTACGACCCAGCAATCCCACTGCTGGGCATACACACAAAGGAAACTGGAATTGAAAGAGACACGTGTATCCCAATGTTCATCACAGCACTGTTTATAATAGCCAGGACGTGGAAGCAACCTAGATGTCCATCAGCAGATGAATGGATAAGAAAGCTGTGGTATATATACACAATGGAATGTTACTCAGCCATTAAAAGGAATTCATTTGAATCAGTTCTAATGAGGTGGATGAAACTGGAGCCGATTATAGAGAGTGAAGTAAGCCAGAAAGAAAAACACCAATACAGTATACTAACACATATATATGGAATTTAGAAAGATGGTAACGATAACCCTGTATGTGAGACAGCAGAGGAGACACAGGTGTATAGAGCAGACTTTTGGACTCTGAGGGAGAGGGAGAGGGTGGGATGGTTTGAGAGAATGGCATTGAAACATGTATGATACCATATATGAAACGAATCACCAGTCCAGGTTTGATGCATGATACTGGATGCTTGGGGCTGGTGCACTGGGACGACCCAGAGGGAGGCTATGGGGAGGGAGGAGAGTAGGGGATTCAGGATGGGGAACATGTGTATACCTGTGGCAGGTTCATGTTGATATATGGCAAAACCAGTACAATATTGTAAAGTAATTAACCTCCCTTAAAATAAATAAATTTATAAAAAAAAAAAACCAACATTCAGAAAACTAAGATCATGGCATCCAGTCCCATCACTTCATGGGAAATAGATGGGGAAATAATGGAAACAGTGGGAGACTTTATTTTGGAGGGCTCCAAAATCACTGCTGATGGTGACTGCAGCCATGAAATTAAAAGACTCTTGTTCCTTGGAAGAAAAGCTATGACCAACCTAGACAGCATATTAAAAAGCTGAGACATTATTTTACCAACAAAGTTCCATCTAGTTAAAGCTATGGTTTTTCCAGTAGTCAGGTATGGATGTGAGAGTTGGACTATAGAGAAAGCTGAGCACTGAAGAACTGATGCTTTTGGACTGTGATGTTGGAGAAGACTCTTGAGAGTCCCTTGGACTGCAAGGAGATCCAACCAGTCCATTCTAAAGGAGCGCAGTCCTGAATATTCATTGAAAGGAATGATGCTGAAGCTGAAACTCCAATACCTTGGCCATCTGATGCGAAGAGCTGACTCATTTGAAAGGACCCTGATGGTAGGAAAGATTGAAGGTGGGAAGAGGAGGGCACGACAGAGGATGAGATGGTTGAATGGTGTCACTGACTTGATGGACATGAGTTTGAGTAAGCTCTGGGAGTTAGTGATGGACAGGGAAGCCTGTCATGCTGTGGTGCATGAGGTTGCAAAGAGTCGGACACGACTGAGTGACTGAACGGAACTGAACTCAGTCCACTTATACATTAGCACACATCACCTGTTTACATATGCAAACACAATGGCTGACTGCTAGCTGGGCTTGGCAGTGAACAGCCTGTCTATCTGACTCCTGAGGCCCCTCAGTGCTCACCATCCTTTTGGCCTTAATGTAAGAGCTAGACCGCTACAGCATCCTTTGTTGATAGATATGGCAGCAACAAGATAGTTCTCAAGTGTGCTCAGCTTTTGACCCTGTTAGCATGGAGGGGCAACTTCCAGCTCCTAACATTCCAGACCAGAACCAAAAAGTGCTTTTCGGCTTTTCCAGTCTGTTTTTCTTTAGCTAAAGTGGGTGGAGACAGGACAAACAGGGGGAACTCAAAATTGGAAATGAATTATTTTGAAATCTCAGAAATCTGATTTTGAGCAGGATTGATTGCATTGACTGGTTTTGAACAAGCATCCTATCTCGTCCTTCAGATCCTGGTTGGATTGCAACTGGCCCCTGGGGTTGGGAATCTGTAGGATCAACTCTGGGAGAACAGTGCAGAATAATCCAATCACATCTCAAATCAAAGTTGGCTGGGGGCATGTGGGTCGACTACCCCCCGTTACACGCTCAGTCTCTCTCCCCTCTCTACACTGTTACCTGCACTGATGTTCCTTCTTCAGCCCTGGTTCTGCCTCCCTCCGACGGGGCTCGGCTCCAGGCCCACTGCTCGGCCAGCAGTCAGGAACTTCCCTTTCTGGATCTACTCTTTTCAGATCCCATAGTTCTTTCTCTCCTGTTTTAATTCCTTGTTTGCTTGAGCACACCTTCACATAACTTCTTCTGAAAAATATGTGAGGCATAGGCTTGCTGAGTGTTTGTGGGTCTGAAAATAGTTTGTGCATGTTCTGCGTGATTGATGGACTGGCTGACCACAGAGTTCAAGAAGAGCTTTCCACACGTATTCCATGAGAGAGAGAGTGTAGGGCCTTTAGTGCCTTGGGGTCCTTGGTAGACAGCGCCTTCACCAGGCCACAGAGCTAGGGGCCTCAGAAAGGGGTCAGGAGGGCAAGGGTCAGAGCCTCCAAGTTGAAGAAAGCATGGCACACAGAATCCATAGATAAGGGGAAGGACTAGGGGGACCCACCTGGTGACTAGAAAGGCCAGATTTAGCCAGGGAGAGAAATACAGGCTATCCAGTTAAATTTGAATTTCAGATAAATAATGAATGATTCTTTTAGTGTAAACGTGTCCCATGGAGTCTATTTTATCTGGTGTCCCTACAGATAAAATACACACACCCATCTGGCCCTCATGGAGCGGCGTGGGAATCATCAGTTGAGCTGAAGCCTATATTATCTTCAAGTCTGTGAGAAACCTATGTAGCTGAGGAACCTGGGTGGGGCTTGAGGGGGCAGGGCAGAGAAGCTGGGATGAGAAGTTGAGAATTTTCCAACTGATAACTTTGTCTTTCTACAGGGCCTCCTATAGCTCATGGAATTGCTGCTGTGTAAGAGGTCGCTGCAGGGTGATCAGCACTGCAGGTAGGGAAGGATGACCCCAGCACGCTCTGTGTGTGTGTGTGTGTGTGTGTGTGTGTGTGTGTGTGTGGGGGGGAGGGAGCAGGCAACCACCAGCAACACAGGCTGGAGGAGGGCACCGGGTTCCACGGAGAGATGGGCTGCCATCGCCCAGACTCAGGAACCCGAGCTTCATCTTAAAGAGCACAGCAAGCGTGCTGAAAAAGAGAACCCCACTGTTGAGAAGTAAAGAGAGGCCTGAAAAAACAAGTGGAGAAAAATCTCTCAAAGCAGTAGAAATGCAAGGACAGAGGACCAGAGGTAAATGCAGAAGTTGTAATATACACATAAGCGGGCATTTGAGAAAGAGAAAGAGCAATCAAGGGAGGAGAGCTGATATTTAAGCAAATAAGTGAAGAAAATCTTAACAAAGCTAAAAAAATACTTGAATCTTCAGACAGAAAGGATTCTTTGCGTTCCAAGGAAGGAGCATCAAAAGAAAGAACACACAAGACAGATTACGATAAAATGTCATCATTCCAAGGATAATGATAAAGTTTCACAGTCTCCCAAACAGGAAAAACAAGTCACTGACACAGAAAGAAAGTCAGGCTGGCTGTAGATTTTCATCTACAGCTCTGAAATCAGAGGTCAGCAGGATAGTATCTACTGATAACTGTCAGTGTGGTTATAAAGCAAAACCCAACCTCATGTTACTTAAGAAACCCACTTTAAACAAAGTGAGAGAGGTTGAAATTCAGAGGATGTAAGAGAGGCCATTAGATAAATATAAACCAAAAGAAGCCAATTCTGGCTTTTAATACGGGAACAAGCAGGATTCATATCATGTAATGGTAAAAGGAAAATTTATAAAATAGGTGTAACAGCCATAAACCATGTTCACCAATCAATATAGTAGCTAAATATATAAAGCGAGAACCATTAACACAATGTCGTAAACATGCAGTTATAACAGAGGATTTTAGTACATATTTTTCAGGGTCAGACAAATCTAGACAAAAAATAAGAAAAAGAGGAATAGAATAAAAGGACCAACAAATTTGACTTGCACGATGTATGGCACTTGTAAAGTTTATTTATAATACGGGCTTCCTGATAGCTCAGTTGGTAAAGAATCCGCGTGCAATGCAGGAGACCCTGGTTTCATTCCTGAGTTGGGAAGATCCACTGGAGAAGGGATAGGCTACCTACTCCAGTACTCTTGAGTTTCCCTGGTGGCTCAGCTGGTTAAAGAATCCACCTACAATGCGGGAGATCTGGGTTCGATCCCTGGGTTGGGAAGATCCCCTGGATGAAGGGAAAGGCTACCCCCCTCCAGTATTCTGGCCTGGAGAACTCCACGGACTTCACCTCATGGGGTTGCAAAGAGTTGGACACGACTGAGCAACTTTCACTTTTTCTATACTATTAAGATAGTTTTAGGTGTATAACATAGTGATATGATATTTTTGTAGATTATGCATCATACATGGTTATTACAATATTATTGACTCTATTCCTTGTGCTATATGGTAGTTATTTGGAAACAGAACTTGGTACTCTTAATCCCTTTCACATACTGTATTCATCCCCTACCTTCTGTCCTCGGCAACCACCAGTTTGTCATGTATTAGTTTTCTTACTGTTTTATAACTTTGTTTCCAAAGAATTATTGTAAAGTATGTCTCTGTATCTCTCATAACAGAAGAAACTGTATATAAGCCTCATATATGCAGAAGAAACTGTATATAACCACTCACCTGTTGTGAGTGGTTTTTTAAAAGCTATAAAACAATATTTCTAATACTTTAGTAAAAATAGGACTGCATGTCATAAAATTACTACAATTGACTCTTTAGTGTATATAGTTAGGCTACCATAAAAACATTACTACATATTTCTTTTTCACCTTATCTTTTCATTTTTGATCTTTAGTGTTAGCTGTAAAGATGACCTCTGTAGTGCCGTATTGTGTCAGATGATATTGATACTGGTGGTGCGAGGCAGACGATTCATCATGCAGACTGGCAAGGTGAGCGCAGTGGTACTGACAGACACAGCACCAGTGATGCGAATGGATTTCCCTCCCTTATGATCTCCTTAATAGCATTTCCTTTTTTCTAGCTTACTTTACTGTAAGAATACTGTGTCTAAGACATATGACATACAAGTATGCATTATTTGTCCATTTATGTTATTGGTGAGGCTTCTGGTCAACAGTAGGCTATTTGTAATTAAGGTTTGGGGGCATCAAAAGTTATATGTGAGTTTTCTATTGCCAGAAGGTTGGTACCCTTAACCTGTGTGTTATTTAAGTTTCAACTTGTATTTGTCTTTTGCTGTCTGATTTATTTTCCTAAGCATAATGTTCTCTAGGTCCATCCATGTTTTCACAAATGACAAGATCTTATTCTTTTTTGTGGCTAAGTAGTACTCCACCGTATATTTATAGACCGCTTCTTTATCTGTTCATCTGTTGGTAGACATTTAGTGTGCTTCCGAATCTTGGTTACTGTGAAAAACGCTCCAGTGAACATAGGGGAACATATATCTTTTGAATTAATATTTTCCTTTTCTTCAGATGAAACCCAGAAAAGGAATTGCTAGATCATATGGTAGTTCTATTTTTAATTTTTTGAGGAACTACTTTACTGATTTCCACTCTGGCTGCTCCAATATACATTGCCACCAACAGTGAACATGGGTTCCCTTCTCTCTCCATCCCTGACAACACTTTTTATTTCTTGTCTTTCTGAGGATAGCTATTCTGACAGCCGTGAGCTGATAGTTTATTATGGTTTTGACTTACATTTCATTGATGATTAGTAATGTAGAGCATCTTCTCATGTGTCTGTGGCCATCAGGATGTCTTCTTCAGAAAAATATCTATTCAGATCCTCAATTCATTTTTTAAGCTGGTTTATATGAGTTCTTTATATATTTAGGGTATTTACCTTTATCGTGTTAGTCACTCAGTCATGTCCATGTCTTTGTGACCCTGTGGACTGTAGCCCAGCAGGCTCCTCTGTCCATGGGATTCTCCAGGCGAGAATCCTGGCGTGGGCTGCCATGCCCTTCTCCAGGGATCCTCCCAGCCCAGGGGTCACATCTGGGTCTCCGCACCGCAGGCAGACTCTTCACTGCTGAGTCACCAGCTTCCTCCCGTTCAGCAGTTGCCCTACTGTTTTGTTAATGGTTTCTTTTGTTGCATGAAAGTTTTCAACTTGATATAGTCCTATTTGCTTATTTTTGCTTTGGTTTCCCTCACCTGGGGAGACAGATCTGAAAAATAATATTGCTACCACCAATGTCAATGTTCTTCTTGGAGTTTTGTGTTTCTAGATCTTACAGTTACGTCTTCAAACCATTTTGAGTTTATTTCTGTATGTGGTGTTAGGGAGTGTTTTAATTTCATTCTTTACAAGTAGCTGTCCAGTTTTCCCCACAGCATTTATTTTAAAAATTGTCTTTTCCCTGTTGTGTATTCTTGTCACCTTTTTTGTTGATTAACTGACCATGAGTGTACATATTTCTGGGCTCTTTTCTGTCCACTGATGTATATTTCTGGTTTTGTGCCAGTAGCGTACTGTTTTGATCATTGTAGCTTTGTAGCGTAATCTGAATTCAGGGAGTCTGATTCCTCAAGCTCTGTTTTCCTCACTTAAGCTTGCTTTGGCTGTTTGGGATCTTTTGTGGTTCCACATATATTTTAAGATTATATTTGTTTTAGTCTGATAGTCATTTGAGTTCAAACACATTTGAAAAGCTGAATGTTTTTAATTCTCCCCATCACTTTAAGTTTTGAAAAACATATTTTACATCTTCTTGTGTATCCTTTGATTACCTATTATGGTTGATTTTACAACTTTTGATTATGGTTTTTAAGTGGTTGATCAGTTGCCTTTCCCAGTGAGATTTTTCCTTCATATATTTTCTTTCTTCTTATTTTGGCCTTTGCTTAAATGTAATCCTTTAACATTTCTTTGAAGGCTGGTTCAGTGGTGATAAACTATTTTAGTCTTTGCTTTTCTGGGAAACTCTATCTCCTTCAATTCTGAATGATAACTTTGCCAAGTAAAGTAGCCTTGATTGTAGGTTTTTCCCTTTCAGCGATTTAAATATATCATGCCACTCCCTTCTGGCCTGCTAAGTTACTGCTGGAAAATCAGCTGATGGACTTACAGGGGATTCTGCTGTAAGTGACCCTTTGCTTTTCTCTTGCTGCCTTTAAAATTCTCTTTGACATTTTTTCATTTTAATTGTAACATATCTTGGTGTGGCTCTCTTTGGTCTATCTTGTTTGAGACTCTGCTTTCTGGACCTTAATATCTGTCTCCTTCCCCAGGTCAGGGAAACTTTCTGTCATTACTTTATCAAATACATTTTGTATAGTCTTCTCTCTTCTCCTTTTGGGACCCCTATAATGTGAATGTTGTGCATTTAATGTTGTCTCAAAGGTCACGTCAGCTCGCCTCTTTTTTAAAATTTGTTCTCCTCTTCACTGTTCTGACTGGGTGGTTCCCACTCTCCCGTCTTCCAGGCCACTTAAGCATTCTTCTGTACCATCTGACCTGCTGTTGTTTCCCCTAGGGTAGTTTTCATTTCAGTTAGTTTATTCTTCAGCTCTGACTGATTCTTCTTTCATATTTTCTAATTCCTTATCCAAGTTCTCATCATATTTTGTTCGTGTCCCCTTCTGCTTCGAGTACCCTGTGCAGGGTGTGAGTCCTAACTGGACCGCAGCTCCACCCTGCCACCTCTCCTGACACGGTTGTTTTCTTGATGTCCTCGGTTGTAGGAGAACTGTTCTGTTCATCATCATGTCGTTCTCAGAGAGAGCTGTCTCATACATAGTTGTAGCTTTGGTGCATCTGTGGGATGAGGTGAGCTCAAGGGCTTTCTACTTTGCCTTCTTACTTCTTCCTACTTTGCCTCTCTTTTGTATTTTAATGGAACATTTATAAAAGTTAATTTTGTCTTTGCTCCCAAATATCTAAGATATCTGAGCTGATTCACAAAGGTAGAGATTTTATAACCCACATTCCCTGATACGCCTGTCTACTCCAAAACCCTCCATTTATTGGAAATTAAGATCCAATATCCTAAGTAAACTTTTGTCAAAATATAAATAAAACTGAAATTATAAACCACCTACAAAGTAATGATGGAGGAAGCTTCATACCCAAACATACATGACACAGTTCAAACTATTCCAACTGGGAATTTATAGCCTTAAATGCTTTATTATTAAATAAAAACTAGAAAAATAAATTTAGAGCTCAGTCTAAGAAATAAAAACAGCAAGATGAACCAAAGGAAAAAAAGTTGAAAAAGTAAATAAAGATAGAAATTAAAGAATAGAAAGCAACAGTAGTAGAAGGATGCATGCTAAGTCATTTCAGTTGTGTCTGACTCTTTGTGATCCCATGGACTGAAGCCCACCAGGCTTCTCTGTCCCTGGGATCTCCCAGGCAAGAACACTGGAGTGGGCAGCCATTCCCTCCTCCAGGAGATCTTCCCAACCCAGGGACTGAACATGTGTCTCCTGTGTCCCCTGCATTGCTGGTGGATTCTTTACCCACTGAGCCACCAGATAAGTCCATCATAAAGCCGATTTATTGAGAAAGACCCCGTGAGTAGACCAGCTCCCGGCCTGATGAGGGAAATGAGAGGGGAAGTCATGAAAGCCAGTGCAAGCAGCTGGTCCGGGGGTACAGTCAGGAGGTGCTCCACTCTGTCCCACCACTGCCTTGTACCATTTTGTCAGAAACATTTTCTTGCTCTTGGTGACATTTCTGGTAGAACCCATGGCTTTTCACCCACTTTGGTCCTAGCAATTGCTCAGTCGTGTCCAACTCTTTGTGACCCCATGGACTGTAGCCCTCCAGGTTTCTCTCTCCTTGGGCTCCTCCAGGCAAGAATACTGGAGTGGGTTGCCATTCCCTTCTCCAGGGCACCTTCCCGACCAGGGATCGAATCTGGTCTCCTGCACTGCAGACAAATTCTTTACCATCTGAGCCACCAGGGAAGCCCTTGGTTCTAACAACAGTCCCATTTTAGGGACCTTGTGGCTTGATCACATTTAGGTGAAAGCTCTGCCTCATCAGGTCCATGCTTGCCCTCTTCCCAGCACAGGCCTGTCACTGCCCCTCAAGACCAGCACTGAGGAAGGGGCCGGACTGCCCCCTGCACCTGTGCCCCCCACCCCAGGCCCCTCAGAACCTCTGGTGGTTCCTCCCGTCGTGCTTTCACTGTCTGCTTCTCTTGATGTTGGCGTCTGTCCTGGGAGATGCCTGTGGAGGCCACCACACCACGCCTTTCCCTGGAGCAGTGGGTAAATTCGCCAGCCTCTGAGATGCTCTGGCCACCATACTCCTTGCCTGCTGCTGTTTGTACATGGGGTTTTGTTCATGTTTGTTTTCTTTTTAGAATTCAGGTCACCCTGACAGGTAGCCCTCTCTCAAGGAATAGTTTCAAGATGACCCTCACCCTGCTACCTAACGGTGCTGTGAGAGAAGCAGAAGCTGTCAGATGCTGGAAACACTCCTCACTCTGCCGCCAGCCTGTCTTGCTGCCCGTGGAAGGTCTGCTCCAGACCACCCGCCCCCTGCAGACTTGGGAGGGGGAGACCCACTGTCACACTGTAGTCACAGGTGACCCTTGACTTCAGGACGCTTGCCTGGTCCCACAGCCAGGGGAAGAATGCCAGGATCCTTCTCTATCACACGTCCACGTGGGCGAGTGTACTTGAAGCTCGTTTCACCCAGTTTGCTGGGGCAGTGGGGGACCCAGCACACCCCACACTCCCACCTGGCCTGGCAGCTCTTGGCCAACTCTCTCTAGTCCCGTGTTGGAACCCTAATTCTCTCCTTCCTCCTTTCTCAGCTGGAGGAGTCATAGCTGGAGGGCTATGGTGGGGGTGGGGGGAGCCCAGGGCAGAGCAGGTGTCCTTGGGGATGGATGGTGGGAGCAGGTGTGACTGTTAGAAATGAGTGGGAAAAGTGTCTGGATGAGGGGTTTGCACTGGAAGCCAGCATGAAGGATGCCCACACATCGGGGGCAAATCAAGCCTCAAAGGACTAATGAGAGAAACACCTAACCCTCTGAATACAGCTGAAACCCATGAGAGTGTATATACATGTATATATGTATATAGATGAATTGAAAGTTTGAGAAGTAAGAGCATACTTTTGTCTCAAAATACTTCCTAAGAAAATAGTTGAGAGAGAAAAACGTAACTCTGTGGTGGAGATACCATCTGAAACAAGCTGTCTAACTGCCCATCACCAAATCCACATCACGTGCCCCCTGGTGGGCCCCAGGACAGGAACACAGCATTGCTTCTGTGAATTTTCTTCTGAAGGGACATAACCCAAATAATGAGGAATCATTTCAAACCCAAGTTTTTCAAAATATCTGGCCTACAATGTTCAAGAAAACTCAAGAATGAACAGTTTTCCAAGTTGGAGAAAAGGGATGTGCTAGCTGTGTGCAAGGTATGATTCTGAACTGAATGAATTTTTGCTCCAAAGGACATTGCTGAGGCGGCTCCTCCTCCTCCTTGTTCTTGTTCTTGTTATTAATTATTGATCAGACTCCCTGGTGGTGATGTCTGAAGGCCAGTGTACCAGCCCTAGAGGGGGTCCTGAGGTTTGCAGGATAAAGTCTGTGAGGTGATGTGGCATCATCTTTGGCAGCTCACTGTTAGATGGTTCAGGAGAATGAAAGTTCCTTATCTTGTATTTGCAACTTTTGTTTCAAAATTAAGCAAAATTTAAAAGTTTATGTATAGAAAATGAAAAGACTAACAATTGGGAAAACTCTGTGCAATGCCTTTATCGCAGAAGCACTAATATTTTAACATATGAGGGGCTCTGATCAAGATAAAGAGAAAATAAGACAAAACCCACATGGCAAGGAAACGATAAAGAGAGATTACCTCATTGTCGTCAGGGACGAGCAATTAAATATTAGCCATCTAACATAAGGCACTTGTCAAACTGATAAGAATTTTAAAGAGTGGTAGCCAGAAAGGGTGACTTGGGATGTGGAGTGAGTATTTTCATCCTATGAATGGTAGAAATGTAAATTGTTTAGTTTTTGTGGAGTGAAATCTACCTATATCTGTTAAAAATGGATATTACATCACAACTAGTAGAGAGATAGGTTCTGGAGATTGAATACACAAACCGTGATACTAGTCAGTCCTAGTCACTGTATTATAAACCTCAAAGATACCAAGACTAGATCTTAATTGCTCTCAACACAAAACAGAAATGCTCATTGGGTGACATAATATAAGGGCTAGCTAACGCCACGGTGAGATCGCCTTGTGATACTCAGGTGTATGAACCAACATGTGGTATACCTCACACTCACACAGTGCTATATGTCAATCATATCTCAATTTAAAAATTCTTTAATGCATTTTCCTTGATGCAGAAATTCCATCCTGGAAAGCCTATACTGTAGAGATAAGAATCTTCATTGTGATTTTGTTTTTATTTTATTTTTAATTTATTGAAATGTAGTTGATTTACAATGTGTTATTTTCTGCTGTACAGCAAAGTGAATCAGATATATAAACACACATCCCCTCTTTTGTGTATACTTTTTCCCATGTAGGTCATTACAGACTACTCAGTAGAGTCACCTGTGCTATGCAGCAGGCTCTCATTAGTTATCTATTTTATATACAGTGGTATGTGTATGTCAGCCCTCACCTCCCAATTTATCCTTTCCCTTGTAGCTTTGTTTTTAGTAACAAAAAGCACCACAGTAAATGACTATTAGTAGGGATACAAACATCCCACGGAGAACTATGCAACCATGATAAATAAGGAAAGCTCTTTGCCAGTTGACTAAAAGGGCTTCCGACAATATATTGTAGCAGGGGAGAAAGGCAAGATGCAGAGAAATATGTAAGATATATTCCTATTTTTCAGCACAGTTAATTTCCCAATGCATATAACCATTTATTTTATGTTTGGTCTTAGGAGCAGTTTACAGAATGCTCACCCTCGTGGTTACTGCATCATACACTGGTTTGGGGTGAGAGGTGGTCACAGATAAGTAGGAGAAGATGGATTTTGATGCACCACTCCATTTTGACTAATTTCTATTGCTCTACACACAGTCCTTACAATCTGGATTAACTGATCGCTGAGACGCCAGCAGTTTGGATGAATTAATAGAGAAAGATGGCTACTGTGAGACAGTGACAAGTAGCAGTCTGTAGAGCCACTGCCCAGCAGAGGAGGCTGGAGCCAGAACCAGCAGCGGGCGCAGAATGAGTGATGAGCACGCTCAGGAAAAAGTCTGTGAAGACAGAGGTCCCAGGGAGGTTTAAGAGAAGATTCACAACCCATGCTTATTTTATTCACCAAAGGTGAGTGGGGGGCTGGTGAGCAGGGGAGGAAGAGAGAGAGCACCAGGGGTGAGCATCAGAGGCCAAGGACATGTGGACTCAGGGCTGGTGCTCAGGAGAGAATCAGCTTGTGGGAGGCGGGTCTGCAGCTCAGGGCAGGAAAGGTGTGGCCAGAGCGGGGCTGTGGGGGGTCCTCCTCTCCCCATCCTCCCACCCTGCAGCTCTTCCAACCCTCACCATTAGACGTTTGGGCAGCTTCTGGTCAGGAGGAAGGGGAGAAAGACAAGAACAAAAGACTGAGCACAAGATTGAAAAACCTAATATTTTTATATTTTTAAGGAAAAAAGTTCCTTAATTTTGTTGTTGCTCATTTGCTAAGTCTAAGTGGTGTCCAGCTCCTGTGACCCCATGGACTGTAGCATGCCAGGCTTCTCTGTCCTCCGCTCTTTCCGTGTTTGCTCAGATTCCTGTCCATTGTGTTGGTGATGCTATCTAACATCTCATCCTTTTTGCCTTCAGTCTTTCCCAGCATCGGGGGCTTTTCCAGTGAGTTGGCTCTTCATATCAGGTGGGCAACGTATTGGAGTTTCAGCATCAGTCCTTCCAATGAATATTCAGGGTTGATTTCCTTTGGGATTGACTGGTTTTGTCTTCTTGTAGTTCAAGGGACTCTCAAGACTCTTATCCAAAAGAAAGTTCTGGTATATACACAATGGAATGTTATTCAGCCATTAAAAAGAACACATTTGAATCAGTTCTAATGAGGTAGATGAAACTGGGGCCTATTATACAGAGTGAAGTAAGCCAGAAAGAGAAACACCAATACATTGTTAATGCATGTATACTGAATTTAGACAGATGGTAGGTAAGTAAGTAAAGTCACTCAGTCCTGTCTGACTCTTTGCGACCCCATGGACTATAGCCTGCCAGGCTCCTCCCTCCATGGGATTCTCCAGGCAGGAGTACTGGAGTGGGTTGCCATTTCCTTCTCCAGGGGATCTTCCCAACCCAGGGATTGAACCCAGGTCTCCCGCATTCCAGGCAGACACTTTAATCTCTGAGCCACCAGGGAAGCCCAGAAAGATGGTAAAGACGACCCTATATGCGAGACAGCAAAGAGACACAGATATAAAGAACAGACTTTTGGACTCTGTGAGAGAAGGCGAGGGTGGGATGATTTGAGAGAATAGCATTGAAACATGTATATTACCATATGTGAAACAGATCGCCAGTTCAAGTTCGATGCATGAAACAGGGCACTCAGAGCCAGTGCACTGGGATGACCCAGAGGGATGGGATGGGGAGGGAGGTGTAGGGGTGTTTTGGGATGGGGTACACCTGTACACCCATGGCTGATTCATGTCAATGTATGGCAAAAACCACCACAATATTGTAAAGTAATTAGCTTCCAATTAAAAGAAATAAATAAAAATTTTTAAAAAGAGTCTTACCCTAAATACCTCAATGTAAAATAATCATGTCAAAACTAAAAACAGAGCTACCATATGATCCAACAATCACATCCTGGGCAAGTATCTGGATAAAACATGATCTGAAAGGATGCATGCATCCCAGCGTTCACTGCAGTGCTGTTTACAGTAGCTAGGGCATGGAAGCAGCCTAAGCATCCATCAGCAGAGGGTAAAGACGACGCGATACATACACACAATGGAATGTTGTGTGTGCGCGAGGTTGCTTCAGTTGTGTAAGTGATTCTTTGTGACCCTGTGGACTGTAGCCCACCAGGCTTCTCTGTCCACGGGATTCTCCAGACAAGAATACTGGAGTGAGTTGTCATTCCCTTCTCCAGGGGATCTTCCTGACCCAGGGATCAAACCTGAATCTCTTACATTTCCTGAACTGGCAGGTAGGTTCTTTACTTCTGGCACCACCTGGGGAGAAAAAGAATGACATAATGCCATTTGCAGCAACATGGATGGACCTGGAGATTATCGTACTAAGTGAAGTACGAGAGACAGAGAAAGACAAATATTATATGATATCACATATGTGAACTCTAAAAAATATGATGCAGAGGACCTTAATTACAAAACAGAAATAGTCTCTAAAATACAAAACTGTGGTTACCAAAGGGAAAAGGTGGGGAGGGATAACTTAGGAGTTTAGGATTAACATACACACACCGCTGGATATAAAACAGATAAGCAACAGGGGCAAAAACTATCTTCAATACTTTGTAATAAATTGTAATAGAAAATAATCTGAAAAGGCATGTATACACACTATATACATCTGAAAAAGCATGTATATATACACTATATGGGGCTTCACTCATAGCTTAGTTGGTAAAGAATACGCCTGCAATGCAGGAGATCTCAGTTCGATTCCTGGGTCAGGAAGATCCGCTGGGGAAGGGAAAGGCTACCCATTCAGTATTCTAGCCTAGAGAATTCCATGGATTGTATAGTCCATGGGATCACAAGGAGTTGGACATAACTGAGAGACTTTCACTATACACACACTATATATGTGTGTGTATGTATGCACGCATATATATGTACACTCTGACACACACACACACACACACACACACCGCATATATATGGTGTGTGCTAAGTCACTTCAGTTCAGTTCAGTCGCTCAGTCGTGTCCAACTCTTTGCGACCCCATGAATCGCAGCACGCCAGGCCTCCCTGTTCATTACCATCTCTCGGAGTTCACTCAGACTCACGTCCATCAAGTCCGTGATGTCATCCAGCCATCTCATCCTCGGTCGTCCCCTTCTCCTCCTGCCCCCAGTCCCTCCCAGCATCAGAGTCTTTTCCAATGAGTCAACTCTTCACATGAGGTGGCCAAAGTACTGGAGTTTCAGCTTTAGCATCATTCCTTCCAAAGAAATCCCAGGGTTGATCTCTTTCAGAATGGACTGGTTGGATCTCCTTGCAGTCCAAGGGACTCTCAAGAGTCTTCTCCAACACCACAGTTCAAAAGCATCAATTCTTTGGTGCTCAGCCTTCTTCACAGTCCAACTCTCACATCCATACACGACCACTGGAAAAGCCATAGCATTGACTAGACGGACCTTAGTCGGCAAAGTAATGTCTCTGCTTTTGAATATGCTATCTAGGTTGGTCATAAATTTTCTTCCAAGGAGTAAGCGCCTTTTAATTTCATGGCTGCAGTCATGTCCAACTCTTTGTGACCCCATGGACTGTAGACCACCAAGCTCCTCTCTCCATGGGATTCTCCAGGCAAGAATACTGGAGTGGGTAGGCATGCCCTTCTCCAGGGATCTTCCTGACCCAAAGATCAGACCTGCCTACCCTGTGACTCCTGCATTACAGGCAGGTTCTTTACCCCTGGGCCACTGGAGAAGCCAATATCTGTGTGTGTGTGTGTGTGTGTGTGTGTAAATCTAAATTACCTTGCTGTACACCAGAAACTAACAACATTGTAAATCTACTACAATAATAAAATAATGAAATACATAAATAAAATAATCATACTCTTACTACTATTAAGACTAGTGAAGGTTTACTAAGCTCTTCAGTTCAGTTCAGTCGCTCAGTCGTGTCCGACTCTGCAACCCCATGAATCGCAGCACGCCAGGCCTGCCTGTCCATGAGTTCACCTCCTGGAGTTCACTCAGACTTATGTCCATCGAGTTGGTGATGCCATCCAGCCATTTCATCTTCTGTCGTCCCCTTTTCCTCCTGCCCTCAATGCTAAGTTCCATATAGATACACCAAGTGTATCTATACAAATGTCTTCTCTCTTTTAAGTTTCACCACAACCTGTGAGGACATTGTCTCCATTTTCCAGATGATGAAACTAAGGCTGACAGAGATTAAATAACTGTCTTAAAGTCATGTGAGTAAACTTTCTACAGCCCTTCTAGTCAAATCTGAGTCCACAGTCCTATTTATTCTGTTTGTACAATAAGCAATATTTGCAATTATGGCCTGGAATCATCTGTAAATGCTAACCTCTTGTGTTTTTATTTCAAAAAATCAGGGAAAGGTATACTATCTCTCCGATACTTTCATCCAAATAAAAATTGGTTTTCCAGAGTGACCCACAGTTCAGGAATTATGGATAGCTGAAGCTTTAACTGTACTCTGCAGCTTCTTACTAAATTTTAGTAATTAGAGTTCCATAAATTGCTTGCAATTGAGTTGCAAGTAAAATTTTTATGAAATGCTATAAAATATAGTGGTTATAAATTCTGAGTGCTACATAAATTCTGAGTGCTACATAAATTCTATCTATTGCCATTTCCTCGCAAACATCAATTTTAAAAAGGTTTTTAAACGTTTTGGCAGAATTTTTTTCAATGTAATACTTCAATATGTACTTTCTTGGCAACCCATGAGATTTCCTGGAAGTTCCTGCTGCGAATACACTTACTGTGTAAACATAAAACTTGACTCCCCAGTATAAGCATCAACCATCTGCAAATGCCAGCAGGCTTTATAAGCAATTTGTCGTCTATACAGTCATCATCTTTTCCTCATATTTTTTTCTAATGCTTGGAGTTTGGGCCATAGAACTCTTAGAAAGACTATTTTCAATTTCCTTTTGCTTTAAGATCTCCCCATCTTTTGACTAAACATTCCTTCATCTTCCTGGAGTAAATCTGATTTAAAATGTCTAGTCAGCTTACTTGATCACATTTCCTTCAATATGTCAACATAGCCATAACTTCTTTGAACATTTAACCTTTCCTGAACCCCCAGCACAATTGTACAACCACACATAACAGTGTATATAGTTCCTTTTCATTTATCAAAGGAAGGAATCCTTGGGGAATAAAGATTTGACAGCTACAAGATAATTGTAATACTTTTAAAAAAAAGAGAGAAAAGAGATGAGACAGATGGTGTACGCTGGAGACATGTGGAAGTTTGCTTGAAAAAAGCTTCAGAAATTCAATTGACACTGAAAAGAAATTATGCAAATTATCATTTTTGCATAAAAGTATCATGGAAAACAGGCAAATTATCTTAATCTGTAGTCTTCTACAATCTTGTCTAACAGTTCAAGTGGACTGATACTCTCCTGGTGCCCTATTTTTAAAAAGCTCTGTAGTCACTCATTTTTCTTATTTATTTATTATTATTTTTTTACTTACAATATTGCATTGGTTTTTCCATACATCAACATGAATCTGCCACGGGTGTACACGTGTTTTATCTATTTATTGGATCCACTCATTTTAAATCACAAGGAAAAGAGATTAAATTGAGTGGGACTGTAAAGAACATCTTCTATTTTGCCATGCTTAGGTCTAAGTAATTAATATAACCATTGATACATTTTTTGATTAAGTACTTTTATCATACATGGACTTCCCTGGTGGCTCAGATGGGAATGCGTCTGTCTACAATGCGGGAGACCTGGGTTCGATCCCTGGGTCGGGAAGATCCCCTGGAGAAGGAAATGGCAATCCACTCCAGTACTATTGCCTGGAAGATCCCATGGACAGAGGAGCCTGGTAAGCTACAGTCCATGGGGTCGCAAAGAGTCTGACACGACTGAGCAACTTCACTTTATCATATATTATGGAAATTTACATAGAGGAGTGCTTTATAATAAATTTACTAGCTATTTCATCAGGTCAATTTATGTGGAATTAAAGGATGATGGAAATTTAATTTTAAATATTATGCTTGTTACTTTAAAGCAAGATTTTCACACTGCACCTTTAAACTTTATATGCTTGTCTAATTTACACATTATCCAAAATTTACAAAAAAAGAAAATAAGCTCTGAGGCCAAAGAAGCTATGAGGACAGGAATTCTAAGAAAGAACGTGAATGTTGGGGTGAAAATTCTGGCAGTGTAGGTTGAGAGGACTGAAGGACAGAAAATTAGTGAGCAATCTGATTTCTGTAAAAGGAGGACAATCACATCCTGAATTCAGGCAAGTGTTGGAAGAACAGGTTTGGAGTGTAACACCATCAGTATCTAGTGTGATGATAACTGTGCTTTTAAGAACATGAATAAATAGGTTTATTTGGGAGCAAGAAGGAGCAAAGGTGATCTGTTAGCTGTAGACAAAAGAAAATGTTATGATGGGATCATTTCAACTCATTTTGAGATCAGGGAATCTAGGCTTGTATCTGAGTGTACATATGAATCAGGGAGAGTAAATGGAGAAAGGCCCACATTTTTGACCCAATATTATAATGAAAACAGAAACCTGGGTCTTACATTATGAGTGTCCCATGAGTGTGAGTGTGTGTTTAAACTGGCCCATTTATATGCTATTAGAAAAGTCAACCTTTATATTTAATTTGAACAGAGGAAGAGAAGTCTGAAATTTGATAAATAACAACCTCAAAGGTATAAGGCACTCCCCTTATATTTCAGCCTCAAATATATAAGGTTCAGATGGTAAAGAATCTGCCTGCAATATGAGAAATCCAGGTTTGATCTCTGGGTCAGGAAGATCCCCTGGAGAAGAAACTGGCTACCCACTCCAGTATTCTTGCCTGGAGAATTTCATGGACGGAGGAACCTGGTGGGCTACAGATAGGTTACCAAGAAAGATGATGGAATTTCATTTCATGAAGATGGTTAGATAAAGTGATAGATATTCGGGAAGACTGCCTTAGAAGCAAAAAGATCACTTCATGGTTTAAACTTTAGAGGTGAAAATGGAGTTTGACAAGAGAAAGTATTTTTCACAGAAAGGAACACATCCTAGTACATTCTCTTCAGATAAGTTACATTTATGTTTAGACTTGGGTCAGCAGTCTCTGGCACGCTTCCAGTGACATTTCACAGTAGAAGCTGCTGGACTTTCTGACGCTTTTGTGTATGACCTTGGACCACATCTGGGTCCTGAGTTAACTCAGGGCAGCCATGCGTGTTTCTCTGGGAAAGCTAATATTTTGGCTGCCTTATTAACTGATATCCTTTATATAAAAATCTGTGCAGCTTTTATTAAGATGAGAGGCCGAGCCCTGGACAGTGGGGTGGGTAGGAAGAGGGGAGACCAGGATGAAAGTAGGTTGCAACACGCAAGTCCTTTCCGTTACCGCGGCAAGCCAGCACTGGCTGGAGCTCCTGTTCACTTCCTTGGCTTTAGTAACCAAAGCCCAGAGGGCCCTTGATGGACCAGCTTCCCTGCTCAGCTCTGGGTGACTAGGTTGGTCCTTTCTTAACTGCAGTCCTAGCGTCACTTTGTTAGAACAGCGTGATTCCCAAACCCATGCTGGTCCTGGTAAGAGAGCATCCCTAGGGACGGGCTGGAAGCCTGCATTTTGAAGGAGCTCTTCAAAGAATCAGAAGGTGATTCTGGCTGTACTGAACCTCAGGACCCATCCCTGAAGCCTGGGTTAGGATTAGAGGCACTTAGAGAGCCCTGGCTCCTCCCCAGTCAAGCAGCTCCTCAGACATCTAGGGAGACTGGAGGAAGCTGCCATTTGCCACCCACTCCTCGCCCTTGCTCCCCAGCATCCATCCTGATTGAGCTGAAGTCCCCAGGGAGGGGCCTATAAATATTCCATCTGCTTGGATTTTTTTGCCAGACAGTGGAGTTTGCAGCATCTTCCCACTCCTGTGACCAAAATAGCCCCTCTGGGTTTGCCTTCTCTGAGCTGCTAAGAGCCCTGTTTCCTGACAACCGTGGTGCCTCAGGACTCCTGTCTTTCTGCATGGTGATTCCATTACCCTTAGATGTCCTTTATGCAGTTAGGATGGAGATAAATATTTAATTGGGGCTTCCCAGGTGGTACAGTTGGTAAGAGTCTACCTGCCAACGCAGGAGACACAGATTCAATTCCTGGGTCGGGGAGATCCCTGGAGGAAAGCAATGGCAACCCACTCCAGTATTCTTGCCTGGAGAGTCTCATGGACTGGGAAGCCTGGCAGGCTACAGTCCATGGGATCACAAAGAGCTGGACGCGACTGAGCAGCTAAGTAAATGCACACACATACATTTGTTGCCACGTGCTCAGAATGTCACTACTACGTCCAGGGCAGACAATGGAGACATGAGCAGAGGCAGGGAGGCTGATGCGGAGGGCCGGAGGCCAAGATCCATGATGCTTGAAATAAAGGTGCGAAGAAGACAAAGGAAAGTAGGTAGAAACTGAAATATATTTGGGGGCGGGTAGCTGGCAGACTTGTTGATGGAGAGGAAACAGGAAGAATCGCCATGACCTGTAATAAATATTTATTATGCGTCAAGGGAATATAGTCATTCATAATTTTTAAAGGTTATATGGACTTCCCTGGTGGCTCAGATCGTAAAGACTCTTCCTGCAATGAAGCAGACCTGAGTTTGATCCGTGGGTTGGGCAGGTCCCCTGGAAAAAGGAATGGCAACCCACCCCAGTATTCTTGCTGGAGAATCTGACAGACAGAGGAGCCTTTCAGGCTACAATCCATGGGATCACAAGAGCTGGACACAGTGAGGAACTAACATTCTATTTATAGCTATTATAAGATTCTGGCTATATTCCCTGTGTTGTACAATATACCCCTATAGCTTATTTCATACCGAAGAGTTTGACCTCTTAATCCTCACCTATATTGCCTCTGCCCCTTTCCCTTGCCCAACTGGTAGCCACTAGTTTGTTCTCTGTATCTGTGAGTCTGTTTCTCTTTTTATGTTATCTTCAGTAGTTTTTTTGTAATTTAGGTTCTATATATAAGTGATATCATACAGTATGTGTCCTTCTCTGACTTATTTCACCTAACATAATGCCCTCCAAGTCCATCCCTGTTTTGTGAATGGCAAAACTTCACTCTTTTCACAGCTTTACCCATGCATCTGTCAATGGACACTTATGCTGCTCCATATCTTGGCTATTGTAAACAGTGCAGCTGTGAACACTGGGGTGTGTATCTTTTCTAATCGGGGTTCTCCATTTTTTTTCAGGTAAATACCCAGGAGTGGCGTTGCTGGGTCTTATGGTAATTCTATTTTTAGTGTTTTGAGAAACTTCCACATTGTTTTCCACCATTGTACATCCCCACTGACAGTGCAGGAGGGTTGGAGGAGGAATTAGTTTTGAAGGAAGTTGGTGAGCAGACACACATATGTTTCTGGAGTGTATGCATGTGTACCAGACCTCAACAAAGAGCACACTGGACTGGGAATGGAAGAGTCTGACTTGAGTCAAAGCATCATCACTGCCAGCAGGAGCTTCTTGACACCTCATTTTTCCCCGTCTGCAACTGGGGAATGATTATATCTGTCTTCACCACTTCAGACGGATGCTGAGAAGATGAATGAGATAGCGTTTGGGATAGCACTTTGAAGTCGTGGTTGGATGAGAACTGTATGAATCCAAGCTATCATTATCATGTCAGGGCGTGTTTATTTCTCATGTATCTGCTCAGAGTCACAGGGGCCATGCATATATCATGTGTCCATCCTCTGCTTCAGGTTCAGTTCCCAGAAATGGTCAGATGAATGTGTTTTTCTTTCCCTAACCGTAGGGAACATTTCATGCAAAGATGGTCTCGATAAAGGACAGAAATGGTATGGACCTAACAGAAGCAGAAGATATTAAGAAGAGGTGGCAAGAATACATGGAAGAACTGTACAAAAAGATCTTCACGACCCAGATAATCATGATGATGTGATCACTCATCTAGAGCCAGACATCTTGGAATGTGAAGTCAAGTGGGCCTTAGAAAGCATCACTACGAACAAAGCTAGTGGAGGTGATGGAATTCCAGTGGAGCTGTTTCAAATCCTGAAAGATGATGCTGTGAAAGTGCTGCACTCAATATGCCAACAAATTTGGAAAACTCCACAGTGGCCACAGGACTGCAAAGGTCAGTGTTCTTTCCAATCCCAAAGAAAGGCAGTGCCAAAGAATGCTCAAACTACCGCACAGTTGCACTCATCTCACATGCTAGTAAAGTAATGCTCAAAATTCTCCAAGCCAGGCTTCAGCAATACGTGAACCGTGAACTTCCTGATGTTCAAGCTGGTTTTAGAAAAGGTAGAGGAACCAGAGATCAAATTGCCAACATCCGCTGGATCATGGAAAAAGCAAAAGAGTTCCAGAAAAACATCTAGTTCTGCTTTATTGACTATGCCAACGGCTTTGACTGTGTGGATCACAATGAACTGTGGCAAATTGTGAAAGAGATGGGAATACCAGACCACCTGACCTGCCTCTTGAGAAATCTGTATGCAGGTCAGGAAGCAACAGTTACAACTGGACATGGAACAACAGACTGGTTCCAAATAGGAAAAGGAGTACGTCAAGGCTGTATATTGTCACCCTGCTCATTTAACTTCTATGCAGAGTACATCATGAGAAACGCTGGACTGGAAGAAACACAAGCTGGAATCAAGATTGCCAGGAGAAATATCAATAACCTCAGATATGCAGATGACACCACACTTATGGCAGAAAGTGAAGAGGAACTAAAAATCCTCTTGATGAAAGTGAAAGAGGAGAGCGAAAAAGTTGGCTTAAAGCTCAACATTCAGAAAACGAAGATCATGGCATCAGGTCCCATCACTTCATGGGAAATAGATGGGGAAACAGTGGAAACAGTGTCAGACTTTATTTTGGGGGACTCCCAAATCACTGCAGATGGTGACTGCAGCCATGAAATTAAAAGGCGCTTACTCCTTGGAAGAAAAGTTATGAGCAACCTAGATAGTATATTCAAAAGCAGAGACATCTCTTTGCCGACTAAGGTCCGTCTAGTCAAGGCTATGGTTTTCCTGTGGTCATGTATGGATGTGAGAGTTGGACTGTGAAGAAGGCTGAGAGCTGAAGAATTGATGCTTTTGAACTGTAGTGTTGGAGAAGACTCTTGAGAGTCTTTTGGACTGCAAGAAGATCCAACCAGTCCATTCTGAAGGAGATCAACCCTGGGATTTCTTTGGAAGGAATGATGCTGAAGCTGAAACTCCAGTACTTTGGCCACCTCATGCGAAGAGTTGACTCATTGGAAAAGACTCTGATGTTGGGAGGGATTGGGGGCAGGAGGAGAAGGGGATGACCAAGGATGAGATGGCTGGATAGCACCACGAACTTGATGGACATGAGTCTGAGTGGACTCCGGGAGATGGTGATGAACAGGGAGGCCTGGCGTGCTGCGATTCATGGGGTCGCAAAGAGTCGGACACGACTGAGCGACTGAACTGAACTGAACCCTCCTTTCACCTATATTATTCTCTTGATAGAATTTTGCAGTTATTAATGTTTCTGCAGACTTCTTAAAGACCTTATAAAGAAAGGATTTTGCCCAGTATAAGTTTCCCAGGTAATTATAAAGATAATGATGATACCTTACTATAAAAGAGATGTACAGCTTATAAAGAACCAGGGCTCTGCCTCACAAAATGCTTAACAACAGTCTAAGGAAAGGTATGATTCCCCTCCTCGCCACAACCATTTGACAGAGGGACGATGGCTCAAGAAGTTCAAATAATTGACCTAAATCTTCATTGTACAAGTTGGAGTAATTGAAACTAATGAAAGAATTGTGTTCTAAACAACAGAGAGAATGAGCAGCAGGGGTATTGAAAGAGCTGAGCCGTGTCCCAAGTGACACTTGTGGAATCATATGAGCTTCTTTCATCCCTTGTATCCAAAACAGTCTCCAGATCTTTGATAGCCTGTTGCTGTTTTCCAGTCACTACGTCTTGTCCACCTCTTTGAGACCCCATGGACAGAGGAGCCTGGCAGGCTACAGTCCATGGGATTTCCCAGGCAGGAATGCTGGAGTGGGTTGCCATTTCCTCCTCCAGGGGATCTTCCTGACCCAGGGATTGAACGGGAGTCTTCTGCATTTGCAAGCAGGTTCTTTACCACTGAGCCACCAGGGAAGCCCTTGATAAGGGGTGCAGCTAGGCACTAGAGTTTCAAAAGCCGGACCATTCCACTCAGGGCCTTGTGTGCGTGCATGCATGCATGCTAAGTTACTTCAGTCATGTCCGACTGTGTGACCCCATGGACTGTAGCCCATCAGGCTCCTCTGTCCATGAAGAACACTGGAGTGGGTTGCCATGCCCTCTTCCCAGACCTTGTGTACTGTTCTCTAAATGCAAACAAGTAACTAAAATAAGAATAAAATAAAACATAATTGTCCCTTGGTCTCCAGAGTCATTATCTGGTTAAGTGTCAGCTTTCCCTTGCAGGTCACACAGCACACTCAGGGGTGCCTGAGGTGACCTGCGAAGGACATCCTTGGGACAGCAGAAAGAAACTGGACTTGGAATCCAGACATGAGGTTGAGTCTTGGTCCAAAGTGGGTAGTTGTGGCGAGTGAACGTGTTTGAGTTTTGGTTTTAAGAACCATAAATGACACATAATATTTACCTGTTGACTGACGGTAACTGTCCGATCAGCCTTCCCTTCACCCACCTTGTTGCAGATGCCGAAGTTGATAGACTAAGTAGTCACTTTCAAGGTGACTTGGTGGATTAGCGGTTTAAAACTGCTCTGTTGTGATCATGTCCCCTCTTGTGTTTCTCAACTCAAATGCATGTATGTATTTGTTCACTTCATTTTTTATCACATGCAGATGCTTTTACTGTTCCAAACTTGGTAGTTGTTTTTTTTTCTTTTTAAGGTTTACATTTATTTGTCAGATGAATACACATTTTAGGAGCTAAAAATGAAACATTTTCAAATAGTGTCAACATGTTACAATTCAGTGTGTTACGGAAAACTTGAAATGAGTTACTTTGCTTTGAAATCAGCAATGCCCAAAACCAAATCATTTCCATAGCCCCTCATTCTGCCGCTCGATTTTGCCTGTGTGCCTCTTCTATCTCCTTTGCCATTGCTCACTTCTCGTTTTAATCAACAGTTTAAAACTTAAGTATGGGTGATTTACACTGGTGTGTTAATTCCTGCTGTACAGCAAAGTGATTCTATTATACATACACATACATCCTTTTATAAATCCTCTATTCCTTTGTGGTTTATTGCAGAATACCGAATACAGTTCCCTGTGCTGTACAGCAGGACCTTGTTTATCCATCTGCTGTATATGTATTCATTCCCTTCTAATGGAGGGCAAGTAGATTGTCCGCATATTCAACCGTTAGCGCAAAGCTAATGAGAGAAGGGGCTTCCCTGGTGGCTCAGATGGTAAGAAATCTGCCTGCAATGTAGGAGAAGTGGGTTGCATCCCTGGGTTCCATCCATGGCTACCCACTCCAGTATTCTTGCCTGGAAAATCCTATGGACACAGTCCCTGGGATCGCAGAGTCAGAAACGACTGAGCGACTGACACACTGACACAGAGGGAAGATGGACCGCTGCACTGAGGACTTGACCACATCTCAGACGCCGAGCAGGAGGCTGCAGCCAGCGAGGGAGCGGTGCCTGCAGGGCCACAGCGTGTCCTTACTCGGGTGGCTCTCATTTGTCTGCACTGGTTTTGCCGTGGCCCCAGCCAGACCTTAGAGGAACATCCACTCCCTTCAAAGGGTTGGGCTGGGTGAAGGGCAGGCAGCGGTTTCTCGCAAAGGAGTATGTGTCCCCGCTTCTCCTTATTTTCTGCACACCTTTGAGGAAGGGTAGTTGGGAAAAATGTTTGTTGAGTGGACGGTAAATGCAAATAAAATGACAATTTTGAGATCAATCACAAATTTTTAACTTGTCTTCCCTCTAAACTGAGTATGAGAAACAACCCCCGCACCTGTGGACGACGTTTTCCCAAAGGACCTTTCGGTTAACAGGTGTGTGTCTGGCGTTACAGGTGTGTGCGGGGGTGGGGGGAGCGAAGGTAGGCAGAGGTCACGGCGCTGGTTCCGGCCAGGCTGACCCCGGGTCCCGGGCTGGGCCGGGCTTCTCGCCCGCCCCGCTTTCCGGGTCCTGGCCCGGTCCCAAGGCTCGCGGCAGGGTCTGTGTCCAGGGTCTGTGTCCAGGGTCTGTACCCGGCGGCGCCCGCGCCTCCTCTGGGGCCAGCGCGTCCCCACTAGACCTCCCCTCCCAGTCTCTGCGGCGGCCGCTCGGGTCCTCTCCCCGTCCGCTCCCGGGATCCGCCCCGACCCCGGCCCCCGGCAGGGCCCACACGCCGGAGGAGGGCGGGCGGCCCTCCCTGCTCCTCCTCCCTCCTTCCCGGCCCCTCCTCCCTCTCTCTCCTTCTTTCCGCCCCTCCCCGCCTCTCCCCTCCCCCCTCCTCCTTCCCGGCCCCGCCCCCTTCCCGCGCTCCTCCCCTTCCCGCCCGGCCCCGCCCATACCCGCCTCCTCCTTCCCGGCCCCGCCCCTCCTCTCCCCCCCTCCCGTCCGGCCCCTCCCCCCCCCTCCTCCTTCCTGGCCCCCGCCCCTCCTCTTCCGTGCTCCTCCCCCCTCCCGCCCAGCCCCCGCCCCCTCCCCTCCCCCTCCCCGGGCCAGGCAGGCGGCGGCGGCGGGAGCGCGCGGGCGACGAGCGGAGTCCAAAGCTGCCCGGCGTCCGAGGCGGGCGAGCGGGAGAGCGCGGGGCGTGCGGACAAAGAGGGCGCCGCGCTGAGGTAGGAACCCCCCTCCCCGAGTCCCCGGCCCCGAGCCCCGCGCCCCCGGGCCGGGTTGGAGAGGATCGGCCGTCCGGCCCCAGGCACTGCGGCGGCGGGCGCCCGAACGCCCGGCGGGCGGACCTGGCGACGCGGCGCTGCGAGCGCTCCTGAGCCCCGAAACTTCCCGAGGGCGCGGGGCTCCTGTCCGGCCAGGCCCGGGGCGGCGGCCAGGCTGCGGGTGGACCCACCCGGCCCGGCCCTGCCTTCCCGGCCGCTGGCCAGGGCGCGAGGTCTAAGCGGGCGGCCCCCTGCAGAAGCCCCGGGGCGCGTCTACACGGGCGGTTCCCGGCACCTGGCCCCGGGATGCCTACGCCGGCGGCCCTAGCAGCAGCCCCAGGGCGCGTCTACGCGGGCGGCTCTGGCACCTGGCCCTGCGGTGTCGACGAGGGCCGCCCTGGGCACCTGGCCCCAGCGTCTGCAGGGGCGGCCCCCTGCCTCTGGCCGCGGGAACGTCTTCATTGGCGGCGCGGGCACCTGGCCCGGCGTCCACGCGGGCCCGCAGTACCTGTGGCGAGGGGAGCGACGGCCAGGCCCCTGCCCGCGTCCACACCGCCACCTGGCTCTCGTCGAGGAGAGCAGTGCAGGCTCTGGGCCGAATGTTTTTTCCTGAATGGCCCTATTTTCATATTCTGCTGGCGATTCCCAATCCAGCATTCCATTCTCAAATTCTTTGGGTGGTAATTTTGCCAGATTTTCTGAATGGGATTAGCACAGGCCGTTCAGAAATCGCTTCCGAGTTTGTCAGCCGCTGCCCTAAAGGGTGGTACGTTTATATTTGAGCTACTTTCGGGCCCATCTTCAGTGTGACCTTTAGAATTGTCAAGCTTCATCTCGTTTTCCTTGGGTAAGATTAAACAATTCTATTTTTAAGACCAGCGAAGAAACATATGTCTTTAATACTGGGGTCATTTACCACCAAAGTGGTTTGAATGCTAGGGAACTTGGTTGGATTTAAAAGGAATTTCAGGTGGAGGAAACAGTTCATTTGCCACTTTCACCTTCTCAGATAAGTTGAGGACTTAGTTAAGGCCTCAGGTTTCACTTTGAGAGCCAGAGAAATTGTTTCTGTTGCATTTCATAAATCCTGTTTATGGCAAGAGTCCCTTGTGGAACTTGATAGCTGTTCCTGCACAGTGAACTAGATGTCTTCACGGATTTATTGTGAACTGCTTAAAAAGACCATTTTGTTTTCAATTGTTGACTCTGGAGTTCAGGCACCATGTATTCCAAAGCGAAGCTCCGTTCTCTCAGGAAGCACTTCTGTGTGCTGTTGGGTTCCTGGCTCTTCTTTGTACCTTGCCCCGCCAGTGATGGTCCTCCTTCTCTGTCTTTCCCTCCTCCTCCCCGGGGGCCCAGAGCAGCGTCTGACATGGATGTTACATGAGCCACTTTGAGAGCTGCACACAAGTATGCGTGTCGCTGCTGCATTTCCTTTGGGGAACTAGAGGAAGATGGATGAGTCGGCCCTGCTGGATCTGCTGGAGTGCCCTGTGTGCCTGGAGCGGCTGGATGCCTCTGCCAAGGTCTTACCTTGCCAGCACACGTTCTGTAAACGCTGTTTGCTGGGCATCGTCGGTTCCCGGAATGAACTCAGATGTCCCGAGTGCCGGACTCTGGTTGGCTCGGGTGTGGAGCAGCTTCCGAGCAACATCCTGCTGGTCAGACTTCTGGACGGCATCAAGCAGCGGCCGTGGAAGCCCGGCCCGGTGGGGGCAGTGGCCCCAACCGCACCAGCGCCTTGAGGGCTCAGAGTAGTGCTGTGGCCACCTGCAGCCCCAAAGATGGCCCGAGCTCACAGGGTGGAGCCCAGCCGCGGGCGCAAGCCTGGAGCCCCCGGTGAGGGTGAGTAGCCCGCGGAGGCCGATGTTCGCATGTCTTCTTTATTCTTTGAGTGTTTTCCACGTCAACTCATGGCTGACTGAGCCACATCATTGGAACAGATAGGAAATTATGCATCAGGAATTGTTTTTTCTTTTTTGGAATGAGATTGGATGTAAATAATAAATGGTTTTGTTTGTAGAATTCTCTCCTGGATGTTGGGCCTCTATTCCCTTTTAAGATAAATTTTGAGAAACAGTAGCAATTATTCAATGAAATAAAAAACACAGCAGTTTTTTATGCTGAATGTAAAATGGAAATTTGTTGTGGTTTTACCTTTTTGATGGCATTGGAAGTCATAATTATGCATGTATGTGTGCATATATGTATGCATATTATAAATAGGTGTGTGGGTAGGTCGTAAGTGGGAAATTGAGCTTTAATTTTATGTGGCTTGGAGCCATTCTATGGGTTTTATGAATGCACAGCACAGAATTTTCTGGTTGGAGGAATTTTTAACAAATCATGGCCACAGGTAGCAGAGTTTTGTTGCTGTAGCAACAGATTGTCATTGAGAGTCATGCTAAGACAGCAGAGAATCTGGCTTTATGCTGACTTTTACAGGGATTGAAACAAAATGTTTCCATCAGAAAGATTTTTCTGGGGTTTTGGGTTTGGGCTGAAATAATTTCAAGAGTGGCTAAATAGCTCGACAGTTACCACAACAGAAATTTCTAGAAGGAAGGTAAAAGATTTTGAAGAAATCTGAATTATGTTGCAGTTGATGACATCCTAATGAAACATGCTTTTCTCATTTTTGTAAACCTCAAAATAGTTCTGGACATTTAAAGCAATTCTGTTTTGTGTGTGTGTGTGTGTGTGTGTGTGTTTTATCCTGGAAGAAATGATTTTGATGATTGGCCAAATTGAGAAAATGCAGTTTTAAAGAACAGTTAATCTGAATGAGAATATTTTTGTCACATACTTATAGTAAATACACAGAACTGACTTTTTTCATGTAATGTAGGAGTGACCTTTGGGATGGTGTTGAATAGTGTCAGCTCACAGGTGTGGCTCCATTGGAGATGTAACAGATGGGCTGCTTTCTACCATTCTTCTTCCTTCTCAAGCCCGTTCTTACTAATTGTGTGTTTGCATCACTAGATGATAAGTACAGAAAGTGTGTTAATCGCTGGAAAACAGTTTTATCCTTAGGCTATCAGAGTTCTCTTAAGTCACATTTACTGTTTGTTTGTTTTTTTTTTTAAGACAGTGAGAACTTTGTGTTTTGGAGGTTTTCTTTGCATATTTGAAGCCCCCTAGTTATGAAATTGCTTATAGGGTTTTCTTAGATTTTTTTTTAATGGAGTTTACACAATTAGCATTCACGGACTCATGAATATTTCAAACTCAGAACCTCTGATCAAGTTGGTCGTTTCTGAGACACCTGGCCCAGGTCTGCTTCACTTAATTAGGGATTGGATTTGCTTCTTGGAAGGATTTTGTTTCCTTGTTAATTATGCTGCAGAGTCATAGCTTCTGGCTGTGAATAGAAGCATCTCATCAGTTGACAGGTTGCCTTACCTGTTGTGAGGAATGTGGTGAATGTTTGATTACTGATAAAAAGAAATTTAAGGCGAGGGCTCAGCATTCAACTTGGTGTCCTTTGAATTCTAAGGTTTTGTTTCTTTCTTACGTAGAAACTGACAGTATGATGCTGGAATGTTCATTTATTTGAGCTGCTAATCTCCCAAAATTGACTGATACTTTTCTTAGGTACATTATTTTGAGGTTTTGATGATGTCAGTATTATTATTCTGACTGATTATGATTTTCCTAATTTACTTTGTGTGTCTTCTTTAGCATAAGAAAAATTACTCTCCAAGAAGCTCAACTGAGCTTGAGCCTTATAACTTAGATAAGGCAGTTGAGGCCATTAAAAATAGGAGGTAATGTCTGTTACTTGGGGTGGGGTGGCGGGGGGACGACACTGAGAGTGGAGGAAAAAATAACAAACCAAAATGATTTGGTAATGTGGGTGGATGCAGATGCTGCAATTCATATAAAAGAACTTCTTCCCCACCTAGTCTAAAATGATTTCTCATTAGCAGTTACTGGTACCTTTTACTTTGAAATATTCAAAATAACCAGGTATACAGAAACAGCACCAGCACCTAAAAGATAAATACATTTCAGAAAATGTTCCTTTATTTCTTATTTCTTTTAAAAAATTTATTTAGCAAAGCGATTCAGTTATACATACCTTCTTTTCATCATCGTTTCCATGATGGTTTATCCCAGCTTCTTGACTATACTTAATTGTGCTCTTCAGTAGGACCTATTGTTTATCCATCCTGTATGTACTAGTTTGCATCTGCTAATCCCAAACTAGGAAATACTGCTTTTGAAAGTGAGAGCCCTGGAGTTGTCCACCTGCCCCTGGGGTGTCCCCTGAGGTGAGAGAATCCCAGATCCTTAACTGTTTCGGCACCAGCCAGGGGATGTGAGAGCCTGTACCCACCGTGGCAGAAGCTGGTGCTGATAGCATGTATTATGCTGTTTGGTTATTGATTATGATCCTGTGAAGAGCTGACTCATTGGAAAAGACCCTGATGCTGGGAAAGATTGAGGGCAGGAAGAAGAGTGGGCAACAGAGGATGAGATGGTTGGATGGCATCACCGACTCAGTGGACATGGGTTGGAGCAAACTCCAGGAGGTGGTGAAGGAAGTCTTTACTCCAGGGAAGCCTGGCTTGCTGCAGTCCACACAGTTGCAAAGAGTCGAGCAAGACTGAGGGGCTGAACAACAGCAAATATGTTCCTTGTTCCGTTAGATCGTGGCCATGTGGCTTCCTCACGCAAGTGTCTCAGGGAGACTGAGTGTTATCAGCAGATACGAACATTTCTGACATATGACACACATCCTGGTCCCAGAATTTTAGTCATTTCTGTCTCGTGTGTGTGCGTGCTGTCGCTTCACTTATGTCCAACTCTTTGCGACCTGCTAGGCACCCCACTCCAGCACTCTGGCCTGGAAAATCCCGTGGACGGAGGAGCCTGGTGGGTTGCAGTCTGTGGGGTCGCTGAGAGTCGGACACGACTGAGCGACTTCTCTTTCACTTTTCATTTTCATGCGTTGGAGAAGGAAATGGCAACCCACTCCAGTACTCTTGCCTGGAGAATCTCAGGGACGGCGGAGTCTGGTGGGCTGCTGTCTGTGGGGTCGCAGAGTCGGACACGACTAAAGCGACTTAGCAGCAGCAGCAGGCTCCTCCATGGAATTCTCCAGGAAGAGTACTGGAGTAGGTTGCTGTGCCCTCCTCCAGGGGGTCTTCCTGACCAGGGATTGAACCCAGGTGTCCTGTTTCTCCTGCACTGGCAGGCAGATTCTTTACCCACTGTGGCACCTGCGAAGCCCTTCTCGCCACATTTTGTTATCATTCAGTCACTGAGTTGTGTCCAGCTCTTTGTGACCTGATGGACTGCAGCACTCCAGGCTTCCCTGTCCTCCACTGTCTCCCGGAGTTTGCTCAGACTCATGTGCATTGAGTCGGTGATGCTATCTGATCTAACCACCTCATCCTTTGTTGCCCCCTTCTCCTCCTGCCTTCATTATTTACCCGCATCATCTTTTCCGGTGAGTCGGCTCTTTGCCTCAGGTGGCCAAGTATTGGAGCTTCAGTTCAGAATTTGTCCTTCCAATGAATATTCATGGTTGATTTCCTTAGGATTGACTGTTTTGATCTCCTTGGAGTCCAGGGGACTCTCAAAAGTCTTCTCCAGCACCGCTGTTTGAAAGCACCAATTCTTTGGTGCTCAGCCTTCTTTATGGTCCAACTCTCACATCCATACATGACTACTGGAAAAACCATAGTTTTGACTAGACGGACCTTTGTCTCATATGAAGGATCAAAGGGAAAAGTGGGTTGACGTCACCACAGGGAGCTGGCAGCTGTTTACTTCATGTAAAGAATTCCTGTGATCCAAGGGCCAAAGGTGACCAGGGGAATGAGGTGCAGGGGCGGGGGTGACTGTAGATAACTGTTTATATGGATTGGAGAATACCTACTGAAGATGGGGTTTTACATATATAAGTATATCCACAGTTAGACATGGACAGCATGTTTGAGTGGTTCCTATAGAATTATGACTAATGGAATAGATTTCTGCTTTCTGAGTGTGGTTCCATAGCTGATGCCTGTGCCTGTCTGTCTAGGTGTTGTTACATAACAGCCTCACACTGCTGCTCCCTCAGAGTGAGCATACTCAGCAACCGTTGATCACATGACCCCTGGTTGACACTAACTTGTATTTCATGTATCTGGCAAATATTGATCAAGCGCTTAACTAGGTGCCAAGCACTGCCCTAGCTGCTGAATAGATAGAACTGAGCAAACCAGATGCAGATTCTGCTTAGGAACTTGTGTGTCAATCTGGTGGGGAGGCACACTTTTGATAGTGTGTAAACAGTGCAGGTAGGTCATTCCAGGTGCTCAGTGTTAGGCAGGGAGCTGGGTAGAGGATGGATAAGGGGCAGGTTTAGCGTGAGGGTGTATGTGTGAGAGACAGAGAGAGAGTTGGAGAGAGGATGGCAGGGGCCTGGTTTAGGGTGAGGGGTGTGTGTGTGTGTGTGTTCATATTCACAAGCTTCCCAGGGTGTGTGTGTGTGTGTGTGCTCATAAGCCTCTTGAGGCCAAGGCATTTGAGTTGAGGTCTTCAGGGTGAAATGGTGTTAATTAGTTGAGAAGGGCTGGGCAGGACAAGGGGCAGAGTATTCCAGGGGCCTGACCCACATGAAATGAGGCCAAGCACCTGCGAATAAGTGGGGACAGAGTGAGAAGAAAGCGAGGGGCAGGGCGCAGCCTGAGGCGGGCCCCCTGGTGCCACCCTGGGTTGGGTGCTGGGAGCCGCCCAGGATCTTGTGGCCCCAGTGGCCAGTGCTCGGAGCCAGTAGGAAGGGCCTCTGGGCCTGAGATAACCGTCAGGCTCAGGCAGAAAAGGTCGGAGCTTGGTGTCCGGGGGACCGGGAGACGGGGAAGGCGAGGAGTTCTAGAAACGGGGGCGCAGGTGAACTCCTTTCTCCTGTTTTCATTTCTCCCTGGTACACTCCCTCTCTCCCTGGGGCTGACTGTGAGCTCCTTTCTCCTGTTTTCATTTCTCCCTGGTACACTCCCCTCTCCCTGGGGCTGACTGTGAGCTCCTTTCTCCTGTTTTCATTTCTCCCTGGTACACTCCCCTCTCCCTGGGGCTGACTGTGAGCTCCTTTCTCCTGTTTTCATTTCTCCCTGGTACACTCCCTCTCTCCCTGGGGCTGACTGTGAGCTCCTTTCTCCTGTTTTCATTTCTCCCTGGTACACTCCCTCTCTCCCTGGGGCTGACTGTGAGCTCCTTTCTCCTGTTTTCATTTCTCCCTGGTACACTCCCTCTCTCCCTGGGGCTGACTGTGAGGGGCTGAGCTGTGTCCTCCCAGACCTAGAAGTCAAAGTCCTGTCCCCTAGCTCCTGGGATTTCCAGATGGTTCCACTGAGAAGAACCTGCCTGCAATGCAGGAGACATGAGTTGGACTCCTGGGTTGGGAAGATCCCCTGGAGAAAGGAATGGCAACCCACTCTAATATGCTTGCCTGGAGAATCCGATGGACAGAGCAGCCTGGAGGGCTCCAGGCCCCAGGGTCGCAGAGTCCAGACCTGACCGAGCACACACACAGGGAGGCAGCAGGTGGGGAGGCCGCAGAGCGCGGGGTGAGATACAGGGGTGTCCCTGTGACTGAGGGCGGTGACCCTGGAGTGAGTATCTGGTCGGGGGGAGGAGGTGCGTGAGAGTGGGCAAGCAGGACCAGCTCCCCTTGCAGTTAGGTCACTGGGCACAGGGGAGCATCCCTCCTGGACAAACTTGGGTGTTCAGGCAGTGGTTTGGACAGGGGATGGTGAGGTGGGGAGGTTTTGATGTTTCCAAGTGGCTGAGTCAAAATACACAGCAGTGTTGCTCGTTTTTGCCAAACACTGTCACGGGCATTCTTGACCTCTCCTTATTTACTGATTTATCTCCTCCTTGACCCCTGTTCTGTCCTTGTGTCCACCCCAGCCCTGGCCGCTACCTTGTTCCTGAGTCAGGAGGGCAGTGAAGCTCAGGGCTGGACTGGGCAGGAAGCCTGCGCCCAGCAGAGAAACGCCAAATGACTCTTGTTTTGTACCACAAATGGATCGTGGATCTTACCTTGTAAATCTCAACCAGCCCTTTGCAGTTACGGACTATTGTTATTGGAACAATATTGTTATTTTTAAAATGTAGATTTCAAAATGAGTTCTTGAAAACATCCTGGCTGTCAAAAAAAAATGCTTCACTTTGGAAGTGTAATGAGTGTGTTTCTATCTCTTTGTATATGTTTGTGTGCGTATACATCTGGTTGTTTTGGTTCTTTACATAAGTGGAATTCCGTACTCTGTGTATCTGATGACTAGAATATGTCTGGGAAATCTTGTCTTGTCTGAGCACGTATGCATCTACCTTCTTAAAAAGAAGACACCTTTTTATTGAGCTGTACTCTGCACACAGGAGTGCATGAATTGTGAGCATGCGAGTCCCTGAATTAGCATGCTTCATTCTTTTTAAATGACCACGCAGTGTTTTTCTCTCCATTTAAAAACTTTAAGGTAATAAGTACTCATCCTAAGAAATTTCCGGTAGAGAGGATGTACAGGGGAAATAAAGGCTTCTCCTCTCTCTGGTCCTAATCTCCAGAGGTGACCACTGCGAGGTTTTTTGGGTATGTTTTCTTCCCTAAGGAAGGAGCTGAGTCGAGACAGGACCCTATTACACATGCTATCAGCAACGTGCAGTTTTCCACAAAGTGGCGTCACTCTCAGAGCGGGTCAGTGCTCCCACTGCTGCACAGGAAGAAATCCTCGTTTTGTGGACGTAGGGAGGGCGGCTGGAGAGGCCGCCACCGCAGGTGCCTTACCGGCTGCCCTGGCCCTCTCGGCGCTGCAGCCAGCGGGGCTCTGCCCACCTCGCTGTCCCTGGCTCGTGCTCCGTCCTGACAGAAAAGGAACCCTGCGTGGCAGCAGGCCGGCCCTGTGTTCCTCTCCTGTGGCCGTTGTGACAGTGTGCCCCGAGCACTCTGGGTGGTGGAGAACAACTGCGGTCCTGGCCGGATCGACACCGGGTGTCCTGCTTGCCCCGCACCCGCGGGCCTCTCCCAGCTCCGGGGTCTTGCAGCAGACCCTGCTGTGGCCGCCTACTGCCCACACGCCTCCCGTCCCCGTCCCTCTGCACGGGGCCTGGCGCCCAGCGAGTCTGTGACCTGGTCTCCCTCCCCAGCCTGGCGGGCGTGGGGTGCTCGGCCTCCAGGGTCCCGCCTGGCCCGCCTCTACGAGGTGTGAGGGCCCGGGCACCACGCGGTGTGAGTCAGCCAGCCTCTCCGCAGCTGTGTGGTGTCCGACAGTGGGGCTCCTTCACGGTGGAACCCGGCCCTCAGCCTCCCAAAGCTTTTGCCATAGTGTGTATGGCTGTTTAGTCGCCAAGTCGTGTCTAACTCTTTGCGACCCCGTGGGCGGTAGCCCCCCAGGCTCCTCTGTCCATGGAGTTCTCCGGGCAAGAATACTGAGTGGGTTTCCATGCCCTTCTCCAGGGGATCTTCCTGACCCAGGGGCAAACCTGTGTCTCCTGCACTGACAGGCGGCTTCTTTACCATGGTGCCTCCTGGGAAGCCCTCATACTGTGTATACCCCCTCAGCTTTTCCCCTCAATTTCAAAGACTTCTGAAAGTCATGATCATAAAAAGAGAACTTGGGAGCTGCACGCACGCTGTGCTTGGGGCCGTCCTTGCCCTGGCCGTCTCTGTGTCCGTACTGCATCCAGAGGATGGAGTGCTGGCCTCCGGGAGGCTGGCGGACCTGTCACTGCGAACACAGCCAGCCTGCCAGTGGGCCCCCAGGACAGCAGGACAGGGAGGAAGGCCGTTGAGCAGTAGATTATTTGAGTTGTGAAACATGGGAAAAGGCAGCAGTAAGCAGTGTGCACATGAACTAGTAAGTTGCGTTTAGTAGAGTGCCGAGAGGCTGGGTCTGTCCAGTTTCAACTTTCTTCTGTTCAACTAAGGAATTAAAAATTTCCCCAAATATTTTTTAACAAGGACAGACATTTAGAACACTGTATGTTCACTGTTTATATAACTCAGCAATGGATGAACAGGGGTGACTTTTCATTAGTGTGTTTAAAATGTGCTGAGTGTTCTGGACAGCAGAAAACTGCCAGGATGAAATGCAAGTTTGCTGGAAGGGCTCCATGCACGCTACTACGGCATGTCCTACGTCATGTCTGACCCCACGGACCGTAGCCCGCCAGGCTCCTCTGTCCGTGAAGTTCTCCAGGCAAGAATTCTGGAGTGAGTTGCCATTCCCTTCTCCAGAAGATCTTCCCGACCCAGGGATCGAACCTGGGTCTCCTGCAGTGGCAGGTGGATTCTCTACCACTGTGCCGCCTGGAATGCCCAAAGCGCTCCCTACCTGGTTGTAATTCATATGAAGGAAGCTTGTCCGCCACCACAAATAATGCAACAGCAACGGGGCAGAACCTCATGGTGGGAGCCAGCAGCTTGGTATTGGTGTAAGGTTCCTGGAAGGTGTTTGGACACTAAGGCTGAAAGCTGAATGTTAGATTTCTTAGGAGGAGATTATATTTCCATAGAGCTGAAAATCTTCTGACACTGCTGATTGAATAACTGCTTAGTTCTTAAACATGTATCTTTATAGAACTTTAAAAATTCTTTAACACGTTGACCACGTAGAGGAAACAATGTCAGGAATAAATTAAACCTCAGACCTTAAATTTTTATTTGCTCAGCTCATTCGAAGGGGTATTTAGTTACCAAATGTCTCAGTTTTTTTTTTTTTGGTTTTTTGTTTCCCATGGTTGAGTGTGTCTTTTAAACACACTGATATATTATTTCCAGCATTTCATATGTTTTTACTTTTCTCCCCCACCATTGAACAACCGTTGAAGAGCTTAAGTTTTTGAGTCTAAATATATTTGCCATTTTTGGTCAGTCTAATTACTTTCATTCAGTATTATATATTTCATTGTATGTAATACTATTAGCACTTTCATTTTTCTATTTTCTACCTATTCTTAGGACAAGTCCAAAATATTAGAAGATCTTGAGAGCCCAGACTCTTTTGTACAAGGGTAGTGATTTTGCTGAAAGTGAAATGTTAGGTGAAGGTCATCAGTAGGAGACAGTGTGGCATGTTTACAGAGCCCAGGAAAGTACAGCTGTGGCGTGGGCACTCTGGTTGTGCTCGCACTGCGAGGATGTCGGGAGGTGGGGCGTGAGGACCACCTGTGCGGGGCCAAGTGATGGGCCGCGACGTCAGGCCCGGCAGGTGACTTGCCACCAGTGTTTTCTCTTCCACAGGCCAGGGTTTCCTCTCTTCTAAAACTGGAGGTCTGTGTATCTGAGTTCCTACACAGCCCTGAGAATTTTGACCTGATTGCCCATGCCAAGACCAGCTTTGATAGTGAGCGTTTAGGACGGACTGAGGCTAGTGTCTGGACATCATCTGGGTGAGACGACAGGAAATCTGCCTCAGCGTCACCCTGGGCCCACAGCTCCTGGAAAGTCCCCAGAGGCATGTCTGTGTCTTCAGATGGGTGAGAGGCGTGCCGGGCGTGGAGCAGGGGGACGCGCAGGAGGGCAGGGGCAGCTGGGGAGCCCAGCTGGGGGGCTGGGGTGCTTGCCGAGCCGCCTCTGTTCTGCTTGCTGGGGTCCCCAGGGCTGAGACTGGAGTGTGCCCAGCCAGGTGTGCTGCCCTGCAGGGGTCTGGGTTGCCCGCATCTGTCCTTCCCACTCTGACCAGGCCCCAGCAGTGTGTTGGTGCTGGCAGTGGGGGGTGGGGGAGTGGCCGATCTTCTCTGGGGGCAGATGAGCCTGGGTGGGGTGTGGGGGGCGGTGCAGCAAGGGCAGCTACGGACCTGCTTCTCCTCATGGGCACACTTGACTTTGGGAGTGAGGATGGAGGCGGTGGGCCGTTGGCGGAGTGGTCAGGAGGCAGCGGGAGGTCATGTGGGTGGTGAGCTGAGGGCAGTGGGAGCAGCAGGGTGGAGGGGGCTTCATTCAGGGCAGGGGAGGTGCCAGAGAAACGAGGCTGCTTCAGACGGTTCAGGGGGATGGGGCGCGGCTGCTCCCTGTGTCCTGGGAGGACGTGATGGCAGGGGATTGCGCCCCTTGTTTCCCGTGCAGCTCTGGGCACCTTCTTTCCTCACCCTGACGTCTCCCTCTTTGGGACCACAAGGGTCTGCGGAACTTGTGGACTCAGCACTGTGCGTGCCTTCTGGTCCTCTTCCCAGAATGAGAGCTTTTCATGGCCCGTGTCAGTTATGTTGCGAAGTAAGCTGTGTGTGTATGTCTACACCCTAGTGCGTGCAGGCTTGTGTAGTCTGGTGATTTCCTTAATCAACACTTGTTGTATTCATGTCATCGGACATTTTGTTCTGTTTAAGCAGGCAGCTTAAACTTGAGGTTCCCAAGCGGTTCATGAGTTAGTGACTGTTGGCTGTTGTCACCTCTGGTTTCGCCCTGGCTCTGCCACCTCCTTGGGCTGACCCTGGGCTGGGAGGGGAGCCTGGAGGCCTTGTGTCTCTCCCTCCTCCTCCTGGGCCCTAGTGGCCGTGGAATTCCTGACGTGCTGACCATCCAGACTGTTTCTCCTCCTTCTCTCCCTGCCTCCCTATTTCTCTCTCTCTTTTGATGACGTGGGGGGAATAATAGCTGAAATAATTAAAAATGCTTGTCTTTTGATTCTGTTCTTTGCCAGAATTTTGCAAAATTTTAGATTCCCAAACGTCTGTTAGGGAGACTAGATGAGCTCCATGGCTTGGCTCTGATTTTTAGGAGTTAGTGTTGGGGAAGATTATGGCGTCCCTGCCTGCGCCCCTTAATGGATGTTGGAGGTAGAATGTGTGCTTTATTCCTTGAGGCTGATTTTTGTTTACCCCACTCACCCTTTCCTGCCCCTCTTTTGAGAGTGCCCACATCATGTTTTTAGATAGATACTCTGCTCAGTTTATCCGTGTTTTGATTTTTTTTTATCTCCTATCTAGAGTAGCTGATGGCTTTTTAAAATGTGACTAGGCCTATCTCTTTTAATTAAAAGGCATTTGCTCCTTGGAACAAAAGCTATGACCAACTTAGCGTATTAAAAAGCAGAGACATCACTTTGCTAACAAAGGTCCATCTAGTCAAAGCTATAGTTTTTCCAGTAGTCATGTATGGATGTGAGAGTTGGACTATAAAGAAAGCTGAGTGCAGAAGAAGTCCCTTGGACTGCAAGGAGATCAAAGCAGTCGATCCTAAAGGAGATCAGTCCTGAATATTCATTGGAAGGACTGATGCTGAAACTCCAATACTTTGGCCACCTGATGCAAAGGACCGACTCATTGAAAACACCCTGACGCTTGGAAAGATTGAAGGCGGGAGGAGAAGGGGACGACAGAGGATGAGATGGTTGGGTGGCATCACTGACTTGATGGATGGTGAGCGAGCCAAGCTCTAGGAGTTGGTGATGGACAGGGAAGCCTGGCGTGCTGCAGTACGCGGGGTCAGACATGACTGAGTGGCTCGACTGACTGGGAACCATCTCTGACTAAATAAGTGCGTTTATGTAGTTGATAACTTTCTGATGAATTTTGAAAATGAAGCAACAGTGAAGAGCTTTGCTCTGCTTCAACTTTCAGTAAGTTTGGGAGGTTTTTTTTTTTTTTTGATTGTTTTTTTAATGGAGCTTCTATTTTTAGTTAAAATATTCACTTCCTGTCTTTGTAGGGTAAGAAAGGACACTGAGTGGACATTTTAGGAAGATGGTCATCTACTGCATTGTAAATGTCTTTTGGAAAGGACGTTTCAGAAGCTTGTTGGTAACTTAGTCCGGAGCCTCACAGGAATCGGAGCCAGGGAGTTCTAGTTCTGTTTTGTTGTGTCACATCCAGCTCCAAGCCCTTGCAGGTTCATCACATTCCTCTCGTCCTGTCCCTCATGGGAAAGCGGCGCTCCCTTGTGCCCTCCCGGCTGCCTCCCGGGCCATCCCTTATCTGGCCTAGACACTGCACTTCCGTTATGTGTCCCCAGAGGACCCATTTCCTGACAGCTTAGTCATTTTAGTCGCTCTCCTTTGGAAGCCCGCCAGCTTCTCCCCTTGCCTGGGTTCCTGTCCAGGGGTGCCCTGAGTCTGCTCACGGAGTTCTGGGAAGAAGAGAGCCTTGCCCTGGGGAAGGGCCGTCACGTGACCTCCTAAGTGCGATGCTCCTTCTGTCTCTTTAAAAATAACTCCCTGTGTGGCTGACTGATGCTTGCATAGACGCTCAGCTTTTCTTTTAAGTTTGGTTGTCTCCCATCTCTTATGCGAAACCTTGGTTTTGCTTCCTAATTAAACACCTCCTGTCTCTGTTATCCTCACAGTGGTCAGTAGCTCTCCATGGGAAAATTGCTGCTTCTGTAATAGTGATAGCAGTTGTGTGGACCCTTGATCTTGAAAACATACTTAATGTGTTATTATATTTATTTAGAGTGTTGTATTTATTATATTGAACCAGAAGCCTTGAAAGTTCAAATCTTTACTAAATACCTCCATTGGGTACTTTTTGTTGTTCAGTCGCTGGGTTGTGTCCAGCTCTCTTTGACCCCATGGACTGCAGCATGCCAGGCTTCCCTGTCCTTCACCATCTCCCAGGGTTTGCTCAGACTCATGTCCATTGAGTTGGTGATGCCACCCAACCATCACATCCTCTATTGTCCCCTTCTCCTACCCTCAGTCTTTCTCAGCAGCAGAGACTTTTCTCTTCGCATCAAGTGGCCAAAGTATTGGAGCTTCAGCTTCAGCATCAGTCCTTCAATGAATATTCAGGGTTGATTTGGTATTTGACTGTTTTCTTTTTAAAATTTAATTTTTAAATATAAATTTATTTATTTTAATTGGAGGTTAATTACTTTACAATATTGTATTGGGGTGTTTCAGTGTTGTCTCCTGTACCAAGTTATATGTTACTTGGGAGCAGGAGTCTTGTGTTTTATGTCGCTTTTCTGACTTCTACAGCTGAGAAGGTAGTGGGTGTTTTGTTTCAGGGACTACATCTTGATGGGCTTGAAAGTTCATATCCCAGAATCCCACGTCCACTTGGACCCTTTTATCTTCTTCCCACACGTGTACTTTTGACATCTGTAACCGTATTTGTTCTCTACGGTCTGAGTCAGTTACGAAGGTATTACCAGAGGCTATGGAAACTTGACTGGCATCAGACCCTCTCTGGGGTGGCCCTCAAAAGATTCGTGTGACCCCCACCACAGTGGTCTGGTAGTCATGTTTTCCTAGTTTATTAGAAAGAATGTTCTGATTGAACCAGAAGCCTTGTTAAAAGTGTGTGATCTATTATTTCCTGTCCCCCCCACTCAGGTTGTCACTCTGACACAAGGAAAATAAAATGGATCTAATAGCTAGCTCCCAAGGATGACATTGGTATTTACTGAATGTTTGCTTAATTTTGAAAAATTTTACCGAAGTGTAGTTGATTTTTAGCTCAGTTGCTAGAGAATCCACCAGCAATGCAGGAGACCCTGATTCAATTCCTGGGTCTGGAAGATCCGCTGGGGAAGGGACAGGCTGCCCACTCCAGTATCCTTGGGCTTCCTTGTGGCTCAGCTGGTGAGGAATCCACCTGCAATGTGGGAGACCTGGGCTCGATCCCTGGGTTGGGGAAGATGCCCTGGAGAAGGGAAAGGCTACCCACTCCAGTATTCTGGCCTGGAGACTTCCATGGACTGTATAGTTCACGGGGTCCCAAAGGTTCAGACCTGGCTGAGCGGCTTTCCCCTCACTTCACGTAGTTGATCTACAGTGTTGTGTTAACGCCTGCTGCACAGTGAGGGATTCGGTTATGTGTATGTATTCTCTTCCACTGTGGTTTGTCTTAGGATACTGAATACAGCTGCCTGTGGTGTGCAGTAGGACCTTGTTGTCTATCCATCCCATGTCTACAGGCTTGCATCTCCTAATCAAACTCCCAGTCTGTCCTCCCCAGCCCCTCTCCCCCTTGGCACCCAGAAATCTATTCTGTGTGTCTGTGAGTCTGTTTCTTTTTGTGGATAAATACATTTGTGTTGTATTTAAGGTTCCACTTATAAATGTTGTCACGTGGTATTTTTCTTTCTGTTTCTGACTTATAATACTTTGCTGAGTATGCCAATCTCTGGGTCCATTCATGTTGCTGCAGATGGCATTGTTTCATTCTTTTTATGAACGAGTAGTATTCCATTGTATATATACACACCACGTCTTCTTTATCCTTTCCTCTGTTGATTGATATTTAGGTTGTTTCCATGTCTTGGCTATTGTAAATAGTGCTGCTTTGAACAAAGCGGTACATGTATCTTTTCAAATTAGTTTTGTTTTTTTTTTTTCCTGGATATGTGCCCATGAGTAGGATTGTTGGATCATGTGGCCACGCTATTTTTGTTTTTTGAAGAGCCTTCATACCGTTCTCCATAGTGACTGTATCAATTTACATTCTCACCTACAGTCTAGGAGGGTTCCATTTTCTCCACACCCTCTCCAGCATTCATTGTTTGTAGACTTTTAAGGATGGCCATTCTTACTGGTGTGAGGTAATATTCATTGTAGTTTTGACCTGCGTTTCTCTGATAATTAGCAATGTTGAGCATGTTTTCATGTTTCTGTTGGCCATCAGTGTCTCCTTGGAAGGAAGGTCTGTTTAGTTCTTCTGCCCACTTTTTGATTGTTGTTGTTGTTGTTTTGTTTTGTTATTGAATTGTATAAGCCGTTTGTATATTTTGAAAATTAAGCCCTTGTTGGCTGCATCATTTGCAAATATTTTCTCCCAGTCCATAGACTGTCTTCATTTAGTTGATGGTTTCCTTTGCTGTATAAAAGCTTGTACATTTGATTACATCCCATTTGTTTATTTTTGCTTTTATTTCTGTTGCCTTGGGAAACTGACCTAAGAAAACATCGGGTACGATTTATGTCAGGAAACGTTTAGTCTGTGTTCTCTTCTAAGAGTTCTGTGGTGTCTTGTCTCATATTTAAGTCTGTGAGCCATTTTGAGCTTATTTTTGTGTGTGGTGTGGGGATGTGTTGATTTCATCAGTTGACACGTGGCTGACAGCGTGGGCTGAAGTGCTGAACCCCTTCTGGTTGCTCTGCCTGCACCTCTGCTTTAGGGGTGAAAGTGTTACCTGTAATAAGGCTTGATGTTGGTGTAGATGATGGAGATACTGAGTAGTCCCTGAGGTTGCAAGAAGCGCAGGTGATGATGTGGTTAGCAGTGAATGGCACCGCCACACCCTAAATCCTGCAAGAGGCAACACACAGGGTCACAATTAAATTAAAATTCCTAATCATGAAGCAGAAAGGGGGCAGTTAGAAGAAAAAATGAGCTCCAAGGGACTCTGCAGTTCTTGAATCCTGTCCATCTATGGTGAGAGCATGATCCTGGTTTCTCTGGTGAAAACACCTGGAAGACTGGTGCCCTGTGGTTGTTAGTGTGTCAGGTATTTAACTGTAATGCGTGGAAATACTTGAGTCATCACGACCTCTGTCAGGAGGCTGAGCTGTGGGATCACAGATAAGTAGCACTAGCTCGACCCAGTGTTTCTTGACAGATGAGGGCGTTGTGCGTCCTGAGAAACAGCCCATCAGCAAGGCCTGGGGCCCCAAGGACTGCCTCACTAGCAAGGCCTGGGACCCCCAAGGACTGCCCCACCGGCAAGGCCTGGGGCCCCGAGGACTGCCTCACCGGCAAGGCCTGGGTCCCCCAAGGACTGCCCCACCTGCAAGGCCTGGGTTCTGAGCACTGCCCCACCGGCGAGGCCTGGGGCCCCGAGGACTGCCCCACCGGCAAGGCCTGGGGGCCCGAGGGCTGCCCCACCGGCAAGGCCTGGGGCCCCCAAGGACTGCCCCACCGGCAAGGCCTGGGGGCCCGGGGGCGCCCCACCGGCAAGGCCTGGGGTCTGAGCACCGCCCCACCGGCAAGGCCTGGGGTCTGAGGACTGCCCCACCGGCGAGGCCTGGGGGCCTGAGGGCTGCCCCACCGGTGAGGCCTGGGGCCTGAGGACTGCCTCATGCTGGGTTTCTGGGCGTTCTGTAAAGTGTAGGTCTCTGTCAAAGGAGCGAGATGCTTCGTGAATATTTATTATGCAAATTCGTGTGTGTTGCTAGGTTTATTTAAGTTTCTCTTTGTGGTCCCACTTTCTTTACTTCTGGACTGAGAGGCAAGTTGTTTTTCATGTTAAACTGACACATAAATTCCTCAAGCCCTGCTAGGGGCTTTGTTCTCCTTCTAGTAGCGGCATCAGGTCAAGGTCTGGGTAGGGAGTCCCGGCATTAACTGCTGGCTGGTGTCTAATGTCTGTGCAGCCGCAGTCCTGCTGCCATCCGCCCATCCCCTTTGTGACTGGGGGTGTTGGCCAGGGTGGGATTTATTCAGCATACCTTATGTTCATGTGGCTCAGTGATCAAAAATCTGGCTGCAGTGAGGAGACTCAGGAGGCTTGGGTTCGATCCCTGGGTTGGGATGACCCCCTGGAGGAGGGCATGGCAGCCCACTCCAGGTTGCCCTGAAGAATCCCATGGATAGAGGAGCCTGGCGGGTTATAGTCCGTAGGGTTGCAAAGTGTCGGACTTGACTGAAGCGACTGAGCACGCATATTCAGTGATAAATGTTCAAATTTAGAAGATGTGAAAACAGGTTGTATTTTGCTCCTTCAGTACACAGTTTTTTTTCCTCTGTGACTGGATTGAAAGGTCATCATTTCTTGGAGGTTACCAGACACACTAGTAACTTAAACCAAAGAATAGAATGGGTAAATTAAAGATAGAGCAAGGCCAAGATTGATTTTAAATTTGATACCTCATATCAATTTTCTTAGTCAGTTGTGTGTAATCTGACAAGTGTGCAGAGTTGGCAGTAATTGTAGCAGACACGTCCTGGATAAGCCATCCACCAGGCTGGGGAGGAATTAGATCACAACTGTCTATTGGCAGCTTTAGAATGAGAAGAGTAGCAGTTTTAATGACAGCAAATCCCTTGTAAATGGTGCAGAATGATATCCAGAGCTGATCCTTTGGGATTCAGGAAGGTAAATTCTTGACTACCTGATCTTGGGGAAACATTTGTAGCAAGATGTTTTGTGATCTTGAAAGAGTGAAGTCACATTTTAGTAACTTTGTGTTCTGTCTGTTGGGTCCAGGCAAGCTGTGGAACAACGTCCTCAGTGCTGTTTTGCATTGATATCACTATCTGAAAAGCAAGGCAGTGGTGCACTTCATAAGCTGGAAAACTCAACACGCCCTAAAATGTGAAAATGCAGTGTTGCTTTTTATATACTAGGTAACAGTCTCAAGCATCAGCTTACTTGCCTTCCTGTTACATTTCACACAGACCGGACGCTAGAGTCCTAACCCTGTAGACCTACAATCTTTCGATTACTGCTTCCGATTGATAGGTACACTTATTTGGCACAAACACACATGAATAAAGGTGGCCTGAACAATACATAGTTTTGATTAGTGAATATGCTGGGCTTTTCTTTAAGGCTTGACCAAAGAAGGATAGCACCCACAGTAGCACAGAGTTCTCTTTAATAAAAACAAAAGTTAAAGATGGGAACTGTTTCTCGTGAACTGTGCGGCACTAAGTCATTCAAGAGTAAGGCAGCAGTTTTCTGGACAGGTTGTGCTTTCCTTGCAGAGGAAGGAACCCACCTTTGTTCCGTGGCCCTGCAGCATACCTGACAGGTGAGGTCACCCGTGTAGCTGATACGCCTTTCCTTTTCTCGCAGGGCGGCTGCGGGTCCTCCCTGCACCTCTGAGCTCCCACAGACCTCGGAGTTGGGCTTACGTGTACCTGTCCATGAAAAGCTTCTGAAGGACAAAAGCCAACCCCAGGGGCTTTGTGAGCTGTCAATGGACAATAAGAGACAGTGTGCTTCTGTTTCTCAGATAGCCTGTTGAAGAACAAAGGAGCTATTCACTCCTGTGTGACTTTCATGTAGTTACAATGAAGGAGGGAAGGACGGTTGGCCTTGTTTTGTGCTTGATCTTAAGGCTGCTCAAGTGAGATCTTTGGAAACAATCATTTTCAGTTATTCAGACTGATGAAGTCACCAAGGGATGTGTGCTGCTATGTCTTCTTACGTCTCGTTCCTTTAGAAGAGGTGAATTTAAGACGTAGGTCCCCACCCTTTACATGTGCAAGGTGAAAGCATTTAGTCAGATGAAACTCTTAACTGTTGAAACTGTCTCCTAACTAGTCCCCTAACTCGTCCTCTTGCCCCTGGCGTGTCTCGCAGGCTCCCTGGCATTTCCATCAGTGTGACATGACGCCTCTTGTTGAAAGGTGCACAAGCAGAGTCCCTGAGCCCTGCCCTCTCCTCCACCTTATCTTTCATGCCTGCGTTGTTGGCTCCAGTCACACAAGTCTTCTTGTCATTCATTAAATCACCAAGGCCTGGGGCCTTGGCACCTGCTCTTTGCCCTGCCTGGCGGGAAGGGCTGCTTTTACACACATCTCAACATGGCTCACTCCCCTGCTCCAGCTTGCTTTCTTCCTCAGAAGGTCTTCTCTCACCACCATATCCAAAAAGTGCCTCGTCTCCTCCTGTCACTGCCCTGGCCTCACCCTGCTCATTCTTTGTGGCACTTTGTTCTTGTTCAGTCGCTCAGTCATGTCTGACTCTCCGTGACCTCATGGACTGCAGCCCAGCAGGCTTCCCTGTCCTTCACCATCTCCCAGAGTTTGCTCAAACTCACGTCCATTGAATCAGTTATGCCATCCAACCATCTCGTCCTCTCTTGACCCTTCTGCCCTCAGTCTTTCCCAGCTTCAGGGTCTTTTCCAATGAGTTGACCCTTCCCATCAGGTGGCCAAAGTATTGGAGTTTCAGCTTCAGCATCAGTCCTTCCAGTGAATATTCAGGTTTGGTTTCCTTTAGGATTAATTGGTTTGACTGCTCAAGAGTCTTCTTCAACACCACAGTTCAAAGGCATCAGTTTTTCAGCATTAAGACTTCTTTAAGGCCCATGGAAAAGAAATGGAAAAAAGCGAAACGGCTGTCTGAGGAGGCCTTACAAATAGCTGTGAAAAGAAGAGAGGCAAAAAGCAAAGGAGAAAAGGAAAGATACAGGCATCTGAATGCAGAGTTCCAAAGAATAGCAAGAAGAGATAAGAAAGCCTTCTTCAGTGATCAGTGAAAAGAAATAGAGGAAAACAACAGAACGGAAAAGACTAGAGATCTCTTTAAGAAAATTAGAGATACCAAGGGAACATTTCATGCACAGATGGGCTTGATAAAGGACAGAAATGGTCGGGACCTAACAGAAGCAGAAGATATTAAGAAGAGGTGGCAAGAATACAAAGAAGAATGTATATAAAAGATCTTCACGACCAAGATAATCACAATGGTGTGATCACTCACCTAGAGCCAGACATCCTGGAATGTGAAGTCAAGTGGGCCTTAGAAAGCATCACTACGAACAAAGCTAGTGGAGGTGATGGAATTCCATTTGAGCTGTTTCAAATCCTGAAAGATGATGCTGTGAAAGTGCTGCACTCAATATGCCAGCAAATTTGGAAAACTCAGCAGTGGCCATAGGACTGGAAAGGTCAGTGTTCATTCCAATCCCAAAGAAAGGCAATGCCAAAGAATGCTCAAACTACCGCACAGTTGCACTCATCTCACATGCTAGTAAAGTAATGCTCAAGATTCTCCAAGCCAGGCTTCAGCAATATGTGAACCTAGAACTCCCTGATGTTCAAGCTGGTTTTAGAAAAGGCAGAGGAACCAGAGATCAAATTGCCAACATCCGCTGGATCATGGAAAAAGAAAGAGAGTTCCAGAAAAACATCTATTTCTGCTTTACTGACTATGCCAATGCCTTTGACTGTGTGGATCACAATAAACTGTGGCAAATTCTGAAAGAGATGGGAATACCAGACCACCTGACCTGCCTCTTGAGAAATCTGTATGCAGGTCAGGAAGCAACAGTTACAACTGGACATGGAACAACAGACTGGTTCCAAATAGGAAAAGGAGTACGTCAAGGCTGTATATTGTCACCCTGCTTATTTAACTTCTATGCAGAGTACATCATGAGAAACGCTGGGCTGGAAGAAACACAAGCTGGAATCAAGATTGCCAGGAGAAGTATCAATAACCTCAGATATGCAGATGACACCACACTTATGGCAGAAAGTGAAGAGGAACTAAAAAGCCTCTTGATGAAAGTGAAAGATTAGAGTGAAAAAGTTGGCTTAAAGCTCAACATTCAGAAAACGAAGATCATGGCATCTGGTCCCATCACTTCATGGGAAATAGATGGGGAAACAGTGTCAGACTTTATTTTCTTGATCTCCAAAATTACTGCAGATGGTGATTGCAGCCATGAAATTAAAAGATGCTTAGTCCTTGGAAGGAGAGTTATGCCCAACCTAGATAGCATACTGAAAAGCAGAGGTATTACTTTGTCAACAAAGGTCCATCTAGTCAAGGCTATAATTTTTCCAGTGGTCATGTATGGATGTGAGAGTTGGACTGTGAAGAAAGCTGAGCACCGAAGAATTGATGGTTTTGAACTGTGATGTTGGAGAAGACTCTTGAAAGTCCCTTGGACTGCAAGGAGATCCAACCAGTCCATTCTGAAGGAGATCAGCCCTGGGATTTCTTTGGAAGGAATGATGGTGAAGCTGAAACTCCAGTACTTTGGCCACCTCATGTGAAGAGTTGACTCATTGGAAAAGACTCTGATGCTGGGAGGGATTGGGGGCAGGAGGAGAAGGGGACAACAGAGAATGAGATGGCTGGATGGCATCACGGACTCGATGGACGTGAGTCAGAGTGAACTCTAGGAGTTGGTGATGGACAGGGAGGCCTGGCGTGCTGCGATTTATGGGGTCGCAAAGAGTCGGACATGGCTGAGCAACTGAACTGAAGGTCCAAGTCTCATATCTGTACATGATTACTGGAAAAACCATAGCTTTGACTATCTTGACCTTTGTTGGCAAGATGATGCATTTTAATCCACTTTCTAGGTCTGTCATAGCTTTTCTTCCAAGGAGAAGAAAAACTTTAAGCTTCTTTTAATTTCTTGGTTGTAGTCTATGTCGTTAGTGATTTTGGAGCCTAAGAAAATAAAGTCTGTCTCTGTTTCCATTGTTTCCCCATCTGTTTGCCATGATCTTAGTTTCTGAATGTTGAATTTTAAGCCATTTTTTCACTTTCCTCTTTCACCTTCATCAAGAGGTTCTTTAGTTCTTGTTTGCTTTCTGCCGTTAGGGTGGTGTCATCTGCATATCGGGGACTCCTGACTTGTTCTTTCCTTTAAATAGATGGTAAGCTCTTTGAAGGCCAGGACTTAACACTTTTTTCCTGTCTGTCATCCCAGCAGCTGGAGCAGACCCTCAGTAAAGAATCTGTTACTTGAACAAATCAGTGAATGAGTTTTACTTGGGCTCTAGAACTCTGCACAGCTCATGCTGAAAAAATGTGGCAAATGGGAAAATGATCGTGCATCATTCAGATGTTTAAGTTGGAACAGAGAACTTTTGTAGATGAGCACATTCAAGTGTCGTATTTGCTTGTTTGGCCATTCATTTAGTATTATTTTGTTTTATGGGGATAAATGTAGAACAGTTTAAAAAATTATCTTGCTGCGAACCCTTTTGTTCAAACCAGGAGTTGAGCGGGCGTGACTTGGGGCTGTAGCGGCACCTCTGTTTTTAACTTTCAGAAATGATACACGCCCTTTATGACTGATGGAGCGCTTTGTCAGGCCTCCTTCTGTTGAGGCTACCAGGATAAAGAGACCATGGAAAGGAACATGGTGCTTTTCATGTGTTTCTGAAAATACCATGCTTCACGCACTGCTGGAGGAGGAGGGATGTTGCTTTGTGTGCCCACGGCTGCTGGAGGAGGGGTGGATATGCCGTGTCATCACGGCTGTGTCGTGACTCCCGAATACTCCTGCTGAGGTTTGCGGGGGATGCAAATCAACCCTAAGATCCTGTGCTTTTAGCCCAGCCGAAGAGTGGGTTGTCTTGTTGGTTCGTGTCAGAAGCAGGTTTCCATTTCCAAGGCTGGTTGCAGCTATGTTCCTTACACGCTGGACTCACCAGAGCATCCCCTGGGGGCCCTTGTTTTTCACCAGGGACCACACCACACCCCACGTGCTCCTCTGGGGGTGGCCACCGGCGTGTGTCTGGCAGGGGGTCTTGTGTTTCTCACTCCCAGAAAATTCTGTGCTTCGTTCTCATTGGCACTCGGTCTGTTTCCACGTAGATTTAGAGGCTGTCTCTTCTGCGGCTGCTGGAGGGTCATCAGAAACGGCTCTGAGTGGTTCTCTGAGGTCACTGTGCGTGTCATGCAGGTCATGCTGGAGGGACCCGCGGTCCCCTCTGGGGGTGTCACAGCCCCCAGCCCTGCTCTGGTGGCACTGTGTGGCTGGCTCCGTCTCTCCGTTCCGCTCCCGTGCTCAGCTCCCGGGTTTGCAGTGCTGCAGGAGGGGTGTGCCGCCTCCTTAGACTCCAGTCCCCTGGTCAGCAGCTCCTCCATAGTCTCAAAACAGTGAGCCTGTTCTCTGTGCCCCCCGTTTGTCGTGGGGCCTCTTCCACCCCTGTGGGTCGCAGCTATCCTTAGGAACTTAGACCCTAGCACAGACCAGGGGAGCTGGGTCCACCTTCCCTCTTCAGGCCTGCCCTGTGAGACTGGTCACTGTCCCCAGCTGGGCTCACCTCTGGCACTGCTCTGGACACTGCCCACCCTCCATTCGCTCCTTTCGTTGACATTGATTCAGGAGGAAATCCGCCAGCGGGCCCCACCACGTCTCCTAGCCACCTCCTGGCTGCAGGCCATCAAGCGTGGCTTTCTCTTTTCCATCTTCTCACTTCTTGTTTCCTCTTCCTGCCCCTCCCAGCCGGTGTCTGATTCCAGTATATGACCTTTGTCCTCAGACATTACCTTTTCCCATTTTCCCCAATCACCCCATTGTGCCTGACTCTGTTAAAGAGCTGTTAATGTCCTTTTTCTTTTAAAGTGTAAAAAAAAAAAAAAAGATACATTTTTTAAAGGTTGCTTTCACTTTGTAGTAATCACAGGGTGTTGACTAAATTCCCCCTGTAGTACAATGTGTCCTTGAACCTGTCTTAGCCTTTCCCCATCCTTACTGGTGGGCTTTCCAGGCAGCTCAGTGGTAAAGAAGCCGCCTGCCAATGCAGGAGACACAGGATTGATCCCAGAGTTGGGAAGATTCCCTGGAGGAGGAAATGACAACCCACTCCAGTATTCTTGCCTGGGAAATCCCATGGACAGAGGAGCCTGGAGGGCTACAGCCCGTGAGATAACTGAAGAGTCAGACACAATTGAGTGACTGAAACAACAACAGCATCCTCACTGGTAACCACAAGTCTGTTCCCTAAATCTGTCAATCTGCTTCTTTTTTGTTATAGTCACTACTTTGTTCTATTTTCCTTAGTTCTTTTTAACGTTAACCGTGTTTGATTTGGGATAGAAAAACCAGTGGAGCATAAAGCATGTGGTAAGAAACGGCTTGCTCGATACTTTCTCTAATTTTTCTGTGAAATGGAACTTTGTCTTCTCCCACCTTCCTTTCTGGATGGAGAGCCATGAGATTTTTCACATTTTTCACCAGCAGTCTTGCAAGATGGTCGTATTTCCCAGGGAATTATTTTATAGATGAAAACACTTCAGTTGGCTTGTAGTTTTGGAATAAAGTAATTGCTGGTTAAGTGACTTGCATTAGTGGATCAGGCCCAGTTTATATACATCTGTGCCTCTCTGAAAATGAAAGTTGAAAAATTGAATTTGTTCCTGGGTAATTTGATTTGTAGGAAGTGGGAAACAAAGGATTCCAAACAGGGCTTTTAAAATCAGTTCTAATTAATTGTGTGTGCAGAGGCATCGACGGAGATGGGGAGGCAATTAGTCTAATTATGTTTAAAATACAGTGCGTGCCTCAACAGACCCTCACCCCTGTGGGCCTATCTTTCTCTGATTTCTCTTTTAGGCAATCAGTGGATTTTTTTGGCCATTAAGCATGACCTGGTCAGAGTCTGTGGAGCAGAAGAGTGACGGGCTGCAGAGAAGGGCTCGTGCCCTCCTGCTCTGTGATCACGAGTGCCCAGCACACCCAGGTGGGATGACTGAGATGTGCTGGGGACCATTTTTGTTTTCTAACTACTCACCTCTATCCCATATCCCCCAACCCACCCCCACCCCCCCGCCAAATCTTATTTTTGAAAAGCTAAGCTCTCTCTGAAATACTTTTCTCATGCTCCAGTTTGGAGTAAACTAGAAGTGAGTCCGGATCTTCCCTGGTAGCTCAATCGGTAAAGAATCTGCCTGCAGTGCAGAAGACCCGGGTTCGATCCCTGGGTTGGGAAGATCTCCTGGAAAAGGAAATGGCAACCCACTCCAGTATTCTTGCCTGGAGAATCCCATGGACAGAGGAGCCTGGTGGGCTTCAGTCCATGGGGTTGCAAAGAGTCAGACATGACTGAGCGACTAAACCACCCAGAAATGAGTCCTGTTCTGCACATTATGAACTGATTTGAGTTTCAGAGCAAAACTTGAGGAAGTAGGCCTTTGCCTGACAACTTACTCTTAGCTGAAAGACTCAGTTGCTGGCCAGGGGGAGAGGCTGGGGCCACCTGGACGTCTGAAGGCCTTTTATGCCCACCAGGTCTGCAACTGCTGCAGTTGCAGTAGGTCTGACTCCCCTGACGAAACTGTGTTTTTTCTTTTGGATGTAAGCGGTCGGTGTTTGCACAGGAGAAGGAACCAAAGACATTTTCTGCCTTTTCATTAAAAACTAACTGCCCACTTTTCTCTTCCATACTTTGGGTTTTATGGGAAGAAATGTGCTAGGTGGTCTTCTGCAAATACTCCCCTGCTGCCCTCCCTTTGGTTTCTGGTGGCATTAAAAATGATTTATGAATTACATTTGTGTTTTATAGGATATCCTGCCATTACAAAATGACAGTCTTTATTACTGACCTACCACAGCGATTTTACTTTTTCTTTCAGCTGCATTTGCTGTATTTCTGACCATATTATTTGTAGCAGAAACTGAGGTCGACTATCATTGCTGTATTGATAGCTGGACCGAGTGGTTTGCTTCTTGCAGGCTTTCTCCCATAAGAGTGGGATGTGGAGGGTGGATGACTGGTGGCGTTAGGCCAGTTGGACCTTTGCTTTCTAACTGCTTTGGTCTTCCTGCTGTTAAGAACATAAGCTTATTATATTGTTGTCAATGCAGCGGATGTAGGTGTGTGTCTGTTCAGTTGCTCAGTCATGTCCAACAGTTCTTTGCAAACCCGTGGACTGCAGCACACCAAGCTTCCCTGTCCTTCACTGTCTCCTGGAACTTGCTCAAACTCATGTCCACTGAGTCAGTGATGCCATCCAACCATCTTGTCCTCTGTCGCCCCCTTCTCCTCTGGACCTCCGTCTTTCCCTCATCAGGGTCTTTTCCAATGAGTCTGCTCTTCACATCAGGTGACCAAAGTATTGGAGCTTCAACTTCAGCATCAGCCCTTCCAATGAATATTCAGGAATGATTTCCTTTAGGATTGACTGAACAATACCCAGATTTTGACAGAGATACCTAACATGGACATTTGAATATGGGCCTTGGGCATTGAGGCTTGTGTACAGCACGGGAGCCTCTGTTCATGCTTCATCCATAGACACGGGCTTAACAGAGTGGATCTGTTCAGAGGTGACAGTTTCATCTTCCTCCCTTCTTGGAGGTTACTCTGTTGAATAGTTGGAGTTTGAGAAATTTATTTTTAATCTTGGAAGCAAAACCACTCTTCTTGTTATGGTTCAGTACAGTACAGTTCAGTTGCTCAGTCGTGTCCATCTCTTTGTGACCCCATGAATCGCAGCATGCCAGGCCTCCCTGTCCATCACCAACACCTGAAGTTCACTCAGACTCACGTCCATTGAGTCCGTGATGCCATCCAGCCATCTCATCCTTGGTCGTCCCCTTCTCCTCCTGCCCCCAATCCCTCCCAGCATCAGAGTCTTTTCCAATGAGTCAACTCTTCGCATGAGGTGGCCAAAGTACTGGAGTTTCAGCTTTAGCATCATTCCTTCCAAAGAAATCCCAGGGCTGATCTCCTTCAGAATGGACTGGTTGGATCTCCTTGCAGTCGAGGGGACTCCCAAGAGTCTTCTCCAACACCACAGTTCAAAAGCATCAGATCTTCGGCTCTCAGCCTTCTTCACAGTCCAACTCTCACATCCATACATGACCACAGGAAAAACCATAGCCTTGACCAGACGGGCCTTAGTCGGCAAATTAATGTCTCTGCTTGTTATAGTAAACGTAAGGAATTCTTTTAACATCTAGTGCAGTCTAGGAATTTGGTTTGTAATAAAGCAAAAGGAAAATGTATTCTTTTAATTCTTTTAAACAGATGTTTGTGTTTATAGTATTGTGCTCGCCTCGTGTGTTGAGTCATCTTTACACATGTGGAACCTGCGTTTTGCATCACCTTTACTAAAAACCAGGAAACACACATTGTTGCTTTGTTATAATTTCAGAACCATTTTCACACAGAGCCTTATTTACTGTCCTTTTTGTTTCTAATTAATAAACTGTTCAATAATAGTACTATTTAAAGACATTACAGGAATTAACAGGTTATTGCTAACAAAGGTCCGTGTAGTCAAGGCTATGGTTTTTCCAGTGGTCATGTATGGATGTGAGAGTTGGACTGTAAAGAAAGCTGAGCACCAAAAAATTGATGGTTTTGAACTGTGGTGTTGGAGAAGACTCCTGAGAGTCCCTTGGACTGCAAGGAGATCCAACCAGTCCATCCTAAAGGAGATCAGTCCTGAATATTCATTGGAAGGACTGATGCTGAAGCTGAAACTCCAGTACTTTGGCCACCTGATGCAAAGAGCTGACTCATTTGAAAAGACTCTGGTGCTGGGAAAGACTGAAGGCGGGAGGAGAAGGGGTGACAGAGGATGAGGTGGCTGGATGGCATCACTGACCCAATGGGGATGAGTTTGGGTGGACTCTGGGAATTGGTGATAGACAGGGGAGGCCTGGCGTGCTGCAGTCTGTGGGACCACAAAGAGTCGACACGACTGAGCAGCTGAACTGAACTGACCACTGAAAACCACTGATTAATTTTAGAAAAGCTTAGCACTGGGCTGGCCATTGTGTCTTGGTTAAATATGTGCAATGTAAAAAAAAAAATTCATTTGTCCTATGTCTTATTTTATTAGACAGCCTTCCCATATTCTGTCTTAAGTATTGTCTTAAATATTCCCATTTGCATTTTGGTTTAGTTAGGGCACCAGGTATTGTTTGTCTTTCCCCTTCAAGTAATTCTGGTTATCGTCAGATGAATTTAAATTATTAACTTGTGGTGGGGAGAATTTAGATTGATTGACATCCTGCCATTGGGACTATAATGAATTCTTGAGTCCACAGGCAAAAAAAATACAATGTATTGTGAAACTCCAGAATTGGGTGGAAAGAGATCGTCTGTATAGTGGCTTTAAAAAAACAAAACAAAAATGGGAAAAGCTTTTACAAAAGCAGCAGGAAGTTCTTACTGAATCAGCACTAGGCCATTGTGTGGAGGGTTTGCAGATTTCTAATTAAGCCAGTGGATACTTACAGTCGTCAGTTCACATGGAAAAATGTGAAAGTGGCGGTGAGGCTGCTGTCCAATGTGTGTGTGTGTGTGTGTGTGTGTGTGTGTGTGTGTCTGCATGTAACAAGTCAATAGCAAACATTAGACAAAAAAAAAAGTGTCATGCGTGAAAGCAGAAGAAGAATCCAAATAGAGTGGCCTGAAAAAACAGTAGGACAGCCACTGAAACGTCATTCCATGTAATTTCGAGATCAGACACAGCACTGGCCCCAGGATAAGGTGAGCCGGTGGAGGCCTGTGACTAAGTCAGAAACGGGCGGCAGTGCAGCTCAGAACCCCGCTTGCTGCCCTGTAGCGGTTACCCTAGAGATAGACTTTGTGTGCTGACTGTCATCGCCAGGGTGGCTCAGTCGTCTGAGGGAAACCCTAAGTGTGAGATTTGCAAACGAGAGCTGACCATAGTCCATGCAGCGCGTTACATTTGCGGTTGGGCGGGAATTTCTAGACTTGCAGTCATCTTTTGGAAAACAGTGACATAAAAGGTCAGAAATAAATTCTGATTCTAAAATGTTCAAATAGGAAAAGCTCAAGACAAGAAAGCAAGAGTTTCTGTAATCCCTGAGCCTGGGCTGCCAAGGCTGATTTGAATGTCAGGCACCCTCTCAAGTTTGCAGCTGAACGAGGTAACTGGAGAACGTAGATAACAAGATCAATAGTCAGGGGAGTGCTGGAGATACTGCTTAAAGACTGAAGTGTCTAATCAGCCTAGAATGACCGAAATCCCGTGCAGCTCTAACTTGAAATGATTAGTGAGAACATGTGAGCTTTCGCCTTTTGGCTTACTCTGTCTGCTGCGTTTTGCCTTCTGGTGTTGGTCTGAGGCTGCATTGAAAATGACATCTCGGAGATTCTCCTTGAAAAACACTAATTCAACTAGGGATTGTTCAAAAATTGTCAAATAACAAGTGGAGTTGAAGCCTGGACAGACCACTCTGGTGGAAATGAATACTCTTCCCTGTGGTGCTATTTTTCTAGACCACCTGGATCAGAAACACCAGGGTGGTTATTAAAAACACAGATTTCTGCTCCCTCCCTCCCCCCACCCCAGACCCACTGGTTTTGGTTTCTGGAGCTAGCACTCCGAAATCTGTATTTTGAACAAGTTCTTGGACTAGTGTGTAATGAAAAACACTTCCAAAATATAAATGCAGATCTTTGCTCATAAGACACAGTGATTGAAGCTTTCAAATCTGTCTTTTAACTTTGTTAACGAGGAACATTTTGGAAGTGGTATTTTACCCTAAAATTACTGCTTGATAGAAATGATTATGCAGATGCTAGAACTTGGGCCACTGCACAAGCGAGGTGTCTGTGTGAGGAGAAATGTTTTCATAGAAAGCGTTTGCATGTTTGTGGTTAAATTATCCCTCGGTTTAATGATCACAATGGCTATAGGCAGAGTATTTCCCTTTTGGAGAGAGTAACAGAGAGTCACTTACCATAATTTTTACTCCTTTGTTAGAAAAAGTTTTCTAATTCAACCAGAGAAACATTTGATCCGATCCCTCCTTTGCCACTAAAGGGGACCCTATTTATAATATTTGGAGCCTGTAAATAGTATTATCAGGCTTCCCTGGTGGCTCAGTGGTAAAGAATCCACCTGCCAATGCAGGAGACTTGGGTTTGATCTCCTTGAGGAGGGCATGACAACCCAACTCTAGTATTCTTATCTGGAGAATTCCATGGACAGAGGAGCCTGGCGGGCTATAGTCCATGGCGTTACAAAGAGTAGGACATGACTTAGGGACTAAACAACAACAATAAATATTATTGTTTATATCTGAAATCTTTAGGTTTTATTGGAAATGTGATTGAACTGAAGCTTCATCTCTTATTTTTCCAAATCAGTTTTTGATATTATGCTTTCTGCTGTTTTAACTACTTGGTTGCAGATTTAGGGACTGGCCGTAAGGGCCAAGAACAGGTTGGCTTCTTGGCCATGGAGAGCTGTGGAGGGAGCTGGCCTCCCAGCCCCAGCCCAGGTGCTCGGATGACTTTCCCATGGGCTCTCAGCCCCAGCTTTTGAGTTTTCCTCTTAGAAAAAGCCAAGCTCCCCTTTTAGTTTGGATGTGTTCCTGGAACCGCTGACCCTGGGCCGCAGCTCGGGGTGTCCGGCCTGTTCTGTGTTGTGTATGGAGCTCAGGTGCCCTGTGGGCAGTGGGCCTGGGCTCAGCCCTCCTGCACCTCCTTTAGCGCAGGGGTTGCTGACTTAAAGCACAGACAGCACCCCCACAAGATAAGGCCAGACAGCCCTAGCTAGACGTGGGGCTCAAGTTCACAGCCTGTGCCCAGTAGTGTGTCTGTTGAAGACAATCTATGTAAGCTCCTCCTACATGTTATCCAGCCTGCATTTCTTGTATTAATTTGACGGTTTAAACTTGGGTCCATTTTACATAGACTTGAGCCATTGGCATAGCTTTAAATTTGTTGTTTTGTTTAGTCACTCAGTCATGTCCGACTCTTTGTGACCTCATGGACTACAGCATGCCACTTCCCTGTCCTTCATGATCTCCTGGAGCTTACTCAAATTCATGTCTGTTGAGTCGGTGATGCCATCCAACCATCTCATCCTCTGTCGTCCCCTTCTCCTCCTGCCCTCAATCTTTCCCGGCGTCAGGATCTTCTCCAGTGAGTCAGCTCTTTGCATCAGGTGGCCAAAGTATTGGAGTTTCAGCTTCAGCATCAGTCCTTCCAATGAATATTCAGGGCTGATTTCCTTTAGGATTGTCTGGTTTGATCTCCTTGCAGTCCAAAGGACTCTCAGGAGTCTTCTCGAAAATCACAGTTCAAAAGCCTCAGTTCTTTGGTGCTCAGCCTTCTTTATGGTCCAACTCTCACATCTGTACGTTACTATTAGAAAAACCATAGCTTTGTCGAGATGGATCTTTTTAGCCCCCAGTAAAATTTCCTAGCTCCAAGGAAACGTTTACAAAGAAGGCCCCACTCCCTTCCAAGGCCCCTGTGGTGAGCGGGATGCTCTCTCAGTGAGACCTCAACTGGTCACCCAGCTAGTGCTGAGCATCAGCTGTGTAGGTGGGAAAGGAATCATGCAAGCTGGTGGCCCAAGCTGCCATTTCTCAAACCACTTCCTTAAATAATTAAGTGAAACTCAGTTCACTGTAAAACTCATTGAGTGGTTTTAATTGACCTTCAGAAAGTTGACCATCTTACGATTCCAGGAGTAATTGTCTGTGCTCTGTGAGCCTTACTTGTTGGAGTTCATTATATATTTTTAAAGAGAAGATTTTCATTGATGGATCTTGCATTATAATATGCAGTTAATTATTTGCAGTTCCCTGGGGATATTTTAACAGACTGTACTCATTTCATTGAGATAGAAACGTTTGATAACGGAGGCAGATGTTGCTAAAATGGTTGGAAGCGTTAAACCTTAGAAGACACCTTATGATTTCTTTGGAAAAGTCTGTGAAGAGCTATTTAGTGAAAAAGCATGGTAGCCTGTTGGCTGGCTCCAAGGTTCTCCTGGCAGTTGCCTGTTTTGCATTCGGAGCGGCCCTCGTGACTGCGAGCTCACCCGCCAGCCACTCTCTGGCCTCCTTGGGCCTGGCCTCTTGGGCATCAGCTTCTTTCTGCGAGTGGCTTGCACACCCAGGTGCAGAATGTCCCTCATGGTGTACTAGAGATGTGTGATGTCGATAGAAACAGTCCTTTGTACAAAGCAGGTCGATTGGTAACCTTCCTTTGTGTAATCGCGGCCAAAGCAGTAACCCAGGTATGGCTTGTTAAGGCAAAAATCCCACTGAAAGATGGAGGTGAATAGGAAAAAGATCACTGAAGCATGCCTGAGATGACCCAGGTGTGGTGTAACGTTTAAGAACTGGCTCAGGTCAGGCTTGGTCTGCAGATGTATGTGATCAGGACAGACTTTTTGTTTTAATGGGCTAGTCATCAAAATTAAATGTTTCCAACAGCAATAATAGCAAAGACCTGACCAAGCACAGCAGTGGGTACAGCTCTCAGTTTCGAAGGTGCGTGAAAGACTGTGGTATCTCAAAGCTGCAAGGGGATCATCACGGTAAAGGAAAAGAGAGTCAGCTTGGGAATTCATTACCTGTCCATCTTTATTCCTGAAATGGTTAAAGAGCCTGAAAATCACAAAGGAAGCAAGAGGCCAGGGAGGCTCAAATGGGGCAAAAGTGAGGTAGAGGGAAGCACGGTCAGGACCAGGGTTCTCTGGCCGAGGTGGTTCTGAGTGGACCTGAGGGTCCCTGCAGCGGGAAGTTTTGATTTAGTCCTAAGACCCAGGACCGTCACCCAGGCAGCCGAGGAGGTGACTGGTGCCTTGTGAAGGGCGTCCAGGGCTGATCCCTGGCCTTGGTGCTGTCATTCTGCTTGAGAAAGTCCTTTTGCCCAGAAGGGCAATGGCGCAGGGGTCCAGCCTCTGCAGCTTGGATGCCCTCTCCCCAGAGAGGGCGGGTGGCGCCTACTGCACAGCGCGGGGAACTCTGCTTGGTGCTCTGTAGTGGCCTGTATGGGAGAAGGCCACCAGAGAGGCTGCACATGCACATGGAGCTGCCACTTTGCTGTGCACCTGAAACTAGCAGCGTTGGTGATCAATTAAACTCCAGTAAAATTGTTTGTTAAATGCAAAGTTCCACATACACATTTTATCACACCAGCCCCTGACTAGGTTATTTTTCAGTAGTGTAAGATATTTTTAGTATGTAAAAGTGGTTATTCTTTCTTCCTTTAAAAATGTCTCCCTGTGTTTTCTTTAGCAAAATTGTGTCTCATAAAGATTTCAGAACTTTGTGTTTGTAGCAGGCTGGTCGTTGATGTTGGTAACCTCCCGTGAGCATGGCAACCTTTTTCACTCTGGAAATATGTTTTGCTTTTCTTCTAAGTAAATAAGAATCTCCTTTGGACGATGATGCTCTGTGAAAGGTTCCGTGATTGTAAGCACGACCCTCTTCCTGCCTGGTCACATGTCCTGTGTGTCCAGGGGGAGCCTCTTCCAGGCTGGGTTCCCATCACATCGCTCCTCCTCCGTCTGCTGATGCTGTCTCCGCTCCTCGCCATCATGAGACGTTAATCACTGTACACTTCACACAGCCAGTTGGCACCACACATTTGGCTCCTTCTGTTGAATCTATAGTTGGCTGGCAGATTGTGTGCTCACTGAGAACAGGATGTGTGTGTCTTTGTGTTTGTTTATATGCGTGTTACTGGCAGAGGATAAGGCAGGAGCAGAGTTGGGCTGGTTAAATACAACCGTCTCTCTTCCATTTTCTTTTTTTCCACCTCATTATGTACCAGAGGAAATCATGGGTGTCTGCTCACTTTTTTATGTGTTCTATTTATTTTCTTTTAAAAAAAATTAAAGTATAATTAATGTCCAACATTATACATTCCAGGGCTTCCCTGGAGGCTCAGTGGTAAAGAATCTGCCTGCGACGCAGGAGACGCAGGTCCAGCCCCTGAGCTGGGAAGATCCCCTGGAGGAGGAAATGGCAGCCCACTTCAGTATTCTTGCTTGGAGAATCCCATGGACAGAGGAGGCTGGCAGCTTACAGTCCACGGGGTCGCAAGAATCGGACCTGACTTAGAGACTAAACAACAGCAACAGAGTATGTTACAGATGTACAATATGAAAGTGAGAGTCACTCAGTCGTGTCTGACTCTTTGCAACCCCATGGACTATACAGTTCATGGAATTCTCCAGGCCAGAATACTGGAGTGGGTAGCATTTCCCTTCTCCAGGGGATCTTCCCAATACAGGGATCAGACCCAGGTCTCCCACATTGCAGGCGATTCTTTACCAGCTGAGCCACAAGGGAAGCCTGTGTACAATATAGCGATTCACATTTTTAAAAGGTTATAATCCATTTATGCTGCTGCTGCTGCTAAGTCGCATCAGTCGTGTCTGACTCTGTGCAACCCCATAGACAGTGGCCCACCAGGCTCCCCCGTCCCTGGGATTCTCCTGGCAAGAACACTGGAGTGGGCTGCCATTTCCTTCTCCAGTGCATGAAAGTGAAAAGTGAAAGTGAAGTTGCTCAGTCATGTCCAGCTCTTTGCGACCCCATGGACTGCAGCCCACCAGGCTCCTCCGTCCATGGGATTTTCCAGGCAAGAGTACTGGAGTGGGGGTGCCATTGCCTTCTCCATAATCCATTTATAGTTATTATTAAATATTGACTGTATTTCCATGTTGTACAGTGTAGCCTTACAAATTATTTTATAACTAAGTTTGTACCTCTTAATTCCCCACCCCAAATTTCTCCTCCCTTCTTTCCTTTCCCTACTGGTAACCATTAGTTTCTTCTCTGAGAAGAAAAGAGCAGCAAGTCTGGTTCTTTTTTGTTTTATTCACTAATTTGTTGTATTTTCTTGATTCCATATGCAAGTGATACCATACAGTATGTGTCTTTCTCTGGCTTGCCTCACTTAGTAATGACACTCTTTAGGTCCCTGCACGTTGCTGTAAATGGCATCGCTTCACTCTTATTAATGGCTGAGTAATACTCCATTGTATACATGTACCGCAACTCCTTTACCCATTCATCTGCTGATGGACACCAAGGCTCTTCCACGTGTTGACTACTGTAAATAGTGTTGCTGTGAACATTGGGACACATGTCTTTTTGAATTAGTGTTTTTGTCTTTTTTTGTTTACATACCCAGGAGTGGAATTGCAGGATCATATGGCAACTTTATGTTAGTTTTTGAAAAACCTTCATATGGCCAGTCTTTAGAGTCTTTGGAGTCTGTGTATTTAAAATTTTATTTTTAGAGTGGTAAGGTATGGGGTACATGTTTGCACATCTCTTCCTCATGGTGTGAATCCCCTCGCACTACTCACTCGTGCTGTGGGCCCAGTGGAGGGCTGGGGGCGGGTCCCCCAGAGCCCCAGGACCACAGAGGCTCTGTCTCAGCTTCTGCTTCTAGGTGGGATGCCAGCCAGGCTCTGCCTTGCAAAATCCCCCCCGCCTCACCTCTCCCTGAAAGTGGCACATTCCACCCCTGCTCAGTCTGTGGTCCGAACCTTTGCTGGGCCCTAACCTCGCTTGAAGGCGTGGGGGCACAGCCCCAGAGGGCGGGGGCAGTGGAGCCCGTGAGCAGCCTGGCAGTTAGCAGGTGGGGGACCCAGCCTCTGCCCCAGCACAGTGACCACACGGTGCCCGCAGCCACGGGGAGTGTACGGCAGGATGGTTTCGTCACTTACGACACAGAGGACGTGTCCTTGGAAGAAATTAAGCAGACTCCCCCTGCCGTGTGCTTCTTATTGTGTGATTTGTAATTATTGATATGATGTGCTTTTATACAAGAGGTGGAGAAGCAGGGATGGTAGGAACATGGACTCTGGAGTTAGGTTGCTTGGATTGCTGCAGAGGTCCTGTGTGATCTTGGGTGAGTTACTTCACCACTCTGTGCTTTAATCTCCTCCTATTTCAGTGGGATTAGCAGTCGCACCTATTGTACAGATAGGTGCTACAATATGTCCGTCATCGTACAGAGTCACTGTATCATTTAAAGCTGTGCGTGTGTACTGCTGTTAGAATAGCCAGTGTAGAACTCAGAGTATATGTTGAATAACTGCTACCTGCTATTTTCTATTATGAATTTCATTGTGCTACAGAGTAAATAACATCTCTAAAATTATAAAGAAAAATTCTGATGGCCTGGTTGACCTATGAGGGTGTCACTGTGTTATTGGAAGTCAGGTTATACTGATGCATGGATGCTTATCAGTGTTTATATTTTTGTGCTCATAAATTTCCTTTGTGTTCATCAAGAATTGGGGAAGTGATGCTCTGAGTCCTGTTTCCCACAGTAGGGTGAGAGGTAGAGTCCTATTTTAACAACTTATTGACCAGAAACGTATTAATTAATACCTCATCCCAAACGTTATTGACCAGAGATGTTTCAGTATTCACTTACATAACAAATCTCTGGCCACAGACATTAGTTTCTGCAAACATCTCCAGGTCAATAGTGTGTTAAGAATATAACATGAAAGAACTTGATTTAATTATCAGGTATGTTTGTAACCAGCAAATCAGTGAATGGGAATGCAAGTGTGGAAACCCTAGTGAGCAGTCTGGTGTGTAAGCTCTGGAGCAGCGGTGATCCGGGGAGTGGTCTTGTCCCCCAGGGACAGACGTCCGGCAGCGTCTGGACCTTTGTCGTCCTTGACAGAGGAGCAGGGTACAGCTGGCGTCTCGTGAGTAGAGGAGGGACACTAAAACCTTTGGCCTTGCGAGTTTTACTCTGGAGTGGTTTGGGTGAGGACTCTGCAATTGCTGATTAAGTTGCTGATTATCTGGAGGCTATGAAGAAAATCAGACTATGAATTATTGTGGGGAAATACAGAACTTTCATTTTTCCAGAAGCCAAATAACACCCCCCCAAAAAAAACCCTAAAGTAACCTGATATATTTTTCATGACTTAAAATGACACTTCTTGTTTATCAGCAAGTGAAGGAGGTGAAGATTGTAGCAGATCAACACTTAGAAGAGCACCTGCCCTGCGGTTAGCTTTCATTAAGTTCTAGTTACCATTAGCTGTGAGAAAGAAGACCATGAATAATCGTATTGAGTATGGTTTAAAATTTAAGTTATTTTACTCTAATTCTTTAGAAATGGTATAATGCACACCTTAATTACCTTCCAGATAACCAGAATATTAAATTAACCAGATCATCCCATTTACTCAGAGCATCTGGTGTTGCTGGAATCTTCTCCATATTGGTGGCTCATTGGTGAAGAATCCGTCTGCAATGCCCAAGCCTCAGGAGACTTGGGTTTGATCTCTAAGTTAGGAAGATGCCCTGGAGAAGGAATGGTAACCCTCTCCAGTATTCTTCCCTGGGAAATCCCATGGACAGAGGAGCCTGGCGGGGTGCAGTTCATGGCGTCACAGAGAATCAGACACGACTGAAGTGATTTAGCATGCACGCACGCTCCGTATTAGGGCTTAATATTTATATGCAGGCAGTTTCCATCATTGATCAGCAGACTCTTAGGTCCTGTCATACTCAGAGTTGCAGTCCTGTGAAATTATTTGATGGGCATGAATCTTGTTGGCAGTCTGACCGGATCACCAATGAATGTAAACATTTCTGGGCGCAGCCAGCTTTCAGGACTGGAGCCCAGGGTTCCCGGGTTCACCCAGCATCGTCACTGGGTGTCACTGTGACGTGCATGTGGTGCTGTTTCAGCCGGAAGGTATCTGGCCCAGGTGAGCTCATGTGCCCCAGCCATGCCAGGGACGTGGTGTGACACACAGCTGCCCTTGATCTTAACTCCGAGGGCTGGAGAGGGAGAGGGCGGTGGCAGGAGGAGGCCTGGATCTTGGACCGTCTCTGCCGTCCTTCCAGCTCTGTCGTGCGGTCCTGTCGTGTTGAGGCTCAGTGTCCACCGTCGGAGGGGTGAGGGCTCCTGTCCGCCCACAGCTGTCGAAGGTGGAGCTAATTCTGAGGCTTGGTGGAAACGATGACGCTCCGTGACTTCATCTACCTCTTTTTCCTTTTTCTGGTTCTTGCTTCCTTTGTTTTATTCCTCATGTTGGTCACAGTGATCTTTTCCAAATGTGGATCTGGGCACCAATGACCCTGCTTGAATCTCTCATAGCCCTCCACTGTCTGGAGCAGAGAGCCCCACGAAGCCGGCACTGTCCACAGGCTGGGGGCCCGCCATCCGCTTACCCCTCCCCTCACTGATCCTCAGGTTGCCCTTCCCACCAGCTAGCACTTAGAGCAGCTGATTGGAGGCGTGCCTGCACCTCTACCTTTGTTCAAGCTGCCTCCCCGACAGCCTCCCTTCTCTTGTCCACCTGTCCATCTCCCTGGCCCCGTGCCCCCTCCCTTCAGCAAGGAAGCCGGCCCTCTCTTTGCCAATAATATATGTACTATGTTTTGGATATATTTCCGTTGTGGAATTTTTTAAAAACTGTTGAAAAACATCTGTTCCCACTTTTTCTCCTAGACTAACAGGATTTTAAAGAAGGGACCTGATGCTTATATATGTTTATGTTTCTGAAGTCAACGGTGCCTGAGAGGTCGTAGGTTATTGATGCATATAGTTGAAGGAAGCAATAATTGAAGAGAGATGGTCCAGGCAGAAGAAGAAGAAGATGGCAGTTGTTCAGACTCTGATGGGAACAGAGATGGTAGTTGGCGCTTACGGCTTGCTGGAGACGCAGTGAGTATGCTGTCATAGCTTTGGGGCGAAGCTAGTCGGGGCAGGTGAGACTCTTGAGTGGATTAGGGGTTTATCCTGTCACGTTTGGTGCAGTGGGCATGCCTGCAGTGCCATGAAGACCGCGGGAGGCGGTGACAGGACACAGCTGCTGAAAGCCACGCACGGGGCTGTTCTCAGTGCGCCCACGCTTAGCCCCGTATCCTTGCCTCTCCCATTGGTTAATGCAGAGATGTGGGTGCGGGGACGATGAGCGAGCCCAGGGCAAGCGGCTCATGGGCAGAGTTAGGATCCGTTAGGCTCCCAGCTTGTGCACTTCACGTGGTCTCAGCATCTCTCGCAGCAGGTGGCTCATTGACTGTGCTTTTTAACCTGTTGAGCCTAGTATATTGTTTCTGCTTAATGGCTGTAAACTTCAAGAAGTAGATCTCATGTATAGAATTTTTTTTAATAAAAGGAGAGTCACTAATGTTTGAACAGTTACTATTTTAAGATTGAAAGTGTAAGTGTGAGTCACTCAGTTGTGTCTTTGTGACCCCCATGGACTGTAGCTTGACAGGCTCCTCTGTCCCTGGAATTCTGTAGGCAAGAACACTGGGGCGGGTAGCCATTTCCTTCTCCAGGGGATCTTCCCTACCCAGGGATTGAGCATGGGTTTTCCACACTGCAGATACGTTCTTCACCTTCTGAGCCATCAGGTGAATAAAGGTGAGATTTTTAGTTTAGATGGAAATATTTTTAGACTTTTATTGAAAGGATGAGAAAGATTTAAAAGCAATTCCCCATCTCTTCTAAATTAACCTGTTTATTTTCATTGAATATTCTTTTTAACTCAGTGGATGAAGGGAAAAATAGCCTTTGGAATGCCTTTTATGAATCTGTTGCTTATGTACAGTGGATAGAACCTCCACAGCTGTTTGAAGGCCAGCGTTTTCAGCGAGATATATTTTGACCGTTTATAGACATGGTAAGGTTTGTTTAGATGTGGACCATTTAAAGCCGTCTTGAGTTGAAAATGGCCTCTTTTAAATGACCTATCCATATAAACACAGTTAGAGGCTACAGTACATTTCCATAGCTGTGTTGTTTCAAGTTAGTCTTAATCCTAGTTGCAACTTGGTATTGATTATACATTTGATATTTACAAATAGATCCCATAAACTCTCATGGACTGAACTGGGGCTGGTTTTGGTGCCACCTGTGATGAGTCTGCCCTGGGCTCGTTCTGAGTGATGCCCTGTGATGTTCTCGCTCTCCTGTCTCAGTGCTGGTGAGTCACAGGGGTGTCAGGAAAACACTTCTGAGAGCAGTGAGGTTGACTCCTAGAGCTGGCAGTGCTTGGGGACATGTAAATTTAGAACAGTTAATGTGTATTGGCAACCCTCTAAGAGAGGATAATATATACATCCTTTCTCAAGCATCAGTTCAGTCGCTCATTGTGTCCCACTCTTTGTGACCCCATGGACTGCAGCACTCTCGGCCTCCCTGTCCATCACCAACTCCCAGAGTTTGTTCAAACTCATGTCCATTGAGTAGATGATGCCATCCAACCGTCTCATCCTCTGTCACACCCTTCTCCTGCCTTCCATCTTTCCCAGCATCAGAGTCTTTTCCAATGAGTTGGCTTTTCACATCAGGTGGCCAAAGTATTGGAGCTTCAGCATCAGTCCTTCCAATGAATATTCAGGATCCTGTAGGATTTTTTTTTTTTTGTGGAGATACCAGTTTTTATTTCCAAGTATTCCAAGGAACACAGTCAGTTTGGGAAACAAAAAAGAGATTACTTTAGAGTAAATTATTATTAAAATTGCTCTTTAGAAGCCTCATATACTGTTCCTCTGATCCTTATTTAAAGGAAGCTACCAACAGAAGTATTAGAGAATTGAAGTGAGTTTGACAAGCCTATTCTTAACTAAGTTCACATATTTTAATTATTCTGTGTGAGTCTGTTCATTTAATAAAAGAGGGAGAATTGCAAATCTGAATCCATTTCCTTTGATTAAAAATAAAAAAAAGAAGGTGAGTCCATTTTCCTACAATTGAGCTTAGAATTAAATTGTCATGATTTATTTTTCTTAGAAAGCACGACAAATGAGTGAGCACTCAGATATCTTTGGTTAACTGAAAGGAGGCCTTGAGGGTTTCTGGAGAAACTCATTCTTTTGAGACAAGGTAAAATTAACTTAGTGGGAGTGTAACCATAGGTTAATCTGTCTATAGCAGAATAAATTATACCTACAGGGGCTTTCCCTGGTGGCTCAGATGGTAAAGCGTCTGCGTACAATGCTGGAGACCCGAGCTCGATCCCTGGGTCAGGAAGATCCCTGGAGAAGGCAATGGCAACCCACTCCAGTACTCTTGCCTGGAGAATCCCATGGATGGAGGAGCCTGGTGGGCTACAGTCCATGGGGTCGCAAAGAGTCGGACATGACTGAGCGACTTCACTCACAGGAGCCTTAGAATCTTCTGTGAAATATGGCCTGAAATGTGTGTGTAGCAAGTATCAAACACTTTGTGCATCTAAAAGAGCTCTTTCATGGGGGCTATCATGCTTTTATTATTATCATTTTTAACTCAAAGTGAAGGTGTCTTCTAGATTGCCGTCTTGGAACCATCTGAAGTTTCCTTCAAGATAAAAGATAAAATTTTAGCACTATAAAACTCTAGGAGATATTTATGAAATAGTTCAGCAGAGTTAGTCTGCTGCTGCTAAGTCACTTCAGTCACGTCTGACTCTGTGCGACCCTATAGGCTGCAGCCCACCAGGCTCCCCATCCCTGGGGTTTTCCAGGCAAGAGTACTGAAGTGGGGTGCCATTGCCTTCTCCAATGCATGAAAGTGAAAAGTGAAAGTGAAGTTGCTCAGTCGTGTCTGACCCTCACCGACCCCATGGACTGCAGCCCACCAGGCTCCCCCGTCCCTGGGATTTTCCAGGCAAGAGTACTGGAGTGGGGGTGCCATTGCCTTCTCCGAGAGTTACTCTAGAACTCATGAATTGAAGCAGGAAATCCAAAGAATTCGTTTGTGTGTGTGTGAGAGAGAGGTGGGGAGGGAGAGAAAGACTCTGCTGTATGTCTGTGTATTTATATGTAAAAATAAAATAGTATGTGTCCTAAAGTGCTCAGGTGCTCAGTCATGTCCGACTCTTTGTGACCCCATGGACTGTAGTCTGTCAGGCTCCCTCTGTCCATGGGATTCTCCAGACAGGAATGCTGGAGTGGGTTGCCATTTCCTTCTCCAGGGGATCTTCCCCACCCAGGGACTGAACCCGAGTGTCCTGTGTCTCTTGCGTTGGCAGGTGCACCCTTCACCCCTGAGCCACCTGGGAAGCCCGTATGTGCTCATAGATGATTGCACACTGTGGGAGGCAGAGCACTGACCCCTCCTAACCCTGGAGCTGGCGAGTATGTTGTCACATGGCAAAGAGGAATTAGGACCACAGGTCGGATTAAGCTTGCTAATCAGCTGTTCTGAGGTGAGGAGATGACCCAGGAGTGCCCAGATGGGTTCCATGGAGCCCAAAGGCCTTTAGAAGGAGGGAGGAGAGCAGCAGAGGTCAGAGTGAGGCCGCATAAGCAGCACTCCAGCCTCTTCTCCTACTTTGAGTTGGATGAAAGACCCGTAAACCACTGACCTCCGTATGTAAGAGGGTAAAGATCAGAGGATGGGTCTTCCCTGGAGCCTTCAGAGAGAAGTACAGTCTTGTCTACACTTGATTGAAATGATCCCATCGAGATTGAGCCCATCGAGATCCACTTTGAACTTCTGACCTCAGAACTGTAAGATGATAAATTTGGGTTGTTCGAACCTGTGAAGTTTGTAGTAATTTGTTACAGCAGCCACAGCAGACTGATACACCTGTCAACTGTGAGCTGTTCAGGTCGACTCCCTGTGTTTGATGATCCCCCAGTATTTTCTTGTGCAGACTTTTAGTTCTTCTAGAAGATATGCATTTAGCGTATGGATTCAGTGGTGATCTGCTTAATGCTCCTGGAAACAGTTAAAAAGTGACAACAGTGAAACAACTTGTTGAAGAAAAATAAGGATTGAAAACGAGTTCAGTTACTTGCGTTGGAAATAAAACCTTTAATAAAATTCAGATCAGACATTTGGAATTCAGTTACTTCATGACTCCAAGGTCTGTGGAGTTGCTGCCATTCACTCTTGTGACATGTTTTTTTTTAAAAAAGTTTTCCTCATGAATGTCCTGAATTGAACCATTTAGGGTACAGAAGATTCTGCTTGAGAATCCAGTATGTTCTGTTCCCCTCTGGGAAATTGCACTGCAGCTTTTCATACCACTGCTCTTTGACATTCCCGCCCCTTGACATGCCTCTAAAAGTGTCCAGGCTTATCTTGATGGCACTGCCCCGCTGCCTGGGGCAGCCAGCTCTCTGCTCTCAAGGTGTGTTTCCAGTCCACTAGTGGAGGGGACTTAACGATCAGCACGTGATACAATGAGATGGGTCTTGCAAAGATGCTCAGGGACCCCAGCTACCCCTGCCAAGTGTTGCAGGGTGGAAAATCCTCATGGGGTTTTATAAAAGAAACGTCATGTTGCTGGGGGCTCCACTACAGGCTGTAAAGCATAAATCCCAACTTGACACACCTGTTAAGAAAACCCCTTACTTTTGTCACCATTGATGGTCTCCAAGAATTATTTTACTGTGTGCCTATCAGTGAAAGATGGAATATTTGGTAACAGATGGAGTATATCCAAGAGGAACATTTTTAAAATATGTGAAATAGTTCTTTGTTTCTCATTTGCCATCTTTATTTAGAGTTGAGTCGATCTGAATTAAGTATTCTGAAAATAGATTATGGATTGGTATTATAATCTAGTGATTTGTTTTTTAATTTCCTACTCCTATTTAGCATTTTGTAAAAACCTCATGCAAAGAGTTGATTCATTGGAAAAGACTCTGATGCTGGGAGGGATTGGGGGCAGGAGGAGAAGAGGACGACAGAGGATGAGATGGCTGGATGGCATCACCGACTCAGTGGATGTGAGTTTGAGTGAACTCTGGGAGTTGGTGATGGACAGGGAGGCCTGGCGTGCTGCAATTCATGGGGTCGCAAAGAGTCCGACGCGACTGAGTGACTGAACTGAACTGAACTGAAGTTAACTGAACTATTTAAATTCTTTGTTATGTGGTTTTAAAACCAGTTTGGTAATTGAGGTATATACGACTTATATTTGGAATTAAGGATAACTGCTTGGACTGCAAGGAGATCCAACCAGTCCATCCTAGAGGAGGTCAGTCCTGGGTGTTCTTTGGAAGGACTGATGTTGAAGCTGAAACTCAATACTTTCATCACCTGATACGAATTGCTGACTCATTTGGAAAGACCCTGATGCTTGGAAAGATTGAAGGCAGGAGGAGAAGGATATGACAGAGGATGAGATGGCTGGATGGCATCACTGACTCAATGGACATGGGTTTGAGTAAACTCCGGGAGTTGGTGATGGACAGGGAGGCCTTGCGTGCTGCAGTCCATGAGGCTGCAAAGAACTGGACATGACTGAGTGACTGAACAGAACTGAAGGATAACTAATACTGTTTTTACTTATTCATCTGTCATCTAGTCACAGTTTTATAAAACTGACTTTTACCCTCATGACAGTTTTGGTGCACTGCAGAGTTATAAAGATACGCTCATTATCTGCAGCAGTTTCTTTTAAGTTGATGGTTTAGAAAGTTTCTAAACTAAAGGTATTAGCTGCTGGTTTGTGCTGTTTCTGTCCCTGCCTCTGGGGATGGAGGGTGGTTAAATGCAGTTAGCCTGAGCTGTGATTGTGTCATTGACTATCTAAGCATTCTTTTCTCTCCTACCCTCCACTCTTTTAAATCAGATATCATCAAAATTTTCTTCCTGCTAGCATCTTATGTATTTTGCTTTTCACTGTCATGGAATGGTGGTATTTTGGTGACCAGGAAAAACGTTGTTTAGAGACACGACAACTGTGGTAGAAAGCAGACTCGTTTTGGTTTATGAATTCAAAGTTGAATTGTAAATGTCAAGTGATTGTGAAAAACAAACCCAGTAGGAGTTGAACTTAATTTCAGAAGCAAAATATACTCTTTTATGTACAGCATGTTTTGCGTTGTTTAGAAGCTGCGTCTTCATTCACTTACAAAGGTACTTAACCACCCACCTCTTTCATTCACGTTAAATGCACGCAGCAGGAGAGGAGCGTGAGTCCCAGCCTGGGCTGCTCTGCGGTCAAGTGGTCCTGGCGGCGGCAGTGGGTGCCGTCTCTGCCCTGGGGGGTGATCAGAGCGCAATGCTGGCTGGCCTGCGGCATCCTGTCTGCGGTGCAGCACTGAGGTCGCAGCCTCTCCTTGCAGGCCAGGCTCTTCCCTCCCAGCTTCAGGACCCCGTGTTCACACACCGCTTCCTCCGCCTGCACCTCCCTCAGGCTGCTTCACCATTCTCCCCATGCTTTAGAAGCAGCTTTGCCACGTGCTGCCCCTCACTGTCCCCTCAGGTGCCCTCACTGTGTCCTGCCCCTGGCACCTGAGTGACTGAGCTTACTACACAGTCTGGTTCTGGGGCTCCTCCTCCTCCTGTGCCAGCCCCCAGGTGTGATGTCAGTCTGGACTGTAGCAGGGCCACCTTGTCAATGCCCAGTGGTGATGCCGTCCTCACCCTGGGCCCTGAACTGAGCACCAGGAGAATCTCCTGCCGGGGGGGTGCCCACCCAGGTGCCAAGGCTGCTGCAGACAAGCTGCCGTCACTTGTTCAGGGCCTATCACCTTGTGTGCCCAGCCTTACCGCAGGGCCCGTGATGATGTCCTTTCCCCAGCTCCGAGACTGATGTGCCTGGGCTCCCTCTGCACTCTGTCCTTAACCCTAGGCAATGTGTGCACAGCGCGGGGTCTCTGCTGAATGGGTGATCCACCCCAGCACCCTATCCCCCACGGAAGGGCACTGTGTGCCCCAGGACAGCCCCAAGGGACTCCAGGCTCAGTTCCCGTCCAGTCTCCTTGCTGACATCTGCTCTTCAGCCTTCAATCTCTGCTGCCCTGTCTGCACCACAGCCACCAGCTGGCCACCGTCCAGCACCCTCACGTCCCCACCATGCCAGGGTTGTTGGGACCCCCCGTGGCTGCCCCGTAACCCTGGCTGCTTTCCCTCCTGGGCTCAGTTTCCCGAGCCATGGACAGACATTCTCAAGGTCTCATTTTCCTTGCAGCTCTGTGGGATGGACTCTGAGCCCTCTCCACTGCTCCCAGCACTGGGGGCCTCCCAGTGACACGTGGAACACAATCACAGCGACAGTTTCCTGGGGACACCTGGAACACACAGCGACTGTTTCCTGGTGATACCTGGAACACACAGTGACTGTTTCCTGGGAACACCAGGAACATAAGCACAGTGACTGTTTCCTGGGGACACCTGGAACACAGTCACAGTGACTGTTTACTGGTGACCCCCGGAACACACAGCGACTGTTTCCTGCGAACACCAGGAACATAAGCACAGCGACTGTTTCCTGGGGACACCTGGAACACAGTCACAGCGACTGTTTCCTCATGACACCTGGAACATAGTCACAGCAACTATTTTCTGGTGACACCTGGAACACACAGTGACTGTTTTCTGGTGACACCTGGAACACAGTCATAGCAACTGTTTTCTGGCGACACCTGGAGCACACAGTGACTGTTTGCTGGGGACACTTGAAGCACACAGTGACTGTTTCCTGGTGACACCTGGAGCACACAGTGACTGTTTCCTGGGGACACCTGGAGCACACAGTGACTGTTTGCTGGGGACACCTGGAGCACACAGCGACTGTTTGCTGGGGACACCTGGAACATAAGCACAGTGACTGTTTCCTGGTGACACCTGGAACACAGTCATAGCAACTGTTTCCTGGTGACACCTGGAGCACACAGTGACTGTTTCCTGGGGACATCTGGAACATAAGCACAGTGACTGTTTCCTGGGGACACCTGGAGCACACAGCGACTGTTTGCTGGGGACACCTGGAACATAAGCAGAGTGACTGTTTCCTGGTGACACCGGGAACACACAGTGACTGTTTCCTGGTGACAACTGGAGCACACAGTGACTGTTTCCTGGTGACACTGGGAACACACAGTGACTGTTTCCTGGTGACACTTGGAGCACACAGCGACTGTTTGCTGGGAACACCTAGAACATATGCACAGTGACTGTTTCCTCATGACACCTGGAACACAGTCATAGCAACTGTTTCCTGGTGACACTTGGAGCACACAGCGACTGTTTCCTGGGGACACCTGGAGCACACAGCGACTGTTTCCTGTTGACACCGGAACACACAGTGACTGTTTCCTGGTGACACCTGGAGCACACAGTGACTGTTTCCTGGGGACATCTGGAACATAAGCACAGTGACTGTTTCCTGGTGACACCTGGAGCACACAGCGACTGTTTCCCAGGGACACTTGGAACACAGTCACAGTGACTGTTTATGACAGCAGAGCCACGTGGGACCTAGCCGGTGGATCTCAGGGGCGGGTGTGCACCTTCGCATCCCTGTGGGCTGTTCGGAATGGCGGGGGGTGTTCTTTGCTGGTTATAGGGAAGGTCCTGTTGGCTTTTGGTGCTTCAGGGGCACCAAGTAGGATGGGACAGGATGCCCACCTCTGCTTGCCTCTGTGGCCGCTTCTGCCACCATCCTGCTCAGGTCCTTTGCTCAGCTTTCCCCGTTTCTTTGCCCAAGTCACTCCCTTTCTCACTTGCTCAGGTCTCTGTGAGTCCCTGCTCCTTGGTCCTCTAGCTGATGCTGCTCCAGGTTGCTGCGCCTTTCCTCCACTTAGTTTTCCTCTCCATACCTGATGCAGCCTGATGTGGGCTTGGCATGTGTTTGTGGGTCTGTCAGTCCTTCTCCTCCTCTGGAGAACAAGCTTGTGAATGAGTGGAGTGCCAGCCTGCCCCATTCGCTGTGCACAGCCCCCAAACCTGCTGTGACTGCCCAGTGCAGCTGCCCTTCCCTGAGGAGTGGTTTCTGGAGATTACATTGTGGGGGCCAGGGGCAAGTTCTGATCTCGGTCTGATCTCGGCTGCCCTCACCCCCTGCCAGCCAGCCCCTCTCCCCCAGCCTGCTGAGATTGTTCTCTGTCCACCCACACCTCCATTTCCCACCATCCCTGGACCTGCAGCTGTACCAAGGCTGATATGGCCAGCCCCCAGAGTGCTCCTGGCCTTGATCTGTGTCTCCTCCCCTGTCAGCTGAGTGGATGACCTTCGGTGACTTCCTAGGAGAGGGCCCCTGAGGTGTGGGCTTCAGCGTTCTATGGGAGGCTTGGGGAGTGTGCACATGCAGGGGGACCTGTGTCACTTGCAGGGACGCTGGAGGTGACATCATGTGTGCCCCCTCCATAGGGACTGCAGCTGTGCAGGCAGAGGGTGCAACAGGGTGGAGCTCCTCATAAGCCTCATGTGCCAGGGGCTCCATCCACCCCACTCACATCCGGGGCGCTGTCCACACTGAGTGCATCCTGGGCGCCATCCACCCCACTCACATCCAGGGGCGCTGTCCATGCTGAGTGCATCCTGGGGTGCCGTCCACCCCGCTCACATCCGGGGCGCTGTCCACGCTGAGTGCATCCTGGGCGCCATCCACCCCGCTCACATCCGGGGCACTGTCCACACTGAGTGCATCCTGGGGCGCCATCCACCCCACTCACATCCAGGGCGCTGTCCATGCTGAGTGCATCCTGGGCGCCATCCACCCCGCTCACATCCGGGGCGCTGTCCATGCTGAGTGCATCCTGGGGTGCCGTCCACCCCGCTCACATCCGGGGGTGCCATCCATACTGTGTGCATCCAGGGGCGCCATCCACCCTGCTCACATCCAGCAGTGCTGTCCATGCCATGTGCATCCTGGGACTCCATCCACACTGCAGACATCCAGGGGTGCTGTCCATATCACACACGTCCAGGGGTGCTGTCTACACCACCTGTGTCCTGGGGCTCCATCCACCCCAAGGCTGCTGTCTATACCACCTGCATCCTGGGGCTCTGTCAACTCCATGCACATCCAGGGCACTGTCTACACCACCTGCATCCTGGGGCTCCATCCACTCCGTGCACATACAGGGCACTGTCTACACCACCTGTGTCCTGGGGCTCCATCCACTCCATTCACATCCAGGGCTGCTGTCTACACTGCCTGCCTCCTGGGGCTCCGACCACTCCATGCACATCCAGGGCACTGTCTACACCACCTGCGTCCTGGGGCTCCATCCACTCCGTGCACATCCAGGGCTGCTCTCTACACTGCCTGCCTCCTGGGGCTCCGACCACTCCATGCACATCCAGGGCACTGTCTACACCACCTGCGCCCTGGGGGCTCCATGCACATCCAGGGCACTGTCTACATGACCTGTGTCCTGAGGCTCCGTCCACTCCATGCACAACTAGGGTGGTGTCTACACTGCCTGCATCCTGGGCTCCATCCACTCCATGCACATCCAGAGCTGCTGTCTACACTGCCTGCCTCCTGGGGCTCCGTCCACTCTGTGCACATCCAGGGCACTGTCTACAACAGCTGTGTCCTGGGGCACCCTCCACTCCATGCTCATCCAGGGGTGCTGTCCACACTGTGTGTGTTCTGGGGTTCCATCTATGCCATGCACATCCAGGAGCTCTGTCCACACTGTGTGCATCCAGGGGTGCCATCCACACCATGCACATCGAGGGGCACTGTCCACACCACCTGCGTCCTGGAGGCTCCGTCCACACTGCAGACATCCAGGGGTGCAGTCCACACTGTGTGCATCCTGGGGGCTCCATCCACGCCGCACATGCCCAGGGTTGCCGTAGCATCCTGCGGAGTCCTGGTCAGACAGAGTCCAGACCGCCTTTTCTCAGCAGATCTGGTGACTTAGGGGTACGATTGGGAGCAGGACGGATCGCCATAAAAGTTAAAGTGTCACAGAGCAGAGAGTTCTTAGGCTCCATTCTCTCTCACTTTTAGTTGTAAAATACAGTTTAGAAGGTGAAAGATTAACACGGAAACAGTAAACTGTCTGAATTTTATCCTCAGAGTATGAGTTCCACTTTTATTAGAGTGAACTTGGTTTTTATTTTGTTCTGGTATGTATCCAACAATGTTGTTAACTTGGAGTTAAACTCTGTTACCTTAAATTCCTGTTAGGGAGTTGTCAAGATATATGGAACAACTAACAGCTTATATGCAGGTAATAATGATCACCACATTACTGACTTCCTGTTGCAGAATGTTTATAAGTCAGCCTTATAAACCAAGCACGTGGATTGGACATATGATTACACAGTACATGTCACACTTCACAGTGTGACTTGGAGGAGCTAGTGGGGTTCTTTGGATGGGGGAGGGGAAGGAGGCTTACTTTTAGAAGAGCAAATTGTACAGTTGATTATATTGGAAGTCTATGTATCTGTTAAGCACCGAGGTTACGTTTTAGCTTAGCACTTTCGTGTATGTGCTATACAAAGGTTAGAATTGTAGAATGTAGATAACTGTGTCAATGATGAAGTAAGAAATTGATGACAAATTTTAGGGAGGAAAGTATGACACATTTTGTCATCTTGGATTTAACAGCTGTGCCCTTTTTAGGAGTACCTATGTCTTATCCACTCCAGCTTCATCGAGATGTAATTGATGCACAGCTCTGTGTATGGCTAAGGGTACACCATAATGATCTGCCATCTGTACATCATGAGATGATTATCACAGTAACTTTAGTGAACACCCATCTTGTAGATTGGAGAAGGCATGGCACCCCATTCCAGTACTCTTGTCTGGAAAACCCCATGGATGGAGGAGCCTGGTAGGCGGCCGTCCATGGGGTGGCGAAGAGTCGGACACGACTGAGCGACTTCACTTTCACTTTTCACTTTCATGCATTGGAGTTGGAAATGGCAACCCACTCCAGTGTTCTTGCCTGGAGAATCCCAGGGACGGGGGAGCCTGGTGGGCTGCCGTCTATGGGGTCACACAGAGATGGACACGACTGAAATGACTTAGCAGCAGCAGCATCTCGTAGATTAAATAAAATAGAAAAAAACATTGTCTTTGTGATAAGAACTCTTAGGACTTACACTCTCAACAACTTTCATATATGACCTGGAACAGTCTTAATTGTACTTGTCGTCTTGTACATGACACCCCTAGTACTTCTTTCTCTCATAACTGAAATTTTGTACCTTTGACCACCTTCATCCAACTCCCCTCACCCCACCTCTGATAAGAAATCTGATCTCTTTTTCTGAGTTTGTATGTTTTTGAGGTATAACTGACCTGCATAACCCTGTGCTAGTTCCAGGTATACAGTATAGTGATCCAGTATTTCTGTGTATTTCAAAGTGGTCACAAACAGCTGTGTTCTCTTACTGTAAGGCGTCATTGTGGATTATGAGGTACATTACTAAGAGTATAGTCTTTATAAGTTGTAATGAAAGGCTGGTGTGGAGATTTTAGCCTACTGTGTATTTCACCAACCCTTTTTTCCAATGTCAACATTTTCTAAATTTTCCCAGAACAGATTTGTTAGTATAATGGATCATGGTAAAGCTTAACTTATGCATGAGTTGTCTTTGATGGAGATCAAAACCAGCAATTTGGGCAGTTTTTGAGTTTTGGTTTTGTGGACAGTAGATCTTAAAAGGGCATCCAGGTTCCAGTCTGCCGGATAAGGATACAGCTGTTTCACTGTCTAGGACAGTGGTTGGAAAGACCAATTTTTGTGTGTGTTTGAAGCCTTCTCTGAAATCTGTTTATAAACATTATCAGGAGCAGAGAGTGTCAGGAATCTTCCACGTGAAAGAAGAATGACAAAAGGAGTAAACCGTGCTGGGGCTCGCCGTGGTTCAGGGCCACGTGTCTCAGCCCCATGCCTCTGGGATTACTCGTGGTCCCCGAGAGCATGGAATGGGTGGTGTCAGCAAGTTGCATGGTGCATCACAGGCAGCGTGTGCCTCCCACTTCTGACGAACCACTCGGGGCCTTGCAGTGGTACAGCTGAGTTGTGTTTAAACCATTTTGACATGTGACGTCCAAATTTAACTGAACCTTTAACAGAATTTTAATGTTAGCCTTGAAGCAGAATTGTTTGTCCGCCCCTTGAAGGCACATTTAACCTATGCCAGACTGTTGATCTCTTTAATTTCCATGACACTCGAGACCTCTGTTTTGACAGAGTTATTGAAAATGATGGTCCTTACCTCATGAAGGGTATGGATGGTACTCTTTTCCTGCAGTCATGTTTTCATGGAAAGTCATGTTCCAGAGTGAGCTGGGAGCCGGGCAGTCAGCTGTTTGGCTGAGGACTCCAGTGTGGTGGAAATGACTTTCCCCGGAGCTGGGTGCCCAGATGGGTGCCCAAGTGCTGGACATGGGCCGGCCTGCGAGTTGCGGAAATGTCCAAAGGCCAGACCATGGCTGCTCTCGTTGCGGAACAGGGTCTCCTCCTCCTCCAGCCACTGTCTCCAAAATGGGCACTCGAGAAGTGCTAGAAGATGGGAATTTATTTGCAGGAGAGAGGATCACCGAGAAGTTCACTTGGCTCATTCATGCCAACTGAGGAAAGCTAAGTGTAAATGTTTAATGCTGGAACTCATGAAATGACATGCATTCAGAATGACAGGGAGTCTTCATTAGGCTCCCTGTGAAGAGGCAGCTAGCTCTTGGCGTTTTTCTTCCAGTTACAAGAAGTTCATCACGAAGACAGAGAATTATATGTTTCAATTTCACTGTTAAATATGCACAGCTTGGGACACAAGCTATTTCCTGTCTTAGTTTTCTCTAGTTGTAGACAGGCAGTGAGGTGGAGGCATCCTGGCAGACAGGTGATTCACTTTGAGTTGAAGTAAGTTTAATGTGTCTTTAATGTATTAATGAAGAGTTCCTCTTTTTTTTGTTTCTTCTTCTTGCCTCCCTTCTGTTTTCCCCCTAATTTAGATTACCACAAGCTAATTTGAGTTGATTGCACGAGTGTAAATTATTAAAAAACCATCCTGTCTATCCAACTATCATTTTTGTCACTGAGACAAGATAAAAACCTCAGAATAAAAGCATGACATTTAAGTGACACAATGATTTTACACAAGATGGCAAGTAAATAATTGATTTCTGGTGGTTGCTGGCTTGATGAGAGAAAGGAGAGGAGCTCAAAGGAAGAAATATTCCTGCCTTCCACACTAACAAGCCCCTGGTTTCTGTGGGAATACAGGGACCCTGCTGTGGATGGGGAGGGCAGCTGCATCCCCACCCTGCCCACAGTGGCCACAGGGAGCAGCAGACAGTGGACTCAGGAGAGCAAATGCAAGCTGCCCTTGTTCACGTCCCTCCAGTACTTGGAGAGGGTATCGAAGGAGAGTGTGTTCATTTTTCGCAGGCAGTGTTTAATAGCCTGAAAATAGCTTCTTTTAGGAAGGAAATCTTGAAACTCAAGCATTGGCTCCTTCGCTTGACCTCAGTGGGAAAGGAGGTATCTTCATGGATGCATATTTGTCAGACTGTTGTGTTACCTCGATACCAGAATCTCCTTTTCTCTCTGTCATTTTTATTAAGTCTTTTCTTAAATGCATCAGTGCCCCCTCCGTTGCTCGCACTAAGACCATGCAGAGCAGACGACTCTCCCCAGACGGTTTTGACACCCCTGCCCTGTGCTCAGCGTGACTCCACTTCTCCCCTGATCCCAAGTCACTGTCTCTCCCTGACTCTGTCACTTCTTCCATATTCTTCTTACACCTATCAGACATGCCTTTTCATTTTTTATGCATTGAGACGTCAGGTAACTGGGTTTACTGTGAGTTCTCTTTTATGTAAGGAGGATTATGAAGGAATCTGGGCCTTTGGGTGGAGGACTCAGACATCTGTGCCCAGGGCTGTGTGTTAGAGGGTGGATATGTCCAAAGTCTGATTTCTAAATGCTATATTTTCTAGGATGCCATGGAAGAACAGCTAACCCCTAATTAGCCTCAGCAAAATCTCCTTCTGGATTACCTGTGCTTCTGTGGTGGTGGTTTGTGGTTTAGTTGCTAAGTTGCATCTGACTCCCTGAGACCCCATGGACTATAGCCCACCAGGAGCCTCTGTCCAGGGGGATTTCGCAGGCAACGATACTAGAGCAAGTTGCCATCTCCTCCTCCAGGAGGTCTTCTTGACCCAGGGATTGAACCTGTATCTCTTGCGCTGCAGATGACCTCCTGCATTGCAGGTGGTTTCTTTACCACTGAGACACCAGGAAGCCGCATCAAATTTGATCTTGATGCACATCCTGGCTACTGCTTATTCTCCATAGGGATGAAAGTGTTCATATTTGATTTCTTGTTGAAAATTCAGTCTGCAGACTGTTATTGCACTGAAGTGATTTGGAGAATTGTGGCATGTTTCCCAGGGTAATTGAAGAGACCCAGTATTTTTGAACAGTAATGATAGCATTTTTTCCCTCATTTTTAAAGCTATTTATTGTAGTGAAATATGTATAACATAAAATTTACCATTTCAAGTATATAGTTCTTGGATGTTAAGTCCATTCATGGTGTGTATCCACGTATAGAACTTTTCATCTTCCCTGCTAAACACTTTCTTCCCGCTCCCCACCCCAAGGCCAGGCCAGTGTTTTATTCCTCATCGTCAGACACACCTGATCTCATCCAGTCCAGTCCTTGGGGCTTTTCATGTGTCCAGAGCCCCTGGTCAGTCCCTGGCCACATGCCCTCCAAGCTTGGGCTCCTTTTCTATTTGTGTGTGTGTTGTTTTTTTCAATTAACTATAGTTGATTTATAATGTTATGTTAATTTCTACTCTGTGGCAAAGTGATTCAGTTATAATATATATACATTTTAAAAATATTCTCTTCCATTGCGGTTTATCATAGGAAAAGGAATATAGTTCCTGTGCTATACGGCATGACCTTGTTTATCCATTCCATATATAGCTGACATCTGCTAACCCCAGCCTCCTGCTCCATCCCTCCCCACCCCCTCTTCCTTGGCAGTCACAAGTCTGTTCTCTGTGTCCGTTTCTGTCTCATATGTAAGTTCATCTGTGTCATAGTTTAGATTTCACATATAAGTGATTTCATATGGTATTTGACTTTCTCAGTCTGATTCACTTCACTTAGTATGGTAATCTCTAAATCCATCCATGTTGGTGCTAAGGGCATTAGTTTATTCTTATGACTAAGTAGTGTTCCTGTGTGTGTGTGTGTGTGTGTGTGTGTGTGTGTGTGTGTGTGTGTGTTACCACATCTTTTTCCATTCATGGTGAGAAACTCAGACCCTTCCCACGAAGATCAGGTACAAGGCAAGGATGTGCCCTCTCACCAGTCCTTTTCCAGACATCATACTGGAAGTCCTCGCCAGTGTAGAAGTAAAAGGTACACAGATTGGAAATTCACTCTTGGTCAGTTCTGCTTGTGTTTCTTCATTCTTTAAAACAAACAAATTATTGTCTTTGTTAGTTGACATGACATGATTGTCTATGTAGAAAATTCTAAAGAACTGATGGAAAAATGCCTAGAACTAATAAGCAATTGCAGTAAAGTTGCAAATAACAAAATTAGTTTCTAAAAATCAGTTGCTTTCCTACATACTAGCAACAGAGAAGTGGGATTTGAAATTAAAAGCACAATACTATTCACAGCATAGTCTCCAAACATGAAGTATGTATGAGCCTAACAGTATGTACAAGATCTCTATGGAGAAAACCGCAAAACTGATGAAAGAAATCAAAAACCTTGATAAATGGAGCAAGAGTCCATTTCCATGGGTAGGAAAACTCATTATTGTCAAGATATCAGGTCTTCCGAACTTGATCTCTAAATTCAGTGCAATCCCATTCAAATCCCAGCAGGTTACTTTGTGAATATCAACAAACTGATTCCCAAATGTGCATGCAGAATCGGCAACACAATATAGAAAAACAAAAAAATTGGAGAATTGATGCTACCTGACTTCGACTTAATATAAAGCTACAGTAGCCACCATTGGGTGGTAATTGCAAAAGAATTTTCAAAAGAACTGACAGGTTGATGAGTGGAACAGAATATAAGGCTCAGAAATAGACCCACACGAATACAGCCAACTGATTGTTGACATGGGAGCAGATACGATATGGTGGAGAAGAGAGTCTTTTCAATAAAAGCTAGTAGAGTAACTGGACATCAGCAGGCAGTGAAATGAACCTAGGCACACACCTTATACGCTTCATAAATTAACTCAAAATGGAATATAAAACATAAAATTATAAAACTCCCTAGAAGATAACATAGGAGAAAATATAGGTGACCTTGGATCTCATGATGTCTTTTTAAATACAACAGTAAAGGCATGATCCATGATGGAAACATTGATAAGATGAACTTTATTAAAGTTTAAATTTTTTTTCTACAAAATACACTGTCTGGAAAATAAGAAGAAAAGCTACATGGAAGCTTTTAGACTAGAAGCTAATAATATTTGCTAATATTTTCAAAAACATATCTGATGAAGGACTGTTATCCAAAATTTGCAAAAACTCTTAAAACTCAACAGTAAAAAAGCAAACAACTAGGGGTAAAGGGGTTAACTGTATAGTGATGAAGGGAAGCTGAACTTTTGATAGTGAGCATGCTATAGTGTACATAGAAGTTGAAATATAATATATATGAATTTTATGTAGTATTATAAACCAGTGATGCTTCAATAAAATAGAAAAGAAAAACAACCCTTTTAAAACTGGGCAAAACACCTGAACAGACGTCTCATCCAAGAAAGTAAAACAGATAGCAAATAAGCATATGAAAAATGTTCCATATTATATGTCATCAGAGAAATGCCATTTAAAACAATGGTGAGATACTACACCTGTTAGAGTGGCCACTCTCCCACAGTCTGCACGGCACAGCCCCCCTCGCCCCCTCCAAAATAAGAATGGCTGATATCTGGAATGCTGACAACACCATATCTTACTGAAAATGTGGAGCAACAGGAACTCGCATTCATGGCTGAGGGGAGTGCGGAATGGTGCAGCCACTTTGGAAGGCAGTGTAGCAGTTGCTTATAAAACTACATATACTCTTAGCAGGTGGTCCAGCACTTGCACTCCAAGTGAGTCAAAATGTACATTCATACAGATGTTTGCTGCTGCTGCTGCTGCTGAGTCGCTTCAGTCATGTCTGACTCTGTGCGACCCCATAGACGGCAGCCCACCAGCCTCCCTGGTCCTTGGGATTCTCTGGGCGACAATACTGGAGTGGGTTGCCATTTCCTTCTCCAGTGCATGAAAGGAAAAGTGAAAGTGAAGTTGCTCAGTCGTGCCCAACTCTTAGTGACCCCATGGACTGCAGCCTACCAGGCTTCTTCATCCATGGGATTTTGCAGGCGAGAGTACTAGAGTGAGTTGCCATTGCCTTTTCCAACACAAATGTTTAGAGCAGCTTTATTCATAACTGACAACACATGAAAGCAATTGGATATCCTTCAGTCAGTGAATGGATAAATTGTTGTATATTCAGACAATGGAATATTATTCAGCACTAAAAAGAATAAGCTATCAGGCTATAAAAAGATATGCAGGATCCATAAAATGCATATTACCAAGGGAAAGAGGCCACTCTGGAAAAGCTGCATTTGTATATTTCAATCATATGACATTCTGGAAAAGGCAAAACTGTGGTGACAGTAAAAAGATCAGTGGTTGCCAGCAGTTAAGGGGGACAGGTGGAAGAGTCTTGGAGCAGTGACTCCATCCTCTGCCTGTTACTGTAATGGCTGGTGAGTGCCGTTATACGTTTGTCAGACCCGCAGAATGCCCAACAGCTTCAAACGTGAATTCCAATGTAAACTGTGGACTTCAGGTGAGCAAGATGTGTTAGTGTTGGTTCATGGATTATAGTAAATGCACCTTCCTAGTGGGGTTGCTGATGGTGGGGACTGTGAGGGTCAGGGATAGATGGGAACTCTCATTCTTTGGCTTACTTTTTTCTGAGAACCTAGAACTGCTCTAAAAAGAGAAAAATAGAAATGATAAAAGTATATTTAAAATAAGTATTAAAAAGAATGCTGAATTTATCCTGTCATTCTATTGCTTCAGACTAGAAAATTTTACTTTTTCTTCTGTAATGATTATATCTTTCAGAGATTCTTTTAGAAATGAGATAATGAAGATATCCCAGAAGCATTTATTTCTCTTCAGCACTATTAACAAAACACTAAGTCATGGTATGAAAGGTGAGAGATTAGCTACATTCAGAAAGAAGTATCTGAAACTGGATTTTGTAATTTTTCTTGCATTGTTGCATTAGCATGTAAAGTGTATGTTAATACCATGGTGCAAAGCCCCAGCTGTGAGTGCGGGTCAAAGGGCTGGCCATGCAGTACTGTCTTTGGGTAGCGCCAGCACCGTTTTGTGCTAGATTTCTTGGCATCTGACAGATTGCCCAATATAAATGGAAATAAAAACTTCTAAATGCTTTTGTCTGCCAGCCACACACATAACATTTGTATATTCATAGTCTAGTCTGTAACTATCCACTGAGAAACATGCTGTGGACACACACAGGACTTTATTCAAGTTGAGGTAACTGGCTGTCTAAGAAGGGTCGTGAGCTTCCAGATGTTGAGGCTGGATGTAGAAAAAGCAGAGGAACCAGAAACCAAATTGCTGACATTTGCTGGAGCATCGAAAAGGCAAGAGAGTTCCAGAAAAACATCTACTTCTGCTTTATTGACTATGCGGATCACAACAAACTGTGCAAATGCGAAAGAGATGGGAAGGCAGACCCTGACCTGCCTCCTCAGAAATCTGTATGAAGGTCAAGAAGCAACAGTTAGAACTGGACATGGAACAACAGTCTGGTTCCAAATCAGGAATGGATCATGTCAAGGCTGTATATTGTCACCCTGCTTATTTAACTTATATGCAGAGTACATCATACGAAATGCCGGGCTGGATGAAGTACAAGCTGGAATCAAGATTGCCAGCAGAAATATCAATAACCTCAGATGTGCAGATGGCACTACCCTTATGGCAGAAAGTGAAGAAGAACTAAAGAGCCTCTTGATGGAAGTGAAAGAGGAGAGTGAAAAAGTTGGCTTAAACTCAACATTCAGAAAACTAAGATCATGGCATCCAGTCCCATCACTTAATGGCAAATAGATGGGGAAAAACAATGGAAACAGTGAGAGACTTTATTATTTTGGGCTCCAAAATCACTACAGATGGTGACTGCAGCCATGAAATTAAAAGATGCTTGCTCCTTGGAAGAAAAGTTATGACCAAACTAGACGGCATACTGAAAAGCAGAGACATTACTTTGCCAACAAGGTCCGTCTAGTCAAGGCTATGGTTTTTCCAGTGATCATGTGCGGATGTGAGAATTGGAACATAAAGCTGAGCACTGAAAAATTGCTGCTTTTGAACTGTGGTGGTGAAGACTCTTGAGAGTCCCTTGGACTGCAAGGAGATCCAACCAGTCCATCCTAAAGGAAATCAGTCCTGAATATTCATTTGGAGGGCTGATGCTGAAGCTGAAACTCCAATACTTTGGCAACCTGATGTGAAGAATCAACTCATTAGAAAAGACCCTGATGCTGGGAAAGTTTGAAGCCAGGAGGAGAAGGGGGCGACAGAGGATGAGATGGTTGGATGGCATCACCGACACGATAGACTTGAGTTTGAGTAAGCTCCGAGTTGCTGATGGATGAGAAAGCCTGGTGTGCTGCAGTCCATGCGGTCGCAAAGAGTTGGACATGACTTGAGTGACTGAACTGAAAGGAAAGAAGAATTTGACCTAGTTCCTCATCTACCATAGATCTGGCTGATGTGGTACCCAGCCTTTTCTGAATTCTCCAGTGAATGATGGCAGCACGGTGACACTGGATTTATGTCCGTAGAGAATGGATTGAAATTCCAGACCTGCTCAATTATGGACAACAGTGGAGACTTGTTTTTTTTTAATCATTGTATCAGTTCAGTCATGTCCAGCTCTATGCAGCCCCATGGGCTGAAGCACACCAAGCTGGCCTGTCCATCACCAACTCCTGGAGCTTGTTCAGACTCATGTCCATCGAGTCGGTGATGCCATCCAACCATCTTATCCTCTGTTGTCCCCTTTTCTTCCTGCTTTCAATCTTCCCCAGCAGCAGCAGGGTCTTTTCCAGAGTCAGTTTTTTGAATCAGGTGGCCAGTGTATTGGAGTTTCAGCTTCAGCATCAGTCCTTCGAATGAATATTCAGGACTGATTTCCTTAGAATGGCCTGGTTGAATCTCCTTGAAGTCCAAGGGACTCTCAAGAGTCTTTTCCAACACCAATATTAAAAAAAAAAGCAGTGTATAGATTTTAATATTTTTTCTTAATTTTTTTAATTTTTTTAAAAATTGAAGTATAGGTCTGAACAATATTATGTAAGTTACAGGTGTACAGCACAGTGATTCACAGTTTTTAAAGGTTATAACTCCATTTATAGTTATTATAAAATATTGACTGTATTCTCTGCGTTGTATGCTATATCCCTGTAGCTTAATTATACCTAATAGTTTGTACCTCTTCCCCCCCTGACCCCTGTGTTGCCCCTTCTCCTATCCCTCTCCCCACTGGTAGCCACTAATTTGTTCTCTGTATCTGTGAGTCTTCTTTTTTGTTTTATTCTCTAGTTTGTTGTATTTTTTATATTAGTGGACTTTGTATGGGACTTTGGATTTAAGGGTGTAAATGGTTTTGGTCTCTTGTTCTTACTTGCATTGTCTTGTGAAAATAATTCTGTTTTAATGAACAAGATTTTTTTTGAGTAGCATCAAATTAATGAAATAATTAGGCAAAGTTATGCATATTATTATGAAAAGAACTGTTTTTCATAAACCACTTAGGTAAATGAAATTCTGTTTCAACATGTTTTTTATTTTTAATATAAATTTATTTACTTTAATTGGAGGTTAATTACTTTACAATATTGTATTGGTTTTGCCATACATCAACATGAATCTGCCACAGGTATACATGTGTTCCCCATCCTGAACCCCCTTCCCTCCTCCCTCCCTGTACCCTCCCTCTGGGTCATCCCAGTGCACCAGCCCCAAGAATCCAGTATCATACATCGAACCTGGATTGGTGATTTGTTTCATATATGATATCATACATGTTTCAATGCCATTCTCCCAAATCATCCCACCCTCTCCCTCTCCCACAGAGTCCAAAAGTCTGTTCTATACATCTGTGTCTCTTTTGCTGTCTCGCGTACAAGGTTACCGTTACCATCTTTCTAAATTCCATATATATGTGTTAGTATACTATATTGGTGTTTTTCTTTCTGGCTTACTTCACTCTGTATAATAGGCTCCAGTTTAATCCACCTCATTAGAACTGATTCAAATGTATTCTTTTTAATGGCTGAGGAATACTCAATTGTGTATATGTACCACAGCTTTCTTATCCATTCATCTGCTGATGGACATCTAGGTTGCTTCCATGTCCTGGCTATTATAAACAGTGCTGCAATGGACATTGGGGTACACGTGTCTCTTTCAATTCCGGTTTCCTTGGTTTGTATGCCCAGCAGTGGGATTGCTGGGTCATAAGGCAGTTCTAGTTCCAGTTTTTTAAAGAATCTCCACACTGTTCTACATAGTGGCTGTACTAGTTTACATTCCCACCAGCAGTGTAAGAGGGTTCCCTTTTCTCCACACCCTCTCCAGCATTTATTGCTTGTAGACTTTTGGATCACAATGATTCTGACTGGTGTGTAATGGTACCTCATTGTGGTTTTGATTTGCATTTCTCTGATAATGAGTGATGTTGAGCATCTTTTCATGTGTTTGTTAGCCATCTGTATGTCTTCTTTGGAGAAATGTCTATTTAGTTCTTTGGGCCATTTTTGATTGGGCCGTTTATTTTTCTGGAATTGAGCTACAGGAGTTGCTTGTATATTTTGAGATTAGTTGGTTGTCACTTGCTTCATTTGCTATTATTTTCTCCCATTCCGAAGTCTTTTCACCTTGCTTATAGTTTCCTTTGTTGTGCAGACGCTTTTAAGTTTAATTAGGTCTCATTTGTTTATTTTTGCTTTTAGTTCCAATATTCTGGGAGGTGGGAAATAGAGGATCCTGCTGTGATGTATGTCGGAGAGTGTTTTGCCTATATTCTCCTCTAGGAGTTTTATAATTTCTGGTCTTAAGTTTAGATCTTTAATCCATTTTGAGTTTATTTTTGTGTATGGTGTTAGAAAGTGTTCTAGTTTCATTCTTTTACAAGTGGTTAACCAGTTATCCCAGCACCAGTTGTTAAAGAGATTGTCTTTAATCCATTGTATATTCTTGCCTCCTTTGTCAAAGATAAGGTGTCCATTCAGTTCAGTTTAGTTCAGTTGCTCAGTCGTGTTCAACTCTTTGCAACTCCGTGAATCGCAGCACGCCAGGCCTCCCTGTCCATCACCAACTCCCGGAGTTCACTCAGACTCACGTTCATCGAGTCCATGATGCCATCCAGCCATCTCATCCTCTGTCGTCCCCCTTCTCCTCCTGCCCCAATCCCTCCCAGCATCAGAGTCTTTTCCAATGAGTCAACTCTTCACATGAGGTGGCCAAAGTACTGGAGTTTCAGCTTTAGCATCATTCCTTCCAAAGAAATCCCAGGGTTGATCTTCTTCAGAATGGACTGGTTGGATCTCCTTGCAGTCCAAAGGACTCTCAAGAGTCTTCTCCAACACCACAGTTCAAAACCGTCAATTTTTTGGCGCTCAGCCTTCTTCGCAGTCCAACTCTCATATCCATACATGATTACTGAAAAACCCATAGCCTTGACTAAACGGACCTTAGTCAGCAAAGTAGTATCTCTGCTTTTGAATATACTATCTAGGTTGGTCATAACTTTTCTTCCAAGGAGTAAGTGTCTTTTAATTTCATGGCTGCAGTCACCATCTGCAGTGATTTGGGAGCCCCCAAAATGAAGTCTGACACTGTTTCCACTGTTTCCCCATCTATTTCCTATGGAGTGATGGGACCAGATGCCATGATCTTCGTTTTCTGAATGTTGAGCTTTAAGCCAACTTTTTCGCTCTCCTCTTTCACTTTCATCAAGAGGCTTTTTAGTTCCTCTTCGCTTTCTGCCATAAGGGTGGTGTCATCTGCATATCTGAGGTTATTGATATTTCTCCCGGCAACCTTGATTCCAGCTTGTGCTTCATCTAGCCCAATGTTTCCCATGATGTACTGTGCATATAAGTTAACTAAACAGGGTGACAATATATATCCTTGATGTACTCCTTTTCCTATTTGGAACCAGTCTGTTGTTCCCTGTCCAGTTCTAACTGTTGCTTCCTGACCTGCATACAGATTTCTCAAGAGGCAGGTCAGGTGGTGTGGTATTCCCATCTCTTTCAGAATTTTCCACAGTTTATTGTGATCCACACAGTCAAAGGCTTTGGCATAGTCAATAAAGCAGAAATAGATGTTTTTCTGGAACTCTTCCTTTTCCATGATCCAGCAGATGTTGGCAATTTGGTCTCTGGTTCCTCTGCCTTTTCTAAAACCAGCTTGAACATCAGGAAGTTCACAGTTCATGTATTGCTGAAGCCTGGCTTGGAGAATTTTGAGCATTACTTTACTAGCATGTGAGATGAGTGTAACTATGCGGTAGTTTGAGCATTCTTTGGCATTGCCTTTCTTTGGGATTGGAATGAACACTGACCTTTTGCAGTCCTGTGGCCACTGCGGAGTTTTCCAAATTTGCTGGCATATTGAGTGCAGCACTTTCACAGCATCATCTTTCAGGATCTGAAACAGCTCCACTGGAATTCCATCACCTCCACTAGCTTTGTTCGTAGTGATGCTTTCTAAGGCCCACTTGACTTCACATTCCAAGGTGTCTGGCTCTAGATGAGTGATCACATCATCATGATTATCTGGGTCTTGAAGGTCTTTTTGTACAGTTCCTCCATGTATTCTTGCCACCTCTTCTTCATATCTTCTGCTTCTGTTAGGTCCCGACCATTTCTGTCCTTTATCAAGCCCATCTTTGCATGAAATGTTCCCTTGGTATCTCTAATTTTCTTGAAGAGATCTCTAGTCTTTCCCATTCTGTTCTTTTCCTCTGTTTCTTTGCATTGATTGCTGAAGAAGGCTTTCTTGTCTCTTCTTGCTATTCTTTGGAACTCTGCATTCAGATGCTCTCTTTCCTTTTCTTCTTTGCTTTTCACCTCTCTTCTTTTCACAGCTATTTGTAAGGCTTCCCCAGACAGTCATTTTGCTTTTTTGCATTTCTTTTCCATGGGGATGGTCTTGATCCCTGTCTCCCGTACAGTGTCACAAACCTCATTCCATAGTTCATCAGGCACTCTATCTATCAGATCTAGGCCCTTAAATCTATTTCTCACTCTCACTGTATAATCATAAAGGATTTGATTTAGGTCATACCTGAATGGTCTAGCGATTTTCCCTACTTTCTTCAATTTCAGTCTGAATTTGGCAATAAGGAGTTCATGATCTGAGCCACAGTCAGCTCCTGGTCTTGTTTTTGCTGACTGTGTAAGAGCTTCTCCATCTTTGGCTGCAAAGAATATAATCAATCTATTTTTGGTGTTAACCCTCTGGTGATGTCCATGTGTAGAGTCTTCTCTTGTGTTGTTGGAAGAGGTGTTTGCTATGACTAGTGCATTTTCTTGGCAAAACTCTATTAGCCTTTGCCCTGCTTCATTCCGCATTCCAAGGCCAAATTTGCCCTTTACTCCAGGTGTTTCTTGACTTCCTACTTTTGCATTCCAGTCCCCTATAATGAGAAGAACATCTTTTTGGGTGTTAGTTCTAAAAGGTCTTGTAGGTCCTTATAGAACCGCTCAACTTCAGTTTCTTCAGCATTACTAGTTGGGGCATAACTTGGATTACCATGATATTGAATGGTTTGCCTTGGAAACGAACAGCGATCAATCTGTCGTTTTTGAGATTGCATCCAAGTACTGCATTTTGGACTCTTTTGTTGACCATGATGGCTATTCCATTTCTTCTGAGGGGTTTCTGCCCACAGTAGTAGATATAATGGTCATCTGAGTTAAATTCATCCATTCCAGTCCATCTTAATTCGCTGATTCCTAGAATGTCGACGTTTACTCTTGCCGTCTCTTGTGTGACCACTTCCACTTTGCCTTGATTCATGGACCTGACATTCCAGGTTCCTATGAAATATTGCTCTTTACAGCATCAGACCTTGCCTCTATCACCAGTCACATCCACAGCTGGGTATTGTTTTTGCTTTGGCTCCATCCCTTCATTCTTTCTGGAGTTATTTCTCTACTGATCTTCAGTAGCATATTGGACACCTACTGACCTGGGGAGTTCCTCTTTCAGTATCCTATCATTTTGCCTTTTCATACTGTTCATGGGGTTCTCAAGGCAAGAATACTGAAGTGGTTTGTCATTCCCTTCTCCAGTGGACCACATTCTGTCAGACCTCTCCACCATGACCCGCCCGTCTTGGGTTGCCTCATGGGCATGGCTTGGTTTCATTGGGTTAGACGAGGCTGTGGTCCTAGTGTGATTAGATTGACTAGTTTTCTGTGAGTATGGTTTCAGTGTGCCTGCCCTCTAATGCCCTCTTGCAACATCTACCATCTTACTTGGGTTTCTCTTACCTTGGGTGTGGGGTATCTCTTCACAGCTGTTCCAGGAAGGCACAGCTGCTGCTCCTTACCTTGGATGAGGGGTATCTCCTCATCGCCTCCCTTCCTGATCTTCAACATGGGATAGCTCCTCTAGGCCCTCCTGCGCCCATGCAGCTACCACTCCTTGGACGTGGGATGGCTCCCTTCTGGCCACCGCCCCTGGCCGAGGAGTGGGGTGCTCCCCCTGGCTGCCGCCCCAACCTCGGATGTGTGGTAGCTCTCCTTGGCAGTTCCTGCGCTGTCACAGCCTGGCACTCTTGGCTGCTGCCCCTGACCTTGGACGTGGGATAACTCTTCTTGGTTGCCGCCCTTCGGGCATGGGGTCCTCCCAGCTTCTGCTCCTGATCTTGGACGTGGGGTAGCTCCTTTCAGCTGCGCTTAGTGCACCGGTCGCAGCCGCCTGCGCTTAGTGCACCAGTCGCAAGGTATCCATAGGTGTGTGGATTTATCTCTGGGCTTTCTATTTTTTTCCATTGATTTATATTTCTGTCTTTGCCGGTATCATACTGTCTTGATGACTCTGGCTTTGTAGCAGAGCCTGAAGTGAGGCAAGTTGATTCCTCCAGTTCCATTCTTCTTTCTCAAGATTACCTTGGCTATTTGAGGGTTTTTGTATTTCCATACAAATTATGAAATTATTTGTTCTATTCTGTGAAAAATACCATTGGTAGCTTGATAGGGATTGCATTGAATCTATAGATTGCTTTGGGTAGTATACTCACTTTCACTATATTGATTCTTCCGATCCATGAACATGGTATATTTATCCATCTATTAGTGTCCTCTTTGATTTCTTTCACCTGTGTTTTATAGTTTTCTATATATAGGTCTTTAGTTTCTTTAGGTAGATATATTCCTAAGTAGTTTATTCTTTTCATTGCAGTGGTGAATGGAATTGTTTCCTTAATTTCTCTTTGTATTTTCTCATTGTTAGTGTATAAGAATGCAAGGGATTTCTGTGTGCTGAATTTATATCCTGCAACTTTTCTATATTCATTGATTAGCTCTAGTAATTTTCTGGAGGAATCTTTAGGGTTTTCTATGTAGAAGATCATATCATCTGCAAACAGTGAGAGTTTTACTTCTTCTTTTCCAATTTGGATTCCTTTTATTTTTTTCTCTGTTCTGATTGCTGTGGCCAAAACTTCCAAAACTATGTTGAATAATAGTGGTGAAAGTCTCTTGTTCTTATTTGCATTGTCTTGTGAAAATAATTCTGTTTTGATGAACAAGAGTTTTTTTGAGTAGCATCAAAGTAATGAAATAATTATGCAAAGTTATGCATATTATTATGAAAAGAAATGTTTTTCATAAACCACTTAGGTAAATGAAATTCTGTTCAACAGATTTTTAAAAAAATTCAAACACCCCGTTAGACTTACATCTTTTTGGAAACAATGAACTGAAGTCTGCATTATGTTTCATTGTCATTTATTCAAGTAGCATTGCTTCGTTATTCGCCTCATATTATGCATAATCATAGGTTAAGCCATATCTAGAGAAAGTGCGAAGCTGTCACACAAAATATTTTGTCTCACTGTAGATTAGAAGGTGAAGTTTGCAGTTTCAGATGCAAATGATCCTTTGTGATAACAAGGTGGAAATAAGCAGGAAAGTTAACACAGGAGAGATCGGAAGGAGAAGAGGAGGGAGAAGGGTAAAAAGGCAGAAAGGCTCTTGGGGCCTGGGGTGAGCAGGGAAGGGGGATGGGAGAAAGGAAAGCCGGAATACTCACTGAAGCCCTTGTACCAGCCTGCCTGGTGCGTCACAGATAATCTCATCTGCCTTTTTTGTTGATGTTCAGTCACTCAGTTGTGTTCGGCTCTTTGCAACCCCATAGACTGCAACACACCAGGCCTTCCTGTCCTTTACTATCTGGAGTTTACTCAAACTCATGTCCATTGAGTCAGTGATGCCATCCAAACATCTCACCATCTGTTACCCCCTTCTCCTGCCTTCAATCTCTCCCAGCATCAGGATCTTTTCTAATGAGTTGGTTCTTCGCATCAGGTGGCCAAAGTATTAGAGTTTCAGCTTCAGCATCAGTCCTTCCAGTGAACATTTAGGACCAGTTTCCTTTAGGACTGTCTGGTTTGATCTTCTTGCAGTCCAAGGGACTTTCAAGTGTCTTCTGCAGCACCACAGTGTGAAAGCATCAATTCTTCAACTCTCAGCCTTCTTTACGGTCCAACTCTAACATTCATACATGACTGGAAAAACCAGAGCTTTGACTATACAGACAGACTATACTTTGTTGGCAGAATAACCTCTCTGTGCTTTAACAGGCTGTCTAGGTTTGTCATAGCTTTTCTTCCAAGGAGCAAGCATCTTAATTTCATGGTTGCATATCTGCCTTTACTGTCTCCATTTTGCATCTTATGTCACAGTGTGAGTTAATGATAGAAACAGGGTTTGAACACATATGATTTCACTTTTCTAGTAACAGTGACTCTCATCATGGGCCAAGCTTGATGTTGAAAATAGTACAATTACAGGCTCCATATAGTCTCTCTCCTCCCTCAGCTTGAGTCCCAGTGGGAAAGATGGCTCCAGGGGATCCACAGTGACCTGCAGGGGATGCGAGCTGTAGATGGGAATGCGTGGGAGAACCTCACACAGACCTGGCTTCAGGGAAAGCTTTGTGGAGGAGGTGGGTCTTCGCTTGAGAACTGAAGGACAAAAGCAAAGACCGTTCTCCTCTCCTGGGACAAGCTGTCTGATTTTTATTTTGTTTAGTGTGTATTTCATCTTTTTCCTCCATTGCTTTTTTTTTTTTTTTTCCAACTTGCTTTTATTTTCTGGCCTTAGAACCCAGAGTCTCAAGAAGTTCTGATGCCATTATTCATTACTGGGGGGTGGTGCACAGTGGGGACTCTGAGCCTGCTTCTTGGCTTTGGGAGCTCTCTAGGAGCTGGGTGGGTGCAGGACAGAGCAGGAGGCAAACCTGGGCAGCTGCAGACCCCACACTTGACACAGTTTCAAGCCTTAGTGTCATCTCATTTTCTCCTGGGGGTGTCAGGATGTGGTGAACTTTGTGTAGCTAAAATGCTTGTCATTTACTGGCCTTTTAGGTTATGTGTATTTGATTTAATAGGAATGAAAAATACTCAATCATTCGGAAGGAAACATTTGACATAATGGGCTTCCCTCGTGGTTCAGATGGTAAAGAATCTGCCTGCAGGAGACCCAGTTTCAATCACTGGGTCAGGAAGGTCCCCTGGAGGAGGAAATGGCAACCTACTCCAGTGTTCTTGCCTGGAGAGTCTCATAGACAGAGGAGCCTCGTGGGCTACAGTCTGTGGGGTCAGAATGGAATAAAACTCAGTGACACACATATTTGACTTAATAGAAACATTCTTCAAATTTTGTTAAAACTTTGTTAAAGCTAGTATTAAAATACATTGTGTGAGTGTGTGCATGCACATATTTTTTTAGAAAGCTTTGTATTTTTCTTCCGAAAAGAAATACAGCTTTAAGGTTGATTTTTCGTCTTTTTCTCCTGCCCAGTGATAACTGTGGGCTTCCTGGTGGCTCAGATGTATAGAATCTGCATGCAGTGCGGGAGACCCAGGTTCAATCCCTGGGTTGGGAAAATGCCCTGGAGGAGAGCATGGCAACCCACTCCAGTATTGTTGCCTGGAGAATCCCATGGATAGAGGAGGCTGGCGGGCTGTGGTCCACTGGGTCGCAAAGAGTCAGACACGACTGAGCCCAGCACAGTGATACCTGCGTCCTTGGTTGATGGAGAGTTCCTTTAGGAACACAGTCAAAGGGAGCAGATAGGGGTGCCCGGTGGGCTCTGTAGGCAACAGGACAGACGTAATCCCAGAGAAATCGGAGTGGGTGGGAGGGCAAAGGTCATTTCAACTCTGGGCAGCAACTGCTAACACTTGGCAGCCTGAGCCAAGTATTTTCCATGTTTGTGAGGACTTGTTTTAGAATGTAGGAGTCTTGGTGGGATGTTCAGGAGCCAGCAGATCCTGTGCCCTTTTCGACTGTGGCCCCATCCGCTTTGTCCCTGCCCTGTTTCTGTAAAATGACCATGGTCCTGAGTGTAGTTTCCCTGGTTTGTCAAGGCTTGCTGTATGTCCCAGTACTCCTGCCTGGAAAATCCCATGGACAGAGGAGCCTGGAAGGCTGCAGTCCATGGGGTTGCTGAGGGTCGGACACAACTGAGCAACTTCACTTTCACTTTTTACTTTCATGCGTTGGAGAAGGAAGTGGCAACCCACTCCAGTGTTCTTGCCTGGAGAATCCCAGTGGGGGGGAGCCTGGTGGGCTGCCGTCGGTGGGGTCGCACAGAATCGGACACGACTGAGGCGACTTAGCAGCAGCAGCAGCAGCAGCTGTATGTCCCACCAGGCACCTTGTCTCCTGAGAGCTTGTGGTGGGGTTGCTCATTATAACTTATCATGGTGCGGGCCAAGTGGTTGACTGAGACATTTTTACTTCATGTATTTAGTTTGATTAAATCCGATGTGCAGTCTTCTTGGACGCTAGACTCCAGGAGTAGTATTGGGTGAAGTCACAGAGTTATTGCACGAGGCTGGGTGCTTGCCAGCACCCCTGTGCCTGAAGTCGCGTGTGATGCACAGCGGTATCGTTATCAGCTCACTGGGACTGGAGTGTCTCTCACATTAGCTGGCGGTTCCCGGGTCTGCTCACATTTCCTGCACACCCTCTCCAAGGGTGCTCTTTAGTTCCACTCTCCCAAATCTCCCGAAAGGACTGATCTGAGAGGTTCGGTCACAGGGCCTCTCTGGCTGCTGCACTGGCCACCCTCCAGATCCCGGCACTCTTTATTCCCCTTAGAAACATGAATTGAAAATGTATTTATTGTTCTTCCATTGTTGGTGAGGGCAAGACCCCATTGTAAAGGCCCCAGTGGGCTGGAATTGCTCTTTCAGGTGTTTTGTTTTTTTTTTGTTTTTTTTTTTTTGCCGCCAAAGTGGATTTGAGAACTCCTGTGGATATGGTTTGCTTGTTTTCCCAAGTCAGGATTTGGGTTTTTCGTGTGTGTGTGTGTGTGTGTGTGTGTGTGTGTGTGTGTGTGTGCGTGTGTGTGTTTTGTTAAGAAATTCTTCACATATTCTTGGTGTTATCTTTCCTTTCCTTGAGTCAGAAAACTTTCACTGAGTGTCAGTGTGGTGTGTTGGCAAATTTCAAGAAAGCAAAAGAACAGAATTTTTAGTCCTGTTAAGAATGTCATTGAGCTCCTCGCCGAGTTCTTGGCTGTGTTACTAAGTGAGAAACTATGGCAGGGGGCTTTTCTGACCCGTGAGTGCGTGTCAGCACATGAGTGAGATCAGTCGCTTTAAAAATAACCCCTGAAGGATGTGCGGGCCTCCCTGGACCCCTCTGATTAGGGCTATGCATTTGACAGGTCTGTAAATTGGCCTCCATTTTGGGGTGATTTTATATTGTTTTTGCAAAATCAGAGTTCTTAATGTAAAAGAGACTACATTAATGCACATGGGGCAGTTTGCCATGCTTAGTACTGCCCTATCAGTGGGATTACAAAAATACAGGCTTGTTCTTGTGATAGGAATGTGACAAGTCATTTCTTTTCCTCCAAGACCGGCCATGTGGTGTTAATTTTTGACCTAATTCATAGGGCCTCTGATACCCTCCATACAGAGTGTGTATAAAACAGGTAGACCAACCGTCACTCATTTGCAGCTCTTGCCAACAAAGAAATACTGTGTACTAAATCTGAATCTAGTTTCAAAACAAATGTCAACATTTTAAAACGCAGGATTTACTGGAACGTAAATAGTGTGTTTGGTGCAGCAGTTCCTCTTGACTCGCCCCTTATTCTGTCAGCATGTCAGGTAATGCCACAAATTTTCATCTTAATACATGATTCCCGTCTCTCCTTCATTCTCTGATGACTGATTGATGCAGAGGAAGGAAAGCCCACCCTCTTCCGAAGCCTTCGCTTCAGTAAATCAACTTCTCAGTATGTCAGAGTACTTCAGATTTCAGAAACAACCTAAGCAGGAGCCCAGCCTCATCAAAGGGGGCCAGCTAGGCAAGATGCAGTTGTATTTGTGTACAGTAGGTGTGTGTTCAGTAATCTTCATGCTTGTGTTTTGCCAGCATGCTGCTGCTGCTGTCACTTCAGTCATCCAAGTTTTTGCAACCCCTTGAACTGTAGCCCACCAGGCTCCCCTGTCCCTGGGATTCACCAGTCAGGAATACTGGAGTGGGTTGCCATTTCCTTCTCCAGGGATCTTTCTGACTCCGGGATCAAACCCACTTCTCCAATGGCTTCTGCACTGCAGGCAGATTCCTTACCCCAGAGCTACCAGGGAAGCTGTTGCCAGCATATTTGGAGCTTTGCTGCTGCTGCTAAGTCGCTTCAGTCGTGTCCAACTCTATGTGACTCCATAGACGGCAGCCCACGAGGCTCCCCCATCCCTGGATTCTCTAGGCAAGAACACTGGAGTAGGTTGCCATTTCCTTCTCAAATACATGAAAGTGAAAATTGAGAGTGAAGTTGCTCAGTCGTGTCCGACCCTCAGCGACCCCATAGACTGCAGCCTTCCAGGCTCCTCCGTCCATGGGATTTTGCAGGCAAGAGTACTGGAGTGGGGTGCCATTGTCTTCTTCGATTTGGAACTTTAAACCTGGCTTATTTGGGGACATTTTTATGTTTCAGGGTTTTGGAGGAGAAAGAGACAAAATTTAATTGTACAAATACTGTTTTGATTTTGAAGATGCAAGGGCTTTGACAGAATAGGGCGACCTAATGCAATTATCTGCTGGGAGTTTTGTTGAATTATTGTGATTAAACAAGATGAACACCTCAAGGTTAAAAGACACTCTAGCACTCAAGACCTCTAGGAACATGAATGGGGCTAGTGTTACAGGCTTTAGAAGCAGGTTCCTTCTTGTCTCAGATTCGATGGGGGGTTGTTTTGGCCTATTTACTTCATCTCACTCAGCAGTCCCCCATGACATGTTATTTGTCCCCTGAGTTGTTATTTCCTCAGGATTTAAATGAGGGAAAAGTCAGAATGAGGGAGAGGGAGTGGTATTTTTTACTCTTTCTCTGTGCCAAGCTCATGCCAGGTGCTTTCTTCACATGGGGCCTTATGGGATGAGAATGTTTTAATTCCTGTTGTGCAAAAAGTGCACAAGATCACACAGCCCTGGCTGTCTCACACACACCCTGTGTTCTTGCTTCTCTCATGTTCTCCTAGCCCCCTGTTCCTTTTAGGGGGTCTGCAGGGTGTATCAGAGCAGCTGTCTCTTGATTAGAGTGAGGAAAAAGAAAGGGGATTATTCAGTCATTCATTCAACACATATTTGTATATGCCAGATACGGATATATGTGTATTTGTATATGTATATTCTAGGTGTGTCCTCAACCAAACAGGCTTCCTTTCTTTTATTTAGCTGTGACTTAACACATTTATGGGCTTCCCTGGTGGCTCAGACAGTAAAGAATTGGCCTGCAATGCAGGAGACCTGAGTTCAATCCCTGGGTTGGGAAGATCCCCTGGAGAAGGAAATGGCAACCCACTCCAGTATTCTTGCCTGGGAAATCCCATGGACAGTGGAGCCTGGCAGGCTGCAGTCCATGGGTTTGAAAAAGAGTTGGACACGACTGAGTGACTAACACTTTTATACACTTTATACGTTTGTGGACAATCCTTCTTATTTGTAATGAGGGTTGTTGACCAGTTAAGGATATCTCCGTTTCATTGTTGAGTCGCTAAGTGATGTCCAGCTGTTTGTGACCCCATGGACAGTTTCTTTACTGCAGAACTTGTTGTTTAGTCACTAAGTCATGTCCGACTCTTTGCGTCCCCATGGACTGTAGCCTGCTAGGCTCCTCCATCCATGGCAAGAATCCTGGACTGGAATGGGTTGCCATTTCCTTCTCCAAGGAATCTTCCCAAGCCCTTAAACACTTATGTCAGTCTCATGCAGGATTTCCAAGCTGAGTTGATCATACACTCTTTCTTTTTTCCTAAGAGCTTCTAGCCCAAACAGCGTTGAGGAGAACTCGCACTGCTGTCTAGGTACAGAATGCTGTATTTCCCTCCTGTATTTTTTTTTCTTTTCCCTACTCAGAAAGCACACAATTGTGTCTTTCAAAGTTCTTTATTGAAGAACACCGTGGCATTTCTTTTTAAGATATTGAAATATAGTTGATTTACAATGTTGCATTAGTTTCAGATATATAGCAAAATGATTGTTATACATATATCCAGTCTTTTTTAGCTTATTTTCCCATATAGGCCATTACAGAGTATTGAGTAGAGTTCCCTGTACTATACAATAGGTCCTTATTAGTTCTCTATTTTATATATACCAGTGTGTATATTTCAATCCCAATATACCAATTTATCGCCACCCTCCCTTTTACTTCTTGTTAACCATAGATTTGTCTTCTACATCTGTGAGTCTATTTCTGTTTTATAAAAAAGTTCATTTTTATCAATTTTTTATATTCCACATATAAGTAATATTGTATGATATTTGTCTTTGCTTCAGTGTTTCTAAAGATAAATTTATTAAACGTTACTTTAGGTGCACCCATTAAATATTTGATGACAACAATGTATCTAAGGAAGCTTAAACTGATTCTCTTTTTGTCACAAAGTTGCGAGATAAAATTATTATGTTACTTCTTTAGAAATAGGCACTTCCGCAGGCCTTGAATTAACTGATACTTTGGTTTCTGAAGGTAGGTATTTACCTCCATTGTGTTTTCAGAGGTTCAGACGATTGTCACAGTGCCTTAAACCCAAATAATAATTATAAGCTGTCTGCAAGCTGAAGACTTTCGTTCATTTTAAAATTACCTTCTGTAAAGAACCACATCCCCTCCTTTGGAGATGGTAAATTGAAATAGCCCTGCCTGCCCTGGTCTCCGTTTCTTTAGCACAGAGGTTCACTGTTGGAGCTTTCAACGTTATGTTCTGTTTGCCTAGATGTGTGGGCACAGGAGAAAACAGGGCCCAGAACCAAGGCTGATCTCATCCCAGGGGCCAGCCCCTGCCGAGGAGGTGGGGGGAGAAGCAGCCTCTGCCGGGGCCTTGGTGCTTGCACCACCCTCCACCTTCCTGGCCCCCAGGTGTTGGGTGGTGCAGACCAAGCCCTGCACAGATGTTTACTGAGTGACTCAACCGTGGCTTCCTCTTTAATTCTGTATCCGGAGGTCAGAGGTCACTGAGAGTTCTGGGGAGCTCAAGGTGACCTCGGTCTCGAGTGGTCATTTGCCAGGCGTTGTGATAATGTACTAGTGTCTGTGCACAGCCCTTAGCACATGGCCACGGGTGTTCTTCAGTCCTCCTACAGCCACCCTGTTACCAGGCAACAGTCACCACAGGACCATCAGCAGCCCTGCTCAGCCATGGGTCAGGGCTGCAGTGCCGCCCCAGGTGAGCAGCCCTTAGTGGCCCACTCAGCCAGCCGTCCCGTTGGGGGCAGTGGTCGTCAGGCTGAGCAGTGAGATGAGAGGCGGGTCTCTTCTCACTCAGCCTCAGGCCAGCGGGTGAGCTGGGGGCCCAGGAGCAGTCTGGGGGCTCTGTCCTGCGGGCTCCAGAGCCTCACCAAGGCCGCTGCTGGCCAAGCCCAGGCCGCCAGGTGGCGGCGACCCTCTCCCCATCCCCGCCTCTGTGATCTGATGGCATCGCCCATCTGCATGGGACCTGCCCCCATGGCTGGGCGTCCTGAGGAGCCTGAGGCCAGCTGGGTCCTAGGTGCCCGGCTCCCTCAGCCTTGACCGCTGGACGGGTCTGGAGGCTTGGCCCCGAAGACTGTGCTAATGGTTGGTACTTGGCCACCTTACAGTGGATAAACTGAAGCTATATGTGCCCAAGGCGCATGTCTCAGAACTGGAGGGGCCTGGGTGCAAATCCAGGAGGTGGACCCTGCTCCTTTGGGCTTCACCAGGGCCCCGGGCTGTCAGGGTTCTTCTTGTTTCAGCCAGTGTGATAGATGGGGTTTCAGTGTTGAGACCTTCTCCCCAGAACTTTTAATAGTAAACCTCCTATTTCCATTGGAAGGATTAAAATCCACGTATGATTTGACTGGGAAACCGAGGCTGTGGGGTAACTCGGCAATGTTTTCTGTGTGACGTCACAGAAAGTTACCATGGAAACAGTAACAGTGTTATGAATGCAGAATTATAACCTGGAGTGGGAAATTAGCAATCTGAGGAGAGAGAGGCCGAGAAGTAGCAGACAGGTTCAGCAGCACGCTGTCTTTTCAGTCATATCTGACTCTTTGTGACCCTATGAATCACAGCTTACCAGGCTCCTCTGTCCGTGGGATTCTCCAGGCAAGAATACTGGAGTGGGCTGCCATGTCCTTCTCCAGAGGATCTTCCCCACCCAGGGATCCAACCCACGTCTCTTGTGTCCTGCATTGGCAAGCAGATTCTTTTCCACGAGGCCAGTGTGAGGGTCAGGTGCCTGCCCTCTCGGCCTTCCCAAAACATGCATGTGAAATTACTCTTTTACTTTCCCCAGTGTTGTTGCTACTCTCAGAACTTGTTGAAAGTAAAATAATTCCCATGTGTGCGTATGTGTTTTCAGTTCAGCATATACTGTTTTTTTTTACCCCCATCCCCCACAGGATCCTGCCTTTCCAGCCCCCTCTAATCCCTTCTTGAAGATATTCCCAGTGGAGATAAAGTGTTTCCTGGGTTTTGCATCAACAGATTCCCTGTGGAGTGAGTTAGCACTGAAGTATTTGCTGATTGATAAAGCTGATTCTGGCAGCCAGATGGAGGGAGTAACGTTAAAACAACAACCAAAAAAAACCACATTATTTTCCCAGTAGAAACTTAAATTCTAAATTATGTTGTTCCTGTCGCTGTTAAGTAAATACAATTCTTTCCCCAAAATGGTTATTTCAAAAACATTGATAATATGTCTTAAACCTTCTCATAGAAAATTCTTTAAATCACTGGTAAGTGGAGGTGGCGACAGTCACCCCTGCTCTCTGTGTATCTGGAGTCCTCTGGTGGGCCCTGTGTCTGCCTGGCTCCTGGATACTCTGGAGATGCCCCTCTCTTTCCTGCTGCTCTTTGGCTGTGAAAGGCCTGAGGACCCCAGAGAGGAGCCTCCCCTTGGCTCTGCCCCTAAAGCCCTACAAGCCTGTCAGCCGACTCACGTGAGTTAGCCCCACAGATTCCTGTGGGTGCAGAAGCATCTTTCTCCCTAGTCTCTTCTGGGACCCGAAATGTCTTGCTAGTCTGTGATCAGGAGGAGAAAAGTAAGTGCAGGTGGAGCTGTCTCTTTAAGAAAAGGGGGTTTCAATGGCGAGAGGAGCATGGAGGGAGTTGAATTGGTCCCAAGGGGGTATGTGCCCAGGAGAGACCGTGAGGTGCGTGTGCCGTGAGACTTACATACATGATGGACCTCTCCCAGCTAAAGAGTCAGAGCAGGACCAGTACAAGGCAGTAACGTTGTTCTTTCACTGCTCTGTTTGTCTACCAAGTTGTGTTTATCATTCACTTGTCTTGTAGAGATAGAGTTCTGTGCTTTACCAAATGTGTACAAATATTTTTGAAAAAATGGAAATATACTCATCATAATGTGTTTTTTGTTGTGAGCTGTGGCTCATTCTTACTAATGTATAAATTTCCTTTCCAATCTTTACTTTCAATTAAGGGTTACTTAGAAATGTTAAAAAAAAATTTTCCACGTCGAAAAATTTCAAGTTTATCCATGCATTATTAATTTTAATTGCCTTGTGACTAGGAGATGTGGTCAGTATAATAACTGACCTTGAAAATCCATTGAGAGTTGTTCTGTGACTTAGCACATACAGAGCTTTGCAACATGTATGTGAAAACAGTGTGAAGTCTCCTAGGTGTTCTACCTCTACTGCACTGAACATGCTTTGGGATCTCCTAACAAATGATGGATTTATTAGTCTATCCTGTATTTTTATTAAATTTTATCTGTGCATGGTTGAGGCAGTTTTAATAAATAAACGATATATAGATTTATTATAACTTCCCGTTAATTTGTTGTCATTATATAGAGGCCCTCTTTTTTATTGAAGTGTGATTGACTTACAATGTTGTGTTAGTTTCTGATGTACAACATAGTGATTTGAAGTTTTTATACATTGTGAAATGATTGCGATGATTAGTCTAGTAACCTTGTGTCACCATACAAAACTAGCACAGTGTTACTGACTATATTCCCTGTGCTGTACATCACAGCCCCATGATTATTTTATAACTGACTTCCTACCTTTCAATCTTCCTCACCTGTTTCACTCCTCTCCCCCTACCCACCCCATATGACAAGCCCCAGCTTGTTCTCTGTATCCTTGAGTCTCTTTCTGTTTTGTATGTTAGTTCATTTGCTTTGTGTTGTAGACTTTACACGTAAGTGAAGTTACACAGTGTTTGTCCTTCTCTGACGTACTTCACTTAGCATAGGTCCATCCATATTTTTGCAGATGGCCTGATTTCATGTTTTTTTGTTTTGTTTTGTTTTATGGCTGAGTAACATAGTCCGCGGCTCCTTTATCCATTCATCTGTTGATGAACACTAGGGGGCTTCCCTTGGGCTATTGTAAATAATACTGCTGTGAACATTGGGATGCATGTATCTTTTCAAATTAATGATTTTTTTTTTTTAAGATACATGCCTAGAAATAAAATTGCTGGGTCATATGGTAGTTCTACTTTGTATTTTTGAGGAACCTCAATACTGTTGTCCATAGTGGTTTTTACAGTCCCATTTTAGATTCCATTTTACATGCAACTTACATTCTCACCAACAGTGCAAGAGGGTTCCCTTTGATCCACATCCTCTCCAATACTTGTTTTCCTTTTGATGATGGCCCTTCTAACAGGTATGAGGTAATACCTCATTGTGGTTTTGATTTGCATTTTCCTGATGTTCAGTGATGTTGAGCATATTGGTTTGATGACTGGCTTTATAATATAACATGAAGTCAGGAACTGTGAGGCCTCGTGGTTTTTTTTCTTTTGTTTGATTCCATAAAAATTTTAGATTTTTTTTTCTCCTTCTGTAAAATGGTGTTGGAATCTTGTTAAAGATTGCATTGAATCCATAGGTGACTGTTGGTAGTATAGTCATTTTAACAGTAGTAATTCTTCTAATATTTCTTATCTTCTTTAATACTCATTTGCTTAATATATTCACTTATGCATTTTTAAAGTTTTATACAAATTGGATAATCTAAAAGGTGTATTAAAAATTTATTTCTATAGGAAATGCATTATTTCTTTATAACACAGATTTCTTTCTAAATATTATATAAATCCAGGATCCATATGTTGAATTCGTATAGAATATAATATTAGAAGTTGGAGCAAAAACAAATCTGTAGGTTCTTTGGACATGTACAAAGGTATATAATTTTAAATACACATTTATATTGACCAGCCCTGTGGAAAATTATAGTGTATAAAAGAGTGAAGAACTTGGATTTTTGACACTACTATGTGTAGATGGATATACACTGCAGAAGGACAATAATATTAATATATTTAAGGTGTTATATATATGCCCATTCATTTGCTGGTAGTCTAAAAATGAGGCCTTTCCTTTTTGGTTTCAAGTGACGAAAATTAAACAGTAGCTTGACAATTTCTGATTATAGAAAATACGTGAAAGGTGGGTTCAGAGGACTTTGTTTTTAACCTTTTCATTAGGTAATTTAACTTATTCTCTGGCTCAAAAGTAATGCCAGAAAGGGTGGAAAAATCTTATTTGATGCAGTAACTTTGGACCATTTGATTTTTCTAAACCACTGTTCTGAAACATTTTAATTTTCCCTTCAAAGGAGACCTTTCTCATTATGAGGTGTCACTGCTTATCTAGCAGTCCCAGCAAGTTAATCAACTGTGGTTTTCTTATACAGCAAATGGAAAAAACAGCTGTTGGAACTTTTCCTGTCTTCTCTTCCTCAGTGTCCTATAGTCAAGAGTTAACTTTTCTTCATTTTTTAAAAGGATAGAGTACTGTTCAGGCTTCCCTTGTGGCTCAGCTGGTAAAGAGTCTGCCTGCAATACGGAATACCTGGGTTTGATCCCGGGGTTGGGAAGATCCTCTGGAGAAGGGAAAGTGTAAGTATTCTCCAGTATTCTGGCCTGGAGAATTACATGGACTCTGTGTGTGTGTGTGTGTGTGTGTGTGTGTGTGTGTATACATACGGTATATACATATATAGTGTGTGTGTGTGTGTGTGTGTGTATATATATATATATATATATATATGAATGTTTAATAGCGTGGTCCACTGGAGAAGGGAAGGGCAAACCACTTCAGTGTTCTTGCCTTGAGAACCCCAGGAACAGTATGAAAGGCAAAAAGGTAGGATACTGAAAGATGAATTCCACTGGTGGGTAGGTGCCCAGTATGCTACTGGAGAAGAGAGGAGAAATAACTCCAGAGAGAATGAAGAGACAGAGCCAAAGCAAAAACAACACCCAGTCATGGATGTGACTGCTGATGGAAGTAAAGTCTGATGCTATAAGAACAATATTGCATAGGAACCTGGAACGTTAGGGTCCATGAACCAAGGTAAATTGGAAGTGGTCAAATAGGAGATGGCAAGAGTGAACATCCACATTTTAGGAATCAGTGAACTAACATGGACTGCAATGGGGGAATTTAATTCGGGTGACCATTATATCTACCACTGTGGGCAAGAATCCCTTGGAAGAGATGGCATAGCCATCGTAGTCAACAAGAATTCAAAATGCAGTACTTGGATGCAGTCTTAAAATGACAGAATGATCTCTGTTCGTTTCCAAGGAGAACCATTCAATATCACAGTGATCCACATCTATGCCCCAACCACTAATGCCAAAGAAGCTGAAGTTGAATGGTTCTATGAGGACCTACAAGACCTTCTAGAACTAACACCAAAGAAAGATGTTCTTTTCATCATAGGGAACTGGAATGCAAAAGTAGGAGGTTGAGAGATACCTGGAGTAACCGGCAAATTGGGCCTTGGAGTACAAAATGAAGCAAGGCAAAGGTTAACAGAATTTTGCCAAGGGAATGTACCGGTCATGGCAAACACTCTTTTTTCCAGCAACAAAAGACTCTGCATGTGGACATCACCAGATGGTCAGCACCAAAATCAGATTGATTATATTCTTTGCAACTGAAGATGGAGAAGTTCTGTACAGTCAGCAAAAACAAGACGGAGCTGACTGTGGCTCAGTCCATGAACTCCTTATTGCCAAATTCAGACTTAAATTGGAGAAAGTAGGGAAAACCACTACACCATTCAGGTATGACCTAAACCAAATTCCTTACGATTATACAGTGGAAGTGACAAATAGATTCAAGGGATTAGATCTGATAGAGTGCCTGAAGAACTATGGACAGAGGTTCATGACATGGTACAGGAGACAGGGATCAAGATCATCCCAAGAAAAGAGAGGGAAGATGATTGTCTGAGGAAATTGTCTGACAAATAATGTGTAAACTACCGTACAATTGCACTCATCTCACACGCTAGCAAAGTAATGCTCAAACTTCTCCAAGCCAAGTTTCAACAGAACATGAACCAAGAACTTCCAGAACTTCAAGCTGGATTTACAAAAGTCTGGGGAGCCAGAAATCAAATTGCCAGCATCCATTGGATCATAGAAAAAACAAGAGAATTCCAGGAAAACATTTACTTCTGCTTTATTGACTACACCAAAGCCTTTGACTGTGTGGATCACAAAAACTATGGAAAATTCTGAAAGAGATGGGCATACCAGACCACTTGACCTGCCTCCTGAGAAATCTGTGTGCAAGGAAACAAGCAACGGTTAGAACTAGACATGGAACAACAGACTGGTTAAAAAAATGGGAAAGGAGTATGTCAAGGCTGTATATTGTCACCCAGGTTATTTAACTTATGTGCAGAGTACATCATGCAGAATGCTGGGCTGGATGAAGCACAAGCTGGAATCAAAGATTTCCAGGAGAAATATCAATAACCTCAGATATGCAGATGACTCCACCTTTATGGCAGAAAGTGAAGAAGAACTGAAGAGCCTCTTGATGAAAGTGAAAGAGGAGAGTGAAAAAGCTGGCTGAAAACTCAACATATGAATAACTAAGATCATGGCATCCGGTCCCACCACTTCATGGCAAATAGATGAGGAAATAATGGAAACAGTGACAGACTTTATTTTGGGGGCTCCAAAATCACCACAGATGGTGACTGCGGCCATGAAATTAAAAGACGCTTGCTCCTTGGAAGAAAAGCTATGACCAACCTAAACAGCATATTAAAAAGCAGAGACATTACTTTGTCGACAAAGTTCCATCTAGTCAAAGCTATGGTTTTTCCAGTGGTCATGTATGGATGTGAGAGTTGGACCATAAAGAAAGCTGAGCATTGAAGAACTGATGCTTGTGAACTGTGGTATTGTAGAAGACTCTTGAGAGTCCCCTGGACTGCTAGGAGGTCAAACCAGTCAGTCCGAAAGTCCTGGATATTCATTGGAAGGACTGATACTTAAGCTAAAACTCCAATACTTTGGCCACTTGATGCGAAGAACTGGCTTATTGGGAAAGCCCCGATTCTGGGAAGAGTGAAGGCAGGAGGAGAGGGGACAACAGAGGATGAGATGGTTGGATGGCATCACCAACTGGATGGATGCATTTGAGCAAGCTCTGGGAGTTGTTGATGGACAGGGAGGCCTGGCATACTGCAGTCCATGGGGTCAAAAAGAGTTCGACATGACTGAGTGACTGAACTGAAGTGGACTGATACTACTATTCTAACCATACAGCGCTAGAAAAGTTTCATTATGGTTTTATTTATTTATTTTTATTTGTGAAACAAGTACTAAGTCTGTTTATGATTTTAATATAAAATGTCAGCAGTTTTATTCATATTTAAAGAATTATTATGCCATTCCAGACTCAGTTTTATAAAATATAATATAAGCACTATTATTCTATGGTGGGCCTTTATGTAATTTAAACTAAAAATTATAGAATTATAGATGATTGTTTTTAATGCTTTCAGCAAGAGCAATTTCCTCCCCTATTGTTCTGGAGACTAGAAGTGGCAGGTCAAAGTGTGGCAGAGTTGGTTTCCTCTGAGGGCCTCCCTCCTTGGCTTGCAGATACCATCTGCCGTGGCCATCACTGGTCTTCCCTCTGTGTCTTTTATGTGACCTTTGTTTACTTTGGGTGTTTCTTTTTCATTATTTTAAAGTAAAATAGTCAAAACTATTTTAAGAATTTTAAATAGAAAGTATCACTACAAACAAAGCTAGTGGAGGTGATGGAATTCCAGTTGAGCTGTTTCAAATCCTGAAAGATGATGCTGTGAAAGTGCTGCACTCAATGTGCCAGGAAATTTGGAAAACTCAGCAGTGGCCACAGGACTGCAAAAGGTCAGTTTTCATTCTAATCTTAAAGAAAGGCAATGCCAGAGAATGCTCAAACTACCACAGAATTGCACTCATCTCACATGCTAGTAAAGTAATGCTAAAAATTCTTCAAGCCAGGCTTCAGCAATACGTGAACCATGAACTTCCAGATGTTCAAGCTGGTTTTAGAAAAGGCAGAGGAACCAGAGATCAAATTGCCAACATCTGCTGGATCATAGAAAAACTAAGAGAGTTCCAGAAAAACATCTATTTCTGCTTTATTGACTATGCCAAAGCCTTTGACTGTGTGGATCACCATCAACTGTGGAAAATTCTGAAAGAGATGGGAATACCAGACCACCTGACATGCCTCTTGAGAAACCTGTATGCAGGCCAGGAAGCAACAGTTCGAACTGGCCATGGAACAACAGACTGGTTCCTAATAGGAAAAGGAGTACGTCAAGGCTGTATATTGTCACCCTGCTTATTTAACTTATATACAGAGTACATCATGAGAAACACTGGGCTGGAAGAAGCACAAGCTGGAATCAAGATTGCCGGGAGAAATATCAATCACCTCAGATATGCAGATGACACCACCCTTATGGCAGAAAGTGAAGAAGAACTAAAAGCCTCTTGATGAAAGTGAAAAAGTTGTCTTAAAGCTCAACATTCAGAAAACGAAGATCATGGCATCTGGTCCCATCACTTCATGGCAAATAGATGGGGAAACAGTGGAAACAGTGTCAGACTTCATTTTTTTGGGCTCCAAAATCACTGCAGATGGTGACTTTAGCCATGAAATTAAAAGACGCTTACTCCTTAGAAGAAAAGTTATGATCAACCTAGATGGCGTATTCAAAAGCAGAGACATTACTTTGCCGGCTAAGGTCCGTCTAGTCAAGGCTATGGTTTTTCCTGTGGTCATGTATGGATGTGAGAGTTGGACTGTGAAGAAGGCTGAGCACCAAAGAATTGATGCTTTTGAACTGTGGTGTTGGTGAACTCTTGAGAGTCCCTTGGACTGCAAGGAGATCCATCCAGTCCATTCTGAAGGAGATCAGTCCTGGGTGTTCTTTGGAAGGAATGATGCTAAAGCTGAAACTCCAGTACTTTGGCCATCTCATGTGAAGAGTTGACTCATTGGAAAAGATTCTGATGCTGGGAGGGATTGGGGGCAGGAGGAGAAGGGGACGACAGAGGATGAGATGGCTGGATGGCATCATGGACTCGATGGACATGAGTCTGAGTGAACTCCAAGAGTTGGTGATGGACAGGGAGGCCTGGTGTGCTGTGATTCATGGGATTGCAAAGAGTCGGACATGACTGAGCAACTGAACTGAACTGAATAACAAGTCTTGTTGGATAAAACCAAAGTTGAAAATAAATATCCTCTTGGATGAAACTAAAGCAAGAGTAGACAAATTCACTTGTTAATATATGGGTGGACTTTGAAGAGATAGAGTAAATGATCAGCTTGTTAAAATAGAATACAGAGCCCTTGTAGGGGGCTCAATAAGGTGGGTTAACCCTCTTCCAAGGAATAGCAGGAAAGCAAATTAAAACACAAAAAGTGTTCTTAGAGCCACAAGGTGTCTTGCAATAAATGTATGGAAAAATAAACTGACACATCCAGGTGTTAGAATAGTGTTCAGCGCTAGGAAGAAACACGCTATTAAGCCAAGCAAAGACAGAGAGGAGTCTTAAATACATAGTGTTATGTGAAAGAAGCCCATTTGATAAAGCAACTTCCTGTATGATTCCAATGCTGTGATGTTTTAGAAAACACAAAAGTATGGAGAGAGTGTGGAGATGAATGCTTGTCAGAGAGTAAGATGGGGAGAGAAGAACGGGTGGAACGGAAGCTCTTTCTGGCAGTGGAAGCACTCTCTTGGTATGATAGTACAGTGGTGGAGACACACCATTGTACATTTGTCCAAACCCATAGAACATGCAGCACCCGGGCTGAAGCTTGACGTAAACTGTGGACCTTGTGTGGTTAGGATGTGTTTACATAGGTTCTCAAGTTATAACAAACGTACCATTCTGGTGGGGAATGTTGTTAATGGGAGACGCTATATACATGTGAACAGGTCGAGCCATTTGGGAATTCTCTGTACCTTCCTCTCAATTCTGATGTGACCCTAAAACTTTTCTTTAAAAAATTGTCTTTAAACTTAGGAATATTCTACTTAGAGGCATTGGGGAGGTTATAAGATAGTGAAGAATTATGGGGCCAGGATTAGGGAGAACAGAGACCCAGCTTCACATCACCTCTTTCTCTGAAACAACGTCAGGGTGAGTCCAGAGTACTAGTCCCTTAGGCGCCTGGCAGAAACAAGCTTAAGTCCCTTCTGGAAGAATATAATGTTATCCTTGCCCTCAAATTATTTCTACTAACAGTTTTCCAAAAATAACATCTGACAATCAAAAATAAACATTGGAGAAGGAAGGACAACATTAGCAAAACCTTGAAAAACAATAGCAGTGGAAAAATGCAGACGCTTCATAGATTGGTATTAGGAAGAATAGACTTCCAAATGGTTTACTATTTTCAAGGAAAGACAAGAATTCAAGAGAACTGGAAAGTATAAATAAGAACCAAATGAAAATTCTAGAACTGCAAATTAAAACAACCAGCAGATTAGGTATTACCAAAGACAGATTTAGCAACCTGAAAAATAGGTAAAAGAAATACTCAAAGTTAAACACAAAGAGCAGGATGAAAACGCAGAAGAGAGGTGAGAGAGGATGTGGTAAGAAGTATCAATGTACTTATAAACAGAAGCTGGAAAGGAGACGCGAGCTAATATGGAACACAGTGATATTTGAACAGGAAGTGACTCAGAACTTAAATGATAACTTCTATCTACAAACTGTGAACTCTAAGAAGGATAAATAAAAAACAGCTCCTACCAAGTCATATTGTTGTAATACTCATGAAAGCAAAAAGAGAGAGAAGACATTAGAAGCAACCAGAGGGGGAAAAAAGACAAATTACTTTCCAAGCTACACTTAAGTCAGCAGCTGACTTCTTAGCATAAAAAGCGGAAGCCAGAAGGTGATGGGATGGTATCTTTAAACTGTGGAAAGAAAATACCTGCCAACCTAGAGTTCTCTGCCCCCAAAAAATATCCTTCAAGTATGTGAGTGGAATAAAGACATTTCAGACAAATAGAAACTGAATGGTTCTGTTGCCAACAGATTTTAGACTAAGACTATATTAGGAGGGGTTATTTAGGTAGGAGAAAAATTATCCCAGCTGGCCAGAAATGCAACTGTAAACCTGCCTATGAAGAGAAGTCTGGTAACTCAGTGTATAAAACAGTAACAATGTCTTGTTGGATTAAAATATATGGAGGCTTAAAACATGCCACATGGGCTTTTGAAAATGGGGAAATGGGACGTCCAATTGGGGTGAGATGCTGTGATACTCCTCCATGCATGGTGAGGAGGAGCAGGAGCAGGCAGCACTTCCTGGCCCTCCTGGGGAGGAACGGGCTTGCTCTAACCACGTTAGGAATTTGGTGTGAGTGCAGATTGTTTGGACAGGCATATACCCTGATCCAGCACTTTCACTCCCAACGTACACTTATTAGTAACAAAGGTTCATAACAGAAGACACAGTCAAGAATGCTCATGACAGCGTATTTATAGAAACTAAAGCCTGGAAAGAGCGCATGTGTCCACCTGGATTAGATGGACAGATTGTATATGCATGCAGAGGATTATGCACTGATGTAAAGGAATAAGCCGACACGTACACGTAACCACATGGATAAATTTCACACACACAGCATGGAGCAGAAGCAGACTGACACATCAGAATGCACACTGCATGATTCACTGAAGTGACGTCTCGTAAAGGCCTGCAGAGCCATCGCGTCTAAGGCTGCGGACCTAGGTAAGAGGCAGGGCGGCAGAGGCCTTTAGGAAAGGAAGGGGCTGCTTGCCACCGGAATCCGGTGGGGGCTCCTGCTCTGCCGGGGTCTGCCTCTTGACTGGTGGTGGTTAGCATGGTTCTTGGTGTGGTGGGTCTTCCAGCTGCAGCTCTTGTTTTGTGTATGTTTCTGTGGATGGTTACTTCACAAGGAGGTTAAAATACACACTCAGTCCTTTTTGAACTGCATGGAAAGTCCTTGGATGAACTGTCTTGACTTCATATTCTCTGAGTGTGTGTGTGTGTCTGTCTCTCTTTAATACCTTGGCGGTTCTCTCGGGACAAGTTCTCAACAGCCCTCATGCTCACTGCTGGGAGTCAGCTAGTCCCTTGGTCCCCTTTGTAACTCTGGCCCAAATAAGAAGAAAATCCCCATCCTTTATGTTGCCTTAGTACAGCAGATAAAGATATTTTAAAATATTTTACCAGATATCCAGGGGGAATGGGCAAGAGGAAAACCCAGTAACATCAGTGGAGTGTAAACCTGGACAGGATTCCTTCTTTCAGGTTTCTAGTCCAGCAGCAGCTGACGTAGTTCCGAGGCTCGTGGGCTGTCTTCTTCCGTCACCCAGCGAGTGTCTGTTACCTTCTAAATGGAGACCTTGTCCTCAGTCCAGGCTCCAGACCCAGAGACCTTCTCTTCAGGCGACAGGCAGTCCGTGGGGAGACCTCAGCCCTGCCGTGCACGGATGGCGGGGCGTGACTGTGGATGGAGCCACGTCATGATGACCGCTTGGCACTCAGCAATCTGAGCAGCCTTTGTTTTTGTGGTTCAGTCCCTCAGTCGTGCTGACTCTTTGTGACCCCCCATGGACTGCAGCACGCCAGGCCTCCCTGTCCTTCACCATTTCCCAGAGCTTGCTCAAATTCATGTCCATTGAGTTGGTGATGCTGTCCAGCCGTCTCATCCTCTGTTGCCCTTCTCTTCTGTCCTCAGTCTTTCTCAGCATCAGGTCTTTTTCAGTGAGTTGGCTCTTTGTGTCAGGCGGCCAAAGGATCGGAGCTTCAGCCTCAGTCCTTGTAGCATCCTTATTAGTGGGGCCAAGTCTGTCTGTCCCAGAAGGAGCAGTTCTGAACACCAGCTTTAACCTGAAGACTTAGTATCTCTGTGTACTGAAGTGGAACGTAACGGCCCTGGGATAGCCACAGGCACTTGTTTATGCGAAAGGGAAAAGGACTCCTCAAATCACTGTGCGTGTGAGGTCCTCATGCTTTGTCTGCTGGAGGGTGACCCTGGGTTCCTGCTTACACTTCAGTCCAAGCGTGGCCGGGGGCGCCCTGCGGCCCTCCACAGCCTCAGATGCTCTGCCTGCTTGTCCTCACTTCACCCCGAAACATGATTGTGAAGAAACCTGGGGAGGGGTGAACAGTCTGCCTGAGAGCATGCAGCAAACTCGGCATGGTAGGGAGGGGGTCCACGACTCATTGTTTTCCCTGCAGGCTCCCCTTTTTCTGATGACACAGGGAGATACTTGGTTTATTTTTAAGTTGGGATCCTGTGCTGATGGCCCTTGAAACAGAATTTTTGACTTGAAACATCTGCAGAGGAGAGGCCGGCAGGAATGCCTTAGTGCGTGTGCTGTGGCCGAGTCCTCCCCCTGCGGGGACTCTGCCTGTCCGGCTTCTCAGCCAGAGTGTGATGGGCAGGGAGCACCTGCTACTCTCCCGGCTGTGCCCGCTCGGCCCCACGTGGCGACCAGCTCTGTGAAGGAGCTGCGATGCCAGCAGAGTGTCAGTGCTGGATGCTGAGGCCACGCTGCTGCGGTCTGGTGTGTCTGACTGCAGGGAGCCCTTCCTGAGTTGATTGAAGTGGTTTGGGGCAGGCATTGTGTTCATTGTTGGGATCAGTGGTCACTTTATTCTGAAGGTGCTTGAATGTTGCGTCAGTGGAAATAGAATTGTGAAAAGCACAGAGAGCTGCAGCTTAGACGCTTGGCAAAGCTTCTACTTGAACCACAAAGAGTCTCTTCAGAATAACTTTTAAAGCCAAAGCTGTCTTTACCAGAATGAGAGAATTTAAATGTAGTCCCAGAAATTTTCATTTGTGTGTGTGTATAAATTTTTTTCTTTTCCATGATATGTAACTTGCTGAAGATGTCAAGGCAGCTACATAGTTCCACTGAAAAAGTCAGCTACAAGTGATCCATTGATAAACTAATTTCCCTAGTGACGCAGCCGCCAAAATATTGGAGCAGAAAAGAGCATGTGTTTCACACTCCTTGCTGAAAGCTTGACGCACACACACAAAACTGATACAGGAAATATGGAAGAAATTATCTGGCCAATTCTGGCCACTTCTGCACAAAGCTTTCCATTTAGAATTTACTGAACTGTGGCAGGCAGGTTAAAATTATTAAGTAAGCCAGAAAAGCTTTAAAGATTTTGGGTATGTCGATGTTTGGGGATGTGGGCTTTTTTCCTGTTAGCTGTTCAGTTAATTATAATGATGACAACTGCATTTTCACCCTTTTCTGTACCTCGCATGAGGGAAGGGGTCCAGAAGTGATGGAGGAGACAGGTGTGTGGCTCCCCAGTATTCCTGTTCCTGGAAGTAGCGGCCTTGGCCCACCCCTCAGTCTCGGGGCTCCATGGGCATCTCCCCTGCTGCAGGGCAGGGTGCATGGGGCTACCTGGTTGGGGATAGGGACCCTTGGTCTCTGGAGAAGGCAGTGATGGGACGGCAAGGCTCGAGGATGTGCACAAGCATGAGGCGTCTTTATTGTGTTGGATTTCACGTGAAGAATGAACGGGTCCTGGGAAGGCTGTTCTCATCCACTCATGCCCTGGAGTCAGGGATGTCATGTTCGTTTCCAAGGCCTGCTGTTGTCAATTCCCAGCCACAAGCCTGGAGAGAAGAGGCTAGGACAAGGCGGGACAGGGCCCCTCTCTTGGGAGGCTCTGGGGAGAGGTCCTTACCTGCCTTCCCAGCCCTGGGGGACTCACTGCCAGCCTCCCTCCCCTGGTGTTCTCTAAAGGCGCCTGCATTGCTCCCCAGCTCCTACCCTCGGCACGGCCCCTCTGCCTCCACGTGGGCTCCGTGTTGGGCACCACTGCTTGCACAGGGGCTCAGCCCACCCCAGGGTGGCACCATGTGGGCAGATCATGTCTGCAGGACCCTATTTCCACATGCAGCCTACTTTCTCCTCCCACATTCTGTGGACACAGCTCTTTTTCTTCCCTCTCCTTTCCTGTCCCCACCAATTTGGAGAGTGAGGATCAGTGAGTAGTGTTCACATTTCAATTAAAATATTTTCCTGAAAGAAAAGAATGATGCTCCCTGAGAGTCATAGTTCTCTTCTGTGTGGCTAAACTGTGCAGCTGAGACTACAACTCACTCTTAAATTTTTAGAATTTAATTCACTCTGTTGTATATAGGATATTTCGATTGAGACGTTCTGGGGTCAAAAGATGCCGTTTCCTTCTGGCCCTTCTGTCCTGAGATTTGTCCCTATCCAGCTCTGGGCTCCCCCACCTGTACGGGCCATGTCTTCCTTGTACATCATTTTACCTGGAGAGTCCAGCGCAGCGCTTCGCGCCTGATGCATAACTTCTGAATACTTGTAGGGTATGAGAACTGTGAAAGAACAGCTTTTTGTATGCACAGAAGGAAACCTTGATCAGTTCAGTTCAGTTCAGTTCAGTCACTCAGTCTTCTCCTACTTTCTGCGACCCCATGGACTGCAGCACGCCAGGCTTGACTGTCCATCACCAATTTCCAGAGTCCACCCAAACCCATGTCCATTGAGTCGGTGATGCCATCCAACCATCTCATCCTCTGTCGTCCCCTTCTCCTCCTGCCCTCAATCTTTTCCAGCATCAGGGTCTTTTCCAATGAGTCAGCTCTTCGCATCAGGTGGCCAAAGTATTGGAGTTTCAGCTTCAGCATCAGTCCTTCCAATGAACACCCAGGACTGATCTCCTTTAGGATGGGCTGGTCAGATCTCCTTGCAGTCTAAGGGACTCTCAAGAGTCTTCTCCAACACTGCAGTTCAAAAGCATCAGTTCTTTGGTGCTCAGCTTTCTCTAGTCCAACTCTCACATCCATACGTGACTACTGGAAAAACCATAGCTTTGACTGGAAGGATATTTGTCCGTAATGTCTCTGCTTTTGAATATGCTGTCTAGGTTGGTCATAACTTTCCTACCAAGGAGTAAGCATTTTTAAATTTCATGGCTGCAGTCACTATCTGTAGTGATTTTGGAGCCCCCAAAATAAAGTCTGTCACTGTTTCCACTGTTTCCCCATCTATTTGCCATGAAGTGATGGGACCAGATGCCATGATCTTAATTTTCTGAATGTTGAGCTTTAAGCCAACTTTTTCATTCTCATCTTTCACTTTCATCAAGAGGTTCTTTAGTTCTTCTTCACTTTCTGCCAATAAGGGTAGTGTCATCTGCATATTTGAGGTTATTGATACTTCTCCCAGCAATCTTGATCTCAGCTTGTGCTTCTTCCAGCCCAGCATTTCTCATGATGTACTCTGCATGTAAGTTAAATAAGCAGGGTGACAATATACAGCCTTGACGTACTCCTTTTCCTATTTGGAGCTAGTCTGTTGTTTGATATCCAGTTCTAACTGTTGCTTCCTGACCTGCATACAGTTTTCTCAAGAGGCAGGTCAGGTGGTCTGGCATTCCTATCTCTTTCAGAATTTTCCAGTTTGTTGTGATCCACATAGTCAAAGTCTTTGGCATAGTCAATAAAGCAGAAATAGATGTTTTTCTGGAACTCTCTTGCTTTTTCGATGATCCAGCCAATGTTGCAATCTGGTTCCTCTGCCTTTTCTAAAACCAGCTTGAACATCTGGAAGTTCATGTTTCATGTATTGCTGAAGCCTGGCTTGGAGAATTTTTGAGCATTACTTTACTAGCGTGTGAGATGAGTGCAATTGTGCGGTAGTTTGAGCATTCTTTGGCATTGAATTTCTTAGGGATTGGAATGAAAACTGACCTTTTGCAGTCCTGTGGCCACTGCTGAGTCTTCCAAATTTGCTGGCATATTGAGTGCAGCACTTTCACAGCATCATCTTTCAGAATTTGAAAGAGCTCAACTGGAATTCCATCACCTCCACTAGCTTTGTTCATAGTGATGCTTTGTTTATAGTGATGAACCAAACTTGTCCCTTTCAATTGAAATATCATTGTAGGAAAGAGATGACACAGACGGCATACTTGCAAGAATGTGAAATGAGGAGGCTTTCATCTTGCTGGTCCTATAACTAGGACCCCTTGAAAACTAGGAGGAGCCACCAAGAATTTGAGTCAGGAAGTGAAAGCCTTATCTTGCAGATAATCCCTTAGGTGTGTAATCTTGTTTGTTGCTGTTTTCCACTGGTTTCCCTGGAGGTGGTACTCTGCTGTAAATTGTCTGCTGTAATTTAGAGTACACCCTGGGGCACAAGATCTGTCTTGGCATACTCCTTGTTGAGCCAGTGTGCCAAAAAAAAAAAAAAAAAAAAGAAGCGCCTCCTACCCCAGCTGATAGGGAAGTCAGGGATCTTTTCTGGACCAGCCTCATCATCTAGAGATAGGCATCTCCTCCTGAGCGGCTCCTGGATCATTAGTGATGGCTGTGGACTGAGGTGAAGGTCCTGAGCCTTCACTGAATGCAGGACATCATCATATTGTTCAGTTGAATGACTGTCTGGAAAGGAGAAGAGCAGCTGACCTCAGCAAGGCTCAGGAGGAAAAGAAGTTGTGATGGGTGAAACCCAGGTCTGGCGCTCCCCCAACCCTCCCACTCCCTACCTCACAGCCCGTATTGGTTCCCCTCTAGGACCTCACTGTCTGGTTTTCTAGAATCTTCCAGCTTCAGGGTCAGGCGTGTGTGGGTGTGCCTGTGTGAGGGGCCTGGCATTGCCAGTGGAGCTGGAAACATGTCAGTATTTAGGGTTGACTACAGAGCATTGGTGTGACGCTGTCAGTAGGCAGTTTGGGAAGATGCAGGTGACCCCTGGGAGAGCGCCTGCTCCAGCACGTGGACTTTGGAGGGATGGTGGGGTCACGGTCCGCCTGCCCAGGGGTGCTTGGATCTGGTGCCTCCACGAGTGAAGGTCTGCGTGTCACCAACAGCCGTGTCCAGGCTCTAGGTACTTCAACCGCCACCACCGGTCACAAATTCAGGCAGAAGTAATGACATGAGCTTTTATTGCTTTTAAAAACAAGCCAACCTTCCTTTGAGCCCTGCTAATGGACAAAACCTGTCAGCTTGAGCTTTGTACGCTCATAAACTTTGTGATGTTATAGAAATGAACCATCCCTTTTCTACATACTTCTCTAGGCGAAGGCTTCCAACAAGCAGTCATGTCCGAACTCATTTGTTTCTTGTTGACATAAAAAAATTTTTGAACACTTATTAAAGAGTTGGAAAACACCACTAAAAGCCACCTTTGTCCTTTCTTTTTGTGGCAGAAAAAAGCTGTTCCTTGCCTGCTGGCCTATGCTGTAGCTCTTTAAGGAGGTGGAGGGGCTGTCTGAGGTCTAGACTTGCCTCCTTTCTGTCCTTCTTCAGCAAGAAAGTGTAGTCATTAACAGGGACCCAGACCAGTCACTTGTATACAGGAGACACTTTTCCCATAAGCCCTTTGTAAGTCACACTAGAGCAAGACTGTACCTGAAGATCCCACATGAGTCTGAGATTGGAACAAATAAAGTATCTCCTTTATTGTAAATTGTGAAGGTTGGTTTTTATGTTATTTTAATTTCCATTCTCTCAACATCTCCATCATTGTATTTTTGAGGAGCTTTGAAATTTCAAGGTGATGTTAGGCAGGAAATTAAGAATACTTTGGAAGAGGGGATGTTTTGGCATCTTAATTAAGCATGTGTTGAAACAGGGATCCTGCTTCACAGGTCCTCATGTCCAAGCACTTGCTTGGGATTGATTTTTTCCATCAACCTCTTTTGTAAATGATTATGTCTTACCTGATTTGAATATGAAAGTCTACTGTATCTAGCAAATCAGTGGTAATAATGTATTTCTTTTAATTTATAGAGTAAGATGCAAATAACTAAAATTATTAACTTGATTGCATTCAGTCAAGGATATATAGTCTATATGGTTTCCCTTGCTGTGCAAAAGCTTCTAAGTTTCATTAGGTCCCATTTATTTTTGCTTTTGTTTCCATTACTGTAGGAGACAGATTTTTAAAAATATTGCTTTGATTTATGTCAAACAGTGTTCTGCCTATGTTTCACTCTAGGAGTTTTATAATATCAGGTCTTGTATTTTTAGGTCTGTAAGAGATGATTGGATGGCATCACCAACTCAATGGACATGAGTTTGAGCGAACTCTGAGAGATAGTGAAGGACAGGGAAGCCTGGCATAGTGCAGTCCATAGGGTCACAAAGAGTTGGACATGACTTAGTGACTGAACAACAACAATAAGACATTTTGAGTTTATTTTTATAGATGGTGTTAAGAAGTGTTCTAATCTCATTCATTTACATGTAGCTGTCCAGTTTTCCCAGCACCACTTAGAGACTATCTTTTCTCCATAATGTGTTGTTAACTCTTTTTTTGTAGATTGTCAGTAGGTGTGTGGGTTTATCTCTGAGCTTTCTATCCTTTTCTATTGATCTATATTTCTGTTTTTGTTCCAGTGCCATACTGTCTTAATTACTGTAGTTTTGTAGTATAGTCTGAAGTCAGAAAGTATGATTCCTCCAGCTCTGTTCTTTCTCAATATTGTTTTTGCTATTCAAGGTCTTTTGTATTTCCATTGTAAAATTATTTATTCTAATTCTTTAAAAAATGCCATTGGTGATTTGATAGGGATTACACTGAATCTGTAGATTGCCTTGGGTCATTTTTAACAGTATTGACTCTTCCAGACCAAGGACACAGTATATCTTTACATCTGTCTGTGTGGTCTTCAGTTTTTCCCATCAGTGACTTATAGTTTTTGGAGTACAGGTCTTTTGTCTCCTTCGTGAAGTTGTGAAGTCACTCAGTCGTGTCTGACTCTTTATGACCCCATGGACTGTAGCCCACCAGGCTCCTCCATCCATGGAATTTTCTAGGCAAGAGTACTGGAGTGGGTTGCCATTTCCTTCTCCAAGGGATCTTCCCAACCCAGGGATCGAACCCGGGTCTCCCGCGTTGGGGGCAGACGCTTTACCGTCTGAGCCACCAGGGAATCTTTGCCTCCTTAGGAAACCATAAACAAAATGAAAAGATGACTCACAGAATGGGAGAAAATGTTTAGAAATGATGTGACCAGCAGGGATTAATCTCTAAAATATACCAACAGTTTATGCAGCTCAACAACAACAACAACAGGAAAAAAAGAACTTATTCAAAAATGGGCAGAAGACCTAGGCAGACACTTCTCCAGAGGAGACATACAGATGGCCCACAGGCACATGAAGAGATGCTCAGCTTTGCTAATTACTTGAGAAATGCAAATCAAAATGGCAATGAGGCACCACCTCCACTGCTCAGAATGGCCCTTTTAAAAGTCTACAAATACTGAATGCTGAGGAGGGTATGGAAAAAGGGAACCCTCCTACACTGTTGGAGGGAATGTAAATTGGTACATCACTATAGAGAATAGTATGAAGCTTCCTGGGCATGTATGTGGAGAAGATTCTAATTTGGAAAGGTACACGCACCCCAGTGTTCACAGCAGCACTGTTGAGTGTAGCTAAGACTTGGAAGCAGCCTGTGTGTCCATCAGCAGATGACTGGATAAAGAAGATGTGGTGACTATTCTTTACACATGCATGGGTCATCAGGGTGCCTCACATTTCACCATTAGTTTAAACTCTTTCTACCTAAAAGAACTTATTAATCTTCAGAATCCTCTATTAAAAGATTTTTCCAAAGCCAACGTTTGCTCAGAGAATTTTTGACCTGGAACACCAGGTGTGGAGCGGGAAGATGGGTACCAGCCACATCAGGGAGGAAAGAATGAGGCCTGCCAGGCTCCTCTGTCCATGGGGTTCTCCAGCTAGGAATACTGGAGTGAGTTGCCATTTCCTCCTCCAGGGGATCTTTCTGGACCCAGGGATGGAACCATATCTCCTGCATCTGGTACACTGTAGGCAGATTATTTACCACTGCACCACCTGAGAAGCCAGAGGGGATAGTGATTAGGGACAGTGATTATGTTAAAATCTATTGAGACAAAGAGTAACGGTGTCTGAGTTTGCTCCATGTGCACAGGACTCTGACGTAAATTCTTATTTTCACTGTCTCACAGTGTCTTTGAGATGCTTCTACTCAATCTTATTTACTTGATTAGATGAGAACAACAACAAAAGCCTAAAGCAAGTAAAGGAAAACAAAACCAAGTGAGGCTGGGGAAGCGCTGGGGTGAGACCCCATGGGTCGCGGCACACGGGGCGCCCAGCTTGCTCTCTGGCCGTGCTCTTAAGCTCCGACCTGGGCAGTGGTTGTTGGCGTCCCTGGTGCTGCAGGGCGCAGAGTGACCTGGTACCACTGTAGTGGGCTAGCCTGGTGATGGCTGGAGTCAGGAGGTGGCCCAGTATTTACACGAGTGGGCCGTGGGAGAGCCTCAGCAGGCGCTCGGTTGACCCTTTCCCTTCACGGCTTCGTCCTTCGGGCCCATCCCCGGCCGCATGGCAGCATGTGGGGTGCGGAGGGGAGGAGCCGCTCCGGCTGCCTGGGCGGCATCTGCCTCCATGGCCCTCGCTGTCTGTCCTGGCCCCTGGGCTCAGAGCTCTGCGCGCTCCTGTAGCTGTGCCTGGCCGTCCGTGCCGGGGCCGAGGCTGGTTGGGGGTGGGGGGGTGCTAGGGGCTGCTCTGCCTGCAGGTGAGGCATCTGCTGCCGCCCTGCCATCCTCTGGGGCGCTGACTGTAGACAGCAGCAGAGGGCTCTGTCCACACGGTCATCTGGGGTCACCACCACGGCTTCTGCTGCAGCTTAGTGGGAGGAATAAGTTTTCGGGAAAAAAAAAAATACAGAGTTCTGATAAGATGCTGTTTGGAAGGTTCAACCACCTCTTTGAAGTAGAACACTGTAAAATGTATTCAAAGAAAATCGTATTTCACTTGGAAGCAAACACAGTTCCAAGAATGAGCTAAGGTAAACAGAGGGTGGCCTAGCCTGGCATTGCGTGGGGCCGTCTCCCTGGCCGTGAGCCCCGCAGCGCTGCCTGCTGTCCTCGTGTGACCCAGGCAGTGTGGGGCGTCCCCTCAGCTGGATGAGATGGGGCCGCACCTGTCCTTGTGCCTTGTGCCTCCTGGGACTGGCCGGGGGTAGCCAGGGTTGGCTCTGGGACTGTTGGCTTTTTTACTCCTGCAGTGAATCACCAGAAACTTTGGGCTGAAACAATGTAAATTTATTTCCTTACAGTTCAGTAGATCAGAGTCTCCCTGGACTGATCCCAAGGGGGAGGTGAGCCCGAATGCTTCCGGGACGCTCCAAGAATGTTTTCTGCCTTTTCCTCAGTCTGGAGGCCATGCAGCCCTAGGCCAGGGTCCCCCTCCACCTTCCCGCCTCGTGAGACGCAGAGTATCGTGTCCATAGCCAGCAGCATCCCCCATCACTGCTGCCTCTGCCTCCCAGCTCTGTGGGAGTGTTTCTGATTATCCTGTGATTACCTGTGGCCCAGCACCTCAGCTGAAGGCTCTGAACTGCACCTCTGCCAAGTCTCACTGGCCCACTGAAGCAACATCTCAGGGGTTAGGGTCCTGACTTTGGCACTGACCAGCTGTGTGATGCTGGCATTAGATTTGCCGTTTTGCCCCAGTGTGCTGGAGTTGGTCTAAATAATCGTGTGGGTTCCTTCCAGCAGCAGCACCCTGTGAATCTGTGCCTCCAAGAGGGATCAGGTTCATTGTTTCTAAAATTTAACTCTCACGGACCCTGTCTGTGAGAACCAAGGCTTTAATGCTGTTACCCATCGGCTTTGTGAATATCTGTGTATGTATTCAGCCCATGCACACTTTTGATATTTGCTATTCAGTCATGCAGGGAACTATATCAGTGAAACTATGTTTAGAATCTTTTATCTGTTTTCTTACCCCTTAACTCCATGGAAACTGGTCTCCATGTATGTGAGCAACTTGAAATAAGAGTTACTTTAGAACATTTTAACACTTAGTTTACTTTTAAAATAGTAGATTATACAGTTAATATGAAAAATGATGTTGTTCAGTTGCTAGGTTGCTCCAGCTCTATTGCGACCCCATGGACTGCATCACACCAGGCTTCCCTGTCCATGACAGTCTCCCAGAGCTTGCTTAGACTCACATCCATTGAGTTGGTGATGCCATTTACCATCTCATCCTCTGTCACCCTCTTCTCCTTTTGCCTTCAGTCTATTCCACCATCAGGGTCTTTTCCAATGAGGCAGCTCTTTGCAGCAGGTGGCCAAAGTTTTGGAGCTTCAGGTTCAGCATCAGTCCTTCCAATGAGTATTCAGGGTTGATTTCCTTTAGGATTGACTGTTTGGATCACCTTGCAGTCCAGAGGGCTCTCAAGAGTCTTCTCTAGCACCACAGTTGGAAAGCATCAGTACTTTGGCGCTCAGCCTTCTTTATGGTCCACCACTCACATCCATACACGACTACTCGAAAAACTGTAGCTTTGACTATATGGACCTTTGTTGACAAACTGATGTCTCTGCTTTTTAATACAGTGTCTAGATTTGTCATAGCTTTTCTTCCAAGGAACAAGTGTCTTTTAATTTCATGGCTGCAGTTACCATCCTCAGTGATTTTGGAGCCCAAGAAAACAAAGTCTGTCACTGTTTCATTGTTACCCTATCTATTTGCTATGACATGCTTGAGTCCACGGGGTCACAAAGAATCGGACATGACTTAGCAACTGAACAACGTTTCGCATGAAGTGATAGGCTCATATGCCATAATCTTAGTTTTTTGAATGCTGAGTTTTAAGCCAGCTTTTTCACTCTCCTCTTTCACCTTCATCAAGAGGCTCTTTAGTTCCTCTTCACTTTCTGCTATAAGGGTGGTGTCATCTGCATATCTGAGGTCATTGATATTTCTCCCGGCAATCTTGCTTCCAGCTTGTGCTTCATCCAACCCAACATTCCATGTGATGTGCTCTGCATGTAAGTTAAATAAGCAAGATGACAATATACTGCCTTGACGTACTCCTTTCCCAATTTGGGACCAGTCCGTTGTTCCATGTCCGTTTCTAACTGTTGCTTCTTGACCTGCATACAGGTTTCTCAGCAAGCAGATAAGGCGGTCTGGTAGTTCCATCTCTTTTAGAATTTTCCACATTTTTTGTGGTCTGCACAGTCAAAGGCTTCCAGCATTGTCAGTGATACAGAAGTAGATGTTTTTCTGGAATTCTCATGCTTTTTCTATGAAATGTGCCTCATTATAAAATTATTAACTTGTAAAATGGCTTGAGTGAAAGTTGCTCAGTCATGTTCGACTCTTTGCAACCCCATGGACTATATTCTGTCAGGCTTCTATGTCCATGGAGTTCTTCAGGCAAGAATAAAGGAGTAGGTTGCAGTTTCCTTCTGCAAGGGATCATCCCAACTATGTAAAATATATAAAACAGCTTTTATTAGAGTAGTCTTCTTGGTGATGTGGACATAGACACTGGATTGTGAATGTTCTTTTGTGTTTAAATAAACGTTCCTTGCATTTACAAATTTATTGTATGTTTGTTAAGATCAGCGAGGAGATCTTTCAGTGCTTAATTTTATAACTTTTTTCCCGTTCTTGCAAATGCTGTCATTTTTGTTTAGTTTTTATCTTCTTATTTAAGTAGAGAATGAAAAATATCTCCTTGGTGCAAGTGGCTGTTTATAAAGATCTGTAGGGTAGAAGCTGAGGAAATCTTTTTAATGAAACATCTGTTTTTCAAAAGAATTTAACAGCGGAGGACAAAAATTGAGCAGACTTCCCTTCAGCCCATTTGTGTCCAGCAGGCAGACGGTGGGAGCTGGTACAGGATGCCTGGTATCCCTGCTCAGCCTCAGAATAACGACAACACAGACCCACCGTACTAAGACATGGCTCGTCCTCCTTTCCAGCACGACTGGCTGGCACCCCTGTGAGGAGGAGTGGCGGACGTCAGCAGTGTTCTTGGCTGTGGCTTTGGAGTGGGTGTTTGGGTGGGAAAGGAGGCGTGTCTCGCTGAGGATCACAGCTGGGGCTGGGTGCTGCTGCGGGGAAAACCCTGCCTTCTACCCGCAGGCAGCTTGGGCTGTCGTGAAGTCCCTTCAGCTTCAGGCCCAGGAGCTGCACATAAGGAATAAGTGTGATACTGGTCCTTAACGTCGCCCCGTCAGGCTTGTAAAGGCTCCGTCCTGCGGTGAGTGTGCGCTCTGGGGCCACCGGCAGCATAGCTGTGGCTTCTGGGGCCTGCTAGTGGGAATGATGGTGACCCCTGGGCTGCCGGCTGTGGCGAGCGTGGCGCGCAGCATCAGTGCCCAGCTGGTCCTGCTGTCGTCTCCCCCCCCCAGTCCTCTTCTCCCAAGCCTCGGGAGCGCTTCTGTCCTTCGTTCATGTATGTTTGGCTGGGCTGCGTCTCCCCGCCACCGGCCTTCCTCTCCGGGCAGTGCACAGGCGTCTCGTGTGGAGCACGGGCTCAGCCGCTCGCCAGCATGTGAGATCCCCCAGACCGAGGATCAAACCCCTGTTCCCTGCATTGGCAGGTGGCTTCTCACCCACTGTTCCACAGGGAAGTCCCCCTTTAAGGCCTTCTAACATGACTGTAGACCTTGTGTTTTTAGAGACCATGTTACTAATACTCCCCCTTAAGCTGGGATGCAGAGAAGGAACAAGGTGCTCCATTATGAAGGTAAAGGAACAGCACGGGAAAACCAGCATCCAGTTGTTTAAGAAAAGGGGACCCACGCGGTCGCCACAGTCACACTCCTCACTTCTCTCTGAGAGCCTGCGATGCCTTCACCCGTGTGACTCCAGCCTGAGACGCAGGAGCGAGGAGTGCTGGAGAGTGATGCTGCGTCCTGGCCAGTCAGGTCAGCGGTGGCGCTGTGCTGGGCCTGCTCTATGTTTCTGCGAGACTTCAGAGAAAAATGATGGCTCTGTGTTAAACATCTAAAAATCTCCTCTTTCTGATGAATCAAGTTTTTGTGACTGCGGTTTTAATAATTCTTGTGTCACCCTCCATCCAGCTGTTTAAAGGAGCTTGTCAGTGGGTAGATACTTGGTCAACAGGAGTACACGTTGGTTTCTGAAGTTCACACGTCAAGTGACCGCCACGCTTCTCAGCAGTTAGTGAACTAATCCCTTTTTGAGGGAGGGAAGGTATGTACGTTTTATTTTCTTCAAAGCTAAACTGTTAATTCTGCCGCTTCTTGGGGTCTGCAGCAGCTAGAGGTCGACTCTCACTGTGGAGTCATGCCGGCGGGAGCGCCAGAACTTCTTGCAAGGAAGTGAGGCGCGTGATCATGGACACAGCTTAGGCCCCCTCCCCCATTTTTAAACAGCTGGCCTTATTGTATAAATATGCTCCTTTTTATGTCCATAAAGGAACTTATTAGCACAGCAAACTAAAACCTGTGTATTTATTGTGAGAGACGGAGCCTGAATGACAAGCGAGTGAAGTGAGGATGTTACTGTCATTCTGCTGATACTGCATTAATGTGCAAGAGTCGATGATTAGTGCAACTGAATATCCGCATCAGCCAGGGGGGCTTGGAGCTGGCAGTGAGGGGCGAGTGTTTAGGGTTCGCCAGCTTTACTTCATTTTCTTTTAAAGGCTACTATATGGTTGGTGATGAAAAATGTAGGAGGCTTCAGATACTATTTACAGTGCTTGATTTCTGAAGTGAGGTTGTCGGTATAGGGCTGTCTTTTGTGTTATTCATCATCTTTGAATGTTGAGAAACAAGATAATCTATTACAATTTATAGTGAGTACCTTTGAACTTTATACACTGCCTTCCTTTTTCTTATGTATTTTGTCTTTGAAGTTATACCTATTCATGATAGAAAATATGCAACTACACGGCAGAGTCTAAAGTGAAAAATACAAGTATTTGTCCTTTCATAGCTAGTCCTAAATTCCAGAGGTAGATGCTTACTCTGTTTTTGTAGTTCTGCTGGTTACCTGTACAACCTTATAAGATGCTTCCATTTCTTGATTGCTGAGCCTTAAACAGTATCAATTTCAGATACCCTGTCGTAAAATTCAGATGTCTTCTCCCACCTCCTCTTCCTGAACAACTGGTTTTTGTTCAGCATATGATTTTTTTTTACATTATTACGGTTGATAACATTCCCTTCTGTGTCTCTAATTAAGGCTTCTTTGCTGTGTGTGGAGATTAATTCTAAAAATTGAAACCCAATAAAAACAGCACTTGGAGTGTTGGGGTTCTGTAACCATTAGCCACTGCAGTGGATCTGGGTCCGTGAAGAAGGACACATAACCTGTGTCGGGGGTCCTGCCCCACTGCAGGTGGGCTGGGTCCAGCTCCTGTGTCTGGTGGGTCCTCTTTACATTTCTTTCCATTTTCCTCACGTCTCCCCAATCATATGGGAGTCACATTTCTTGCATCATGTGTCATCTGTCTAGTGAGTGGATGTGGGTTTGCATAGGAGTTGCCTCCTTGAATAATTTTTTTTCATCTGAAATGCACAGGACATAAACCTCCTGAGATTTTGTGTGTTTAAAGATGTCTTTGTTTTGTCCATGCACATAAGTAACAGGTTAGCTGGCTAAGATTTTCTGATCATGTTTATTATAAGATATTGAATATAGTTCCCTGTCCTTACTGTTCATCTATAGTATATATAGTAGTTTGTATCTCTTAATCTCATACTCACAGTTTATCCCTCCCTGCCTTGCCCCATTGGTAACCATAAGTTTGTTTTCTATGTCTGTTAGTCTGCTTCTATTTTGTAAATAAGTTCACTTGTATCATCTTTTTAAGATCACATGTATAAGTAATATATGATGCTTGTTTTTGTCTGTCTTCCTTCACTTAGTATGATAATTTCTAGGTGCATCCATGTTACTGCAAATGGCATTATTTCATTCTTTTTAGTGGCTGAGTAATGTATATATATATGAATATATGTGTGTGTATATATGTGTGTGTATATATATGTATTCCACATCTTCTTTTCCATTCATCTGTTGATGGACATTTAGGTAAGTTCCTTTCACATCTTGACTGTTGTAAATAGTGCTGCTGTGAAAACTTGGATGCATGTATCTTTTCAAACTATGGTTTTCTCCAGATATATGCCCAAGAGTAGGACTGCTAGATTATTTATAATTCTCCTTTTAGTTTTTTAAGGAAGCTTCATACTGCTCTCCATAGTGGCTGCAGCAGTTTACATCCCCACTAGCAGGGTACTGCGGTTTTCCTTTTCTCCACAGCCTCTCCAGCATTTGCTATTTGCAGAGTATTTGGTAACGGCCATTCTGACCTGCATGAGGTGGTGCCTCATTGTTCTTCTGATCTGCATTTCTCGAATAATTAGCAATGTTGAATATCTTATCATGCTCCCATTAGCCATCTTCATGTCTTCTTTGGAGAAATGTCTATTTAGATCTGCCCATTTTTTGTTGGGTTGTTTAGGTTTTGAATATGAGCTGTTTGTGTATTTGGGAAACTAAGCCCTTTTAGGCTGCATCATTTGCAAATATTTTCTCCCAGGCTGTTGGCTGTCTTTATTTTGTCAATGGTTTCCTTTGCTGCATAGAAGCTTATAAATGTAGGTTGGTCTCATGTGTTTATCTTTGCTTTTACTTCTGTTCCTTTGGGGGAGTGGGACACTCACCATCTTGATCGTTAGCCCTGCCTTAGATATTTTTCTATCCAGCCATTGAAATGCTTTTAGTGTATTTATAAGTTTTAATAAAAGAATTTGACTGTCTTAAAAGTGAATATAATTTGACTACTCACACCAAAGGCTTTTTGGTCTGTTTTTTACTTTTTATATATCAACTAATAACTTCCATTTTGAGATATAGTTCACATACTAATAAAATTCACCCATTTACAGCCACTGAAATTTTCCTGATTTCACTTGCTTTCAAGTCTTCTTCTCTCAGTTCTTAAAAATTTCTGGTATGCTAATACATGTTTGTTGGAAAAGGTCAGTTTTCATTCCAATCCCAGAGAAAGACAATGCCAAAGAATGTTCAAACTACCGCACAGTTGTACCCACCTCATATGCTAGCAAAGTAATGCTCAAAATTCTCCAAGCTAGGTTTCAACAGTGTTTGAACCTTGAACTTCCAGATGTTCAATCTGGATTTAGAAAAGGCAGAGGGACCAGAAATCAAATTGCCAACATTCGTTGGATCATAGAAAGAGCAAGAGAATTTCAGAAAAATATCTACTGACTTTGACTGTGTGAATCACAGCAAACTGGAAAATTTTCTAGAAATGGGAATACCAGACCACCTTACCTGCCTCCTGAGAAATCTATATGCAGGTCAAGAAGCAACAGTTAGAATTGGACATGGAATAACGGTCTGATTCCAAATTGGGAAAGGAGTACGTCAAGGCTGTATATTGTCACCCTGCTTATTTAACTTATATGCAGAGTATATCATGTGTAATGCTGGGCTGGATGAAGCACAGGCTGGAATCAAGACTGCCGGGAGAAATATCAATAACCTCAGATATGCAGATAACATCACTTTTATGGCAGAAAGCAAAGAGAAACTAAAGAGTCTCTTGATGCAGGTGAAAGAGGAGAGTGAAAAAGCTGGCTTAAAACTCAACATTCAAAAAATGAAGATCATGGCATCTAGTCCCATCACTTCATGGCAAATAGATGGGGAAACAATGGAAATAGTGACAGACTTTATTTCTTGGACTCCAAAATCACTACAATAAGTGCAGCCAGGGGCCTCGGAAGATGCTCGCTTCCTTGGAAGAAAAGCTATGACAAATATAGACAGCATATTAAGAAATAGTGACATCACTTTGTCAACAAAGGTCCGTATAGTTAAGGCTCTGGTTTTTGCAGTGGTCATCTATAGATGTGAGGATTGGACCATAAAGTTGAGCCCCGAAGAACTGATGCTTTTGAACTGTGGTATTGTAGAAGACTGTTAGGAGTCCCTTGGACTGCAAGGAGATCAAATCAGTCAATCCTAAAGGAAATCAGTCCTGAATATTCATTGGAAGGACTGATGATGAAGCTGAAGCTCCAATACTTTGGCCACTTGATGCAAGGAACTGACTCATTAGAAAAGATCCTGATGCTGGGAAAGATTAAAGGCAAGAGGACCAGGGGATTACAGAGGATGAGATGGTTGGATGGCATCACTGCCTTGATGGACAGGAGTTTGAGCAAGCTCCGGGAGTTGGTGATGGACAGGGAAGCCTGGTGTGCTACAGTCCATGGGGTCACATGGGCTGAGTCAGACATGACTGAGCGACCAAACTAAACTAAATGCATGTTTTCCCTCTTTTTCTAGAACCTCTATGTGTTAGTCACTCAGTCGTGTCTGACTCTGCGACCCCATGGGCTACAGCCCGCCAGAAATCCATTGGATTTCTGAGGCAGGAATACTGGAGTGGGTTGCTGTGTCCTTCTCCAGGGATCCTCTGGACCCAAGGATGGAGCCTGGGTCTCCTACATTGCAGGCAGATTCTTTACCATCTGAGCCAGCAGGGACTCAGGCAAGTAGACACCTGTGTTTAGCCACAGCTGCATACCGCCTTGATTTGCGGTGTGCTCTTCCTTTGATTTCCTTTCCTAGATCAGATAAAACAACCAAAGTACAAGCAGATGCCCATCTCGGTGTCTTCTGTTGGGTTGTTGTATATCAGTGGACACTACACAGGCCACCCCGCTGACTTCTTACGCAGCGTTCCTGGTCGTAGGACACCAGACACAGCCTGGCGACTCGGCCAGAGGGTATGAGGCTGGTGGAGGCGGGAGGAGGGGGCCAGGCAGAAACGCCTCTCTTCTCTTAGGATTGTGAGGTTACTGTGAAAGGGTGTGGGGAGGAGGGACCTCGTCTTTCAGTAAATGCACTTACTGTGCATAAGGCCCAGAGCTGGGCCCTACAGGGGACTCAGGACCGTGTCAGAGACTCTCCCTGCTCTCAGAGTGTTTTATGTCTCGCACAGTTACTAGCTAAGAATGCAAGTGTACATTTAAAAGGTACAGTTAAGCCAACAGGGAACCATAGACAGCCATCTGGAGTCCAGAAGGAGATGTACATCTCTATTAAGGAAAAAGAAAGAGGTTGGACACTGTTGTATTTGAGTTGTGTCTTGTAACGTACATGCGCTTCTGACAAGTGGATGTGGGGTCTGGAGAAGAGGGCTCTTCAGATGGAGAGAGTGTTGGAGAAATGTCCCAGGGGTGGGGGTAGAGAGACTGTTAGAGACTAGGGAGTTAGAATATTGGATACCTACTGAGAAAGGAGGATGAGGTATTTGAGAAAATTGTTTGGGATCTTAAGTGTCAGGAGAAGAGTTTGAGCTGAGTTTGCTGGAAGGGAATTGGAAAAAGCCTGATCTGATAGAAATGATCGTTTTAACGAAATAAGTGTGGTAGATCTCTTGGTGTGAAATCCAGTGAGTTGATTCTGGTCTGCCCACTGGGCTGTCAGGATGCAAATGGGAGACTTTGCCCTGGTCTCACTGTGCTCACAGCCTGTGGACAGGACAGCATAGTTGCTTTACCCAAAGAAACATTCAGTTATAACACATTTTTAAAAACATAGATATGTGGTAGGTATTTAGAAGATTTTTAGCTATAATTGAATCATTCCCGTGGCCCCCTCAAATGATCAAATTTCTCATCTCAGATTTTATTATGAATGCAGCCAGAACCATCAGTTATCTTCTTATGCCATATGTTGTTGTTCAACTGCTAAGGTGTACCTGAGTTGTTGCAACCCCATGAACTGCAGCACGCCAGGCTTCCCTGTCCTTCACTGTCTCCTGGAGTTTGCTCAAATTTATGTCCATTGAGTCTGTGATACTATCCAACCATTTCATCCTCTGTCTTCCTCTTCTCTTCCTGCCCTCAGTCTTTCCCAGCATCAGTCTTTTCCGATGACAAAATGTGGTCCACTGGAGGAGGGACTGGCAAGTCACTCCAGTATTCTTGCCTTGAGAACCCCAGGAACAGTATGAAAAAAACTGCCATTTGTATTAAATGCTTATTACAAGTAGTCTTGCTTAACTTATACTCGCTGCTATATGTTTAATCATCTAGAAATATAAAAAATAACTTATCTCTTTATGATTTATTTTGGTTGAGTGTTAGTGTTAGTTGCTCAGGCATGTCTAACTCTTTGTGACTCCCTGGACTGTAGCTTGCCAGACTCCTCTGTCCATGGGATTTCCCAGGCAAGAATATTGAAGTGGGTACCTGTTCCCTTCTCCCGGGATATTCCCTACCCAGGGATCAAACCTGTGTTTCCCGAATTGCAGGCAGATTCTTTACCATCTGAGCCACCAGGAAAGCCCCTCATTTTGGTTGAAAATACCTTTAATTCATATCCTGTTATTTGGTTAATTAGAGAAAGAAGAGTTAGATTTGGGCTTATCAGAAGTGTCTTAGTAGATCTTTCTTTTTAAGTTTCTCTTATTTCTTATTTTGGAAATCATTATACTTGAATTAGAATTTTTTAAGAGTGCTTCAATAAAATTGCTCATTTCAAAATAATAATCTGCTATTGATAAAAATTATTTATTGCACATGGTTATTTCTTTTCCTCTTATATTATCATATATTTGGAGAAATTAAGGCATAAAGACAGTGTTTTTCAGGAACACTCATCTCACCCACAGAATATTTTCAAGTATTTTAAGCATCCTTTTAAGACAGACGTAGTCAAAGGTGGAAGAGCTTAGTTGAAAAGGCCAGGAGATTGTACTTTGAATTCTTTTTGAAAGCCCAGATCCCAAAGCTTTTGCACCCACGAGCTTGTTTCCTTACTGAAGATGCTGATGGTGCCGTCTGGGTTCCCAGGGTTGGCTTTCCGTCCTTAGAGTAGACTGTCCCACAGTGAGAGAGTGTCGTGCTCTGTGACTCTGAGCCGTCTTCACACTGGCTCAGCCAGCAGAGCAGTCCTTTGGGAAGCAGTGAGTGTGACAGGCACATCATGTGTCACTTTTGCATGGAAAGTGCTTCCCTGGTGGCTCAGAGGATAAAGTGTCTGCCTGCAATGCGGGAGACCTGGGTTCGATCCCTGGGTCGGGAAGATCCCCTGGAGAAGGAAATGGCAACCCACCCCAGTACTCTTGCCTGGAGAATCCCTTGGATGGAGGAGCCTGGTGGGCTACAGTCCATGGGGGTCGCACAGAGTCAGACACGACTGAGCGACTTCACTTCACTTTCACTTTGCATGGAAAGCACACGTGGCGAGAGGAAGGGCCGAGTGTGTGTGGCCCACAGCTGAGCTGCCTCAGCCCTCCTGTAACCTGGACCCCAGGGTGTTGAGGTCCCACTTAGGTCCTTCACATCCCAGGTGTCTTCTTCCCAAATGCGCTGTCAGTGACCCTGCCCACACCTCATCCCCTCCGCATGCTGGAGAGCCCACCGCTAAAAGGGAACAGAGACAGAACCAACAGGAATGAAAGTGCCCTCTCGGGCGGTCTGGCGGCCACGGGGGTCATCGAGACCACAGGTTGCCCTGTCTTCCTTTGCCTTTGGGCAGAACTCATCTTGTGAGAAGCTGGATTCTTCCACGTCTCCAGTGACAGAGGTGTCATAATTCACTGCAGTATTGAACAGCCCTTGCTGTCGGGAAATCCTTTCATCCCACTTAAATAATGTATGCATTCGTTTCAGCCTGTGTTTTTCCATCAGCAAATACGGAGCTGACTTACTCTCCCTGCGTGAGACTTCTCTGTTATATTTGAAGACTGACTGCCCCACGAATACATCTCAGCTTCTGCAGCTTGTCTTTCATAGTATTTTCAAATATTATGTAGAGAGAATAAGTGAGATGTAGGTAAAGTCATCGGTACCTCTCTCTCCCTGCCGAGAGCCCTGTGTCCCTTCTGCTTGTTGTTTCAGACTGTGTCCAAGCCACCCAGGGAGAGGGCCGCTGGCACTGGTGTGGGGCCCGATGGCCACAGGCCCCGCTTCTCTGCCTCAGTGCTGGGCCTCCTTCCTGCGGGGTGCTGGTCTCTTGTTTGCCCAGGTAGGCTTGTTACTGACTGAGATACTTGCATATCTTTCCCCCGACATGCGCACATAGTTACAGATCCGGCATATGTGGTCCTTTCTAAGTTTTTTTTACTGTGCTGCCACTGGTTTATTTTTTAAATATTTTAATATTGAAGTAAAACTTACATTAAGTGAATCGCAGTGTGGAAATCCTCGAGTGTGGAATTATACTGAGTTTTGACGCATGTCTACAGCTGACTAACCAACATCCCAGCCAAGATATAAAATACATCTATTTTCTCATGCCTTGTGAGGGTTTCTTTACAGTAATTTGGCTTTATCTATTCTCAAAGTCATATAAATGTAATTTGTATATATGTATTCTGATAAGAGGAACTAAAGAGTGTCCTGATGAGGATGAAGGAGGAGAATGAAAAAGCTGGCTTGAAACTCAACATTAAATAAACTACCATGACATCAGTCCCATTACTTCATGGCGAACAAAAGGGAAAAATGTGGAAACAGTGACAGATTTTATTTTCTTGGGCTCCAAAATCGCTGCAGATGGTGACTGCAGCCACGAAATTAAAAGACACTTGCTTCTTGCAAGGAAAGCTATGACAAACCTAAACAGTGTAATAAGAAAGCAGAGACATCACTTTGCCAACAATGGACCATCTAGTCAAAGCTATGGTTTTTCCCATTAGTCATGTACGGATGTGAGAGTTGGACCATAAAGAAGGCTGAGTGCCAAAGAATTGATGCTTACTAAGGGTAGTGCTGGAGAAGACTCTTGAGTCCCTTGGGCAGCAAGGAGATCAAACCAGTCGATCCTAAAGGAAATCAACCCTGAATATTCATTGAAAGGACTGATGCGGAAACTCCAATAATTTGGTCACCTGATGCAGAGAGCCGGTTCATTGGAAAAGACCCTGATGCTGGGAAAGATTGAAGGCAAAAGGAGAAGTGGATGACAGAGGATAAGATGCTTAGATAGTGTCACCAACTCAATGGACATGAATTTGAGCAAGCTCCAGGAGATAATGAAGGACAGAGGAGCCTGGCGTGCTGCAGTCCACAGGGTCACAAGGAGTCGGACATGACTGAGTGACTGAACGACAATTCTGATACATGTTTATTCTGGTTTTCCATTCATAAGTGTCAGTAAGTTGCCCTTTTCTCTGTTTTAAACTAGCTGAGGAGTGCAGCGTTCATCTTCGGCAGATGGACCACGTGGGTTTTCAGTGTTCGCATGGTGAATAGTTCTGCAGGGAGCATTTCTGTGCAGATCTTTATGTGGACACACCTTCATTTCTTGGATTAACACCCAGGACTGGAATTGTGGGGCCATGAGTAGCTGTGTTTGTAACCTTATAAGAAACTGTTGAGTAGTTTTCCAGAGTGGTTACACCATTTTAAATGCCCACTAGCAGTGTGTGTGAGTTGTTGGCTCTGTATCATTAACATTTTCTGTTGCCAGTCTTTAAAATTTTAATCATCCTAATGGGCATGAAGCAATAACTCATTGTGGTTTTAGTTTATGTTTCCCTGATGACTAGGGGTGTTGAGTACCTTTGCAGTTCCCTTTTGAAGTGTGTGCTCAGATCTTTTGCCTGGTTTTCAGCTGGGTTGGTGGGTTGTTATTTATTTGCAGTTCTTTATATTTCTGAATTTAAGTCCATTGTCAGATAATAGGTATTGCAAGTGTTTCCCCTTGTATGTAGCATGAATTTTTATTTTTTATTGTCTCGTTTGATGAACAGAATTTTTCAGTTTTGATAAAGTTCAACTTGTAAATTTTAATGTTTAGTTAAGATGGGGGGACAAAGGAGACGCTTTAACCTCTGAGCCACCAGGGAAGCCCAAAGGAGACCTACCTCATCATTAAGATATTATTCTGTGTGTTTTCCTAGAAAACTTACAGGTTTAGGTTTTGCATTCGATTCTGAGATCCATTTCAAGTTATTTTTATATGTGGTATGAGGTAGGGGTTTCTCCTATGGACTTCTAAGAGTTCCACATCCATTGTTGAAAAGACTTTCTTTTCCCTAGTTAAGCTGCCTTGACACGTTTACTTGATTGTCCATATGTGTGTGGGTCTGCTCCAGTGCCGTTTAATTCTGAAACTGTGAACTATCTTTCGCATTTAATGTCATGTTTAAATTATATGAGCATCTCTCTCCACTACCTCAATGAAAACCCTGGACCAAAAAAAAGAAAAATCTAACCCAGACAGTTGAACTAGATATCTCACCTGATCGTCCTGTTCAGTATTGAAACCTGCTCCCATATGCCCCTTCCCCTGTGCTTCTGGCTCACCCACCTTCCTGGCTTTCTGTGAGGGTTGGATGGGGGCCTTGCAGAGCCCCTCAGGCAGGGCTGTTCTTCCCTGTCTGCCCATGGCCCCGGGGCAGGTGGGAGGAAAGGCAGGCAAGGGCAGGGCTCTTGCCAGGAACCCAGGTGTTTCCCAAATAGAAAAGTTGATGCTTTACCAGGAAAAAGCCCTCATTCTGGCATGAATCCTCAAGACAGCAGATCAAGTTACTGTCACTAATTTTCCCAGTAAATTTTGCTGCTCTCTGCAAAATGTTGTCATAATTATTAAATGTGATGAAACAGAAAACCAATAAGGCGACGAGCGGCATGAGTTTCCTTCATTTTATTTCAGTGACTGCATTCTCAAGAGCTCTCTTCCCTTTGAAACATTTGTAAGATTTGTTTTGTGTAATGGTTTGTCAGTTGGGTACTCCATTTTTAAGGCCATTCAAGAAAAAATACAATATATCAGCTGTGTGACTACTTCCTCATAACCGCCAGAAGAGTCTGTAAGAAAGATGATTGTTTGCTGTGGTCTGCTGCAGGCTTGGCTTCGCGTCTTTCAGATGCCAACAGCTCACTCAGTGCACAGCCCTCAGCTGCCCCCTCCCAGAGCGTGTCACGTGTCCAGCCTTGTCTGCAGCACACACTGAGGGGGCGCCAGTTAGCGGTGGTGGCTCTCGTTTCCCCAGGTGCTCCTTGTGCACAGGTGCCAGGTCCCCTGGCAGCCCCAGGGGCTGCAGAGTGACAAGCCTCCTTCATCCCTCTGCTCTTCCTCTGTCCACCGTGCATGTCTACCACGTGCTGGGGACAGGCCTCACGGGTGTGCAGCCATGCGTCCCCACGGAGCACGCCTCACAGCATGGGGGTGTGGTCAGTGTGTCTGTAGCTGGTGAGCCTGACCCACTGTAGGATCATCTTGAAGCAGCTGACCCTGTGGATGTGGTTTTCCCCATGTAGCCCTCACGGTTCAGTGCTCAGCCCACCAGCAATGAGGTTCATTCCTCCCTTATTCACCCAGCAGGGCTGTGGATCACGGGCACCCAGGTGGGTGTTCTGACGAGGCATGGGAGCCTGCAGCCCCTGTGCGCAGGTACGCTGGTCTCATGGGGGCCAGGCCGGGAGCCAAGTGAGGACGGTGTGGGGTGGGCTCGGGATGAGCAGCCCCTCCTCCCACCCTGAGGGCGGGGTGGGGACCTCCCCGGGCATTCAGTCTCGTCCTAAAGCAGATGCGGCTAGTCCATGTGGAAACGGACCGTCCTGTGGACCTTCACCCAACCCCAAACTTGGTCTTATTTATGGGTGATTCCAAACACCAGAAGCTTCCGTCCCAGACAGACAGGAAACTCTAAGCGGGAGAAAGCCGGCCTCCTTGTCACCTCAGGATGTGTCCCTCCAGGGACATACTGGGACCCTCCAGGTAGGAATGTGGTGGGGGCTGAGTGCCCTCGGTGAGCTCCAGTGGAAGACTGTCCAGTCTGTCCAGGCTGCCTCATAAAACACCCCAGATGGTGCAACTTGTAAAGCACGATTTCTCATACTGTAGCATCCGGCAAGTCCAGGACCAGCTGTCGGGAGGAGTCCCTCCTGCCCACTGCTTGTGCCCCTCACTGCGCCGTCACCAGGCAGAAGGGACGTGGGGTTTCTGGGGTACTAACTGTACTGCTGAGGGCCCCACCTCGTGCCCTGAGCGCCCAGCTCTTCAGCATCCGCATCACAGGGGCACACAGACATTCAGACAGGAGCACGGAGGCGAGGCGCCCCTGAGACTGGCCCGCCTGCTGAGGGTGGAAACCGGGACAGGAGGGCGTCCACGCGGGGGCTCAGTTCTTTCTGGAAGTTTCTGGAAGTCAAGTTGCAATCAGCCAGAGTTTATACCAATTGAGATACAGCTCAGTCATTAAACTTTACACATTTTATTGCTGTTCCTATGACAAGAGTATCTTCTAAATGTTCTTTTTAGTAGGCCGTTGAATCTTTTTTTACTTTATGGAGCAGTAAGAAATGCATGAAGGAATTTGAAGTTAGAGGGGCTGTTGTGCATGTATATCTGGGCACTGGCATTTAGAGTCTATAAAATCAATTGGCAGTGAAGGTTTTATTTACATGTGAGGACCTCAGCTAGACCACCACGCTGCTCTTTGCCTGATGTACTGGAGTACACTTGATAGAGCAGAAATGGGCCGGAAAGCAGTGAATCAGAAGTGTTTGTGTGCCGCTCTCATGAGGATTTAATGTCCTATAAAATACCTGTGTATATAATGGAGAAGCAAAGAAATTAGAAAAGTATGACGGGCCCACGTTGTGGTTATTCTTTTTATAGGAGGGAAGCAGTCCCTGTTTACCGAAGTGTGTTTTGGGTTAAGATCTGTTGTCAAAGCTCACATTGCCTGCGATGCCCAGCCGCCGCCTCTGGCTCTCTCTGGCCGGCTCTGCCCCTGAGCCTCCCTTTCATATGTAGCCAAGTGAAATGTAAACTCCCGCGGATGCCGGGGCCTTGCCCGGGAAGCAGTTTGGAAAGGCAGCCGAAGGTCTGGGGGCCAGGCGAGGCTGCGACCCCCAGGCTTGTCAGGAGGTGACCGAGGGGCCCCTGTGGCTCCCAGCTCTCGGGTTGGTTTTGGCACAAGGAAAATGCAGTCTTGCTTGCTTTTCAATCGCTTTACTCTTTATCCTTCATTGTCTGCAGTCTGTGGAGATCAGCCTTTTAAAAATCAGTGAACTTTGCTGGGTTTGAAATCAGGGTGAGATTCATTTTATTTAATACAGGAAGTTTTCTTTGGGAAGTCAAACACAAACTGACTTTGCAGTCTCTTGGAATTTAATTGAGTCAGCCCAGTGGAGCAGGACAGGGCCAGGGGCCCAACGTCTGTTGGTGGGTTAGAGTGCTGTCGACCCCTGGCTGCCTTCTGCAGGGCTCCTGGTCACTGAATGAATCCAGCACGCAAGGCAGTGTGTTTCCGGTTGCAGGCACCAGGGTATAACCAGGTCTTGCCTGAAGTTTACTCCTGCCACTCACTGTGTTAAGAGTACTGAGTGATCTTTGCTGTTCAGTTGCTCAGTCGTGTCCGACTCTTTTCATCTCCATGGTCTGCAGCACACCAGGGTTCTCTGTCCTTCACCGTCTCCTGGAACTTGCTCAAACTCATGTCCATTGAGTTGGTGATGCCATCCGACCGTCTCGTCCTTTGTTGTCCCCTTCTCCTGCCTTCAATCTTTCCCAGCATCAGGATCTTTTCTCTTGAGTCGGCTCTTCGTATCAGGTGGCTGAAGGTTTGGAGCTTCAGCTTCAGCATCAGTCCTTCCAACAAATATTCAGGGTTGATTTCCTTTAGGATTGACCTCCTTGCAGCCTTTGGCACTCGGCCTTCTTTTGGTGCAGTTAATGTCAGAATTTAAGTTTTTAATGAGTTTTTGAATTTTATGCCAGGAAGCCAGACTTAGTGGTACTTCCACATCCTAAAAACCCTGAATAGGGTGAAAGCCTGGCTACATTAGCCTTAGGAACAGAATGCCTTCTCAGGGTCCGGGGTGGTCTGCTGTTCTTTCCTCGTATGGCATGGTTTTATTTGCTCTTGGTGACACACACGCACATGCAGTTTTATATGTGGGATTGTCTTCCTAAGACAAAGTGTGTATTTGATCTGGACCTATTAACAACCACAGTGAAACAGTTGAATTTTCAGACATTTTGGGACAGTTCTTTCATTAAAACTCCCCTCTTTCCTTCAGGGAATACCTCAGTTACCATGTGCCAAAGCATTATACAACTACGAAGGCAAGGAGCCCGGGGACCTTAAGTTCAGCAAAGGCGACATCATTGTCCTGCGGCGACAGGTGGATGAGAACTGGTACCACGGAGAGGTTGGCGGGGTCCACGGCTTCTTCCCCCACCAACTTCGTGCAGATCATCAAACCGTTACCTCAGCCCCCCGCCTCAGTGCAAAGCACTTTATGACTTTGAAGTTAAAGACAAGGAAGCTGACAAAGATTGCCTTCCGTTTGCAAAGGTAAAGTTAGAACACGTTGCCTTCTGTTTGCCAGCTCTTATGTGTACCTCCATGCATGAACCATGGCCTGTACAGAAAAATACAATAGTTTTATGTGAACTCTCTCTCTGTGCTTCTAAAAATATATGGAAGCAGGCTTCTCAGATCAGAAAGACAGTAATTTTGTGCACAGTGTTCTCTATGGAAGATAATTTTGGTTGACACACTGTATGGTATCATTTTCATATTTCGGGCCTAAATGTAATTCTAAGCTATGTTTTCGGGTGGGTGCATGCCACTCGGGATTTTAATTCCCTGAATTATGAATAACAAAATGAAGCATCATTACTTCCTTATTTTATATGTAAATTTCGTTGCTGAAAAGCATACCAGACTGTATCTACTGAACTGATAAAATGCTCTGGGATTTTGACCAGAATGTTGTGTGTTTGGGGTAAAGAAAAACAGTAGGATGTACATTTAAATGGGCTTTTGGTGTTTGATCGGAGAGAAGGTGAGCAGAGCCTGAGCGCCCATCTGGAGCAGGAGCTCAGGGCGTGGGTGGGTGGCAGGCGCCGGCAGGCTGCCAGTCCGGTCTGGTGCTCTTCAGTTCATCACCTCGTTGTGGTCACATCCCAAAGACATGGCATGGCATCTTAATCCATGTGCTCTTACAACTTGAGTCTCCTGTTAAAAAGAAAATTAGGTGGCACGCTTCCTGGGGTCAGGTGGAGTAATGTCCGTTGATGTCTCTTTAGGACGACGTTCTAACTGTGATCCGCAGAGTGGATGAAAACTGGGCTGAAGGCATGCTGGCAGACAAAATAGGAATATTCCCAATTTCATATGTTGAGGTGAGTCCGTGTGTGGAAGCATCAATCGTGTTGGTATTCTGCTTAGCAGACCAGTCTTAAGTGTGCAGGGTGAGCATTCATTTCTCACGATCATTTCTCAGTATACACACTCGTCACCTCACTGTTGCACACCTTAAGTGATACAGTGTTGCATATCCCTTTCTTGGATAAAACTAGGGAACAAAGAAAGACAAAAACCTAGTCTACTTAAGGGAAAAAAAAAGCCCTCATAGCAGAAAGCCCCAGGAATGCCCCTGCTCTAGGTTGTGGGATGGAATTCCTCTATCCTGCCCTGCAGTTCCTGAGGACCAGGGGACTATGAGATGTTTGAGCTCTGTACTTTGTCCCCTGTTAAGAGCACTGGCGTGTCTGTCGAGTGGGACCCTGAGCTGCCTGCAGCCTCTGGGTTCCATTTGCAGTTTGGGGGTTAGAGGGGCGGGTGGTGAGGTCCTGACTAAGGTGGGGAGATGCGTGTATCTGTGTGTTTATGTGCCACACCTCAGAACTCAAACACTGATTTGCAGCGTAGCCTCCAGTCAGCATTAATTAAGCGATGAACTGCCCACGCTTCATCCCAGCAGCCACTTAGCCACCCTCCCCACTTTAATCAGCTTTATTCAGAAACATACAGCCAATCTGATTCAGCAGAGTCTCTTTAGGAGTATGTACTAAGTAATATGTTGTATTAATGAATAAACGAACTAAATTGAAAATGAACTAGGAAGTTTACAGTAGGCCTTATAACATCATGTGCTTCCCTAGCGGCTCAGATGGTAAAGAGTCTGCCTGCAGTGCGGGAGACCCGGGTTCAGTCCCTGGGTCAGGAAGATCCCCTGGAGAAGGAAATGGCAACCCACTCCAGTACTCTTGCCTGGAGAATCCCATAGACAGAGAGGACCCTGGCATGATACAGTCCATGGGGTCGCAGGGTCGAACATGACTGAATGACTTTCACTTTGTAACATCATATATAATAAAGTTTCATGTCCTTTAGTCATAAGAGTTTCATACAAAAAACAAAGGGGTATTTATATATAGTTATGACTGATTTGTGTTGTTGTGTGGCAGAAACCAACACAAAATTGTCAGCAATTTTCCATAAATTAAAAAATAAAAATTTTTTTAAAAGGATTTAATGCCAAAAACAAAGTTGAAGACGTTTCAGAGACTGAAACACCAGCCCAGACAACCCTGCAAGGTTAGCTGAGATCCCAGAAGGCTTCTGGGAAGAGGCAAGTTCTTAGCGATGTCTCTGTGGTTGGGTAGGTAGCACTTCACCAAGAAAATGGAAAAGGTGCCTTTTACAGCAGAAAGGACACCCACGCAGGATGACCAGCGTGTGCACAGGCCAGAAAGTAAAGGTGCATGGGCTGCTGGGAAATTGAAGGTAGTTCTGTTTTTAAGGTGTCAACGCATGCATCTTAAGCATGTAACAGAGTAAAACCACATCACTTTTGTTCGTGCCTTTTCACCTGAGGCCTTTGTTTTGACATGATCCTGAGAACAAAACGACAAACTGTCATTAGAGCCGTCGTTCAGTCTCCCCGTGAGACGGTGAGATGGCCCCCGTTTTCATAATAAACTACTTTGACTACCATATAACCATGGAAAGGTAATTCAGATTGTGCACACACCTTGAGTTTTGTTCATGTCCTTCAAATGTTCTTGTTTATTACAATTGTTTTTCCTTCTTTGGAAGTAAAGAACAGAGGAAATTCTCAGCTCTCAGGTAACCCTTCCTGTATACTGTTTACGTATTCTAACTGTGGCCATGGGAAGTTCCACGCATTCCGGGTATCTGGATGGCTACTGTTGGGAGGCGTGGGTGCAGGAGCTTAGTGATGAGAGCCTGTCTCCACCTGTGTGAGCTGAGCTGCGAGCCGGCACTTGCCGTGTAAGTGCTGGCCTCCACACCAGGCAGGTGTGCAAGAGGACTGCCGTGCTTTTGTTACTGGGTGGGTGTAGAATTGAGCAACGGGCATGAATGATCTGCCCACAGCAAACCCAGAGTCACTTGAGTCATGGGGATTATTTACTCTGACTTCGGTTGGGAAGATAAACGTCTGCCCAGGTTCAAAGTACTTGTATTCTCCTGCCTCTTAATTTCACAAGAGTAGTTTCCTCTTTTGAATCGCAGTTTTGCCAGTTGAGACGAGTGAATAGATCGTCTCTCTTGGGGGAGGGTGGGGACTGTGAGCTTGTCGTTGATGTCTGGCCATTGGATGGACATTCCTGGCACCTGGAGATTGCCATGGGGTTCAGCCTTTAGGGGAGGAGGGCTGTAGATTTCAGTAGCAACCTACAAAATTCAACTGTTCACGCAAAGGACAGGCGACTGTACAGGGCAGCCTCACATGGAGTGAAGCCAGCTCGTGTTGGGAATCACAAACTGGGGTTCTTTCCTGAGTAATGTCTTTCTCTTGCTCCATAAACCCCTTCAGGGCTCAGGCTCTCCCCCAGTAAAAACAGACAATGTTACAGAGACCCAGTTGTGAATTATTTTCTTACACCTTGTAGACACACATTTAGGTCTGCACCGTGTTAGGTGCCTCTGACTTTTGCACGGTGCTGCCCCAGACTTCCCCAGACTTACTCCTGAGGGTTGAGCAGGTGCGTGTGATGATGCGTCTCCAGGAGCCTGACCCCGCTGTGTCCTGTGCACCGCAGTCCAGAGCTCACATCAGACGTCACCCAGGGGAGAGCCGCACAGTCCTTAAGGGCCCTAGTGTCCCATCCCATGAGGAAGTCAGCTCAGGGCCAAGTCTCCAGAGCAGCGTCCGGGCTGTCATAGCCTCACCAGCAGGGCTGGAACCCCAAGTCCAGAGATGCCCGTGGGCGGGACTTGCCTGAGGTAGCAACTCTGACCTGGATGGCCGGGGGTCGGGGCGGGGGCGGGCCTGCAGCAGGATCTTGGCTTAAGTCGGGAGCTCAGCATCAGCAGTGGGTGAGGAGAGAGCTGAGTGGGGAACTCAGGGTGTTAAAGGCACTGCTGGGGTGCTGTCCCCTCCCCTGTGACCCCCCCACCCCTCCCTCCATCTCCTGTCTCAATCCCACCCCCTCCAGCACCAGGACTGTGTATCCTGCTCCTGACCTGTGTCACAGGAGGTGACAAATGACCTCTGATTAAAGTACCAGAATCTTCAGGGTTTGAACAGAGGAGAGTCTGGTGGGAAGTGAGCAGGATGAAAAAGGCCATGTGAATGTCCTCAAGTTGTGCCCCTCAGGCCTCTGTGAAGAGGAGGGGTCCTTGCCTTGATCGCATCATACCCGCGCCCCCCCACCCCCGGGACTTGCCCATTGGACCCTCGAGGCTGTGGATTCTGTTCTTTGGATGGATCTCCCTGGACGTGGGAAACTGGGAAGGAAGGAAGATAGACATTCCCTGGGGAAAGCCAGGGGACTCTTGGAGAAACCACATCAAGATATGTGTAAAAGGCTGTCAAGGACTGAATGTGGTTTCAGAAGAAACCAGTAGCTTGCTACTTTCTTTGTTCAGAAATACCAGGCTCCTCTAAAACCGCACGGAAGATTTTAACACCCTCATTAATTCTGAGCTGACTCACTCACATTTCAGGGTCATTTGGACAAAGATGACATGATTCTTAGCATGCCAAAAGTTGGGATGAAGTAAGTGCTAAATATGGCATTTTGGACGATACTCAAACATTGTTGTGTATTGTGGGCTTATGAGCTGTACATTTTTATTAAATCTAGTCATGCATGTAAACTATCACTCAGTTTTTCCAACAAAAAAAATTTTTTAGCAACTCTGCTACAGCTGGAATGTACAAGTGGAGGTGGCATGGAGTGGGCACGGCCTGTTGGACTGCAGTCTTATTCTGTGGTTGGTGCTGGCAGGGGGCGGGGTGGTGTGGAGGGAGTGTATCCCTCAGTTAGATCTCTGCCCGGTAACCCCTCTGCAGGCACGCCTGCCCTCGGCACCTCGGGCAGGGTGCTTCTTCCTCTGCAGCTGCCCTGCCTCACACAGAGGCGCCATGGTCCTGGAAGAACTTGGACTCTGAGCCCAGAGGCCCAGGACCCCAGTCCCGGCTGGACCAGCGGTTGTGGGTGACTGTGTCCTCATCTGTAAGGCAGAGCCGCGGGGTGAGCTGGGGGCCAGTGCCTGTGCCTGTGAGGCGTGTGTCTGCTGCGGGGTAACCGCAGCCGTTGCCGCTGCACTTGTCATTTCCGCGCCGCACAGTGTCGCCCGTCTGTGTCTCCTCTGTGGGTGCTGCCCTCTGCCCTGTGCACCCCTAGGTGGGACTTGAGCTCCTGGGCCCAGCGTCTTTCCCTCTGGCTCACCTGGGCTCCTGTGCACTCCCGTGCACAGCGCTACTCCTGGTCGCCTCACCGAACGCTAGTTGAGTGGGCAGCCTAGGGACCTGGTGAGCTGACGCTGGAAACGAACTGGACTTGGACGTTGCTGACATTCACCTCTTTCAGCGAGAACTGACATTTTGTTGCCAGGTTATCTTAATGTTGCATTTGGACACTACCATCCTGGAAGCACAGTCTCTCCAGTGACTTCTGGAAGTTCTTTGGTTTTGTTTGTTTTTAAATGAAGCTGGATGAGTGCTTGGTTATGCCTAGTGTAGACTTTTCCAGTCCAAGGTAACAGTACTGACACCCTGTGGATTAGATCCTACAGCCTCTCCAGGTTGTCTCCCTGATTGTTTGTGAGATGAATTTTCACTGGCTTGGTACTATTCCTTTGGCCCACTTTGAGCAGAAGTCGGGTAGCCTAATTGTTAAGAATCCTCATTTTTCTAAATTAACTTTATGGAGTTATCAGTGACACACAACAAACCATGCATGCTGAAGGTGTAATGATTCGGTGTTGTTTGTTGTTTGCAGCTTTCAGAATCAGCCTGTAGACAAATCTTGGGAGATACTTCTGTGGCCAGAGAACAGAAGTGTGTCATCAGCCCTGATTACACAAGACCCCATATGTATCTCCAGGAGCATGGGTGCGGCTTTCAGGGAAGCGAGAGCTGTGGACACAGGGGCTTGGGAAACGCGTCGTATTCCAGGGAGTTACACATGGAGGTTTAGGTGCAAAGTTTGCATTTGCCAAGGTGCCCCTCAGAGGAGCTAACAACATGGTTCACTTTACTCCTTCACCTAGAGTCTTTGCCCTAGAGAATGAGAGCCAAGGATCAGAGCCATTGGCTTTGCTCTCTCAGTCAGAGAGAGCAGACTGAACGATATGAAAGGATATTCTGTCATTCATATTTAAGGGGGTATTCTTTTCCTTTCAGATGCAAAAGTGAAATGTTCAATTCATTGAAATCATTTTTTTAAACGAGAAGTGTAGGAAAATTGGGGAGAAGTTGTAAAGAGACTTACTATATTGCTTGGCTTCCCCAATACCCCTTCAATTCTGAAGTAATTTTTATAAAGTTGTTGGAAAGTCAGGAAGACAGCTGGTTGTCATACCTTCTGCTTCAATTCTGAGGTAAATTAATTTTTATAAATGTAATTCAGAATACTGTTTAGGAATCAACGAGGGAGACTTACTGATGCCCAGCATCCTGTGTTTGTTCGTCTGCAAGTTGAGCCGGCGGAGTCCGCCAGCCCTGCGTTGAGTAGTGTCTTCAGCCCCCTGGGCTCTGCCCTGTGCTGAGGCTTCTCAGGTCTTCCGAGTGTTCTCAGCTTGGTGTAAGTAATAGTGGCATTTTCGTTTTCCCACAGTGACAAAAGTGAGGGCTAGGACTCTGAAGTTCTCAGGGCAGGTCGGCTCTGGATGCCAGGAAAAGCCCTGCTCACTGTGGACAGCTGGAGGCAACCTGCCCAGACCTACTCAGAAAAAAAAGGAAATTAGGCCAGGGTTTACTTGGCAGTTTATGCTCCATCTATTACGCAGCAGCCTCTTTCCCATTTAAGAGTTTCTCTTTGTTTTCTGTGAGGAAAACCCTCCAAGAGCTGAGATTCTAAAGATGGGTTAACGTTTGCTTATTTCTCGCTGCATGAGCGGGCAGTTCCGTAGAACATGAACACGCCCGCGTCCTGTCGAGCCTGAAGCAGAGGCCACGTGAGTGGCCAGCTGGTGTCTGATGTATGCCGCATCCCCCTGGGCCCTCGCTAGGCTGGTCCCTTGGAATTTCTGTCTTTACAGCTCATCAGGGATGTTTCTTTGTCCATGTGTCTGTGGAAACACACCTCTCTTCAGGGTCCTGATGGAAACTGTCCTTTCTCAGGAAGCTATTCTTTCCTGATTCTCCTTTGTGGAAACAAAACACAAAGTCCTTACATCAGACTTCCCCGGTTGCAGCTTGTCCGTTCTTACAGCCTGGCTTGTGCCTAGAGGGTAGTGATGTGTGTGCAGGATTCCGTGTTTTCCTGGGAGCCTTGTCGTATGTGAAGAATACTGTAAATCATTTTATTTCTCTGATACAATCATGTTGCAGAGGAGTTGGGGAGAAATAACTCTTAGGCCCAGCACATGTCATCTTGGTAAATGTTCTTTCCTTCCTGCTCTGTGTGCTTTAATGGCAGTACATGGCTCATTCTGCCTTTCTCTGCACAAATAGAGTGCCACTCTCCACCAGTTTTTGTGACTGTGAAATAATTCTGGGAGCTACACTGTAGTTTAGTTATTTTTCCATTTTTAAAATAAGTTAAGCGTCTTGTTTGGGGACACCCATCCAGTAACTGGAGAGGTGATTTGTAGTCTTTCTCCAACAGCCTGGCTCTGCCCTAGACCCCCTGCCTTGCCGTTGCCTCTGAACTCATGTGCTGAGAGCTAGTCTTCGTAAGGCTGGCACAGAGTCACTATGATCATCAAGCTTCACTTGAGAAGTGTTGAGGATATTTTATCAAGACTAATGACAGCTTTCCAAGTTTGAACACCCAGAAGGTTGGTTTTCAGAAGTGATGAAATATTCAACAACTTCAGATTACTGAGGTTGCCTTTTTAAGAGGGAAATCATACCTTAATCAAAGCCACCATATTTTAAGGCCTTAAATTCTGTCATTTGAAATCCTTAGTACATTGTTACGGACATACTAAATTTGGTAGTAACGGAGGCTTTCTGTTAAGCAAGAGTTGAGGCCTGTCCTGTGTCCTGAGAGAGACAGGATGCATGTGTGCCCTGTTCTGCACATGTGTGTGGTCTGTTTCATCTTAAGTGTGAAGCCCCTGGGGACAGGCCCCTGTGGTGAAGTTGATGAGCTTCAGAAACCGAGTCAGGAGGCGTGGAGCAGCCGCCCTGATGACAGCAGCTGGCGGGTTCCCTGCCTCATGGCTGTGTGAACAAACGTTTCTCTGCAGGTAGGCAGAAAGAGGGAAGTCCCACACCCGCATGCAGCTCTGGGGCTCTGGCCCCTGGTGTGGTCCTCCTGATGGTGGCCTCCCCGCGCACCTGCTTACCTGGGCTGGGCCACATCTGTGTGGCTGCTTTCCATTTCAGGTGTTCACTGCCAGGCTCCGTGTCCTGGGAGGGGGCAGCCTCTCACCTTCCACAGGCCATTCCCCCGTCTGCTCTGCCCCCTGCCTTTCCTGCCAGAATTCCCAGTGGTCATCGCCCTCCCGACTGCTGGCTAACTGTGTCCCCCTCTGTTCTCCTCTTGCTTTGTTTTCCCAGTGCTGGCGACTCCTGCCGTGATGCTTCCTCCTTCCTTTCCTTGTAAGAGTTACCATCACAACTACTGCCCCCGTCTCCTGCCTCCTTGGGCTCCAGGGCAGCGGCTGGGGGTCGTCTTCTCACCTGCGGTTCTGGGCACCCTCCTGGCCCTGTGTCTTCTCCGAGTTTCCTGCCCCTGCAGAGACCCCAGCTAGCAATACCTGCAGGGCGTCCACACTTGGCTTGCAGAGTGCATGCGTGTGTGTTAAGTCACTTTGGTCTTGTCTGATTCTTTCTAACCCTATGGGCTGTCGCCCACCAGGCTCCCTCTGTCCATGGAATTCTCCAGGCAAGAATACTGGAGTGGATTTCCATTTCCTCCTCCAGGGGATCTTCCCGACCTAGGGATCGAACTTGAGTCTCCTAAGACTGTTGCAGACTGCTTTTGTTTCACTTGTTGTTCAGATGGAAAAAATCAGGGTATTTTACAGAAGCTTAAATGTGTAGCTTGCTGGGCTTGTGACAGTCGCTCCAGAGAACATAGGGGCAGGGGATGTCCCCTCCAGGTCTGACTGCAGTCGTAGGCCTGAGGTCTCGGCCTCTGTGTGCTCTGAAGGGGTGAGAAAAGGCATTTGTACATTATACGTACGTAAAACTTTCTAGATCGTCGAGTCCAGCTGTGTGTGATGTCTGAAAAGTAGGAGATGCACATGGAAACAGGACAGGTGACGGGCAGGCTGGGTCTCAGGTCATGATGAGAGCAGGGGTGTCTGGGTGTTGCGCCACGGTGGCGATGCGTGTTCCTCTGCCCCTGGGTACGCAGGGCAGAGGTCCCCATCCTGCTCCTGAGAAAACAGAAATCTCATTTGAACATCCGCCAGGACTACTCAGCTGTGGAGAGAGACTCGAGTCCCTCTGGGTCTTTCACCTCCAGGCTCAGAGTGTGGCTTTCTAGAGAGTACTTTCCTCAGCTTCCTGAATGAAAATCCTTTCTGGCTTTTGATGGTGTGCTCCCCCCGCTTCATCTCTTACATCTCAAAATCAGAAACCTGAAAAGAATATTCCAGAACTTTCCAGTGTATTTATTTTCTGACAGCCAGGGCCACCAGAGGGGAGGACAGTTAACATGCACTCAGAGCTCGGGGGCTGGGGCTCCCCCTCCTGACTGGACCTGAGATGAGTCCCAGAGTGCCCTTCCCGGTCCTGTGGCACATGGGGCTGGGGTGCTGTGCGCCCAGCCAGCGGTGCCAGCTCAGGATGCGTCAGAGCTGCTGCGTGGGGCGGGGACCATTGAGGCCCTTCCTGTCCCACACGTTCCTTGTGTTCAGTGAACCTTAGGAGGTGCCCCCTGAGCCCCCCGTGCATCTTGGGGGCCCATTCACGCTACGCCTGTCTCAGCTGGGATGTGGGCAGTTGCCCAGAGCACATTGGGTGGCAAAACTCATACAAAAAGAATGTGCCTATCTCAGAATCTTTCATATTGATTACATGCCACAGTGGTGATAGCTGGGTTTTATGAAATAAAATGCGTTATTAATTTTACCTGCTGCCTTTTATTCTTTAAAATGGGGCTACTGGAAAATTTCACATCACACCTGCGGCTACTGTTCCGCTTCTCTGGGTAGCTCTGGTTTAGAGGCCGCCCTCCCCACCCCCGCCCTCTGATGGTTCTGGGACCCCAGCGTTTTTCTTCTTTAACCAGATCTGTACAGACACCTAAATGGATCTGCTACCTGGGGAAGGCTTTTTCGGACCCATTTAAAGACACTCCTGAGTAACCCTTCCAGTCTGCTGGTTATTTCTCTGCTCTGGGGGAGCCTTATTTTATGAATAAAGACAAAGCTTGCTTTTGTATTTAGATCATCCAGAAACAAACGCCTTTTACACAAATTGCAGAGAACAGTGAAAGACTGATGAACATACAAAATCCCCATTGCCACTGTGTGAAAGCACCTTGCAGAGGACTGTGATGTGAGGCAGACACACTTCATTTCTGCTTCAGGGGGGCTGAGGTGTGAATTCCCACCACGCAGCATCTTCCCTGGGGATGGGCACAGGCCGGGCAGTGCAGCAGAGGGGTTTCTGTTGAGACCCTCACTTGTGAAGGTGGGTTTTCAGAGCTGGCAGGAAAGGATGGGGTTATGTAAATTGCTGGACCACATGAAAGGAAGAGCGCTCTGTCCCTGTCTCTGTCTTTACACAAAACATAATGTCCACATGGTTAAACACCCAGAAGGACAAAGGGAGGAACCATAAAAACACTGGGAGAAAGGTGATTTCATTTTTAAAAAGTAATTGTAGAAAAAGAAGATTTTTAAAGTATGATGTTAGCTTAAGATGCCATAATGGAAAAGATGAATAAATTTGCACATCCAAGAAATATTTATGTATGACAAATACATATCAAGTTAAAAGCTGAATTGGAACATTTCTAACTCAATGGATATATATTGTTGTTCAGTTGCTAAGTCGTGTCTGAATCTTTGCGACCCCATGGACAGCCGCACACCAGGTTTCCCTGTCCGTCACCATCTCCCAAAGTTTGCTCAGATGCATGTCCATAGAGTTGGTGATGCCATCCAACCATCTCATCCTCTGTTGTCCCCTTCTCCTCTTGCCCTCAGTCTTTCCCAGCATCAGAGTCTTTCCCAGTGAGTCAGATCTTCACATCAGGTGGCCAAAGGATTGGAGCGTCAGTTTTAGCCTCAGTCCTTTCAGTGAATACTCAGGGTTGATTTCCTTTAGGATTGACTGGTTTGATCTCCTTGCTGTCCAAGGGACTCTCAATAGTCTTCTCCAGCACCACAGTTTGAAAGCATCAGTTCTTTTATGCTCAACCTTCTTTATGGTCCAACTCTCACATCCATACATACCTACTGGAAAAACCATAGCTTTGACTAGATGGACCTTTGTCAGCAAAATGATGTCTTTGCTTTTTAATACACTGTCTAGGTTTGCCCTAGCTTTTCTTCCAAGGAGGATATATATACTCTTGTATATGTATATATATACATGCATACATAGTATTCCAATATATTAAAGAAACATTTATATGCTATATAAAGAGAACTCATAAATGTATAAGAAAAATACCAACTCAATAGAAAAATGGATAGTGTGGAAATAAGCAATTCCTAGGGAGAGAGAGAAAAACATACGTATTCTCATTAATAGAGAAAAACAAATTGAGAGAAAATACAAATTGCCTCTTCATCTGATAGAGATTTTTTAAAAATGGTAATGCCTAATACTATAACTGTTAGAAATTTTAAGAAAACATCAGTAACGCCTGATACTGCTAACAGTATGAGAAACAGGGACTTTTTATTCACTTTTTCATCAGAGGTGATGAGAATGGACACTTTTTTGGAAGTGCAACTTGGCAGTATCATTCAAAAATGCGTTAGGCTGCACTTTAACCTGACAGCTTCACTTTTGGGAGTTTGCCTTGTGGATGTGGCTGTGCCGGCAGGGTGCACAAAAGGAGATGGGTGGGCACCGCACAGCCAGCCTGCCTCTGTTCACAGAAAAGGCTTCTCATGAGATGCTGTGAGTGGAGAGAGTGTAGTTTCCTTTGTGTTCAAATTAACCAGGCAGGTGCTTAATTAACAACATCTCCATGGAAAGTACATGCAAGGGAGTGTTCCGAACTGTCAAACAGGAGAGGTCTGGGAAACAGGTCCAGGGTGGTCAGGAGATGAGACGCAGGCAGAAGCTGGCCGAGGCCTGTCACCTTTCACTCATGATAATCAACACCATTTCCTGTTTAAAATAATGAACGCATTACTTATATAATCTATATTTAAAGTCTTTATTTGCCTTTTATTGAAAACCCATCCCGTTGAGGAGCAAACACTCAGTTATGAATTAGACGAGGTTCCTCTATGCAGACCTACTGTGTCCATGCTCTGATGCTCAGAATCTAGAGACCAAGTCCCCTGTAAAGCTTTATGGAAAACGATGACTATTGAGCTTAGTTCTCATTAGATTTTTTTGTTCTCGTTTAGAGAAAGTGAAGTCCTGTCTTTTAAAAAGATGGTATTCTCTTTGAAAAAGAGGCCAACCACACATGCACAAAGTGTCTTCATATTTCTTAAATTGCCTTGCTATTGCTGCTGTTATATCAGGATTTCCCCCATGTTTATTTATGCCTCTCGTAAGACTAATTCTTTCTCTGTTTCCCCGAAGGGACATTGTCGGTTTTCAGATCGACCAATCCCATGCGTCCCTGCTGTCCACTCCCAGGGTGCTGCATTTCCCCTCGTGTCCACCCTTGGCAGCTGGTCCACACCCAGGGCTGGAGGAGGGTGTTCTAGGGCACAGAACGGGTGTTTTGAGGGTGGGGAGTGTGTTCATGAACACGGATTGTGGCCAGAGACAGCTGTGCAGAGAAAGCTGCACAGAGGTTCATACAGACTTCCTCTGGGAGATCGCTGACCCCTGGGGCTGGCTGAGAGGTTTTAGCTCCTAAGATGTCACAGGGCAGCCAGGTCAGCAAAGGCCACATACAGCCTGTGGCCAACTTGAAATCAGATTGCATTCCAACAGAGTGTAAGCACAAGGAAACCCTGTGTGTGTGTGTGTGTGTGTGTGTGTGTACTTGAAGAAACAGAATTCCATGACGTTCCATGGAAAGTCATCAGGTCCTTGCTTTCCTGTCTGATTAGCTCACCGTGGAAGGAGGTGTGCCCGGACCCCTGAGCTCTAGCATTGCAGAGCAGGTCTTCCATCTCACTGGGTGATGGGTTTGGGGTAAGAAGGATGGAGGCAGCAGCATGAATTCTGATGAGATCGGGTGTTTTGGGGTGGTATGGCCATAGAGGGCAGCATCGTGAATCCTGGGTCTCTTGGCCACATGCCATGATGGTGCTAGAATACGGCTGCCCCTTCCTAGCAGCCCAGCCCCCATCCCCAGCACAGTGGCGTTGTGATCCATCCCACCCCCCAGCATTTGGGCATTACCAGGCACTACTCCCCACAAGTCTTGAAAGTTACCACGTGGAAAGAATCCTTGCCTTGAAGGAGGGATGAGCTCGTGCTAGAAAAACTGTCAGACTAGGTTCTGACTGAGTCCCCAGGGAGCAAGGGTTTCAGGGCTCGGGTTTCAGGGCTCGGACACTACACCTCCCAAGCTACTGCTGCCAGAGCCAAGAGTGAGTCCTTGAACATCACTGACAGGATTCCCATCCTTCTAGAAGGACATCCTCAACTATAGGTGGGAGACAGCCTTAGCCTGTTAAGATGTGACAGTGCATTTGGAGGAGGGTGGAAAGAGGTGTCTGCAGAGCGCTGGAATGGGACAGTGGCCACTGTCCTCTGGATTTCCAGGTTGCCTCTGAGTGGTTGGGCTTCCCTGGTGGCTCAGATGGTAAAGAATATGCCTGCAGTGCAGGAGACCAGGGTTCAGTCCCTGGTTTGGGAAGCTCCCCTGGAGAAGGGAACGGCAACCCACTCCAGTATGCTTGCTTGGAAAATCCCGTGGACAGAGGAGCCTGGCGGGCTGCAGTCCATGGGCTCGCAGAGTTGGACACGACTGAGCAGCTTCCGCATCTGAGGAGTTTGCTTGTCGTCTGCATGTTGGTTAAGAGATCATACTGCACTCAGTGTTCGCCATTACTGCACTGTCTGGGTGCAGCTGGCTGTCATGGGAGCTTTCTGGAAGTATTGTTTCTGCCCTCGGGGAGCACAGGCTGCCTGTGTTTTTCCTCTCTTGCTGGCATTCCCAGCCCCATGGGCAGCTTTGCCCTGGCTTTGCACTCAGGCAGCTTTTCAAACAGGCCAGTTCACCCAGTCAACAGGACTTGGGTTTCAGGTCTTAGCTTGTTATAATTCAAAATGTAAGCTCAGGAAAGTAATGGGCATGTGACAGAACTTTGGTACTCAGGAGTTTCTACTGCTGTTTCTGGGAGGCGCCTGCACAGGGCAGGGAGGCGGGAAGTGAATTCCCTTGGAAGTGTGCTCATGCTCACAGCCACAGCCACTGCCCGGCAGCAGCCCGGCTGAGCCAAGACCGGTGTCAACAGGCTGACTCCACAGCCTGCTGCTCGCCGTTCTCTGTGTTTCCTCTGGAGGCTGAAATAAATCTTTGCTACCATGTCTATGGCTGATTCATGTTGAGGTTTGACAGAAAACAACAAAATTCTGTAAAACAGTTATTCTTCAATAAAAAATAAATTTAAAAAAAAAGCAGCCAATCATGGAAGGCATGTTTATGTATACAACCCAGAACTAGATACAATAAGCTGTCATGTGAAAAAAGCAATTAGATATTCTGAAGATTCTTAAGGGGTGGATATGTTCTCAACCTTGTTGGTGTTAGGTTGGAGTTACTTCTTCTCGGTTTAGCATGTTTGTGATGTGGGAACAGTGCAGTCCCCATGTTGAGACAAGGCGCTGCCCGCAGGAAGGGTGTGTGCTCACAGATGCAGACTTTGAAGGACTGACACTCAGCTTCAGACACAGGTGTGTCGAGAGTCCCTGTCATGTGACCTCGTCTCTCTTGTCGCTTTGCAGTTTAACTCAGCAGCCAAGCAGCTGATCGAGTGGGACCAGCCCCCGGGCCAGGGGTCGCGGCTGGGGAGGGTGCCCTGGCCACCACCCCGAGCAGCACGGCCCCCAAACAGCCAGATGGCAAGAAGAACACCAAGAAGCGGCACTCGTTCACCTCGCTGAGCATGGCCAGCAAGGCGTCGCAGGCCGCCCAGCAGCGCCACTCCATGGAGATCAGCCCCCGGTCCTCATCAGCTCCAGCAACCCTGCGGCCGCGGCACGCATCGGTGAGCTGGCCGGGCTCTCCTGCAGCGCACCCTCTCAGGTACGGGCTGCCGTAACGCTTTAAGAGGGTGTGAATTCCAGCAGCACGGACTTACCTGTGGAGATCAGCCATGTGCTGGGTTCCCCACCTTGGCAGCTCCTTGTCCCAGGGAATTGAAATTTCCTTCAGGTCCCCTGGGAACTCATTCAGAGCCTGTCTTTGTCTTGAGCGTCTTCTTCCTAATTGTTGGGACTGAGGAAACTAGGTTTAGGATTAAGTTCTTGTTACACAAAGCTCAGCAGTTTTGGTGTGACACTGTTTGCTGGAGAGGAAGGTCGCAGGCAGTCACCTTCCTTCCACCTTTAATAGCGGAAGAAGGATGGCCCATCTGGGCAGGAGCCACCCTCTTCCAGATGTCTGCAGTCACGCTGGGGTACAGCAGGAGGGAAATCGATCCTGTAGCTCAGCATAGGCACGAAGGGACCTGAACAATTCAGTTTCTTCCTAGTGAATTCATCTCAGGTAGTGTTCTGGATAAGACACCTTTGAGCACAGGTAGTTTGGTTTGGCATCATTCCCTGGAGGGTTTTGTAAACGGTTGCCTGCAATCTGTGGCGCATCTGGGCAGTGGCATTTTAATTATGGGTCCCCACGGGAAGGTGCAGGTCCTGAGATGTGATCCTGAAGACGGCACCATGTGCCTTAAGCGTGTACATAGATTCAGTGTGCTGGCAGACAGGTGAGCATCCAGAGAGCCCCCTGAACTGGATCCTTGGGGAGGTGCTTATGGGCTGGCTCGTTGTGCACCAGACAGGTCCAGGCCACACCCATGTGAGGCAGTGGCCATGGGATCCAAAACATGAGATGTTGAGACCAGTGTTTATCAAGTGATCCCTTGGCGTCTGACACACATGTCGCCCACCACACGTTTGGGCTCAATAACGTGCACAGGACGCTGCCTTGCCCCAGTAAGAGACACTGCAGGTTTTGTGTGTTTCATTGTGATGTGGCTTCCCAAGGTTAGCTGGTCTCGTCTGTTTTGTGAGGTGTCTTCCTTGTATTCACTGCTGTTTCCTTGGCAGGTTCACATAAGTACCACTGGCTTGATTGTGACCCCACCGCCCAGCAGCCCGTGACCACCGGCCCCTCATTCACGTTCCCGGCGGAGGCCCCTTACCCAGCCGTCCTGGCAGTGAGTATAGCCCTCCCCTCCACTCCCCCCACCCCTGCCTGCTGGCCCGGCCCCCTCCACCCTGCTGACACTGAAGGTGGCGGAAGTCTCTGTCTTTCACCTCTGTCTCTGTTAATTTCAGCAAAAAACTGCATAGGCTCAGGCCTGCAGCTGCACTTTATTTTAGCAGTGGAGGTGGGTGGCCTGAGGCGACAGAAAGAGCCCTGTGAAGCTCTTTCAGTGTTCATTAAAGTTCAGCCTGATTCTCTGCAGGCTTACTCCCCTTTGCTTCCGTCTAGTTTCTAGTCGGGCTGGTTTATCCAGGGACTGAGGAGGCTGGACTCCCAGGCCGGGTGGTGCCTTGGTCCCCGGGCAGGGATTTTTGGCTCTGATCTCAATTCCACTCTGGGTCCCTGGTCTCCTGCTGGTCTGTGTGGCCAGGATGTCTGGGGGCTCTCAGATGAGTGATTCTGCCCACAACCCCGCAGCCTGCAGACACAATCTGACCTGGGGGACACCCTAACGGGGGAACAGATAGGAGGAGCAGAGCAGTCCTGGGAGGCTGATGCAAAGAGGAACCCCGAGGGGAGAAAACTGAAAGAGCAGAGACAAGGCACGCGACCCTGGGAAGCAGAAAGCAAGGCTCTAAGGATTGCGCCTCCTGAGCTTACAGGTGAACTATGGGGAAGGAGCCTGTCTTGTCCAGGACACGACCCTGTTACATGTTCAGACTCTTTCTTCCAGTGTGAGGGAATGAAGAGAGGAGATCACTGCTCCCCTCTCCCAAGGGCCACCCGCCTCCCCCCCCTCCCCGCCTCCCCCCCCCGCCCCCCCGCCCCCCGGGGGGCCCCGGCCCCTCTCCCAGGGGACCCCCCACCCTCCGCCTGCCTCACAGAGTCTCTGCTGGCTGTGGCTGCCCAGGGGGGCGCTGTCCCGGACCCCCCCCACCGCCCTCTGCCCGCCCCGGGTTTCTGTCTTGCGCCCGGATGCTCCCCGGTGGGCGGCCCCCTCTCCCAGGGACACCCCGCCCACCGCCCTCTGCCCGCCTCACAGAGTCTCTGCTGGCTGTGCTGCCCGGGGACGCTGTGGCCAGCAGTGGGGGTCCCGATGCCCCTCTCCCAGGGACACCCCGCCCACCGCCCTCTGCCCGCCTCACAGAGTCTCTGCTGGCTGTGCTGCCCGGGGACGCTGTGGCCAGCAGTGGGGGTCCCGATGCCCCTCTCCCAGGGACACCCCACCCACCGCCCTCTGCCCGCCTCACAGAGTCTCTGCTGGCTGTGCTGCCCGGGGACGCTGTGGCCAGCAGGGGGCCCCCCCCCCCCCCCCCCCCCCCCCCCCCCCGCCCCTGCCCGCCCAGGTCTGCTGGCTGCCCCCCCCCGCCCCCCCCCCCGCCGCCTGGGGCAGGGAGCCAGCTCAGTGGGGCGTGAATGATGCAGCTGAGAGGTCACTCAGCCTCCTTGGGCCCCTGTGTCCCCTCCTATAAGAGGAGAGGCATCCTGTCTGCCCTGGGGAGGTGGCGCCGCCTGGGCCCTGGGGGGGCCTGGCAGCTGCCCCTCGCCTTCCGTCAGCGTGGTGGCAGCTGTGGCGTGCCCGCCGCCGTGCTCGGAGCCTGGGCTCTGGCTCATCGTGAGGGTCCTCTCTGTTCTCTGCACAGGGGTGGCGAGGCTCCCCAGGGGCTGGTTTGTGTTCAGGTGGTGGGCTTTGTATATGTTGTGAAGATGGAAGACCGAAGGCCAGGCTTGCATGCACCCCGGGCCGGGGGCCTCACAGCTTGTTGTTGGCTCCATCTACTCGCATTTTCCTCACTTCCTTCTGCCTCATTTTTCTTTTATTTACCATATCTTGATACATTTTATGAATAGTTGAAAGCTGATTTTGAAATAAGGTGGGCTATAAATAAATGCAGGGTTAGTATCTAGCTAGTAGGTACACTAGAGACTAGTGTAGACCTTTGCAAGCTTTCTGTAGAGTTAAGCAAGCATGTTCCTGTATTTAAATAGAAGTAAGTTCCAATTAGCATTCAAGCTATTTTTTGTTAATGTTTCTGGAACAATTACAGCTTCCTTGATACAACAGCTGTGTAGGGTGGGAGAAGTCGCGTTGGCCCCTCTGGGGAGAAGGGGAGTCAGGCAACTTTACGGAGAGGTGGTTTCCCTGAGGTTCCATTGGCCCTGAGTGTTTCACTCAGAATCAAGTTTCCCAGTCTTCCTGCCCTCTCATCCCCAGAGAAGACCCTGTCTGTCCATCCTTCCTTCCTTCCCACCCACCCCAGTACATTCACACACTGTTGGAATTTCCATTTCCAAATGACCTTTTCATGTGGCAAAATTCTAACCTGTTTTGTTAAGGGGAAAATGGCTGATTTTTCTGACCGTAGAAAAATTAATTAGTGGGAAAGACAGAGCTGGCTGTGCTTCAGCCCTTGTGGGCTGATTATTTTACGATGAGGGAATGGCCACCCTTAGCTGGGTGCACACTAGGGTATCCTGGGCACCGATCACAAGAGAACACGAACCCACAAAATTAATTTACACTCAGCCACTTCATCTCAGGATCATATCAGAGAGCCTGAATGTTCAGCACGAGGATTTATTAACATTGTGTCTCTGCCACTTCCGCTTAATGGAAAACTAATTATAAGCAGCCCCACAGCCTGTTGTCCCAGGAGACGCCTGGCTCTCAGAGCCCAGAGTGGGCAAACAGGAGTGCTGGATTTAATGTGTTAGGTTTAAGTGGGAAACTCTCCATAACAGGTGCCCTCTGAATCTTCCATCAACCGGGCAAGTGTCCTGTGTAAAGTGTGAGATCTTCCCAAAACCTAGGGTGCAGTCACAGCGAGAACAGGTGACGTGATGGGAAGGCAGCTGCCCTTTGCCTGGTGTGGTTTTTAGGTGCTGAGGCCATGGCTGGACCAGGGAGCGAGCAATGTTTCACAAGGTAAAACTGTTTAATCTTTTACACAAAATGAAATTGTGAGCGTGTCGTCCTAATTGTCTCACATGTGATAGTTAAAATGTTAAATATCTAACATTGGAAACAACACTGGTATTCCATGTAATTCACACATCCACTATTCACAGCAGGGTGGGTTTTCCTCTGCCCGGTTTTGTGGGGAGAAGGGTGCAGATTTTGTTCCTGTGTCCTCTGCACACCAGCAGTGGAACTTGTGAAACAAGGGAGGGTGACCCCGAGGCCCAGCCAAGAGGTTTTAGTCACAAGATGTCACAGGGTAGCTGGGGTAGTGAAGGCCGTGTGCAGCTTGTGGCAAACTTGAAGTCAGATTGCATTCTAACCGTGTGTGTGTGTGTGTGTGTGTGTGTGTGTGTGTGTGTGTGTGTGTGCGCGCGCGCGAGTGTGTGCCTCAAAGTAAATGATGTCAGCTTCTCAGAAGAGCCAAGATGTACTTGGCCATTGTGGCCCATGGTGGAGGGTCCAGAGGGTCAGGGCAGGGCCCTGGATGTAGGGGCGGGACCATCACGCTTGGCAGTTGGAGAGGCAGAAGTGGCGCCTTTGGAACTGGCAGGATATGAACCACCTTCACAGTGGCCCCAGAGAAGGGCTCGGCGTCTCGGGGACCAGGGTCTGCTGATCCGTATCAGGCTGTCCCGAGGGCAGTGGAAGCACAGGAGGTTTTCTCATTGCCGAAGACCACACTGAGCCTCTGCGCCTCCTGTGGGCAGAGCTGGGCACTGGCAGCACGGGGACAGCGAGGCGGCGCGTGGCTCCACAGCCGCGTGGATCCCTACCACCAGAGCCTGCCCCCGAGCCTCCACTCCTGGGCGCAGAGCCACGTTGCTGAGAGCTCCGTGGACGGCACGTGGCTGTGTGCATCGTTTCTGCAAGTCAGGGAGCACACGTGCACCCCTCTCCTCCTGTGTCAGAGATGGAGCCATGTATCCACAGCTGTGAGAGGAGGTCCATTCCCAGAGAGAATTAATTAATCTTCCTAATTACCAGATTCTTAATTACACCTCCCCTTCAGACACCATCTTCCAAGCATCTGTTTCTAGCATTTTAAGTACTTTCATTTTTTTCTTTTTTTTCATAGCTGTGCCTATGACTAACTGGCTTAATTCTACTGGGTATCCAGATGAGACAAAAGCTCACTTCCCATCTTCTTAACTTCACTGAATCCTGATGCCTGTGTTTTTTTAATTACTAGTATCAGCACTTCCATTTTTCTACTTCCAACTCATCGTTTAAAAAAGGCAAGATACTCAGTTGCACACACACTGCTGTGTGCAAGGGGTTGATGCTACAGGAGTTAGTGACCACTCCCGAGGGGGTGACCAGCCACCATCCCTCTACTGGCCGAGCAGCTGAGTTCACAGCACAAGCAGAGTGTTTACAGAGGTTGAAAGTGGATTCATTGGAATCAGATGTTTAGGAAGGATGGAATTGGAGGATGTTTAGTGGTCTTTGCTCAGAGGACCCAGAAATGCCCAGAGTCTTAACGCTGGTGGTCACTTTCTACCCCAGAAGTAGAGGGGGGTGCACACATAAAGGGCAGTCGGGAAGCAAATGGACCCTTAATGTAGCCTGGAAGAGAGTGGGTATGTGTCTGTGTAAGGCTGAATCACTGCTGTGGGGAAGAAACTGACACATCGTAAATCAACTATCCTCCAATAAAAAAGTTAAATAAAGAAAGAGAGGACGGATCATTTACAGCCAGAACCCCAAGCTCCAAGCATAGCGCTTTCCTGGTCAGCGGCCCATAGCCCTCCCATGGTTAAGACCTCGTGGAGCTCAGCGCCTAAGCATCTCAGCACTGGTCACTGGAAGGGGAGAGGGCAGGGGCGCCAGTGAGGAGGGGCCCACAGCACGGCCTTGGATTCTCCCTCACTGATCCTGGCCGATGTGGCCCATTGGGGCTGGTGGCAGGAAGGGGATGGGGGAGGGGGCACCAGCCGAGAGGGCCCATAGCATGGCCTTGAACTCTCGCTCACTGTCTCATGGCCCGACGGTAGCCTGGAGTCTGCCACCTGGACAGGATGCTTTGTTCTTGGAGGGAAACTGAGGGAGGCCTGCAGGGGCTGAGCAGGGACTGGAGTCTGCATGGCATTTCTGACACCAGCCCCAGGCTGCCTCCTTGTCCCAAGATTAGTGGGTTGGGAACACAGTCTGGATGTGGCGGACCTGACCGTCTCCCATCAGCTGACCCCGAGCCCTGATTTTAGGGAGCATCCGCATGGTCTCCAAACACCAGTGCTGGTAGCAGAGGGTCTGGATCTGGAGAAGCACAAGCAGAACCTCATCTCAGCGACCACGAGGCCATGGCCAGTCCCCTGTGTCGGATCCCAGAGGCCCGGCCACGGCCTCCCAAGCCTCAGCCCTTCTGCAGCACTCAGTGGAAGCAGGCCAGCTGCAGAAGGCCCCAGCGAGGGGAGGCTGTGGTTCCCGCGGGACCGCTCACAGCAGGTCCCTCCCAGGCATCTTTGTCCCTGGGGTCTTTCAGTGTGGGCTGTTCACCCAGCACCCAGGGGGCCTGCTGGCCAGCTCAGCCCTGGACGTGCCCGAGCCCTGGCATCCGACCAGCCTCACAGGATGGCCATGTCGGTGAATCTAGTTGGGACGTCTGCTCTGTGTGCTTACCCTCCAACATACTCACACACACACACGCATGTGTTCTCCCGAAGATACACAGCCCAGTGCTGGGGTATACCAGATGTCAAGTGAGTCTAACTTAGCTTTATCAAATTCATGCACACCAAACATTTCCTTTCCGTACTTATTAACTATAGGAGATGACCTTTTCTTCAGTTCAGTTCACTCACTCAGTCATGTCCAACTCTTTGTGACCCCATGGACTGCAGCATGCCAGGCTTCCCTGTCCTTCACCATCTCCCACAGTTTGCTCAAATTCATGTCCACTGAGTTGATGATGCCATCCAACCATCTCATTGTCTGTCACCTTCTTCTCCTGCCTTCAGTCTTTCTCTCCCACTATGAGGGTCTTTTCCAGTAAGTCAGCGCCTCACATCTGGTGGCCAAAGTATTGGAGCTTCAGCATCAGTCCTTCCAATGAATATTCAGGGTTTATTTCCTTTAGGATTGTCTGGTTTGATCTCCTTGCTGTCAAAGGGACTCTTAAGAGACTTCTTCAGCACCACAGTTGGAAAACATCAGTTCTTCTGCACTCAGCTTTCTTTATGGTCCGACTCTTGTGATCTTTTCTTACATTTTGTTAACATAATGTGGCCTGTAGATTTCCTTCTCTTTTTCTGCCTTTTTCTGTCTAGAGCCAGTGAGTACAGGCTCTGCTGACATGAAGGTGCAGGTTCCCTCTCTTCCCTTTGCCAGTGGAATTCTCAGAGCTGAGTGGGCCCTTGACTCTGAGTCCTTCCAGGGGTGAGTGGCCTGAGTTCCTTGGTCCACTTGTCACCTGCGCCTCTGCGGCCACACAGCTATGAGGTGGGGCCTGGAGAGACACAGAGGAGACGGCTCAGTGGTGACCTCAGGTGTTCCCGTGCTGCTGTGTGCAGGGGCCCAGCCGGGGCCACCTGGGTCACGTGCGCTGAGTCTCCTACCGGGGTTAGCCTTATTTCTCCCGCTTTGTCCTGAGACCAACAGCTCAGGTGCCCAGTCTTTTCCTGGTTAAGGGTCTTGAGGGCTCCAGGCCCATGTGTGCCCACCTGGAGTCACAGTGCCGGCTGCTGTGTGACCGTCCGCCTGGCCTCGCCTGCCCTGGGAGCGCTCAGCGAGTCTGTCCTGCCTGGGCCGCCGCGTGGGGAAGGTCTCCATTGTGGGAAAATGGAACACAGTGTGCGCGACAGTTGCAGTGTGCATCTAGAAACTGGAGGGTCTTCTCTCCTGCAGTGTTTCTGGAACCGTGTAACTTAACAGGCAGATGAAGTAACTGCCGATGAAGTGTCAGATTTTTTTTCCAGACGACAGAAACCCGTTGGTGTTCTCCGTGTTCCAGAAACCATGGGGTTTTTCTTCTGTTATTCTGACATGGAGACACCACGTTCCTTGCCCAAGTTGCAGTCTTCAGCCTCCTTATTTCTCCTTTGATGCAGTTTTACACTGAGTGGTTCAGAGATTTGGGGCAGCTGGGCGAGGTGGGAGTTCAGGCGAGTCGGTGTGTGCCTGTTTGCTCAGTATCCAGACCCTAAAGAATTATCTGGGCTGTGTAGATTAGAAAGTAGCAGGAACTCCATTGATTCTGAAAAGGTGTGGAGTCCTGTGGGCAGAGCCCGTAGAGGGACCAGCAGCTGCTTGCGGTGTACTTGTTAAAGATTACCAGCCTTGATAGTCCTGAGCTTAAAAAGCCGGCAGAGCTAACAAGAAAGGAGTCCACAAAAGCAGCAAGCATGGCCCTGAGATTGTGGCTCACTGTAGTTTGTGGTTTGAGAAGCCCAGATGTCCGAGATTTTCTTCTTGGGCGTGACATCCGAGATTTTCCTCTGTGGGCATGGTGTACAGTGCAGCTGGATTGTCTGCCGCTATGTTGAAGTTTCAGGTTGCAGAAACAGTCACAAATTCATCCCCAGCAAGCCTTGTGCTGTCAGAGCTGCTCCTTGGATGGCATTTGGATCCTGATCCTAGTTTGTGCTTAGAAGTGCCATTAATCTTGAAATTGCATGCAATCTTGTAATTATTTTTCTTTCCTTTCTCCCAGTTGTGATTACTTAACTGTTTGCTAGAAGGGTTTCTGTGGCTCTAAGACCCTAAGGAGTCTTTTAAAAGGAGGTTTGAGTACAGTGTATAGCTGCTACTCTGTGTAGATTCCACTGATGTCTTTTTTTAGCGGGTTTCTGATTCCTTTTCCCTTCCACTTACTGGAAGAGATGTAAGTAAGTCACCTGTTCCTTCTTTTCTTTCTTTCTCCAGACTCTGCACCCTCCTCTCCCCCCGCCCCCTCTCCAGGCGGCCACCCCCACGGGCACTGCTGTAGCCGCCGCCGCCGGGATGGGCCCCAGGCCCGCAGCTGGACCCACTGACCAGACCACACACCCGCGGCCACAGCCGCGCCCCAGCGTGTAAGTGCGGGGGTCCTTTCTGCCCCTGGGCCGAACCCGAATAGAGAGGCAGGGAACAGCTTCCTGGGGGAGCTGGTGCCAGCTGTGTTTGTGGTTGGGAAACTTGGGCTCTAAGGCTGGGCCTTCTTGGCCTTCTGCGAGTGCTACCCGGGCCTCGTTCCCACCTTCATCCCCAACTAAAGGTGCGAGGGGACAGAGAGGGCGCCGCACAGGTCAGACCTAGAGGAGGTGCAGTGGTGCCCGCAGTCAGTGTCCGGAGCCGGGTTACTCCGTTCATTCTGCTCATGGCTCAGTGCAGCCTGCGGGCCGAGGCCCCTCCATGCACACTGACCCAGGAAGGACTTGGTGCCTTTTCACGTTGCCGCCACTCTCCCTGTGTCGGTGGCTGTCACCTGTACAGTCTGGCTGTTGAGCTCTGTCCGTGATCTGGACTTGCTTTGCCTCTGACTCGCGAGTTCAGCGTCTACCCCTCTGAACCCATGGACGCAGGTGCCGCCCATTGCTGGTTCAGTGTGCACAGGGAGGCTGTGTGCCGAGCTTCCCAGCAGGATTTTGGACCACGTGTCCTCAACCAGGCTGCTTCCCAGGTCTCACCAGGGCCATCTGCAAGCCCAGTTTCCCAGTGGGCATCTGGTGCCCTGCTGCAGGTGTGCACACTGGGGGTGGCATCAATTCCTCCACACCCACGAGTACCGTTTGGCGGGATCATCACCTTTGCACCAGGAGGGCCAGGTGGGAGGTTCTGAGTCAGGCAGCTTCTGCCTTTTCAGAGTGGATGGCTGCCGCTCAGTGGATGGTGATCGAGGCTGCTCACAGATTAAAGGATTCTACGTTCTGTTTACTTTTGTACAAAACATTCAAGGCTTCGTGCCAGAGAAGAGTTCTGCACATCGTGTGGTATGTCTGTTACTCACCTTGAAGTCAGATGTTTTTTCCTCTCCTAGGTATGTTGCCATTTATCCTTACACTCCCCGGAAAGAGGACGAGCTAGAGCTGAGGAAGGGAGAGATGTTTCTCGTGTTCGAGCGCTGCCAGGACGGCTGGTTCAAGGGGACGTCCATGCACACCAGCAAGATTGGGGTTTTTCCTGGCAATTACGTGGCCCCCGTCACGAGGTATGGCTCTGAGCAAGTGGCTTGCTGAGCCCTGAACACAGAAGCTTTGTCCTTTCCCATGATTTCCAGCCTATCCACAGTTCCTTCTCACGTTACAGTTATGTGTTACACAGCCGGCATTTTCAAGGTCCCTGCCTGTATTTGCCAAAGTCCCTTCTAATCCTCAAGACTTTAGTTTACTCTTCACATGTGAAATTGTAAGTTTCTCCCAATACAGGTGCTGGTTTTAAATTATTTGCTTTTAAATCGCATGTGAGAAGACTCTACTAAACTGTTTTCAGTATTTTTCTGCTAGGAAATTAGTGCTGTTTAATATAAACACAAGTGATATTAATGCTCTTGGTTATGTGGTGCTTACCTGACACCTGGCACGCAGAGTTCTCTGTTCTGCACATTAACGCTAGGTCCTCAAACAGCTCCCTGGTGTGTGTGCTATTACGACCCCCACTCAACAGGTGAGCAGGTTGAGGTGGAGAGGTTAAACAAGTTGAGGTCACCTGGTGAAGAGATGCTGAAAGCCAGGTGTGTGTTCCAGTAGCTTGGTGATTATGTCTGAATTCTCACGGTTGCTTTTTATAATGCAGTCAGAACAGAAACTCCTTTAACATGACATGAGTCCCTCACCCTTCTCGGGGAGGGCAGTTTTGCTCCCCAGGGGATTTTTGCAGTGTCGGGACATGCTTCTGATCGTCACGATGGGGGAGCAGGTGCTACTCGCCACCAGTGTATAGAAACCAGGGATGCATACGCCACCCTGCAGGGCACGGCACAGCCTTCGCAGAAGGGAGCTGTCTGGCCCCAGATGTCACCAAGGCTGAGAAACCTGTTCTAGGATAGTAGGAGGCAGGCACTTGGGATGTGTTGATATGTACTGTTTACTGTATTTAAATATAGTCCACATTCTGGGCACTGAGGAAGCTTGCTCTGGAATGATCGTGATGACCTATGATGGGGGTCTGTGCTGAGAAACCCGGGTTTTGGCCACTGGGCTCTTAATAAATGGTCCAAATTAATTGTGTTAAATCATTTCTCAAAGCCCTGATTTTGAATAAGTGGCTGAATGAACTGACTTGCTGTCAGATGTCAGTCTCAATCCTCAGGCTGGCTGGCAGCCTAATCCAATGAAGATCACTGTCATTGCAGATGGCAGCAGAACACTAGCTCCAATTAGACTTGCAGATTTTTCATCAGTGTAAGCCTTCTTGTTGGTATATGCTAAAATCTGCATTCACAGCCCAGAAGACGGCAGCTCTGTCTTCCCTGGTGGGATAAAACAAACAAACAAAAACCACAATAACTAAGGGAGATAAACCAAGCAACAACCACATGTCGACTTTATGAAGAAAACATTTTCCTAAGACTCAAATACAAACTATCAAGTCTCTGGAGAGACGCTTCCTGATGGAAAATTCTCCGTTATTCCTCATGGTAAATAATGAGGTTTGAGTTAATGAAGCCTTCTGCTTGGTAGAAAGTTACTATCTATAGAACTGTTGCTTAAATGAATTTAGAATATTAAAAAGTATGCTACATAAAGCTACACTGAACCTAATTTAATGAAATTCAGCCAATAAATATTTGTTGAGGGCCAGCTGTGCCCTATAACTGCACGTGCAGGAAGGGTGGGCAACGACCATTGCACGCAGCCCTGCTGTCAGGAAACTTGTACTGAGTCAGGAGCACTTCACTGGGAGTTGACTGAAAATACTCCACATCGTGTTTTGTAATCAAGGGTCATAGAGGAAATCCACCTGAAACAGGAGAGTCCCGAGGTACTGGGCCTAAGGCCAGACTGCTCGGGATGAGAGAATTGAAATGCAGGTGAGGGGGAGGTAGGGTGGAGGGAGCCAGAGGGACATGACAAGAGTATGTGCATGCACGCGTGCGTGTACACGGGGCAGGTACAGAGAAGGCGTATGTGAGCCCAGCTGTGACAGCCTAGACATTGCTCTGACAGGCTGGAGAGGAAGCGTGCAGGCCCTGGAAGCCCAGGGGAGAGTTACCTCAGAGGGGAGCCGAGCCGAGGAGCTGTGTCACCAGCTGAGTGCTGTGCGATCTTTCTCCCCTCAGAAGAGGTTTCCAGAGCTTTCTCTGCCTCGGGGCCGCTGTTTCTTGAGTGTGCTGTTCCTACCTTTGGTCAGATAACTGCATTCTACAGGGTTACGTCTTGAAGCTCTGCACCATTTTCTTTGGCATTGGTCGACCTCTCTCCCTCTAGCTGACGGACTGGGTTTCTGTCTCAGCAGGGCCGTGACCAGTGCTTCCCAAGGCAAAGTCCCCATGCTGACGACTGGCCCAGCGAGTCGCGGGGGAGTCCCGGCCAACCCTCCCCCTGCAGGCGGGCCTGCCCAGAAGCCCCGGGGAATGGCGTGGCTGGCGGTCCCGGGGTCCCCACAGCTGTGGTGTCGGCAGCTCACGTCCAGACGAGCCCCCAGGCTAAGGTCCTGCTGCATGTGTCCGGACAGATGACTGTCAACCAGGCCCGGAGCGCTGCAAGGACAGGTGGGCACTGGGCCGGGGCCCTGGGAGAGGGGCCTGAGCAGCCTCAAACCTTGTGCACCAGAGGCTGCGAGGATGTGAAGACAGTCTGAGGATGGTGGAACTTTAAGACAGTCTGAGAGAGCAAGGTGGAACTTTAGGACAGTCTGAGAGAGCAAGGTGGAACTTTAGGACAGTCTGAGAGAGCAAGGTGGAACTTAGGACAGTCTGAGAGAGCAAGGTAGAACTTTAGGACAGTCTGAGAGAGCAAGGTGGAATTTTAGGACAGTCTAGAGAGGAAGCTGGAACTTAGGACGGTCTGCGAGAGCAAGCTGGAACTTAGGACGGTCTGCGAGAGCAAGGTGGAACTTAGGACAGTCTGAGAGAGGAAGCTGGAACTTTAGGACAGTCTGAGAGAGGAAGCTGGAACTTAGGACAGTCTGAGAGAGGAAGCTGGAACTTAGGACAGTCTGAGAGAGCAAGGTGGAACTTTAGGACAGTCTGAGAGAGCAAGGGGGAATAAGACAATGAATAACAGGAAGCGGGGCCAGCACAGTCTCAGCACCATCACTTTGCATCGGCTTCATTTGTCTTTGCCTGCCCCGGTTGTGAATCAAGCCTGGTCTCCAGACCACGGGTCTGAAAGAAATTATTACCAGGCGGGTCCTGGGAATGTCGATAGTACTTGAAAATGTGACTCCTGTGGTCGAGACCGGCGATCTGGGATCCCACTGCTGCGGAGGCACAGCCCGCGGACTGCTGTCTAGGTGCTGGGAGGAGCTTAGTCACCGCTCTGTTTCAGACACAGTCAGACCTTAAGTAGTTTCTTCTTCCTGAAGCGTTTAAAACCTCCCAGGGGTCTTGGTTAACAGTGATAGAGAAAACATGTTTAGCTCTATCCGAAAATCCAAAGGAGGAAGGTAGGTTCCGAGAAAAGGGAGAACAGGAAGCAACACTGGGGCCAGCCTGCGCTGCCCAGCTGGTCCATGGGGGGGTGGCGCCACGGTCAGAGCCCGGGGGCCTCCTGCACCCCTGGGTGTTGCCGCCCTGCAGTCGCTCGGCTGGCATGGCAGCAGACACTGTGTTGTGGGACAGAGTGGGGCGCTGACCTGGCATCAGGGAGGGGATGATGTCCAGGGGCCCCTCAAGGGTCAGAGCGTCTAAACCGTCATGGTTTCTCATCACTGACACGTGCAGGGCTCAGTGAGCAGCGAGGCTCCAGCTCACGCTCTCCTCCTCTCTTCCCTTGTCCAGTCTCGGCGCACAGCCAGGAGCGTCCCACGGCGGCCGTGACACCCATCCAGGTTCAGAGCACCCGGGGCAGTCCCACCACCCCCTGGCATCGCCACAGCCCCCTGCGCCACTGGGCCCCCTGGCCATGTGGCTGCCAGCAGCCTGGGCCGGGCTGGAGGCCCCCTGGCCTGCGCCACAGCCCCAGCGAGCATCCCTGCTGCCTCCCTGGAGCCCGAGCCCAGCGGCCGCCCTGTGACCCTGCTCCCGGGGACACCCACCTCTCCTGACAGCGGCTCGGCAGCCAGGCCAGACAAGGACAGCAAGGTGAGCCCAGGTGGCTGCTGACCCCTAGCTTGTCCCCTAGCTAGGCTTGTCCCCTAGCTGCTCACTCCTCTACCCCCTTGCTGCCCTGAACTCCTCCCGGTGAGTGAGCTTTGCTTCTGGTAAACTGTTCTGCAGAAATGCACTTAGGATATGAAGGAGCTGGAACTGCTGATCCAAAGTGTTGCTTGTGGATTCATTGTTCGTGCGCTGTATTTGATTATAATCTGTGTGGCTGTGGATAGTTTTCTCTTGACTTGAGATATAGGGGGAAATTAATTTCTAATTTGATCTTTTTTATAAAAAGGTCCTTTGGGCCTGAATTTCAAAGAAATTGTAAGTGGGAAGCTATGTTTGAAAGACTGACGTGTGGCTGGGTTGTAGACAGAGGCGTGTGTGGTGGCTAAACATTCACAGAAAGAGCAGCCTGCAGCAGACTCTGGTGATCATGCTGCAGGCGGGACTTCCACTCTGTGCTCATGTGTGCCCCCCAGGCCGCTTGCCAGCTCTGGGAAGCTGTGGGATCACACCTGCTTCCATGCTCATGTACGTCACTCTGTTTAAATGATCAGGGAGCCTGTGAGCAGGGCTTTATAAGGAAATAAACTTAGCCTACTAAAAAGTTAATATTTAATTATTGAGTTAACGTGAGTGCTTTTGCAAAAGATCGGTATCAGTTTGGTGTTTATGATTAACTACATTAAACTTGTACTCAAGCTCATGTGGTCAACCCTGCCAGGATCTTCAGAAAGTAAACTTACTTTACAGCTTAGATCTGAAGGTTCCAGGATAAGGCATCAGGGGCCATTGTCTCAGAGAATCAGGCTCTGGAGCCCAGGCCTCCGAAGGAAGGATTCATACAATCTGCAGGATGCCTGTGCTAGGGAGAATAACAGCCCCCAAGGAGGTCCATGTCCTGATCCCTGAAATTTGAGAATACATTTCCTTACAGTTGCAGCAGGGGTCTTACAGACGCGATTCAATTAAAGGTTTAAAGACGAGTGGATTAGCTGAGTGAGCCCAATATAATAAGCAAAGGAATCTCCTTATAAGGGAGAAAGGAAGATCAGGGCCGGAGGGAGATGACACCAGAGAGCAGTGACCTGTTTGCCCTGCTCAGTCCTCCTCCTGACAAGCGGCCACTGGCCTCTGCTGGGATGCCCTGTGGTCCCCATGTCCTGTTGCGGAGCGTCAACACTGTCTTCAGGCAGCTCGAACTCCTGGAAAGTTCCGTCAACACACACCTATCTCCCTGTGACTCCAGACCCTTACACTGTGCTTTGAGGAACTGCATAGAAAATGATGGTCTCCTTTCTATGTGATCCCTGCAGGGAGTTCAGAGTTATCATCTTTTCTTAAAGGCTTCACTCTTGAGGGTTTCCCGCCCCCAATATTCTTCATGTCACAGATTTCTAATTGCCCTTTCTAAATCTGCCACCTCATTTAATGTTCCCAATTCATTAAAGAGATTGTCCCAATGGCTATAAACTCAGTGACCCGTGACTAGTGCAAGGAGCATCACTTCACCCCCATCACTCCATCCTCTTGCCAGGACACTCTGAGAGAGCTTGGCAGATGCCTGGATGAGATCCATCTGTCTCTCATTCTCCCATCCAAACAGTCCCCCAGTCGCCTCACCATTTCTGCTGTAACCTGTTAGCCCACATCTCATGTAGGAGACTTCCTTGGTCTCACTTCCTTTTCTGAGTCAGCCTTTCATCAGCTACCCTGTTTTAGGATTTCCCAGGTGGTCTGCAAGCACCGTTGTGGTCGTCTATGAAAATGAGAACCATACATGCCTTTCTTTGGCATGTTGAGTTGACCTTGGTCCTGGGTTCACCAGAATCTGTCAGAGATCAGTTGTGTTCCAGCTGTTAATTTCATCAATCCACTGGGGTGGATCAGCCTGTCAGGAGATGTGGTTTCATCTCTGAATCCCAGTTGCTCCCCTGTTTCCCTCCTACCAAGGTTTGTTCTTCCTATCTAGTCTGAAAGGGACTCTTCATGCATCTGAGGACCACCATCAACCCCAGGCACCAGATCCATGTCTTTCTTGTTCCTAGCAAAACTTTAAAGCAGCCATACCCCACCCCCACTTTTTTTTGGTCATCCGCATTTTTGTAAGTTTAAGTTCATTCTGGCCTTCAGCATCTTGACTTGCCACAGCCATGGAATGTTCTTCTTGGGGGCCCCCTCTCCTGGTCTTTTAGTGGAGGCCTTTCTGTCACTTCCTGGGACATCATCATCACTTCCTGGGGCATGACACAAGTGCCTTCATCATCGGGAGCTTCTGCGCCTTCACCTGCTGGGGTGATGTACAGTGTGTGCTGGGAGCTTCTTTCTGGAGAGCCCACCCACTGCTGTTGAAGCTTCAGGATTTCCTTCTGAATTTCAGGCCAAGCGTATATTTTCTTGTAACTTTAAAATCAGTTCTCACTAATTATTAGAGAAATACAAATCAACACTACAGTGACGTATTAATATCACTTCACACTGGTCAGAATGGCCATCGTCAAAAGTCTACAAGTGAGAAGGCGGGAGTGGATGTGAAGAAAAGGGAAGCCTTGTACACTGTTATGGGAATGTGAATATGATGACCAGTGTGGAGGATCCTTAAAATTTGAAAAGTAGAGTAACCATGTGACCCAGCAATCCCATTTCTGGGCATATACCCAGAGAAAACCATAATTCAGAAAGGTACGTGCTCCCCATCGTTCACAGCAGCACTGCTTACAGCAGCCAAGATGTGGAAACAGCCTAAGTATCCGTCAGCTTAGGAGCGGGCCAAGGAGGCGTGGGACGTGAACACCGTCATAAGGGAGAGCACAACCATGCCGTTTGCAGCAACATGGATGGACCTAGAGACTGTCATACTGAGTGAAGGATGGCGGACACAGAGAGACAGTATCATATTGCTTATGTGTGGAATATAAAAAGAAAAAGGGCACAAACAAACTTTCAAAACAGTAGAGTCGCAGATGTAGAAAACGAACATGGTTAACAGGAGGCAAGAGAGGGAGAGACAGACTGGAATTGGTATGTGCACTGCTGCTGCTGCTGCTGAGTCGCTTCAGTCGTGTCCAACTCTGTGCGACCCCAGAGTCGGCAGCCCACCAGGCTCCCCCGTCCCTGGGATTCTCCAGGCAAGAACACTGGAGTGGGTTGCCTTTTTCTTCTCCAATGCATGAAAGTGAAAAGTGAAAGGGAAGTGGCTCAGTCGTGTCCGAGTCCAGTATATGCACACTACTGTATAAATAGACGACTAATAAGGGCCTAATATGTAGCTCGGGGACCTCTGCTCATTTTCTATAGTGATCTTTATGGGGAGAGTCCCTGTTAGCAGTACTGTGGGCCACGTTAGGTAAATGGGGCCCGTGGTGCAGACCGCCTGGGATGATTGATCGTCTGAGAAATGGTTACCTTTATTTCCTTCTGCCAGACTGTCTCTAATTGAACTCTGTTATTATAGATCCCCCCCGCCCACCGCGCCCAAAGGATATTTGACTGAGTTTGAACTAAGTCAGTATTCAGGAAGAATTCCTTGGTGTTCTCTCTCCTTGAGGGCTGCGTATAGTTCGCCTTCGCTGTTAGTGGATCTTAATAGTCCCAGTTTGCCTAGAGAACATTCTAAAGGGTTGTTTCTCTCAACTATTGTATTTTTCGGACCGTGTTTTAAGTCAGAGGACTTGATGACACAGTTGACACGTTAGTAAGGTGATTTAAAATGATGGCTGATATTACTTTGGGCATCAGAAGAATATTGACACTTGGGGTCTGGGCACAGAGAAGAGCCAGTCCTAGATCTGGTTTCCTAGCAGAGCAAGACCACAAGGAAAAGACCCCAGGAGACCAAGACCCATGAGGCAGCTTCTATGGTGTGAGGTTGATGGGAGTAATTCTCATTTATACACTTGCCTGCAAAAAGAGACATAAAATGTTTTTATTATACTGATGGGCGGTTTTTTTTCTTTTTTAATTTTGTAGTTGTTTTTGGTAAACAATCTGCTTGAAATATAGGAGACGTAGATTTGATCACTGGGTGGGGAATATCCCCTGGAGAAGGTAATGGCAACCTATTCTAATATTGCTTGGAGAATCCATGGACAGAGGAGCCTGGCTGTAGTCCATGGGGTCATAAAGAGTTGGACACGACTTTGTTTTTTTAATTAAAGAAGTATTTGCACAACAGATATGGTTTGACTTCTGTTGTTACCAGTTTGTTAAATTTCATCAACATAGTGATGAGTGAATATGACTTAGCCCTTCACCCTGATCCAGACATCATCCCCTATAACGGATAAGCTGCAGGTCTATGGCTGTGGAGTAAGATACTAAAATGCAAGTGGGTTTATGTTAGTTGAGTATAGAACAGGCAGAATTTGAGGAAATTAAAGCTATCGTCTGAAATTCCCATTTTGTCCTAGAGTGTCTACTTTGCCTTCACCAAGCCTGGGAAGTGAATTGGTGGGATTTTGGTTTCCCATCCTTTTATCTGCTCGTCCCACCTCCATGGAGGTTGGTGATGAGCACTTGATGTCCAGAACCAGGGAAGATGCGCAGGTGGGTGGGGGTTGTGCAGAGAGGTGAAGGACATTGGGCGCACAGCCCCAGGAGCCAGACCAGGAGTCCCAGACACCCTCAGGGGTCCCTTGGAAAGCTCAAATCTGAACTTGAAACTCTACCAACAGAACCATGTCTCCAACCCATGCACTTTTTTTTTTTTTCTTAGAAAGAGAAAAAGGGGCTGTTGAAGCTGCTGTCCGGGGCCTCCACCAAGCGCAAGCCGCGGGGATCACCGCCCGGCCTCACCCACGCTGGATGCTGAGCTGGGGGCCGAGCTGTCCTGCGGGCCCCTGGGGCCCCCTGTGCCTGCCCCGGGCCCTGTGATGGGGACGCCATGGTCCCCGGCCCCCAGCGCAGGGCCTGCTCCCTGGACTCAGCCCCAGTGGCGCCACCCCCCCGGCAACCCTGCTCGTCCCTGGGCCCCACAGCCAGTGAGGTGCGGCCCACCGTGTGCGAGAGGTGGGTTCTCGTCATGGGCGCTGGGAGCCGGCAGGTCTGTGGCTCCCGCGGCATCTCCAGCTCCTTCCTGGGGTCTGCATTGACAGCTGGCACTGGTTCCTGTCCCCCTTGGGCGACGCGCTCCATCTCTGCAGTCCCCTCTACATCCTCACCCCTTTCCATCATGTCTCCAGTGCTCTCCTCTACAGGGCAGTGCTCACAGCAGCCCTGGTCCCTGCCTTCTCCTGGCTCCTTGTTCACGGCCAGCCAGCCACCCTCATTTCATCTTCAGCACTTTTTATCAAAGGTTTATGAACACCACTGCCTGCTAGCTGTAGGGCTCCTGGAGTGTTCTGTCCCCCAGAGTTCATTTCAGCTCCTTCCTGAGCCAGAGTGTGGCGGAGTTCTCCTGGCCTGACCCCTGCTGACCCACTGACGGGGCTCCGTTACCCTCAGAACAGTGAGCCCTGTTCAGTGACTGTGGCCTCGAGTCACCTTTACAAATGGGAGCTGTCCTGTCTGTTTTGCCGCTGGGGCTCTCGGAGCGTGTTAGGAAAGAAAGTCTGCTTAATAAAACAGAAACTTGCTAGGGAAAAAAAAATAAAGCCAATCCAAGAGCAAAAAACAAAAACCAAAAACCTGCTCGGATTATATGAACTAAAAGCGCAGCATGGCCTGCTGCCTGGAAGATGGCACGAAGCACTCTGAGACTAGAGGACTGTTTTCCCATAACGTTAGCATGAGTACGTAAGCATTTGCTGGAGGAGGTGCCGTCTGTCTCTGCAGGCTCGAGTCCCCGCGTCCCCTGCGTCTCACACAGAGCATGTTTCCCATCTGTGGGAGTGTCGCCTTTGGGCAGTATTTTCTGTTAATGATTCAGGATCTTGCTGTAAAATGTTATACTTTACAATGACTTAAATCTACCTGAACTCTGTATTTCAGATGAAATACCCACTAAAACCTGAGGCCTGCACTCAGACAGTTTGGGGGGCTTACTTTATTACCCAGAAGTAACTCAGGAAAGAATTAATCAAACAATCTATGTGCCTTAAATACAAAGTACACCATTCGCTGTGCACTTTTATGGGGGCATGAGATAATTCTGTGTAGCTCTGACCCTTCTGAAAACAGTTTTGAAATGAGACATTACCCTAAAGTGTTTCTGCCTCACCTGTGAAACCATTCTGTCTTTCCCCTCATCCACTGGGCTCTCAGTAAAGCTTTGAGGTTTTGCCCCAAGTTCACGTCCCCTTCATTCCAAGAGTCTTGCCTTCTCCTGCGGTGTCTCTTGGCTCTCCAGGGAGGGCGGCTCTGCTCCTGGACCCGGTCCAGTGACTCATTTATTCTCTCTGGGCCACAGAGGCAGTCTCACCCCAGATGCTGAGTGCAGGTCCCTCTGTGAGCCGAGCCTGCCCACTCCCCTGTCATTGGTGGTGTCCCTGTGTCTGCCTGGGGGGCTGCTTCACTGTACCAGACACCCCCCCACCTTGCCAGGCTCTGGCCAGCACCGCCACCTCTCCCTACCCCCTGCCCCAGCACTGGCTCTTTCCAGAGGCCAGGTGTCCCAGTCTCCAAGCTTTTGCACCCCAGCTTTGCTCACAGTAGGTCACCTTGCTTACAGAATGCTCCCACAGTCCAGAGCATCTCAACAGGAGGGGCCGCAGGCCAGCTGCCCCTCCAGACAAGGAGCAGGTGGGTTTACTGCGGGTTTACACGTGGGCAGGGCACGCTGGGATCCTCTGCCTGGTGTTTATGGAAGAATTTCCATTTTTACAAGTGGGAAAGTGGTCTTTGGAGAGAATTTCTGCCCCACGTTTGTATTTTTATAATCCACGTCCTCAGTGGAATATTGAGTCTAATGGCCAGCCTTGCCAGCTTCTCACAGCCTTTCTGCCTTCTGCCATCCTGCGGTGATGGTGATGGCATGTGTCTAACTCAGCTTCTTAGGTCTGCCTGACTATACACACAATAGGAAAAATGTATGGAAGCAAGTAGCATGGGAAAACAGTCTATTATCCTGTTATCCACTGGGAAGGAAATTTTTTGGTTACTCAAAAACTTCCAAGGATGTATTTTAGGAATTACCTCTTTTGGAATTTAAAAAATTTCAACCTAAGAAAAAGTACTTCATGCTAAAAATGCAGGGAAGGTTAGCTTTCACATCAGTCTAATTTAGGAGGCATTTCAGGATCTTAGCGTCCTCAGTTCACCAGAGTCTAAATGTCACGACTCCTGCCCCCACAAAGTGCGAGAGCATGGGGCTCTTCTGGTAGAATTTTTCCTTCTAGAGTTCCACAGAAATATTTTTGATGTCTAATATCAATCTAGTATGAGATAGGATTCATCTACAGATGAGAGTGAGAGCAGGAATAAAATTTCCTCCCGAGGTGGGCCCTGCCCCATCAACCTCCAGTGGGAGAAAGGGCAGCTCTGTTTACATCTCACACGATGAGAAGGAGGGAGGCACCTGGAGGTGTGTTGGCAGATCTGGTGCCAACTGAGCCTGTTCTCTGAGGAGCAGAAGGAATCTTTTGTGTTTGTGAGAGAGACTGAGGAAAACAAGCAAGAAATGCTGTATTCTGGGGGCGGGATCGAATGGATGACAGTGGAGAGAATAAAGCAGATATTGCAGGCTCTATTTTGGAAGAACTGAGGAAAAATAATTAGGAAATGGCAAAGAGAAAGTAGAAATAAAATATTTCAGAAGGGATGGCAAATAAAGTATATGTGACAGTTTTTTTATTTTCCTGCAAAAGAAATTACAGATCGAGGAGACACAGCAAGTCATCTCTGTATATTTTTAAGTTTAGGATTTAAACTGATAACCACGTATCTATAAGCCCATCTGCTAAATTGGAAAAGGACCTCTGACCCTTGATCAGGGACCATACCAGAAAACATACAAATTGGACAGAGATAGATTTATAGAAAGGCAGCTGGGCTTACACAGAATGATTAATCTGAGGCTGTGACAGTGAACCCACTGGGTGAAGCAATGAGCGTAGGTCACTCAGACTTCAAGCAGACTACAAAGCAGGCAAGTTTGGTTTTGCTAGTGACATACCGTAGTAGAGGTCAGCCACCCGGACAGGACAGCAGGCACCCTGCCTCCCAGAGCCTGGGGGCCCAATCTGGGCAAGATCCGGAGAGATTAGAAACAAAAGATGGGAACTGCAGAAAACATGAGAAAAACCAAAAAAATTAAGGAAGTGGGAAATTTGTGCTCATGAAAGACTGCGAGTGCCCATCTAAGCAGAGGCCAGAGTGCCTGAGCCTGGAGCGGAAAGACTGCCCTGGGGTGTCCGTGGACCTGCTTCGCACAGCGGGTGTCTCTCTCTTGCGTTCCACCCTGGTCAGCATCCCCCAGATCTCAGGGTTGCAGGAGAGGCTGAGGCCCTCGCGGCCGAGCCTGTGAGCCACCCTCCATGCCCTCTGTGATCCCCAGGCTTTCTCCGAAAGGAGCAGGAGGCACATCCCAACAACCAGGAGCCATGTAGCTTTGGGTGGGTTTCCATCCTTCCTTGCTCCTCCCCTGTCTTTCTTCTTTCCTTTCTTCTTTATTTCAGCTTCCCATTAATTTTTTAAAATATGTGTTTGTCTGGCTGCTCCGGGTCTTCGTTGCAGCATAAGAATTCCTAGTTGCGACCTGTGGGATCCACTTCCCTAACCAGGCGTTAAACCCTGGCCAGGCTCCTGCACTGGGAGTGGGGAGTCTTAGCCACTGGATCACCAGGGAAGTCCCTTCATTTATTTTTAAATTCATTTATCTTTTTTAAATTGTGGTAAAATGTCCATAAAATGTGCCCTTTTTTTCAGGGATACAGTTCGGTAGCATTAAGCACATTCACACTGTGGTATAACCATCACGGCCATCCATTTCTAGAGCTGTTTCGTCACCCCATTAAACGCTCACTTCCCGTTCCTGTCTTCCCCAGTTCCTGACAAACCCCCTTCTCATTTCTGTCTCTCTGTGTCTGACTAGCCTCCACACCTCATAGGTGGAATTGTGTGTGACTGATTTCACTTAGCATAATATTTTGAAGGTTCATCCATGTTGTAACTTGTCAGAATTTCACTCCTTTTTGAGGAACGTAGTACATTTGGAAAAACCACTTTGCTGTACAATTAAACCTTTCCTTTTGTCACTGGACGTTCTTAGGAAGGATGGCTGTATGTGCTGTGCTGAGGACCGTGCCCAGGGCTTCTGGAATCTGGTCAGGGTGAAGTTTCCTTCAGTTGCGGGCAGATGGAGCAAGGCTTTGAGAGCCTGTTGGATGTGGGTGGGCTCCGGGTTTGTCCAAAGGGCCCCCAGGGGACCCTGTGAGCCAAGACCTGGGGTTGGGGGCAGAGGCCATACCTGGGGCTGTGTCCCTGTGCACAGGTGTGTGCACATTCATGGGGATAACCATTAGGCAGCTGCAGAGAGACTGAGGCAATTGAGCGCTTCACATGCCAGACTGGGGAGTAACCTTGCTCCAAGGAGTTAGCGAGAAATAGCTGCAAATAGAGCTGGCAGTGAAGAAAGTTAGTATGTTGATCATGTGCAGAATACAGTGGGGACAGGAAGAGACTGGAGGCTGGGAGGACAGGCAGGTTATTTGCTCAGGTGGGAGGGGACAGAGCGGCGAGGCTGGGGTGCAGACGTGGAAGGTGGACCCCAGGTCCATGGCGGGTATGGGAGAAAAGTATGGCCCCTAAGGCACGGGACGCCCCAGAGTCCCTGCTCAGAACACTCGAGGGGTCGTGACTGGAGCAACGGGTGTTGGGCTCTGTGGCTGCACTCACGTTGCCTGGGGTCAGTGAATATGGACTTAGCAAAGCTTCTCCGTGCCTGAGATGGTGGCCCGCTGTGCCCAACGTTGGTCTTGAGCATCCCTGACGGGAATCTGTGTGCACACCGCTCTTCGAGCAGGGCCAGGATCTGAGCAGAGTCTCTGCTGCAGCCAGTGGTCTCCCTATTTTCCAGGGTCATGGTTCTCGTTCCACTCAGCCCAGGAGGCTCATCACTCAGCCATGAAAACCCTCTGCCCTGGGGACTGGGCAGGAAGATTGTGGTCTTAGCTCAGCAGCAGTTCTAGTTCAGAAAATGTTTGACAGAGTTGGTTTAGTGCATTTTCTAAAATGCAAATGTTAATCTAGTCACTTTTTCAAGAACTGCTTTTGTTCCATTTCACCTTTAAGGCAGCTTGCAAAGGACCAGGGGCAATACGTTTCATCAGAGATTGCCTCTGAATATGATGAATTACTTGAGTGCTTCTTTCTATAATTATGGAGCTTTGCTCAAATGTTAACCTGCCACAGATGACAGCTTTTCACAGGCTCTTCAGCCTGTTGGCATCGGAGCTGAGACACCTCATCTGGATCCCTTCCTCCAGAGTAGCCCACGATGGACTCGTTCATCCTTCTTTGCAAGCTGTCAGAGAAGGGCTTCCAGAACCCTGGCTCTGTCGTTCTAGAGTTTGTCAGGCGTGTGGTCAGGTTGCTGTCCTCCAGGTCATACCTCCTGGAAGCACCAGGCACCCGCCCGCCCTTGCCTGAGACGCACGGTCGTGGTGGGAACTGGCGCTCAAGGTGTGAACTCTGTGACAGACAAGTGCTGAGTGTGTCATACCCCTGCTGTCCCTACATCATCTGGTAACACCTGTGTGGTCACGGCCATCCTAGTGCAAAGATGAGGAGACTGAGGCTCAAGCAAAGCTCTCTGAGCATAAGCCCCAGGCCCACTTCTCACAAGAGGCCAGGCCTCCCCGGCCACCCGCAGGCTTGCTCGCAGCCTGTCCTATCTCTGGCTTCCCAGGACCTCTCTTACGAACAGCCAGGAGCCTCTGTGCTGCGCTTCTGCTCCATACCCCGGACCCCGGACGGCAACTTGGTTCCCGAGCCCAGAGTCACCCAGGAATGGTCCAGAGGGCCACTGGGCCTTTGCAGAGATGCCTTTATTGATCAAGTCATAGCCTGAGGCTCTTGTTCACGTCCTGGCGTGAATGGATTCTGGTCCTTACCGGTTGGAGGCTGGTAAAACCAGTGATTCTCCAGAAGGACTGCACTCCGATGGGTTTCATGAGGTTGAGGCAGTTGTGTAGACCTAGTTCTGATGACCATTTTTCCAGCCTTGACATTATCTCTGTGCTGTTAAGAGTGAGTCCTAGGAGGCTAGCAGTCCGTTTTCTGACTGAAAGTGCCAAATGAGAGCGAAGCTGAGCTGGTTTTAGAGCTCTGTAGTTGTTTAGTTGCTAAGTTGTGTCCAGCTCTTGGCAACCCTGTAGCCTGTACCCACCCGGCTCCTCTGTCCATGGGATTTCCCAGGCAAGAAGAGTGGAGGCCGTCACTGTTTAGGCTCTAAGTTCATTTTCTGACTTTGAGAACCAAATGAGCGTAGAAACTGAACCACTTGAATAGCTTAATACTCACTGATCAGCGTCAGCCAGTGAGAGAGGCGTGTCCACATTTGTAAGTGTAAGACATTACTCCAGAACTCAGAGGCTTAAGTGGACTGTGAGCATGTATTGTTTCACAGTTCTGGGAGTTAGGAGTTTGGGGGTGGCGTACATGACTGGTCCTGGCTTAGGGCATTTTTTGAGGTTAGTGTCCAGACGTCCACCAGAGCTGAAGTCTTGTAGAAAGCTTGAGTAGGGAGAGAAGACCCCTTCCAGGTGGCTGCCCACATCGCCACTGACTTTTGGAAAGAGACCTCTCTTACCTGGCTGCACGTCTGTGCACGGGGCGATGACTCACCTGGCAGCCTAGGTGGTTTCCCGGAGGCTGTGGAGTGGGGGCTGCCGCACACCTATTAGGACCCTGCCTCAGCACCCCAGATCATCTTTTGTGCAGGCTTCTACTGGTCACACAGGTGGGCAGAGACCACACAGAGTGAGACACAGCTCACCTCCCCATGGTTTCCGTGGCTCTTGAGCATAATTTTGCAGAAGGAAACAAACCTGGAAGCAGGGAGTAGCTGACCTTAAACCAGCCAGGCTTCAGGAATCTTGAAATGATAATTACACCTTCTCCCAGTGATCCCTGAGTTGAGAACACTTGGAGAGGCAGACCATAGGTCAGACCCATGGCCATCAGATTGAGCAGGTGGCCCCAGTCCCCCTCCTTGTGTGAACCTTGGGACAAGCTGCCCCGGGAATAGCTGGGTGTGTAAGGAAGAGCCTCCCTGGAGTCCAGCCTCATCCAGCTCAGTCCTTGGTCACTTGTGGACTTTATGCATGTCCAAGCGCTGTTCACAGCAGGTTTCTACTCAACAGGGGACAGTAGCGGTTTGGGTCATTTTACCAACATCGTAGGCAGATTTGTGCTCTGTCCTGCTCTGTCAACATCTGAGGCATGCACGCTGGCTTTGCCCGACTCTTAGCAGCTGTAACTGAGCCCCCATCTTCTCTCTCCCTCCCCCAAATTCTACTGTCGTCATTCTGTCATCTGCCTCTGCCTCCCTTCTCCCCCTCCCTCCCTCATCCATCATCCTCCCCTTCCCTCCTCCTGCCCCTCATCATCTGTCTTGTTCCCCCATCATCTATTCCCCCGTCCATCATCTGTTCCCCCATCTATCTTTCATTTATTCTCTCTCCCCCATGTATCATCTGTAAATCTATTCTCTGTCACCCATCTACCATCTATCTGTTCCCCCGTCTATCATTTACTCTCTCTTCCCGCACGTACCATCTCTCCATCTGTGCTCTGGAGCTTGACTGTCCATCATCTATCTGTCTGTGCACCGTCTCTCTGTCACCTACCATCTCTCTGTTACCCACCGTCTCTCTGTCATCCACCATCTCTCTGTCACCCACCATCTCTCTGTCACCCACTGTCTCTCTGTCATCCACCGTCTCTCTGTCATCTGTCACCCACCATCTCTCTGTCACCCACTGTTTTTCACCCACTGTCTCTCTGTCACTTACCACCTCTCTGTCACCCACTGTCTCTCTGTCACTCACCATCTCTCTGTCAACCAATGTTTTTCACCCACTGTCACCCACCGTCTCTCTGTCGTCTCTCTGTCACCCACCATCTCTCTGTCACCACCTCTGTCACCTCTCTGTCACTCACCATCTCTCTGTCACCCAATGTTTTTCACCCACTGTCTCTCTGTCACTTACCACCTCTCTGTCACCCACTGTCTCTCTGTCACCCACCATTTCTCTGTCACCTCTCTGTCACTCATTGTCTCTCTGTCACCCACCACCTGTCACCCACCATCTCTCTGTCACCCACTGTCTGTCACTCACCATCTTTGTCACTCACTGTCTGTCTGTCATCTCTCTGTCACCCACCATCTCTCTGTCATCTCTCTGTCACCCACCATCTCTCTTTCATCCACCATCTCTCTGTCACCCACTGTCTCTCTGTCATCCACCGTCTCTCTGTCATCTGTCACCCACCATCTCTCTTTCACCCACTGTTTTTCACCCACTGTCTCTCTGTCACTTACCACCTCTCTGTCACCCACTGTCTCTCTGTCACTTACCATCTCTCTGTCAACCAATGTTTTTCACCCACTGTCACCCACCGTCTCTCTGTCGTCTCTCTGTCACCCACCATCTCTCTGTCACCACCTCTGTCACCTCTCTGTCACTCACCATCTCTCTGTCACCCACTGTTTTTCACCCACTGTCACCCACCGTCTCTCTGTCATCTCTCTGTCACCTCTCTGTCACTCACCATCTCTCTGTCAACCAATGTTTTTCACCCACTGTCACCCACCGTCTCTCTGTCGTCTCTCTGTCACCCACCATCTCTCTGTCACCACCTCTGTCACCTCTCTGTCACTCACCATCTCTCTGTCACCCACTGTTTTTCACCCACTGTCACCCACCGTCTCTCTGTCATCTCTCTGTCACCTCTCTGTCACTCACCATCTCTCTGTCACCCACTGTTTTTCACCCACTGTCTCTCTGTCACTTACCACCTCTCTGTCACCCACTGTCTCTCTGTCACCCACCATTTCTCTGTCACCTCTCTGTCACTCATTGTCTCTCTGTCACCCACCACCTGTCACCCACCATCTCTCTGTCACCCACTGTCTGTCACTCACCATCTTTGTCACTCACTGTCTGTCTGTCATCTCTCTGTCACCCACCATCTGTCACCTACCATCTCTCTGTCACCCACCTCCTCTCTGTCACCCACCGTCTCTCTGTTTCCCCCCCGCAGGCACCGGGTGGTGGTCTCCCTACCCGCCGCAGAGCGAGGCGGAGCTGGAGCTCAAGGAGGGGCGACATCGTGTTCGTGCACAAGAAGCGGGAGGATGGCTGGTTCAAGGGCACGCTGCAGCGGAACGGGAAGACGGGGCTCTTCCCGGGAGCTTCGTGGAGAACATCTGAGGGGCCGCCGGGCCGGAACGCATCTGTCTCCACAGCCCTCCGATGGCCCGCGGGCACTTCGCCCCTTGCCTTGGTCGCCTGCCACCTGCCTTGAGCTGTCTGATTCACTCCACAAAGGAACCTAGCTGAGATGGACAACTGTTTACAAGGCTTAACTAATTTATTTGCTTTTTAAACTTGAATTTTTCCTGTAATAGATTAATTCTTTGGATTATGATTTTGAGAAGTTATTAATTTATGAAACAGTAGCCAGTGAGAGGCTGGGTGACCCCCTGTTGGGAGCAACAGAGCCCCTCGGTGCAGAAGATGGCCCCAGGGCTGCCCTGGTGGCTCAGGGGTAAAGAAGACAGCCGCACCTCCCGGGCTCACTCCCTTCTTTGGGTCTGGGATGCCGGCTGTCACGCTTGGCCGTCTCTCTGGGAAGTCAGGGCCCCGCGAGTGAACCCAGGGCACTGAAGGAGGCCCGGCTGGCAAGGTGGGCACCTGTCTTTCTGGTTGGGCCTGGAGTCACCCCAGAACCCGGTCCTCACTTTAATTGTGAGGGTCTCCGATTTCCTAGGAGAAGGGGGAGTAAAGTACAACCCTTGGAGAACGTGTATTCAGAAATAGGTTTAGTTGCATCACAGAAGCGGCTCGGCCCAGTGGCTGGGCGTTGAAGGATCGCAGTTGCGCCCTGTCTGCGGACGGCCCTGGCATCCCCGTGCTGTCACCGCAGGCGGCCTCCGTGTGTGGTGCAGGAGGCCCCATGAGGGCCACAGGCATTCGTGGGGCTCTTCCCATGCCCCCACCCCCGGGTGGGGCTGCACCCCCACAGCGGCCACAGGGAACTCCGCGGCCATGCGGCTGGGCCGGGCAGCCCCTCGTCTGCCCAGGTCACCCCAAGCGCCGCTGTCCCCAGGCGGCCGAGGCCTGGCTGCGCCCCTTGCAGGCCGCTGGGCACGCGTGGGCTGAGCTCACAAACCCTGCCGCCCCTCTGCGACAGCCACGCCGCCCTCACCCCAGCTATCCGCACAGCCTGGCTCAGGGCCCCCTTCACAGCAGAGCCAGGGAGGGGCCTGGCAGCGGCCGGGACAGCGACCACAGTTTTCTCATGAGAAAGCAAAAACAAAAACCCTTCTCATTTTTTACCTTTAAGAATTGCAACTAGGGAGTCAAAACATGGACTGAGAGTCTTCTTGCAAGCAGTTTTATGGTCTTAAAGAGATATATTATGTGGTTGAAATTAAATCATTCCTAAATTAACCGTTTTTATAAGACACTGTACATTATGTTCCTGTGTATTGAATTTTTAAAAAAATACTGGGATATTCATGTAATATATAAAGTTTTGGTGAAATGAACTTCAGCTAGAAAAAAAAAGCTGCCATCAGCTTTCATCTGTGTAAGTTGACACCAATGTGTCATAATATTCTTTATTTTGGGAAATTAATGTATTTTATAAAAATTTTAAGAAGTAAAAAGACTACTACCAGATAAGATCACTTTTTTACCTGTCTTTTCTCCATATTTTAAGCTATGTGATTGAAGTACCTCTGTTAATAGATTCCTGGTATGAAGTTGGTTAAAATTTCATCTGTTAATAGATCACTTAGATAATATAATGTATGGGTGTTCTGTTGGTTTTCGGGCACAGTAGATGGAGACTTTGTAACAAGGGCTTGTTACTTGGCGATAGGGTGATGATAACATTGCAGTTTATCATTCCTTTTCATGTTAATAATTTGAAGACTGGAGAAAAGGTTCAAGATTAAAAATTGATGTTCAAATTTTATGACTCTTTTACTTTTTTCTTTTCTTTTTTAAACATGGGACACATTTGATATCATTTCTACTTCATAAAGATTCTTTGCATATACCTCAGACAAACGGCATCTACGCTATATTTTAGCCCTCCAGTTAGCAAACCTTGTTAAGGTTTCCCCAAGGGTTTTAAAGTCCTCTTGAAAGAGTGTGTAGTATCTCACCAGGGAGTGGGTGACATGCCTGCTGCCCTTTCCCCGTTCACGGTGGCTACATCATCTGATGCCTTCGCAAGTCTTTTCTTGGCTACAGGAGGCCCAGACCTAAACCTCCTGTGCCACGGCCTGGAGGTCTCAGCAAGGCTTGGGAACATCGTCTGCAGACTCACTGTGACTTTAATCTCCCCTGGAAACCACAAAGTCCTGAGTTTAAAAAGACTATGTCTACCAGGTGAAAAATATATGTATTTTCCTAATGTAATATTTGTTGTTGCTGTTGAGTTGCTAACTCGTGTCCAATTCTTTGTGACCCCGTGGACTGTAGCCACCCAGGTTCCTCTGTCCATGGGATTCTCCAGGCAAGACTACTGGAGTGGGTTGCCATTTCCTTCTCCAGGGGATATCCCCGACCCAGGGATCGAACCCTGTATCTAACACCTCCTGCATTGGCAAATGGGTTCTTTACCACTAGTGCCACTTCAGTCTTGGCAAAAGTGACCTCTGTAACCAGGTGGGCAAGACAGTGATGACTTAGCTTCCTCCTGTTTCTGCCCCATCTCCTCCCTGGGTGGCAGTGAGGAGGAGGAAACTGCAGCCCTGTACTGAAAAGTGCTATTTTGACACACGCATTGTTTTCACCGCTGCTTTCAAATATTTCACTTCATCCTCCCAGAGTGTACGCATGTGGCCTTGGCTGAGTCTGGCTGCGTCTAGGAGGAGCCAGTGAAGGTGGCGTTTCCCTGTGATGCATGCACTTGTCTGTCCCTAGTGAGAGCAGGGCAGTGTTTTCATCCTCCAAAACTCAAGCAACTTTCTCAATTCAGAGCTCTTTACAATATTAGGGTTCAAAATGCTTTCAGTAGATTTTAGAGTAAGTTGTAAGCTCATTGTGTGTATCTGTGTGAAATTTTTAAAAATGGTTTCAAGCCGGTAAAATGATGCTCTTATTAAGGTAGCAGCCTATTCACATTGCTCCTTTCCAGATGTGCCAGCCCACCAGAATAATGGAGGGGATGTCCCATAAGTGTTGCCATGTCCAGGCTGAGTGTGGGCTTGCCTTTCCTTGACTCCTGCGAACACCTGGCTCTACCCTGGGTGGTAAGTTGCACCAGAGACTGGAAGGAGGTAATAGGGTGGCTGGTGTGAACTGTAGATGTCTTAAAATGCCCTCTTTCTGGTTTATAAGGGAATATTACTTCTCTGGTCTTTCCTGCTAATAAATTTTATTAACTTCTGACTTGGCTGTTTAGGTTTCTATCTTTAAAACAGCACCTTGACCCCACCCAATTCCAAGTCTTGTTCTGCAGCCATCTTGATCCAAGAGCCCCAGTGGTGAGACCTGCAGGTGACAGTGGTCTTCAAGCCACCATCCTGTACCATGGTTACAGGCCAGACGACCTGAGTGATGTTCTAAAGCCCAGAGGTGGCAGAGTGGTCAGTGAGCCAGCAGCCACTGCGTTGCCCACAACTTAGAGAAGAAATTCAGTTCCAGAAGGCTTTGACCTTGAGTTGAGTGTGTCTCGGTCTGAGACCCTTGTAAAAGCACTAGAAGAAACCAGGGAGACTTCCAAGTGAGACCTTTCTAAGGGTGATTTAAAAACCAGAAGCCATAAAAAGAAAACAGGGATAATTTCAACAACTACAGAAAACATACCTACATGACAAACACCTTATAGTCAACAGAGAACAGCAGGAAAAAAATTTGTAACTCTTATGGTAGACAAGGATTCCTTTATATATAAAGAGCTCATGGGACTCAATAAAAGTGAAAATCCAAAAGCAAAACTGACAAAAATGTGCAACAGAAACTGCCAACTGCCTCTCAATATCTGTCGCCCTCTTCCCCCTTATTAACTGATTTCTGGGCAATGCCCGCAGTTGAAAAGCTGCATGTTCCAATTTCCTTCAGATACAGCCATGTTACTGAGTTACTGCTGAGATGGAAGCTAAGTGTCCAAGGGAACTTCAGTGAAGTTTCTAAAGGCAGGAGGCACACAGCCTCTGGCTGTTTCCTTTTCCTTCTTGCAGCCTGCAATGTAGACATGATGGCTGGTGCTCCAGCAGCTATCTTGAGAAATAAGTGACCTTTAAGATGGAAGCCACATTTTAGCATGATGGGGGAGAAAAGGAAAGAAGATACTTGAGACCCTTTTAACTTTCCAGCCTTCATGCCAACCTTAATTACCATCTTCAGATATGGTCTGTGTGAGAATAAACCTCTTGACTGTAGTCTGATCTCTCATCCGCAGTCAGCCTGATGCCAGGGTTACCTAGCGGTTCCTTGAAAAGTAAATGCAAATATACTAGATGATCTGCCTCATGCAGTTGTGCATGAACGACTATGAAATATCTTTCACCTGTAAAATCAGAAACCAAAAAACTAAAAACTAAGAGCACATATTTTGCTAATGAAAATGTGATTTGATATTAAAAAAAAAAAAACCATCTAGGGATAGCAGTCTGGAAAATGTCAAAATTGCAAATGCATTCACCCATTCTGAGAATCTGTTTTCCAGAGGCACTTATTTGTCAAGTGTGAAATGCCAGTACCTTGTCGATCACAGCAAAATATTGGCAACAACCCGTGTTCAGCAATAGGACGCTGGTGATGTTTGTGCAGAGAAAGCTGCACAGCCACCAAGAGCTACACAGGTAGGGGACAAAGATGAGGCAGCATGTGCCGCCACTTAGTGAGAAGCCAAGAGGCAGGGAAGAACGCGTGCACCAGCGGCTAGCCCATGCCTGATGCAGTGTCTCTGGCAGGAGACACGGGGAATTGCCAGGGTGCTGGTCTCCACCACTCAAGATGGGACCTGTGCCAACTTCCTTCCTGGATCTCCCTCCAGACATGCAGAGAACCTCGGCTCCCGGACTGTGGGGATCACAGAGTCAGAGGGATGAGCAGACATTGGAAATGCTTAGAGAGTTGAGATCTGAGAAATCAAGGGATACCCACTTTAGAAGATAAGGAGCAGTTAAAAAGAAATAGAAAACAAAGCCCTCCTCATGGAGCAGAAAGTGAACAGGTAGGGTGTAAAATTCAGAGGGTCTTTGCCGGCCCCGGCCTTCCTGCAGCTCCCTCCATAGCTTCTCTAGCTCACGCTTTGAGGAGTTCCATTGTTTTTGTAAGTGGAGTCCCGGAAAGACCTAATATCAAAGGAAATCAGTATGCCACACCCTGCTGGCCCTTGAATCCCGAGACCTAGCCGATAGCTAGAAGAATCTAAAGGCAGTTGAACATTTGAGTTGCTGTGTACAGGCTGGGGATTCTGCATATAGGTGGGCATAGGGGAGAAATAAACATATCACTGTTTGTTCTCCAGAGCAGTGCCGTCCGTCTGTGCTGGCGAGCGATGGGATGTCTCATCCTGCACCTTCCAGTCCAAGGGCCATCCGTCTCCTGCTACTGCCGTGACCAAGGTACTGAATCCCTCTAATTGGACTGCATTTTGTTGTCGTTCAGAAGCTCAGTCATATCCGACTTTGTGATCCCACGGACTGCAGCATGCCAGGCTTCCCTGTCCTTCACTATGTCCCAGAGCTTGCTCAAACTCATGCCCATCATGTCGATGATGCTATCCAACTCTCTCTATCCTCTGCTGCCCCCTTCTCTTCTTGCCCTCAGTCTTTCCCAGAATCAGGGTCTTTTCCAATGCTTTTTGCCAAAGTATTGAAGCTTCAGCCTTAGCATCCCAAGTTTCAATGTAAATAGTCAACAGATAGCTAAGAATCAGGCAAAGTGACAGATTTCAGTCAGGAAGAGAACTGAGGTCCCCTAAGCCTGTGGTGTGTGCAGAAGATGCTGCTTCTCTGCGGACAGAGGCCAGTGAGTCCTCTGTGGCTGCCCCACATCTTCCAAGTGGGTCTCCACATGACGCTGAGCTCACAAAGGGCCACGAGGGTGAACACATGACCCCCTGGGGCTGTCAGGGCAATGGTCAGGGGCTCTGCCTTCTGTGAGCTAATGATAGTTGTCAGCAGATTGGGGTTGAGGTTTATAGAAAGAACACAGAATTTGAGCCCTGTAATTACACATGAAACAGTCCCCTCCCCTGGGAACAAGGCCATGCTTCTCATTCCTCCCCCCCCCCCCAAAAGGTCAGTTCCCTGCAGGCTGGAGCTTTATCTTGACCATCAGAGCTAGGCCATTCCTTCTGGCTGTGGAAATTGAAAGCTTAGTGGAATTGCCTTTTCCCTTTTTTTTGAGCACTCAAGGGTGTTACAAGACATAAAGCAAAAACATCCTTTTGGGTTAGACCAGTGTCCTTATCAGTGGTGTCACTGGAGCACATTCAACAGATTTTGTACAGGCAGCTGCGGGTGAAGACAGTGGCCTGGCTGCCAGCTCCCCCTCGACACCCAGAGTTACTCTGGGTCACTTGTGAGCAGCCCCTCCTTCCCCTCCTATGGAAAGGTCTAGTGAGCACCCTGCTGGGACCAGATGCTCATTGGAGGATGCTGGTTTTGTGAGGGAGGGTCTGGGGCTTCCCTGGTGGGTCAGACATTAAAGAATCTGCCTGCAATGCAGGAGACCTGGGTTCAATCCCTTGGTTGGGAAGATCCCCTGGAGAAGTATTCTGGCCTGGAGAATTCCATGGACTGTACATTCCATGGGGTCGCAAAGAGTCAGACACGACTAAGTGACTTAGCATGGCATGGTCTGGGGTTAACCATCCTTCTGAGGTTTTACAAGATGTCAAGTGACAACACCAAGTCTGTGGATCCTTCTTGTCGATCAACTGCCAGCTTTAAACCCTTCCATTTCAATAAGCCCACCTTGGCTGTGGAAACCCTCCATGACCAGTAAATAAAGATGGACACAGAGAATGATTGAAGAGATACAGCACTTAAAAACTCTACCTGCTGATGCAGGAGACACAGAAGACGCAAGTTTGATGCCTGGGTCAGGAAAATCCCCTGGAGGAGGATATGGCAACCCACTCCAGTATTGTTGCCTGGAGAATCCCATGGACAGAGGAGCTGGGCGGGCTCCAGTCCAGGGGGTCACAAAGAGTCAGCCTGCCTGTGACTGAGCAGGGACATGGGGCGCCAGAGCAGTGGGGCCCACACAGCCTCCCTCTGCCCCGGGAGGGGGGCAGGCTGCTGCACCTTCTGGCCCTGGCCACACGGCCCGGGGCCTCTATCAGTCTGTGTCAACAGGCAGCTGGCCCCACCGGGGCAGCAATTATGGGGCAGCTGTGATGTGGTGGCCGTGGCGGACATCAAAGCTGGGCTCGCATTTCTGCCCTCTCAGCTGGGATGGTCCCGCCTGTGGTTTCCCTGCCCACCGGGATAGCGGCCTGGGCCTGGCCTGTCATCCTCTGGGCCCTGTCATCACCCTGGCGTGATGAGGCTGTCACAACAGAACTCCACACAGCAAAGCTGTAATGATCCTGCCACCAGCTGAATGTGCCCAGCGGCACAGGCAAAACAGAACAGATGCAGAACTTTAGAAGTCAGAATCTTATCCTTTGATCCTGAACTGACTTGTGCCAGAGAGGCACTTTTTCTTTCCTTAAAAAAAAATCCTGTTTTGTATTATTTTTGTCCTGTCTCACTGTCTGAGTGCCTGCTTCTCTCTCTGCCCTTGTCCCTTCATATGGGTGTTGGAACCCCAGACCCCAGGGTGCTGGGTGTGTTGTGAACCCCCTTAGTATGGGTGCTGACTCGTGCAGCTTGGTGTGCAGTAGAAATGATCTACCAACCATCCTCCTGAAATTCCCATCTGAAGAGCCTTTGAGGTTTTTTAAATTGTTGTTTGTTTGTTTTTACTTTTCTCTCTTTAGTTTTAGTTGTATGAAGTCATTATCAAGGTTCTGGTATACAATGAAAAACTACTTAGCAGAGCTGAATCAGAGTAGGGGAAAAGCTTATTAAATGGTTCACTTAAATTCAGATTCTTAAGGGGCTGAAATATATTTTCTTTTTTAAAAAATTATTTTAATTGGAGGATAATGGTCTTACAGTATTGTGTTGATTTCTGCTATATATCAGGTATACATATGTCCCCTCCTTCTTGAACCTCCCCTCCCACCCCTGAAATACATTTTTAGTTGCCTGAGATTAATAACACGTATGCGCTGCTCTATTTCAAAACCAACTCCATATTTACTGAGCAAATTCTTACAAGCCAATGCGTGTTTAGCTACTACAGTGATATGCATTGTGAAAGACACAGAAGGAATTATTTTTTCATCCTGTGAATTTGCAGATTGCTTATGAAGACATGTACAATAAAAAATGGTAAAAGTAAAAATGAGGTAGGGTTGTAGCAAACAAGTAGGATATGAAGAGGAAGGGAGAGATGGAAGGAACAGTGTTCCTGCCCTCCAAGGAGTACACAGGATGGATGGGGAGAAAAATGCAAACTGAAAGTGATAAGAAATTTAGGAAGACAGAACATCACTGTAGTAAGTCTGAGGCAGAAATGACAAACTGGACATGAGCTCAGAGCAGAAACAGATGGAAGAAGGGAGAGAACCTTCTAGATAAAAAGGTGCCAAGACCTGGATGATGAGGGTGGGGGAGGTAACTACTGGAGATTATCAGGATGGAGGAGACACAGGAAGGACCGAGCGCAGGGGCTCAGCAGTGAACACGAGGCAGCTCATTTGTGGGGAGAGGGACCCTGGGGCTCACACAGAAAGCGTGTGCTTTGGGTGAGCTGAGGGCCAGATGCTGCCGAGTCAGGAAAGGCCAGTGGGAGGTTCACCTGGGGCTGCTGAGGATTTCCCGATACAGAAGCTATGGGGACGGGACAGGAGATCAGCCTGGCCCTGTGTGTGAGATCAGATGGGGAGCTGGGAGCTGTCCCCCAACTGCTGGAGGCAGAGGGGACACAGAGGAAAGAACAACTGGAGAAGATGCTTAGAGAAGAGAGCCAGGAGGAACAGATGACTGAAGAACAGAGGAGATGGAGGGGCGGGGACAAGAGCAACGGCTAAGATCTGCATCATCGTTGCCATGGCAACAGTGGCGCCTTGGAGAGCGATGGTCATGTTGGCAGGAGGAGTGGCTCCAGGTCAAGATGGGAAGTTCCATTTTGGGAACGTTGAGTTCAAAATGATGGCGGGAGTTTCAGCTGTAAATTTCCTGCTGAAAGCATGACATTTAAGCTCAAGTCGGGCAGCAGTGAGAAACTGCCAAGCAGGTGACTTTGAACTCCTTCAAGGATGAGGGATGTGTGGGGTGCACGAACCAGGACCGCCAGCTGCAGTTTAGAAAGGCTCCTGGGATGGAAACTGTGGTCTAGTGATGGGCAAGAAGAGGGTCAGGGTAGGTCACAGCCCCCCAGAGAGCAGCTTCTGGCAGGAAACGCCAGCAGGACACAGGGCAGCAGACGGAGACGCTGAGGAAGAAGTTGTATTTCCATCTCCTCTACCTGGAGCTAAATGGGGGCTTCCTTTTGACCTTGGAGATGCTCTGCTCTCAAAGCTTTGGAACGAAACCAAGAAATTCCTGGCAGGCATCCTCATCCGTTTCTCACCTCTTTAAAAAAAAGAAAGCATTTTTAAAATTTAAAACCATTCCTCTTTGAGAAAAGAATGCAAAGGCCTAATAGACCCAGTCAGAGGTGAAATAAAACCCCTGTGTGCTTGCTGTAATGTGTGTGATGATATGGAGATTCTGCCAGCAGAGCTGATGGGGGTTGGCAGGCGGGGAGGATGTCTGTAGAATCACACGGACATCTCACTGAGCACAGCCTGAGAGCTGATGCTAAACATGAGGGTGTTTCGTACACTGTTCTTGTGCACAGTAAGGACGGAGCACTTCAGAGATAGCCACTCTGCCAGCCGCGTGCTGGGCATGGAGCCGCATGCAGAGAATCCACAGCCCAGCTGCAGGAGAGATTTCAGCAGGTGCCCCCACCGTGAACACTGGCACCCATCCCCCATGCTGTCTGGACCCGCATTTTGCCTCCATGTGATTTCTTCCCATCTCGACTCTTTTTCTCTGCTTCTTATATTACACCCTCCTCTCTGGGCGCATGGCCATGGAGAGAGAAGAAACACAGGCTGTTGGTGGTTCTGTCTACTAACTCTGCTGGTGCTTTGTCAAGATCAGGAACATGGGGTGACTTGAAAATGTGTCTCCTTGCTGACAAGACAGAAAGAGAGGAGAAGAACCCAGAATTGTTTGTTTCTCTCTCAAAAGAAGGAAACTTCCTGGGAGCCAGACAACCTCACTGATCCTCAAAGACGTCGAGTCCAGACCATGGATTCCTATGTTCCAAAATGCGCAGATGGACCTGGGGAAGGTGTCCCCTGATGTGGCAGAAGGTCGTCCTGGGCTGATACAGACTGAGTCCTGGTCCTGCCCTTCCTCCACAATCCTGATGTAGAAACAGAGGGCCCACCAATGTCACAGGTACCCTCCTTGCAGGAAGGGGCAGCGTGGGGCCAGGCTGGGCAGGGCAGTCCTCTGGAAGCCAAGTGGGGATGTTCAGAGATTGTAATCACGTGCTGCCCCTCAGCCTTTTTGTGGCTTCCGTCTTCCCAAAGAAGAATCTTCTGCAAACTAAGAAGTGCAAATCGAACAGCTGAGAGGATGGCGAAAGAGCTGCACCTAACAGGGGAAAGGAGATCCCAGATGCCCAGGAATAGTCAGATGCAGTTGCTCCTTGGGGCAACCTCGGAGGAATCATGAAAAATAACAGAGCCCTGAGACATAAGGAAATTGCAGCTGTAATCTTCAAAAAGGGAAAGAAGGCAGGTCCTGTGAGGCATGGACGAGTTAGGTTGACGTTGACTCTTGGCCAGAATCTTGAAGGATGTCTGAGAAGATGGTTTGCAAGCTCCCACAGAGGGCATCAGCCACTCTGAAGAGCCAGCCCCGGCCTCAGAAAACACGTGGGGTCAGGCGCACTCACCTCATTTCCCAGCAAGAACCTCTGACGGCAAGCATTAAGTGAGGTGGCTGATGGCCCACGGTCCGGGAAGGAACAGATGAGAAAGGAGACTGGGCTCACTGACTGGTTTTAGGTCAAACCAACAGAGACAAATTCTAGCTAGTTTAAGCTGAGAAGGCATCTTATTCAAGGATATAGAGCCGCTTACTGACTCTAGGAAAGGGCTAGAGTTGAGTTTGGGCATCACACACAGAACCACATCCAAAATCATGGGGTTGGTCCCATGAGGACACAGAAGCTTGTCAACAGTGGCCTGGACACCACTGTTCCCACCACCCACACCATGACCCTGGTGTCCCAAAGGGCGTCGGACTGTCCCCACTCTCTTGCGCTCCTGGGTCAGAGTTCAGCATCATGCCCTCCACCATTGGAGCCCAGATCACATGGCCGTACTCCAGCCACAAGGGGCGCTGGGAAAGCCAGCCACTGGCATTTTCCACCTTTCATTCCGGGAGCTGGTCTGCACTCCAGAAAGACTCTTAAGGTATATAATTGCCCCAAATAGAAAAGGGGCTCAGATCATGGTAGCCACAGAGACTGGCTAATGTTCTGCTACCGCTCACAGAGGCTGAGGGACGGGGTAATTGGGCAGGTTTATAAATGGTGGAAGGATCACAGAGTTGCTAATTAGCCATGCTTTTTCATCTAAAGGAAGGCTGTTATTGGCATACCGCAGAACTCTGTGTTTCTGTGCTACATAAGAATTTTTTTTTAATCAGTGGCTTATTCTGTCTGCAAGTGACATAGAACTAGCATGGAATGCTAATACATCCAAGGGCAAAATCAGAATCACAAAGGATCTCTGGGAGTCTGAATCAGCCAGCTCGTGTGACAGGACACAGTCTATCAGTAAGTAAATGGCAGGCTCTGTTTTCGGGTTTTCAAAACCCAACCACTCAAATGTGTCGCTGCTGCTAAGAAACAAGCAGTCATTTAATGTGGTTGCCAGGAAAGCTAATTAAACGCTAGGCTGCATAAAGGGGCACACAGTGCTCGGAACAAAGCCGTCTGGCTCCATGCCCACTGGCCACAGCTGAGCCCTGTGCCAAGCCCCGTGGTCCGTGAGGGCAGGCCAGCCACAGATGCCCAGAGGGAATTCAGGAAGGGAAGTGGGCTCAGCACCCAGACAGGAAGAGGGGCCTTGGAGGGACCAGTGCGAGATGGATTAGTTCAGCTCAGCTCGGTTGCTCAGCTCAGCTCGGTCTCTGGACTGCAGCACGCCAGGCCTCCCTGTCCATCACCAACTTCCAGAGTTTACCCAAACCCATGTCCATTGGGTCGGTGATGCCATCCAATCATCTCACCCTCTGTCATCCCCTTCTCCTCCTGCCTGCCATCTTTCCCAGCATCGGGGTCTTCTCAAATGAGTCAGTTCTTCACATCAGGGGCCAAAGTATTGGAGTTTCAGCTTCAGCATAAGTCCTTCCAATGAATATTCAGGACTGATTTCCTTTAGGATGGACTGGTTGGATCTCCTTGCAGTCCAAGGGACTCTCAAGAGTCTTCTCCAATACCACAGTTCAAAAGCATGAGTTCTCTGGGCACAGCTTTCTTTGTAGTCCAACTCTCACATCGGTACATGACTACCAGAGGGTCACCAGTTACCAAAGAGTCTGAGTGTGGGAGAAGGGTGAGATCCAGCCCACAGGGGGTCAAGGGCTGAAACTGAGGCCAGTCCAGCCAACCATGGGGCACCCTCAACAACAGGAAGAAGCTGTCCCAGCTGAGCTGGAAGAGCCTGGGGCGGGGAGGGGGTGGGGTGGGGTGCAGTGAAGTGAGGGTCACACCTACCTGTCCCTGAAGGTGTTCAGGTGAGGGACCATGGCCAGTAGTCAAGGTGCTGTTGAGGGACACTCAGCTAAGCTTGGACTAAATGAGCTTCATTTTGAAGCTTTTTTAGTTTTAGTATTTTTATTTAAAAATATTGAGATATAATTGACATGTAAGTCATCAAGTACACAGCATAATTATACGATATATGTATGTATTGTGAAAGGATTGTCACATTGTCTAGGTTACAAAATTTTTCTTCTCGTGATGGGAACCTGTAAGATCAACTCTCTTAGTAGCTTTCACATATGCAGTACAGTATTTTTTTTTTCTTCAAACTTTAAACTTTTATTTTGTACTGGGATATAGTCAATTAACCGGAGAAGGAAATGGCAACCCAGTCCAGAATTCTTGCCTGAAGAATCCCAGGGACAGAGGAGCCTGGTGGGCTGTCATCTACAGAGTCGGACATGACTGAAGCGACTTAGCAGCAGCAGCAGCATAGCCAGTTAACAATGCTGTGGCTGTGGCTCAGCTGGTAAAGAATCCGCCTGCAATTCAGGAGACCTAGCTTTGATCCCTGGGTTGGGAAGAACCCCTGGAGAAGGGAAAGGCTACTCATTCCAGTATTCTTGCCTGGAAAATTCCATGGACTCTATAGTCCATGGGATCACAAAGAGTCGGACACGACTGAGCGACTTTCACTTTCACTATAGCCAATAATTAACAATGCTGTGATAGTTTCAGATGAACAGGAAAGGGACTCAGCCATACATATACGTGTATCTATTCTCCCCCAAACCCTCACTTCCATCCAGGCTGGCACATGTGGAATCTAAAAAGAAATGAGACAAATGAACTTACAAAACAGAAAGAGATTCACAGACTTAGGAAATGAACTTATGGTTGCCAGGGCAGGGAGGTGGAGTGGGGGGGAAGGGATAGTTAGGGAGTTTGGGAAGGTCATGTGCATACTGTTATATTCAAAACAGATAACCAACAAGGACTTCTGGTATAGCTCAGGGAACTCTACTCAATGTTATGTGCTGGTGTTGTTAACTGTAGTCACCTTACAGAGCATAATACCCCAGGACTTAGTTATTTTGTAACCGGAAGTTTATACCCTTTGACTCCCCTGACTCTCTACTGTTGGCGAGTGGTATTTGTCTTTCTCTGACTTCTTTCACTTAGCGTAATCCCCTCCAAGTCTACCCATTTTGTTGCAAATGACAGGATTTCCTTCTTTTTCAGGGCTAAGTAATATTCCATTGTATGTATGTATGTATGTATGTATGTGTGTGTGTATGTGTGTGTATGTGTGTGTGTATGTGTATGTGTATTTATATATATACATATACCACATCTTCTTTACCCATTTATTTACTGATGGATAGTTAGGTGGCTTGTGTCTTGGCTATCATAAATAGTGCTGCTATGAATATTGGGTACATGTATCTTTTTAAATTAATGTTTTCATTTTTTTCAGACAAATAAGAGTAGAATTTCTTTGTCAGATCGTAGCTCTGTTTTTAGTTTTTGAGGCGCCTCCATACTGTTCTCTATCACGGCTGCACTAATTTACACTCCCACCCACAGTGTAGGAGGGTTTACTTTCCTCCACACCCTCTCCATCATTTATTTGCTGTCTTTTTGATGACGGCCGTCTCGACAGGTGTGAGGCTGATAGCTCACTGTGGCTTTAATTTGTATTTCCCCGATGGTTAGTGATACTGAGCATCGTGTCACGCGTCTGTCTGCTCTGTCTGTCTTCTTTGGAAAACGTCTCTTCAGTTCTTCTGACCACGTTCTAATTGGATTATTTGGTCTTGCTATTGAGTTGTATGAGTTCTTAAATATTATAGAGAGTAACTTCTTGTCAGCTATATGGTTCCCATTTAGTGGATTTCCTTTTCATTTGTGGAAGGGCTTTTGTCTGGTTTGCGGTGCAGAAGCATTTAGTTTGAGGCAGTCCCACGAGTTGACTTTGACTCTGAACTTTCCACTTCAAGATTCTATTCTTTATGAGACTGTGAGGCATAAGAAAGGTGGCGCGAGCAGCTCTGATGTGCCCATGAGCATTTTAGGTGTGACTTGCCCTCTGCTGGGTGCTGGAGTGGAGGTGGGAGCTGGCCTCGCTCACCTCAGGGCTAGCCCTGCTTTCCTCTCCCTTCCTGCTGAGGTAGACAGTTGCGCCAGCCTGCAGCCACGCAGGACGGCAGCAAGTGCAGGGAGCCCAGAGAAAGCAGATGAGGTCAGCTCCAGGGCTCTTGGAGGAGGCAGTCCCTGCCTCTCACCCACATTCAGGGGAGAAACCAGGCAGGGCACCAACAGAGGCAGCCGTGGTGCTCAGGAGGGCTACACCAGCTGGGCAGGGTGGGGCCTTTGAGGCCCCTCAGCATGGTGGGCGCCAGGTCAGGTGCAGGCAAAAGGAGGAGATGGAAGAAAGAGCAGACTCCACACTGCCACCTCAGACAGGCAGAAATTGAAGAGGAACTGAAGAGTCTGTTGATGAGGGTGAAAGAGGAGAGTGAAAAAGCTGGCTTAAAACTCAACATTCAAAAAACTAAGATCATGGCATCTGGTCCCATCATTTCATGGCAAATAAATTGGGAAAAACTGGAAACGGTGACAGATTTTATTTTCTTGGGCTCCAAAATCACTATGGGTGGTAACTGCAGCCATGAAATTAAAAGATGCTTGCTCCTAGAAAGGAAAACTATGACAAACCTAGAAAGTGTATTAAAAAGCAGAGACATGACTTTGCCAACAAAGGTCCATCTATCAAAGCTATGGTTTTCCAGTAGTCATGTACGAATGTGAGAGTTGGATCATAAAGAAGGCTGAGCCCTGAAGAACTGATGCTGTCGAGCTGTAGTGCTGGAGAAGACTCTTGAGAGTCCCTTGGACTGCAAGGAGATCAAACCAGTAAAGGAAATCAGTCCTGAATATTCATTGGAAGGACTGATGCTGAAGCTGAAGCTCCAATACTTTGGCCACCTGATTCAAAGAGCTGACTCATTGGAAAAGACTGATGCTGGGAGGAACTGGGGGCAGGAGAAGGGGACAACACAGGATGAGATGGTTGGATGGCATCACTGACCTGACGGATATGAGTTTGAGCAAGCTCTGGGAGATGGTGAAGGACAGGGAGGCCTGGTGCACTGCAGTCCATGGGGTCACAGAGAGTCAGACATGACTGAGCGGCTGAACAGCAGCAGCACGGTGGGGCTGATGGCGTGAGGGTGGCGGCAGCTGGTAGTGCTTGCGACCTGTGACCCACGTGAGAGGCCACGTGTTTCTCTGCTGAACATCTACCTGAATTCGGGTCAGAAAGTGCCAAGGAGAAATCTGTATGCAGGTCAAGAAGCAGTTAGAACCGGACATGGAATGACAAACTGGTTCCAAACTGGGAAAGGAACATGTCAAGGCTGTATATTGTTGCCCTGTTTATTTAACTTCTATGCAGAGTACATCATGAGAAACGCTGGGCTGGATGAAGCACAAGCTGGAAACAAGATTGCTGGGAGAAATATCAAATATCAAATATCCTCAGATATGCAGATGACACCACCCTTATGGCAGAAAGTGAAGAGGAACTAAAGAGTCTCTTGATGAAAGTGAAAGAGGAGAGTGAAAAAGTTGGCTTAAAACTCAACATTCAGAAAACTAAGATCATGGCATTTGGCCCCATCACTTCATGGCAAATAGATGAGGAAACAGTGGAAACTGGCAGAATTAGTTGTTTGGCTCCAAAATCACTGCGGATGGTGACTGCAGCCTTGAAATTAAAAGATGCTTACTCCTTGGAAGAAAAGTTATGACCAACCTAGGCAGCATATTAAAAAGCAGAGACATTACTTTGCCAACAAAGGTCTGTCTAGTCAAGGCTATGGTATTTCCAGTAGTCATGTATGGATGTGACAGTTGGACTACAAAGAAAGCTGAGTGCTGGAAAATTGATGCTTTTGAACTGTAGTGTTGGAGAAGATTCTTGAGAGTCCCTTAGACAGCAAGGAGATCCAACCAGTCCATCCTAAAGGAAATCAGTCCTGAGTATTCATTGGAAGGACTGATGCTGAAGCTCCAATATTTTGACCACCTGATGCGAAGAACTCATTTGAAAATACCCTGATGCTGGGAAAGATTGAAGGCAGGATAAGGGGACGACAGAGGGTGAGATGGTTGGATGGCATCACCGACTTGGACATGGGTTTGAGTAAACTCTGGGAGTTGGTGATGGACAGGGAGGCCTGGCATGCTACAGTCCATGGGGTTCCAAAGAGTTGGACACGACTGAGAGACTGAACTGAACTGAACTGAGTGCCAAGGAGCACGACTGCAGAAGATTCCTGGGAGTTCAAGTCTGACTGGTCCTGGCCCTGCTCATCACACCCCAGAATGCCGGAGAATTCTCTGCACGGGAGTTGGAGTCTGTAACTAGGATCTCTGGGGGCTTGGTCAGGGCAGAGGTTTCCAGTGAGTCCAGAGGGCTTCAAGTACCCTCCTGGTGATACTGGTGACGCCTCTGATGTGCAGGTTGGACTTTATTTCTCTGGAGCTGCGCTGCATTTGCTGGTGAGGTGGTGGAAACCCAGGCTTGGCCCTTGAGGGTATGAGAACCCCTTCTAGCCTCGAAGCCTCTTCTGGACAATTCCTCGGTCAGTTCGGGATTTTAACTTGTTCAGGGCTGGTTTCCCGTCCCCTTCTCCTGGTAACCCCGGGGATGAAGTTGTGCTTTCTGTGGCCTGTCCCCTTCCCTGGGAGGCGTCTTGTCAGCTTGCTTCAGGTCTTGTCCTGGCCCTGTGCCTTCAGCACTGACCTCCTCGTCTGCTCTCTCAGGACTGTGGTGCCTGCTCGCTGCTGACCCTCCCACACCAGCTGGGCTGCAACCGCCACCTTCACCCAGCTCCCGAGCAGCCGTGGTTCCCTGCAGAGAGCTGAGGGGGTGCAGGCTGTGTCTGAGACCCCTTCAGTGCAGGCCTGCCCTCCCCACGATCCTGCAGGCAGGGTAGAGACTCCGGCCACAGTGCTCTGCCCTCAGTCCCTGTCCTCCCGCAGCCCCAGGTGTCTCAGCCCTGGTGTTGCAGCCCCGCTGCCCACACCTTCTGAAGGGCCTCTCCACCTTCCTGTCTACACTCTGCCTCTGTCCTGTCCTGTCCAGGAAATGTTTTCATTGGTTATTTTCTTGATGGGGAAATGACCTTCTACCAAGGCCTGTGTGTTTAGGAGGTTAACATCTGTCCTATGCACTCCTCCTCCAGGGTTTCACCATCTTCTTAAAGCCAAGCCCTTGGAATTCAAGACCGAATGCCACTTCTGTCTCTTCCCACCCACCCCCACACACGCACACCACTAGCTCTTGCCAGTGTCTTCCGCTTCAGATGTTGTGAATTACGGCTCCACTCAGCACCTCGCCCACTGCTGTGTTCAGGCTGTCTCCACCTTCTCCTGAGCTCATCACAGCATCAGACCCATGGGTAGAGAACGAACAGCTCCCGGAAGGCAAAGAACCTCAGCTTCAGATTTTAAACCTTCTATGACCCATATGCCTCCTCTTCAGATAAATGGAGGTGCGAGTAAAAGCCAAGACGGTATGGGTCTAATTTGCCTTCGCCCTGGTGTGACTTGAGCAAGAAGCCGGGGTCCCCTGTCGTAGCTCAGAGTAACTCACCACAGCAGTCGGTGTTTCTTTGTTCCCACACCGTCCCCGGGGAAAATCACGGGGTCACCCTGCCTCCCCTCGAATTCAGCGGAGGCTCAGACCACCTGAGCCCCTGCTTTCATCCGTCAAGTCTGGGTCCGTTTTGAAGTTGGCACCGTGGTCATGATTTGCGCTGTGGCTTCTTATCATAAAGACTTTATGTTTCGGAGGGAGCTTGGCTTGTGTGCTCTGAGTCTGCCGGGGGCCGGTTTTCTGTCATCTCTGTGGTACTTTCTGCAGGTGTCCACGTGGGGACGATGGTGCAGGCTCAACAGCAGTGACTTTTGGGGGTGTTCTGGCCCCAGGCTGTGTGCAGCTGTTCCCCGTGGCCCCTGGCCTCTGGGGGTCCCTTTCTCCCACTCCGCCTAGCCCACCATCGGCAGCGGCCTGCATCTTGTCCGCGCCAGTGGCATCTCATCAGTGCTGACGGGCGTTTGGTGGGGACCCTGATGGGCAGTGGCCTGGGAGAGACAGCTGTGTGGACCCAGCTGGGGCTGGCTTCTCGGGATGCAGGCAGAGGGGAGAAAAAGCAGAGGACGGGATTCTAATGAGAAAGAGGGGCATTGAGGCTATTTCAGCATTTCCCCTGTGCTTCTCCACGTGGGGGCAGAGCTGGCACCTGAGGCCGACAGGATCGCGGGAGGTAGGGGCTCTTTAAGAAAGAACAGGGAGACACTGCCTGGGGAGAAGTCCCTGGTGTTCTCCTTACTTGCTGCAAGTAATCGATCATTACTTATCCTGGCAAAAAAGGAGAATACAAAATTATGTGGACAGAATTACTTACGACATAAAGAAATCATAGCAGATTACATGTTTTAAAAAGCTAACAAATAAAATCACAAAATCCAGAAATGATTATTTGAATTAACTTACAGCCCTCTGTACTTCTGTAAAACATTTTTCCCCTGCTTTCCTTGCCTGTATAAACCGTGTCTGGTGCAAGACTTGGACGCTTATGAGGGTATCCAGTGTTTTCAGCCTGAAAACCACAATTCCAGATGCTTCGATTGATGGCTAGGACACACCTCATGCACTTCCTTGGTGCTCGGCTAGCGGGGCTGCGAGGGGCAGCCTCTGGCTCCCTTTTCCCAGAGCCCTGAGCCTCGTGGAGGAGAGGGGCCCCGTTCCTCTCTGCCTGGGCTCTCTCCCTACCCCCTCCTGCAAAGCAGAGGTAGTGATCCTGCTGAGAGAATGACTTCTGTGTCTTGACCCTCATGAGGGCGCGGGGACCTGCTCTGCACCCAAGGAACTCACCCAGGGGGCTGGCCAAGGGTATAGCCATTATGCCTGCCATGCTGGACACAGCCTGGCCGCAGAGAAGGGGTGCCAGGAGTCCTTACAGGTTGTCCTTGAAGGAGAATGTGGTGATGTGGGGTTCACAGGTGCCAGGGGAAGGGACGTGTGGAGTGAGTTCCAGGTCTGGAGATGGAGCCCAGCCTCCAGGGTGGCACTGCAGCCTGGGGTCCCCAGATGCTGGGAGGGAGGGGGACTTGAGCACGACTTCAGGGTCTCTGCTCCCCTCTTATCCCGTGGGGGATCTGGGGCCCCAGGGCTCTGGCAGAAAGGAGCAGATTTCAGGAGGTCTGGTTTTGGGGTGCTCCCAGGGCTGAATGTTCAGTCTCGTTTGTTCCTGAAAGTCCTGGTCGCCTGGCGCAGGACACTCCCTAGCTCACACTCCCGGCCGTTGGTGGAGGAGGAGCAGTTGGAGCCCCTCAGATAGCGCAGCCCTAAGGGAGCAGCTGGTGGGCCCCAGGGTCTCTCGGAGAGCTGTTCCTGAGGGAGTGAGCTGTGGTCTGCATGCTGGCTGCATTCAATGGCTTGGAGGCAGATGCAGCTTAGCTTTGGTTTGTTAAAAGCTGCTTTATTGAGAGAATTTCCTCTTGGGGCCTGGCTAGAGGAACTGTCCACTCTCCCCCCGCCCCCTGCTGAAGTCTGAAGCCCACAGGTGGACCCCAGGACCCCGCTCTTCCAGAGAGGCCGGCCGCTGGCGCCTTTGGTCTCAAAGGCCGATGCAGCAAGCCTTGCTGGGGCCACACTGCACCCACCACATGGCCAGTGGTAATGATGGTTGTCTTCCCAGTGAACACTTCAAGTCGGGGGGCAGAGGAGCCCTCTGTCGACTTTGGGAAATGCTGGATTTCCCAAGTCCTAAATCATAGACAGACCATCCTGAGCCCACTGAGGAGGTTTTCAGCTGGTCATCCAAAGGAAGGGAGCGGGGAGCTGGAGAGCTTGTGGGGGCTTGGAGGGACTGTCCTGGAGCATCTCACTCCCCCTTCCTTGGTCATGCATCCAGGAGGAGATGACTGTCCCCAAGGCTCACAGCTTGGGTGTGTTTGCACTGTGACAGCAGGCGATGCAATGGTCCTGCTTGAGAACCAAGCTGAGGTCAGGAACACAGTGCGGGCTGGATAAAGTGGAAGTTCCCATCACGGGACTGTGTCCCACCTGACCATCCACTGGGGAGCGTGTCCTAGGGGCCTGTGACTTCCCAGACTAGCGGTGACCTCGGGCGCATGATGACAGACGCGTGGTACTGCAGCTGGCAGGGAGGCTCAGCCCACCCCTCTCTGTCCCGTGACCTCATGCAGTCTGCTGACTAGCACAGCCTTTTGTTCTTGGAGGGGACAGGAGCTTTGCAAAGTGGAGCCATTCTGTCGCTTCTGAAGGTCATCTTCCCGACGTGCCTAGCCTTCAGGAGCTCAGTCTCGGGCTCAGTTTTACACATGTTTTTGGAAATTTTTAAAATGATGAACTACTCTGTGTAAATTTTTAAAATGATGAACTACTGTGTGTCGAGTATATAGGAGAGTGCAGAAAATAACATAATAGCGTTTCAAGTATCCACCAGCCTGCTTTAGCAAGCACTAACATTTTGCCCCATTTGTATCAAACATTTGTACAACTGCATCTAGAATTAGATCCTCTGCGTATCTGTTTTTGTTCAATGGAAAAGCACAAACGTTCAGTTCTAGTAGGTCGCTGGGTATACACAGCAGCCTCTTTGAGCCCCCAGATAACGGAAACATCGTGGGTCTGTGCAGAGAAGTGAAGCCCCAGATATGTGCCTTAACCAGAAAGATTGCTGGTAAAGATGGTCTCAGTGCCTGAGCTTGTTTTCTTGGATTTGCACTCCAGATTTTCTCCATCCGCCTGCCAAATGTCCCCAGGGCTAATACCCATCCCCACCAAAAGCAGGACCCCCTCCGGCTCTGAAAGTTCCAGGTGCAAAAAATAAAACTGAACTGCTCAGGGTCTGGCCCCCATCTAATAAGAAACAGTACTAAACACTGCAGAGTGTTACTAGCCCTTTAAACGATGTGCAGGACCGTTCAGATGTCCATGTCCAAAAGCTAAATGTTCTCTGATGATACAGAACATTTTGTGCCCACTTAAAATAATCCAGTAGATCCCATGGCTGACCAGGGACCTGTTTTGTACCCAGAACCGCCTGTATTTTTCCTAGTCGTTTTTTTTTTTAATTGAATAATAAATATATCTGCTCTTGGCTGCCCTGGACAGGCTCTTCCTTGCTGCACGTTTGCCCCAGGTGTGGAGAGCAGAGGCTCCTCTAGCAGCTGTGCGTGGGCTTCTCGCTGCAGTGGCTTCTCCTGTTGCAGAGTGCAGGCTCCAGGGTGAGGCCTCGGTAGTTGTGGTTCACGGGCTGAGTTGCTCCACAGTTTGCAGGATCTTCCGGGATCAAGGATGCAACCTGTGTCCCCTGCACTGGCAGGTGGATTCCTTGCCACTGTGCCACCGGGGAAGGCCCCCTCCTAATCTTTTCCGTCTGCATGTATATTTCTTCGTGGGTCCCAGACACACGGCGCTGCTTTCCCTCTCTGATCCTCTAACTCCTCTTCAATTATTTCCTCTGCCTGAGTCTCCTTTTCCCTCTTCCGTTAAACTAACCAACCCTCACTGGGCGCCCACTGGGAGTCGGGTTATGTGAAATGTGTGTGTGTTAGTCTCTCAGTCGTGTCTGACTGTTTGTGACCTCATAGACTGTAGCCCACCAGGCTTCCCTGTCCTTGAAATTCCCCAGGCAAGAATACTGGAGTGGGTTGCCATTTCCTTCTCCAGGGGATCTTCCCAACCCAGGGATCGAACCCCGGTCTCCTGCACTGCAGGTGGACTCTTCACCATCTGAGCCGCCAGGAAGCCCAGGTGGAATGACACCTGCCTGGACAGACTTACAGCCTAGTGGGGAAAACAAAAAGAGTAAACGGACAGTTGGCAGCCAGGCTGTGGTGGGGGGTACCACAGCGTGGAAGCATGGGGACCCCAGACACAGGCCTGGGAGTCAGAACAGGCTTCTAGGGAAGAGGCACACAGGCAGTTCTTTAGGTGAACGGGGAAGGGAAAGGGAGGAAAGCGAGCCAGGGCAATGGCAGCACTGGCTTGGAGGAGCGCTGGGAGAAGCCATGGGTTCTGGACACAGCTCAGCAGGACCATAGAGACTTGCAATGGATCGGATACTGGGTGCAGCAGAGGTGAATGGACACCCTTCTTGCCTGGAGTGCCTAGAAGAACAGAGTTGCTCTTTAACAAGCCTGCTGGGGAACAGAGGGGCTCAGCCTTTGGCATGCTGAGCTTAATGCAAAGTGACCTGGCAAGGTTTCAGTTCAGGAAGACCATTCAGTAAAGACTTGAATGAGATGAGAGAAGAAAACACGGCTGATGGAGAGCCAGAGGCAGGCAGGTTCAGCCTAGGAGGTCCACTGTTGTCCATGGAAGATTGTCCTCCAGAGCAGCGGCTGGTGCACACTTATCCCGACAACCTCCTTCTAGTGGAGAGAGTGCACCGTGTCCACCCTGGTTACTCACGGGTATTTGCTGAAAAGACAAGGGGAAGGAATGCACTTAATTGGTAAAGGAGGTTGTTCCAACCATCTTCCCATCCAAGCAGGAGATCCTTGCCAAGACCCTCTGCATCTGTGGGCAGGGACCTGGAGATCTGAACCCTCCTTTTCAGGGTTAGCAGAGCCTCCTGCTGCAGAATCAGCTGGGACGGTGGTAAAACCCACACCCCCAGATCCTTCCCCAGACCTCCTCAAGCCAAATTCTGAGGGGGGAAGCTGGGACCTCTCAGTCACAGACTCGGCAAGAGACCCTTCTGAAACAAAAATTTAAGAAGTGCTGATCCTGCAGAAGATGACCGCTATTCACGCTGTCCCTCGGAGGCAGACCGTCTGTAGCCGCGATGGGGTGAGTTACAGCCGCTCTGCAGACTCACGTAACATGCGCTCAGCACCTCATCAAGCTGCCTGGCTGAGCAGGAAGCCGGCTGGCCCCGAGCACCATGCGCTGTCCAGCCGCTTTGGCAGACTAGTCCTTGTGCCAAATGCCTCGCAGCCGGACTCCGCAGCGAGAGAAGAAAAGTATGCGAGTACAAGTGCCAAGTCTCGTTATCCCGGGGGTTTTCAAACGACAGCTGTAAGTCTGTCTCTCAACTGTAGTGCAACAAAAGGCATATTCCCTTCACACCGTCTGAGCCACAGTAAGGACCCAGAGTCGTATGCTGACCTTGGACTCCATGTCTAGAGAGCCCTTTATGGCTTGTCTTCTGGCACCAGATAGTGTCTGCTCCCCGAGGGGCAGTGGTTCCCCCTCAGTGCCCACAGTGCCTGGCACACAGCTGTCGCTTAGCAAGCGCCTGGAGGGAGGATGTGACGCACTCTCCCTGCTTCCTGAGATGAAGAGCCCGGTGTGCACCCACACCATCTGTGCGGGTCTCACTTGTTTTTGCCTTGTCTTCCACACACCCCCATTCCGATGGTCCACTCCTCTCTATAGAAATCTGTGCACTTTTCATGGAAGAGATTAGTTTCTGCTGACCCCACAAAGAATTGGCAGGAGCCCTCGGAAAGGATGATACTATAATTGTTCTTGTGGGGCTCCATGAGGGGATAAATTTCTCATGATTCATGTTTCCAGACGGACTTCAGTTCCCCAGGGCAGTCATTCCAGAAACTTTTCTCAGCCTTTTTACTCTAAGAAATAAAAATAGTGAGTTAGGGCTCGATTGCTCCCATGAGAGACTCCCCTGTTCATGGTGCAGAGCGGGAGCTGGGGCAGAGAAGAAGCTGGCTGAGAGGCAGGATGAGGGGCCCTGGAGGTCAGGAGATGCTGCTGCCAGCCTCTCTGGAGGGTGAGGGCTGGGGGGGATGGGGGGACAGGCCGGAATCGGGTTTGTCCTCGTAATCAGGCCGCCCAGGAGGCTTGGGCAGCAGGAGGCCATGGGCACAATGCACTGAGCGTGGAGGCAAAGCGAGTGCATCCTGTCCTTCCCCAAAATGGTACTCACACACCAGGCTAGTGTCCACGGCTGGTGCCCATGGCGGCTGCGGGTATGCGACAGGGGTCTGAGTTGCACTTGGTGGCTCAGTCGTGTCTAGCTCTTTGTGACCCCGTGGACTGTAGCCCACCAGGCTCCTCTGTCCATGGAACTCTCCAGGCAAGAATATTGGAGTGAGTTGCCATGCCCTCCTCCAGGGGATCTTTCTGACCTAGGGATCAAACCCAGGTCTCCCACATTGCAGGCCTCCAGGGAAACCCATACTTTACGGGTTCAGCTGTCGTGTTTCTTGAGCTTTTACTAGGCTGATACATGAACTCTTTGAATGAATATCTACATCAGCATCTGTGCCGGGTGCTGGGGGGCACAGCGGTGAACAGGGATGAGCGCGAAGGACGGCTGATCCATGAACTCTTATCCCACAGCCTCAGAGTCAAGCCCTGGGCATGTATTTCTCCCGGGCCTATTGTTGTTTTCAAGGGGACATATTCAGAGTCAGTGGATCAGAGTGAATTTTTCAGCAGTTCTTGCGATGGTCAGGGAAACCTCCTCTTGTAAGGATTTAAGATCTAATGCATGATTGAGAATCAGCCCATCAGAAGTGCCCTAGGCATTTGACTCGTGTAAGGCTCAAGGTTTCAGTGTCAGCTGACAAGATGGTCCACTGCTGGTACCAAGTGACCAGAGAGGCGTGCCTGGCCAGCAGCCAGGCCCCCCTGGACCTGCCCTCACCCTCGCTCCGGGGCTCGGGATCCACTGTGACCCAGCTGGACCCTCCTGGTCTTCCTGCTGCAAAGGGATAAACCCAGTGTCTCACCAGCTTTCCTCCTAGGCCTGTTTCTGCTCTGAGCCCCACTGTTTCTCTACAAGCTTATTCTGGCCTCAGAGCTAGACTGGAACCAGCTCCTCATAATCCTGGGATCAGCACACATGCCTCTCAGGAGGGATCCGTCCCCATTACTCGTCTGATAATGCTCTTCGTCACTAGTGTGTTTCTTACTCTACAGAACAGACACTTCAAGTTCTGTAGGAAGTTGGAAGTTCCTTGAGAATAGGGGGCAGGTGGCTCTCATTAAATGAGTGACATGATCACGTTTCCTCCACACTCACCAGCTCTCTGGGGATGTCTGTGACTATCACCAGGATGCCGTGGGCTGGACCACTCTCCTGAAATCATATCTGGAAACATGGCCCATGACCTAGACGCACAGAACCTAAGTAACCTAAGGCATAAGATGTTTTGTGTTAAATTGACTTTAAATTAGCACCAGACCAATAACTGGGTAAATGACATGTGACCCCAGAAATCCCTTTAATGGGGCTAGACAGCGGCCCTGGAAGATGTGCTCAAAGTGGCCACTTATTAAAAGGGTGATGTCACCCACATTCCCTTTAGTAGAATGGAAGCTAGAGCCCAGGGAGTTGATGCCACTCCAAAAGAGAACCGGCATGGGCGGGTGATTGAAACATGATGGAGGGAGACGTTGCAGCCCCTCTGTGCTCTGTGTCCCCTTGAGACAGGGTGTTGGCAGGATGGGGCCCTTTGGTAGCCTGCATGGTAGCCGTGCTTGCTCAGATGACAGCCTCGCCATCAAAAACTGACAAGGAGAGCATGAAAGTCTCCTGTTTTCTGTGTCCCTCACAGATACCCTGTTGTTTGGCAGCTGGTGAAAATTCATATTTCCCTTGTCTGGTTTTAGTGACTTTGGAGATCCAGCTAACATGGGTCTCCCTGTCTCTGCCCTCTTGGCTAACCAGCTGGTCACACTTGCTTTTCTTTGGGTGTGACTCTTTTCCTCCTCTCCTTTTCACAGCATAGTAGCAGCAGCGATGTATGATTTTCCTCAGTAGCATGACCATCTAGAGAAAAGATTAGTCAGCTCCTAGGAATTTGAGATTTTGCTAATCCTGCTAGAATGGGAAATTCTAAGTATTTCAAAATAGACTTTTCCATTGGTGGAGAGTCACTGGCAGATCCTGGACTGTAGAGTGCTAACGTGGGGAAATGAAGGCTCTGCAGTGTCAGTGTGAGCCTCACACCTGTGAAGCCTGTGGCGATGGGGTCCTTTCTCCTCCTGGTGAGGAGAGTGGTCCAGCTGTGGGAGCAGGGAGATGGGCAGCCTCGCTCTCACCTCGCCTGTGGCTCCTGCTTGGTCCACAGCTGACAGGGACCTGCAGCTGAGAACCGTTCACCGGCAGCTGCAGCCTCAGGCCTTCTCCCCACTTCACCGGGACATCGCCAAGAAGGCAAGACAGAGTCTCCTGGCTGCATAGACGCTGCCTCAGGAGCACACAACCATCACCCTGTGCAGAGCTGAGAACCCAGAGCACGATGGGAATTTCTCACCCGGACAAACACAGGAGATCCCTCCTGAGGTGTGTAGGAAATTTGTTTCTGATCCAAGGGTCACAAAATAGATTGTTATTGATATGAATTTTAATTGACTGCCAGGTCATAGCTAATTCATCCTGACTTAGGTAGAAAAAAGTTAACTGTTAAATTGAGGAGGATGTTTTTGTTTTTACATGAACATGATCCTACAGCTGCTGGAAATCTTGCCAAGGGGAGGGGTAAATAAACCCAGGAGCAGGGTGTGCTGTTTTCAAAACTTTCTGCCTGCGGAGGAGTCTGGAGAGCTAGGAGGTTCATTTTGGAAGATCAGCTTCTGTGCTGACAAGGGAGTGGATCTGCTATGGCCAGAATCAGGCCAGACCAACTTCATGGTGCTCTGAGGCAAGGCTGCAGGACGCGGCATACCAAACAGAACCAATACTGACCTCACTTGGGGCTGAGAAGCTGAAACCCAGGTCCTTGATCTCTCATCCCATTGTCCTGGGTTCCCTACCTCACCCCCATCCTCTTGGGTCCCTGACCTACCCACCCCCACCCCCTGACCTTCCCGGGTCCCTGACCTTCCCCGAGTCTTCCTGGGTCCCTGATCTCACCCTATCCTCCTGGGATCCCTGACCTTCCCCCATCCTCCTGAGGGTCCCTGACCTCCCCCCACCATCCTGAGTCCCTGACCTCCCCCCACCCCCACACCTTCCCGGGTCCCTGACCTTCCCGAGTCTTCCTGGGTCCCTGACCTCCCCCCATCCTCCTGGGGTCCCTGACCTCCCCCTCCTATCCTCCTCAGTCCCTGACCTCCCATCCATCCTCCTGGGGGGGTTCCTGACCTCCCCCATCCTCCTGAGGGTCCCTGACCTCACCCCCATCCTCCTGGGTCCCTGACGTCCCCCACCCCCACACTCCTGGGTCCTTGACCTCCCCCTCATCCTCCTGGGTCCCTGACCTCCCTCCCATCCTCCTAGGGGTCCTTGACCTCACCCCATCCTCTTGGGGTCCCTGACCTCCCATCCATCCTCCTGGGGTCCCTGACCTCCCATCCATCCTCCTGGGTCCCTGACCTCACCCCATCCCCCTGGGGTCCTGACCTCCCATCCATCCTCATGGGGTCCCTGACCTCCCCCCATCCTCCTGAGTTTTTTACCTCACCCCATCCCCCTGGGGTCCCCGACCTCCCCCCATCTCCCTGGCATCTTGACCTCCCCCTCATCCTCCTGGGTCTCTGACTGCACCCCCATCCTCCTGGGGTCCCTGACCTCCCCTATCCTCCTGGGTCCCTGACCTCACTTCATCCCCCTGGGGTTCTGACCTCCTATCCATCCTCATAGGGTCCCTGACCTCCCCCATCCTCCTACAGGTCCTTGACCTCACTCCATCCCCCTGGGGTCCTGACCTCCCATCCATCCTCCTGGGGTCCCTGACCTCCCATCCATCCTCCTGGGTCCCTGACCTCACCCCATCCCCCTGGGGTCCTGACCTCCCATCCATCCTCATGGAGTCCCTGACCTCCCGCCATCCTCCTGAGAGTTTTACCTCACCCCATCCCCCTGGGGTCCCTGACCTCCCCTATCCTCCTGGATCTCTGACTACACCCCCATCCCCCTGGGGTCCCTGACCTCCCCTATCCTCCTGGGTCCCTGACCTCACTCCATCCCCCTGGGGTCCTGGGGATGGTGCATCCAGGCTGGAAACAGACAGCAGAAGGTTGAGCAGTAGGATTTGAGTTACTCAAGATTTAGTGTGAATCATTGTTGGGGGGGCTTGAGGGGCAGGGAGAGTAATGAATGCTGCTAAGTGTTTTCTGTGACTGGAGGCTACTTGGTTGTAGAGGCAATTTTCTCTTTATTATGTATGAACATATTTACAAGATCCATGTGGGCATTGGTGACTGGGGAGCCCCATTGCACAGGTGTCCAGGGTGATAACAGTGAGCAGTCTGGCCCTGCTGCCCCCTCCCCTGCAGGGGCTGTAGGTCCACTGTGGTGGTGCAAGGTGGACGCTAAGTCTAGAAACACAATTATTTCACCATATACTATTAATAAGCTACTAGTCATCTACTTATCTATGTTTCCAGAATTTGCTGGCCACCCTGCAGACATTGAAAGTGAAGTCGCTCAGGTGTCTGACTCTTTGTGACCCTGTGGACTGTAGCCTGTCAGGCTCCTCTGTCCATGGGATTCTCCAGGCAAGAACACTGGAGTGGGTTGCCATTTCCTTCTCCAGGGGATCTTCCCTACCCAGGGACTGAACCCGGGTCTCCTGCACTGCAGGCAGACTCTACCTTCTGAGCCATCAGGGAAGCCCATTGAGTGAGGAGTATATGGCAGAAACAGAGGAGGTGCTGAAGAGCCTCTTGATGAAGGTGAAAGAGGAGAGTGGAAAAGCTGGCTTAAAACTCAACATTCAAAAACAAAGATCATGGCATCTGGTCCCATCACTTCATGGTGAATAGATGGAGCAAAACATGGAAATAGTGACAGACTTTATTTTCCTGGGCTCCAAAATCACTGCTGACAGTGACTGCAGGCATGAAGTTAAAAGACGCTTGCTCCTTGGAAGAAAAGCTGTGACAAACCTAGACAGCATATTAAACAGCAGAGAAAGAGCTGTCCCTCGTTCCTGATTGGAAGGGGACGGCTGTGCATGAAAGAAGGATGGAGTTTGCCAAGCCTTGCAGAAGAGAAAGCAGTGCTGTGCAAGTGCTGGTTTTTCAAAGAGGATATTTTAAGTCTCCAGTGCTGCAGAGCCAGCAGAAAAGGAGGCAGAGACTTCATTTTGCTAGCTTATATTTTCAGACATTTAAAGAATGTGTTGTATGCTTCCGTTGATTGAGTGAAGCGATCCAAAAGGGTCACACAGGATTTGGCATCTTCAAAATGGTGATGGTGCTTCTGAAAATGCCCCAGAAAAATTAAACATGTTGTGAAGGATGAATTACAGCCGGACGTGAGCTGTCTTGTTAAAACGTCGTCCCTCCTCCCTGGCAGCCTCCTTCCCGTCTCATTAAGCTAGCTGCCTGGCTCTGTCCAGACAATTATCGTGGTGATTTAGAGCTCAGTTGTTTCTGGGAGCTGCAGGGGGAGGCTGCCCCATCTTCTGTGTCTCATGGGGGCCAGGCAGGCTCAGCTGCAGCAGTAAATACAGGGCTAGAAAGCGGGGGCACAGGAATGCGTTCTGCCTGCTGTTGGAAGCCGAGATATAAAACGAGATTTATTTGCAACAATCCGATAGAGAAAATTGAGTCTTGGGAACTGATGTCCCAGAAAGCCTTTCAAGTCAGCCTAGAGTCACCACATGATGTGAGTCACACCACAGAATAGGGAGGAGTCGGGGGAGGAAAAAGCTGAGCCCTGATGTCTTCTGCGCCCACTGTTAAGGATAAAGGGATTGACCGAACTGTACGCCGTGAACTGTGGTCACGGTTACAGATGCCCCCATCGGCTCTCTCCTGACAGTTGGATACTTTGGGCCCTCAAATCAGTGCTATAACTCAGCTTTTTAAGATGCAGTTCTTCCGCAGATGTGATGCCAAATAAACTGCCCCTCGCCCTCCCTGCCACGGCTCTCTCCCTTTTCCGAGAGGTTTCACCTAACGTCTGTCTGTGCATGCGTGCTCACTCAGTTGTGCCCGACTCTCTGTGACCTCGTGGACTGTAGCCCCCCAGGCTCCTCTGTCCATGGGATTCTCTAGTCAAGAATACTGGAGTGGGTTGCCATGCCCTCCTCCAGGGGATCTTCCCCACCCAGGGATCAAGCCTGCATCTTGCTTGGCAGGTGGATTCTTTACCACTTGAGCCACCTGGGAAGCCCTTCATCCTAATAAATAATTTCAAATAATTGTGATGGTTCTTCTGATATTTCACATTTTAGGTCTTTAATTTTTCTGAGAACCCCTATTGAAATTTGAATTTGATGGTACAGCAATCCCCAGCTGATGTTTTTAAATTGTGCGTGCTCAGTCGTGTCTGACTCTTTGCAACACCACAGACTACTGTAGCTTGCAAGGCTTCTCTGTCCATGGAATTTTCCAGGCAAGAGTACTGGAGTTGGTTGCCGTTTCCTCCTCCAGGGGATCTTCTTAACCTAGGGATCGAAACTGCATCTCCTGTGTCTTCTGCATCTGCAGGCAGTTTCTTAAACCAGCTGCACCGCCTGGGAAGCTAAATTAGTGTGGAGATTAGACATTCATGTTAAACTTCATTTACTCATGTGTTTGTTCAGCAACCAGTATATTTGTAACCATGTTAATGTGTGTCTGGCCTTGCTGGGCTATGATCAGAGAGAAGATACATGTGACTTCTCTGCTGGTGCAGCTTGCTTCCAGGATACATTTCAAGTCTATATATGTTTGCAAACTACCGGAGGTTGCAGGTAAAGCTTTAAAAAAAAAAAAAGTGGAGGTTCATGTGTGAGGCTGACTTCCAGGCTTTGAAATAAGCCAAGGTCTGAGCTCAGGACAGCGGGGAGTGAGACCAGCGATCCTGCTGGATCCTCTGTTCCCCCAGATCCTCAGTCCCATCCCTGCCTCTCCCCCACCACACTTGGCCAAAAGTCACTGTTTCAAAAGTTACAGCACCCAGACTCCCCTTCCTGCTCCGGCAAACTTGTCCCTAATTTACAGCTACTTCCATGAAGAACCAGATGATGACTTCAGAAGGGAACACTTCTGACAGCTTTATTGCCCCCTCCAGCTGCGAACAAGGGTGGCGACAGCCTTCACAATAGCTGGCCCAGGCAACTGTCACTCACTGTGTCCTTAGCAGCAACGGGGCGCCCCGCTCCCACACCCAGAAAGGGTTTGTCAGAATCTTGTGAGCATGTCTTGCTCTGCTTGTTTTGAACATGTACGATGTCACTGTTTGTGCAGAGTGCATAATAGTCAGAGTTTGATCATTTTGGTCTCCTGAGGACTCAGTAAAGAATCTGCCTGCAATGCGGGGAGACCTGAGTTTGATTCCTAGGTCAGGAAGATTCCCTGGAGAAGGCAATGGCAAGCCACTCCAGTATTCTTGCCTGGACAGTTTCATGGACAGAGGAGCCTGGTGGGCTACAGTTCTTGGAATTGCAAAGAGTGGGACACAGCTGAGCAACTAACACTTTAATTTGGTCATTTCATCTTATTTTCGCAAGAAAGGTGGGGAAAAATGATTAATTTTGTGGTGAGTGAGTCTTTCTTTGGCCCATAAAGTGTAATTGGATCAAGAATTTCTCAAAACAATGATATGTCAGTGATATGTCTCAAAACAACTCAGTGTCTGCATGGCGATTATATTTACTTTATATTAATAGTTTGACCCATTGCTCTAGTTGAATAAGACCCTCAGATTGTGTAACTTTCCAACTAAAAGTCTGAAAATATCCAAACCACTTTCATCATTTCATTGTCATTCATCTGTGCATTGTCCCCTGCTTTCTTCCTCCACATCCCCACTCATTCTGCCTCTAGTTATGCCAACTGACTTTGCTGATGGAAAAAAAATGCACAACCAAAAAGGTCGAGAGTTAGGTTTTATTTGGTGGGCAAAGCTGAGAACTTAAGCTGGGGACACAGCAGCTCAGATAGCTCCAAGGGACTGGTCCCAAGAGGCAAGGGAGGAACCACGGTATATAGGAGTTTTTGCATCAAAAACCAGGTCGTCCGAACATCAAAAGATTCCTGTTAATTAAACAAAACCAGACATCTCAAGGAATTTAGGGCTTTCCTGTGTATGGGAAGATGCAGGAGTCTGGGCTAACTGAAATCATAGCTCTGACTGCACCTTGGCTGCCTGGGGCCACTGTCTGCTTTCCCGTCCTGAGTCCCCTCAGGATGCAGTGTTGGGGGTGGGGATGGGGGTGGGGGTAATGCGGTAGCTTGATGGCCTGGCTGCAATGTCCTTTGTTTAGCATATGGCAGGTCACATTTTTCATTAACAACTTTCATAAGGCAAAGTGTCTATCTAGCCTAAACTGTCTGAGAAATTTGAAGGAAGATAACGGTTGATTCCGTATCAGGAAAGATGTATGGATAGTCAGTTTTCTTTTCTTCTGGTTCCTAAGGCTGATTCTGAGAAGGGTTTTATTTGGAAACAGTCATGGGCTCACAGAAAGCTGTGAGACCAATACCCCGAGCTCCATGCTCTCCTCCCCCATCTCCCCTGGATGGTGACACCTTAGGTCACCACAGCCCAGTGTCAGAGTAGTGACCTGCTACCCGGGGGCAGCCTTGCTCAGTCTCACCAGTTTCTGCAGGCGTTTGTGCACATGTGTGCGTGCATGTGTGGGAGACTGGCCTTTTTACTCAGCACACTGCCCTTGGGTCCATCCGAGCTGTGTGGTATTCCTTCATGTGGATGGTTCCAGATTCCATTTAGCCACTCACTCTTCAAAAGATATTCAGGCTGCTTCCAGGCCTCTGTGCTCACACACTAAGCTGCTGTGAACACAGGATTTTGTGTCTGAGTCTGTGAACAGGAGTGCTCCTCTCTCTGGGATACATGCCCAGGTGCACGATTGCTAGGCTCCTGGGCTGAATGCAGAGCGCACGTTTAGTTTTATGAGAAACTGCTGAGCTGCTTCCCAACGGTGGCTGGAACGTTTTGTTTCTTCCAGCAGTGCCAGAGAGGAGCGTGTCTTTCTGGGAGCATCTTGTGTCTTGATCCCATCTCCCTGAACACCGCCCAGTCCCTCCAGACAGGAGTGGTGGAGGAAGTGGAGTCATGGAGGGCGGCTGGGCCGGGCAGCCCTCTTTTCCATGAGGGACAGTGTATCTGTGGACAGGTCAGGCTGAGCTGCTGGGATGGCCTTGTTCTCAGGGGTTGCTGGGGGCGGTGGTCTGGGTGTGTCTACAGCCCTGACGCACGGAGCTCGGAGGTGTCCACACCTGAGGCCTCGGCCACGGGCTCTCACTGTCACATGGGAGCCTCCAGCCCCTGCTCTCCACACGCTCTCCACACGCTGTGTGTGGCCCCTGCAGCCTCCCAGGACCCGTGTCCTCAGGCAACCAGCAGACCTACACTACCCCCGGGACCACTCATCCCGGCACTGGGCGTGCGGGCAGCCGCCAGCTCCGCTTTCCACTGATGACGGAGGTGTCTCAGCCCGGACACTCACAGAAGAAGCGCATCCTCTTGCCCTTTCCGTGACAAACTATCTGATGTGAACAGGAGCCGTGGAGCGAACTCACCTGCCAGACGTGAGCCTCAGCTTAAGCCCAGAAAGGACCTCCTCGCGCTGTCTTCCTGCCTCAGTTCCTGTGTATGTTTCACTGCTCCAGCTGTCTGGGTCCCTGGCTCCCTCCTCCCTCCCTGCTCACAGCTCTTCCCCTAGGAGTAGTCTGGGGACAAAAGGGAGCATTTTCCTTCCAGGGTGCAGAGAAAGCTCCCCATGTCTTTACTGCCGCCTTCTTGACTTGGCACCTGCAACAGTGGTTAGGACTTGCCTTACTTAGTTACGGCGCAAATGCCAGTTGCTGTCACAAAGGCTCCAAGGTAACAGCGGTTTAAGGGAGACAGAAACGTATTTCTCTCTCTGGACTCAGAGCCAATACGATAGCTCTGCATGTCAACCAGCCAGTTGCCTCTGTCCGTCTTCCCCACCATCCTCAACAGGCAGCTCCAATCTTGTGTCAGTCTGGGCAGCCCTCTCCCTCGTGTTCACACATCACCTGCAGGACGTGGGTGGGGGGTGGCAGGATGAGAGAACACATTCCTCCGCTGCTCCAGATGACCAGGAGATGGCCCACATGATTTTTGCTTAAAGCCTCTCAACCTCACCCTCGGTTGGCTGTGAGAAGCTGCCAAGTGTGGTCGTCATACTAGACAGTTGTGAGGTTGGTGGGGACACGGGTGGTCAGAAGTGAACTTCAGACAGTGAGGAATGACCGGCAGGGTCAGGTGCGCTGCCCTCTAGGCTTGACGCAGGAAGGAGTGGTGTCATCTTGGGTGGTGGCTCTCGGCCAGGGGCAGATTGCCCCCAGGATACGTTTGGCCCCGTGTGGAGATGTAACTGGGCATGTGTGTCCTGGCATCGAGCACAGATGCTGCTCAACACTCTGCCAGGCTCACAGGCAAGGACCCAACCGCCATGCAGCAGTGCCATGCTGAGAGCCCTAGCTCACCGCGTGCTGACAACTTCTCTCAGCCTTCCTTTTGTTCTTTTCTGGAAATTTTTCTTCAGCTAGTGTCCTCTTAGGTGAGGTTAGGGAGGTGTCAGTGTGCTTCCCAGGTGGCGCTAATGGTAGAGAACTCATCTGCCAATGCAGGAGATGGAGGAGATCTAAGAGACGTGCGTTTGATCCCTGGATCAGGAAGATCCCCCTCGAGGAGGAAATGGCAGCCCACTCCAGTATTCTTGCCCGGAGAGTCCCATGGACAGAGGAGCCTGGCGGGCTATAGGCCACGCGGTTGCAAAGAGTCAGACACGACTGAAGCAACTTAGCACACACGATGTGCTTCCAGCAGATGACAGTTTGCTGTGGGCTGAACTGCACGCCTCTGAATTCATATGTTGAAAATCTTCCCTGACACAGTGGTGTTAGAAAGAGACGGAGGGGTGCTTTGGGACGTGTTTGGTCATGATGCTGTGGCCCTCCTGAATAGTATTCGTGCCCGTATAAAGAAGACCCCAGAGAGCCCCTCACCCCTTCCTCCACATGTGGACACACGGGAAAGGCTCCAGCCGTGAACCTGGATGAGCCAGGGACAAGTCACCTCTGATTTTAAATGGCCAGCCTCTGTGAGACATAAACGTCTTTTGTCTGTAAGATGCCCAGGATAGAGTGAGACAGGCTGTAAGGTGCTGATACTCTGTTTGCTGTCGATCATTATAAGGAAGGAATGAAGCTTGCCACCCAGCAGGCACAGGTCTGTAGGAGTTACTGCCAGCCCAGCTTCAGTCCTGAAGGTGAAGCTTCCCTTGTCTCGGTTTCCCCTCACTATTTAATAATACACATCATCCCTCTAACACAAAGGAAAGAAGGAAATCTATTCAATTAGAGACAAGTGTAATTTCATACAATTAATCATAGTCTTCTAAAGGGAAATAAAAATAATTTGTTTTTAGTAGGAAGGAACCTGTGATTATTTGGTGATGGAGGAAAAACTGCCCATTAGCACACTGTGATTACTTTGAAAGTGGGGAGACACGCTGCTGCTTTTGCTGTTAGTCTTAGGCATGAAATACTGTGCGTAACATCTTGTGATTTTGGGATCTGATGACCTCCATGGATGACGTTAAACATGGGGCTTGGTGTTTTAGGACACAAATCTCAAATAATCAGCCTGAGAGGACAGCACCGAACCCTCCTGGGAAGGTTTGCTCACATGAAGCATGTGAGCCTGGTGGAGCCGGAAGGGTAGGGTAGGAGCAGGTCCCAGTCGCTACAGTGACCACTCAGAAGCTGTGTCCTGGGAATGGAAAACCAGCCTCTGGAAGCCTCTGGGATTAGGACACACCGTGAGTCAGCATGCCTCATTGACACTTTTTATTACTTCAGGGGGTTGCTGAGCTTCACACATTTTCTTTTGGATGGAAATAAGCCAAGCTCCTTGTCCCCTATCTCCCTGGATCTGAGAGACCTGTAATGTCCTTCCTGGGACATGACTGTAGCCTCTCTCTCTTTTTAAATAAAATGTTGTTTATTTATTTGGCTGTGCCAGGTCTTAGTTGCAGCATGCAAACTCTTAGTTGTAACGTGTGGGATCTAGGGATTGAACATGTGAGCAAGGATTGAACTCTGGCCCCCTGCATTGGGAGCATGGAGTCTTAGCCCTTGGACCACCAGGGCTACAGGGCTAAGTCCCTGTAGCATTTCTTAAAATATCCATTTCACAGCAAGTCACAAGTGAAATGTGCTAAGTCACTTCAGTCATGTCCAACTCTTTTGTGACCCCACAGACTGTAGCCTGCCAGGCTCCTCTGTCCATGGGATTCTCCAGGCAAGAATACTGGGGTAGGTTGCCAAGTCCTCCTCCAGGGGATCTTCCTGACCCAGGGATCAAACCCATGCCTCGTACGACTCCCACATTGGCAGGTGGGCTCTTTACCGCTAGAGCCACCTGGGAAGCATTTCACAGCTAGTCATACACACTCTTGCATTTTGTTGTGTCTCTCTCCTATTTTTCTTTTTGCATCTTCACTTGTCTTTCCAATTAGACAGTAAAAGCTCTGGGGGAAGCTTCCTTTCTTACTGTGGTACATATATACAGTGGAGTATCACTCAACCATAAAAAGAATGAAATAATGTGATTTGCAGCAAAAGATGGGTCTAGAGATTATCATACTAAGTGAAGAAAGTCAGACGGAGAAAGACAAATATCATATGATATCATTTATCTGTGCAGTCTTACAAAAAGATAATATAAATGAGCTATCTAGAAAATAGAAACAGACTTATGGTAACTGAAGTGGAAGGGAAGGGAGAGATAAGTTAGGAGTTTGGGATTAACATATACACGTTACCATATATAAAGCACTTCCCTGGTAGCTCAGCCGGTAAAGAATCTGCCTGCAATGCAGGAGACCCTGGTTCGATTCCTGGGTCAGGAAGATCCCTGGAGAAGGGATAGGCTACCTACTCCAGTGTTCTTGGGCTTCCCTGGTGGCTCAGAAGGTAATGAATCCATCTGCGATGCTGGAGACCTGGGTTCTATCCCTGGGTTGGGAAGATCCCCTGGAGAAAGGCATGGCGACCCACTCTAGTATTCTTGCCTGGAGAACCCCCCATGGATAGAGGATTTGGTGGGCTGCAGTCCTTGGGGTTGCAAAGAGCAGGACACAGTTGAGCGACTAACACATACAGATATCTAAAATAGATAACCATGCAGGTCCCACTGTATAGCACAGGGAACCATATTCAGTGTCTTGAAATAACCTGTAATAGAATATAATCTGAAAGCAATATCAAACTCTTTGCTGTGCACCTGAAGCTGGCACAGCACTGCTCTCGACTGAGCAGCATGTTCGACTGTTCTCAGCTGAAGTCCAATGAGACTATTAGGAGAGGATCTTCCCTTTCTGTACTGTTTTCCCGTGACGCCTAGTACAGGTCCTTACCTGCACCAAACATCTCTGCTGAGTGTTGTCTTACTTTCACTTTGTGTCGTGGCTGCTAAGCGTGGTCTTGAAGTCATCCTGACACAACGATCAGGAGACTACATGCAACTCCAGCGTTCTCAAGCAGGAATACAAAAGAATCTGAAACAGAACAGAGAAAAAGATCTGGATTTTACGTGATTATGAGCTATTTTAAATAGGGACACATATAAACATTAAACCAATATACAGAACTTTAATTTGTTGTATCCACTGGTATCTATTAAAAATCCCTTAAAGTAGAATGCGTGTGAAGTGTTGAGCCCATGTGCCAATGAAGGGAGCTTTTTTTGTATTAAGACATCAATTGACTGGATTTTCTAGCAAGGAGGAGCCAAGCCAGCCTGGGCCTTGGACACAGCCCTCTCAGTCAGGGGTGGGGGTGTTGGGGACAGGGGGGTTGAGGAGGATCCCCTTGAAGCTGGGAGACTTGGCAAGTGAGCTGACCCTCCAGCCAGAGGGCAGTGGTGGAAGTGGGGGTGGGGAGTCAGGACTGAGCACAGACTTAGAGCCACTTCTGGGCCACCGAGCCTGGCAGACACGCTGCCCTGGGGGCTTGATCTTAAGTACCTAGATGGCTTTAACTGTTAGAAATTGGGGGACAGACATTTTTTTTAAGTGGTTTCATAAAATTTCAGGCATTGCACTCTTCCACTCCTGTGTTCTTGCCTGGGAAATCCCATGGATAGAGAAATCTGGTGGGCTGCAGTCCATGGGGTCAAAGAGCTGCACACAGCTGAGCTTCTCGGCAGCCACACGGTGCCTCCTGGTGAAATGTGCGCCGCGTGATGTCCTCAAGGGGAAATACCAGCGCTGCCTTCACTGACAGTCTCCCTCATCAGTGAAGAGGATCCTAAGGTTAGGATTTGTTATGTGTAAACAATGCTGTCTCCTAGAGAACCTCATAACCTACTGGTGGACAGTAACTGCTGTCATTACTCTTTGTAATATTTCTGAGTTATTTTTCTTTTACTTTACGAGCATGATACTCTCAGAGGAGCCTGCTCTGACCTCAGACCCCCACACTGGGTCACAGTCCTCTGTTGGTGTCCTGTCCCTCCCCCTCACAGGCCCCCACTATTGCAATGAAATAGCAATTGCTTGATTAATTGTTTCATGCCTGTCTCCCTTGCCAGATTATTTTCCCAATGAAAGCAGGAACCAGGTCTGTTTTAATCATAGCTGCAGCCAACACTGGTTCTTGCCCATAGCAATAAATTCTTTTTAAATGAGTTATTTCATTCTCTCATCTATTCATCCATTAGCTAATGCATTTAGCATTCACAAGCTCTCGGAACTGTGCTACAACCAGGGACACAAAGCATGACATGATCGGGTCTACATTCAAGGAGCTTATGATGTAGTGCCGAGGTCTTAACCCATGAAGGTTAACCTGCAGAACCTGGTAAAAACAGTGGTCCCTCTCCCCAGAAACTACCATATTTATTTAAAATCTAAGCAAGATGTTGTAGGTGGCTTGCAATGTTCATAGATCCCCTGAAGTCTATTCACTGTCTTCCTAAAATTCACTGAATTCCAAGGTTCTGCCATGAAATCAAGACTTAAAGACACATACAAGTTGAGACTTCCCTGGAAGTCCAGTGGTTAAGACACTGCGTTTCCACTGCAGAGGCATGGATTCAATCCGTGGTTTGGGAACTAAGATTCTGCATGCCCTGCTCATGGCCAAAACATAGAAAAATAAAAAGACGCACACAAGTTAAAGAGAGGAGTGAAGGTGAAGGAGGGCATCAGAGTGTCCTGCTGGGTCGAGAAATGTTTCCCTGGAAAAGATATTTGAGCCCTGTTCTGAGTGCTAAATCTGATCTCATCAGAAATAAGGACTAGAAGTGGAGCACACAACATTTGAAACCGCACAACTCAGAGTGGGACTTGAACCCACTGTCTTTTTATCGAGATCACACACCTGGTCTCAGGACTTAAAGAGGGTCAGGTTCTTTATGTCTCATTACAGGAAGAACTCAGTGAGAGACAAAGCATTGGGTAAGAAGTGGATTTATTTAGAGAGCTACACATTCCATAGACAGTATGTGGTCTGTCATACAGGCAGAAGCCCCGGAAATATGGGATGATTAGTTTTTATGAGCTGGGTAATTCCATCAGTTAATGAGTGGGCAAATTAGTCCAGCTACTTGGCGGAAGGGGTGGGGATTTCCAGGAACTGGGCCACTGCGCACTTGTTGGCCTTTTATGGTCAGTCTGTGAATGATCCTGGCCCCTGGGAGAGAGTCATTTAGCTGTGTTATACATGGACATCACCAGATGGTCAATACCAAAATCAGATTGATTACATTCTTTGCAGCCAAAGATGGAGAAGTTCTATACAGTCAGCAAAAACAAGATGGAAGCTGACTGTGGCTCAGATCATGAACTCCTTATTGCCAAATTCAGACTGAAATTGAAGAAAGTAGGGAAAACCACTAGACCATTCAGGTATGACCTAAATCAAATCCCTTACGATTATACAGTAGAAGTGAGAAATAGATTCAAGTGAAGTGACAAATAGATTAGATATGATCAATAGAGTGCCTGAAGAACTATGGACAGAGGTTTGTAACACTCTACAGGAGGTGGTGATCAAAATCATCCCCAAGAAAAAGAAATGCAAAAAGACAAAATGGTTGTCTGAGGAGGCATTACGAATAGCTGAGAAAAGAAGAGAAGCTAAAGGCAAAGGAGAAAAGTAAAGATACACTCATTTGAATGGAGAGTTCCAAAGAATAGCAAGGAAAGATAAGAAAGCCTTCCTCAGTGATCAATGCAAAGAAATAGAGGAAAACAATAGAATGGGAAAGAGAAGTGATCTCTTCAAGAAAATTAGAGATACCAAGGGACCATTTCATGCAAAGATGGGCTCAATAAAGGACAGAAATGGCATGGACCTAACAGAAGCAGAAGATATTAAGAAGAGGTGGCAAGAATCCACAGGAGAACTATACAAAAAGATCTTCATGACCCAGATAACCACAAGGGTGTGATCACTCACCTAGAGCCAGACATCTTGGAATGTGAAGTCAAGTGGCCCTTAGGAAGTATCACTACAAACAAAGCTAGTGGAAGTGATGGAATTCCAGTGGAGCTGTTTCAAATCCTAAACGATATGCAGTTAAAGTGCCGCACTCAATATGCCAGCAAATTTGGAAAACTCAGCAGTGGCCACAGGACTGGACAAGGTCAGTTTTCATTCCAATCTCAAAGAAAGACAATGCCAAAGAATGTTCAAACTACCACACAATTGCACTCATCTCATATGCTAGCAAAGTAATGCTCAAAATTATCCAAGACATGCTTCAGCAGTATATGAACTGAGAACTTCCAGATGTTCAAGCTGGTTTTAGAAAAGGCAGAGGAGCCACAGATCAAATTGCCAGCATCCGTCAGATCATAGAAAAATCAAGAGAATTCCAGAAAAATATCTACTTCTGCTTTATTGACTATGCCAAAGCCTTTGAGTGTGTGGATCACAACAAACTGGAAAATTCTTAAAGAGATGGTAATACCAGACCACGTGACCTGCCTCCCGAGAAACCTGTATGCAGGTCAAGAAGCAACAGTTAGAACCGGACATGGAACAACAGACTGGTTCCAAATTGGGAAAGGAATATGTCAAGGCTGTATATTGTTGCCCTGCTTATTTGACTTCTATGCAGAGTACATCATGTGAAATGCCAGACTGGATGAAGCACAAGCTAGAGTCAAGACTGCTGGGAGAAATATCTGTAACCTCAGGTATGCTGACAACAACCACCCTTATGGCAGAAAGTTAAGAGGAACTAAGGAGTCTTTTTATGAAATTGAAAGAAGAGAGTGAAAAAGCTGGCTTAAAACTCAACATTCAAAAAACTAAAATCATGGCATCCTGTCATTTCGTGGTAAATAGGTGGGGAAAGAATGAAAACAGTGACAGACTTTATTTTCTTGGGCTCCAAAATCACCGCAGATGGTGACTGCAGCCATGAAATGAAAAGATTCTTGCTCCTTGGAAGAAAAGTTATGACAAACCTAGATAGCATATTAAAAAAAACAGAGACACTACTTTGCCAACAAAGTTCCATCTGGTGAAAACTATATTTTTTCCAGTGGTCATGTATGGATGTGAGAGTTGGACCATAAAGATAGATGAGCACTAGAGAATTGATGCTTTTGAACTGTGGTGGTAGAGAGACTTGAGAGTCCCTTGGACTGCAAGGAGACCAAACTAGTCAATCCTAAAGGAAATCAGTCCTGAACATTCATTCGGAGGGCTGATGCTAAAGCTGAAACTCCAATACTTTGGCCACCTGATGTGAAGAACCAACTCATTAGAAAAGACCCTGATGCTGAGAAAGTTTGAAGCCAGGAGGAGAAGAGGGCGACAGAGGATGAGATGGTTGGATGGCATCACTGACTCAATGGACATGAGTTTGCGCAAGCTCCAGGAGTTGGTGATGGACAGGGAAGTCTGGGGTGCTGCGGTTCATGGGGTCGCAAAGTCGGACACAACCGAGCAAGTGAACAACAACAATATCCAGCAAGAGTGTGAGACAAGAAGACGTGGTGGGGGAGGGGCGCGTCGGCTGGAACTGGCCAGCAGGTTGGGAGGGGTGACTTTGTGCTGTAGGGTGGGAAGCTGCTGCAGAGCCTTATCCCTGGGGCAGGAGGGCCAGACGTGGCTTCAGGAGGCGCTGTCTGCTGAGCACTTGGGAGAAAATGGAAGGGCAAGATCCGGGGACAGTTGATCTCATGTACCCATCATTCAGGTCCAGGACTGGATGCAGGTGAGACTCTGGCGTTGATAGGAGTGTACGGGCTGGAGTGGCACTCAGGGGGGAGAGTCAGCAGGACTCAGGGACTGACTGCTGGTGACCCATGTGCAGGATTGTGGGAAGAGACTCCAGGTTTTTGCCTTAAGCAGCTGAGTGCACATGGAAATAGTTGCCAAAGTGTCCTTGGGCACAAATGCCCTCCTTTTTACACGGATGGCAACTTGACAGAATAAGGGAGCTCACAGGACACTTTTTTTTTCCCATTCAAAATGAAATAAGCTTTTGTAAATGATTGAAAGGACATTCCTTACAACTTAGATGACCCAGCAGATTGGCTAGGAGAACGTCCAGAGTAAACCGATGCTGTTGTTTCATCACAAAAGTTGTATGTACGGCAGCTTTCTATTTTCCCTCCTGAGAACAATAAAGAGCGGGGCTGTATCCTCACCATGTGGGCACTGCAGGTACCTGGTAGGGTGGAGATGCTTAGTATTGGGTGTTACAGAGCTATTCCCCCAAACGTCAAAACATAATTATGAATTTCTTATGAATTTCTTATTAATTTCTATAGATTAGGAAGCTAGGGTGTTATACATCTTGACTTATGATTAAAAGAAAACACAACCCATGAAAGAAACCCACTTACAATTAGCTGTCATTTCAAACTTCATTTGGAAGGACAAGTGGGCTTTCGATGTTTTTAAAATACCAGCTTGACTGAGATTTAACTCATATGCCATATAATTCACCCATTTAAAGTGTTCGGTGGGGAGCTTCCCCTAGTGGCTCAGTGGTAAAGAACCCACCTGCCAGTGCAGGAGACTCTGGATTTGATCCCTGACCCGGTAAGATCCCACACGCTGTGGAGCAACTAAACCCGTGTGTGACGACTGCTGCGCCTGTGCTCTGGAGCCCAGGAGCCCCAGCTATTGTGCCCACGCGCCCTAGAGCATGTGCCTTTCTCCCCAAGAGGAGCCCCCCGCCACGAGAAGCCCGCACACTGCAGCAAGGGGTAGCCCCTACTCACCTGCGGCTAGAGAAAGCCCGAGCAGTTATGAAGACCTAGCACAGCCAAAAATAAAGGGCACAGTGCTTTCAACTAATTTTTGCTTACTAAAAATATTGGGTTTTTTTGATATTTCCCTGGCGGTCCAGTGGTTAGGACTCAACGCTTCCACTGCCAGGCACCCAGGTTAGATCCCTGGTTGGGGAACGAACATCCTACAAGCTGTGTGGCGTGGCCAAAAATAATAAAGTAAAAAGAGATTTTTGTTTAAGTTATACTAATGTAAAAAAATTATTTTTTCCTAAAATTCTTTCAACAATCAAATGGTGTTCCTTTTGTAACAAGAAAACTAATGCAAAGTATGTATATTTAAAAATGTGTACAGTAGTCTTTGTACATAAGGAATTTTCTTGAGTATCTCCAATGATTGCAGGGAAGAGAAAATACGTTCTGGCAAGCTACAGTCCATGGGGCTGCAAAAGAGTAGGACACGACGGAGCACACACACACACACAGGAAAGAGTCGCACACGATGGAGCGCACACACACAGGAAAGAGTCACACACGACGGAGCGCACACACACATGTCCTTAGGTTGGTTCAAACAGAAGGGTAAAATATGGTCATCGTACTATTACGAAAGTGACACGTGGAGTGAGGAGGAACGCCCAGATGTGGCCCACCTTCGTGGCCCTGCTCACTGTCCTACTGGGGAAGAAGACCCAGTGTAATTCACAGACCCTCGCTCCACTCTGCAGGCTCTGGGAGGAGTCTGCTCCTGCCGTAGCCACCTCCCTGCTCCTGCCTGATGGCTAGCAGGTGGTGACAAGCGTCCTCACCTGGGCGGTGGTACCCTGCACTCAGAAATTGCCTTGGCCTTTAAACTGAAGGTAGTTGCATAGGAACAGCTCCAGCTAAGCACTGGTGTGTGTACACAGTGAGGATCATCGGAAGGCTTCGAGAATTTGAATGTCATCCCACCTCCTGTGTATATAATCTTTGTGGTAGATGCAGTATGTCTAAAAACCAGGCTTTTCCCAAAACAACGTACAAGAAAAAATGTATAACCTTTTTTAATTTGAAATTGACAGAACGCTTTTTTTTAGTTTATTTTTTAATTGGAGTATAATTGCTTTATAATATTGCATTGGTTTCTGCCATGAATCAGTCACAGGTATATATACGTCCCTTCCTTCTTGAAGCTCCCTCCCACCTCCCGCCTCATCCCACCCCTCTAGGTTGTCACAGAGCACCAGGTTAAGCTCCCAGCATCATTCCCACTGGCTGGCTGTTTTACATTTGGTAACACATACGTTTTAGGGCCACTCTCTCGATTCTTCCCTCCCTCTCCTTCCCCCACTGTGTCCACAGATCTGTTCTATGTCTGCATCTCCACTGCTGCCTGCAAATAGGTTCATCAGCCCGTCTTTCTAGATTCCATGTATGTATACATTAATAGTCAATATTTTTCTCTTCCTGACTTCACTCTGTTTAACAGGCTCTCTAGGTTCATCCATCTCACTAGAAGTAACTCAAATGTGACCTTTTTATGGCTGAGTAATATTTCATTGTATAGACTCTGTACCACAGCTTCTTTATCCATTCATCTTGACAGAACTCCGGACAATGATTGAACCTCTCTGCTTTGCACCATGATGCTGGCTTACAGGAATATAACTGGCATGTAGATGGACACATATGTTGGTAATTTGTCTAAAAGTGGTTTCCCCCAGATTACACATGGGTGTATAGTGGCAGAGGGCTCAGACAAATTTGGTCTAACCCATCCTGATGTCACTACTAGACCATGTTCTTAAATTCAGCTTTTATCTTGTGACTTCTGGGATTTCAGTGCCTCCCTATTTAAGCCCTGCATATGATTTTAAGGCTTCCCTGGTGGGTCAGATGGTAAAGAATCTGCCTGCCAATGCAGGAGACCCAGGTTTGATCTCTGGGTTGGGAAGATCCCCTGGAGAAGGAATGGCAATCCACTCCAGTATTCTTGCCTGGAGAATCCTTTGGACAGAGGAGCCTGGCGGGCTACAGTCCATGCGGTCACAGAGTCGGACACGACTGAGAGGCTTCACTTTCACTTTCTTTGCTTTAACCACTAGGAAACCCAGACTCACACATGCATCGCTTCTTTAGTCCTACATAGGTCCTTACAGCACGGCTTGGTTGTTGTAGCTTTTCAATTGACCCAGAGGGCGAGGCGGTCTCTTTCACCTTTAAAATTCATGTCTGTATTTTTTAAAGGGGACAGATGTTTGTTAATCTGACATTTTCCATGGGTCAGGAGTCCTGGCACCACGTCTCACAGATCTGGAGTCCAGGAGTGCCTGGTGCCGACTTCTCCCCCGCAGCGTGGATCCTCGTCCCATCTCATGGAATGTTCACAGAACCCACCTCCTTGTCCCTGTGGAGTTGGAGTCCTTACTTACGCGATGGCTTTAGCTGGGGCTTACACTCAGCCTCCAGTGAGCATTCACAGCACAGCTGTTTGCTTCCCCTCCTAGGGGCAGCAGGAATGCCTCTCAAGCCCTGAATCCCCTGCGGGCATCAGTCTGTTTGTTTGTTTGTTTGTTTGTTTCCATTTTATAAAATTGAAGTATGGTTGATTTACAATGTTGTGGCAATCTCTGCTGCACAGTAAGTGACTTACTCATACACACATGTACATTCTTTTCATATTCTTTTCCATGAGGTTTATCACAGGATATTGGATGTAGTTCCCTGTGCTACAGTAGGGCCTGGTTGCTCATCCATCCTGTGTATACTAGTTTGCATCTGCTAATCCCAGCTCCCTAGTCCATCCCTTTCCTTCCCCCAACACCTTTGGCAACCCCAAACTCTGTTATCTATGGCTGTGAGTCTGTTTCTGTTTCATAGATAGGTCCATTTGTGCCATATTTTAGGTTCCACATATAAGGTATATCATATGGCATTTGTCTTTCTCTTTCTGACTTAACTCACTTAGCATTATAATCTCTAGTTGCATCCATATTGCTGCAAATGGCATTATTTCATTCTCTTCACGGCCAGTAGTCCATTGTACATATATATGTACCACATCTTCTTTATTTATTTAGACCATTAGGTTGTTTCCACGTTTTGGCTATTGCAAATAGTGCTGCTGTGAACACAGGGGTGCACGGACCTTTTAAATTATTTTCTGTGGGTATACACCCAGGAGTGGGATTGCAGGATCATATGTGAGCTCTATTTTTAGTTTTCTGAGGAACCTCCATATTCTTCTCATAGTGGCTGCACCAACTTACATCCCCACCAACAGTGCATGAGGGTTCCCTTTTCTCCATACCCACTCAGCATTTGTTATTTGTAGACTTTTTTAATGATGGCCATAAATTTGACAGGTGTGAGGTGATACCTCATTGTAGTTTTGATTTGCTTTTCTCTAGGAATTAGTGATGCTGAGCATGTGCCTACTGGATGTCTGGATGTCTTCTTTGGAGAAATGTCTATTAAGGTCTTTTGCCCATTTTTCAGTTGTTTGTTTGTTTTTGCTGTTGAGCAGCTTTTAGTGTCTTTGACTTCCTCCTCAGCAATCAGCCAGAGAAAATGCTGCTTTAAGAGCATCACCTGATTAGACTAGGCTCACCCAGACAGATCATCCACATATTTTAAGGTTAATTGAATTGTGGTTTAATTACATTTTCAAATCCCCTTCCCAGTGGTTCCTAGGTGAGTATTGGGTTGAATGGGGTAGGAGAGGGAGGGTCATCTTCAGGATTCTGCTGATCACAGTCCCTATATGGAGGCCTGTTCAAGTGTGAACAAAGCCATGGCATGATTTCAGAGTATATTTTTATCCTGAAAAGAGCCATAGTTGCAGTGCCCCACCTTTGTGGGCAAAACAGGAAAGAGGCCTGCATTTTCTAATATAAAAAAGAATGGAGGGATAAATAAAAATCAACGAAACAATGTTTTATATGTGTAGGAAGAGAACGGGAGACAGAGGCAAGGATGAAAGTGTGCTCTCTGAATGTGCCTGCTTGTTGTTTACACTTCAGACAAAAGTAAATGCGAAATCATAAAGCAATTTCTAAAAACTGCAAGCAAGCCAGTATCAAGTTTGTGTTGTAACTCCTCAGAGGAGAAATATTCAAAGTGCTTTTAAATCACAGTATTTTGACACCACCACTATCTACTTTAGGGACAAAAGATAACCCCATCAAGAAACTTCAAACTGCATCCAGTGTTCTTGTCAGTGTTAATATTGGTATTTCTAGAGTTGTTTTCTTCCTCAATTTTCAAAATTTTGGTAAAACACACATAGAATTTACTTTCTTAGCCATTTGTAAGTGTGCAGATTACTGGTATCACGTAACATCCACATGACAACAGACATTGCCGTTACACCTCTCCTGAACTCTTCCCCTTGCAGAACTGAAACATCATATCCATTGAACAACTCTTCTTTCGTCCTCCTCCCCAGACTCTGGCGACTGCCATCCTACATACTGACTTCTCTCAGTGCCTCCTATATAGGTAGAATCATACAGTATTTGTCATTTTGTAACTGGCTTATGTTATTTTGTGTAATGTCCTTAGGTTCAACCAAAAGTGAAAATGAAAATCTGACTCTTTGAGACCCCATGGAATTCTCCAGGCCAGAATACTGGAGTGGGTAGCCTATCCTTTCTCCAGTGGATCTTACCGACCCAGGAATCCATATTGCCGAGTTCCTTTTCAGGCTAATATTACAGAGTGTGTGTATATGTGTGTGTGCATGCGTGCGCTACATATGCTTATCCATCATCTATCATTGGTCACTTGGGTTGCGTCTATACTTTAGCAATGCTGTTATGAACATGGGGTTACAAATGCTGCTTTGAGACCTTGCTTTCAATTCTTTTCAGCATCTACTCAGAGGTGGCATTGCTGAATTATGTGGTAAGACTATCTTTTTTTTTTTTTTTTTTTTGAGGAACTACCGTTTCATTTTCCAAAGCAACTGTACCAGAGTTTACCTTCGCATCAGCAGAGCACAAGCGTTTCAGTTTCCCTACATCCTCTCCAATTCTTGTTGTTTTTATAGTAGCCATCCTAAAGGGGTTGAAGTTTTACTGTGTATTTTTGCAGGCCACTTCACAGCCCTCTTGGGGCTAGGTGGGACAAAAATGATGCTGTTTGCTTAGCTCTGTTCTATTTGTTTAGCTCTTCCCCTGCCTTCTTTCAACTGCATCCAGTCCTCTAACCGAGCCTCTCCGTCCATTTCTTCCCCTTCATTGACCTCCCTTTCCTCTGAACTCTTCTGTTAAGGTGCTTCTGCAGGTCATGACTGTGGTTGCTCACTAGAGTTTCATGTAGAATTGTCCTGTTGCCCCACCCGACCTACTTTTTACCAGTGGGGACCATGGCTTACTTTTCTGAAACATTTCATATAATGATACTGTAACAAGCATTTCATATAATGATACAGTAATGAATGGTAATGAAACTCAGCTTTCATCTTATTAACCTGGGGAACACTGACCATATCCTCTTCAGAATTGTAGGAAACTATGAGGATGCTTGAGGCTCATGTTTTGGATCTAGGAGACCATTCACTTGGGTAACTTCTTGAGCTCCTCCTGTATGTTCCTGAGGGCAGGTAGGATGGGCTCTGACCCTTGCATCCTACTCCTTCCCCAGGGAAGGCATTGGGGTCTGGGGTGTGCCCTCCACTGCAGTCACTCCTTCTGGGGTGGGGGGGGCAGAAACCAAGTCCACCTAAAACTGAGTTCATTTGTCCAGTTTTTGACGGACCTATCGCTTCAAAATGTTAGTCATTTTCTTGTCCAACACCTGTTCCCCTCAAGATGAAGAAGAATTAAGGGACAGGTGGGAGTTGAAACTAAGCAGGACCCCGTGGTGCCCCTCCCAGGTATAAAAGCTTCTCTGTGTCACCGATTTCTTGTTGGTAGGAAAGAGGCCTTCAGCATCCTAGACCTTCATAACAACATGATACACGTCTCTGAGTTGTTCTGCAGGAACTAAGGCCCCACCCAGTTAAATGATGACTTCCGGCTGAGCGCAAGCATGGGGACCGCAGAGTGTGTGGAACCAGAGGCTGATGATGGAGATACCTAGAGCACCACTCTGTTACCTCACCACCACCGAGTCAGAAGAGGGTTAGGAACTTTGCAGCCTGTGTTATTCATCATTCAGTTGTGTCTGACTCTCTGTGACCTCATGGACTGTAGCCCGCCAGGCTCCTCTGTCCAGGGATTCTCCAGGCAAGGATACTGGAATGGGTAGCCATTTCCCTCTCCAGAGGATCTTCCTGGCACAGGGTGAACCTGTGTATCCTTTGGCTCCTGCACTGGCAGGCGGAATCTTTACTGAGCCACCAGGGAAGCTCCACACACTAGGCAAACCTCCTAGGAAATTCTGCCCACACAAACACGTTTGCCAAAACTGTTACCGAACGCAAGTTCCTGTGCTACATGCACAGTGGGGCCAGTGATACCAACAGTAGACAGTCTGGAGCAGAGAAGGTTTATTGAAGGGCCTTGCAAGGAGACTGGTGCCTTGTATCCAAGGAACCCCCAAACTCGCTGAAGGGTTTCAGCAAACCACTTTTAAAGGTATGGCTGGTTTTGCAGACCTGGCACAAGAATTTCATGTTCTCACAGATGTCCAAGTAGGTCAGGTCACAAAGACCCTATAGACCTACAAGACAAAATGTTATTCTCTGTTTTAAAACTTTAAAAAAAAATCTCTATTTGGTTGGAAAAATGTTAACTTTTAAAGGGCAGAGACTTGATTATGGGTTCTCCTGTATATTTTAGGCTATAGGCAACATTTTTAACCCAAAGCAGAAACCATAGACTACAAAGGTTATAGTAAAACAACTGACCCAATATGGGGTCAGATTTGTTGTTCCCTATTACAGCCTTGCAATAAAACGTTCTGCTCCAAACTCCAAAATTTTGGTTTGATGGGCTTCCCTGGTGGCTCAGATGGTAAAGAATCTGCGTGCAATGCAAGATATGCTGGCAGGCACAGGAATCAAATTCCACAACAGGAGGACTGGGGTCTGCTGGGAGTCTGACCCACGTGCCACTCCTTTGGGTCTCAGCCAAACACAACCTGGAGCACGTATCCGGGGTCCTCATGCCCGAGTCCATGCCCGGCACGACCTTGATTTAACCCGTAACATCGAGAATCCAGTGTGTTAGCAACCCCGAGGCCCAAGGCCCACTTCCTACAGGGCAGCTCCCCCGAACCCCCCGCCCGAGCCTGGAGCCCTTCTCTCCCAGCACCGCCCACGCCCTTCCGCCTGCACCAAGACTACAAGTCCCAGCGTGCAGTGCGGCCCTTGTACTGTCCAGCCGGCCCACGTTGGTATACGCCGGGGGCGCGCCGCCCGGGACACGTGCGCGCTGACGTCGACGCGCCAACGTGACTAGCAGTCGTGGCGCTCTGGGTTTCTGGGCCCGCACCGGTTCCAATCCGGCGGCGAGAACCGTGGGCCCGCGATTCAGTTTGAGCGCGCCGCGCTGTGTGAATTGCGAGGCCGCTGGGAAGGGTCGTCTCTGGTAGCCTCTTCCCCCGGGCCTGCGGCTCCGCGTCCCAGATGGACAAGGTGTGCGCCGTGTTCGGAGGCTCCCGGGGCATCGGCAGGGCGGTGGCCCGCTTGATGGCCCAGAGAGGCTATCGACTGGCCATCGTCGCCCGGAATCTGGAGGGGGCCAGAGCCGCGGCCGGGGATCTGGGCGGTGGGTACCGACCGGGGTCGCACCCCCTCTTCGCGCGGCCAGTGTGTGTACGAGAAGCCGTCTTGGGCGCCCTCCCCGCCATGCTGGGCGAGGGGTGGCGCGGACGTGCTCGGGTCTCGCGCGGAGGTCCGCGCGTGTGCGCATGCGCAGGCAGTGCCTCCTGGGCCGCTGGCGGCTGCCCCGGTACGCGATGTGCGTGGGCTCGCTTCCCGGCGTCCGCAGCGTTGAAGCACTGTTAGGCCCTGATGACCTTCACCAAGCGACAGTGAGATTGTGCCGCCAAATTCCGCTAAAATTCCGCCCCCACTCCCCCACGTCTATTAGGAATGGATTGGCAGTTGCTTTGCGAATTTAGTCTCTGGCTGGTAGTGGGACGGGGTGCTGTGAAGGATCGAGCTCGCAGCTAGAGTTGGGAGACTGGGCTCAGAGGCACCTCGTTCACTGTCGGGGCACCTTTACGCAACGTCGCCCCCGACTTCACATAGGTCTCCAGAGGTTTAAGAAGGTAATTTTAGTGTTAATGTACCACGCAAGGTTAGTCAGAAAAGAATTGTTTACCTTTTTTAAAAAATGGTAGTGTTAAGTAGTATAATGTTGAATGAAGAGTGCTTTCTCTGAAGCTTAGTTTTCTTTTTTTGTATTTAAACATTTCCAGAAAGTGGACTTTAAAAAACAGGTAGCAGTTTTTAGTAAAATTTTTTTCATGATTTGTGCTTTCAGCATTTTAAAAAACAGCTTCCTGCTTTGTTTCATCTCTTCTAATAGTCACGCTATAATAATAGCTATATAAGATTGTACTGTAGTTAAACAGAAAAACCCTAGAGTTTATTTCAAAGCCAGGAAACCAGTTTGACAAGAATGTAAGTGAATTAGACATTAAACGTATATATGCAAGCGTGTTCAGTCGTGTCCCACTCTTTGCAACCTCATGGACAGTAGCCGTGCCAGGCTCCTCTGTCCATGGAATTTTCCAGGCAAGAATACTGGAGTGGGATGCCATTTCCTTCTCCAGGGGATCTTCCCAACCCTGGGATTGAACTCGTGTCTCTTGTGCCTCCTGTATTGCAGGCAGATTCTTTACTGCTAAGCCACTGGGAATGTCTCAAGTTTACAAAACAGGAATATAAAACTGAGAGAACTGCTGAATTAAATGGCATAGGGTCAGTGTCAAAACTAAATATTTGTAGTTGACTCATACAAAGTGTTATGAACATGAGAAAGGTGCTCCCCCTTAAAAAAGTGTTTTAAGGTTTACATTCTGTTGCATTACTTTGCTTCTGCTTGTTCCCCACCTTCCTCCATCCAGTTTCTTAGACTGAACTCCATGATCAGGAATCTGGGACTTCATCGTCCTTTACCTCAAGTTCTGGATAGAACAGATCTGAGGCTTCCATGGTGGCTCAGATGGTGAAGAATCCCTCTGCAATGCAGGAAGACTCGGTTTGGATCCCTGGGTTGGGAAGATCACCTGGAGAAGGGAAATGGCTACCCACTCCAGTATTTTTACCTGGAGAATTCCATGGACAGAGGAGCCTTGTGGGCAACAGTCCAAAAAGTTGCAAAGAGTCAGACCCTACTGAGTGGGACGTGACTGGATAATTGACGCTACTACACTAGCTCATAGGACTTCCCCTAAGCATCTGTCTACAATGCAGGAGACCCAGGTTTGATCCCTGCGTTGGGAAGATCCCCCTGGAGAAGGAAATGGCACCCTCCTCCAGTACTATTGCCTGGAAAATCCCATGGATGGAGGAGCCTGGTAGGCTACAGTCCATGGGGTCACAAAGAGTTGGACACGACTGAGTGACTTCGCTTCCCTGACACTAGCTCATAGTAGATGTTTGATGAATGTGTACTGAATCATTTTTACAACCAAGGTATACTTTATTAGTAACTCTAATTTTGTTGTGTAGGAGATCATTTGGCATTGAGCTGTGATGTTGCCAAAGAACATGATGTTCAAAATACATTTGAAGAGATAGAGAAAAATTTAGGTCGTGTTAATTTCTTGGTAAATGCAGCTGGAATTAACAGGTTGGTCACAAATTTAAGTACATTTCTAATATTTTTTCCTAATTTTCTTTTGATTAATATGAGTTAGTATATTAACTTGTTTTACTTCTAATTGGAAGAAAAGTTATGTATTTTAAAATTTGGTCTGCCAAGCTGCACACTCTTTTCATTGTTTTGTATTGAGATTATAATAAGGGTTTCATTTAGTTTTTTGTGTCAAAATGTTATTTTATTACAAAAGAAAACCCTTTTGAACTAAACGTGTGCTATTGGAATAGTTATATGTGTGTGTAGTATAGGTATAATATGATGCCTGGGAAGTGTACATATTAAGGGTACAGTTTAGTTTTAACATGGTAATCAACACCCATATTAAGTTGAAGAACTTTACCAGAAATCCAGGAGACTGTCTTGTTTTCTTCCCAATTAGTACTTCTTTTTAGGTTACCACTGTTGTGACTATATGTTTCCTCACAGATCAAGTTTAAAATGGGCTCTCCAGGTGTTCTAACTCAGAGGCAAAGCTCTTCTTATATTCTTTTAGAAAAAAAAAAGTTATCTATTTCTTGACTTTTTAATTTGTCTTGCTCCATTTTTAAATCACATAGGATTGTTTTGGTTTGACTTTGCTTTTTGATAGGGATAACCTCTTAGTAAGGACAAATACTGAAGATATGCTGTCTCAGCTCCATACTAACCTCCTGGGCTCCATGCTGACCTGTAGAGCTGCCCTGAAGACAATGATTAGACAGCAGAGAGGGTCCATTGTGAATATAGGTGAGTCTTTACCTCTGCGTGTATAGATTTATCTCATGGCACCACAGAAATTTAATCAACTGATTTGGAGTTTATTTACCTGTGAAACTTGGACAGAATGTGTCTTTATTACCCATGGAAAAGGATTTTATTAACTGATTAATAGGTGGAACAGGAATCACCAATTCATATCCTTCTAGTGGTCGAGCAGGTGTTATGGAGTGACACCACCAGGTCCTGGGGAAGTGACAGCGCACGCCGGGAGATACCTGACCTGAGGCACCCAGCTTTGGTGTCCAGAGGCTGTGTGGAATAGCTCCAATCCAGCAGGTTGTTGCTGTGCACAAATGTGGTTCAGTTTGACCCGTTCTTTTGCATATTTAAGAAAAATTGGGCATCCTGATTCTTACATGAAACCAAATTTTCAAAATGTGATCAAGGAATGAAAAACTTGTAGTTGGTGAGGGCTAAAAAATGACTTCTGCAACAGCTGTGTGCGCCACTAGTAAATCCAGCACAGAGGTCTGCGAGGAGGTTTCCTTAAGAGAATAACCTTTTCAGTGTGTAGAATGGATGTTAAGTAACACCTGGGCTTCAGTTCACCTGCCCCATCGGGCAGAGTGGAGTGTGTGCCTGTAGACTTTAAAAGGCAGAGTGACTTGAGATTTTGTTTCAATGTGGTAATTTGAGAATAGCAGCATGCCTGCCACCTCCCATTTAAGTGGTGATACCTTACAGGCCACAAAAAGGGATGCGACTCTTTAGAGTAAGTGACCCTACCCTAAAACAGGAAGTGTGTTTCCAAGCCAGAATACTAGTGCTTCCTTTTTGAAATTGACTAAAGGAAAGAATATTGTGCTAAAGAATTAGAACATTTTGGACATTTACCCTTAAAAATGTGAGAGGTCAATTTTCTTCTGAAAGATTAGTAACTGAGCTGACTTTTGCTTTCTGACATAGCCAGGTAATGACCTGGGTTCTTGAAAGCTGGTATACTACCATGCACATCTCTCCTGGTAAAGGAGGTGTATTTGTTCAGCTCTGAAACATCCCCTCTTTAGACATGCACAAAACAAATCCCCTATCAGCCCTTTGCTTACATGCAGTCTTTTAGACTTGTGCTGTAAGTCAATAAAATACACTATTGAAAATAAGTTAGGGGTCTCTATGGCGACCCACTCCAGTACTCTTGCCTGGAAAATCCCATAGGTGGAGGAGCCTGATAGGCTCCATGGGGTCGCTAAGAGTTGGACATGACTGAGCGACTTCACTTTCACTCTTCACTTTCATGCATTGGAGAAGGACATGGCAACCCACTCCAGTGTTCTTGTCTGGAGAATCCCAGGGACGGAGGAGCCTGGTGGGTTGCCATCTATGGGGTTGCACCGAGTCGGACACGACTGAAGCGACTTAGCAGCAGCAGCAGCAGCAGGGTTCTCTTATAACCAAAAGGGTTACTGTAAATTTCTGGAAAGGACATTGGCATTTCAGAAGTTACCACTTCGCAGAGGAACAGCTGTGTGTGTTAGAACCACGGCTGCTTAAGCCTCCTGCTCAGCCTTGCCTCCAAGTCTGTATTTTTCTTTTTGTGTTTCTTCTTGTTTCTCTTACTCCCCCAAACCCGTTTCTCTGTACACTTGCATTTCCTCTGTCTGATCAGAGTGTCTTTTCTCACTCTCTCTCTACTCCTCCTTTCTCTTCCTTTGTCATTAACTAACATGTAACACCTAATGTGGATAAATATTTTATTCTTGGACTTGCTGATCATAAGAAGTATTTGGAGTGTTTTTTTATCTAAAATTAAGTTACTTCCTCAAAAATTTTGTGAGGTTCTCGGTTACTTTTTATATTACATGAAGCAAAGTTACATGGCTCAAAATAGCCTGGAGTTAAAACTCCCCTCCAGGTCCTCCCCACCATTCTGTGCAAAACAAAGAACTCTCTCACCCAAAGAAAAAAATGGACATCAAGGTTGATTACCAGCTCCCAGCCTGTCCAGCCTCTGGCCGATCTCCAGAATTCCTTGCCCCAGCCATTTAAGAGATAACTGCTCTGAACAACCTTGGAGAAGAACAGGTCCCCCTCAAGACAGTAGCTTTCCACATAAATGCCTATATATACTTACTCTTTCCTTGGGTTAGTGCAGCAGCTCACTAATCTGAATGCTGCCCCTTCTCACCTCATTAAAGGTGATCTGTTCCTGTAAAGTGCTGGTCTGGTTCTTTTTCCAAACCTTGCCTTCTCTAACTCCCTTACCCTACAGTACATATACAGGTCATTGATGCAGAAAATGACTTCCTCAACTTCTCTTCTGCAAGAACTTATTTGCATACAGTGGATACTTGGGTTATAAATTATTCTTTCATATTCATATAATTGAGCCACCCAAGAATCTTTATATTAGGCAGTACAAGTTGATACATCTCTGAAGGTAGCTAAATTACAATTTTACAAAAAGCTTACAGTAGGAGCTTTGCTAATTTAATCAACTAGTTGAAATTTAGTAAAATTATCTCCAAATGAACTGGTTTTTAGCTGGAAAAAAAAACTTCATGCCTGTGTTGTAGGTCATAAAATCAATCTTTACCTGGCTTATCTGTTCTGGTTTAACCTCTTCCTCCTGGAAGCCTCTGTAAACTCTGTAGACTTTTTATCATGCTCCACCTCCTCAGAGATGAGCATGAGTGCCTGTGATTTAGTGGATCAGTTCTCAGCCTCTGCCTAGTCCTCTGGGTTCTACATGAACTTCTTTCGGCTCCTGTTTCTGAGCAGACTCAGACTCTTAAGTCTTGCTACTCAAGTGATAATCGTTAGTATTCCTCATTTTAGCAAAAGGCAAAGTAAGGATTTATATCTTGTTTGTTTACTATAGACTATCTGAACATGCACAATAATAACCCTATGAATGTGGTTTGAATTTACTCTCATTTCTTTTTCTAGGAAGTGTTACTGGTTTAAAAGGCAATTCTGGCCAGTCTGTATACAGTGCCAGTAAAGGAGGATTAGTCGGATTTTCACGTGCTCTTGCCAAAGAAGTAGCAAAAAAGAAAATTAGAGTGAATGTAGTTGCACCAGGTGAGTGGAAACTTTTTTCTTTTAATTTATGTGAATCTGTGGTTTTATAAACGGAGAAGGCACTGGCAAGCCACTCCAGTACTCTTACCTGGAAAATCCCATGGACAGAGGAGCCTGGTAGGCTGCAGTCCATGGGGCTGCTAAGTCGGGCACAAGTGAGTGACTTCACTTTCACTTTTCACTTTCATGCATTGGAGAAGGAAATGGCAACCCACTCCAGTGTTCTTGCCTGGAGAATCCCAGGGATGGGGGAGCCTGGTGGGCTGCTGTCTATGGGGTCGCACAGAGTTGGACACGGCTAGAGTGACTTAGCAGCATGGTTTTATAAAATAATAGCAAAGACTGGTCTTGTGTCAGTAAGGACACCATTGTCAACAAGCATTTCTCAGGGGTCTGTGGACAGGAGCAGGGACCCCACAAGGAACATGGAGCATGGTGGTGGTGGGGTTTGAACTCTGTCTGATGGGGCTGGGGGCTGAATCTCAGGCCAGGCACGCTGTATCTGTGCTGGAACAAGAGAAGCTCCCCATTTTAAAGTCAGGCATAACTGGGAACTCTCAAGAACGGAATGTACGAATGTCAAGTACAAATTGGTGACATATATACTGCAGTTGAGCTCAAGTAGTATCCCTTTGCAGAACTGTTTGCATTTTAATTGTCTTTGTCATCTTTGGGGATGTGTTATCAATTTGCTGCTCACTGGGATACAGTGTTTGCTAATTTAGATATCGTCAGTTTGTCAAAGCAGAACTTTTCAAACAATGCATCCATTCCCTAATATAGACCCTGCATCTAGATTAAAGAAATAACGTACAGTACGGATCAGAGGAGGTAATCCAACAAGGCTGCCTTGGTGCTGTCCTTTGCACATTTCATGTAATTGCCTGCAGTAACTGACTTACTGATAACCTGAGAGACTCTGCCGGTTTGGTTCCAGACACCCCCAGCAGAACGCGTATCACAGTAAAGCAATCAGCAAACCTTGTTTCCCAGTGCACATAAAAATCATGTTTATACTGTACTGTAGTCTATTAAATGTGCGGTAACACTGTATCTAAAAAACCAATGTTCATACCTTAATTTAAAAATACCACAAGATTGGATCCTCTTTGACCCATCTCCTAAAGTAATGGAAATTAAAAAAAAAAAGCAAATGAGACCTAATTAAACTTAAAGGCTTTTGCACAGCAAAAGACACTATAAATAAGATGGAAAGGCAACCCTCAGAATGGGAGAAAATAACTGCAAACAAACAATTGACAAAGAATTAATCTCTAAAATACATAAGCAGCTCATGCAGCTCAATATGGGAAAAGCAAACAGCCCAGTCAAAGAATGAGCAGAAGACCTAAGCAGACATTTCTGCAAAGAAGATATCCAGATGAGCAATAAACACATGAAAATAGGCTCCACATTGCTCAATAAGACACATGTACACCAGTGTTCACTATAGCACTATTTACAGTAGCTAGGACATGGAAGCAACCTAGATGTCAGTCAACAGCTGAATGGATAAAGAAGCTGAGGTACATAGCAGTTCAGTTGTTTAGTCGTGTCCGACTCTTTGTGACCCCATGGACTACAGCATGCCAGGCGTCCCTGTCCATCACCAACTCCCGGAGCCTACATAAACTCATGTCCATCACACTGGTGATGCCATCCAACCATTTCCTCCTCTGTTGTCCCCTTCTCCTCCCACCTTCAGTCTTTTCCAGCTTCTGGGTCTTTTCCAGTGAGTTGGTTTTTTTGCATCAGGTGGCCAAAGTATTGGAGTTTCAGCTTCAGCATCAGTCCTTCCAGTGAATATTCAGGACTTGTTTCCTTTAGGATGGACTGGTTGGATCTCCTTGCAGTTCAAGGGACTCTTGAGTCTTCTCCAACTCCACAGTTCAAAAGCATTAATTCGTCATCACTCAGCCTTCCTTATGGTTCAACTCTCATATCCATACATGACTACTGGAAAAACTATAGCTTTGACTAGACAGACCTTTGTTGGTAAAGTAATGTCTCTGTTTTTAATATGTTGTCTAGGTTGGTCATAGCTTTTCTTCCAAGAAGCAAGCGTCTTTAATTTCATGGCTACAATCACCATCTGCAGTGATTTTGGAGCCCAAGAAAATAAAGTCTGTCACTGTTTCCATTGTTTCCCCATCTATTTACCATGAAGTGATGGGACTGGATGCCATGATCTTAGTTTTCTGAATGCTGAGTTTTAAGGCAGATTTTTCACTCTCCTCTTTCATTTTCATCAGGAGGCTCTTTAGTTCTTTGCTTTCTGCCATCAGGGTGGTATCAAATGCATATCTGAGGTTATTGATATTTCTTCCGGCAATTTTGATTCCAACTTGTGCTTCATCTAGCCCAGCATTTTTGTATGATGTACTCTGCATATAAGTTAAATAAGCAGGGTGACAATATACAGCTTTGATGTACTCCTTTCCTGATTTGGAACCTATCTGTTGTTCCATGTCCAGTTCTAACTATTGCTTCCTGACTGCATACAGGTTTCTCAAGCGGCAGGTCAGGGTCTGATGTTCCCACCTCTTTCAGAATTTTCCACACTTTGTTGTGATCCACACAGTCAAAGGCTTTGGCATAGCCAATAAAGCGGAAGTAGATGTTTTTCTGGAACTCTCTTGCTTTTTCAATGATCCAGTGGATGTTAGCAATTTGATCTCTGGTTCCTCTGCCTTTTCTAAATTCAGCTTGAACATCTGGAAGTTCATGGTTCACGTACTATTGAAGCCTGGCTTGGAGAATTTTGAGCATTACTTTACTAGTGTGTGAGATGAGTGCAATTGTGCAGTAGTTTGAGCATTCTTTGGCATTGCCTTTCTTAGGGATTGGAATGAAAACTGACTTTTTCCAATCCTGTGGCCACTGTTGAGTTTTCCAAATTTACTGGCATATTGAGTGCAGCACTTTCACAGCATCATCTTTCAGGATTTGAAATAGCTCAACTGAAATAGCTCAATTCCACTTCTACTAGTTTGGTTTGTTAGTGATGCTTCCTAAGGCCCACTTGACTTCACATTCCAGAATGTCTGACTTTAGGTGAGTGATCACACCATCGTGATTATCTGGGTTGTGAAAATCTTTTTTTGTACAGTTCTTCTGTGTATTGTTGCCAACTCTTCTTAATATCTTCTGCTTCTGTTAGGTCCATACCATTTCTGTCCTTTATTGAGCCCATCTTTGCATGAAATGTTCCCTTGGTATCTCTGATTTTCTTGAAGAGATCTCTAGTCTTTCCCATTCTGTTGTTTCCCTCTATTTCTTTGCATTGATCACTGAGGAAGGCTTTCTTATCTCTCCTTGCTATTCTCTGGAACTCTGCATTCAGATGCTTATATCTTTCCTTTTCTCCTTTGCTTTTCACCTCTCTTCTTTTCACAACTATTTGTAAGGCCTCCTTAGCCAGCCATTTTGCTTTTTGCATTTCTTTTCCATGGGGATGGTCTTGATCCCTTCTCCTGTACAATGTCACGAACCTCATTCCATAGTTCATCAGGCACTCGATCTATCAGATCTAGGCCCTTAAATATATTTCTCACTTCCACTGTATAATCATAAGGGATTTGATTTAAGTCATACCTGAATGGTCCAGTGGTTTTCCCTACTTTCTTCAATTTAAGTCTGAATTTAGCAATAAGGAGTTCATGATCTGAGTCACAGTCAGCTCCTGGTCTTGTTTTTGCTGACTGTATAGAGCTTCTCCATCTTTGGCTGCAGAAAATATAATCAATCTGATTTCGGTGTTGACCATCTGGTGACATCCATGTGTAGAGTCTTCTCTTGTGTTGTTGGAAGAGGGTGTTTGCATTTTCTTGGCAAAACTCTATTAGCCTTTGCCCTGCTTCATTCCACATTCCAAGGCCAAACTTGCCTGTTACTCCAGGTGTTTCTTGACTTCCTACTTTTGCATCCCAGTCTCCTATAATGAGATGGACATCTTTTTGGGTGTTAGTTCTAAAAGTCTTATAGGTCTTCATAGAACCGTTCAGCTTCAGCTTCTTCAGCATTACTGGTTGGGGCATAGGCTTGGATTACCGTGATTTTGAATGGTTTGCCTTGGAAACGAACAGAGATCATTCAAATACTGCATTTCGGACTCTTGTTGACCATGATGGCTACTCCATTTCTTCTAAGGGATTCTTGCCCACAGTAGTAGATATAATGGTCATCTGAGTTAAATTTACTCATTCTAGTCCATTTTAGTTCTCTGATTCCTAGAATGTCGATGTTCACTCTTGCCATCTCCTGTTTGACCACTTCCAATTTGCCTTGATTCATGGACCTAACATTCCAGGTTCCTATGTGATATTGCTCTTTACAGCATCAGAACTTGCTGTCTGAGCCACCAGGGAAGTTGAAACATGTATTACTGTATGTAAAATAGATGGCTAATGGGAAGTTTCTGTATAACATGCAGAGCTCGGCCCACTGCTCTGACAACCTGGAGAGTTGAGATGGGAGGGTGGGTGGGAGGCAGGATCTCGAGGGAGGGTTTATATCTGTACCTGTGGCTGATTCACCTTGTTGAATGGCAGAAACCAACACAACATTGTAAAACAATTATCCTCCAGTTAAAAATAAACTAAAAAATACTTTATTGCTAAAAAATGCTAACCATCATCTGAACCTTCAGTGAGTCAGTCTGTAGTGCTGACATCAGTGGTCACTGATTACAGACACAGTAATAATGAAAAGTCAGAAATACTGTAAGAATCACCAAAATGTGAGCCAGAGTCATGAACTGAGCAAAGGCTGTTGGGAAAATGGCACTGGTCGACTTGCTTGATCCAGAGTTACCACAAAGCTGCAACTTGTAAAAAAACAAAAAATGCAGTATCTGCAAGGCCCCTTAAATTGAGGTCAGCCTGTACTTCAGAAAGCCAGTGTTTGTAGAGAAGAAAGTATTAGTATCACAGATCACATACGTTTGTTTTCAAAATGAAGAAGATGCCTTTCACTGGGTGTCACTGTGCCTCAGAGAGCTACTCCATATTCACATTAGAATTTCAACACAGAGAGGAATTTGAAGGAAAAAAGATACATACCCAGACTCAGGAGGGAGAAATTCTTTTGAAAAGTAACTCTGAAGTAGTCGATTTTAACAGTGATTGTAGCTGTAGTGGCTTCTTTAGTGGGTGAAGGGGCCTCTTTGTGATTACTTTTATATCGTTACAAACTTTAGGTCTTTTGTGTTTTTCATAATATGATCTTTCTAAATTGTCTGGATCTTCCAATTTTATAACTTTTACCTTTATGTTATTTGCCTTTTGACAAATTACTAGTTTATAAATGTTGCCTGGATTGGCTGAGACTAATAAAAAGGTGCTTAAACTCAAATCTGCGTTACCACTCGTGAGCTGGCATGACGGTAGGCTTGGCTATTGGGCTTTCAAAGACAATGGATGCCCTCCTGTACTTTAGCTGGCTGGCACGGGACGTCTGTCCCAGCTTGCTGAGGCGCTGCAGCCGGTGCACTGGGGGTTCGTGAGGAGGCTGAGGGCGACCTGGGCCACTCTGCCCAGTGTGACCCAGAGCTGCCCACCAGCAGGGACTGGGGCACTGTCAGGAGTGGCCTGCGTCCCCGTGGCGTGGCTCCATATCCGTAAACACTTGAGAAGTGACTCGACAGGTGCATTCTTTTTTAAAGGTAATCCCGAAGCGGCCCTGTGGTCTTTACAGTGCCGTGAGCGTGTGTGTGCTTCATGTGGCCCAGTTGGGTGTTAGTGTTAGCCGACTTTAATGTGCAGAGTAGATGGGTTGTGGGTTGGGGCGTCTGTTATGTGCTTCCCACTTTTTGGATTGCAGTAGTGCAGTTGATGGAGAGTCAGCTCTGGGTCACAGTGAGCTGCAAGCTGCATGCTTTGAGCGTGATGCAAGTGTGCCTCACTTCTAGTAACTCATTCAGCAGACTCCCCGAGTGTGTCCCATGTGCCAGGGTTGGCAGTGCTCCAGATTATAAACACGAATAAGGTGTTTGTGTCACAGGAAATAAGTGCAATGGGAAAGACAGGCGTGTAAACGGATAATTACACTGCCCTGTGATGAATGCAAAGTAGGTACCCGCATGATGCTATGGAAACGCTGGAGAAGGAATGCTTAATTTTGTCAGTCAATTAGTTGTTAAGGCAACAGACTAAACATTGTGAATCCAGTTTGTGTCCAAAGGAAATTTTATGAGTGTTACGGAAGTGTGCTTGTATAGCCTTTCTAGAGATATTACTTTCCTGTGCAATTTACACTGCAGGAAAGAAAAAACCTGTTGCCAGAAATGTGGATATTGAGTAGAGTGACCTTTATTATATTATATTGGCTGTAGTATAATATATGAGATTGACTATGCTATAAGCCTGGTATGAATATGCTTCATTAACCAGAAGCTAAGTACAAGCTGAAATGGTAGCATCTAATTGATTCTGTGGGTTATTTGTTAATTTTAGATAGTGATTTCAACCAGATTCTTCAGATCTTTGAACAGAGCTGAGAAACATCAGAATTAATATTTTTATATTTATTTATTTTTTAATTGAAGGATAATTGCTTTCAGAAGTTTGTTTTCTGTCAGACAGTAACACGTACCAGCCATAGGGTGTACATATATCCCCTCCCTCCCATCTCCCTCCCATCTCCCTCCCATCCCTCCCCTCTAGGTTGATACAGAGCCTCTGTTGGAGTTCCCTGAGTCACACAGCAAATTCCCATTGGCTGTCTGTTTTACATATGGTAATGTAAGTTTCCTCTTTACTTTCTCCATACATCTCACCCTCTCCTCCCCTCCCCCCTTTTCCATAGGTCTGTTCTCTATGTCTGTTTCTCCATTGCTGCCCCTAAAATAAATTCTTCAGTACCATCTTTCTAGATTCTGTGTATATGCATTAGTATACGATATTTCTCTTTCTCTTTCTGACTTCACTCTGAATAATAGGCTCTAAGTTCATCCACTGAGTCATCAGAACTGACTCAACAGTGTTCCTTTTTATGGCTGAGTAGTATTCTGTTGTGTATGTGCCACAGCCTCTTTATCCATTTATCTGTCAGTGGACATCCAGGTTGCTTCCCCATTCCAGCTATGGTAAGTAGCGCTGCAGTGAACATTGGTTACATATGTCTTTGTCAGTTTTGGTTTCCTCAGGGTATATACCTAGGAGTGGGATTGCTGGCCCATATGGTGGTTTTTTAAGGAATCTCCATACCGTCTTCCATAGTGTTTGTATCAGTTTATATTCCCACCAACAGTGCAAGAGGGTTCCCTTTTCTCCACGTGCTCTCCAGCATTTATTGTTTGTAGACTTTTTGATGATGATCATTCTGACTGGTGTGAGCTGGTATCTCATTGTGATTTTGGTTTTCATTTCCCTAATAATGAGTGATGTTGAGCATCTTTTCATGTGTTTGTTAGCCATCTGTATTTCTTCTTTGGAGAAATGTCTGTTGAGGTCTTTTTTCCACTTTTTGATTGGGTTGTTGAATATGTTTATTTTTAATGTTAGTTTTCCTGGTCACCTTCAAATGGAGATTCTGATGAAGGAAAAATCAATTAAAAAGCCAATCATAGTAGGAAAAACAAAGAATAAGCAAATTAATAAATTAGTCTATCATTTGCTTCCTAATGATTTTTAACTTTTTAAAGATAAGTTAGTTGCTAATTTTGGTATTAGTTATAAATTTCCCGTCATTGATGTTACTGATTATTATTGAACATGAGAAACAGAATATTTGATAAATTGAAACTATCTTGTATATATTACTTTTAAAACTGTGTTTTCAATAGATAATACAAACACATGGTACAAAATTCAAAAGTACAAAGAAGCTTACAGTGAAAAGTGAGCTGTCTTCTGGCCATTCGGTGCCTTCCTCAGAGGCAACCTCTGCAGCTGGTTTTCTCTGTATTTCACTTATAAGCTAGTAAAGTGCATGTGGTGTGTGTGTGTCATTTTCTCTGCAGTTCATCTATAAGCCAGTTAAGTGTGTGTGTGATGTGTATAGTTTTCTCTGTATTTCATGTATTACCCAGTAAAGCGTGTGTGTGGCGTGTGCAGTTTTCTCTGTATTTTCATATGTAAGCCAGTAAAGCGTGTGTGTGGCGTGTGCAGTTTTCTCTGTATTTCATATGTAAGCCAGTAAAGCGAGTGTGTGGCGTGTGCAGTTTTCTCTGTATTTCATATGTAAGCCAGTAAAGCGTGTGTGTGGCGTGTGCAGTTTTCTCTGTATTTCATATGTAAGCCAGTAAAGCGTGTGTGTGGCGTGTGCAGTTTTCTCTGTATTTCATATGTAAGCCAGTAAAGCGTGTGTGTGGCGTGTGCAGTTTTCTCTGTATTTCATATGTAAGCCAGTAAAGCGTGTGTGTGGCGTGTGCAGTTTTCTCTGTATTTCATATGTAAGCCAGTAAAGCGTGTGTGTGTTCTGTCCATGAGGCAGCTCTGCGATAGCTCTAAGGGACTGGTGCAAAGAGCCAAGATACATGGGAGTTTTTGTGATGAAAGCCAGGTCGTCAGAACATCACAAGATTACTGTTTATTAGAGGAAACCGGTGGAGAAGGCAATGGCACCCCACTCCAGTACTCTTGCCTGGAAAATCCCATGGACGGAGGAGCCTGGTGGGCTGCAGTCCATGGGGTCGCTAAGAGTCGGACACGACTGAGCAACTTCTTTCACTTTTCACTTTCCTGCATTGAAGAAGGAAATGACAACCCGCTCCAGTGTTCTTGCCTGGAGAATCCCAGGGACGGGGAGGAGCCTGGTGGGCTGCCGTCTCTGGGGTCGCGCAGGGTTGGACACGACTGGAGCGACTAATAGTAGTAGTAGAGGAAACCAGACCTCTCAAATCAAGGAATTTAGTGCTTCTCTGTGTATGAAGATGCAAGTGTCTGGGCTCCCTGAAGTCACTCCTCTGGCGTGCGCTCGGCTAACATCCGGGCCAGCGTCTGGGCTTCTATCCTGAGCCCGCTGCAGGCGCAGTGTTGAGGCGGGGTCCCGCAGGGCACGGCCTGCAGTGGGCAGCAGCCTGTCCGTGTCTGCCCTCATGGCTCAGCAATGCGAGTGCCGATTGCAGCAGCCTTTGTTTGCTCATGTAGCAGCAGCACGTGTCATTCACAATACCTACGTGTAAGAGTGTTGTGTACCTTGCTTTCCTCATAGAGCAGTCTCTGCTGGAGTTGATTCTGTGTTAGTACATGTTTTACTCCTTAAAGAACAGCTTTCTGGCAGTGTAACTGACATAGTGGGATTCGCCCATTCAGAGTGTCTGATGCACTGGGCTGAGTGCAGTCACACAGTTGTCCATCAGCACTGTGGCCCACTTGAGAACACGTATTTTCATCGTCCCAAAAGAAACCCTGGAGCCCCGAGCGTTCGGAAGTCCCCATTTCCTTCAGTCTCCCCGCCTTTCCCAGCCACTCACCCGCCTCCTGTCTGTCCGCAGAAGACGGGGGCCTGGCAGTCTGTCCTCAGGCGCTGGAAGCCGGCGGTGTGTTTCACGGTGCGTGGGCGTCCTGTGCCCTGCACCTCCCAGTGCGTGCTCCCGCTGTCGCTTCTGCCGGCTCAGCTGCTGGCGCTGTGACAGTACTTGTGCGTGATTTACTTTGCCTGCACGTGAGTGCGTGTCACAGGGGACTGAACCTTTGAGGACTGACGCGTGTGACATTTGGACAGATGGCACAGCAGTCACGGATTTCTCTGGGGACCCTCAGTGTCTTTTTAGCTGAGGAGCTTTTGTGCCCGTGACTGGGGCAGAGGCTGGCTGGCAGGTGCTGCAGAAGCTTGGCAGACGCGCGGCAGGCACGACTCTCGCTGCTCTCTGGTGCTGTTCTGCGGGCAGCGGTTTGTCACGCCACCTCCCTGTGCATTTTCACAGATGTATTATTAGGACACACACACTTGTTCTGGTGAAGATCTTGGTCTAGCTTTTGGTGACAGTCTTATCTCCCTAAAACAGTGTCAGGGATTATTTTAATTCTTTCTAGGTCCTAGGAACTTCTTTCAGAGAACAGACATCTAAGCAGGGAGCTTTATCCTGCAGGTGGTGGTGCTGATGCCTGAAGGAGGCTGACATCCTGGTGTCATATTTAAATGTAAGATCTCTGCTATAGATCAACCTGTTCAAAACTAAAATAGTGACCAAGCCATCTGGAAGTGAGACGCTGTTTGTTTATACGCTGTAACTAGCCAGGGCTTCCCTGATGGCCCAGTGGTAAAGAATCCACCTGCCAGTGCAGGAGACATGGGTTTGATCCCTGAGTGGGGAAGATCCCCTGGAGAAAGGAATGGCAGCCCACTCCAGTATTCTTGCCTGGAGAATCCCATGGACAGAGGAGCCTGGAGGGCTACAGTCCATGCGGTCCCGAGAGAGGCTGACATGGCTGAGCAACTAAACAGCAACAACAGCATAGCTAGCCAAAAATGGGTGAAGGAAGTTAATTTCCTTGGGAGCCGACAAATATAAACTCTCACTGGACAAGAACCACGCACTTGCTTTTATGAGTAAGACTATCGGTTCCCGAGGCATTCCTGTCTGGAAGAAGTGTACCAAGCCCGTTGTCAGGCACGTGAAGTGCCGCAGCCACACCTGTGTTCTCAGCTGAGCTCCTGTCCCTCCGTTCCCTCGCTGGCTGCAGGAGAGACGCTTTGCAGCCACCGCAGCCTCTGCCTGGTCAGTGGCAGTCACAGTGACGCCATCTTCGCACAGTGGCACCGACTGGGGATTTTCATTTTTATAGCCCAGCTTGAAAGGCATTGTACATGTGTATGTAGTAAAGTGAGCAGCAAAGCAGAGTTTCCAGAGCTTCATAAAATGGCAGATTGCTCTGGGAGAGAGTCCTCTGGGGTCGAGGAGGGAGCAGAGGTTGGGAAACAGTACAGGCACACGTGTGGGTGCATGGAGTGGTCACGGACTACTGACATCCCTGCCTGGGTCTTCTGAGACGTGACAGAGAGTCCGGGAGCCCGTTTATGTGCAGTGCCCTGGTTGTGAATGTATTTATAATTCAGGACCATGTTGTTCACGAGCTGTAGCATAAACTAATAGTGAAATTTGGTAGGGGCCTGGACTAGTTTCACTGGAGACTAGCTTCATGCTTTTGATTTGATTCCTTCATGTTTTTTTATTTGACTTTGGGAGATGATATGTATGAATTTTAAGAAGCTGCAGATAGAGTCTTAGGGCAGTTAAGCTGCTGTCCATGAGCGTATAGTGGTGAATACATGGTGTGATACATTTGTCAAAACCAAACAGCTGTACAACCCAGTGGGTGAACCTTGACGTGAGCCAACTTTCTGTTGGTCCGTCATGTAGCACACTCAGGCAGGGTGTTAATACTTAGGGGGTGCTGGGGGAGGCAGTGTGACAGGGGCTTGTGTGGGGACTCCTCGCCTTTCTGATCAGTTTTCTGTAAACCTGCAGCTGCTCTAGAAAATAAAGTCTATTATTTGAAGAAGAAAAAAAAAGCTTCTGGCAGTGAGAGAGAACAGTGCCTGGGTTTGGGACAGGTTCCTACTCTGCGTGTCCAACATTGTGTCCAGGAGCAGATGCCAGCGCCAGGGACAGCTGCCTTCCTCACAACCTGGCCTCTGCCCCCAGCTCTGGACTGGCAGCCACTGCTAGGCACCCTGACTTACAGGTTTGTTGAGGAGTTTGTTCTTGTTTAATCACTCCTCTGCGACCCCATGGACTGCAGCACGCCAGGCCTCCCTGTCCATCACCAACTCCTAGAGTTTACTCAAACTCATGTCCTTTGAGTCAGTGATGCCATCCAACCATCTCATCCTCTCTTGTCCCCTTCTTCTTCTGCCTTCAATCTTTCCCAGCGTCAGGGTCTTTTCAAATGAGTCACCTCTTCGCATCAGGTGGCCAAAGCATTGAAGCTTCAACTTTAGGAATGGAATTGAGGAATGGAATTCTTATTCATGTTTGTATCTATCCACTTATATTGTGCTGAGAGTTGGACCAAATATTTGGTGGTTAAATATCTTAGTGTTGAGTAACTCTTCATTGAATTAAACAATAAAAAATAAGGACTTGAATGTTTGATTATTAGCAAAATTCTGTTTCCTAAAACAAGGTTTATTAATGATCTCAAATTAAATTTCCAGCAGTGAATGTTTTTATTTGAGCAAGTGTTTCTTAGCGTCTACCCTTTTCAACTAAACAGGCAAACGTTTCTCTTTCAGGATTCATTCACACAGATATGACAAAAGACTTGAACGAAGAACATTTAAAGAAGAATATCCCTCTGGGAAGGTTTGGAGATGCCCTTGATGTGGCCCAGGCAGTCGTATTTCTTTTAGAGTCTCCGTATGTGACAGGGCACGTCCTGGTGGTGGATGGTGGCCTGCAGCTCACCATGTAGCCGAGTCCTGTCACTGCTGTTGGAGTCACGGGCAGTCTCTGTTATACCTGTGTTTGCTAATCAAGCCTGCTGATGCTACTGATGTTGATTTCTGTCTTCATACAAATATGTCTGTACAGAGCAGTGGGAGAGCAGCTGCGTTTTCCAAATGACATGTGTCTTACGGGCAGTGTTAGTGTACAGTCCCTCCTCACAGGGATTGCCTTCAGGAGCCCTGGTCTTCAGATGTTCCCGCCCCTTATGAAGACCATGTCCTCGAGTCTGTGTGTAACCTCTGTATACTTCACATCATCTCCATTGTTGTTCAGTCACTAACTTGTGTCTGACTCTTAGCAACCCCTCACACTCTGTCCATGGAATTTTCCCAGTAAGAATACTGAAGTGGGTTGCCATTTCCTTTTCCAAGGGATCTTCCTGACCCAGGGATCGAACCTTTGTCTCCTCGTCTCCTGCTTTGGCAGATGGATTCTTTACCACTGAGCCACCAGGGCAGTCGGGATCTAAGTCATTCTTAGATTACGTATCATACCTAACACAGTGTTAAATGCTGTGTCAATAATTGAAATACAGTGTAAATGCTATGTAAATAGTTGATTTGTAGAACTTTTAAAAACATATTTAGACATTAAAAACTTTAAAAATATATTTTCTATCCATAGTTGGTTGAACCCATGGCTGTAGAGGCCGGATGCAGAGGGCCAACTGTTTAGACATTTTGCAAGTAATAAAAACAGATATTATCTTAATTTATGCATTTTGTTACACAAGTAGGAATAATTATGAGGCTGATTGTCATTAGATACTTTGCTGTGATAGCTTATGGTGAACGGTGTTGGATTGGTGATCTCTGAAGAAGATTTAACTTTGGGACCAGGGACCAGGGTTGATCACTCAAGAGCTTTTGTGTAGCAGAGTTTTATTAAAGTGGAAAGGGTCTGAGAAAGCTTCTGACACAGACATCAGAAGGGGGACAGAGAGTGCCCCCTCACTAGTGTTTGCAAGAGAGTTAGATACTTTTAATTAATTATTACAATAAAAGAACTTCTCAAGCTTGTGAAAATTTTACCAGACGCACTCCCACAATTTACATTTTAGGATAATGGAATTAGAATTTAACAATAGAAAGATCCTACCAGACCCACTCCCATAGAACACATTTTAAGATATTAGGATTAGTCAGAAGGTTTTCAGGAAGGAGAAACTGTCCTCAAGCAGGATACATTGGTGTTATATAATCCTTAGAACAAAGTTTAAACTGATCTGTTGTGTAATCATCAGTTCTGGGCTTAAAGAAAAAAATGTTTTATGTGACTAAAGAATGTAGAGGAAAAAAAGCTTTTGTCCTTTCCTCCTCCTTGAGAACCCCAGACCTCTCTCTCCTCAGGGACCCCTGGACTTCTTATCAGCTTGCCTTAGAATTGACTCTCTCGGCTGTATTGGGCCAAATACTCTAGAAGTTAACCTGGCAGGCCAAGTGCAAGTTAGACAAGCACAGCAAAGCAGGAGGACTTGAAGGGCGTCAGGCAGGTGCCTTAGCAAGCCGGCTGGAGTTAGACACTGCTGCCCTCTGTCCATCTCCTGAATAGTCAGCTGTTCCACAGGCTGAGGAGAGCAGTTAGACAGAGATGTGACTGGAGTCTGGTTTCTTTGATGGCACTGCTCCTGTGTGAGCAGCTGGGTACAACAGACTACACTGGACAGAGGAGCCTGGTGGGCACGGTCCATGGGGCCAGAACTGGACACAACTGAGCGACTGAACAGGTGTGGATGGCTGACGTGTCCTGTGGAAATCTCAGGGATGGTGTGGTTAACCCTTGGTTTTAGCAGCTGGTCCAGCTGTGAGTTGCATAGACCTCATGAGTTTAGGATGTGGAACTGGTGTTTTCTTGGGTTGTGTTTTTTTTTTAATTCCTCAAAACTCTCAATGAGCTGGCTTCTTAAAAACAGCATGAGAAATAATGGTATTTTAAAACTTAAGAATTTTTATTAACAATGATTCTTATGTGAAATTTTAGAATAATAATTGTGAACAATCATTAGTAAATATGCAGTAATAGTGAGTGCAGTGTCTTTACAAGGAGCAAGTAAAGCATTAGTCTTAAGTGAAAATACTTGTCTGAGATTAGAAATGTCACAAATTGAGTAAAAACATCAGATACCTATTTTGCATTGATCTCTCTTGTGAGAATAGCATGATAATTTTACATATAACTGGGTTCATGTTGATTTTTATTATCATTTCAAATGTTTTAAATATTTATTGCATTTTAAAAAGTAATATTTTTACAGTTTTATTGGAGCTGAACATGATTTTATGTAAAGAGATTAATTTTATTGAAAGTCGGTACAAAAGTGAATAGGGTATATTAAATGCAGACTGATAAAAATAATAAAGTCAAATCTGCGTTCTAAATCAAGATTCATGATCCTTAAAAATTCTTTTACACTGATCTTCAAAATAGTCTTTACTTGGAGAAGTCTGTTCAGGAAGTAAAAAGTCCGTAAGTTTCTGTTATCAGCCAGGTTGTCTGCTCAGTGTAGAGACGGCAGTCCCACGCAGAACTGACCGCGTAGGAAAGCAGCAGTCGGCGGTTTCAAGTTCCCCAGAAAGGACACGCCTTGCCAGCGCCGACCCCGGGCCGGCTCCCTCTCTGGCTCCTCACGAGGCCCCCTTGGCTGGCGGTCAGGAAGGAAGCAGGTACCACTTGAAATAACGACACTGAGGTGTGAGTTACAGATGTATTTAACATTCAGTTGTGTGTATTCACACATTGAGAAATGAGCCCTTTTACACTGTCCCCCACCATCAGACTGGTGGAGGGTGGAGTGAGGACGTGAACAGGCACGGTGCGCCTCGGCCCCTGCGTGCTCCTGGCCAGATGGTGCAGCCTGGTGTTGGCTGTCAGTCACGTGCAGAGGTTCGAGAGCTTCCGTGACTTAACAAGAAAACTCATCTGAAGGTGTTACCTGGCGCTTGCGCGCCAAAAGTCCAGCCTGGATAGAAGGCTTTTTAGAAACTGGTTCATGGTTAAAGCTAGGGTTAACATTTTTGCATGGAACGTTTTAAAATTTGTGCTTCTATTTTTTTTTCTTCCACAATCAGTTTATAAGCGGATTTTAAACTGCTTTCTAGGAGAAAATTGTATTATAAATTTTGGGGCGATGATTTACGTGAAGATGATTTAATGCACATGCTTGTATTATCTAGAATGAAGTTATATTATTCTAGAATTCGCATCATGCCTACATTGCTGGCACATTTTCCTAAGTTTTTAAGACAGAAATATGTGTAAGTTGAAAAGACATACCACAGCCCTAACTTGACAAACGTATACTTAATGATTTTTAAACTTGTTTTATATAATTAATCTTTCAGTTACACTGAATAAATAATCTTTCAGTTACACTGTAAGTGCCAGAGGGCAGAAACCATATTGTATTTCCATTCCTTTGGTTAAATAACTCAGTAGATATTGGTTGAATATCTACAAGGGGCTTGTATGTCCTTTGATTCCTCCACCTTTCCTGCTCATCCCTGAGTACATCGGGTACATTTCAGAGGTGCACTGATAAATCCTTACATGTTTTCATTCAGGGTCATTGGTCTTCCCTTGTGGCTCAGCTGGTAAAGAATCCGCCTGCAATTTGGGAGAACTGGGTTCTATTCTACCCCTGGGTTGGGGAAGATGCCACGGAGAAGGGAAAGGCTACCTACTCCAGTATTCTGGCCTGGAGAACTCCATGGACTTCAGTCCATGGGGTCTCAAAGAGTCGGACATGACTTAGCGACTTTCCCTTCACTTCATCGGTCATTACATGATGCTATGGTGGCGCGGTGGGGTGGGTCACTGAACTGCATCTTGCTGTCTTAGTACACATCCTGGAATATTTGTCACTCAGCTTCCTTTCTGCCTATTTATCTCTGATGCTTACTTTCCACTCCTAACCATTCAGATGCTAAGCTCATCAACTGTTTTCTCTTAGGCAACAGAATTTGGAATCCTTGGGCTGATAATCCAAGGGGAATGGTATCAGTATCAGCTGGAAAAATCCCTCCCGCCCCCCGCAAAGTTTAAACACGTGTCTGCAGCCCCTTCCCCGTGAGTTTTCCCTCACCCTGCTCAGAGCCAGGAGCTGAGGAGGGGTGAGGGAAACCTAGAGATGTTTTTAGGAAACGTTTTCAGCGATTCAAAGTGTTCATTACTTGGTAAGTTCCGACTGTATACATGACATTGTAGTCATGGGAAGTACAGTGGTGGGAAAAACAAAACCAAACCCGGGTTTCCTGGAGCCCACAGGCTGATGGGGTTTGGTCGGGGGCAAGCAGACCTTAAACCAGTACCAGGCGCCAAAGCATAGCTGAGGTGAGCACGGGAAGGGGGAGAAGCTCCTGCTTCACCGGCACTCCTACTGGGGACTTGTCCTGTTCTGGCAGGACAGCTGAACTGACAGTGAAGCCTTGTTCAGAGGAGCAGCATGTTGTCAGCGCAGAGGGGAGGGAAGCTGCTGAGATCACTCTTGTGGACCCACTGACTAACCTGCCAGGGTCCTCTCTCCATGGGATTCTCTAGGCAAGGCTACTGGAGTGGGTTGCCATTTCCTTCTCCAGAGAACACCTTAACCCAGTGGAACTGAGGCTGTGCAAGTAGCTAAGTTCAGTTCAGTTCAGTCGCTGAGTCATGTCCGACTGTGCGACCCCTTGAATTGCAGCACGCCAGGCCTCCCTGTCCATCACCAAGTCCCAGAGTTCACTCAGAATCACATCCATTAAGTCAGTGATGCCATCCAGCCATCTCAGCCTCTGTTGTTCCCTTCTCCTCCTGCCCCCAATCCCTCCCAGAGTCTTTTCCAGTGAGTCAACTCTTCGCATGAGGTGGCCAAAGTACTGGAGTTTTGGCTTTAGCATCATTCCTTCCAAAGAAATCCCAGGGCTGATCTCCTTCAGAATGGACTGGTTGAATATCCTTGCAGTCCAAGGGACTCTCAAGAGTCTTCTCCAACACCACAGTTCAAAAGCATCAATTCTTCGGCACATTCCGCTTCCTTTATATTCCGACTCTCACATCCATACATGACCACTGGAAAAACCATAGCCTTGACTAGACGGACCTTAGTCGGCAAAGTAATGTCTCTGCTTTTGAATATGCTATCTAGGTTGGCCATAATTTTTCTTCCAAGGAGCAAGCGTCTTTTGATTTCATGGCTGCGGTCACCATCTGCAGTGATTTTGGAGCCCCCAAAATAAAGTCTGACACTGTTTCCACTGTTTCCCCATCTATTTGCCATGAAGTGATGGGACCAGATGCCATGATCTTAGTTTTCTGAATGTTGAGCTTTAAGCCAACTTTTTCACTCTCCTCTTTCACTTTCATCAGGAGGCTTTTTAGTTCCTCTTCACTTTCTGCCATAAGGGTGGTGTCATCTGCATATCTGAGGTGATTGATATTTCTCCCAGCAATCTTGATTCTAGCCTGTGTTTCTTCCAGTCCAGCGTTTCTCATGATGTACTCTGCATATAAGTTAAATAAGCAGGGTGACAACATACAGCCTTGACATACTCCTTTACCTATTTGGAACCAGTCTGTTGCTGCATGTCCAGTTCTAACTTTTGCTAAGAGGAGACCTCAAATATGCATGTGCTAGGAACGTCCTGGAGGGTGCTGGGAAGAACATACACAGCTCATCTATGCATAAGTGGCAATGAAGGCATGAAGAGTGCCAGGTCAGAGTGGGGAGCTGATGCTGACAACTGCCTATCTGTGTAGCACCTGATACAGGCCACGAGCCCCATGCAGTTCTTGGCCAGGGAGATGCGGCCCATGGGAGGCCGGGGAAACACTTGCAGTTCACAAGCGAGGCGGGGCCTGGGGGGGTGGAGCCAGGCAAATCACGTGATGTTCCCCTAAGGGAGGCGGGCACTGGGAGTGGAGCCAGGCCAACCACAAGACATTCTCCACCAGGGAGGTGGGGCCTAGAGGGGGCGGAAAGCCAGGCAAGTCACGTGATGTTTTCAAGGGAAGGGGCCCCTGGGGAAGCCAGGGGAATCCAAGGAAGAACCTGAGACTAGCTAGCGGATAGGAATGGTGGGTCATGACACTGGTTGAGGGAAGGTTTTTCTGGAAGGAAGGCATTCTGAGTGTCATTTCTGCTGGATACGGTGAGTTGCAAATTAAAAAGCTAGTAATCCTAAAAGATGATGCTGTCAAAGTGCTGCACTCAATATGTCAGCAAATTTGGAAAACTCAGCAGTGGCCACAGGATTGGAAAAGGTCAGTTTTCATTCCAATACCAAAGAAAGGCAATGCCAAAGAATGTTCAGAGTACCACACAATTGCACTCACACATGCTAGCCAGTACTGGAAAATCCCATGGACAATGGAGCCTGGTAGGCTGCAGGCCATGGGGTCGCTAAGTGTCAAACACGACTGAGTGACTGCACTTTCACTTTTCACTTTCATGCATTGGGGAAGGAAATGGCAACCCACTCCAGTGTTCTTGCCTGGAGAACCGCAGGGACGGGGGAGTGTGGTGGGCTGCCGTCTGTGAGGGGTCACATAGAGTTAGGCATGACTGAAGCGACTTAGCAGCAGCAGCACATGCTAGCAAAGTAAGGCTCAAAATTCTCCAAGCCAGGCTTCAACAGTACATGAATTGTGAGCTTCCAGATGGTCAAGCTGGATTTAGAAAAGGTAGAGGAACCAGAGATCAATTTGCCAACATCTTTTGGTTCATCGAAAAAGCAAGAGAGTTCCAGAAAAACATCTACTTCTGCTTTATTGACTATGCCAAAGCCTTTGTGTAGATCACAATAAACTGTGGAAAATTCTTCAAGAGATGGGAAAATCAGACCACCTGACCTGCCTCCTGAGAAATCTGTATGCACGTCAAGAAGCAATAGTAAGAACTGGAACAACAGACTGGTTCCAAATTGGGAAAGGAGTACTCAAGGCCATATATTGTCAACCTGCTTATTTAGCTTATATGCAGAGTACATCATGCAAAATGCCGAGCTGGATGAAGCACAAGCTGGGATCAAGATTGCTGGGAGAAATATCAATAATCTCAGATATGAAGTTGACACCACCCTTATGGCAGAAAGTGAAGAGGAACTGAAGAGCCTCTTGATGAAAGTGAAAGAGGAGAGTGAAAAAGCTGGCTTAAAATTCAACATTCAAAGAATGAAGATCATGGCATTCAGTCCCATCACTTCATGGAAAATGAAAACAATGGAAACAGTGACAGACTTTATTTTCTAGGGCTCCAAAATCACTGCAGATGGTAATTGCAGCCATGAAATTAAAAGACACTTACTCCTTGGAAGAAAAGCTCTGACCAACCTAGACAGCATATTCAAGAACAGAGACATTACTTTGCCAACAAAGGTCTGTCTAGTCAAAGTTATGGTTTTTCCAGTAGTCACATATGGATGTGAGAGTTGGAATATAAGGGAAGCTGAATGTGCTGAAGAATTGATGCTTTTGAACTGTGGTGTTGGAGAAGACTCTTGAGAGTCCCTTGGACTGCAAGGAGATCCAACCAGTCCATCTTAAAGGAAATCAGTCCTGGGTGTTCATTGGAAGGATTGATGCTGAAGCTGAAACTCCAATACTTTGGCCCCTGATGTGAAGAACTGACTCATTGAAAAAGACCCTGATGCTAGAAAAGACTGAAGGCAGGAGGAGAAGGGGATGACAGAGGATGAGATGGTTGGATGGCATCACCGACTTGATGGACATGAGTTTGAGCACGCTCTCAGAGTTGATGGACAGGGAGGCCTGGCATGCTGAAGTCCATGGGGTCGAAAATAGTCGGATATGGCTGAGCGACTGAAGTGGGTCATGCAGGAGCCTTTGGTTCCTTGAACAAGAATGAATTTGTGTGCTGGTGGGTTCAGAAGGCAAAGCTTGTGAGGGAAGAAATTAAATTTGGGACTTTAACTCCCATTACAAACCTTGGTTCCCTGTGGGAAAAGCCCTAAATGTCCACATGCTTGGCAGAAGGTGCAGTTGAGCTGGGAACAGTGCGGGCGTTTGTCCCCGTGGAGCTGTGTCCCAGGTGCTCCCGCCTCAGCTGATGGCCCCGCGCACTTGCTCCTGGACAGCATATGAACAGACGGTGCCTGGAGGCTCAGACCGGTGCTGTTCAAGGCTCACCTGTCTACTGGTTGACACTTTTCAGACCCTGGGATGTGGCAAGAGTTCTTAAACACAAAAAGGAAGGGTTGGTTAAACTGTGTTAACATCAAGACCCTCCTCTGTTATAGCAAAACACCTTAAAAATAGCCCAAAAAAAGGCTGATTACAAACTGACAGAGGATTTTATGCAACACAGATAACTAATGAAGAGTACCCAATGAATGACAAGTCATAATAACACAGTGGGAAAACGGACAAAAGATACAAAATGGGAATTTTACAGAAAAGGCAACACAGCCAACTGGTATTGAACATTAAGTTCAAACCAATTAGCAGTATGCAAATAAGACCATGCTGAGAGGCCACTTGACATTCAAGTGGCAAAAACAATCCCTGATCTTTAAGGGATTCATATTAAAATTCAAGAAGCCCTGCTCTGTATCACTGGAATTATCAGACTTTTTTTGAACATCGAATGATCTTTTAACATTGCAGCTTCTGACTCAGCAGATGCAGGAGTCTGTGAAGCTGCGTTTCTAACAAATTTCTAAGTTGATGCTGATGGTCTGTGGACCAGAGTTCCACTTGCCAGGCTGTGACGGCTGTAGACCAACAGGGTCTGTTAAATGTCACATCTCTGTTAGGAGCATGAATTGGTAGACATTTGCGAAAAATGGGCAGGTAACCTGTAAAGTGAGCATGTAACCCTACTGTTAACCGAAGTCAGTTCTTGTACTTGTGCACCAGGAGACATGTATGTAGCAGAACCTGTCAGGTCTCTACCCAGATTTCCTTCGAACTCTTGCCATTTCTTTTAAATTGCATATTAGTCTTAGTATTGCTGTGCTTTCATTCCCATGGCAAACCACCTTTGTGTCTTTGTTGACAGGGTGCCCTAGGGCTGTGCCTGCCAACAGAAAGCCTGGATTTTATGTCCCCTGGGGGCAGACACTGATTGACTGGTATTTGCACTTTTTGCATGCATGCTCAGTTGTGTCAACTCCTTGTGAGCCTGTGGACTGTAGCCTGCTAGGCTTCTCCGTCCATGGGATTCTCCAGGCAAGAATACTGGAGTGGGTTGTCATGCCCTTCTGCAGGGATTCACTGCTATGGGGGTGGGGGGTGCATTACTATGCCAGTCTCTCCCCCACGCCTCCCTGATGGGACAGCTTGAAACTATGATTCTGTGTCTTTAAGGTTCCCGCATTTGATTCAAACATGGTTGCCTTCTAAAGGACTTTGCTTAATACCACACTCTTGAGTTCCTTTGTCCTGGGATTCTACCGTCCTACTCCAATACAGGTTTTCCCTGGTTATATGCTCTCTTTCCTTTAACATGGTATTCATTGTTGCTCAGTCACGAAGTTGTGTCCAACTCTTTGCAACCCTACGGACTGCAGCACACCAGGCTTCCCTGAACTTCACTGTCTCCTGGAGTTTGCTCAAACTCACATCCCTTGAGTTGATGCTGCCATCCAACCATCTCCTCCTCTGCCACCCCCCTTCTGCTGCCCTCAATCTTTCCCAGCATCAGGGTCTGTTCCAGTGAGTTCGGTCTTCATGTCAGGTGGACAAAGTATGGGAGCTTCAGCATCTGTGCTTCCAGTGAATATTCATGGCACCCTTCTGTTACTCAAGGTATAACATAGGATACCTCTCTCTACAGGGGTTCCCTAGTGCAACAGTGGTAAAGAATCACCTGCCAGGGTAGGAGACCTGGGTTCGATCCCTGGCTTGGGAAGATCCCCTGGAGAAAGAAATGGCAACCCACTGCAGTATTCTGATGTCTGGGAAACCCCATGGACAGAGGAGCCTGGGGGCTGCAGTCCATGGGGTCACAAAGGGTCAGACACAACCCAGTGACTAAATAAACTTAATGGCCACAAGGTGATAAGATCACTTCATGCTCCATTTTTTTAAATTGTAATTTCATTTGCATTTTGTATTGGAGTAGAGTTGACCTCCATTGCTCTGTTTCTTTTAGGTGTATAGGACCTGACTGAGTTATACATAAAGTGAAGTGAAGTGAAATCACTCAGTCGTCTCTGACTCTTTGAGACCCCTTACACTGTAGCCTACCAGGCTCCTCTGTCCATGGGATTTTCCAGGCAATAGTACTGGAGTGGATTGCCATTTCCTTCTCAGGGGATCTTCCCAGCCCAGGGCTTGAACCCGGGTCTCCTGCACTGTAGACAGACACTTTACCATTTGAGCCACCATTGTTTGGGGGGGCAGTTCTAATTCCCACAAATGTTGTGACAGTGGGTTTAGTAGAGTTCCCTATGCTATTAAGTTCTTTTTAATTATCTGTTTGATACAAGTTAGTGTGTATATGTTTATGTCAAAATCTCATTTTATCCCTGGCCCCTCCCATTAAAAAAAAATCAAAGTTGTATTCTCTGTATGTTAGTGTGCTCCTGTTCCGTAAATCAGCTCGTGTGTGTGCACTCACAGGGTCAATGTGTCAGTGGCTCTGTGCTATCCTCTCCTCTCTGACGTGTTTCACTGAGCCTGGCTATCTCGGCCCATCCAGCTGCTGTCAGTCACGCTGTTTCCTTCTGTTTATAGCGCAGTCGTGTTCCACTTCAGAGTTACACCATTTCGTCTTCCTTTTTCTCCAGATGGACAGTTTGGTGGATTCTGTGTCTTGACTGTTGTCAATAGTGCTGCCATGAAAGTAGGGATGTGTGTGTCATTTCGAGTTATGATTTTCACTGGGTCTCAGCATCACAGAGGTGCGATGAGTGGCTCATATGGTTCCTCTGTTTCGCTTCTTAAAGAAACCCCATAATGTTTGCTTGTGGCAGCCCCTATTTCCATCCCCAGCAAGAGTGAAGGAGGATTCCCTTTTCCAGATGTTCTGAGCAGCATTTATTCTGTGTGCATCTCTCAGATGGTGGCTGTTCTGATGGGTGGGAGGAGACAGCACCTCACAGTGGTGCTTTACCTTGATTTACCAATTAGAGACGTGGACTATCTTCCTATGTGCTTTTGTAAGTCATACAGTGAAAGTCCCATTTACCTGTTGAAGCTGGCTTCCTGTAAGTCTGCCCTGTTTTGAGTTCTTCTCTGATGATCTATCCCAGGATGTTCCTGAGGGCAGAAGTCCTTTACAGCCCCCCAGGCCTTGTGAATATGAGGAGCCCATGAGCACCGGCTTTCAAGTTGTTGTAATGAAAAGCCGCCACATGGGGGGCTTTTTTCCTGCCCCACTTCTTGCCCCACTGTGGTTGCTCCAGCAACCAGAGCCTCAGATAAAGTCCTTTCCTAGGTTGTCAATGGAGTGCAGTGTGCAGAAGAAACACCCAAAGCTTGTGTATCACTACATCTTCCCTGGAGCCATTCCCCCGTGGACACATCCCAATGCCTGCAGCATCACTCTGCTGAGGGGTGCTGTCATCCACAGGAGGGGCAAACTCTATGGAAGGAGGGTGGAAATGGGAGCACTCCCCGCTTCATGAGGAGCCACGGAACCCAGGGGATGTCTCAGTGCTCCTCCAGCCCAGAGGCTCCCCATTGGCTTGGGTGAAATCAGCTTGGATTTCAGGCAGGAGTGCCCATCTGGTCTGGAGATGGTGGACTCCTGCAGGGTCCTTGGGCACTCCAGGTCCATGGGGCCATGGGGCTGACTGACTGGCAGATTCTCTCCAGCTCCCTGGGACCCAGGCCTGCTCGGCCTGCAAGGGGGATGGACAGCCCACCAAGTCCCCGAGGCGTGAGGGGAGTACAGTCGGCATTTAGTTTTCATCTTCATTCTGGAGGTGTGTCTAGGTAACTGTCAGTGCTGTGCACTCTTTTGGGTTTCTTTACACGTATTTTGTTTCCTAACTAGGTGTCCAGCACCCTCCTTCCCTTACCCACAGAAGTACTTGAGTTCTTTTTCTGGCTGTCTTCCAATCTAGGCTGTTATAATAGTGTGTTGACACTGGTGAAAGAAATCAAAGAGGACACTAATAGATGGAGAAATATAGCATGTTCATGGATCGGGAAAATCAATATAGTAAAAATGAGTATACTACCCAAAGCAATCTATAGATTCAATACAATCCCCATCAAGCTACCAATGGTATTTTTCACAGAGCTAGAACAAATAATTTCACAATTTGTATGGAAATACAAAAACCTCGAATAGCCAAAGCAATCTTGAGAAAGAAGAATGGAACTGGAGGAATCAACCTGCCTGACTTCAGGCTCTACTACAAAGCCACAGTCATCAAGACAGTGTGGTACTGGCACAAAGACAGAAATATAGATCAATGGAACAAAATAGGAAGCCCAGAGATAAATCCACGCACCTATGGACACCTTATTTATCTTTGACAAAGGAGGCAAGAATACACAATGGAGAAAAGACAATCTCTTTTACAAGTGGTGCTGGGAAAACTGGTCAACTGCTTGTAAAAGAATGAAACTAGAACACTTTCTAACATCATACACAAAAATAAACTCAAAATGGATTAAAGATCTAAACGTAAGACCAGAAACTATAAACTCCTAGAGGAGAACATAGGCAAAACACTCTCCAACATAAATCACAGCAGGATCCTCTATGACCCACCTCCAAGAATATTGGAAATGAAAGCAAAAGTAAACAAATGGGACCTAATTAAAATTAAAAGCTTCTGCACAACAAAGGAAACTATAAGCAAGGTGAAAAGACAGCCTTCAGAATGAGAGAAAATAATAGCAAATGAAGCAACTGACAAAGAATCTCAAAAATATACAAGCAACTCTTGTAGCTCAATTCCAGAAAAATAAATGACACAATCAAAAAAATGGGCCAAAGAACTAAACAGACATTTCTCCAAAGAAGACATACGGATGGCTAACACATGAAAAGATGCTCAACATCACTCATTATCAGAGAAATGCAAATCAAAGCCACAATGAGGTACCATTTCACACCAGTCAGAATGGCTGTGATCCAAAAGTCTACAAGCAATAAATACTAGAGAGGGTGTGGAGAAAAGGTAACCCTTTATACTGTTGGTGGGAATGCAAACTAGTACAGCCACTATGGAGAACAGTGGGGAGATTCCCTAAAAAACTGGAAATAGAACTGCCATGCTGCTGCTGCCGCCGCCTTGCTTCAGTCGTGTCCGACTCTGTGTGACCCCACAGATGGCAGCCCACTAGGCTCCCCTGTCCCTGGGATTCTCCAAGCAAGAACACTGGAGTGGGTTGCCATTTCCTTTTCCAATGCATGAAAGTGAAAAGTGAAAGTGAAGTCACTCAGTCGTGTCTGACTCTCAGTGACACCATGGACTCCAGCCCACCAGGCTCCTCCCTCCATGGGACTCTCCAGGCAAAAGTACTGAACTGCCATATGACCCAGCAATCCCACTGTTGGGCATACACACTGAGGAAACCAGAAGTGAAAGAGACACGTGTACCCCAATGCTCATCACAGCACTGTTTATAATAGCCAGGACATGGAAGCAACGTAGATGTCCATCGGCAGAGAATGGATAAGAAAGCTGTGGTACATATACACAATGGAGTATTACTCAGCTATTAAAAAGAATACATTTGAATCAGTTCTAATGAGGTGGATGAAACTGGAGCTGATTATACAGAGTGAAGTAAGCCAGAAAGAAAAACACCAATATAGTATACTAATGCATATATATGGAATTTAGAAAGATGGTAATGATAACCCTGTATGCGAGACAGCAAAAGAGACACAGATGTATAGAACAGTCTTTTGGACTCTGTGGGAGAGGGTGAGGGTGGGATGATTTGGGAGAATGGCATTGAAACACGTATAATATCATATATGAAACAAATCGTCAGTCCAGGCTCGATGCATGATACTGGATGCTCGGGGCTGGTGCACTGAGAGCGACCCAGAGGGATGGTACGGGGAGGGAGGAGGGAGGGGGTTCAGGATGGGGAACATGTGTATACCTGTGGTGGATAAATGTTGATGTATGGCAAAACCAATACAATATTGTAATTAGCCTCCAGTTAAATTTATATTAAAAAAAAGTGTGTTGAGTCAGGTTTCCTTATGCTCCAGGGTGGGCCCACGTTGAACATTTTATGAGTTATGTTTCTATGTTCCAGGGAACCAGAAAATTTGTCTCCACCCTGCGCTTTCCCTCTGGTAACCCTATGCTTCCTTTTGAAGTCTATGAGGCTGTCTGTCTTTTGGAAATGAGTCCTTTCATACAGTGTCTCGATTCCATGTCAAATGGATACATCAGAGTTTTTGGTCCCTGTGTCCCTTCCTTCACTTTGTACGATCATGTCTGCTTTCCTCCCTGTGGCCTGAAGTTGCACAATGTTTCCCTGTTCATGGCTGAGTCATATTACATCTTGTATATGTCCTCTGTCTTCTGTATCCGTTCATGTGGATGGATACAGACTCTTCAGGGAATCCCTTCCTGGGTTTTCAGTGACAGTGCAGTGTGCCGGGAGAAGCACCCAAAGCCTGTGTGTCTCTGTCTGGTTGTGTTCTGGCATGGGTTGTTAGAGAGTTTTGAATAGGGTTTCCATGTTCTGTAGAGTTGAGGCAGGAGGGTTTGACTTAGGATCCTGCAGATCTTGTGAATTTGATTTGCCCAACAGCATTTTTATTTTTATTTTTTTAATTAATTTATTTTTTAAAATACTTTATTCTACATTACAATACTGTATTTGTTTTGCCAAACATTGACATGAGTCAGCCACAGGTGTCCACAATCTCCCAATGCCAAAGCCCCCTCCCACCTCCCACCCCATATCATCTCCCTGAATCATCCTGTGCACCAGCCCCATGCATCCTGTATCCTGTATTGAACATAGACTGGCGCTTCGTTTCTTACAAGATAATATACGTTTCAATGCCATTCTCCCAAATCATCCCACCCTCTCCCTCTCCCTCAGAGTTCAAAAGTCCGTTCTATACCTCTTTGTCTCTTCTGTTGTCTCACATAGAGGGTCATCATTACTATCTTTCTAAATTCCATATATATGTGTCAGTATACTGTATTGGTATTTTTCTTTCTGGCTTATTTCACTCTGTATAATCGGCTCCAGTTTCATCCATCTCATTAGAACTGAGTCAAATTTATTCTTTTAAGGGCTGAGTAATACTCCATTGTGTCTATGTACCACAGCTTTCTTATCCATTCATCTGCTGATGGACATCTAGGTTGCTTCCATGTCCTGGCTATTATAAACAGTGCTGCAGTGAACACTGGGGTACATGTGTCTCTTTCAATTCTGGTTTCCTTGGTGTGTATGCCCAGCAGTGGGATTGCTGGATCATAAGGCAGTTCTATTTGCAATTTTTTAAGGAATCTCCACACTGTTTTCCATAGTGGCTGTACTAGTTTACATTCCCACCAGCAGTGTAAGAGGGTTCCCTTTTCTCCTTATCCTCTCCAGCCTTTGACAAAGTTCAACATCCATTTGTGATAAAAACTCTCCAGAAAGCAGGAATAGAAGGAACATACCTCAACATAATAAAAGCTATATATGACAAACCCATAGCTAACATTATCCTCAATGGTGAAAAATTGAAACCATTTCCCCTAAAGTCAGGAACAAGACAAGGGTGTCCACTTTCACCACTACTATTCAATATCGTACTGGAAGTTTTGGCCACAGCAATCAGAGCAGAAAAAGAAATAAAAGGAATCCAAATTGGAAAAGAAGAAGTAAAACTCTCACTGTTCGCAGACGACATGATCCTCTACATAGAAAATCCTAAAGACTCGACCAGAAAACTACTAGAGCTAATCAATGAATATAGTAAAGTTGCAGGATATAAAATCAACACTCAGAAATCCCTTGCATTCCTATACACTAATAATGAAAAAGTAGAAAAAGAAGTCAAGGAAACAATTCCATTCACCATTGCAACGAAAAGAATAAAATACTTAGGAATATACCTACCTAAAGAAACTAAAGACCTATATATCGAAAACTATAAAACACTGATGAAAGAAATCAAAGAGGACACTAATAGATGGAGAAATATACCATGCTCATGGGTTGGAAGAGTCAATATAGTGAAAATGAGCATACTACCCAAAGCAATCTACAGATTCAATGCAATTCCTATCAAGCTACCAGCAGTATTTTTCACAGAACTAGATCAAATAATCTCAAGATTTGTATGGAATTACAAAAAACCTCGAATAGCCAAAGCAATCTTGAGAAAGAAGAATGGAACTTGCCTGACTTCAGGCTCTACTACAAAGCCACAGTCATTAAGACAGTATGGTACTGGCACAAAGACAGAAATATAGATCAACAGAACAAAATAGAAAGCCCTGAGATAAACCCACACACCTATGGACACCTTATCTTCGACAAAGGAGGCAAGAATATACAATAGAGTAAAGACAGTCTCTTTAACAGGTGGTGCTGGGAAAACTGGTCAACCACTTGTAAAAGAATGAAACTAGACCTCTTTCTAACACCATACACAAAAATAAACTCAAAATGGATTAAAGATCTAAATGTAAGACCAGAAACTATAAAACTCCTAGAGGAAAACATAGGCAAAACACTCTCCGACATAAATCACAGCAGGATTCTCTATGATCCACCTCCCAGTATACTGGAAATAAAAGCAAAAATAAACAAATGGGATCTAATTAAAATTAAAAACTTCTGCACAACAAAGGAAACTATAAGCAAGGTGAAAAGACAGCCTTCTGAATGGGAGAAAACAATAGCAAATGAAACAACTGACAAACAACTAATCTCAAAGATATACAAGCAACTTATGCAGCTCAACTCCAGAAAAATAAACGAACCAATAAAAAAATGGGCCAAAGAACTAAATAGGCATTTCTCCAAAGAAGACATACGGATGGCTAACAAACACATGAAAAGATGCTCAACATCACTCATTATCAGAGAAATGCAAATCAAGACCACAATGAAGTACCATTTCACACCAGTCAGAATGGCTGCGATCCAAAAGTCCAACAGCATTTTTAAAGAAAGTTGTAGTTCCCCCAAACTGCCACAAGGCAATGGCATTTCTTCATGCCACACTTTTTTTTTTTTTGCCCCTGTAATTTCATCCATTTTTTATATTGGAGTAGAGTTGGTCTCCAATGTTTCTCCTAGGTGTACAGGAACTTGATTTTGGTAGACACATACATTATTGTTTTGGGAGTTCTAATTCCCACATATGTATTACAACAAGTTTAGTAGAGTTCTGTTTGCAATTTGGTAGGTCCTTTGATTATCTGTTGGATATGTTACTTTGCATAGGTTTATCTTTTTAAAAATCAGTTTGGTTTTCCATGCCTGTCAAGTTTGTTCTGTTTTGTAAATTAGGTCATTTGTCTGATTCGTAAATTGCATGTTCCGGCGCTGCTTTTTGATGGCAGTCTTTGACTTCTCCAAGTATGACTATCTCGGTCTGTTCATGCTGTGCCTGCTTTACAGCTGAGTAGTGTCCCTGTGAGTAGTTGTACCATGAAGTCTTTGTTTTCTTTTTGGGTGGACAGTCCGGTGGATTCTATGTCTTGAGTGTTTTCAATAGCAGTGCTGAGAGAATGGGGGTGAAAATGTCATCTTGGATGATGACTCTCTCTGGGTACCAGCACAGGACTTGAGTTCCTGGATCCTGTACCTGTGTCTAGCTTTGTAAAGAACCTCCATGCTCCTGTCATTGTGGCTGCACCCGTTTCCATCCCCCTGGAATAGAGGGTTAGTCCCCTCTCCGTGTCGGGGGGCCATGCTGGCCTGCCGGTGTGAGGTGACACCTCACCGGACTTCGGATTTGCCTTTCTCTCATAATGGATATTGCTGAGCATGTTTTCATGGGCCTTTCGGTCATGTGTATGCTTCCTTTGGGAAATTTTGATTTCTATATATACGTCTAATTTCATGTGTTTTTTACAGAGCAGCAATAATTATGTATGTGTATGTCAATCCCAATCTCTAAATTCCTCCCACCCCCTCCATTCCCCCTTGGTATCCATACCCGTGTTCTCCACCTGTTTCTATTTCAGGTTGGAAGTAAGGTTATCTATATAATTTTTAGCTTCCCCATGTACACGTTAGTATGGTATTTGTGTTCTGACTTTCTTCACTCATTATATGACAGTCTCTAGGTCCATCTAAGTCGCTACAGATGGCAGTTTCATTCCCGACCGTCTTTCAGTCTGTGCGCTTCTCCACTGGTTGGCTCTGCAGTTTCTTGTGGCCTGAGTGGAGTGTGCAGCCTTCTAAGAAGGGTTTCTGTGTTTATACTCATAACTCTGGTGACAGAAACGCTCATTTGCTTTCGAAGCTGAGTGAGTCTGGTGCTGGACTCAAGAGTTGAATAGCTGGGGTCCTGATGAGGTGTCCACACCCTTCACTCCCCAGGGAGCAGCTCGGGGTCAGTCCCCTCCTGATGTGGGCGGTGGGGATCATTGTGGGGCTCTACGTGGGGTTTCCCCATCCACCTGAGGTCACTTTAGAGGAAACTTTCGTGTGTGCAGCAGTAGATCTGGTGTGTCTGCGGGGAGGAGTGTGTTCAGCCTCTTATACTGACATCTTGAGCCATAGCGCCATGTACTTAGTTCCTGAGAGAGGTGATGGTTAAATGGTGCAAAGGTGCTCCCTGTGGGGTCACAGAAACCGGTGTCACGCACGTTATCAGGTAAAGTGCCGAGGCGGATGTGGCTTCGAGAGGGCTCCCAAGCCCCCTCCTGGGTGCACCCACCTTCCCTCTCCCCACACCACATCCAGGCTCTGTGTGGACGGGACTTTGCAGATCCTGCATCTGGTGGTCCCCTTGAAGCACGGGTTCTCCCGATAAGAGTTAGTGTGGGTGACAATGTGTGCCGAGGGTCTTGGTGCTGGGCTTGGGGACGGAGGGGCTGCCATGCCCGAGGGGTGCGGGTGGCCCGTGAGCCCTGTCTCCGCGTAGAGTTGGAGCCTATCCCGGCCTCCTGCACCCAGGAGAGCGCGCAGTGTGGTGACCAGTGGGTTTAGTCTGCACAGATTCATCAAGGCTGTGAGAGAGACCTGAAATTGAGCCTGTGCTTCACAAAACTGCAGCTTTTATTTGTTAAATATTTATTGTTGTTAAATCCACATTACACCAGCACAACAACCCAAAGTAGTAAGATAGTACTTATTGTTTTTATAAATACATGAAAGGTGGCAAAATAATGCTGCTTAATCCCAAACCCAGCAAATCAGCAAAATGTCACATTCGGGAAAATTGGCAAGTATAAGAAGACATCAGTCGTAATTCTGCAAGAGAGAGAGGTCCAGGAGAGCCTTGCGTGCCAGTCTGCCCAGGCTGCAGGTACCGGTGCTCACACTGGGCACGCAGAGCTTGCTTGGTGTGTCTAGAAGGAAGTGGAGAGCTGTGCGTGTGAAGCAGTGAAATGGGCTACATGGGGGCACACAGGTACAAAATCATGAACAACTACATATCGAGTAACTGAGCTAAGAGAGTTTGACAGCTTTATCATAAATAATGAAAGATAAATGTGTTTTGCATAAGGAATACAGTGCGTTCTCTTCATAGCGAAGTACCATTATCATATCATAGTAGGCCCCATTTTCTCGTGTTTAAAGTTGATTGGTTCCCACTTAAAACTGTCAAGTGTGGTCAGAATCCGCTCCGTCCAGCTGACCAGAGTCAGGGGCACTCTGGATGGCCTTGGGATGATTGGGAGCCCAGCACCTTCTTCAGTCGGAGGCCTCATGGCTGCAGGGAAGTGAAATTACGCTCCCACCCGCTGCACGGGTGCAGTGCGGAACATGAAAGCTGGCACCCACCTGGCTCTAGCTCAGTCCTGTGCCCCCCAGCAGACGAGTGCCCACAGGCTGCCTCCGACCCTGACTACCTCTCCACTCAGCCCATTACCAACTTGCTCTGTGCATCCCACCTCCAGCTCCGACCCTGCGGTGTCCCGAGGGTCCCCACCACTGGAACCCCAACTCCCTGACTCAGGAATGGCAGCGTCTTGGACGGAATTTGAAGAGAACCAAGGGAAGCCTGGCCTCCCCTGGCTCCCGCCCCCGCTGCCATCTGCGTGGACACCGTCACTGTGAGCCTTGCATTTCGCCATTCTCCCCTCTGCTCCTCCCTAGCCCCTCACCCCGACACGCCCCGCCTGCCGCAGTCACTTGGGTGGTCTAGACGCCCTCCGTGGAATGGTCTGTGGTCTGTTTCTGCTTTCCTCAGAGTATGTTACGGATTTCAGCATGTAAGCTCCCTACCATGGCAACACAAAAGGAAAATACATATAAAGAAAAAGCTAACAACGAAGGTCTTAACCTTGACAGAAACTCAGGATGTTGCTAGACTGCAGCAAGTGGTTCCTTCGTACGACTTAGTAGAAAACGGTTTGCACAGACAAGGCACTTGCGTGGGTTTCTTGGTCGTGCCCCTCCTGCTGTGGGGCCGCCTCCGGGAAGCCCCCGTGCTCACGCGGGGGTGGCGGTGCTGAGCCAGTGTTGAAGGCACTTAGGACAACACGGAGTGGGGTCACTTTTCCGTGAGGGCTTTGGCTTTTCAGACCCCTTGAATCACAGCAATTCCCAGAGTCTGAACTGGCTGATGAGTGTGGATTCTGCGCAAGGTGTGCGTCTACTGGCGTCGCGTGCGCAGCCTCTGTTTTGGTTTACAGGAAGAAAAGGAGAGTTGCGGTGCCCTTTTGTCTCTCGGAGTCGCGGTGCACTTGCGTCCCGCGGCAGGAGGCGGGTCCGGGTGGCGCGGTTTGGGTCTGTGCTCCCGCGAGGGCGCCGATCTGAGGTCCTCGCTCTCCACCAGGCCGGGGCTCAGCGCCAGCGCGGACGGGCCGGCCTCGGGCTGGAACGCCGCCCGGATGTCCAGGCCCTGGTCGGAGAGCGCGGCGTAGCGGCTGGCTGACGGCCGCACCCGCTTCGGCTTGGCGCTTGGCGGCGGCTGCTGCCACTGGGCTGCAAGACACCCGAGCATACGCAGGTGAGGGGCCGCGGCGGGGAGGGCTCTGCCGCGGGGGCACGGGGCCTGTGGCGGGGCCAGGCGCGTGCTCACAGCACACCCCACATGCCCCCAAGGAGGCCGGAGAGGCCCGCACGGCCTGCAGCCCACGCCCGTCACAGAGCACGTCTGCACGGGCAGCGAAGACCGCAGGGGCAACGCAGGCAATGCAGCTCACCTGCACCTCGGCACTCGCGGCAGCCTGGGGACCCCTCGGAAATGGCCACTAAGCTTCCTAGCCTCCCTTTTAAGAAATCTTCAAAGCTCACGGGCAGGCAGGCCACGGTAGTGACAGGAGTTCTGGATGGACTGGGGGAGGGGGCACTGGCTGAGGGCACAGTTACTGAAGCATCTCTTGGAGGTATTAATTCAGAAATCAGCTCTGAATTTTTCCTCGGGGTTTACTTATCGCAGAGTGCTACTGTCATAGAGGGATACTGACCTAGTCTGTCAACTCAAAGGGGATGATTCTTTAAAATCAGGGATGCATGAACACAAGGAGACACACACAAACACACATGCCTACTGCCAAACTACTTCAGACACCACACACACACACACACACACACCAAGCGCTCAGCCATGGGAAGCATGGCCTGCAGCGTTAATGGGCCCGTTCAGCGTGGGTCCCAACGCTGTGCCGGGTCAGGACACAGGAGGAATGTTAGAGGCGCCCGTGCACCATGCGGTAATGAGACGGACACGTCCGTGACTATGCCTGAGCCTAGCGTTAGCTGCTAGAGGCGTGGGGGAGAAAGCACAGCTGGGAGCCCACGCCAGAGAAACAAGGCACACGCGGCACTGCTGCACGCAGCGTTTCTGAGCGATACTTGGGCACTGTTCTCCTGGCGAGGGTCACTATTACTGTCGGGAAACTACAAACAGAAAGAGAAAGAGCACGGTGAAGTCTCGGTGTGGGAGGCTCTAGGGCCGTGTGGGACAGATCAGAGTCTGCGGTGCGGACCGGGAGGCCTCGGGCGCCCAGCAGGGGAGGTACTTACTGTACACGTCGAGCCGGGCTGTGCAGGACACGATCCCGGCCGTTCTTGGCCGACACTGTGTACCAGCCCGCGTCGTCCTTCGTGGCACCCTGGATGAGCAGGCACACGTAGCCGTGCTGGTCCTGGTGCATGCTGCAGGAGAGGGCCCGCTGTGAGGGCTGCCGGGCTCCTCAGCAGGGCTGCGAGCCGTGGCTCACGGCACCCTGCATGTCCTGCAGCGGCTGCGGCCACCCCAGCGGGTGAGCATGGAGTGGACACCTGCAGGCTCTGCCCTAACCAACCCCCCCCCCCCCGGCAGGCGGGTTACCTTCCCGTGTCTGAGGCACGGGGAGCCCTCCGAAGCCTCCGCAGGTGGGGGCTGGGAGGCCAGCATGGCCCCTGTACTCTGGGGTGGCTGGCTTCTCCAATCCTTGGGGGGCCACCCCCAGGGGTGAGCCCTGCTGCCTCAGGACCCCCAGACCCGAGGGTGGGCAGGGCCCAGCACTCACCTCACGCGGTCCGTGCTGTGAGTCAGTGACTCGTTCTCCTTCTTCCAGAATATCTGTGGTGGGGGTGCCCCCAAGACCCGGCACTCCAACCTCACGGGGTAGCCGTCCGCCACGCCCGTGTTCTGCAGCTTCTCCAGAAAGACTGGCGGCTTGTGCGCTTCCTTAGCTGGAAGACAGGAGACAGGTGTCCTGCCTGGGAGACACGGGCAGTGCCACAGAGCCCGCAGGTGCCCTCAGCGATGCGGGGCAAGAGGCCCATCTTCCGCCAACGGAGTCCTTCACCCGGAGGGAGCCTGTGCTCACCCCACACCTCCTCTTCCTCTGCGAGGCAGAGGCTGAGAGCCCTGCACCCGCCCCACGGCGCCTGCCCGCCTGGTCTCAGGGGCCTCTTGCAGGCTGGCAGTTAACCAACAGGGTGCTGGGCTTCCTTAGTCCACTGCTTCCCCCTGGTGACGCTGAGCCCTGGCGTGCTGGGGTCAGATCCGCGAGCAGCCTGCCCTGCTGTCTGGGAGATGCTAAGGACTTCTAGGTCCTGCTGCAGGGAGATGGGCGACAGCACTGCACGGGGCGGGTAGGGGAGGGGGCTTTCAATGGGTGCCTAACGACTAGCAAGGTGGGCGGTGCTCTGCAGGTCCCGCTGGCCTCGTGATCACCGCACAGCTGCCAACAAGAGGGAGAGCATCTGGCCTTCTCCCCGCCCCGCTCAGGGACAGACACATCACAGCTCTACCTCATACCTGTAAATAACGAGGACCCTGTCTGACCTTAAATTATGGAGGGAGTTAATTTTTACTGGACTTTTTCACCTGAGCTACTCTGGGGGACGCAGATGGTGGGAGCAGACCTCACTTCGTTTTCTTTCTGGGTCTTTGCTTTCATAAGAGGATAAAGATGCATGGACCTTCATGTGACAACAGCAGACAGCTGCATTCTGAGGCTGTGCTGGGCAGGCACAGGGATGCAATGCTTCGTAGGATGTCATCCTTGTGAAATGATTTAGTCCTTAAGCTGCGAGCATCATGGCCCATTCTGCAGCAGGGAGAGTGAGCAGCAGTGATGGGCCGGCCAGAGGACATGGCCGGGAAGCGAGGACTGAGCCCTGACTTCTCCCAGAAGTGCTGACGGGGGACATCGCGGGCCTGAGGACAGGCATGGGCAACAGAGCCAACTACACAACAGTGAGCAGCAGGGGCCAGAGGAGGGAGTGAAGGGGAACCCAGCTCACAGGCTGACTACACTTCTGTGTGCACGTGTCTCACCAGGAGAATCCTTAGGAGGGAGACACTGTCTCTACAAAGAGCTCGGGGTGCTTGGACCTGGAGGAAGACCAGGGATGGGATGGACCCAACTCCACAACCAGGGGAGGATGTGGTCTCCATAGGTCCCACCTCTGGGAAACAGGGAAGAAGCCAGCTGCTTTGCTAAAGGTGCTACTCTGAGGACCACGTGAGGTAACACACACAGAGCACTCTGCAAACAGAGGAGAGATGCAGACACAGCCCAGGCTCCCCACACGGCTCCTGGAGGGCTCTGCACGCAGCGGTGAGGAACGGACACAACACACTCCCCACTCTTGTTGATTCTCTAAACATTTTCATACACTCATTTTCCTTAGCTAAAGTAAAAAATTATATCATCCAGGTCTCCTGCATTGCAGGTGGATGCTTTACCAGCTGAGCTACCAGGGAAGCCCCACTGCTGAGTTAACTTTATAATCCTTACTAGTATATCCTATTTTTCCTATGTTTGCATTAATGAAAATGATCTCTCACACTGGGGTCGTTGCCGACTCTCCTCTCGCCCTGAGCGTGTCTTCCCGAGCCTACCTGCGACCACGAGCTCCAGGCTGAAGGAGTTCTGCCCCGCCCGGTTGGTGGCCATGCACGTGTAGATGCCGGCGTCCCGGGCTGAGGCGGGCTCGATGACGAGGGAGTGCACGCCGTTCTCCCGCACCAGCATCTTGTGGGCGCTGTCCTGGCGCACTGGCTTGCCATCCAGCAGCCAGGTGAGATCGGGCGTGGGCAGCCCACTGACCTGAGGCAGAAGGGAAATGCATATGAGTTTCTCCGATGCCAAAATGGGTCGCTCCAACCGCAGGAGACAGGCTCTTAGTGTCGGTCCTGGTTCTCTTCTTGGCACAGACAGGCTCACTTCTAAACACCTCCCTACATGGCAACGCGGAGGAGAGTGAGGTGGGGTCCTCAGGGGGTCCGGTGTAGAGTCTGCGCGTCACTGTGTGGGGCCCAGGTTCAGTCCTTGGACGGGCAGTAAAGATCAGTCTTTAAAAGAAGCAGATTTTTTTTACACATTCACAGTTCCCTAGGGCTTCCCCGACAGCTCAGCTGGTAAAGAATCTGCCTGCAATGCAGGAAACCCTGGTTCAATTCCTGGGTTGGGAAGATCTGCTGGAGAAGGGACAGGCTACCCACTCCAGTATTCTTGGGCTTTCCTAGTGGCTCAGCTGGTAAAGAATCCACCTGCAATGCAGGATACCTGGGTTCGATCCCTGGGTTGTGAAGATCCCCTGGAGAAGGAAAAGGCTACCCACTCCAGTATTCTGGCCTGGAGGATCCCATGAGGTGTATAGTTGTCCATGGGGTTGCAAACAGTCTGACATGACTGAGCGACTTTCACTTTTACATATAAAACTAAAATTAATATTAACCCCTTGTTATCACCTGATTAAAATAAAATTTTCCCTTTTGACTCTGTATATGTATATTTATGTTTGTATTCATTTTGGTTCTGTAACTAAAATGTCAGTTTAGAAGGTGGTCTGTGTGAATTCTTATGGACCCACGATAAATATATGCATAAAAACATACACACTGACATCTGGATACTTACACCATGGAAAGAATTATGCAGCAAATGATGTGGCTGACAGAGATTCATCTCCAGCATTTACAGATGGCTCATGAGGCTCAGTATCAGAAAATGGACAGAAGATCTAAACAGACATTTCTCCCAAAGAAGACATACAGGAGACCAAGAGGCACATGAAAAGATGCTCAACATCACTAAATAGACTAGAGAAGTTAAAATTTAACTATTAGAGAAAGGCAAATAAAAGATAGGAGGTGTTACCTCATATCAGTCAAAATAGCCACTGTCAAAAGGCCTACAGACAATAAATACAAGGGTGGGGTTAAGAAAAGGGGACTGTCCTCAGGTGCTGTGCTGGTGGGACGTCATGGTAACAGCCCCTGTAGAGAACTGTAAGGAAGTGTCTTTAAAGTGTTCAAGTAGAGCCACCGCATGATCCAGCAGCCCACTCCTAAGAGTATATGCGGAAAAAAGAATGAAAAAAAAAATTCAAAGTGCACCCAATGGTGCACTACAGCACTATCTACAACCACCAGGGCACAGGGAGAGCTAGCATCCAACGACAGGTGAGTGGGTGCGGGTCAGGACAGGGTGATGGGCCAGGGCACGGGAGACCTAGCATCCGACAACAGGCGAGCGGGTGACAGATGTTCATACCCAATGGAATATTACTCAGCTGTAAAAAGGAACATAACTGGGTAGAGATGAAGGTGAAACTACAGTTTATATACAGGCTGTTATACAGAGTGAAGTCAGAAAGAATATATTGATGCATAATATATAAAACAGATAAATATGGAATCTAGAACAAGAGTACTGATAAACCTATTTGCAGGGCAGGAACAGAGACGCAGGATGCAGAGAATGGACTTGTGGACATGGAGAGAGGAAGGAGAGAGTGCGACAGAGAAACAGAGTAGGATTAACATGTACACACGACCACGTGTAAAGCTGAGTCGGGGAAGCTGCTGCAGAGCACAGGCAGCTCAGCCGGGGCGCTGTGAGGACCTAGATGGGAGGGGTGGGGGGTGAGAAGCAGGGAGGCTCAGGAGGGCGGGGGTAAACAGGTAGTTAGGCGGAGTCACGCTGCTGTAGGGCAGAAACACAACGCTGCAAAGCCATTATCCTCCAATCGTAAAATAACAGAAGTGGTACATTTGCATGATCAAGAATGATTGAGCCATGAAAAGAAGGAAATAATGCCATTTGCTGTAACCTGTGGACCTAGAGATAATCACAGTAAGTGAATAAGTCAGAGAGAGAAAAACAAACAGCATGTGGTATCACTTACAGGTGGAATGTGGGAATGGATACCAATGAACCAGCTTACCAAAGTAGAAGGGATGTACAGACTTAGAAAAATGGACTTACGGTTACCAAAGGGGAAAGGTGGGGTGGGAGGGGCAAATTAGGAGGCTGGCACTAACTCATACATGTGAATACACAATCAACACAGACCTACTTATGGCAAGGGAGGTGTACTAAATAAACATTGTGTAAAAACCTATATATGGAAAAAAACCCAAAGATGAACATCTACCTTTATAACAGAGTAAGATTCTGTATACCTGCAACAAACATGACATTGTACACCCACTTTACTCCAAATACATACATACATGCATACATACAGACATATATATATGTTAAGGTTAAAAAAATTACAGAAGTAACGAGACACAAGTTTTTGGTGGCTTCTTGTAGCACATTTCATTCTAATTTACAAACCCAGAAAAGCACTTCCACTAATACACTCCAATTTGACACCAGCACTGTCTACAACCGGCAGGACAAAGAAGCAACCTTAATGTCCACTCTCAGAGGGATGGATGAAGAGGATGTGGTGCATGTACACAGTGGAACACTGCTCAGCCATAAAAAGAAGGAAATAAACGTCAGTTGCCGTAGCCTGGATAGATCTAGACATTGCCATTTTAAGTCAGAAAGGGAAAAAGACAAATATGATATCGCATATATATACATGGAATCTTGAAAAAAATGATATAGATGAACTTATTTATAAAACAGAAACAGACTTACTGACGTAGATAATGAATTTATGGTGACCACAGGAGAAAGGTAGGGCTCTCCAGGTAGCTCTTATGGTAAAGAGCCCGCCTGCCAATGCAGGAGACATAAGAACACTCAGGTGTGATCCTGGGTCAGAAAGATCCCCTGCAGAAGGAAATGGCAACCCGCTCCAGTATTCTTGCCTGGAGAGTCCCATGGACAGAGAAGCCTGGTGGGCTACAGTCCGTGGGGGTCGCAGAGATTCAAATACAAGTGAAGTGACTGAGCACCCAGACGGGCAGGGGGGGGATAAACCGGGAGCTCCAGATGGACATATGAACAGTAGTGTCTTTACAACAGAGAACCAGCAAGGACTCCCTGAGTGGGAAAAGACCTTGAAAAGATACATGTGTATCACTGAATCACTTTGCTGTACACCTGAGACTAATACAACATTGTAAATCAACTTACTCCAATGTAAAATGAGAATAATACATTGGAAAATAAACTCCTGTTAAGAACTGATTTACCCTTTTTAAACATTTCTGTAAGTCCAGAGTTCTCTTAAGTGCCTGACGTTTATGTTTTGTAATTCCAGAGATAACCAGCAGAGGGTGCCCAAATAATTTTATAAAACATTCATACTTCAGAGCTGAAATTTAAACTTAAGGTCAATCAACGGGGCAAAACCAGAGAAGAAAGACACAGCACTGGGGGAGGTCGGGCGCATGCACTCACCTTGCAGTCCATCCTGCAGAGCCTGCCTTCCTGCACGGTCAGATCCCCGGGTGCCTGCAGGAAGTGCGGGCGGAAGAAGCGCTCCTGGATGGGCTCCCCCTTCGTCAGCACTGTCCCTGGATCGTGAGCGCGACCTTCAGACCAGAGTCAACATACGGGAGGTGGGGGGTGGGGCGGACAGATGATACAGAAAAACAGACCGATAGACGACAGGTCATTTCTAGGGTCCCAGTCATCTGCTTTCTAAACACAGGGGCAAAAACATAATTTCCTTACCTGCTTACATGATCCCTAATCTCAACCATTTACACCATAAAAAGTCAGGGGCAAAATCTTCTTTCATTTGGGAGTTCAATATAATATAAATTTAATAGTCTGCTAATTGGAGATCTTAATATGCTATCCTAACCCTTATGACTAGTATAAATCATGAATTGGGAAATGGGAAAAAATAGGATAAAGAAAGCTTTAAAATATTTTTAAGGCTGAATGAGAACTGTATGAGAACTAGCAGCTCATTTACTACCAAATATTTTTCAGTATCAATAATTAAAACTTTCCACCGTGAGTGAAAGTTTGTAGGAAATCAGAAGTTCTTATTGTTTTTTTTTAGTAATATATTTCTAACAAAAATTCCTTTTCATTAACCAGGAAAACAACTGAATTTTTAGGCAGGTCTTCTGCATCCGTTATCCATGTACCTAAAGACAATTACTTTTTGCTTTAAAATAAAATTGTGTGAATCTCCCAGATTTTGTGCATCTTTGTTGCTTTTGAGTATGTTTCTAGAGGCACCTTTAAGAGTAAAATGATTTAAAGTGATTGCAGGGAAGATGTAATAATCAAAGGGCAAGATGTTCAAACTAATTCTGCCAGTGATCATCAGAAAGTAAGTTATGAAACACTTAACTAGAAAAAGCAAAACAAAAGAAAAATTAGTATAATGGGCTAGAAATTATCCACCTTCAACACAGAGCCACCTATCAGATCTAGTTTATGGGCTCCTCCAGGGAACTGCTTCCCATGTGACCCATTAACAGCTGAAATGTACTGAAGGCCCCGGAAAAGCAGATTGACTTGCTCAGCTGTGCTGTGCTCACAGCTGCCACAGGGGGCGCTGTGCGCGGGTCCTGCCCTGGAGGCCAGCTGCCTCCCAAACGCTGGCAGAGGCTGCAGAGCGCGGACCTGCTCGTTGCTTCTGCTCCTCCTGCGGCTTCTCTGGCGTGTCCTCCCCTGCCCCTGTGGCCCTCCAGGACCCCAGCCCACCTGGAGTCCCCTGGCAGAGTGCCCAGGCCAGCGGCTCCTTTGAAGCCACACCCATCACTGGGCACCACACGCCCAACCCATGCTTGCGTGCCCTGGCGGCTGCAGGTACAGAGTGTCCAAAATGTGACCAGTCTGACCTTGAGGTCTGGGTCTCAAGTAAACTTGTGTACTGTGTGACGGGGGAGTGGAAACCTTCAGGCGCCAGGTGGTCCAGGCAGCCAGAGGCCTGCCCGCGAGGTGGTCCAGGCAGCCAGAGGCCTGGCGCAAGGTGGTCCAGGCAGCCAGAGGCCCGGCGCGAGGGCGGCGGTGAGGGGCATGGCTGGACCTGGGCACACCCCGTGGCGGCGTGGCTGCCACATGACACGCCTCCTGGCTGGTGTCCCCACCCCAGCCACAGGGAGCCCCAGGCTTCCCCTCACATGACCTCTCTGTCAGCTCCCCACAATGTTGACGGTGCCGGGTTTAGGAGCCAGCGAGACCCCAGCAACACCCAGGAAGGGCGCAGGATGTACCTTCTGCCGTGAGGGTGTCCAGCCGGCGGGCGGGGGGGCTGCGGCCTCTCTGGTTCACAGCCTGGACCATCAGCCGTCCTGTGCAGCTGACCGCGGCCCTGCGGGGACAGGACCACGGTGGTAAGCAATGCCTGGAGCCAGCGCAGTTTCCCTAGGCCCATGGGCCATGCTGGCGCCAGCCTCCGCCCCCGCCTGCGACTTGGGGTGTGATTCCACATTCATCTGAAGCACTTGGATAAGAAGGGCCCCCTCCGACGACGCTTGGCTCAGCTTTACCATTTCATCTAGGATGCCGTTTAAGACACGACCCCCTATGAATTAACTGTCACTTGCTAAGGTCTCCTGAGCCCATGAACATTCTTCCCATGAAATGAGCGCATTTGAGATTTATGAACCAGAAGCAAATGCCTGAAATGTGAGGCTCAGATGATAAAGGTTAGTTAGATAAGCTATCTAATGAAAAACTGTATTTTATCTTTAAAACATTTTTAATTTGCACTATAGTTGATGGGTCTACAATCACCCTGCCCAACACACCCAATCTCACCTGAAATACAGTGGACTTAACATTAGTTTCAGGTATAAAACATGAGTCAGCGTTTTTGTTGCTTATGCTCCGTTGAAGTGGTGACAGCGCACAGCTGCATGCACTCCCGTCTCTCTGTCGACAGAGAGTCTGGCGCGTGCTGTCTTAGGGGCATGCAGCGGTGCTGAGGGGCGCGATTACAGGAATAAAGGACCCAGGCGCTGCAGCTCCCTGGCCCAGGCTCCTCTTTCTCCCCGTGGCTGGCAGAGCAGCAAAGCAGATTCCTCCACTTGCTCCTCTCAAGGCCCAAGAGCACGAGCGGACGGACTTCTAACCTCTGACGACGAGCAAAAGCGAGGAGCCAGGGCAGGAACCTGAGAAGCGGGCTGATCGTTCATTCTAGTCCTCGGTGAATTCGAGCTCCCAGATGAAGGGCAGCCCTGTGTGCACTCACGTCATGGTTGACCACTGACCCCCACTGTCATCCCAAGTGGCCTACATACGGGAGGCCAGAGCTGAGGTCGCACGGGTTCGCAGCTGCCTTCTGAGCTCCCCTGGGAGTGGGCTGAGCGGGGAGAGGATGCTGGCGGGGGACACAGAGGGAGGCACCACAGCAGGACGCAGGGAGGGGCCCTGCGCGTCTCCCCACAGCCTGCATGTCAGGCCCCAGGCCCCAGGCCAGGCACAGACTCACACTAACAGTGCAGACAGGAGGGTGAGGAGGCCCCAGGAGGAATGGCTGCCGGGAACACTCAGCTTGTGTGGCCCTGAACCGTGAGGAAGGCCCTTCCTTCACTGAGGCCACCACACCCCCAAGTACTGTGCAGCACACTTCGGGAGGGGACGACTCCCGCCCTGCACCAACTGCATCTCAGGTTCTGGCCACGTGACAGAAGCTCTCCCATGCAGACCCTGGCACACACTGGGGACTCCCCAACACAGCCTGACATCTGAGAATCACATTGACCCGTCCCCGTACCTGTGTAGGTGCATGTGCCCAGGAGACCCTGTTACAAATAGCACAGCTGATGACTCACCACGGCTGGTCTAACAGGTGGGCGCAGAAACCCTGTGGTTCTTTCCAGAGCTTGAGAACAAGAGCTGTGCGTTCACACCGATAGCGCCCCTTGTTCTCAGGACAGGGTTTCCCTACTTTCTGCTTTGCTGCTTCATCGCAGGCTCTGGGCCTCAGTGCTGTCTGTCCACTTTTGACTGTCTCATTAACACATGAAGGGATAACAGGAGTGAATGTGTGACATGAAGCTTGGAAGGAGCCAGGAAACCCTGTTAAGCTGAAACAGAGCCCACAAACAAGCCAGTCTTTGAGTGTAACTGCTGCCCACAGCTCTTCTGTTCCCACCAAGTCCTCGGCTGAAAGCTGGCAGGACTCCCGAGTGTGAACTCTTAAGGTGGTTCAGCGCGAGATGCCCGGCTCATGAGGTGAACGTGATGCCTGGGAAGGCTGGTTCTTTACCTGCTGTGCAAACAGCTTCTGCCTGTCCTGGCTCACAGAGTCTAACTGAGGGCCCAGGGCTCAGGACAGCCAGCTACTTGGACACACAGCACAGCTGGAGAAAGCACAAACCACCACGGCTATTCCAGCCCCAGGCAGGACTAGGGACCTAGCAACGCAGCAGAGCAAAACCAGCTGCGTCTGCATTCCGCTGCGCCTTCAGGAGGCGTGAGACTCGGCAGAGGCGGGGCCCGCGGTCCCAGTCTGGCACAGGGGGACACAGCGCAGCCCCTCCTGACCTCGCTAACCCTGCGGCTGCTTGTCTCCTGGGAGCTGCCAGGCAGGGATGTTCTCTGGCGGCAACCTGTCAACAATACCTCACATGCCTCTTATTCCCGAGGACCAAGCAGCTGGAAAGTCTTCTATGAAATTAACTGTTGGCCGTGTTCGCCTCCCTCTGTGCTTCTCGCCCTCTCCCGTGGCTACTCTTAGGACTTATCTCCCCTGCCTGGAGAGTTTAGCTGATCACGCTCCACGACTCAGGTCGGTTTCCATCAGCCTTTTCCTCCTTCCCTCAGCGACACTGTGGAAGCCACGGCATGGGAGAAAGGGAGATGGTGCTGTCCCTCTTCCAAACACGAATCCTTCTAGAACATGGAAGAAAATCACGGCACCAAGGGGCATCAGGGAGGCAGGGAGCCCGCATCGGGCAACCCCACGCCGCGCTTCTGGGGCTGGAAGCATATGTATGTATCCGCGCTTTATGTGTTCTGGAAAACTGAGCTTTTACTTTTGAAATTTTTTTCCAGTACCTATTTACATCATGATCCTTTAAAACCATTTTTTAATTCACAAATTACAAGACTGGCAAAGGCATTTTCTATATCATAGCCACTGTTTATAAAGCTGAGTTTATGGAGTGCTGGGCTCCCCTGGTGGCTTAGAGGTAAAGAACCCACCTGCAGTGCAGGAGATATAAAAGTTGGGGGGTTGATCCCTGGGATGGGAAGGTCCCTGGGAGAAGGAACTGGCAGTATTCTTGCCTGGAGAATTCCATGGACAGGGGAGCGTGGGCGTGCTGCTGTCCACGGGGCCACAGAGTCAGACGCGACTGAACAGCTAAACAGCAACACGGGAGTGTGAGGGGTTTCTATCACCGTGTTCCCACGGCAACAAGTGATCAGGCAGAGAAACGGGCTCTCGTGGGTCATGGCTGAAATGCCACTTTGTTTTCCTAAGTGGGTAGGAAGTTCATTCCAATTTCTCACAAAATTGGACACACAATCTTGGATGACTCACAAAACCCACATGTGGCATGTGCATGGACCTGCCACTGAAGACCAGGGACGAGAAGGCATTCCACCCCTGAACTAACACCCACCAGGTGCTAGTGGGTGCTCAGAAGCTCACAACAGCAGCTGTCAAGCGCCACAAACCCCAGATGCACAGCAACATCAGCCTGAGGCCCATATCCATTCTCAGGATCTCCCCAGACCCTGCTGAGGAGTCTCCCCTCCGATGCCTGCCTCTTGGTCATTCAGGTAGGAAAGGAGAAGTTTAGTGATAGGAACACACCTTGTTAATGAGAATCCTGGTGGATCAGACCTCAAGAGACAGCAGGATTCCGGCATGAGGACCTGCTTTGGCAGGGGAGCCTCTGGGGCCCGGAGTGGTCCCCCTGCTGTCTGCTTAGTCCACAGGCAGGACAGAGACACTGCCAGGAAAGCTGGGCTTGGGACTTTGCTGTGGCCAGGGGCTGAGACTCTGCACTCCCAATGCAGGGGCCTGGGTTCCGTCCCTGATCAGGGAACCAGATCCCACATGCCACAACTACAATTCTGCACACTGCATCTAAAGCTCGATCACCCTGCATGCCTCCAATAGACCCAGCACAGCCAAACAGACAGACTAAAAAGGAAAAGCGGGCTTCTGGTGCCCTGATGTAAATGGCCACTGCCCATCTCTTTGTCTCCAAGAGGTAAAGCATGAAGAATCAGACGAGGTGATCTACAGGCTGTGGCTGGCTCTTCTCTGAGGCAGCAGAGCTCAGGGCCCCAGGTTGAGGGTGGGGGGCTCCTCCTGGCCCTGGTGTGGCTCCCACCAGCCAGGCTGTGGTGGTGGGGAGTGGATCTTTGGCTAAGCCCCCCACTCTAGCTCCCAGCTGCACAGTCCTGATTCAGCCACGCTGGCTGGGAACTCTCCTTCAAGGTGTGACATCACCTGAAGGAGACCACACGCAGAGTCCAAACTGCAGTTTGACATTTGCGTTATTCTGTCCTTTAAAAGTGCTCCCTCCAACAATAGTTCAAAACATGCAGCAGGCAAAACGCCTGGACATGAACAGCAGAACCCCAGGAGAGGTGACTGTGGAAGGAACACAGTGAACTCCAGCTGCATCACCTACCCCAGACTTCTCAGGGCACAAGAGGAAGAAAGAACCCAACTGAAGGAAAACTCTGGGTTTTGCTGAGTTCTCCTCTACTTTTTTAAGAGGAAGAAAACAGAAGATGGGAGTCGGTTAGTAATAGTCAAGGAAGCATACTAAAAATACAATTTAAAAAAGTGTCACTTTCATTCCCTCAAATACACCAACATGAACACCAACAAGCAACATCAAATGTAATTGTTTAGTAAAGGTCATGATTGGGACTGTTTTTCAGAGGCCATGTATTCAGTGATTGAAATATGAGAGCCTCAAGAAGGTGCATGAACTTGGAAACTGTTCCTGGTCAGTAAGGAGTCGGCTGTCCCTGGGTGCAGTGAAGTCTGTGGGACCTCGGTTCAGTCTCACTTGAACACTGCTGCAGTAGGCATTTTTAAGGGCAGGACAGCGCTGTCGCCACACTGCGCGCACTTGCAGAAGTGCACCAGCACTGCTGAGGGCACCTGTGTCACTTACTCACTGTGTTTCTTTCAAAAGAGACAGTGAAATACAGAATGATGCAAACAGATCAGGGATTTTCTTAAAGGATGACTTGTGAGCTACCTCCATCAGTTACATAATAAAACTCGTAGCTTTCTTTTTTAGAAGAGTGTGTTATTTACAGGCTTTCTTGGTAAAGAATCCGCCTGCATGCAGGTAGACCCTGGCTCGATCCCTGGGTTGGGAAGATCCCCTGGAGTAAGGGAAAGGCTACCCACTCCAGTATGCTGGCCTGGAGAATCCCATGGACTGTATAGTCCATGGGGTCACAGAGTCGGACATGACTATGTGCTTTCTGTAGACTTTGTAAAGTACCCTGTCAAGTGTTTAAGGCACAAAACCACTTCTTACACATGTCTGTGGATCCAGTACAGTTCCTAAAATATACAAGATATTCTATAAAAAGGAATCTGCAGGCTTGAATTGGAGCCTGGTAGCCAGTAGCTGCCTACTAAATTCTAAGTAGTCAATTTTTTGACCCTAAATCTAAAGGCCAATACAAGAGAAAAACAAGCCAAAATCCTGAGTACTCTATTTGTATTCTATCAAAATTATAATTTGTCTACACTTATAGGTTATTTAAATTCCACTGAATTAAGTGTGTGTGTATTTCTTCTAAATATTTAGCTTTTGAGTCTTCCTACCGTATCTTACACATAGCCCTCACTCCCCTCTCCTGGGAATGTTATTCTACACGGAATCACATGGTTTGTGCGTCTATTTACTGGCTCATCTTCTGTCTCGGGACCTTGTCCTCCCAAGAACGGCAGCCCCAGCCCCCAGGAGAGGTGTGCACAGCAGTCTCTCGACATTGTTTGTGGAAATAAATGGTGCACATCTGTGTATCACGCACACAAACGTCTAACGGAGTAAACAAACACTCAGGAAAGGAAATCTCTGCTGGGAAACCAAGCTGGACAGAGGACGTGGGGGACCAGTGCCCCACCAGGCGAGCCGCCTCTCCGCCCGGGGGACCGCACCAGTGCAGAGCAGAGCCAAGGCCACCCACGCTTCCCACCTGAGGGTTTGCGGCCATGACTGTGTAATTGCCGTCGTCCTCCAGCGTGGAGGCTGTGGTGTGCAGGGAGCAGGTCCCGCTGGGGTCGCTGCGGATGCTGTAGTGATCGTTCTTGGGAGAGATTTGCTTTCCATCCTTAAACCAGTAAATCTGTGGGAGGAGGCAGAGAGAAGGTGAGGCCTGTGTGTGTAGGGTGGGTGGGGGGGCTGCTCTGAGCTCCTGTGACAGAACAGGACACCTGGGCAGGACCTTGACTTCCGAGGGACAAGGGGAGACAGCAAACAGGCTAGTTCTATTCTCGCTTCAGAAATTACACGTTCTCTTTCTTTCTAGAAGATGTATAGGGATTTCCCTGGTGGTCCAGTGGCTAAGACTCCTCGCTCCTAGTGCAGGAGGCCCAGATTCAATCCTTGGTCAGGGAACTAGAGTCCACTTGCCCCAGCTAAGATCACAGACCCTGCATGCTGCAATTAAGACACGCTGCCACCAAATAATAAAGAAAAATGTATGTTTAAAATAATAAGTTAAATATTAAAATAAGCTATATTAATAATATATTAAATTATTAATAAAATAATATATATATAAGACATACACAAGCGGCATTTACATTCATCCATTGTTTACATGGAAGACAGCAATGACTTCTCAGCTGGCGACACAGTTCTCCTTTTGCTTCTGTTTTCAAATGTCCTAAGTGAACATGTATTACTTGTAAAGGCAAAAGCATTATCTCAAGATGAAAAAAGCCTGACCCTAAAGGCCAGTCAGTTCATCTGTGTCAGACAAACAGAACAGGGCGAGAGGGCAGGGTGGGGGGCCCGGGTGGGGGCCCAGGGTTCAAGGTTACAGTTCACCAGCTCTCCCCACTATGTTAAACACGCAGTATTTAAACGTATACTAATTTTCAAATAATACTTGGAGTGATAGAAAATTGTGAAAAAATACAATAAAAGTGCATCTTGATTAGACAGAAATGTTCTAAATGGTCAAACCATCTCTTCTCCAGGTCTGTCCTCCCCTTTAGGCAAGATCCCAGGCAATCAGCTTCTCATGGTTTGGTGGGTGTATCTGAGCTGGTCATGAACTTCACAGCAGAGGAGAAGCCACAGTGACGGTCACAGAGCCGCAGCCCCAACACAGCCAGTACACTGTGTCGGCCGGAGGAAACGACGTCCTTGCTTTTTAAGCAGGATGCGGTCACCTCTGTTCCCTGCAGCCCAGGGCACTCCTGACTGACTCCCAGCAGAGGAAACCTACTTCAGAGCCTGCCATAAAATGAACTTCCTCCTGCATGTACATCACTTGGCAAGTTGAGACCACAGCTGACCTTTCACTGCTACTCCTGTCAAAGCCTCTGAATCTGAAAAACCGTTCTTAAACCTTCCATGTCTAAGACAGGAAAGGCTAGAAACAACATGAAGTAAGTACACCAACAGTGAGGGTCTGAGAGCTGCAGCTCTTCCCTCCCTGGTTCCTATGGAAACTATGTTACCAATGTTACCAGTCTCCAGAACCTAAAAGTTCATCATCGAAACAGCCTAGCAACTTTCACTTCTAAAAGCTAAGTTAGAGAAAACGCAGACGCTTCGGAACTATCACGCTCTTACTGGTTGGATTACTTCCTGGAACAAAGAACCTCTGATCAGCATACAATTTCTCCCTTTCACATTCCTGCTGCTATGCCAGTTCTTTAGAATTCTTCTTTCCCTTTAATCCTATTTTTCACCTGTATTATACTTAGTAGACAACTTTCAAATGAGAATTAAGAGACATATTGCGCTCAGTCATGTCTGACTATTCTCGACTCCATGGACTGCAGTCTGCCAGGCTCCTCTGTCCATGGGGATTTTCCGGCAAAAGTACTGGAGTGGGCTGCCATGCCCTCCTCCAGGGGAGCTTCCCGACCCAGGGACTGAACCCAGGTCTCCCACATTGTAGGTGGATTCTTTTCCTTCTGAGCCACCAGGGAAGCCCAAATTAAGAGACAGTGCCAACATTCTACCAAGACTGCTCCGAGAGGAAAACAGCGTGAACTAGAACTTCGCTTCCGTCTTTTCCTGTTTCAAGGGAACAAGCCTGTCGAGGGCAGAATATCTTGGGAGAGTGGCAAGGTGGCGCTTCCGCTCGTCACTGGGCCTCCCTTACTGTCTTCTCTCCAGTCCTAGGGAAAGGTGCAGTGCTGCGTGCTGTTCCGTTGGGCTGTGAGCGCTGATCCGAGACTCTGGCTAAAGAGAGGGCCGCCCTCCACCCGGTGTCCCGTGTGCCTGTAGGACGGGCTGTGGCCGGGCCAGCCCCAGCTGTGGTACTCCCGCCCCCTCCGCCTCTGTATACACAGGAGGGCTTGGCTTTGTGGATTAAACATATGATTCCCATCAGTAGTGGCAGCTTTGCTCATCTGTACAGTACAGAGCACAGGCGGGGTTCAAGTTCAGGCCTGGCCACCACAGCCCTCTGGCCTTGGGAAAGCTCGTCAACCTGCTGGAGCTGAGCCTGACACCTGCACCTAGGGTGTCACAACGGCCACTCCACATGAGTGAGAGGGGGGGGGCGTGAGGCGCGCCTTGCCAGTTACTCTCGCAGACTATCTGTCCTGACCTCTTAGGTCCCATTCTATCCTACCCTATTCTGTTCAGTCCTTTCCTAGTCTAGGGGCTTCCCTGGTAGCGTAGATGGTAAAGAATCTGCCTGCAATGCAGGAGATGTGGGTTCAATCCCTGGGTGGGGAAGATCCCCTGGAGGAGGGGCATGGTAACCCACTCCAGTATTCCTGCCTGGAGAATCCCATGGACAGAGGAGCCTGGCGGGCTACAGTCCATGGGGTCGCAAAGAGTAGGACACGACTGAGGGACTGACATTTTCACAGTTTCAATTCCGGCACTTGTCCTCCTACCGCACACCCTGCAGGCTGGAAGCCAGATCCAAGCTCAGGGCATGCAGCTCTGAAGAGGCTGTGTCTCCACTCACCTTGGGCTTTGGGTCGCCGGTCACTCTGCACGTGAACGTCGCAGGCATACCCTCAAAGATCTTGTAATGCTTCAGCTTCACCTCAAAGAAGGGGGCCACTCCGCTCTCCACAGACGTGTCCCCGCAGGGTGCCTCGTCCCCTGACTCCTCCACGGGGGACCGCTCCAGCCGGTACTCGATTTCACTGATGAGCCTCTGCTCACAGCTGGAGACCTTGTACTCCTGAGTCAGACGGAGGGGCTGCGTCACCGACTGGGCCCCTCGTGCTACACACTGCCCCACCGGACTCAGCCCCTCTCCAGTCAGGCTCCCAGAGGACAGCGATGTGTTTACTACAGAGCTCAACCACGAGTCAGCGCCCCAGCCACTCCCACATGAAACGAGGAATGCCTGGAAGGACATGCGCTATTTCAAACCATCCTCAAGTCCAGTCAGCCAAAAAACACCACAGCCACACAGCTAGGAGAATGAGTTTCTTTCTCTTCTCTCTTAGAATGGGGAGAAGGGAAAAAAAAAAAAAAAGGCAACCGTTCCTCCTAAACTGCTCATAAAAGTTAGGCACTGACGCCACGCTGACCCGTCCCTGTCTGAGGGTGCATGCCTCACAGATGGGCAGCTGCGGCTCACTTGGCCTTTTCTCCAGTGGTGATGGAGAAATGGCACCTTACTCCCTTCTCCTGACAATCCTCTCACCCAGCTTCCGACTTTCCCTCAGCTCCCCAGCTCTGAGCAACCATTCTCTACCCTCTTTAAAAAGAAAAAGAGGTCTGACAGTCCAGTCAAATATGTGGTTAAAAAAATAGGCATCAAGTGCCGGCCGGCATCCTCTGGTAATGAAGGGGTACCAAGAGACCGCTTGCTCATGAAGTATAGAAAAGAAAAGGCAGCCCATTATGAGACACTCTCTCTTCAATACTAAATGAAAGGTTGCTTCAAACAAGGTTTTCTCTTAAAGTTACTCAATCTTTAAAAAATAGTCTGGCGTGGGGTTTCCCTGGTGCCCAGTGGTTAAGACTTGGCACTATCAGTGGAGGGGCAGGCTTCAAGCTAAGATGTCACATGCTACATGGCACGCCCTAAAACCCAAAAAAGTCTGTTGGCTTGAAGGAAGAAATTCAGCAGAATGAATAAAACTGCAGGAAATACACAAGTTACTTTCTCTAATTACTATCAAATTAATCAGTTTAAGAATTGGCTCTTTTTCTCCTAGAAAACTCTGAACAAATGAGAACCTTCTCACAATTTAAAATCCAGAGTAGTCATAAAGGACAGAATAAAATTCAAGTCTGTAAATAAATGCCGTGACAAGTCACACCGCAGTAACTCTGTGCCTCTGATACCGAGTGAAAACAGACATGGGGAGTGTATCAGTAACTGACGAGTGGCAGGAAGTGCAGACACACAAGCACACGAGGGAGAACAGAGGAAGCAGACACAGAAGGACGGGGAGAAGAGAGGTGAAGGCGACCTTTTGACCGTCCAGAGGGCTCTCTACAGAAGCACGAGATGGCCAGGAGTCCTGAAACAGCAGAAAAGGAGCGGTGAAGCCAGTAAGAGAAGCGGCCATAACCCAACCAGATTTCTAGCTCTAAAGGAAACTCTGGTGGGAGCAGTATTTAACACAGAAAAACTTTCAGATTTTGAAGGCTGATCCATTTCTCAACAGACAGGAGAAAGAGTTTACTTAATCCTTTAAACTTGCGTTCTAAAGCTTTCTTTTATCTTAAAACTATTCAGTATATAGGGAGACCGCAAACAGAACCAGTGGAGATGATAAACAGCTCACAGCAAATCCATGAAGGATTCTGGTGTTAGCAGGGGACAAAGCAGATTTCCTGCTCATTACCGATTTTTAACTATATTTGTGAAGAAAAACATTCTTTTCTGTACATACTTCAGATATGTAGTACATCCAGATACTTCACCTGGATGAGATGTTAAGAATGTAACTGAAAATAGTCATGAGTGATTTCACACAATTTCAGTGAATGTATGTTCCTCCACACAAACCTGTTTTGCATTACAGCACAGGATAGGGAAATCAGAAAGATACTTGAAAGAGAAACTAATGGATAAGACGAAAAGGACAGGTGTCATCGACGGAAATAACTCTATCACCGCCTCAACACAGGGCATACTCACTAGCCGCTGGCCAGAGGCAGCCTGCGACCCACCCTTGGCTCTGCACACAGCTGCCCCAGGACCGGGTCCCTGGGAGGCTGGGGGTGGCAGGCGGGGAACTCTGCTCTCCTGGGAAGCCGGGAAGATCGCATACCTGGCTGGTCGCCTCCTCTTCTGGCTCCTGGACGCTGAAGACAGTGGCACTGTCGGCACCCAGCAGCCTCCGAGCCATCCTTTCTTCATAAGTCAACCTCTAGGCAAAGAAGCCACACGAGTCAGAAAACCACACTGCCGCAGCGCCTTGAGAGCACGAATGCAAAGAACAAACGCGTCTGTGGTTCTCTGTGACCGCTCCTCTCCACCTCCGGACGCCTGTGCAGACAGGAGCCTTCGGCTCCCCGTGTTCACCTGCTCCCACTGCCCCTCCAGACCTGACCCTGTGCTGAGAGTCAAGGTGACCCATCCCGGGAGCCACCAACTAACAGAGCAGACTGAAGGTGAGCACGGCAAGCAACAGGGCAAAAGTCACCTAAAAGCGTGTCGCCTATTTATGCCTAGTGATAAATATGAAGACAAAGACCTTTACATAGCAAGATGTTTTCTACAGGAGGTGCATGGTCATAGCTATCACAGGCTTCAGAGCAGCTCCGAGCCTGGGGAGGGGGCCGAGGCTGGTGGGCAGTGCTGGTTCGAGAGCTCTTCTTGGGGGCCAGGCACGGGGTGAATGCAGGCAAACACAGGAAGCCGTGGAGGCCGGCTGCACACGCTGACCTAGCAGAGGGGCTGGAAGGGCCTGCTGACCTGACACCCACGGCCTCGAGCCTAAGGGGAGACTGTTTCCAGCGAAGGTGGTGAGGCTCCTGCACTCAGCGACCAGGGCTTTGGGCTGAACACAAACCAAACAGCCCACTCGCGTTCAGTCTGATGGGTGCCCTTGAGTGCTGGCTCCAAAACAGTCATCAGCCCATTCATTGGGGTATTTTAAAAACAAGCTTTTGACTCAAAATAGAGAATAATTAGTAACGCAAAATAAAATTTTAAAAAATGTGTAAGTTATTTCAGATGAATTTCCAAACTTCTGAATCTAGACACAGACTCTCCTAGAAACTCTCTAATCAGGAAACTATGCTGGGTAAACCGCTGCTTTCCAGTAATTGCTGGTTTCAGTCCCAGCGGAAACCGGGAAAAGAAGCAGGACACATGCCAAATGGCAAGCAGACCTGAAGCTCCAATGGCCTTGTTTTGGGAAAAAGGGGCTGAGTATGAGGAGAGGTGGAGACGGGCATCTGTGGCACAGAGCGGCTCGTCCACATGCTGCTGTTTAACTTTCTCACATGCGTTAAAAAATAATGGGTTCAGTTTTCAGATACAGTTTTAAATACCTTTTTTAAACACCTGTTTTCTTAAAAAGCCTTCCTAATATTTGGGAGGGCGGCCTGGTGCCACCCCATTCCTCTGGAGTGGAAGCATCACTCGATATTCAGGCCCGCGTCAGACACACTTGCCACCGCCAGCAGCCAGACTCACTCACTGCTGTGTTTCGGAACCACTTGCTGCGCCGTGTGAACATAAAGTCCATATACGAAGACGCCAGAAATGCGGACAGTCACGTGCAGCATCAGGAAAAAGCTGTTTGACGGTCACATTTTCTAAGAATAGAAACCTTACTTGTCCTTTTAAAATTCTCAAATGTGGAAATGTACGGAAAATATTGGAAATGTCATTCACTGCTGAATAAATACAAATAAGATATACTTCTATGCAAAAGAGATATGATGTCTATGTAACAAATATAAATACATGTAGTGTAATAATAATAGCTTACAGAAATCTTTTAAACCAAGAGTTATTAGTTCATAAGGAATATTTAAACAAACAAACAAAAAAACCTTGAAAAAAGCCTTTACCTGGCTTGAGAAAGATCCCATAAGTCTTTGTTTTAACCTTTCAAAGGCTCTGGTTGACAGAGCCAGGGAAAACTTCCAGAATGTGTTCATTTGCACATGCAACCACTTGTTTCAGGGAGAAGATATTTCCCATGTGAAAATCTCAGTGAGGTGAGTAACGTGAGGTCTCTTTAGCATGTCAGTCTTCCTCAGCCCGCGTAACTAAAGTCAGTACCCAGTCCCCTCCTCTGGGCCCCAGCCTCCCAACCGAAGCAGTCTGTGCTCATGTCTTTATCTATCAGGGCGGGATAACCGCAGCTCCTAGAAAACAGAGTCAGCACGCAGGCTTTCCCCCTCTGGAGAAGGTGCTGAGGGAGACTTTACACAAGAGGCCCCCCTCTGCTTCTACTGAAGAGCCAGGCCAATGCCCCTGGTAAAGTACACAGGTCACTGCCCCCTACCCACCCCCCAAGAAATCTCATTTCCTAGACTCGTTCGCCTACGCCCTTCCGGAACTCGGATGTGATGAGGGGCAGTGAGCCCAGGAAACAAACAAGCCAACTCCTGACAAGGAAGCACTGCGGAGGCGGGCGCCTGTGTGGACTGTCTCCCCGTCTGTCTACAACCTGCAGCCTCGGAACCGCGAGCACTCCCTTCCAGAACTGAGCTGCCCCGCCCCGACAGACCAGGACAAGCGTGGTAACAGAACCGCACCTGGACAGGCTAGACCAGACCAGCATGGTCTCCTAAGGTACGTGGCCTTCTCTGCAGAAGCAGGGCAGGGCAGGGCACAGAGCCCAGAACTGAGATCCCGTCCACCGCCTCTGGGCAGAGACAGACCATGGGCCACAGCCCCCAGCCCTACCCTCCTGCGGGACTGGCTCCCTCTCTCTGCTCCCACCCAAGGACTCACCAGGCCCGACCCTGCTTAGCTTCCAAGCAGGGCAAGCTCGGGTGTGATCAGGGCAATGTGGCTGCAGACTGTCCCTCTTCTCCGTAGTGTCGGAGGTCCTCGGTGAGCTGTGGCCTCAGCCTTCCTGCCCCCTCTACCTCCAAGCTGCCGTATTCCCCCAGCCCCCAGGAATGGTGCATGGAAGGAGGCAAAGCCTCCCGCCATGCTCTCCCTCCACAAGCAAACATCAACCCGAAGAGGCGCGTGGGGGCTGGGGAGGGGCTACACCAGCTGTGAGGACGTGCCCGGTCGAAGGCCAGGTGTGAGGGTGAGGCTCCTGCCCTGAGGCTGGCGAGCACGGAACTCGCGGGCTCCAGGGACCGCCCCTACCGCCTGCCCCTGCTCAGCATGTCCCCGCCCTCTACCGCCCCCTACCGGCTGCCCGAGGCCAGGTGTGAGGGTGAGGCTCCAGCCCTAAGGCTGGCGAGCACGGAACTCGCGGGCTCCAGGGACTGCCCTACCGCCTGCCCCTGCTCAGCATGTCCCCGCCCTCTACTGGCTGCCCCCTACCGGCTGCCCGTTGTTCAGCAGGTCCTCCTTGAAGCGCAGCTTGCGTTCCAGGTCCTGGATGACCGCGTCCTTGGAGCCCTGGATCTCCTCGTCGGAGGCCATCCTGGCAGGTCTGCTGGCCTTCTTGGGGAAGCCCCCTGCGGGAGAGCACACAGTAGAGGCAGGGTCAGGGTTTGGTCCGGCAGGCACACCCAGCCCAGCCCTCGGGGCCTCGGGCGGGCTGTCCACCCTGGGCCCACGCCCCTCCTGCTGGGTGTGGACCAGTGTCAGACACAACCGCTGGCACACACTGGCGTGTCACGGGGTGAGATGAGCACCGAGGTAGAAGAGGCAGCAGCAACACGTGGCACCGTCTGTATGCAGACCTGCATTTCTGCCACTTCAGGCTGTGACTCTGGGCATCAATTTTGACTATTCATTGAAAGGACTGAGGCTGAAGCTGGAGAATAAATCTCAATCATAGAACACACCTTGCGGCAGAAATTCTAGGTGGGACAGGAATGAAGAGGAAGCAGGAATGGATGCAGGCCAGGAGGGGATGGAGGAGGGATGAACGGAAGAGGACCCCAGGATGCTGTGCAGAGCGCCGGGAGCCTGCCAACACCACTGCCAACCCGCTGGTTGGGGCCTTGCTCCATTCCGGGCACCAGAGCAGACTCTGTGCAGCAGCCTCAAGCCACTATTCTTGGGAAAATCAGCTCCTGCAGTGGTGGTAGGGAGGTGGTGCTGCCAGGCGACGGGAGGGTAGAGTCCGGGTGGAGCTGGACTGGGAGGACTGCATCGTTGGAGGGGCAGCAAGAGCCAGCCTGGGGGGTTGGCGGGGCACCCTCTCCGTTTAACAGGGAACCTCTTTTTCTGACAGCATCTCGTTTGGACTAATTACTAACGTGATTCAGCAAACATTAAGAAATTATGTTAAAACCTGAGCACAGAGTAAGGCTGAGGCTCTAAGGTCAGGGAGAGAGCAGGATGCAGCATCAGGCCCCAGCGTGGCACCCGCCGACTTCTGAGGAGCAGAGAGCCACTCCTCAGGAATAAACATGGTCTGCTGACAGCATACTTTCCCTTTACAATGGTTTGCACAATTAAAAATTAAGACAGCTCTTCAAAGTAAACTGTTGCCCAAACCAGCACTCCTCATCGCACCCGGGACCCAGTGACAGCCCCGCCTGCCTGGGGTTCTGACCTGCCGTGCACACGGTCCTGCCCGCATGCGCCGGGCGACAGCACGACCACCGGCCCTGGTGAACAGTGCTCCCGTGCTTGGGGTGGGAACTGCCTCCCACTGGAAACACTCTGCTGACAGGACAAGTGTGTCTGTCGCCAGCTTTGTGAAGGGCGGTGACCCCACGGCCTCAGGAAGGAACGTGGGGAGGGACTGGATCCACAGAAATCCCCTAAACCCTGACCCACATCAAGGCCGCAGGCTGTGGGGAGGCCGTCCAGCCTCCCTGCCCCTGTGGTCCGTCGCCGCTCCTGCCCTCTGCCCGGCCCTCCGTTGCCCAGACATAAGACGCAAAACCACATCTCCACAGACTGTTTAGAAGCTACCCTTTTACAGATGAGAACAAGACGATGCTAAACACAAACAATGAAACAGCCATTAGTGCAACTGATGGTTAAGAAAATAGAGATATCTGATTTGCTGTACGGCTCAGGAAACTCCAACAGGGGCTCTGTATCAACCTAGAAGGGTGGGACGGGGTGGGAGATGGGAGGGAGGTTCAGAAGGGAGGGGATATGTGTATACTTATGGCTTGTTCATGTTCAGGTTTGAGAGAAAACAACAAAATTCTGTAAAGCAATTATCCTTCAATTAAAAAAAAAAAGGCAACTGCCAGGTGGAGACCTCAGTACCTGGGAGGGGGCTTGTGCCAGTGCTCAGAAGTCACAGCCACTATCTGTGTTTACGACGGCCTGACAGAGCACAGGGGCAGCAGAGGAGATTCCTCGCACACCTAAATGAGGGCTGATGTCACTCCTGGAGGGGGTAACCCAGGCCAGGGCTCAGCAGGAATGAGCTCCCATTTTTCAGAGGGAAGACTGCGAGAGTAATCAATGTCAACATGAGTGGCATACCAAGCTTGGCATCCAAAACTGGCCCCCAGGAATTCTATGGTCTATGCCCTCTGGTTCCAAGGGGGTACAAGTGTGACCATTCTGCCTGCCTGGCTTTGAATAGTGTTAGCTCCTGCATCCCCAGGGCCTGCTCTGCGTCTTGGTCAAGAGAACTCACTGCTGCCTCTCGTGGCTGTGCAGAAAAACCACACAAGTCACAAAACAAGGACTGGGATGGACATGCACCTACGGCCATGCAAAGTGGATGCCATGCAAAACGGATAACCAGCAAGGACCTACTGGACAGCACAGGGACTCTGCTCAATGTTGCCTGGCAGCCTGGATGAGAGGAGAGTTTGGGTGAGACTGGATACATGTATATGTATGGCTGAGTCCCTTTGCTGTCCATCTGAAATTCTCAGAACATTGTCAATTGGCTGTACTCCAATATAAATTAAAAGTTAAAAGCAACACCAAAAAAAAACACTAGAGACATCTGAAATCTGCATTTCAGATTTTGGTATCAGATAGGCAAAGAAGCACAACAAAAAACCAACCAAACTAATGGATTCCTACTTCACGGAGTCACTTGTAATCAGTCTACTTACAGGCACGTGACATGTCTGGCCAAGCTGTCCAACCAGACAAATAACAGGTAAGTGAGCCTGAGTCTGCTGCTACAATCCACAAGTGCCCCACGAAAGACAGACAAGTAACTGAAGAGTCAACTGACCAGGGTTGGGCAGTTCCTACAGACTCAAGGATGCCAACCGGCCATGGCAGCCCTGGAAGGGACTCTCAGTCTTGGGAAAATCGGAACGGATTTATTTGAGTTATTATGATGGCTACAAAGTTTCTTTTTCATTTTTAATTCAGAATTCAAACCAGTGATCCCACAATTGTGCAGAGGAAAAAATGTTCCAGAGATCACATGTATCAAACCAAAAGAAGGAATTCTTTAAGTGTGTGTGATTTTGCAACAGGAAATTTTCTGCGGACAAAAGGGTGACCACACAACTGTGGCTTCTAGGCTGGCATAGAGCTGGAGGCCTGGGGTCACCACTGAACGTGGTGTCAGAGGGCCCACCTCCCTTGGGTACAGCTTCCTACAGCTATAAAATCGGAGTGATGCCCCCATCAGCTTTGAAGAAACGGCAGGAGCTGCTGGTCTCCTCTCTGGTAATAATTATAAAATACCATGACTCCCTATGAGTAACCATGACAGACACTGCTAAGAGGTAAGCATTTCTGTTACTCGAGATGAGCCCTTAAAACTGCTGAATACAAGGGAATTTCAAAGTCGGAGACCAGACTAAACTACTGTTTCTGCCTACGAGGGTGAAAGATGTGACACTGCCCCCTTGTCCAAGGTGGTGGTGGACTCATCTTTCATCAAATGCCAACGGCAAATGTTGTTGTTGTTCAGTTGCTAAGTCCTGTCCGACTCTGAGACCCCACTGTCTGCAGTAAACCAGGCTTCCCTGTCCATCACCATCTCCCAGAGCTTGCTCAAACTCAAGTACATTGAGACGGTGATGACATCCAACGATCTCATCCTCTGTCGTCCCCTTCTCCTGACCTCAATCTTCCCCAGCATCAGGGTTTTTCCAGTGAGTCAGTGCTTTGCATCAGGTGGCCAAAGTATCAGAGCTTCAGCTTTAGCATCAGTCCTTCCAATGAATATTCAGGACTGATTTCTTTTAGATTGACTGGTTTGATCTCTTTGCAGTCCAAGGGACTCTCCAGAGTCTTCTCCAGCATCACAGTTAAAAAGCATCATTTCTTTGGGACTCAGTCTTCTCTATGGTCCGGCTCTCACATCCGTACCTGACTACTGGAAAAATGATAGCTTTGACTAGACAGACGTCTGCTGGTAAAATGATGTCTCTGCTTTTAAAATCACTGTCTAGGTATGTCACAGCTTTTCTTCCAAACAGCAAGTGTTTTCATGGCACTTCCATAGTAAGAGGACGAAGGGTATCACATAACAAAGAGTCAAAGGTTTGCTCAGGCCAGAGGTTGGACTCGACTCTGGACAAAGCCCGTGATTACACCACTATCATCCTCACTCCCCTCCTTATGTGACTATTTACAGTCACCTGACTGAGCTTTTCCCATAAGGACCTGAGAAGAAGCCAGATTTCAATCGCAGAATTCCTCAGGCAGCATTTAGAATATGCCTAACAAAGCAGGACGTGCCTAACAGGCACTCCTGGGCACACCTGGAGGGCAAACAGCAGTCTCATCTGAAGGAGCCACAAGCCCATCCCAGGGTGGGAACCTGCTGTGAATGAGTGTTAACTCGAATTCTAGGGTCTCCTCACTTTTATTCCCATAGGAAAACCCACTTAGGGTCTCCTTTTCTCTCTGAAGAGCACTGGGATCCTGCCAGCCCTGAAGCAGGATTCCAACAGGGAGGGTTGAGATGTGGCCCTGGGCTCGCTTTGGCCAGCATGCAGTTCTGACCTCCTCAGTGAATGGGTGAGTGCCAGCTCTTCCTACACTTCAAGACGTGCCAGACGCCTTCCCGTGGATTTGTTTTGCCAGCTTATTTATCCTCACAGGGTTTCTAAGTGAAAATTTTAGAGGGCTGCCACGTCAGCACTGTGACCTAAGGAAAGCCATTCAGAGAGTCTGGCAGAAGATGATGGAACCCTGTAGAGATGGGGTAGGGGCTGGGGCCAGGGCTGGCTGCATCATCCAGGGACAGGGCCTCGCGTATCTGCATCAAGTGTAGCCACGAACGGGTCTGTCCCCTCCAACCACTGCCCGGATGGAAATGTGCGGGTGGACGAGTTCACCTCCTGATCCCCAGCACGCAGGGACTGCAACCTCCCCTTGGCGCGCACCCAGCCCCCACCTCGGCCCCCAGCAGCTGGACCCCCACCGTGCGCAGACCGGTGCAGAGGGGTGGTGGGCACTCACGCAGCGGGGGCGGCGCGCGGCAGGCCGAGAGCGGAGACCCCGGTGGAGACGGTGGTGGCGGTGGCGGGCTGCGAGGGCAGCAGGGCACGGAGCAGCGCTGCGGGCGCAGGGCCTGGGCGGGCGGCGCGGGCGCTGGACCCGGGCCGGGCGGAGGTGGCGGCGGCGGGAAGAAGTCGGGCCCAGTGGCGAGCGCCGGCGGGCTGAGCGGCGGCGGCGGCGGCGGCGGAGCGCGGCCCACTCGGGCTCGGAGGTCGGCGGGGACGCGGGCGCCGGGGGACCGGGGAGCGCTGGGGCTCAGGCTCTGGGCGGCGATGAACTGCTTGGGGCGCGCGTAGCTGAAGGGAGCTGGAGGCCTGCATGGCGGGCGCGGGGCGGGCAGCCAGCGCGCTCATGGGCTCCGCGCGCGACTCCGGGGGGCTCCGGGGACGCCGGGCGGCGAGGGGCGCGCGGGGCCTCGCGCTCCCGGCGGATCTGCTGCTGCAGCTGCTGGATCCTGAGCGCGTCCCTGCAGGGAGAAAAGGACACCTTCAGATGTGTGGCAGGGTCGGGGCGCGGGAACCGCGGCCCCCAGAAGCCCGAGGGCCACCGAGGACACCGCTGACCAGCGTCTCACCGGACTCAGACCTGAGGGAGGCGAGCTGGCTAACAGGTGCCAGAGGACGCTGTCTGACCCCTGGGAGCCACAGCACTGCATTTTAACAGAACCAGAATCTCTTAAACAGAAAACTTCGAACCCGAGTTCTCACCGTCTCATCTGGGGCCAACGTTTTGGGAAAAATTGATCACAATGGGAAACTTAAAAGAAACACCCGATTTAATTTATTTTTGGCAGATTTAGGGGAATCCAATTTGCCTACCTCATTGCTGTCAACTCTTTAATCAATAAATACCACAGGCTGATCTGGGGGTGGGGGTGGCGTGGGGGGAGACCTACCGTGATTTCTGCCTTTGCTCTCTAAAACACACATGCTGTTTATTCTACCCCAATTTTGAAACTGCCAACTATTTACACAAACCTTAATACATACTGACATTTGGCATTACATCTGAAACATACCTATAACACCCATCGTTCACGTGCAGGGGCTCAATAAGCAGTAACAAAGTATTAATTTTACGATGTGCTGTGCGGTGTCTCTCAGTTGTGTCCAACTCTTTGTGACCCCATGGACTACAGCCCTCTAGGTTCCTCTGTCCATGGGATTCTCCAAGCAAGAATACTAGAGTAGGTTGTCAGGCCCTCCTCCGGGGGATCTTCCTAACCCAGGAATTGAAGCAAGTCTCTCACATTGCAGGCAGATTCTTTACTGTCTGAGCCCCCAGGGCAGCCCAAGAATACTGGAGTGGGTAGCCTATCCCTTCTCCAGAAGTTCTTCCCCACCCAGGAATTGAACTGGTTTCTTCTACACTGTAGGTGGATTCTTTACCAGCTGGGCGGTATGCCAGGGAAGGTCTGGTATTTTACAATAATGCAGCTTTAATTCCTCAAATATTTTCCACCAAGCAGAGTCTGAATTTTTTTGATAAAGAAGTCAGCAACTAGCTAGTAATCGGCTAAAATCGTACTCTCATTTTACTCAAAACCTTTCCTCTCGAGCTGAGTTTTACATCCAAGATGTTTTCCTTTATCCACACAGTGACAATATCTGTCAGAAGAAACGTCAACACAGGGTGGCGCTCTAAGCACAAATAAAACAGGAACAGTCCACGGAGAAGCAGGGCTATGCTAACTTGAAACCATTTAAAACTAAAAGCAACCCTCCCACTGAAACATGTATATTACCGTACGTGAAACAGATCAATCAAAGTTCAATGCATGAAACAGGGCACTCAAAGCTGGTACACTGGGAGAACCCAGAGGGATGAATGGGGAGGGAGGTGGGAGGGGGTTCAGGATGGGGGACACATGTATACCCATGGCTGATTCATGTCAATGTATGGCAAGAACTACCGCAATACTGTAATTAGCCTCCAATTATAATAAATTAATTAACCCCCCAAGCCTTCCTTATCTATAGGCATTAAATTTTCAAACTCAAAGCAATAAGAGGGACTGAAGCTCTTGATCAAAAGTTAAAGAAAAAGGGGATTCAGATCTGTTATCGCGAAGGAATCGCTCAACTCTCCCACGAATTGATTCCCGGCTATCATTTAACAGTGAAGTGATTACAATGAAGCACATGAAAAGACGCCTCCTCAGGAACTGAAAAGTGTAAGGACAACAGGGCTGCACATGAGACTCTGAGCCAAGCAGCCAGGCTTCCAGCAGCGGTGAACTCTGCGCGGTCCCAGTGAGCTGGGCGGAGACTGGGACGGCTCTGCTGCAGGGCATGCACCTGGACACACCGCTCCTCGAGTAACAAAGAATGCAGGGTCTGATGACACCTGCATGCCTGCACAGTGGGGCAGATTAAGGACCACGAGAGACAAAGAGACCGAAAAGCCCAGCTGCCGCTTCTGAAGAGCCAGGAGCAAAAGCAGGTTCTTCACATGCCCCCTGCACACAGCACCACCAGAGGGAGGGCAAGCCACCTAAGCCACCCCTCTGGCCTGTCTCCTGGACAGAACTACCCTCACCCCACAGAAGGGAGCAGCTCAGCCTCCATCTACTTCAGGAGTGCACAAGCAAGGGCACCTGTTTCTTGTTCTTGTTCTCCACCTCCCCCCGCCCCCGCTCCCGCAGCGGCAGGGGCCCCAAAAAAACCTTGTATGAATTTCTCATTTGGCCACTGGTCAATTTCTACCGATTGGGGAAGGCCAAGAGCACTGGTGCTTAACACTATGGAGCGTGGTTCGAATGCTTTAAAAAAAGCAGCCGTGCCACTGCTGGGATACACTGGATGCTGAAGCTCATCACAGAATTCTGTGGTTTGGGTAGACGGAACTGACCCAGGAATGGGACTCATGAACACCACCCACCAATGCTGACTTTCTGACTCCCCAGATGCTCCTTTCTGATCTCCCTGCATTCACTTTCTTCTTAATTCCTACCCCCGGAAGGTGTGTCCTACCCCTGGACCATCTATCCCCCCACCATCCAGCTGATCTGCCCCAGGACGGGAACTGCCCTGTGTGCCCCGTGGAAGGCACGCTCCGTGCTCGGCTCACCTCCTCCCGGGCCAGCTGGGCTCGCGACAGCCAGGGCTTCAGCTCTCGCTGAAGGTTATTTCCAGCCTTGCTGCCTGAAGCTGCCCTGGCACATGGCTCTAGACATCTTGCTGTCCGTGTCTGTGTGGGCACTCCCCTGCCCCAGGTCAGAGATGGCCCCTGGCAAGCCAGGCTTCTTCCAAGAGGCTGCCCAAGGAAGCCCAGACCGCCACGATGCTGGCACCAATGGCACCCACGGGCTCAAGCCCACTCCTCCAGGCATTAAGCCCACCACATTCCAGGCATTAAGCCCACCACATTCGCTGGCTCGCAAAGGGCTTTCCAGCGGCCACGCATGGCTGTGAGAGCTGGACTGTGAAGAAGGCTGAGCGCTGAAGAATTGATGCTTCTGAACTGTGGAGTTGGAGAAGACTCTTGAGAGTCCCTTGGACTGCAAGGAGATCCAATCAGTTCATTCTAAAGATCAGTCCTGGGTGTTCTTTGGAAGGACTGATGCTAAAGCTGAAACTCCAGTTCTTTGGCCACCTCATGAGAAGAGTTGACTTATTGGAAAAGACTTTGATGCTGGGAGGGATTGGGGGCAGGAGGAAAAGGGGCTGACAGAGGATGAGATGGCTGGATGGCATCACGGACTCGATGGACGTGAGTCTGAGTGAACTCCAGGAGCTGGTGATAGACAGGGAGGCCTGGCGTGCTGCGATTCGGTGGGGTCGCAAAGAGTCGGACACGACTGAGCGACTGAACTGAACTGAACTGAACTGAAGGGCTTAAAACTGCTGAGATGCTACTCTTAGCAGTAAGTGCCAGTTCAAGAAGCTAGCGCCTTTTCTATTCATTTCATAAGAAGTTAACAGGCATCCCAGTGATCCGTTCCTAGAACACCTTGCATGAAGAATCGGGCCACCCCCACCCAACCCCCATTTTGTGCAAGTGAGGATGTAACAGGCAGGGCACTGCAGGGCTGGGGGAAGGGAGGGCTGAACAATCATTTTGAATCTGAACGTTTCTGACTTGGTTTCTGTGCAAATTCTAATATTAAAAAAAAACAATAACTGAATTAAATGATTTTCACACCTGGATTCTGAGATGATGAAATGCATGAATCTAAGTCACTTTCTCAGTTCCCAAGTTATTTCTATAAAACTTGGTTTTCACAGAGACACAAAAAAGCAAATGAAACGAAAGGTCTGAGAAAGGCAAGCTTGCCTGGGGCTTCAGGAAATCACCCAGAGTTCTCTGTCACATTGACATCAATTTTAGGGATGCCTCCCTAGATCTAACTCCAAAGCAGGGGAAAGAAAAGCAAATATAAACAAGTGGGACTACATCCGTCTAAAAAGCTTCTGCACAGCAAAGGAAATACCATCAAGACAAAAGGCACTATACTGAGTGGGAAAAGATAGCTGTGAATTGTATATCCTGTGAAAGTGAAAGTCGCTCTGTCGTGTCTGACTCTTTGCGACCCCATGGACTATACAGTCTATGGAATTCCCCCAGGCCAGAATACCGGAGTGGGTAGCCTTTCCCTTCTCCAGATGATCTTCCCAACCCAGGGATCTAACCCAGGTCTCCTTCATTGCAGGCGGTTTCTTTACCAGCTGTGTATACTGTAAGGCGTTAATATCCAAAATATATAAAGACTCATTCAACTCAGCAACAAAAACACAAACAACCAAAACAAAAAAAAAAAGGCAGAGGCTCTGAACAGACATTTTCCCAAGGAAGACATACAGATGACAACAGGCAATGAAAAGATGCCCAACATGGCTAATCAGCAGGAAAATGCAAATCAAAACCACAGTGAGGTGTCGCCTCACACGTCAGAATGGCCATCATCAGAAAGGCAAGAAATAACAAATGTTGGAACGGATGTCCACAGACGGCAGCCCACCAGGCTCCCCCGTCCCTGGGATTCTCCAGGCAAGAACACTGGAGTGGGTTGCCATTTCCTTCTCCAATGCATGAAAGTGAAGCCGCTCAGTCATGTCCGACCCTTAGCGACCCCATGGACTGCAGCCTACCAGGCTCCTCCGTCCATGGGATTTTCCAGGCAAGAGTACTGGATGGAGTGGGGTGCCATCGCCTTCTCCACAATGGTGTACTACTCAGCCATAAACACAAAAAGAAATGCTGCCATTTTGTGACAACGTGGATGGACTGGAGGCTCGAGAAGGACAAATACCATGTGACTTTTACTCGTATGTGGAATCTAAACAAACAAAATACACAGGTAAAGACACTGGTCTAGCTGTTACTGGAGGGAGGCATGAAAGGGGTGAAGGGGTCAAGTGTGACATGCAGTGGCGCCCACTCTGCAGTGTGTATGACATGGCACTCCCATGCTCTACACCTGAAACCCACATAATAAAAATGAAACACCTTTTAAAAAGCCATTTGTTAGAAAACAATTCATCACTTTTTGGCGTTCCCATTTTTTCTGCTATCCTTTCTCTGAAAATGAAAGAATATGAACTGATGTGAGTGTCTTGGGGACTCTGCATAAGGTGGGAAACTTGGGTGAGGGCTCCCAGCCTGCAGCAGAACAGTGAGGCCATCCTGTTAAAGCTGCCCCGTCCAGCCCCTTCCGTTCCCCTCCTCACCCCACCACACCCCCAGTTCAGAAAGTCTCAGCAGTTCTCTGCTCTTCCCTCCTTCAATTCTGAAGAACGAACTTGCAGGACTCTGCTCACGTGCCACAGCCCGTGTATAAGGGGAACCCACTAAGTGACTTGTTCAAGGTCATGTCAGTTCCTGGAGAACCAGGCAGGTGTGTGGAGGAGAACTGGGACCTTTCACGGGGGTGTCTAAGGAGCCTGTGGTCCCTTTCCCTCCTGAGGACCCTTCACTCTCACAGCTCTTTGCTCCCATAGCAACCCACGCCCTTCGGATCTGAACTATTGGGAAAACTTTTAAATGTCTATACATGTAGGCATGCACTCTTTCCAGGGTGAGGCGGTGCAGCTCCGGCAGCTCCGGAGGGGGCGTGTCAGGACTAGTGAGGGGTCCTGTCTCTGTCGCAGGAGTCACGACTCCCCATCTTCCCACCCCCGACCGTCTGGGCACGGCTGTCAGCAAGAACGGATTTATGGATGGCTGCGTGGGGAAGATTCAGATTTGACCGAGAGAAACAGAGCTGAGGAAACCACTTTCAGTTTCCGATTCTGTCCTCTCTCCTGTCACCTGATGAAAGCAGCCTTGGAGAAGCCAGGCAGCCGGGGGCAAAGCGCAGTGGGGGCAAAGAGGCTGGCCCTGCAGGGGCACGACAGGGGACGCACCGGCGAGATGCACGCTGTCCCCTATGAAGCCACAAACGCCTCTCACACAAGCGCGGCCACGGCCGCCCTGGCTCCCTTTCAGAGAGGACCACGTTCTTCCTGCAGGGACTGGCCTCTTCACGGGCAAATAGACAAGAGGGCTGCCTGGGGAGGGGGCCTGGAGACCGGGGGCAGGGACTGAGCCAGGGTTGGGCTCCCCACCTTCTGCTCACAAAGCCACGGGGGGTGGGAGGTGGGTGCTGGCCCGGGAGGGTGGCTGACAAGCCTGTGGGTTGCGGGAGGGGAGGGCAGGGGGGCTCCAAAGCCATGTACTGCGTCGTCCCATCCTGACTGCTCAGTAAACAGAAAAAGGTTATGGCTCTGTCCCTAGGGGTTGTGGCCCAAGGTCAAAATGAAAGCAGGCTTCTGGAAAGCAGCTTCTGTGTGACTTGGAAAGTCCCATGGCTCACGGCGATGGAGATGGAGCAATCACAACTGTCCGCAGGGACTCCTGGGGTCATGAGGCTGGAAAGCCATCATGCTCTCAGAGTAAACAGGCTGTGGCGTGCATGCTCTCCTTCCCTTCCGACTGTGTGACACAGAAGCCGTGCACCCTGCGGTTCAGAAGGACTTTAAGGCAGTGCTGTGACCGCAGCCGCCGCTCACAGACGTGGGGACACATCACGGTCCAGCACAAGCATCTGGCGTGCTCAGTCAGGATGCCCGACACAGGCTCACCTGGGGCCGCCCAATGCCAGGCATTTTCACACGAAGGCAGGTAAGTGAACTTGGGATAAAGTGATGGGTGCTCCCACGACGGAGTCCTCTCCGACTGGGATGAGCTCAGCACTGTATGTCTGAGAGCTCAGCAGATTAGTTCTGGGTGCTTAAAGACAGCAGATGGAATACCCAGAAGGGCTTCAGTCAGGACTGCGGCAGCTCCCACTGTGACTTGCTACAGCAGTCCCTCAGTGGCCTTGTCCTGCAGGCATGCTTCACTGCGCATCTTCCACCACAGAAAAGATGCCCACTGGGTGAGAGCTACCCAACACCTGAGCACTGCCCCTGGAGACAGGGATACAAGGGCTTCCCAGGCGGCTCAGTGGTAAAGAACACGCCCACCAATGAGGAGACCAGGGTTCGATCCCTGGGTTGGGAAGATCCCCTGGAGGAGGAAATGGCAACCCACTCCAGTGTTCTTGCCAGGAAAATCCCACGGACAGAGGAGCCTGGCGGGCTACAGTCCATGGGGTCACACAGACTTGGACACAACTGAGCACCTCTAAGCACACTACACAACAGGTGTACAGGTCACAGTCCAGAGGACAACCACTTAGACCATCAAAACGAGTTAGCAGGAGCCAAACGAGAACGCACTGTGTTGGGTTCAAGGGAGGCTGTGAGTGCAAAGCTAACTATTAACATGTATTTAGAAGCATCACCCAGGAAAAACAAATGCAAAAGGCAAAACGGTTTTCTCAGGAGGCCTTACAAATAGCTGAGAAAAGAAGAGAAGCTAAAGGCAAAGGAGAAAAGGAGAGATATACCCATCTGAATGCAGAGTCCAAAGAACAGCAAGGAGAGATAAGAAAGCCTTCCTCAGCGACCAATGCAAAGAAATACAGGAAAACAATAGAATGGGAAAGACTAGAGATTTCTTCAAGAAAATTAGAGATACCAAGGGAACATTTCAAGTAAAGATGGGCACAATAAAGGACAGAAATGGTATGGACCTAACAGAATCAGAAGATATTAAGAAGAGGTGGCAAGAATACAAAGAACTATACAAAAAGATCTTCATGACCCAGATAACCATGATGGTGTGATCACTCACCTAGAGCAGGACATCCTGGAATGCAAAGTCAAGTGGGCCTTAGGAAGCATCACTATGAACAAAGCTAGTGGAGGTGATGGAATTCCAGTTGAGCTATTTCAAATCCTAAACGATGATGCTGATACAGTGCTTCACTCAATATGCCAGAAAATTTGGAAACTCAGCAGTGGCCACTGGACTGGAAAAGGTCAGTTTTCATTCCAATCCCAAAGAAGGACAATGCCAAAGAATGTTCAAACTACCACACAATTGCACACATCTCACATGCTAGTAAAATAATGCTCAAAATTCTCCAAGTTAGGCTTCAACAGTATATGAACTGAGAACTTCCAGATGTTTAAGCTGGATTTAGAAAAGGCAGAAGAACCAGACATCAGACTGCCAATATCTGTTGGATCATCAAAACAGCAAGACAGTACCATAAAAACATCTACTTTTTGCTTTATTGACTACACCAAAGACTTTGACTATGGATCCCAACAAACTGTGGAAAATTGTGAAAGAGATGGGAATACCAGACCACCTGACCTGCCTCCTGAGAAATCAAGAAGCAACAGTTAAAACCAGACATGGAATAATGGACTGGTTCCAAACTGGGAAAGGAGTACGTCAAGGCTGTATATTGTCACCCTGCTTATTTAAGTTATATGCAGAGTACATCATGTGAAATGTCAGACTGGAAGAAGCACAAGCTGGAATCAAGATTGCAGGGAGAAATATCAATAACCTCAGATATGCAGATGACACCACCTTTATGGCAGAAAGTGAAGAGGAACTAAAGAGCCTCTTGATGAAAGTGAAAGAGGAGAGTGAAAAAGTTGGCTTAAAGCTCTACATTCACAAAACTAAGATCATGGCATCTGGTCCCAACACTTCACGGCAAATAAAAGGGGAAACAATGGAAACAGTGACAGACTTTATTTTCTTGGGTTCCAAAATCACTGCAGATGGTGACTGCAGCCATGAATGCTTGCTACTTGGAAGAAAAGCTGTGACCAACCTAGACAGCACATTAAAAAGCAGAGACATTACTTTGTCGACAAAGGTCCGTCTAGTCAAAGCTATGGTTTTCCAGTAGTCATTTATAGATATGAGAGTTGAACCATAAAGAAAGCTGAGCACCAAAGAACTGATGTTTTGAACTGTTGTGCTGAAGAAGGCTCTTGAGAGTCCCTTGGACTGCAAGGAGATCAAACCAGTCCATCCTAAATCAGTCCTGAATATTCATTGGAAGGACTGATGTTGAAGCTGAAACTCCAATCCTTGGGCCACCTGATGTGAAGAACTGACTCACTGGAAAAGACCCTGATGCTGGGAAAGACTGAAGGCAGGAGGGGAAGGGGACGACAGGGGATGAGATGGTTGGATGGGATCACTGACTCAGTTGACATGAATTTGAGCAAGCTCTGGGAGATGGTGATAGACAGGGATGCCTGGCACACTGCAGTCCACGGGGTCATAAAGAGTCGGACACAACTGATGACTGAACTGGACTGAAAGGCATCCCCCTAAGGCTGGGGAAGATGTCTGTGTCACCTTCCCCTCAGCTGTGTCTGCTGTCCTGAGTCCCTGAAGCAGGGCTGTGAAGCTCAGGCTTGTATGATGAATGATGACCTTGGGAAAAGGTGCTGCCTCTTAAACAGCCTAAGGCCTTCACTTGCCTGGAAGAAAAGGCATTCACCCACGTCTCTCCCCTCCAAGCATTTTTGGCTCAGCATCGCCCTCTCCCCTCACATGTAGGTGCCCGCCAACTGCTGGGTGCATTTAATTTAAGTCTCCAGATTTCTGCCAAGTTCAAAACTAGCTGCTCCATTGGCCTGCATGGCACTTGCAACTCTGCAATGACTTTCTGAGGGGTAAAGCCACCATCACACAGGTTATTCACAAGGGAAAAGCACAGAGGCCACCAGAGAGAGAAAATGTTCAAGGAGTTCAACTCCAGCTTGCCAACTGGCTTTTTATGACATCGGACAATTCACTTCTCCCCTCTGGGACACAGCTTCTCAACTATCTGCAAGGCCCTAGTAAACTCTCAGGTCTACGAGCCTTAATCCTTAGTCCAGCAACATTTAAACATTATAAAGAGACTAATTTTAAAGGAACTTGTGAAGAAATAACCAGGTCCTGGTATGGTGCTTATTGTATACACGTAATAACCTTAGGCATATGCTGTTTTCACCTCCCTGTCAACTGTTTTGAAAAAATGAATGTCCTGGCAAACATAGAGCAGCATCAAAGGTATGAAAGGCAGACTAAAATAATCTCACAGTAAATCCTTCTCTAAGAGGAAGGACAGGTCTATGCAGGGAAAAATAATCGCCACTGGTTAACACGAGCTCCATTTCCTTTTCTTAAGGCAGATACACCTACAGACACGTCCCATCCCGAAAGGAAGAAAAGCTGCTTTCGGGCTCTGCGTGGCTGGGTGTTTCCACTGCAGTGTGCGGCTCTGAAGGGTGAACTCGCTGCTGTGCTAATAGACCTTTCTCCTCTTCCTACCACAGAAACTTTACTGCCCCTTGGCCACTCTGACCTGATGTTGTAAACATTCTAAGACGGAAAGGGGTTCCTCACCCTAAAGGGGTCCCCCAGCCCATCCCCTCCCATCCTCTCCTTGCTGCCCTGCAACCCCCAGCCTCTTTCCGGGAGCCCTCTCCTCCTCTGACCTTTGACACCAGTCCCATCCTCATTCCCTGGCCTCTGACCAGGCCCTGTCTGCCCCACCGTCTCCCCCAGCTTTCTGGCCCCATGCTCTGGGGCCAGACGTCAACTCAGCACATCTAAGACAGAGTCCTGCTCAGCCCTCACCCATGTCTCCCCACAAAAGATAGGACGCTCAAGGGCAAACACACAACCAGGCCAGGCTGTCAGGAATTCTCACTGAGGACAACAGGAAGGGTTCTCCTAGTCCTCTGCCAGCCGACTGACCACATGGATGGGACCCCCTTCCCGGGCCGCCCCCCGTTGCTGAGGGAAGGCAAGCCACCAAGAGCCAACACGTGAAAACAATCCACCAGAGAAAAGATGAGCAGGCAGGCAGGCGCCTCGGCCGGGGCAGGCCACCTACAGACTCGTCTCACTGGATTTGGTGTGCTAACGCCTGCTTTGCCCCCATTTCTGGCTTAGGTTATTTGAGACGCTCTCTCACACTCTGAAGAAGGTGCCCTGGGGCCTAGCCATTCCAGCATCCTTGGTGTACAAGACACGGAAATGGACACACGAGAGGTCACACGGCTGCACAGGCCTCACCAGAACAACCTGCAGGGGAGGACACGCTAAGTTCAATACAGCTGCGCTGATGGAAGCTGGCAAACCAACACGGGGACGAGCCCATGCCTGCCCCCAAGCTGCGGAGCAGACCCTCCAGAGGACGGAGAGCCAGCGGTCCCCAGCGCTTGTCTCTGCAGTGGGAACCAGAGCAAGGTGGAGGGCAGTCTCCTCTTTCTGCTTCCACAGTCTTCTGCACTTGTGGTCTGAGTACTTTTTAACGTTGGGCACAGAAAAAATATGATGGTAAAAATATATAAAAAATTTTAAAACATAAATTATAAAATGTAACTCTTAACACATAATAATTCCAGAAGCTCCTATTCCAAGAAACGTCACATCATAAAAGACAACACGGAACTGGTGTCCAAGCAAGTGCACATTCCGGAAGCCGGAGGGGGTCGGTCTCGTGCACGTGTGGGCGTGTGTGTGTGTCTGTATGCGTGAGTGTGTGTGTGCAGGGGGCGGGGGGTGGGGTGGGCCATGTCCCTGTGTGTGTGTGTGCGTGTGTAGGGGGTGGGGTGGGCCACATCCCCGTGTGTGTGTGTGTGTGCGTGCGTGTGTGTGTGTGAGGGGGTGGGGGTGGGGGACGGGTCCCTGTGTGTATGTGTGTGCATGTGTGCACGCATGTGTGTGTGTGCAGGGGGCGGGGTTGGGGGTGGGCCGTGTCCCCATGTGTGTGTGTGCATGCATGCCTGTGTGTGTGTAGGGGGCAGGGGTGGGGTGGGCTGCATCCCCGTGTGTGTGCATGCGTGTGTGTGTGCGTGCGCGTGTATGGGTATTGGGGCGGGGGTGAGGTGGGCCCTGTCCCTGTGTGTGTGTGTGTAGGGGGCGGTGGTGGGGTGGGCCGTGTCCCCGTGTGCACGCGTGTGTGTGTGCAGGGGGCAGGGGTGGGGTGGGCCGCGTCCTGTGTGTGTGCATGTGCGTGCGTGCATGTGTGTGTGCGTGCGTGTGTGTAGGGGGCGGGGGTGGGATGGGCTGCATCCCCGTGTGTGTGTGCGTGCCTGTGTGTGCACACACATGTGTGTGCAGGGGCGGGGCGGGGTGGGCCGTGTCCCCGTGTGTGCACACGTGTGTGTAGGGGTGGGCCGCGTCCCGTGTGTGTGTGCATGCATGCGTGTGTGCATGTGTAGGGATGGGCCGCGTCCCGTGTGTGTGTGTGTGTGTGTGTGTGTGTGTGCACATGCATGCGTGCGTGTGCGTTTGTGTAGGGGTGGGCCACGTCCCCCCACCCCACCTCTCCCCCTCACCACTGCTGCGGGCATCTCCTGCGCCATGGCCGTCACCGGGCACCTTCCAGGCACCAAACGCCACTGTCAGTGCGAGGGCATACTGCCTCATCTAATCTTTCTAAACCCCCACAGATCCTATCATCTCCACTTTACAGGAGAGGAACTGGAGGCACAAAGATACACTGAAAGGGCTGTCAAGGTCACACACCTGGAAAGTGATGCAAATGCAGATTGATCCCAGGCACCTGGCCCGTGAGCACAACCCTGGCCTTTCTCGTTAAGGGGGCAGGTTCATCCGGATCCACGTGTACTGGGTCTCTCCAGCTGCAGGGGGCCTTCTGGCGTGGGTGCTGCCCTCGGCAGTGGCGTCTGTCCCTTCTATGCCCTGTTCTTCCTTGTCACTGGGCCCTAGACAATGCAATGGGGCGGGAACCAGGTACACGGAGAACCTGCCGCACGTGCTGAAGACGTTCATGTGTGTAACGGAGTTGCTGACACAGCACCCACGGAGGTGACGCTGACGTCTACGCCAGGCTGGACAAACGTTTGCTCACCGGAGGAGCTCTAAGAATATACTAAGTAGCCTGAAGGAGTTAAGGTGTGAAACTGAGAAATTAATTTGCTCCCAGAATTTCTTATTCCTGTATTTGTATTATCAACCAGCATATGTTACACTGAGGGACTAGTAAATGTTCTATGTGTGTGCACTGCTCAATCGTGTCCAACTCTTTGCAAACCAACTGTAGCCCGCCAGGCTCCTCTGTCCACGGAACTTTCCAGGCAATGATCCTGGAGCCATTTCCTACTCTAGGGGTTCTTCCCAATGCAAGGATCAAACCTGTGTCTCTTACATCTCTTGTGCTGGCAGGGAGATGCTTTACCACCGTGCCACTCTACCTGTACGAAACATACAGCCTCTACTAAACATCACCTATTTAGAGCTACCCAATCTCAGTCTAAAATGCAGTAGGGGGACAGAAGGTGAGGCACGGGTGAAGAGTCTCACTGCATATTTCACATGTTAAAAGTGAATCCAAGCTTCTAAGAACATTCAGGAGACAGGCCACCTAACATAAAAACCCAGCATGGGTTTCAGGGCACAGAAGTTCCCATGTACGCTCAGTTCTGGCCTTTACTGTGCTCTTGGAAGAAGATGCTCCTTGAAGAGACAGAAAGAAGAATGCGGTGAACAGCTGGCACTGAGCCCTTGGGACAGCTCTGTCTCTCAAACCTGCCTGTTCCGGAACCCCTGCCACTGGTGCCACACCTCCCTGTAGAACTGAGGGCCACCAGCGACTTGGAGGCCTTGACTAAGACAGCTCTCGGCTTCTTCCTGTCTGTGGAATGCAAAGCTGAACTATTTTTAAATCATCCTTTTAAGTATGTTTAAAATGCCTCCAAGTGTAAAATGCACTCTTGTGTCTTTCAAGACTGGAATCTGAATACCACTCATTGCTAAGTTACTCCATCTCCTGAGAGACTGAATCACTGAAGATGCTGGATTTTTAAAACAGTTACCTTTTACATGCTGACGAACAACACTACTTTATAAAGATGACTTTCTAGGTTTTATGAGCACAGGCCTGTCCCTGAAGAATGAAGCATTCTGAGTTAACAACTCGTGATAAATAATGACTTCAGCCTCCTGAGGGTAAAGCAGTGAAAGGAATGCACAGGTGGGCCCAGGAACTCAGCGCAATCCAGCTCCTCCAGGAGGTCAGCTGTTGCTGGTCTCGGTGTCATCGTCCGAAGGTTCACGGTGCGGACACACCGTCACCTGACCACCAGGCTCCAGCCCCACCCTCTCATCCAAGAAGGAAAATGTTCTTGAAAAAACTCAGAATGGCACTCTGGCAGGCTCGACAGATACGGTCAGCGAAGAGACTGCTGACTGTGGAAGGAGCCATCCATTTTAAGTGGCTGTGACCCTTTGTGCTTTGACCGGCTGGCCCTGACATTCCTTAGTGGTGGGGAGGAGGGGTGCTGGGGACGGTGCCCAGGGGTCTTCCCTGGAGAGGCAGGCCCACTCCTCCCAGCAGGAAATGAAGTCTATCCAAACATGTCTCGGGAAGAACTGTAATAAATGTTCCCTTCCTGAGAAATGACTAAAACCACTAAAATAACACTTAGATTAAAAAACCCAATTATTTATTGAAATGACTCTTAAGAAAAAAATGAGGGAGATTTATTAGAACCACATTAGGTTTCCAGCAGGACTACACATGACTCTTGTTCAGTCCAGAGTCATTCATCTGGTGTTCCAGCAAGTGGGATTTTCTGTAACATGGTCTTCAGGCCCATCTCCAACACAGGGAAAGCCTGCAACATCTTGAAATGCCTTTTGGAAAAAAAAAAACTTCACAGAACGTACAGCTATTGCATCGCACTTGTTTACTGAACTTCACAGATCTTTCCCAAGACATGTAGATACTGAAGCCTGCTGTGCACACTGGGCTTACGATTATACTGTGCTGTCTTACGCTAGCGGCCCCTTACTGCGAGGAACGGTCCGCAAGCCTGAGCGTGCTGCTGCCGCCTGCTCTCGGCTGTGCCGCACAGCTTGCGGGATCTCAGTTCCTGGGCCAGGGACTGAACCTGCGCCACAGAAAGTGCCACGTCCTAACCACTGGTATGCCAGGGAGCTCCCGTGTTCTTTCTGAAATAGAAGACAAATAATGGGAAAAGCCACGGCAGGGAGTACAGCACCTGCGTGACAGTGAGGGTCCAGTGGAGGGGGGCATCGGGCCCACCACCCCGAGGATGAGGCCAGTTTGTGTGAGGCGAGGAGCTGACGGAGTAACTGGGTTTCCTCACTCCCGGCCTCCTGAGGGAAAACACCAAAGTGTGAATATCTTGCACGAACAATTAAACCAAAAAGTCTTTTCTAACAAAAATATAGATAAAAATTCCAAAGAACAAAGGAACAATGGGTCCAATTCATTTGGCTTCCATCCAGGGCCACTTCCTCCCCAATGGGTGGGGTGAGCCTGGCTCAGAGCAGCATAGAGCTGAGTCCAGTGGGTCTGTGTCCCTGTGTGTGTGTGTGTGTTTCCCTGCATATCTCTACACACGTCACATCCACACGCGTCATCTCTATATGCGTCACCTCTCTACACGCATCATACATCCACAGGCGTCACATCTCTACACGCATCACACATCCACAGGCGTCACATCTCTACACGCATCACACATCCACAGGCGTCACCTCTCTACACGCATCACACATCCACAGGCGTCACCTCTCTACACGCATCACACATCCACAGGCGTCACCTCTCTACACGCATCATACATCCACAGGCGTCACATCTCTACACGCATCATACATCCACAGGCGTCACCTCTCTACACGCATCATACATCCACAGGCGTCACCTCTCTACATGCATCACACATCCACAGGCGTCACCTCTCTACATGCATCACACATCCACAGGCGTCACCTCTCTACACGCATCACACATCCACAGGCGTCACATCTCTATACACATCATATATCCACAGGCGTCACATCTCTACATGCATCATACATCCACAGGCATCACATCTACACACATCATACATCCACAGGCATCATATCTCTACACGCATCATATATCCACAGGCGTCACATCTCTACATGCATCATACATCCACAGGCATCACATCTCTACATGAGTCACATCTCTACACGCATCACACATCCACAGGCGTCACATCTCTACACGCATCATATATCCACAGGCGTCACATCTCTACACGCGTCATACATCCACAGGCGTCACATCTCTACACGCGTCACACATCCACAGGCATTACATCTCTACACACATCACACATCCACAGGCGTCACATCTCTACACGTGTCATACATCCACAGGCTTCGTATCTCTACATGTGTCACATCTCTACATGCGTCACACACCCACATGTCATGTGTCTACACGTGTAACGAGATAAGCCATATGAGCATAATGCATATTTTCAGTTTTAAAGATGATAGCATTATTACCTGAAGATGATAGTTTTGAGTAAAAATGATGTAAAATCTACTAATCACACTTGTATTCCTAACCTGACCTTCTACGTATGATCTACTGCCTTGGTTGTGACTACCAGTAAACAAAATGATGTCTGCAATCTCAGAAGCATAAGCAATTCAGACCAAGGAACCAAGGAATTCACATGTATTTTTGTTGCTAATACCTTCTGAATAAATTCAGATTAATGTTACAGTTGTAAGTAAAGAGCAGAAAAGAATGAATTGATGAGTGGCTTTTTTTCTTTCTGTGGATATTTATCAATCTATAAAATATGCTGTAAGACATTTAAAGTCACTTATGATACATGTTTAATGATCTAATAATGGCTAAATTTAGAGAGACTACCATGCTGCCCTCTTTTAAAAGTTGCTGCTGTGTGGTATCAGGAGGATGCTGGGACTCTGAAGGGGCGGGCACACCCTCCTCCACTGTTTCCAGGCTGGGGCAGCCCTCCTTGCCTGTACCCTCACCCCCCACCCCTTCCTCCCTCTGATGAGTGTGGGGGTAGATTTGACAATGCGTCTGTGAAGGGGCAGGTGAGCTTTTGAACTCAAGGCTGCGGTGTCAGCAAGCCCATGACACAGGCTTCTCGAGGAGCAGATCTGAGGCTTGGATTTTCTTTCCTGACTCCTCAATTCATCACTTGAACGGTCCCAAACTTGAACACAGAGAAGCGATAACCCCTCAAATATCTATGCATCATTCACGCATCCTCAATCTGAAATAATCTCAGATGTACAGCCCCCTTGCTAAGAAATCAGCATTCTCAAGGCAGCAGTCATCATTGGTTCAGACTTCTCATAGAGGATGGTGTGGGTGGTCTCAGGTTGACTCAATGTAATCACAAAAAAAGCATTAAACAGGGCCACTCCCCTGAGCAAGGCAACTGGAGGACCATCTACTGATGGGCATCTCGGGCAGGTCCCTTCTCACTGGGGGCCTTCCACATCTCTCTCCCCATCAGGAATTCTGGCAACAACACCTTTATCTACATCTTTTCAGACCAGTCAGGGTTGAGTATCCCCACCCTCCCCAGGAGAGAGAAAGGTTGTCTTTATCAACCTTTTAAATTCAGCTGATCTAAACACTTACTTAGTTTAAATTTATCCTCACCCAGGGCTTGCAACGTTTTAACTTTCTTACCTTGTAACAAAATACCACCATCAAACTTGAGTGTCAACATAATCTTTTTGACCAACAGAACCTAACATTTTCGCTTTTAGAATTAAAGTATAATGATAGGTCTGAAAATGGATAAAGTCATAACACAACTTTGTCTCTTCGAAAATAAACTCTTAATTGTAACTAACAACTGCAGACGTTGCTACACAAGATTTCTTTTATCTCTTTTAAAATTAAATTGTATTTCTTAAAGACGTGCCCATCATAAAAAATGCCCATGCCAAAAGTGCCCATGCCAAAAAAATTCTACTGGGTTTCCACATGCAAAATAAGCCTTCTTGGCCCCCAATTCACAACTCATACAAAACTTAACTTGAATCTTCAACTTAAACATGGACCTAAAATTATAAAATCTCACAAAGAAAACATAGGAACATCTTTGTGACTGTTAAGTCAAGCAAAGATTTCTTTGAACGAAAGTGAAAGTCACTCAGTCGTGTCCTACTCTTTCTGACCCCAAGGACTACTGCCCATCAGGCTCCTCTGTCCATGGAATTCTCCAGGCAGGAATACTGGAGTGGGTTGTCATTCCCTTCTCTAGGGGATCTTCCTGACCCAGGTCTCCTGCAATGCAGGCAGATTCTTTACTGTGAGCTACCAGAGATTTCTTTGACAAATACCAAAAAGCATGGTCCATGAAAGGGAAAAAAAAAAAGATAAGACTTTTTTCGCCCTTCAAAATGCAAAGGATACAAAAAGCAGGCTGTGAGAAGCAAGTTTTCCCTTTCATTTCAGCATTCCCCCAGCTTCCAGCACACACCCTGCCCAGTCCCCGGCCAGCCTACGTGAGGGCAGCACACAGACGCGCAAGGCATGGTGGCTCCACTGCTCTTTGTAGCTAGAGTTTTTCCAAAACACAGACTTCCCTATCTGATCCACTTCCTCAGCACTCGGTGCCATGCTCCTGGTGGCCTCAGCCAGCCACGCACACAGTGGGGGCCAGATTCTTTGGGAGTAATCAGTACCAGTTTATTTAAGTAAATACGGAAAAGGAACAGAATAAACATTTTAATTTGCTTGCCTTGGTGGAAACATGAAACTTCCTTCGCTCTTCCGCCTGCACGACTCCTGCCGCGCTTCCCAGCTCAGCTGGGTCAGCTGTGGGATCTGGGGCCTGGCACCGATACACTGTCTGCCGTGCACTGTCAGCTGTTCCTGTGCCTCTGCTTATTAAGTGTTCTCAAATGATGAAATTCTCTTTTAGGTAAAAATGAGACTCTCCTCAGTCACTTTGATAATTAGAGAAATATGTTGTTATTCAGTCGCTCAGTCGTGTCCAGCTCTTAGCGAGCCCATGGACTGCAGCACGCCAGGCCCTCTTGTCCATCACCATCTCCTGGAGTTTGCTCAAACTCATGTCCATTGAGTCAGTGATGCCATCCAACCATCTCATCCTCTGTCATCCCTTCTCCTCCCGCCTTCAGCCTTTCCCAGGTCAGGGTCTCTTCCAATGAGAGAAGGCATCTGCCTGCAAACATGGCCTCACTACAGAGCCTAGTTCACTCCCTAATGACCCGTTTAGTACCTTCACGGACAAGAAGAGGACCTGTGTCTCCCTCGAGCTCACCATCCTGCTTCACAGCTTTTACCACTGACACGTCTTTTACACTTACGGCCTGCTCACCAGCCCTCCACCCACCGGTTCTAGCCCTGGAAGGGTGCGGCCTCCAGGGAAGGGGGGTGGTCCATGGCCCTGGCTCAGGGAGGAGGGCCCAGGGGAGCCTGGCACACAGCCTGTCCTCAGCGGGTCCTTCTGCATCAGAGAGACCCCGCTGCCCTGCTGTGAAGGGTGGGCACACGGTCGGCAAAGTCAGCGGACACTCCCGGATGTGACACAGGGGGACGGCCACGGACAGTATCTAGCATTGCTTCTTCTGCACTGACGTGGGGGCGCAGGCCTGTGAGACTCTCACTCTAAACCCTCGAAGCCTGTGCTGTCCGATCGTGGTGACTGCTGGCCGCTGAGGCCTGGCCACATGGCTGACCCAGCCCGAGATGTGCTGTGAGTGTAAACCTCACATTTATTTCTGAAGATTCAGTTCAAAGACAGAGAGTGTAAAAATGATCTCACTCTTCCTGTTTACACTGCACGTTGACACAGTATTTCTCATCTATTGGGTTAAACATGACACACTACTAAATTTAACGTTTCTTTTTCCTTTGTGGTCCGACTGCTGACTGACACGCTCAAGCTGTGCCCGTGGCCTGTGGCTGTGTTGGCAGCTCTGGACCTCGCTCCTGCGGCTGGGCTCTATCTGTTCCCTGCGCCTGCTCCCGAAGATCTCGTCTCTGCACAGTGAGTTACCCCCAGGGCAGGTGCCCCTGAGTGCGCCTCGCACTGCAGGGCCTGGCAGTCTGGGGCCGCCCTCAAGCCCCAAGCCTGTAGAAGCAAGGATACAGTGGCTCAGGACAGGGACACAGCCAGCCCCCAGTGACTCACTCGTTTTCTATCTTGTTAGCCAACTTCCCAGCAAACAGTATCAGGAATCATTCTACACAGTGCTTCTAACCTGTCCCATTCTTCTCTAAGACATTCATGTGCCTGCTTAGGGCCCCTGGTCAGGGGGCCCCCATTATCTCAGGCCCAGTGTCCCCCTTTAGGCAGTAAGGGGAGACCCCAACTTCACAGGGAGCCTACCCTGCTAAAGGTCATGCTGCAGGGCCAAGGTGATGCAGGAAGTCAGGCCCGCCGACTACCAGGAACATGAGCATCGCTAGGTAGGGGCTGGGGGTGAGGGGCTGTGAAGAGACAGGCGTGGGGCCGCTGGCTCGAGGGGAAGATGAAATGCACAGAACAGAGCAGAAGTAAAAATGATGTAGCATGTCACCCGCAGAGGGAGTGACTTCTCTTGAAGTTTCATCACAAATTTGATTTTTCCCTCCAATTTATAAACAGGCTTCCCTGGTGGCTCAGTGGTAAAGAATCCACCTTTGCAATCTCCGCAATGCAGGAGACCTGGGCTCGATCCCTGGGTGGGGAAGATCACCTGGAGAAGGAAATGGCAACCCACTACAGTATTCTTGCCTGGAGGATCCCATGGACAGAGGAGCCTGGCAGGCTACAGTCCATGGGGTCGCAGATTTTCCAATTTATAAAAAATGTTGAAATAAACACCTTAATGTCAAAGTACAGAAACAACTGCCTATGGCCTTGAAATGCAGCCTGTTGTTATACCTGGAGCAGGTTTGGGAGGGGGAGGATCTAGACTGAATACTGTGGGCAGAACAGCGGTCAAGCGGTCATCAGCATGCTCTGACAGACAGGCTTGCAAGGGCCTCCTGATGAAAAGCCTGTTCTGAAAAGTTAGTACAATCTCCTCGACCACCATACAAAGTATCTATCTGCTGACTGGAGAAACCATATCTCAAAGAAAAGCTGCCAAGTTAAAAAGAGTAATCAAATGATGCTTTTTTCACTCTGAGAAAATGTTAAAATGTTAATAAAAGTATTACTTATGCTTGATCAAACTTTATAAAAATGAGATGCCAGGAAAAACATCTACCAGCATACTAGTGAGTGCAGGGCTGGAAGAAAGGCCTCCTGGTGTTACTGAGGCAATCTGGCTAAAAATAGCCAGCAGCCCCCCCTGCCTGGCAACCATTCTCCCCTGGAATTCGGCTGATGGAAATAAAACACACAGAGAGGCCTGGCCCCCCTCCACAACATTACATCATTCTTCCTTATTAGGAAAGCTTCTTCAAATCTGACATTCTGCCTGGAAACAATCAGAGCTTAATTCTCAATGAGCAATCCCAGGCGGAGAGCTGGCCTAATCAGAAGGGTCTGAATATCAGGAGGAACGTGGGTGAAGGCAGGCACGTTTCTGCCACGGTATCTTCCTTCTCCAAACAGAGGCACTGTAATGGGAAGCACTGAGGAGCTTTCAAGTCCCCGGAGAAGGCACAATGAAGAAGCCCATTTACCATTAGTCCTCAAACGCTTGCTTCTACACACATTTTGAAACAGGCACACGTTATAGTGAACAGAGAGGGGAAATCAGAAATTCATCAACTCTTGACTTATCACAGTTGCAATATTGGTTCTGACCAAGCATTTTGGTATCTCACTCTAAGATGATGTTGTGGAAGGTAAGAAGCTAAGATCTCCCTCTCACCCCCAAAGATCCATTACTATTACATTTGACCTGCAAGACCGCTTCGGTAACCCTTTGGCCTGAGATGTTACCATATTACCATGTCAACCTGGCAACAAAAGCAAAAACAAACAAGTGGGACCACATCAAACTAAAAAGCTTCTGTAGCAAAGGAAATCGCCAGCCAAATGAAAGGGCAGCTATGGGATGGGAGAAAATACCTGGGTATCATCTATTTCATAAGGGGTTAAATCCAAAATATATAGAGAGCTCAAGCAACTCAGCTTCAAACAGGCAATCCAATTAAGAAATGGCAGAGTAACTGAATAGATATTCTCCCAAAGATATTCAAAGAGCCAACAGGCACATGAAAAGATGCTCAATATCACTAATCATCAGGGACACACAAATCAAAACTACAATGAGATATCCACTCACACCTGTCAGGATGGCCATCATCAAAAAGACCACAAATAAATGCTGGAGAATGCGGAGAAAAGGGAACCCTCCTACACTGTTGGTAGGAATGTAACTCAGCACATCCAGTACGGAGAACAGTATGGAGTGGAGGGATCCTCAAAAAATTAAAAATAGAGCTACCGTAGGATCCAGCAATCCCACACCTTGGTATCTATCCAGAGGAAATGAATTTATTATCTTGAAGAATTATTTGCATGCTCATGCTCATTTACAATAGGCAAGACATGGAAACAACCTAAGTGTCCATCAACAGATGAAGGGGTAAAGAAGATGCGGTGCGCATACACACTGGAATATCGGTCAGTCATAAAAGAGAGTGAAGCTTTGTCATTCGCAGCAACGTGGATGGACTCAGAGGATACCATGCTAAGTGAAATAAGTCAGACAGAGAGAAACACTCTGTTACCACTTATATGTGGAATATTAAAACAAACAGAAAACTTCATAGACAACAGATTGGTGGCTATCAGAGATGGGGGTGGGGGAAATGCGTGAAGGAGGTCAAAGGGTACAAACTCCCAGTTATGAGGTGGGGGAGTCCTGTGACGCACTGCACGCTTGCTGCTGGTCAGCTGCTGGCCAGCCGTGGTGTCCAACCCTGCAGCCCCGTGGACTGCAGCACGCCAGGCTCCCGGTCCTTCACCATCACCACCACTATAGTGCTGCATGGCGACTATAGTTAACAATACTGTGCTGTATATTTGAAAGAAGGTAAGAGCAGATCCTAAAATTCTCACAAGAAACAAAATTTGTACCAACATAAGGTGATGGATGTTGGCTTATTGTGGGCAATCACTTCACTGGAAAAAAAAGAGAATCATACTTTAAAATGTCATATAATTAAATCTGTTTGCAAAAAAATATGCCAGCTGATCTAGACTTCTTATGAAAGGTAAGATTTACAAAGTTAAGATGTAATTGTAAAGCAAAAATTAATGAAGGCAAACGTCTGCCTTCAATAATCACCTTTCCATAAATACAAATGGGGCTATTCATCAGTGTGCTGATTCTGACATCTTTCTCTCATCCCAACATAAGGCTTATTTTCCTTGAAAAGAAAGGGTTACAAAAAGTCCACAATGGTGCAGGGAACCATTCGATTCTAAAGCAATCAACAGAGAAACCAGCAACACTGAGGAGCGAGGGTCCACCAGGGACCCTGCGCAGCGCACAGCGAGCTCCTCCTGGTGGGCAGGAGGACAGACTGCACGCCCCCCAAGAAGAACCAGCTCAGTCACGCGCTCCTGGGGTCGTGCGGTGGGTGAGGACTGCTGTTCAGAGGAGGGCTGTGGACAGACGGCAGACAGGCTGGGAAGACAGTGCTGACCAGTCCAGGGGGGCACTTCAAGATCTCACTCATGACTGAACTTTTCTAACTTCAATGTTTTCAAAGGAAAGAAAAACAAACACCCCCGAATGTCTTGACTTGGGACCTGGCTGGGCCTCCCTGTTTCCATGCAGGCTGGGCGTGGCCCTGGGAAAGCAATTCCATTTAACAGTGCAGAGCTTCTGGGCTCCTGGGAGCTTCATCCATGGCCTGCTAACCGACTCAGGGATTAGAGGCGGAGGGTCCCTTGCAGGCGGGTCAGCCACCAGCCTGGGTTCAATCACTGGCTGAGTGCCCTTGGCCACATCATGTTCCCGAGCCCGTGTCCACACCCTCGAGGGGCGGTCACAATGCATTTCTGTCCTGGGCTGAGAGGGTGAGAAGAGTTAAGACATATGGAACGCGCAGAGCTCAACTCGAGCACACTTTCAGCAAGGGCAGCAATTCACCTCCAGGACAGCTGTGTACATCAGTGTCCAGACAGGGACCCTTCTGTCCAGGGGAGGGTCTTGGTCTGGACAGCAGCGCCCCACGGGCAGACTGATGGTTCTGGGAGAAGCGGACCCTGGGGCACCCCCTTAACACTCTGCATGCCAAGGTCCCCAAATGCAGAGATGAACCCATTGAGAAAATCAACTAAATGTGTGTGTCACTGGTACTAGAGAGTGTGAGATTAGGCTCAGGAAGAACGCCTTAACAAAACAATCACTGGCTGCAATTTACGCTTCTCTTAAAACAGCCGTGACAGCTAGTCACACGATAACCTCCCTATTCTGCTCAGAACACTCTTCTGCAACATCACCCCAAACACACTACAAAGACCCATTTACATGGTCTCAGTTACACATCAGAGCCCCTCTGCACAGACACCTGGGAGGCAGGCGGGAGTCACAGCGAAGAGACAAGGGTACAGGGTGCGTCCCGGGCACAAGCGAGCTCAGCACCTGCCTCTCCCGGGACCCGGACCACCTCCCTCCACCTGGGAACAGCAAGCGTGGAAACACGCCTGTTAAACATGAGCTTCAGTGGAAAGCATTCTGCTGGCACCCCCTCCTCCTCCCGGCCCTTCATCAGCTCCCTCTTTCGAGCTCTTGACTATATATAGTTGAGCTTGGGAGCTGGCCGTGACCCGTGCACACAGCTGGCCACCAGGGGCCCCCCAGCACCTTGGGCCTGGGGAGGACAGGGCAGTGGCCGAGACCCCGCCCTGCGCCCCTTCAGGCCCTGACACTGCGGAGCTGGCTCCCGGGGCTTCGGCCTGCAGAACCCACCCCAGGTCCGTCCTGACGAACTCCTGGGGCTGCCATGGGACCTTGGGGAGCATCTGGACGCATTTTTGGGTTCAAGGGTGGGTACCCCCCCATCGCTGTGTCCATTCAAAAGTGACAAGAGTGTGTCCACCCAAGGCCCAGAGCGGCCCACCACCAACCAGCTGGGCATCACCACCCTCTGGTTTTCGGCAAGGCTGCGGTCTCTGTAAGGGCAGGCCCACGTCGGCTCTATTACCCTGTCACCTGAAGCTCAGCACACCATCCACGGGTGAGCCCACGGAACAGGGCAGGCAGGAGGGGCGAACGCCACCCTCGTGCTCCATAGCTGTGTGTGCAGCCACACGGACGGTCGCCTGGCCTGAGCGTGGGTACACACGTTCTCTGCAGGGCTGGTGGCCGCACTCGCCCGCCCACTCCTCACACTTCGGTCCTCTCCTCCACACAAGGGGAGGACGACTGGGGACAGTGCTCAGATGTCATCTCTCTGCGCTCAACGGTGTATCACAGTGCAGCTCCTCCAGCCAGCACCCCAGGACCAGCCCTGCACGGCCCCCTGAACTCACCAAGCACCTAGCTGCCCCATCCCCGCCTTTCCCTCTCCAGACCACCTCCCACCGCATTCCCCCGGAGCAGCCCAGAGCTTCTCCAGCCGCGCATCTTGTAACCTCCTGACTGGCCTGCCCTTAGGACAAGTCCTGAGTTCCTGACCTGGGCCTGCTGGCCCCGTTCTTGGGGTTCAGCCTGCCCTTCTGGGGTCCTTCTGACGCAGCACCTGGCCTCGCCCCCCACCCCTTCTTCAGGTGTGGGTCCAGCCAGCACCCCCCGCCCCCAGGGAGCAGTGGCTTCTGGCCTCTTGTCCTCACCTGTCAGCCTCGGCCAGCATGGCCTTGTCCAACTGCATCCCATCTGTGACAGCTGGCACCAGAGTCTAATGTCACATTTCCTATTGAAAGTCATCTCTGACACACACAGGAGAGGCTGGCGACTGCGTGGTATGAAAGGAGAAGACGCTGTGATGGTCACTGGCCTGGGAGGCCCTCCCGAGGCTGCCCGCTCATCTCTCCATCTCCTGATGCTCATCTGTCTGTGACCTCTCTCCACCCTCACAGCAGGGTGGTCTTCTCTGTTTTCCCACAAAGGACTAGAATTATGAAAACTGATTTTATGAATCCTAAGTAGCTTTTTTTTTTTGCCAAGTTTAACAGTGAATAAGCAGCATTTGCAAATCAACTGAAAAAAAAAAGCGATTTCAGCTCAAAGTCCTACATCCATTAGTGTGAATGGGTCAAATAAAAGTATTCTGAGTACAGTGTGTAGATCGGCATGCCCAGGAAGCACTAGACGGAGCGAGCAGAGGCGGGGACCACTTACTTATTTCATCTGAAAGTCCACAAAGTAGAGTCACTCTGATGACTGGAGCTCAAGGCAAGACTTAACGCCCCTGGAGAAATAACCCCAAATTCAAGCTTGTACTTTCTGACCCTTCTTCATGCATTTCGTCATCAAAAAGTATTAACTACTAGTTATAAACTAAGACCTGGGATGTGACTTGGACGTGATGACTATAGTTAATAATACTGTGTTGTGTATTCAATAGCTGCTAAGAGTAGGCCTTAGAAGTTTTCATCACACACACACACACAAATCTTTTTGTAACCGTGTATGGTGTGGGATGTTCAGTAGATTTACTGTGGTGACTACTTCACAATACACACTACAAATGCACAATCTACACTGTACACGTGACGCTAACAAAATGTTACGTCAGTCATATCCCCTGATGAAAATGAACTTCACACTTACAGGGAACACAGACTCTTGTCTGCACCATGACTCTGGGATCATCTTTCCCCTCCATTCTGTCTTCTGGCCTGGGCTTCTGCTCCATGCTGGGCAGCAGGCCTCGTCATGAACACAGCCTGTTGTTCGTTGTTCTTCACTATTCAGCTTGATTTATTCAAACGCGGGCAGTGCAGCAGGTCTGAGATGAATCCCTCTGCACTCCTGCTCTGCTGGCATGGTGGCGGGGTGTGGGGGAAGCCACGTCCTTGGCCCCTGCAGACCCCCAGCCTCGCTGGCAGCTTTTACATCTGACTTAGGAAGGCAGGGATCTCCAAGTCAGCCGCATGGCCAGTGAGAGCTGAATCCTGGTGGCTGGATTCCCGCCGTCTGCCCTAAACAGCATGTCAGGAACTGGATGGTTCAACACTGATTGCTCTGCTGGAAAGGGCCAGTATGTAGGGTTTCCATCAATGTCACCTATGGGCTTATCCACTGGGCATAAGAAATCTATAAGGTTTTTTTCCACTTTTAGCCTTAATGGTTTTTTGATCAATTACTTATTAAAGTGCTAAGATAATGAAACTTTCAGTAGAAGTCAGTTTGGGATGAATACAAAAATCCACAGGGATTTTCCAATTTAATTCAAGAAACTAGACAAGTGTCCTATCAACTCTGCAAATAAAGTTTTTTTGCACCTCCTTCTTTTGTCTGACACACGCAGGTCACATCTGATTTAGGGGGATGGGCGGGAACAGAGAGGTCGGCAGCCTCTGAAGCAGTGAGTCACATGGTGTGAGCATGGGGAGTGTGCTGGAAGCGCCAGGACACTCGCCTGTGGGAGGAGGAGCGGTGCGTGTGCACATGCCTGCCCACTCCTGAGCTGCACCAGGAGAGCAGGTGGCAAGCGACAGTCAGCGATGGTGCCGTCAGAAAACACCCCAGTGACAGAGGAGATCAACATCTCCAACAGTGGCTGGATTTCCCAGGCTTTTCAAACAGGTTGGCATGTAAAGAACTCTCGGCCTGAGAGGATGTCTGGGGGTGGGTGGGGTGCACAGCTTCACAGCCCAGGAGACGCTTCACTCTTGTTTCATGAATTCTCGGGTGCAGGGGGCACCACTCCCAGGAGCCTGTCTAGCCCCTCCCTGGGGCAAGGGGGACACAAGGCTGCACAGGCCCCATATGCTGCCCCACTCCAGGCTGGCTGGTCAGGGACTAGGCCATAAAGCTCCCCAGCTTCAAGGTCAGACAAGACCCACTCTGCCTGAGGTCAGACCCTCTGCTTCTTATGATCTCAAGTCCAAGCAGGATGAAGGGAGTTTGTGAAACAAGTATACTGAACACCTCGGTAGGAGTTTATGACTTTAGATTTCAGCAGATCCACTCCTAAGTGGACATAATGAGAGAATAAATGTCCTCCAGGTCACTTGGTGGATGTGTGTGGGATGAGAGGAAGGGACGGGGCAGAGTGCTTTGGTTCTTATCCTCCTGTGTGCACAGCGCCATACCAGCCATGCGTGGTCTGGACCCCAACACTGCCCCTCACTGAATGTCTGCAGGTCTCACCGTCCTCTTCTCTAAAAATGGGGATAACAGCACCTACTTCTATGACTACCTGGCAAGTTTACATGAGATTGGGATGTAAAAATGTTAGCCTTCCTTCCCTTTCTTTCAATACTCAGAAAATACGAAGATTAAGTTTGGTTTGCATGAAATACTCTCTAGGATCTTAGAACCTAGTGCAGTATTTGGAGGCAGACTGTGAAAAGCAGACTCAAATTCTCCACAGGTTGGTTCACGAACCCACCAGGGCCCAGGAGAGACAGCCCCTGCCCTGTGCTCACACCCATGTCTGCCGAGCAGCAGTCCACGTCACAGCCACAGGTTTCCTGCCCATCACGGCTGCCCCAAGAGGAAACACGGTCTGACTCCTGCAAGAACAAACAACTAAGCGTCCCCAGCACTGAGTCCCCGGAAGGGGCTCTGGAACCCCTCAGGCCCGCCCACCCTGAAGCTGTGCACTGCCAAGGAAGAATGCAGGCCAGGGTCAGCGCCCCACCCGGCGACAGGTGACCACCCAGGGACGGGAACACACTGGGCTGCACACCTGCTCGGGCGTTAAGGTCTCAATCAGCACTTGCTGCTGTGATGAGAAAAAGCCCTCAGCTCACTGCAAGGTCACCTCCCGGCCTGTCCCGAGAGTGCGTGGAGCCCTCACGCTGCCTTTCAGGGAAAAGGCCACATGTGTCCACAGTAAAAGCTGATGCTAATCTGGTCATGAAACAGGCAGAAGGCATGAAGGAACGTCGCTTCTGTCCTGAATTCAAAGTTCCAAGTTGCTTTGGACACCGATAAAATACAGAAATGAAGTAAATTCATAAAACTGAACACTTCATTACTTTGCTAAAGATCAGGATTCAGGATATGTCATAAAGTCAGGTAACTTGTCTTCAGGATATTTCAGTGTGGAGCACGTTCTCTGAATCCAAGCCTTTCCTTCCCACTAATTACCACACAGGAGGAAACTCTGCCTGAAGGTTTGAATTCCACCAGTGTTGAGAGCTCAGAACTCAAATGGACATACAGCTGACAAGTACTCTGACAAGTACTCTGACTTTCTGTTTTCAGTACTGTCTCCTTTCTTACCCTGAATGTAGTTATGTTTTGTGCAAAACATGTTGTCCTCAATGACGGTGTGAAAGCCTGCTTTCGAGAGAAGATGGAGGCAGGGAGGGGGGAGAGTCCAGGCACAGCTGTGCCCAAGCAGCGTGGCATCCTTGCTGGGCTGAACGCCAGTGACAGAGGCCCCTGCTGCCCGGGCTCCGACCACGAGTGTGGTCCTCATGTCCCATCTGACCCTGAGCCGTGCATGTGCGGAGCTCTCCTCGCTAGGCTCAGAGCACCCGGACAGGCCCTGAGACGAGGGGGCGGCCCACAGCCACAGGGTGACCCTGAGCTGACACTTTACAGCACGAAGCCCCCCTCCTTGTGCGTCCCTGTCACTCTTGGGGGTGAGTCTCATCTCCTCCTCTGTCACAATCTGAGGGTCGCTCTCCAGTCGCAGGCCCTTTTGGCTCAGTTTCCTCACAAGCAAAATCAGTACAGCAGTTGAGCTGCATTGAATGTTCAGTTAGAAAAAGATGGGGAAAGGCTCATCTGCTCTCGCCTCCTTTTACAGGTAAAGATGAGGTCATAAGATCTTCTCAAGGGCAGCGTGGCTGCGCTCATGAACTGAAATCCACACACTCTTTGATCTGATTGATAGGGTCTGGAAACTTTTCCCATAGAAAGCTCAAAGTGAGCACTCACATTGAACAAGGATCGTCACGGCTGCTGTGCTTGTGCTCGTGAGCCCTTGAGGAGGACGCGTGTGCCCTAGAGTTTTTGCTCTAAAGTTCAGATTATCTGCTACAGGAAGTGAGAAATAATCCTGAATAACACCGACCCAGAGATGGGAGATCAGGGTGCCTGAGTCAGTTCTACTGCTAATGAGCAGTCTCCTAACCTTTTGGGATGCTGTTCTCTTCCTAATTTTTTTCAAAAGGAATATTCATTGCAGGAAGTTCAAGTCTCAGAAAGTCAAAGTGCTGGGAGAATGAAGTAAAGTGGAGAGTCTTCCCCCAAACCACCCAGCCTCACAGCTCCACTGACCCACCCCAGGGACTGGCACTGCTTGTACTCAGCTCTCTCCCCAGGGCCTCTACGTGGGTACCTGTGCACAGCTCCCAGTTTGGGGTTCTGTGTGTTGAAAGCAGCCGGATCGCCTGTGTGCATCTTCCTCGGTAACGTTTCATCTTCCACGACTGTCAGGGACACCCCTCTGCGTCAACCCCCAGCTGAGCAGGCACAGACAGGCCATGCCTTATCAAGGGCACACGCGTCCCTCCTCAAGGGCTCACGAGCACGAGCACAGCAGCTGTGATGATCCTTGTTCAGTGTGAGCGCTCACTTTGAGCTTTCTATGGGAAAAGTTTGCAGACCCTATCAGATCAAAGGGTGTGTGGATTTCAGTTCATGAGCGCAGCCACGCTGCCCTTGAGAAGATCTTATGACCTCATCTTTACCTGTAAAAGGAGGCGAGAGCAGATGAGCCTTTCCCCATCTTTTTCTAACTCAACATTCCATGCAGCTCAACTGAGACACTTTAAAGCCAGAACAGGGTGGCACTGAGACCCAGCCGCCTGTCAGCAAGTCCACTCCTTCTAAGCCCTGTCCTCAGGACCAAGCATCGAGACTGTTTGTTTGGCTTTGGTTTCAGCTGCCGAAGAACGCTTTCCCCTTGGCAGTGCTGCTGGCCAGAAATGGAAGCGCCGCCTTGTCTACAAGGGGATAAGAGACGGCTCCTGGCATTTGGTGCGCCATCACTTTCCACTCTCCCTGTTTAAGGGACAGAACACTCCCCTCACAGTGTGGGTCTCAAACTCAGTGCATGCCAGAGTCACCCAGGCCTCAAGGACCCACCCTCAGGGTTTCTAATCCGCTAGGTCTGGGTTCCTAAAAATTTTCCAGGTGATGATGGTGTGCAGAGCATGGCTGTTCAGGGTGCTCTTTAGTCACTGGGTGTGTCTGCGTGCTGTTGCTTCAGTCGTGTCTGACTCTCTGCGATCCTATGGACTGTAGCCCCCCAGGCTCCTCTGTCCACGGGATTCTCCAGGCAAGAGTACTGGAGTGGGTTGCCATGTCCTCCTCCAGGGGCTGCTCCCAAGCCAGGGATGGAACCTGAGTCTCTTTACGTCTCCTGTGGTTCCCACACTGCAGGAACCCTGCCCTGTAGGAACGCGTGTGCCCTGCCCTTTGCTGCTGAGCCACGGGGAATTGCTGGTCATAAACCTGCAGTTCGAGGACCACCACCTACCTGACTCTGAGAAGACTGAATTTATGGGAGCTGGATAAGTCAGTTACCTTTAACAGTCAGGTACCTACCACACCAAGCCTTCTCTCTGCTCCAGGTCACCACTGGGCAGGAACAAGCCAGCTTCTCCGCCCACGTGGACGAGTCACCGAGTCCCCTTCTGCCCCACGCCCACTTTGCACAGGAACTGGGACTTAAGTGCACATAACACAACCGCAAGAGAATCCCACCTCTTTGTGCTTCTCACAAAGGAAACTCTTTGTTGACCAGATGGTAAAAGGGACTGACACCGATGCCTTCTGGTAATCACCAGGTACGTACAGATCCTTAAATGACACGCCTCAGACGGACAGACTCAGCTCTCAGTGACCCATGTTCTGAAAGCAAATGGGAGAAAACAGGCGATGGGAACCTGCACCTCCCCTCTGGCTGCACGCAGTGGACCGCAGGGCATTGCCACGGACCTCCTGTCCTAGGCCTGGTATCTGAGAGCGATTGTGTGGCGGGTGTGGAGGTGAATCAAAGAATAGCTTCATGTTCTGTATTTGTGACGGGATGGTGGATTCTGCTGGAAGGAAGAGTGCAGGGCACGGGAGAAAGACCCAGAACTGCAAGGCACATGTCACACTGCAGACTCTTTACCTGTCAGGTGTGGCCCACCTGGCTCACAGTGGGTTTTCAGAGCACACTGAACTCATGTTACAGTGGACGGTTTAGTGACAAAATGACCGGAGGGCCATCAGCCAGGAGGAGAAGAGAGAGGTACAGAGACGCCTTCCTGGAGGCAGTGCCTCTGAGCTTTGCCCCACCCTCTTGGAAGGGACTCCTTGGGCACATCGGCACTGTGCCCACCAGGGTCCAGGGGCACGTGCTGTACTGTCCTCTAAGGCTAAGCCTGTGCTTCTGGCCAACGCCTTCCAAGTCTTGGTCAGTTGAGTTTTTTTAAATAAATCTTTCTTTAAAAAAAATTTTTTTTTAACTCCTATATTATAGGTGATCAAAACCAGACACTACTGAAGAAAGTGACAAGTAGGTCCCGGAATTCCTTTGAAAGCCTCTGGAGAGAGTCTACAGCCCTGTGCTCAGTCTGTGAATGTGGCCCTCCGGCAGAGCGCCCTGCACATTTCCTGCGACTCTGGTGTGAGAGCCTGGCCAGGCCGTCTCACCCGCTCCCCATGGGGCCGTGCTCCAGCCATGAAGCTGAGCACCCCACTGTCCTGCACACACACGGCCTCTGGACCTGCCACTCAGCGGCCTTCTGCACCCACGGTCACTTAAGCCAACTTCCCCGGCCACGCCTTGCTTGCGGTCTCCCCAGCCCTCCCTGCCCCAGGAGGGCTGGTCGTGCTCCTCCAAGGCCTCCTCATCATCCGCTTCCACTGCGGGCCTCCCCATCCTCTCTGAGCCAGCCTCCCCCAACCCTCACTCACTCGGGGCCGAGGTGGGGGTAACGTGCTCCCTGAGTCAGTGGGTGAGTGCCCAAGCCTCTGCTGAGTGGCTGACACTGACTCGTGCACTCACTTTTTAAAGCATAAGGAGAGGTTCCCTGTACGTGCCCCCCCAACTGCCACCACGTCACATTTGGAAATCATCCTTCCTTCATTAGGAAGTTGGCAGGGAAGATGGGCCGTGGAAAGTCACAGCTCAGGTTCCAGGCACAGCTGTCTCCTCCTCACTGCGTCTGACAAATCTCAGGTCACGCTAGAACGCTGTGGGTGCCACCACACGATGCCACGCAGTGAGGTCCTGTCTTGTAAGACTCAGTACAGAAGTACGCAAAGCACTCTGCCAACGGACGGTACCATCAGGTGTCTGCTGGATCGATGTATGAAGAAGTCATCTGTGCTCAGGCATCAAGACAGGCCAACCAGGAACTGCCTCTACCAGCAGGCATGGCCGCTCATGAGCGCCAATTTCTGATGCAAAGAGTCACGGCTTTCTGGAGGACTTGCGGCCAAGGCGGAACAGAAAGAAACACACAGCCCTCTGCCTGTGGACGCGCGGCTGCTTCGTGGCTGATGACGTGGGTAAGTGCACTGACAAGGCCAGCTTCCTGCTTGCATCGGGAAGCAGAGTGCCGAGACACGGCCGGACCTGCCCTCGGTGCCAACACAGGCGCCCGTGGAGATGCTGCAGCGATGCCTGCGGCAGTGGGAGGGCCCCAGGCTTGGCAAGGTGAGCAGCTGCGGCAGGAAGTCTGGGTTTCCACACTGCCGCTTCTGGCCCAGGTGCCAGGTCCTTGGCCCGGGCCTGCTCCCCCACTGACATCACTGGATCCACGCCACGCCCCACAGTGGCCTCCGCATTTGATGAGCCCCATTTTCCAGCTCAGCTGCATCTCCCAGAACCTAATATGGAAGACCTCTGAGTCACGGGCTAGGCTGCCTCGGCGGTTAAAAAAATAGCAGAACGTTTACTAACCACACTTGGCAACCAGCGCCCGTTCAAGGAGGCTGCCTGCTCCACAGCACTGCTGCCCAGCCTGGCAGCTCTGACCATAGCAAAGACCACCCAGTGCTGCACACCCCGAGGTCCAGCGCATGGGCCCCTGAAAACCAAAACCCTGAAACGCTCTCTCTAAAGTGTGAGAGCATCACTAGAGCTCAACAGAGAAGACCAGCTCCTGACCAGGTGGAACCGGAGATTTCTGCAGACTTTCTCGGGGCCTGGCTTAGAGGTTACAGCAACTCATTAATTATCCCGTTTTCCAAATTATGCTCTATCTGAAGGCTGTTATCTCCTGAAATATAAATCAGCATACAATGTTTCAGGAGGCTTGGTGCACGGCAGTGAGTCTTCCGGGAGGCACAATTCCCTTCCGGCAAGGCCGCGGGGCCAAGCTCAGAGGGTGGAGCTGGGTCAGACGACATGGTGTATCTCCCTGGTCGCCATACACCATGAAATACCTGCACAGCTAACACGGCTGCACATTTGTGTAAACACCACTCTCACCATCCTGGGTAATGGGAACCTGAGATTTCTGTGGAGCTTTCTTTTCTAACAGCGTTTTGCTGATGACGCACAGGCTGATACTCTGAACGAGAACATGGCACTTCCTGTCTGAGAGCCAAGCTTTTCCTGGTCTGAGACCCGGGAACCGTATCCCAGAGTCCTAGTGTTCAGTCCAGCTCCCCTGGAGAGCAGGCTGACAAGGGACAGAGGTGGGCGAGAGGCTATCATTTCTGTCCCCATACAGCTCAGGGTGCCTCAGGGGCATCTCACCCAGTCTGCTCCTCTGTGGCAGGACAACAGAAACAGGGGGGCAATGCCGGGGCTCCCGGGGGACAGCTGGCTGTGCACAGCCCAAGCCAGAAGGACCTGCTCGTCTGAAGACTGGGTCTCTGTGGCTGGTTCAGGAAGCAAATGGGGCTGACCTGAGAGTGACAGATCAGAAGGTCACAGGTGCATGTCTAGCCCGCAGCGATGCATCATCAGTGAGACAGACCTCCACCACGCACAGGCCTGCAGGTGGCTCCAGCCAACACCAGGAGGCCCAGATGGTCAGCCCGACCTGTGGCTGCAAACACCGCAGGCTTCAGTCTATCTGCCGGGAGCTGCAGTGCCCACAGGACCTCCCTCACTCCTAATTTCAGCTGATGCCTGCTGGCAACAAAAGTGATTGTCTGGCTTTTTTTTTAATTGATGAAAGTTGCAGAAGGGAAACTATTTGAAACCAGACCTAATTACACTGATGGAAGGATGAATGGATTATTTCAAACAGGATCCAAAAGCCACTTTGTAAAAGAGACTCAAACGAAGGTTGAGAGCAGCCCCCACCCCCGGCCCCGGCCCCTCAGCCTTCACTGCAGCGTCAGCCTGGCCGTGCAACTCTGGGACTGCACACAACTGCTCTCTTATGTCAAACGCAGGGGGCTATTATCGCTGCACAACACAGCTACGGCACTCTCCACTATCAATGTATGTTTCAAATACACCCTGATTACAGATTCAGGTAAAGACAGCAGTAAAAGTGCTGAACTCACTGGGGCACTGAGTAAACACTCAGGAGTCCAGTCTGATTACCCCTCTCTTTATTCACATTTCAGAGAAGTATCTGGCTTAGTAACTAGAGAAGATCAAAACAATAGGATTAGAAAGAAAATAAACCCACAAGTAGAAGGAGCCCCAGGCAGAGGGGCAGAGCCGTATGGGTCCTGCTTGGGAGCTACAGCAGCAGAGAAAACCACCCAGAGGCCTCCACGAGCATTGCCTCCCCAGGTGAGCCAGGGTCCGGAATTCTCAACATGTAACATTGACGTTGAATAGCTTTCCTCCTGAACCTGCAATCAGCGCTGTCAATCGGACTCTACCAGATCTACCATCTGTGAGGAAGCCCCCAGGAAACCTTGCAGCCATCTGGGTGCACACTTCCAAATGTAGCAGCCCCCCACTCCACCCTTGTGGGCTGGGGAAAGAGCTGAAAAGAGAAACCAGCAGGAGCCGGGGACCTGCCTCCTGCAGCATCAGGAAGTCTTGCCGAGTGCATGCATCACACTGTCAATCCGTCCAGTGGAGTGCAGGACACCAGCCCCGCCCAGCACCCTGCAGGGAGCACGAAGGTCTTGAATCGTGACATGAATGGGAGTCTGGCCTCATACCCAGCCCCGGGTCCCACACACTCGACGTTGATATGCCTGTCACAGGAGCATACTCGGGCTTTCCTCAGTCTCCAAGTATCAACTCATTCCACATCATTTCTCACTTGTTGGTACCCTGGAGCAAGGATGCCCACTGGGGTAGAGAAAGCCTGGCAGCTTTGTGCGGGTGGAGGGCACTGGAGCGCACAGTGGCTGCGGAATGGCTCTGAGGGGAAGCAGTACGATTCTGTCTGCAAGCTGACAACCCCACCTCCCCCTGCCTATGCAGGAAGAGGGGCCAAGGATGCTGAGCTTGGACCACTTCAGTTTCATCCCTGGAGGATGCTTCTGCCTTGCAAAGAGATCTGCGGGCTCAGGTACCACTCTCTTGCAAATAAAGGCTCCCCTTGGGGCATCCCTGGTGACTCAGTGGTAAAGAATCCACCTGCCAATGCAGGAGACACAGGTTCGATCCCTGATTTGGGAAGATCCCACACATCTCAGAGCAACTGAGCCTGTGAACCACAACTCCTGAGCCTGTGTTCCAGGGCCTGGGAGCTGCAACTATCGGAGTCCACGTGCCCTAGAGCCCGCGCTCACAACGAGGGAAGCCACCGGAATGAGAAGCCCACACACAGCACCTAGAGAACAGCCCTTACTCTCCACAACCAGAGAAAAGCCTGCGCAGCAACAAAGACCCACTGCACTCAAAAGATAATTAAAAAAAAAAAAAAACTCCCCTTAGAGAAACAACACTCAGCCCCTTGTCCCCTGTCTGAGCATCCTGACCCGACCTGCCAAGACAGTTTACAGGCACTGGTGCAGACACTGTGCGCTTCCACTCTCTGTATGACACAACCATGTGAACCCCAAGAAAAGCATGGAGGGCAGCCGAATTTGCTTCTTGCTTGGTGAGTGCCTCAAACAGATGCCTGTACACATACTACACAAACACATCCATGTATAGTTAAGAAGACAGGGGAAACCAAGGCTTGGCCAGGAGAAACCACACATTTCTCCAACTCCAGCTCTGAGTTAGTTCACCTGTGGTTTTACTGGATATGCTTTACTTCCATGCTCTTTCACTGGACAGGTTTTTCAGACCAGAACTTAGTCAGGTGATAGGATCTTCAAGCCACTTTCCAACACTGGGAGTCCTACGTCCCCACTCTCTGCTCTCCTTTGGGGCAGGGCTACTCCTCCCAGGGATTATCTGTGGTGATAATCCTGCGGCTCTGCCCAACTCCGACCTCCCAGAATACCGCACATGGCTGTTCACTTGCCTTCCAGTCACCTCTCTGGTCCAGCACACCATCTGCCTTTCCCTCAGGGCTGCTCCAACTCTTGCCCTCGCTCACTTCCCAGCAGGACCCTGGGCACAATGCCCCCCTCACCACTCACACACCACCAATGCTAAGTGCAGCTAAGCTCACCTTCTAACCAGGGGATGAAAGATGACTCCAAACCCTTCAATCAATTCCTCTGGCACCAGCTCACCGAGGCCACAGAGCACAGGCACCATGCAGAGCAGCGAGGCTTCATTCAGGCCCCTGCCAGACAGCGACACAAGCGCGCACACGTCGAGAGCGGGCTCATAGTCCAGACTCGACCTCAGCCTTCCAGAGAGGAGTGGGGCTCAGCGAGAGAACCACCAACAGAAGGAGCTGCTGACTCAGGAACTGTTAGTATCAGAGCACCCCAGAGCAGGGAGCAATCACTGACGATCAGGGTAGGAGATACCCAATGACATTTCTGGGTCAGTGTGCAGGAGGTGGACTGCAACAGTCACTCAGCAGACACTGACCAGCATCTACCAAGTGTAGGCTCCACTCCATGTGAGGCACACAGGAGAGCAGACCCTCCCCTCTGGAGGTCCAGGGGATGCTGAGTCTCTGGGGTCCAGGAGAGACCACCAGTCAGATGCAGGCACCTCTCCAGGTGACCGTCATACCTCCTCTCGCAAACATCCATTCTTACTTGCAGGCAAACACCTGCTTCCTGCTTCACTGAGAAGGCAGGAAGACCACCCTCCCCTCCACCCACCCCCTGCCCCACTGCTACATCTATCCATATCTGCCCCCTGGCCCGCGGACCCCACCTACTTTCCAGAACCACAGATGAGCCATCTCTCTGAGGTGTTCAATGAGGCGCTCTGACCCAGGCTGTCCCTGTGTCTCTCTGGAGCTCTGGAGGACAAGGTCAAGCCCTTGGTCCACACGCTTGCGGGCCTCCCCAGGCACCTGGCTGGGATGTTAGGCCGAGGGCGGCTGCGCTGAAACAGCCGCTTCTACAAAGTGCCAGGCCCTGCCTGGAGGAGCGACACTGCCCCACTCACTCCCAGACTCGCTCTGTCTGTCCACAGCTGCTCCTCCGCCTGTCTCCTGCCTCCCTGGACAGATGCCCAGCCTCGCCACTGCTCCTTCCGCCAGGGTCCATCCCCTCCTCCACCCCCAACCCCAGCACAGCGCTAGCTGCAGTCCTGGTTGGTTAGCTCACTTTGTTTATGGCTTGTCTCCCATCACTAGGAGACAAGCTGCATGAGGGCAAAGGTTTTGCCTACTGAGGTGTCCATTTGGGTCCTGACTTTCTTCCCAGAGTCCAGCCAGGGCCTGGGGCTTGTGACGTGTCCAGCAAGACCTGTCCAGCCCTGCCTCTGCAGACCTGCTGGCTCTGGGCAAACTCTTACCCGCTCACTTGCATCATTTTTAAGATGGAGATGCTGACAGTATTTACTACGTGGGATTACAGTGAGGATTAAATGACATAAAGTATGTTACACACTGTAGCATACTTTCTGGTAGGAGGTAAGTGCTCAATGATATTTACGGTATGGTTATTCAGAATATTATAATTATACATCAGCATTCAAATTACCTGAACCCAGGAGACATCTGTTTGGGACTTTCGTGCACTGGCATCAAAAATGAATGAGTGAACGAATAAAACACCTGGGACTTTTCTATTATTAAAGATTCTGAACCTGACTTCATAGACACTGAATGCACAGTCTAGCAGTACTGATGCACAGGCTCTAGAGGAAAGGTGATGTTCACAGTAACAAGGTCACGTCGACCATCAGGCAGCCCCCACCGACGGGCCATCAGAGGAGGGCCTGGCCTGCCTGGTGAACCACTGGGCTCACCGTGCCCACCCTCTCTGGTGCCAGCTACAGCTACGGCCCCCCCCACGTCCCCAGCTCTGTGGCTCCAGGCTGGGGTCCCTGTGGGCACACGGGGAGCAGGAGAGGAAATGTGTCTTTCTAGGTGCCTTTATCTTTGAGGGTTTAAACGGAGAAACAGAAGGTGGGGGCTGGCCACTGTTGCTGGAATTAGAATCTAGAAAAAAAATAAATCAAGTTGGAGTTCTGAGTACATTCCCCACAAAACTGTGTTATCTATGTGGCTCCATGCTATGGTTTCACTAACAAAGCAGAATGCTCTGACCTGTCCTGGGAACCCAACCACAGGTGACACGGTTCCACCAAAGTTTTCAGAGTTCCCAGTGAAGGCTTTATAGACATATGTTCCCCACAAAGCCCATCTGAAAGTGGATGGTGCGTACGGTTCACATGCCGCAAAGACTGCGCCAGTGTGCACACTCTGTGCCCAGAGGTCCAGGGCACCTCCTTCCCACGGGGTGTGGGCACCTGGGCCCCATTCTAGACAGCTGGACACGTGCCCCCTGGGATCTGGGGAGTGGCAGCTGACTCCCCAAGTTTCCTTCCTCCCCTGGCCACAGGTGTCAGTTCTTTTAACATGGTTTTGTATGTCTTCTTATTGCTCTGTTTTGAACATGTCTATGTGGAAAAAAATTAGAAAGCTTTACCAAAAGCTCCTAAAATTTGCTCATTTCTCTGGCTGACACACTTGGCTTGCAAAGGGCAGCTTCTCCCTCAGGAGGAAATCTTTCCCATCAAATAAGCCTTTCCGCTTTCCCTAAGTCCAGGCCACGCTGACACCAGCGCCTTCCTTTCCTGTAGCGGGAGGCACTCTAGCCACCGTGCACCAGGTGGGCTGACACGGAGCTGCCGTGAGCAAGCCCCTGCATTCTCAGCCCACCTCCTGCTCGTTGGGATCCACACACCCAAGTCAGAAGGGTGAGGGTCACCCATCAGCGTCAGCCGTAAAGCACTGCCAGCAGCAAAGATGTCCTGCTGAGGGGGAAAGGGCCTTCTGTGATCAGGGGCTGCAGAGAGCTGTCCAGGGCACTGGCGGCAGCAGGCATCTCTCCCTCCTGACCCCTCAGGCCTGCCTTCCTGCTGCTTCCCTTCCTGCCTCTCGTACAAGCCCTAGCTCTTGCTCTCTCTCTCTCACCCAGCGCCTCTCATCCTGCATCCTTCCACACAACCTGACCAGAGCTGCCCCAGGAGACAAACCCGACCGAGTGCAACCCTGCAGGGCATTTCTAGAGCCAGCAACATGGGAGGCAGAGAGGGAGGGCCCCAGGCCCACTCTGCGTCCACCAGCCTGCATCTTTACGATCTGGTTGCATTCCACTTCCCCTGTGTCTCCGAAGAGCTGACATGCATGAACACAAGAAGATGTTCACACAAAAATGTGCTCAGTGACACACTTTTGTAGTGTATATTCAGTGTCTACTTCCCTCATTGCTTGAAGAAGAGAATTACTTTGCCACCTAAAGAACAGTAGGCAGTCTGAGAAATAAACCTCCATCGCCCAGTGTCTATCTGGATCTTCTGAAACATGCTGAAAAAGCACATCACATGTTGATATGAAACTGTTTACATGAAATATACACAAAGGAGATGGCAATGTCTAAAACATATCTTCATTGTTCCAAACGACTGTGAATGGAATCTGGAAACTGGGGGAAGAAAATCAACAATTGTTTGCACAGTCAATAGTTGTGTGAATGAATTAGTAACTTTTAAAAAATAATGACTCTAGCATATTGAGGAATGTAGGCTCCTTTGATAATCTCCAGGAAATACTTCAAAATTCAGTAACAATGAGTGATTTTAAACATAACGGAGTGTAAGACTTACTATGGTCTACGGAAAATATTTTGGGAAAATAAAGGAACTATTCTCAAAAGTAATACAAAGATTACAGCTCTTGAGAAAATAACACAATGAAGTTTTTCAAGATCTACTTCAATGCCATGTGGTAGGTGGAATTCCACCGGTACTATAAGAGTCAACTGAAACCCAGAGCCTATAACAACCGCCCCAGGGCTCCTTCAACTAGAACACCGGCCTATTGTTCCCCAAGTCGGTGTCCTCACCTGGGAACTCAGAGTGTGTACTTATTGCACCATGTCAGGCAGGCTACTGACCAGACCAGCTGTCGGAGTATTATGATTCACGGGTTTCACAGCAGCAGAAGACAAAGTTGTGTTATTGTCAATCATCTCCTCCCAACTCTTCACCCAGAGCACAGAGCATTCACACAGCCAACAAGATGGTAAGGATGCCCACATGCCTAGTTTCTTACTAAGGCATGTGGTGTGGGGCCCTGGCAACGTCCCCTCCTCTCTCATATTCAGAACACAAAGTACACTAAACACTAGGTAACTCTTATTTTGTACAAAATAAACAGAATAAACAAAAATACAGCTAAGGGATAAGTTGGAAAGCGTGTTGATCATATATTGATTACATAGCAGCGGTCTATTTCTGATACAGTGACTCCAAGGTACAGGGTTGCCTACTTTTACTAAACCAAACCCCGGGGAGAATGGACCAGGGAAAAACAAAATTCAGTCAAACCTCTCATCATTAAATCAAAGCTCATCAGCTTTTCAGGAGAAAAAGCCTCTCGCTGGGGATGAGAAAAGTCAGTAAAAAGTTGATGACTTTGTATTGTGCTCAGAAGCAAACCAACATCCACTCCCTGGACGACCAGTCCTTCCTTAGGCAGTGGCAGTTACTGCGACAAGACCCTCATAACACCAACCAAGAATGTGTTCTCGGGGGCAGAGGCCAGCAGGGTCCGAGGCCGCGGACCACTGCGAGCCGGGTGTGGGGGAAGGGTGGAGGCGTGGGGAGGTGAGGGAGGGGGAGGGGGGTGGAGCAGGGTGGGGAGGGGCGGCCTTCCCCGCGCCCGCCACCAGGGAGACTGCGTCTTCCCGCCTCGCAGGCCAGGGTGTGTCCACTCTGCCAGCCCCTGGGACCCCCAGGTCTCAGGCAGCCCGGCCTTGTCCAGGCTCCTGGAGACCCAGTTCAGACGAGTTCAGAGCACAGAAAGCCCGACTCGGCTGGGGCCTAGGGGCGTCCCCTGGCGAGCACGGCGGCTCCGGACCCAGCACACTCGCCGCCCACAAGCTCACCCCACTCCGCGGGGAACCAGACCTGGGCGGCAGGGGTCCCTGAGCTCCCGGCCCCGCGCCCCCGGCCGGCCGGCGCCTCCTCCCTCGACCTGGACTCTTGGCGCGCCGGCGCCTGCAGAGAGCAGCGTGAAGGGAGGGCCGGCCTGCCCCGGCCGCCCGCCGCGGAACGAGCCCACCCACCCACCCCCGCCCTCCCCGCAGGCCGCCCGCGGTCCACGGCGGTCCCCTGCTCTTTGGCCGCGACCCCGTCCCAGGCGCCCGGGCTTCGCCCCCGTCCGCAGGGCCGGAGGACTCCGCGGGCCGCGGCGGGCTGGGCCCTGGGCTGCCGCCCGCCGGCCGATCCCCGCTTCCCGCTTCCCCGTCCGCAAGGCCGCCCTACCTGCCGTCCGGCTGCGCCCCGCCGCTCCGGACCCTCAGAGCCACGGGCCCAGGACCCGCGTGGAGCGCGCGCCCGCCGGGTGCCTCCGGAGGCCGGACGCCCCGCCCGAGCGCCCGGGCAATAAGAGTCCGCGGGCAGGGGGCGGGGCGCGGCGGGGGCGGCGCCGGCCCGGGAGGGGCTCGCGGGGAGCGGAGAGAGGGGGGCGGAGGAGGGCGGCGGGGAGGGGCCCGGCGGGGGCAGCCCCCAGCCCCGCGCCCCCGCTTCGGCCCCGAGCCCCGGGCAGCACTGGGACAGGCGGGCTTTCGGGAAACTTCCAGGAGTAATGGATAACGGGAAAGAATTCCACCTTTTTTCTAAGCCAAGAGGGATGTCGGCTGCCTGCCCGGCGATCTGCCTCAGGTTTTTATCTCCTTTACGAGGAGCGGTTAGTCCCTGGGCTCCGAGCGCATTCCAGCGCCCCGGGCGGGGGTCCAGGGTTCAGCCCCAAGCCACCAGTGCCATCGGAGTCGGTGCCGCGCTCAACCCCCACAGCACAAAGACCGTGTGGAAGGCTCTTCCTTTTTAAGGGGGAGAGGGGATACTTTCTAGGCTTCCACGAATCCGTTCACTCTGGTCGCTCATCAGTGAGTAACTGAATTCAGGGCCCTGAGGGTGAGAAGCGCTGGGCGGGCCGGTTTCACAATGTCTCAGGAACGCGGTCCCTGTCCTGTGATTTCTCGGCCATAAACTTCTAGAGGCCCCGAGTCGTTTGGTTTAACCCAGCACGCAGCGATTTCTATGGAACTGTTTTCAAGGAGGAAATGGACTCCTAAACTCCAGACTTCCTCATGTAAAACGTGTGGCTTTCGGTGGACTCCACCCTGAAGCCCGGGGGTGTCTTCTCCCGTCACTAACCCAGCTCAGAACCCTGGCTCTGCGCATCCCGGAGCAGCTGGGTCAGCAGTTATTTCTGGCCTGTTCGTTCTACACAGCACCCGCTCCTTGACCATCAAAGCCACAGCTCTCCTACTCATGACCAACTCTCACAAAAACGAACAGTAACGGTTCACAGTTGCTGAACATCCAGGGTTGTGCCTGGCCCTTTCTGCAAAATGGTCACCAAGAAAATGCCAGTCATTTCCATCTAGGTGTGCAGGCCACTGGCCGCGATAACTGGTCCAGAAATCCCATCCTTGTCTTCACTATTAATATGGAACAATAGGGTTTCTGGGCTCACAGACCTGAGACAGGAACTCTACCGTCTCTCTCTCTCTCTGAAATACATGATTTTTAGATTAAACACGATGTCTGTAAGATGCCCAAAGAGGATGTTTGCCTGTGATTGAACCCTCAGAGATAAAACACTCTGTTAGAGGGTGCAGTGTTCTTGTCCAGACTCTCGCCCATGCATCTCAACACACAGTCAATGCACAGATTAGAGCATCACTCACAGATGAGTCTGTAACCTACAGCATGTTGTAGCCATCTTTCCAGGTCTACTACATAACTTTATTCTCTCTTGATTTTTGCAAGGAACAGAGGTAAAAAGCACAGGATGTCACTGTTTAACTTTGCCTTTCAACTTTGGTGTGCTCATTCCCAGGCAAGTGGCTGTTAGGGATACAGGAATGATACCACTTGTGTTCTGCAGGGTTTTCTCAAAGGCTGGAGTTGACATTCTGAAATGGGAGTTAGGACTTAGTGGTGTGTGCCATTTTAACTGTGGAAGTCTGGAGTTTTTTTCATGGTAATGGGATTAATTTGATGAACTTTAAAGCTACAGTTCTTAACTGTTATGATTTTACAATGTACAAGTCCATTCTCAACACAGTCGTGACTGACTTTGCGACCCCATGGACTGTAGCCCACCAGGCTCTTCTGTCCATGGGATTCTCCAGGCAAGAATACTGGAGTGGGGTGCCATGTCCCCCTCCAGAGGTAAGCATGAGTTACCACCAAAGAATTGATGCCTCTGAACTGTGTTGCTGGAGCAGGCTCCGGAGAGTCCCTTGGACAGCAAGTAGATCAAACTAGTCAACTGTAAGGAAAATCAATCCTGAATACTCATTGAAAGGACTGGTGCTGAAGCTAAAGCTTGAGTATTTTGGTCATTTAATGCAAACAGCCAACTCATTGGAAAAGTCCCTGATGCTGGGAAAAGAATGAGGGCACAAGGTGTCAGAGGATGTGATGGCTGGATGGCATCACCGATGCAACGGACATTGGTGTTGGGCAAACTCCGGGAGATGGTGAGGGACAGGGAGGCCTGCTGTGCTGCAGTCCATGGGGTCATAAAGTGTCAGACACAACTGGATGACTGAATAACAACCACCAACACCTCAAGTGTTTACCTGGCTTGGGAGAGTGTGTAGGATGGACTAGACCCACAGGGTTGGTGAACTGCCTGGAGACATCCATTCTGCTCCTGTCTGGAGGCAGCATGGAAGGGTGACCCAGAGATCTACCACCACTGCCTTACGCCAGCTCAGGAGCCCAGAAATGGGGACCAGTTTCTACTTCTCCGAGGTCCAGCAGAACTGAGAACACCGAGTTTTCAAATGCTCTCAACTTTTTAAAGTTTCTATGCGTGCAGCGGTGGAGGCGTGGGTACATCTTAGCAATCATGCTGACACATCCAGGATTTGTGACAAGTGTTATCAGTGCTGATAGGAGTGCGGCCAAGCTTGAGAAAGAACACGCCTTCCCTCGTGCACACTGAGACCCTGACCAGCAAGCTTCTCCTTAGACTTCCTCCTCACTGTCCCTGAGCTCCAGCTTAGAACTGTCAGGCAGGGAGGCAGCAGGAGAGGGTAGAGAGCACCTGCATCCAGGCTCACCCCGAGGGGCTGCATCTGGGACCCTCACTGCCTCTTCTGGGGGTGGGGGGCATCTGGCTGAGTCTCCTTTAGAGTTTCCATCTCCAGGGTCACTTGGCCCACTTGGGCTCAAACACCTAAGCTTAAAATGTTCAGATTTAATCTGAGATGAAATAAGGTGCTCAGCTGTCTATCTGGAGAGGAGTATGGGGCAGTGAAGCTAATCTTTCAAACTATTCTTTTTTTTTTTCCTTTTTCATATTCTCATGAAAAGAGTAAAGTGCAGGTGTTTAAAAGCAAAATGGCAAAAGACACCTAAAAGCAAATGGTATCCCTGAACAAACATGATCCTGTTGGAGGGGCCGACTCCTAGGTTCTCCCTAGATGCAGACACAGAGCTCTGACTGCTGGCAGGCACCACACAGCCCCTGTGCCACACACACTCAGAGCTGAGGCTAATGCTTTACCAAGTGGATACGGTGCCCTCTCACAGAATGTCCACTGGAAAAACTACCACAAGTCAGCACCCAGCCGTGTTTTTCTAACATGTAAAACCAAACATCTCTATTTCCCTTCCTTTTATATACAAGGAGCAGTAAAAGAATGTTAGTATATCTTCAGGTGTTTTGCTTAAAATAATATTTCAACAAAAATTACCCAAACCTTGAGATGTTCTCAGAAGATTCTTGGCCAGTCGGCTGGCACATCCTCTGTTGGGAGGTTTTCACTATTTCCTCCCAGTGATGGATGGTGAATGAAACAGATGTTCTGATAGCAATTCACTGTAAGGGTCTATTTCCACTCACTTCTGGTGCTTTGATATTATTTTTAAAAACCTGTTCCTTTAGCTCTTGTTGAGTTTTTAAAACCTACAAGATCTTGGCTCCATGACCCATTTCTTCAATTGCAGAGATTACTTTTGCAAGGAATTCCAAATATGCTCAGCAAACAACAACGGACTAAGAAAACAGCAGAGCAGTTCTAGATTGTGACTGATTTGGGTTCCAACTATAAATAATAGTATTTTGGGGAAAATGTTTCTGAGAGGAGAGTGCTTAAGACCAGCCTTTGTTCTATGCATGTTTAAAATGACCATTAAGAAGTCTTGGACCACTTTGAGTCTGGACTCTTTGGAATTAACTACATCATTTAAGAAACATATGTTTCTGTGTCAACTACCAAATTATTTTAACGAAAGTACAAAATATTTAAAAACATGGATCTCCTCAAAAGGCTAAGCCCGTGCATTACCTGACCATGAATACGGACCAGTGGGGTAGAGGGAGGGCACAACTCAAGGACAATTCATACTTTAACATAAAAGCAGAGTAATATGTTCCAGTGGCCAAGAGCTTTCTGGCTCTTCAGTTTGTACGTAACTTCTTATCAAGGGCAGGAGAAAGGCTGGGGGAAATACATGGGGCTGTTTGTTCTTGTGTAAAAGTGACTGGAGCTCAGAGGACATGAAATACCATGTGAGAGGGACCGTAGCCGCCAGAAGGGCTGCAGTCGTGGAGGTTAAAGAAAGATGGTGAAACTGTAAACAGAACAGGCTGAGCTCGCCTCCTGAGTACAGGAGGCCTTGAACCTGCAAAGGATTCCAGGCAAATCACAGACGCAGACCAGCGGGAGCCACGGTCCCTCCTAAGCTGTTGCTGTGACCTTGAACTCAGAGTTCTCATCTGTAAAATGATGGAAAGGCATTTCCCTTGGCTTGCCCTTGAGAAGATAAACGAGATCCTGCCTGGGCAGGCCCACCACAGTGCTCGGTAAGTGGGTGGAAGGGACTGATTTCTTTCTTTCTTTTTTTAACAAAATGAAGCCTAGTTTCTTTTCTTTTTTCTTTCTTTCATCTTTTTGTTTTGCTTTTGTTTCTGTTTTTTTCAAAACACAGTACTTAGGAACAGAGTAAAAGTAATAATCTGATACCATGCCAGTCATTTCACACATAGTCTCTCATTTTATCTGCTTCTCCAAGCCATGGGAGGTCTGGCTGTTAGCACATGCCCCTTCCTGGAGGAGCACAGTGAGGCCAGGTAACCTGGCCAAGGAGACAGAGCAGCCCAGGGCAGAAGGAATGGCACAAACTGTCAGCGCTAGAGCCCACACTCCAGGCTAACTCTGGAGTGAAAAGCACGTGTGTGTGGAAGGACTCCCGATCTCCATCAGCAGATCCTTCTTCTTTCTTGCCGAGCTGTACCGTGCACAGGAACGTCTGCTTGGCCTGCCGTGGCTCAGGCAGTTCTGAACACGTCCTGCTGCACTCACAGAGAGTCTGACTCATTCCCCCAAGTGCCCACTTCCCAGGCAGAGCAGCTGTGCTGGCTCCAGAGGAGTCACCCCTAGATTCCGTGGGGTTACTGAGAAGGAATTTGCCTTTTTCTGTGATTCTGCTGAGGAAATGACGAAATATCGCAGTCAACTGGCCGGTCAGTTTAACTCCACCGTGCATGAGCAAAACCTTCAGCTGAGTCCTACAGCCGCAGCCACCGGCACCGACGCAGAGGGCACAGTGTGGCACCGTGCCTGCCGCAGCGGCAGTTTATGCAGCTGCAGGGGAGACTGCTCTTAAAGCCGATGATGCTGTGACAGTCTTGTGTTGCTCTTTGTGTAGATCCTTCCGGATGCTTGGAAGATGAGTGGACCGGCCATCATCTGACTCTGCTCCCAGAAATACAGGATGTCAGGCAACCTGGTCGCGGAGCCGGGGCTGGTGTTGGGGACCACTGAGCACACAGGCGCAGACTGGGGCCATGTCACAGGAGGAGATGAGCCTCTTTCCCGAGCCCGGAAACGCCCTCCACCAAACCCCTCACTTCCTGAGCCGGAGGGTCCGTCCAGCGCCTTGCGTTACAATTCATGTGATTATGTTATCTGAAATGCTTAATTCCTTTCGCTTATGGAAATATGACTAGGTGCTGCAGTGAACGGTTTTCTAGCAGAGATTCCCAAGTACTAAGAGAACTGTTGGGATTATTTCATGGCAGAGATCTATGATACACAGAAAATGTGCAAACCTAGACTCTGGTACTGAAAGGGAATGAGGAGAGAGGGTGCAATATGGTGAAATCAAATACTCCAATTAAATTTGCTCTAAGAATAGAAATTTAATGGACACATTTTATATTGGAAAATCCCGACTGTATATCCTAAGACACTAGAGGAAACATTGGTAATGTCAGTAATTAAATGAATTATTTTATCTGATATATATAGTATATGTGTTTGATCAGTAAAACAACTGACTTACTCACACTGATACTGCCTGTTAGGGCTATTAAATGAGTTATATTATATCACCTTGATACAACAAAGTACTAGATTTCAAGAGAAAAAAGACTTTCCTCTACGATGGCACCCCACTCCAGTACTCTTGCCTGGAAAATCCCATGGACAGAGGAGCCTGGTGGGCTGCAGTCCATGGGGTCGCTAAGAGTCAGACACGACTGAGCAACTTCACTTTCACCTTTCACTTTCATGCATTGGAGAAGGAAATTGCAACCCACTCCAGTGTTCTTGCCTGGAGAATCCCAGGGAGGGGAGCCTGGTGGGCTGCCATCTATGGGGTCGCAGAGTCGGACACGACTGAAGCGACTTAGCAGAAGCAGCAGCATAGTAACCTCAGAAAGAGTTAACTGAATCTGAGGTAATTTGGTCACTTTATGGGATAATGTCAAGAGAGTCTTCAAAGAACTGAGTGTCCTAGCAGTGTTTTCAGATGGCCTTGTCTTTTATAACAAGTAATGAATTGTGATGAAATGTTCACATGAAGAGCTGAAAGAAAGAAGACTGCGCTGAGGGAAACTGGAGTTTAGGGCCCCTGCTTAAAACTGTGCACACTGGCATATATATATATATATATATATATATATATATATATATATATCATTGTGTGTGTATCATATATATATATCTTTACATATATATAAACAGATAACAGATAACCAACCAGGACCTACTCTAGAGCACAGGGAACTCTGCAACAAACTAAATGGGAGAAGAATTTGAAAAACGATACATGTATATGTAGAACTGAATCACTTTGCTGTACACCTGAAATTAATACAACACTGTTTGTCAGCCATAATACAAAATAAAAATTTAAAAACAGATTAAAGAAGAGCCTCAGTGTTCTCATGTATAAAATGAAGACATTGATACTATTATCTCCTTTGCATGATTGCTGCAAAGATTAAATGTGTGAAAGTGAACACCTTTAAGAAGCTGTAATTTTAGACAAAAGTTGACAAAGTGAGATTTGAAAGCTTTCTAGAAGGAGAAGCAGGAAGACAGCATCCACTGGGAAGACCACTGGTACCGCGGCCTCCTTCAGATCAAGCCCTCTGCACGGCACAGCCTTGCTGCACATGGGCATGTCAGTGGCGGGACTGGACCCTTCCCAGCCACTGCCGCCCTTGGCTCCTGAGCCCATGGGTGGTGGCGTGGCAGAGGTCTGGCCTCACTTTGGTGCCTTGCCCCCTGTTGCTTGGGGAAAAGCACCAAGAAAAAAAAGAAGTGAAAGGGGGCCAGTACTCTGTTACCACCAGGCCAGCCAAGGTCAGGACAGCCCCTGTCTGTCACCTTGGGCAAGGCTGGCTCACCCACCAGTGGGTGCCCTGGCTCATGTTCCCTTACTCATGGCAGCTCACAGACAAATTTTAAGTTTTATGTACTATTTAACTCAAACGGAAGAAAAATGAATACACATGACTGTTAACATGCTAACTATGTAATAATAAACCTAACCTGGATTCCATCTGTCCTTATGCCAATGCTGTTACAAAATTCAGATTTTTTTAATGGAGGAAGAAACCCCAAAGGCAGAACTGCCTGGGGCCCATGAATGTCCCAGGTCAGCCTGGTCACTGCTGGCTGCGGCTCGTCTGTGCCCGGCACACGTTGTTTCATTGGCTGAAAATCGCATCTGCCCCCTTGCCTCTCTGCAGGGCTGTACTGTGTGTGAACCTAAGTCAGTTGGTGTCACATGCTTTTCAAAGAAGAAAACAGGTCCTGTGTTCTCAGACTCTATCGTCTAAGTGGGAGACAGTCGGCTGTTAACAACAGGTGCTTTGCAGTGGCTCATTCATGTGGACATTTCTTTTATGAGTTAATTAGTCATAACTCCCTCGTGAGCAAAATGCACATCTGGGAAAATAAAACTGCTCACTGAGAGTGAGTTACTGGTGTGTAGGTGGGGCACAACCATCCCTTAAAAGGCTTAACGAGAACATTGATGCACTCAGAAGCTGGACTGTCAGAATGGACATCATCAAAAAAGGTACAAACAAGAAATGCTGGAGAGGGTGTGGCGAGAAGGGAGCCCGCCTACACTGTTGCTGGGAAGGTAAACTCATGCAGAACAGTACGAAGGTTCCTTAAAAAACTAAATACAGAGCTACTTATGTAACCCAAAAATCCCACTCCTGGGCATATATCTGGAGAAAACCGTAATTAAGATACATGTACCCCAAAGTTCATAGCAGCCCTATTTACAGTAGCCAGGACATGGAAGCAACCTAAATGTCCATCAACAGAGGAATGGATAAAGAAGATGTGGTGCATTCACGGAATAGTATTCAGCCATAGAAAAATGAAATAATACCGTATGCAGTAACATGGACAGACCTAGAGACTGTCACACTGAGTGAAAATGTCAGATAGAAAAAGACAAATGTTATAAGATATCATGTATATATGAGATCTAAAAAATGGTACAAATGAAATTACTTACAAAACAGAGTCATAGATGTGGAAAACAAACTTATGATTACCAGGAGGGAAAGGATGGGGAGGGATAAATTGGGAGACTGAGATTGATATACACACTATTATATGAAAAACAGATAACTAATAACAACCTACTGTATAGCGCAGGTTGCTGTTTGGTTGCTCAGTTGTGTCTGACTCTGCGACCCCTTGGACTACAGCAAACCAGGCTTTCATGTCCTTCACCATGTCCTGGAGCTGGCTCAGACTCATGTCCCTTGAGTCTGTGATGCCATCCAGCCATCTTGTCTTCTGTCGTCCCCTTCTCCTTCTGCTTTTGGTCTTTCCCAGCATCTGGGTCTTTACTAATGGGTCAGCTCTTCGCATCAGGTGGCCAAAGTACTGGAGCTTTAGCTTCGGCATCAGTCCTTCCAATGAATATTCAGGGCTGATCTCCTTTAGGATGGACTGGTTGGATCTCCTTGCAGTCCAAGGGACTCTCAAGAGTCTTCTCCAACACCACAGTTCAAAAGCTTCAATTCTTTGGCACTCAGCTTTCTTTATAGTCCAACTCTCACATCCATACATGACTATTAGAAAAACCATAGCCTTGACTAGACAGACCTTTGTTGGCAAAGTGGTGTCTCTGCTTTTTAACATGCTGTCTAAGTTGGCCATAGCTTTTCTTCTAAGGAGCAAGCATCTTTTAATTTCATGGCTGTAATTACCGTCTTAAAATCTGTCACTGTTTCCATTGTTTCCCCATCTATTTGCCATGAAGCGATGGGACCAGATGCCATGATCTTAGTTTTCTGAATGTTGAATTTTAAGGCAGCTTTTTCACTCTCCTGTTTCACTTTCATCAAGAGGCTCTTCAGTTCCTCTTTGCTTTCTGCCATAAGGATGGTGTCATCTGCATATCTGAGGTTGTTGGTATTTCTTGCAACAATCTTGATTCCAGCTTGTGCCTCATCCAGCGCAGCATTTCACATGATGTACTCTGCACAGAAACTAAATATGCAGAGTGACAATATACAGCCTTGATGTACACCTTTCCCAATTTGGAACCATGCTGTTCCATGTCCAGTTCTAACTGTTGCTTGTTGACCTACATACAGATTTCTCAGGAGGCATGTCAGGTGGTCTGGTATTCCTATCTCTTGAAGAATTTTCCACAGTTCGTTGTGATCCACACAGTCAAAGGATTTGGCATAGTCAATAAAGCAGAAGTAGATGTTTTTCTGGAACTCTCTTGCTTTTGTGATGATCCAACGGATGTTGGCAATTTGAACCCTGGTTCCTTTGCCTTTTCTAAATCCAGCTTGAAGATCTGGAAGTTCTTGCTTCACATATTGTTGAGGCCTCACTTAGAGAATTTTGAGCATTACTTTGCTAGCATGTGCTGCTGCTGCTGCTGCTGCTAAGTCACTTCAGTCGTGTCTGACTCTGTGCGACCCCACAGATAGCAGCCCACTAGGCTCCTCTGTCCCTGAGATTCTCCAGGCAAGAATACTGGAGTGGGTTGCCATTTCCTTCTCCAATGCATGAAAAGTTAAAAGTGAAAGGGAAGTCGCTCAGTTGTGTCTGACTCTTAGCAACCCCATGGACTGCAGCCTACCAGGCTCCTCTGTCCATGGGATTTTCCAGGCAAGAGTACTGGAGTGGGGTGCCATTGAGATGAGTGCAATTGTGTGGTAGTTTGAACATTCTTTGGCATCATGTTTCTTTGGGCATGGAATGAAATCTGACCTTTTCCAGTCTTGTGGCCAGTGCTGAGTTTTCCAAATTTGCTGGCATATTGAGTGCAGCACTTTCACAGCATCATCTTTTAGGATTTGAAATAGCTCAGGTGGAATTCCATCACCTCCAATAGTTTTGTTTGTAGTGATGCTTCCTAATGCCCACTTGACTTCACATTCTCTAGGTGAGTGATCACACCATAATGGTTATCTGGGTCATTAACATCTTTTTTTATAGTTCTTCTGTGAATTCTTGCCACCTCTTCTTGATATCTTCTACTCCTGTTACGTCCATACTATTTTTGACCTTTATTGTGCCCATCTTAGCATGAAATAGTCCCTTGGTATCTCCAATTTTCTTGAAGAAGTCTGTAGTCTTCCCCATTCTATTGTTTTCCTCTATTTCTTTGCATTGATCATTAGGAAGGCTTTCTTATCTCTCCTTGCTATTCTTTGGAACTTTGCATTCAAATGGGTTTATCTTTCCCTTTCTCCTTTGCTCCTCTTCTTTTCTCAGCTATTTGTAAGGCCTCCTCAGACAACCATTTTGCCATTTTTGCATTTCTTTTCTGGGGGATGATATTGATCACCGCCTCCTGTACAATGTTATGAACTTCCATCCATAGTTCTTCAGGCACTCTATCAGATCTAGTCCCTTTGATTTAGGACCTAGTGGTTTTCCCTACTTTCTTCAATTTAAGTCTGAATTTGGCAATAAGGAGTTCATGATCTGAGCCACAGTCAGCTCCTGGTCTTGTTTTTGCTGTCTGTATGAAGTTTCCCTATCTTTGGTTGCAGAGATTAAAATCAATCTGACTCAGTACTGACCATCTGATGATGTCCATGTGCAGAGTTGTCTCTTGTATTTTTGGAATAGGGTGTTTGCTATGACCAGTGCAATCTCTTGGCAAAACTCTGTTAGCCTTTGCCATGCTGTATTTTGTATTCCAAGGCCAAACTTGCCTATTACTCCAGGTTATCTAAGAGCCACGCTGTGTTGGGCCACCCAAGATGGACGGGTCATGGTGGAGAGTTCTGACAAAACATAGTCCACTGGAGAAGGGAATGGCAAACCACTTCAGCATTCTTGCCTTGAGAACTGCATGAACTGTATGAAAGGCAAAAAGATAGGACACTGAAAGATGAACTACCCAGGTTGGTAGGTGCCCAATATGCTGCTGGAGAAAAGTGGAGGAATATCTCCAGAAGGAATGAAGAGGCTGAGCCAAAGCAAAAACAGTCCAGTTGTGCATGTGTCTGGTGGTGAAAGTAAACTCAGATGCTGTAAAGAACAATTCTGCTTAGGATCCTGGAATGTTAGGTCCATGAATCAAGGCGAATTGGAAGTGGTCAAAGAGATGATGGCAAGAGTGAATGTTGACATTTTAGGAATCAGTGAACTAAAATGGACTGCAATGGGTGAATTTAACTCAGATGACCATTATATCTACTACTATGGGCAAGAATCCCTTAGAAGAAATGGAGTACCCCTCATAGTCAACAAAAGAATCAGAAATGCAGTACTTGGATGCAATCTCAAAAGTGACAGAATGATCTCAGTTCATTTCCAAGGCAAACCATTCAATATCACAGTAATCCAAGTGTATGCCCCAACCACTAATGCCAAAGAAGCTGAAGCTGAATGGTTTTATGAAGACTTACAAGATCTTCTAGAACTAACACCCTAAAAAGATGTCCTTTTCATCATAGGGGACTGGAATGCACAAGTAGGAAGTTAAGAGATAGAACAGGTAACTCTTAATACTCTGTAATAAGCTATATGGGAAAAGAATTTAATAATGAGTAGATATATGCATATGGTTAACTAATTCATTTTCCTGTACAGCAGAAACTAACATTATAAACCAACTATGTTTTATTGACTATGCCGAAGCCTTTGACTGTGTGGGTCACAATAAACTGTGGAAAATTCTGAAAGAGATGGGAATACCAGACCACCTGACCTGCCTCTTGAGAAACCCATATGCAGGAAGCAACAGTTAGAACTGGACAGGGAACAACAGACTGGTTCCAAATAGGAAAAGGAGTACGTCAAGGCTGTATATTGTCACCCTGCTTATTTAACTTCTATGCAGAGTACATCATGAGAAATGCTGGGCTGGAAGAAGCACAAGCTGGGATCAAGATTGCCGGGAGAAATATCAGTAACCTCAGATATGCAGATGACACCACCTTTATGGCAGAAAGTGAAGAGGAACTAAAAAGCCTCTTGATGAAAGTGAAAGAGGAGAGTGAAAAAGTTGGCTTAAAGCTCAACATTTGGAAAACTAAGATCACGGCATCTGGTCCCATCACTTCATGGGAAATAGATGGGGAAACTGTCAGACTTTATTTTTGGGGGCTCCAAAATCACTGTAGATGGTGATTGCAGCCATGAAATTAAAAGACGCTTACTCCTTGGAAGAAAAGTTATGATCAACCTAGACAGCATATTAAAAAGCAGAGATATTACTTTGCCAACAAAGGTCCATCTAGTCAAGGCTATGGTTTTTCCAGTGGTCATGTGTGGATGTGAGAGTTGGACTGTGAAGAAAGCTAAGTGCCAAAGAATTGATGCTTTTGAAGTGTGGTGCTGGAGAAGACTCTTGAGAGTCCCTTGGACTGCAAGGAGATCCAACCAATTCATTCTAAAGGAGATCAGTCCTGGGTGTTCTTTGGAAGAACTGATGCTAAAGTTGAAACTCCAATACTTTGGCCACCTGATGTGAAGAGCTGACTCACTGGAAAAGACTCTGATTCTGGGAGGGATTGGGGGCAGGAGGAGAAGGGGAAGATAGAGGATGAGATGGCTGGATGGCATCACCGACTCAAGGGACATGAGTTTGAGTGAACTCCGGGAGTTGGTGATGGACAGGGAGGCCTGGTGTGCTGCAGTTCATGGGGTCGCAGAGTTGGACATGACTGAGTGACTGAACTGAACTGAACTATACTACAAAAAAATTAAAAAGACAAACAAACAAAAAAGCGGGACCTCCTCCTGCCATGTCTGGAGAATGCGGGAGGGCCAGGGTGAGGGCCACACAGGAGGGCTTCCCCTGACCTGTCTGTGGCTTCCAGTCTCCATTCAGATACCACACCTTCCAGACTCCCTGCCCATCCTGGGTCAGGGGTTCACTTCATGTGCAGAATCTTCTACTTGTCATTTTTCAAATCCTGAAAGAGTCCCTTTCAGTTCCAACTCGTTCATGGTGATCAGAGAGCACTGTGGCTACCCCCAAACACCTCTATTTGGTAAAAAATTCCAAGTTTGGTTCATTGTAATCAGATACCTATTCAGACTTTATTTTTTAGCCTGAATTATTTTATCTTTTCTAGCTTTATTGAAGTATGATTGACGAATAGAAATTGTACATGCTTAAAGGGTACAATGTGATGTAAATTTACTTTGTGTACTGATGATCAAGCTAATTAATATGCCCATCACCTGAGTGACCATTTGTGTGTGTGTGTCTGCGTCTGTGTGTGTGTCTGTGTGCGTGTGTGTGTCTGTGTCTGTGTGTGTGTCTGTGTGCATGTGAACACTGAGGATGTGCTCGCTGAGCAAAATTCCTGTTACACCAGGCTTAAGTATAATCACTAATGAAAGACCTCATCTAGGCCTGCATCTTCTTGGAGATGAGGTCTTTAGGTCAAAGTCCCTTAATTGCACAGTCTCCTCGACTGCAAGCAGAGGGGGCTGGATGGCCTGACCCTTAAGGCTTCGCCAGCACAACGACTGTGGGACTAGGCTCCGGGTCAACCCACTCTGGCCTGGGTGTAGGGCTTTCACAGCACCTCTTCCAGGCAGTGCTGAGGTGTTACACGAGGTGGTACACTTCTCAGTAAAATCCACTGGCATTATCTTTATCTTATCCTTTAAATTGCATCTTTGTTTGTATTTCTAATATATGCAATAACATAATGCATGTATGTATTTTACACACACACATATATGTATGTACACATAGAGAGAGCTCAGAGATACTGTGTGTTCAGGTCTAGACCTCAGTGATAAAGTGAATACTGCAATAAAGCAAGTCCCATGAACTTTTTGGTTTCCCAGTACATGTAACAGTGGTGTTTATGTGGTATAACAGTCTATCTGGTGTAATAGCATTGTATCTGGAAAAAAATGTTCGTACCTTAATTTTAAAATACATCATTGCTAAAAAATGCTAACATCTGACAAGCAGGTGCCACAAGCCTTCAATTTATTAAAAGCAACACTCTGTGAAGCACAACACAAGATCTGACTGTCTACAAAAGATATTTTACTAAAAGGGATACATGGGGACCTTTGTGGGGGTCAACTGATTAAAAATCCACCTTCCAATCCAGGGGACTTATTTCCGTTTCTGGCTGGAGAACTGAGGTCCCACATGCTGTGGGGCAGCCAAGCCCACGAGCCACAGCTCGAGAAACCTGTATGCCAGAATGGAGACCCAGCACAGCCAAAAAAGAAAGAGATAAAATAGAAATAGAGGGCATACATGACCCCCAAACTTCGTATCCCATGGCTTTAAGGTACAAAGAAACACACAAGCAGCGCTATTTGCCAGGTGACGTGTGGCAGAGGGTCAGCCTTGGGACACCACCTCTGGGGTCAGCTTCAGTATGACCTGGCTGAAAGACACAGAGCTTCAAACTTGCAAATTTCCTTGAGTTGAAGTAGTGGGGTCCACTTTCCACTAGTCTGGGGAGGGAGACGGAACAAGTGCAGTAATTCCTTCCAACTGTTCTGCTTTGCAGGAGGTTCCTTAACTACCCCAGACAGCTGACGGCCTGAGAGAGCCAGGAGCCTGCCCAGCTTGCACGTTACCGGAATCTTATGGGTGCAGCTCTGGGTCTGCTGTTAGGAACCTGGATGTTGTAGATAAGTGGAGAGGCCGACCTGCCAAATCTTTGTTCCTACTAGTGTGGAAGGACCCAGAACCCACAGAAACAAGAAACATTAAGTCACTCCACAATGTTTGCTGAGATCCTCACTCTGCAAAGCACAGCACTGTCAGACTCCTTACTGACAACATGCATTTCAACATCTGCATGTCTGTCTTCCACATTTGTATTGACACAGGTAAGTTTTGGAGCTGTTTCTGTACTTATCATCCTCCTATTTAAACTGAGAGATTACCACTGGGATACCTGGCTTCTTGAAGCCAGCGTTTGATTCTCTCAGTTGAAGTGGAACTTCTTTCTCATACCTTCAGACATTTTTAAGAGAACTGCCATCTACCTGGGACTTGCAAGCATGCCCTCCACAGCTTTTGTTCACACCTACTGAGGTAACGCAGGTTCACACCCAGGAGCTTGAGCCCAATGGTTTCCCTTGTAGGCGTGACTCTGGGCAGGCGATACAACCTCTCTGAGCCTCAGTCTCTCCCCCTGAGAAATGGGCACAGCAGTGCTGCCCCCACCATGCAGCGCATTGAGGACCCAGGGAGATGCCCTGTTGGCAGGCCCAGCACACAGGAAGCGGCTGTCCACACAGTCAGCAACTCTTACCGTCACTGAGATGCACAGCCACGCAGGAGCTTAGGTTCCATGTAAGCAACTGGATGAAGCAACTGTTAAGGTGTCACCTCTGCTGAGTCCAGAACACGGGTTACTGATGGCCAGCTGTTTAAGTCACCACAGCCAGGGGAAGGTGGGGAGGGGCAGCCAGTGGAACCATGATGGCAAAACACCCTCTAGAGGCTCAGAGACGCCGCTCACCCCAGCAGCGACTCCTCCATGAACCCAAGTGAGATGGCTCAGGATTCACATCAACGCCTGTGTCTGTGCGTTCACACCTGCACGAGACGGGGCTGGACAAGATTACATGTAGCGGCTGTAATTATTGAATAGTTACTGTAAGTCATCACAGGAATTTCCCTGAAGGTAGGCTGATTTCTTTGCTTCCCTGCATTTTGATACCAGGGCCTGGAAAGGGTCTGTGCATTGTTCTACGTCTCCACTAGCTTCGCCTCTGTAAATAGAAGAATTCAAACGAGCAACTGATGCAAAGTGCTCTCTCATCACCCAGAATCCCTAGAATCCCTTTCAGGAGCAGAGGGGCCACGCGGCTGAAGCGTTGGCGGAAAGGCTGGGCGCGCTGCTCTGGCTGCAAGCAGAGGTTTGCTTCCAGAGGCGGTCAGCGCTCTGAGACCGTCCCGCAGGGGCATCCCATATCTTCTCCCCTTGAAACCGGGGGCTGCTGGTGAGGCTGAGGAGCCCTGCATGGAAACGCAGCCCTGGTCAGCCCAGGTTGACCAGATCACAGGGATGTGGGCCAGGTCTCTCTGCAGTTACATCTCCCTTGCTTTACTCTCAGAAAACTCCAACAAGCTTTTTTGGGTGGGAGCAACAAATAATTGACATATCATTCCTAAGTAGAAATCACAGTTCTTGACATCACAAAAGCTGGTAAAAAGATCATTAGGGACAAAAAGAGGACATTGTGAGTTTATCTGCTATTCAGATGAACACCGAAATCTCAGTTCTTTCTTACCCTGGAAACTGTCTCTTAGGGTGCTTTGCTTTTAAATTTAAAAAGTGTTTATTATGAAAATGTACCATTAAGCAAGAAAAAAATGAATCCATATTCATAGTACATTAACAATGATATGTTCTCCATGTTCTTTTCCTGTTTCCTATCTTCAAAGCATAGCTATACAAATAGTATGTCATTACATAAACTTTTCAGCTTCATTACATTACTTCTCACAAATGTACTTGCTGTCCTGAATCACAGTTGGTTTTAGTGGCTGCATAATATTCTAGTCACTGAGACGAGAGAATTAACATTCTATACTTTTTGACCCTAGTCCTTCCCCCTTCTTCTGAAATTGTTTTTAAAATGCAGGAGATATTTTCAGGCTTATAAACTCATTCCTCTTCTGAAGTATTTCCTCTGGGAAATATTAAAAAGTGTGACTGTGAGAGCAAACACTGTTGGTGTAAGTATTGACATTTAGAGCTACACAGCTTTTTTACAGAAATTCACTTCTTTGTTAGTGATGGCAAGCATGACCTCATAAGACTACCTGTTTCTGAAGAGGGTGAAGGGGTGGCTCATTCAGCAGGGCTTGTTCCCGTGTGTGGGTTTGGACGTGCCCCTGAGCACACCCTGATGCAGAGGCCAGTCTCAGAGGCTGTGGGGTTCCTGCCTTTTGCCTCTGGCCAGCTCCCTGCCCAAACCCCTCTGTTCCACAAGGCAGTGTTTTAGAAGTTTCAGCACCTAGAGTGGGCTTTCAGTTGTGTATTTGGGGTGAACAGAAAGAGGGTTCATTTCCCTGCCTATTTTCAAGTTATCAACAGTTCAAGTTATTGCGGATTTAAAAATTCTGATCCAAGGTCAACAGCCCATATCTATTCCTAGCTTTGAACACAAACACATTGATTGCTCAGGAAAGAGAAATCACCACCTCTCCATGCTGGTTTTGTGCCATGAAAAGGCATTTCTCACTGTGTTTAGGGCAGAAATTCCTCTTCTAAGCCTTCCCCCTCCTGAGTGCTGAAGCGAAGTCAGTACTGCTCAGCAGCTACGGGCGTCAGCACTTGCAGAGCCCGGGAGACGTGGCTGCGTGGAGGGCGCGAGGCACTGGCGGTTTCCTGCATCCTCTCCTCCTCTGGCATCTTCACTGATGACCAGCACATTTGGGTCAGACGGTGTGTCTCCGGGCACTTTCCCAGTTTGTCAGAAGGTTCACTCTTTCTCAAAGGACACAACTCCATGTTCAGAGCATGTCTGAGACTGGGAGTCAAGGTATCTCTGTGACTTCTGGGAAATTTTCATCATTTTCAGCTAAAAGTTTCATAAATTAGACATAAAAGGAGTGCCACGGTGCTTCTGAGGTATAGCTTGTGTTTACCCATGTTGAACAAGAGAAGCTTGTTATGTCAGCTGCTCTGAGCGTTTCTAAACATCTCTCAGATGCTAGTCTACCAGAGGGCAGAGACATAATCTGTATTTCTCACCGCTGCTTAAAGACCAGAGATCCTGCTTGCCCTCTCTATTTAGTGTGAGCAAGTGAAACCAGACTCCTTTGACATTTTTCTTGGCTTATTTTCACTCTCCCAGATCGCCTAGAACCTCCACTGGCTTCTATCCTGAAATCCTGCAGCACCAATTTCCTTATTTGGTTGCTGGAGCTGCTCTTTGCCTGGGTCAAACATTCTGCTAAGCTTGCAGCCTCCTTGCAACCCCCGCCCCCGCCCACTGCACCCCCCTACAGACAGACACACACACACACACACACACACACACTCACGTCACTGACTCAGCCTCCCCTGCCTTCGTGTGCCAACCACCCAGCACTTATGCCCATTTAAGGAGTGCCTGTGGAAACTGTAAGGGCAGAGAGCTTTCAGCTGTCTGCAAAGTCTGCCCTGTTGCACACACTCCGAGTCACTGCAGAGCCTGTGTTTCACATGCATGCCCCCTCATGGGGCAGGGCATGCATCTCAGGAGTGCAAAGGAGCCGAAAATCCTGAGGGTGCCTCATTGCGGTTCCGTGGTTCCTCAAAGTTCTGGCTCCTCTCCTCCGGTAGCTAGGGGTAGAGGGGTCTGGCTTTGTTTTCCACTGTCCCCAACTTGAGGAACCTGCTGGACACCCCATCTCAGGTCTGAAGGGATGGACCACCAGGCCCAGCTGGACACACCACAGGCCCGCCCCGCAGGGTCTTGTCCCCCACCCATCTCCTCTGCTTACGGGGCTGCAAACAGCCAGCTCCTCTGGGGCAGAGCATACTTTCTCATCCCTGAGCTCAGACCTATGGGGAAGGCACAGCTCTGTGCATCCCCTAGTGAAGAAAGAAGCTGCCGGCCCATCCTATAAAACACAGCCGTGTTCCTTCCCATGCAAACAGGGAGAAATTCCTTGGGCAAGCACACAGCCTTTCAGCTCCTAAAACAAAACGGATGGAGGTATTTTTTATATCAAATAAACACATCATCCACACTGCAAAAGGAAACCTGGAAAAATCAGCTGAACAAAGCAGTTTTCAAGGTTCTGATCCTTTGCAACTGACTCTTGTCTAACTCAACTGAGAGACAAAGACCAAGCAATTTTCCCAGACGGAGGCGCTGGGGTGATTCAAGGCCCACAGTCTGTTCCCAAGATTTGCTGGGCAAAGCAATCAGAGCTGTTCCCAAAGGTAAGTAATATAAACATACAGGATATCCTGTCACTTCACATCATGGCTCATTTAGCACTGAAAGCAGCCTGTGCTTCCCCTAGTCCACTGTGCTGATCGCTGAAGCCCTGTTTCTGCCAGGCACTGGACCAAATGCTGCCTCCAGCCTTCACGGTGGCCACCTGGTCATCACAGGAGCAGGCCACGCCCACAGAAGCACAGTTCTCCTGCGCCCTCATTGCTCGGTCCACTTGCTTACTGCGCTCACCACAGTGACCAGTGTGGGAACAGCACGCAGCTGAACAGAACTCCCCGAGTATGGGACCCTCTGCTGTGTAGCGCCATCTCCGACTAGGGGACAGGCAGGATATAGATTGTAAATACACTTCCTATCAGCCCCGCTGGCTGTGCCCTCAGGGACTCATGCGCCTTGTACTAGGCTGGTGAGTTCAGACTTGTCCAGGGTTTACAGACAAGGAAGCTGTGACACTGTTATACTTAAGTCTATCGGCGAAGGTGATGTCACCCACTCCAGTGCTCTTGCCTGGAAAATCCCAGGGACGGAGGAGCCGGGTGGGCTGCCGTCTATGGGGTCGCACAGAGTTGGACACGACTGACGCGACTTAGCAGCAGCAGCATCATAGAAGCACCACACAGGACTTTCCTGGTGGTGCAGTGGGTACGAATCTTCCTGCCAGTACAGAGGACATGGGTTCGAGCCCTGATCCAGGAGGATCTCACGTGTTGTGGGGCAACTAAGCCTGCCTGCCGCCGCTCCTGAAGCCCCCCACGCCTAGAGCCTGTGCTCTGCAACAAGAGAGCTCATCGCTACGAGAAGCCTGCACATCGCAACTAAAGACAAGCCCCTGCTCGCTGCAATTAGAGAAGAGGTCGCACAGAAACACAGACCCAGCACAGCCAACACTAATAAATATAAGATGAAACAACATGTAGCAATTTCACTAAAAAGAAAAGAAACCCCACAAGGCTACTAAAAGAAAATGGCACGGTATGCCTGTGATGGTGAAGCAGCCACAAGCGAGCTTCTCAGAGAAAGAACTCTGTGAAAGCCTGTTTCTGAGCTTTTAAAGTGAATGTGTCCATTTATACATCCATCCTGGTGTTGCTGAGAAGAAATCTGGTAAGATTTAAAATGTTCATTGTTTAGCAGGAGGAAAGCTTTAAACTGAGAACATTGTAACGTGACTTGGGAAACACCATCAAGGTCTGCTCTCGGTCCAGCGTTCTGGGGAGCCCCGTGAGGAAATACGGGCGTCAAGAAGCAAGCCCAGCATTGCATGACATCCCTTATATGCAGAATCCAAACAAAAAGGATACAGATGAACTTACGAAACAGACACAGGCTCAATGGACTGAGAGAAGGAACTTGTGCTTACTGGGGCCGGGGATGAGGGTGGGGAGAAGGGTGGGGAGGAGGCATAGTTAGGGAGTTTGGGATGGACATGGACACACTGCTGTATTTAAAACAGATTATCAACAAGGACCTACTGTATAGCACAGGTAATTCTGCTCAGTACTCTGCAATAACCTAAATGGGGAAAGAATCTGAAAAGAATAGACATATGTACGTGAATAACTGAACTACTTTGTTGTACACCCGAAACTAACACAGCACTGTTACTCGACCACGTGTTCTGTGCTGAAGTCTCATATTCGACTCTGTGCAACCCCATGGATTGTAGCCCGTCAGGCTTTTCTGTCCATGAGATTCTCAAGGCAAGATACTGGAGTGAGTTGCCATTTCCTCCTCCAGGGGATCTTCCCAACCTAGGGATTGAACCTGCATCTCTTGCATCTCCTGTTTGGCAGGCGGATTCTTTACCACTGCGCCATCTGGGAAGCCCCAGCTGACCATATGCCAATATAAGATAAAAAGTTAAAAAAAAGAAAAAAAAAAAGAAACTAGCCCATGACTGGGCTTCCAAACTCGTCTTTGTGCCAGTTCTGCTGCAAAGCAGCTGTGTCAGTTTGGAGTAAATCCCTTCATCCCTGTGACCCTTACTTTCTGAATCTCTGACACGTCGGCACCATTTCCAACTAGAATTCCCAGTGTGGTGAGACCTCTAGACTGCCAAGCCCAGCAGAAACGCCATATTTGCTCAGGACAGACCTTACAGGCTATTGTGTAATTGACTTCCACCCTATTGCCCCCACAAACGTGGTAGAGTGGAGGAATTTGAAGTATGAGTGCTCAGGGAAAAAACCCAGAACAATTAGATTAAAATAATTTGAAATAATTTCCTGGAACCTAAACTGATAAACTCTCAGAAGGAGAAAGGTAACTATCCTTATAGTTTTGACCCATGGGCCCCAAATTCAGCCAGAAATTTGAGTTACAGCAGCCTTTCTCCGAGTGAGTTTGGGATCACAAACTTGGTGAGGCTGGTCTGCAACTTAACACTGAAGGCAGAACCCATTACTGGCAGATTTTTAAGTACATTTTTGGGTTGTTGCTTCATTGCTCACTTTCCTCCCTGGATCTGGTCCTTTCTAGGCCGTGTTCCTGATCCTCCTGACCCCTCACATCACAGCAGGACAGAGAGTCCTGAGGGATGCTGGGGGACCCCTGGGGAGGCACAGCTCAGAGAGAGGAAGAAAGGGGCCAGGTGCACAGTACCTGATCCCAGCAGCAGTTACTGGAGTCAAGAGGCGTCTGCGCCACTCGGGAAGCCCGTGATCAGGCTCACCAGTTACAATAAACCTGACTGTGCTTCGGTTTCGTCATCCTAAGCAGACAGCAACCACTTTGCTCTGAGGCATGGGAGGGTTCTCAAGATGCTTTTATTCTTATTTATCCTTAGAAGCAGCCCCGATCCTAGCAAAGTGCTGGAGACATGACATGGTAAGACAGACACTGACTTGAAAGGGAGAAGACCATTAGCTTCTGTGAGTCCAGTTAAATCCACAATATTTTCATATCGTCCTTTTCCACTGGCTTAAATCTTTACTTGCAGTTATAAGTTCCTTTAAGGAAAAAAATGGGCATTGTTTGTACCTTCAAATACGAGGCAATAAATAGATTCCAATTTCTTCTTTTCTTAAATGATCATCTTTCTCAAAAGAAACCACATCACAGTAAGCACTGCAGGGCCAACATGCTTCTATAGCAGCATTCCAGTCCTTGGGGTGGATCCTCCTGCCAGGCCTGCATTCTTTCCACAGTCTGGCAGCCTGGCTGCTGGGGGGCCATGGGGGAGGGGCTGGGAGCTGGGCTTTTCAGGCTCACTCGCATCCTCAGAGGTACAAGCTGGATTTAGAAAAGGCAGAGGAACCAGAGATCAAACTGCCAACATCCATTGGATCATAGAAAAGAGAATTCCAGAAAAAATATCTATTTCTGCTTCATTGACTATGCTAAAGCCTTTGACTGTGTGGCTTACATAAACTGTGGAAATTTCTTAGAGATGGGAATACCAGACCACCTGACCTGCCTCCTGTAAAACCTGTATGCAGCTTAAGAAGCCACAGTTAGAACTGGACATGGACAATGGACATGAACAATGGACTGGTTCAAAATTGGGAAAGGACTATGTCAAGACTGTATATTGTCATCCTGCTTATTTAACTTACATACAGAGTACATCATGCAAAACGCTGGACTGGATGAAGCACAAGCTGGAATCGAGATTGCCAGGAGAAATATCAATAACCTGAGATACATAGATGACACCACCCTTAGGGCAGAAAGTGAAGAGGAACTAAAGAGCCTCTTGATGAAGGTAAAAGAGGAGAGTGAAAAAGCTGGCTTTAAAAGAGTTGGCTTAAAACTCAGCATTCAAAAAACGAAGAACATGGCATCCAGTCCCCTCATTTCAGGGCAAATAGAAGGGGAACCAATGGAAACAGTGACAAGCTTTATTTTCTTGGGCTCCAGAATCACTGCAGAGGGTGACTGCAGCCAAGAAATCAAAAGATGCTTGTTCCTTGGAAGAAAAATCTATGTCAAACTTAGACAGCATATTAAAAAGCAGAGACATCACTTTGTTGACAAAGGTTTGTCTAGTCAAAGCTATGACTTTTCCAGTAGTCATGCTGGGTGTGAGAGCTGGACAATACAAAGAAGTTGTGCCAAAGAATTGATACTTTCAAACTGTGGTGCTGGAGAAGACTCTTGAAAGTCCACTGGACTGTAAGGAGATGAAACAAGTCAATCCTAAAATAAATCAGTCCTGAATATTCATTGGAAGGACTGATGCTGAAGATGAAGCTGCAATACTTTGGCCACCTGATGCAAAGAGCTGGCTCATTGGAAAAGACCCTCATGCTGGGAAAAATAGAGAGCAGGAGGAGAAGGGGACGACAGAGGATATGGTAGTTTGATGGCATCGCCAATATAATGGACATGAGTTTGCTCTCAGCTAACTCCAGAGGGACAGGGAAGCCTCGCATGCTGCAGTTTACGGGGTTGCAAAGAGTCAGACACAGCTTAGCAACTAAACACCGACAGCATAAATGTCGCCATATAGCGTTTGTGTCTCTCTCTGCCGTCCTTCAGTGAGTGCGGGAATGTCTAGTTGCATCGGTGTTGCTGCAAACGGTGCTGTTTCATTCTTCTTTCTGGCTGAGTAACATTCCATTGTATATATACACACCTCTATCCATTCATTTGTTGATGGATACCTAGGTTGCTTCCGTGTCTTGGCTACTGTGAATGGTGCTGCCATGAACACTGGGGTGCATGCATTTTTTAAATTATAATTTTCTCTGGATATATGCCCAGGAGAGGGATTGCTAGATCATATGGCAACTCTGTTTTTAGTGTTTTGAGGAAGCAAAACTGTTTCAAATACTCATTCGTTAAAAATACATCCTCGTCTACTGGTGACAAAAGAGGACAGAGGTGTCCAGGCTTCCCTCCAACCAGAGGCATGATGGCACCGCGAGGCTGCCGGGGGCTACAGCCTCAGGGGAGGGTCCGTGTGGAAGCTCCGTGGTGCCGGGAGCCAGGCAGACAGGGCAGGAGACCGAGGCCTCCACGGTGCCTGCTGGAAGCCCCGCGGTGCAGGGAGCCAGGGAGGTGGGGCAGGAGGCGGAGAGGCCCCCACGGTGCCTGCTGGGTGCTCGCGTGGCTTCCCACACAGGCTGGACCACAGATCCGGGCATGGCTGTCCCCTTCAACGCTCTTCCTTTTGTGGGGGGTGGGGGTGGGGGAAATGTACAAGGGCCACGGCAGGAGCGGTTGCAGCCCTTTCCCATCCTCCCCCAGCCCCTGGCGTCTCCCTGCCTCTCGACACCTCTGCATTTCGGGGTTTCTGTCATCTGACACATGGTCAGCTGGGGCTCCCCGCTCTCTCAGCCCAGCGTGTGTTCAGCATCGTGCTCCTTCCGGCTTGTCCTGGGCCCACGCCCCACGGCCACGCTTTTCTGTCCTGAACTTCCAGCCCCACGTCTGCTCCTTGTTAGCAGGCTCCTGACAATCGTCTCCTGTCCTCAGACCACCTCCCAGGAGCCTCCGTCCATCGCTGAGGCCATTTCCCCTCTCCTCCCTCGTCACACGTTTCTGTACAAGCAGGGCTCTGTCCTCCCTGCCTCCGCATCCTCCTCTTCCACTCCCTTCTCACCCCTCGTGGCCTTGCTTTCCCCTGGGTGCTGTACCCACATCGGGCCTCAGAGGCCCTCCCGGTCACCAGGGCAGCACACCGCCAAGCCTCTTCCTAACACTGCCCAGTCCTCAAGCCCCCATGGGCCCAGCCCTGGCCTCCCTGGAGACGGCCTCCATCATCGGCCGTGGCGGCTCTTCCGGCCTCTGTCCAGCTCTCCTGGCCACTCCTGCCTGCTCGCGTCCATGAGCCACCTCGTTCTGTGTCCGACTCTGACCTCTAGGCCCTCCTCAAGTGCCCGCCTCCCCTAACAGGCTCCCCATGGGGTATTTCTCGCTCCGCTCGTGTGTGGGAGGCTGTTGGAATACGTCTTCAACCTCAACCTGTCTTCTCAAGTTTCAGAAATTTCCTTCCAGTCCCCTCTACGACACACCCACCGGCACCTGGACCACAAGCCCAGAGGAGACGCCATCCTTCCCCACGTTCCACTCTCATTGCCCTGGTTCAGAGTCCCATCACCTGCCACTTGTACCGTTACAGTCCCCTCCTACCTCTTCCTCCAACACACCTTCTGCAAAGCGGGTTTCCTAAAACACAAATCTTATTTTAGAACTTTTGTTTCAGGTAAGAGGGCTGGCCAGGTATTTCGATCCATCACTGCAAACGATTTAGAAATGTTTGATGAAACATAAATCTCATCTTCCAACACACAGAAGTGCTCTCAGGAAGTAAGGATCCCTGTGGGTGGAGCACAGAGTGCAGAGCAGAGCTCTGAAACCTCACTCACCCTGAGGGAACTTTCCAGAAGCCAGAGAATGGGCCTCAGTTTTCACAGCCTCATAAAAACCTCAGACAGAGGAAGAGACCCCAGGCTGGCTTCAGGTGCGGAGTTTCATAATCATAGCGCCCTCCCTGGAGAGCGGAGACCCCTCCCCCAGAGGCCCACAGGGTCAGCGTGACCAGACGCCAGGACTGTCCACCCACGAGTGTGGCCAGAAGCCGGCAAAGGATGTTGCCTCATTTCAGGACAGCAGGTGGGGGGGGTTAGTCCAGAGAAGGTGAAACCACGAAAGACACTTTGTCTATACTTACAACCTAGACTATCGTCATGAAAACAACCCCCAGCCTTGAATCTGGTCTGAAACAGTCCTAGGCTGGCAGTTTCTTTAGACGGCTAGCAGAGCAGGCCCTCCCTGCAAGGACTTCTCACAGACAACTTTCCAAGGAATACCAGTGGCTTATGGTAACAGTAACAAGAGTAAATAGATAAAATCACAAAGGACGCATGGAAACGCGGTATCCTAAGAAAGAACGAAGAAACAGACCTGCAGATCCTTCTAATACTGGGTGTGTTAGATACAGGGTATATAAACATAATACCATGTTTAGAGAAACGAAACACATTTTAAACATTTCCCTTGTTCAAAGCCCTGAGTTGCTCCCCACTGTGAAGGCTGGAAATGCTCAGCCTGCCTGTGGTCTTCATAGTCAGCTCATCAGGACACGTGTCCTCCCATGCACACACTCAGCTTGTCACCAGCTCAACGCAACACTCCTCACCAAGCCCTCTCAGATCTGCCCAGAAGGAGCTGCGGTATTCTCTTTCATGCTCCCAAAAGATGGACTGCAGTAGAGAGCAGCATGTCATATTACAGAATGGTCAGTTTTCCTCAATGGACAGTAGGCTCTTGTGAATCTCAAGCTTGTCTTTTGTAAAAAGAAATCTCTTTGGTTAAATTTTTAAAAATCTCTGATTAAAAAAAAATCTCTGAAAGTGTCATGTACCTGTCCTGGTACTTTCTACACAATTGAAATCAACAAGGTTTGCTGAATCTTGTTCAGTACAAAGTCACTCACCATGTTGAACAGTCTCTGAGGCGCTCAGATTCGTGCAGCACAAAAGCAACATCTTATATTCGAGCTTCTCACTGGTTCCAAAATCTCACTATGAAGCCTTCAGTTTCCTCACTGCCGCTTGTAAGGTCCATGCTCATTTTTTTACCTTCAAACTTTGGTTCATTTGCTTTCCCCACCTTGAAGCTCTTCCCCTCCCTCTGCTCCTGGAAACACTCTCTTCCTCACTTTGTTTTGGGCTCATGTCCTGTGCAGCAGTTAAGTGCTGAGGATGGTACCTGACTGTGCAACCCGAGCCCTAGGCCCTCATGCAGCTCAGGGGCTTGTTGATCACTCAATGTGCATGTATGAGAGAGGGAGTGAGGCTGAAGCAGCCTCTACAGGGCACAGCATGGAGGTTCTGCAGAGCTAAACAGCTGCCGTCTAACTCAGCAGTCCCATCCTGGACCTACGCCCAGGGAAAACTCGAATTCAAAAAGATACATGCACTTCAGCATTCACAGGAGACATGTAGACAACCCTCCATCTTTTGGCAGAGGAATGGATAAAGAATGTGGTACACATATACAACAGAGTGTTCAGTTCAGTCACTCAGTCGTGTCCGACTCTTTGCGACCCCATGAATCACAGCACAGCAGGCCTCCCTGTCCATCACCAACTCCAAGTCCACCCAAACCCACATCCATCGAGTCAGTGATGACATCAACCATCTCTTCCTCTGTCGTCCCCTTCTCCTCCTGCCCCTAATCCCTCCCAGCATCAGAGTCTTTTCCAATGAGTCAGCTCTTCACATCAGGTGGCCAAAGTATTGGATTTTCAGCCTGAGCATCAGTCCTTTCAATGAACACCCAGGACTGATCTCCTTTAGGATGGGCTGGTTGGATCTCCTTGCAGTCCAAGGGACTCTCAAGAGTCTTCTCCAGCATCACAGTTCAAAAGCATCAATTCTTCGGTGCTCAGCTTTCTTCACAGTCCAACTCTCACATCCATACATGACCACTGGAAAAACCATAGCCTTGACTAGACGGATCTTTGTTGGCAAAGTAATGTCTCTGCTTTTGAATATGCAGTCTAAGTTGGTTGTAACTTTCCTTCCAAGGAGTAAGCATCTTTTAATTTCATGGCTGCAAATGGCATTATTTCATTCTTTTTATGGCTGAGTACAAAAAGAATGAAATAATGCCATTTTCTACAAGATGGATGGGCCTAGAGATTATCATATGAATGCAGTGAGAGAGGAAAGACAGATGGCATCACTTATATGTGGAATCTAAAAAGTAATATGAATGAACCTGCCTATCAGACAGAAACAAACTCACTGACAGAGAAACTACACTCAATTTCTGGTTACCAAAGCAGAAAGTGAGGCTGGGACAGACCATGTGTTTGAGATTACCAGACACACACTACTATACGCAAAACGGATAAACACCAAGGACCTACTACGCAGCACAGGGGACTATACTGAGTATCTTGTGATAACCTGTAATGGAAAAGAATCTACATATAATATAGATTACATAAAAATAATATATATCACTGAAACTAACATCAGATTACAAACCAACTACACGTCAATAAAAAGTTGAGAAAAAAAGGAAGTGTGCATGTCTGTATGGATGGATGTGTATGTGTGTGTGTACATATATGTTTGTACAGATGTATGCACGCAAAAACATTTTGTCAATTCAAATGAGTTGTCAGTCTCAAGAAAAGAACAAATATCCTACTTTTTCTTTTTTCTTCCTAAAATCTAAATGCTGCTTGATAAATTTGCTGGTTAAATGACCAGTTCTCCTGGATGGAGGGAGACCATGTAGCTAAATCTTCACGTAGGAGTGGACAGTGGTAAGTGATCAGCAGCCTGGTCCTGTCCTTAAACATGGTGGGTGCCTGGGTCTCTAAGCTCCACAATGAATATTGCTGAGTATCTACGATGCCATTCTAGACAAGTGAGCAAGGAGATCAAGTTCCCTGACTCCCAAGACCACTCATCCTAACAGGGGTACAGAAGCAAAGACCTGCGGTCATGAGGCACTAAATGCCAGGGCCTTCCAGGAGGTGGAGCAGGGAAGGCCAAAGCAAGGACCAGGTCACAAGGCGCTCCCAGGATGAGCGAGGAGGAGCGTGACGAGGGCAAGCATTCCAGCGTGTGGGCAAAGCAGACACAGAGGCTTGAAGCTGTGGAAGAGCCCTGCACGCTCAACACAGGGAATCCGCTCTCGCAGGAGCCCGAGGGATGTGGGCCCGTCTCCGCTTAGAGCATGGGATCACAATTCCCTAATTACTTGCACTTTTCCTGCTCAGCCCAGCTTCCTCCCAAGCAGCCCCTGGGCTCCGGCCTCTGCTTCAGCCTCTCATTGCTGGGGGAAGGGCTCCCGGTCTGACACCCTGGGACACACGCAGCTCCGCCTCCAGCTTCAGGCTGAAGTCCCCACCTGGGAAGCCCTTAAGACAAAACTAGAAGTGGTCTTCCTTCCTGGAGGAGATACACATACCCCCTCTCTCCATCCTGCACTCAGGACTCAGCCACAAAAAGAAAGCTTCCCTTCAGGACACACACACACTCACTGTCGTGGACCATAACTGTCATATTCACCTGGGAACAGCCCACAGCAAAGTAAGCGAGACGCCTCTCTAGTAAGAAGGCAGCTGTGCCCTCCGAGACAGGTACTGTGGCCGGTAGACCACGGCTGCCACCAAAGGTGAGGTGAGGACTCTAGTCAAGTGGCCCCAAGTCCACATCTGCCATCACCTTGAACCAGAGGCGCCCACACCGCATAAGGTTTTGATGCTACTCTACACTGAGATACAATGGTCTTGAAATTCTGAATATTGTTCTGAAAAACATGTGTCTGTGGGCCCTCTGCCCATCTCTAGACAGTACCAGACATGCAGCACCTGCTGCTTTCTGGGCCACCCGAGTCTGGACAAACGGAAGGGGACTGTTCCAGCTACTGTGCACCCAGGCTGTGCCAAGCAGCACCTTGCTTCTGAGTTAAAGCAATTTATTTCCAACTTGCTGTAGAGGTAACACGCTTCCCTCTTGCATCAGGAAAATCAACCCTGCGTGGGTGACTTTTCTCCCGGGTGCGTGTGCGGCGCTGTTTTCAAGAGCCGTACCTGTATCACTAACACACAGGGTCCCACGCGTGGTGAGTCATCATTAAGGGAGCCGAGCCCTTCACAGCGCTGCAGCCCAATATGCTGTGAATGGAAAAGACAGTGGCACCTCGCCAGGGAGATGTGCCCAGACATCAGGCCCAGGAGCCCTCGAGCTTCAGGAAGATGGCTCAGACATGCAGCCCCCACCCCGTACAATGGTTCACCCTGTGCCAAGGCCTCTCCACCCCCGGCCAGGCCAAGCGCAGTGGAGGGGCCCCTGCTCCTAAACAATGTGGTCCAGAAACTGACCTATGAACCTCCCCCATCACAGCTGTGACAGATCCAAGAAGAAGAAATACACCCCCCCGGAGCATTTCCAGCTGGGGTGCAGAAGCTGGCCTTTCTGGGGGAGCCAGCTGTCCTGGGTAGATGGCCTCTTTCTGCAGACCCTCACTGTGGAGTGCTTTGTGTTGGCGTATGCTGCCTGTTCTGTGAGAATCTAGAATGTGAACCAGGTGGTGTGTACTACACAGGTGAGTGAGAATGGATGCGCCCCATGATTAGGAGTTCCCAGGAGGATGCCTCACTTCTGCAGGCCAGCAAACACTCCCTATGTGGCGAGTGGACAGAGGGATAAGGGTTTTGTGCTGAGGTTGGTGTGGAGGCCCGCTGGTGGCCGGCCAGCCAGATGATTCGGTCGACCTAGAGATGGATCAGAAGGAGGCAGCGCCGGGCACTGCTGGGGCCACACCCGCCCCTAGCCGTGAAGGCGTCTTCACTTTCTCACAGGAACCCATGTCACAGCTGGCGGTGCCTCAGCAGAGGGCTTGCCAGGGAGTGGGTGCCCACCCACAGCACAGGTGTTCCCATCTCATTCCTCTCCTGGGCACGAACTCTCCACTGACAGTTTAATGAAGACAAAGCTGACCCCCTGTCCCCACTGCCAAGGCCAGTCAGAGCTGGGCAGCCCCACAGGCGTGCCCTGTGCATGCCCTCCTCACCTGGGCCGTGCCAGTCCCTTCATGCCAGCCGTCCCCATGGGGCACCAACCCTTGGGGGCCTGTCCCCACGGGCCGCTCCCCGCCTCAAGCTGTACTGAAGGGGAGTCACACTGTGGATTCACCCCTTCTCGTCTGGCTTTTCTTGTTCTATCTGTGAGGTCCATCCACGCTGCAAAGGGCTGTGCTTCACTTAACTGCTGGATGGCACATCACTGGACAGCCCCTGAATGCTTGCTCCACTGTCTGACTGCTGAGGCGGTCCCCGTTTGGGGCCAGCGTGAGCAGGCCTTGTGTGTCCTGGTACAAGCCCCAGGGGCACGTGAGGGAGTGTTTCTCTGGGGAATACCTCCAGGACCGGATGCCAGGTAACAGAGCGTGTATCTCATCGAGTATACCGAATGACACCCGGTCTTCACCACGTGCTTCCCACCAGCAGAGTGTGGAATATCCTGTCACTTCAGTCCTTGCCAGCACCTGGGATCATGAGGCTTTTTCATTTTTTTGCCAATAAGTTGGGAAGGGAACAGTAGTATCTCCTTGTTTCCATTCGCATTTTTCTCATTTCCAGTGGGGCTGAGTAACTTCTTGAGGTTATCGGCAATCTGAATTCCTTCTTCCGTGAAGTGGTTGTTCTGGTCTTTCACCTGATTTAGTTTTTTCCTGTTTGCCTCACCGCCTTTCTCTTGCTGATTATATGAGTTCTTTATTTCTTTGCAGGAATTTGTTTGATAACTTGTGTATGCAGGTGGAGGCCCAGTGCTGCTGCGTGAGTTGAAGATCCCCTCCACTCTGTGCCCTGACTTCTTACTCTCTTCGAGGTGTCTTTTGACGGTCAGGAGTTTTTTTATTTTAGTGTATTTAAATTCATCAGCTATTTCCTTGTATGTCTTGCTTAATCCATCTAGGAATTAATTCTTGTATATGGTATAAGGAAGAAATCCATTAAAAAAATAGAAGCATACAAGCTGACAAGTATTATTCATAAAAAGAGGAACTTTTAGCAGGAATGTTTCATATTTTCCTCCTTTACTGCAGCTACACAGCCTGCCTCTGATGAGAGGCAAAGAGATTGCGTATCTTGCTTACAGAGAATAGAGTGTGAACCTGCTAGTTCATTGGGAAGTAGGAGTCTGTGTGTCTGAGGCCCCATGTAGGGAGAGTTCCCAGAGCACATGTGTGTGAATCATATTCCTGCACAGTTACATAAACGCTTGAAAAATCCTGGACAGTTTTTATAAAGATGTATAGGAAGCTGCTGTGTTGCTACCTCTGGGGAATATATTATTAAAATTTTGTGCCTCGGGGGAAAATAACCTAATGTTTAATATTAAATTACTAGAAGCAGAGACATTACTTTGCCGACTAAGGTCCGTCTAGTCAAGGCTATGGTTTTTCCTGTGGTCATGTATGGATGTGAGAGTTGGACTGTGAAGAAGGCTGAGCGCTGAAGAATTGATGCTTTTGAACTGTGGTGTTGGAGAAGACTCTTGAGAGTGCCTTGGACTGCAAGGAGATCCAACCAGTCCATTCTGAAAGAGATCAGCCCTGGGATTTCTTTGGAAGGAATGATGCTAAAGCTGAAACTTCAGTACTTTGGCCACCTCATGCGAGGAGTTGACTAATTGGAAAAGACTCTGATGCTGGGAGGGATTGGGGGCAGGAGGAGAGGGGGATGACAGAGGATGAGATGGCTGGATGGCATCACGGACTTGATGGACGTGAGTCTGAGTGAACTCCGAGAGATGGTGATGAATAGGGAGGCCTGGTGTGCTGCGATTCATGGGGTCGCAAAGAGTCAGACACGACTGAGCGACAGAACTAAACTGAACTGAGAGTTGTTTACTAGGAAAATGGCATCAGATATACCAAACTTTACTTACAAAGTGTTGCAAAGTTCCACAAGGAATTTACTGACTGGGATTAACATGCAGTAGGTGGGGGATGGGAAGTGTATTGAATACAGCTGTCAAACAGCAACAAGGCACACATCTGATGGCAGCTACATCTAGAATTCGGCTGTGGGTTGGACCGTGAATTTGGTCTGTTTTTCCTTTCACTGACTTTTTCCTTGTGAGCTAACATGAGGAGTGGCTCACCTCCCCTGGACACTGGCCAGGCTCACTTGGATCTGCCCCTTCTTCCAAGCCCTCTCTTCAGGGTAAAGCCAGGACAAAAGGCCAATTCTCACACCTCTGCTTTCTTTTCCTAAGGCATCTACTCTTTTCCAAGCTGAAAATGCCTAAAATTTTCTTGGTTATGAAGTTATCTAAAAGTAACATCATTCAGGGTGATCTGATAAACTCACACACTAGGAATTAAACAATTCCCTGGAAAGGACAAAGATGAACACACAGATGAGTAGTTTTATTTATCCTGTTTGGTTGTCTGGTTGTCTAATTACTAAGTTTTTGGACAGTCATAAATATGCTCCATAGTATTTGGTAAAGGTTAGAATCAAAGACAGGATCAGTGTGGTGTAGACACAGGGATTTCAGAACAAGCACACGTTCCTCCAAAAATACCTGGAAGTCACTTGATTGGTTCTTTTTTTTTTTTGCTCATCCAACTGTGTATTCTTCAAGATTATGAGTTTTTCAGAGAGATAAAAAAGTTAACAATCTTCAGAGATTGTACCAGATCAGAAACACAAGCAAACTAACATTCCTACTATACTGAGTTATGTTTTTTTGTAAGCAAACTAAAGACAGACCAAGCTTATCTTTGTGAATTTCTTGGGAAGTCAAGTTTTCTCCTTGAAGTGACCTCCTGGCTTTTATAAAACAAGGCACATCCACCAGAAAAGGCATTTGTGGAACGAGATGGACTTTGCTTCTCAAAATCTATGACAGGGAAAGTAAACTGTGGTTTCCGTCACAAATTTACTGCCAGCCCCAAAAGTTGAGAGAGGGTCCCCTCCATGTGGTCAAACTACTGTTATGAGAAATTCCGTGATCACAACCCCAGAATATGACTAAAGACTCACTCCTTGAAAGGAAAGCTATGATGAGAGAACAGTCAGCAAAGCAGAGACGTCACTTTGCTGACAAAGGTCCATGTAGTTAAAACTATGGTTTTTCCAGTAGTCATGTACGGAGGTGAGAGGTGGATCACAGTCCATGGGGTCACAAAGAGCTAGACCTGACTTAGTGACTAAACAACATCAAATTGAGATGAGAATTTGAAAAAGGATATGTGTGTATGTATAACTAAATCACTTTGCTGTACACCTGAGATGAACATAACATTGTCAATTAACTATGCTCCAGTATAAAATACTAGAGTAAAAAAATACGGAGAAGGCGATGGCACCCCACTCTAGTACTCCTGCCTGGAAAATCCCACGGATGGAGGAGCCTGGTAGGGCTGCAGTCCATGGGGTTGCGAAGAGTCGGACATGGCTGAGTGACTTCCATTTCACTTTTCACTTTCATGCATTGGAGGAAGAAAATGGCAACCCACTCTATTGTTCTTGCCTGGAGAATCCCAGGGATGGGGAGCCTGGTGGGCTGCCATCTATGGGGTCACACAGAGTCGGACATGACTGAAGTGACTTAGCACTACAAAATAAGGAGCTAAAAAAATAAAGTGAAATACAACATATATATGCTGTATTTATATATATGTCTACATATATAGAGGAGATCCCTGGGTTGGGAAGACCCCCTGGAGAAGGGAGAGGCTGCCCACTCCAGCGTTCTGGCCTGAAGAGCTCCGGGGCCTACAGCCCATGGGGTCACAAAGAGTCAGACACCACGGAGCAACTTTCACTTTCACGGGAGATGAACCATTTGAAAACCTAGCAGCCACCAGTCTCGCAGATGGAACCCCACTCACCTCAAGGATATTTGCGAGCAGAGGGTATGGCTCAGCCCTGGTGGATGAAGTCTCACTTGGCACGTGTCTTGATGACCACACACTAATGCAGCCATGTCAGTAACTCCTTTCATCACCAGTGCAGAACAGGCAAAGTATTCCGCGCCCACGGCCGCAGCCGTGATTCAGCCCTCGGCTGCCCCTAGGCACCCTCAGTCACTCAGGGCCCAGCAGGACCCCGACTCTGCGAGTCAAGGAGGAAAGAGCATGAAGAGCCGCAGCAGTGCCCACAGAATTCCTGTGTGCCCTGCAGAGAACAGAGCAGAGCACAGGACACTGCCTGGGGTTCACAGCGCCCTTGCTTCAGTAACTCCGCCTTGCCTCACTTGCGAATACCGTGGAGGAAAACCTCAGGTGCTACGCTATGTACAGCCTGGCAGCTTCCAAACATTTTGATCACAAACAATAGTAAGGGCTTCTTTTTGGCTGCCCACCACAGCTTGCAGGATCTTAGTTCCCTGAGCAGGTACAGAACCCTCTGTCCTTGCAGTATAAGAGTGGAGTCCTAACCACTGCGTCACCAGGGAAGTCCCAATAAATACATTTTTCATCCCAATATACACACATCACATATTTAATTATCAATTTTAAAGCAAAAGTTTCACAAAACAATACCTGGTTTGAGATATGCACTCTTGATTTTCCTATGTTTTGATTTCATTTCAAAATTTCCACTTGAAAACCTCTACAGTGATTTCACAGTAAACAGTGGCTATAAAGAACACTCCCATGGACCTCACTTGTCAAATGATGACAAGGCTCTGTAGACACCTTGTGAGACCCTGAGGAGAATGGACTTCCATGCCTCCACGAGCTCACTGAGCATTTCCTGTGTGCCAAATACAGAATCGCGTATCTTCTCATCTGTCACAGACTGTTAACTGGGTAACTCCTTCAGCCTCAGTGCTGACCGAGGCCTTGCAGGCTCTGGACAACCAACCAACACCAGGGATGATGTGCCCCCTGCAGGGACGTGCTGACCCACTCTGCAGGCCAGAGACCAAACAGGACAGAAAACCCAGCTCTGCCCACCTCCCCACAGTTACCCCTCCAGGCCAAGGCCATGAGGGGCAGAGGGCGTGGGGCTCCTTGGACTTCTGCCCGGGAGGCGAGGGCTGGAGGAAAGTTCCTAGGATCCAGGCTGCTGAGTGTTGGCCCAGCCTGGCTGGGGAGGAGGCTGTCTGTGGGGGTCACGAGGACAGGAAACCTACTCAAGAAGGAGGCCTCTGAGAAGGAAGCTGGGGAGAGGGGGCCCAGGGGCACCCCAGCCAGAGGCAAGTGTGGGGGACAGAGGGAGGAGGCTGCCCATCACTGCCGGTCCCCCCACAAGTGGCCAGGGAGGATGGCCTTGCCTGGGACACGACTGTAAGACACAGGATTGCAACTACTCTAATGAGAGGAGAAAACCATGTCAAAGCCACTGGAAAGCTCTGGGGTCCCCTGGAACTTCACCCAGTCCTCACAGGGAAAAAGCAGAGTGGAGGCAGAGGCTGCCTGTGGGGGGTCAGTCATGTCCTCAGAGGACTGAAAGCATCATGTTGCAATCTTGTGGCAACTCCACAGCAAGACTGCTCTGTGCCTCAGTTTTATGGACGAGAACCCTGATCTTCAGAGAACTGTTCAGTAGTCTCTCGCCAACGTGCCACGGGGGGAACGGGGGTCAGGACTGTAGCCCAGACAGCACCAGTGCACATCCCCCTTCTCTCCACACAGGATGGGGTGCTGGGGGACAGCACGGCGGAGCTGGACAACTGAACCTGAATACTGTGAAAGCGCTAGTCTCCATTCTATACATTCACCTATACATTTAAAAAAATATTTGTAAATCCCTTATAGTTAAAGCTATGGTTTTTCCAGAAGTCATGTATGGGTGTGAGAGCTGGACCATAAAGAAAGCTGACCACTGAAAAACTGATGCTTTTGAATTGTGGTGTTGGAGAAGACTCTCCATAGTCCCTTGGACTGCAAGGAGATCCAACCAGTCCACCCTAAAGGAGATCAGTCCTGGGTGTTCATTGTAAGGACTGATGCTGAAGTTGAAACTCTAATACTTTGGCCACTTGATGCAAACAGTTGACTCATTAGAAAAGACCCTGAAATGCCAACTAGTATGGCCACTATGGAGAACAGTGTGGAGACTCCTTAAAAACTGGAAATAGAACTGCCATATGACCCAGCAATCCCACTGCTGGGCATATACACCAAGGAAACCAGAATTGCGAGAGACACGTGTACCCTAATGTTCATCGCAGCACTGTTTATAACAGTCAGGACAAGGAAGCAACCTAGATGTCCATCAGCAGATGAATTGGATAAGAAAGCTGCGGTACATATACACAGTGGAATATTAGTCAGTTATTAAAAAGAATGCACTTGAATCAGTTCTAATGAGATGGATGAAACTTGAGCCTATTATATAGAGTGAAGTCAGAAAGAAAAACATCAATACAGTATACTAACACATTTATATGGAATTTGGAAAGATGGTAACGATAACACTATATGCGAGACAGCGAAAGAGACACAGATGTATAGAACAGTCTTCTGGACTCGGGATGATTTGAGAGAATAGCATTGAAACATGTATATTATCATATGTGAAACAGATCGCCAGTCCAGGTTCAATGCATGAGACAGGGTGCTCAGGGCTGGTGCACTGGGCACCCACTGGTGACCCAGAGGGATGGGATGGGGAGGGAGGTGGGAGGGGGGTTCAGGATGGGGAACGTGTGTGTACCCATGGCTCATTCATGTTGATGTTTGACAGGAGCCACTCTAGAATATTGTGGAGTAATTAGCCTCCAATTAAAAAAAAAAAGTACACACGGCTGGGGATGGTGGGTAGAGTATTCACATAAATACCTGAGAAGGTTGGTTACCAAAAATCAAATTTTCAGAGAGAGATGAACAGCTCACCTGTAACTAGCTGCCTGGCCTTCCTATAGAGCCTGTAATGCAGCCTTAGTATGAAAGACTTTAAAGGCTATCTTCCAATTACCCAGAATTTAACATTTTAATGATAAAAATAAGACAGCTTTCAAAAGCAGGGCCAATTTCTTCGATGGTATTTTTCTAGACAGTATGCACACTCCAAGTGGTAATTCCCAGCTGGTTGTTTGCACCTGTCTCTCTGAAACCACCTTCTACTCTCCACCTCTACCTGACACCATCCTCCTCCCTCTGTGCCTTAGAGGCTGGCCTACAGGGTCTGCATCAGGTTTCGTGCTCCCTCTGGCTCCTGATGGCGTTTGCTAAGGGCCAGCATAGTAGGGATGCAGGCTGGAGGAGTGGGGCCTGGGTGTTTGTTGTGGTGCCCCCACACCCCGTGCTGGGTTCTGAAAATCCCTCCCTCTTCTAGCCCTTTAGGCTTAAGCAATATCTTGCTGGTTCCTAGCTGGGCACTGCTGACCTTGACACATCTCACACCCTTAAAAACAGACCCTTAATTTTTTTAACTGGAGGGAGCTGCCTCACAATATTGGTTTCTGCAGTGCAGTGATGTGGGTCAGGTCTGGGTGTGCATGTGTGCCCCCCCCGCCCCGCCCCTTGGGGTCGTCCCGGGCGCGGAGCTGAGCTCCCTGCGCTGTACAGCAGCTTCCCACTGGCGATCCGTTTAACACATGGCAGCCTACATGTGTCAGTGCTACTCCTCCAGTTACAGAGACCCGTACTCTGCAAGACCATTTGTCCCTGCTAGGATCCTAACGGATGCAAAGATATTTATTCCTTTTTCATGGTTATTTTAATTTTGGATGAAAACAAAAGAACAGCTTGTAAACTCTTTCAAAAAGAAAAGAAAAGACCCTGATGCTGGGAAAGATTGAAGGCAGGAGAAGAAGGGGATGACAGAGGACGCGTTGGTGGGATGGCATCACCAACTCGATGGACATGAGTTTGAGCAATTCCGGGAGATGGTGAAGGACAGGGAAGCCTGGCATGCTGCAGTCCAAAAGAGTCAGACACGACTCAGCAACTAAACAATAATAAACAACAATTCTGGAAGAAAGGGCTGCTCTGGAGAGGCCCCCAGGGTGGCCGTCCTCCGGGCCCTGCGCGGGGTGGGCAGTGGGCACAGTGTGCGGGAGGAAGTGGGCTCTGAGCCCTCCTGCTGGGGGTGCGGACGGTGCAGGTGCCGGGTCATCCCTGAGGCTCAGGATGCCAGGAGCTGATGGAGATGGCAGGCGTGACGGTCGCAGGAGCAGGAAATAGACACGAGTCTCCATGGAGACGCTGAGGATGCCTCGCTGAGGGCTCAGGAAAATGAGTGGCCGCACAGTCATCCGTGGGAAGGGTAAGACTCACAGTGACCTGAAGCTGTCTGTTCTCCCCAAAATCAATGTTTGATTTTAAACCAATATCTCAAAATCGCAAGGGATTTACAAAAATTGATACATGTATGCAAAGTTTATCTGAGATCAAACAGCAGGAAAAAGAGAAATACCTGGTGTGCATGTGTGTGACATCTGTACTAACAAACAGCTCTTGAAGGTACAATAACCGCAACAGTGTGATGCTAGCTCGATTCTAGACAGAGAAGTCTCAGGGCCAGAACGTCAGAAAGATCCCCAGGCACGCCTCATTGGGCAGGGGGCGTTAAATATGCCATCTCAAATCTGTGAGTGTGTGGGTTCTTCAATAAACTCCAGGAAAACATAAACACCAACCCATGCCTCAAACTACTGTTGCTGTTTAGTTGCTCAGTTGTATCCAACTCTTTGTGACCCCTGGGACTGCAGCCCACCAGGCTCCTCTGTCCATGGGATTCTCCAAGCACGAACACTGGAGTGGGTTGCCCTTCCCTTCTCCAGGGGATCTCCCCAGCCCAGGGACTGGATTCACATCTCCCCCATTGGCAGGTGGATTCTCTACCATTGAGCCACCAGGGAAGACCACTATATGAAACATAAATTTCACATGATTTAAATTCTTCAATTAAAGGAAATTTTTTATACTTTCTATTTTTTTTTAATTTTATTTTTACTTTATTTTACTTTACAATACTGTATTGGTTTTGCCATACATTGACATGAATCCACCACGGGTGTATATGAGCTCGCAATCCTGAACCCCCTTCCCACCTCCCACCCCATATCACCTCTCTGGATCATCCCCGTGCACCAGCCCCAAGCATCCTGTATCCTGTATCGATTTAAAAAATTTAAAGCACAAAATCTCAGTTTAGAGCAGTAACAGGATTTTGGGGCTCCCCACATTCCTGGTCTTCACAAAACCATAGAGAGCCAGGCCCAGGGTTACTTTTATGCAGTCCTGTTTTTGCCCTTAGCCAGGAGCTCTTCATTAATAATAAGATGTTCAAATATCATCTAAATTCATCACTGAAATATATCTTAAATTTATAGATTTCAGAAATGATACTTCCTCAAGGGAGCATTCAGTTCATGAGAAAGATGTGCATTTTACAGAAAAATTTACAAATGATACAAGTCGAGTCTTAGAACCCTCAAAATGAGAACTAAGACAAACAGGTGCGTTGGGTTTCCTGTGGCTCCCCCTCCTCACCAGTGTTCGCTGCTGTTGCATTCGGGATGCTGGTCACTTGGACACGTGTGCGTGGGGCTGCACCGTGATTTAGGTCTACAAGTCCTAACGACCTACAGAGCCATCAGAGAATAAACTGTAGAAAAGGATCAATACCCGAGGTGTATGTGTGTGTGGTGTTACACCTGTATGGACAGCTGTCAGCAGATTTTAGAGTTATTTTATAATAACTAAAACGGTGTGATCAAAAGGGAGGGGACCTATGTATACCTATAGCTGATCCATGTTGATGTATGGCAGAAACCAACACAAAATTGTAGTTATCCTTCAATTGTAAATAATTTTAAAAAGTGTAACAGCAGCTCCGGCCTAGGTTGGCATGTGCGTCTGCCCCACAGAGCTCCTCTGAGATACAAACTGCCTGCAGTATCAGATCTGGAGGGAATAGTAGTTGGGGTAGGTGTCTGTCCAGTCAGCCTTTTTCTATTTTGCTGACTATACAAATGTGTGCCTGCAATATCCTAAAATATTCAAACTAAAGTTGGGTTGTCCTTAATAGTACATTTAATCTGTTTTTCGAATGCCCAATATTGGTGCACATACTTCTAGGCCAATCAGAGAGCCCCCACCATACTATTTAATCATTTCTTACTGGCCTCACAGGACTCCACTGCCCCAAATACTAATGTGGTCACTTCCCAGGTCTATGCAGCTTTCCGTGTGGTTTTCTGATGCTACACCAACAACTTTATTCAAACTAGTTTTAAAACTCTACATACTGACCAAGAATTAATTTCCAAAATATACAAGCAGCTCATACAACTCAATACCAGAAAAGCAAACAACTCAATCAAAATGTGCGAAAGGGACCCAAAGAGACATTTCTCCAAAGAAGACAGACAGATGGCTAACAAGCTCATGAAAAGATGCTCAATATCACTCATTATTAGAGAAACGCAAATCAAAACCACAATGAGATACCACCTCACACCAGCCAGACTGGCCCTCATCAAAAAGTCTACAAACAATAAATGCTGGGCAGAGTATGGAGAAGAGGGAAGCCTCTTGCACTGTTGGTGGGAATGTAAATTGACACAGCCACTATGGGAGATGTTATGGAGATTCCTTAAAAACCAGGAATAAAACTACTAGATAACCCAGCAATCCCACTTCTAGGCATATACCCTGAGGAAACCAAAATTGAAAAAGACACATGAACCCCAGTGTTCACTGCAGCACTGTTTACAATAGCTAGAACATGAAAGCAACCTAGATGTCCATCGACAGATGAATGGATAAAGAAGTTGTGGTACATATACACAATGGAATATTACTCTGCCATAAAAGGAACACATTTGAGTCAGTTCTAATGAGGTGGACGAACCTAGAGCATATTATACAGAGTGAAGTAAGTCAGAAAGAGAAATATAAATATCATATACTGACACATATATATGGAATCTAGAAAGATGGTACTGAAGAATTTATTTGCAGGGTAGCAATGGAGAAGCAGACATAGAAAACAGATCTACAGACGTGGAGGGTAGAAGAAGAGGGAGAAGGAGAGACATATGGCAAGAGTAACATAGAAACTTACATTAGTATATGTAAAATAGACAGCCAATGGGAATTTGCTGTGTGACTCAGGGAACTCAAACAGGGGCTCTGTGACAATCTAGAAGGGTGGGATGGGGAGGAAGATGGGAGGGAGGTCCGTGCGGGAGGGAACGTGTGTACCCATGGCTGATTCTTACTGATGTACAACAGAGAACCACAAAATTCTGTAAAGCAATTACAGTTCAACTAAAACATGTTTTTTAATGTAAAGGAAAACTCTACATAAATCTCTACTCTTTATTAGAATTTATAAATAAATGGACTCTGTATCCCCTCCCCATTTCATTTCAGAATCCATAGGGTGATCACCCGCTTTCAGCTTTGTCATCGTCTTTCCCTGACGTGCTGGGACCTCAGTCCTGAGAGGGACCTGTCCCCTGCGGGGGGTGGGATGCAAGGCCTGGAGCACAGACACAGAGCTCCCGGGCTAGAGAAGGGGGTTAGGGGTGAGCCAGAGACAGTTCAATCCTTGATGCAAATATGGGGGCTTCTAGATGACTCCTGGAGAATTTCCAAGTAGTCACTGCTGCCCAGAATGAAAGAGTAAAAATGTCCAAATTCCTCTCTGGTCCCCAGAATCAGTGCTCTGGTCTAACTGTGACCATCAGTCCAAGGAAAGAATTTCCACTGAATTAATTCAGTGATCATGACACATTAGCGGAGGAGACAGGGGTCCAAGGACGCACAGTTTGTTCTGGCTGAGGCACCAGCTTGGCACCCACAGCCAGGGAGGACCATGAATCACCCCATCTTCTGGACAGACAGCCACTTCCTCACCCTGCCCCCTCCCACAGGCACTGGAAGCACACAGCTCCCCGACTCTTAAAAAAAGGAAAAAAGTCGAGGAGGATGAAAGAGCTAGGGCCCCATGAACAGGAGCGTTGTGGCAGTCCATCGTCAGCCTGGCTGTGCCCCGCCGTGTCCTGGAAGGGTCTCCTGGGGCAGGAAGGAGCCCCCGCGGCCCTGTGGCTGGCTGGGCCTCCAGGCAGGGATGCCTGAGGCTCTGCAGGTCTGCTTAGGGGCTGTGGGGCTCTCATGGCCTGGCCCTCTGCACCCCTGACCACTGCTCAGCCCTCTGGTTTCCACAGGGAAGGGCAGGGAGCCCTGTGCAGGGCTGGGCCAGCAGTTGACCTGCTGGTGGACTCGAGACTGCACGCCCTCATGCTCTTCCTGCCCGGCCCCGTCTCAGGACCTGGGGTTACTTTGATGCTGCCAGGTCTGAGTCTTGTCTCCTGCCCTCCTCCCCTCAAACCGCCTGCAGGCATCTCCACAGTACCTACTAGCGCCTGCACAGCAGCCGTGACTCCCCTCTGGCTCTCCCAGGGTCCCCTCCCTCCCCTGGGTGGGGCTTTCCCGAGTCAGTGTCCGGGTGCCGGGATGCGTGAGCTGCCTCCTTCGCTCCTCTTGCCCGTCACTCCCTCAGGATCGGGGCTTGGACCGTCATAAAGCAGAGGTTCCTGCTATCCTAAGAGCAGAGGACACAGCAGACTCTTGACCAGACTACATGGCCAAAGCGCTTTTGGAAAATTATTCTGTTCTCCATGGAACTCCACCCCACCACATTTTATTAAGTAGTCATCACGTCCACCTCCAGCACTCAGCTACTTGACAAATGGTTGCCCAGGTCCCAGGAGCTGCCGAGGGTGTGGCACCAACGTTACCCTCCTCTGTCCTCAAGACAGCCCTGTAAGGAGCCCACAGTCGTGGGCGCTTCCCAGGAAGAAGCCTCCAAGCACGCAGCGGCGTGCTCCTCCAGTGCCTGGCTACCTGGCTTCACTTCCAACCCTGACGCTTGATTCCAGTCTCCTGCTCACACGCCTCCCAGGGAAAACCAGCAGTGCTCATCCCACTCGTGCCACAAGCTGCCCCCAGGTCACCAGGGCTCCCTCCTCCCCCCCCACTCTGCGGGACGCCCTGTCGTTTCACTGGCTCCTACCCCAGCTAGACTGTAATCTAGAGGTCAGAGGTCACTAAGATACATGCTTATCTGTTCCAGAGCTGCGTGAAAACACGGCTGGTACTCAGGAACTACAATTTAACAGCAACAACAAAAAAGGATAAATATTGCCATTACCCAAGAAAAAGAACATTACCTAAAGGTGTCTTTTGCATCTCTCTTGAGTCCATATTCTCCTCTGTTCCCTGAGAACAGCCTATCACCTGCAACTGTGGGTAGAAGTTCGGTGTTCTGGTTTTCCCTTGACCAGGGGTTGGTCCACACGGGCCCCGCCTGCTCTTTTAGGTGAAGCCTCGTGGCACACCCAGGCCATTTCCCCTCTACCCAGTCTGAGGCTGCCTTCTCTCCAGGGGTGAGCTGAGCACCTGCCACAGAGAGGACGCAGCAGGCAGACCCCAAACGTTTACTCTACAGTCCTTAACAAAGGGTGCTGATCCCTGTTACAGACACAGGGTAGATCCAGCTCCTGAAGAGGAAACACTTTTGCTCACTGTTTCAGTTTTTAATTTGAATTTCCTTTTCACTATTAATTTCCTGACACTACCTGTATACTTTTAAAATTAAGCATCTACCCAAGGTTTGGGAGCAGAACCCCTGCACACGTAATTTACTTTGCATCACAAGGCATTCGCAAGTGGAACTGAGAAGCAAGGGCAGAGGCGGCGAACACACTGAAAACTCTCTTTCCCTTTTGGAGAGCTTCTTCTGCACTCCAGAGTTCCCTTGTAATCCACGTCTCTGGATGGTGCTCAGCGTCACAGGAAACCTTAGTTCCAGAGACTGTCAGTGGTCTGGGCCAGCGGGCTCGTGGTCCCCCGGACTTTCTGGGCCAGTGGGGATGAGGGGGGCTGGCTGGTAGGAGCAGGTCTCCCAGCGCGGGAAAGTGGGGAGCACGCAGCGCCGATGGCTGCTCGAAGGCTGAGGCAGCGACCACAGCCTTCTCGTCGCTCTCCTTCCAGCCGCAAAGCCATCAGGGGGTGAACTGGAGCCACATACTTTCATGCAGAGGCAGGAAGACACCCAGCTGTCACTTGAGCTTGTCTGGGTCCAGCCTCATTCTTGGCTTCTGGGAGTCACAGCTGTCTGTCCTGGCCCTCACTTCTCATTCTGCTCCCCAGAACCTGCTGGGTTCCCAGACCTCCCAGGACGTATGGCCCTAACCATCTCCAGGAGCTGGGGAAGGGTGTCCGCTGCCTGCCAACAGCCAGCTCAGCCCCCTCTGAGCCCAGGCAGCGCTGCTTGGGTGCCTGCAGCGCTGTGCCAGCCATCCCGGGCCCCCAGCGCTGGGGGCCCCGTGCCTTGCATGCACCTCTGCTGGAGCCCCGGGGCCTCCTGCCCTCCTGAACTCCTCCTGAGTCTCTTCCTGAACTCCCCCTGGGAAATGACACTCAGCCGCAGGAGGGAGCAGAGTTCACACCCTTTCTCTGTCTTCTCTAGTCTCACAGCCTCAGCAAGTACAAGCCAGGCACTTACAGAGCCGCTGTCTGGGAACCTTCTAATTTTCAGTCTACACCGGGGTCAGGGCAGGCCCCAGGGACCAGCATCCGCACCACTGGGAACCCACAGTCAGCAACTTAGTCACCACAAAAGCTGAAAACGAGCCAGCAGGTGGCTGGCCCTTTCCCCTGGTAAGTTTCGTTATGTCGACACTGAAATTTCTGCATGTTTTCAAATATACAGTCTCGATCAATGGCTCTTTTTGAAGCAACATATATCACACACGTGCACACACATGCACACGCGTGTGCAGGCCTTTCAGTCTGTGGCCTGGCCTGTGGACGACTCTCATAGTTGGCCCCTGTGCTATCCAGGACAGGAGGGGAGGCAGACAGGAGGAGGGGAGATCCCTGAGCACGTGTGGAGGAACCCCAGAACGAAAGTGCAGATAACAGATGACAGTGATGTGAATCTCAGCAAGAAGCAGTAGGATACTCACCTAGTGAGCACTCCGTAAGGTGAGGGAGGAACAGGAGAGTTGGGGTGAGGTCTTCAGAGGGCAAGATGGTGCCAGCCAGGACCTCAGCTTCAGGTCAGTGCACCAGTCCTCGAGCTGGGGACACAGTGTGCACGAGAGGGCCCTGCTCCACCAAGGGGCCCAGGGCAGACCTGGGCTGCCTGACATGCAGAACCACGCTCAGAGTCCACAGGACATTGGAGAGGGAGACAGGAGGCAGAGCAGAATTCACACCACATGAAAGAGTCATCAGAGCTACCGAAGAGAAAGTGACACAGGGCTTACACCCGGAAACGGATCTCCTCAGGGTCCAGGCGTCACACTCGGACAGCACAGGGAGCGTCTGGAGTACAGCAGTGACTAAGGATGTGCACACGCTTGGAGGCTCCGGTGCGCAGGCAGGAACATAAAACAGGACAGAGCGGCAGGAATTTCCATGGTGCCAAACCATGCAACACCAAAGAAGTCACAGAATTCATAAAGTGTGCTCATGGTTACCCAGAATCAGTAAGGCAGATGATGGGGGGGTGTGTATCTGACACCGAAAATGAGTATACATTTCTAAACTGCAAAATCAGGCAATATCCCACCACTGAGATGAAGAGAGCGTTTCCTTCCCAACATCCTTTGTAGTGGAGAGTGTGAAATGAACAGTTCAAAAGAGAGGGATTTCAGGTTTGTAACGTATTATACAAACCTAGACAGTGTATTAAAAAGCAGAGACATTACTCTGCTGACAAAGGTCCATACAGTCAAAGCTACGGGTTTTCCAGTGGTCAGGTATGGATGTGAGAGTTGGAATATAAAGAAAGTCAAGCACCAAAGAAATGATGCTTTCAAACTGTGATGTTGGAGAAGACATTTGAGAGTCCCAAGGAGATCAAGCCAGTCAATCCTAAAGGAAATCAACCCTGAATATTCACTGGAAGGACTGATGCTTAAGCTGAAGCTCTAATACTCTGGCCACCTGATGCAAAGAGCTGACTCACTGGAGAAGACCCTGGTGCTGAAAAAGATAGAATGCAGGAGGAGAAGGGGACGACAGAGAATGAGATGGTTGGATGGCATCACTGACTCAATGGACATGAGTTTGAGCAAGCTCTGGGAGCTGGTGATGGACAGGGAGGCCTGGCATGCTACAGTCCATGGGGTCACAAAGAGTCGGACACGACTGAGTGGCTGAATTGAACTGAACTGAGTGACTGAACAACAACAAATGCATTATACAAAAATCAAACAACAAAAGGGTGATAGGATTCTTTTATCTCTATATAGTAAGAATACTGCTCTTTTAACCCAAAAAGTATCCTGGGGTGAGGGATACATTGCAATAAATACACAATTCCTATGGATCAACTAACACAGGATCCATCAGCAGCAGGTAATCAGGAGGAGGAGAAGGTACAGTCTTGATGTCTGGTGCTTAACTTGTTTAAATCAATGAAACCCTCACGGAATCCCCGTTTTTCTTGCTGAGTCGTAGCATGATCTCATAAGCATCGATAACATTAATGATTAAAAATTCACTATCAATATACTCTTAGCAAGTGTTAAGAGCCAGTCTGCCTGGGTCTAGGGCTGGCTCCTGTCTTTAACAACACAGACAACTGTTCAGTCTCTGGGTGCACTTTTCTCATCTGCAAAATGAAAACAATAATTGTGTCTTCCTTACAGTGAGAGAGGAACAGATGAGCTGGTATTTCTGAGGCATCAGGACAGATCAGCACTATGGAAGGTTTATGGTGCAAAAGTCTATTGAGAATCTGCCACCCTGAGAGATTCAGCAGAGGCTAAGTCAGTTGTGGCCACAGGTGCAAAGATGCAGCTTAAGCCTCTACGCTGCTTCTTCAGGCTTACAGTCAAGTTCCCATAAACAGGCCACACGCACTGGGTCCAGGGCTTACGCAGGCGCTCCGTCTCTCTGCCCAAATCCGTAGCATAGCAAGAGCCTGAATCACTCCCGCAGAGATTAGGGCGTCCTTTTGGAGACAGCTAGGCAACACACATGTGCTCAACAGAGTCTAGCCTCTCACGCTCCCCTAGGGCTCAGACTCGAAGTTACAAAGAAGAGACTGACTGACTATTCTTGCAAAAAAACAGAGACTGGAGCATTTAAAGACTTTTTAGAGAAAGAACATGAAAGAGATTAGAGGAAGAGCTCTCTGGACTGGGGTTTCGAGTCTTCCCCCAGCACCCCAAGTCCATCTGAAAGGGAGGAAGTGGACATAGATGGATGGTCCAAGGTTAGGTGGGCCTGGTACTCCCTCTGGGTGCTTAAGGCTTACTGTTAACAGGCTGAGATGATCATAAGGCATTGGCAGAGGTAGTTTCTTTCCATAAGTCAGCTGGCTCCCAGAGTTTACGGCAGGATTGCTGGTGAAGCCCCCAGGGTGAGTGAGGAGGTGGTGAGCGTGCCAGGTGTGCAAGTGCCCCAGTGTCTACAACTATAAGGCCTGTTCTCTCAGGAACAAATCACTGTCAAACTGAGAGGTGGGGGCAGGGGTGGGAGAGGAAAGTCTGTTCTTGGATGAACAACTTAACTGTCTCATCTTGGCTTTCTCATTGTGCGCTGGGTCGGGTGACCTTGGTGGTCTCTCAGCCCCAGCCACTACCGATGCTATCTGAGTCAACACATAAACTGGAAACCACTGGGTTTCTCTCATTCCTGACTCCTTGCTTCACCCGCCAACATCTGCTGTTGTGAAGGTCTCCCATCATCACTCAGCCCTTTGACTTAAAATCTTCCAGCCTGGAGTCCAGGGCTCCTAGTTCGAGTCTGAGGGAGCTGAATATACTGGCCTTTGGTGATGAAGATGGCCAGAGGGCAGCTCTCTAGAACAAGGTGGCTTTACACATTTTGCTAAACCCTGTCTCAGCATCACAGTTGTCTTGGGGCAGAGAATCTATCTCAGGCACGGACAGCAGGAGAGCTCGTGTGAGGCTGAGTGGCAAGTAAGGGACAGTGCTACAATGCTCCCCAAAGGCACGGGGCTGTGCTCGCGGCTCCTCTTCTGCCCTCCCCAGCCTCGCTGAGGCTTGCTAAGCCGTCTGAGCCTTATATTAACTCTATTCAGAAGGCTGAAAAGCCCTTTGGCCTGTCTCCTCTGTATCTCACTATTTCCCTGATAAACCTCTACCAGGACCAACCTCAGTGTGAGATGACAGAGACTGTGTGTGTGTCTCCTTGATTTTCCAATGATCCTTGGCCAAAGTCAGGCAAGTATTTAAAATGGAGGAAAACACTGTTACTCCTCATCATTGAGTTAGCTGTGGCTAAGCTTAACTGGGCTTTAGTGCACAGAAATGAAATCTAACAGATTGGGAATCGAAATAATCAGTGTACTAGGAATGTTTAAAATGTAAGGGAACTAAGTAAAATCATAGAAAATCAAATCCAACTGTATATACAAAGGATAATACATCATGACGAAGTGGGGTCCTTTAACATTTGAAAACCAATTGTGTAAGTCATCATATTTTAGAAGATTATATAATCATCTCTACAGACACAGAAAAGGCAGTTTACAAAATGTAACATTCTGATAAAAATTTACAGTAAACTAGAAATAGGACAGAAATTTCTCAACCTCAAAAGATTATGAAAAACCATAGCTAACATCATACTTAATCATGAAAGACAACATCTTCTTAAGATCAGGAGCAAGGCAGGGATGTCTGCTTTTATCACTTCTGTTAACACTCAATGTTTTATTGAAGGCAATATGGCAGGAAAAAGAAATAGCAGGCATCTAGTTTGGAAAGGAGAAGTAAAACTGTCTTTATTTGCAAATAGCACTATAGCCTATATAGAAAATCTGATAGCATTTACAACAAACCTACTAGAATTAATAATTAAGTTTAAGAAGGTTACATAGTGTGGGATCAATATACAAAAATCAACTGTATTTCTATACACCAGGAATGGAACCACCAGAAACTGAAATTAAAATACTCTCATTTATGCTATGACAGGAATACAAACCACTTAGGACTAAATCGAACAAAACATGTGCAAGATCTATACCCTGAACACTACACACACAGCTCAAAGAAACTAGAGACCCAGTCGATGGAGAGAGACACTTGGTCATGAGCCAGAAGACTCAGTCTGAAAGATGTAGGTTCTCCCCAAATTGATGTGTAGGTGCAAAACAATCGCAATTCAAACCCCAGCAGGCTATCTAATAGAAATGGACAAGCCGAGTCTAAAATTCCTATGGAAATGCAAAGAGCCGAGAATGGCCAAAACACTGTGAAGTAGATCAAGGGTGTAGGGCTGACGTGATCTTTTTCAGGACGTGTTGTAAAGCGTCAGAAGATGAAACAGTGGAGGACTGGCGTAAACAGACACACTAGTGGGACAGAAGAGACTCCAGAAAGAGAGCCCACATCTACGGACAACCAACTTTTGACAGTTATACAGGTAATTTAGTGGAGAAAGGATAACTTTTTCAACAAACAGTGCTGGATATCCATATGTGTACGAAGAGAGGGGGAAAAAAAAAAAGAACTTCAATTTAAACCTAACACCATATACAAACGTTAACTCACTTCCCTGGCGGTCCAGTGGTTAAGAATCCACCCTGCAATGCAGGGGATGCAGGTTGGATCTGTGGTCCAGGAACTAAGCTCCCACACACTGTGGAGCAACTAAACCCGGGCACCACAACTAGAGACTCCACTCACTGCAATGAGAGATCCCACGTGCCACAGCTAAGGCTCGACACAGCCAAATAAACAGACAAACTCAGACTAGATCATAGGTCTAAATCCATAACATAAAACTGTAACATACGTGAAGAAGACATCTTTGTGAGCTTAAATTAGGCAAGATTTCCCTAAGTATGATGTTAAAAGTGTGATCCAAAAAACGTTGAAACATTTGACTTCATGAAAATTAAAGGCTTCAGCTGTCATTTTGGGGAGAATTAAAAGATAATCCACTTCAGTATCCTTGTCTGGAGAATTCCATGGACAGAGGAGACTGGCGGGCTACAGTCCATAGGGTCACAAAGAGACGTGACTGAAGTAACTTTGCACAGCAACAACAAAAGATAAACCACAGACAAGGAGAAAAAACTTACAAAGCACATATATGATAAAGGACTTGTATCTAGAATATATAAATGATATAATGAGAAACTCAGTAACAAGAAAATAATGAGAAAACAAACTATCCAGTTAAAAAAACAGGCAAAAATATCTGAACAGATATTGTCAAATGCATATGTAAAAAGATGCTCCAGTCATTAGCTATTAGGGAAACACAAATTAAAACCACCCTAAAACACAATTACATACTTATTAGAATGGTAAAAATTAAGAAAAACTGATGATACCAAATACTGGCCAGAATGTGGAAGGACTAGAGCTCTCACACACTGATTGCGGGAACGTGAAAGTGACATACCATTTTGGAAGACAATTTGGTAGTTCTTTAAAAAGTTAAGCATGCACCTATCACATAACCTAGCTGGTCCACTCCTAGGTTTTTATCTAAGCAAAAAGTTTAAGTACATTCAAAGACTTGTACACAAGCAGCTTTGCTTTAATGATAAAAAATTAGAAACAATTTAAATATCCATCAACTACACACATAAGCAAATCATGGTAGAGATATATCACATATATTATACGTGTGTGAGGAGATACATATTCTATTGCATGTACATTCCATGATATATATATATAAACCTGTCAATAAAAACAAATAAACCATTCTACACACAATATGGATTCAGTTTGAGAAAATTATGCTGAGTGAAAGAAGCCAGACAGAAGAATACACAGAGTATCACTCTATTTTCATGAATCTGTAGAAAATGGAGGTGAGCATGCAGGGACAGAGAGCAGACAGTGGTCTTCCAGGAGGGGCAGGGGCAGGCAGAGGAGTTCCCTGGGGCTGGGAAGACACTTCTGAGAATGATGGGTGTACCTACTATCTTGATTGATTGTGGCGACGATTCCAAGGGCACATATACATGTCAAAATGTATCTGACTGTACCTACTAGATGTGTGCTCTATTTATTGCAGATCAGTTACACCTAAAGGTGTTAAAAATTACCTGAAATGAACACAGCCCCCCAGGCTGTGAATACTACTTGTGAGAGCAAAGCGACCACTTTTCCGGGTGACAAGGAAGTGGGGTGAGCACGTGGTAAGGGCTTTCTCGACCTGATGGTAGCACCAGGGTGCCTCCATTACAGCCATCCATATCTGTGAATTTATACTCTAAGTAGATAATGATTATTTTTATAATTATTTTTTTTTGCACGATTTTCTGTACCTGTATTTTATTTTACCATAAAAAGATTTTTTTAATCCCTAAAAAATAAAAACAGGTTAAGAAAACAGCGGCTTGAAAGGAAGAGACGCATAAAATGTGACCCAGCTGACGACAGGCGCGTTTCCAGCTTTTATTCCCCAGGCTCCACAGGGCTGAGGAAAAGGAAATTGAAGTGATGTGTGGTCCAGCTGAACAGAGTCAAATAGACATGCACCCGGCCTGGCATTTAACTACCATTTCCTCAGTGTGAAGGGAGTGCAGTGAATGCTATCTGAAGTGGGTGTGTCCCAGTGACCTTTCCCACCAAAGTCGGGACAGGCGGCGGGTGGGGTCTGCAGGGATCTTAAGGAAGAAGGGCAAGGGCAAGAGAAATGCCAATAAACCCACAATGAGGTATGACCTCACAGCAGTCAGAATGGCCACCATCAAACAGTCTACAAACAATAAATGCAGGAGAGGGCGTGGAGAAAAGGGAAACTGCCTACAGCGTCAGTGGCAATGTAAATTGGGCAGCCACTGTGGAGAACAGGGTGGAGGATCCTTACAAAACTAAAACTCAGTCCAGCAGTCCCACTCCCGGCATATGTCTGCAGAGAACCAGACTGAGAAAAGATACATGCATCCCAGTGTTCATGTGCTGTGCGAAGGAGATTCATCTCACACGCTAGCCAAGTAATGCTCAGCATCCTCCAACCTAGGCTCCAACAGTACCTGAGCTGAGAACTTCCAGATGCTCAAGCTGGATTCAGAAAAGGCACAGGAACCAGAGACCAAATTGCCAGCATCCATTGGATCATATAAAAAGCAAGAGAGTTCCAGAAAAACATCTACTTCTGCTTTATTGACTATGCTACAGCCTTTGACTGTGTGAATCACAACAAACTGGAAAATTGTTAAAGAGAAGGGAATACCAGACCCACCTGATCTGCCTCCTGAGAAACCTGTATGCAGGTCAGGAAACAACAGTTACAACCAAACAACGGACTGGTTCCAAATTGGAAAAGGAGTACATTAAGGCTGTATATTGTCACCCTACTTATTTAACTTATATGCAGAGTACATCATGTGAAGTACTGGGCTGGATGAAGCACAAGTTGGAATCAAAATTGCCAGGAGAAATATCAGTAACCTCAGATATGCAGATGACATCACCCTTATGGCAGTAAGCAAAGAGGAACTAAAGAGCCTCTTGATGAAAGTGAAAGAAGGGAGTGAAAAAGCCGGCTTAAAACTGAACATTCACAAAACTAAGATCATGGCATCCAGTCCCATCATTTCATGGCAAATAGATGGGGAAACAATGAAAAGAGTGAGAGACTTTATTTTCTTGGGCTCCAAAATCACTGCAGATGGTGACTGTAGCCATGAAATTAAAAGACGCTTGCTCCTTGGAAAACAAATCAATGACAAACCTAGACAGCATATTAAAAAGGAGAGACATTACTTTGCCAACAAAGATCTGTCTAGTTAAAGGTATGGTTTTTCCAGTAGTCATGTATGGATCATAAAGAAGGCTGAGTCCCAAAGAACTGATGCCTTTGAACCGTGGAGTTGGAGAAGACTCTTCAGAGTCCCTTCGACTGCAAGGAGATCAAACCAGTCAATCCTAAAGGAAATCAGTCCTAATATTCATTGGGAGGACTGATGCTGAAGCTGAAGCTCCAATACTTTGGTCACCTGATGCGAAGAGCTGACTCATTAGAAAAGACCCTGATGCTGGGAAAGATTGAGAGCAGGAGGAGAAGGGGATGACAGAGGATAAGATGGTTGTACGGCATCACAGACTCAATGGACATGAATTTGAGCAAGCTCCAGGTGATGATGAAGGACAGGGAAGCCTGGCGTGCTGCAGTCCATAGGGTCACAAAGAGTCGGACACGACTGAGTGACTGAACAACAACAAAAGCAGCTTCAGTAGTGTCTGACTCTTTTGTGACTCCAAGGACCTTAGCCTGCCAGGCTCCACTGTCCATGGGATCCTCCGGGCAAGATTACCAGAGTGGGTTGCCATGCCCTCCTCCAGGGGATCTTCCTGATCCAGGGTCGAACCCACGTCTCTGACATCTCCGACACTGGCAGGTAGAGTCTTTACCACTAGCACCAGCTGGGAAGCCCTCCCAGTGTTCACAGCAGCGCTACTTACTGCAGCCGAGACATGGGAGCAACCTTAATTTCTATCAGCAGGTGAATGGATAAAGAAGGTGTGGTGCATTCACACAATGGAGTATTACTCTTCATAATGAAGCGTGAAATAATGTCATTTGCAGTAGCCTGGATGGGCCTAGAGATTGTCATTCTAAGTATAGTAAGTCAGACAAATATCATATGGTATCACTTATAGTGGAAAAAAAATGATACAAATGCACTTAGAAAACAGAGACTCACAGACGTAGAAAACAAACAACTCATGGTTACCAAAGGGTAAGGTGTTGGGGAGGGATAAATTAGGAGTTTGGAATTAATATGCACACTATTATATATTAAATAGGCAACCAACAAGGACCTACATGCAGCACAGTGAACTCTACTTAATATCTTGTAGTAACTTATATGGGAAAATAATCTGATAATGTATCACTGAAGCACTTTGCTAAAGATCTGAAACTAACACAATATAAGTCAACTATCCTCCACTTTTTGAAAAAATCTATAAAAGGGGGAGGAGCAGGGAGGCCATCACGGGTGGTTTGCGACCAGCTGGGATCACGGTCTGATTTCACCCCCAGAAGAGCCCTTGCCTGCCTTCTGCTTCACTCTCCTCATTTGAAATGAGCTGACCTCATGTTAAATTTTCTGTGAATTAAGTGAGAAATATCTGTCTAGCACTTACAGATGACACCTGACATGCAGAACACAGGTGACTAGTATCACAACTGAATTTTAAACTCACAGACCAAACTCAAATCTTCGCTCAATCAAGGATGCAGGTGTTTCCAGGGCTATAATAGGACCTGCCAGAAGCAAACTGTGTAGAGCGTAGTTGCATGGGGCTGCGTCAGACACAGTGCTCAGCAATGCTCCTCCATGCAACACCTGCTGGGGCTTCGATCCTAAATATGTGCTTGAAGTTCAGGCAGACAGAGGACAGCATCTTCGAGTTCTAAATCTGAGCATAATGCCTGCCGCAATACCAGTGTCATGCTCTGAACACTGGACCTGAATGCCTCTGAGGGAGAGGTACTGACAGATACTGGCTTTTACTGCATTTTGCATCTGTATCTAGGGATTCACCCAAACACATGTCAAAGTCATGTGATAACCAGCTCTTCAATGCAATAAATGGGTACTTATGAATGAATTAAGAATTTAGAGAATTAGTACTTTGCATTTGGTCTTAGGGGCTAGGTTTTGATTCTTAAGAACTTGTTCTCTGGTCTTGGAAGCTCTGGCTCTAAGTTTACAGAAAATGGGGCCTCCGGAGACGTTTGTGGAAAGTCATGGAGAGCCACCTGATCTGGGGCTGCTCTGGGGAGGAGCGGACAGGTCTGCTTCCATGGAAAGAGAAGAATCCAGGAAAGATTCATTGCTCATGAAAGCCAGGGCCACTGCCTCCGCTAGGAAGGAGGGAGTGAGTGGGAGTCCTCTGCTCAGCTGGGATCCGCTCTGAGGGGCCATCTGCTGCAGAAGCAGGCCACCTCGAGAGCTCCAGGCAGGCGGCTCCCTGACTGCGGGCCCACGAAAATCCCACTGCCCAGCACCAAGCTCTGACCCGGTGGCAGGGTGGGCGGGCTCAGCCCCCGCCTGCAGACACCCAGATGCCTCTGTCCTGAACACCCGAACCTGAACTAAATCCATGAACTAAGCCGTGAGTGTCCACGTGCGTGTTCACAGCAAGACCCGGCTCTGTACACCCGGCTCCTGAGTCCGACCCTGACGACGCGGGGGAACTGTGGGCCATGCTTCTCCCCCGACACTTCGCTGCGACACTCGGCCCCACCCTCTGCCGCCCACACAGTGGAAAGAGCAGGAGCAGATGGGCTGCCGTCCAGGAAGGGCCCTGCATGCGGAAAGAGGCGGTGTGGGCTGTGTGCGGGGCCAGGCTAAGCCTGGGACAGGTAAAGGCTGAGACGGGACACTGCCCACTCAGAAGCACAGCTCCTCCCCGGGCCCTGTGACCCACCAGCGCTCTGGTGTCCTCTGGCCCCCTGCTCCCCGAGATCTGCCTCTTCGGATGAGCCCCAGCACTTCGTCCCCGGGCCTCACGTGCAGACGTGAAAGGCTTCCTTCCCGTCCCAGGCCCGCAGACAGTCCGGGGCACAGGCTCCCCCCGGGCCATGGGAGGCTCCGACTGGAGAAGGCAGGGTGCTCGGAGGGGCTGACTCAGCCTCCCTGTCACAGCCCTGCCCTCTGAGGGAGGCAGGCTGCAGTTCCTGGGCTCCTCCTTCCAGAAGCTCACACAGACAAAGCAAATCAGCCCAGGTCACAGTGAGGACATCTGGAACTGATGTCCCTGGACACTCAGGCAGGCGTGGACCGCCACACGCTTCCAAGACCGAGCGTGCGAAAATACAGATAGAACATATGCCTATGAATCATGAACAGACAAAAGTAGAAATGGTCGTAAGAAAATTTGCTGAAACCCACTGTCTTGAGTTTATTAAAGACTCTTTCCTCTGTCTCCTCTGAATCTTGACCTTTATTCTAAGAGACAACTGCTCGTCTTAGGGCAAGTGTACCAGGTGCAGGGTGACTCGTGTGAATATCAGAGAGCTGTTGCCGGTAGAAGGGCCGACTTGGCTCTCTGTTTTTTGACAAGGATTTCAGACACTACAGTTTGACACACTAGACTGTTCACTGACGTGTGGCTCCCGGGGTGGGACTTTGTCGGCACAGCCAAGCCTGTACTCTCATGGGCTGTAAAGATCTGCGACCAAGATCTGCAGAGACACAGCTAAGGAAAGGTGAGTTCTAATGGGATGGGAGAGGAAGGCAGGCAGGATTCTTGGAGGAGGGACTCTTGGGGTGGGTCTTGAAGGGTGAATAGGAGTTTTCTAAAGGACAAGTAGGGGACAAAGGGGAGATTCTAGGAGGTTACAGCACGTACAGAAGTCTGAACCACAGCTGGGCAGTGGTGGAGACATGGCTAGAAAGAGCACCCCACTTTAGCAGAAAAACAGCACTGGACTGAGGCTTCTTGCTGTGGGTTCAGGGGCACTCAGGAAGGCAGGGGCATGGCAACACCAGACCCAGGAGTGTTGTCAACACCAGAGTGTAGGGAAATCATGCGTGTTGACATTCTGGTAAGAACAAATTTTTGCAAAATGACACAGAGAAATTAACACTGTATTCTCTGGGTACTGCCACTCTGGAAGCTGTTTCTCAGTTTCCACATTCCCAGGAGGAGAAGTTATGAAAGGGGAAAGCCCCCATACCTGCATGCACAGGACAGGGAAGAAGTGAGTGAAGAAGAGCTGGCCTGGAGGGAACCCAGTGGTGTCAGCTGACCACGAACACGGTGTGTGGTCTGTGCCACAGGGCAGCCGTGAAGGCCGAGATGCTGACCCGAGCGAGGCACAAAGGTCCAGGTTACAGGCCCAGTTCTTCTCGGGTTCCCAAGGGTCATATCAGTTCTGGGGGCCACAATTTATTTATTTGAAAATTTTCATTGCTTTTATTCTGTTGCACTGAGTCTTCGTTACAGCATGTGGGATCTAGTTCCCTGAGCAGGGATCGAACCCAGGCCCCCCTCCATTGGGAGCACAGTCTTAGCCCCTGCACCACTCGAGAAGTCCCTAGGGGCACAGTTTAAAGGGGTGAAGCTGTCTGTCTGGACAAGGACAGGATGAGGGGACTGTCAGAAAGCCAAGTCATAAAAGCAAGATTTGTGATGTCTGGAGATGTTTGCCCTGAGGACAGGACCGCTCGTGGCGTCCACGGCCACATTCAGCATCTCAGCTGCCACAGCAGTAAGATAGCAGCCCTGTCCTCTGTCAGAACTGACAATGAAGCTGGAACTCAGAGGGAGGCCAGCTTGGGCTGGACACAGGAGAAACAACGGTAAACATGGGACATGGTGAGGGGAGCCTGAGGTCATAGCCAACAGCCTCACTGTGGACGAAAGTGAGTCATTCTGCGGCCCAAGACCTGTCAGCTGATCCTTAGGAGAACAGGGACAAAACCCTTCTCCTGCCTCCATTGTTCCCATCCGCAGGCTCCTTCCCGACCCCCGTCGGCGGCGCCCCAGCCCCTGCAGACGCCCAGGAGAGGTCCCCAGTGCTCCAAGTGGGCTCCCAGCATGGGCTGGATGGTCCCCTGAAGGGCACCCCCAGGGAACATCAGTACGGCGGAGGGGCCACCCAGAAGAGCGCTTTCTGATCTACGCTGCTACAGCATGAATTCCGTAAGGGAGCTGACCACGAGGATTATGTTTAACGGAGCTCTCACACTCGTTAGAGAAGTCTAGCTGATTCACGACGTTGTGTCAGTTTCTGCTCTACAGCAAAGGGACTCAGTTATACACACATATATGTTTTCATATTCTTTCCCAGTCTGGCTTATCACAGGATACCAGATAGAGCTCCTGTTCTGTACAGTAGGACCTTGAAGTTTGAAGTGAAGTTGCTCAGTCGTGTTCAACTCTTTGTAATCCCATGGACTGTAGCCCACCAGGCTCCTCCATCCATGGAATTTTCCAGGCAAGAGTACTGGAGTGGGTTGCCATTTCCTTCTCGAGAGGATCTTCCCAATCCAGGGATAGAATCCAGATCTTCCGCATTGTAGGCAGATGCTTTACCATCTGAGCTACCGGAGAAGCCCCAAATATTTCTTTGAGCCCCCTTTTTGTTGGGGGGGAGGCAAGAATACTGGAGTGGGTTGCCATTCCCTTCTCCAGGAGATATTCCCAACCCAGGGATTGAATCCAGGTCTCTCGCGTTGTAGGCAGACGCTTTACCGTCTACCCTGTATTCACTAGTCCGCATGTGCTGACCCCCAAGCTCAGCACCCTTTCCTTCCCCCACACTCCCTCCTTGCCAACCGCAAGTCTGTTCTCTCTGTTCCTGATTCTGTTTCTTAGATTCATTTGGGTCATATTTTAGATTCCACATATAAGTGATATCATATGGTATTTGTATTCAACTACACGTTAGTGACAGATAAATTTTAAAAAGGGAAGTCTAGGAGCTCGGTGCTTGGGGTACAAAGGTGGAGGCAATGTCACGTAGTGGCCAGTTTCTCCCCAGGGCCCCTGCAGTTACCATCAGGAGGGCCATGTTGGCGCGGCTTCCCCTCACCTCCCATTTGCCAGGAGCCAGAGGTGCCCTGGGCAGGGAGCACACGGTCCGCCTGCTCGGCCCCTCCCCTACCGAGTGGAAGGTGTGAGGTCCCAGTGGAAAGGGAGGGGGTCATGTGGGTGTGTCCTGAGCGAGGGCAGAGGCCGCCCAGGAGTCACAGATGGATTATGTAAACACTCTAAGCATCTTCACTCACTGCGGCCCACCATCCTCTCCCCCACGCACCCCCTCACTGAAGGAGCTCGCACACCCATTAGTAACTCAGCCATTCCCTTGGCCCACAATCTGAGGAAAGGGCAGAACTGCTGACCTCAGGAGCCCCATGTCCAGACCCAGAATCGACACTTAAAAGAAGGCCCGGCCCAGGACTTCCCTCACGAGCAGTGAACTGGAGACGACACATTCATTAATTGGAGCTCTTTTCTGGCTCCCGGTAAGTCTGTTCTCTGGGAAAGAGATTAGGATCTTGGTGCAGAGTAAGCTGGGCTGCAAACCGGAAGGCTTCTGCAGGGTCAGCTGGCCCAAACTTCATGCCCCTGAGCTTGTGACCAAGCTCGCCTCAGGCGGACTGGTAAGAGACGCTGTTGGAGCCTCGGGTGCCCTCTCTCTGGGTCACATGGTGCCCCAGCCCCCACACTGACCTGAGTCGCCCTTGGCACGTCTGGACGATGCTCCCAGTGCATTCCAGTCCCCTGGAGTCCCTGTCACAGCGCAGCTGGACCTCGTGTCATGGCCCGTGGCCACGCCTCAGGGGGCAGGGCCAGGGGCCATGCTCAGGGTGGGGGACTTCGGTCACTGAGACTGCTTTCCCCTCCCCTCATCCCTTCAGCATCGCGCCCACATGCTGAATGGCCCGCCTGTCCAGATGCTGTGTGGTGTGCAGTGCCTTGTGTGTTCGTCACCCCTTTTCTCCTTATCCTTCAGATGCTTGAGCTCACCCGTCAAGTCAACGCTACCGAGGGCCGGGACGGAATTCAAAGAAGCCCTTTCCAACTCCCATGCCTGTGACTACAATAGAGGGCCCAGGGGGAGCCTGCCTGCTGCGAAGGACAGTCTTCTTGCCAGTGAGACTGTACGTCGTGTGAAGATGGTGTATAAAGCCTTGTGTCCCACGGGGCAAAGCTCTCAGACAGGAGAGTAACACTGGGAGTGACTGAAGCCCCACCCGAGGGGAGGGGATGGTGGAGACGGGAGAGAAGGGAGCTCCATGCAGGCTCCACGCGGTCCAAGAGGCTGGAAAGGAGCTTTCTGCCCAAAACGTGGATGTCGGCTGCAAGGGTTGGGGGTAAACATTCCTCGGGGTGGTGTGGGGGCGGTTTCTGATCTAGAAGAGAAAGTATAAAATGTTCCTAAGGGCCAAGGTATGCAGGGAGGATTGTGGTCCAGGTGGAGCACATTTACAAAATATATTTTAAGCTAAATATCACATATAATATGAAGTGGGCTTCCCAGGTGGCTCAGTGTTAAAGCATCCACCTGCCAATGCAGGAGATGGGTTCGATCCCTGGGTCAGGAAGATCCCCTGGCAGAAGAAACAGCAACCGACTCTAGTATTCTTGCCTGAGAAATCCCATGAGTGGAGGAGGCTGGCGGGCTATAGTCCATGAGGACACAAAAGAGTCAGACATGACTGAGTACACACAGCACACAGCATAAAGTAAAGACAAAGAATCAGGAGTGCCCACCCCTCGCCCACCCCTCACCCTCCCCTAACTCACACGTCTGCTGTTCCTCAGCTCATCTCCCGGAATCCCTCGGAAGCCTGCCCTCTGCCTCCGGCTACTCAAATGCCCTGGAGCCCACAGGCCTCCACTTCTCACTCTGGCCCTCCCTCCACGTAGAGCCGGCTGACAGCTCCGAAGCTGCTCTCTCGTGGTTGAAAAAGAGGCAAATCGTCTACTTTCAGAAATTCTTTGGGGAATTAATCAACAACAAAGTGGAGGCGCCAGGCAGGGCGCTTGCACCTCAGAGGCTCTCTACTGCGTCTAAATTCCATGGGGCCCAAATTTTATGGAAAGACACTGGAATAGTTAACTGTACATATGAAATCAATGCAGTGATGACTCTCAAGCTCTGAGATTACATGGACATCAAAATATTTGCATAAAGAATGACAATTCTTACATACTTTAAGTGCACATGTGTAAATGTTCAGCAAATCTTAGCATTTCTATTATGGAGCAATTTAAAGAATCAGAATCAGTGAGCACATGTGTTTGAGCCTTAAGGTATCTCATGAAGTTTACAATTATTATGAAACAAATTTCTAATGACTCCTCAAAAGTAGACCTGTCCTTCCTTCTTTCCCCAAAAACAAAGATCACAGGAAAGTGAAGACTTCCAGTTTAGAGAGTGGAATAGAGAGCACTACAGCTCTGTGTGTAATAAGGTCTGAACACAGCTCATTAGGAAAGAATGTCTGGAATCATAACCTCTGGGGGTCCCAGACCGATGGCCAAGAAACAGAGAGAAAAACCACGTTCCCTTGGCCACGAGGGTGGAGCACTTCCTTGGGTGACTCCCAGGCATCTCCCGAGAAAAGGCCCTACGCGATTCCATCATTCACAGGAGTCAGTGAACAGGATCTTAAGTGGAGAGAGGATCTCAGGGTTTCAGACGCAGACGAAGCGGGGATTGGAGAGCACCCCATGGAGGAGCACAGGCCAGGGCTTGGCGAGGATCTCCCAGCTGGAGAGAGGCCCCTGCCTGAGGGCCAGCATTGGAAAACACTGCGGGAAAGGCCCAGCCCATGGGGCGGGGTGTGTCCTCACCCGCTTCCATGAGAAACTAGAGGCCTTTCTTCTCCCTGGAGGGCTCTGTCACCCGATTCTGAGGAACAAGGGCCTCTGTGAGATCTGAGGGTCAGGTTAATGTCTGTGACTCCTGCACATCCAATCCATTCTCTGGTTGAAGGACTGAGAACAAGAAATGTGTCTGATGACGTTCTAAACGTCACACTGCCTACTTTCCTCCTGGTAATCCCCATTGCCCCATCAAGGCTGAGCTGTCCACTCATTCTGAGAGGCAGAACCCTGGGAAGCAAGGAGATCGCTCAAAGTTGTAAGAAAAGCAACAGGCAGTGTGCTCTGGTTTCAGTGTCCAGGGCCAGGCAGTCGATGGATGAAATAGAAAAGCCTTCTGCCAGCCTCCCACCGCAGGGCAGTGGGTGCCAGCCCCAGTCGGGGGGTGGGGCAGCAGAGACTTTCCCAACATGCTTCCCCCAGAAGCCTTCCTTTCTCACAGGTTCCCCGCCCCACCGCCAGGAGACGGAACAAAGAGGTGGGTGTGTTCCTTTAAGGCTGAGTATCTGCCCTAGAGACAGAATTAACCTGGACAAGCTGAGGTCTGGATGTACCTAGAGATGATGATACTAAGTGAAATAAGCCAGACACAGAAAGAGGAGTATCATATATGGATGATATGCAGGATCTAAAAAAATGACACAGATAAACCTACATGTGAAACAGAAAAAGACTCACAGATATAGAAAAGAAACTTAGGGTCACCAATGGGGGAGGGGAAGGGGTCAACAAGGAGTTGGGGGTTAGCATGGACACACTGCTATACATAAAATAGGCAAACAAGGACCTCTGGCACAGCACAGGGAATTCTTCTCAATACGTTGTAGCAGCCCAGGAGAAAAGAATCTGAAGAATAGATAGGTGTATATTGGGGTACACCTGGTGTACATTGGGGTATACCTGAATTAGTTTGTTTGCTGTCCACCTGAAATGAACAGAAACACTGTAAATCAGCTACACTCCAGTAGAGAATAAAGAAGCCCTACGTCTGAAGCAGGAAGGGGCCAGGTACCTTGAACAGGTGAGCTGAGGTCTACCTTCCCATCAGATGGCTCCCCTTGTGGCTCAGCTGGTAAAGAATCCGCCTGCAATGTGGGAGACCTGGGTTTGATCCCTGGGTTGGGAAGATCTCCGGCAGGAGGGGAAGGTTGCCCACTCCAGTATTCTGGCCTGGAGAATTCAATGGACTGTACAGTCCATGGGGTTGCAAAGAGTTGGACATGACTGAGCGACTTTCAGTTACTTAATTATAGATAGAGCATACCGAGTTCATATGCTATAAAGGCGCTTTTCTGCATGTGAATGGTGGTATATTTTAAAAATATATTTTATATTCCATTATTTTACTTTACATTGGGGTATAGCTGATTTACATGGTAGGGAGTTTGAAATCTCCCACACATGAATATGCACTGGGATCCAGAAGTGGGGGCTGCAGACAAGCTAAGGATGGTGGGTCAGCATCACCAAGCACACACTGTCTTTACACTCATAACCTAGGAAATGCATTTGCACAGGCTGACATGTGGATCTGCAGTCTGGCATTTATTTCTCTATAAGAGAAACGAGAGACTGAAACTATCCACAAGCAGGGGAAGTGGAAGGAACAACAATGAAAAAAACATTTGAAAACCTTTCAGATTTACTGTTCATGGTTACAAGTTTCCTTGGGAGACATAATATTTTTTTCCCTCTTCTGAAAAAATAACTTGGACTAACCTCAGAAAGCTGGGTTTAATGTTTCTCATACTGTTTCCAGGCAGACTAAAATACCAACAAGTCCATATCCACAGGGGAGAGGTCCGCAGTTCTCCAAGGCTGAATGATTCATGCTGGCGAGCATCCGTCATTGCCAGAGATGCCTGATGCGCCTTCTGAGCTCCCAGGAGCACAGGGGTGGGCTCCTACCAAGGCTACCCTCTCCAGGATCGCCCTCGAGACAGAGTTGTCACTGGAAAGACCAGAGCCAGGGGTGGGCCGTGTCCCTATTCACTTCTGACCTGCATGGGAAAGCATTCGGAGTAGCTGCAGAAATGTGAAAAAGGCGACATCTCAGATACTCATCCACATCCTCTCCAAAGCGGCAGTTCTTGAGCCTGAAGACTTCAGTTGCAAACACTTGAAAAATGAGACGAAAGCAGGAAGGTGTCACTGGGATCGCTGAACCATGCGTAAAACTGATTGGTAACTGGAGTATATGAAAGAGTGTTCTCAATGGATTTATGACTCAATAGATTTCTGTGAAAAGGCTACTATGACATCAGTCCCTTATGTTGTTCTTACTTTCCTTCTGGTCCATGCACTTGGAGGTCTGCGTGCACAGGATCTGTCCTGAGACTTAGGTCTTTCTATCAGAAAGTGATCATGGTGCTAGTCTGAATCATAAACACAGCTATTAGTAAACTGATGCATGCAAGCTGTTCTCAGAATCAAGTATTGAAATAACTTCTTAAAGTTTCTATCATTATTCCAAGGCATCACATAGCCATCTGATGCAAAGGATGCTGACATAGCCTCTGAGCAGTGAGGACATCACAGCCTCCAGACCTGGGGAGCCCTTCTCCAGCAGGCTGGCCCTTCAAGATTTTACTCCAAGATATTCGCTGACGTGGAAACAGAGCCCCTGCCACCTCTCACCGCGCAATGTGAACCTGAGCAAACAGCATCTCTAGCTGGGCATTACACCGCTTCTCTGCTTGTCTTCAAAACAGAACCCTTGGAAGATGTGTTCACAGTCTGTGCCAGCTTTGCCACCGTTCAGTTCTCTCCATCATGTTCACCCCAGTTTTTGTCTCCAGGATTCCTCGAAGCTTCCCTTACTAAATTAATAGGACCCCCTTTTGACACATTCAGTCCCTACTTCTCAGCACCTCTGATGGGACCAGCTCTCAGTCTGACTGGAAACCCGTTTCTCTTTTGGCACCTCTCTGGGGAGTCCTGTCTCACCGGCGGTGCTCCCTGTCCCCCTCCCGAGGCTGGGGAGTCCTGTCTCACCGGCAGTGCTCCCCATCCCCTCCCGAGGCTGGGGAGTCCTGTCTCACCGGCGGTGCTCCTTGTCCCCCTCCTGGGGCTGGGGAGTCCTGTCTGGGGAGTCCTGTCTCACCAGTGGTGCTCCCCATCCCCTCTTGGGGCTGGGGAGTCCTGTCTCACCGGGGTGCTCCCTATCCTGTCCCAGGGCCGGGAGTCCTGTCTCACCGGGAGTGCTCCCCATCCCATCCCAGGGCTGGGGAGTCCTGCCTCACCGGCGGTGCTCCCTGTCCCCCTCCTGGGGCTGGGGAGTCCTGTCTGGGGAGTCCTGTCTCACCAGTGGTGCTCCCCATCCCCTCTGTCTCACCAGGGATGCTCCCCATCCCCTCCGTCTCACCAGAGGTGCTCCCCGTCCCCTCCCGGGGCTGGGGAGTCCTGTCTGGGGAGTCCTGTCTCACCAGTGATGTTCCCCATCCCCTCTGTCTCACCAGGGGTGCTCCCCGTCCCCTCCGTCTCACCAGAGGTGCTCCCGTCCCCTCCCGGGGCTGGGGAGTCCTGTCTCTCCGGGCTGCTCCCCATCCCCTCCCGGGGCTGGGGAGTCCTGTCTCACTGGGGGTGCTCCTTATACCCCTAGTCTTTCTATGGCCTATGTGGAGCTTCTGGATGAAGGCTGATCACTGGGAGCCACAGGCTGAGGGTGAGTCTGGTGGCAGTGACAGTTTGGTTGGATCCTGATTTTTGATTCTATCTAAAACCACACAATTGTTTTTCTTTACACGATTCCCATATAAAAATCACCACCATGTAATAAGCTTAAGAAGCTTCACAATGGAAAATAATAGTCAGCATAACTTAACAGCATGTGGAAAGTGATATTTGGAAAACCACAATTATGATCTTATCTCAGATTTGTTCTGGAAGACATTAATAATAATTTTACTGAAAAACACTGAGGAATTTGCATTCAGAGCAACTCATCTGAATGAACACAAAATGCAATCATTGCTCTGGGCCTAGGAAATAAACCATGGCAAGAGAAAGTACACCAAAGGTGTGCTCATGTATATAGTCTTAACTTGGTCAGGATGATGAAAACTTTAAAAACACCAGGTGGAGCAGTGTTGATCATATGCCCAGAAGCATTAGCCATGGATGAGGTTCTCAAGGGTAGATTAATGGTGATTTTTATATGAGTTCTGGTCTCCTTCTCAGCTTCTTCTATGAGAAAACCAAGAAAACAAGTCCTGGTGCATCCTTCTAGAATGTTTACTGGGGCAATTACCATAGTCTGCAAGCATTCAAACAAGTGAAACTCTTACTACAAAAACAAGTTTGGGACTTTTCAATCCTTTCTTAATACTTTCGTTTAAAGTATTTGTCATATTGTTTCCTAGTGTACACATATTGTATAGCATGTATTTGTTGTTATCTCACTCTCTTTGGTCGCTAAGTTGTGTCCAACTCTTGCGACCTCATGGACTGTAGCCCGCCAGGCTCCTCTGTCCATGGGATTCTCCAGGCAAGAATACTGGAGTAGGTTACCATTTCCTTCTCCAGGGAGCTTCCTGACCCAGGGATCAAACCTGCATTTATTGCATTGGCAGGTGGATTCTTTACCACTGAGCCACCTGGGAAGCCCAGGCTTTTCCAAATGGTTTCATTTTAAAAGAAAAAGTGCGCCAAGTACAAAAAGCACAGGCTGCGGTCAGCTTTGTAAAACAAATAACAGCCTCACCACGGGGGTAAACATGACCACAGTCACAGCCTGCCCCCAAGTGTAGGTGGGCTGTCTCTTGCATCCCACTCCCAACTGTGGGATGGTGACAGGGAGGTCCCCACCTGACTGCGCTGCAGCTCATGGCCAGGGTGGAGGGATGTCACCCCACGTCGTGGTACCTGATGTGGGACTCCACGCGAACCAGAGCTGGACTCTCCCCAGCCTGGAGAGCTGTGGGCGGCAAGCTGCCCCTGTGACCTGCTGTGGGGATGGCCTCATGGCAGGACTTCTGGAACAACCCAGCCTGCACTGACGAGGGGGTGCAAAGGGGCCCCCTGCCCTGCTCTGCAGGGAAAGGAGCTCAGGAAACTGCCCTGAAGAGCCGGGGAGCCCACCTGCCCCAGCTGAGCCGCCAGAGGAGATGCAGCCCTGCAGACACCACACCGGCGGCTGGAGACCCCTGAGCAGAGGGCTTGGCCGGCCCTCGCCTGTACCGGTGACCTGCAGACACCGTGAGACCTGCAGAAGCTGGCTGAAGACAGTGGTAGGAAGCCAGCACACTGTACAACTCAGAAAAGCTTCTTTAAGGATTGAACGCATTCTCTCCCAACTGCTCCGAATCACCTCCTAAACCAGGAGGGTTTGTCCGACTGATTCGTCTGCCCCGTGCTCAGTCACCGGGAGGCCTGCTAAGTGCACACCGCTGGGCCACCCTGAGGAGGGTTTCTGATTCAGTGACTCTGGACCCAGCCAGAGACCCCGCCTTTCCCACAAGTTCCTAATGCGATGCTGCTGGTTTGGGGACCGCATGTTGAAAACCTCTGTCTGTACCAATTTACTTTCTGGATGGTATTGTTCCAGTTTACCTCTCTAAAGCAAAAGGACTGCAGTGAGTAGCTTTCAAAATATTACCATCAAAAATACCGCAGCCTTTGCCTCAACGTCATTTTCTCCTCACCCTCCATCCGTCATCCATATTTTTTTTTCCTGATGAGACAACTACAAATGAATTCTGAGAATGGAACACAGTGGGAATATGGGATAAGAAGTGATGAGAAAGGGGTTGGCCGTGCCCAATACTTGTGTCGTCACATGGCGGTAAAGACACTAAAATTCTACTAAAATAGGTTCAGTCTCTGTGGCAAAAAAATTATTCTTTTTCTAGAAGTTGGAATTTTTCAAACTGTTGGGATTCCTTTGATGATATCAACAGTATCTCAACCACAAGATTTGAATATTCTCTGAAAAGCTAAAATTTGGCGTGGGCAAGCGATTTGGCCCCCGAGACTAGGAGAGAGACAGAATGACCAGCCGCCCTGCACTCCATCGGCTCCACAAAGGACCCTGGCCTCTTTGTCTGCACACAATTCAACCCCCTGTGCCCTCCACACATGGGGGACCCCACGGCCCACACCTCCTGGCTCAGCTGTGGACCCAGGCCTGCTGTCTCAAGGTCGGAGCACGTATCCCAGTGTCTGACTCGAACCTGTGGCGTCACATCACATCCTTCACAGTAAGATTAACACCTACCGTTAGAAATAGGCCACGGATCCTCTCTCTTCACTGTCTCCTGTCAATTTCTACACCTTTGCTGAGAGCCGGATGCAAGCAGAAACTGACCTTCACACACGTGCCACAGGCAGGGCCCTGGACAGGATGTCCTCTCCAGAGGGCCATGTCTGCCATCCATATGGCTGGCGTGAGCGGGACACTAGCCCTCCCGCCCGGGGAAATGGGAAATCTCAGGGCACAGATGACAAATCGGTAGTGACAAGAGCTCTCTGCTGTGAAGTGCCCTGTGTGCGTCTCTCTGTCTACACATGGAAGAGAATTGTAGCAAGCAGACTCCCAGTGGACCTGCAGTCTACTTCGTTTCAGAACTGAGCTCCGAAGTCTCTGCTTATCAGAGGAACTCAACTCGGCCCTGGTTCTCGGCGGTGGGCGTCCTGGTGTGGACGCTGGCTCTGGACACTTTGCCGCCTGCATGTGGCTGTGGATCCTGCAGGTTCCTTGCTCGCACAAACATCCAGTCCCTCTTCTGAGAGCTTCCTCACAGCATCCTCATCAAAGACTCTCAACCAGCAGCCACCGTCTCCCCTTCCTGCGACTGCTCCCTCTTCCAGACAGGGTCTTCATGGCTTTTACTGTCTTCAACTTGTTACCATGTATGTTCTTGGCCTCCTGATATACCAACTTACTTCTTTCTCATTTTAACAGACTTTTTTTTTTTTTTTTAAGAGCAGTTTAGGTTCACAGACAGACTGAGCAGAACAGAATAGAGATTCTTTTGTATGATGGCTCAGCAGTAAAGAATCATCTGCCAGGGCAGGAGACATAGGAGACGCAGGTTTGACCCTTGGGCCAGGAGGATCCCCTGGAGAAGGAAATGACAACCCATTCCAGTATTTTTGCCTGGGAAATGCCATGGACAGAAGAGCCTGGCGGCTATGGTTCATGGGGTCACAAAGAGTCAGACAGCACTGAGTCCCTGAGCACACACACTGTCCTCCCCTACACAGATGCAGAATCCTTCCCACCATCAACACCGCCACCAGACGGGATGCTTATGACAACTGAGGAGCCTATGCCGACACGTCAGCATCACCCTGAGTCCAGAGTTCACAGAAGGGCTCACTCCCAGGGCTGCTTGTTCCATGGGTTTGGACATAGGTGAAACGACATGTCCCCATCACTATGGCTAAAGTGGTTTCACCCCTAAAAACCTCCATGCTCCCATATTCATCCCTCCCTTCCCCGAACCCTTTATCTCTTTTCTATCTCCATAGTTTTGTCTTTTCTAGAACATCACAGAGTTGGAATCACACAGTGCCTTTCTAGACTGGTTTCTTTCATTCAGTAACAAGCATCTAAGTTGTGTCTGTGCCTCTTTCCATGGCTTCATTTTTAGGAATGAATCACGTTCCACTGTCTGGATGGACTAGAGTTTATTAATTCTGAAAGTAATGTCTAAGCCACTGAAATAACTTGCACAAGATCCACAGGTTCCTAACATTTTTCTGCCCTGGAAAAAGAAGTGCTGCTATGGCCATAAACTGACCAGAGATGGAGAAAGGTTTGCTATTCATTCAGATATTTATTTCCTGAGATGTGCTCTGCGCTTAGTGCTGCTGGCGCTGAAAACGCGATAATGAAACACGGCCTCTGCCCTCAAGGCTGCGCCTTCTGTGTCCTGGCCTGCTCTCTATCTCAGGGTGGACGTGAACACTGGTGTTTCAGTCCCTCTCCTGAAGAAGGGATTGGTCTGACCAGGGAAATCTGATAATCCACACAGGCTTTTAGAATTCCCATATGCATGCTATGTGCTTAAGAGGGAAAGAGAGAAAATAAGGAAACTAGAGCCAAGCTGATGAAAGAGGAGAGTAAAGTGATGAAAAACAATGAGGTTTTACTGGCCAGGAGGAGGTGGGGGGTGCACAACTGGCTGCATTCTGGACCCAGGACTCTCCTGGCCTCAAGGTGGTCACCATAAGGGAAAACTTAGCAAGTGGGTCTGAGGGATCAGCTCAGCATTCCTGGGCACACACGGCAGGAAGAAGCTAAATTGGAAAAAGGTTGACTCCACCTGCGTCTTCTCTCCTGCACACAAGTCTAGGCGTCTCCCAGAAACGTTACTCTTCCTTGGGATGGCTTTGATCACATTCAAAACAGTGCAGGTAGTTCTTATATCAATAATGCTTTCATCACCAGCAATGACAATCACTTGGAATCTTGTTAAGTGGAATGCATTCAGTTTAAAAGCTGACGGACCATACTGGAATGAGGAAGGAATGCAAACAGCAGGACAGAACTAGTTTGAACACACCCGTCTTAAGACATTAGAAAAAGTGCTTTTAGGGACTTTCCTGATGGTCCAGCGATTAAGACTCTGAGCTTCCACTGTGAGGGGCCTGGGTTCCATTCCTGGCTGGGGAACTAACATCCCATATTGCTACACGGCACAGCAGAAAAAAAAATGCTTTTAAAAGGAAACATTATTAAAATATAAATATGTGCACGTATCTGTATAGAAATACATGATCTAAAATAAAATTTCAGCTGTTACCTCAGTGCTCTTTTTAAATGTTACCTTCTTTTTTAAAAAGACTGCATCAGGGCTTTCCTGGGGGTCCAGAGGTTAAGACTCCGCCCAGCGATGCAGAGGACACTGGTCTAACCTCTAATCCTAGAAGATCCCGCGTGCCACAGGCGGCTAGGCCCCTGAGCTGCCACTGCTGAGGCCCATGCGCCCTGGAGCGCGTGTCTCACAGCAAGAGAAGCCATGGCAGTGAGAAGCCTGTGCCCCACAGCTAGAGAGCAGCTCCTGCTCGCCACAACTGGAGAAAGCCAGCATAACCGAGACCCGCTGCTGCCCAAAACCGTAAATAAGTAAATAAAGTTACTGAAAAAAATCACGCACTATTACTCACCCAGCATCGTGCAGACTTGAAACTAACAAGATCACCTCTGTACTTTAACGAACATACCTCATAGAGTGCGGTATCCCCAAATAGTATTCCCTATACAAAAAGATGAGTCAAACGAATGTAGTAAAAGAAAAGCTGGGCCAGGAAACTTGGGCCCGGGGCCCCACTTTTGATGGTGACGATGCCTTGGATTTGCAGCCGTGTGCCAGGCACTGGGCGGAGGGCTTTACGTGACTGTTCTCTCATGCAGGCATCTCAACAGTCCTGTGAGTGCTATGATCACATCATTCTCTAGATGATAAAACTGAAGTTCAGAGAGGGTGAGGGACTGGAGTCAAGGTCACGGCCCGGTGGTGGGGACTCACACTGAGGCCTGACCCCAGAGCCTGCATGTCCCTCTTGTCACAAGAACCCCTCCTGCCGAGTGGCTTCCGATCAGCGGTCTCCTCTTGTTTCCCAGAAGGGAGGCGCTGAGCAAGTGACCCTGGAGTGTCTTTCTAGCTATGAGCTTGTCAGAACCCTTTGGTCCCTCACTAGCAGCCCATGAGACTAGAGTCCTGTTTTCCCCAGGACTTCAGCTTGACTCGGTTTTGTTCTGTTTCACGCCCGCGAGACATGCGGGGATTATGTCTATGACGCCCGGCCAACCAGGTGCCCTGTGGACCTGCCACTGTATGGAGCGCAAAGCCCTAATGTGACGGGACACCTGCCTCCTGGTCCCCGTCCCCTAAACAGCCCAGCAAAGGGAAGCAGAAGGGAGGGCCCCCGGGGGCGGCCCCACAGCTCATCTTCCCCTAGACAGCACGGTTCTGGAACATCAATCAGACCCTCCCTCTCCCTTAGGGTGGGCTCTCCTGGGTGATCTGCAAAGGGATGACCCCCCATCACTGACGGAAGTCTTCCGGGCCCAGGGCTCTCACAGGGTGAGGTGGGCACAAGGAAATAGACCCCCATGGAGCTCACTGGCTGGTCTTCCTCCAGGAGAACCCTCTACTGAGCGTGACGGCCACGCAGACTGTGGAAGCAGCTTTCCATCCACTACACTTGGAAACTTCCAACACCCCCCCCTCCGCCCCCCATTTACACTGTGTTGGTTTTGGAAAACCCAGGAGATGACAGACAGATGGGGGGCACCTGAAGGCGTGCTGAGGACTGCAAGGATGAATCACAAAGTCCAACTGAAGGAGCCTTTTATCTGTGGGACCCCTGCCAGGCCAGAACAAACCAAACAGGCAGAAAACAAGAAAGGCTGAAGGTTGGAGGCCCTTCTGTGGTGTAGCGGAGACCTGGGACCCACTCCAACCTGCTCTGTTTGACCTGAAGCTGCTGTCAGACCTCGGATCACACACAGGTCACATACAGGAATCAGACACAACAGAATCTTCAGGTCCGCTGCTTAGACCTTGGATCACACAGCTCACACACCAGGAACTGTATAGACAACAGAATCTTCATGTCAAGGGGAGTGGAATTTTGAGCAAAGGAGAGACTTGTCACAGCACTGCCTGGTGACAGAATGAGAGACAGCATTGTTACAGTCTTTACCAAAATCTAGAGGGAGGGTCCCTGTGTAAAAGTCTCAAGTGTAAATGAACTAAAGTAAATTTCTCTCCTTGACACTTGTGACGACTGACACCTTCACAGACAAACCCCTTCTCTGGAAAAGGACAGAATAGCGATGAAATGAGGCATCGAATGGACAAATGCCACCCGGTGCGATGGTAAATACAGCCCATCTTTAAATCTGCTTGTGTTTATTGAGTGTTCATGTGCACCAGGACTGGGGCAAAGCCAAGGGCAAGACAGACGCAGCCTGTGTCTGAGAGCTCTAGTCTGGTGGGGAGACCACCCTCAGAGAGAGTGCGTGAGGCCCCCAGGCGGGAGGCCCTCCTGCGGCCTGTGCCTCCCGGGATGGCAGAGCACAGGGAGTCGGGAGGAGGAGCTGGGCTCGGAGCTGGAGACCTGCAAGTGGGAAGGTGGGGGATTTGGGGGCAGCACCCGCGTGACTGAGAACAGGCCACAAGATGGCCCGGTGTCCTCGCTTGTTTAAAGGAAATCCAACACTCGGCAGGAAACAACTCGTTTTGGCGCTAAACAGGGATGATAACTAACTACCCACCAGAGCGTCTGCTCAGTGTGGGGAGGGGCTGTGTGGTGAATGAAGAGACAGGCAGTCAAGTGCAAATAACACAGGGGTCTCAGCTGACCTGTGCAACCTGCGAGATCTTTTGAAATGTTACACAGACTATTCAGACTCCTATCACTCCTCTCACTGACTTTCCCACACGCTCACTGGAAACACTCCCCTAGCAGACTCATGTCTGGAGCATAAGACTGCCTCTGGAGACAGAACTCCTGGGTCAGGCGTGTCCATGGAGCAGAAACTGCCTGCGTCCGCACGATGCTCATGGGTGTGGTCTCCCGACAACGAAGCCTTTACACCATGAAACACCTCGATGCCACTGTGACACTCTCAGCACACACGCCTCTCCTCTCTGACTGCTTCCTTCTCCAGGACAAACACAGCCTCAATGCTGAGCCGGGGCTGGGAGAGCCAGGCCACCTCCTTTGACGGGGAAGGAGGGGCAGGAGCTGGGTGGGCAGAACCAGTCTGGGTCAGACAGAGAAGGCAGCGGTACTCAGTGGTGGGTGTGGAGCTCAAGAAAGACCTGGGAACAGCACTGACTGCCAGGGTAGTGCACAGTGACCTGCATGTAACTAATACTCACTCATCGCCTGCATGGAGAAGGCAACAGCACCCCACGCCAGTCCTCTGCCTGGAAAAGCCCATGGACGGAGGAGCCTGGTGGGCTGCAGTCTGTGGGGTCGCTGAGGGTCTGACAGGACTGAGCGACTTCACTTTCACTTTTCACTTTCATGCATTGGAGAAGGAAATGGCAACCCACTCCAGTGTTCTTGCCTGGAGAATCCCAGGGACGGGGGAGCCTGGTGGGCTGCCGTCTATGGGGTTGCACAGAGTCGGACACGACTGAAGCGACTTAGCAGCAGCATCCCCTGCAGGGCTTTCCCAGTAAAGAATCTGCCTGCAATACAGGAGACGTGAGTCTGATCCCTGGGTCGGGAAGATCCCCTGCAGAAGGAAATAGCAACCAACTCCAGTATTGTTGCCTGGGAAAGCCCATGGACAGAGGAGACTGGTGGGCTACAGTTCATAGCGTTGCATAGTCTGATACAACTGAGTGATCGAGCACATGCACACGTACTCCTTGCTGAGAAAAGTGAGTACAGCACAGTGCACACCGCTGTCCACACCACCGAGCGTGTGAGCCTGCAGGGACCAAGCATGCCTGCCTGGGGGCCAGAGCGCAGGGTGACACGCGCCCTCCCCACGGCGTCCTGGTCTTGGGGCTGGCTTTGGAGTGCTCTGGCAAACAGCAGAATGAAGTCAGCTGCTGCTGAAGTCTCTCTGTCCACTCTCCCTCTCTGCACGATGTTCCTGTCTGCCCTCCAGGATGTGCTCCAGTCAAGCTTCCCAGGACCGCCAGGCCTCAACAAAGAGGCACCTGTGTGCCAGGGTGCTGCAGGGTGCATTACTCGCCCTCAAGAAAACGGTTCTCAAAAAGACTGCACACCCAGCACAATCCCAGAACTTGACTTCCTCACAAGCTCAGAATCTAGCAACCTCTATAAAAGATGTGAAGGCAAACAGGAACAGCCTTCTCAAGCGTCACCTCTCTCTCTACAATTTCTTCCATGTTTGGTATCTCAGAAATATGGCAGCAGCACCAGCTGGGGGTAGCTCCCCACCACCCAGAGTTTGATTTGTATGGACACGGGCCGTATGGATTCTGAAGTCCAGGGGAACAGTTAAAACTTGGGATGAAGATAATCAAGCCCATTTGGCACTTAACATTTTTCTCTATTAAACAAAGGTCACTTCCTCCAAGATACTATTTTGAGCAAGTAAGATTTCTGTAGTTGTGCAAGACTGAAGCTAATTAAACAGCACAGCAAAATGGAAAATAGATGTAACAGAGCATTTAAAACATTTTGATGACATCCCGCCTGTTTTTCTAAACTCTTTTGTAGTTGCCATCGCTCCCTGCCCTGAAGCTCATGAGGGGGTGGGGGGGGGAGGGCTTATATCCACTCCATGTCACTGGCGTGGAAAAGCCTTTCAAAGGGAAGTGCGGCTGGGGAGTCTTGCAGAGTCTTTTCCTACACAACCTGGCCAGCGCTTTTGGCTTCCACTCTTGAATTCTTTTAAATTAACGTTTTCCATCTCTCAAAAGAAATTTCCATCTCAGCAACTCTGACTTCAGCTTTTTAATGGTCCTTTCTGGTCATCTCATGCTCAGATATCCTGAATGCACCTGCTAGGTTGCCTAAGAAACTTCATATCTGTCTGTTTCAGCTCAGAAAAAAAAAAATCACAGCATGATGATGCATGTTGGGGATGAAAATCAAAGTGAACAAGCAAAGACAGACATTACATTTGTAAAGTCTTTTTACAATGTCATATCCACAATTCAAAGTGGTCACATCTTTCTGAAACAATCAAAGTTTCAGATCAGACTGTGATGAGGCAGGTTTCCTTTCTTCAAAAGTGCATTCACAGAAAGAAAACACAGATGTTTTAAGAGGGAACAAGAAGGGGAAACAGAGTCTCATCACTATTTCTCTCCTTCCCCAAATCATCTTTTCAAACATCTTTTAGAACGTTTCTCTTTCCAACTGTCTGAGACAGCACAGCAAAATGGACATGTGTTCTGAGTAGCTTACATCACACAAAGGCTCAATACACACAGCAGTCAACCATCCATTGAGCATGGCCTGGACCATTTTCTCAAATCCTCCTGACACAGTAATTAATTAAGAGGAAACAAGATGAGAATGATGCCTGCTGTATATGTAAGAACCCTGGCAACTGCAAGTCAGGTGTTGTTTCCAACATAAGAATGCTGACGTCTGCTAGTCAGGGAAGAGAAGAGGCGGGTGGATGCTGCAGGCGAGTCGGGGGTTCTGGTCTCAGCAGCAAGGACGCAGCCACAGGACCAGCTTCTCACGGGGGGCGGTGTCTTGCGCCGATGCCACGTCCACATGTGGAGGCAGCCAGCGACTCCTGCACCAGTGCTCATCAAAGGGGCTGTTTCCTCTGCCTGGACTTTAGGCCGGAAAGCCTTCTTCTCATTTTCTAAGAAAGCTTTATAATTTAAACTGTCCAACAAATACTTTACTTATTCATTTTACCATTTACATCTTGTAATAATCTCAGTACTGCATATTAAGTTAAAAAAAAGCAGAATAACAGAAATGACAGTGACTAATGTGCTATCAGCCGGAGTTGCTGTGAACACGAGGGTTGACGAGGATTAACGCAGGGGGAGGCCACAGGCAGATGGAGCAGCCTGGGTGATAGACGTTCAGACCTGCGCTGGGCGGGGCAGCAGGAGCCGTGTGGTAAGGGAACACAGAGTCAGGAAAGGGAGCCACAGTTACCACTGCCACGGGCCGTATGTGATGCCTCCCACCCCAGTCTCCTAGGTGACCCCACCCGTGGTCACATCACCATCCTCACGCGTGTTGGCTGAGAGTGAGATCTTAGTTACAGCCAGCGGCTTCTGCAGCATTGCGGACTCCAGACCCGACTCCTGACCGCTCTTAAGCTCCCTTTTTCAATCAGCTTCTGATCACAAATCAAGGGAAAATACACCACGGAACGGCTTTGAACGCTGATACTAGGACAAGGGTGACATGGGTTAGACATGTGAGCGAGGGGATCAGACTCGGTCTGTGCTTGAGCTCACAGACACTGTCCCAGCAAGCCGGCCCACGGCCAGGAACGCGGGCAGCCCGCGGCCACCACGACCGGAGCCCAGCCCCCAAGACCCAGACAGCGGCACCGGCCTTGGTCTCTGAGGCAAGATGCGGACCTCCCAGCAGTCAGGGAAGCAAGAGCGGAGTGTTCCTTCTCTGCTCCCCCTCGGTCATGGGGGCTCAGGAGTCATGGGCCCTGGGATTTGGGGAGCAGGAGTCTCCCCAAGAGGTACTCAGTGAGTCGATGGGCTTGGGGGGTGAGTGAGGCGGCCCCCACTTTGTGCAGAGACCAGAACCTGAGCAGAGTCACAGCAAGGACTTTGGGGAAAGCAGAGCAGCGAGTTCTCGTCTTACTGCGGAACACTTTGTTAGTGAGAGGGTTTCTCCCAGGAAACACCCTGGCACCTGTGGCTTTATGATGGCAAGCAGTGCTCACAGACAGAGCCTTCCCAGCCTCCTCCCCATAGCTTCCTTCTGATTGACCCAGATGCTGCAAGAGTGTTTCTTTACTGTCTCACCCTCCAGCTGTCTTCTGCATCTGACACTGAAAAGTAGTAATATTCACATACAATTTTATTTTTTTAAAAAGCAGGCTCCAGTATGTTCAACCTCAGCCATCTCTTGAGCCATCTGTGCTGGGGGCATTCTGTTAATTCCCCAGTTCTGAGCACTAAAGATGAGCACATCCCCAGTCTGCCCCACTCCCTTCAGAGGTCAGATGAGCTTGGGTGTTTGTAGAGTAGGGAACGCAGCCCGCACCTCACTCTGCAGAGAACCCTGGCAGCAAGCAGAGCAAACACGGGTGTCTACCTGTGTGTGCCCGTATGCCCCCAAGGGCTCAGAGGGTGCTTGTGATGGAACGGGGTTCGGGAAAGCCCCGTGTGCACACCCTCTATGTCCATCAGATGAAGGCTGGGACACGCGACAGCCATGTCATGCCCACCCTGTCACCCTCATCCATCTGCCCATCACCACTCTTGGCTCAATGTGGACCCCAGGTCTCCTGGACTCAGGCCGTTGAGGGTCTCTTCCGGAACATTTTTAAGCATGCTGGGCAGCTGGTGATCTGCGCGTGTGAGCTCCCCAACAGCCTGCCTACTTCCCCTGTGCCCAGTTCTGCTTTCTCAGACAATGGATGGAGGTTCTCTGAGTGCTGGGCTCCTGAACTGTGAGCAGTCTCAGCAATCGGGGTGACTCCAGGACCCACTGCTAGGGTCCCCACTCTCCCCGCCCTTTCTGGGAACAAAATATGGACCCAAGATGCAGTTGTGGTCAAGGATACTTTGGGGAAAATCCACTGGAAAGGAATGTGTCCAGAATAAAATAAACAGAGCCTCACAAGACATACACCTGTGCCCCACCCTCCTGCCCTGGACGCTGGTGTGAGGACTTGGTACCTGGGGATGCAGCCACGTCACAAGTATGGGGATGCCACATACACCCCTCAGGACCGCAAGCTCCCGAAAGAGGCCCTGGCCACCAACACGTGGGTGTCATGTGCGAGTGTGTATGTGTGTGAGTGTATGTGTGACTCTGTGTGTGTGTGTGTGTGTGTGTGTGAGGTGCCATGTATGAGTGTGAGTGTGTGTATGTATGTGTGTAGGGTGTGTGTGTGTAGGGTGTGTGTGTGTGTTGTGTATGTAGGTGTCTGAGTGTGTGTGGGAGTGTATGGGGTGTGTGTGTGTCTGGGGTTGTGAGTGTGTCTGTATCTGTGAGTGTGAGTGAGTGTGAGAGTGTTAGTATGTGAGTGCAAGAGTGTGGAGGTGTGTGTGTGTGGTGTGTGTGAATGTATGTGTGAGTGTGTATGTGTACATGACTGTGGTATGTATGTGTGTGTATGTGTGGGGGATGTGGTGGTGTTTGTGTGTACGTGCAAGAGTGTGTGTGTGAGTGTATGTGAGTTTGTGTGTGGATGTGTGGAGTGAGCATGTGTATGTGTGTGCATGTGTTCAGTGTGTGAGAGTATAATGTTTGCCTCCGTATGCACATATAAAAAACTAAGGCATATAATTACTAAGACAAGCACCTGAACAGCCTCAAAGCAACGTCATTTTGAGAGAGGAAAGATGGAACCAAAACTGAGGCACTGAGCTGAGACACCAACACCTGCTCTGAGGCAGAGGCCCACCCACGGCTCCTCCACCCCAGGGGACAGTTTTGGGGTCTCCTCCCTGCGTCCCCGTTTGACAAGGTTCAGGTTAGCCTGTGGAAGCTGGTCGAACGTCTGGCGAAATGGCGACACTGGGGAGAGGCGTCTGGAGCTGGAATGGGCCCATTGCAGAGTGCATGCGGACAGAGCTGCCCTGAGAGGAGCGTGCAGAGGGCCGGGCCCCTGGGGCTCCGGGAGCCGAGGAGGCGAGGCTGCCCGGACCCCGTGAGCTCAGAGGGACGCGGGCTGAGTCAACAGGGTGTCATTAGGGGCGAACTGGCCGGACTCTGCTCCTGTCCGAGCTCCTTGAAGGCTAGCAGGCTCCACCTCTGGTGCTCCTGACACTGACCCTGACCCCAGAGGGAGCACTGCCCACAGGACGACCCCGTGACTGGAGACTCTGCACCCCGCCTCCTCCTCCCCACCCCTTTCCCTCGTCTTCTTAATTCTGCTGCTTAGAGGAACAGCGCGAGTGTTTTGGCAGGCTTCCTTTCAGAGAATATTGTGTTTCTCAAGGCTGCTTTTTAAAAACCAGTAGCTTATCTGTGATAAACGCTGATGACAGACATGAAACAACACGAGAAAGTGGAGCCCGGAGCAGAAAGACGCTCAAACCAGAAATACATTTGGACAAGAAGAAAGGAGGCTGGCAACTCTGTACAATCTTGGGCTGTGCCATGCCTTCCCCTCATCCCCAGCAAACCTTTTAAGACAGAAACAAGGCAGGACACACAGACTGTGGCTGAGACGCCCCGGGGGGCTGTTTGATGGAGCTGACAACCTACCGAGCAGCTTGGCGTGCCAAGGCCCCTGAGGTTCCCTCCACCGCTGGACACAGAGCATTCTCAGCTCCAAAAGAAACCAAACTCCAGGACTCACACCACCACTAGCACTGGAACTTAGACCACTGAACACTGTCTTTTAGAAAAACACGAACAGCTACAGTTAGTTGGGCTTCCTAATTAAGACGTAAATTTGAATCTTCGGTACAATTTCAAAAAGTTCCCAGACTCTGTGATTTTTAAGGATGAAACTCATACCTCAGGTAATCAGGATTTGAGATTCTGCTAGTGACAGTGACATAGCTGGTAAAATCATTCCACTTTTCATTAGTTGCCAGGACTAAAGCAAATAATGGGCTTCCCTGATGGCTCAGTGGTAAAGAATCTGCCTGCAACGCAGGAGACACAGGTTTGATCTCCAGGTCAGGAAGATCCCCTGGAGAAGCAAACACTCTTGTCTGGAGAATCCCATGGACAGAGGAGCCTGGCGGGTTATAATCCATGAGGTCTCAAAGAGTCAGACACGACTGAGTGTCTGAGTACAAAGCACAAAAGCACGCTAATATTTGATAATTGGATTTATAATCAAATTGTAGTCATCACATTGGTCATATTTTCCAACACATGTCAATAATTTTACAAGATGAATTAGTGGCACAAAAACAGACCCACAGATGAATAGGGGCAGGATAGAGAGCCCAGAGGTAAACACACTCACCAGCGTCAATTAATCTGCAATGAAGAGGGAAAAATAGACAATGGAGAAAAGAGAGTCACTGTAATATTAATAATAGTCTAAGAAAACTGGACAGTAGTATGTAGTGGGCTGGCCAAAGAGTTCATTTGGGTTTTCCCAGAAAATGTTATGGAAAAACCTGAATGAACTCTTTGCCAACTCGCTAAAAGAATGAAATTAGAACTTTTCTCACACCATAAACAAAAATAAATTCAAAATGGATTAAAGACCTAACGTAAGACCAGAAACCATAAAACTCTTAGAAGAAAACATACACAGAGTACTCTGACATAAATCACTACCAATGGTTTTTTTAGATCTAAGGCAAAGGAAATTAGAACAAAAATAAACAAATGGGAACTTAATTAAACTTAAAGCTTTTGCACAGCAAAGGAAATCCTGGACAAAATGAAAAGACAACCTACTGAGTAGAAGAAATATTTGCAAATGATATGACTGATAAGGGGTTAATGTCCAAAATACATAAACCCTCATACGACTCAACAGCAAAGAAGCAAATACCCAATTAAAAAAACAGAAGACAATTCTCCAAATAAGACAGATGGTCAACAGGCACGTGGAAATATGCTCAAAATCACTATCAGGTAAATGCAGATCACAGCCATAATGAGATATCACCTCACGCCTGTCAGAATGGCCATCATCAAAGAACACAAACTATTAACGTTGGTAAAAATGTGAACAGGGAATCCCCCTACACTGTTATTGGTGCAGCTGCCGTAGGGAACAGTCTGGACACGTCTTAAGAAACTAAAAATAGAACTACCATATGATTGAGGAGCCACTCCTGGGTGTATACCCAACCTCATATGTGAATGGCCGCTTGGTTTTTGACAGGGCTACCAAGATCATTCAACGGAGAAAGAACAGTCTCTTCAGCAAACAGTGCTGGTATTAATACAACTAAATATTCACACTCAGGAAAGAAGCTTGACCCTGACTCACAGCACATACAGAAAGTAAAGCTTTGATCAATGGATCAAAGACCTGAACAGAAGAGCTAAAATTATAAAACTCTTAGAAAGAAACATTGAAGTAAACCCTCATGATTTTTGGATTTGGCAGTGGTTTCTTAGAAATGATACCAAAAAGCACAAGAGAAAAAAAAGAGACTGCATCAAAATTAAAAACTTTTGTACATCAAAGGACACTCAAGAGAGTATAAAGACAACTCCCAAAATGAGAAGAATATTTGCAACTGCATATCTGATAGAGGCCAACTAGCCAGATTACAGAACAAACACTCCAGCACCCCAATTAAAGGTGGGCACAGGACTTGAAAAGATATCTCTCCAAAGAGAATGTACAAATCTCCATGAATAGATGAATGGATAAACAACATGTGGTAAATTCGTACAGTGAAATATTACTCAGCCCTAAAAAGAAGGAAATACTGAATAGTGAAATCCACGCTACAGTATTTGTTGCTGCTCTTCAGTCATTCAGTCTGACTCTTTGTGACCCCATGGACTGCAGCACGGCAGGCCAGGCATCCCTGTCCTTCACCCTCTCCCGGAGCTTGCTCAAACTCATGTCCATCGAGTCAGTGATGCCATCCAACCATCTCATTCTCTGTCGCCCCCCTTCTCCTCCTGCCTTCAGTCTCTTCCAGCATCAGGGTCTTTCCTAATGAGTCAGCTCTTGGCATCTGGTGGCCAAAGTACTACAGCTTTAGCTTCAGCATCAGTCCTTCCAATGATTATTCAGGACTGATTTCGTTTAGGATTGACTGGTTTCATCTCCTTGTAGGCCAAGGGACTCTCAAGAGTCTTCTCCAACACCACAGTTCAAAAGCATCAATCCTTCATAGCTCAGCCTTCTTTATGGTCCAGCTTTCACATCTATACATGACTACTGGAAAAACCATAGCTTTGACTAGACGGACCTTTGTTGGCAAAGTGGTATCTCTGCTTTTTAATATGCTGTCTAGGTTTGTCACAGTTTTTCTTACAAGGAACAAGTGTCTTTTAATTTCCTGGCTTCAGTCACCATCTGCAATGATTTTGGAACCCAAGAAAATAAAGTCTGTCACCGTTTCCACTGTTTGCCCATTATTTGTCATGAAGCGATGGGTCCGGCTGCCATGATCTTAGTTTCTGAATGTTGAGTTTTAAGCCAACTTTTTCACTGTCCTCTTTCACTTTCATCAAGAGGCTCTTTAGTTCCTCTTCACTTTTTGCCTTAAGGATGGTGTCATCTTTATATCTGAGGTTACTGATATTTCTCCTGACAATCTTGATTCCAGCTTGCGCTTCACCTAGCCTGGCATTTTGCATGATGTACTTTGCACATAAATTAAATAACCAGGGTGACAATATACCACCTTGATGTACTCCTTTCCCAATTTGGAACCAGTCTATTGTTTCATGTCCAGTTCTAACTGTTGCTTGTTGACCTGCATACAGATTTCTCAGGAGGCAGGTCAGGTGGTGTGCTATCCCCATCTCTTGAAGAATTTTCTACAGTTTATTGTGATCCACACAGTCAAAGGCTTTGGCATAGTCAATAAAGCAGAAGTAGATGGTTTTTTTGAACTCTCTTGCTTTTTCTGTGAGCCAATGGGTGTTGGCAATTTGATCTCAGGTTCCTCTGCCTTTTCTAAATCCAGCTTGAACATCTGGAAGTTCTCGTACTGTTGAAGCCTAGATTGGAGAATTTTGAGCATTACTTTGCTAGCATGTGAGATGAGTGCAATTGTGAGGTAATTTGAACATTCTTTGCCATTGCCTTTCTTTGGGATTGGGATGAAAACTGACCTTTTCCAGTCCTATGGCCACTGCTGAGTTTTCCAAATTTGCTGGCATGTTTGCAGCACTTTCACAGCATCATCTTTCAGGATTTGAAAGAGCTCAACTGGAATTCCATCATCTCCACTAACTTTGGTCATAGTGATGCTTCCTAAGGCCTACTTGACTTCGCTCTCCAGGATGTTTGGCTCTAGGTGAGTGATCACAGCATCATGCTAATAAAAGCAGCCAGAGACAAAGGTTATATACAATATGATTTTATTTATGTGAAGCACACAGAAGAAGGTTGCTTAGGGGTGGGAAAGGGGGTTTGGGAGGAGGGCTTGCTCTAGAAAGCACTAGGTTTCTTTCTGATGAAAATATTCTAAAAAAGAGACTGTGGCAATTGGTGGGCCTACTGTGTCTACACTGAGAACAACTGAACTGTATGCTTTACATGAGTGAGCTACATAGTGTGTGAATTACATCTCATTAAAGCTGTTAGAACAAGGAAAATGAATTAGGCAGGTAGTTAATAAAAGCTAGCTAAGTTTCAGCACTCATCCGCTTACAAGGAAGAGACAAGATAAAATAATCACATAAATTTATAGTTTCAGGATCATGAATGAAAATATTTAAGAACTGGATTAGGAGCACCAAGAATCCATGTCTACATGAGGGCCTGATGCCTTCCATTAGTTTCTAGTCTATCTGATTTACCTGCTCAGTGTCAATGTTCTCCTTGTAGGAGTGAGAAACACTTCTGTGAGTTCTCCAAACTACTCCACCCTGAAGATGGAGCTCCTAGTTTTCTAATCACATTCCAGTTAGGATTTCTTTCATGTGAATCCATTTCCCGTGGAGAAAACAATTCCTTGTGAAGAATACACTGTCAGATTATGTAAAATAAACATGTCATGTATATTTTAACATTTCTGATGAATCATGTTCTACACTTTGATTTGCCTTCAGATAACCTTGGTTTGACTAGGAATGGCATTATTTTAAGGTCAGAAAAGGGAAGAATTGCGCTTTGAGCTCAGGTTACTTTTGGAGACATTTGTAAACATCCTACACTTTTCTGAAATTTCTGATTATGCTCCCTGACCCTAAATATCATTTCCAACAGACCCTGAATTTCTGGACTGGGTGGGCAGCAACTGGCTTTCTCCAATAAAAGGCTACCAGCCTGCCCTACATCAGCTCAGTTGTTCTGGGCTCACTCCCAGCAACACACATTAAGTTTCCTCTCTCCCTCATGACTCACGGCTCCTCTGAATCATCGCTACACTTGTTCTTCAAGTTATTCACCGCCTGGCACTGAGTCTAAGTCACTCATCCGCATGCAAAGAAGAGAGGGAAGGGGCTTCAAGAGAGCTGACCAGTAAGAGTTCTGCAGAAACTCCCTGTGGAAGAGGGTCTGTTCTGGGCTGCAGACCCAGACAGGGGTCCTGGGCTGCCCGAAGTTTCCAGAGTTATTTGTCATGGGAGGAGATGCAGATAGGCCTTGGTGGATTTAGAAACTTCTCTTTCATGACAGATCAGTTGGTTATTAAAGGGCTTTGAGGGTCCCCTGTGGTCCGTGAGCAGTGTTTCCTGCCTGGCTACAGTGCTGAGCCTGCCCCAGAGGACAGACTGCCAACATTCCGCAGCCTTATGTGAGCATAAGCGTCCCCGCCCCACCCGTCTCTCTCTCTTTTTTTTGGTTGTGCTATGCAGCAGGGGGATCTTAGTTTCCCAGCCAGAGATTGAACCCGTGCCCCCTGCAGTGAAAGGGCAGGGTCCTGACCACTGGACTGCCAGGAAAGTCCCTACGCCCCTCATTTCTGATACTCAGCATATAAAAGTTCACACATGTAATTTTCAGGAACTCTCGGGGACTTGAATGAAAACCAGAACTCCGAATCAGTGATTTTTCCATGACATTTGTTTCCTCACTACATTTTCAAGGTGAAGCCAGGGTGGAGGGGTGGGAGGGAACATAACCTAGGAAAAATTCACTTGTATTTTGCAAGGTTTGCAAGTTGGTTATTTCATAAACTTTCTCGATGTGTAGTCAAGGAACAAAAGAGTCATTGTCCACATTGCCTTAATGAAATTAATGCCAACAAAGGTAGGCAGCACCAGCTGGATGCCCGCCCTGTGGCTCCGCTCTGCACCAGCACATTGTCACTAAGACCACAGTCCCATGAAGCAGGCACATTGACATGCCCTTGACTCGAGGAGGGACTGGGATGGGGCATGAGAGGCTTGTTCAAGGTCATCCAGTCTGCGGTAGGGGGCTCTCCTCGGTCTACATTGCTTCCTGAGACTGGAAACAGTGTCCCTTTAACAAGAAGGTCCAAAGTCATAAATGGGCTTTTACTAAAACGTGGTGGACTCAATGGATGCATTCTAGTTTTGTTTCTTTCTTAGATCGGGGTGTCAGAGGGGAGGGAGGGAGAGAGAACCACTATGGTTTCACTGGGATACGAGTGAAAGGAGCCTCACTGACTTCCAGGACAGCAGGGTGGCAACCAGGTGCCCCCAGGAGCTGACACCAACAGGAAGGGCGCCCCCTGAGCAGCTGAAGGCCTGGCCACTAGCCTCCTCCGAGGGCGAGGACGGCGGAGCAGAGGGCAGCCTGGGCGTTCCTGGGAGACCGGCGCCACCCATTCCTGGAGCCTCAGCCACGCCTCCTCCTGCCCTTCAGAGTCAGGAGGCTTCCACTGTGGGGACAGTGAGACCCAGTGGCACCTGGCCCAGCAGAGGGAAGGGGCTGAAGACGAGCACAGGCAGGAGGTGGGTGTGTCCACCGAGGGACGAGGCCAGCTCCCCCCCCCCAGCCTCCAGATGTCTGCCAAGCAGTCCCTGCCTGTCCAGTCTTGCACAGGGAAGGAAATGAACACTTTTTCTTCTGGAAAAACTGAGCACCTGTGAGGAAAGGCCTGTAGACCCTGGCATTTGGGGGTCCTTGCCGAATGTTAGGGGACCGCTACCCGCCAGCCAGCTGCAGCCAACCAGTTTCCAGTCAGTGATCATGAGATATTTAAGGAAAACGTCAGACACAGAATTCAGGGCAAGTGGATACAAAAAGAAAGAAACTTGAGGGAATAGAGGTAATGCCAAAAATGGTGGGGGACAGCTAAGTAACAACAATAAAGACAGTCACCCCCCCCCCAATAAAAACATCCAACGATTAATAGCTGCAGAGAGATACAGGGCATGATGTCATCCCTGACACAGAGCAGAATGCCACAGAAAATCTAGAGAATGAGAAAGAAGGCTTGGGAAATGAGAGTATGACTGCAGAAATGACAAATTCAGCGAAAGGTGTGGGAGACAAAGGTGAAGAGATCTACAGAAAGTACAATGAAAATAGGCAAGAAACACAGAAAATCAGAACCTCAGGCCTAATGCAGCAGTTCTAAACATCAGGATAATACAAGTTTTAGCAAGAGAGGACTGAGAGACTGGAGAGGAAGCAAAAAGTGATAGGAAGAAATTTGCAGAATAAATTTTCAAATTGCAACTATCCTACCTAAATATCCTGTATAAGGCTGGAAAAATACTGTGTATCACTGAGGAAATCTCAGAGCACCAGGATCAAAGATGATATCTGACAGGTTTGTAGAATGAAAAAATAACTAGTCACACACAGAGGCCCAGAAAGCAAACTGGCCCTGGGCTCCTCCATGCCAACACTGGAGATTGAAAGACTCTGAAGCGAGTTCCTCAGAACTGTTAGGAAAAGTCTATCTGTCCCTGTAGACCCAGCCAAACTGCCAAATCAGAGTGAGGATACAATAAAAACATTTTCAGACAACCGGGGTCATTTGTTACTCGTTATTCAGTCACTGAAGTTCTGTCCAATTCTTTGCGACCCCATGGACTGAGCATGCCAGGCTTCCCTGTCCTTCACCATCTCCCAGAGTTTGCTCAGACTCATGTCCATTGAGTTGGTGATGCCATCCAACCATCTCATTGTCCTTTGCCCCCTCTTCCTCCTGCCCTCAACCTTTCCCAGCATCAGGGTCTTTTCCAATGAGTCGGCTCTTTGCAACAGGTGGTCAAAGTATTAGAGCTCAGCTTCAGCATTAGTCTTTCCAATGAATATCCAGGGTTGATTTCCTTTAGGACTGACTGGTTTGATCTCCTTGCAGTTCAAGGGACTCTCAAGAGTCTTCTCTGGCACTACAGTTGCAAAGCATCAGTTCTCTGGCACTCTGCCTTCTTTATAGTCCAACTCTCACATCCATCCATGACTACTGGAAAAACCATACCTTTGACTCTATGGACAAAGTTGGCAAAGTGCAATCTCTGCTTTTTAATACATTATCTAGGTTTGTCACAGCTTTCTTTCCAAGGAGCAATTATCTTTTATTTGGTTACAGTCACCATCCACAGTGAATTTGGAGCTCAAGAAAAGAAAATCTTTCACTGTTTCCATTTGTTTCCCATCTATTTCCCATGAAGTGATAGGACCGGATGCCATAATCTTAGTTTTTTGAATGTTGAGCTTTTAAGCCAACTCTTTCACTCTCCTGTTTCACCTTCATCAACAGCCTCTTTAGTTTCTCTTCACTTCTGCCATTAGGGTGGTATCATCTGCATATCTGAGGTTGTTGATATTTTTCCTGGAAATCTTGATTCCAGATTGTGTTTCATCCAGCCTGGCATTTCGTATGATATTAAATAAGTTAAATACGCTGGATGATGATATACAGCCTTCACGTACTCTTCTCCCAATTTGGAACCACTCTGTTGTTCCATGTCTGGTTCTAGAAGCCACTGGTCCTTTATGCTTTCTTTGAAAGCTACTGGAGGGTGTGTGCTTCTGGCATATGAGAGAGGAAAATGAAAAAATGAAACACTGGGCAATTAGGAGCCAGGAACCAAGAAAAGAAAGAGGGGAAGGCACTGCAAAGATGACAGTGAAGGGGAGTCAGGAGGAACAGCTGTGCCCTGAGCCACACAGCAGTTGGTCGAGAATGGAGAAGAGAATGCGGGGACCGCCAGGGGACACACTGCATTTCAGATACTTTCACAGCAGAAAAATAACACAAGAATGCAACGTTTAATGCACCCCAGTGTTCACTGCAGCAGTTTTCACAATAGCCAGGACAAGGAAACAACCTAGATGTCCATCAACAGATGAACAGATAAAGAAGGTGTGGTACATACACAGAATGGAATATTACTCAGCCATGAAAAGGAATGAAACAATGCCACCTGTAGCAATGGCCCACTGCTAGATACTATCATACTAAGCGAAGTCAGAGAGTGGCAAATGCCATACGTGTAGAATCTAAAATGTGATGCAAATGACCCTATTTATGAAACAGAAACAGACTCAGAGACACAGAGAAGAGACTTGTGGTTGCCAAGGAGGAGGGAGGGATGGAGTGGGGGTTTGGGCGAGCAGATGCAAGCCATTACAAACAGAACGGTAACACAGGGAACTACCGTCAGTATCCTGTGACGAACCATGATGGAAAAGGACATGAAAAAGAATGTGCATGCACGTGTGTAACTACGTCACTCTGTTGCACAGCAGAAATGAAGAAAACACTGTTAAAACAGAACTTGCTCAGTTAAAAAGAAAAAGCAGCAACACTGTTTAGAAGGTGCTGACTAGCTGCCCTGGTGGTCTCAACAAGACCCCACAAGGCCACAGAGAGTTCATCATAAAAAGAAGGCCAGGACCAGGACGGAAATAGACTGGGTGAGCCTGAGCGCCGGGTCCCAGACACGCCAACCATCAGACTGGCCCCTGCACCTGCACAAAGGTGCGGAAACAGTTTCTCTGTGACTCACGCAACTCCTTACTTTGAAATGTTACATCAGTGTGACACATCCAGGTTGTATAAGTAGCAGCAACTAAGCATTTTCAGAGGAAAAATGTCTAACGTGTCTACTTACTCTTCATGCAGGACAACAGTCATTGCTCCCATAAGGAGAAACATCCACCCAGCATGTGCCTTTGTCAGGGGGAGTGTCCTGCCCACAGTGGAGACTCTCAGGTTATCACTACATAACCTGAGAGTAATCTCCTGTAATCTCCACAAAAATCCTGTTTTACCTGAGACAGTGTTCTGACCACACACTCAAGTCAACATGGGCCATACATGAATAGATTGTTTCTTAGAACAAGACATGCTCACACCACAGGTAATCATCGACAAAAACGACAACCCACCAGAACAGAGAAAATATTTGTAAATTATATGATCAATAAAGGGTTAATACCCAAACTATACAAACACCTCACAGGACTCAACAGCAGCAAAAAAAAAAAAAGAAGAACAGCCTGATTAAAAATGGGCAGAGGACCTGAACAGACATTTTCCTAAGGAAGATACCCAGATGGCCAACAGACACCTGAAAAGATGCTCAGTATCACTAATCATCAGATAAATGCAAATCAAAACTGCAAGGAGGTATCTACTCACACCTGTCAGAATGGCCATCATCTAAAAGTCTGTAACTGATAAATGCTGGAGAGAATGGAGCCTTCCTACACTGTCGGTGGGACGGTAAATTGGTGCAGCCACCATGGAGAACAGTAGGGAGAGTTCACAGGACTTAGAAACAGAGCTACTCTCTGGGCCAGTGATTATACTTCTGGACATTTATCTTCAGGAAATGAAATCGCTATTTTGAAGAGACAGCTGCACCTCATGTTTGCGATAGCTCCATTCACAGCAGCTGAGACACAGATGCAGCCTAAGCATCCATCAATGGATGAATGGTAAAGACAAGAGGGTGTCCCTCTCTCTCCCACACTTCTACACACACACAGACACACAGACACACAGACACACACACACACACACACGCGCGCGCGCAATATTCAGCCATAAAAAGAAGGCAATTCTGCTCTTTTTGACAGCACGGATGGACCTTGAGGGCAGTATGGTACATGACAGACTGAGAGAGACTAAAACTGTACTACATGACCTCATTTTTGTGTGGAATCTTTAAAAGAAAATCACAAAATCCAAAAACTGAAACTCACAGATACAGAGATTAGATTGATGGTTGCCAGAGTCTGGAGGTGGTGAGGGGTAAGTGAAATGGGTGAAGAGGGATCAAAAGCTACACACTTCTAGTTGTAAGATAACTAAGTCTGGGATGTGATGGATCACATGTTGGCCACAGTTAACAATGCTGCGCTTTAATTTCTAAGCTGCTAAGAGAGTAGGTCTCCAATGTCCTCCTCACAGTGATGGGTATTAAATGGACTTACTGCAGTGGCTGTTTCACAATGCTCACATATATAGGAAACACACTGCACATCTTAACTAATATGGTGTTCCATGACAATTATTGCTCAAGGAAAAACATTAATAAAAAAGATCAAAAAGTTGATGTCTATAAATTTCATGTGAAAGTAGATCACAGGGGAAATTTGACACTGGGGGAAAATGACTCAACCTGGGAATAAATCCAGAGTAAATGAGAGATTGCTCACAACCAAGTGGGATGCAGCGAGCTAGAGGAACTCAGTTATTTTCTCATACAACCCTAAATTAGTTTTAGACTCTGTGGAGTTGGATCATAAAGAAGGCTGAGCGCCAAAGAATTGATGCTTTTTAACTGTGGTGTTGGAGAAAGCTCTTGAGAGTCTCTTGGACTACAAGGAGATCAAACCAGTCCATCCTAAAGGAAATCAGTCCTGAATATTCATTGGAAGGACTGATGCTGAAGCTGAAGCTCCAATACTTTGGCCACCTGATGCAAAGAGCTGATTCATTAGAAAAGACCCTGGTGCTGGGAAAGATTGAGGGCAGGAGGAGAAGGGGATGACAGAAGATGAGATGGTTGGATGGCATCACTGACTCAATGGACATGAATTTGAGTAAGCGCTCCAGTCCATGGGGTCACAAAGAGTTGGACACGGCTGGGTAACTGCATGACTGAACAAGACCCTGTGGAGTGCACGCTGCAGGCTAGGAAGAATCTGGGAGATAGAGGAATTCAAAACTTTAATTTATCATCTATAGATACTCACAGTGTTGGAGTGACTTCTGGTCACTTTCCAATGGTCTTAAGCAAAAGGCCATTCAGCTCAGGCCAACCTCCTACCCAAACCCCACGACACAGAGACAGCCTGGCGGGATGGCTTCCCCAAACAGGCCCAGCTGGGGCCTGTCCGCGCTGCCTGTTGTCTGCCTGGACCCCCTCAGCCACAGGGTTCCACCCAAATCCAGCTCTAGGTCTGAGGCCCAGTCTATATCTGGGTGGCGTCTAGCTCATCCCCAGCCTGCCTGCACCCTGCCAGGTGCTCAGGTAGGAGGAGATGCTGAGAGATGCAGGCCCGGATGTGGAGCAAGGGCAGACGGGCAGGTGGCCCCAGCTCCAGGTTCCCGTTTCTGAGGCGTCCTCCTCCTCCAGAACAAAGGCGGCACTGCAGAGCCAGTCCCCCTCACTCCACCCACTCACAACTGTGGGAGAATTCCAGTTTACTTACACTGCTTCCTACGGATTGTGTGCAAGTGGCTTTTGACCTTTCATTTCGTGCAGGAGAAAGCCTTGCCGTGACCACAGGGGCAGTAGCCCTTGGCAGAAATCAACTTCCCAAGTAACACACAGACAGGGGCCATCTCACTGCTTCTAGAAACTTCCATATGCCATTTTTGGTAAAAACTAAAACTTCTTCATTATCTTTCTCTCCAGCAAGACAGCTGTTTAGTGTCAGACTGTCACAGTAAGGACGAGACCAAATACAGTTCTTAAACGCAGGATAATGAGAACACATGAAGTGAAATTCCTGCTGTTTCTCTAGGAGGCCTCACTGTGGAACCCTCTCCTCTGAGTGTGAGACTGCTTTGTGACATACGCACACTGGCTGTAAAGGACGCTGCTCAAAGGAAACAACAGCTTCGTGAGGGGGGGAATCAGACGATAAACACAGTCTCCCAGAATGAGGCTTCCCCCAGGGCCAAACTGTCCAGAGGGCCAAGCTACGAAGTCCAAGTTAGAAATGGCAGGAGGCCTTTCACTGTGCCGCATGGGACTCAGGCCGTGTTTGACGGCTTTTGTTTTTCTTGTGCAGACGGCACTGCACACAGTGATACATTCCAGAAAGCAGATGGCATGGGAACTATTTCCCAATGAAGAGAGAAACAAGGGCAAGGAAATATTTGTGGTCTTTCCAGAAATCTTTCACAACCTTCACATTTAATGGCTATTAGTAGGAAAGCAGAAAAGTTTGCAATTATAGCCGAGCCACATAATTACCCATATGTGACTGATTTATAAAATCTTCTGAGATAAAAAGCACACCAGTGAACTGGCCCTACTCTTTGTGGTTCCCAACATGCAGAGAGAAGGGAAAATACTTGGAGTATGCTAGTGAATCCATGGTGTCACTAGCTTCATGCCAGGAGGCTGGAGTCACAAAGACCATCTGCCAAGATACACCCTCGGCCTCACAGACACACAAGGGAGACCCAAGGGACGGCGAGAACCGAAGCAGGGCATACAACAGGCACATTCCGGGGTTTCTGAGTTAAGATGGGCGAGAGACACGAGAGGCAGACACTAACTGACGCTTTTGTTCGCAAGGGCTTTTGAGCATCATCAAAAACCTTCAGAGTCAATACATACCCTTCCCACAGCCCTGATCACAGGCAGCGCCCACGCCACCCTCGTGTGACCTCCACACCCAGGGTCAGAAGGTGGGAACCTCGCACACCAAAGCTGCAGGCCCTGACTACAATTAATTCATAGCTTCCTTTGGAAGAAGGGAGCAGACTTGTGTGTCAATTTACACACGGTTATCCAGCCAACGTGTCTCATGAAAATCTACGTGTTTTATCCAACTCGTTTAATAAGGATCTTATTCTTAAAACCAAATGAAAGAATATCCAGTTCCCTGCCACATATGGAAAAAGTTTTCAAAAACCAACATCCATTCCAGTGCTCTCCACGAGGTTCGTGTAATCATAACTTAAGTAAGGAAACAGTCATCCCTAGGTTTGCTGAGAAAACGAGCAGTCTGCTTTTACACATGTAAGAGGAATTAACTCAAATAAAGCTCCCTGTGACTAATATTTTCACCATTAGGTGATGGATTCCGTTCAGTGAAGGATCTACATGGTCACAGAAAAAAAGAAATGGATGGTTAAAAAAAAAAAAACAGAAACAAAACTGGCAACCCAACGTAGGTCTGTTGCAGCAGACAGAAATAAATTCTCTAGTAGTAAAAGTTGTAGACACAAATTGAAATTCAATACCGATGGGTTAGAGACTCACTAGTTGAGAATGACTGTCTTACAGTATAAAAATCTAGGAAAGAGACTTGTGCAATAAAAACCCACACCCAGTCTTCCCTGGATGGAAGAGGTGGGTAACCATAGAACAAACACACTGCTATGATGGAAATAAAATGAGAAGCGACGAACAAACAAGTGTAAACTGGACTGGAGATGGCCATCTGCTTCTCAGTACTAACACTGTGCCTGGGTCGCTGGGCGTGAAACCCCAGCAGATGATCCCAGGCGCCTGACGGTCCTGCCCCTCCCTCCCCCAAGGCAGCCTGGCCCTGCCTCTCCTCCCGGCCCCCCTGCTCTGGTCCCACAGAGCCCCCTCTGCAGGGTTATCTGTGGGGTCCTTATTCCCACACAACACCCCACCTCCTCGAACAGTGTTACTGGAAATGCTTCTGTACTGACGCACGTTACTGAAGTCTTGAGAATGTTAGGAAACCTGCTGTGATCCTCTCTGGATCACGTGGTCCAGAGTGGTCCCGTGTGGTCCTGGACTCCCCGGTCCACTCGGAGGACAGTGCTGATTCCCCTGGGTGGCTGCCTCTCTTCAAGGTCTCTGCGCCCGCCTAGCACCCCCTCTCCCTAGCTTGACACCAGCCCTGGCCAGGTCCTCACTCTGCTGACAGCTTCACTGATTCCCCTGGCCATCATCCATGTCAACGTTCCCCTAAAGTGTCCACTTTGGGCTTCCCTGGAGGTTCAGCTGGTGAAGAATCTGCCTGCAATGCAGGAGACCCTGGTTCAATTCCTGGGTTGAGAAGATCCCTTGAAGAAGGGATAAGCTATCCACTTCAGTGTTCTTGGGCTTCTCTTGTGGCTCAGCTGGTAAAGAATCCACTTGCATTGTGGAAGACCTGGGTTTGATCCCTGGGTTGGGAAGATCCCCTGGAGGAAGGCATGGCAACCCACTTCAGTATTCTTACCTGGAGAATCCCATGGACAGAGGAGCCTGGCTGGCTACAGTCCATGGGGTCACAGAGTCAGACACAAAAAAAAGTGTCCCCTTTGGACTCCCTGACCACCTTCTCCATGCTGTGACATCCTGTCCTGCACCTCTACTGGACACTCAGACATCCCTGGAATGCCTCAGCTACTTGCAAGTTCCTCTGTCGTGAGGTTTTGAACGTTCAGCATCCTCTCCCCCTTCGCTTGCTTCCCCATCTCCCTGATCTCCCATCTCCCCTCCTGAGTTATCTTCATCCTTGGTATCCATTCCCTTGACTCCTAGCTCTTTTCCTTCCCCTCAAGCCCCAATCTGGCTTCACCTGCTGCCCTTTCTGACCCAGCAAGGGCCCGGCCAGTGGTGCCAGCCAAGGAGAAAGCCTTGATGCAGTGTTCACCTTGGAGGGCAGACCACGGCTGTTACCGAGCCCTGAGACCAGACTCCCAGGGGGCGCCGTGGGCCAGCGACCAATCCCAATGGGTTCTCCCCATTTCCACAAGGCACACAAGTCCTATCCTGGATTCCCTGACCTCTCTCATCGCTGGCCACAGCCTTGCTGGCTCTTTTTCATCCCATTCGCCAGAGCCTCTCTTCCTCTGTTGGCAGGTATTGTTATCTGACTCGGAACCTCAGTCTTCCTTTCCGCATCTCTTCTCCTTCCCCAGTGCTTCTGAGCCGGAAGTTGTATCCTGCTTTCTGTGCGAGGCCCTGTGTGGACTGGCCACGCGAGCCTGATCTGTAAAATATCTGGCTTATCTGGGCTTTAAGATGGAAATGTCTGACTCTTGTCACTTTTATACCAACGCCTGAGACACGCCTTTGGAGGAAGGGGGTGTGGTTGGAGGAGAGGAGAGGTGCACAGACAGTGAGTGAGGAGCAGAGTCGTCTGGAACACAGGGTGTTCTCCAGGGAGGGCTCCCAGGATGCGGTCACAGCCCATGGGGAGTCCAGGAGCCAGCGGCTTCTGGGAGGAGAGGAGGGCTCGGGGCCGGGGGGTTGGGAGGGAGCTCACTGGCCACAGCCTCCCGCCTCCAGCTGTGCTCAGAGCTGATCAGCCCAGGTGACTGAGCTCAGGCTATGCAGAGGGCGGAGGATGGCAGAGACAGGCTACAAAAGGGCTTATTTTGTTAATGAATTTTTTTAATTGGATTTTTAAAAAACTGTCTCTGTTTTTTTTTTTTTTTTTTTGGTCTGGTCATGCCACAAGGCATGCAGGATCTCAGCTCCCTAGTCAGGGACAGAACCCGGGCCCTTGCATTAGAAGTGTGGAGTCTTAACCACTGGACAACAGGAAAGTCCCAGGGCTTCTTTCTTTTAAAATAACACTTGTAAGCATAAAAGAACTCATATTGTTGAAAAATCAGTTGGGAAATCAAGTGAACAAGAAAACATCACGTGCTCAGCAGCCCACCTCCCTGAGAGCTCCTGGTAACATCTGCTGTATTCCATTCTAACACACAGTAGAAACTTTTACTTTTTTTTTTTTTTGGCTATGTTGTATGACCTACAGGATCTTAGTACCCTGATGAAGGACTAAAAGTGCCCTCAGCAGTGAAAACACGGGTCCTAACCGCTGGACTGCCAGAGAATTCCACATAACACACATTTAGTTTGTTGAAATAGTACTTCTTTTTCTTTCATAAAATTAGCATTCAGTTCATACATCAGTTTCTTCTAGTAGTTTTCACTCAACACTTTTGTTAATATTTGGACACCAGATTCATAGCACTGTCTCTGGGCATGTGGTTCACACCTGGCTCTGTCTTTCCTCTGAGCCAGGTCTGCCTCTTTAAAAATAAAAGGTCTCTAGCCAGCAGGGGGAGAGGGCAATGGCACCCCACTCCAGTCCTCTTGCCTGGAAAATCCCACGGATGGAGGAGCCTGGTAGGCTGCAGTCCATGGGGTTGCTAAGAGTCGGCCACGACTGAGCAACTTCACTTTCCCTTTTCACTTTCATGCACTGGAGAAGGAGGAAATGGCAGCCCACTCCAGTGTTCTTGCCTGGAGAATCCCAGGGACTGGGGAGCCTGGTGGGCTGCCGTCTATGGAGTCGCACAGAGTCGGACATGACTGAAGTGATGCAGCAGCAGCAGCAGCTAGCAGGAACTACATTTTCCAGCTCACGTTGTGATCACTCAAGGGGCCCTCATGTGCACTTAGACAAGATGAGATGGATTCACTGAAGAGACATTGCATCATCACTCACTCGTTCATGGAAAGCACCTAATATTTAAGATGAACACAAAGCATTCTTCTGGATGGCTGAGAACTACTTCAAATATACGTGGTGTTATCAGCAAATACTTCCAACTCTATTTTAGACACAAGACGGATCAAGCTTCTTTTAGGACATTTCTGTATCTTTAAGGACCTCATCATACCTACAGGGAGAGGGCTCTCTTTGACCTTTGTTCCTTATTTTGCCCCTAACTGCTTTCCTCATTTTCTCTTTGCTCTCTGTGTTTAGATCTAGCAGGTAAGGCTTAACCTAGGATAGGACGTAGGAGACCATTTGTGTTCTAAAGCCAAACAAGCAGAGTGACAGAATTCAAGAGTGAGATCCTGAACCACAGTCAGCAAAGGTGAAAGGAAGGAAACCTTCCAATGTTCTGATGGGGCTGCTCCTGGGGCCTGGGCCGTGTCCCACGTAAACAGGATGGGGGAGGAGCAGCCAGCAGCCCCGGAAGGTAAGCAGACGTCCGCATCAGCCGGTGCTGACCCGTCAAGGACACACACCTTGAAGCAGCAGTGTGTCTGCCCTCCGGCCAGCAGGCAGCAGGGTGCAAGGGTCCCTCGCTTTTCCACACATCTCCTGTTCTCTACAGCGTTGTAAAGTAAGATATTCATAAAAGGTGACACAGAAGAAATGAGGAAGTGAAAAGGCTCCCAAATCAAGTACCCTGGATGTCCTTCTCTACTGTAACTCCATCAGTGGGATTTTAATTTGCTCCTTCATATTCACTCAACTTCTAGGACAAGCGGGTCAGTGGGAAGTACCATCAAGTGAGAAACCTGTGTGGTTGGTGGGGACAGAGAGTAGAGACCCTATAGTGTACCTGGGTCAGAAGTAACCCCGAGGAATGAGGTCACTCTAAACGGGAGAGACTTCTTGCTGTTTGTGGGTCTGTTCTTATTTCGTTCATTCAAAATATTTCTATGCATTTACGGTTTGTCAGGCCCTGACCGAGGACCCAGCAAAATGGCAGTGAGAAGACAGTGAGGTCTTCTGCGGTAAGAAGCATCCCCATGGGAGAAACATCACCCAAACCAGCCTGCAGGCAAGTGAGCAGAGATCAGAAGTAGCTCCGTGCTCTGGGGACAGCAGAGAGTGTGGTTTATGGGGACAGCTGGGGACGCCTCAGGGCAGGTGGTAACAGGGAACAAAGGGGGCAGCCAGCCACCTGCAGCCCAAAGACATGCCAGGGAATGAACACTCCAGGCAAGGGGACCTCACGCCCCAATTTCGTGTCTAGGAGCGGGGGGGTGGGGTGGGGGTGGGACCATGGGGAGCGTCCAGGCAGGGCAGGTCCGGCTCAGCTGACCCTCTGATGAGAGGGTCCAGGCTGCCCCCTCCTCCCTCCTTCCTGCTCTCCTCACTGCTCCTCATCATGCGATGTCAGCCCAGAACTGGACCAGGTGACACAGTAGCAGCAGTGCATTTATAGGGCCTGCCCCGGTTTAAGACAAGCACTGCAGGAAGAACTGGGGCTCTGGGGGTGGGAGCGAGAGCAAGGAGGAAGACGCAAGGGTCCCGAGGAGCAGCCCATCTGAGAAGCCATTTGGCTCTTTCAGGTAGGAATCTTGACACTGCTTCCTCCAGGGGCCAGGGTGGGGCAGTGAGAACGCAAGCGGAGGAAGCTCCGCCCACACCTCGGGCAGGTGAGGGAGCAGGGAGCGCTGCAGGGTCACGCTGCCATCCACAGACACAGGTGGGGGCTCTGAGGCAGGGGGAGGACCTGCGCTCAGCTCACAAGCATGCACCGACTCCCCGTTGAGCGGTCCTGCGTCCAGCACAGGGACGTGCCCGGCTTCCCTTCCTCGCTTCCCCTCCTCTCCTCTCTTCCCCCTTCCCCTCCTCTCCTCCACACACAGAGGAAGAACATCAAAGAAGCAGGAAGTAACAGGGTCTGACAGCAGCATCCGCTCTTTCCACGCCTCTGGGCCTGGTGCAGGAGATGCGCTTGGTGAGTGGACAGGACCTGCTTCTCTGTCTCTCTACATGCCGCCTGCTCAGTGTGGCCCCGAGGCCCCCAGGTTTGTCCCTGGAGATGCCACATGCCTATGTCTTTCAGGGACTGCTTTTCGGCAAGAATAAAGAGACAGGATTTTGCTTCGCATTAACAAATCGAGTGGTGTATTTATTTTGCCTCTTCAGGCAGCATTTGTAGACTTACTCGGTGGGCTCTGAACAAGGATGATAACATGACAAGTAGCTCACAAGCTAGTTTACCTTCTTTCCCACCTCTTTCGCTCTGATAAGCACTGTGATTTCAGCCACACTTCACTTCTCTCCTGTGCACTGCGAGGGAAGACGCTGCGTGTCAGACACGGAGACTCTCGGACACTCTCACGGCTTCCCTGGGTGCAGTGAAAGTGCCCTCTCTTCTATGGTGTGGTGTGTGGGCACCTGGAACTCACTAAACTGCTATGCTCAACCCCAGGGAACTCACACTGGAGGGGCAGAGTCTGAGCCAAGGACATCTCCTTGGGAATGAACATGGGAACCCACAACCCTGGGCCGGGGTGCACCCTCAGGGCAGAGGCAGACTGCAGCCAGGGGCTGGGAGGGCCGGGCTGCACCCTCAGGGCAGAGGCAGACCACAGCCAGGGGCTGGGAGGGTGGCAAGACCCATGCTAGGGGTTTCTGTTCTAGAATCTTGCTGCAGAAAGGAATTCAGGACATTCCTATCTTTTCATTTTAGTCTTTTTTTCCCCTCTCATGATTGCTACTGAGCTATTTGAGAGGAAAAATACAAAGAGATTTTCCTTCTAACAATGACACTTTTCAGGAATCTAACAAATAAAATACCCTTTTCAGATTCACTTAATAAGAGTAAATATTTAAATTCCTACTATTTTCAGTCCCTCCTAATTGTTTCTTATTTTTTGGTCACAAATGATTCAGATGAATGGTATGCCACAACGTTCCCTACTCACCCCCAAATATAAACCTCTCCTTTTCTATGAAAAGGAGTAAAGCCATGGGTTGATGAAAAAAGATTCGAGTGGACCAGTTTTTCACTGCTAATCATAAGATGCAAAATTTCACTTTTTCCCAAAGTATGAAAAGAAACAGACATATATAAGCATTTTACTTATTATAAGAATTGTACTTAGTGGTTACATTAATCATTGACACCCTGGACATCATTCCAGATTATCTATAGATGTCATTCAGTGGCATTCCTATCAGTGGATACAACCTTTAAAACAATGAGCCAACCTTCTCAGATAATAACAGAGAAAGGGGTGGAAGGCCTCATACCAGACCTTGGCACTGGTTCCCTCAACCACTTCTGTATTGTTTGACCTGCCACTTCAAGCATGCACTCGCTTTGTGATGAAAACAAAAAAAGTGCTAAAATTCCTAAGAAAAGTTAAAAATTAATACATACGCTGGAAAGATCAATCACATATTACTTCCTCCGTAGTAACTGGAAGGTACTCGTACAACATGGCCATCGTGAAGGGATGCTCTCAGGATATACTTACACATAAAGACTTGAAAACAGAAAGCAGGACAAAACCTGCTACCAGCGAAGTGACTTCTAAGCTACCTAGTTTCCCTCAGTTTCCTCCTGAAGGGAATTTAGACACTGAAATGCACCTTCCCTGGACTTGACTTTAAACTGAACACCTGACTAGCACGCAGATCATGATGTCAGTCTGCAAACTGGTGCCCGAGCCATTCAAGTGGCTCTTAATAACCACAGAAGTGATCTGTCCATCTTTTATAGACATCCCCCCACACAGCTGAGTCAGAGCTGAAGAGCTGCTGAAACCCCTGAGATACGGAGGCTACGAGGCCTGTGAGCAGCTCCTTCTTTTTGCTCTCCTGTGATTTATACTCAACAGCCAGCAGGTCTTGTCAGTGGACATCTTCCCTCTCTGCCCTAGGAGGGCTGGTCCCTTGCTTCATCCAAAGCACTGCAAAGACACACTCTGGATGCAAAGATAATGCAGACGGCAGGGCAATCAATTCAGTGGGCTGGAGCTACAGGGGCATAAGCCTCTCTTCAGATGGCCTCTCTGAGCTGCTGAGACCTGCCCCACGTCTCAGGGGGCTTTGTCTAGGTGGGGAACATGCCACTGTACACAACTGAGCAGCCCACCACCCACAAAAGGAGCCCAGCAGATACAGGTGGGAAGCCTGAGGTGCTCACTGTAAAAATAATAAAAGCAAGTTCTGACGCTGCGATACAGGGCAGCGCAGAAGTTTCCTTTCACAGAAGTGCCCGCCCATCTGTTGACTCAGGCACTACTCTGGCTGATTTGTTATTTGAGTGGTCTAAAAATGCCCACAAAGCTGCCCAATAAACAATAAAGTGATGAACAAATGTAAGATGCCATCCTAATCTGAAAACCGGCCTGTTCCCACAGTGAGCCACAGGCAGGGGGAGGGAGCAGTCACTCCTGTCCTGAGACCGCCTTCCCGCCCCACAGCACACCCCTCCCGCAGACAGCGAGGGGAGCACAGGCCCTGGGGAGTCCATCCTCATGGAAACACGGCCTCAGTGATAGGACTCCCGCCGACCTCCATCAGGGCAGGACTCAGCTCTGCTCTGCTCAGAGAGGTCCCTTAACTGACTCTCTAACGGGTTCACCACCACCCTTCCTGGTGGCAGCAGCGCAAACCACGCATACACGCGTCACCATCCTTTTTAACAGTGGGAACCAAGTAGGAAGGCGGTGTGGGTGGCAGCATGCCTTTCGTGGAACCCTGCGCCCAGCGGCTTGGGCTGGGAGGGGCGCTCTCCCTCCACCCTCCAGCAGGCTGCCACACCTGGAACCTCCCTCTTCAGCCACAGGCTCCCTGCTTAGTCAGGTTTCCTCACCGACTCCTCCACTTAAGACAGTGGCGGTGATTTTCACAGGCCAGCTCTCAGCAGGCCCTTCCCCACCTTCTGAAGACACCTCTGCCCCGGGCAGGACACCTTCGCAGCTGAAACCAGCTATGGTTTTTAGCAAAAGGCAGGTTGAACCAAGCCTCTCACGTACTTCTCTGCTTTGGGGTGTTTTTTACATTAGAGGGGCCCGTTGAGTAGCAAGGTCACATAGCCGGGACACCTGCCTGCAGGAGGCCTTGCCCGGGGGAGGTCTGGACCCTGAGCCCCTGGCAGAGGCCAGACCATGGACGTGCGGCAAGGGTACTCACAGCTTGGGCTTGGCGAGCAGAGGCGGGGGCTCCTTCACGGGGGACAGCAGGGCGGACGGGCTGGGGAGAGCGGTGCTGCTGTCGGCTTGGCCGTTCACCACTCCGTTCACTCCGCGCGTGGGGTGCACACGGGTGGCTTCCCTGTCGGAAGCAGAGCTCAGCCCCGACTCGGGGCCGCTCTCGGGAGGGGCCTCCGCCGGCTTCTGCGCCACCAGCTCCAAGGGGCTCGCCTCCCATAGGGGAGAGGGCAGCGGGGAAGTGGCCACTGCCGGACTCTCCTGCCGAGTCGTAGCCGCAGGTGTCTGTGCTGGCTGAAGGAGGGAGAGGAGGGGACTCAGTGAGATGGCCTGGCCAGCCCCTTCCCCCCACCCACAGCCTGGAGCCCGGGCGGGGCTGCTGCGGGACAGTGCCAGAAGGGGAGTGAGTGGGGTGGGGGCAGGCTGGTCCCCCAGGCTGGACTCCCTCTCCCAGGTGGCTCACAAGTGGGACTCCAGCTACCAGGTTATTAACAAATTTCAAACAGGAGCTAAAAAAAGATGACAACAGACTACTGGTAATGACGATCATGTATGCAAGGCAGCAAAAGAGACACAGATGTAAAGAACAGACCCTTGGACTCTGCGAGAAAAGGCAAGCGTGGGATGATTTGAGAGAACAGCGTTGGAAACATGTGTATTATCATATGGAAAATAGATGACCAGTGCAAGTCTGATGCGTGAAGCAGGGCATCAAAGCCGGTGCACTGGGGGACGGGGTGGGGACGGAGGTAGGAGGGGGTTCAGGACTGGGGGGACACATGCGCACCAGTGGCTGATTCAGGTCAGTGTATGGCAAAAGCCACCGCGATACTGTAAAGCAATCATCCTCCAATTAGATAAATCTGGGCTTCCCTGGTGGCTCAGATGGTAAAGCGTCTGCCTGCAATGCGGAGACCCGGGTTCGATCCCTGGGTCGGGAAGTCCCCTCTGGAGAAGGGAATGGCAACCCACTCCAGTACTCTTGCCTGGAACATTCCATGGACTGAAGAGTGGGACTGTGCAACTTCACTTTAAATAAATTTTTAAAAGAAAAAGACCACACAAACACGGTCAGCGGACACCACCTCATCCTCTCTGTTTCAGCCAAGAACACCCTACCTGTGCTTTGCTGAGTTTAGCTCAGGCTACAGAGGTTTTCTGTGCTGAGCAGTGGGAACTCACTCCTCACTCGTCTGTCCTAAAGCCAAACAAGGCTCTCAGGGAAATGTCCTACGACCTCCTAGGGAATTATTTCCCGCTCAGAGGACCGCTGCAGCTGTGACTCAGTGCAGAAGACCCTGCTCATTACTCTCAGTGGATAACGGACAGCGTCCTGACCTGAGAACATCGGTGTGTCTTCCGAGGGACCCTGTGCCCCGCCCAGCACCCAGCAGGGCTTCTGCAGGGTCCTGAGGATGCTCCCTGGGATGAACAGAAAGCTTGAAAACAGCTCTTGATCACATTTGGCCGAGAGTAGGTTTACCCCTGAGAAAAATGGGAAATACTACTTGCTAATCTCAGTCACACAGACGTGGAGCCGGAGCTTTGGCTGCATGCTCAGAGTACTGCACCTGTGCTGGGGCCGTTGCCTGGGACCATCTTCAACCCCAGATCAAATACTGGGCTCTCTCTGTGGCTCTGATCACAACCCTGGAGCCTCCTGTTAACAGAGTCCTCAGTCCTGCCAGCGGAGCCTTGTGAAGGAGAACTTTACAGTTCCTTTCTTACTGAGGATGAACAATCAGGAATCCCTCCCGCCGCCCTAAGCTGGTTTGTCTGTGTCTCTGCCGCCCCCTACCAACCAGCTTGCTGGCTTCCAGAGAAATGCCTTTGAAACTTCCAGAGCGTTGTTGAATCCACTGCCTCCTGACCGCGGTGCTAGGTGCCACTTTGGTCAAAGAGGTATTTTATAACCAGTTGTAAAATAAACAACAGAAATATCGCCATAAAATCCAACTAAGGCTAGTTAATAATAGCAGAACACTCATGTTTGACTCTTTTGTGACCCCATGGACTGTAGCCCACCAGGCTCCTCTATTCATGGAATTCTCCAGGCATGAATACTGGAGTGAGTTGTTATTCCCTTCCCCAGGGAATCTTTCCTACCCAGGGATTAAACCCATGTCTCCTGCATTGCAGGCAGCTTCTTCTACTACTGCGCCATGAGGGAAGCCCCAGAAAACAGTTAACTAAAGGTCAAAGAAATAGAGGAAAAGAGTGGTTTCACGCTTTCCCTAAGTGCTAAGTTTCTGAGTTTACAAAAATGCCCCTATATTCTAAGAGGTTGGTTTGAACAATAAAACGTGCTGCTTGAGTTTTTGGTAGGACTCAGCTCCCAGTGAAATCTGGTTTCTACGATCTCTGCTGCTTCTCTGGGTCTACTGAGCAGGGTTATACAGTGACTGACTCGCCCTGGTGCCTCCCGATCCCAGCGTCATGCCAGTAGGCAGGAGGACATGGGCAGCCAGCTCCATTGTTCCCAAGACAGAGAACACACACCCGAAATAGCCGCCTACGTGTGTTCTCTCACCACACTAGCATCACCCTGTGTTTTCAGCTCTTGTTTCCACTGCCCAACCCCCATCTCCAGCCCACTCCCCCCGCCTCCCAGCGTCCCCCACGCCAGCCTTCTGTCTTGTGATGAAGCACGGATTCTTAGCATGACTCCCGGAGGCTGGGCAGTCCTCCGGGCAGTCCTTTCTGCAGTGGGGACCTGGCATACCTGAGGTGACCACCAGCTGGGCAGTGCTGGCTGCTGAGCCGTAATCATTGCTGGCCGAACATGTGAAGATGCCGGCGTCCTCGGGGAATGTCTCTGCGATAACCAGGGTACAGATCTCCTCTGGAAGGAAGAGAACCGAGTCACTCATCAGCGGCCACCCACAGGGTTGCTCCTTCTAACCCAAGCAAATTCAGTAGCAGTTATCATGGGGTCACTTTACGAAGTATTCACAGTGCAATCTCTTGACATTTAATTTAGCTGTTCAACCTGGTGGCAAAGCTTTGGAGTCAGATGGATGCTTGGTGATTGTGGCCAAGCTCTGTCTTCATCAGTCTTGACTTCTTCGCCTATAAAACAGGGATAATGTACTCCTCGTGAGGGTACTGCGATGAGGACACAAGAGGTTTGCAAAGTGTGTGCCCATATGCTCGGTACGTGGGAGACGCCAGCCCTGCTGAGTTTGGGTGATGCTCATGAAATTTCTCAGTAACAAAAAGCTGTTCAACTGAAGCCCTTACTGGGGGACATTAAGCTTCTCTGAGAAGCTAATACTGGAGAAAAGAGAACATAACAGGGAAATGTTTGCAGACAATTACTCTGGAAGCTACTGTTACACAACGCGGCTGTCTTCTGTGGGGTGAGAAGCACAGAAAGTGAGGAGGAACTAAAAAGCCTCTTGATGAAAGTGAAAGAGGAGAGCGAAAAAGTTGGCTTAAAGCTCAACATTCAGAAAACGAAGATCATGGCATCTGGTCCTATCACTTCGTGGGAAATAGATGGGGAAACAGTGGAAACAGTGTCAGACTTTATTTGTTTGGGCTCCAAAATCACTGCAGATGGTGACTGCAGCCATGAAATTAAAAGACGCTTACTTCCTCGAAGAAAAGTTATGACCAACCTAGATAGCATATTCAAAAGCAGAGACATTACTTTGCCAACAAAGGTCTGCCTAGTCAAGGCTATGGTTTTTCCAGTGGTCATGTGTGGATGTGAGAGTTGGACTGTGAAGAAAGCTGAGTGCCGAAGAATTAATGCTTTTGAACTGTGGTGTTGGAGAAGACTCTTGAAAGTCACTTGGACTGCAAGGAGATCCAACCAGTCCATCCTAAAGGAGATCAGCCCTGGGTGTTCTTTGGAAGGAATGATGCTGAAGCTGAAACTCCAGTACTTTGGCCACCTCATGCGAAGAGTTGACTCATTGGAAAAGACTCTGATGCTGAGAGGGATTGGGGGCAGGAGGAGAAGGGGACGACCGAGGATGAGATGGCTCGATGGCATCACCGACTCGATGGGCGTGAGTCTGAGTCAACTCCATGAATTGGTGATGGACAGGGAGGCCTGGGGTGCTGCGATTCATGGGATCGCAAAGAGTCGGATATGACTGAGCGACTGAACTGATTTTATAATAAAATACTGCTATTTATTAAAATTACATCTCTTAACTTTTACATACCAACAGAAGCAGGAAATGCAAAAGTAGACCAATTAAGGCCTCCTTGGTGGCTCCATGGTAGAGCATCTGCCTGCCAATGCAGGAGAGAGACATGGGTTCTATCAAGCCCGTGTGTCACAATTATTCAGCGTGTGCTCTAGAGCCTGGGGACCACAAATGCTGAAACCCAGCTGCTCTAGAGGCCATCCTCTGAAACAAGAGAAGCCACTGCAATGAGAAGCCTGAACACTGCAGCTAGAGAGCAGGATCCCGCCACCCCGCCGTCAGTGCTACTAGAGAAAATCCAACAGAGATCCAACACAGCGCAAATGAAAAATAAGTAAATAAAGAGTAATAAAACAGTAAATAAAATGAAAGTATGTCTTCCTTTATATCCCCAAAGAGCTTGTTGACCTTGACTTCAAACACAAGATATGCTGAGTTCTTAATAACATACTGCTTTCTTTCAACAAACAAAATTATTTTCCCTTTTTGAAATAATGGTATCATTGAAGACTTCCTGTGCTACCAAAAGTGGGAAAATACTGGCACTACGCATTTTCTCTTCTAGTTTGTTTTAAACGAATGGGGGGTTGTCATCCGCTTTCATAGGTCATGATCCACAGTTTAAAAACACTGCCCTAGGGGGCCTACTGGAGTTCCTGGCTCAAAAACCAAGGAATCCTGTGAGATGGAGCTCTTTGGCGTATTAGGAAAGCTCTTTGGCGTATTAGGAAAGGGTTTTCAGGGAAAGGCTTGAGAGCATTTATAGCACACGACTAACTGATGCAAAGGCTCAGTGGCCAGTACAGGAGGGTGACAGGGGGCAGGGGGAGGGTGCCCCGTGTGTCCTGACTGCACTGCACACACTTCCAGGCTCCCCACCAACAAGAAAAACACTAAGCTAGCAACAATTCCAGTCGGTGGGGGGCGGGGAGTCACGTAAGACAAATCCTGGAGAAAGTCAGATTTATCCGGAAGTGCATCAGGGACTGGGGATTTGTAAAGTGAACACATAAATTTGGGCTACAAGGACTAGTTCACGTTGCTCATTCCTTTGGGCAAGGTTCCCAAGGGATCCTCCCAAGGTCACAGTTAATTAACGATGAGGCCAGAACGCTGAAGGTCACACCCTGCCTCCCACAAGCTCCTCAGCACAAGGCCTTCAGGCGTTCTGTGTTTGCTCCTCATCCAGGAGATGGGGAACTCCAACGGAAATGAAGCTGTGAAAGGTGTGAAAGGGGGAGTTTCTTGGATCTGAACATCCGAACTACTCTCGCTATCCAAGGAACTTGCTGCAAACCCACCTGCACGAGCAGGTGGGCTCTGTCCTCCAGGTGCCAGACACTGGAAGGATTCCAGTCCAGCCCCAAGGGCACTGTCACACGGCTCTGCTGATGGCAGAAGAGATGGACAGCCCAGTCTACGGGCATTTGGGAAACCCCCACCCTCCACCCTGTCCTGGCCATTCTCTGGGAGGTGGGCCCAGCAGCATTTGCTGCCGGGCACCCATGCCCGCCTCCCCACCGCACTGTCCTGGAAGACGGAGCTTCTGGAGACAGAGGAATGCCTGAGCAGCCTTCCTTGCAAGCACAGTGGCCACAGTTCGTACAGCGCTGTGCTGGAAGCGTGCCTTATGTATCAGTATAAAACCGCACCTAGCAGGGATGAGAGAAATCGGTCTGGGAGCAATGACCTTGTCAACTCTCAGAGTGCCTTCTTATGTTATCTACGATTTTGTGATTTTTTTAAAGTCATGCCATTTTAAGAAAACCCCAGCGTGTTTATGCAGCTGCCCCTTCTCACCCAGAGGACCCTTCAGAGAATGAAAGGCTTCGTGTTTCAAATCTGACTCAACAAACTTCATTTTCCAGAAATTCTCAAGAACACTTCTCCTGCATAAAATGAGGTATGTTTATGCATAGAGCTGATGACCGACTGGACAGTTTACATAAAAGACAAAAAGTCAGAATAAAAAGGCACGAGCAAGTTCTTTGGGTTCTCTTCAGACACTGCCACGTCTCAGGGACTTCTACAAGATAAAGCTTTAGTCCAATGCCCTAAAAGTTGTTCAGCTTTGCTTCTCTTGGAAAATTGCATCCGAAAGTGACAACAGGCTCATGTTTTGCTGAGAAAGCAGCATCTGGGCTTGTATGCTTCTGTCATTAAGGGAACAGGAAAGCCAGGAAGACAGGGCACGAGCCTGGCTGCTGCACCCAGTCCTCACCCAGGAGAGTCTCTGAACAAAGACCCTAAGGCATCCCTGAAGTACATTTTGGTGAGGGATGGGAACCAGGGAACGACGGCTTGTCTCAAAGACAGAGGCTCACTTGCTTGTATTAGAAAACCGTCCTTTTAAAAATGGAAAAGTTTAAACTTCCTAATGGCTCTAATTTTGGTCTATTTGGATCCAATTTTCCTAACTGGAAAGCTCTGATTTGAAGACATATAACAACTTACTAAATCAGAAATCTTTTTGCTGATGGTAAATTCTGTCTTTTTACCATTACTTAAAAGTTACTTAATCACGTAACTACCTGTCAGAGGTTAATCCCAAATTTCATTCAACTTCTTGGTCATGCTTAACTCTTCACCAAATACAAACAAAACCATTTTGTTTGCAGAAACATAAAATGAGGAAGCAGCATGGATTATATTACTGGATCCTCTGGGTAACTGGGGGATGTTTTCATAAATGTCTTCCTTCACAGGCCTTTTTTCCCCCTTTGGGGTCTCAAACTACATAATTTGGCTAACGCAACTATTAATAATAATAAAAAAAGGAAGGACTCTGGATTAAAGTTAGCAAGATGTGATTCAGTGTTTAAGACTGAATCAACTATAAGACATATACATTTTTTAAAGGACTTCCTGTGATAAATCATAACAGAAACGAATATGAAAAGAACATACATATATACACATATATATATATGAAACTGGATCACTTTAACATACAGCAAAAATTAACGTTATAAATCAACTATACTTCAATTAAAAAATTTAAAAATAAAAATGCATAGATTAGGGAGTAACAATGAAATGAACCCCAGCAGACTCATCAATAAATCTAAGAAAAGAAAGATGACCAGTTCTTTAGAAATGCTCGCCAACACCCACCCCAGCTGAGTCTTCCTTTCCGTTCCATTTCCCTATATGTTTGCCACACATCTCTAGTTCCTTCAAGAGCGTGCCCTTTAGTTTCCCTTTGTAATTTATTCTGATTGGAGTGTCGTCGGTTTGCATGTTGGGCCGGCTTCAGGGGTCCAGGAGGGTGGCTCAGTTGCGCGTGCACATACCCACTCTCCTCTAGATCCTTCCCCACACAAGCTGCTGCAGCACCGAGCAGAGCTCCCCGTGCCACACAGGAGTCCAGGAGGGTGGCTCAGTTACATGTGCACACACACCCACTCTCCTCTAGATCCTTCCCCACACAAGCTGCTGCAGCACTGAGCAGAGCTCCCCGTGCCGCCCAGCAGGTCTGTGACGGTCACCCATCTTACAGATGGTGGTGTGTGCAAGTCAGTCCCAATCTCCCCAACTTAGCCCTTCCCAGCCTCCTTCTCCTTTAGTAACCGTAAGCTTCTTTTCTACATCTGTGACTATTTCTGTTATGCAAACAAGTTCATTTTCATCATTATTTTAGATTTCACATGAGTGACGTCATATGATACTTATTTTCTCTGACTTCACTTAGTTTTTAAATGCTGACTAACAAGCATTTTGGAGAAGAAAATGGCAACCCACTCCAGTATTCTCGCTGAGAAACTCCTACAGACAGAGGAGTCTGCAGGGGTCCCAGTCCATGGCACCTGAAAAAGTCAGATACGACTGAGCACAAGCATTTATCTCGTCATGTAAAGAAAAGGCCAACTTGCCATTGTCAGAAAAAACTTGAGCTTCCCCAGGTGTTTACTGAAGCACACAGGGGTCCCGAGTGGGCAAGGCTGCAGGGTCTCCTGGGAAATCTGGGGCTCCTGGTTGGGTGGCAGCTTGTGTGGAGGGGCTGAGCATGGGCAGGAGCAGGACAGCTGGCCAGAAGACCTGGCGGGGTCTGCGTCTGTCACGTGGCTGCTTTGAAGTTTAACCCGGACGACTTTCTGCTCTCAGCTCTGGGTCAGATCAGAGCACGTCCACAAGCAGGTACACGTGTGCTCCCAGCTGATCCAGCAGGCAGGAATGGGGCTCAGGCCAAGCAGAGATGCGACCTGGGGTCAATTCACCAGCCTCCCCATCACCTGTCATCAGGGCAGGAGACGGGTACTGGCCCTGAGCTCTGTCTGAGTGGGGAATGCCGCACTGTGTCTGCCCTCGTCACATCCCAATGTGGCCGTGCCCCGTGGGTGCCCCAGCTCTGCTCGCCTTTGCTGTCAAGCTCCTTCCTGCCCTGCGTCTCTCTCCGGCCAGTGAGTTCTCTCCTGCCAAGAGCACACCCTGCAGACAGGTGGTGCGGGGCAGTCTTTGAGGCATGCAAGTCTGACAGATCCCGAGTGCTGCTCTGCGTGGAGCCAGAGGCTCGCCTGGGGTCCAGCTCTGCGCTCGAGGTCACATCCTAGCAGCACGTGGAAGGCCTCCCCTCTGTGTGCTGTGAGCCCGCTCAGAGGCCCAGGCTCTCCGATCCACATATGTTGTGCGTCGAGGCTGCCTCCTCGGGTGTGGGGAGGCACATGGTCTCATCCCGGGGCCTGTGACTTCACAGGACGCCTGACCATCAGTGTGTCTAGACACACTGTGCACTCAGGGCCCCTTCAGTCTGGACACTGACTGCCTCCAGTTTGGGGAATAAACATAGTATCTCGTGGATAATCCCTCCCCTTCATCCTCGCCTCCTGGAATCCTAGTTGCGAATGTTCGGTCCACCCGGGTGGGTCTCTATTGTCTGATTTTCATTCCTTTTCTCTCTCACATCCCTCCTGTCTTTTCTTCCTCCTTTCTCAGACGTTTCTCCAGCTTTTGTTTCTGTTCCTAGTCTTTTCATTCCACGAACTCCTCATTTTCTGAACACCCTCCCCTCCTCCCAGCTCTTGTATTTTTAGCTTTGCCTCCTGGATGCGCTGATTCTCATCTCTCTGACGATAGCGGTGCTGTTTCACAATTTCTCTTAGTGCGTCTGCTGCCTCTATGCTGCATTCTGGGGAGCTGATTCTGCTTTTCCCTACCATCCCAGAGGGCAGTTATCCATGCCGGTTTGATCTCTTCCCATCCACATGGTTCTGAGCTGTGTGGAAGCTTGGAGCAGCAGAGAGCACTGGGCACCTGGGCCTTCCCATAGCTGCCTCTGAGTTGGAAAAACTCCTGGATTGTCACAGGTAGGGTTTTCTTCTTTCGGGTGTTCCAGTTGCCCAGAGAGGAGCCCCAGCACCACAGCCCAGCTGACCTTCCCAGGGCTAGGGCAGTGGGTCGGGGGTGGAGGCAGGTCTCAGGTCCTCAGAGTGACACAGTCCTTCTGTCTCCTGCTTCAAGTCCTTCCCTCACTCCCCAGACATTAAAGCAGACTTTCTTAGTTCACAAGACCCTGTTTCAGCTATTTTTCATGGTGTTCCAAAACAAAAGACACAAGGAACAGTACTGTTTGCTAAGTAGTTCTTACCAATAATGTAATAATATCTAGGTCTTAATAAGTTACTGTTTTTAAAAATACACATAAATTGAAGAAAAAAATCAGTAGTTTACTCTTAAGTCACCATGATCACTCATGTGTGTATGAGTGTATGTGTGTACGTGTGCTCAGCCCTGGACCATGGCACATCTTCTCCTGGAGTCACGCTGGACCAGTCACCCTCCTCTCATGTCCACACTGGAACCCCCACCCTCCTCTCACGTCCACACTGGACCCCCCACTCTCCTCTCATGGATCCCCCACCCTCCTCTCAGGTCCACACTGGACCCTCCACCCTCCTCTCACGTCCACACTGGACACCCCCCCTCCTCTCACATCCACACTGGACCCCCAACCTCCTCTCAGGTCCAAGCTGGAACCCCCACCCACCTCTCATAGACCCCCATACCCTCCTCTCACACCCACAATGGACACCCCACCCCTCCTCTCACATCCACACTGGAACCCACACCCTCCTCTCACGTCCACGCTGAATCCCCCACCCTCCTCTCATGGACCCCGCACCCTCCTCTCACATCCACGCTGGACCCCCACTCTCATCTCTTGGACCCCCACCCTCCTCTCACGTCCACACTGGACCCTCCCCACTCTCCTCTCATGGATCCCCCACCCTCCTCTCAGGTCCACACTGGACCCCCACCCTCCTCTCACGTCCACAATGGAACCCACACCCTCCTCTCATGCCCACGCTGAACCCCCACCCTCCTCTCAGGTCCACACTGGACCCCCCACCCTCCTCTCATGGACCGCTCACCCTCCTCTCATGCCCACGCTGGACCCACCCTCCTCTCACGTCCATGCTGGACCCCCACCCTCCTCTCATGGACCCCCCACCCTCCTCTCACGTCCACACTGGACCCCCACCCTCCTCTCACGTCCACACTGGAACCCCCACCCTCCTCTCACGTCCATGCTGGACCCCCCAACCTCCTTTCAAGTCCACGCTAAACCCCCTACCCTCCTCTCACGTCCACACTGGACCCCCCACCCTCCTCTCATGTCCACGCTGGACCCCCCTCCCTCTCATGTCCACGCTGGACCCCCAACCCTCCTCTCCTGGACCCCCACCCCCTCCTCTCACATCCACACTGGAACCCCCACCCTCCTCTCACGTCCACACTGGACCAGCCACTCTCCTTTCATGCTCCACAATGATTTGCATCTGGGACTTGGTCTTCATCACACACACACCAAAAACTGTTTCACAAGTTCAAAGGACTGACGCTGAGGCTGAAGCTCTGATACTTTGGCCACCTGATGTGAAGAGCTGACTCACTGGAAAAGACCCTGATGCTGGGAAAGACTGAAGGCAGGAGGAGAAGGGGACGACAGAGGATGAGATGGTTGGATGGCATCACCGACTCAATGGACATGAGTTTGAGCAAGCTCCAGAAGATGGTGAAGGACAGGGAAGCCTGGTGTGCTGCAGTCCATGGGGTCGCAAAGTAATAACATGACTGAGCAACTAACAACAACAACCACATTACCGAAGAGAACATAGAATGATCTAACACTGTGATGCAGAAAGGTCTCAAGCCAGCTGCTGCTGCTGCTGCTGCTGCTAAGTCACTTCAGTCATGTCCGACTGTGCGACCCCACAGACGGCAGCCCACCAGGCTCCCCCGTCCCTGGGATTCTCCAGGCAAGAACACTGGAGTGCATTGCCATTTCCTTCCCCAATGCGTGAAAGTGAAAAATGAAATTGAAGTCACTGAGTCGTGTCCAACTCTCAGCAACCCCATGGACTGCAGCCCACCAGGCTCCTCCGTCCATGGGATTTTCCAGGCAAGAGTACTGGAGTGGGGTGCCATTGCCTTCTCTGCTCAAGCCAGCAGTCCTTATCTATACGTCAAGTCTCACTGTTTTGTCGAGGATCTCTACCATCTCCAGCACCTCTGTAGGCAGGTGTGGTGCACGGGGTGTCTGGCCACACAGTTTGGGAACCACAGGCTTTATCCAACCCACTTTTGTTTAATCTACCATGTTAACCTGGAACTGCATTCAAACATGCTCACAGTCAGCCTCCGACCACTCAGCACCTCACTTCATGTAACAAAATATAATTCATTCACATGTTGACTGAGGATTCCACTCTCAGGAGCTAGGAGGGGCGGGTGGCCCTGGTGAGCAGAGAGCCACACTTTCTCAGGCACCATCCCCCAACCAATAAGACACGTTTTTCGAGTCTGGATTTTGCACGCCATGAGACAATGCTGCAGGAGTAACTCAACACAGCCTGTGGCCATTTGCAGACAGCTGAGTCAGGGCCTGGTGCTGACAGCTGCCACAGGGGCCTTCTGTGCCCTGCCCCCTCCCCGCCCCCATACACAGGTCTCTGAAGGACTCAATCAGGATGAGGTCAGCATGTCAAGGAGGCTGGCGCAGGCTCTCTGAGAGACACGTGGGTCCTGGAGCACACTGTGGACCGAGCCGCTGAGGAGATGGGGATGCAGGCAGACCTCTGTCTAGACAGGAAGGCAGTGGAGACACATGAGACTGCCGCAGCGCATGAGTGACGAGAAAAACCCGCTTCCGTTGTGTAACATGACTGGAGGGAATTGGCTATTTCTTTCTTTATCTAAACATCTAACCCCTCCAGGGGCTGCGAACAGGCACCAGTGAATTTCAGTTTCATTTCCAGGTTTTTATCTTACCCACGAATAAGAGAAAGGAAGGAGAATGAAGAGAAGAGAAAAACAGACATATAAATAAGTGAGGGGGCAAATGGGAAAAGAAAGGAAGGAAGAGGCCAGCCAGGGAGGAGAGCACAGGAGTACGCGGGTCAGGAAGTGGGGAAGGCTGGATGCATTCTGAATCTCAGCCACCTTACATCTTGGCATTTGGAGACCACCCTCAACCTAGTCCTTAAACAAAATTTATCTCCTCTCCATTGAACAGTGGCTAAAAAATAGCCAGGGGGAAGCCAGTTCCTACATACATTCCAAAAGGCTGAAGAGCTCACAGGTCTGTCTGCAGGATGGAGCTATCCTTAAATGTAAGGAAAGTAGAAGGTTCAATACAAGTTGAGTTTTGTACTCTGGAAGCATCAGTCAACTTCAAGGTCAATGTTAGACGTCCGCCTCCCAGTAAAGGAATCATAATCATATGTGGTTTTGTCAGGCAAGCCAGGACACTGCTCAACTGCAAATATGTGTTAATATTTGCTTGTTGCGAAGTTCTAACTCAACAGCTCATGTAAGCGTTCACTTGGATCGTTGTTCATGTTTATGGATTTTATGTAATTCTCCATGCCAAGGGTAGACTCCTGAAGCCAAATATTGTAATAGTCCTCCATGAAAGAAAGGAACAATCCAGCTGTGTTGTGAGGAACACAATTGTGGAGGAATTACAGAGGTCAGAGAAGACTAGTTGTGTTTTTTTTCCATAACTGATGACTATATATGTGGTTTGCCTTGCACTGACAGATTTGCTTGAAATAGTGTTCAACCAAAAAATACTGATACTTGTCTTCAGCAAATGCTATTATTGTGGTTGGAATGAAGGAATCTGGATTCTTAAATGCTTCCAGATCAAATCGAAGGGAAAAGAAAAATAGGAAACTTGAGCGAGCATAGAAAGGGCAGACTTTTCCATACGTTCTGAGGATGTGCTGATTATAAGGAAGGCCTCCCTGGCACGATTTGTCACTAACCCAGAGGTGTTCAAGGACATTCTAGAGGTCAGACTACCCCATGAAGCTGCTCAGCACTGGTTTCACTAAACAGTTCAACCAAATTCTAGAAGCAAGACAGCAAACATAACAGGCAGGCATGTATGTTACATGAGGGTGGGGGCGTGTGGGGTTTCCCTCGTCACCAAATCCTTCTTAGCTGGCATACTGTTTTCAATTTTCAAACACACACATACTCAGGAACTGAGCTATGCAATTTCTAACCAGTGTTTTGAATTTTCAGATGATGCTTAGTTTATGATTTTCCAACACAGATCACGAGAGACATTTAATAAATCACATCACCTGTGTAGGTGATGACAATGGATAAAACATGATGAAAGAAGTTATATAAATTCAAATAGAATTCAAACACGATGAAATAGTTGCATGAATTCAAACAGAATCCAAAATACAACCTCAAAAGCACTGTTAATCCATTCCACCAGAAATGCTTTCAGAATGTTTGGCCCAAGACTTTAGTTTTATTTGTAAATAAATAAAGTATCAAGAAATAACCTTCTCCATAGATTTGTTCATACAAACTTTCTTATGGGTAAAGGAAAAATTTGATTCCTGTTTTTATATCCATTCATCTATCTAGTCTATTTAAAACAGCAATGTAAGAGATGTGCCCTAACTCCCATCAAGTTTCCACACCAGTTCACACGGGAGACCGAGCCTCGGAAGTTTCCTCTATCAGGGAACAGCATCATCATTACACAGCATCAATTTTATATGAAACCACGTCACAGACAAAATGCACAGTTGTGTTTCCATAATTTGGAAAGTGACCACAGCACCTGCATATGGTCTATGGACTATACATGTGGGTGTTGGGTCTGGGAGTAACGCACAACAAGAAGGCATCAGATCAGCGTTTGCACAGCAGAGGAAACCGGAAACAGAATGAAAAGACAACCCGCAGAACTGGAGGAAATATCTGCAAACAAGCAAAGCAACTGCTAAGGGATTAATCTCCAACATATACAAACATCTTATATAGCACAATGCCAAAAGAACAAACAACCCAATCAAAAATGGAAGACCTAAACAGACATTTCTCCAGAAAAGACACAGAGATGTCCAAAAACACAGGAAAAGATGCTCGACATTGCTAATTATTAAAGAAATGCAAATAAAAACTACAATGAGGTATCACCTCACACTGGTCAGAATGGCCATCATCAAAAAGTCTACAAACAAAAAATACTGGAGAGGATGTGGAGGAAAGAGAAGCCTCCTACACTGCTGTTTGGAATGTAAATTGGGGCAGCCACTATGGAGAACAGTTTGGAGGTTCCTCAAAAACTAAAACAAGAGCTACCAAATGACCCAGCAATCCCACTGTTGGACATATGTCTAGAGAAAACCATAACTGAAAATGATACTTTGCACCCCAGTGTTCCCTGCGGGACTATTCACAATAGCCAAGATATAGTACTAGTTAGCAGTTTGGCCGCTCAGCCATATCCAACCCTGGCAGCCTTGTGGGACTATAATCTGCCAGGCTCCTCTGTCCATGGGATTCTCCAGGCAAGAATACTGGAGTGAGTTGCCATTTCCTTCCCCGAGGGGTCTTCCTGGAATCAAACCTGGGTCTCCTGCATGGCAGGCAGATTCTTTACTGACTGAGCTACAACGGGAAGCCCCAAACATGGTAACAACCTAAATGTCCACTGACACAGGAGTGGGTAAGAAAGACGTGGCACATACACTCAGTGGAATACTACTCAGCCATAGAAAGAACAGAATGATGCCGTTTGCAGCAACAAGGACGGTCCTAGACATTGTCATACTGAGTGAAGCAGGTCAGACAGAGAAAGACATCAGATGATACTGCCGCCGCCGCCCGCTGCTGAGTCGCTTCAGTCGTGTCTGACTCTGTGTGACCCCATAGACGTGGAATCTAAATACATGGTACAAATGAACTGATTTACAAAACAGAAGTAGAGTCACAGGTGTAGAAAATAATCTTATGGTTACGAAAGGGAAAAGGGTGAAAGGGATAAACTGGGAGATTGAGACTGACATGTGCACACTAGTACACGTAAAACAGTACACATAGGACCTGCGGGACAGCACAGGGAGCTCTACTCAGCACTCTGTCATGACCTATACGCGAAAGGAAGCTAAGAAAGAGCGGATACACCTGTGTGCTCTGCTTAGCTGCTCAGTCGTATCTGCCTCTTTGAGACCCCATGGACTGTACTCTGTGCACATATAGCTGATTCACTTTGTGCATAGCAGAAACTAACAATATTGTAAATCACCTGCCATCCAGTAAAGATTTAAAAGAAAGTGGAAGGCATCAGATCCACTCCAGTCTCCCCTCATGGTTCGCTGAGCATCCCTCCTGGTTGGGTCCGAACTGGCTCACATTCTGCCCCTCAGGCCCTCTGCTGGGGTATGAGAGCTTTGGGAACAGCCACAGCCTTTCTGGCCAGGAGCCTCCATGTTCTCCAAGGAGGGCCGGAGCCGAGTCTGGCTCCTAAGAGACGCAGCCGTGGTGAGGCAGAGACATATCATTCCCACCCTTCAGCAAGAAGACTGAAGCCTGGGAGAGACACTGAGACAGTGTCCTTCAGGAGGGCCTGCTAGGAAACATGTGACAGAAATCTCAGCGTCTCTTTAGACATCAGTTTTGTCTGTGAGAAGACAGGCAAGAATGAGAAGGGTGAGGCAGAGGGCAGGAGACCCGGACTCTGGAGCACACAGCTCTGGTGAGGCCAGGGATGTGTGAGTGAGACACCGCAGGATGAGACGCCGTTATCCTGCTGCAGCACAGGAAGTGCTCTCGGCTCAGGGCACACACACGGAGAGCCTGGGGCCACTCTGCTGACGGCTCACCCTGGGGCCACTCTGCTGACACCTTAGGGAGCCCAGAGACCCTGGGGTCACTCTGCTGACAGCTCAGGGAGCACAGAGACCCTGGGGTCACTCTGCTGACCCCTCAGGACACACACAGACCCTGGGGTCACTCTGCTGACACCTCAGGGAGCCCAGAGACCCTGGGGTCATGCTGGTGACACCTCACCCTGGGGGTCACTCTGCTGACTCCAGGACACACACACAAGGAGAACCTGGGGTCACTCTACTGACACCTCAGGGAGCACAGAGACCCTGGGGTCACTCTGCTGACTCTCAGACACACACACACACACAGACCCTGGGGTCACTCTGCTGACACCTCACCCTGGGGTCACTCTGCTGACAGCTCAGGGAGCACAGAGACCCTGGGGTCACTCTGCTGACCCTCAGGACACACAGAGACCCTGGGGTCACTCTGCTGACCCTCAGGACACATAGAGACCCTGGGGTCACTCTGCTGACCCTCAGGACACACAGAGACCCTGGGGTCACTCTGCTGACTCTCAGACACACACACACACAGACCCTGGGGTCACTCTGCTGACACCTCACCCTGGGGTCACTCTGCTGACAGCTCAGGGAGCACAGAGACCCTGGGGTCACTCTGCTGACCCTCAGGACACACAGAGACCCTGGGGTCACTCTGCTGACCCTCAGGACACATAGAGACCCTGGGGTCACTCTGCTGACCCTCAGGACACACAGAGACCCTGGGGTCACTCTGCTGACCCTCAGGACACATAGAGACCCTGGGGTCACTCTGCTGACCCTCAGGACACACAGAGACCCTGGGGTCACTCTGCTGACTCTCAGGACACACACACATACAGACCCTGGGGTCACTCTGCTGACAGCTCAGGACACACAAAGACCCTGGGGTCACTCTGCTGACACCTTAGGGAGCCCAGAGACCCTGGAGTCACGCTGGTGACACCTCACCCTGGGGTCACTCTGCTGACACCTTAGGGAGCATAGAGACCCTGGGGTCACTCTGCTGACAGCTCAGGGAGCACAGAGACCCTGGGGTCACTCTGCTGACCCTCAGGACACACACAGACCCTGGGGTCACTCTGCTGACACCTCAGGGAGCCCAGAGACCCTGGGGTCATGCTGGTGACACCTCACCTTGGGGGTCACTCTGCTGACTCCAGGACACACACACAAGGAGAACCTGGGGTCACTCTACTGACACCTCAGGGAGCACAGAGACACTGGGGTCACTCTGCTGACCCTCAGGACACACACAAACCCTGGAGTCACTCTGCTGACACCTCACCCTGGGGTCACTCTGCTGACAGCTCAGGGAGCACAGAGACCCTGGGGTCACTCTGCTGACCCTCAGGACACATAGAGACCCTGGGGTCACTCTGCTGACCCTCAGGACACACAGAGACCCTGGGGTCACTCTGCTGACCCTCAGGACACACAGAGACCCTGGGGTCACTCTGCTGACCCTCAGGACACACAGAGACCCTGGAGTCACTCTGCTGACTCTCAGGACACACAGAGACCCTGGGGTCACTCTGCTGACTCTCAGGACACACAGAGACCCTGGGGTCACTCTGCTGACTCTCAGGACACACACACATACAGACCCTGAGGTCACTCTGCTGACAGCTCAGGACACACAAAGACCCTGGGGTCACTCTGCTGACACCTTAGGGAGCCCAGAGACCCTGGAGTCACGCTGGTGACACCTCACCCTGGGGTCACTCTGCTGACACCTTAGGGAGCACAGAGACCCTGGGGTCACTCTGCTGACACCTTTGGGCTGCTCTCCCAGGAGAGGCATCCCCAGGCTGCAGTCTAGCTGGTGGTGTCTGCTGTTTAGGAGAAATGTGGCACATCTTAGCAGCATGCTGTTTCATCTCTAGCTTAGTTTGCTTTCGCTGAGCATAAAAGGCCATGGTTTTAAAAGCCTTAAGTCACTGAGCCCGATCTCCTTGTCTGAAAGGAACTTAATGTTTCACTAATAAAACAACTGGACGTAAAATGCAGTGTGCAGACCCCACAATAAAGAAGATATTGTCTGTAAGGGGGTTTCACATTTCCAGGGAACTGCAAAAACATTGTTCTGCATGTGGTTTAAAACGGAAACAAAAAACTACTGAAACTGCAGATACATTAGCAGAGAGAAAAAAAAGAAAAAGCTTCTTACCAGGTTCAGCTGTGGATCGAGGTTCTGTTCCCCACATGAGAAAAAAAAGAAATCAAAACAGAGCATTAGAGGCAGTTTCCGTTCACACTGAACATGCCCAGCCTTTACTGGGACCTCGTCTAGGACACGTCTGCAGAAACACTGCAGTCAAGTCCCATCTACAAGAAAGAGGGATGGCAGGTCAATTTATATTCCCATAAATAAACCAAAATTCCCTTAACAGCTCTCACTAGCAAGGTTTCAACTGCAGTTCACAGAAGGCTCAGAGCCTCCTAAGATGACTGGCCAACTTTGAATTCAAATGTGGATTTGCGATTTTGAGGAAGAAGAAAACAAAACCTCAGTCAGGGCATGTGAGCGCCCACAGCCAGCAAGATGGTTTTAATGTGCTGGAGCCCATGTCCCCTCACTTGGAGATGACAAATCTATGCACCTCACACCACTGTCCACAAACAGATACACAACCAGGCCTCCCGCACAGCACAGGGTCCCCTACCCCATACTCTGTAGTGACCTATTTGGAGCAAGAGTGCAAAAGAGGATGGATGGATGTACGCTGTGCTTAGTCAATCAGTCGTGTCCAGCTCTTTGCAACCCCATGGACTGTAGCCCGCCAGGCTCCTCTGTCCCTGGGATTCTCCAGCAAGAATACTGGAGTGGGTAGCCTACCCCCTTCTCCAGGGGATCTTCCCAACCCAGGAATCAAACTGGGGTCTGCTACATGGCAGGCATATTCTTTGAATTCTGAGCCACCAGGAAAGCTCAGATGTGTGCATATGTATAGCTAAATCACTTCGCCGTACACTTGAAACTAATTCAGTATTGTTAATCAATGACATTTTAATAAAAATAAAAATTAAAAATATCTAGAGGGGTGGGCTGGAGTGGGAGGTTCAAGAGGGAGGAATAAAAAAATAATTTAAAAGTAATAAAATCCCCCAAAAAAAGGAAACAAAGAAGAAATCCATGCATGTCAGTGACTAAACCCTTCCTGGTTCTCCTGGACTGGAGACAAGGGCCTGGTCAGACCCGGGGGGTGGTGTGGGCAGTGTTGTGAGGGGGCCCCTCTCCTTACTTTTCTGCAAGATCCGGAAGTCCGGTGAGTCCTGGATCTCACTGCCTTGTCGGAACCAGCAGACCTGCAGCGGGGCGTGCCACGCACACGGCACTCCAGTACGACCACCTGGCCCTCAGATGCACAAATGTTCTGCAGCTCCTGAAACACCGGGACACACCCATCAGGTCTGGGCTCACACAGCCACACAACATGGTTTCATGACACAGAGGAACACTTCCCAAGCTCAGAGGAGCAAGCACAGGGTGTGCACCACGCACACGAACCCCTCCTCAGGTCAGGAGAGCACTGTATCCCCGGTGATGAAGTGCGGGAGGTCCTGGAGCCCACCCTGCAGGGCATGGGCTCCACCACCCGTGGAACTTCTCAGTGTTGGCGTGATCTGTCTTTATCTACATGAGGATGCGCTGGTGCAATGCACCCATGCTCCATCTGGGGGGCCAGACAGGAGGGGAAGGAGATGCCACGTGTCCACCAGAGGAGCTCGCCAGGCTCCTCTGTCCATGGGATTCTCCAGACAAGAATACTGGAGTGGGTCGCCATGCTCCTCTCCAGGGGATCTCCTCAACCCAGGGACTGAACCTGGGTCTCCCATCTGTGCCCCAAACTCCCACCTTCCCCCAGGACCCGCCTCTGCCCACCAGCATCCTGGGGCAGCCGTATCAGAAGGAGGGCTGGCATTTCCTCATCTGCAGGTTCTTTTGTGTTTTTAATACTTAAGTTGTTTTTAATTGAAAGATAATTGCTTTACAATGTTGTGTTGGTTTCTGCCAAATGTCAACAGGAGTCAACCTTAGGTATAGATACACCCTTCCCTCTTGAACCCTCCTCCACCTGCCTCCCCATCCCACCCTGCTGGGTTGTCACAGAGCCCTGGTTTGAGTTCCCTGAGTCACACAGCAAATCTCCCACTGGAGATCATTTTACCTATGGTAGTCTATATGTTCCTACACTACTCTCTCCACTCATCTGACCCTCTCCTTTCTCCTAGACCTGCTCCCGGGTCCGTAAGTCTGTTCTCTATGTCCGCGTCTCCACTGCGGCCCCACAGATAGGTGCACCAGTACCTCTTTCCAGATTCCATTCACCTGCAAGTTCTGAATGAAATAAAACGGGAGCACTTCCCCCACCTGACCTTCCTTGCTTCCTCCCTCTGACCAGCACTATCACCCTGGTGCTCCACCCCCTCCAGCTCCAGACCAATAAACTTTTACAGCCCAACTGAAACCAGAAATGAGTGTGGCTTCATAGATGCAAAGAGCTGAAGCTTGTAAACCGGCTACTGAAAACCAAAGAAATAACTGGCCTTTTCAGGTGCCTCCCCTTGCCTTCTTCCTCTGGCCATGAGCCCCCTGAAACTTTCTACTACCTATATGTGTGCCTACAGCGTATCGCATCTGATAAAGGACATGTACAGCTCTTGAAGGAAGTCAGATACAATAAATGATTATGCAGAGAACCAAAGCAAACAAATTCACATTAGGAAGTATGCGCTTTTTTTTCCTGTTTCCATTTTTGCTTTTTATTTTACATTTTCCTCAAGAGATGGCCAATGGTGTGCTGGGGAAAACAGATCCTGTAGCAACTGGCCTGCAGTGCATGGGCGCTGGCCCCGTGGAAACCCTGGAAGTCCATAATGTGGGCAGAAGCAGGAAAGTCTAATATACTCGGTGAGAATTTTGGTGCCAAAGGCCTTTTTGGTAAACGAAAAGGTGAATATTATTACCTACTTCTGAGTCCATTCTCTTTTCATTCTTAGTTTTAAATGTAGAAAAGATTTTGGTTTTAACTGGACTTCCACTTTCTGATAAGTCCAGAGAGCAGTATTTCGCAGATCAGCAGGGAAGATGTTGCCCTCGGGGTCCAGCTAGTGAGGATGGAGTCATCGGTGCCCCAGTGTCTCCAGGGAGCGTTCACAGCACATCACAGATGCTTCACAAATACTCTTCACGTGTAAGCTTCCAGACACCTAGGGGCCTCTAGTTTGCTCCCAGGATTGTGCGTACTGTTCACACTGGAAAATCACAAGGGTAGGACCTGGGTAGAAACCAGGCACGTCTCACACACAGGTCTCCGTAGCTTTCCAAGGTCAGCCACACGGCTCCTCCCGAGTGAGCTTCTTCTCCTGACCAAAGCCACATCAGCACAGCTGATGTCGGAAGGCTGGTCTGGGGCCCTGGGGGTTTGAGGTCCACAGGAGGCCATCGCGTGCTGTCGGGTCCACCTGGTACCACGTCTCCCTGCAAGGTCCATGGCTCCAGGGAGGAATGCCACTGGGGCAGCCACTCTCCTGGCCCCGAGCGTGTTCCTGGGGCCCATGAGCTGCTGTCCCCACCAGGTCGGTGGCCCCCACTTTAGCTCCCAGGGACCCCCACCAGGGGCATGGGGGACACAGATGGAGGTGCCCAAGGTCTGGCAGAGCCCAGGCCCCTGAAGGAAGGAGCAGGGCAGGGAGGGGCACTGCCCCTAGGGGAAGGGTGCTGCAGGCACCTGCGAGGAGGGAGAGGCCCACACCCCAGGCGGGGACAGCCACTCTGCTGTTTGCAAGTTAAAAACTCAAGCTTTAGAGAAATGTGGACTCTTGGTTTCCTTTTATACTAGGCTCCGAGCACGCCTCCTGGCTTCCTTTGGCGTGAAGGGGAAACTGTGCTGGGGTCTCTGCCCCAGGAGCTGGGCTGCGCTACTGGGACAAGGATGGGCTGGGGCTGGCCTGGAGGAGTTCTGCAGCCCTGCGGGGGGAAAGGGAAGTTTCACATCCCTCTCCGCCAGGTGCCCCAGGATGGGTGTGATACCTCAGCCTGGAGGTGCGCGGCGCCCTGGCTCCAAACCAACAGCGTTCCCACAACTCAGCAGGTCACACAGATTTCACGGATGGGGCTGCGTGTGAACAGCTCCTGAGTGCCATGCAGTGTTCATGCCGGCTGCTCTGTGAACGACTCTTGCTCTGAGCACGGACGGATGGATGCCCCCTGCGCTGTTATCCCGACACCGCTGTTCACAGGCGGGACGGGACTTTTTCCTTCTTCGGGTATTTTATCCTGGGTAGGGGGAGGTGGACCCTCACTGGTGTTGTCGACAACCCTCATTCGTTGACTGTGTCCTCCGTGAACATTCTGCAGGAAGGTCTTTAACCAAGCTGGCTGCAGGCTGGCTTAGGAGGAAGCATCACTCCCTGGATGAAGACAGACTCTCTTCTCAGCTGTCTTGTGGAAGATTCACAGATCTCAGATAACGGGCTATGGAAACCACTGTCACATCCGTCTTCCATTACTTGGGGTTGAACCTGTGAAGTGGCTGAGGCCGGGGCCCACTTCTAAAGAACTCACCCTGCCCAAGGAGCCTCGTGTTGCTGGGGCGTCTTATGGGTGCTCTCGGGGCCTCATCTGTCTGTCTGTCCAGGCTTGAGCCAGCCCTGCCATCCCGGCGCTCTGCTCTAGGGAGTCCTGACATCTTAGATCCTAACATCATCTCAGCCTGCCCCTGCAGGACGACCCTGGCTGCTCTCAGCCACTTTCTAAACCACAGAAGATTTAGAATCAGACTGCCAAGTTCAACAACAAACGTCAGTAAAAACAAGGATCTGTTGGAATTTGAGCTATATTACACTGAACTTAGAGACTGGCGGGGGAGCATGACTTCTGACAGTATGCTGGTACACAGACATGGGGCATCTCTTCAACTGTGCCTTTTAAATATCTTTCAGTCCAGAAATGATACAAGTGAACTTATATACAAGATAGAAACAGACCCACACTTAGAAAACAAACTTTACTGTTACCAAAGAGGAAGTAGGGAGGATAAATTAGGAGATTGGGACTGATGTGTACAGACTATGGTCTATATAAAATAGATAACCAGCAAGAAGCTACTGTATTACACAGGGAACTCTACTCAATATTTTTTAAAACTCTATAAGGAGAGAGAATCTGAAAAAAAAGTACATGCGTAACTGAATCACTTTGCTGTACACCCGAAACTAACACAGCACTATAAATCAACTCAACTCCAATTATAACATTTATAATTTTCTCAGAGAAGTGGGGAGGAGACAGGGTGGGGAGGAGAAACACCCTATGGGACCATTCCTGAGTTTAGCTGACCATCATGCCTGGCGATGCAAAACACCCACTGAGACAAACTGAAAATCTGTCTGTTGTTTTTTAAACCATCTACAAACCTTGTGGGTTTCCCAGGTTCCCATCCATCATCCTGTCTTCTCCCATGTGCTGTTTGGTTTTCGCAGTCTATTCTGACTTCTATCGGGCCCACCTTTCTCAGACATTTATATGATTATGGTCACACAGCCTCTGTGCACTGAGTATCTGTTTAGCCCCACAGGTAACCTCGATAAGAACTTGCTCATCACGCGTTTTAATGTTTAAAGACTATACATGAGGCCACAGGGGAATGGAATCAAAGGCCCAGAGCAAACTCAGGACGAGACGTGCAGGTGCCTGACCTTGGTGAAGACAGGCGGGAGGCAGGCAGCAGCGGGTCCATCCGGCCGGCAGAGGAACAAGGTGGGGCTGGGGGCCTGGAGGACAGAGGCACGTGGGTCAGACTCGGAACACACCAACCACAAAAAGACGGGCCCACACAGGTGAAGCAGGCCACCGACAGGGCTAAGCATGCGCTGCTCCCCTGCAGTGCCTACACAGCAAACACTCAACAGCCCACTGGTCCACAGGGTGGCTTCTGCAAATCCCACTCTGCTTTGGGGGTTGACAGGGAGTTTCTACTACACATGCCACCTTGAGTGACTTCTACTGCTTGACTCTTTCCTTATGTCTCATCTCAGATGTGCTTTCTCTACAGTTCGCATACCCAACATACCACAGAGTACATAAGTAAGAGCTAGTCGCTCAGTCATGTCCGACTCTTTTGCAACCCCATGGACTGTGGTCTGCCAGGCTCCTCTGTCCACGGAACTCTCCAGGCAAGAGTACTGGAGTGGGCTGCCATTCCCTTCTCCAGGGGATCTTCCCAACCCAGGGATCGAACCCTGGTTTCCCTGCACTGCAGGCGGATTCTTTACCACTGAGCCACCCGGGAGCCCTGTAATTTGTAAAACACCCACGGGCGCTGGCGCTCTGTGGCTGGAGGGTACACTGATGTTCATTAGACACACTTATGACTCAAGAATGACCTCACGTTGCAAGAGTCTTGGGTTTACAGATGCCCATCATAGCACCAAGGCTAAGTACCACATTTGATTTAGAGACATCTGATTCTAATTTTTCACTTAAAAAAAGCTTCAGGTCTTCTGTGTTTGCAAAGTGAATTCACTACAATGACCCACTCGTGGATACTGTTGTTCTTCTCGGATAAAGCAGTCTTACAATGAAATGAAAGCAGGATGAAAATGCATAGTGAAGTGAAGGAATCTGAATATTCCTATATTATCTGTTAAGCTCTCAGAGGACAGGTGGACTTCTGAGCTCTATCAGGTGGACTTTGGGGGATAAGGTGGACTTTTCTCATTTTCTGCTTTGTTTCAAATGAGCTAACGAATTTGGCTACATGGAAGATGGCATGTATGTGAGGGAGAATCAAGCAGTAACAGCCAAGACAGATACACTTTATCAGAGGATTAGCTGCGAGAAAAAGAAATTCCCAAAGGAAATGCAAATGTTGATTAATCAGTGGTGTGTCTCAGATTAAAAATTATTTTTAGTGCATAAAAGGAAGAACTTATCATTGTCTTTTCTCCCAGCTGTGTGTCCACTGAGGAGATAGTTCAAGGGAGGACTAGTTGGGGTCTTTATGCTAAAGAGTCTGATTCCCCTCAGGCTGTGGATAAGGCTCACCTGCTGAACAGGAACTGACAGAGGCTGGATCACAGCTGTGGTCACTCCTGACTTTGGAGATGATGATCCAATGGTCAGGGACACGGAAGTGGTTTTCTTCTGAGCTCTGGAAAGTAAGGAGTGAAGTCTTGGCTCACAATGTCCTAAGCAGGAATTATTCTTTGAAACATTTCCGCAGAACAGGCCAGTTTCTTTATGTTTGCTCAATCTGCTTCAACTCTAACTGCTTCAGACATGGGGACCCACAACCCATAGTTGGAACAGTGGTGCTCAGTGTATATTCAGACAGCCCCCACAGTCATCAGCAAAATAACAGATGAAAGTAGCTCATGAACTATGTATCTCAGCTCTTATTAGAAAGCAGAAAGTATTGAACCGGAAAATCCTAAGAGAAAAGATAATACTTAGAAAAGCCCAGGCTATAGCAGTAAGCAGTTACGTTTAGGACCGGGCTTCTATATTTAATTCAAAGTTCTGGTGGTTGGTTTTCAGGACAGCAACTGCTCTTCATTCCAGTTAAGCACTGTGTAAAGTTGAGAATGTCTTGGACTGTGGCCTTTTCTTAGTGCATGAAAGTTAAGAGCTGTTTCTAGGCCCAATTTTGCTAAGTCACAGGCTATGTAATCTCAAGCGAGTCATGTAACTTCACAAAACTTGAGATCCTTGTCTGAATGCACAGGTAGCAGAGTGTGTGATCTTATTAAAAGCCCTTTAACACAAATGCTCAGTTAGCAATCAGTCATGTCTCTTTGCCACCCTGTGGACTATAGACCACCAGGCTCCTCTGTCCATAGGATTCTCCAGGCAAGAATACTGGAGTGGATTGCCATGCCCTCCTCCAGGGGATCTTCCCGACCCAGGGATCACACCCACGGCTCCTGCATTGGCAGGCAGATTCTTTACCACTCAGCCACTAGGGAAGCCCCTTTAACATGAATGGTCAGTGATAATTTGATGCTGAATGGCTTTGATTGTTATGTATATACTAGTAAATCAAACAAATTTATTAGCACAGTCTCAAATTCATGGAGTTTTATACAAAATCTTGCTAGATTTTATCTTTGCAAAATAATTAAGATCCTAAATATTACTAATAATCCCTATGTCTTTGTAGGGAGAATTAAATTTTGAGATTTTCATGACATGACCTAACCGGAGATACACTTTATCCAAAAGGAAATCCATTTCTAGCCTAATTAGATATTTTCTACATTTTAGTAATGCTTTAAGTAATTTTCTCTCAATGTGACTGCTTCTTCTACACATTTATAAGCTGTCACTGGAACTAACATTGTGGATGGTTAGATTTTGGGACACGGATGATGAAATGCATGTTTCAAAGTTCAAAAGTCAAAGACTATGTTCCAGGTCCAAGCATCTGATCTCTGACTGACATCAGCTGACCTCTGCCTTCAGTGCACAACGCAAGTGGCATCACTGAGCACAAGCCTGCTGACATCTTCTACTTAAACTGACGGGATTGCACACACTTACTGTGGCATGGCTCCAGGTTTCGATCTGAAAGCTAAACTTTCACTGTCAGAATCTGTTGAACTGGCACCTGAGTGAAAAAAAAATAATAAAGATGTAGGTCTATAACCTGTTAACAAATAACAAAGATCTATATCCGCTTCCAAGGGTAATATTCTTTATTCAGACAGTAACATACAGTCTTACTTTGAAATAGAGAATATTTCATACCATTTTTACTTAGGCTGTTTTTTCAGATAATCAGTTTAAAAAGAAATATTGAAAAAGTTTTCTTCAAATCAGTATGTGTTTAGTGTCAGATTTATGATTAGTTTCATTTTTGTCCCTTTGGGTATTGTAACCATACTTTTAAATGGCTTAAGAACTATGGAGTCAATGTGTGTGTGTCTGTGTGTAAAGACAGCCATGGCCTTAAACTTCAGCTCTTTCCAGCAGATTGCATGGTAGCAGTAGCAGTGTGTGTCCTCAGTCGTGTCCGACTCTTTTGCACCATCATGGACTGCAGCCCACTAGGCTCCTCTGTCCATGGGATTCTCCAGGCAAGAGCACTGGAGTGGGCTCCACTTCCTCCTCCAGGGGATCTTTCCGACCCAGGGGCTGGACCTGTGTGTCTTGTACTTCATTCATTGGCAGGAGGATTCATTACCACTGTGTCAGCTGGAAGGCCAGATTACACGGTATGGATTATCAGTACCTTCACTCATCAGTGAGGAGATGCTTTCTGACTCTGATCAGTTGGAACTTGACTGTGGCTTCACTCTTGAATGAGGTGGTCTCTAAATTTGGATCGTATCCTCCAAAGTTCATTCGCTTCATTGCTGTGTTTAAAATTAAGGGTCACCTCGTTGGGTGTTCAGGCCAAAAGGCAGGTTGTACTTGTACTTACATTTTAATGCTCATGTATTTTGTGACAAGAGATTTTAGGTGACATTTAGAATTAACTGTGATGGTTAGAAGTACATTCTTGATAATTCCTTTATGAGACATTTTTAACATGGGTTATTTAAATTATCTATTTAGAATATCTTAAAGTAAAATAATATATGTTTATAGAAAAGTAAAGCTGGGAAAGATTGAAGGCAGAAGGAGAAGGAGGTGAAAGAGGATGAGATGGTTAGATGGCATCACTGACTCCATGGTCGTGAATCTGAGCAAGCTTCGGGAGACAATGAAGGACAGGGAGCCTGGGGTCCTGCAATCCATGGGGTTGCAAAGAAGCGGACGCAGCTGAGTGACTGAACAACACAACAGGAAAGTAACCAAGCAGCACAGAATTGTGTGACATCAGAGTGCACACCAGTACATCTCGTCTCTGATGCCATCCTGCATATGCTAACAGTCTGTAACTTTCAGATAAACTCAGTGTATTAACAAGCGTACAGTGGACCGCCCTGTTATCAGTGGGGGATACAAAACTCCAAAACCATGCACAGCACCAAACCCTGCCAATGGTATTTTTCCTATACAGACATACCTAAAATAAAGTGTAGTTTGCAACTTGGGCACAGTAAGAGTTGAACAATAATAACCAGTGGTAAAACAGAACAACCGCAACAATGCACTTATATTACAGTTCTAATAATGACAAAGGTATGTGACTACGGTGTCTCTCTCTTAGAATATCTTACTGTATGAATTTAATGCCTTCACACACTGGTGTAAATTTTAGGGTTTAAGACATAATAGCAAAACAATGTGGATTTCTTCTACCTTCTTCACTGCTTTATGGATCGAAGGGTCATTCTCACCATCCATCCAGGCAACCTCAGCATATGGTTTTCTCCCCTTTTCTCACTAACTCTCACCTTTCACTTAAAGGAACCCTGTGTGGCTTCCCTGCGGCATGCCCCAAACGCCAGCATCACTCCCCTGGTGCCGTGGGGCCATTTTTAGTAGAATTATGGTCGGTAAACACAAGCCCTGGGCCCTCAGTCTGACAACCTCAGTGACTGACAGGTGGAACAGGGATAACTCACGGCCCAGGGGCTAAAGCTGAGGTGAAGAATCTCCTCAACACTGTTCAGATGGCGCAAAATTCAACAGTGGTCAACTGTTTACTTCTGGAACTTTCTGTTTAATATTTTCACACTGCAGTTTTCACTTTCCCTGATGAGGGGAGACTGTATATCTGTGCACATATTTGCACAAACAGAATCACACTACATGTGTCTCTGCAGTTGGCTGTCTACCTGCAGACAGCAGCTTCTCAGCTGCTACTGAGGGTGAGCGCCCTGCTCAGGTGACTGTGGGTGTTCGCTGTCCTGCACCTACTGAAGCCCTCGCTCCAGAGCCGATGCTCTGTGACAACAGCAACCGCCACAGTGAGAAGCCCCCACAGTGAGAAGCCCCCACAACCACCACACAACCGCCACAGTGAGAAGCCCCCACAACCACCACACAACCACCACAGTGAGAAGCCACCACAACAACCACACAACCGCCACAGTGAGAAGCCACCACAACCACCACACAACCGCCACAGTGAGAAGCCCCCACAGTGAGAAGTCCCCACAACCATCACACAACCGCCACAGTGAGAAGCCACCACAACCACCACACAACCACCACACAACCGCCACAGTGAGAAGCCCCCACAACCACCACACAACCACCACACAACCACCACAGTGAGAAGCCCCCACAATGAGAAGCCCCCACAACCACCACACAACTGCCACAGTGAGAAGCCCCCACAGTGAGAAGCCCCCACAACCACCACATAACCGCCACAGTGAGAAGCCACCACAACCACCACACAATCGCCACAGTGAGAAGCCACCACAACCACCACATAACCGCCACACAACCACTACAGTGAGAAGCCACCACAACCACCACACAACCGCCACACAACCACTACAGTGAGAAGCCACCACAACCACCACACAACCACCACACAACTGCCACAGTGAGAAGCCACCACAACCACCACACAACTGCCACAGTGAGAAGCCACCACAACCACCACACAAACACAACCACCACACAACCACCACAGTGAGAAGCCACCACAACCACCACACAACCGCCACAGTGAGAAGCCACCACAACCACCACACAACTGCCACAGTGAGAAGCCACCACAACCACCACACAAACACAACCACCACACAACCACCACAGTGAGAAGCCACCACAACCACCACACAACCGCCACAGTGAGAAGCCACCACAACCACCACACAAACACAACCACCACACAACCACCACAGTGAGAAGCCACCACAACCACCACACAACCGCCACAGTGAGAAGCCCCCCACAACCACCACACAACTGCCACACAACCACCACAGTGAGGAGCCCCCACAACCACCACACAACCACCACACAACCACCACACAACCGCCACAGTGAGAAACCCCCACAACCACCACAGAACCGCCACAGTGAGAAGCCACCACAACCACCACACAACTGCCACAGTGAGAAGCCACCACAACCACCACACAACCACCACAGTGAGAAGCTAGAGAGGAGCCCCCGCTCACCACAGCTAGAGAAAAGCCCGTGCAGCAACGACGACTCAGGTCAGCCAAAAATGCATAAATAAATTATTATTTTTTGAAAAACAGGCGAGGCCTTTGGAGTTTTTAAAAAAAAAACATGAACACAAAAACCAGAAGCAATTATTGAAGGGCACCGCTTCATCCAATGTGTCTGCACTTAGAGCATCACCCTTACTGGTTAACCGCACTGCTCAAACTCAGAAGCCCTTGCCTACTGGCGAGGAGCTGATCCTGCCTGCTGCTAAGGACATCTGTCCTGAACTTTCGGGAGACACTGCAGCTCAGAAGGTGGCACGTGTTCCTCCCTGGCCAGCACAGTAACTAGACGAGCTGATGAAACGGCAGAGGGTGCTGGGGCAGGCGGCGGGGGGTGAGTGAATCCCCGTGGAACACAGTCCAGGCTGACGAGTCTGCTGACGTGGGCAACAGACAGCAGCGCTTGCTTCTGGGCTGTATGTTTTCCAGGAGGATGTGCAAGCAGACAGGCTCCCTGCACTTTTGTTGCCAGCCAGCCCCACAGCTGCTGAACTGTTAAGTCTTGGGATGACTATGTATCAGGAAACGAAGTGGGTCACTGCGTCAGTATACATTGTTTCGGCATATACACCGATGGAGCGGCTGCCAAGACGGGAAAGCTTTCTGGTTTCACTACTCGCTCAAAGACTTTGCTTCTGGATATGTCTACCTCCTGTGTCATCCACAGAGAACCAAACGCTGGCTAGCCAGAAAATGTCACCCGAACATAACAGTGCTTTGCAGGATGTGATTAAAATGACCAACCGCACTAAGTTACACGCCCTTAACTCACGTCTGCTGGCACAGCCCTGTGAGGAGATGAATGCCGAGCACACACATCTGCTCTTGTACACAGAAGGGAGAGGGCTTTCTAAAGGCAGGCCCCTGGCCAGTCTCTGAGTTATAAGAGCCACTCCAGAGATTTCTTTTAGAAAAACTGTCACTGCTGGCAGCACATACCTGTGACACAGAGTGGGTCACAAACCTTGCTCACTTGTGTGACATATCCAACCTGTTCAATGAACTCATTCCGTCACTTCAGCTATGCTCAAGTTGGCAGATAAGTAGCTGTGTTCAGAACAAACTGGAATCACGAGGGCAACAAGTGAGGATTGGGAGTTTGGACAATTCAGACATTAGCAGAGATTCTGAAAGAGATTGAGCCATAGCCTTCTTTCTCCCAGCTAGAGCATGACCACCTATCTCAGCTTTTCAAAGGAGTTTGAGCATTACTTTCCAACCACAAAAGACCTGGGAGCTGGGAAGGAATGGACCCATGACCAATCTGTGAACAGGCCAGGTGAGTCAACTTTGTCCATGCTGGAAGATCAACTGCTTGAGACTGCAAATGATGGTGGCCTTAAGAGTACATGTGATACAACTTCAAATCTCCAGCCATTCTGGATTAAAGTGAAAGTGGAATATGCTGAGGTTTCTACAAAAGTACCAAAAAGCCTGCTTCCATTTCCAACATCCCATCTTTGTGAAGCAGGGTTTTCTGACAGCAACCAAAATGAGATGATGGAGTAGACTGGACATGAGAACACACTCTGGGTGTTCCTGTCACTCCCACTGCCCCTAGATGGGACCATCCAGTTGCAGGAAAACAAGCTCAGCGTTCCCACCGATTCTGCACTACAGTGAGCTGTGTGATTATTTCATTAGATATCACAATGTAATACTAACAAGGAAATAAAGTGCACAATAAATGTAATGCACTTGAATCATCCCAAAACCAGCTCCACCCCTGGCCCTCAGAAAACTGTCTTCCACTATACAGATCCCTGGTGCCAAAAACATCAGGGACTTGAGCATCCTGGATACCACCCTGAAACTGTTGACAGCAGCTCCTCACCGCCCACACACTGCTGGGGGAGTCCGTTTCCTTCTCCCTTCCCAGACTTGCTCCCCTGGCACCCTACTCTGTCTCCCTCTGCAGGGTCTGTTTTCTCTCTTGGATTATTTTCACAGCAGGGAAAGGAAATCTTTCGCACAGACTCTAGAAAGTCTACTATGAAAACCAACAAGCAAACAGACTACAAAAAGCATCCTGACCCTGTGCTCCTGTCCAAATTCTAGCCCCTGCCCTGTGGCATTTGGGCAGGACCTCCGGGCACCACCCAGGCATCCCCACGTTTCCTTCCATGTCCGAGGACCTCGGTGCACTGGTCCCTCCAGTGCTCACGGCCCCTCTTGTTGAAATCGCCATCAGTACCTGTAGCTGTGTGTCCTCGTCCTTCGCGAGAGACCTCCCGCAGTGGAGGCCTGAGTTGGCCAGCTCTCCCTCCCTGCCTCCTCAAACACTGACCTGCTCCACCCGCCCAGGGCCCCCTTTGCTCCCTGGCCAGCACCTCCTTGCCCTGGTGCAGCCAGGTGGGGGGTCATCCTCAGCTCAGACGGTCTATCTGGTCCTATGCCCGGGGCCACCACCTACCTCCTGAAGCTTCCAGGACATGTCCTCACCCCAGGCAGTAACTATACCCACACATTCCCCTGCCCACCTGTGTCCACTCAGGTGTCTAGATGGCCATGCACACAGGTCACCAACTCCCCTCTGTGCCCAACTCCCCATCTTCCCATCTCACTGATGGGCCACATCGTCCACACCAATGGAGAAGCCAAAACCCCTGGGTCTGCTGGTTGCCGTGACCCCTCAGCCTGCACCTGCCCCACCACGTGGCTGTGGAGTCTGACCGCCTCCCCTCTGTCTACACAGCATGCTTCCCCAGTACCACCATCTTTCCTCAGGCCTGCTGCAGCACGCATCTTACTGGGCTCCCGATTACAAGCCAAACTTCAATTTAAAAACAGAAATCGGGTACTCTGACTTTTCACTGTAAACCTTCACAAGTGATGATTTTATGTAGAGTAATGGCCAGCTTGCCGACGGCGCCCACAAGGCCCTGCATCCCGTGTGAGCTGGCCACCACCCAGCTGCCCCCTCTGCTCCAGGACACACTCGCTGCTCCTGCGGCGACCCCCCCTACCTGTGCCCCCACATGTGGAACACCTTCCCCTCAGCCTTCCCAACACTTTCTCTCAGAGTTCAGACTGAGGGCAGATGCCACCCCTCAGAAAGACCTCCCGACTTCCCCCCGTCACCTCTGCTCTCTTCCAGGCTTGCTGGGGGCAGGCCCTCCCGTCCTGGAGCATTCCTGAGCAAGGGCAGAGGCCTAGCCTGTCCAGCAAGGGTCCCCACCCAGCACCCAGACCTCTGCCTGCCCTCCAGGGGCCTCTCGGGAGCACACGGCCAGTGCCCCAAAGCTGAGTGATGTCCTGAGATGTTCCAGACGCACATCCCAGGCCCGTGCTGGGTGGGCTGATGACCAAGTGGTCCCAAGATCCTGAGTTTACCTGTGTCTTCCTCTGTGGCTGCTAAGAAGGGGTCACACTGCCTGGGTCTAGTCCTTGAGGCTCAGGTAAGTGTCTGTGTGTGTGTGTGTGTGTGTGTATGTGTAACTGCGTGTCTGTGAGAGACAGTGTGTGTATGGGTTTCTGTGGGTGCATGAGAGACAGAGTGTGTGTGAGGTCTGGAGCTCTACAAGTCTCCCTAAGCTGCAGTTTCCCCAGCCACAGAAGGGGGTGATTTTCCTAAGCACTAAATGAGATAATCCATGTAGAAATGAAGACCAGTGCCTGGTTCTCACCCAACACAAGGAGAAAAAGTTCATCACTGTTCTTAAGCTGAAATTTTCTCAGTACCATTCTAAAATTTGATGCACAAGACGGTGAGATTCAGACAGTTTCCAACCAGTAGGCCATTACACTTTTAGAGATGGTTTTGTTGAGGTTTCTGAATCTGTAAGAAATTTCCTAGACTCTGGTAACCGGCCCCATACTGTATGCAGAAAGCAACAGTAACAAGGTTCAGGAAACCACAGAGACGCCCCAGGTCTCATGGAGTAAGGAACGCAGAACCATCCTTTCTATTCAGTCATAAGAGGAGCCCAAGAGTTTGTGCAAAATTCTCTCCCATCTCATGTAATTATTCTTAGAGGTATAAATACACTAAAATCAGGCTTTAAAAACCTATCGCCCTGACTTAACGGGGCCAAGGAGCAGTTTCCTACAGTGCTTTTCAGGAGGCTCTTTCATCTGGTTCCGTCCAGACCACTCCTCCCATCGGCACTAGGATCTGAAGACAGATCCATGACCACACGTGGCCGGTGGAACTGGGGGTGTTTCCCCATGTTAAGCAGCTCATGCAGGGACTCCAAAGGCAGAACAGGACTGCAGTGTGGGGGGCTGCCATGCGAAAGACCACACTCAGTGAGATCAAGGTAGAGACAACGGCATCCAGGGCCAGACCCTGAAAGAGGTCTACAACGAATAAAAACAAGAATATTCTAACTTTCCCATGAATGATATCCTAAGTCTTGAGAGCTGAACATTGGTTGACAGACCTAGTACTTCAGTATGTTCCCATTCTTTATCTACTAAACTAAAAATAAGTTGGATATTTAGTGTTATAAATTTAAGTTCATGTGGTGAACTGTTTTAAGTGAAAAGGAACAAACGCTGACATCAGATATCATGGATGTATGCCCAAGTGTCAGAACAATTTCATTTATCCATAAAGCTTCTGGGACAACTGAGGTTTGATTCACGGGGTTGGAAAGTCACGTTCACAAGAAGTGATGGGTCCCCTCTTACCCACACCCCGCACCCCTGGGTACCTTCGATGAACACTTCGGCGGAGGTGCTGTCGGAGCCGCTGGGGTTCGTAGCCAGGCAGGTGTAGCGCCCCGTGTCGTCCTCGAAGGCCTCGGCAATGACCAGGGTGTGCAGGTCGCCCCCGTCCCAGAGGATCTGGATGTCGGGACTGCTGTGTAGCTCTGTCCCCTCACAGAACCATCTGCCGACCAACAGGAGTTGCAGAATGGGAGGGAGAAAAGGAAACGAGATGTTTACAACAATAAAGCACTAGCTAGAGGTGAGAGGCTGTGTAATGAGATGCTTGTTTGATAAAAAGAGACTCGAGTTCCTGATATCACTGAACACTGTTACATTTGGGAACTGCATGGCTAGACTACTCCCCTGGGTCTTCATCATAAAGCGTCTTATAAATTCATCATCCGGGGAACGAAGGAACATTATCAAGCTGGGAAAGCGGCAGTTACAAACTGAAAGGAACACAGATTTCAAAGGCCTTATAAATTTTTATCGCTAATGCCTCTTGCACCTGTTACAATTTCATCTACTGCTCTTCTCTAGAAAAAAATATGAAAGTGACAAAACATGGTACTCAGAAGATGTGATATGTCCAGGGAGTCTGAGGGTCACACTACAGCCCTGGGCAGTGGCATGCCTGCTGAGCTGCCAGCTGGGCAGATTAACACCCCCAACACCACTGGTATTTGGAGACCTTTCCAGTGGCACACCCAGTGGTGTGGGCAGGGGCTATGGTGCTCTGTGATTCATTCTTGCTAGTCTTACCCCTTTCCATCCCCTGGGTTTATGATGTGGGAGGCAGCAAGAGACTGGAGCATTTTCATGAAGGTTCCTCCTCACATGCCGAGCACCTCAAACTCTCAACAGGATTTTTACCAAAATAAAATAAAATAATGAAGCTTCCCTAACCCCTTCCCCCTCAAAATGAGATTTAAAGAAATACGAAGGAACATCCACCAACAACTAAAAGTACTGACAACTGTCCAGTTAGCTCCTAATCAGCATCAGAGATTTTCTGAGTCTGAAGCTGTAGAAAATTCTTTGGACTTGGCCTCCTTTTCATGTCACTGAAGACTAGTCTTTTCTGCAATTAGACAGCATACTATGGGTATCTGTCTGCATTAAATCTGAAAGCAAAGGTAATAAATTAAAGAAAGTAGGGAAAACCACTAGACCATTCAGGTATGACCTAAATAAAATCCCTTACAACTACTCAGTGAAAGTGAGAAATAGATTCAAGGGATTGGATCTGATAGACAGAGTGCCTGATGAACTATGGATGGAGGTTCATGACATTGTACAGGAGGCAGTGATCAAGAACATCCCCAAGAAAAAGAAACGAAAAAGGCATAATGGTTGTCTGACAAGGCCTTACAAATAGCTGTGAAAAGAAGAGAAGCTAAAGGCAAAGGAGAAAAGGAAAGATATACTCATTTGAATGCAGAGTTCCACAGAATAGCAAGGAGAGATAAGAAAGCCTTCCTCAGTGATCAGTGCAAAGAAATAGAGGAAAATAATAGAATGGGAAAGATTAGAGATCTCTTCAAGAAAATTGGAGATACCAAGGCAACATTTCATGCAAAAATGGGTACAATATAGGACAGAAATGGTATGGACCTAACATAAGCAGAAGATATTAAGAAGAGGTAGCAAGAACACACAGAAGAACTATCCAAAAAGATCTTCATGACTCAGATATCACAATGGTGTGATCACTCACCTAGAGCCAGACATCCTGGAATGCAAAGTCAAGTGGGCCTTAGGAAGCATCACTACAAACAAAGCTAGTGGAGGTGGTGGAATTCCAGTTGAGCTGTTTCAAATCCTGAAAGATGATGCTGTGAAAGTGCTGTAATCAATATGCCAGCAAATTTGGAAAACTCAGCAGTGGTCATGGGACTGGAAAAGGTCAGTTTTCATTCCAATCCCAAAGAAAGGCAATGCAAAGAATGTTCAAACTATAAAGTAATGCTCAAAATTCTCCAAGCCAGGCTTCAACAGTACATGAACCATGAACTTCCAGATGCTCAAGCTGGATTTAGGAAAGGCAGAGGAATCAGAGATCAAATTACCAACATACGTTGGATCATTGAAAGAGCAAGAGAGTTCCAGAAAAACATCTGTTTCTGCTTTATTGACTATGCCAAAGCCTTTGACTGTGTGGATCACAACAAACTGTGGAAAATTCTTCAAGAGATGAGAATACCAAACCACTTTACCCGTCTCCTGAGAAATCTGTATGCAGGTCAAGAAGCAACAGTTAGAACTGGACATGGAACAACAGACTGGTTCCTTACAGGAAAAGGAGAATGTCAAGGCTGTAGGGGAGAAGGCAATGGCACCCCACTCCAGTACTCTTGCTTGGAAAATCCCATGGACAGAGGAGCCTGCTAGGCTGCAGTCCATGGGGTCGTTAAGAGTTGGACACAACCCAGTGACTCGACTTCACTTTCACTTTTCACTTTCATGTATTGAAGAAGGAAATGCAACCCACTCCAGTGTTCTTGCCTAGAGAGTCCCAGGGACAGGGGAGCCTGGTGGGCTGCCATTTATGGGGTCGCACGAGTCCGACACGACTGAAGTGACTTAGCAGCAGCAGCAAGGCTGTAGATTGTCACCCTGCTTATTTAACTTATATGCAGAATACACTGTGAGAAACACTGGGCTGGATGAAGTACAAGCTGGAATCAAGATTACCAGGAGAAATATCAATAACCCCAGATATTCAGATGACACCACCCTTATGGCAGAAAGTGAAGAAGAACTAAAGAGACTCTTGATGAAAGTGAAAGAGGAGAGTGAAGAAGTTGGCTTAAAGCTCAACGTTCACAAAAGTAAGATCGTGACATCTGGTCCCATCACTTCATGGCAAATAGATGGGGAAACAATGGAAACAGTGACAGACTTTTATTTTGGGGGGCCCCAAAATCACTGTAGATGGTGACTGCAGCCATGAAATTAAAAACACACCTGTTCCTTGGAAGAAAAGTTATGACCAACCTGGACAGCTTATAAAAACAGAGACATTACTTTGCCAACAAAGGTCCATCTAAAAGCTATGGTTTTTCCAGTAGACATGTGTGGATGTGAAAGTTGGACCATAAAGAAAGCTGAGTGCTGAAGAACTGATGCTTTTGAACTGTGGTGCTGGAGAAGACTGGTGAGAGTCCCTTGGACTGCAAGGAGATCCAATGAGTCAATCCTAAAGGAATTCAGTCCTGAATACTCATTGGAAGGAGTGATGCTGAAGCTGAAACTCCAAAACTTTGGCCACCTCATGCGAAGACCTAACTCATTAAAAAAGCCCCTGATGCTGGGAAAGATTGAAGGCAGGAGGAGAAGGAGATGACAGAGAATGAGATGGCTGGATGGCAGCATCATGGACTCAATTGACATGAGTTTGAATAAGCTCTGGGAGCTGGTGATGGACAGCGAGGCCTGTGTGCTGCAGTTCATGGGATTGCAAAGAGTTGGACACGACTGAGCAAATGAACTAACTGAACTGAAAGGTAATAAAACAATCCAGTCTGCTAGTACTCAGTAACCACAGAAGCTATACTTTAAAAAAAAAAAAAAAAAAAAAAAACAAGCACAGGATACTTAGAAAAGAACAGCCATGACTTTGGGAATTAAAAACCATTTGAAAAACCAGCCAATTGAGCAATCATGTAATGCAAGACATACTGCTTTTGAGGCAATTGAGAAGGGCAGTATTCCTTGATTCTGGGCAGTTGGTGGTTTCCTGTTTCCAAAAAGTCCTGGAGAACATTCTGGCCTAGAACCGTCTTCTAGCTGCTTCCTCTTTGCTCTCTCCACAATCACAATCCAGGGCCTCACTCCCGAGGACTGACTTAAGCCCTCCCGAGGGCTTAAGTATTGCTTGACCTGCAGCCTTCTCATTGGCCCTGTCACGGCTGGCACGCTGAGGGCTCCTCTCTAGCCCGCGTCAGGCGAGGGCGTTTGGCCCTGCCCTGCAGGAGCCGTCCCTCAACTTCAGTCACTATGGTCCGCTTTCCCAGAACGTGGGACCCACTTCTGCCACACTCCTGCAGAATCCTGCCTGGATTGCTTGTTCCCTATGCAGCCCTGGAGTATTCCTGCTTCCCCTCTCCTCTCAGGAGCTCTCTCCTCACCCTCTGTGTTCATCCCACCCTGGGGCTACTCTCCTCACAGCCAAGTGAATGGTGTCTTCAGGACACTGAAGTCTCCAGAGCACAGGCTGGCTCAGTGCCCTCTGTGTGAATGGCACTGTGCTAAGTGTTGGAGGCCCCTTGGACTCTGGAACCAGCCAGAGTCTAGGTATCTATATGGCACCTCGAGTGTGTTAACCATCCATAAAAAGATAACTGTCAGAGGAACAATGGAGCATGAAAAAAACGCAACAAAGGTTTAAAAGAAATGACAGTCAATCACCCTGGTCAGACCTGCCCCGTGGGGACAGCTCGGCTGGCCACCCCACGGAGCGGCACCCTGACCTCGCGCAGCACGCTGCCTATCGCCCACCAGTCTCCCCACAGCCCTGAGCCAGGAAACTGTTTCCATGTCTTTAAAGGTTAGGAAAAACTCAGAAGAATAACAGTTTGCGACATGTGGAAGTTACATAGTGGACAGATTTAGAGTCTGTAAGTTTGAGGAAGAGAAACTAAAGAACCTCTTGATGAAAGTGAAAGAGGAGAGTGAAAAAGCTGGCTTGAAACTCAACATTCAGAAAAAAACTTAAGATCATGGCATCCAGTCCCATCACTTCATGGCAAATAAAGAAACAATGGAAACAGTGACAGACTATTTTCTTGGGCTCTAAAATCACTGCAGATGGTGAGTGCAGCCATGAAATTAAAAGATGCTTGCTCCTTGGAAGAAAAGCAATGACAAATCTAGACAGCATATTAAAGAGCAGAAACACTACTTTGCCGACAAAGGTCCATCTATCAAAGCTATGGTTTTTCAAATAGTCATATATGGATGTGAGAGTTGGGCCATAAAGAAAGCTGAGCACCAAAGAATTGATGCTTTTGAATTGTGGTGTTGAAGAAGATGCTCAAGAGTCCCTTGGACAGCAAGATCAAACCAGTCAATCCTAAAGGAAATCAGTCTTGAATATTCATTGGAAGGAGTGATGTTGAAGCTGAAGCTCCAATACTTTGGCCATATGATGAGAAGAGCTGACTCATTAGAAAAGACCCTGATGCTGGGCAAGATTGAGGGCAGCAAGAGAACGGGATGACAGTTGATGAGATGGTTGGATGGCATCCCCGACTAGATGGACATGAGTTTGAGCAAGCTCCGGGAGTTGGTGATGTACAACAGGGAGGCCTGGTGTGCTGTAGTCCATAGGGTCACAAAGAGTCAGACACGACTGAACAACTGAACTGAAGTTATGGGGGCATAGAGCCATGCCCCCTGCACTCACCCGGTGTCTATGCAGCCTTCACGCTGCAGCGACACCTGGGTCGTTGGGACAGACTGCATGGCTCACAAATCCTAAAACAGTTACCATCTGGATTTTATAGGAAAACTGTGATCCCTGGGCCAGCAGCATCAGCACCATTTGGGAGCTTGTTAGAAATGCAGTATCTCTGGAGATTCCTGAGAAAAGTAAAAACAGAGCTACCTATGATCTAGCAACCCCACTCCTGTGCATCTATCCAGAGAAAGCTCTAATTCCAAACAATGCATACACTGCAACATTCGGTGCAGCAATATTCACCTACTGTGAGCCTAAATGTCCACTGACAGATGAATGGATAGAGAAGGCGTGGTACATATATACAATGGAACCTTATGAGTCATAAAGAAGAAAGAAACAATGCTGTCTGCAGCAACACAGAGGGACCTAGAGATAAGCATACTAAGTCAGGCCAGAAAGAGAAAACAGATGCCCTACGGCATCACTTGCACGTGGAGTCTACGATACGACGCAGATGAACCTGCCTACATAACAGAAACAGAGTCCTGGACACAGAGAACAGAGCTGCGCTTGCCAAGGGGCAGGGGCTGGTGGAGGGTTGGATTTGGAGGGTGGGATTAGAAGACATAAGCTTTTATACACGAGATGGATAAACAACAAAGTCCTACTATACAGCATAGAGAACTATATTCAATACCTTGGGATGAACCATAATAGAAAAGAATATTAAAAAATGTCTGTATATATATATATATACACACACATATAACTAAATAATTTAACTGTACAGCAGAAATTAACACAACATTAACATACTTCAATACAAAGTTAAAAAAATAATAACTAAATTTAAAACAATGCAGAATCTAGAACCTCACCCCAAACGCACTGAGACAGCTTGGACCTTGGTGATTCACACACACATAAGGGGTGGAAGTTCTGGTCTGCCACGAGTGGGCCATGCCAGCCTGATCACAGGGCCCTAGCTCTCCCCTGAAGGGCCATGCTTCTTGAGCACAGACACCAAACTGCGTGTCTTAACCTCTGACCCTCTGCACACAAGTGCCCATGAGACTGCATTGCTTCTCTCTCCTCTACAATGCAAAACATACAGCATTATTCACTTGGCAATTGATATTATATCATTTTCTACCCTCTGTGTTGTTTCTTTATACCATTATTTGAGGCCTAATACATTTATGGCTTACTTTCCCAGATAGAAAATGGACTGTTTTCCACTAATCCATAGAGTACTGTCACAGTCACAGCATCCTGGCAAAAGACTAAGAACATTTAGTCTTCTTTAAAGAGGAAGAGTTAACAGTGGAGTCTGTTGATTCCATTTTGACCTTAAAGTCACCCTCCATTAAATTCTTATTGCTAGCACAGCTTAAGCTACAGTGTAAATACACAAAATCAGTGCAACAAAGGTGTGTGTGGGGGTGGTGTGGGGGTGGGGAGATACAGCCCAGGTGTGACACTGTCCCCTCACCCCTGTCCTAAGGCAGACGTCACTAAGGGTTACAGTGGCCTCAGCCAACGAAACTAAGGATTACAGTGTCCTCAGCCAACGAAACTAAGGATTACAGTGTCCTCAGCCAATGAAACCGAGTGCCTTGTGTTGGCAGGTCTCATAGCAACCGAGGTACAAGTCTGCAGTGAAACACTCCTGCCATCGTCACCTCGGTCTCCTTCTAGAAAATACACTGGTTTTCCTCCAGATCCTGAAACCACCTCTCTTCATTAAGAGCAGAGGGTGGACAGAGGGTTGGGTGCAGAGGCAGCCTATGGACACGTGACCTGTGCTTAGTGACTGCTGCTGCTGCTGCTGCTAAGCCACTTCAGTCGTGTCCGACTCTGTGCGACCCCATAGACGGCAGCCCATCAGGCTCCTGCGTCCCTGGGATTCTCCAGGCAAGAACACTGGAGTGGGTTACCATTTCCTTCTCCAATGCTTGAAAGTGAAATGTGAAAGTGAAGTCGCTCAGTCCCGTCTGACTCAGCGACTCCCTGGACTGCAGCCCACCAGGCTCCTCCGTCCGTGGGATTTTCCAGGAGAGAATTCCGCTTAAGGACATCTGCATGTTTTCTCATCCCGTTTCTAACACCTGGAAGCCACTTACTCAGTGGACAGGACAGTGTACTGGGAAATCAAATCCGACTATCTGCACACCCATTCTGTACCTCCAAGTCTCAGCTTCGGGCATACTACTAAGCTGCTAGTATAAAACGGGTTAAACCTTCCATTCGATCTCACAGTTAGGAGGAGATGATAGAAGATTTGGGAGCCGTGATAGCTTTTAAGAGCTTATCTGATACAAATTAACGGAAAGAGCATGAACCTTTATTAACTGCCTATTACATGCTACATGCTTCGCAAACATGGCCTGGTTTTCTCTGCCATCAACGTCGTGAAGTGGTTTGTTACTGTACTGAAGGCACAGGCAGCTCCCATTTATCCACAGAACACTGACAATTCAACACAGACAACTATGTGTTTCAACCGTCTTCATCTGTATCTTTCATTGTATTCAATACTTTTAGTTTCCTCTTTCATCAGGCTTTTAAACCTATGGATAGAAACAAGCTGTAATGAGGTGTCCTGGTTCTTTCTTTAATCTTGACGCAGTCACTAAGCAGCTATGTAATTGCTAACCACAGCTGCTGAGGAGTGAACCTTGAACCTCAGTGAGCATGGTGAATCCCCAATCAAAAGTATTTAGACTTGCTCAAGTCAGAGTAAGCCAGTTGGAGACAGGCTGTCAAACTCTAAGGCCATAAACAAGGTATGAAAATAAGCCTGTATCAACTAGGGATAAAATGTAAACAGGCTAGCAGACGCAGTCTCACTCATTCATTCCCTCATCAACCAATTATTGATTCAACCAGCAAAGGGCTCCCTGCACTTAAATTCTAACACAGAAGCTGACCACGGTCCAGACAAATAGAGTCAAGGAATTAGATCTGGTAGACAGAGTTCCTGAAGAACTATAGGCAGAGGTCTGTGACATTGTACTGGAGGCAGTGGTCAAGATCATCCCCAAGAAAAAGAAATGCAAAAAGGAAAAATGGTTGTTTGAGGAATCAAGGCTATGGTTTTTCCAGTACTCATGTATAGATGTGAGAATTGGACTATGAAGAAAGCTGAGCGCCGAAGAATTGATGCTTTTGAACTGTGGTGTTGGAGAAGACTCTTGAGAGTCCCTTGGAATGCAAGGAGATCCAACTAATACAGCCTAAAGGAGATCAGTCCTGGGTTTTCTTTGGAAGGAATAATGCTAAAGCTGAAACTCCAGTACTTTGGCCACCTCATGCAAAGAGTTGACTCACTGGAAAAGACTCTGATGCTGGGAAGGATGGGGGCAGGAGGAGAAGGGGACGACAGAAGATGAGATGGTTGGATGGCATCACCAACTTAATGAACATGAGTTTGGGTGAACTCCAGTAGTTGGTGATAGACAGGGAGGCCTGGCATGCTGCGATTCATGGGGTCTGAACTGAACTGATCTGAACTGAGGAGGCCTTACAAATAGCTGTGAAAAGAAGAGAAGCTAAAGCAAAGGAGAAAAGGAAAGCTATACCCATTTGAAAGCAGAGTTCCAAAGAATAGCAAGGAGAGATAAGAAAACCTTCCTCAGTGATCAGTGCAAAGAAATAGAAGAAAACAACAGAATGGGAAAGACTAGAGATCTCTTCAAGAAAACTGGAGATACCAAGGCAACATTTCATGCAAAGATGGGCTCAATAAAGGATAGAAATGGTATGGACCTAACAGAAGCAGAAGATATTAATAAGAGGTGGCATGAATACACAGAAGAACTGTACAAAAAAATCTTCATGACCCAGATAATCACGATGCTGTGATCACTCACCTAGAGCCAGACATCCTGGAATGCAAAGTCAAGTGGGCCTTAGGAAGCATCACTACAAACAAAGCTAGTGGAGGTGGTGGAATTCCAGTTGAGCTGTTTCAAATCCTGAAAGATGATGCTGTGAAAGTGCTGTATTCAATATGCCAGCAAATTTGGAAAACTCAGCAGTGGTTACAGGACTGGAAAAGGTCAGTTTTCATTCCAATCCCAAAGAAAGGCAATGCCAAAGAATGCTCAAACTACCACACAGTGGCACTCATCTCACATGCTAGTAAAGTAATGCTCAAAATTCTCCAAGCCAGGCTTCAACAGTATATGAACCATGAACTTCCAGATGCGCAAGGTGGATTTAGAAAAGACAGAGGAACAAGAGATCAAATTGGCAACATCAATTGGATCATCAAAAGAACAAAAGAGTTCCAAAAACATCTATTTCTGCTTTATTGACTATGCCAAAGCCTTTGACTATGTAGATCACAACAAAGTGTGGAAAATTCTGAAAGAGATGGGGAATACCAGACCACCTTACCTGCTTCCTGAGAAATCTGTATGTAGGTCAAGAAGTAACAGTTAGAACTGGACTTGGAATAACAGACTGGTTCCAAATTGGGAAAGGAGTACATCAAGGCTGTATATTGCCACCCTGCTTATTTAACTTATATGCAGAGTACATCATGAGAAACACTGGGCTGGAGGGAACACAAGCTGGAATCAAGATTGCCGAGAGACTTATCAATAACCTCAGATATGCAGATAACACCACCCCTTATGGCAGAAAGTGAAGAAGAACTAAAGAGCCTCTTGATGAAAGTGAAAGAGGAGAGTGAAAAAGTTGGCCTAATGCTGAATATTCAGAAAACTAAGATCATGGCATCTGGTCACATCACTTCATGGCAAATAGATGGGGAAACAGTGGAAATAATAGTGGCTGACTTTATTTTTCTGGGCTCCAAGATCCCTGCAGATGGTGACTATACCCATGAAATTAAAAGATGCTTTCTCCTTGGAAGAAAAGTTATGACCAACCTAGACAGCATATTAAAAAGCAGAGACATTACTTTGCCAACAAAGGTCCATCTAGTCAACGCTGTGGTTTTTCCAGTGGTCATGTATGGGTGTGAGAGTTGGACTGTGAAGAAAGCTGAGCACCAAAGAATTGATGCTTTTGAACTGTGGTGGAGAAGACTCTTGAGAGTCCCTTGGACTGCAAGGAGATTGAACCAGTCCATCCTAAAGGAGATCAGTCCTGAATATTCATTGGAAGGACTGATATTGATGCTGAAACTCCAATGCTTTGGCCACATGATGTGAAGAACTGACTCATTTGAAAAGACTCTGATGCTGAGAAAGATTGAAGGCAGGAGAAGGGGACGACAGAGGATGAGATGGTTAGATTATATTGCCGACTCAATGGACATGAGTTTGAGTAGACTCTGGGAGTTGGTGATGGACAGGGAAGCCTGGCGTGCAGCAGTCCACAAAGTCACAAAGAGTTGGACACAACTGAGCAACTGAACTGACAGTGGATTAACTGTGTTTCTCATCTCATGAGAAAACTAGTAGTACAGAAAACAGAGAAGCAACCACAACTATGGGCATTGGCTCATCTAATGAAATTAGGTTTTTCTAATACATGGAAATAGGAACTGCTTCAAAATCTTTAAAAATTGCTTCGTATTGTATGCTTAGTCACTCAATCATGTTCAGTTCTTTGTGACCCCAGGGACTGTAGCTCAGCAGGCTCCTCTGTCCATGGGATTCTCCAGGCAAGAATACTAGAGTGGGTTGCCATTCCCTTCTCCAGGGGATCTTCCCCAGCCAGGGACTGAACCTCGTCTCCTGCACTGCAGGCACATTCGTTACCACTGAGCCACCAGAAAAGCGCGAAGATTCATTATAGCTTCTCATGTATAGATTCAGCTTGTTCTGGGGCTCCGCAACTGCCCGCCCCCACCGCCCCGGTGGCGCTAGTGGTAAAGAACTTGCCTGCCAATGCTGGAGATGTTAAGAGATGCAGGTTCAATCCCTGGGTTGGGAAGATCCCCTGAAGGAGGGCCTGGCAACCCACTCCAGTATTGCCTGGAGAATCCCATGGACAGAGGAGCCTGATGGGCTACAGTCCATGGGGTCGCAGAGTTGGACACGACTGAAGCAAAGAAAGCAAGGGACAAGCTAAATAGTAAGGTCACTCGTGGGATTTTTCCACCTGGAGGACTGAATAGATTCATCTTGCTCTGGATAGAATACTTGGGCTGAAATTAATCTATTAGAGACGGGATTATACTGATGGACTTCGTGAGTCTTGAAATTTCCTCTTTACTCAAAAAGGATTATAGTACATATAAGAAAAGGACTGCAGTAACTAGAGCTCTGTAAAATGCCATGTTTCTTCATATTATTCTGTGCTGGGATTTTGAAATCAACAATGTTTTAATACACAAATACCCGTATATTTCTTTTTGTTGCAAAATGTCTTTTTCCAGCCTAACATGGGACAGTGTCAGAAATTCAAGGTTCCCCTTATGGCACTGCAGGATGTGGGAGGACTGAAATTTGAGAAGGTGTTTTACCCAGAAAAGCTTACTATTTAATTGTTCACTTTCTACATTTCAAGGGGAGGTGAGCTGTAAGCCTGACTTGGCCTGAGTATGATGCTGGCAGAGAGGGCCTGCATGTGACTGCAGCCCTGGGAAGCCTCTGCTTGGGAAGGGAGTGGGGAGGAGGATAAGTCACATCAGGGGCACTGCAGCTGCTTCTGAGCGAGCGGCTGCCTTTGGGGACCACCAGTGGTTTCCGTCTTGGACAGCGTAAGGCTCACCTCCCCCGTTTCCTGCCCTTCTGCCCTGGGCATCTGGCAGCCAGCCTCAGAGTGGCACACTGCAGCTGGCTGTACGTCTGGGAAAGCTCAGAACACCAGTCCTCCAAGACTGAGGAACAGTGCTGATCTTTACGACAATAAATCCAACTGCTAAATGAGAGGAACTAACAAATCCACTGGCCAAGCAGAGTTTATACTTCTCAGCATGGGAGATGGATAGTTTATGTTGAAAAAAAAACCACATACGGCACCACTCAACTTCCACACTGACTAGTATCTATTCTAATACTATCACTTAAAAGGAAATATATATTTTTGGGACTGACAGTTTTTGGGGTTTTATTTTTTGTACCACAATGATGTGTCACAGAAGTTTTCTACATCCTGAATTTTAAACATGCAGTTTTTAAAAAAGAACAAATCTGACTTATTAAACTTACAAAGTCTCATCAATGGATCTTGACTAATACTCCCCAACTCGGACAAGGAAAACAGTAACTCTCTGAAGTCAGTTAATTGAAACAATGAGAGCTTATGAAATACAAACCTTTAAAAATGGTTATCATTTTCTCCTATAAGGCAGTTTCCTTAGGCTCAAGGGGAAGACAAGTTATGCTCAAAGATTTCTGCTTTGCTTCTCAACTCCACTGATCTGTACTTCTCAGAAAAGTGTGTGATGATCATGTGTGTGTGCTCAACTGCTCAGCTGTGCCTGACTCTTTGGGACCCTATGGACTGTAGCCCACCAATCCTCTGTCCATGGAACTGTCCAGGCAAGAATACTGGAGGGAGTTGCCATTTCCTCCTGGGGATCTTCCCGACCCAGCGATCAAGCCCGCCTTTCTTGCACTGCAGGCATATTCTTTACCCTGAGCCTCTTGGTAACCCGTCTGTGGTGCCCACATGCTGGCCGATCAGGCCCACAGCAGTCCCTTCAAAGCGCAAGCAGCCACATGGCCTTGTGGAAGCACGTGTTGGGCATAAACCAAGGAACCAGCTTCTTTAATGCTAACAGAGTGGAAATCAAGGGTGGGGAGGAGCCCAGAGACAGGAGTGGCTCAGCAATGACTCTGTTTTCCAGGAGCCCTCGCTCCCTAAGGAAGGGCAGTGCTCTGCCCTAAGGTGGAGAATCACCAGCACGGAACCGGCAACCTCTGCCCAAGACGAACCTCGCTCATGCTGAGCTCACAGGCAGGCTGGCCGCAGACATCCCATTTTATACATCTTCAGTTAAGGAGCAATTAACTTTTACAGAGCATTTTTTGTCTTGTCACCAAAGATTTCTTAATTCTTTTTACATGTGTTCACATGAACTGCAAGACACGCCATGTTTATTCTGTCGAGTGGATTTATAGGCAGACCAAAGTGAAGTTAGTCCTTGGCTAAATTTACTATGGCTGCAATTTCACGACCGCCTAGCTCGAAGGCCAAGAGCTAAATCTGTGTGGACAACAGATGTACTTTAACCTTATGGTCCAAAAGAGACCAGTAAATAGATTGATGTCTTGAAATTCAAAGCTCAGGAAATGATACAATAGATTCTGAACCGAAACCAGACTCACATCAAACAATTCTTACCTTTAATCATCACTTTGTCTCTCAAGATGGGAAGATTAAAATAGAGGAGGACCAAAGAGCTCAGATAGAACAGAACCTAGAGAATGATCTGACCTTGTCTTGTTCTGACCATGAGAGGTCGCCTCACGTCTGGATGCTGTGTGCAGACAGATGTTTAATCACAGTCCTGAGACACAACTATGAAAATAGGCAAGTGGGATCCACACCAAGTCTATAAGCTGCCAGGAGCTGTTAAACTCTCAGGCTGCTTCTAATCAGTTCCACACTGTGGAATTAGTTAGAAGCTTAGGGTTGGCAGGCTGCAGTCCGGTTCTGGTTCCGCCTGGTCCACAGACCAGCCCAGTCCTCCTTTCTTCGGGGCTGAGTTTCCTTGTCTGGGTCTCCTCCTAGGTGTCCCTAGAAACTACTTCTGCCGCCAGTGGGCAGATACCGTTGAAAAGGATTGTGGAGCCAAATAGGTTTTTAGATCACCAGGGGAAACGGAGTTCAACATCTGTCTTCACTACAGAACTTTTTAGAACTCTGGGCCAACGTGCACTTTCCAGACAGAAAGATGGCCATCCTACTGGACCACAGAACACATGCTCTGAGAATCAGGCTGAAGGACCAGCATGACGTGGACACAGACTGGGCTGAATTGTCACTCGGTTCCCCGCTAACTCTCCAACAATGACATGAGGAACAAGAAGGGAGAGAGGCCCCCGACCCTCCTGTTGCTCATTCACAAATTCCCAGCTGAGAAAGCAGGTTCATCCTCAGCAGTTGTCTATGCAAGCACAAAGCTCAGCATGACCCGACAGGTCGCTTCAGAGCGACCTGCCTGGTAACTCGTGCTGGTGTTCTGAGTCTGGGAGCCCGGGCAGGAGATGTCTCACCAGACTCAGAGGAGCAACCTCAGCTGGTTCGCTGCTGCAGGGCCGTAGGCAGTCGGTACCTGTCGCTGCATCAGGGCTGCCTTCTGGAGGGAATACAGTGGGAGGCGGTTTATGAGAAGCACATGGTGCTTCTGGAGCAGGTCCATTCCACACAAGGATTGCCTCAGAATTAAGAGGCCCCGAGGACTAAGACCAAGGCAGGCACAGGGCAGCCAGCCCTCCTGCATCCTCAACTCCACCCAGAACAGGTCACCCTGCTCCCACAGGGTGCGGAGTCGGTGTCTGACGAACAAGGCCATGAAGACCCTCCCCCGGCAGGGGCACCTGCCTCCCAAGGTCAAGGTCCAGGAGCTGTCACCCCCACTCACCCCAGTGTCTGACATGTGCCTCAGCTTCCGGCCTTGATGGTGCTGGGGAGCAGGGGGCGCTCCTCTTTGGAAACGCTGCACCTTTAGGGGAGAAAGACCTTCCTTCTCTCTCTCGTCCCCAAGGAGCCTCAGCCAGACAGGGGAGGCAGCCTCCCGCACCTTGAACCTTATCCCAGCCTCCAGAACCTCCAAGAGGCCAACGTGCGCCCTGAGGGGCCTCGGACACACGGAAAGCAGAGTGCGTGTGAGTGAAGTTCTTGCACACGGCGGTCTGGCAGGGACCCTATGCACACGTGGGCCCGCTAGGCAAGCTTTTCCTGGGGTACCCTTGGCAAGGCCACCTGCCCCACATCCCAGTGCCGACCCTGGCGCTCACCCTGCGTGCCTTCCAGCAGTGTGTGCAGAAGCCAGCTCACAGGGAAACAGTCAGGTCATGAGAGGTCAGCAGTGGAGAAGCTCAGTGCTCACAGGCCAGCCTGAGGCCTGTGCCCGCCGCCCAGCTTGCAACCCAGACCGGGATACCTTCTGCACAGGCCATACACATACACACACACACACAACCACACAGTCACAACCACCACAATCACAACCATGCACACACAAAACCTACACACACAATCACAAGTACTCACAGCCACAAACCCATACACAAGCACACAGACTTGTACATACTCACCACTACACACACAACCACACATACTCATACACAACCACTCACAAGCACACACACAACCACCACACCCACACACACATACACAACCATACACATTCATACAGAACCACACACATGACAACATGACCACACACACTCATATACAACATACACACATAACTGCACATACACACACACAACCACAACTACACACTCATACACAACCACACATTCACACAAAACCACACACACTCATGCACAACCATACATACATAACTACACATACACACATATACAATCACATACCACTCTGGACTAAGCATCAGACACACACCTGGAATGGACTTTGGGGAACAGCCTTCCACCCTCAGAAACACTGTGTCAGTTACCTGTCTGCTCCAGCCACACTGGTGACCCCTCAGGAGCAACAGCCCTCCTCCAACAAGCTGGAGTGAATACTGCCTCAGAGTCTGCAGAGACTGTGTTCTGTTCTCCAGGGAAGCCCCAGCCCAGCTCCAAGCTGGTGGAGCTGCTTCAGGGCGGGCCAGCCACACCTCATTTTATGCGGCTATCTGAACAACAAACAAAGTGGCAGTTTCCACTGCAGTGGTTTTCAGAGCAAATTATTGGCAGCCAGCATTTCATTCCAACAGGCTACATGTTTCAAAAATGCTAAATTAATGTTAGGCTTGGGTACAGACTAGAATCCTTCTCTTTGAAAGACAGATAGACTTTTTAGAATGAAAAGCTTTCAGACAATTAGAGCCCCTCTGCTGCTAAGCTGCTTCAGTCGTGTCCGACTCTGTGCGACCCCACAGATGGCAGCCCACCAGGATCCCCCGTCCCTGGGATTCTCCAGGCAAGAACACTGGAGTGTGTTGCCATTTCCTTCCAATGCATAAAAGTGAAAAGTGAAAGTGAAGTCACCCAGTCGTGTCTGACTCTTCGCGACCACATGGACTGCAGGCTACCAGGCTCCTCCATCCATGGGATTTTCCAGGCAAGAGTACTGGAATGGGGTGCCATCGCCTTCTCTTTAGAGCCTCTCAGCCACCTGCTATATTCCACCATTTAGAGTTTATATTCTGCCTGTCACAAAGCTACTGTGATCACACAACACACAGTTTGTGAAAACCAGCTTCAAAAGCACTTTTTCCAAGTGTTTGGCCAAAGACAAATCAAGACGAAAACTAAAACCAGTATGAGGTATTGGTTGGGGGACAGAACAAGGCTTCAGCATATGATATTTACTAGTTACAGAACATGGTAACAGTTCCTTTGCTTACACAGCAAATAAATATGCATCCTTTGTAGCTAAAAACTGTCACTGCTGATAAGGCCTCCGTGTGTGTGCTGCACAGGACACACTGTATTCTTTAACAGTGTCCTAGAACTGAACTGAACCGAGAAACTTGTCGTGTGCCAGATTCTGGTTCTCAGAGCCAGGACGTGACTGGGCCATCAGGAGCATGTGACCTCTGGCTCCAGAGAACTGTGTGAGACAGGAAGAGGGACCAGAGGCCCCTCTGTCCCTTCAAGTCTGTGCCTCATGAGAAAGCCCTTCCTCGCTACCTAGCATCCTAGTGATTCATCCACACTGAGGAGACAGGAGCTCACCATGGACTGCAGACAGGTGCAGAGTCTGTCAGTCCGTCCATCAGTTCAGTCGCTCAGTTGTGTCCGACTGTTTGCGACTCCATGAACCGCAGCACATCAGGCCACCCTGTCCATCACCAACTCCTGGAGTCCACCCAAACCCATGTCCATTGAGTCAGTGATGCCATCCAACCATCTCATCCTCTGTCGTCCCCTTCTCCTCCTGCCCTCAATCTTTCCAGCATCAGGGTCTTTTCAAATGAGTCAGCTCTTCGCATGAGGTGGCCAAAGTACTGGAGTTTCAGCTTCAGCATCATTCCTTCCAGTGAACACCCAGGACTGATCTTTAGGATGGACTGGTTGGATCTCCTTGCAGTCCAAGGACTCTCAGGAGTCTGCTCCAGCACCTGAGCTACATACGAACGCTGTGTCACACTCATGTCTCCACTCAATTCCTTTGCTAAAAATAATCACACTCTCCCTTAATGTTTCATCGGTTCAGCTTTTCCACCTTATATGAAGCTGCTCTTAAAAACACTTGCCCACATATGAGGTCAGGTCAATGTTTCAGGATCTGAAAAAGTTCCCAGAAGCTTCTTATGGCGAAAACGATTCCCTGTGCCCAGAGATGAAACTGACAGGTGTGAACTCATGAGTTCCTTGTCATGAGATCTATTGACGCTGGAGGAATAGGTGCCAGGAATCTTATAGACCGAGAACTAGATGTGTAAGTGGCTGGGGGAGATTAGGAAGACTGGGTCTACAGCCTTTCTCTCAGCAAACAATGGATCGACAGCTGATGAATGAGAGTGGGCGAGAATGTCTAAGCCTGCTGTGCTGAACACTGAAGAATCGCACAATCCTCTTGATTATGATACACTGAGGAGATTAGCCTAATTTAATCACAATAATGAGCCTTCCAGGTGCTTTTTAATTAGGATGGTTCACTGGGTATACACAAGCACATTCGGGATCCCTGCCCACAAAAACTCACACATGCAAAATGCTATGTTTCCTAGTTTCTAAACAGTTTGCACCACACAATATCTTTTTAAAAAACAGTTTCATACTTTGTACAAAAATGTGGGTCAATAGGTGACATTAGAGTATTTCCTTTAAAATAAAGGCTTTCAAAACTTAGTCATATTCCCTATCTATCTGATGTGTATTAGAGGCCTCCCTGGAGAAGGCGATGGCACCCCACTCCAGTACGCTTGCCTGGAAAATCCCATGGACAGAGGATCCTGGTAGGCTGTAGTCCAAGGGGTTGCAAAGAGTTGGACACGACTGAGTGACTTCACTTTCCCTTTTCACTTTCATGCACTGAAGAAGGAAATGGCAACCCACTCCAGTGTTCTTGCCTGGAGAATCCCAGGGACAGGGGAGCCTGGTGGGCTGCTGTCTATGGGGTCACACAGAGTCGGACACGACTGAAGTGACTTAGCAGCAGCAGCAGCAGCAGCAGCAGCAGTGGCCTCCCTTGTGGCTCAGATGGTAAAGAATCCACGTGCCAATGCAGGAGATGCAGGTTCGATTGGGAAGATCCTCTGGAGAAGGGGACGGCAACCCAATCCAGTGTTCTTGCCTGGAGAATCCCATGGACAGAGGAGCCTGGCGGGCTACAGTCCATGGGGTCACAAAGAGTTGGACCCTAAGCAACTAACACAAGCTAGGGTTTCCGTTTTCTTTTGCTGAGATCCATGTTTTAGCCTTGTTTCATCAGTGAAGAACCTATAACTTTAAAGATGTATCTTAGGACATCACATGCTCAAATTCAAATCCAGTGAGGTGTCATTTACTTTTTCAAAAGTGCATTTGAGAGTTCTGAAGATATTTACAAATGTTTGCCATTTAACTGAAGAACAATTGTCATGGAATTTATTTTGCAATGATTCTTTGATAGCTTTCTGAATATCCTACCCTTTCCCCTCATTGTTTATATCATCCTTATTTTTCCCACACTTCTTGGAGAAGTCATACCACTCTTTTTGTAACAAAATCCCAACTTTTGTCTGTATTCACTACTGGAGTGTGTGTGTGTGTGTGTGTGTGTGTGTGTGTGTGTGTGTGTGTTTCACAAGCTCAGTCCCCATTGTCCTGCCACCAACACAGTAACTTCTCAGCCTTTCAGCTTCTGTGCAGAGAGTCCCACCCTCCTCTGCCCTGGCATATACTGTCCATTCTCAGTGCTGAGGGAAAACAACAAAACTTTACAGCCGCTTAGGTCATTGTGCAGAATCACTATATTTAAGTTTTCACTTTTTGTTCAAAAGTAACTCCTGAATAGGATGCAAAATGTGTACCTGTGATCAGTACACATAATACACAGACATTCATCATCATGACCTCCCATCTCTTGAACTGGACCCCTGCCACAGAGGAGAGAAGTAGAGATGCCTCCTCTCCCCAGCCTCTTCACCTGACAAGTATCATTATGACTTCTAAGTGACTAAGAACTCAAAGTATTTAACAGCTCCAGCATTCTGGTAGGATTATAAAGAGATTTTCAGCCAATGACTAAAGAGTTAATCTTAGACATTTCAAAGAAAAATGTTAAATCTGTTGCCAGGTTGTTTGCTGCGATGTTAAAGCTAAAAGAATGAGTTTGTCCAACACTCTGGAGCCTAATAATGTAATTGTAACTAATAAACTGAGGAGACAGAATGGTTCTAACACAGCTTTGCACATGATTTATTGACCCCTATGCAATAATTCTTCAGAGATTCATATAACCAGAATTTACAGACTTATTCCTAACTTCAGGAAAAATTGACTTCACTCTTGAATCTGATGCCTTCTTGCATCAATCTCTGAACTTCCCTTATTGAACTAAAATCACAGTCCTGAGAAGGCCTCCCCCACTCCCTGGGGTAGAGAATCTGCTTGTTCAAAATTGTGACTGTATCATTTCATCTTCGGAAAGCCATTTGTAAGGATTTTATAAACGTAGCAAATAATATAATCCGAATGTACACACTGCCTGTGAAGGAGGAAAGAACGGGGAGTTCAGGAAGCACGGCCGTGCTGTGTAGCTGTGACACACACATGGTACATGGAAGTGTGCGGGAGGAGGCAGCAGCGGCCAGGGCCAGGAGTGTTCCAACTGGGAGCTGTTTGAGCGTGTAAAGAGAAGTGAATACGATGAAAAATACAAGCAAGCACTCCTACACATTGAAAATGACTGCCACTAATACGGGATGACTTAGGGACTGGTGCAACCTTTTAAGAAGACAATTTGGCAGCATTTGGACTCCCATTCATCTGACCTGGGGGCTTCATTTCTGGAAAGTCAGGCTCCTACATGGGCACAGGACACATGACACACACGTGTATGTGGATGCTCTTTATAACATCTTTTAACTTATTAGGAACACACTCATTTTGCCCGAAGTTGTCCTTGAGAAAGGAAATGGCAGTTCAACTTTGGCATCCCATACAAGGCAGGTAAAAATACCTGTCCAAAGGGCATGGTCTGTCCAGTAAACCACCAGATTGGAGGAGGGACAGTAGACTTCTGGGGGCAGACAAGAAATGCACAGCTTTTTAGTTATATTGAGAGGAGAGACTGATGTTGAGCAAACTAGAAAATTTTCACTTTTCATTTTGTAGCTTCCTGTATTACTTTTTTTTTTACCATAAGCAAATATTCCTCATACACATTAAACATGTTAAAAGTGTACAAGAAGGAAAACTAAAGAAAAAGCATGGCACTATTAGAACCCCAAGCTATGTAGCATTTTCAGACTGAAAAGGAATCCATACTTCCGAGAACAATAAAGGAGACCTGCGTTATCGTTCTGTCACTTATTAACTTCCTGTGGTCTTTGACTCATATTCTATCTGTCCCCACCTTGCACGGTTGTTACAAGGCTGGAACAAGGTAGTGCATGTTGAGCATTAGGTATGAGGCTGGACGCACTGCAGTTAAAACGGTTGCCAGCTGCTGCAACTTCAGACAAAAGCTCAGGGCGCTGTCCTGTGTGGGGGCAGGGCTGAATGCTCGTCCCCAGTGTCTACCCTCTGCCCCCGGCTTGAAATATCCTCCCTGACTCTGCAAAGCTTCTCACTGCATGCCTTCTAAAAACATGGTCCCAGCAAGGATTAAAGGGACTTGACTAAAAAAATCAAATGTTACTAGATTGTCCCCTACACTGACATTGACGGTCATGAGACTGGATCTCGAGGTGCAAACAGATGCTGAAAAAAATTCACACCAGCCGGGGATTCTCTTGTCTCATTTCGAAGAGCAGGTGAAAATGCCAAGTGCCCAGAAATGAGCATCTGTAGAATGTGGCACATTGAGGTTGAATTCTGCTGTTTCTCCTTAACAACCAAGCAACAGTTGACAGGAAGATTCTTGGCTCTGCTGAGTAAAGGATGCCCTGGAACCAAGACAGAGTCACGCCTGCAGGCCACAGGGGTCCAAGCCCCCTGCCTCACCCCGTCCTTTGGGCCAGATGGTGAAGATCTAGCTGAGAGGACACAGCAGCTCCTCCTGGACAAATGCAGATGTGGCTCCTCCAGGGGCTGCACTGGGCAAAGGCACGAGCACTCAGACTAAATACAATATTCCAGATAGGGCCACGCAATGGGACTAGCGCAGGAGGGTAGCTGAGGACCAGAGGTCCCTTCCTGCTGCAACAGTGCAATGGCGCTTCTAACCAAGTTGTGTAAGAAGAGAGACACCAGCACACAGTAGGAGCTTCAAGAGGAGGCCTTGAAAGCAGATGCCTGATGTGAAAATATTCATACTAAGAAACTGCCCTCTTTGGATGTCTGAGGACAAATTGGCACACCCTTCACCTTGTAGGCAAATGTAATTTATAGTTTCTTTTCCTGAGAGCATCCTCTCCTATTTATACCCATGAGGACGAAGAAGCCTTTACTCATGACCTACTGGAGAATTTCAGTCCCATCTCTACAGTGAAAGGACCCATGTTCTCTCTGCCACCTGCCAGAGTTCCAATTTTCCTCTCAATCTATAAAGTAGCTGTTTTTAATAAATATGGATGGGTCTCAGAACTGAACTGCTATTATTGAATGAGGAGCTTTCCTCCAGCAGTCCTGCAAACTGCTCAGAGTTCTCCTCTGTCTGGAATGTCGAAGGCTCTGGTGGGTGAGAGAAAGAAGAGTGGTTTATGGGATAGCCCGGTGAGAAGCGCAGCGGGAACTCTGGGGTGTATCAGCTCTTTATAGGAAGAAGGCAAACCAGAGAACAGGAGAGAGTTCACATCACATCACCTTCAGAAGCTGCTGCAGCCCCACAGAGCGCACTGCAAGGGAGAAGGGAAAGGCAGAAATAGAGCTGCATTGCTCTAAGCGCAGTGTGGACAAACAAGAAAAATGTGTGATTCTTTACCCTGGCCGTGCAAAGACAGGTGGTTACATCCTGCAGACCTGTAGGGCTTCTGTGACGGTACAGTTTGGTACACCCTCCCCCACCTGTTCAAGAGCCCCTCTCCCACTCAGGCTTATTACTGGGGGATCTACTGTCTTGGGCTGTCTGCCTAGCATCCTTAGAAACATCTCTTCTTCTGTAAAATTTTAATAAACCTGCACACTGAAGAAAAATTGAATAATATATTCCCTATAAAAAGTGACCCGGAGAATCTCATTTGCATTGTAAACAGAGTCAGCCCAACCTTTTTGAATAACTTGACTGAGTGTTCAAGGAAATATTTTAATTCTAACTTTTACCCTTTTTCAGGACCTCTTATGGGTTTAAAAGGCTACTACAAAAAATGGGCAGAATGCCTAAATAAACATTTCTCCAAAGAAGACATACAGATAGCCAAGAGGCACATAAAAAGATGCTCAACATCCCTATTAGAGAAATCCAAAGCAAAACCACAGTGAGGCATCACTTCACACCAGTCAGAGTGGCCATCATCAAAAAGTCCATGAACAATAAATGTTGGAGAGGGTGTGGAGAAAAGGGAACCCTCTTACACTGCTGGTAAGAATGTAAATTGGTGCCACTATGGAGAAGAGCATGGAGGTTCCTCAAAAAACTAAAAGTAGAGTTGCCGTAAATTCCGGCAATGCCACTCCTGGCCACAGACCCAGACAAGGTGGGGTGGGATAGAGGTAGAAGAGCGAGGGGTATATGTATACACGTAGCTGGGTCACAACCGTTGGACAGCAGAAACGCAACACTGTAAAGCAATTATACTCCAACAAACTAAGAAATATACATATATGCATCTCAGCGTTCACTGCAGCACTAGTTATGATGCCCAAGACATGGAAGCAACCTAAGTTCAACAACAGATGAATGGGTAAAGAAGATGTAGTACGTACACACAATGGAACACTACTCAGCCATAACAGCATGAAATGCCATTTGTAGCAACATGGAGAGACCTGGAGGTTATCATACTAAGTAAAGACAGACAGACAAAAACTAATACCATATGATATTACCTACATGTACAATCTAAAAAAATGATACAAATGAATTTCTTTACAAACCAGAAGCCAATCACAGACTTAGAAAAGAAAGGGGAAAGGCTGGGGGGCAGGGATAAATCAGGAGTGTAGGGTTAACACAGACACACCACTATAAATAAATAGATAGCCCACAAGGACCTACTCTATAGCACAGGTAACTCTGCTCAATATTCTGTAATAACCTAAATGGGAAAAGAATTTGAAAAAAGGACAGGTGCATACACACGTGTACCTCAGTCACGTTGCTGTCCGCCTGTAACTGTCACATGGCTAATCGACTATCTTCCAATACAGAATTTAAAGAACGTTTAAAGCCTACTGCGGTGTTCAGTTCCTTTTATACGTGATGATCAGCAAGCACCTCTGAGCAGGCTGAAGAAAAGAGGGTCCATGAGAGAGACTGACTCCACAGCTCCTCAGTGGTGACTTTTCCTTTCTTTCTTTCCCAAACTATTTTGACTACATAAATTGAGAAGCAGATTATTTTTTCATAATATTTTACATATAGGTATACTTTTATGTGCTGTTTACCTAAATACTTTCAATTTTTTTGAGGACTAAGATCCTATCATATTTAGACTATTATGTAGATAAGTTATCTGTAAGCTTTACATTGTAATACATGTTATATGTCATGGAGCACTATACTCTTGAATGACGAGATGCCTGCAGACGTTACCCTAACCTCCTGAGATGCTCTACTGCAAGCGTCAAGGCTAAGATACTGTTTATCTTGTGGTCGTTTCTGGAATCTCTGCCTGGAGCTCTGGACAGCAGTCTGATGCCTGTGACATCACAGGAAAGCAGGGCCTTCGGCACCATGGTGGCGGAGGCCAGATCTCGATCCACCCTTGGAAGGCTGTGTCCACTACTTCACCAGTGATGCCTGAAGCCCAGTCTAAGTAATCTGGGGTTGGAGTCAGCAGGGGCTCTGGAGAGAAGAACATTCTGGGGTGGGTGGTAACAGGCCACGGAGGGACGGGTGGCCACTGCCTTAGAGCAGCAGCCCTGTGCCCCCGGCATGCGCGCCAAGGCCTGGGCACACACCCGCCACAGTCCTGCATGGGGGTGGGCTGCAGGGCCCCTCTGGCACCAAAGGGCTCATGGTCAGGCCCCACAGTCCTCCTCCCCAGGGAGCCTCGCAGCAAGGCCGCCTGGGGGTCTTGCCTGCTTTTCCTGAAACTGCAGGTGACACTCCTTATCTAGAGAAAGGAAATACTATCTCTGTGACAAAGAAGGAGCACCCCGGGGGTGGTGGAGAGTGACCGTGAGCATAGGTGTCCAGCACAGAGTCCCACGTGGACTCACACTGCCATGTCCCGTCCTGTCACCCCCGACGCAGGCTGGGTGGTGGGAGAGGACAGGCAACCCACCAGAAAAGCCTGTTCATGGAGAGGATTCAAGGCTCTCCCCTGCGGAGCCCCGTCTAAACCCCCAAGACAGACTCGGCACTCCACCAGGGCCTAAAGGACACCACCATCCAGAAAGCTCCTGTGCAGCTCGTGGCCAGTGCCTGCAGCCGACAGCGGCCCTCGTGTAACCGCTACCGCCTCCGAAGGCTCCACGTGGCTCAGAAAGGAGACTGGCCCCCAGCAGCGAGGGCTCTGCGCTGGGCAGGAGCCTGGCTCCGTCCTTCCCTCTAGAGGCTCGGCAGGCTCTGAGCTCCGGTCCCTCGGTGGCCAGATGGGGTGCTGACAGCACCTCGGTCACAGGAGAGTGAGGGAGGCGACACATGGACAGGGGCTGCCGACAGAGAGCACAGACTGGACCACGAGAGGTGAGACCCCCCAGAGATGCCCCTGGGAACTCTGCTCAGCCCCCCCGTTTCCACGAGGTCCACACGCAGGCACCTCCCTGAGCTGTCACCTGGCCGCCTCTGACACCCCTCACCAGTCTGCTTTCCAGAACGTGCCAGCTCATGGAGGGGAATTTTGCTTTTTCAGCAGACAGAGTTTCCAAGTGCCCTGGCAGGACACTGGGGGCCTGGAGGTCTGGCTCAGGAGAGCCTCATGCTGTGATGATGACCAGGATGAGTGCGGTGGACACCAGGCCCTGCCTGCAGCGAGCCAAGGCGCAGAGCCAGACCCTGACCAGGCCGTTCCGGCCATCACCCCGCCATCACCACTAACGCCACAAACGCCCGTTTCTGGATTCCGAGTTGTCAGTTGCTTACATATCACAACCAAAAGAAAAAAAATAATTGTTTCCTGTGAATTATCCTCGAGTCAGACAATCTGGGTATGAATTCTGCCCAAAAGCAATACTTCCCCCAGCGGTTAGCAAACCAGACTGCGTTTCCTTTTGGTTTAATTTGACCTAATTAAGGACAGGGAGGAGAATTCTGCCGTAATGCTCTGAGAGCCTTTAACAAGTATTCCTTCATAGCTGGCCAAGTCATAACATAAAAGGGAACTGCTTATTTCAGCAAAACTTTGGCTCTCATGTTTGGATAATATTCCAAGGCTCCAAATGGAGTTCCACCAAGGTCCAAACATTCCTCTCCCTGCAGCCCAAACACCAAGCTGTCTCCTTACAAGCTCTCACCTCTGCTCACAAGGTGACGTACTTACCTGACAATCACTCAGGAGCTTCTATTTGGAAATTTCCCTCCTGGGGGTTACAGGACAGCCAGGGCCAAGTGGGGGAAAACACCGTGTCTTTGCATTGTGCCCTTGACTGTGAAAGTATCTGAGTCTTTCCTCTGTCACTATCATAATCTTCATGTTTCTTAAGAAATCTGCAAAGAGCCGGCCTGTCGTGAAGTGGGCAGCGAGTGGAACGCATGCCCTGCCCCACAGCCTGGGAGGCCATGGGTCCACGGAAAGTGTCAGCCACGCTGTGAGTCTGCTTTGACCCCAGAAACCTTTTCCTCCAGGGCTGCTCTTCCTCTGTGATTAGGCACGCATGAAAGGATCTAGGGAGGAACCCCACACACTGGGGAACCCCAAGCCTTCGGTGACTTCCAAGGGGCAGGAACAGGGCCTGAGGAGAGAGGCTCCAAGGGCCCAGACTTGGGGAAACGGAGCCCTGTGCAACCACTCAGATGGATGTCTGATGTCTGATCACGGAAGGGTCATGAGACACATGTGGTGGAGAGGAGTCAGCACCGTGCCCGGTGGGCTGTGGGCCCCGGCGGATGCTGACCACACTGTTCCCTGGTCACCTGCTGGCCCACTGGACTCAGCAGGCTTTCAAAGAACAAGAGCACGAGCTTTCTAAGTGGCAGGACCCCAGGTGGTTTCTTTCTGAGGGAGCTGGCTGGACTTTCTCTCAGAGAGGCCAGTAAGTGATGTCCAGCTTGGGTGCCTGGGACCGGAGGGGTCCCCAAAGGGACTGGCGGTGGGGGAGTGTCATCACAGGACCCTGCTGACTCAGGTGCAGGCCCACTGTGTGGCTGCGCAAGGATGGGCTCCGGGAGGCGGGTTCTCTGATCGGGAGCCACAGAGATGGACAGAACCTGGGGTCACAGCTCCTCAGGAGCTGAGCGGGGCACTGAGGCAGGAGTTCAGCAAGGAAAGTGCAGGGCCTGCACGCAGGGTGAGCCAGGGCTGGATGGCCAGTCTGCGGGGAACCGGGTCCCGGGGTAGGGCATCCATGGCTGGCTTCTGTGACAGCTTCGTCACAGGGAACAGGTGGGCCAGAAACTAAGGTCCCGCAAGCTGGGAGGCACGGCCAAAAAAGTCTAGAAAGAGTTTAAGGGACAGTTTCTTCTGATGAGATAACACCTCAGGAGCACTTGGGAAATACAGATTCCAAAGCTCCCGTCGAGCTTCGGGAATCAGTACCATTTAGAGTCAGAGCCTGGGGATCTGTGCTTGCACCAAGCAACACCCCTCTCGCCATATCCCAACCGTGGGACTTTTAGGAATTCTAAAGCTTTACGCCCACTGAAGCCCGTTCAAGCACAAGGAACTTAAAGGCAGGAAGCTTGCTCAGTTACAAGCATGGCCGTGCGACCCTGGGGGTCACTGGACCTCCGGAGCTTCAGCTCTTCATCTGTAAAGTGGGAACAACGCACTTCTTCACAGGACAGTGCTTGAGCTGATGGAGAGCAGGGTGCAATCTGTCACTGTGAAGGTTTGTGATTATCGCGTTTCTGAGCCCAAGTGAAATCTCGCAGGCTTCCAGCCCTGTAGCTGAGACAGCTCTGGGTTTCAGTCACTATCTTTGAACTGATGTCCCTAAGGGGGACTGTCCTTGGCCGTGGGTCTCCTGGAAGGCCCTCCAAAAGGCTGTCATTTCAGCCAGCACTTTCCACTCTGCCTGGTGGTCGGTTTGAAGGCCCTGTGCCGTGGGATGGACCCATGCTTTTCAAATCCTAGAGTCATGAGGGAGAAGGGCTTTGAGGGGCAGTAGTCTCAGGGGTAAGCTCCCACAGGGGTGAATCCCAGGGTCATCTGATGTGCTAAGCTCCTAGGGACAGTAGCTGGCGTGAAGCTCTAAGAACCGGAAGAGCAGGATCAGAGGCCCAGGGCAGCTGATGAATGCAAGACGTGCTGAGGAGCAAAGGAAGGAGCAACTCCCCAGGGAGGGTCCAGACGACCACTGGAGGAGATGATCGTCATCACAGACAGGCTGAGCCCCGTCCAGCAAGCCAGGAGATGGCTCATGATGGCACAGTGAGGCCCGGCTGCCACTCACAGCCCAGGGGAGTCTACCATACCCCCGAGGCCCAGGGGGAAGGCAGTGCCAGGCCGGGGTTGCTGCCACACCCTGTGCAATGCCTCTCACGGCTCCAGAGGCCTGGGGGTGCTGGACACAGCTCAACAGACAGAAAGAAAGACGATGGAGCTGCTGGCGAACAGAACTCTGAGATAAAGCAAAGTGATCTGGTGTCATTTAACCCAGAGGAGGAGCCAAGGTCAGACGCAGAATCGAGTGACCGTGGCTCTTCATGCCCCGAGGAGGAGGCCAGTTCAGCGGGACCGAATATGTTAAGGAAAAGAAAATGGTTTGTGATGAGCATCCCAAGTATGGTCAAGCTTGCAAGGCAAAGGAAAGACCCCTTTCCCAACCTGGGCAGGCAGAGATGATAAAACATCACCTCAAGCCACAGTGAAAACTGGAAGGAAGATGGTGCCAAGTGGCTTCGAATCAGCCCTGGCCTAGAGCTGGACTTGGGGACAAGCAGTTAACCTCTCTGGGGCCCCCGTTTCCCCATCTGTAAAGTAAGGTCATGGTCTAGAGGGCCTCCCAGGTCCTCCCTCCTCAGCCTGAAAAGTCACCTTCTGTGGGCCCAGGGGGAACATGGCATCTGTGTTTCATAGCATGCTAAAAATTTTTCTTCCAAGGAAGCAAAAACAGGACACACGCAGTGGGGGTGGGGGCCTGATCTGGGCTTGGAGACCAGCTGCACAGTCCTGCAGGGGGTCTTCTGGTTCTGGGAGGGGAGGAGAGGAGAGGAGACCCAAGTGGAAGGGAGCACGGGGAGGCCAAGGAGCCAGCTGGGACTCTGAGGGTGCAGGAGGCTGTGGTCGGTGGCAGCGGAGAGGAGGAGCCTGTCCAGCTGACAGGCCACTGCGGGAACACGAGGATGGGGCTGTGCCCAGCAGGGAAGGCCCCGGGTCTTCGAAGGGGACTGGGTGGGCTGCCCGGGTTTCCGTTTTCCCTCTGCTGTTTATTAGCCCGTGATCTTAGGCAAAATGCTTATCCTCATTAGAACATCATTTCCATGCAATAAAATGGGGGTAACAGATCCACTTCATGGTATTTTTGTGAGGATTAAACATGATTATGTGCCTGACACGTAGCAGGGATGGAAAAACTACCATCATTCCGAGGTGGGCCTGCGAATGGAATTAAGACAGAGAAAAAAGAAATCTCCGTGACTCACAGCTCAAAGACAAGACCTGACGCCGGGCTGCTTCCGCAGACGTGGACGGTTCTCCCCGCTCCTCCCTCAGATCCCAGGAGCACCGAACCTCCTGGGAGGGGGGTGCTGTCACGTCCCCACTGCAGGGCGGGGACACTGAGGAGCAGGGCAGCTGAGCCTCGAGGCGCTCAGCTGTAACTGAGCTGTTGAGATGTCGCCGTCACTCAGGCTCCTGGCTCCAGAGTTGCTCCTGTTCTCCCAACATCTATCCCCGGGAGAGAAACCAGGAGAAAGTGGGAGGTGGACACGTCTTTCTAAAGTGACAACCTAGTCGGCTGAGTCATTTGGGAACAGGATACTGAATTGGTCGTTCCTCCAGTGACCCTGAGCCTTGGAAGCCCGCCAGAACCCACCTGGCACTGGGAAGGCAGACGGGCTGGGGGCTCCTCTGGGCGGGCCCAGCAGGCACTGTCGCAGAGATAAGCCTGTCCTCCCCGCCCCACAGAGAGGGCGGGCGCGAGGGTCCAGCTCTCACACTCCCAGACAACAGCATGCCTGTGCGGTCTCTGAGCAGACCCCCGGACCCTGGGCCACGGTCATGGCTCTCCCCTGCCCCGAGGGAACTAGGAGGGTCTTTCCTGAGACACTCTGCTCTTTCTCCCTCTTGGCACAAAGACCCCTGCTGAGCTCTCCCCACTGGACGCCCCCGAGGCCCAGAGCCTGTCCAGGACTCACCTCTCCTGTTCCACCTCCTCCCCAGGACGGGACTCTGTCTGCTGAGGCCGGACACATAGCCCTGGGCCTCGACGCTGGGCCCTCATCACTCATCACCCTTCTCTCCAGAATGCACTCATACTCTCTGGCTCTGGGATTGTTAAAAATAATAATAATAATAAAGCGAGGTGGGGGCATATTTTATTTTCAAAATAGATAGAGTCCTGCTGGCAGCAAGCAACATGACTAAATGACTTCTTAGAGTCCCTTCCAGCCAGTGATTCACCAGACCTAGAATTTAAACTGGAATGGACTGTTATATTCTAGGCCAAATGTCTCATTTCTGCAAATAAGGAGAGTGCAGTCCATGGAGGTTAAGAGTCATGGGGTCCACTTGCTGCCGTGGAAGGAGCACCAGGTCTGAAGTTAGACGCTCCATGTCTGACCAGCCTGGACCGGCCACACGCTGCATGCCCTGGAGTGGGGGAAACGCAAGGACGCCTCTGCTCCTCCTGCCTCCTGCGCCTCGTCCTGGCAGTCGGATGACAGCACACCCGTGAAGGACACGAGGCAACGTCAGGAACTGCTCCATCGACGTGAAGCAGTTTGCTCCAGGTGGCCCTGGGTGAGCGCTGTCGTTTTAGTCTCATCACACACTGCTTGCTGCCTTCTTGACGTTTCGCCAGGGCTCTGGTTGTTTTTCCCATAAACCATACTAATTTGACCTCCACAAGCATTCCTTTAAGCTCCTCGAGGCATAGACTCAAACAGACCAACTTGGAGGAAGCTCAGCCTTCCACCAACTCGGGGTCATGGCCCTCTGACCTAGATCCAGAACTGCCCAGGGACAGGGCGTGCTTTCCCGGAGCCCTCCTGCCTCTGCAGGCCAGGCTGGGTGCTGGGGGCACTGCTTGGGGGTCTGTAGAGGACTGCTGGGCCACAGCCTCTACCCTGAACACTGGAAGAGGTCGGGGGTGAGTCACCAAGCAGGTAACAGATACTGGCTCCTCCAAGCTCACACTGGACAGAGCTGGGAACTAGCCCAGCCACAAGAGCTGGCTCACTTGCCGGCTTGTGGTCGGGCACAGAGGAGAGGCAGGAGATGGCAGCCGGGCCCTGGGGATGGCGCATGGACCTCCGAGGGCTCTACGCCCCCACCCCACTGCTGATGGAGCCTGGAAAGGACATCCATGCCCCTCGGATGATCACAAGGTGAGGAGTCCTCGGCAGGTGGGCCAGCGTCAGCTCTGCACTCTCCCCAGGGAACATGCATCCTGCCACTGCAACCGCCCGGCCCACGGGGACACAGGGGCTGCCTGGACCTGCCCCTTTCCTCCCCTGACAGCCCCCTGCACTTGACACGGGGTGCCTCTCCCTCATCGGAGAGAGCCAAGCCTCTTCTCTGACTGGTCTCCAGCCCGTGAAGAGCCCAGCAGAGAAATCCTAAGTCCCCTGCTTTCTGAAGCATGAAAACTGTGTCACGTTCCAGGAATAATGCTGAGGTCAGGCCTACAGACAATATAACTCTTTTGCTCTAAGCAATAAAAGAGCAAAAAATGGGGAAAATCCCGTGAGCCAGTTCAGCCAACAATTTTCACGTTGAAAAAAAAGTTAAAAGTCCAAGCTGGAGCCATGTGGATGCATTTTCTTTACCCTCTACTTCAGGCGCTCATAACCTTCTTAATCATCTCCAAGCAGCCCCCAAGTCATGGCAGCCGCAAATCACGAGGTGGCTTTGGTCTCGCAGCAGTGGAATGTTCTGCAGCGGACGGGCCGCTTCCCGGGCGCCGGGGAGCCCCCAAACCCGCGAGGCTGAGAGCACGCATGACATCAGAGCTCAACCATCCAGGAAGGGGCTGCGCAGGCCGCAAACCACAGCGGGCAGATAAAGCAGGGAACAGCCTTGCTTAGGAAAACATTCGCGAATACCACAGGCAGCTGGCAGAGGCAAGTTTAATTACATTCACAGAAAGCCACTGTTTCCTCCGCCCCACAGCCCTGGTGCCAACCAGCGAGTGGGGAGTGCCCAGCAGCCCAGCCGGCATGGAGGGCCAGAGGAGCTGAGCGGATCACCACTTCCCCCCATCTGCGCTCCGTGTCCCGCCTTTATTGGCCCCAGCTGTGGAGCCACTCAATAGGCTCTGAAAGGGTTTTCAAGCGAACTAGACCTCAGGAGTAACCTATCCTTCAATTTATAGCTGGAGATCAAGAGCATCCATTATTCAATTCATGATTAATTGACAAGGCACCAAGCGCATCCTGGGCATAAATGAAGCTGCAGCGACTGCCGACTGCCGTCTGCCTTCACATCAGGGGACCAGGGCTGCATTTTGCAAGCGCCACTGTGGCGTTCACTCATTTATTTATTTATTGTTTCTAAAGGAAGCGTTCAAACAGTTAACTATATAGTGTTTGAAGGGCTGGTAAATGTATTAGATGTGCCTCTGGGTACCTCAGAGGAACAACATTCAATAGGTATTGGTAAAGCATGATTAAAGCTCAAGGGGAAAAAATGGCCCAAATAAAAATGCTATCTTAAAGAGTATTTAAGCTGCATCTTACAGTAACTGCTAAAGTGGGAGTCTCAGGAGAGACTGCAGAATCTTTTATGAGACAAGAAGGATATGCCTGAAGAGTTCCCTTCTTTTCTAATTTTAGCCCCAGAGAGCATGGCTGCTGCTAATTCCAGTCTGTGATTCCAACTAAGTGAAGGATTATCAATAGCAAGAAGGGAAACAGGCCCAGCGAAACCACACTGCAAACACATAAACAAGCAACAGATGGAAACACTGCTGATCAAAGCGGGCCTCATTCTTAAAGGAACAGTGAAAAACTACACTGTCATCCGTGGCACCGACGTCCCGCGCCTGTCTTCTCAGAAGCAGGCTGTCTTACAGCCTGGTCCTGCACTGGCAGTATTCTTCCCCAGAACCCACTGTCCATTTCAGGAGGAGGCGAGAGGAGGGCCCCAGTGCACGTTCTTAACATCTTCATGGAACCCCTAAAACAATGGCTGGAGAAAAACGCAAGGCTCCAGAGTTGATGAAAATAACCCACTTGTCTTTGTTAGGAGCCAGGACCTGCCTTTAGAAACTGCTGGGGTCATGAGATCTCTTGTAGGTTTACTGGGAGCAGAAACAAACGAGCACCCACTGAGCTCCACCTGGAAGAGTGAGAAGGGCCATAAAAGTCTTTTCATCGTGTGGAAAGAGACTCAGGGTAACCTACCAGCGTGTTTCACAACATTCCAGTACCCTGAGACTCCCTCCCCTCCTCAGGCAGTCCTCCCCACCCCCAGCCTATCACCGTCACCAGGTCACCCCCGACCCCCCACAGGCCACCTGCCCGGCAGGAGGGCAGTGACTTCAGCACCCCTGGGAGCCCAGGCGTCAGGGTCTTCAGGCTCCTGGCACAGGGAGTTTGGGGGAAACCTCTTCACAAAATCATGCTGGCTAGCTCTGGACTAGCCAGTTTCAAGAACTCGCCACCACCGAGCACTTACTAAACAGTGACAGCAAAGCTTCCATAAAAACCATCAGACTTTAGCTAGTCTTTCTAGGGCAGGCGAGTCATCAGGAACTCATTCTTCCCTTGTGCTCGGCCTGCCACTTGTTCCCGGAGAGCACAGCCAACCGCACACTAACCAAGGCGCGGACCCCATCCCAAGGCCTTCCAGGGGAACAGGAGGACTCCGCCAGACAAAGGGTTGCAACCAGGTGACACCCAAGAAAACAAGCAGACAAACAATCTGGAGGCAACTGAAGGGCGTCCAGTGAGAGAGCTCCCGGACTCCTCCTGGAGAGAGGCATCCCGAACCCTCAACCCTCGAAGCGTTTCCAGCTGAAGTTCATTCAGCCCCGGATCCGCAGCCAGGCTGTCAGGGAGCGCTCTCCTGGGAGAGGTTCCGTCTCCTTGGACCAGCGATGGAGAGACTGCAGGGACATCGGGCTACACCAAACCGGTGCAAGCCGCTCCAGGAGCACAAACGCTTGAAAGAGCTTTGGTCAGTGTCACTTTTTAAAGGAAAAGTACGGCGGCGGGGGGATCTCAGCCTCTTGCCTCTCTCCCCTCCCCCACCCCTGCTCTAACCGCGGAGAAGTCCAGGGCGCAGGACCCCTCCCAGACCCCAGAGCCGACGGACAAGGAAGGGCAGGCGGGAGCACGCGCTGCCCGGCCCCTGCGACCTGCCGGAAGGCGGCCTGGACTCCGCGCGCCCCCCGGCCCCGCGCGCCCCCGCGCCCCGCCTGCACTAACCTGCCGCGCTGCAGACACCTCCTGCCCCGAAACACCTCGTCTCGGGCCTCTCAGGACTCAGTCCCGCCCGGCTCACAGCGCCGGCCTCTGAATTCGGTCTCGTTGGCGGAGCGCCGGGCACGGAGAGCGTGCAACCGGCGGCCAGGAGCCGGCGCGAGGGCGGCGGGAAGACTTCTCGGTTTAGTCGGCCTGCGGTGGAGGGGGGGCCTGAGCGTCGGGGCCGGGTTGGGGAGCGGAGGGGTGTGTCCTCGGGCGGCTGGGGAGGGGGGAGGGGTGTGTCTTGGGGGATGGGGAGGGTGTACCCTGGGGCTGGGGAGGGGGTGTGTCCTTGTACTGGGGAGAGGGGAGGGGAGGTGTCCCGGTTTTGCAGGGGAGGGGGAGGAGGTGTGTCACTGGGGTGCTGGGAAGGGGGGAGGGGTGTGTCCTGGGGGTTGCTGGGAGGAGGAGGGCTTGGCCTGGTGGGGGAAGGAGGTGTGTCCTGGGAAATGATGGGGAAGGGAAGGGGATATGTGTCTTGGAGCTGAAGAGGGTGCCATCCAAGGAGGTGTGTCCCAGGGAGCACAGAAATAACGCGGGGCGAGCGCCGGGGATGGGAGGATGGGGAGAGGAGCTGGGAGAACTGGGAGGATGACAGGCGAGTCTCAGGGGCTCTGCGCCCTCTGCACTTCTGGCGAGGCCTACTCCTCCTCCAGGATAGTGATCAGCCCGCAGCAGGTAATAAGCCAGCTGCACCGGGGTTTCAGAAGCATTTCCCACAGACCTCTGTTCCTTTACTCAAGGTAAGTGTCTCTCAGGACCCCTTGAGGGGCGGTGAACCTAGGTAGTAACTGGTAGTGAATCTGTATCATTTATAGAAGAACTCACCTTCTGCCTGACCTTCCTTCTAGACCCTTCTCTGCCCAGTACCCTCGGTTACACTCCCCATCTACACTGTTCTTGTGAATTAAACTGCTTCTCTGACGTTGCCTTGCTGCAAAGCTATAAATTAATTACTACATCACCCCCAAGTCCCTAGGAAGAAGAATGCCAAGAATAAATCTGGGCTTTGTTCTTTTTCATGTTGAACAAGTCTGTCATTAATCAAGCCTTCCCACCCCATCCAGGGAACAGACTCAAGACTGCCAGACAAGTGTATGTCCGGTGATCCTACTGTCTTTCTCTGCAGTCTTACGCCATGGTGACTCAGCTCCCACACAGATGGCCTGCTGGGGAGATGACAGCACAGACAGGACCAACCGTTTCTTAAAGACCTAAGACTCACCAACTCTAGCCCACTGGCAGACACAGTCTCATTTTTAAACATTTGCAAAACTTGTCTCCTGCCTTGCAGTCACAGAACTGCTTGTGATTGGTCAATCTGAGAGAAAGCCAGGGCTGTCTTTGGAAATTTAAGGAAGAAACTCATAAGACCCATGAAGCTATTAATTTTAATGTATTGTATAACATGTCAAAGACATGACAGACTTGAAGTCAATTAGAAACCATGTCAGAAAGTGTATTCCAGAATCATCTTGAAAGATCTAACACAGAGATAGTGCAAAAAACATTTTTTGAAATGAAAGTAAAATGTTGAGTCTAGTGCCTTTTACTGCACTAAGGAAATGGCGGTCATGAAACAGCACACTTTTCCTCCCTTATTAAACTCCCCCTTTCTTTGGGAACCGATGTAAGGTTAATAGAAGTGAAGATTCTTTTCCGATATGAAGCATTGGGCAGGTTCAGTCCCTTTTTGTGTGTGATGAGGTCCTGTTATGTCTTCTCTACACTTGCTTCTCCAGTCTCTGAATAACCTAGGGAAAGACTTGTGTCCCTCACTTGCATCAGGTGAAGCCATGGCCTTGCTGGGGAAGGGGGCTATCTCTAGTAGACATGCCAGGTCCTAACTGCCATTCTCTCCCCCAGGAAGGGCTGTTCGGACGGCCTTTCCTCTGTGAATTAAGAGGGACCCTTCACTGATCATGTTGCCCTGGCAAACACGAGGACCAGTGTGTCAGTGGGGACCAAGGCCACAGGGGCCCTGGCAGGCTCTCTGCTGACATTGCGCACAGTTCAGGAGCCGGAAATGCAGAGAGACCGCCACCACGTGGAACTCGCAGTCCAAGATGGCAGCCCTCTGGGCGTCCTGTGTTTAAGCGTGGGTGAAGTCCACACCACGAGGCCCCTGGAGAGTGTGGCTCTAGCTGCAAAGGGCCCTGGCACCTCTGCCTCCTTTGAAGCATCCAGAGGAGCCATCTGAGCGCTAAACCTCCTGTAGAGCTTCTTGGGTCAGGAGAGGAACAAGGGAGCTGGGAGTGTTCTCAGACTGTGGTCCGCAGCAGACCTGTCTCCAGGATGGGTGGGGAGCTTGCTGAAAATGCAAATTCCTCAGGCCCTACTCAGAACCCCTGAATCACAGGATCATCCTGCCTGGGGGTTCTGATGTCAATCTGTGTGTGTGTGCGCCTGCGTGCACGCATAATTGAATATTTTGAATAAGAAATATTTGTATAATTTAAATAAAGGTCCAGACACCGTGGTCTTCCTACCAGAGGCCTTTCTGTCCAGTCCACACCCTTCCCTGAAGGTAACCACTGATACCCATTTTTTTTTTGCTTCAGACTTCAAAGTTTCATTAAGCATATACCTGCAAATATAAATTCCTAATCTTTTTGTGTTTCTTAAAAATATATGCAGAACAATTACTGTCTTTTAACTTGCTCTTTCACTTAAATATGCATTTGGATCCTTTCTATATCACATGCTCAGTCAATCATTCATTTGGAAACATACATTTATTAGGCACCTACTACATGCCACACCAAAGAATTGATGCTTTCAAATTGTGGTGCTGGAGAAGACTCTTGAGAGTCCCTTGGACAGCAAGATCAAACCAGTCAACCCTAAAGGAAATAAACCCTGAATATTCATTGGAAGGACTGTTGCTAAAGCTCCAGTAGTTTGGCCACCTGATGCAAAGAGCTGACTCATTTGAAAAGACCTTGATGCTGGCAAAGATTGAGGGAAGGAAGAGAAGAGGGCAACAGAGGAAGAGATGGTTGTATAGCATCACTGACTCAATGGACATGGGTTTGAGCAAGCTCCAGGAGATAGTGAAGGACAGGGAAGCATGATCTGCTGCAGTCCATGGGGTCACAAAGAGTCAGACACGACTTAGTAACTAAACAACAACTACATGCCAATTGAGGCTTCCCTCGTAGCTCAGCTGGTGAAGAATCCGCCTGCAATGCAGGAGACCTGGGTTCAGTCCCTGGGTTGGAAAGATCTCCTGGAGAAGGGAAAATCTACCCATTCCAGTATTCTGGCCTGGAGAATTCCATAGACTATATAGTCCATGGGGTTGCAAAGCGTTGGACAGGACTGAGCAACTTTTTTTTTTCACATGTCAACTAGGGCTTCCCAGTTAGCTCAGTAGTAAAGAATTTGCCTGGCAATGCAGGAGACTCAGGTTTGACCCCTGGGTCAGGAAGATCCCCTGGAGCATGGACTGGCTACCCACTCCAGTGTTCTTGCCTCGAGAATTGTCTGGACAGAGGAGCCTAGCGGGCTACAGTCAATAGGATCACAAAGAGTTGGACATAACTTAGTGACTAAACAACAATCAATAGGCCCAAGTACTGCTGTATATCACAGGGACATGGAAGTTGACAAAACTGATGGCAATTCCTGCCCCATAGCATCTATATCTTGGGGGAGGCACATAAAGCAGATGGTAAGCATATAAGTTATATGTTGTGTTAGAATATAATAAAAGTAATTGAAAACATAGAACAAGATAATGGAGATTGGAAATGTCAGGTGGGGACGTAGATTTTAGATGAAGTGGTCAGAGGTGGCCTTGTGGAGAAAGTGACATTTAAGCAGAGTTAACGGTAGTGAGGGGTGAGCCCTGAGATTCTCTGGGGAGGCTGAGGGAACGGCTTGTACAGAGGCCTTGAGGTGGGAGGCGGACCTGCATGTTCGAGGTATGGGGAAGAGGCCATGCAGTTGCAGAAAAGCAAGGTGGAATGTCGAAGGAGGGAGAGAAGTCAGGGGGCACAGTCAGCCGTCAGAGGGTCTCAGGCAGAGGAGAGGCGCAACGCGGAGCGCTCCCACGTGTCACATCTCGGGGCATTGTCCTGGACAGACGCCACACAGCTGCAGCAGGGCCTGAGTGAGCGACACTGAGCTGCTTCCAGGACGCGGCTATTAAACCGTGTTGCAAGCTCTCACACGTGACAATTTACCCTCTCTCGCATGTGTCTAAGGGACTCATCCCGGCAAGTGCGATTACTGGGCTGTACATTCCTAATTCTGGTGGGCACGGCCCTGTTGCCCCTCAAAGTGCCAGCCCACACTCCCACCAGCAATGCTGACCACTGCCTGTTCACCATGGCCTTGCCTACAGAGCACCTTGGCAAACGTCAGAGTGTCCACCAGTCAGGTGGCTGAAGAGTGACGTCTCAAGCAGATTCACAGGCACTTCCCTGGGCATCCAGTGGCTGGCACTCTGTGCTCCCAATGCAGGGGGCCCAGGTTCAATTCCTGATCAGGGGACTAGGTCGCACAGGCCGCAACTAAGAGTTCTCATGCTAAAGAGTCCACTTGCCTCAACAAAGACCCTGTGTGCCACAACTAAGACTTAGCACAGCCAATAGATAAATATAGGGAAAAAAAAATAAAGGCATACTCACAGATCTTGAATGCAAACTATACAGTGACCAAAGGGGAAGTGCGCGGGGAAGTAACAAGCTGGGAGATTGCGGCTGACATATGCACACTGCTATATATAAAACAGGTGACTAATGAGAGCCTGCTGGATAGCACAGGAAACTGCTCAATATTCTGCACTGACTTACATGGGGAAAGAATCTAAAAAGAATGGACATATGTATCTGTATAACTGACTCACTTTGCTCTGTAGCATAAAGTAATACACCAGTGTACATCAACAATAATAAATGTTAAACACAATAGAAATTAAACATTAAAAAAGATGATTCTGACAGCCTTTCTGTGATATTCAGGTAGCTAGCTGGCTACCTGAGTATCATCTTTGGAGAAATGTCTCAAGTCTTTTTCCCATTTTAAATCATGTTATCATCATTGCTGTTGAACATAAGAATTCTTTATGTATTCTGGATGTTGGCCCTATAGCAGATACATGATTTGCCAATACTTGCTCCTAACTTATAATCTGGCTTTTCACTGTGGGCTGTGTCCACTGATACACAGAAGATTTGCAGTTTAATGTAGTCCCCCTACTTGTGTGATTTTACTTCTGTTGGCTCGGCTTTGTTCCACAAACACTTTGTGATAGTCATCTTCTACCTATTTCTACCTGTGATAGTCATCTTCTGCCTACCATCTTCTACCTACCTACCTACCTACCTACCTACCTACCTACCTGTCTCTCCCATCAGAAGCTTCCATAAGCCTCTCATCCCTATCCATCAGAAGGTAGACAAAGTGAAAACCATAATCATAGAAAACTAACCAATCTGATCACATGGGCCACAGCCTTGTCTAACTCAGTGAAACTGTGAGCCATGCCATGTAAGACCACCCAAGATGAACTGGTCATGGTGGACAGTTCTGACAAAATGTGGTCCACTGGAGAAAGGAAGGGCAAAGCACTTCAGTATTCCTGCCTTGAGAACCCCATGAACTGTATGAAAAGGCAAAAATGTATGACACTGAAAGATGAACTCCTGCATTGGTAGGTGCCCAGGAGAGGGCAATGGCAACCCACTCCAGTGCTCTTGCCTGGAAGGTCCCATGGATGGAGGGAACCTGGTGGGCTGCAGTCCATGGGGTCGTGAAGAGTCGGGCACGACTGAGCGACTTCACTTTCACTTTTCACTGTCATGCATTGGAGAAGGCAATGGCAACCCACTCCAGTGTTCTTGCCTGGAGAATCCCAGGGGTGGTGGAGCCTGGTGGGCTGCCGTCTATGGGGTCGCACAGAGTTGGACACGACTGAAGTGACTTAGCAGCAGCAGCAGCAACATGCTACTGGAGAAGAGTGGAGAACTAACTCCAGAAAGAATGAAAGGAGGGAGCCAAAGCAAAAACAACATCCAGTCATGGATGTGAGTGGTGACGGAAGCAAGGTCCAATGCTGTAAAGAGCAATATTTCATAGGAATGTGTGTTAGGTCCATGAATCAAGGCAAATTGGAAGTGGTCAAAGAGGAGATGGCAAGAGTGAACATCAACATTCTAGGACTCAGCGAACTAAAATGGACTGGAATGGGTGAATTTAACTCAGATGACCGTTATATCTACTACTGTGGGCAAGAATCCCTTAGGAAGAAATGGAGTAGCCATCATGGTCAACAAAAAGAGTCTGAAATGCAGTACTTGGATGCAATCTCAAAAACGACAGAATGATCTCTGCTCATTTCCAAGGCAAACCATTCACTATCACTGTTATCCAAGTAAATGCCCTGATCAGTAACACTGAAGAAGCTGAAGTTGAACAGTTCTATGAAGACCTACAAGACCTTCTAGAACTAACACCCACAAAAGATATCCTTTTCATTATAGGGGACTGGAATGCAAAAGTAGGAAGTCAAGAAACACCTGGAGTAACAGGCATATTTGGCCTGGGAGTACAGAATGAAGGAGGGCAAAGGCTAATAGAGTTTTGCCAAGAGAACACACTGGTCACAGCAAACACCCACTTCCAACAACACAAGAGAAGACTCTACACGTGGACATCAATGGATAGTCAACACTGAAATCAGATTGATTTTATTCTTTGCAGCCAAAGGTGGAGAAGCTCTATAAAGTCAGCAGAAACAAGACTGGGAGCTGACTGTGGCTCAGATCATGAACTCCTTATTGCCAAATTCAGACTTAAATTGAAGAAAGTGGGGAAAACCACTAGACCATTCAGGTATGACCTAAATCAATTTCCTTACAATTATACAGTGGAAGTGAGAATTAGATTTTAAGGACTAAATCTGATAGACAGAGTGCCTAACGAACTATGGACGGAGGTTTGTGACATTGTTCAGGAGACAGGGATCAAGACCATCCACAAGAAAAAGAAATGCAAAAAAGCAAAATGGCTGTCTGAGGAAGCCTTACATATAGCTGTGAAAAGAGAATTGAAATGCAAAGGAGGAAAGGAAGGTATATCCACTTGAATGCAGAGTTCCAAAGAATAGCAAGGAGAGATTAAGAAAGGCTCTCTCAGTGATCAGTGCAAAGAAATAGAGAAAAACAATAGAATGGGAAAGACTAGAGATCTCTTCAAGAAAATTAGAGATACCAAGGGAACATTTCATGCAAAGATGGGCTCAATAAAGAACAGAAACAGTATGGACCTAACAGAAGCAGAAGATATTAAGAAAAGGTGGCAAGAATACACAGAAGAACTGTACAAAAAGATCTTCATGACCCAGATAATCATGATGCTGTGATCACTCACCTAGAGCCAGACATCCTGGAATGTGAAGTCAAGTGGGCCTTAGGAAACATCACTATGAACAAAGCTAGTAGAGGTGATGGAATTCCAGTTGAGTTTTCTGAAATCCTGAAAGATGATGCTGTGAAAGTGCTGCACTCAATATGCCAGCAAATTTGGAAAACTCAGCAGTGGTTACAGGACTGGAAAAGGTCAGTTTTCATTCCAATCCCAAAGAAAGGCAATGCCAAAGAATGCTCAAAGTACTGCACAATTGCACTCATCTCACATGCTAGTAAAGTAATGCTCAAAATTCTCCAAGTTAGGCTTCAGCAATATGTGAACCGTGAACTCCCAGATGTTCAAGCTGGTTTTAGAAAAGGCAGAGGAACCAGAGATCAAATTGCCAACATTCACTGGATCATCAAAAATGCAAGAGAGTTCCAGAAAAACATCTGCTTCTACTTTCGTGACTATGCCAAAGCCTTTGACTGTGTGTATCACAACAATCTGTGGAAAATTCTCCACGAGATGGGAATACCAAACCACCTGTCTGCCTCTTGAGAAATCTGTATGCAGATCAGGAAGCAACAGTTAGAACTGGACATGGAACAACAGACTGGTTCCAAATAGGAAAAGCATACATCAAGGCTATATATTGTCACCCTGCTTATTTAACTTATATGCAGAGTACATCATGAGAAACGCTGGCCTGGAGGAAGCACAAGCTGGAATCCAGATTGCCGGGAGAAATACCAATAACCTCAGATATGCAGATGACACCACCCTTATGGCAGAAAGTGAGGAAGAACTAAAGAGCCTTTTGATGAAAGTGAAAGAGGAGAGTGAAAAAGTTGGCCTAATGCTGAACATTCAGAAAACTAAGATCATGGCATCTGGTCATATCACTTCATGGCAAATAGATGGGGAAACAGTGGAAATAGTGGCTGACTTTATTTTCTGGGCTCCAAGATCACTGCAGATGATGACTGAAGCCATGAAATTAAAAGACGCTTACTCCTTGGAAGAAAAGTTATGACCAACCTAGACAGCATATTAAAAAGCAGAGATATTACTTTGCCAGCAAAGGTCCATCTCTTTCAAGGCTATGGTTTTTCCAGTGGTCATGTATGGATGTGAGAGTTGGATTATAAAGAAAGCTGAGCACAGAAGAATTGATGCTTTTGAGGTGTCGTGTTGGAGAAGACTCTTGAGAGTTCCTTGGACTGCAAGGAGATCGAACCAGTCCATCCTAAAGGAAATCAGTCCTGAATATTTATTGGAAGGACTGATGCTGAAGCTGAAACTCCAATACTTTGGCCACTTGATGCGAAGAGCTGACTCATTTGAAAAGACCTTGATGCTGGGAAAGATTGAAGGTAGGAGGAGAAGGGGACAACAGAGGATGAGATGGTTGGATGGGATTATCAACTCAATGCACTTGAGTCTGAGTAAGCTCCAGGAGTTGGTGATGGACATAGAGGCCTGGAGTGCTGCGGTTCATGGGGTTGCAAACAGTTGAACATGACTGAGCGACTGAGCTGAACTGAGCTGACCTACTGTTTTGAGATGCCATTTTCATCAGGTATTGAATTCCTGTGTATGGCTGGGGCTATTTCAGGCTTAGTTCAGGTCACAAGTGTCACTGCCCACTGAGTTAATTGTTAAGGCTTTCACTTTCAGTACCCAGTGAGGCTCATTCTCTCTTGGCTCTTCCAGCTCAGAGTTCCCGTTTATCCTTATTTATTTTCCCATATGAACTTCAGAGTAAACAAATAATAACAGTTGAAACCCTTAACAATGTATGTATTACTAGAGTGAAATTTACATGTTTAACATAAAGTTACATAATTAACAAAACATCTTTTTGTTACCAAGTTTTACTAGTTGAAAAAGAGATCTTTCTATTTGTTCAAACTTATTTTATGATTTGGAGGAATTTTTTTTACAGTTTTCTTCATACGTGTTTTGTACATTTATTGTTACATTTATTCTCAGCTATTTAATTTTTTATGATTATAATGAGGTCTTTTATTTTTTAATTTGTATTGGAGTATAGTTGATTTATAGTGTTGTGTTAATTTCTGCTGTACAGCAAAGTATATACAAATATATATATGTATTCTTTTCCATTATGGTTTATCCTAGGATATTGAATGTAGTTCCCTGTGCTACAAGTAGGACTTTGCTATTTATCCATCCTATATATACTAGTTTGCATCTGCTAATCCCAATATGGTATAAATGGAGTTTTTTTATCTCCTTTCATCTTCTTATTGAACATAATCAACTAATTATAGTGTATTCATTTTGTACCTTCTGTTACTAAATTCTGTTATTGTTTATAGATATTTGTCATGTATTTATAGTATCATCTAAAAACAAAAATTTACTCTCCAAATTTTATAATTTTAATTTTCCTCTTATTTCATTGTCTATTAGGCACAATGTTAAATAACAGTGGTAACAGTGGACATTCTTGCTTTATATTTGATGTTTTGCACATTAAAAAAGTTCTGGCATGTGGGATCTTAGTTCCCCAACCGGGGGTTGGACTTGTAACCCCTGCATTGGAAGCTCAGAGTCTGAACCCCTGGACCACCAGGGAGTGCCACTTGATACCTGATTTCAGTGGGGAAGATGCCGCCAGTGTTTCCCCAAGAGGCGTGGGATGGCGTCTGGGCTGAGAATAACACATTTTATTATGTTAAAGAAATATTAACTTATTTTTTTGAGGGCTCTTTTTTCTTGGCCAAGTATGATTATTGACTTTTGTCCAAATGCATTCTTTAAAGTATCTTTAGAAATGATCATATAGTTTCTCTTTAGATCTTTCAATTTGATAGGCTATAATAAATTTCCTACTCATGAGCTATTCTTGTATTTCTATAATAAACAACACTTGTGTCATGGTAATTATTTTTTAATGTGCTGACTGATGCTATTTGCTAATATTTTATTTAAAATTTTTGCATAGGTTTTAATAATTGAGATTTTGACAATTGTTTGTGTGTTACTGCATTGCAATCAAAGAATATCATCTGTAAAATTTTTGTCTTTTGGGATCAATTGACTTTCTTTGTAGCCTAATTTACAGACAATTTTTATATATGCTGAAAGTGAAAGTCACTCAGTTGTGTCCTACTCTTTGTGAGACCATGGACTATACAGTCGATGGGATTCTCCAGGCCAGAGTACTGGAGTGGGTAGCCTTTCCCTTCTGCAGGGGGATCGAACCCAGGTGTCTCGCACTGCAGGCGGATTCTTTACCAGCTGAGTCACAAGGGAACTCCAAGCATACTGGAGTGGGTAGCCTATCCCTACTCCAGTGGATCTTCCTGACCCAGGGATTGAATTGGGGTCTCCTGCATTGCAGGCAGATTCTTTACCAACTGAGCTATTAGGGAAGATATCAGTATGCTCCTGGGTCACTTGAAAAAACAGTGCTGTTGATATTTTCAGGATACAGACCTGAATAACATGTATCTTGTTAATGAGGTTATTTATGTCTTCTTTGAACTTCAGATATTTTGATTTGAATTTATAGTGGAGTGAGTTTTCATTTCTGTATGTTTCTCCTTGCATCCACTGTAATTTCTGCTTTATGATGTGGATGCTACATCATTTGGTGAGTATATATTCATAGGTGGCGTCCCTGGTGGCTCAGTGGTAAAGAATCTGCCTGCTAACGCAAGAGACGAGTTTGATTCCTGAGTCAGAAAGACCCCCTGGAGGAGGAAATGGCAACCTGCTCCAGTATTCTTGCCTGGAGAATCCCATTGGCGGAGGAGCCTGTGGTGCTACCTCCGTGGGCTGCAGAGTCAGACAGGATTCAGCGACTCCACAACGCAACAGTGCCATCGTACCTGTCACAGCCTCATTTTGAGTTGTGTCATTTGGTGTTTCGAGGCGCCCTTTCTCGTGTCACATCTGTCCCTTGGCTTGCCTTCCGCCTCCTCTGACGGTGAGGGCACAGCCTCCTTCTGTGTTCAGTCCCCCTGCCTTAGGCTTTCACTCTGTCCTGAGCTGCCGTGATTTGTTGTGTCTATCATGCTTCCTGCAATGTGATCCCTGCCGCCCCCCTCCTCAAGGCCTCTGGCACCCGCTCTCACCACTGGCCAGCTGTAGCTTGCGGCTCCTCCTTTCCAGGGGACCCCTCATCTTCAGGGAGAGCCTGGCGCTCTCTGAGACCCCCACAGCTAGTGGGCTTTCTTGAGTACCTACATGCAGTTTACTGAACAAAATGTCTGTATCTGTCATTTAGGTTTATATTTACACTATTGCTTTTGAGGAGTCCCCACTATTTCTATAATAGAGTGACTTTAAAAGAGAGCTTTTGGATGCAGGTTAGAATGGTGATCTTGGAGGTGGTACAGGTGACACCCCCAGGGCAGCCTGATAGAGGGGCCTTCTGATCCTCCCATTGCACGGAGTGCGCAGAGCAGGGATCCCCCTCATACAGATGGGAGAGGGTGAGGCGAGGCTTCTCAACACTTTGTTCCTCATCCTTTCTTACACAAGCGGTCAGACAATGCAGCTTTCAGATATACCACAGAGGGGCCTGGATGTGGGGATGGATGCTTTTCGGGGCCCCCTAGGCAGAGCTTCACATTATAAGAGGTAAAGTGAGCATAGGTTTATTTTTCTTCTGAAAATGCTAACCTTGCTGAAACTCTGGAGGGTTTTCTTAGTGGAATCTGCTCTGCTGAGGAAGCTTTAACAGAAAAGCTTTGTCTCTTGAGGTCAGTGAGAGTATGGTCCTGCCCTCCAGATCTGGGTAACCTCCAGAGTCCCTTTCTACTGGAAGGCTCAGGCAGGACATCTCAGGGTCCAGATGTGTCGCTTCATTTCCAAACTTAGGCCCCAGAAGAATGATCTGCCAGGAGATGGTAATCACTGACATTCATATTTAAAATCACCCAGGGGTTATGTAACAAGATGCTACCTCACGAAGAAACTGAGGTCAGCACCCAATCTCAGCACAATAATGCTACTTCTCTTCGGGGTTAGAGACAAGGAGATTATAATCAGCTTCAAATTGCTGCATGTTAAAAGAAACAGAGTCCCTTGGACTTCAGGGAGATCAGACCAGTCAATCCTAAAGGAATTCAACCCTGAATATTCATTGGAATATTGAAGCTGAAGTTCCAGTACTTTGGCCACCTGGTGCAGAAGAGCTGACTCACTGGAAAAGACCCTAATACTGGGAAAGATTGGAGGCAGGAGGAGAATAGGGCAACAGAGGAGGAGACGGTTGGATGGCATCACTGACTCAATGGACATGAGTCTGAACAAAATCGGGGAGATGGTGAGGACAGGGAAGCCTGGCGTGCTGCAGTCCTTGGAGTCGCAGAGAATCGGACACCGCTGAGCCGCTGAACGACAGTAAAGGAGCCCCTCCCTCTCCCCAGAAACAAGCTTCTGACCGGGGTTTATAAGGAGACAATGATGCTGGAACAAGTTTGAGTCTCGCAGTGAGGAGGGAAGATTCACAGGCGATGTCCTCTGCGCATCAGCTTGATCCAGTGTTTAGTCTGTGCTTATACAGAACGGGCCTCTGCAGGCTCTTCTGAGGCAAACCCATCCCCAGGCTTTCAGAGGTTTAGCCACAGCCAGGCAGAGAGAGCACAGCAAAACGAACCCATGTGCCTTTGAAACAGCTGCAGGATGACTAAGTCCCCCTTTGCGGCTCTGAAATGTGGTTCTCAAGCCGTGTGCATCCAAATCAAAGGTTCTTGAAGAAACACAGGTTGCCAGGCCCTCTGATGGGCCTCAGAGGGCAAGGCCGGCGATCTGGGGTTTAAACCTGCCTCCTGGGTTAGCTGATGTGCATGGTCTGCGAACCCAACCCCGAGACCCCTGGGCCTGACATGATTTCATTACGAAGAGGTAGAGGTTAGAATCCAGCTGAGATCTCACTACCTGGACCGTTGGCACACTCTTGTCCTTTACGATTCAGAGGCATATTCAGCTGGACATGTGGTCAGAGTCAGCATTTGAGGTCTGGACTGTTCTCCCGAGGAGCGTGTGCTCTCCCTGGGGTGGGAGGGCATCCAGGTGGGTGGCACCCCCAGGTGGGTGAGCCTGTCCTGGCCTGTCCCCGAAGCCCCCAGTGAGGTCCAGCAGACACAGCCTTGACCTCGGCAGTCCACGTGCACCGCTGTGAGTCTGCATCCATGGGCAGGGTCTCTGAGACACTTTTTGGTTGGGTTTCCTGATGTTCGGCCCATGGGAGGACACTGATTTTGGAGATGTCTTTCAAGCAAAAGAGAAATGAAGTGTCGCTGATCAGGGGTGCTGATGGTGTCGTGAGAGGGGTGTGGTGGCTTGGACTCCCTGGGCCCACTCTGCTCCTCGGCAGCTGTGTGGAGGCTGAGAGCCGGGGAAGGTGCGGATGGGTGAGAACCCTGAGGGCACACGCCCCGCCCCTGGCCCTGTGAGGTCTGTTCTCTTTGCCCCCAGGTCCTGGGGTCTTGCGGACCACTCGCTTTGGCCACAGGAGAAGTTGCTGTTTAGAAGGGTGGCTGAGGAGGCCCAAGGTGGCCCACACCCATGGATCCTGTTCTTCTCAGGAATGCATTAGCAGCGAGACCCACGGCGTCAGCTTCACTCCGAGCAGACCTCTCCGACACCATGGGGAGATAACCCCAACACAGCTTCCTCAGCCACTCTCATCCCCTTAGATGCCCCTAATCCGAGCTGGCCGTGCAGAGAGAGCCCCATCGCAAGCGAGGAGTAGCAGAAGCCAGACGCCCCCAGCTCAGCCCCAGACTGCTGGGGTGCCAGCTCAACTTGGGGGTGGGCCAGGCCGTCCTGGTCGGGTAAGGAAGCGACTCCCACTGTAGCTGGAGGGAACAAGGCCCTTGCAGAGCCCCCGGGCGCTCCACGATGGTCCCCAACCCCCACTCCTGGCTCCCTTCGGCCTATCCCATCAGAGCCGCAGCGCCTGCTCCTGCCCACCTGCCGGCCCAGCTCCTAAGTCGCCGTCTGCTCAGAGACTTAGTGGGTGCTTTCCCACCACCCAGCGGAGACCCCCGTGTCCCTGAGGAGGGGCTGGCCCCACCAGGCCAGCGCCCCCAGGGAGGGCAGTCAGGCCCAGCATGCTTGGGCCTCAGCCTCCTGACACCCTCACACAGGCACAAGATCCAGGTGTGCAGGGCATCGGCTGACGTGTGGCGACCAACAGAGCTGTGCCTTCCAGAAACCTGAGGATGAGTGTGCGAGGGCTCGTCACGTGAAAATGTGTACGAAGGACTCGCTGCACGTGGATTTATCAAGACCCAGCAGACAGTGCATTGAGGTGTGATGCGGGGTGACTCTTGTGAGTAGACACACCGTGTTCATACCCCAGGCATCCTCGTGCAGGAAGAACTCCTGTGGCAGGCCGGGACGGCTGGGGCACTCTGTGCCCTGATGAGGCCCCTTGGGGCCTTGACCGTGGTGCAGTGTGTACAGCCCCAGACACACACACACAAATACAGACACACATGCAGACACACACACACAGATATAAACACAGACACACATACACATAGACACACACACACAGACACACAGACAGACACACACACACACACAGACACATAAACAGACACACACACACAGACATAAACACAGACACACACACACATAGACATGCATACACACAGACACACACAGACAGACATAAACATAGACACAGACACACAGACACACAGAAACACACACACACACATACACACACAGAGAAACACACACACACAGACACAGACACAAACACATAGACGTACACACACACAGATAGACAAAGACACGCATAGACACACATACGTAGACATAAACACATACATACACACGTACACACACACATAAACACAGATACACCCACACACACACAAACACACACAGACCCACACACACAGAGACACAGATACACACACACACACAGACACACGGACACACACTACATTCAGAAGAGATGCCCATCTCTCCTCCTAACAGTTAAATGTGACTGGCTGTTCAAAACTCTTCCTTTTTGCACAGTGAAGAGGTTAAACCATCTAGTCGAGGCTATGGTTTTTCCAGTGGTCATGTATGGATGTGAGAGTTGGACTGTGAAGAAGGCTGAGTGCTGAAGAATTGATGCTTTTGAACTGTGGTGTTGGAGAAGATTCTCGAGAGTCCCTTGGAATGCAAGGAGATCCAACCAGTCCATTCTGAAGATCAGCCCTGGGATTTCTTTGGAAGGAATGATGCTAAAGCTGAAACTCCAGTACTTTGGCCACCTCATGTGAAGAGTTGACTCATTGGAAAAGACTTTGATGCTGGGAGAGATTGGGGACAGGAGGAGAAGGGGACGACCGAGGATGAGATGACTGGATGGCATCACTGACTCGATGGACATGAATCTGAGTGAACTCCGGGAGGTGGTGATGGACAGGGAGGCTAGGCATGCTGCGATTCATGGGGTCGCAAACAGTCTGACACGACTGAGTGACTGAACTGAACTGAACTGAACTGAAGAGGGGTGGCTTAGCCGATAAAGAATCTGCCTGCAATGCAGGAGACCAGGGTTTGATCCCTGGGTTGGGAAGATCCCCTGGAAAAGGGAATGGCAGCCCACTCCAGTATTCTTGCCTGGAGAATGCTACGGACAGAGGAGCCTGACAGGCTACAGTCCATGGGGTCACAAAGAGTCGGACGTGACCTAGCGACTAACACAAGAGGGGTGGGTAACTGGAGTGCCTCTGAGCTGTGTGGGCATCACTGGGTGGACCACCTGTAAGCACGTGGCTAGTGCAGCACCTGGAGGTGGGCACACACATGCCCTCTGTGCCCACTTCCCGCTTTGAGCCCCCGTGTGAGTCCGCGGTGACGCCCTGCACATCTCCCACTCTCTGCACGGCACTCAGCCTGCCATGTGCTTGCCGTGCACTCCCCCAGCCGTCCTGGGAGGCAGACGCTGGGATCCCCATTCTGCAGGAGGGAGACTTCTCCACCCACAAAAGCCGGCCTGTGCCCCCATCCCCTCCCCTGCTCTCGCTGCAGTCTCTTCCTTTTCTTCCAGCCACCAGTGGCCATGGAGATGAAGGCCATGGGTCAATAAAGGACGTTGCTGGTGACTTCTTCCTGCTGCCACAGTAGGGACTTCAGGGTCCTATTTAAACATCTGTCTGTGTCCAGAACTTGGCCTCTCACAGTGTTTCTCTCTCAAGTTGGAAGATGGTCACGCCCAGGCCCAGCCTGCTTCCCTGGCTTGGGTCACTTGTTAAGAGACCAGCCTCTCTGTTCTGGGCAGTGGAGGAGAGGAGCCAGCTCTCCTTGGCGTCTGTGTCCTTTAGGATGAGGGCACCTGTATGTGACACTGACCCTGCCTACCTTCTGGCCGAAAGCAACGTGAGCCACGTACACGGATGACTTACGATGGGGAGAGGACGTCTGGTTAGGCTGTTATGGGAGCATCATGACGCCAGGGATGTGGGTTCCTTCTGTTGCCCCGTGGCCTCATTCCTAAGGCGGGTGTTTGGGTGCTGGTCACTGTGCCCCTCTTCTGGGGAGAAAGGAGAGGCGGCAGGGTACGTGGCAGCTGCCCTTTGCTTCCCGCCCCCGGCTCCATGGGGGCCTGGGTGCGCTCCATGGCCACGGGGGGCTGGAGCCGTGAAGGCTCTCTCACTGGGGAAGGAGGGAGATGCGACTGCGGGTGAGAAATGCACTGGGCTACCAGCTCACTCCGAGAGCCTCTTGGGCATCCCGTGGCAGTCACCCCCCCAGACTTAGGGGCTGAAACCTCTCCTGGGAAGCTCGTGAAAGATTCCAATTCTGGGAGCCATGGTCAAAGAGTTTGTTTTGTAGATTCGGGGCAGGGCCCAGGAGCCCCCACTTTGCTCACACAGCCCTTACTCCTCATCTGGGAGATTCTGATCAAGGGGTTAGGGACCCACCTGCTTCTTGGGCTCCAGTCAGAAACTAGGAGGAGAGATGAGGTGTCCGGGGAAACCCACACAATTCACACTCTAGAACGCGAACCCCTCTGTTTCTCCTCTAGTGAAATAACATTATTCTAATCTGCTTCTTCGACCCCACTGTGGGATTTGTGGAGTGAAAGAAAGCAAGTCAGTTCTCCATTGTAAGAAACAGGGATGAAGTCAGCAAGCTAGCCTGTTAATTCTGTGAACAGTCCTCTGAATTAATTTTGGATATTTTTCTAATCTAGGATTCATTCTTTAAAAAGAAGAGCTAATGTAGTTTTGCTTTTAACCTTTAAAGCCTGAAATGAGAAAAGGTTTAACAATCTCAAGAGACTCACGTGGCCATTAGAATTGCTTTTCCCATGATTTAAAATAAGTCAGAACGAAGCCAGGGTGTGCAGAGTGCCACAGCAAGGCACGGGGTCTACGGTGACAAACTCTTTGGTCACAAAATTAAGGTCGACTCCTTGAAATACGTCCCAGTTCAAATTCACAGCCAAAAGGCACATGTAAAATAAAAGAGCAAAAGTAAAATGCTAAGGTTATCCTCAAAGCACAAGGACTGTTAAAGAAAAACAGGAAAGAGAGGGAAAATGGTAACACCATCATTCCTTCCTTAACAATCACATCATAAATAACTTCCCCCAGCCAGCAGCAAACTCTTTTCATCCACAGCCTGAAGGCAGAGACCTCATATATTAAGTGGGATATTCCACCCTGGTTTGACCACAAGGCAGTGATTATTTAAAAGTGAAGGCTCCTGCTGATGTGTTTTTCAGAGTGAGTCCCCTGTGGGGTTCAGAACAACTGATGTTCATCGCTTTGGGGCCTGACACCCCATGGAAAACACGAGAGGAATCACAAGACCCCCCCACCCTCCCAAGCCGGCAGCCACAGGGCCTTCAAACGTCACGACCCTCAGCTCAAGGACCCCAGGTCCTTCCTGAGGCTGGCATCCGGCCACCGCCTGCGAGCTGGCAGTATACGCTCTTGAATATCAGCAGAGAGTGGATGTAGAAAAAAACCCCACCCCACGCAGAGAGGAATGGGTGCCTGGCCTCTGTGCCCGCTGAACTGTTGTCTCAGAACCTCAGGACTCCCGTCCTGCTAAATGCACTCAGCCCACCACCTACCCTTGGGGCCCCCTGCTCTGCCGTTGCCCTTGTGAAATGTGAGGAGACGATCTTCACGACCCCAAAGTGTATGTGGCGAGATCGTAATCTCCACAAATCATGTTCTCTTCGCTTGATACCTCAACCCTGCAGAACAGGCCACAACATAGCTTTAAAAGAATAAAAACCATGTGTCTGTTTTCACAGTATTTGGACAGAAAGTGTGTGAATCTGAAGTGTGAATACAGTATATATTCTCAATGTCTTTTACATGAATTAAAAAAATTTTAAAGTAATGTTTGTAAGAACTTTTTTTTTTTTTTCCTAATTCAGCATTCTCCCTAGGAATGAGGGCAAAAGTCCTCAGAAGATGTCTTACAGGAAGAATGGGCCAACCCCAGACACAAGGTTCACTGCCTCGGGCAGAGACTGAAGCCCATCCCTGTCTTCCTTCTGGGCACTCGTGCTGGCGGGCCGGGCTATGCCTAGTCTGGGAACCTTGTTGCCTCCTGTCTTAAATACCCAGAGCCCATCAGAATGGTGCTCAGAGCCCATCAGAATGGCACTGCACGGCTCTTGGCTCTGCAGGACCCTAGCAGGTCCTTGAGACAGCACTGCCCACTGGCGTGGAGCCCCCTGCAGGACTGCAGAGGGACGACCCTTTGGAAAGAAGAGGGCCCGGGTTATGAGGATCCACTTAATTCATTATCCTCTTGGCTCCTTTTCCAGAATTAGGTTCTTTTCTTATGATCTTTAAAAAATGTTTTTTACTGTGGTAAAAATCACATAACATAAAACATACTGTTTTAACTGCATTTAACTGTATAGTTCTCTTGCACTGAATACATTCACATTGCTATGCCCTTCTCACCATCAGCCATCTCCCAAATTTCTCACCTTCCTAAACTGAAACTCTGTCCCCATTAAACACTAACCCCCCTCCCCCGACTCCCCAGCCCTCTGGCATCCACCAGTGTACTTTCTGACTATTCTAGGTACCTCTTATGTTTTCTCATGATCTTTTAAAAACAGCAATGGATAGCACCCCATACACCCCAGCCAGTGGACAGAAGAGTGGTCCAGACACATCTGGAAGTGACCTGAGCAGGGGGCCCCCACAAAATAAGGGCAAGATGAGACCCCTCAATAAACACGTGTAAAAGCATGCATGGGGCTTACAAACCTTTTTTCCACCAGAGTTCTGTTTATTGCTCCTTTATGCTTTTCTAGATTAGACAAAGGTATTTCAAACCCATATGGTACAAGTGAGCCGTCCCCAGAGAGGAAAAGATCTCTGGCAGAAGCCTCTTGGGGCAGCGGCCCTGCCCCTTGGCTGGGCCCTGTGGGGGCCGCAGGGCCCCCTTGGGCAGTACTGTGACTGTCCTATTAATTTATTGCCATGATTACTTCTAAATATGAGTAACAGAGTCTGCAGTGTCTTTTTAATAACGCTAAAGTCCAGGACTCTTAAGAAAAAACGACTGAGACCAATGTAGCGTCAAAAGATCAGAGACTGTCCATCTCCTTCACGAGGCCGGAGACTCTCGTGGGCTTATGGGGGCGCCATCCTCAGCTCCATCGGGTGGACTTTCCTTACGAGGTTCCGTCAGTGGAGGAAGAACGGCTGAAAGCGGATTCTCTGAATTCTGCAGCCCGGAAGTGAGTTCCCAGCTCCGGACCAGGAGGTGGGAGAACAGAGCTGTTCTGCTCAGCTTTCCTGCACAACGCTGGCTTGACTCTGTGTGACCCACGTATTACTTAGGTGGTTCCAATACTGCGTTTTAAAATAATGTTTGGACCTCTGCCCAAGAATTAGTTCAGTCTGACTCTGCCGCTCTTGTCTATAATGAGTCCTCGTTTTCGCAGCCAGCATGGCCAGAGGCAAGCTGATGTCTCTTGGAGGACGCGGGTCAGCCACGCCCTCATTATTCCTAATGACTTCAGATCCGAGAGCCTGCCAAAGGGAGGGAGGGGTCTTCTCTCCCCACTTCTCTCGAACATAAATACGGATGTTTCACAACCAGACCCTGGCAACCAGTCCCTAAAGCCTGCGTCCATTTCTGGCACTGAGATCTGGAATTCAGGGTGCAGCATGATTAACCTGAGAGGGCGCTGACAGGCATCCAAAGATGAGGGAAAGATTATGCGGATAGGTAGCGCTGAAGACTGGGGATTCTGAAAAGAGTTACAGGAGATGCACTTGGACGGTCGCAGCAGGCGAAAACCTCTGATCTTAGCAGTGCTGCAGCGTCTCTCTTCATCTTGGGCATGGGGCTGGGGTGGCCGACTCATCTGTGTTTGTCCCGACCTTTCTTAGTCTCAGCACCGAATACCTGGAGTCCTAGGAGACCCTTCAGTCATAATAAAGATGAGATGCTTGGTTACCCTCCAGGGTGCATAGGCATTGGAGATGTAAGTGCACGTGATGCATTTCAAAGAGTGATGTTAAAAATGAATGTTTCTGTTGTGCCTTCTTCCAGGACATGTGTATGTTATTCTCCACTTGTCACTGAGGAGGAAGAGGTGTTTCAAAAGCGGCACCCTCGGTCACTGCACCAGTCAGCGGGACTTCCTGGTGCTGGTAGCCCAGCTGTCCTGAGGATGCGGCACAGACAGCCTTTAGACCCCAGGACAGCTACGGAGACCCCTTCTTAAGGCTGAGTGCCCTTCCCCCACACCTGCTCCTTCTAAGGAGGACTCAGTGCTGCGCTGTCTGGCTGCTGGCCAGAGCAGACTTTTCAGGGAGCTCTGCTCAAGGAAGCGTGGTGTGATTCCCTTGCACTCAGCCTCTAGAGTTGCCAGTGAAACAGGAAAGTCATTTTTTTCTGAAGATATTTTTGGTGACATGTGTCTGTTTCTTGTGGACGGGTCACCTGCTGAGAAGGACTTGGAAGCAGAGGTGAATTGAATCAAAGAGCCTGCTTTAATTCAGCTTCCATTTGAGGCAAATGCCTCCGAGTACGGACCCAAAGAGCCATGCACAGCTGCACCTCGAATGGAGCGATCACCCCAGAACACGCTCACCCAGTGAGTTAATGGAAACGCGGACCGAGGCCTCGATGGGAGACAAGCCGTGGTGGTCCTTGGAGCATCGTGTCCAAATCAGAGGAAACTGTGGACCTTCCTCCAGGTTCAGCTACTGCCGTTACTCTGAGGAAGCTTATGCTGAAGCCGGAGAGATGTCTGTCGATCCCCCAGCGTCATGGAGAGGCACTGCTCTCAGCGCCTTGGAGAGAATGCCACGCTCTTAGTGGAGGACAGGAAGGAAGCGGGGGTGGGCGTTGGGACAGGCCAGGAGAAGCCCCGGGCCCCAAGCACGGTCTGTAGTTGGTGGGAAATGCAGGGATTTCAGGAGGACGCACCCTGGGAAGGCTGCCCGTTCCTGACCCCCAGCACCTGTTTCATGGATCAGAGCAGCCAGAGGAGGACAGATACCAAAGAGGCCAGAGCATGGCATGTAAGCTGGGGCCCCAAACCCAAAAATCCACCAGCAGCAGCGGCAGCAGCTCTGAGATGGGAGAAGGGCTTGAAGAGGAGCAGCGTCTGCCGAGGGTTCTCCTGTGATGACCTTCCTGCTGCTGCAGTTGTAGCTCAAGGGCTGTGGTAATGGCTTGCGTTTCTCGGGAGCAAGGCTGTGCTGATACAGGCCGCAGGGTCTAGGTCTCAGGGAGACTCACATGGTGACACTCCATGAATATCACGGTGTTTGGGAGAAGATTAACGCCGACGACATCAGATGTCTCAGGTGAGGCGGAGGGCAGTGGGCATGCTTGAGATGTGCCCCAGGCGTGCAGGCCACTGTGCTCCCAGGGCATGGAGCTGGTCGCAGCCGGGGTGTGTGTGTGAGGGGCCCTCGTCCACACCACACACTGCTGGATGCTGCTCCTGCTGGGACCCTATGCTGAGGGACAAGCTGGCCCTTTGGTGGGGGTGACAGAGTCCTCTGGGAGTTGTGGGGTGAGGGAGTGGGCAGGGAGTGGCTCTTCAAGTGGCAGGACCCGCAGCGCCCACACTTGAGAGCAGCCTGTGGGCCGTGTTCTCATCCCAGTGGACAAGGAGTCAGGAGGAGCAGAGCCTGAGGGCGTGGAGGCCCTGTTACATCCCTGTCCTCAGGGTCTCTTACCCTAACGGCAAGGTTTTATTTTGCTGGTGCTAGCACAGCTGAGTTCTCTCTCGACCCTCAGGAGTGGGAAGGCGCAGGAGGAAGAGCCTCAGCTCAGTTCCTTCCAAGGAAGCACCAGAGTCATGACAACAGAGAGCATTCCCTCTGGGGAAGACGTCAAAGAGCAGGAGGGCTCTTCTAGCATCAGGGGTGTAAAGGAAGGAAGGTGGGGAGGAGGGGCACAGGCATGATCTGACCCAGACGCATGCCCCCAGCAGGTGACACACAGTGGGAGGGGACGTCACAGATGCAGTCCCCCTCCGAGGAGTGAGGGGTTCCAGCCCTTCATCGGGCACCCCAGCCCTGGGGACCTGCACCAGGATGATGAGCTGCTCAGCTGGGCCGGAGAAGCAGCAGGGCTCAGGACAGGAAAGCCAGAGGGTGGTGGGAAGCTGGGACTTCACTCCTAAAGGCCAGGCACCTGCTCACTCCCTGAGTCCCAGCATGAGGGCAGCAGAGAAGCACCTGGTGCCCCACCCCCTAGCTCCTGCCAGCCCCTCACCCTGACCACGGAAGCCGCTGTGGATCTGGGGAGGCCCCTGCCTTGCTGGGCTCCAGCTCTAACCCTACTCGGCCCCCACTCAAGGCGGTGGCCACAACACATGAAAAACGCTTGGCCTGCACTCCGCTTCACTTCCCAGCCTCTTTCAAAGCCACCAGCACACACAGTCTACACAGGGCACTCCTGCCCAAGGACACACACTCAGACAGGGGAGAGGTGACCGCCTACCTCATCCACAGAGACAGAGAAAGTCAGATAAATGAGGGGGCTGGGGAATGCATTCCAAATGAAAGAACAAGATAAAACTCCAGAAAACAAACAAACAAACCCTAATGAAACAGAGGTAGGTAATTTACCTGATAAAAAGTTCAACAATCATAAAAACGCTCACTGAACTTGGAAGAAGAACAGAAGAACACAGAACTTCAACATGGCATCAGAAAATACGAAACTTTCCTGGTAAAGAATCTGCCTCCCAGTGCAGGGGACCAGGGTTGGATCCCTGGTCTGGGAAAATCGCACCTGCCTCAGAGCAGCTAATCTGGTGTGGCACAGTTGCTGAGCCTGTGCTCCAGAGCCTGTAAGCCACAACTAGTGAGCCCACGAGCAGGGAGAACTGAAGCCTGCATGTGCTGGAGCCTGCTCACTGCAACTGCTGAGCCCACGAGCTGCAGCTGCGGAAGCTTGTGAGCTCTGGATCCCATGCTCTGTAGCCGGAGTGGCCAGCCACTGGACTGAGAAGCGTGTGCCATAACTAGTGAGTAGCCCTGCCCTCCACAATTAGAGAACACCCATGCAGCTTTCAACAAGGCCCCGAGCACCACCCACAAATAAAATTAATTAATTAAAAAAAGAAAAATACAAGGAAGACCCGATCAGAGCTGAAGAACACAGTCCCTGAAATGAAAAATACACTGCGGGGAATCAAGAGCAGCTTAGATGATACAGGAGAAGAAATCAGTGGGAAAGAGTAGAAATCCCCCAGTCACAACAGCGAAAAGAGAACAAGACTGAAGAACAATGAGGATAATTTAAGGAGCAACGTAAGCAACTCACATTAGCATGATAGGCTTCCTGGAAGGAGAAGAGAGTGAGAAAGGCAGAGAACACATTTGACATAAGAGTGGCTGCAAACTTCCCTGACTGGGATGGAAGCAGACGTGTAGGTGTAGAAAGCACAGAGTCCCACACAGGATAAACTCAAAGGGATGTACACCAAGCAATATTATAATTAAAATGGCAAAAGTGACAGAATTTTAAAGGCTGCAATAAAAACCAGAGTCACGTATCACCGCATAAAGCTGATAGCTGATTTTCCAGCAGAAACTCTGCAGCCAGAAGGGAGTGGTGGCATACTAAAAGTGTTAGAAGGAAAAAAACCCTAAAACCAAGGACAGTCTACCCAGCACGTCCGTCCTGATTTTCAAAGAAACTGAATACAATAAGTGTTCAAACTGAAACACGTGTTCACTTCTGCCTATATCACTGGTGAGGGTTCAGACAGCTTCCACCTTACAGTCAGGAAGGCGGCAGAAGAGCCTTGCTTCCAGCAGTAAGAGCTAGTACAGTCTTCACAGAGGGCACTGTGACAATTACTACAGGGGTTCAAAATGTATCTGCTCTTTCATTGAAAAAAACCACATTCCTAGAGGTCTGTCCTAAGAAAAAGGCAAAGCCTTCAAACATGTACCACAACCCATGTTAGAATCTGCACAGCAAAAATGTCTGAACACCAAACTATAAGCAGTAAACGCCTCTGGTGGCAGGGATTCCCTTTTCATATATTTTAAGCTACCTAAAATGTTTTATGAGATGAAAAGTCTTTTTTTCAGTTTTGGGCGGACAGTGGTGCTGAGGTCAAATGGTAGCAGGTACAGAGCCGGGGCTGGGTTAAGGCACAGACGGGCACTGTGGCCCAGCCCCCATGCTCTGCAGGCCCATCTTTGGTGCAGCAGTCTTGCTTGTCTGCCGCTCATTTTCTTAGATTCCACGACTGGCCTCCATGCCAGTTTTCAGGTCTGCCTGCCTCCACACTGGCTGGAGCCCTGACTTCATACTTAGCTCCCTGCAGGTTTGGGACCCTCACTGGAAGCGGACAGCCACCTGGCTCCTGAGCCCTGCTGGGAGGCTCTGACTTTCATGCAGACTTGCCTGGAGAACTTGTTACAGGGACACATTCTATTCCCAGAGGTTCTGCCTCTGGTTGAGCCAGGGGCCAGGCATCTCTCAAATGAATCAGGTAGCAGTCAGGCCTGAGTACCTTGGCACCAAGGGCTGAAAACAGGGCCCAGGCCGGAGCACAAGGGAGATTCTTGAAGGGCTTGTGACGACTGCTGGACATCACAGAGGGTAGGTCATGGCCTGCTTGATCTCCAACACAAACGTTCTCAGCTTCAGAAGGCATCCAATGCAGGATTTCAAATAAACATAGGATAAGACTGGCGCCGGGCTGCTTTTCTCTGTCCTGATGGCTGGAATGGACACTGGCAGCCACGCAGACATCTGACCAGCGCGAGGCTGTGTTTCCACTTCCAGGAGCAGCACAGCTCTGTAGAAGCGAATCGGCTGAGAGCTGGTTCATCCTCTGTTTGCCTGGGGTCCAGCAGCCTTGCTGAGCCATGCCTGAGTCTCGGCTGAGTCACCAGCAAGGACACAGTTGGCAGCAGGTGCGGCTCCAGGACAGCTCTGCCCAGTCACCACAACGGGAATTCTCAGAGACGTGCACTTCCTTCAACCTCTTCCCTATTAATCATGCACAGTCAGTTCAATTCAGTTCAGTTGCTCAATCTGTCCAACTCTTTGCAACCTCATGGACCACAGCACACCAGGCCTCCCTGTCCATCACTAATTCCTGGAGTTTGCTCAAACTCATGTCCATTGAGTCGGTGATGCCATACAACCATCTCATCCTCTGTCATCCCCTTCTCCTCCTGCCTTCAGTCTTTCCTAGCATCAGGGTCTTTTCTAATGAGTCAGCTCTTCGCAGCAGGCGCTCAAAGTATTGGAGTTTCAGCTTCAACATCAGTCCTTCCAATGAACATCCAGGACTGATTTCCTTTAGGATCAGGACTGGTTGGATCTCTTTGCAGTCCAAGGGACTCTCAAGAGTCTTCTCCAACATCACAGTTCAAAAGCATCAATTCTTCTGTGCTCAGCCTTCTTTATAGTCCAACTCTCACATCCATACATGACTACTGGAAAAACCATGGCCTTGACAAGACTGACCTTTGTTGACAAAGTAACGTCTCTGCTTTTTAATATGCTGTCTCAGTTCAGTTCAGTCGTTCAGTCGTGTCCGACTCTTTGTGACCCCATGAATCGCAGCACGCCAGGCCTCCCCTGTCCATCACCAACTCCCGGAGTTCACTCAGACTCATGCCCATCGAGTCAATGATGCCATCCAGCCATCTCATCTTCGGTCGTCCCCTTCTCCTCCTGCCCTCAATCCTTCCCAGCATCAGAGTCTTTTCCAATGAGTCAATTCTTCGCATGAGGTGGCCAAAGTACTGGAGTTTCAGCTTTAGTATCACTCCTCCCAAAGAAATCCCAGGGCTGATCTCTTTCAGAATGGACTGGTTGGATCTCCTTGCAGTCCAAGGGACTCTCAAGAGTCTTCTCCAACACCACAGTTCAAAAGCATCAATTCTTCAGCACTCAGCCTTCTTCACAGTCCAACTCTCACATCCATACATAACTACCGGAAAAACCTCAGCCTTGACTAGACGGACCTTAGTCGGCAAAGTAATATCTCTGCTTTTCAATATACTATCTAGGTTGGTCATAACTTTTCTTCCAAAGAATAAGCATCTTTTAATTTCATGGCTGCAGTCACCATCTGCAGTGATCTTGGAGCCCCCAAAAATAAAGTCTGACACTGTTTCCACTGTTTCCCATCTATTTCCCATGAAGTGATGGGACCAGATGCCATGATCTTAGTTTTCTGAATATTGAGCTTTAAGCCTACTTTTTCACTCTCCTCTTTCACTTTCATCAAGAGGCTCTTCAGTTCTTCTTGACTTTCTGCCATAAGGGTGGTGTCATCTGCATATCTGAGGTTATTGATATTTCTCCTGGCAATCTTGATTCCAGCTTGTGTTTCTTCCAGCCCAGCGTTTCTCATGATGTACTCTGCATATAAATTAAATAAGCAGGGTAACAATATACAGCCTTGATGTACTCCTTTTTCTATTTGGAACCAGTCCGTCATTCCATGTCCAGTTCTAACTGTTGCTTCTTGACCTGCAACAGATTTCTCAGGAGGCAGTCAGGTGGTCTGGTGTTCCCATCTCTTTCAGAATTTTCCACAGTTTATTGTGATCATGCACACTATTGATATTCATATTGTGACATTGTAAATTTTGCTTTATAGAAACAGGCCCTCTGCTCCCTGCAGACTCTCTATGCCTCCACCAGGCACAAAACATCCATGAGTTTGGTTCTTCTTTTGTCACATCTAGAGATGCTATGACTCAGAAGCTCGTCCATCATTTTGTCAGAGTGCTGGGCTTATTGTTAAGCCAGCCATGTGGTGATTTCAATTAATAAGATTTTATGAGATTTCTCTAAAGGATTTCCTAAAGGAAATTCACCCTGAATATTCATTGGAAGGATTGATGCTGAAGCTGAAACTCCAATATTTTGACCACCTGATGTGAAGAGCCGACTCATTGGAAAAGACCCTGAAGCTGGGAAAGATTGAAGGCAGGAGGAGAAGGGGATGACAGAGGATGAGATGGTTGGATGGCATCACTAACTCAGTGGAGGTGAGTTTGAGCACGCTCTGGGAGTTGGTGATGGACTGGGAAGCCTGGTGTGCTGCAGTCCATGCAGTTCCATAGAGCTGGACACGACTGAGCGACTGAACAACAGTGAGATTTCTCTGGTGCTGAGACTCCTCCTTTGATTGGCTGCCAATCTTGTCTAAACTAAATTAGAACCCAGGAGCATGGATGGTGGATGTGGGGTTTGCTCTGGTCCCTGTGACAGTCCCAGATGACAGGGACGTCTGGTTTGGTATCTGCAGGCATCTTTGTTCCTCTGGGTTTCCATGGTACTGCTGGGGTCACTGTCCCACCCTCAGCTCCCTGGAACTTGTCAGCTGCCCTGACCTTCCTCTCCTCTTTGCTCTCATCATGAGTCTCATGCTCTTGTTTCTAAAGGAAGAGTTTTAGTGTAAGGTTAGAAACATCTACCCTGCTTCACTGACTAAGATACAGCCTTTGACTGTGTGGATCACAGCAAACTGTGGAAAATTCTTGGAGATATGGGAATGCCAGACCACCTTACCTGCCTCTGACAAAGCTGCATCCAGGACAAGAAGCAACAGTTATAACTGGACATGGAACAACAGATTGGTTCAAAAGGGGGAAAGGAGTACATCAAGGTTGTATATTGTCACTCTGCTTGTTTAACTTAAATGCAGAGAACATCATACGAAATGCTGGGCTGGATGACTCACAAGCTGGAATCAAGATTGCCGAGAGAAATACCAACAACCTCAGATATGCAGATGATACCACTTTATTGGTAGAAAGTGAAGAGGAACTGAAGAGCCTCTTGATGAAGGTGAAAGAGGAGAGTGAAAAAGTTGGATTAAAGCTAAACATTCAGGCTTTCCTGGTAGCTCAGTGGTAAAGAATCTGCCTGCCAGTGAAGGAGACACAGGTTCAGTTCCTGATCCAGGAAAATCCCACATGCCTCAGAGCAACTAAGCCTGTGCACCGCAGCCACTGACTGACTCTGTGCTCTGGAGCCCAGGAGCCCCAGCAGCTGAGCTCAGGCACCATGGTCACGCTCCAGAGCCTGTGCTCTGCAGGAAGAGGAGCCACCACAACAAGAAGCCCGTGCACCACAGCCAGGGAGTAGCCCCCACTCCTGGCAACTGCAGAGAAGCCTGCACAGCAGTAAGGCCCCAGTCTAGCCAGAAGTAAAGAGACAACCTCAGCGTTCAAAAAGCGAAGATCATGGCATCCAGTCCCATCCCTTCATGGCAAATAGATGGGGAAACAATGGAAGCAGTGACAGACTATTTTCTTGGGCTCTAAAATCACTGGGGATGGTGACTGCAGCCATGAAATTAAAAGATGATTTATCCTTAGAAGAAAAACTATGACAAACCTAGAGAGTATATTAAAAGCAGAGACATAACTTTGCTGACAAAGGTTCATTTAGGCATAACTATGGTTTTTCCAGTAGTCAGGTATGGATGTGAGAGTTGGACCATAAAGAAGGCTGAGCACCAAAGAATTGATGCTTTTGAACTGTGGTATTGGAGAGGATTCTTGAGATTCTCTTAGATAGCAAGGAGATCAAATCAGTCATTGTGAAAGATAATCAATCCTGAATGTTCATTGGCAGGTCTGGTGCGGAAGCTCCAGTACTTTGGCCACTTGACACAAAGAGCCAGGCCACTGGAGCCAGGCCACTGGAGCCAGGCCATTGGAGCCAGGCCACTGGAAAAGATCCTGCTGCTGGGAAGACTGAGAGCAAGAGGAGAAGGGGACGACAGAGGATCAAACGGCTGGATGGCACCACTGACTTAATGGACATGAATTTAAGTAAACTCAGGGAATTGGTGATGTACAGGGAGCCTGGTGAGCTGCTGTCCATGGGGTCACAAAGGGTCGGACAGGACGTAGTCACTGAACAGCAGGAGGCGCCTAACATAGAGTAGCACTCACCAGACTGTGTTCCGTGAGTAACTCCAGGAGGCGACTCTGGATCTAGAGGATTTCCTGCCTGAGGACGTGTGGGGAGTGCTGCAGTCTCCGCTCTGCTGGGGATTTACAGGGTGCATCAGCACAACCCACTCTCTGAAATGTCAGCAATTGGAAAAACAAAAACTGTTCACCTTTAAGCCCAGTACTTCCCAGACTACTGGGTTGGCCAGAAAGTTCATTATTTTTGTTAGCTGGAAAACATGAAATGAACTTTTTGGCCAACTCAATACTTTGACCTTTGGATACTTTTTGGCATCCTGAGACATTTGGGGAAGTATTGCAGGAGACCAGCTCCACCACACTGAACAGGCCCCCTGAACTGGTGAAATCTATGGGTCTCGTATATAATGAAGGAATAATACTAGCCTGTAGTGGGAATTACTCTAAAAATCAGAAGAAACACCCTAAGGAAAACACCAAGGCAAACCTAAAGAGTTAACATGGAGATTTCTTATATTCTACAAAAAAGCGCTCTTTCCTATAATTATCGATAACCTGTAATAGAATGTTATTGATAAAATTTTATATAATTACTAATTCATAATTAACTGGGCACATTTTCATCTGAAGGACAGGCAGTTATTCTCTTGCAACTCTACTCAGGAGCAAATTGATAGCCTTAAAAGACTTCAGGACATGAAGTCCCCTTCGTAAATATTCTCGGATGAAGAACAGACTGCTGCTGTTTTTTCCCTCAGGAAAATCAGTCCTGAGAGCCTGTGAACTGTAGCTTAGGCAGGTCAGGAGATTTGTCTGTAAGAAGGTGGATGGAAACCAGGAGTGTGCAGGTGGCTCTGGGCTGCACAGGCTCTCACCCCACAGTCAGCACGCCACTGGAGGCCAGCCTGCACTCGATGGGAGCAGAGTCCCCACCGAGGGTCGCTCAGGAAGACCTGCGTGCCATGGCCTGGTTTTAACACAGAACCCCCCGAAGCTGCCCTCCACGAACCACATTTTTCTGCAGCTCCATGGATGTTAACAGTTCCTCACTCTAACTTTTCTTCCAGCATCTGAGGTGACCGAGAAGGCCCATGCAGGCAGGGCAGGGAGCAGAGCTGAGCTGCTGGGGTTGAGTCAAGGGTGACCCACCTGCGCCTCCACTCCTGGAGCCCCTTCTGGTGGGGCTGCCTCCCCACTTAGTGTTTCCGGATGGCTGGAACAGCCTCCAGACACTCATCTGGAATTCAGTTTCTCTGGCTCCTGAACACATGTCCCTCACGGCACTTGTCACCTGGACACACCTGTGTGTCCCCCTGCCCACTGCCCGTCCTGGACACCAAGCGCCGTGCAATGGGAGGATGTGTGTTCTCCCATGCTCGCTGTGCAGTCTGTCTCAGCGCTTGCAGACATTCGAGGCAGCTGCACAGACACCTGCAGGCTCGCCCTGGCGACAGGGTCCCTGTCCTGGGCTCTGACGTCCCCACTGTCTGTCTCTGCTCCTCCTGCCATTGGAGACCTGAGGGCAGAAATGAGGGAGGGCTGAGTGCCTGGAGGCCCAGCCTGTGCAGACGGGGAGGTGCTGCACCCCAGGCCAGTGGGCAGGGGCAGTGGCCAGGGCCCCCTCGCCAGGAAGGGAGCCAGGCAAGACCCTGGGCCAGGTCGCGTGATGGCTGAGGCCGTGCATCACTGCACACCCGCTGTGCCCTTGCATGGACCTTCTTTTGCTCATGCTGACTGAAGCTTGCTCAGTTACCCACAACGCATCCTCCTCTTTGTTCAGATCAGGCAACTGAGGCCTGAGGGAACCCACACAGAGGACGGATGTGGGGGCCTTCCTCCTGGGTCATGTTCAGCTCCAGGGCTTCTCAGCGTGGCCCCCGGTCAGTGGTGGCAGTGCCGAGGCCTGGCTCTTCCTCGCCAGCTGGGCGTGGCTCCGCTTCTCATGTGGAGGAAGAGTCACTGCTCTGGGAGTGTGGGGAGAAGAGGGACCCCGCCTGCAGTTGGTGGGAACAGAAACCGGTGCAGCCACTATGGAGAACAGTGTGGAGGTTCATCAAACAACCGGAGTTTCCGTATGATCCAGCAATCCCACTGCTGGGCACAGACCAGAGAAAACTCTAACTGCAAAAGATACGTGCACCCCAGTATTCACTGCAGCAGTTCACAGCAGCCAGGACAGGGAAACAACCTAACTGTCCATCAGCACATGAACGGCTAAAGAAGATGTGGTACACATATACGATGGAATATTACTCAACCATAAAAGAATGCAATAAAGCCATTTGCAGCAGCGTGGGTGGGCTGAGAGATTATCAAACTAAGTGAAGTAAGAGCGACAAATATCATATGATTTCACTTACATGTGGAATCTAAAGAACTGATACAAATGAACTTATTTACAAAAGCAATAGACTCACAGATTTTGAAAACAAACTTACGGTTACCAAGGGGAAGTAGGGGAAAGATAAACTGGGAGTTTGGGATTAACAGATACTATATACAAAATAGATAATCAACAAGGACCTATTGTATAGAAACAGAAACTATACTCAGTATTTTGTAATATCCTATAGAAGATATAAAATAATATCCTATAAAAGAAAAGAATATGAAAAATTATTATATATATATAAAACAATCACTTTGCTACCCACCTAAAGATATCACAACATTGAGAATCATGTACATGCCAATTAAAAAAGAAAAGAAAGGCCACTGCCTCTAACACACTTGGACTGAGCTGACACTCCCAAGATGCTCTGGATCACAGTGGCCACGAGCCACCTTGCTGACCTGTGGCTACTGGTGCCCGAACAGATCTGCTCTGAAACAACCCATCCTGTCTCCTCCAGTCTGTCAGACACATTATGTGTTGGATCTTTTATTGTTTATAAATAAATAATATGTCAAAAAGCTAGAATTTTTGGACCTAGGTTGTAACCAACTAAGCATATTTTAAAACAGAGAAGGAAGGAAAGAAAGGGTTCATGGCAAATCCAGACTTGCAGAAGGAGACATAGGAAGCGGTGATAAATCAGGATTTCTCAATACCCTTGCATCATGTACAGGAGTCAGGGAAGGACGCTGTTGGCCAGGCCCTCACCAGGCGGAGCTGACTCTGCATCATGACACTACACCCTTGCTCAAGAGTCAACTCTGCTTTGCAAAGAAGACCCCTCCAGTGTTCCAGAATACACCCACTAGTCTCCTGAGACAACCCCAGGCTCCTAGCCTCCAGGCTCCCTAGGAGCCACCAGTCACAGGGTGGATCTTCCTTATACCCCCTGCTGGATTGTGGCGACGTAATGACTATCCTGGTTTCTGAACAGAAGGCCTTAACGCATCCTGCCCACCCACCCATCGTGGCTTTTACTCTGCTCAGTCATTATTCAAGAGACTCTGACAAATTCTGAGTTTACTTTTGTCCTCTAGTTGGGTCACAAGGTTGAGATGAATACAGAGTGAGCAGAGACAAAACCCCAAATGACAAAGAGTCAGAAGAGGGGTTGGCTGTTTCCAAGTGGAGGTTCTCCAGGGGATGAGCTTCTATTTAACATTTAGAAATGATGTGCCTAAAGGGAGAAAATGATGCTTTATGCAAGAGAAGTCATGGAAATAGTTTTTGAGCAGATATTTAAAATATTTTTATTATAAAAATCAATGTTTTGTTTTGCAATGGGAGGAAATAGTATTAAAGCATACAAATATTTATAAGTAGAAATCCTCTATCCTCTTAGTCCAAGCCGCAGAAGTGGCCTTTATAAGCAGGATGATATGTGCTTATGCAGAAACTCTCTACATAAATGTATTTATATATAAACTCTATTGTGGCTGAATTACATGTGGATGGATGTGTGTGTGCTGTCACGTCTGACTCTGTGTGACCCCATGGACTGTAGCCCACAAGACTCCTCTGACCATGAGATTTCCAGGCAAAATACGGGAGTGGGTTGCCATTTCCTCTTCCAGGGGATCTTCCCAACCCAGGGATTGAACTGCGTCTTTTGCATCTCCTGCATTGGCAGGTGGGTTCTTTACCAGTAGTGCCACACAGATACTGTTTTACAACTGCCTTTTTTCAGTTAAAATACAGTTTGTACGTCTATCTCTGTATCTATCTATATATCCGTCTGTCCATCCATCCATCCACCCATTTATCTATCTATCCATCCATCCATTTCCCTCTCTCCCTGTATCTAGCTATCCACATAACTTATTCTGATCATGGTACAACTATCCATAACTGATTTTACTAGTCCTGTACCGGTACTTGGAGTGTTTCCAATTTTTTTGTCTCTTTCGTTCTTATACATTAGTTTTCATCCCTGTCGGAGTCCACCTTCCGAGTGAATTACTGGGAGTGGAAAAGTGGGCTCCAAGGCGAGGTGCTTCATAACTGTGGCCAATCCTGCCAAGTTCTCCTCCAAATACAGGACCAGCATTTCTGTCTACGGTGAGCTGATCAAACTTCAGCTCAGATCCCTCACTTCCACAGGATTCTCTCAGCGCCTGGAATCTTGAAATGTGTAGCTGTTTCTATTATTTTTGTGAAATTAGCAAAGTAAGATATTTTAACTATAATTGGTGGTGATTCCCCTGCCATAAAACCCCTCACCTGGCAGGTGGAATTGGGAGAACTGGGGGCATTTGGGGCCAGGCTTAAAGGAAGCTGAGTTGGGAATATGCTATTTTAAGTCAAACTGGTAAAGACCTTTCACTCTGACTGGTGAGCTCCTTCTCACTCCTAGGGCCCCTTCAAAGGCTCCTCCCTCCTATTGGTAAGTCTCCAGCACTTGGTCAGAGTGCCCCCCCCCCTGCAGTGTGACACGACATTACAGCATAATGTGTCTGTGCTTGCTTCCTCCACCACGTTAGAGCAGGAGCTTCTGCAGGTGGAGCTGTGTCTCGTCCATCTTTAAATCCACAGAGCCCAGTGTGGGGTCTGGGGCTAACAGGACATTCTTATGGCGTGTGCACAAGATCTTGAAATATGATTTAAAGGGAGGATCAAGTGGTACACCTGAACCACCAGGAAATCTTACCACAGGCATGTTTATCACTGTGTAAGTGGGTGTGGGTAGGTGGTGGTGACTGACCACAGAATGCTCTGTTGAGGGGGTGGAAGTAAAACCTGCAGGGCAGGATCTCATAGCCAGGTGTCTCAGACCTGTGTCCCGGGACTGAGGGCGCCCGCATTCTCTCTCCTGCTCAAGGATATCCCCCGGAATCTGGAGACGTGGGCTCAATTCACTATAAACAGGAGAGTCACTGTTTATTCATTATGAACTTGTTTACTCCAATACAATCATCTTTTACATAAGTGAAACTGCTAACATCTAGAGAGGCATGATATTGGCATCAGAATAATAGTACACGTACTTTAATAAATACTCAATCATATAATTACACAAGAAAATGTCTTGGATAAAGGCCTCTAAGTCTTTGAACCGTATATGGTAAGTGATGTGATCTGCAGAGGAAAGCAAGTCCCGGTGGGAGCTGGGGGTGGGGGCCCACATCACATGCTTCTGGTGTCATCCCATCCATTTATTTCCCAGAACAGACCTTCTCAGGGTGGGCGGGGCTTCTTAGGTGGCAACAGAGGTAAAGAATCTGCCTGCCAGTGCAGCAGATGCACGGGACACGGGTTCAACTCCTGAGCTGGGAAGATTCCCCTGGAGAAGGTAATGGCAAGCTGGAAAATTCCATGGACAGAGAAGCCTGGCGGGCTATAGTCCATAGGGTCACAAAGAGTTGGACATGACTGGGCAACTAAGTGTGCACACACACAGGCACACCCATGCAGTCCTTCTTAGTCAGTCCTTGTGCTCTAGAGGTGCGAGTTTCTCATGTACTCTTGCCTTACTCTTTACCTGCTTTCCTCTGTGGAGCACAGTGAAGTTGGGGAGGTTAAAAGAACCTGGTATTACTTGGTTCTAGACATGCCCACTGACTGTGATTGTTAAGGAACCCACATTTCTCAGGAGCCTCCCCACGCAGACCAGGGAAGAAAGGGAGTCATTAGTTCTCCAATAGCTTCTCGTCCACTCTGCTCATCCACACCTTCGGCTCACCCATCATTCACTCAGGAAAGTGAGCCCCACAGCGACAAGTTCAAACGTATTCAACTTCTAGGCGTAGGAATAGATAATTCAGACTTGGAATGGATAACTCTCTAAGAAGATTCTGTTCATTGGGATTCCTCTTTGAAAGGCTGAAGTCCAGCAAAGTTTCTACAGAGAGCTAGTTAGATTTCCTCTGTCGTGATCTACTTGAATGTACTAGAGATTAACACTGTCCACTCAGGGTGGGACAGCTTCAAATACAGATACATCACAGGACACACAACTTGTAAGTTGTTACTGACAGATTTCAGAAGCGTATTAAGTGTCAGTTATTGAATGTCCAGTCGACACCAGCTGTATCTAAGATCTTCTCAGTGACGTCTGTGTGCTCATTGGTAACACAGCACAACTGAGGACCAGCGAGGTCAATCCATTCATCGAAGGTTACAAAACAGAGCCTGCATGCAAATCCAAGCTGGTTTGACCCCAAATGCCTGCGCTTCCCACTATGCGGGTTTCATTACATTCTATACAAGCTGATAGAGCATCCCTTCTTGTGTTACAGACATCTGCAGATTATTTTGTAGGATGGTGGATCCCTCTCCCCTCACAGACCCCTGCTTTTTAAGATGACTCCTTAAATAGCACCCTGCTTGCCCGGTATAGTAACTAAGCAGCCAGGAACAAAGGGTCCCTTTGGGACCAGGGCTGGGCTCGCCCCACTCTTCCTATTTCCGCCTCCCTTGCTTACACCTAGCACCTTCCTTCACTGCCATGTACCCCATCAAGTAACTCCTTCCCTATCTGCTCTTTTGTCAAAGCTTCTGCAATTCTTTGAAAATAAACACACAATTCCTTTTCCTGTAACTTCTGCTTCTAATATTTTCATCTGTCACTCCACCAGTTTCCCCCAGGTGACTGAGAAATGTCGGAGAACCAAAAACAACCCACCTAAAACCAGGGGCTGCAAACACCCCACACTCTGAACCTACTCAGACAGCACCACTCTCCAAGCTGTTCTAAACCCATCTAACTCAGCATCTTTCCAGCATTTCTGAAAAATAGTTGAAAAAGCCCCCTTTATGTCTGATGATCTTTAGTGCCTCTCCCTGAATCTACTTTTTCATCTCAAACTCACATGTCCATAAAGAGGCCCCAACATATCAAATTAGGCAGGCTTTTATGATGCGCCTGCTCCATAAGCATGATTTCTTTTTTTTTAGCTGCACTGAGTCTCAGTCGCAACATGCAGAATCTCCATTGCTGCGCACTGACTCTCTAGTTGTGGTGTGTGGGCCTCATAGCTGTGGCGTGGGCTTAGTTGCTCCACAGCATGTGGGATCTTAGTTCCGCAACCAGGGATTGAACCTGCGTCCTCCGCATTGCAAAGTGGAGTCCTAGCCACTGGACTGCCAGGGAAGTCCCTCCATGATATCTAATAGAAAGCATATTCTGGTTCCAAAGAACCAACTGACCAGTAAACTAAGACATTAGGTGTTAGAATCGGGGACCCATGTGTCGTCTTTCAGCAGAGATTCACGTTTCCATTCTGATGGTCTATGGATGACTGATTTGCTCTCAAGCTTCCTCTGCTCCCCGACCTCCTCCTCCTGTTCCTGGGAAGATGATAAGCTGCCGACAGGGCCCTGCAGGGAAGTGCTGAGGGGCACACGGAAGACAGCATGGGCTCTGGCTGTCTCTTTCAGATCTAAACTTCTGATTATCCTGATATCATCTGTGCCATCTTTCCTTTGCTCTTGCCTGGTGACTGCTCATCGCTTTCTTACACAGAGCACTTTTCTGGGCTGAGAAGTACCCTGAGGAGGAAAATATGCTAAGCCATGGTGCTCCCTCCCTAGACTTGCAGCAGACCCAGTGAGGGGAGCTGGGGACAGGAGGCCCCTGTGTTTGGAAGAATCCTGGAACGTTCAACTGTGGCTGGAAAAAGCTCAGTTAGAAGAGACATTGCTAGCGAGGAGACAGAAAACCTGATGAAGGTGTGAGAGTCCCTTAAGCATAAACACTTAAACACTGGATGCACCGCAGAGCTAGTCACTCAGTCGTGTCTCACTCTGGGACCCCACGCGTGGACTGCAGCACCCCAGCCTCCTCTGTCCATGGGATTCTCCAGGCAAGAATCCTGGAGTGGGTTACCGTTCCCTTCTCCAGGGGATCTTCCCGACCCAAGGATCAAACCTGGGTCTCCTGCATTGCAGGCAGAATTTCTACCATCTGAGCCACCCCAAGGAAGCCCTGAACAATGGATGTTACGATTTTAAAAATCCAACAGAGCCTATAAAATAAACTTCACAGAGCAGAGTATCGGGGAGGCAGTCGTTTCACTGTGTGTTATGCTATGCTGAGTCTCTTGCAGTAGTTTTTGATTGGCTGACTATGTTTTAAAGGAAGGGGGCAACAATATTGCGTTTCGCTGAGCTGAACGTCTCAGCAGCAGAGTCTCTGTTCCTGTGCTGGTGTGGTGTAGTTCACCCTTCTAGATGTGGGGGAGTCTTCTGAATGTTACAGCTCAGCTCTGTCTGGAAAGTGGCCTAGAGTCCTGGTCAAGTTTGCTCCTGCAAGGCATTGCCTCACATGCCACACCAGCACTGTTCTGGTGTGGCTTCAAGACAGATCAGATGAAGTTAGAAGAGACACATGTTCTGGATAAAAACGAATTTTAATAATTACTATGTCGACAATAGTGATCTGATGTCAAAGGAATAAGCCATGATAGATGAGCTAGTGTCAGATGGCGAAATGGAGTAAGATATATTAACTTGCTTTTGTTTTTTGCTGTAACTGGGCCATCTCCAAGCAGTGGAGTTCCTGAATTTTGGAACAGATCAACTTAAGCAAGTAATCACACACAAAGGTAGGGTTGGATGTTGTTGAGTGAATTTCCCAGGTTGTACTCAAGGGTGAGGTGAGGTTCTGTGAAAGATTGTTTATACTGGTGATGAGAAGGATTCTACAGTAGCCATGCTTGTGGAGTGTCTACCATGGGCCAAGAAACACTGTTATTTAAACCTGTACCTCTAATTTTCCACCCAGGTTTATAGGGAGAGGTTATGCTCCCTCTTCACAAATTGGGAAATCCAGGCTTAGAGGGAATAAGGACCCACTCAGAATTCCATGGAGGGTATCTGACTCACTGAGATTTAAACTCATCACCTGACTACGATACCCTGTGCTTTTTGTACCTTGATGCAGATTCAGACTATTGCTTGAATCTTTCTGATGATTTTGTGTGGAGGCAACGTTGCAGTCATTCTTCTGGCAGAGGCTATGATGTGATGGAGAGTAAGCCTTCCTAGATCCCTCTGGCTGAAGAGAGGGAAATCCTACTTTGCCCCACACTTTGTTCCACAAAGCATGGTCCTTCTTCACTGAAGTCTGGTTTGCTTAATGAGCAATTACGGTAGTTATCACCAGTTTAGAGTGCTACAAACATCTTACCAGCCCAGCTGGCCCCTGGCACGTCCTGTCCTGGTGGCCTGGAGCGGTCTCCAGGCATCACCCTTGACTCCCCCTGGGAAATGACTCAGAGCCATGTGCCCCGGGACCGAGAAGGCACTGGCCAAAACGTGACAGAGAAGAAGCTGGCCACGTGACCGAGAAGTTCTGCATGGGCCACGTGACCGAGAAAGGTGCTGGCCACGTGACCGAGAAGGCACTACACACGTGACTGAGTGGCATTGCCCACCTGACCGAGAAGGCACTGACCACGTGACTGGGAAGGCGCTGACCATGTGATGGGTAACAGATGGTATGGATTAGTGCTGTGCCATTAAAGCACAGAAAGTCAGTGCTACCCTCATGGGTCCCTGATGATTTTATACCAGGTTGGCAGTGACAGTCTTAGAATTTCTCTAGGGAAGAGTGCTATTTGTTGGACAAGCTTAAAATATACAGTGGAGGCCAACTGATGTGGAGACTGTGAGGAGGGGTTAAGAATTCTGGAGAAAGAGCCAGGAGCGAAGGTTTCCACTCCTGAAGGGGTCAGCAAACTCTCCCCTGGATGGCACTTGGTGCACGTGGATGTCCTTGTAAAAACTCGTGAAAGGCTGCCTTTTACAGCCACGGGTCCAGAGAGCAGCAGCACGCATGTGTGCAGAACAGAAGCAAAGGGGATCACGAGAGAAAAAGCAAGGGGGCTGTCAGATGCCTCCAGGGGTGTTGGCCTCCACAGGCCTGGCACCAGGAGCCCTTGCAGTGTGATCCTCTTGGCAGCAGGAAGGTCTGGCTCATATCTGGATTACAGCACAACTCAGAGCTGCACGGAACCTGCTCTCCGGAATAGCTCCCTGGGCCCCCGCCCCTGTGCCTCAGCCCGGGTGAGGATGCTGAAGAGAAAGCCCAGCTTCCTGCCTTCACCCTTGGGCTTTCAAGGACAGCGACGCTGGCTCTGGTCCACCTTGGTAGTGGAGGGGGCTTGAAGGGAGGGAATCAGTTTCACACAGGAAAGATCTTGGGCCTTCAAAACCCTCCTGTAGTCCCGGGAGGAAATGAGAAAGAAACTGCCTTTAAAACCTTGGCTCAGAATTCTGTGAGAAAGTTGAGCCACTTTGTGACCTCATCCTGAAGCTTCCAGAAGCACCTAGGCTTTCCCTGGGTGTCCCCTGCCTGAAGGCTTTCCCTAGGGGTCTTCCACCTGACAGACAGGGCTTTCCCTGGGTGGGGGTGGCTCCCCACCTGACAGGACTTGGCCCACGCTGTTTGGCCCTGAGGAGTGAACCAGGGAGAACCCTGCCCATGGCTGCTCCCAGTAGGGACTGGGGAGATCACTTTTGAGAAGCAAAGATCATGGTACCCAATCCTATCACATCATGGGAGATAGATGAGGAAAAAGTAGAAACAGTGACAGATTTTATTTTCTTAACTCCAAAATCACTGCTGACAGTGACTGCGGTGATGAAATTAAAAGATGCATGCTCCTTGGAAAGAAAGTTATGGCAAACTTAGAAAGCATATTAAAAAGCAGAGACATTACATTGTCAACAAAGGTCCATATAGTCAGAGCGATGGTTTTTTCAGTAGTCATGGACAGATATGAGAGTTGGACCATAAAGAAAGCTAAGCACTGAAAAACTGATGCTTTCGAACTGTGGTGTTGGAGAAGATTCTTGAGAGTCCCTTGGACAGCAAGGGGATCAAACCAGTAAATCCTAAAGGAAATCAACCCTGAATATTCATTGGCAGGACTGATGCTGAAGCTGAAGCTCCAATAAAGGGTCACCTGATGCAAAGAGCTGGCTCATTGGAAAAGACCCTGATGTTGGGAAAGATTGAAGGCAGGAGGAGAAGGGGATGACAGAGGGTGAGATGATTGGATGGATCATTAATTCAACGGACATGAGTCTGAGCAAACTCCAGGAGATGGTGAAGGATAGGGAAGCCTGGCGTGCAGCAGTTCACGAAGTGCTGGACATGACTTGGCCACTGAACAACAACTTCCACCACGAGTGGCCCATAGGAGCAGATGAAAGCTTCTGCACAAGGGGCCATTCTGAGGGCCGGTGAGGGTGTGTCTGGTTTTAAAGCAGCTGGCTTTACCCTTGAAACATCCAGTATTCAGGGCTTTCCAGAAGCCCCTGCATCCACTCCAAGTTTTCATCTAAGTGTGAAAACTTAACTGTCAATGAGCAGATGAAGGCTTCACAATTTCTCTGAGGGTGAAAGGAATAATTGAAAGAAGAAATTCGCTAAAGGAGAAGAATTTTACCTGAAGGGGTTTTTGACAGTTTGAACAAGGCTAGTCATTAAAATATCTCACACTTCAAATTACCAGGCTGTTCGTGAATACTCCAGCCACCTTGCCTCCTGTGTTGCATCCAAAGGAAGAACACATTGAGCTCAAAGACTCAGAAAGGCAGTGTGGTTTTCTGGAGCCGTTTCTTCAGGAAGTGAGGGGTTTCTCATGCCTGGCATGCTTGCTTCAGCCTCATCATTCATGCCCCTCTTCCCATCACCTCCTGTTGCTTTCAACCCTCACTTCCTTCACTCTTAGTCCAGGGTCCTCCATGGTGTCTCTTTTAGTAAAAACCAACTTCACCTTTTTCTTTTCCCAAATCACCTCTCCATTTCACTTCTGTCCCTTACACAGCACACAATCTCTTCCAAGGACGTCCCTGGTGCTGCAGTGGCTAAGACCCCAAGATCCCAGTGCAGGAGCCTGGGTTCAGTCCCTGGCCAGGGAACTAGATTCCACAACTAAGAGTTTGAATGTCACAACTAAAGATCCTGCAGGCTGCAACTAAGACTCAGAGCAGCCAAATAAATCAAAGAGAGCAAAACAACAACAACAACAAACCCTGTTCTGTGGAAAGAAGAGGGAGATTACAAATGCTGTTTATATATCTTAAAACCTTCTCATACATATAATGAAAGCCCAAATTAAAGAGTACCAGAAAGCACTGATCTTCTGTGAATAAGACTTGTTTATTTGTATTTCTTCAAATAATTTAAAATTAATTACTGACTTTCATAGAAAGTAAGACCCTTCATATTTTATCTACCACTCATCTTATGTTCCATGAATAAAATGCTGCCAATGATTTCTTTAAGTGACACTGGTGGCTAGAGGTCTTCCAGTTTGAGAGACATTAAAATATGTAAAAAGCGTATCTTAGAACCAATTAAACATACTGGCATTTTCTTATCTATTCTACAAGTAGCTCCTATTTTTTAGACAGTTGTGGTGACACAAAAATTCCACAGGCGATTTGCTCTTTCCAGACCAGTTTCCCTTCCATAGGGGAGCATGGGTCGTCTGTGATAGAAACTGCCCAGGGCTGCTCATTACAGGGCAGATTTCAGGGCCCCATGCAGACTTATTAGAGCAGAATCTGTCGCAGGATCTGGGCAGCATGATTTTTCAAGTTTTTCAGGAGATTCTAACAATCAGCCAGACATGAGAACTTGAAAGTGGCCCCAGATCAACACAGTGGTGTCCCTTGGGTGCTTCCGAGACATGCAGAAGCTCAGCCCCCCAGCCCAGACTCACTGAGGCCAAACCCACACGTGACCTACATGGGTCCACTTAAGTCAGAGAAGCCCCAGACCCCAGGGCTTCTCAAAGTGTTGTTTCTAGGCCAGCAGCAACAGCAGCACCAGGGCCTCATTAGATGTGCAGAGTCTTAAGCCTCAGCCCAGACCTTGTCATTTAGAAACCTGTGGGATGGGGTGGGGTGGAGCCCAAGTTCCCTGTGTGTTAATAAGCCTCCAGGAGATTCTGATGCGTGACAAAGTGGGGGACCCTTGCTGTCACCCAGCCACGTCTTACACACACCTGATGACAAGTGCTCAAGGTAAGTCAAGGCAAAGGGATTAGGCTGGGGCAGATGCCAGCTCTGCGGTCATGGTGATTAAGAGGCATTAAGTAGCATCTCAAGGGGTAAGTAAGCCTTTAATCTCAGATGTTAAAGTCACAGCAGATAGAACACTTGGGAAAAGACAGGTAATCAAACACTGGTGAATGTCCAGCTCTCATTTTTAAGTGAGTCAGAGTCAGTAAATTCATTCTAAGCCTGAGGAATCTTTCTAGCTTTCATCTTTTGCGTTAGCATTTTTTCCCCTGACTCTTCAAAGCATCTACTTGACAAAGGCTTCTTATTACTAGATCTCTGTAGAACCTAAGAATTTCTACTTTCAAATGCTGCCAACCTCCAGCTCAAATTTAGGGTGAAAGAGTGGGTCCTGAACATTCCTTTTCCCCACTATGTGAAGCAGACCACTGACGATGTAAAGGATCTGCGAGTGACTGTTTGGATCATCGTCAGCACCCACATCAGTCCGGTGACAAGGCGTGCTGAGAACTCAAGATGAAAGGGCAGCCCCTTCTCTCAAGGAGAACACAGAGAATTAGGGAGACAGGCACAGCCAGCAAATAATCTCACCACAATAAGGTGCACTGAACGCTGAATGCATGAGGCCATCATTGGCTATACAACCACCAGCCAAACAGCAGCTCGAAGATAGATGAGGATGGTGAGAAGAGCAAGGAGAAGGTCAGGGAAAAGCTGCCATGAGGGTTTAAGGCAGGATGCTGAGCAGTGACAAAATGTGGCCAGGACACTCATACAAGCCTCTTCTAGACACAATGTCTTACAGTCAGTTCTGTGTCCACTGAATTGACTGGGCATGAGAAGTGACTCGGCCGATTCAAAATCATTCTTGAAAAAAAATCTCTGACTTTGGAAGGTTTTATAAGAACCATATTTTCAGTTCTCCGGTAAATGGCTGCGGCTTCTCAGCACACCCTTTATGATGTCCAGCATTCCGTGACTGTGTTGTTTATGCCAGTAGTAGGCTTAATTAGGGGCCTGACAACTCCAATAAGATCAGACAGCAGGACATGGCACAGATCATCCAAAAATGCAGCTATCCTTCAGCCGAGGACAAAGCTTACACACCAGAGAGACGTTTCCCAGGACCCGTTTCCCTCTGACTGCAAGTCCAAAAGTGAGAGGTTCTATTCCTAGGGGAAAGACCGCAGTGGCCACGTCTCTGCGTGTAGAGTCAGCGTCAGGTTTCACGCTCCACGGCAACAACCTTGCGCTGCTTCCAGTGTTCTGAGAGGAGCGCTCTTGTGCTTTTTGCTTTGTTTTTTGTTCTTTAAGAACCACGTGTTTTATGTATTTGGCGTTTCAACCTCAGGGTCATTGTGTTTTAGTGCTCACATTGTCCCTTCTTAGCTGAGTGGGAGCCTTTCCAGTCGGCTCTGTGTCCTTTGAGAAGATCCCCTTGGTCCCTGACTGCTTTCCTCCTTCCTGGCTCAAAAGGCAGACCAACATTTAACTTGTCCATTTCTGGCCCAGAGTTGAAAGCAGCAGTTTCTCCAAAAACCTTCATCCTTCTGTGGCAACTGGAATCAGAAACTTTGCTTCGGGATGCTGGGGCCCTTTACTTTTGGGCCGCCACTCTTCCAGGCCTCTGAGGTGCACAGAACTAGGAAACACGGGCAGTTTTGTGTGAGAGAGAACACTAGGAGCTTTTTTCCAACTGAAACGTCAGCTTATGGCATTCTAACTCAACTCTGTATACCTTTTCTATTACAGAGAATCTTGGTTCCTAAGGGCATGATCGTTTGCTTTTCCTACAATATAATGTGAACAGTTTCAAGATGACAATGCCAGTAGCATGGCTAGCAAAGGAACTAATGAATGACAAGAAAGATTTCTCTGTGACTTTCTTTCAAAATGAGGCATCATCGGCATCTGACATACTAGTTTCAGGTGTGTGACATAATGATTTGATATTTGTATATATTGTGAAATGATCACTACAGTAAGTCTAGTTACCATTCATCACCTCACTAGGTACAGATATTTTTTCCTTGTAATGAGAACTTTCTCCAAAGGAGAAAAGGAAATAGATATCCATTTGAATGCAGAGTTCCAAAGAATAGCAAGGAAAGATAAGAAAGCCTTCTTCAGTGACCAATAAAGAAATAGAGGAAAACAATAGAATGGGAAAGACTAGAGATCTCTTCAAGAAAATTAGAGATACCAAGGGAACATTTCATGCAAAGATGGGCACAATAAAGGACAGAAACGGTATGGACCTAACAGAAGCAGAAGATATTAAGAAGAGGTGGCAAGAATACACAGAAGAAATATACAAAAAAGATCTTCATGATCCAGATAACCACAATGCTGTGATCACTCACCTAAAGTCAGACATTCTGGAATGCAAAGTCAAGTGGACCTTAGGAAGCATCACTACGAACACAGCTAGTGGAGGTGGTGGAATTCCAGTTGAGCTATTTCAAATCCTGAAAGATGATGCTGTGAAAGTGCTGCACTCAATATGCCAGCAGTGGCCACAGGACTGGAAAAGGTCAGTTTTCATTCGAATCCCAAAGAAAGGCAATGCCAAAGAATGTTCAAACTACTGCACAGTTGCACTCATCTCACATGCTAGTAAAGTAATGTTCAAAATCCTCTAAGCCAGACTTCAACAGTAGGTGAACCATGAAATTTCCAGATGTTCAAGATTGACTTAGAAAAGGCAGAGTAACCAGAGATCAAATTGCCATCATCTGTTGGATCATCACAAAAGCAAGAGAATTCTAGAAAAACATCTACTTTTGCTTTATTGACTATGACAAAGCATTTGACAGTGTGGATTACAACAAACTGTGGAAAATTCTGAAAGAGATGGGAATACCAGACCACCTGACCTGTCTCCTGAGAAATCTGTATGCAGGTCAAGAAGGAACAGAACTGGACATGGAACAACAGACTGGTTCCAAATAGGAAAAGGAGTATGTCAAGGCTGTATATTGTCACCCTGCTTATTTGACTTATATGCAGAGCTCATCATGAGAAACATTGGGCTGGATGAAGCACAAGCTGGAATCAAGATTGCTGGGAGAAATATCAATAACTTCAGATATGCAGATGACACCACCCTTATGGCAGAAAGCGAAGAAGAACTAGAGAGCCTCTTGATGAAAGTGAAAGAGGAGAGTGAAAAGTCGGCTTAAAGCTCAACATTGAGAAAATGAAGATAATGGCATCTGGTCCCATCACTTCATGGGAAATAAATGGGGAAATATTGGAAACAGTGGCTGACTGGGGCTCCAAAATCACTGCAGATGGTGATTGCAGCCATGAAATTAAAAGATGCTTGCTCCTTGGAAGAAAAGTTATGACCAACCTAGACAGCATATTAAAAAGCAGAGACATTACTTTGCCAACAAAGGTCCATCTAGTCAAAGCTATGGTTTTTCTAGTAGTCATGTATGGATGTAGGAACTGGACCGTAAAGAAAGCTGAGCACCGAAGAATTGATGGTTTTGAACTGTGGTGCTGGAGAAGACTCTTGAGTCCCTTGGACTGCAAGGAGATCCAACCAGTCCATTCTAAAGGAGATCAGTCCTGAATATTCATTGGAAGGACTGATGCTGAACCTGAAACTCCAATACTTTGGCCACCTGATATGAAGATCTGACTCATTGGAAAAGACCCTGATGTTGGGAAAGATTGAAGGCGGGAGGAGAAGGGGACGACAGAGGAGGAGATGGTTGGATGGCATCACCAACTCGATGGACATATGAGTCTGAGCGAGCTCTGGGAGTTGGTGATGAACAGGGAAGCCCGTTGTGCTGCAGTCCAGGGGTCGCAAAGAGTTGGACATGACTGAGTGAGTGAACTGAACTGATGAGGACTTTAAAGATGTACTGTCTCAGCAGCTGTAAAATATACAGTGAAGTACTGTTAGCCATAGTCACACGCTGTGCATGTGTGCTCAGTGGCTCAGATGTGTCTGAGACTGTGTGACCCTGTGGACTGTAGCCCAGGCTCCTCTGTCCATGGGATTCTCCAGGCAGGAATACTGGAGTGGGTTGCTATTTCCTTCTCCAGGGGATCTTCTTGACCCAGGGATCGAACCCCTGTCTCCTGCATCTCTTGCACTGGCAGACAAACTTACCACTGAGCCACTTGGGAGTAGTCATCTGATGTACATGACATCAATTACAAGTCTGTACTTTTTGACCCCTCCATCCATTTCTCCTTCCTCCCTCCACCCCCACTTCAGGCAAGGCAACCACGAACCTGTTCTCTGTATGTATGAATTTGTTTGTTTATTTTAGATTCTAAATGTAAGTGATATTGTTTGGTTTTGTCCTTCTCTGTCTTATTCCAAAATAACATATCTTAGGCAGAGGGCCTTCTAGAAATAGGACTTCCCCTGGACTTTCTCCCACATCTCTGGATCCTCTATGCACCCACCTGCTCCTCATACACCTTTCTGAACTGCAGTGACCTCTTTGGTGCCCTTCTCCCCACTGATGAAGGCCAGGGGGTTCACTTATATGACCCCAGTATTCCTAGCCATTCACTCGCTCACACGTGTTGTAGGTGCTATTGTGGGCATGGGGTACAGCATTGGAAGAGACGGAGCCCTGGCTATGAAGGGGGTCTAGTGGAGGGAGGTGCACAAACTCCTTCATCTGAGGTCAGTAACTTCAGGTAGCGATGCACAGCATGCAGTCAGCAGAGTGAGCCGATGGGTCAGAAGAGCCGGAGTGGCAGAAATGGAAGTCAGCCTGATCCGAGCAGGTCTTCCTGCCACAGTCACTCTGTGCTGTGACCTGTGACCACAAGAAGATGAAGGCTCTCAGGGGATTGTCAGGCAGAAGGAGTTGTGAATGCTTTCCTGGGCTTGGGAATATTGAGAAAGGGGAAAGAGGTGACTTGACTCAGAGCCCTGCTGTTACAGTAGAGAGGTGGGGTAGGAGGGCTGGGTGAGGCTGAGTGGCGGGCTCAGGTGGCCTTCCCTGGCATGGATTCTGGTCTAAATGCTACAGAAAGCCTCTGATGGGCGACAGCAGGCTGGCATCATGATTGATTCATAGTTTTTGAATACCCCCTGACGGTCACATGGAAGAGGAAAGGGCGCTGTTGTTTCCAAGGTGTCTGCTGCTGTGGGGGACACGATGCTGATAGGGGCAGGGTTGCACAGGGAGGGGGCAGGCTCGGAGGGGATGCCCACTGGCCCTGTTGATGGCAGGGGTGCTGACCGGAGCCTGGCCCTGGGCTGTGTGGATGGCGCAGCCACCTGCTGAGACTGCACGTGGAGGAGACTGGAAGCAGGCGTTTCTGTCTGGACACGTGGGTTTGGAGGGTGCTAAGTGTCCAGAGCTCCCAGCAGGCTCGAGAAGGAGGATGCACCCATGGGAGGACAGCCCTTAATATTTCCCAGACGTGTGGGCAGGATCTAGCCTTGCGAGGAGATGGCCCAAGTCTGCAGCCTGGCTTCTACGGAATCAGACGAGGCTCCATGGATAACCACCCTCCTGGAATCTCCGCTTTCCTCGCTGGCGAATACCCACCCCGGAATAGCCATGATGTGAATTAAACTGTGCACATAAGGCTTGGGGGAGGCCTGACTCACAGTGAGGACGGGCTTGTGCGGGGTGGAGGGTCACAGGCCGCGTGGGGAGTCCCAGTGGCCGGGCCTTCCGCTTGCTTCTTTAGCGCCCCATTTCTTTCAGGCCTCACGAGCCTCTTCCCCAAGTGACTAAAATGCTTGTGTAATATGAATATGAACAAAATGCTTCTTTTTGTTTCTGAGGCTTTATAATTCTCTCTAAAATATGCATAACCAAGAACCTACCATCTTAAGCCCACTTGGGCATAACTTCAGTGGCATGAAGTGCTTTCACATGGCTGGGCAGCCGGCACCAGTGTCCGTCTCCAGGACGTTCATTGTCCCAAACTCAGACTCTGTGGCCATCTTACAAACTTCACTCCCCCTACCCCTGCACCTCCACCAGAGCCAGCCGCCCACCCACTTTGTCTCCACGATCTGGCTCCTCAAGGGACTACACATAAGTGGAACCCCACCGTATTGTCCTTTGCGGCTGACAGTTCACTGGGCACAGTGACCTCCAGGTTCATGACCAAGGTTTCAGGTGTCTCAGGGTCTACTCCCTGTAGCCTCAATCCTAACCCCAAGCCTAACCCTAAGTGTTAGCCGTTCAGTCTTGTCCGACTCTTTGTGACCCTATAGACTGTATCCATCAGGCACCTCTGTCCATGGGATTTCCCAGGCAAGAAGACTGAAGTGGATTGCCATTTCCTCCTCCAGAGGATCTTCCTGACCCAGGAATCGAACTCAGTTCTCCTGCACTCACAGGAGGCGACTTTACCGTCTGAGCCACCAGGGAGGCCCAGCCCTAACCCCCACCCTCTGCTGCGCACACCGGCCGCGTTGCCTCTCCCCATCACCTGTCCAGGGGCACTGGGACAGTTCCCACCTGTCAGTTACTGTGAGTAATGCTGCTGTGAACACGGGCACCGCACTGGAGGAGTTTTGAGGTAGTGTATACATTCAGTTAGCTATTAATTCATCTACTCATGTTCTCCCTCAGCAGACACTCCCCAAGCACACGCTCACACTGGCATCGATGGTGCGATGCTTACACGAAGGTCTGTAACCCCCTTAGCGTTCACAGTTTTCTCAGGAGGTGACAGCCTTGTTCAGAACATGAGCTTGTCTCCAGGTCTACAATCCACAGAGGAAACTTTCAAGCCCTTCAGTCCAGCAACCCCCTCGGCAAGCAGTTTTTCAAGGCTGCTGTTGTACGTGGCATGAAATTTTCCTCAATCTTGCATTCTGTTGCACAAAACGAGGCTTCTAAAAATGCTAAAAATTGTCAGTAGGTAACAAGGAGAGTACAGAAAACAGCGAGACGTGTCTGGTCTAGTTTTCCAAATTCTGGGTCTGTGGAAAGTGGTACCTTTCATTTTTGGAGTCAGCTGGAATTCAAATAAAGTCAAGGCTTGTCATTAAAATTTTTTCCTTAGCTATAGTTTTGACTATGAATTGGTTGGAGAAGCTACATAGATATTAACATTGTGTTCATGGCACCAGATCAACTTGGAGAGTGTGTATGTGTTTAGTGAAAAGACAAGTTCTCCTGCTGCAAGATGGGTCTACAGAGAGTGTCCTGCTGGAGATGGCTGGACCCAAGCGGAGTGGACGGGCACTTGGGGGTGAGTGCGGGAGTGTGGGCCATGGCATAGGTGAGGCTGCAGAGCAGACGGTGGTGGGACGCCATGGAGGGGGTGACTGGTCAGCAAGGACTAGGCAGGATGGGAGGCTGCAGGGAGGGCAGCCAAGGCCCAAGATCACTGTGTTCTGTCTGCCGTTACTTTAAAAGAGTAGAGCAAAGACTCAACAGCAATCAAGCTCAAAAGAAAGCCGGCAGAAAGCCTGCATAGTCCTCCAGAAGCCTCCATCCTGCTCGGCTCCTTGTTGCCCCTGAAATGCGAGCAGAGGAGAGCTTTCCACTTTGAGGTGTGTTGTCGGAAAAGGACTAACCAAGGTTCAGAAATTAAGGGAGATTGTCAGTCCAGGACAGAGGTGCTGTGAGCAGCTGTGCTCTGCAGTCTGGCCTCAGGAAACTGGGTCTTCAGTATTTCCACGACATGACTGTAGAAATACGTCCTGCTAGCTGGGTCTACTTTCCTTAATGGGTAATGCTCTGGCTCAGATCTTTGTGCGGAAAAAGGTTCTTTTGTCTCATAAAATGTTACAGATGCTGCCAAGGTAAAATGCTTTAATTTTATCCCTCTCTCAGAAGATAAATATGGAAAAATGCAATTGGCAACTTAATCTAATATTTAAGATTCACTTTAGGTCCACAGAACATGTAGGGGTTTGTTTTCAAGGAACATCAGCACGGGGACAGGGGAGGGACAGGGGACAGACAGGAGGACAGGGGACAGACTAGGGACAGGCCGGGCACAGCAGGGCAGGATGAAATTGGGCATTGCCTGTGCAATGACGAGGAGAAACCAGCCCTGGAGGCTCCTCTCTGAGCTCCCCCTCAGTTTACTACTTGGTAGGTTTCCCTCTTCTGCCTCCGGAAAGCAGCAAAGGGCGAGGTTCCTACACACCAAGTTCCAGAGACAAGCAGGCCCCAGCTTCCACCTGGCCCTCAGAACAAGCTGCCTGTTTGTCCACTGATCAGGAGTGCTCACTCTGTGTCATTTCAGCCACTCCAGATCTTTCTAGAATCGCAGAAGTTATCACCAGGATCAATTCACACCCTGACATTTAGAAATTGCACAAAGAATGGGCGAGCACCACACCGCTTCTGACATCAGGGCTGAACTGAATGCCTACCTAGGCTGTTCTTGACGCAGCCGTCAGCACTGGTAATATTTTCCCTTCATAAAAGTCCCCGAGAATTTACAGTCAGCAGATGAGATCATATCTTGAAATGGTCAGGATCCACAAGAGGAGAAGGTAAGGAGGGCCTGTCCGCACCGGCGCTCCTGGTATTGAAAAGCCTCTGGCACCATCTGGCCTCACACTGGTCCCCGGGCACCAGGAACAATATTTGCCCGTTGCCATGTAGACGGGGCGGCTGCCAGCTCCATCGGCCTGGACCTGGCCTCTGCAGATAAGGCGCTTATTGTTCCGCTGAGTGTGTGCTGATAAGATGCTCACCCAGGAAGGTGACAGAGAGACCTTTCTGCTGGGACAAAGTAGGGCCACTTGGAGACGTGTCTCTGTTGTCCCCTAACAGCTGCTGCAGAAAGCAAGCCAGGATATGACTTCTTTTCTTTGTTTAGTGAGAGTTTTCCCTTACAGGAATGCACATCTGAAAAGATCACCCTAAACAGCTTTCTTACAAAGCACCCTATACCTGAAATATACTGGAATAATTCACCCACCCCAGCTCTGAGAACCCGCTAAAATATGATGAAAGCATTGCTTGGTGCCTTCATGTATATGTAAAATATACACTTCATATATACATATATTCATTATTGCTACTTAGTGGAGGTTTACATTAGGAAAATTTCCCAAAATTTCAAGGAAAGCAGCTTGGACTTGAGAGGTACATGTACACACCCCATCCCCAAGCCTTATGAGCACACGTACACATACATGTGTGTGGAAGCTTAAGCAACACAGGGCTAATGTAAAGCACATGCCAATTTAGGCAGGATTTCAAAACCTTCAAAGGCAGATGTTTTTCTTTTTGTATTCAGAGAAGTGCCCTACGGTTTTTTCAACTTGTACTGAGTGTGAGTGCATTTTGGGGGATTGTGTGAAGATTCTTTAGACCCTGAATTGAAGTTCATGTAATGAACAGAGACACAGGAAAACAAGTTTATTAGATATTCTTTGGTAAATACCTTTTGTAATGATCTCAGCGTGCCAAATACTAAGAGAAAAATGGAATCAATTCTTTGTCTTAACAAGTAGGATGCCTCTTAGGGCTCAGCTGTAAAATTCCTCAAAAAGATCATTCACTATGATACTAATTATCTATGTACCTCTAGTTTGCTCTTTATTACTACTTAAGCACAATGTGCATTTTGCTATATATTTGCTTATTGGTTATTAATAGAAATAAAAACTAACAAAATAATAGATTCATAATAATAGATGAATAAAGTTTCTTACAGAACCATAAGGGGCCACGGTGCTTTAAGTTCTGTGCTAGAATACTGAGAAATCTCCACTCTCATCCTGGGTATTTTTCTAAGTGAAAATGAAAAGATTTTCAGATAATTGAAAAGAACCTCGGTGCACATCCCAGGGCAGGGGATGCTTCCCTGGTGACTCGGATGGTAAAGAATCTGCCTGCAGTGCCAGAGACCTGGGTTTGATCCCTAGGTCAAGAAGATCCCCTGGAGAAGGGAATGGCAGCCTACTCCAGTATTCTTGTTGAAGAATCCCATAGACAGAGGAGCCTAGCGGGCTATAGTCCATGGGGTCACAAAGAGTCAGACACGACTGAGCGACTTCACTTTCACTTTTAGGGGCCATCTCAACAGGTGGAGTTTCTGGCATTAAAAGAGCGATCTCTTGAGCTCAAGCGTAGGAGGACGCGGTGATGCTGCTGAAAGCTGGCTATTTCTGAAATGGAGCCGCAAGGAACGATGACAGGGCAGGTGAGGCGCTGATGCTGGCAGAGCCCCCAGAAAGGGGCTGTGGGCGTGGCCCCTGCTGTTCCCTGAGTCTCCTCCCCAGTTGTGACAAGGGGTTTCCAGGGAAGGGTCCGTCACGTCCGCAGCCTCAGTGCCTTTGCTGGCCTCTTGGGCTACCTGGGCACTCTTCATGCTGTGTGCATAAGAAACACCTGTGAATGATCCTGGTGTTTCTATCAACCATGCTGTTAAAAGGGAGCCTTTCTACACTGCGGGTGGGAATGCAAGTTGGTGTAGCCACCATGGAAAGCAGGGCAGAGGTTCCACGTGCACGCTATGTTGCTTCAGTCCTATCTGACTCTGCGACCCTACAGACCCTAGCTGACCTGGCTCCTCTGTCCATGGGACTCTCCAGGCAAGAATACTGGAGTGCAGTGCTGTGCCCTCCTCCCTGACCCAAGAATCAAACCTGCATCTCCTACGACTCCCACCTTGCAGGTGGATTCTTTAACACTGAGCCACCAGGGAAGCCCCCACAGAGGTTCCTTAAAAGACTAAAAACTAAAAACATATGCTCTAGCAACCTCACTCCTGGGTATATATCTGGACAAAACTCGAATTTGAAAAGACACCTGCGCCCTAATGTTCACTGCAGCACTAGTTACAATAGCTAAGACATGGAAACAACCCAAATGTCCATCAACAGATGGCTGGATAAAGAAGATACGGTGCATATGCACACTATAATACTAGTCAGCCATAAAAAGAACGAAACATGCCATTTGCAGCCATATGCAGGGACTTGGAAATTATCACACTAAGTGAAGTAAGTCAGCAAGAGAAAGACAAATACATGATATCACTTTATGTGCAATCTAAAATATGACACACGTGAACTTGACTATGGAACAAACAGACTCCCAGACTCAGAGAACAGACATGTGGTAGCCAAGGGTGGGGGAGGGATGGAGTGGGAGGCTGGGGTTATCAGATGCAAACTGTTATACATGGAATGAATAAATGAGGTCCTACTGTACAGTATAGGAAACTATATCCCATATCCTATTATAAACTATAATGGAAAAGAATATGAAAAGAATGTATGAACACATATGAATATATATGTATAACTGAATCACTTTGCTGTATAGTAAAAATGAATACAATGCTGTAAATCAACTGTACTTTGTTAAAAAGAACATACAACTCTTTTGCTCAGCACATTACTACAGCACCTGGTAAAACTGGGGTTGGAAGGAAAGATGGAGATTGCCATCCTCCTATGTCTGCAGGAAAAACCATATTTATTAAACAGAACACGTTTATGTTTTCATGGACACATGTATCAATACAATTTCCAAAATACAGGTACTTAGATTTCGGTCATTAGAGGTAAGTGTCCCCATACAACCTGGAGAAGGGAATGGCAACCCACTCAAGCATTCTTGCCTGGAAAATCCTCAGGACAGAGGAGCCACTGGGCTACAATCCATGGGGTCACAAAGAGTCAGACATGACTGAGTGACTAACATGGACATGGACATGTCCCCCTATAAATACTGGAAGAAGTTTATAGCAGAATCTAAATCTAGAAAAGAGTGTGAGCTGAAACTGGTGTCTCTGAATATATATTACCTTTTAGTAACTGAGACTCGCAATCTCAGAGAAAATTTTCTGTTGGATGATGGCCAAACAGATTAGCTAAATGCTAACAGGCCAGAGCGTTTCTCTTACCTTATCTCTGATCTATTTCACACTATTATAATCAAAATACCTCCTTTGTGTCCAGAATTTGGTCACAGAATGGGTCAAAAGTTCTATGGATATTTTATGAAAGGGAAAAAAAAAGCATTCTATAACATAAACCACACTAACTCTGCAACAGACACCAGGATTATTTGGCTACATTTAGAAGACAAAATTTTCTCAGTGCTTTTTGATTATGACAGTTTTTCCTTTCAGTTCGAAACAGATTCTTTTCTTTGAGCGCCTCTTTATTCCCCCGTGGCAGATGGTGATAAGGTAAAACACATGGTTCAGTAATACACTAGAAAAGCTGGGAAGCAACAGTCCTGCAGCCTACGAATGGTCTTTACAGAGTGTGACCCTGACCGTGCGCCTTCTTGCTGGAAGCCCGTGGCTTCCTCACCCTCTCGGTGACCTTGGAGCTGGCCACCAGCCTCTCCAGCCTCACCCAGACCCTTTCTGGAGCTTTCCTGCTGCAGGCCAGTTGGACTGGTTTTGGAATGAAGGCCCTGCCTCCTACTTCACCTCCAGCCTCACACCGGTGACTCTCTAGGCCTGAGGCTGAACATCTCATCTGCGGGCCTCCAAGCCTCAGCTGAGGTGTGCACGGTCTGTGCTGCCAGAGCCCCTGGGGTTCCTCTTCACGTCACGCATCATGTGTGTCATCACCCGCATGCAAAGGGCCGGGACGGGCTGTCAGCGTCCCCGGCCACATCCTCAGAACCTGTGATAATGTCTAGCTGGCACAGGTAAACTTTCAGCAGATATTTGTTTAAGGAACAAGCCTGGGCAGGAGTAAATGTTATGCTGGTGGCACTGGTCAAGAAAACAACAACAACGGAAGGACCAGCGTTTTCTCCTGGGTAATGCAATGCTGCCTTTAGGAAAACGTGGCTTTTCTGGGGAGCAAAGATCATGAGACTGGATCTGTTTTTGATCAGTCCAGAGCCCCAGGACTTCAATCTAATCTGGAGTGATTTTTCTCTAAAAACATGAAGACTCAGGCCTCACGTTAGCACTTACATAAATCCCTGTGGACTCTTGGCGGGTGTAGTATACAAGCTTATCTAGATCACTGTTTTCACTGATCCCCATTCCTGGGTTCAGCCTCCATACGCCTAATCCTTGCACAGACTCCGGTCACTAGTCTCCGTCAAGAACGTGGGCAGGCTTGTAGTTTTATTCCCTACCTATCAGGCCACATACAGATTATATCTTGTGTCTCCATAACCTGAGAGTTGTGTGTTTCATCACATTTCTGTTTGGGCTGAACAGAGTGCCAGGCTCCAGAGACTGCCAGACCCCCAAAGAGCAGACAAGTGAACAGAAGAATGAGTGAGAAGCTGTTAAGGGACTTCCCAGGTGGTCCAGCAGTCAGAGTCCCATACTTCCCACTGCAGGGGCAAGGGCTCCGTCCCTGGTCAGAGGCCTATAGTCCCACATGCCACTGGTGCAGCCAGAAAATAAAAAAAAGCAGTTATATTTTTACAGAAAGAATTATAAGGAGATTGTGACAACACACACTAGACAAGCTTGGGCCTGGTCACCTCACAACCTACGGCTGCAGCAACCCTAGAACAGGAGGCCTGGGGAGGCTCACGGGGCCTCTTGGGAGAAGGGCCCTGAACTACACGCTGCCCTGGGCAGGACAGCATGGCCCCTCTCACCCTGTGGAGGCCCGCACCAGCTTGCCTCCCACGGATGTCTAGAGTCACCTCCAGTCTGTCTGCTGCTGCAGGACACAGGCGGAACTCAGCACCTTGGGAGAGGGAGCTGCTTCTTTCCTTGGGAGGGCTGAGCGCCTCCTTCGTGGGGTCTTGATTGTAATTCCATCACAGGAGGCAAAATGTTCACGTGTGTGAATCTGCAGACAGGGAACCCCCACTTGCTCACATGCATTTTAACTGAGGAAGAATGGGCTTCTCTGGCTAGAACTTCACATCTGAAATCTACGCATATATTAAAATGACCAACATAAAGGCTTCCCTGGTAGCTCAGCTGGTAAAGAACCCGCCTGCAATGCAGGAGACATCAGTTTGATTCCTGGGTTGGGAAGATCCCCTGGAGAAGGGATAGGCTACCCACTCCCATATTCACGGGCTTCCCTGGTGGTTCAGACAGTAAAGAACCCACCTGCAATGTGGGATCCCTTGATCCTTGGGTTGGGAAGATCCCCTGGAGGAGAGCATGGCAACCCACTCCAGTGTTCTTGCCTGGAGAATCCCATGGACAGAGAAGCCTAGAGGGTGACAGTCCACGGGGCCACAAAGAGTCGGACACGGCTGGGTGACCAAGCACACACACAGCACAAAGGGAAGCTGAGGGAGGAAACGAGCAAGCTGCCTTACAAACTAGGGCTCCTGGGGCTCCTGGGTGTGCCTGGTTGTGATGAGATGTGGTTGCCATCACCGACATGGGGTGAAAGCTGTCTGATGTCAGGACAGACGCCCTGCAGGATGTCCAGCTGTTTCCAAGCAGCTGCGCCTCTGTGGCTCCTTAGGTGACCGTGTGGCCACCTGCCGACTGTCCCCCGGCTCCATGTCCCTGGGGTCTCTACTTAGATAGCTGATAGGATCTGAACAGAGACCCTGATTCCTGTCCTGTTTCTGACCCTGATCCTCCGCCTGCTCAACTGCCCCTGCCGATGGCCACCTGCCCTCCATTAAGAAGTCCTCCCAGCTCTGCCGCCAGAAATCAGGAAGAGCTCTGCTCTCCCCATCTCCACAGCCATGGCGAGCCCTATTTCTAGCTGGACCATCTCTTTCCACTCACATCCTCTCCCATAGTCTGTTCTAAGAGTCCAGAGCCACATGTCCCTTCTGAGAGAAACCTCAGGTCACTTATCTCTCTTAGAACTTCCCAGTGAAACCAGAACAAGAGCATCGGGCCCATGCATGGTCCAGCTGTTTCCCTGCCCCTTTCACTCCACCTAGGACCCCCCTCTTCTGCCTTCCTCTCTGCTGAGTCGTGGTCCCTGGGGATGTTCCCCCACTGGACCACACACACCGCTCGAAGGACCCTGCATCTCTGCTCTCTCTCAGCCAGCATCCTTTTTCCCTCAAACATCAGAACCATCTGAAATGATGCTACTTACTTACTTGTCTTTTTGTTTTTCTGCTGTCCCCATCCTCTGTCAGATCATAACTCCTTGAAGGCAAGAACTCAAACTGGTTTGTTCTGCGCGACCTTTGGGTGCCCCACAGCCCCATCAGCAGTGGGTGAAGGAATGAAGGAATCTGAGATATTTCTCATCTTCTTCAGCCTCTGCTTCCTACCTGACATGCTGCAGGTTCAGAAATGATGCATTAAATCACCCAGCACAGTACCAGGAACATAAAGGACCTGAAGAGAGGTGTGGTGTCTGTAGGGAGGTGTCCCTCAGGGCAAAGTGGAGGGAGGGCCCTGGCACAGGAAGGGTGCTCAGGGCTGTGGCCCAAGTTCCTGTCTATTTTATCGTCTCCATGACCTGGGAGCTTCCCATCAGCTTCAATGAGGCTCAGCTTCTTCATCTATAAACGAACCTGGCTGTTACGATGATGAAGCTCAGGCGAGGTCTGAGGAGGCTGAACAGGCTTCTAAGTGAGATTTTGTGATTACGTAGGGCAATCTGTCAATCATGATGGGACAGGTTGTGGTATCTGATTCTCCCCTTTGGTTTTCCCCTTGAAATAGTCTTGAGTCTCAGACCTGACCCCACTGAGTCCAGGAGGGAAGCTTGGGCTCTTACGGAAATGTTTTGAACAATTTCTTTCTAACTTAAAAATGACTTTGGAAAACCAGTCACTTGGCCGCCCACCCTGACCAGGTGGTCAGCTGTTCCCAAGTGCCTTTCCCAGCTTCCTTCTGGGGAGGCTCTGGGAGTGAGGCCCTGCATCCCAGCTCCTCTACAGCTCTGCTGGGAGGCCCAGGGAACAGGGGGCACCCCACACAGATGCCCCAGGCGCTTCACCCCACTGATGGGCATCCTCGGCTCCTTCAGGTAACTCGCTTCCCCAGGCAGAACAATACCAGCCATCTCACCCTCCGGGTGGCTGTAACAGATCGCCACAACTGGAGGCATGTACAACACACATGCTGACTTCCACTGCCTGGGGCTGGGATGTCCAAGACCATGGCACAGAAGCCCGGGCTTTGAGGACGCCTTCCCAGGCTGTGGAGGCCCCTGTTCCCGTGTCCTCACGTGGTGGGAGGGGCAAGGGGTGCACGGGGGCCTCTTTCAAAGGGCTCTAATCCCACCTTCATGGCCTCTCACCTCCCACACAGGCCCCACCTGCATCTTGAGCGTTAGGTTTTCAACACAGGAATTTTGGAGAGACACAAACATTCCAATCACAGCCCTCTGTATCTATTAGAATTCTCCAGAGAAACAGAGCTAACAGGCTATATCATTGTCTACCATTACCCTCTATTCATCCATTTATCTATTGAAAGAGGAGGCTCGTTATGCGAATTGCTTTACACAGTTACGGATACAGAGACATGCCACCACATGGCAACACGTTGCCAGCCCGAGGACCAGGAGCTCTAATGTCCAGGACAGGAGAAGATGGGCATCCACTCAAGAGGAGAAAGAGGGAGAGACAGTTCAGCCTTCCTCGCCTCTCTGTTCTGTCTGAGCTTTAAGACTGAATGTTACGTCCCCACCCCACCCCCCAATCCTGGGGCGGACACATCTTCCCCACTGAGTCCACGGATTCAATGCTGGTCTCCTCTGGACATACCTTCAGCAGTCACACCTATATATGACACCTTACCAGCGCTCTGGGACTCCCTTAGCCCGGCCAAGTCAAGGCAAAATAACCATCACAGCAACCAACAGCCTAGTTGTGGCAGAACAGTTATGTGTGTGCATGTGTTTTTCAACAGAATAAAATCCTTGCCCATTTCCAGCTTGGATAAACAAATGGCAAATCCACTTTCTGTGAAAATGTATTTTCACAGAAAATGTAAGTTCTCTGGGGATAGGATTGGGTCTGCCTTCCCCAACGTGGTCATACCTGGTCCTCATTGCAAGCCCGGCACTTACTGGATGTTCAGTAAATGGTGATTGGATGTAAGTCTGAAAGGTTCAGTGAGATTCTCCCTGATCTCCCGACAGCAAGCCCACAGACACCCCTCGGGAAGGTACTATGACTCAAACCATCTGAGTGTTTTTCATTTATTTGGTTACTAAAAATCACCGTCCCAATAATTGTACTCTCTCTCTCCAGTGTAAGGAAAACCTTTCAGAGGAAGTTTCAAAAGAAATCTGTCTGGAGAAATGGATAAAAAAAAATAGATGTGGTACATATATATTAATGCAATGGAACGTTACTCAGCTATTAAAAAGAATGAAATATTGCAGCAACACGGATGGACCTAGAGATTGTCATACTGAGTGAAGTAAGTCAGACAGAGATATTGTAAGACATCCCTTAAATGTGGAATCTAAGAAGAAATGATACAAATGAACTTAGAAAACAGAAACAGACTCAGACTCAGAGAAGGAACTTATGGTTGCAACGGGGCAGAGGGGAAGGGTAGTTTGGGAGTTTGGGATGGACATGTGCGCACTGCTGTATTTAAGACAGATAACCACCAAGGTCCACTGTAGAGCACAGAGAACTCTTCTCGGTTTCATGTGGCAGCCTAGATGGGAGGGAAATTTGGGGAGAATGGATACATGTGTATGTAGGGCTGAATTCCTTTGCTGTCCACCTGAAACTATCACAACATTGTTAATCAGCTGTACCCTAACACAAAAAGAACAACAACAAACCCTGTCTGTCCTGGATTGTGTGTGAATATGATCTATTCAGATCATTTAACCACTCCATCTCAAAGGGAACCACATGTCTTGTTACAGGTCTTCAAAAGAATATTCTACAACCTGTTTCAGGTCACCTGTCCTGAGGTTACTGCACTGATAACCATGCTCCTTCAAGTTCCACCGGACACTGTATATTGAGGGCATTTGTATTAACTTCAATAAGATACACGTTGAAATTTCTAAAAGACGCCACTTAGAGTTCACATGGACTCATATTCTTAAAGTATCAGGTAAAATGCTTGTGTATTGTTTTCTAGAGACTCAAAAGTTCACTACAAGTGGCTCTAATATTTTCACGGCAACAAATACCTTCTGGAGAAACATGCCTGTTTGAGCACATTATCTTACAATGTTTCAGCTGTGTTTGAATTTTGACATAATTCTGTTTTCTAGTGATAAAAATCCAGTGTCAGGGTGGGGCCATGGTTTACCCAGTTCAACAGCAAATTGTTTTCTATCCTTTGTCAGAAGGGTTGGGCCAATACACCATGCTCTGTATCCCAGTCACCCTTCTTTTCAGAAAAACTGCCCTGAGCATCTCCATTTTCTTGTAGTCTTGCTGTGACATTGGCTTACTAACCTGAGAAAGTGACTTGATTTTCAGGGATTAAACACCCCATATGAAAAGAACCTTAAGACAGGTACTTTACCAAAAACTATAAAGTGTGAAAAACTTGTTATGGCTCAACACCCAGGGTTTCTTTTGAACTTTACTGTGTTTTCCTGGAGAAAATACTGCTTGTGTTGTCAGAGGCATTTGTGATCCAGGGTGAGTTAGAGGGAAGGTTTCCAGTGTGGTGTTGGGACTGGTGGCGCTCCTCTGGAGTAAATCAAATCACAGGATAACCCATCCCCTCCCGCTGGCCCCATGGGAACCTCTCAGCCTGTGGCTTCCGGCTGCTCTGTGGAGTTACACTGACCCTTGAGACACACCTAGGTCATGTTTTACAATACACGGCAGACCATTATTGCTTCCTTTGGCATTTCCTCTGTAAGGCTGATTACAATGAGCCCCTGGCGTCGTGACAGCAGATGCCATTCCAGAGAAATTCCACGTTCACGTCTGTAACAGAGTGTTAGATGGGGCTTTTCTGGCTTCAGCTTCCTGGTGCACAAGGGTGGCAGACGTCACATCCAAGTGCGGGTGTGTCACAAATTTGCCTATCTGGGTTTTCAAAGAAAATAAGTAAAAGTCATTTCAAGACTCTTGGGCCCTCCAAGGCTGATGCAATGGCTCGGAGAAACACAGCACAGAGAGTCCAAAGGGGAAGTGTTCTGGAGTGGCCTCGGGTGACCTTGAGCATTTTCAGATGAAGCAACCCTATGGGGCCACATGTGGTGAGCACGTAGCGATGGAAACAGGAGGCAGAGCCCCCGGGGCAGGGGTGCCCCGAGTCCTCCTGCCCTGCACGCCATGGGAGGTGCCTGTGCTTGAAGCAGGGCTGCAAAACACAAGCTGAATGGCCCGTTTCTTGTAGACTTTCCACAGTGGTCCCAAGAGAGGTGAGACACCCCAGCCTTTGAGGACACCAAAGCACCAGGGTAGCGCCCGCGCTCTGACACCATTCCCCATGCCTGCTCCTAGGCACTGATGCTTGCTTGTCCCTGTGTTCTCAGAGTCCTTGTGGATGGCTCTGAGTTGGGCTGTGATGATGTGAAGGCTGGTGCTCCTCTCAGCTGTGAGTCCCAGGGCAGAGGACGCCCTGTACCCCATGTGTGGGGGCGTGTACTCTGGCTCTTTCAGGGTGAGTCCTGCTACCAGAGACGAACTTGCAGACACTGACGGCGTCCTGCTGTGCTCTGCCTGTGCTCATTCAGGCACTCTGCCTCCAGGAGACACGTGTTTCAGAAATGGAAGGTACATGTGAACAGAGAGGAAGCTCCTTCACTTTCTTAGACATTCCTTCTTTTGAGAGGTGAGCATCCCATGAGTACAAAGTACATGCTGGGAGCTGTGCTGAGAGGCTGCACACATCTTCTCTCTAATCTATAGGATGGATCTTGAGGCTGTTCCATCCATACACCACAAGAGAAGATGAGGTCTGAGAGTTAGATATTGTGTCTTCACAATGATCATGCTAAAACTGCAAATTGTGTGGAATTTATTAAACTTGCACAGCGATTTACAAGGTAAATCTTAAGTGTCATTGCTCCATTTGACTGATTTTTATTGAAGTATAGTTGATGTGCAGTAATATATGTTACAGGTATACAATATAGTGATTCACAATTTATTGGCTGTCTTCCCCGCATTGTACAGTATATCCTTGTAGCTTATTTTATCCCTTCAGGGGATCTTCTCAACCCAGGGATCGAACCCACACCTCCTTCACTGGCAGGTGGCTTCTTTATGACTGAGCCACCAGGGGAGCCCTGTTTTAGCATGCTATCCAACATCTACTAAATATTAGTGCGTAATGAGTGTTAGCTCTTAAATTTCCCTGAAGATGTCCACAGCTCTCTTACTATGGTGTGTTGCAATTTTATACCAAGCAGGATAACGTTTGCCATTGAGTTTCCAAATAGGGACAATGGGCAGATGAACTGGGTGGACTTCCACTGGCCAGTCAGTATTTGGAGCTCCTACACCTCATGGGTGGGGTGAGATAGCTCAGGGTTCCAGGGGTTCATTGTCTCTCAGTATTAAACTACCTTAAACATAAAATCTCACACTTGTCCATAGTTAAATCTATCTCGCTCTTTTTCACCAACTCAAAAAACCAACCAAACTTCCCATCTCTTCCTGCCTCAAAAGGAAAACCCAGGGTAGATTAGTGTTATTTGCATGATGGAAATGTTGCAGCGCATGTCCTCCTCCAAAGTGCTGACTGCAGCCTCAGAGTCTTCCATTTCTGGCAGTGGTCTTGAGGGAACATTACTGCCTGATGCTCCATCCTGTAACACAGATCGAGCCTTGGCTTCCTACCTCCAAACCAGTTCACTATCTGTGGAACGGCTGCTCTAAACCCACTATTCACAATGTCTGCTTTTCAGCAAGTTGCAAAATGTGGCCGACAGTTTCCTGATCCAATTAAAACAAAACAACACACACACACACAACAAAGACGTGAAAACAAAAACATCACTCTTGTTTGTCTAAACTGCAGTCCAGGCTGTTGAAGGTCTGCATAAATTTATGTTCAGTTTTGTACCCCTCAAAGAGAAGATAAGCAGTCACAGCTTAGTGCTATTCAAGTTGCACTACCGTGTTTCTCTTCATAGCTAATGCATGAAGTACTCAAGAATTCAACTTGCTCACAAAAATTGTGACTCTTGATTTATAGTTTGAGTATAATCATAGAACCTTCTTATGAATGACGTCTTACCACCAATTAAAAAAGGTAGCTAACCATTTGCTAATTTTAGCCTTGAGTTTCTTTAAATTACTAATGTGATGGGAAAAACCTGACCAAACAATTCACAAAAGAGAAAAGCAAAAGACAAACATTTCTAAATACAGTTAATATTCAAAGAATGCAGATAAAAATGGATTTACTTTTTATTCTATCAGATTAATCAGTTCAGTTCAGTTCAGTCACTCAATCGTGTCTGACTCTTTGTGACCCCACAGACTGCAGCATGCCAGGTTTCCCTATTTTTCACCATCTCCTGGAGTTGCTTAAACTCATGGTTGGTGATAACATCCAACCATCTCATCCTCTGTCTGCCTCTCTTCCTACTGCCTTCAATCTTTCCCAGCATCAGGGTGTTTTCCAATAACTCAGTTCTTCGTATCAGGTGGTCAAAGTATTGGAGATTCAGCTTTAGCATCAGTCTTTCCAACGAACATTCAGGGTTAATTTCCTTTAGGATTGACTGGTTTCATCTCTTTGCAGTCCAAGGGACTCTCAAGAGTCTTCTTGCGAATGAATTCTTCGGCGCTCGGCTTTCTTTACGGTCCAACTCTCACATCCATACACGACTAATGGAAAAACCATAGCTTTGACTAGACGGACCTTTGTTTGCAAAGTAATGCAATAGAGACTGAAAAAAAGATTCTTCAATTCAGGCAAGAATAGAATGATTCAACTGTCTCTTGAACTGGCTGGTATGGAATAACCTTTAGCAAAACAGCAATAAGTTTATGAGAGGTACAAAAATTCAAACAATGTAACAAAATCAAATTAGAGTGCAGAGATAATGTGAAACTCCCTTCACTGAATTTAGAAGATGTAAAATTTCTTCAAGTGTCTAAGGACTTTGTAGTGGCTACGCACCACTGTTGACAAATTATCCTGTAACTCAAAACATGCACTTTAGCCCTAGTAACAAGATAACCATTTTTCCCTCCGCAAAGTAATGGTGGCATAGAAGTAAAACATTCCAGCTGAAAGAACCTGAATTTGGGGGAGAACATCAAACTGAAAAATAAGGCTAGAATTGAAGAATTCATGGCATGTGCCTCTTAGCAGACACAACTAGATACTGACCTCCTCCTACAAGAGAGAGAAATTTGCAGAACACACATTTGGTTTTGAGAACCCACAATTAGTAAACCCATAGCCGAGTGAACCCACTTAGCAGGTGATGAGTCCAGTCTTAGGAGTCCAGTCTTAGAAGTCCAGGCAAGTGTCTGGCATGGAGACAATTGGACGCTCATAAACATCTCCACCTTGAAGTTCACTTTGGTTCCAGGGACCTACTGTGTTTTATCAGTTCAGTTCAGTTCAGTCCCTCAGTCGTGTCCGACTCTTTGCGACCCCATGAACCGCCGCACACCAGGCTTCCCTGTCCAATCACCAACTCCCAGAGTTCACCCAAACCCAGGTCCATTGAGTCAGTGATGCTATCCAGCCATCTCATCCTCTGTCATCCCCTTCTCCTCCTGCCCTCAATCTTTCCCAGCATCAGGATCTTTTCCAATGAGTCAGCTCTTCTCATCAGGTGGCCAAAGTACTGGCGTTTCAGCTTCAACATCCATCCTTCCAATGAACACCCAGGACTGATCTCCTTTAAGATCAGGACTGGTTGGATCTCCTTGCAGTCCAAGGGACTCTCAAGAGTCTTCCCCAACACCATAGTTCAAAAGCATCAATTCTACGCTCAGCGTTTTTATAGTCCAACTTTCACATCCACACATGACCACTGGAAAAACCATAGCCTTGACTAGACGGACCTTTGTTGACAAAGTAATGTCTCTGCTTTTTAATATGCTGTTTAAGTTGGTCATAACTTTCCTTCCAAGGAGTAAGCGTCTCTTAATTTCATGGTTGCAATTTGACAGAAAAGTCAGTTTTGCTTCAGTTCCACATTTGGTTTTCCCTGTGTCCTGAAAAGCTTTATTCTGTTTTGTCCAAGATGATAAAGCTAGAGTAACTAAGATATTTGAGGCTGGGGAAGCTCAGGTGACTTGGGTGTGGGAATTCTCTCTGGTGAGTGGTGTGGTTGGAGTACTTAGCACTTTTCTTTGTTTTCTACCTTGTTGAAGATTTTGTGGTTTGACATTGACTCAGATATAAAAGAGTCCCTTGGACTGCAAAGACATCCACCCAACCCATCCTAAAGGAAATCAGCCCTGAATATTCATTGGAAGGACTGATGCTGAAGTTGAAGCTCCAATATTTTGGTCACCTGATGCGAAGAGCTGTCTCACTGGAAAAGACCCTGATGCTGGGAAAGACTGAGAGCAGGAGACAAAAGGGGCTGACAGAGGATGAGATGGCTGGATGGCATCCCCGACTCGATGGACACGAACTTCAGCAAACTCCAGGAGACAGTGGAGGACAGAGGAGACTTGCAGGCTGCAATATACGGAGTCGCAAAGAGACGAACATGACTTATCGACTGAACAACCAATGACAACAGACACAGGAAACTGGGTTAGTATTGACACATCCCTTTTGGGTTAGTATTGTTCCTGGGGACCTCCCTCCCTTTCTCTTTTATGATCACTGCCCTTTTCCCAAGCCTTCATGAATCCCAGCTCCACGTTTATGCTGGGCACTGAACAGGATATTTTGGACCAGGGAAAGGTACCATGCTTTGAGAAAAATTGGGGACTTTAATCCTCAATGTTTTGCATTGACTCTGGCTAAGTTATATAATTACTCTGATTTTTCTCTATTTATGAGATGCTTACACAAGAATATTGGGAGGAATAAATGTATAAAACAGTTCTGTAAATAGTATAATTCTAAATACATGGGTTATTATCAGCATTGTGATCACCTTCTTCATTTGGGGAATAAAATTGCTCTGTCTTTTGCCAAATGCCACTACAAAATAAGATATTTAGAAACTTCTTGGTTTTCTGAGGGTTAGTGAGTTGGTTTTTAAGTTCCAACTCTCATTTTTTCCCTTGAACAAATGGCCACAAAAGTCTAATAGGTACCTTCTCTTAGACTGAATAACCATTTGATGCATATCTTTGGTTTTGCATCTCTCACCAGAATATTGAAATAAATTGTGGGATATATTTTCCCCTAGAAATAAGATACCTCATTTTAAAAAAATTGCTGGGTGAAATCTTAATAAGAGGGAAAGATTGGACTGGGTTCAAAATGTCAAGATACTGTAATACTAGACATTTGAAAAGTCCATGAGAATAAAGGACAGACAAGGTCAACTGGTCAAGTAGTTTATTTTAAAAAATGGTGTTTATCTAATTGACATTATCATCTCAAACACACATTTAGCTATATAAACTGTTAGCTCGAATCTGTGTTTTGAGACTGTACAAACACACAGAAACATCTGATTTTAAAAACTGGTTTGCACACCCACCAGGATGAACATCTGTTTTCCATTGACTGCTCTCTGCTTTTGGCTTAGAATGCTGTAACACTGACTTTTTAAAAAGAGGTGTGATATTACAATTACTTACAAGTATTACAGGAATATCTTTGCAAAAGAAAATAAATTCACTCAAAAAGCATAGAATGTGGCAGTTTAATTAAACAGTAGGTGGAATTTATGTGGTTTAAATCATCAGGTGGGTGTTTTTCCTGAGATAGTTATTTTCTCCTCAAGCTTAAATGGTAACTTTAATTTTATTTACCAGCTTCCCCAGATTGTATTTAAATAGTTAACTACAAGAATACAAATATTTAAGATAATTTTTAAGAATCTTTGGAACAGCCAACATGGAGGAAAGTGTTGTATAGTGATTTCGCTAGACCTTTATTATCCTGTATTGTTTCTCAGGACTCCCTGTCACAGAGCTCTCCCCTTAGGCTTTTGCGAAGTTTTCTCTCTCCTACAGTGACTCCCAACTGGGGGCACCCACTGGATAACACCCAGGCCATTTCAATCAGACCCTGTAGGGCGGGGGACTGATTGAGCCTCTTCTGAGAGTCTTTTGAGACTCACACTCAGGGTCTCTCTTTAGAGCAAACGAATCACTGGGAATAACTTACGTCTTCAAAAATCATCTCAAACAATCACTTTTTTCCTCTGGATACACCAGAAAACGAAGAAGTATAAAAAACAAGATCTGCTGAGAGCATTAGAGTTTTCCCTGTTTTTCTTTTTTTCTCTCCTGCGTCAGAGGGAAATGATTCCTTTCCCTTTTTCATCTGATAAGGGCAGAGAAACAGCTCTTTCCCTTTGAATCTGAGCAACAATAGTAAGTATTAGCACTTAGGGACTGAACTCTCCCCTCCGCTTTCATCTTTCAGAATTCCTCACCAGTGGCTGCAGGGGAGATGAGTGTGTCTCTTTAGTTTTTTGTACATCAAGCCCTGGTGTACTTGGTCTAGTAGGTTCAGGGAAGAAGTTTCTTAGCACTGATGGGAGGAGAGGTCTTTCCAGAAGCTGAGAAAAGTCCCATGTTCTTCTCTGAGCTGGAGGGAAGCCATCAGAATGTCACACTCTGCTTTAGCCACTGTATTTGAGAGGACAGTGACCAGACTGGTGCTTGTTCAGAGCAGGGTGAGCACTGTCAGCCCGCACCCCTGGCACCCTCAAATCCCAGGTCCTCCTGGACCACCCTTCCTACCCCAGCACCTATGGAAAGTTTAATGGCCTTAAGAACAGGTGAGTTCACAGGGGTGGAATGTTCCCCGCCACTTCTGGCTCTGAGCTCTTGCCTCTTTGGAGTCGAATCCTAGGGTCCCACTGGGCTCTCCCTAGTCTCCTTTGTGCAGAACCCGTGAACTTGGCTTCTGGTTCTGATTTCCGCAGAGTCCCACTTGCACGAGGCTCTTCAGTGCTAAGAGATGTTACTGATAGTTTGGGGAGACAAGAGGGTTGATGTAGCAAGAGCAGTAGGAATTTTAAACTGAAAACCAGACATCCCCTTCTTAGGACGCTTTGCTTGCTGGCCTGCCTCTGGGAACTCCTCCGTCTGCTGATGTGCTCTCAGGTCCCCTGCTCTGGGCTCCCAGCACTTCCCCTCCTCTCCTGAGGGACTCCACATGTTTCTCCCATCACAGCCCACGGCGGCCCACTGTCCTCCAGCCTGGCTCCCCAGCTCAGCCCTGCCAACCTGTGCACATTCAAAGCTGTTCCCACGCGTTCTCGGCAGTACTAAAGCATCCTTCCCCCACCCCCTCCAACTCTCCCAGGCAGGAGCCATTCTCTCCAGAATGGACTTGGACATTGAAATGTCATTTTATTCCTCTGCTAAACCAGGAAAATAAAGGGTTTGAAAATGGCTGCTTCCTAATTCATACTTTTAACTTATTTCAAGCAATTAGCTTATTTCAAATTTCAGTGTGTGGGAGCATTCCCCCTTCCCCATCGTAACCATGTATGAATAGAAACTGTTCTTTATTTTGAAGATGGAAAATGCATCTTAAGTAAACTTGGTTGCTCTGTTATTACAAATGAATACCAGGAGTTACAACAATGCAATCTTTGAGATCAGGAAAGAACAGTGCAATGGCGTACACATGGGATGGAGCTGGGGCAGCTAAGAGAACAGGATTCACAAAGGGCTTTGGATGGACTGGAGAGGAAGGTGCCCATGAGCTTGATACAGTTTGCTTCCTCTGACCTGGAGGAAACAGAAGAGAAACAAACCTGACAACCTTGAGCTCAAGTAAAAGAAAGTAAATAAGATAGTCATTTATGGCTAGGCGCTCAGGCTTTAGACTCTAGGGAAGGATTCTAAGTTTTGGAAACCAGAGAGGGTGAAAAGGAAAAGAAACGACTCCTAGGGGAGACAGTCGGAGCTGTGGGTTGTTTCTGGAAACCACCGCTTGCTTCCCTTTCACAGCCTAACGTGTTTGTGCCCAAAGAGTCCCGGAGATGTGAAGTTGCCCTGGCCCCCCACCCCAGCACGGGGAAGCCTGAGCAGCACTGATGCGTCAGCTGAGAACTCAAGCCTTGCAGCGTCAACTGTGATGCACATATGCAGACGGGGGTCTGTCCCCAAGGCTGGAAAGGCTGGAGGGCGCCTTGGTGTGGTGTGTGTACGGCCGGGTGGAAGGGCGCTCTTCAAACCAGGGCTCACACTCTAAGGATGAGTGTTGTAGGTGCCATGGACAAGGACTCCTGAAAGCCACACGTAGCTCTAGGAGAGGACTCTGATTTTGTTGTTGGAAATACTCATCTGAACAATGGCAGAAAAGCAAAACTAGAGGAAAAAAGTAAAAGTCAAAATGGCAGATACATTGATGAAGCTTAATTCCTGCTGATTCACTGGAAAAGACAGACTCATTGCAAAAACTCTGATGCTGGGGAAGACTGAGGCCAGGAGGAGAAGGGGGTGACAGAAGATGAGATGGTTGGATGGCATCACTGACTCGATAGACATGAGTTTGAACAAACTCCAAGAGACAGCGAAGGACAGGGAAATCTGGTATGCTGCAGTCCTGGGGTCACAAAGAGTAGGAGACAACTTAGCAACTGAACAACAACAAATCCCTGCTGAATTAAGAACTGCACCCTAAGTAACAATGAGTCTGCATAGCTGCATAAATGCTGCTGTTTGTTTGTACTACATTTTCCATTGTTTTCAGTATAAATGTCATTGAAATTAACACAGTCATTAAGGGGGAGACTGTGCCATGGGCTTTGCCCCCAGGGAGTTGGGACACAGAGACAACTACAGACTACACCGTGAGTCAACAGTTTCCGGGACAAGGACAGTCCTTTCACAAAAATGCAACAGGGGAGGAGGGCTGGGTGGGGAGAGGAGCAGGGCCAAAGAGAAACTCCAGCTCCATGCTGTGGAGTCCAGATTATTCTGGTGCCAAAGGCCTTCAAAAATGAAAGCCAATGAAAAAAACGAAGATCATGGAATCTGGTCCCATCACTTCATGGCAAATAGATGGGAAAACAATGGAAACAGTGACAGACTTTATTTCCTTGTGCTCCAAAATCACTGTGGACAGTGGCTGCATCCACGAAATTAAAAGACACTAGCTCCATGGAAGAAAAGCTATGACAAACCTTAGCATATTAAAAGCAGAGCCATTACTTTGCCAAAAAAGGTCCACATAGTTAAAGCTATGGTTTTTCCAGTAGTCATGTATGCATGTGAGAGTCGGGCAATAAAAAGGCTGAGTGGTGAAGAATTGATGCTTTTGAGCTATTGTGTTGGAGAAGACTCTTGAGAGTCCCTTCAACTGCAAGATCAAACCAGTCAATCCTACAGGAAATGAGTCCTGAATATTCATTGGAGGGACTGATACTGAAACTCCAATACTTTGAACACCTTATCCAAAGAGGTGACTCCTTCGAAAGACCCTGATGCTGGGAAAGATTCACAGCAGGAGGAGGAAATGGGAGCAACAGAGGACAAGATGGTTGGATGGTCTCACTGATGCAATGGCCAGGAGCAAACCCTGGGAAATGGTGAGGGACAGGGAAAGCTGGCGTGCTGCACTTCCTGGGGTCGCAAAGAGTTGGACACGACTGAGCGACTGAACTACAACAGCCTTCATGCCCAGACCTGCAGGAAGCTCCTCCCACCAGCAGGAAGCTCCTCCCACCACGACAAGCCCCTCCCCCGTGGAAGTGCAGAGGAGTGAGGACACAGGCGCATGCGTGCTGCTGAGCCAGGGAGGGCCTTCTTCCCTTCAATACTAAGGAGTCATTAAAAGGTAAAAGAGGAAGCAAAGAAGGGAGAATGTGAAGAAAACGCAAACACATCTGCTCTTCTCTGGAAAATGCACAAACCCAGGGAGGCCCGGAACGCGTTCTAAGTTGTCCGTGTGTCTTTAGCCCCAGGTCAGAGCACAGTCACCACTGGGCAGGGTCGCTCCCTCCTGAGGCCCGTTCAGGGCGGACCGTCCCAGGTCAGGCAGTGCTCAGGGTGCGGCGTGGGAGAGCTGAACCCCGAGAGGCGGCAGCCTCTGTGGACTCCGAGGCGCGCCTGCCGTTCATCCCCAGCCCCGCGGCACGTGCCCGGCTGCTGAGGCCCCGGCCTGGACAGCCCCCTTCGGGCCTGGACTGCGGGGAGGCCTGTGGGCCGCCGGAGCGTCTGCGAGCTAGGAACTCATCAGCCGCCCGTTCCCCGCCTTGGAAGGCCTCGGTTGTGACGGGTCGAGAGAAGTGCGCTTCTTTAGCGTTAGGGCCGCTGCGGTGCAGCATGGTTTCCTCCACACAGAGGATGGCGACCCCGAGTGCATGCGGCCTGTTTCGTTCGAAAGAATAGGCAGGAGCTCGGGAAAGACGCCCAAGGGCCCGTGTCCCGTCAGTTAGCTCTCCATGGAGGCCGTGGAAGATCTTCCCTGACTCCTTAGACTGCGACAGTGGAACCTAGACTCTCTTATTTCCTAGCTAACACGTGGGGACAAGTTCCTTACTTCTCTGAGCCTCGGTTTTCCTCATTTGTAAAGTGGGGCAGCACAGCCGTTGTGAAAGTTAAATGTGACAGATGAGGTCAGTAGAATTCTTCTCCCCTTCAGTAGGGCCTTAGCAGGCTTAAGACCTAACCCCCAAATGTCAATTCTGGAAGCTCTTAATAGCTTCGGTGTACGTTATACTTTTATCTAGATCTTCGGGAAAGGTCTGTTTCTTATAGCCCTAAGATGAGAATTTTTTGGTGAGAGTGGAGGTGGCTTACATTAGAAAGATTTTTCCCTAAAGGACTGGGATTATTCCAAAAATATCCCTGGTGTAATTTGAAATTCAATAGGAAACTAAGATTTGTTTTATGTTCATCTTCGTGTGACAGCTTCTGTTCTGCAGCTCGAGGACAAGCTGTGACAGGACAGTACGCAGGACTGACACATGGGCCATTTCAAAGACTGTCTAGAGCTAAAATTAACTTCATAATTTTAAAATGTATTTGACCTGAACGATGAATGTCATGACTTTTTTCTTCTTTGTGAACTCTTCAGGTTCTCTTTGTAGACTCACCTTTTCATTTTAAAGGAAAGGGTTTTAAAACATTTGACTGTATTTGTGGTAGGAAAGAGGGAGTGGATTGTCAACTGACTCAGAAAAATTGGTTCTGTACTTCTAATCAGGAGGCACATTTCACAATTGTGTACATTATCCACAATCATTCTCATTTTGCTTCAACTTACATATTTATCTTAATACTGTACTTAAGTAAATATTTCACTAAGTATTTACATATAAAGTCTATATATTAGAGCAATTCAAACAAAAAAATGCAGCTAGCTTTGATATTGCCACTCTCATGTGTTAAAACATGGAAGGGATCCAAGAATATAAAATATCTCCCAGAAAGTATCTTGAACAGTTAATCTCACTTTAAGGGGATTTCTGACAATAGAAACAGGTTATGCATGAATGTGGCAATAAGCATAAATTATGCTGAACTGGTTTCTAAAGAAAACAAAGTTCTCCGTGTGAACCGGCACCCATTTTTGAAGACTTGAAATGTGTAGATAACATTTTCTCTCTCATTTTCATCTGTCTTTGCAGTTTGACTCTGAGCCAGGAATTGAAGCAGATGTACTGGGCTCTTGTGAAAAAGCTTGTTCCCACAAGACTGCTAGCCAAATTCTGCAGACTCAAGATGTTTCAAGAGTTTGGGTAATCATCACAATTTTTGGACTCCTATCTGAGGTGCGTAGAAATGCCAGACCTTGAGGGTCTCAGTATTTGTATCAGTATGATTCAGCTGGAGGTATTTCTGTTCTTGGCTGGTTGACAGAAGATAATTATAAGGTTTCTTAATTGGAAATATAAAGCAATACATGTTGGTTTATAAAGCATTCCAGCAAAACAATTTGCTCCATATCCAGATGAGCAGAAAGCAAATTAACACATTCCCAGAACTGCTAAGTGAAAATTAAATGTAGAAGAATTGTTTCAATGTTTGAAAACATTTTATCAATTGATGGAGTCAAAGATTTGTCACGGTGAACGTGTTAAGGGCTATAGGTGAGGGCTGCTTTCTCCTGCCTCAAACACTCCTTTTTGCAGTCTCACCTAAGCAGCACAAAAAACTCCCAGAGGCATCTCATTTTAAGAAATGTCTGTGGTATGGACAGTTTGTAGATGCTAGCCTCTAGGAAATGTTTGTCAACTCTAAGCATTTTAGAAGCTAATACAGGGAGGTGATAATGGGAGAGGGAATCAAATGGGAAGTTTCACACCTTAAATGCCAAGAGTGCTTGCGGCAAGGTTTCCGGCAACCTGGCAGTGGGGTGGGGGGTGGGGTGAGGGGATGGGAAGAAAAGCCTCTATAGCCAGTGGTTTCCTTTTGTTTTGCTGAAATGGCGAAGGGCATTCATTTAGGTTAAAGGATAAACTGAAGTCAGGGGTGTTTTGTGAGAGAAGCAGGAGAGTAAGCATATTGGAGAAATTCAATGATTGAATGTAATACTCCAATAAAGAGGAGCAGAAAGCTTCTCCCCTTAAGACTCCGGGCAGTTCTACCTGACTCTCCTTTTATGAAGGCACATCAGGAGAGACTCACAAACAACCTGGATGAAGTGAAGTCTTTAACTGACTCCGATGTGCTTGGAGTCCTTTTGTTGTCATCTAGTCACTCAGATGTGTCTGACTCTGTTACCCCATGGACTGCAACATGCCAGACTTCCCTGTCCTTCTTTGTCTCCTGAAGTTTGCTCAAACTCATGTCCACTGAGTTGGTGATGCCATCCAACCATCTCATCCTCTGCCGTCCCCTTTTCCTCCTGCCTTCATCGGGCTCTTTTCCAATGAGTCAGCTCTTTTGCATCAGGTGGCCAAAGTATTGGAGCTTCAGCTTCAGCATCAGTCCTTCTAGTGAATATTCAGGGTTGATTTCCTTTAGGATTGACTGGTTTGATTTCCTTGCTGTCCAAGGGACTCTCAGGAGTCTTTTCAAGCACCACAGTTCAAAAGCATCAATTCTTTGGTGCTCAGCCTTCTTTATGGTCCAACTCTCACATCTGTGCACGACTACTGGAAAAACCATAGCTTTGCCTATACGGACGTTTGTCAGTAAAGTGATGTCTCTGCTTTTTAATACCCTGTCTAGGTTGGTCAAAGCTTTTCTTCCAAGGAGCAAGTCTTTCAAGTCTTGTAAATTACACACATGCTGCTCATGGGATTATTTACGGGGTGATGTACTGGTTGTGTTTTTCTGTAGAAAGAACATGAGCCTGGACTGTGGGCTGAGTCCACTGCCTTTGCTCTGTCACCTCCTGTAATGCACTTTCTCTGAGACCAGTTTTTGGACATTTGTCTTTCATATGTAGTCTCCCACTTTGCAGGCAGATTCTTTATTGTCTGAGCAAACAGGGAAGCCCTCATGTGCTTACCGTATTTTTAAGAATAGTGGCTAAAACAACAAGGTCCTACTGTAGAGCACAGGGAACTATATTAAATATCCTGCGATAAACTACAGTGGAAAGGAATATAAAAAGAATGTATATGTATATAGCTGAATCGCTTTTCTGTTTAGCAGAAATTAATCAACATTGTAAATCAACTATACTTCAGTTAAAAAAGGATAATGGCTAAAAGTGTTCAGTGACTATTTTGCAGATTTTGATACAGATCATAGGGAATATTATTTGTCAGGTAGTTGCGGGCTGACTATGATCCCTTTGTTTGCCTAACCTTGCTGAGTTTCTCCAGTGGGGATGAGCAGCACTTGGATGTTCCACCCAGTTGTCCCTCACTTTCTTGCTTCCAGTGTTGGGATGTTTATACTATGTGCCACAAACAGCTTCTCTCTGTTGTAATGACACACTGCAGTGTGATATATGCACACACTCCAACATCCCCCTGACCCTACCCCGACCCCCACCTCCTGAGAACCCTTGGCCTATGACATGAAGTTTAGCTTCCTGAATCTCAATTATTCCAGAAAGTAAATAGCAGCTCAGATAGTAGGAAGAGAACCCAGTGAAGCAAGAAATCTAGACTGAAGTGTTAACACTGAATTTTTGGAAAAAGTCATTGAATTCTTTGAACCTTAGTTTATCCATCTGTTAAATGGTAATAGACTTTCCTACTTAAGAAATCCTTATGAAAAATCAAGAGCTCTTATGTACATTAAAATATGTTAAAAATATAAAAATCTGCATAGGGAAATAGTACTATGAATATTTCTCAGCAGTCTTTATCTTAAGGTAATGAAATAGATGACAGTTAGCAGGAAAAAGCCTATTATGTTTTAGACACTGTTCTAGGGGCTCTAGAAGGTTAAAAGGAGCATAAGGCTTGGATCATATACTCCAGTGTTAGTCGCTCAGTCTTGTCTAACTCTTTGTGACCCCATGGAATGTAGCCTGCCAGGCTCCTCTGTCCATGGGATATCCCAGGCAAGAATGCTGGAGTAGGTAGCCATTCCCTTCTCCAGAGGCTCTTCCGAACCCAAGGATCAAACCCAGCTCTCCTGCATTGCAGGCAGATTCTTTACCATATGAGCCACCAGGGATGGTATATACTCTAGAGAGAAGAATAAATGTGTAAGATCTAAAAATGACAACACAGGGATAGTAAATGATTAGAACCAGGCATGTGATGTTAGTAACACATACTAGAGACATTTAGAAGAGAAAACATGTTCAATGAAAATGAGAAAACCTAAAAACTATGAAGGAACCACCTCTCCTGTTACGTTGTTTGAGAGACACAGTTGTCTTTCATCATAATACAGATAGAACAGTGTCGCTCTTCTCCATGTGAATTTTTTCTTTGAAGCATAGATACTGTATTTTGAAATATCTTCATAGTATTTTTATTTATATTTATTTATTTTTACTTTACAATATTGTATTGGTTTTGCCATACATCAACATGAATCTGCCACGGGTGTACATGTGTTCCTCATCCTGAACCCCCCTCCCTCCTCCCTCCCCGTACCATCCCTCTGGGTTATCCCAGTGCACCAGCATTGAGCGCCCTGTATCATGCATCAAACCTGGACTGGAGATTCATTTCACATATGATATTATACATGTTTCAATGTCATTCTCCTAAATCATCCCACCCTCTCCCTCTCCCACAGAGTCCAAAAGACTGTTCTATACATCTGTGTCTCTTTTGCTCTCTTGCATACAGGGTTATCATTACCATCTTTCTAAATTCCATATATATATGTTAGTATACTGTATCCATGTTTTGTTTTTTTTTCTGGCTTACTTCACTCTGTATAATAGGCTCCAGCTTCATGCACCTCATTGGAACTGATTCAAATGTATTTTTCTTAATGGCTGAGTAATAGTCCATTGTGTATATGTACCACAGCTTTCTTATCCATTCACCTGCTGATGGACATCTAGGTTGCTTCCATGTGGGCTTTATCCCAGGGATGCAAGGATTCTTTGATATCCACAAGTCAATCAATGTAATACACCACATTAACAAATTGAAAAATAAAAGCCATATGATTATCTCCATAGATGCAGAGAAAGCCTCTGACAAAATTCAACATCCATTTATGATAAAAACCTCTCCAGAAAGCAGGAATAGAAGGAACATACTCAACGTAATAAAAGCTATATATGCAAATCCACAGCAAACATTATCCTCAAGGGTGAAAAATTGAAAGCATTTCCCCTAAAGTCAGGAACAAGACAAGGGTGCCCACTTTCACCACTACTATTCAACATAGTTCTGGAAGTTTTGGCCACAGCAATCAGAGCAGAAAAAGAAATAAAAGGAATCCATCCATGGGAATTTTTTATAGATTGTAGATCTTAGGAACATAAGTGATTAACACTGCCCTTTATAGGAAGCATTAAGCGGGTGACCACTTACAATATGAGGACCGAGAAGGGCTGAGAGGACCCCAGGGCTGCAGTTCCAATGTCCTCTGACCCCTGCTGCCCCTCTCTGGTTCTGGTCCTCTCCTGCTGGCTTTGGTCCCTGGGTCCTGCACCAGAGGGCTGAGCACCCTTGTGTGTGGTCTGACCTCAGCCAGGAGCCCTGGAGATACACCCCTCAGGGTTTGCCTCTGACTGAAAATCTGGTGAGTGTGTCAGCCAGAAAAAGGTTTCTACCCTTGTCTGTCTTAAGATGGTCATAGACCCTCAGTCCTGAAGAGATGCCCACATTCAGACAGCCTGATGAACCATGCAATGTATCACATAAGACTATTTGCTGCTGTTGTTCAGTTACCCAGTTGTGTCCAGCTCTTTGCAATCCCATGGACTGCAGCATGCCAGGCCTCCCTGTCCCTCACCACCTCCTGGGGTTTTCCCAAGTTCATGTCCATTGCATTGGTGATGCCATCCAGCCATCTCATCCTCTTATACCCTCTTCTCCTTCTGCCCTCAATCTTTCCCAGCATCAGGGTCTTTTCCAATGAGTTGGCTGTTCAAATCAGGTGACCAAAATATTGGAGCTTCAGTTTCAGCATCAGTCCTTACAATGAGTATTCAGGGTTGATTTCCTTTCGGATGGGCTGGTTGGCTCTCTTTGCTGTCCAAGGGACTCCCAACAGTCTTCTCCAACACCACAGTTCAAAGGCATCAATTCTTTGGCATTCTGCCTTCTTTACCATTGAGCTCTCACAACCATACATGACCACTGGAAGGACCATAGCCTTGAGTATATGGACCTTTGTCAGCAAAGTGATGTCCTTACCTTTCAACACACTGTCTAGGTTTATCATAGCCTTCCTGCAAAGAAGCAATCTTCTGATTTCATGGCTACAATCATGAAATTTTAGAGCCCAAGAAGAGGAAATCTGTCATTGCTTCCACATTTTCCCCTTCTACTTGCCATGAGGTGATGGGGCCTGATGCCATGATCTTAGATTTTTTAATATTTAATTTTAAGCCATCCTTTTGACTCTCCTCCTTCACCCCCATCAAGAGGCTCTTTATTTCCTTTCTGCTTTCCCATTAGAATGGTATCATCCACATATCTGAGGTTGTTGATGTTTCTCCCGGCAATCTTGATTCCAGCTTGTAACTCATCCAGCCCAGCATTTCTCATGATGTGCTCAGTGTATAAGTTAAATAAACAGGATGACAGCAAACAGCCTTGTCAAACTCCTTTTTCAATCCTGAACCAGTCAGTTGTTTCATGTAGAGTTCTAACTGTTGCTTCTTGACTCGAATACAGGTTTCCCAGAAGACAGGTAAGACAGTCTGGTATTCCCATCTCTTTAAGAGTTTTCCACAGTTTGTTGTGATTCATTCAGTCAAAGGCTTTAGCATAGTCTATGAAACAGAGGTAGATGTTTCTCTGAAATTCCCTTGCTTTTTCTATGATCCAGCGAATGTTGGATATTTAATCTCTGGTTCCTCTGCCTTTTCTAAACCCAGACTGGACATTTGGAAGTTCTTGGTTTGCACAATGCTGAAGTCTACCAGGCAAGATTTTAAGCATGACCTTACTAGAATGGGAGATGAGTGCGAAAGTCTGATGGTTAGCACATTCTTTGGTACTACCCTTCTTGGGAACTGGGATAAGGATTGACCTTTTCTAGTCCTGTGGCCACTGCTGGGTCTTCCGGATTTGCTGACATATTGAGTGCAGCACTTCAACAGCATCATTTTTTAGGGTTTTAAATAGCTCTACTGGAATTCCATTGCATCCATTAGCTTTAGTGACAGCAGTGCTTCCTAAGGCCCACTTGACTTCACACTCTGGAATGTCTGGCTCTGGTTGAGTGACTACACTGTCGTGTTTGTCTGGGTAATTGGGATCTTTTTTTGTACTGTTATCCCATGTATTATTCCGTGTATTCTTTCCATCTCTTCCTGATCTCTTATGCCTCCACTAGCTCTCCACTGTTTCTGTCCTTTATTGTGCCCATCTTTGGGTGAAATGTTCCCTTGATATCTTCAACTCTCCTGAAGAGAGCTCTAGTTTTTTTCCTTCTGTGTTTTCCTCTATTTCTTTGCATTGTTCATTGAAGACGGCCTTCTTGTCTCTCCTTGTTATTTTCTGAAACTCTGTGTTTAGTTGAGTCAAAGACTATTTGATCATTCACATATTTATTTATCTGAAATTTTTCATTGTCTGGGGCCCAAACATGCATTTATACTCTTCTTTCTGATGTGAACTTCCCTGGTGGCTCATCCCTGGGTTGGGAAGATCCCCCGGAGAAGGAAATGGCAACCTACTCCAGTACTCTTGCCTGGAAAATTCCATGGACTGAGGAGCCTGGTAGGCTACAGTCCATGTAGTCACAAAGAGTTGGACATGACTGAACGACTTCAGTTCACTTCTGATGTGGCAAAACCTTCCCCACTGTTGAAAATGCCTGTCTTTAGCTGTGACATCAAGCTCCCCAGACTCATCCCCCTCTGACCTCTCCTGGCACTGGCTCCTGGTCCCTGAGCAGGGGGCCTTCCCCTGGGACTCAAGCACCACACTCTGTTGGCCTGCCCCCACCCAGGGCCCAGCTGTCATGCACCGACACCCTTCCCAGCTCCACCTCCATGTCGGACCAGGGCAGACCTTTCAGGAGAATGCTTTCCCTGGAGCTCAAAGTCAAAGTAAACATCTGAAGGTCTTTTTGAGAGACCTTATTCTTAGTTTCAGTGACTCACTAAATCATCAAACATATTTGTGAAATGTTCTTTGAATATGGCCTCTCCTTTCTATTGCTCTAGATTTTTTCTGCCTTTGTTTCTTTCTGGCAACTTTCATAATGACCTTCTAATTGATTTAACAGCTTCAAGTCTCTCTCTAGTAATTAATTCTATTCACTGCTGCCAGGGTTAATGTTTTCTTTTTAAATAATTGAATTAAAAGGTAATAAAAGATTATTGTAAAAATTAAAACAATAGCAAGATAGAACGGAGAAAGTGAGTCTCCTCTTTAGTGCCTGAGCTCCGGCAGGTCTGATGGATATTCTTCCAGACTTTGCTCTAATACACATGGATGGAAACATGGTTGCCCTCCGGTCTCAGTGCTTCTGTTGAAAGGTTGGGTGTTAGCCTGAGTCTTCCTTTGGGCAACTGATTTTGATTCTTTAGAAACCTTTAGAATTTTCTTTTCATCTTGAGATTTCCTTTAGAGCTCTGTAAGTCTTGTAAGATTTATTCTGCTCCAGGCGTCTGGAGACACCTGCATTTCTTCAACAAAGACTAATTTTCTTCTATTTCTTCCCCGCATCTTCTCTGTTTTCTCCTTTCCCAACTGGATGGACTGTGGCCCCATGACTCTCCCTGGAGTTAATATCCTTTGTCTTTATTTATTATCTCTCTTTTTTTTTGGTGATCTACATTCTCAAAACCTTCATTATTTTTTCTTTCATATGAGATAATTAGTCTTCTTTGATTATTTGGACTACCCACTGAAATGTTCATTTTCATAATTCTATTTCAAATGTCACTATGTCTTATTCTTTTTCTCCTGAAGGATGCATTTTTATTTTACTAATGATCTATCTCCTTATTGGTAACTAGGAGTACAAAAAATCTTTATATTTTCCTTAAGCTACTTTGGCTGCTTCTTGGGATAGGTCCTGTTTGTTCATGTTGATGAGCGAGAAGCCACTTGGTTTCTTGTAATACAGGGCGATTCTCATGGTGTTAGATCATACAGTGAGTCAAGACCCAGGATGGCTGGTATGAGTAATGCACTGTGTTACCCTGTAGCAGACAAGACCTTATTTCCTGTGGGCTCTCTGCAGTAAGAGCAGCGCTAGGGAGGGAGATTCCCTTCGAAGACACCCTACCTCACCCTCAACCCATCAAGGCAGGAAGGAAATCCCCCAGGGATGGGGTGCTTTCCTGGTAGACATACCCTCAGGCATGCAGCTGTCACTGTTGACCGGATGGCCTGCAACATGTCTATGCAGACAGTGTTGTGTCAGCACTAAGTTGAGGAAGGACTTTCCAGCAGCATTCTTCATTGTTTGGTGAGTTTTCCGAAAGTGTGGCCTGTTCTTTTGGTTCATCTCTAGGCTTCACATGGGAGGCTCTTAGGCCACTGGTGGTCGGACGGTAGGGGATGTACCACCAAGAGTCACACCCCCATGACTCCGCACCTGTGCTCCATGTCAGCATGCGGCACCGTGTCGTCACTCTGCTCGAGGGGGCATGACATCCACACCCGACATTCTCTCCAGAGACCTGGTGTGCATGCATGCTCAGTCATGTCCAATTCTTTGTTACCCCATGGACTGTAGCCAGGGGTAACATGGCTACAGGGATTTTGTCCGTGAGATTCTCTAGGGAAGAATACTGGAGTGGGTTGTCATGCCCTCCTCCAGAGAATCTTTCCAATCCAGGGATCGAACTCTAATCTCTTATGTCTCCTGCATTGGCAGATGGGTTCTTTACCTCTGTGCCACCTGGGACGCCCCCAGAGACCTGGAGGCAGCATTTAGTCTAGTAACTTGTTCAAACAAAGTAATCATAAGGCCCTGGGCCTAAATATCAAGTTTAGATTCATCAGCATCAATTTAAAAATTAAATCTAGTATTTTTAAGCAATGTTACTTGTTATTCTAAAACAGTCTTGTTACCAAATATATTAACAGATAGTAGAAAAAGAAAAGTCATCACACAGTCCCCTAATTATACACGTTCATATATATGTATACATACTTGCCATACTTGTATATATTAAATCAATAAATTTCCCTGCTGTAAGGAATCACTAATAATAAAACATCTTATTTTTTATTGCTCATGCCTTGAATTAGGAGTATGGATACTAGAGAGAATATTTAAATACAAATATTATATATAATAATTATTATATATTTTATATTTAAATATAAAATATTTAAATTTAGGAAATTTACATATATAATATTTTATAGCTTATACAAGAATTTCTTCCAGGGAGAGCATTCTCAGTTGGAAATATCTAGATGTCAGATATCCAGAAAAGACCAAAACTCTGATTCAAAGTGATGTATGCAGTCAAATGTTCACAGTTTACAACAGGCAAGACCTGGAAGCAACCTAAGTTTTCATGGGCAGATGAATGGATAAAGAAGATACGGTACATACATGATGGAATATTACTCAGCCATGAAAAGAATGAAATAACGCCATTTGCAGCAACATGGATGGAACTAGAGGTGATCAGATTGAATGAAGTCATAGAAAAGACAAATACCATATGATAATACTTATATATGGAATCTAGAAAAGATACAAATGAACTTATTTACAAAACAGAAATAAACTCATAGACATTGGAAACAAAGTCATGCTACCAAAGGGGAAAAGCAGGCGGAGGGATAAATTGGGAATTTGGGATTAACAGATGCAAATTACCGTGTATGAGGTAGATAAACAATGAGGATTTACAATCTAGCAGCGGTTAAAGCGTCTGCCTGCAATGCGGGAGACCCGGGTTCGATCCCTGGGTTGGGAAGATACCCTGGAGAAGGAAATGGCAATGTACTCCAGTATTCTTGCCTGGAGAATCCCATGGATGGAGGAGCCTGGTGGGCTATAGTCCATGGGGTTGCAAAGAGTTGGACATGACTGAGCGACTTCACTTCACTTCACTTCATGGGGAATTATATTCAGTATCTTGTAATAATCTATGATGGGAAAGAATCTGAAAAAGAATGGATGTATGTATACATATAATGAATCACTTTGCTGTACATCTGAAACTAACACAGCACATAGTTGTAAATTAACTATGCTTCAGTTTTAAAAAAGATGGTGCCAAAACTTCAGAGGAGGAGAATGTGGTCCTGACTATTGGAGGAAAACAAGTCAGTACCCAACCGAGAAGGGGAGGCTGAGTAGGGGTGCAGAGAGGCCAGAGCAGGATGGGGAGGGCCCAGGATCAGGCACATCTGGGAAAGTTCCGTGATGTCATTTCATCCTCGGGTTATCTGCTCTCTTAGCTCACATATACTGTGGTGTTCTGGTGATCTCGCATCTGTTTCACAATAGCTTCTGTGAAGGTGATCAAGCTCACGAAGGAAAATATTTCAAATGTGGAACCTGGGGAGATGCTGAATTTTCACAGTAGAGTCCTCGGGAGCAGCACAGAAGCCTCAGTTGGAGAAATAGGAGCCCAGGGAGTGAGGAGAGAGGTGGAGGGCATGTTCTGGACTTCCACAAGCCCTACAATTGGCCAGAGAGGGAGACGATCATATCTCTTGAGAGGCGAAACCCCGCAATTACAGCTAGCAGTGCTGTCTGTCTCCTGAAAGTCCAGGCTATCTGGATGACGGACCAAGTCCTGTACCTCAGACACTCAACAGAACTTGACCCTCAGGGCGTGTTTATAAATGTTCATCTCCTGAAAAGCACATTCCTAATCCATGCGACAGTCCTTCAGTAACATGAGAGTGGAAGGCCACTGGGCCATTTGCAATGAGACATTTTTTACTGAGAAGGTTGAGATTGTTGTTTAAGATGCTGGGCTCCCCGTCTTTGGGATCTTAGCCAGCTGTCACCTGTTGTTGACTGCAGTGGATAGATTGCGTGTGTTAGTCGCTCAGCCATGTCTGACTCTTTGCAGCCTCGTGGATGGCAGCTTGCCAGGCTCCTCTGTCCATGGAATTCTCAAGGCAAGAATCCTGGAGTGGGTTGCTATTTCTTTCTCCAGGGGATCTTCCCAACCCAGGGATAGAACCCAGTTTCCTGCATTGCAGGCAGATTGTTTACCATCTGAGTCACCAGGGAAGCCCAGTGGATAAGTTAGCATTAACTTACTTTTCCATTTCTGTACAATTAAGTTCATCTACTCTTCTGGAGAGTAAATCATCATCCAAGATTTCATTCTATTCTTTCAAAATGGAATTATTCTTACAAGAACCTGAGGACTACAGCAGCTGCTGAAATAAAAATATTTTTTAAAATGATTGATAAGCATGAAACTGAAAGTCGCTCGGTTGTGTCTGACTTCTTTGTGACCCCATGGAATTCTCTAGGCCAGAATACTGGAGTGGGTAACCTTTCCCTTCTACAGGGGATCTTCCCAACCCAGGTCTCCTGTTTTGAAGGCAGATTCTTTATCAGTTGAGCCACAAGGGAACCCCAAGAATACTGGAGTAGACAGACTATCCCTTTTCCAGCAGATCTCCCTGACCCAGGAATCAAACCAGGGTCTCCTGTATTGCAGGCAGATTCTTTACCAACTGAGCTATGAGGGAAGACCTACTTTGAAAAGTACACACACTGTATGTAAGCCAGTCTTCTTTAAAATGAAAATAAACATTTGGGCCAATATTTTAGGTAAAGAAGATATATATCTTGCTTTGATTTCTTTAAAGATTTATTTTCATTTATTTAATTGGCTTTCATTTTGGAAAACAAAATTGTCAGTACTCAGTCATTTCTTTGATAATTATTTGACCTAAAATCTCAACCACCTCCTTCAGTTTTGTGATTGTCTTTGCCCTCTGAGACTTTCCATCAGAGAAGCTGTGGTTGACCTAGACCTCGGGTAGCTTTTAAACATGAAATGTCTCAACTTTTTCACAGCACATGATAATTCTTTCGCTTTAATAAATCAGAGGCAAGCTGAATTAGCAACTTGCCAGGTTAATTTTCTGGACGGGAAAGCTTGCTGTGTCCTATACTTGCATTGGCGTCCACTCTGCCCAAAGAACAGACTCAGAGATGATGTCTTGGCCACTGAGGACTCGGCCTGCAGTGGCCACGTCCTCAAGTAGAAGAAGATAACAAATGGGTGCTTTCAATCACTGAGTTTTGGGGTGGTTTGTCCTGCTCCATTAAGTGTACAAAACACCACTTCAAATATTCAATACATAAACCACCCAGGATTAGCAAGGCTGCCGAACAGCCAGCTTTTGGCCTTGGTAACCCCAGAAACACCATTAACCAGCTATGTCTTTGTGTGATTATACACCTCCTCCAGCCTCAGTTTCCCCCATGTAAGATGCTGATGCAGTACTTGTGGAACTCACTCCAGGGAGCTCTTATGAGGTCTGGAAGAGAGAATGGATATAAAGTCCTTGGAGAAGTGCCAGGCATATATAACGCTCAGTTCCATGCTCCTCATTATTTTGCTAATTGACAGAGAATGTACAAACAAGGACATTCCACAAATGACATAAAATGTGTTTTGCAGCTTCACATCAATGTGATTTTTTTTTACCAAATAATAGAATTGGAGTGGAAGTTTAATTAAAAAGTCTAAAACAGTGAGATGTGATAGGGAGCAAAGAGCTGGAAAAATCACTTCTGAGCCATGGGTCGCCCAGAATTTACCTTAGCAATCTCAGGGTACAGGGTTTCAGGACCTGTTCATGCTGCCGTATCTGGGTTTAGAGGACTATGGATCATCTTCTAAGAGTGGAATGGGCCATCAGAAGGAGCACGCATCACTGTGGTCCCAGCTAGGAGGAGAAGACACACCACATCCCAGATAGCACAAGAGGGTTTCGTGAAAGGATGGATCCAAAGGTGTCAGCGCTTCAGGAAACCCCAGGGCTGACGCATCACTGGGAACTGCCAGGCAGATGCTGACACCCCTCTGCCTGTGGGGAGGAGCAGCTTTGAGACCAGGCACATACCATTACCTTGAGAGGGCCTTCTCTGGATGGAGGCTAAGCTCGTAGGGAGGAAGCCGGGGTCTCAGTACCCTGAATTCCTCTCCTTCCTTCCCCTGCCAGGGCTCCCTGGGGGCTGCACCCACTAAGCCTGGAGTCTGCTGTGGCCCATGCCGGTCATGTCTTGGGGCAGGAGAGAAGGGTGAAGGAGCGGAAGGAAGGCCTCCCACACGGCAAAAGTGCCGGCAGCAGACTAACAGATCCTCAGGTTGAAACACTCGTACTTTTATAACCTCAGCGGCAGTGTTGTGGGATCTTGGGCCAAAGGGATGTGTGCAGGTTTCCTTTCTGATCCATGCAGGCACAGGGACCCCAGGGGGTGCTTCTCCACATCCTTGGTTCCTGAGCTGTAAGTCAACAGGGCCAACCCTGAGTGTCACCCCGATCTTGGGAAGGGCTGTGATCAGTGCCGTGGGGAGCAGCCCCCAGGGAGGCTGGGCAGCAAGGGGAGGCTGTTTGTTAACTGACCCCCGGGGTCCCCGCTGGACCTGCGTGGACCCAGCGCTCCTGCCAGCCCAGCACTCTGTTCCGCAGCTTTGCTGTCTCTGCTCCTTTCTTCTTGGAGCAACTTCTGGTGCCCCTTTCCGATTCTCTTTCTGGAGCTTTCATTTTCCTTGGTAATTTTTTAACCTGACTTCAAACTTGCTCAGTGCTCTGCTAATCTAAGCTTTACGGACCGTGTCTGACTGACCAAACAGCCACCTGGTGAGGGTTAAGGACCACTGTCCACCTCAGAGCCCCAGGTTGGTGGGGTTTCCCGTCCTCATCACCCGTCACCTGCAGCTTGAAGCGGAGGTGCTGGCTCAGGTGTGGGCTGTGTTTAACACTGAGAGGGAACCAAGTCATGTTTCTGTAAACCTACCTGGGGGCAAGCTGGCCTCTGAGACCAACACGAGGCCAGGGGACAAAAGACAGAGCTGATGTGCAGCGTGGGCATGGGAGAGGGTGGACCCAACTCAGTTTCCGTTTGGGTCGTAGTTTGCTCTGATTCCACAGACGCACAAAAATAACATTTCAACCTGAGCAAAGTGTAATGAAAGACAGGTTTCATCTGGGTTTAATCTCTTTATGATTCGTCACAATCTGGAAGCCAGAAAACCATCAAAAGGAGAAGAGAAACACATGTGTGACAGTTGAGAACTTGAGTCAGGGACTGCTGAGGGCCCGGGGGCATTTGGGAGGCAGCTGGTGGAGAGTGGGGCTATGCTTCCAGAGGAGTAGGGGGCCATGTGGGCAGCTGGACCCCTAACTGGAAGGCTACGGGTGGCCTCCAGGTCTCCTTGGAAGAGACACCTTTAAATTCCAACGAGCTAAAGCCATTTTACACAGTACGCTGGATGAATGCATGTTAAGATGTTAAGATCCACAGATGAAAGGGACTAGGTGCGTATGTAATTTTTTAATTGGCAACATAAGTATTACAGGTATACATTGTCTATTATATGATGGTAGTAAAGCTGCTTTGACTCGGTGTGGGAGAGACACACCTTGCTAATGGATTCATCCTTCTACCTGCATTGGCCTGTTAGGAACTGGAAAGAAACACAGTCCAAATTCAGTAGTTCTCATACCAGAGTGGCTCTATGGGTTGTTTCCCTGTGGTGCAGCTGCTGTTCCAGTGAAAACACCATCTCTGATCTGAGGTGGCACCTTACCTTGTTCCCTTACAAAATAGCGGGGCAAATGAGGCACTTGAATCAAATGCCCCACCCCCTCCAATTAACATTTTTCTCAGACATTAGGGCCTAGGATGGAGACGCACTGGCCAAGTTCTGTGGAGAGGAGTGTATACAACAGGGGAGCACTTCTTTCCCGTAAATGAAATAGACCAAAACCTGAGGAAACTGGCATTTTCCCAGAGACTCCCCAGCTTCACGGGTAATGCCATCCTGCCTGGGTCCCCACACCACATGGGCCCTGGAGGCTTTTATGCTGGGCTGAGGTGTATCTGCCATTTGGGTGTATACATGGACTTTGGAGGTAACCACCACACTTATCCTATGTGCTGCTAGAAGTCCATTTAACTCTTTAAAAAGGATGAAGTGAAAAGAAAGTGTTACTTGTTCAGCCATGTCTGACTCTTTACAACCCCAAGGACTGTAGCCCGCCAGTCTCCTCTGTCCATGGGATTCTCCAGGCAAGAATTCTGGAGTGGGTTGTGATGCTCTCTTCCAGGCGATCTTCTCAACCCAGGGATTGAACCTGGGTTTTCTGCATTTCTTTACCATCTAAGCCACCAGGAAAGCCCCCTTCTTAATAGCTACCTGTTCAAAGTTTGAATGATTGATTCTGTACGAAGTTATCTTACTGTGTGTTAAGTTACAAGGGCCTTTTAAAGAAGAGGCTGATCCGCAGTTAACTAAACTAACAGGCTGGTTTCCTGAGGCCTGCCCCCTCTCTCAGGCAGTGATGATCTGTCCTTGCTCTTGGCGCAGAGATAGGTCCACGTGCAGGATTCTGGCTGACGCATGCCGACACATTCCTGATCAAAAGTGCGGCTGCTGAGCACGGGAACCGCACAGTGTCACAGCGGGTCACAAAGCACGTCTGTCTGTTCTGCGGGAATTACCGCTCTGTTTATCATAGACCGGGCTAAATGGCTTTGCCAGTGGACACTACGGCCCACCTCTACACGCTGCATCAGCATAGAGGTGCTCCCCAGCAGCATCCACACCATGAGGGCCTGAGAGTGGGCTCTGTCCACGGCTTCCTCAGGAGGACCAGTGACCTTTGACCATGGCCCTTTCCCTTTGCAGGTCTCCTTAACCGTATCTGGGGGCAGCGAAAAGAAGCCATTCACAGGAATTTAGCTTTTAGAGAAACAGCAACTTCTGTGTTGGGCATTTGTAAAGGTAAACTTGTGCTCATCTCTCTCTGTTAGGGGTGCCCTTGTGAATGAAGTGTTGTACATCCCTCTCTACTTTGTCTGGCAGAATAGCATCGTGGACAGTTCAGTTCAGTTGCTCAGTCGTGTGTGACTCTTTGAGACCCCGTGGATGGCAGCATGCCAGGCTTCCCTGTCCATCACCAACTCCCAGAGGTTACTCAAATTCATGTCCAGCAAGTCGGTGATGCCATCCAACTATCTCATCCTCTGTTGTCCCCCGTCTCTTCCTGCTTTCAATCTTTCCCAGCGTCAGGGTATTTTCTAATTGTGCATTTTCCCTAAACTCATGTCTTACTGTATGTACTAGGGAAGAACAAATCCGACTCATATTTGATCTTTGTCTTTTACTTAAACCTTTGTATTCTGTTGCTTTTGCTATGAGTTAATCGCTAATAGGTGGCACTAGTTGGAGAAAGAAATGGCAACCCACTCCAGTATTCTTGGCTGGAGAATCCCATGGACAAGGGAGCCTGGTGTGCCGCTGTCTATGGGGTCACACAGAGTTGGACATGACTGATGTGACTTAGAATGCATGCATGCACTGGAGAAGGAAATGGCAACCCACTCCAGTATTCTTGCCTGAGACTCCAGGGACAGGAGAGCCTGGTGGGCTGCTGTTCACAGGGTTGCAAAGAGTCGGACACGACTGAAGCAACTCAGCAGCAGCAGCAGTGGTAAAGAACCCATCTGCCACTGTGGGAGACATAAGAGATGTGGGTTCGATCCCTTGGTCAGGAAGATCCCCTGGAGGAGGACATGGTAACCCTCTCCAGTATTCTTGCCTGGGAAACACCATGGATGGAGAAACCTGGCGGGCTTGGCACAGCACAGCGATCACCAAAAGACTGTTTCTTGCAGCCAGAAAGACACAGGGGAGCCCATCCTCAAGGCTCTGACTTTTAAAGCTATGACACTTTCCATTCATAGAGACAGAAAAAGTTGCAGAATGGCGAATGACGTTTGTCTGGATGGAAGTTTACAGGAGCATCATGACCTGACCTATGAGGAGAGCTGCAAGAACAAAGGACTGGGACACTGAGAGAAGCAACAGCCAGCTACACTGCCTCTCATCTAGCAGAAAAGAAGCCTGACCTCTCACTCAGAGAGGATGGTTCTTTGGGATGCTAGTCCATCTTCAGTCTGCTGGCTTTGCAACTAAAGTCACTGTTTGCCCCAACAACTCGTCATCTCTCAATTTATTGGCTTGTCCTGAAATGAGCAGTGAAGGAAAGTTACATGGCTCAAAATAGGCTGGAGTTAAAACTCCCCTCTGGGTCCTCCCCCACCATTCTATGTAAAACAAAGAACTCTCTCACTCAAAGAAAAAAAAAGAGGACATTAAGGTTGATTAAGCCCAGCTCCCAGTCGGTCCAGCCTCTGGCCGATCTCCAGAATTCCTTGTCCCAACCTTTTAAGAAATAACTATTCCGAACAACCTTGGAGAAGAACAGGTCCCCTTAAGACAGTAGATTTCCACATACATGCCTATATATACTTACTCTTTTCTTGGGTTAGTGCAGCAGCTCACTAATCTGACTGCTGCTCCTTCTGCCTCATTAAAGGGAATCTGTTCCTGTCCAGTGCCGATCTGGTTCTTTTTCCGAACCTCGCCTTCTCTAACTCCCTTACCCTATAAGCAGTATGAGCTTTAACTCTATAACATTAGTTCCAAAGATGATATTGTAGTTCATTGAATGCGGCATGTCACTTACTACAAGCCATCATTATTTTATAAAGCCTGAAGAAAGAGAAAGAGCATGTAGTAACTAAGATGCAAATAACTCAACTAAAGCAACAAAATAAACAGCTCTGACCAAATCTGTGTGTGCAGAAGCAAAGACAGCCACATCGTGACTGGTCTGGCAGTGACGGTAAAGTGCCCTTTACTGCAAGATGTGTTCTGATTACAAAGACAAGAAAATGTTACAAAATACACCTTAGAATCCAAGAATCATGATAGTATCTTCCTTATAGGAATAAGCGAGTTTCTAAATAAAAGGCTCCCAGAGGTGTTTCCTAGATGGGGAAACAATGGAAACAGTGACAGACTTTATTCTTTTGGGCTCCAAAATCAGTGCAGATGGTGACTTCAGTCATGAAATTAAAAGATGCTTGCTTCTTGGAAAAAAGCTATGACCAACCTAGGCAGCATATTAAAAAGCAGAGATATTACTATGCCGACAAAGGTCTGTCTAGTCAAAGCTATGGTTTTTCCAGTAGTTGTGTATGGATGTGAGAGTTGGACTGTGAAGAAAGGTGAGCGCCTAAGAATTGATGCTTTTGAACTGTGGTATTGGAGAAGATTCTTGAGAATTCCTTAGACTGCAAGGAGATCCAACCAGTCCATCCTAAAGGAAATCAGTCCTAAATATTCACTGTAAGGACTGATGCTAAAGCTGAAACTCCAATACTCTGGCCACCTGATGCAAAGAACTGACTCATTGGAAAAGACCCTGATGCTGGGAAAGATTGAAGGCGAGAGGAGAAGGGGACAGCAGAGGATGAGATGGTTGGATGGCATCACCGCTTCAATGGATATGAATTTGAGCAAGTTCTTGGGAGCTGGTGATGGACAGGGAGGCCTGGCATGCTTCAGTCCATGGGGTTGCGAAGAGCCGGACATGACCGAGCAACTGAGCTGAACTGAGGGGCGTCTGGCATTCGCTACGTGCTCAAGGAGTGTTGGCTATTAATGTCATTATGGGGAATGACTACAGCTTTCACGAGGCTCCAACATCAGTAGCTCTGTAAGAAAAAGGAAGAGGAAGCACTCTAATTGGTGACTTAAGGCTGACCAGCAAAGGGCTGAGAAGCATGACAGTGACGTCACAGCATAAGCTGCCTACGCTTTGGTGGTGTGACATCTCTGCACGAGGATGCACAGACACGTGTGGCGCTGCTCACACACCACCCCCAGTCTCCGACTTAACTTCCCAGGGCTCCTGAGCAGGGTCTGCTCACACCCCACCCCTAGTCTCCGACTTAACTTCCCAGGGCTCCTGAGCGGGCTCTGGCGGGCCCGGGACAGGAGTGAGTGGGCCGAGGGATGCCCTGACCCTGACCTGATCCTCGTGTCTCTGAAGAATCCCTTCTCAGTACTGCCATGGCAGGCATCTTGCTGCTGCTCTGTACTGGTCCCTTCATCATTACCAAATTCACTCAGTGATCTGGAGAATTCTTAACCTCTGTAGGTGGTGGTTCAGAGTCCACAAGGGAAACAGAGGCATTTGCCACCTCACCTCCCAGACTTCACATCTATTGCCTTTGCTGTGCAGAAGCATGACTGGAGCATTCTCTGAAGATGCAACTGGTCTGTGATAACGTCTATGATGGTAAAACTGATTTTGGAGACCTTTCTGGCTTTTACAGGAAGAATCAACTACCTCAGACTGTGAATTACCTCCCTGGCTCCAGTGCCCTCTCTTTCTCCTTCACCCCCTCGTCCTTCTTCAGAGATTCTCCTTCGTTACTTGGAAATCCTTCCCCCACACTTGTTTTCTATTTTTCTGTCAGAGAATACTTCTCCAATTCCAGCAATCAAGGCTAAAAGCTGTTACCTTAGGGGAAAATCCTCATTCCTGAGGTTATTTTTATTTAGGGTTTGGGGCACACATGTGGATTATATAACCCGTGACTGGAAACTTGTTTATGTGGCCTAGTTTGCTGTATGCTGGTACACAAAACCAGACTTCACTGTTAGAGCTTATAACCAAGTTTCCACTTGAAACTATCATTTTTCTGCCAAGAACATGCTGATGGGTTTATCAGTGCTCAGGTGACTTACTCCTCTTCCCTGGAGAAGGAAATGGCAATCCACTCCAGGACTATTGCCTGAAAAATCCCATGGACAGAGGAGCCTGGTAGGCTACAGTCCATGGGGTCACAGAGTCGGACACAACTGAGCGACTCCCCAGCAGATATTAAATAGGACACTATTTCTTGGCTCAAAGAGACTATAAGTAGGTTCCAATCTTTTTTTTTTTTAAATCGATGATGGTTTGTTGCAGGAAGGGGGACCCCTTCCAGGGCTCAAAAGGGGGCTCTTGTCTAACACTGGGAGATGAACTGTCCATGGAGACACATGTGCGGACAAAGCAAGGGACACTATTGGGAAGCGGCGCCTGGGGAGAGCAGGAGGGCAAGGGAGCCGAGGAGGACTGCTTTTATGTGGCTCGCAGCCTCAGGTTTTATGGTGATGTGGTTAGTTTCCGGGGTGTCTCTGGCCCGTCTCTCTGACTCAGGGTCCTTCTTGGTGGTGCACGCATTGCTCAGCCAAAGGGGATGCCAGTGAGGAGGATTCTGGGAGGTGGTAGGACACCTGGTGTCTCCTTTGGACCCTTCCCAAACTCCTTTGATCGGTGGTTGCTTGTTAGTTTCGTGTTCCTTACCAGGGCCTCCTGTCATAAAATAACTCATGCAGATGGTTATAGTGGTGCCTGTTAAGGCAGGGCTGTTGCAGTCAGTGCGTTTCCTCGAGTGTGTTCAGCAGTTAGCTGTGATTTTCGTGAGAAGAGGTGCGCTCAACGTCCTTCTACTGCATCATCCTGTCTCCAGAACCTCTTAAAGCAGCTAAACTTAAATAGGAAAGAATCATTTCCATTGCCTCATAGGAGCTGGTACCACATTTCTGCACCTTGGTCTGCTTGAGAGCTGGAGCAAGTCGCACACTGATCACTGTATTTGCTACAGTTGTGTTTATAAAGTCACTTCATCGAAAGAATGCAGCCTCCAGGTGGAGTCAGAGGACTGTTGTAATTATGCCTCAGCAGATGCGGAAGTCCATCTGTGGCACTGCCCCCGGCAAATGGGGAGGCGGCAGGGGTCCTCAGAGCAGCTCACAGAGAGGACTCCAGACGCCAACGGTGTGCACAGTGAAAGGATGTAAAACCGGAGTCAGATTCTTTCAAGACGACTTCACAGTTGTTTGCATGAGAGTAAATGAAACTTCCAAAAAGCACATTCTTTTCCTTTTGAGAGCCTTGCTGTATGGTAGAATACTTAGTAGGAAGAAAATACAAAATCAAAACCAATTATTTAGCTGAGGGAAAAGCCTGCCTTTGTTACTCAAATTGCTTTTGGAGTTTTCTTCCTGCTGAAATGATTGGAATACAAAAACAGGGAGTGGTGGAATTGTTGGGGCACCTTTTCAACAGGCCTTAGCAAATATTTAACAAGCAACTGTGAATTAAACTCAGGAAAATTGTTGAAGAGTTTTAAAAGCAGCAAGAAAACAATAGTTGATGAGATTTGAGTTTTGGAAGGCTCTCCAAGTTGACAGTAATGCATAATGAGGCTGACATTTGGAAAGAGGATGGGGAGATAATTAGCCATAGGAAGGAGGGGTGGCGGTAGGAAGAAATCACCTTCCTTGGCTGAGAGCCCATTCCTACAGCAGGAAGGAACAGACAGCCACATGAGGTGAAGGTTCTAGAAGATGATAGTAGATCAGAGCGAGGGGAAGAGTTCCACAACCCACTGTGACTGGAGGGTGATTCTGATTTCCAGATACTAACCTAGGACTCCTGCCCAAGCAGGGTCAGGAACACCTCAAGAAGTACTGTATTCCTGAAAGAATTGTTTGTTCAGCCTGTGATGTTTACACACTCCCTTTCCATAAGCTCTGCACCATTGTGGATACTTAGTACAAAAGAGAACTGCAGCATGAAGACTTTAAAAAGATGAAACAGATCCAGAGAGTTCTGAAAAGGTAGCTTGTAGGGTGGTGGTGGTTTAGTTGCTTAGTCATGTCCGACTTTTGTGAGCCTGCCAGGCTGCTCTGTCCATGGGATTTCCCAGGCAAGAATACTGGAATGGGTTGCCATTTTCTGCTCCAGAGGATCTTCCCTACTCAGGGATCAAACCCAGGTCTCTTGCAGTGAAGGCAGATTCTTTACTGTTTGAGCCACCAGGGAAGCCTGATAACCCCAGAGGTAAGTAATTTTATTATTCCCATTTTACCAATAAGGAAACTGAGGCACAGAAAGGGTAAATGACTTGCCGAGGTAATTGGAGGTTCACAGAATCTGATTGTCAGCCACTAAGCTCTTCTGCTGTTTGTTCCACACAGCATGTGTGTGTGAGAGAGATCTGGACCATAAAGAAGCGTGAGTGCCAAAGAACTGATGCTTTCAAATCGTGGTGCTGGACTCTCTCCTTGACTGCAAGGAGATCAAACCAGTCAATTCTAAAGGAAATTAACCCTGAATATTCACTGAAAGGACTGATGCTGAAACGTAAGTTCCAATACTTTGGCCACCTGCTGCGAAGAGCTGACTCATTGGAAAAGACCCTAATGCTGGAAAAGATTGAGGGCAGGAGGAAAAGGGGGTGACAAAGGGTAAGATGGTTGGATGGCATCTCTGACTCAATGGACATGAGCTTGAGCAAATTCCAGGAAATGGTGAAGGACAGGGAAGCCTCATGTGCCGCAGTCCATGGGGTCCCAAAGAGTCAGACAGGACTTAGCGACTGGACAACAACGGCACAATACTTTACGCATAAGCATATTTTTAATTCTAAAGGGATTCTTTGTAACTACCTTCATTTCTTAGGAAAATCTATATCAGTGTTTGTTTATTGATCGGTTTTCTCATTAAATTCAGAAACTTGGCCACTGAAATGGACTCTGAAATGATGAATCAATGCTTTAGAGCAAGCACTCCTGGCTCCTGCCACTGTACAGCTAGATACTGATGACTTACCGTGGATTCAGGTTGTGGCTAGGGCAGTACCCCATGTTTGCCTTGGACATGAGAGGTACTTCTTGGATCATGGAGGTGTCAGATGTGCAAGTCCTCATGTGCAGCGGGCCTGTCACAGTATCGTGGGCTATGGGTCGACAAGGAGCCGTGACAGGCAAGCGCCGTCACTCTGTAATGTTCAAACCACAGGATGGCAGCCGCATACAACGAGGGCAGCGTGTTCTGGGCTAAGGAGTTCATACAGTTCCACAGAAGGACTAGTGCTGATGTCTTCAAGCGCGTGAAGGCTTGCAGAGGGAGGACTAACTTTTCAAGTGAGATTACAAGGGGGCTGATCCTGTGGGGAAGCAGGGATTGAGAAAGAATGCAGAGGCTGGGAAGAGGACAGACAGCATGGCGAGCTGTATCCTGGTCATTTATTAGCTCTTGGAATGCAGGGCTCAGAGACAAGTCTGTGTCTTTGCGGTGAAACTGAAGGTGCTGCCCTGTTGCTTCACCTCTTTTGGCTTCTGGTTCACTGGCAGTTCAGTGTCAGAACATGTATTGTACTGATACAATATAAAAGATGAAAATTTTCAATTCAGCGCAAATGTACAGAGAGAGGAAAAAGATGGAAAGAATTAGAGGAAGTGATAATTAAGAATGGGACAACAGGAAACCATAACTGACTGGTGTCATTTCCCTTGGATTCTGTCCCATTCTGCTTGCCCTTGTCACCCAGATGGCGGGGAGACAGTTGGTTTTTGCAATTCTCATTAATTAGGCATCTGCTAATTCTAAAACGGTACTCGCACGTGTGTGTGTGTGTGTGTGTGTGTGTGTGTGTGTGTATTTATGTCTAAACATGCACATTCTTTTTAAGAACAAGAGGCTCACAGACAAGTCTTTGTACCCTCGGTAGCCAGTAAACTGTGTGGATGAGACCATAAAAGATCTTTGGCATAAGACCAAATACATGTAGTATTTTTAGGAACACCATGAATTTAAAATAAGGACATTTCCAAAAGCTCTAAAATATAACTGAAACAAGCCAGAAAACACTCATGTCTCATGAGGGCAAATGGGTAAGCACCAGTGTGTTTAATTCTCGCTGTTTGACACTCAGACTTGAGGCATTTTCTGGATGTGCTTGTGGACCGCACCTGCCATCCGTCAGAAACACCGCTGCAGAAAGTACCAGTACATCATTGGGAGAGGAGAGGGGATAAAAAGACCACACTTTTCAGTGAGTACAGAGTAAGGTGACTTACACCCCTGTCTGCCCAGCCCACCTGGACACAGAATGTCGCTGCAGGATCGCAGCCCCTGGACCCTCCTTCCCCATGTTCTTTGGAACCTGAAACAGCATGGCAGTGCCACAGAACACGACAGGACAGGAGCACAAGCCAGAGTCCCGCTCCTGGCATTTACCTGAAGGAGATGAAGCCACTCTCATAGACAGGTCCACTATCTTTGATGACTCTTTAGGTCCTTTCCAGATTTTGGAAACTACGCTGCTATGGCCATTCATATCCGTGCATCCTTATCCATACGGTCACTTCCTCCAGGCATAAACACACACCTAGGAGAGGTCCATTCATTCACTTACTCAGCACATGCTCACTGAGCACCTGTTACCTACAGGCAGCATTCTAAGTCCAGGGACTCAACAGCGAGAATCAGCTGGAGGTCCCAACACTCCAGGGGTTTATAAGGGAGACAAACAATAAAATAAACAAAAGAAGTGTAGAGTGTATCAGTAAGTTGTATGGAGAAAACCAAAATGGAATCTAAAAAATGATACAAATGACCTTATTTACAAAACAGAAATAGACACTCAGGAAACAAGGTTCCCAAAGGGGAAAAGGAGGGAAGAAAAGATTAGGAATTTGGAATTAACATATACAGACTACTTTATATACAGGCTTGCCTGATGGCTTAGAGGATAAAGAACCTGCCTGCAGTGCAAAAGACCTGAGTTCAATTCCTGGGTTGGGAAGATCCCCTGGAGAAGAGAAAGGCTACCCACTCCAGTATACTGGCCTGGAGAATTCCATGGACTGTATAGTCCATGGGGTCACAAAGAGTCAGACACAACTAAGCAACTAACGCTTTCAGTTTATATATAATATACACAGACTTTTGCATATCTATTTAATATATAAAACAGATAGCCAACAAGGACCTGCTATATAGCACTCAATATTTTGTAAACTGTAAGAGAAAAGAATCTGAGAAAGAATCTCTATATATACAGAGCTGAATGTATATTCACTGTATAAACTGAGTTACTTCACTGGACACCTGAAACTAACTAACAGTGTAAATTAACTCTACTTCAACTACGCAAAACAAAGAGTGGGCAGGCCTGTTCTTTTCCCCAGGTCAGTCATAGAAGGCTGGCTTTGAGGCAACATTGGAGGAGAGAGATGCAGGGTCCAGGCCCGCATGCGCCTGGGGATGGACATCGCAAGTGGAGGGAACAGCAGGTGTGGAGGCCCTGGGCATGCAGAGTCCAGCAAGGATGCTGCTGCCGCTGCAGTGGATGAGGCAGGGCTGAGAATCTCCGTGGTGTTGGAGAGACGGGGCCTTTTCACTGCATATATGACTATTTTACTCTGAGAGCAAGCAGCAGGCACCAGACAGCTTTGCACTGTGCTGTGATCACAAGCCCACGAAAAAGAACCACGCCAGGCGCAGTGTCGCCTGTGATGGTGGGTGGGAGACGTGAGCAGATAAGGAAGGCAGTGCGGATGCCCAGGGTGGGGGGAGAGGGTGGCGGCTGAGCAGAGCCTCTCTCGGGAGGAGGCAGAAGGCGGTAGGGTTCTGGGTGTGGAGGGGGTGCCCCTGCACTCTCCAGATGGATGGGGAGATGTGAGGTGGGAGGGAGACAGAAGCACCTGTCTGGCACCCAAGCAGAGACGCCAGCAGACTTCTGGGTGGGTACTGCACAGAGTCCAGAGGCTGCTGCTTTAACTCCCTGTGTGCCCTAGCATCATCCCCACGCTGTCTGTGCCCACTCACGTGTCACACTGCACTGACCCCTGAGTGGTCAGTGGTCACGCAGCTCCTCTGAGGGTACAGCCTGCTGTCGATGTTGACAGCCGTCTTCAACAGAAGCAGCAACCCTGGGCTAAGCCGTGTGGACTGTGGCTTTGCAAGCACTGCAGCGTCACTACCTGCCTGCCGCCCTTTTTCTCAACTAAAGCGGCCAAGGTTGCACATTGCAACCCGAACCCCTTCGAGTGAAGAGCGAGCCAGCGGCTTGTTTCCATGGCTGTTTCCTTTGGAGGAGGTGGGAATTTCCACCAATCCTGTTGGGCTTCCCAGGAGGTGCTAGCGGTAAAGAATCCACCTGCCAATGCAGGAGATGTAAGAGAGACAGGTTGGATCCCTAGGTCAGGAAGATCCCCTGGAGAAGGGAACGGCAATCTACTCCAGTACTCTGCCTGGAAAACCCCATGGCGAGGGGAGTCTGGCGGCTACAGTCCCTGGTGTCGCAAAATCGGACACAGCTGAGAGACCGAGCAGCCAGTGGCGCTGCATAGGTTTCACAGAGCTCATCCCGCTTGTTTCGGCTTTGGGACAATCTAAGTTTTGCTAATATAAACTAACTGGAGGTCTGCAGGTGCTGGACTTTGACTGTAAAAAGAAAGAATTTAATTACTTTTAATTCTGTATATAATTGAAATTTTATTAGGCTGATAATGACCTATAGGCATCTTATGAAAATGAGCAGGTATGAGTCATTGGCCTAGAAGACTGAATATTCCTGGACTACTGCTGGATTCTACTTTCACTGCAGTTAAGGGGGGGTCTGAACTGGCTTTTTTCCTTATGAGTTTGCACACATTTAGCTTACAGTGTAATTCAAATGTGAGGATGGTTTGGAATAATGTTCAGAAACTGGGAATAACTTGCCTTGTTTGTAGCTGATAGAGAGTATCTTCCTTCCCTATCTTTATTTATTTATTTATTAATCTGTAATCAATATTTATTCTCCAGCTTAGGAACTTCAGTTTTTTTATTTTTTAAATATAAATTTATTTATTTTAATTGGAGGCTAATTACTTTACAATATTGTTTTTGGTTACAGTATTGTTTTGCCATACATCAACATATTTGGTTTATGTTGATTGACTTATTTAATAGTATTAACTGAATGCAAAATAAAAGATAGAATAACCAGGAATAGCTATGTTTTAAAAATATAAATCAATACTGCAGAAGTAATCAGGGTGCCATTTTCTTTAAAGATAGGTGAAGTCTGAATTCCAAAGCTGAAGATGTTCAAGGTGGGTCATTACAGGGCATGGCCAGGAATTCAGGACCTGGGTTCTGTTCTCTAAGACCAACTGATTCTTTTTCTGTTCCTAGGTAAAAAATTTCCTAGCTTTCTTAGTTTCTTTATATTTACATGGTTTAAAAATGGTTGCCGTGATGAAATATTTTTAAAGTATAAAGTGAAAATGTAAGGCCTCATTTTAATAATACCAGAGATGCTTTGAACTAAAATTTTTCATGAAGTTTTTGCCAACTCTGAAAAGTTGAGAGTGGAGGGGAGGGGGTCAGGGAGGTGAGGGGTCATGTCTTTGCTTTGTTGTCAGCTGTGCATGAGAAATAGGGAACATCTGAGGTGAGGTAATAATGTAAATTGTTGACAATCAATTTGCACATAACTTAAGTTGTAGCTAAATCCTATGTAACTTCAGCTATTGTAGATAAGCTTTAGTTCCATCAGCTTTTCTCTGCTTTGCTGGGGTTTTGGTGGAACTGTGCAAAAGTAAAGAAGGAAGACGAGATTTTTCAGTCCTGGTTGTGATTATAGCTGGTCCTTGTGCTGGTTAACTTGACAAGGAGGGGTGAAGTGACTGGATATGATGAGGAAATGCCTTCAACCGTGTGTCCTTCAGTCTTCCGTGGAGCTGGGCCCCTTCGTCCGACTCTGTACAGCTCACTGGTCCAGGGCTGGGGTCCAGATGGCTCTACTTGGGCCAAATCTAAGCAGCTCCAGGCCTGCAGTTTTGGTGAGCCACAGGCTGGTCTGGCCATATGTCCCCTCCTGGAGCCTGCAGGAGTTGGTCATGGCGTGGTCCTCACTCGGCCCCGTCTGAGTCCCTGTTTCAGTGACTTGAGTCCTGAAGGGCAGACCTGCTCCCCAGGTGCAACCCCCTGGTCTGGTCCCTGGTCCCCACTGCCCTGCCTTCATGGGATGCCTGCCTCTAACTCCGCCTTGACCACCGTCCTGCACCTCCAGATCCGTCACCCATTTCCCAGCCCCGCGCTCTCTGGGCCTCTGTCCGTGCTGGGCCCAGCTCCCTAGACCCCTGCTCTCCACACCTTCTGTCACCTGCTCCAGGGCCCCGGGAGGTGGCCCACTGACCATCAGGCATGCCCAGTGTTGGGTTCAGAGACCCCTGACGGACTCAGTGGGAGCCGGGCTCTAAGCTGCCCCGGTTCAGGCAACCTCTCTATCAACATTTGTCTTCCTTATACAAAATTCACTTCCAAGAAGGTTTCCTCTTCAGGATCTCCAGTTATCATGGAGGAAAGGAACTCAAAGCTTTTAGGCATCTGGTGCATTTGCAAATGCACGGCAGAGGGACTAAGATCTTTGGAACAGAGAATAAGAAACTTCAATGTATATTTACACTTTCCGCCTAAAAAAACCCTCAAAGGCTAACAAAAACCCAGCTAACTTTAAAAAATGGTGCATTCTCATTAGAAACTTAATTACTCTAGAAGGGCACAACTTTAATGACTAACATTGGTCATGGTCTTTGGCAGACTGGGAGATGACAAGAGAAACTAGTTAATAATCATATAGCTACTAACTAAATTGATTCTCCCCTTCCCCTAAGGAGAAAAGGCAGAAGCCTGAACTGGATGGCCCCCAAATTATGAAATGGTTAAGTGAACTTTAACACAGAAATTATGGTAGGCTCACTTGAATTAACCCTTTGATGGGTAAATGGATTACTTTTTGTTAAGAATATGTTTAGAAGGGGGCTATTTTGGAGTCAGTGTCAGTGGAGCGGAGTGCAGTTTGAATACATTTGGAAGGGGCTAATTTGGAGTAAACGTCAGTGGAGCCGTGTGCAGTTTGAAAATCTGTGGAACCATTTTAAGTGACACATGAATGCATTTCTAACATTATTTGTTCCCATGGTTAGTGGGTTAAAGACATCAAATAGAATCCAAAATAAATAATTTCACTTCTATCACAGGCAAAGTGATAAGAACATTTTTTTTTTTTAATAGAAAAGGTAAATAATGAAGTATACAGAGTCCATGGAATTCTCCAGGCCAGAATACTGGAGTGGGTAGCCTTTCCCTTCTCCAAGGGATCTTCCCAACCCGGGGATTGAACACAGGTCTCCTGTGCTGCAGGCGGATTCTTTACCGGCTTAGCCACAAGAGAAGCCCAATGCAGAATTTAGGATGAGATATTTAATTAAACAAACTCACTAGGAAGTTTTTTGCTGCCCCCTGCTGTCAGCTTCTAAAAGACATGAAAACCATATAAAAAGGGTGGCGTTAGTGGTAAAGAACCCGCCTGCCAGTTCCATCCCTGGATTTGGAAGATCCCCTGGAGGAACGCAATGGCAACTCACTCCAGTATTCTTGTCTGGGAAATCCCATGGACAGAGGAGCCTGGCAGGCTACAGTCTGTGGGGTCACAAAGAGCAGGACACGACTAAAGCGACACAGTATGCACGCAGACTGTGTAAAAACTGACTCAAGGTGAATTAGTTGAACAAACTGATTTGAAAAAAAATTCTTTGCCTCTGACTCCATCAGCTCCTGTTGGTGACGCTGACTTGCTTCATGTCTGTGAGTAATGGTCTGCCAGCCCAAGGAGCCAGCTGCAGCAAAGTGTGTGTCCGTGGGTGCTGGTGAGCAGTACTTTGTGATTTGTGAAATGCTACATCAGTAAGTACCAGCCTCACAGCTTGGAGCCGGTGATGTCTTCCTTACCTTTTTTGCTGAATTTCTTAATTTTGAATTAATTTTTACATTTCTGTAATTTAGGTAAAACACTCTTCATTAATAAAACCAAAACTTTCCAAGTAAATGCATTAATGGCTTATTTCCATAGTATAATCCTGACTTGAATTGTTATTTTCATTTTGGCATATGAAATTAAGAAATGAGAAGTATTAGCCATAAAAGGTAATAGTAAAGCAACAGTCACTAGATGCAAAGCTCTGTTTTATTTTTTCACATGCTATTTTATTTAGTCACAAAATACAGTGGGAGTGGGTATCATAATTCCCACTTCACGGATGAATAAACTGAATCACAAAATGACTTGTCTAGGTGCACATTTCAGAGAAGGCAATGGCACCCCACTCCAGTACTCTTGCCTGGAAAATCCCATGGACGAAGGAGCTTGGTAGGCTGCAGTCCATGGGGTTGTGAAGAGTCGGACACGACTGAGCGACTTCCCTTTCACTTTTCACTTTCATGCATTGGAGAAGGAAATGGCAACCCACTCCAGTGTTCTTGCCTGGAGAATCCCAGGGACAGGGGAGCCTGGTGGGCTACCGTCTATGGGATCACATAGAGTCACACACGACTGAAGCGACTTAGCAGCAGCAGCAGGTACACATTTGGTGAAAAGTGGAGTCGTGATGGGAGACCTTGGAGTCTGACCCCAGGGTTGTTCCTCTTAGCCTCTTGGCACAGAAGGTACAGATGCTATACCTCCCATGCATATAAAAGAATGCCGAGAGATCACAGTGGCCGTGGAGGGGTCAGCGACCAGTGACTGCCACTGACCGCATACTCCTCAACTGCTGTTCGTCTGCTGTCTGCCCTCTCATGGCCGAAGCCCGGGCATATGGACAACAGGCCTGTCCACGCCCTGCCTGGTGTCTGTCTTCACGGGTAAGTTCTGCCACGTGGAAGGTGTGGTGCGCTCAGCACAGTGAACATGCGCCCATGGACCCCATGCTCAGACCGGACACACTTGGGGCTGACCTTGTGACTGGTCACACACACCCTGTGCCTTTCATCTGCCAGACAGCTTCTGGTTTTAGCCGCACTTTAACCATAGCCAGTAAATATTCAAATTATGCCCAGTACTTGTCTATACCAGCTGGCATCTTACTGGCTACCTTAATTCCGGGCCCCCTGTAGCAATGTGCTGTTCTGCTGTCTGCTTGCCCCATCTTTGCACTCCCGCCCGCAACACCCACCCCACCCCCCCGCCCCCGCCACTTAGCAGCACTGGTTCAGGACGGTAGATCCACCTGCCAGCGACCAGAGCACAGCTGGTATTGATGTCTGCAATGACGAGATGCCTCTGCCTTGTGGGTCCTTGAAAACATGCCCTCATGCTCCAGGGGGCTCACTGTGCAGGAATGAGACACTGGCTAGCTGGAATTCGTTTGCCTCCTTAGGTGGGTAGTGGGTTGGCCAAACCTGCGTTATTCCGCAGAGGCAGCACTACGCACACATGTGTGAGAGGGAAGCCCACATCCCCAGGGCGGCCCCAGCTAGTGTCTTCAGGCTGTGGAGCAGAGCGTGCGCACGTTGCCGGCAGAGCCCTTCAGCGAGGGGGACCACAGGCGCTGATCAGCAAATCAGCTTCCAAGTTTGAAATTACCCGAACCCCTTAAATTTTGCCCTGATCCCTGGAGCCGGTAAATGGATTTCAGCCGTGCCTCCTGTCTCCTTGCTGGTCGACCTCACAATGAAGCACTTTCTTTCCTCAAAAGTGCTTTCCAGGGCTATTGGCTCCTGGGTGTGTCCAGCAGCCAGCCCTTGCTGGGTAACCATGTTTGGTGAGCACGAAGGGACTGGGTGTCGTGACACCCCTGCCACAGCCCCACAGCCGCCAGGTACGTGGCCCTCAGCCCTGACTCCGAGTGCCTACCTTGACCGCACTTGTTTGCAGGAGGGGGTTTCAGTTTCCTGCCTCCTTAACTCCGGACTCGGGCTCCTTGCGCGGCTTTGGGTCAGCTGTCTTTTTGGTCAGTAACCTTGCTGAAACATGCCCGTGCCTGAACTGTCTAATAACCTCATCAGGATCATGGGTTAGAGCCCCACCCTGGGTGAAATATAAAAAGTCCTCAAAAGTTCTGGTTAGACATAAATTGCAGCACTATCTTCTTTTGACCCCCTTCCTAAAATACTGAGAATAAAAACAAAAGTAAGCAAATGGGACTAATTAAAAGCTTTTGCACAGCAAAGGAAACCGTAAACAAAATGAAAAGACAATACACAGAATAGAAGAAAATATTTGCAAATGAATTGACTGACAAGTATTAACTTCCCAAAATATACAAACAGCTCAAGCAGCTCAATATAAAAAAAAAAAATCAAAAATGGGCAGAAAATATAAATAGACCTTTCTCTAAAGAAGACACACGGACGAGTAAAAAGCACTGAAGAGATGCTCAACATCACTAATTATCAGGGAAATGCAAATCCAAACCCCATTAGGGATCACCTCACACTGGTCAGAATGGCCACCAGCAAAAAGTGTACAGACAATAACACCAGAGAGTCTGTGGAGGAAGTGAACCCTCCCACACCATCGGTGGGAATTTAAACTGCTGCAGTCACTACGGAGAATAGTATGGTGTTTCCTTAAAAAGTAAAAATAGAACTCCCATGTGACCCAGCAGTCCCACTCCTGGACATATATCCAGAGAAAGCGATAATTCAAAAGATACACGCACCCCAATGTTCACTGCAGGACTATTCACAATAGCCAAGACATGGAAGCAGCCTAAGTGTCCACTGACAGAGGAGCGGATAAAGCAGACATGGTACACATATTCAGTGGAATACTACTCAATCATAAAAAAGAGTGAAATAATGCCATTTGCAGCAACATGCATATGCCTAGAGATTATCATTCTAAATGAAGTAAGTCAGAAAGAGAAAGACAAACATCATCTGATATCACTCGTCTGGAATACAGTAAGGAGCTGGGGATTAACACACACACTGCTGCTGCTGCTGCTGCTAAGTCGCTTCAGTCGTGTCTGACTCTGTTGTGCGACCCCGTAGACGGCAGCCCACCAGGCTCCCCTGTCCCTGGGATTCCCCAGGCAAGAACACTGGAGTAGGTTGCCATTTCCTTCTCCAATGCATGAAAGTGAAAGGTGAAAATGAAGTCGCTCTGTCGTGTCTGACTCTTAGCGACCCCATGGACTGCAGCCCACCAGGCTCCTCCATCCATGGGATTTTCCAGGCGAGAGTACTGGAGTGGGTACTACATAAAAAATAGACAAACAACAAGGATAGGGAACACTACTCAATATTCTGAAATAACCCAAATGGGAAAATAATCTGAAGAAGAGTGGATGATATATGTATATGTATAACTGAATCTGGTATGCTGCAGTTCATGGGGTCACAAAGAGTCAGACGTGACTTAGTGATTGAATAATAACTGAATCACTTTGATGTACACCTGAGACTAATACAACAGTGTAACTATACCCCCCCCGCCAATTTTTTCTTTAAGTTCAACTTAGAGTCCTGAACCCTGGGTTAAAGTTCCAGAGTCTTCTATTTCTTTGTTCAGGCTGGTTTATGTCTGTTTGTTCAGTTCAGTTCAGTTCAGTTGCTCAGTCGTGTCTGACTTTGCGACCCCACTGATTGCAGCACTCCAGGCTTCCCTGTCTATCACCAACTCCTGGAGCTTGCTCAAACTCATGTCCATTGAGTCAGTGATGCCATCTGACCATCTCATCCTCTGTCGTCCCCTTCTCCTCTTGCTTTCAATCTTTCCCAGCATCAGGGTCTTTTCCAGTGAGTCTGTTCTTCACATCAGATGGCCAAAGTATTGGAGTTTTAGCTTCAGCATCAGCCCTTCAGTGAACATTCAGGACTGAAATCCTTTAGGATGGACTGGTTGGATCTCCTTGCAATCCAAGGGACTCTCTAGAGTCTTCTCCAACACCATAGTTTCAAAGCATCGATTCTTACGCGTTCAGCTTTCTCTATAGTCCAACTCTCACATCCATACACGACTACTGGAGAAACCATAGCTTTGACTAGATGGGCCTTGTTTGTTAGCATTGGCTAATAGGGGAGGCTGTTGGATGACTGAAGGAAAACTTTTAAACCTGATTTAATGAAGGCCCTCTGACTCAGGAGACAGAAGACACTGCTCCCTGGTTGACAGTCATTGCCCCTGTGACCTGTAGTGGTTTCACAGGAGTCCATCCCAGAAGAACATACCCTATGCCTGGGAGAGAGGAATTTCCACCCAAGACAGCTCCGTGGGATCCTTTTGCTCCCATTATCCTGAGAGCAACCTTTCAAATGGGGAATGTTAACAGCACACCTGACTGTAGGCCCCTGGCATGTATTCTTGCAGAACTGGTCAATGTTTAGCTATAAGCCAATGGAAATGAAAATTATTTTCTCTGTACCACTGCCTGTCCCTAGTATTAGGTGAAATCTCAGGGAAAATGGCCAGAGAATGGGTCTTTGAACTTGGTACTATTTTAAAATTAGACTTGTCAGTCCATTCTGAAGGAGATCAACACTGGAATTTCTTTGGAAGGAATGATGCTAAAGCTGAAACTCCAGGACTTCGGCCACCTCATGTGAAGAGTTGACTCATTGGAAAAGACTGATGCTGGGAGGGATTGGGGGCAGGAGGAGAAGGGGACGACCGAGGATGAGATGGCTGGATGGCATCATGGACTCGATGGACGTGAGTCTGAGTGAACTCCAAGAGATGGTAATAAATAGGGAGGCCTGGCATGCTGCGATTCATGGGGTCGCAAAGAGTCGGACACGACTGAGCGACTGAACTGAACTGATTAGAGGAAAAGTGGGGTTAATCCCATCATACAATCATTTATGCCTTTATATTGGAATAAGAATTTGCAGAAGAGATGTAAGATTGTGGTTCAGAGGGAAGAACCTCAGAAAAAGCCTGTGTCCATTGAGTCAAAGCCAAATGATGACTGACTGCATGCAGACACCCCTCCAGCAGCCCCTTGTATGTTCCCCCGTTCATGAAGGGGGTTGTCCTGTGAACAGTGCAGAAGGTGCCAACAGCCCTCCCAGGGCTCCCCTTATCCGATCATCATAAAGGAACACTTTCCTCCCCGTACCCGCCAGGATGCTCAGTTTGCCCAGGGAGCACTCTACCCCAGGCAGGGCATTTCTATTAGGGCAGGTCCCAGACGGCTTAGATGACCTAGGCCACACAGGGGACTCCGACCAAGGCCAACACAAGTTTCAGCTTGAACTTACACAACTGGAGAAATAATAAGCCGTCTCACTGAGATGAAAACAGAGAATCTCTTTATATGTTTTGCTACTTATCACCCTAACTGGGCTGCACGCAGGCCTTCATGAACACCTTCCTGTGGAGAAGCACAGGATGGTATTAGGGAAGGCTCTGAATCACAAGAGAGAAGGAAATAGCAACCCACTCCAGTGTTCTTGCCTGGAAAATTCCAGGGACAGAGGAGCCTGGTGGGCTACAGTCCATGGGGTTGCACAGAGTCGGACATGACTGAAGCGACTTAGAATGCATACATGCATTGGAGAAGGAAATTGGCAACTCACTCCAGTGTTCTTGCCTGGAGAATCCCAGGGACAGAGGAGCCTGGTGGGCTGCCGTCTGTGGGGTCACACAGAGTCGGACACGACTGAAGCGACTTAGCAGCAGCAGCCTGAATCACAATCAAATCGTCCAATTAGGACTTGGGAGGCACAGACCATGCCTGGAGCTGACCCAGAAGGGACCCCAGTGACCCAAGGGGATTAAGCAAGGCTGAACCATCATAAGGAATGTTTAATAACAGACCTCAACAGGGATCCTGAATCAAACAGCTTGAATGAGATCCAAGAGTACAGCAAGGGCCCCAGGGGAACCTCCCCTCTTCCCTGAGAGGGCTGAAGGCTGACAGACGATACACCGATGTGGATGTGGAACACCCAGCTGGACCTGCCCTCCAAGCTGCACCTTTACAGTTGGAAGACCAAGCCTCACCAAGATGTCCTGAAGAAATTCTGCAAAGGTAAGAGCGATGTTTGGAATAACAGAAGGCCAGAAAGAGCCAAGATGGCTGTCCCAGTAGCAGTAAAACTCCGCCCAGGGGACAAGGTGCCAAATTTAAGTAAGTAAGTGAGTACCAGTCATTTAGTCATGTCTGACTCTTTGCTGCCCCATGAACTGTAATCCACCAGGCTCCTCTGTCCATGGGACTTCCCAGGCAAGAATACTGGAGTGGGTTACCATTCCCTTCTCCAGGGGAAGCTTCCTGACCCAGCCATTAAACCCAGGTCTCCTGAATTGCAGGTGGATTCTTTACACTATGAGCTGTCAAGGAAGTCCAAATATAAAGCAACAGGCATCTAAGAGGCACGTGAAGGAAGGCATAAAGCCTCTGACAACCACCTTCTTTAAATATCAGTTATTCAGACCTTGCTGATCTTCATGTAACACTTCCATCCCATCCATACAAAAACCCAGGACCAGAGATAACTGTTCTATTCAGGATCTGAAGGCCATTAACCAAATTATAGAGGAAATAATGTGGTGATGTAAAATCTGAAGATGTTGCTTACAACTTTATCTGGGGACTTTTGCTGTTTATAGTTCTAGACTTGAAAAAAGATGTGTTTTACTGAATACTCCTAAGTCCTGAGTCCTGGGGGTTTGCCTTTGAATGGGACGATCCAGAGACTGATGTGAAACAACAACACTGCCGGATGGAACCCCCACAAGGATTTAAGAACACCCTTACCATCTTCAGGGAAGGTTTCACCATGGACTTAAGGGATTTCCAAGTAAATGAGGGAGTCTTACTTCAATATGTGTCTGAATAACTGCTAGTAGAACTAAGGAAACTTAAGACCAAAATCATGAACTCGTTATTGCCAAATTCAGACTTAAATTGGAGAAAGTGGGGAAAACCACTAGACCATTCAGGTATGACCTAAATCAAATCCCTTATGATTATACAGTGGAAGTGAGAAATAGATTTAAGGGACTAAATCTGATAGAGTGCCTGATGAACTATGGACAGAGGTTTGTGACATTGTACAGGAGACAGGGATCAAGACCATGCCCATGGAAAAGAAATGCAAAAAGCAAAATGCCTGTCTGAGGATGCCTTATTACAAATAGCTGTGAAAAGAAGAGAAGAAAAAAGCAAAGGAGAAAAGGAAAGATATAAGCATCTGAATGCAGAGTTCCAAAGAATAGCAAGGAGAGATAAGAAAGTCTTCCTCAGTGATCAATGCAAAGAAATAAAGGAAAACAATAAAATGAGAAAGACTAGAGATCTCGTCAAGAAAATTAGAGATACCAAGGGAACATTTCATGCAAAGATGTGCTCTATAAAGGACAGAAATGGTATGGACCTAACAGAAGCAGAAGATATTAAGAAGAGGTGACAAGAATACACAGAAGAACTATACAAAAAAGAGCTTCAAGACCCAGATAACCACGATGGTGTGATCACTCACCTAGAGCCAGACGTCCTAGAATGCAAAGTCAAGTGGGCCTTAGAAAGCATCCCTATGAACAAAGCTAGTGGAGGTGATGGAATTCCAGTTGAGCTATCTCAAATCCTGAAAGATGATGCTGTGAAAGTGCTGCACTCAATATGCCAGCAAATTTGGAAAACTCAGCAGTGGCCACAGCACTGGAAAAGGTCAGTTTTCATTCCAATCCCAAAGAAAGGCAATGCCAAAGAATGCTCAAAGTACTGCACAATTGCACTCATCTCACATGCTAGTAAAGTAATGCTCAAAATTCTCCAAGTTAGGCTTCAGCAATACGTGAACCGTGAACTCCCAGATGTTCAAGCTGGTTTTAGAAAAGGCAGAGGAACCAGAGATCAAATTGCCAACATTCACTGGATCATCAAAAATGCAAGAGAGTTCCAGAAAAACATCTGCTTCTACTTTCGTGACTATGCCAAAGCCTTTGACTGTGTGGACCACAACAATCTGTGGAAAATTCTCCACGAGATGGGAATACCAGACCACCTGCCTGCCTCTTGAGAAATCTGTATGCAGATCAGGAAGCAACAGTTAGAACTGGACATGGAACAACAGACTGGTTTCAAATAGGAAAAGGCATACATCAAGGCTATATATTGTCACCCTGCTCATTTAACTTATATGCAGAGTACATCATGAGAAACACTGGGATGGAAGAAGCACAAGCTGGAATCAAAATTGCTGGGAGAAATATCAATAACCTCAGATATGCAGATGACACCACCCTTATGGCAGAAAGTGAAGAGGAACTAAAAGCCTCTTGATGAAAGTGAAAGAGGAGAGTGAAAAAGTTGGCTTAAAGCTCAACATTCAGAAAACTAAGGTCATGGGATCTGGTTGCATCACTTCATGGGAAATAGATGGGGAAACAGTGGAAACAGTGTCAGACTTTATTTTTGGGACTCCAAAATCACTGCAGATGGTGACTGCAGCCATGAAATTAAAAAATGCTTTCTCCTTGGAAGGAAAGTTATGACCAACCTAGATAGTATATTGAAAAGCAGAGATATTACTTTGCCACCAAAGATCTGTCTAGTCAAGGCTATGGTTTTTCCAGTGGTCATGTATGGATGTGAGAGTTGGACTGGGAAGAAAGCTGAGTGCTGAAGAACTGATGCTTTTGAACTATGGTGTTGGAGAAGACTCTTGAGAATCCCTTGGACTGCAAGGAGGTCCAATCAGTCCATCCTAAAGGAGATCAGTCCTGGGTGTTCATTGGAAGGACTGATGTTAAAGCTGAAATTCAATAGTTTGGCCATCTCACACAAAGAACTGACTCACTGGAAAAGACCCTGATGCTCGGAGGGACTAGGGGCAGGAGGAGAAGGGGACGACAGAGGATGAGATGCTGGATGGCATCACCGACTCGATGGACATGAGTTTGGGTGAACTCCAGGAGCTGGTGATGGACAGGGAGGCCTGGCATGCTGTGATTCATGGAGTCACAAAGAGTAGGACACACTGAGTGACTGAACTGAACTGAAGACCAAAGTATGATTAGATAAAGTTTGCAAGGAAGAGAACACAATTTCTCAACAAACTCTAAACTAGTTAGTGTTTGAAGTATCAAAAAGACAAAGAAATTTACTGCCAGGTGGAAGAGAGACATTAACTAGGGTGGCTGCAGCCACCCCCAGAAGGTGCTTGTGAGGATTCCTAGGAATGGCCGAGTATTTCATCTTTGGACTCCTGATCTTGGACTCAGCCAAACACAAACATGAGGCTCTTAAAGGAAATGACAATAAGCCATTAAGCTGGACTCTGAGCTGTCATAATGTGTTCCACACCACCAAGGAGAAACTTTTAAGGGTCCAGCATGTGGTCGCCCCGGTATTTTGTGCATGAAAGAGGGCATAAGTCCTGGAGCTAACTCAATACCTGCTGCTGCTGCTAAGTTGCTTCAGTCGTGTCCGACTCTGTGCGACCCCATAGACGGCAGCCCACCAGGCTCCCCCATCCCTGGGATTCTCTAGGCAAGAACACTGGAGTGGGTTGCCATTTCCTTCTCCAATGCATGAAAGTGAAAGGTGAAAATGAAGTCGCTCTGTCGTGTCTGACTCTTAGCGACCCCATGGACTGCAGCCTACCAGGCTCCTCTGTCCACAGGATTTTCCAGGCAAGAGTACTGGAGTGGGTTGCGATACCATCAGAAGGCTTGTAGCTTACTTTTCTAAACAATTGGGTACCTACATCAAGGATTGCCAGTTTGCTTCTGGGCTGTGATTGCAGCTTTTCACAAGGGGCTGAAAAATGAACCCTTGGCACACTCCATATCATGCTCTGCCTTTACTAGAACAAAACAGTGGATGTGGGCTTACTTCGGGAGATGGGGCAAAGACGAGGGCACACCACTGGACATCCTGAATGTCACCTTATAGGCAGTATTGACTCTAAACCCAGCCACTCTGCTCCCTAGGACAACAGGAGAGCCTGCTCACAACTGTACACAAATAACTGAAGACCTGAGCTGATTGGTCAGCCTTTAGAAATACTCTCGGATGGGACCAGTTTCACAAACAAGGGAGGGGTTGTGCAGTTGTAGCTCATTAGGAAGCCCTGGAAGCAGAAGCCATCATCTGGGTCCATCTGCCCAGAGCTCTGCTCTCGTCATCTCCTGCCCTGAGCCTAGGAGCTAAGAGACAGTGACCACACATACTGACTCCAAGTTGGCCTTCTCCGTCATGTGTGTGTATGGGGCCACCTGGAAAGAGAGGTCCACTGATGTCAGGAAGGAGAGAAATGAAACACCCAGAGGAGACACCAATCTTATTATTAATAAATGCTGTTAAAATGCCAGGAGGAGCAGCTGTTGGGTGCCGCTTGGGTCACTCAAAACGGATCATCACTTAACTAAAGGAAATAATTAGGTGGATCCGGCGGCACAACAAGCATCCAGAACCAAAGACCCAGATCCAGAGACCCTACCACTAACTCTGAGTGTGGACCATCCTCACTGAAGCCTCAGATCTGGAAATGGATCATCCAAAGAGCATGCACGGGGAGTTCATGCAGACTCTGGGGACTTAGATGGCGCTCAGGATGGACAGCCACAGAGGCCAGGTTTATGACGAGTTTATCCCAAACATTTAATGGACAGAAGTTTACTCATCTACACCGAGGGACCCATGATGGGAGGGCCGTGAAATGTCATGGACTCCAGCAGTTCACTGTTGGTCCACAAACGCAAATGAGCGTCCAAACGGTAATCCAAATGGCTGATCTGCACCAGAAACAACCCTAAAACTGTGCTACCCTGATGATAAAAGGGATACATGCCTGAGGGACAGAACCAGAGGACGGTGGCTAAAGAGACTTCACTGTACACCAAGTGCCAGGGACACTGTAGAAACGTGATGCCATCATGGTGGCAAGGCTTTCCCACATAGGACAGAGAAAGGTTCTGCAGTAACAAAGGCCTTCCTCCGAGAAATAAACCCTTGTATGGGGTCGCCTCTTTTGATTCAAAGTGACAGCAGAGGAGCTCTCATAGATGAGGTGACTCAAGGGTGTCAAGGCCCTTGGAACATGATGAAGCTCATGCTTCTTGGAGAGCTCAGTCCATGGGGAAACAATGAATCATTCCTTCCAAAAGACAGTCACCAAGACAAGCCAAGAAACCAGAGTAACCTGGGATAAGGTCTGACCAGCTGCCCTGCTGAGGGTCAGAGTGGCCCTGAAAACAAGCTCCTATTTAGCCTGTACGTGATGTTCTATGGGAGACCTTCCTGAAGGTCTCAGTGGTAACAGCATTACATTTGATAAAATGTGTACAGTGTCTCGGTGCTGTCTTCTCTTCTACACATAAATATGTGTCTAGCCCATTAGGGTTTCCCACGACGTCCCCTTGCACTGCACAAGCCCCAGGACTGTATCCTCCTCACACTTGGACAAACCCACACAGTGAGCACCCGTGCAAGCATATGAAATAGCCCCTGTGACGTCCTTCTGGTTATACATCATCCAGGAAAGCTAAAGTAGTCACACCCTGGCCACCCCACTCCCAGGTACTTTTAAGTAACTCTTCAAAAGGAAACAGCTAAGACTCCACCTGGCCAAGACGAGAAGACAGTAGCATCTCAGAAGCAGACTATTTTGACCTAAGAGTCTGGTACAGGCCTACATAAATCCAAATTCAATCACTAAAATGTTAAAAACAGGTTTTCATGGATTCCCAAAGAAATAAGGTCTGCTTTGAAGGACATGAAAGTTAGGAGAAATGCTGGACTGAAAGAAAAACAAGCTGGAATCAAGACTGCCAGGAGAAATATCAGTAACCTCAGATATGCAGATGACACCACCCTTATGGCAGAAAGTGAAGAGGAACTAAAAAGCTTCTTGATGAAAGTGAAAGAGGAAAGCGAAAATGTTGGCGTAAAGCTCAACATTCAGAAAATGAAGATCATGGCATCCGGTCCCATCACTTCATGGGAAATAGATGGGGAAACAGTGGAAACAGTGTCAGACTTTATTTTGGGGGGCTCCAAAATCACTGCAGATGGTGACTGCAGCCATGAAATTGAAAGATGCTTACTCCTTGGAAGAAAAGTTATGACCAACCTAGATAGCATATGCAAAAGCAGAGACATTACTTTGCCGACTAAGGTCCATCTAGTCAAGGCTATGGTTTTTCCAGTGGTCATGTATGGATGTGAGAATTGGACTGTGAAGAAGGCTGAGCGCCGAAGGATTGATGCTTTTGAACTGTGGTGTTGGAGAAGACTCTTGAGAGTCTCTTGGACTGCAAGGAGATCCAACCAGTCCATTCTGAAGGAGATCAGCCCTGGGATTTCTTTGGAAGGAATGATGCTAAAGCTGAAACTCCAGTACTTTGGCCACCTCGTGCGAAGAGTTGACTCATTGGAAAAGACTCTAATGCTGGGAGGGATTGGGGGCAGGAGAAGGGGACAGCCGAGGATGAGATGGCTGGATGGCATCACCGACTCAATGGACGTGAGTCTGAGTGAACTCCGGGAGGTGGTGATGGACAGGGAGGCCTGGCGTGCTGCTATTCATGGGGTCACAAGAGTCGGACACGACTGAGCCACTGAACTGAACTGAACTGAAAGTTAGGAGCCATAGTATCTCAGGGTTAATCCTCTTACTCACCAAATTCTGTCCTCACTGTCCTCCTACATTTAAAGAGCACCGCCTGCCCCACCCCCGACTTAGGATGATTGCTTGAGACTTCAGAGTTCAAGGTGGGACATGCAAGTATTTATTAGGTAAGTGCAAAACAATTTCATTCTTCTTATAAAAACCCACATCCGTCATTAGCAGGAAGTAGCTAGCAGAGGCCCTGACCCCTACTTCCCTCAAGACTGAGGCGTGAACAAAGAAAAAGCAGGTAAAACATCACCGAGCTTAAACGGACATAGCTCCTTGCATAGGTGTGTTGAGGAAATCTGCAGTTATTGTAGGGAGACACCGCACTGTGCAAGTTCAAGATGAGTCCCCACCCCCACGCCCCCCACCCCATGCCCCTCCAACCCCCTGCTCCCTAGCCATCTCCAGGACGACCACAAACCCAGCATTTTCAGTCTGCAGATATCAGAACATAGAAAAGCTGCCATACTTGCGCTTTACAAAGCAAGGAGTCCCTAAGTGAGGATGACCTGGCTCCAGCAGGAGGTGCAAACTGTGGACTGTCATCAAGGCAGCTTCCAAGCTTGAAATTTCCTAGACCCTTAAATTCCACCCTGATCCCTGGATCGAGAACCGGATTTGAGCCTTGGCTCCTGTCTCCTTGCTGGTCCAGCTTGCAATGGAGCTTTTCCTTTCCTCAAAGCCGGGGCCATAATACTTGCTTCTGTGCACTTGGGGAGCCAAGCCCTTGCCTTGTAACAGAAATCTCTTCTCTCACACTAAAGTAAGAGTGAAGTCGACGCAAAGTATCTAATCTCCGCAACCAGAGTCCTACCTGACCCGAGGAGGTGGGCTCCCAGCGACTCTGCACTCCAGGTGGACCCGACTACCTTCTGCCACTTCTTGGCTCCGCAGCTTCCTGGATGAACCGGGGAGCGGCTGGGGGTGGTGGGCGCTAGGGGGCGGTGGGCACGAGGGGCTGCGGCTGGGCCGGGCCACATCCTGGGCCACTGGGGGGTGATGCCCGGGCGCTGGGGGGCCTGGCCCTGGCCTCCACGTCTTGCCGGTCCCGGGTGGGGGTGATGCCCGGGCGCCGGGGGGCCTGGCCCGGCCTCGACGTTCTGCTGGTCCCGGGTGGGGGCTCCGGCTGGCCGAGGCGCTCCTCGGGTCTGACGGCTGGTTCTTAGGGGACAGGTATCCGCTGTCCGGGGACGAGGACTCCCCGTCGGGGCTCCTGGTTCTGGGCTTGGCAGCTTCTCGGAAGATGGAGGTCAGCTCCTCGATGAGGGTGGCCGCCTTGTCGTTCAGCGGGCTCTGGGGGCCAGCCCTGCCGGGGCGCGCGGCTCTGGGCTTGGCACTTCCGCTGGGGGCCTTGGCCACCTGCTTCCCAGCCTTGCGCAGGCTCCGGATGTAGCTGGGCCTGGCCAGCAGGGACGAGACCCCAGGTTTCCTCCGTGATGCGGGCGAGGAGATGCACTCGGCTTGCTCCCCTGGCAGAGGCACGGCAGGTGCCCTCCTGCGGTCCCCAGGTGTCCCTGGGGATGCACGCTCGCCCGGCCGGGCCTCTGAAGGGGCCTGTGGCTTCCGGCGGCTCCTAGGCGAGGGGCTGCAGCGCTGCGGGGCCTCCTCGCAGTCGCAGTCGTCCGTCTCAGAGCTGGCTATGGCTCTGCGGGCCAGGTCCAGACTCTTGTGGATCTCCTCCTGGCTGAGGAAGGCCGACAGCCCTGGGAAGAAGGCCGCATTCTCGCCGTCCTCCAGCAGGTCCGAGAGGGAGTCGTAGAAGGAATCGTGGGAGGACGTCTCGGACATAGTTGACAGGCGCTTATGCACTCAGTCTGCTTCCACAGGAAGGCCGGTGTCTTGAACACAGGCTCTGAAGGACAGGAGATACACCTGCGTTAGTAGGAATGACTGGGGTTGTGTGTGTGTGTGTGTGTCTGCACGCGCGTGTGACCATGGTAGTACTCATCCACATATTGGGAGAAACATTAAGGGGAAAACATACTTTTAAAATCATTTTCCTCTATAAATTGGAAGAAGCGTCAAGCATACTTGTGTTTATCGTTGATCGTTTTCCTAAAATTTTTTAAATTCTGTTTTTATTTATTTGACAGTCTGGCTTGTGGGATCTTACTTCCGGAACCAGGGATGGAACCTGCACGGCCTGCAGTGAAAGCACAGAGTCCTAACCACTGGACCCTCAGGGAAGCTCCTTGTTCATTATTTTAATATTTGCCCCTGAGTGAATACTGAGCATCTCATGGTGCGGTGCTGTGCTCTGCAAGTCGCTCAGTTGTGTCTGACTCTTTGTGACCCCGTGCACTGTAGCCCGCCAGGACCTCTGTCCATGGGATTCCCCAGGTAAGAATACTGGAGTGGGTTGCTATGTGCTCCTCCCAACCCAGGGATCAAATCTGCATCTCCTGCACTGGAAAGAGGATTCTTTACAACTGGCACCTTGAGGAAGCCCAAGCATCTCACTAAAGCTCTTTAAATAATTCAGGAGGGTGACCCTGCCATTGGTGCTGTGAGTGGTCCAGGGCTTCTGCCTCTCAGGCCCTCCTCCATCAGCCCACCCACCTCTTTTTTAAATTTCAATTTATTATTTTAGTTGAAGGCTAATTACAATATTGTATTGGTTTTCCATACATCAACATGATCCACCATGGGTGTACACATGTTCCCCATCCTGAACCTCCTCCCTCCTCCCTGTACCATCCCTCTGGGTCATCCCAGTGCACCAGCCCCAAGCATCCTGTATCATGCATTGAACCTGGACTGGAGATTCGTTTCTTATATGATATTATACATGTTTCAATGCCATTCTCCCAAATCATCCCAGCCTCTCCCTCTCCCACAGAGTCCAAAAGACTGTTCTATACATCTGTGTCACTTTTGTTCTCTTGCATACAGGGTTATCATTACCATCTTTCTAAATTCCATATATATGCATTAGTATACTATATTGGTGTTTTTCTTTCTTGCTTACTTCACTCTGTATAATCAGCTCCACTTTCATCTGCCTCATTAGAACTGATTCAAATGTATTCTTTTTAATGGCTGAGTAATATTCCATTGTGTATATGTACCACAGCTTTCTTATCCATTCATCTGCTGATGAACATCTAGGTTGCTTCCATGTCCTGGCTGTTATAAACAATGCTGCAATGAACATTGGGGTACATGTGTCTCTTTCACTTCTGGTTTCCTTGGTGTGTATGCCCAGTAGTGGGATTGCTGGGTCATAAGGCAGTTCTATTTCCAGTTTTTTAAGGAATCTCCACACTGCTCTCCATAGTGGCTGTACTAGTTTGCATTCCCATCAACAGTGTAGGAGGGTTCCCTTTTCTCCACACCCTCTCCAGCATTTATTGCTTGTAGACCTTTGGATCGCAGCCATTCTGACTGGTGTGAAATGGTATCTCATTGTGGTTTTGATTTGCATTTCTCTGATAATGAATGATGTTGAGCATCTTTTCATGTGTTTGTTAGCCATCTGTATGTCTTCTTTGGAGAAACATCTGTTTAGTTCTTTGGCCCATTTTTTGATTGGGTCATTTATTTTTCTGGAATTGAGCTACAGGAATTGCTTGTATACTTTTGAGATTAGTTGTTTGTCAGTTGCTTCATTTGCTATTATTTTCTCCCATTCTGAAGGCTGTCTTTTCACCTTGCTTATAGTTTCCTTTGTTGTGCAGAAGCTTTTAAGTTTAATTAGGTCCCATTTGTTTATTTTTGCTTTTATTTCCAGTATTCTGGGAGGTGGATCCTAGAGGATCCTGCTGTGATGTATGCTGGAGAGTGTTTTGCCTATGTTCTCCTCTAGGAGTTTTATAGTTTCTAGTCTTACATTTAGATCTTTAATCCATTTTATTTTTGTGTATGGTGTTAGAAAGAGGTCTAGTTTCATTCTTTTACAAGTGGTTGACCAGTTTTCCCAGCACCACCTGTTAAAGAGACTGTCTTTACTCCATTGTATATTCTTGCCTCCTTTGTCGAAGATAAGGTGTCCATAGGTGTGTGGATTTATCTCAGGGCTTTCTATTTTGTTCCATTGATCTATATTTGACTCAGTTCTAATGAGATGGATGAAACTGGAGCCGATTATACAGAGTGAAGTAAGCCAGAAAGAAAAACACCAATACAGTATACTGACACATATATATGGAATTTAGAAAGATAGTAATGATGACCCTCTATGTGAGACAACAAAAGAGACACAGAGGTATAGAACGGACTTTTGGACTCTGGAAGGAGAGGGAGAGGGTGGGATGATTCGGGAGAATGGCATTGAAACATGTATACTATCATGTAAGAAATGAAGCGCCAGTCTATGTTCGATACAGGATACAGGATGCTTGGGGCTGGTGCATGGGGAGGTTCCAGAGAGATGATATGGGGTGGGAGGTGGGAGGGGGTTTCAGGATTGGGAGATCGTGTACACCTGTGGCTGATTCATGTCAATGTATGGCAAAACCAATACAGTATTGTAAAGTAGAATAAAGTAAAAATAAAATTAAAAAAAAGAAAACAAGAGAGATTGTCTTTAATCCATTGTATATTCTTGCCTCCTTTGTCGGAGACGGGTGGTGACCCGCCTCTCTTACAGCTCGAATTTCATTGATGTTATGCGAATAGGAGTGTGTTGATATTTTAAGCAAATCAGACTCTGCTTATGTCACCCTAAACCACAAAATGCACTTTGATTTGTTTTCATCAGTGTTTGGTTTTTGATGAAATTTTGCTCACACTGCTGCAGCTACTGAGACCCTCATGCCCTGGAGTCAGTGCTCTGCAACGAGAGGAGCCACCACAATGAGAAGCCGAAGCACCGCAGCGAAGACCCAGCACAGCTAAAAATGAAAAATTAAAAACCAGCACCCCAAACAGACAGAAGGCCGCGAAACTGGCAGGCCTGGTTAGAGAGAAGGAAACTGAGGGGGGAAGCCAAGACTCCACCCCATGTGATGACCCACACTGTTCGTCTCACACTTGTGGTTTTAAAGAGGTGCCACTTGATGGGATCCGGTTGTCTGAATCAGGTTGCTTATAAACTGCTTGCACAGTGAAAGAAAAAATAATAGCAGGAGGGCATGTATAGTCCAGGTTTAATCTGTGACCCCAATATTGCTGCCAAAACATGCACAGGACTCAGGAAAGTGCTCATAATGTGGATGGAAGGAGAGGTTTCTATGTGGCCCAAACTCAACAGAATAGTATGCCTCAGAGATTTCCGTGTTATTCAACCAACACCCAAATTAAGAGGCTGTGGGGTTGCTAAGAGTTGGACACAACTGAGCAACTTCACTTTCACTTTTCACTTTCATGCACTGGAGAAGGAAATGACAAACCACTCCATTGTTCTTGCCTGGAGAATCCCAGGGACGGGGAAGACTGGTGGGCTGCCGTCTATGGGGTCACACAGAGCCGGACACGACTGAAGCGACTCAGCAGCAGCAGTAAGCAAAGAAGCACAAATGCAGACATCTCCATTATAGTCCCGAGGTGTCACGGCTTGTTCCGCACAGTGCTTCTGGCATTGTGTGTTGGTGAGAAGACATAGAAAACGCAGCACACCACGAGTGCTGGGGGCACATGGAGGGGCAGGTGGCCCAGCCTGAGGAGGCGTGGCTGCCACTCGAGGAGCTGCAGAGGAGCTGGGGTGGGCCTCTCGGTGCCCTGGTGGAGAGGGTGACCTAAGATTGGGAGATGGGCATCTTCAGGACCCCCAACACCTACTACAGGGGCAGCTACCTCAAGGCACCTCAAGAGCCTCGTCTGTGATCCCTGTGCCTGACACACAGTGAGGCAGAAAAACATAAACACCTTGAAGTTTGGAGCAGAGAAAGGTTTACTGCAGGTGGCTTCTGCCTTAAAAACTGCAAACTCCAAAAGTTCTCAGCAGAGCCCACATCTCAGAAAGGGGAAGGAGGGCCTGGTGAATTGCGGCAAATGTCTTGGAGTCAGATCCTGTGTTTTTGAGGCAGGGCACCGTCACAGTGCTCTTGTAAATGTCCACCAAACCAACTTTCCTCTCTGTCTGACAAGAAAGGCCAGGTTCCCAGGCGCAGCTGTCACCCTCTCCTGCCGCAGTCCTGGCCAAGAGAAGGCAGAGCTCAGACGGTGCTTCTCAGGGCCAGGTCCCCAGACCTGTCCAGTGGTCACGGCTGAGGGGGCCAGGCACCTAGGACCCAGCTGGCCTCAGGCACCTCAGGATGCCCAGCCGTGGGGGCAGGTCCCATGCAGATGGGTGATGCCATCAGATCACAGAGGCGGGGATGGGGAGAAGGTCACCGCCGCCTGGAGGCCTGGTCTTGGCCAGCAGCCTTGGTGAGGCTCTGGAGCCCGCAGGACAGAGCCACCAGGCTACTCCTGGGCCCCCAGCTCACCCTCTGGCCTGAGGCTGAGTGAGAAGAGACCCGCCTCTTACTCACTGCTCAGCCTGACGACCACTGCTCCCCAACGGGACGGCTGGCTGAGTGGGCCACTAAGGGCTGCTCACCGACTGGGCCTGGGTCCCTTCACGCCTCCGACTCTGGGCCTGCTTTCAGATGATGTCATGTCCACGCGGCCCTTGCCTTTCCCCGCCTCCTGCTTCCACTACATCGTGGAGGAGTTGGCGGGTGGAAAGGTGTTGGGCTCGCTGAGGAGGGAGGTGGTGCTTTTTGTGTGGGTCGCACTGCTCCCAGGACAGCTGCCCGCTGTGGGGTGGAGGATGGAGACGTGCACGTGCCGGGTCTGGTAGACGTTGGAGTGCACAGCTTGGTCAAGGGCTGAGAGGCCACAGGGAGGAAGGGCAGGGTAGGTGAAATAGAGCCAGGCACAGGCAGCCTGGAGCACGCCGCTGATGGTGACGGTCGGTCGCTGCTCAGAGGGCCCCACCCGGGCGTCGGGCGAGTGTCACGGCAGGACGAGCGTGGTCCCGCTCAGCGCTGGGTGGGGCGTCCTGCTCAGCGCTGGGCGGGGCCTCGGGGGCCCCGCCCCCAGAACAGCCGCCCTGCTTGCTGCACCTGCGCCGTTCTCCCCCCACGCGGAGTCGACACACTGACCTGCAGTCATGTCTTCTCTCTCCCTTGCTTTACTGGGAATCAAAATAAAGCGACTTTATGGGGGCCCAAATGGAGAGAAAATGCAGCTCACCGAAAAGCAAGTAAAGAGGGCGCGAGGTGAGTGTCCGCTGCAAAGCAGCGTGGACGGCGGGCAAGTCTGGGTGAGGCTCCCGCACGTCTGTATGTCTCTGCCCGCTCTGTTCTTTCTGAGGGAAGCAGAATCTCCTCAAGATCCCTCCTCTTCCCCTCCGTCTCCTTCGTGTCTTCCCTGTCAGTGGTTTAGTCGCTTGCCTACTCAGACGGAGAAATGTCTCCTGCGGGTTTTGGTCACTCATCCTTTCCCAGAGTGAGAAGTGGGCATGAATTCCGTTGACAACTGTTTTTTCCTCACTGACTATGCAAAGAAGAAGGCGAGCCAGCAAGGTTCGTCCTCTGACAGAAACCTTGATCCAGGAAGAGGGATTAGACAAGGCCAGATTTCATGCATTGGAGAAGGAAATGGCAACCCACGCCAGTGTTCTTGCCTGGAGAATCCCAGGGACGGGGGAGCCTGGTGGGCTGCCGTCTATGGTGTCACGCAGAGTTGCACACGACTGAAGTGACTTAGCAGCAGCAGAGAAACCAAAGAGGAGGAGGGAGGGACGTGGTGATGGCTATTGACACTGGAGATCTGACGGTGGGAGAAGTCACACAAGTTTGGCCATGTCACTCCTTTGCTTCCTTTTCCCCAGTGGGGCCCCCGCCCCATAAGAGGGGTCCACATGTAGGAGGCAGGCTCCTTGTGCACTCCTGGGTGGTCAGTGAAACGTGAATTCTCAGGTCTCATGCCCCACGTCACTCAGACAGGTCATGTGTCCCTGTGCCCAGCCGTCCACTCCTGCTGTGAACAGCTGTATTCTTCCACATCCCCGTGCTTTGCACATTCAGTTTCTTTGCCCTTCTTATCTGTTCTGTGTTTCCAACTCCAGCTCGTTGAAAACTGTACTTAGTTTCACTTTTTGTTGGTGACCGCCCAGTCAATCAAATCCACTCCTTCTGAGGGCTTCCCTGGTGGCTCAGTGGTAAAGAATCCACCTGCCAATGCAGGACTTACAGGTTTGATCCCTGTGATAGGAAGATTCCCCTGGAGGAGGCAGTGGCAACCCACTCTAGTATTCTTGCCTGGAGAATCCCATGGACAGAGAAGCTTGGCGGACTACAGTCCCCATGGTTGCAAAGATCGGACATGACTGAGGGACTCAACAACCTCCTTCTTTGCAGGTATTTTGCTATACACTCATTTTATTGAACTATAAGTATGAGTTAAGAGCCCTGTGACGGTCAGGAAAGCAGGTGTGTGAGACAGGTGTGTGACAGCCTCTGTGAGGCGGACATCTGGCAGGGTGTAGGTCACGATCATGGCAGTTGAGGAAGAACCAACTTGGTGTTTGAACTGGGTTTGAGTCCTGGGTGGGATTTGACAGGAGAGGGAGCCACACGGCCATGGCAGATGCAGACCTGTCTGTGACCTCCTCTTGCTCTCAGCCCCTGGCCCCAAACTCCTCCCTGGGCTGGGATCTCTTAAGTGAGGAGGCGTTCTGTTCTTTGCCTGGTTTTGTCACCTGTCTTATCAGTGGTCACTCAACGCCTGGGCTCTGCTTTCTGAGAAGGACTTGATAAAGTAATCAGTGATGCATGTTTATAGCCATTAACAAGTACACACAAAATATATATAGATGTTACCATTCAAAAGCATAAGTGGTAGGTCTGAAAAGAAAAACACCTTATTTACAGAGACAGTGATTTTTATGGTTTTCATTACCATCAAGAAAAATTTGTTGTAAAAATATTCAGAACCAGATAGACATTCCTTTTCTGGCACCTCTACTATTAGATGAGGGGAATTCTGTGAGTGCTGATACCCTTAATCATGGGTCCCAGCAAGTTCAGAGTTAAATTCTCAGTCATAGAAATGCAAATTTTTAGTCAAAGCATGTTTCTGCCTTACTTTCCTATTCATCAGCAATGATTCTCTGAGTGCCTACTACATGCCCCTTTTGCAGGCGGGGGACACAGCCATGAGGAAAGGGGGCTGGCTTCTCTGCCCTAAGGAGCTGCCATTTTAATAGGGAAAAATAAAAGTTGGCTCAGACAGTGGAGAATCTGCCTGCAATGCAGGAGACCCAGGTTCAATCACTGGGTCGGGAAGATCCCCTGGAGGAAGGAATGGCGACCCACCAGTACTCTTGCCTGGAGAATCCCATGGATAGAGGGGCCTGGTGGGCTACAGTCCATGGAGTCACGAAGAATCAGACATGACTGCGTGACTGTACACACGTGCAAAAACTAGGAAACAGAAAATGTCAGGTTCTGATTTCTTAGTCTTGGTTTGGTAGTCAATCTTTTGTTAGTTGATCTTGGGAAATTGTAACGTGTTTATATCTGTCGGATCATCTTCCAAAGTTGTTAAGGAACAAGTGAAGCGGGACGGGCTAGATGGGTGTTTGCAGGCTGCCGTTGGTGTCCACAGACCATGGCTGTCCCACTGTGGAGGTGGGGTGACAGCAGGAGGACACTTTAGCCCAATGGTGCTTCAGACTCTTGAACTGTGCAGTGGAGGAGCTACGGACACCCTCCTGAGAATGCCAAATTCTCAGTCATGAGCAAACATTCGGTAAAGCACAGGTTTGGGACGGTCTGAAAAAAAAACACTAGGAGGCATTGTAGCTGCCTGTCCGTCTCGACCTTCGGCAGGCAGCTGTCCACAGCTGGCTTATCCTGAGGAAGCACTGCTGTCAGGTGCTAACTCCTGGGGTCATCTATGTCGTTGCATTCCTTTGCATATTTCATCCATTCTTAAGGAATTTCATGCCACTCAATTTATAGGTTATTTCTAACTGTTAATTTTATGGTGCACAACTTTTCCCTAAGCTCACATTATCTGGCCTATTGGACACATATTCAACTATGAAATATAGAGCCTATAAGGAAGTTTTCACTGAACATTTAATATTTCTTATGCATATCACATTCTGACATAAGCAATTTTATCTTCTTAAATTGTCTCAGCATTGCTACCTTGGTGTTTGGGAAAACACTTATTTTTGACATATAAATGTATATGATTCAGAGATGAATGCACAACAAATAGAAAAGACAGAAAGCCAGATTTTAAAATTATGAATAACATTTGTGTTTAGAGTTGCTGACCTTGGGGGTAATCATCTGAAAATAAGATCTATGCTGTCCAGGATAATGTTCTATTTTGTGGGTTAGAAAAGACTTGTGGACACCCCCTGCACCATCTCCAGAGGCAAGCACATTGGCTGCTGAAATGTATTGATAAAAAATTCCCTGACTGAGAGGTTGAGGAAGACAAAGCACCTCATGAGAAGCAACAGAATCTTGGAGGGAGGAGAATTCAATTGCAAACAATAAAAGCTCACCTTCCCCAAGGAATGCCATTTCCAAGTTTTGAGCTGAAGGCTTTCCCAAACTGATGATCTGACTTGCAGTGGTTGGACAGATCAGCTTTACAGTGCTATGAAAGTGATAGGCCTTCAGTAGAAATTGTACTTGGAAGTTTGAACTTGTTTCTTTTCCCAGGCCAGTGACATAACCCCATCCTCTCTGGAAATGCTGGGAAGTGGCCACTGTGCCCAGTCAGCCCCATGATCATGAGGGTAAACAACTGATGTACTTACAACTCTTCTAGACTCAGACAACCCCCTCTGCTTTTCACTGTCAGTTCAGTGGTCAATGACTTACGCAAGATACTCAACACTTTATTGAAAAGCAGGCTTGTGTTAGATGGTTTTGCCCAACTGCAGGCTGATGGAAGTGTTCTTGGCACACTGAAGGTGAGATAGGCCAGAACCTGTGGCCCTTTGCTGTAGTGCTTGCATCTGGACAATCATCTCCTCCAGCAACAAAATACAAACAAACTATAAAGGCCTAAAAAAAAACTGCATGAGTGATCGGGGAAAATTATGGACGTGCATGCTCAGTCACTTCAGTCGTGTCCGACTCTTTGTGAACTTATGAACCATAGCCCACCAGGCTCCTCTGTCCATGGAATTTTCCAGGTAAGAATGCTAGAGTGGGTTACTTTGCCCTCCTCCAGGAGATCTTCCTGACCCAGGGATGGAACCCACTTCTCTTACATCTCCTACATTTGAAGGCAGGTTCTTTACCACTAGTGCTACCTGGGAAGCCCTAAATTATGGATGGCAAGATACAAAGACACCACAAAGCCCAACTGCCACTTCTGAAGCATTTGAAACAAAAGCAGGTCCATGCACATGCCCTCTGCACACACCAACACCAGAGGCGTGGGCAAGCCACCTGAGCCACCCTTCCAGCTCGAGCCCTGGGCACTCCATTCCCCTCACCCCATATAGTAGAGCAGCTTGACCGCCCCACTGTAGGGAGCAATTGAGCAAGGGAACCTGCTGTTTGTTCTCCATCCCTGCCACTGCAGCAGAGGCCCTAGTAAAGGCTGGTCTGAATTTTCTCCTCAGGCCTCTCATCGATTTCTATCGATTAAGGAGGCCAAGAGCCCTGGTTAGTAACAAAGGTGGGCTGCGCTGGTAGGTAAGTGAGGTGTATTCAAGGCATTTTCAACTTGGGATGGGTGTGCCGGGAGGCGGGACCCATGTAAGTCCAGGAAAATCTGTAGTGAACCATTGGATCCTGAGAATGATAGGGTAAACACTGTTTTTTTTTTGTTGTTGTTTTTTGATTATCCAACCTAAGGCATAAAGACATCCAGTTGTTTGGCCAAAGTTGAACTGGCAAGAAATAGACTTACAGCTGAAACCTGCGTGGAACTGCCACATCTTTTCCCAGTGAGCACATTACGGATATTTACTTGAATAATTCAGATAAAGGGAGCACTTTTGCAGTATTTTATGGAATAGTTTGCAGGTATTGGTGAGCTACTACAATTTTGAAGGGGAAAAGTCTTTGATGTTAGAAAAAGACTGACAGGCAGCAAGGATCACTCAGTATTCTGAACCACAGGGGCCAGGTCCTTTAGAGAGTCCAGACAGTGGCAGCAACATTTCACAGGGCGTTTAAAAGTACATAGGTACTTAGATATAAATACACAGGAAGGTTGCAAGATTGGGAATCAGGCAGTGGGCGCTGATTACATCTGTGGTGGATAAGGAGTCATGCAGTTAGGGGAATCTTTGATTGCTGTTATCTTTGGGGTGGGAGTGGAAATTCTGAGTGATTTCAATGTTTAATTTAGCATTTTGCTTTCTATTTATTTGCCTATTTAAACAATTACTAAAAGTATTAAAAACTATTGGTACAAAGATTCAGGACTAAAAATATTTTAAAATAAAACCCAAACTATTAAAACCAAAATTGAAAAAGCTTTAAAACATTTTTTTTTTTTCTGTTCTGGAAGCACATGCAGTTCCTATATGAAATTTCTTCCTTCTGTTGAATTAACTTTTTCAGGTTAGGTCCAACCTGGAGCTGCTCCTGCCTGGGGCCCATGTCAGCAAACCGAAGCACGGGGATCTTCTGTGTCCTTAAGGACACTCTCTACTTGGTCACTCAGTCGTGTCCAATTCTCTGCAACTCCATGGACTGTGTTCCACCAGGCTCCTCTGTCCATGGGATTTCCCAGGCAAGAATCCTGGAGAGGGTTGTCATTCCCTTCTCCAGAGGATCTTCCTGACCCAGGAATCAAATCCATGTCTCTAATATCTCCTGCATTGGGTTCTTTACCATCTGAGCCACCAGGGAACCCCAAGACTACTGGGCTACTACTATCTCCTGGAGAAGAAACTACTATCTCTTCTCCAGGGGAACTTCCCGACCCAGGAATCGAACTGGGTCTCCTGCATTGCAGGCAGATTCTTTACCAGCTGAGCTACCAGAGACACTCTGCTTGAAATATTTGTATGCGGTCAGCCAGCCCCAAGCCAGGCCAGCGCTGGCTTCCCAGTTTATCTCCTTGCTCGTCTCACCACAAACAACAGTGACTCTGTAACCCCAGCCAATCAAGTTATTTCCATTTTTCTCTTTGCGGTTCTCTTCCTATAAAGCTTTGTGCCTTCCTCCTCAGGGTGCAGCTCTTCCAAAAGAGGCTGTCCACTTCATGAAGGGTTAAACAAAGTGTGTTTATGTTACCTCAGTTGTCTTCTCTAATCATCATTTATTTGTTTTTTAATTTCTCCAAAGTTTTTATTTTATCGGGTCTTCCCAGGTGGCGCTAGTGGTAAAGAGTCTGCCTACCAATGCTGGAGAGTAAGAGATGCAGGTTCCACCCCTTGGTCAGGAGGATCCCCTGGAGAAGGAAATGGCCACCTGCTCCAGTATTCTTGCCGGGAAAATCCCTTGGACAGAGGAGCCTTATGGGCTACAGTCCATGGGGGTCGCAAAGGGTTGTCCATGACTGAGTGCACACACACACACCGCTGTACGTAATTGCTTTACAGTGTTGTGTTTCTGCTGTACAACAAAGTGAATCAGCTATGTAATCATCATTTTAAAATCAGTCCTCCCTCCCTTCCTTCCTTTCTTTGTAATGTTCTTTTTACCAAGGGCCCTATAGGACAAAAGGCAAATATGAAAACTTTATTAAACCCCATTTGAGGCAAAAAAATGAACAACAATTGTATCAACTATTTCTTAATAAACACATGTGGATTTCACTCTTTCCTAATCTTTAAGCAAGTTGTCATCACAGGGAGGCATGGCATATTTTTTTCTCTAGCTTTAAATACTCCCAGACTGTATATTGTATCTCAGCTTGCCCACAGCAGTTATATGAAGTGTTTCCAGAGAAAGTGTTTACAATTACTGGTGTCCTCTTCAGATACCATCTTCTCCACCATATTGAATCTGTGGGAGCTGCTCTACTGGAATTTAACTGGGGCATAGCCGTCACCTCCAGATGCCTGAATTACTGGCTAGAGCTCAGATACCACAATTCCCTTTATGTCACACACACACACACACACACACACACGTATCAGTGAAGTGCAGGCTCTTGTCTTGGCTTTGGAGATTTCAGCTGGTATCTCTTTAAGTATGTGTCAGATTTATTTTGAATCTTGACTAATTCTACCCTCTACATTTAAACAAAAATGAGGGAAGGAAATCAAAGTGATTGTAATTGTCCCATGTAATCCAGATTTCTCTTCTACTGTTAAGTATGCTCTGACCCTTTCAGCTTTAGCAACACACAGTTGTTTGGACGAAGCTGAGATGGGGACCCTAAGTCATTCTAGACGTGGGAATGCAGAAGGACAGATCTGTGTTCTAGGAAAATGAAATCATGTATTCACAGAGCACATATTGCCTAAATGAATCTCTTAGGCTTTGCCTGCTGTTTATAATGGAGGAGGAAATGACAACCCACTCCAGTATTCTTGCCTGGAGAATCCCATGGACAGAGGAGCCTGGTGGGCTTCAGTCCATGGGGTCCCAAAGAGTCGGACCCCACTGAGCACACATGGGGATGGGTTATTCATAATAATTTGTCAGATAGACTCTGATGTTTAAAATATGGGTAATGGAGGTGGGTTCTGTCTTTGAGGAAAAAGTATATTGGAAAGCGTATCTATCCTGTAATAAGGATTTCATTTCTGCACATTCATGATTGAGGGAACTTGGTCAGTGTTAAATTGTCAGGCAGTGGGCTCTGGGTGTGGACACATTATTCATACTAGAAGGTAATTAGTATTTTTAGCAAATGTTGAAAAAGTAACATGAGCCTGAAATCATTCTGTATTAACGTCATCTATTGGATTCGAGACAATTTAATGTGTAACTTACAACAACACGATATAAAATTTTACTGTAAAGCTTAAATTTGACTGTACTGTAGTTTCCTTGATAAGCCTTATCTTTAAAAAAAAAAAAAGGCAAGCTTTGTGCATAGATAGAATTTAAGATGTCTGCCTTTACTCTCAACATTTAAAAAGTTCTCTGAAAGTGTAATTAACAACTTAAAATGTTACTACAACCTAAAGTATATCATTTGAAGCCATTTGTAGTTAGTTTAAGTAAAGGCAAGGTTCAAATTAACAGCATTCTTATTTTCTTTAAAACAAAGCACAGACTCAGACTTGATGAATGTTGGCTCCATCATCACATTTGATCCTTTTGGGATGAATAGCACCAATTTAGTTTAAGATTATTACAGACTAGGCAGCTCTCTGACAGCATAGGTAGAAACAAAGCCTGCAGGTGAATCTTATATGGTCTCTGTTCTTGAGACGAGTACAGAATTCCCGTTACTTATTCTCTCCAAATAAAAGAGAAATCAAGACATCTTCTAAATAGTTCTATATCTTCTGGCAAATGACTATAATGTTTTTAGCATTTAATAAAGAGTTTAAAAATATTGCCTTACGAGTTAGTACATTAAGACACATTTTACAGACCTTTTCGATCCTTGGCTCCTTGAGGACCCCCCAAAGGTGATGGCTCTCAGAGGACCGTTTCTTCTTTCCCAGGGGAGCAGAGGTGGCCTTGTCTCTTCGTGACACACTGCTTGGTCCGTGGTCACTTTGAGGCAACTATGGCCTCAGATCCCATCTGTCCTGTCCTCCACGCAGCTATATTTGGTAACTGAACTCATGTTTCCGCAGACGGCCCTGGCCAGGATTCCAGCAGCCCAACTCCGAGGGCTGGGTTCTTAGAAATTAAAGGCTCTAGGTGTAGAGGGAACTATATTTATGGATCTAATAAACATGGGATTTACGCGTGTTTCTCTGCTATCTGACCTTGTAACTGGAAATTACCACCTGTCTTTTAAACATATTCTCAATCAATTAAAATGTGCAGTGTGTGAATCTAAGGAGAAAAAAGCGACCCTCTTAAGGAAGGCTCTTCTGACTATAATCTTCTGCTCTGTGCATTTAACTTAGTCACATGGTAGATTATCCTAAAATATCCAGTAGCTATTTAGAATAAGGCACCTGTCAAAGGGAGAGGAGAGCCCCTTGATCTCTCACTTCAGTTTGTTAATTAAAAATTATCATATGACTTTGTGTATGTGCAGGACATAGTCCAGCACAGGATTAAGCAGACAGGAGACAGACATGAACACACTGGGGCCTGAATCTCACACACAGTGCAGTGCTGAGCACTCAGTCCAGGGCTTCGCACATCCTCACTGTCTAGCAAGTATCTGCTGATAGAATAAATAAATGTTGAACAGATATTGTTCAGGACAACTCTGAACTCTCTTACACTTGTAAAAAAATGTCTCATTACTTATTCTGTAACATCGCATTGTAACATGTTCTAATATTTTGAACTTCCAAAGAACAAAACAGAAAGCTTTTTCTGTTCCAAGGTCAGGCAGCAGAGTCAAGCAGAAGGGGCAGAAACTAATTACACAAACCTGGTGCAGTAAATTTGGAATGAACCGCCACTTCTTCCTTTGTCTGGATAATATTGTTCTAGTCGATGCAGGTTCTTATCTAGATAAATTTTTTCTTTTCTTTATAAAAATATTTTATTTTTAAAAAACTTTAAAAATTTTTTATTGGGAGATATATACTTTCAAAGAAAATTTTTTTTTGATGGTGGAACACTTAGAAAGGGCTGCTCTTAAAGTTTCCTTTACAGATAGTTCTGGTCCTTTCTAACCAGTCCTTGAAAATAGGCACATTCCTGGGCTGTTTCAATGCCTTGAGGCGGGTGGGGGGCGGAGTGGCTGGTAAAAACAAGTGCTTATGTTTCCTTCTTACTAAAACCCTTAAGATAATAGTAAAAACCCAGAAGCGTAAGAGTTGGGAGAGAAGACAATAGAAGATTCTAGAAATTGACAGAATGGCTGGGAAATGGCTAATACACAGATGGATGGTTTAATTAAATTGGGAATAAGTGCCTGCAGGAGGAAGTACCTGGGAAGCAGTGATTTTTTCAGAATCACAGAAAGACTGGAATTGGAGGCACCTGGCCCCACCCTGAACATCATTTTAATTGTCAAGTCTTGGTGTTGCTGGAGCGGCCGGCGCTGAGAGCTGGATTTGACTGAAAGAACCCCCACCGAACAGTCAGATCTGCAGCTGTTTCCATACCCCGAAGACCACCCTTAACCCTTGGAGAGGACAAGAGCTGTGTTCTCTGGAGTGTACAAGACAGTCCCCAGGACTGGGGCCACAGCGCAGCAGAAGGAAAGGGTGAGGCCCAGAGAAAAGCTTCTGGGAGCTGGGTGAGGGGAAGGAACAGGGGCTTGGACTAGTGTTCTATTTCTAGGACAGAGGAATGATGGGAATGTGGCAAAACAGTAGCATTTGATACAGCTTGGCATTGCTGTGTCTGTGACATGAATATCTGCACTTCTGGTGTCTAAAAATGTCATGATCAAAAATTAAAGAAAACCTCTGTTGTGTCCTGCAGCAAAATGCAAGTGAAAGAGATGACAGGAATCACAATGTTGTGAGCTCTCCAGGGTGTTCCCTTAATTAAGGAAAGAGTTGCTGAGAGCAAGGAGGCTGGTGGTTACAAAGGCCAGTGGACAATGAATGCAGTAGCAATCTCCTCCCCCCTCCCCCCTTCTCTCCTCCTCCTCCTCCATTTTAAGATAAGTGGATGCTAACCCTACGACCCAAGCTTCATCTCAACGTTGTAACAGATTTTATTGTTGTATTAATGGTAAATTATTCAGGAGGCACCACGTGTTTTTTCTATCTGCACCAGACTGCACCTATGCTGCTGCTGCTGCTGCTGAGTCGCTTCAGTCGTGTTCGACTCTGTGCGACCCCACAGACGGCAGCCCACCAGGCTGCCCTGTCCCTGGGATTCTCCAGGCATGAACACTGGAGTGGGCTGCCATTTCCTTCTCCTGCACCTAGGCAACAACTTGCGAATCCTGGCTTCATTTTAAAGCCCACCTAAAGTGTGTGCTAGGACATGCACACTCGTACTAATATTTTTCTCTTATTTACACATTACCAAGAAGATGCACATCCTTGCAGGTTTTAGGAAGAGAAGAGAATGCAGTCTAGCGAGCATTCACTGTACACAATGTGAGGCAGGCAGAACAGGGAAAAGGAGTCCACGATGGCGGCGGCTACAGACAAGGAAGGGAAAAGCCCGAAAATGAAACAAAAGAAGGTCCGAGGACCGGAGTGAGGACCTCAGATAAAACAAACAGCACTCCTGGCAGGCCCAGTTTACATAGGACAGGCCCAGGGAGAGAGAAACATATAAATAGAGGAGCCAGAGCCAGCTCTCTCTCTCTCCCCGCGCACTGGGGTGCTCTTCTCGTGTCTTTAGATCGACGTGCCTCACGCCTTGAAGATGGATTTTCCTGCTAACTTCTAAATAAAATAGAGCTGTAACACTGGGCTGTAATACTGATTTGTTTAAGAGCTATAACACCGTCTCTCCAAGACCCGAGAGCTGTGACGCGCCAGGGGGCTTTAATGTCCGTCACTGCAAACCTTTGTTGTGATGAGACAAAGAATCGAGGCACATATACTCGCGTGACAACAATGACAAGAAGAACCATAACGTATTACTGATAAATTAGTGGCTCATCGTTTTTCATTATTGTGGAGTCATTCACAAAGGAATGAAAATACATTTCCCCTTCCTCTTTCTGGAAAGTATAGCCGAGTTTTATGATCTTTAAGGTTCCTTGGTCACAGGAGACAATTCAGACCTTTTTGTAGAAATGAAAAGTTAAACGTTGCAGGTGTGAAAACCATCAAGGCAAGTGAAGTTGGTGTGTAGGATGGGAACAGTATTGTTGGTGTATCTGCAGGGAGGTGGGGGCTGGGGCTTCTAGGAAAGATGCCTTCTCAGACCCTGGAGGGACAGAGGGGGTGGCAGGTTCTGTGATGGCCCAGGAGGCTGATGAGAGCGCCGTGGCCTGGCGGCCAAGTGGCAGGGGTGGGGTCCTCTACCTACTGATGGACTCGGGGTGGACAGTACATCTCACCATGAATCTCAGGTGGGTATGCTGTTTCTCAGCCCAGAGAGAGGCCTGGCCCACATGTCCCTGGAGTGCTAGATTCCCAAATGCCTGGAAACCATGAGACTGTAAGAAGAATAAAGAAATAAAAAAGATAGCTTGTGGTCCTGAGAAGCATCAAAGATAGATACGATTTTATTCAAAAGACAAAATGACTTTTCCTGAATAACATGAGCATGGAGCAAACCATGTTTGTTTAGCAGGTATTGTAAGAATCGGAACACAAAAGTTCTTTTCCTTAGAAGAGACTCTTGACCAAGGCTCTTAAGTTATCATGGGAAGGGTCTGGGGATGTTAAGGATGAGACCTGTGTGTACACAGTCATGCCATATGAGGTCTACTTTTATTTACTGTCAGAGCCATTTCTGTGAGTACCAAGTCTGGGGTGGGGTCGTGACCCTTCCCCTCGGTCTCACTTAGTTCATCTTCCAAGTGGCTTCTTCTCTGTGTGACAGTCCTTGCTGTCTCTGAGGCTTGCACTGAGCGGCCCGCCCTCTGTCCACGTGTTCTCAGGGAAGCCTCCGGCTGTGGCTGAGCGCCTGCTTCCCTCCAGGTGTGTGGCCTGTGTCCTCGTGATGCCAGCCTGCTGTCTGTGTCCCTGCCGCAGGTGTACCCCACCTGCCTAGGGCAGGCTAGCTTCACCACCTACCCGCCCTGTTCTCCTCACAGGTGACCCAGTGGGCCTGCTCCCCCTTGATCAGCCTGGACTAAGTAAGTGCTACTTCATAATGAATTATTGAGAAAATTAATATCTTAGAACAATAAATATATATCACCTCACACTGTTTCTCTGTGGAGGAATGCTGTCCAGTCTGAGCTTGCTGACCCCTAGGTCGTGGTATCATGAAGTGAGATCCAGGTGTTACACGTGGCTCCTTTCTTCTGAAAGCAGGACTGGGCTCTGGAATCTGCCTCCAAGGGTGTCACTCATGTGCATATTTTGGTGCACAGGTGTATAAACTTCCATTTAGATTATAAGGACCCTGGTTGTTCAGACAAACACTAGGCGAAGGTAATCAAAGCTTTTGTGATGGAAAGGATGTGAAAAGGACCTGCCCCTTCATTCTTCTTTGATGTTTTCTCACCCTGGGGGCCCAGAAAGCTCCGAAAACCCTCTGGTTTTCCAGGAGCTGACCCTCTCCCCCTCTTTCTGAATATTTTCCTTCCCTCTTCACTCACAGTATGGTCTGCCAGCAAACAGGGATCATGGGACAGCACATAAAATGGTAAACTGAGAAATCAGGAATCAGATACAATTAGAGGCATAAGATGCTTGCAGAGTTGTTCTAATGACCACTCGTTGGCCTGTTTGGCCATCCTGGGGACAGATGTCCTTCAAAACAAGGACAGGCTTCCTACGTCTTCCTCTTCCCATGTATGTGACTTGGACACAGGTCACAGGATCAGGTGCGACCCAGAGCCTTGTTTGTTTAAACAGGTTATGTCCATCTGTGTGTGTGTGTCCTCAGGTGCTCAGTCGTATCCGACTCTTATGTGACCCCGTGGACTGTAGCCCGCCAGGCTCCTCTGTCCATGGGATTTTCCAGGCAAGAACCCTGGAGTGGGGTGCCATTGCCTTCTCCAGGGGACCTTTTGACCCAGGGGTCAGACTTGCATCTCTTGAGCCTCCTGCACTGGCAGGTGTACTCCTTACCGCTGAGCCACCTGAGAAGCCTTGTGTCCACCTGTACATAGCAGCAAACTTCAGATTTGTCCCTCATGAAGTATGCTTTAGGAACTGTGATTAAATCTGCTGCATTCATGTAGCCTAAGCCTGCAGGTAGTCTTTTGATCACAGGCTTCTGTTACTTGGGATGTTTGCCAGTTTGTGTATGTGCACAAAAATGACTAGAGGAAAGTAACTTTATCACAGTAGTCATCAAAGGAGAGTTGACATTTCTAAGAATAGATTCTATAGTGCATATTTTAAGTGGATATTGTGGCCCAGTTAGGAATTATGATCTTCAGCAGAAATAATCTCATTTTTAGCTTGACTCTTAGGGCCCAAGTGTAGAGAAGTTTTATTCTTCAGGGCTTAAAAACCAGTGACATTAATTTCAAAGTGGTGTTTATTGGATTTAAGCAAAATACATTTAACATTTTTTACAAAGAATAACATGGGTATCATTGAATAAAGAGAAAAGTACAGATTGTGTTTGGAATAGTGATATCAAAAAATTAGTAAATAGAAATTCTATTGAAAGAAGACTATACCATGGACAACTGAGTTTTATCCAAGTTATAGAGGTTGGCTTAATTAACACCTGAAGATTTAATTAATTCTCCATATTGATAAGTCAAAAGAGAAAAGTATATGGCCATTACCATAGGTTATTAATGAGTCTTTGGACAAAATTTAACATCTACTCTTAGTTAAAAAAATCCTTCAGTGGGATGGGGAGAGGAGGGTTCCCCTGTAATATGGTACATTGATTATATTGAAGGGTATGTGTATGTGGTCCAGCCTTGTATATACACAGATTCATTACATGCATCTAAGATGCATCACATAGTGACACAGGGAACATGACCCCAAAATGCATGCCTTAACCTGTTCTGAAGAAAAGAGGAGGCAGAGTAAGGGAATAAATGGAGTGTTATGGGAAGAATTGATTTTGTAATATAAAAAATCCTCCATAAAAATATTCTACAAATGTTGTACAAATTCAATTAAAACAGTATTTTTGTGTGTGTGGAACTGGGAAAACTGATGTGAGTTTATCCAGAGGAATTATTGTGGCAAAATATGCAGGAAGATTGTAAGAAAGGGGACAGGGCTGGAGGGGAGCTCTTTGAGACCAATGACATGCACACCAGCTTCTAGTAGATGAGAAATAGGGGTGGGATGATGGCTTGAATGGGATGACGTCTTACTCTTGTAGAGGAAGAACATTTCCCTGAAATGGTTGCACATAGTCAGTAACTACATCTACTTCTTGTTCTTGTCCAGTTCCACTGCCTGGCGCTCATTACAGTTTAAGAACTGATATCCACTTCACTTCCTGCAGCAGAAAGCAAGCTCATTCGGCTCACACAAATTGAACAAAAAAAGGATGTGGGATGAGTGAATAAGTAAACAGTTACAAGACTATATTCAGGACAAGATTAGGATAAGAATAATGTACACTTTGGTGTGTGTAACATCATCATTATATATTATATAGATATGTATATAAATATGCCGCTATATATCGATGTCTGTTATTTCTCTTTCTGCCACATAACTGACACATTTTTAAGTTTTCCTGGAGGGTGACAGTAGTCAGCCTGGGAGCAAGTGCTCTCAGACTGTATGAGCAGGCCTGGGCAGGACATGACCCCAAGGTGGCCTTGCAGTGTTACTTCTAAAAATGGCATCAGACATTATCTTGACTATGATTGTTGTTTCTCTTTATTCTTTGCCTAATTAATTGTAGTAATTTTTAACATGTACTTTCTAATGTACCAAGACGTGAGATGGAAAAACTGTCCCAAATATTTTGTTAAGGGCAACAAGCACATTCCATCCTTGTTATTCTCTGTGGAGGGTTAGAGTAAAGAAAACTTCAACTCGTTTTTCCTATACTTGGCATTTGTGTACATTCATTATATGAACCATCACACACACACACACAAAAGACAAGTTAACCACACAATGAGCGAAAGCCATTTTAATTTTTTGATATCCTTTCTTGCCTGGTGAACCTACAAGAGAGTAAAAAATTTTGAAGTCATTTGGATATAAAATACAGAGTAATCAAGAAATTCTGAATTCAGTAGGTTTCAATTCAGAGAGTTAAAAATAAACTTCACTGATGTTAGTACCTTAAACCAGAGTCCCTCTTCTATGGGGCGGGCCCTGCTTGCTGATTTGCTGCTGTTTAATCTGAGCAAATGGCAGATTAAATGACTGCATCTGCGACCAGTCCTCTTCGCCTGGCTGACATCAAAATGGCACGTCCTTTGACCCACTTCATCCCAGGTCTGCTCCAAGGACATAATCTCAACTATAGCAAGAGCTGTATGCAAAATACATTCAATTCCACGTTGTTTACAGTAGCCGGAAGCCGAAGCAACTGAAATACAGTTTGTGGAACAGCTTAGCAAAGTCAGGGAGTTTTGAAGTGGCCACAAAAAATGACTTTTTGAAGTATTTACATTAAGTAGGAAAAAGGAAAACAGGAAAGAAACCAACAGATTTTACAGTTTGAATATAACTTAATTAAAACAATCTTTGCATGGCTGAAAGTTCTAATGGTTTACATTGAAATGCTTCGCTACTTTCTACAAATGTAAAGACTTACCCAAACTGTATAAGGCCCTTTGATTCTTTTTGTTGTTGTTAGAGGGGAAGGCAGATCTGCCAGGATAATTCGATGTCTAATAGTGGCTTTGAGACTTCACAGCCTCCTCCTAGCTGACAGCCTCTGCTTCTCCTAGAGTTCTTGTTTTCTCTGCCTTGGGGAGACATGGGGAAGGGAGCATCAGACTTGCCTGGGGAGCATTTGCTGCAACAAGCGGGGACATGGGGACAGCTGCCCACAGTTTCAGGGGCAGCTCCCCACGAAGCCTGCCCTGGACCATGTAGCCGGGACTCCTGGGGAAAGCAGACAGGAAGGAAGAATGTGTCAGAGGGGGAAAGCGGCTGTCGGAGCAGAGAACGATTTGAATGCTGAAAAAAGGCCAGCGTGGAGGCCAGTTGCTGTCCACAGAAACCTGGGTCCGCCCTGGCCCGCTGCAGCTGGACTTGCTCTTTGCTCAGCGCCTGCTATTCTGGGAAGGAATCTGCAGGGAGCTGGCGGGTCTTCAGCCCCGAGGTTTCCTCTGATGGACTGACAAGCAGGTGTTGGAGAAGCCTGTGTCAGAAATGTCACACACCCGGGGGCTCATGTTACTCCTGTCACTGGGACTGTAGTTTAGCTAGAACGTGTGGTTTCTTATCAAGGAGTCTTCCTGCAGGAGGAAAGTGGAGGAGGTTGTTTACAACACTTTAGGCAATTGCTTGTCCATAGACACAGCCTATGCTAGGATCAATACCATGTTTATCTCCAATTTATCAATCGAAAGTTGTACCCATGATTGTACAGCAGATACATACATGAATGTAATCCAGAATGACCTTTTCAAAGAAAGGATGTTGACAGTTTAATCCTAAAAAATATTAAACTCCCTTGGGTTAATCTGATCTCACCAGCAACTTGTCAGAGAAGCTATTACAATAGTGATCCTGTTGGTATTAAAGGAAAAAGCATATATCAAGTGTTAGATGGTCCAACACTTCAGGAGTATAATTTGTTATGCTATTTTTATATTGTTTTGTTTCTTGATTTTTCAAGAAAATTTATCCAAAGCTAAAGAAACATGTATATGAATTATTCAAATTTTCAGTAAAAATAAGGAAACTTAAATAAGGCCAAAATGTCCAATATAGTTCCCACCATGTTCAGAGTGACCGCTGACATCCTTCTGTGGGGACTGGGGTCTGCCTCCTCACTTTACTTTGGTGGCTTCCCTCGTCCACGGCCACTTTGATCTCTGGTTCAGCCACATAGGCGTCTCTGCTGTCCCTGGATGGTCTCACTGCCTCAGTGCTGGGCTACCCTTCAGCCAGACACAGCAGCTCCCAGGGAGGAGAATACCCTGGATCCTTCCCTCCTTCACAGCTTCAGTCAGAAGTCACGCTCTTGGCAGGCTTCCCTATCCAGCAGTCTACAATTTATCCTCCTTTCTCCTTCAGCACCTTACATCCCTTCATGCCTGTGTTTTTTGTCTCTTGTAGTTTCTCTTAATCTAACACAGTTCTTCTTGCTTCTCTTATTGTTAGTTATATTCCCGCTAGAACAGAAGCTCTAAAGAAGAGGTTTTGTGTTTTGTTTGCTTTTCCATCAACCATGTCTAACAAGTGCCTGGGACATAGTCTTTAGATTGTCAATAATGCCTGCAAAGGAATGCCTGGAAAGTGTGATGTTTGGGTGCAATTTGCCTGATGCTGCTGTTGCCACTCAATCAAATTATCCACTTTTCACATGCTTTTTGTTGTTATTCAGTCACTAAGTTGTGTCCAACTGTTTGCAACTCTTTGAAACCTGATGGACTACAGCCCATCAGGTTCCTCTGTCCTTTACTATCTCCTGGAGTTTGCTCAAAATCATGTCCATTGAGTTGGTGATGCTAACCATCTTATCCTGTATCACCTGCTTCTCCTCTTGCCTTCAGTCATTCCCATCATCAGGGTCTTTTCTAATGAGTCAGCTCTTCCCATCAGGTGGTTGAAGTATTGGAGCTTCAGCTTTGGCATCAGTCCTTTCAATGAATATTTGGAGCTGATTTCCTTTAGGATTGACTGATTTGATCTCCTTGCTGTCCAAGGGACTCTTAAGCGTCTTCTCCAGCAACACAGTTTGAAAGCATCAATTCTTTGGTGCTCAGCCTTCTTTATGGTCCAACTCTCACATCCATGCATGAGGTGAAGGTGAGGTGAAGTCGCTCAGTCGTGTCCGACTCTTTGCGACCCCATGGACTGTAACCTACTAGGTTTCTCTGTCCATGGGATTCTCCAGGCAAGAATACTGGAGTGGATTGCCATTTCCTTCTCCAGGGTATCTTCCCGACCCAGGGATGGAACCCGGGTCTCCCACATTGGAGGCAGACGCTTTAACCTCTGAGCCACCAGGGAAGCCCACATCCATGCATGACTACTGGAAAAACCATAGCTTTGATTAAACAGACCTATGTCAGTAAAATGATGTCTGCTTTTTAACACACTGTTTAGTTTTGTCATAGCTTTCCTTCCAAGGAGAAAGCATCTTTTAATATTGTGGCCCAGTCACCATCCGCAGTGATTTTGGAGCCCAAGAAAATAAAATCTGTCACTGTTTCCATTTTTTGTAATCTATTTGCCTTGAAGTGATGGGACCTGATGGCATGATCTTTGGTTTTTGAATGTTGAGTTTTAAGCCAACCTTTTCACTCTCCTCTTTCACTCTCATCAAGAGGCTCTTAAGTTCCTCTTTGCTTTCTGCCATTAGAGTGGTATCATCCGTATATCTGAGGTTGTTGATATTTCTCCAGGCAAACCTTATTCCAGCTTGTGAGTTATCCAGCTGGGCATTTCACATCTTGTACTTTGTGTATAATTTAAATAAGCAGAGTGACTACATCCTTGATGAACTTCTTTCCCAGTTTTGTTCCACATGCTATGTAACTCTAAATTAGATATTGAACTTTGGAATTATTGGATCATTTTTAGTAAAAATAATTTAATGATTAAATGTTGTTGTTTAGTTGCTCAGTCATGTCTGACTCTTTGTGACCCCTTGGACTATGGCCCACCAGGCTTCTCTGTCCATGGATTTCCCAGGCAAGAATACCGGAGTGGGTTGCCATTTCCTTCTCCAGGGGATCTTCCCGACCCAGGGATGGAAGCTCTGTCTCCTTCATTGGCCTGTGGATTTCTTTACCGCTGAGTCACCTGGGAAGCACAATGATTAAACAGAAACCTGCTGAAAAACCAAAAAAGAAAAAACCCCAAACAGCAAACAGAAAGACCCCAAGGCACTAAGACCTGCATCTGCCTCACAGCTCAGGGAAGGACCCCCAACCTAGTGCCCCATTCATGGTTCCTGAAGAGAATAATAATAATACAATAATAATAATAATACAATACAACAACAACAACAATAATATGTGCATCCTATTGCTTTGTCCTTGGCTTCTTTAGAAGAACTAATTCATTTACTTGTTTAACACCTCCATGAGTTGGGCCATATTGTCTGGATGGATTTCACAGATGAGAATTTGAGGCCAGTTCCCTGCCTCATCTGCTATCCTTGGAGCTAATGCGTAGGGGAGCTGGTATGAGACAGATCATCTGAATCAGAATACTCATTTGTCACCATGAAGCTATGGTGTTTGGAAACACTAAAAGAGATGAAATATGAACAGGCAGATCTAATCTGAAAGCTATGAAGTATGGTTAATGGATTTTAAACCAGGGAGTCACATAATTAGGCTTACACGTGGGAGGAAGTACTTGGGCAGACAAAATGCAGAGCTCGTTCCCATCAAGGGAACGGGTGATACAAAAGGAATGTAGAATTCAGCTGTGTGTGATCCAGAGGCCACTGTGGGCTGAGCGGTTCCATCCCTGGGTTGGGAAGATACCCTGGAGAAGGAAATGGCAACCCACTCTAGCATTCTTGCCTGGAGAATCAGGGACAGGGGAGCCTGGAGAGCTACAGTCCATGGCGTCACAGAGTCTGACACACTGAGGAACTGGGTATGCACACAGAGATGTAATAAGAAGAGCAGATTTGGAAGGTACTAGTGTAGCTGAAGTCAAGGGAGAAGAGACCCTTTCAAAGAAGAAATGCCATGAAAATCTCAGATATTGACAACAGGTCAGTAACTCAGGAACTAAACAGGGCTGTTTGGATTTGGCCGTCCATAGCTCATCGCTGGTGGTGTTTGGCAGAGGAGCTCTATGCAGATTCAGTCTAAAGGTAGCTCAGCTCAACTGCCTTCAGGAGTCTGAAAGGGAAGGAGTAGAGATGGAATGTGTACACCTTGCAAGTTTCCACAGGGAAAGAGAGGAAGTGAAGTGGAGTGTAGGCTCATTCTCACAGGTGTTTCAAAGATGGAAGTGGATTGGTTATTTTAATGGAGTTGATGGTAAATGTTAGTTGTACTGAATTCTTATTGTTGTAACAAATTCCAACTAACTTATTGGATTGAAACACACAAATTTGTTTTCTTTCAATTCTGAAAATCAGAAGTCTAAAGTCAAGGTGTTAGCAGGGCTGTGTTACATCCGGGGGTTTGGGGGATCTGTTTCCTTGTCTTTTCCAGCTTGTAGAGGTTCCTCAATACCTGTCATGTGCCCACCCCCATCTCTAAGCAAGTAGCATGGCACTTCTCTCCTCTCTAACCTGCCTGAGATCATATTGGGCCTCTTGGATAATCCAGGATAATCTCCCATCTCAGAGTCCTTAAATTAATGAATGGCATATGCAAGTTCTTTTGGCCATCTCAGGCAGTATTCACAGGTCCTGCAGATTAGGTGTGGACTCCATTCACTGGAGGCCATTGATTTGTCTGCTACAGTCCACTCTCTGCCCAGAACAAATCATGTCTGTTTCACAGGAAAAATATAGTCACCCATCCCAAAGTCCCCCAAAGCCTCAACCCATGGTGGTATCACCCGAAGTCCAAACTTTCATCTAAATCTTATCAACTCAGCACATCCAAATATCATCGGCCAAATTATTTAAATCAGGTATGGGTGAGGCTGCTGCATGTGAACCATTCTCAGCCTTTGATTCTCACTCCTTTCCATCAAAGTAGCATAGAGCTAGAAGGCAGGTTATCTGTGCCCAGGATGGAACATTGTGACAGGGTCAGGGTACCAGTTATGAACATCCCTGTTCAGAAATGAAGAAAATGAAAAAAAGAAGTTCCTGGTTGGTCTCAAGAAATTAAAATTTCTAGCATACAATACTCTGCAGCTCTGGGCTCTGCCTTCTGGCCTTGAGGTTCTGACCTTGGGGTCATCCTTCCTTTTTCTTGAAAGTTATCACACATCCTGAGGTTGGACTCTGGCTTTTTCTCAGCAAAACTTTTTCTCTGCTCTTCTGCTCATCCTGAGGCTTTCTTTTTACCCTTTGTTGTGGAGGCTGCTTATCCAGTTTAGGGAATTATTATATTAGTTGTAGGTTTGTTGTGTCCTTGGGAGGAAGTGAATTCATGCTCTTCCTGTGTGACCATCTTAAAGCCTCCCTCCATCACTCTTTACTGTCTTTATGGGACAGATTACAAGGAGTACTGATTCTTCAGCTGTCAGGCTCAAAACCTTCAAGGAAGCTACCTTTGAGCTCTGTGTCATTTGCATATTTATGATTGATTTAAATTTTTTGTGTGATTATTTGATGAGTGTCCATCTTAGCCACCAGATTGTTTATTCCATGAGGTCTGTTGCCATTAGTGTTTTTGCTCATTCTCTTTGTTGTTGTAAGTATAAGTGCATTTTTGATTTTTCTTTTTTTTCCCAAGAGTGCTATTTACATAAAGTATAGTCAATTTAGAGGTGACAAAATAAAAGACATTAGCCACATAGCAACCACAATGGGGCAGTTTTCAGTCTTTGACATTTATAGTTTATAAAACCACAATATTGTGAGATACTCAGATTCAACAGTATTAAAAGTAATTGGTTTGCCCTCTCTTCTTTCCCTAACAATAAGTAAACTATGTGTTTATTTTGAAAGTATTGATGGTTCACAATAATCCTTTTTTAAAGTTAGCATATCATGCAGTATTTTTAGGAAAATGACAAAATTAATATTGAGTGAAATAGCAAAAGCTAGGTAAGTACTTTGAAACAAAAAATAACGTGCTGTGAAATTTTCTGCTCTGTGTATCTGTGTATCTATAAAGTGATAAACACATAAATGATCATTCAGCATACTTACTTAGAGCAATTTGGTGATGGTGGGAAAACATTATTTTCCCTATGGCTGTCAACAGGTGTCATTACCAGATGGTTTCCAAAATGAATCAGATTTCTGATGTTTTGCATACATATATATTACATATGTTTGTATCCAGAATAATGGCCCTAGAATCAGATTTTAAGTTTAGATCCTGGCTCTGCCTTTTAGCACTGGACATATTACTTTGTCCCACCGAGCCCAGTTTTTCTTGTTATGAAACAGTAATTGCACTGTGTCTTTATGTAGGATAGCTGTAATGCTGAAATGAGGTTATTTTTGAAATTCATAGCAGACTGCCTGCTATGATAACTACTCATAAAAGATGACTTCCCTGGTAGTACAGTGGTTGAGAATCCACCTTCCAATGCTGGAGACCCTAGTTCAATCCCCCAGTCAAATGTTCATTGGAAGGACTGATGCTGAAGCTCCAATACTCTGGCTACCTGATGCGAAGAACTGACTCACTGGAAAAGACCTTGATGCTGGGAAAGATTGAAGGCAGGAAGAGAAGGGGCAACAGAGGATGAGATGGTCAGCTGCTGTCACCAACTTGATGCACATGAGTTTGAGCAAGCTCAGGGAGTTGGTGATGAACAGTGAAGCTGGAATGCTGCAGTGATGGGGCTGCAAAGAGTTGGACACTACTGAGCAACTGAACTGAACCAACTCAACAAAGAGTAGCTGTTGATATAACTACAACAATAATGATGCTGATAATAAAAATAATAATAGCAACAATGTCCCTGTAGAAAATGTAGTCATAAATCTGTAACGTTTATTTTAACTGGTTGATTTTTATTTTATATATTCCCGTTTACTAAAAGATTTTGTTGAATCTAACTTTTGTGATTGATGGAGACTCCTTGCTTGTCACATGCTTACATGAGAAGTCATTCAACAGGGACAGTAGCTTCTTCTACCTGGTAGAATGCTGTCTCGCAGATTTTATGAGACATAAAGGACAGTTTGCATAGTTCTGCTCAGATAGTCTTAGTGAACTAGCCAGGACTTCAAGTGTCATGCTGAAGAGGAGTGGTGAGAGGGGTAACCTTTCTCTGTAGCTGATCTCAGTGCGGAAGCTTTGAGTTTCTTGTGCATGCTAACTTGCTTCAGTCATGTCCAACCCTTTGTGATCCTGTGGACCGTGGCCCGCCATGATCCTCTGTCTGTGGGATTCTCACTGTTAAGTATAATGTTTCCTCTAAGTTTTTTGTACATGGTCTTTATCTAGTTGAGGAAGTTCCCCTCTATTCATAATTTATTGATTTTTAAAATCATGAGTGGGTGTTGGCTTTTGTCAAATGTTTCTCTTCATCTCTTGATATGATCATTTGATGTTTCTTCCTTAGCCAGTTGAGTTCTAAACCATCCTTGCGTACCTGGGGTAAAGCCCACTTGGCTGTGAAATAGGCTTCTTCTTATGCACTGTTGAACTTGATTTGCCATGATTTTGCTGTGTTCATGATACATGTTGGTCTGCAGTTTGCTTTCCCTGCAGTGTCTTTTCTGGTTTGGGGATTAGGGTGATGCTGACCTCAAGGATGAAGTAAGATGGATTTCCTCTACTTCTGTCCTCTGAAAGAGACTTTAGACAGTTGGTATAACTACTTCCTTAACTGTTGGGTAGAATTCATCAGTGAGTATATCTGTGCCTGAAAGTTTCTGCTTTGTCTGGTTATTGATTGAACATCTTTAGTAGATAGAGGCCTATTCATATTGCTTATTTCTTCTTGTGTGAGTTTTGGAAGACTGTGCCTTTCAAGAGATGGGTGCAGTTCATCTAGGTAATCAAATGTATTGATGTACATTTGTTCACAGTATTCTGTGATTATCCTATTATGTCATAGGATTGTCACGAATGTTCCTTCTTCATTTTGATATTAGTAATTTTTGTCCTCTCTCTCTTCCCCTTAGTTAGCCCAGCTTAGTGGCTTATCAATTTCTTTGAACTTCTCAAAGAACGAGGTCTTGATTTTATTGTTTTTGTCTGCTCATATCCTGTTTTCGGCCTCATTGATTTCTGCTGCAATTCTTACTATTTATTTATTTTCTATTGTTAATTTTGGACTAATTTTGCTCGTCTCTTTCTGTCATGGCAGTCCAAGCACAGGCTGGAAAAGAATTTCCAGACACAGTGTTGCAGAAGGGAGTGGTTTATTAAGAGCAAGGAGCAGAGATAAGGAGGGCACTGAGAGCCCAGTGCACTGACCTCCTGACAGACCAGGGAGAATTAACAGTTTCTGTGGTTTCAGTTCAGTTCAGTTCAGTCGCTCAGTCGTGTCCGACTCTTTGCGACCCCATGAATCGCAGCACTCCAGGCCTCCCTGTCCATCACCAACTCCCGGAGTTCACTCAGACTCACGTCCCTCAAGTCTGTGATGCCATCCAGCCATCTCATCCTTGGTCGTCCCTTTCTCCTCCTGCCCCCAATCCCTCCCAGCATCAGAGTCTTTTCCAATGAGTCAACTTTTCGCATGAGGTGGCCAAAGTACTGGAGTTTCAGCTTTAGCATCATTCCTTCCAAAGAAATCCCAGGGCTGATCTCCTTCAGAATGGACTGGTTGGATCTCCTTGCAGTCCAAGGGACTCTCAAGAGTCTTCTCCAACACCACAGTTCAAAAGCATAAATTCTTCAGCACTCAGCCTTCTTCACAGCCCAACTCTCACATCCATACATGACCACAGGAAAAACCATAGCCTTAACTAGACGGACCTTAGTTGGCAAAGTAATGTCTCTGCTTCTGAATATGCTATCTAGGTTGGTCATAACTTTTCTTCTAAGGAGTAAGCGTCTTCTAGTTTCATGGCTGCAGTCACCATCTTCAGTGATTTTGGAGCCCCCCAAATAAAGTCTGACACTGTTTCCACTGTTTCCCCATCTATTTCCCATGAAGTGATGGGACCGGATGCCATGATCTTCGTTTTCTGAATGTTGAGCTTTAGGCCAACTTTTTCACTCTCCACTTTCACTTTCATCAAGAGGCTCTTTAGTTCCTCTTCACTTTCTGCCGTAAGGGTGGTGTCATCTGCGTATCTGAGGTTATTGATATTTCTCCCGGCAATCTTGATTCCAACTTGTGTTTCTTCCTTCCCAGTGTTTCTCATGATGTACTCTGCATATAAGTTAAATAAGCAGGGTGATAGTATACAACCTGGACGTACTCCTTTTCCTATTTGGAAGCAGTCTGTTGTTCCATGTCCAGTTCTAACTGTTGCTTCCTGACCTGCATACAGGTTTCTCAAGAGGCAGGTTAGGTGGTCTGATATTCCCATCTCTTTCAGAATTTTCCACAGTTTATTGTGATCCACACAGTCAAAGGCTTTGGCATAGTCAATTAAGCAGAAATAGATGTTTTTCTGGAGCTCTCTTGCTTTTTTCATAATCCAGTGGACGTTGGCAATTTGATCTCTGGTTCCTCTGCCCAGTTTTTATAGCCTCAAGGCAAATAAAATCCATGCTGTTAGGTTGGCATTTGGGGACTGGTTAGGGCACTGTAGTGTGAGCACTGAGGTGGGCCTTTTACCTCACCTGGAGTCAGGAAGCTTGCTGGTGATGCTCAGGGGTCTTTGGTCAACAGTGAGCAGAGGCTCAGTCAGTTCTGGAGGTGACCTTGGCACTGCGCTTGCACCTGTGGCCTAGTTTTCTAAAGTAGAAGCTTGGATTACTGATTTTAGATCTTTCTTTTCTAATGTATGCATTTAATACTATAAATTTCCTTCTAAGAATTGTTTTCACTGCATTTCACAAATTTTGATGTTATATTTAACTTTAATTTAGTTCAAAATATTCTAAAATTTCTCATGAGATATCTTCTTTGGTCCATGTGTTACTAAGAAAAGTGTGAAGCTCCAGTTATTTTGGATTTTCCACTTATATTTCTGTTATTGATTTCTAGTTTAAATCTATTTTTAGCTGTGAGAAGTATTATATGATTATAGACTGATGTCTTTTTAATTCTTTGAAAATAAAAATTAAAATCTCTTGACTTACTTTTTAAACTACTTTACTTAAAATAAAGTATATCATTATAACAAATGGAGATTTGCAGAAAATACATAACCCATAATCTCAGTACTCAAAGAAAACCATTCTTCAGTTTTCAACATTTTATTATAAAAATTTGCAAACATAAAAGGTTGAAAGGTATGCCACAAGTATCCATAGCCCCTCCATCTAATTCTATGATTACGTTTTATTATATTTGCTTTACATATGTCCATAAATTTTCTATGCCTCTAGTTACCCATCAGTCATTTATTAAAAGAAGATGGAGAGGGAAGAACATTTCAAAGGAATATGCAAATGTTCAGTTCAGTCACTCAGTTGTGTCCAACTCTTTGCGACCCCATGGACTGCAGCATGCTACGCTTCCCTGTCCATCACCAACTCCTGGAACTTGCTCAGACTCATGTCCATTGAGTTGGTGATGCCATCCAACCACCTCATCTTCTGTCATCCTCTTCTCCTCCTGCCTTCAAACTTTCCCAGCATCAGGGTCTTTACCAGTGAGTCAGTTCTTCCCATCAGGTGGCCAAAATATTCGAGTTTCAGCTTCAGCATCAGTCCTTCCAATGAATGTTCAAGGTACATCTCCTTCAGGGTTGACTGGTTTGATCTCCTTGAAGTCCAAGGGACTCTCAAGAGTCTTCTCCAACACCACAGTTCAAAAGCATAAATTCTTCGGCACTCAGCCTTCTTCACAGTCCAACTCTCACATCCATACATGACCACAGGAAAAACCATAGCCTTAACTAGACGGACCTCAGTCGGCAAAGTAATGTCTCTGCTTTTGAATATGCTATCTAGGTTGGTCATAACTTTTCTTCTAAGGAGTAAGCGTCTTCTAGTTTCATGGCTGCAATCATCATCTGCAGTGATTTTGGAGCCCCCAAATAAAGTCTGACACTGTTTCCACTGTTTCCCCATCTATTTCCCATGAAGTGATGGGACCGGATGCCATGATCTTCGTTTTCTGAATGCTGAGCTTTAGGCCAACTTTTTCACTCTCCACTTTCACTTTCATCAAGAGGCTCTTTAGTTCCTCTTCACTGTCTGCCATAAGGGTGGTGTCATCTGCATATCTGAGGTTATTGATATTTCTCCCAGCAATCTTGATTCCAGCTTGTGTTTCTTCCAGCCCAGCGTTTCTCATGATGTACTCTGCATATAAGTTAAATAAGCAGGGTGACAATATACAGAATGTATTTCTAAAAAAAAAAAAAAAAGATGTAAAAGAGAAATGACTCCTTGATCCATGGGCTGAAGAATGGGCATTACGTTAGCAGACATGAAAACAGCCTTCATTTTGCTGTGCTCTCCCATCAGGTGGAGCAGTCGGTACTGACATGTTTATTAAGGTCACAGCCTTTTATGGGTGCAGATTATGGTTCCACTAAACAATTACAATAGTAACATCAAAGATCTTTGTTTATCGATCACCATAATAAATTGAAAATAATGACAGTTTGAAATATTGTGAGAATTACCAAAATTGACACAGAGATACAGAATGAGCAAATTTTGTTGGAAAAAATGGTAGTGATAGAATTGGTCAATGTAAAGTTGCCAAAACATTCAATTTCATAGAATGTGCAGTATCCATGAAACACAGTAAAGTAAAATGCAATAAACAAGGCATAATCCTTTATGTTATGGCAGTATGTTCTCCCAGTCTGTGGCTTGCCACTTGATTTTCTTAATGCTATCTTCAGATGACCAGACAGCTTTTTCTGATGAAATCTAATTCATCATACTTTAATAGTTGTTGTTCCTGTACCACTTAAAAAAATAAAGCCTCTTAATCATATAGTCTCCCATATTTAGTTCTAGGAGTAGTTGAAAAGCAGTTTCAATTTTTGAACTTGAGTCTAAGATATAATTTGAATTAAATTTTTGTGTATGTGGTTTGAGTTAGAGTTTGAGGTCCAGTTATTCCAGTATCTACTATTGAGAAGATTTCTTTTTCCTTCAGTGGATTACTTTGTTCATGGATGAAACTGGAGCCGATTATACAGAGTGAAGTAAGCCAGAAAGAAAAACACCAATACAGTATACTGACACATATATATGGAATTTAGAAAGATAGTAATGATGACCCTCTATGTGAGACAACAAAAGAGACACAGAGGTATAGAACGGACTTTGGACTCTGAGGGAGAGGGAGAGGGTGGGATGATTTGGGAGAATGGCATTGAAACATGTATACTATCATGTAAGAAACGAAGTGCCAGTCTATGTTCAGTACAGGATGCAGGATGCTTGGGGCTGGGGCACGGGATGATCTAGGGTGATGTTATGGGGTGGGAGGTGGGAGGGGGCTTCGGCATTGGGAGATCATGTACACCTGTGGCTGATTCATGTCAATGTATGGCAAAACAAATACAGTATTGTAATGTAGAATAAAGTATTAAAAAAAAAAAGTTAATGAGAAAAAAAAAATCAAATGACCGTATATGTCAGTTTACTTCTGGGCTGTCTACTCTGTTTCAAAAATGGACTTAACTTTGTTTGTTGCCAGTATCACAATGTCCTAATCAATATAACTTTATAGAAAGTCTTGAAATCAATTTTGTTCTGTGCCGTTCTTAGTCGTTTTTGTGTGTCTGACTCTTTGTGACCCCGTGGACTGTAGTCTGTCAGCTCTTCTGTCTATGGGATTTCCCAGGTAAGAATACTACAGTGGGTTGCCTTGCCCTCCTCCAGGGGATCTTCTCCACCCATGGAAGATTGTTTGTTCTTTGTTCAGCTTTGACTATTCCAGGTGCTATGTGCCTCCACATAAATTTTACAGTCAGCTTCTGAATTCCTGTTATTTTAAAAAAGCTTGATGGAATTATACTCATTATAGCTGTAGAGTCTTTCAATGAATGAACATGGTATATATCTCCATTTATTTAGATCCTCTCTGGTTTCCATCACCAGTTGTTTGTGGTTTTAAGTGTGGAGGTCTTGTGCATCTTTTATTAAATATATTTATAGATATTTCATTTAAAAAATTATCCACTGAACTTTTAATTTCCTCATCTTTTGCTTCTAGTGTATAGAAATATAATCGATTTTTGCATATTGACCTATTATCCTACAGTCTTGCTAAACTAGCTTATTAATTTTAGCCATTCATTTGTACATTTCTTAAGATTTTCTACATGTCTTTAGTGAATAAATATGTTCTTATTACTTCTTCAATTTTATGTCTTTTTCCTTGTATTATTAAATTGGCTGATTGCTTCAGTACGGGTTGAAGTAGAGTGAATAAGCAACTTCACTCTCTCCTTGATCTTAAAGGGAAAGTGTTATTTCACCATTTGATATTGTGTTATCTGCAGTTATTTTGTGACTTCCCTGGTGGCTGAGATGGTAAAGCATCTGTCTACAATGTGGGAGACCCAGGTTCAATCCCTGGGTCGGGAAGATCCCCTGGAGAAGGAAATGGCTACCTTTATCAAGACTGAATAAATCCCCTTTATTACTAGTTTCCTGAGAATTTTTATCATAAATAGGTGTTAAGTTTTTCACGTGCTTTTTCTATGTGCATTGTTATATGCTTTTCCTCTTATTTTTTAATTTAGTGTATTACATTGACTGATTTTGGAGTATTAATTCAACCTTTTATTCCTGGAAAAATTCTACTTGGCCATAATTTTAAAAAGATATATAAGTGTTTGTTAGCCATCCGTATGTCTTCTTTGGAGAAATGCCTATTTAGTTCTTTGGCCCATTTTTTGATTGGTTCATTTATTTTTCTGGAGTTGAACTGCATAAGTTGCTTGTATATCTTTGAGATTAGTTGTTTGTCAGTTGTTTCATTTGCTATTGTTTTCTCCCATTCAGAAGGCTGTCTTTTCACCTTGCTTATAGTTTCCTTTGTTGTGCAGAAGCTTTTAATTTTAATTAGATCCCATTTGTTTCTTTTTGCTTTTATTTCCATTATACTGGGAGGTGGATCCTAGAGGATCCTGCTGTGATTTATGTCTCCTCTAGGAGTTTTATAGTTTCTGGTCTTACATTTAGATCTTTAATCCATTTAGAGTTTATTTTTGTGTATGGTGTTAGAAAGAGGTCTAGTTTCATTCTTTTACAAGTGGTTGACCAGTTTTCCCAGCACCACTTGTTAAAGAGACTGTCTTTACTCCATTGTATATTCTTGCCTCCTTTGTCGAAGATAAGGTGTCCATAGGTGTGTGGATTTATCTCAGGGCTTTCTATTTTGTTCCATTGATCTATATTTGACTCAGTTCTAATGAGATGGGTGAAACTGGAGCCGATTATACAGAGTGAAGTAAGCCAGAAGAAAAACACCAATACAGTATACTGACACATATATATGGAATTTAGAAAGATAGTAATGATGACCCTCTATGTGAGACAACAAAGAGACACAGAGGTATAGAACGGACTTTTGGACTCTGAGGGAGAGGGAGAGGGTGGGATGATTCGGGAGAATGGCATTGAAACATGTATACTATCATGTAAGAAATGAAGTGCCAGTCTATGTTCGATACAGGATACAGGATGCATGGGGCTGGTGCACGGGAGGATCCAGGGAGATGATATGGGGTGGGAGGTGGGAGGGGGCTTTGACATTGGGAGATCGTGTACACCTGTGGCTGATTCATGTCAATGTATGGCAAAACAAATACAGTATTGTAATGTAGAATAAAAAAAATAATAAAATTAAAAAAAAAAAAGTGCACATAAAAAATAAAAAGATATATAAGTGGATTTGCTTTCCTAATATTTTGTGTGTGCATATATTCATTCATGAAGGATACTGATGTATGATTTTCTTTCTTTTATAATGTCTGTCAGGCTATTTTCTTATCAGTATTATACTGGCCTAGTAAATTTATATTTTTATATAATATTAAATACTATATAAATTCTTTATATTGCTAATTTATGCCTTCCATCCCATCTTGTGGATTAATCTATCTAGTGATTTATTAGTTTTGTTGATGCTTTTGAGGACCCAGCCTTAGCGTTTCTTGTTGTCTTGCCGGGTCTTCGCTGTTGAGCAGGTTTTTCCGGGGAGCAGGGGCCCCTCTTGCTGTCGTGCTCAGGCCTCTCTCTGCAGTGGCTTCTCTTGTTGCAGAGCACAGGTTCCAGGGCCCATGAACTTTAGGGGCTGAAGCATGTGCGCTCAGTAGCCGAGGCTCCCCCGACCCAGGGACTGAACCCCTGTCTTCTGCATTGGCAGGTGGATTCTTTACCACTAAGCCATCAGAGAAGGCGATGGCACCCCACCCAGCACTCTTGCCTGGAAAATCCCATGGACGGAGGAGCCTGGTGGGCTGCAGACCACGGGGTCGCTAAGAGTCGGAAACGACTGAGCGACCTCACTTTCACTTTTCACTTTCATGCACTGGAGAAAGAGATGGCAACCCACTCCAGTGTTCTTGCCTGGAGAATCCCTGGGACGGCGGATCCTGATGGGCTGCGGTCCATGGGGTCGCACAGAATTGGACACTGCTGCAGCGACTTAGCAGCACAGCAGCAAGCCATCAGGGACGCTCTGGGTTTGTTGTTTTCTCAAGTGTTTGTCTGTTTTCTAAAAAAAATTCATTAATTTCTACTTATATTTGTTTTTTCTTTCTCTTGGAGTTTCTTTATGTTGTTTCTCCTCCTTTATTAAATTGGAACCTCAGGTCAAGACCTTTCTTCTTTATGATTTTGAACATTTAAAATTTATTTTTAATCATTGCTTTAGTGGCACATCACAAATTTGCATCTCCTGGATTTTTCTTCCCCATTTAATTAGACATATTTTGTAAAATACCTCATCATTCTTCTTCGACAAGGGATTAGCTAGAAGTGTCCTATTTTAATTTATAGATACTTGTTTTTTTCTAGATATGCTATCACTATTGCTATCTAATGTAATTTCGTTGTAGTCAGATAAGTTATTCCTGTATAATTTCAGTTATTTTAAAATGTGGGGCTTGTTTTATGACCTCCAAAATGGCCTATTTGAATGAATGTGCCATGTGTTCTTGGAAAAAATACATCTTCCATAGTTTTTGAATATAGTGTTCTGAAAATGGCATCAGGTCACAATGGATATAAAACTCATTTTTATTTGTGATGCAGTGAAGTGAAAGTGAAGTGAATGTAAGAAAACGCCGCGGGAAGAAAAAGCCACCTCTAGGACCCGTTAGTAAAAGGCCTTTATTAGGGCGGTTGCTCTCGGGCAGAACTCCCAAGGACAGGCAAGCGAGGAAGCGAGGGAGTCTGCGAGGTGGGGAGGGGTGCGGGAAAGTTTTATAGTGAGGGCTGGCAGACAGGCCAAGTTTTTCCCATGTAAGGCAACAGGTGCGGACCACAGCAGGGGTTGGTTGCCCATGGTCTTTCTGGCATTTCCCGATTGGATCGGGGCTCTAAGGCCGGCCCGGGGGTCGGGTCCGTTCCCTGGTTCCGGTTTGGTCATCAGCCGCCCCTGGTGCTGACCGGATGCCCCCCTTTCTGGCCACGTTTCAGGCAGCTCGCCCTTTCATCCCGGCCTTTTTGATATAGGATAAGGGGCGCCGAATCTCTCTGGCTACTTCCTGCTGAACAAGGGCGACGTCGGGAAAGGGTGGTCGGGATGTTTTGGGCTGGTTCTTAGATTTGGTGGCGATCTCTCGGAGTGGACCCTGAGTACTGTTGTCGCAGCACCATCAGCTGAACCGCGTTGGGCCTTCGTCCCAGCTGGCACATGTTTAGGGTCACGTTTGACAAGTAGCTGAGGATATAAGGCTCAAAAGAAGAAGGGTTAGCACTACAAGGACAAATATGAAAATGGGCTTCCACCAACTGAACTTGAACCAGGAAGTAATTTTATCTAGAAGAGAGGGGGAGCTGTCACCCAACCGGGAGATACTGTCTCTTACCTCAGTCAAAGTGTTAGAGACATTTTGGGAGAGATCTGGGATATATACATAGCACCCTGTCTTGATAATAGCGCAGGTCCCTCCCTGGGCAGCTGTGAGAATGTCGAGGGCCATTCTGTTTTGTAGTCGACCTGGGTCATGACATCTAGATTTTCCACAGAGGGTATAAACACAGCTGTTAGATAATCATACCAGTGGAATAGTGATCTGGCCCATCTGGCTTTGACCAGAGGTAAATTTGCCAGTGTAGGCATCCTTTTTGTGTGTATCTGTCTAGGGGCAAAAACGAATCCCAAAGTGCATCTGTCCACCCATCCGACCGGAAGCCAGGGCCAGACGTTGTTGCCATACACCCATTTGGTTTGCATGTATCACCACTAACAAGGAAATACAGTCCCTCTTGCTCTGGCTGCTTGCTGCCCAGGGCCCCATGGACGCTGGGGCCTCAGGGTGGGCTGGGGACTGGCCAGCTCTGGGTGAGTCGAGGGGCACTCATGGGCCACTATGAGGGTGTGACTGCCTGCACACGCCCAGCCCTTGGCCTGCTCCCACCTCTGTCCCTGTCAACACATCTTCGAACCCCCGCATCCAATCCATGCACCCTCATCCCTGCCTCTCGGGGCCCATTGGACCCCCTTCTGTCACCTGTTCCTTTTATTACCTCCCTGTCACACCAGCGCTGGCTGCCCTTTCACTACGCCCCACGCTTACTGTCCCTGAAGGCCACCCTCTGTGGCCACGGCCCCTGGGCTTTTTCCGTACCCCCTGAGGGTCCTCCACTCACCCCTGCAAGCTTGGCCAGTCTCAACCCTGAGGGAGGACCGTCCAGGTGAGCTGAGTGGTCAATTGGGTGTCAGGATCTGTCCAGGTGAAAGCGAAGAGAAACTGGCAATCGGAATGAAGTGGAATAGTAAAGAAGGCATCTTTGAAATCAATGACAGTGAAATGAGAAGTTTGAGGAGGAATTGAGGAAAGAAGAGTGTAAGGGTTAGGGACCAGCGGGTGTGTAGGATGAATCTAACTGACAAGACAGAGGTTGTGTCTGGAGAGGACATGAAGGTCGGCCGTCAATTTTCATAACCGAAATCTGAGAAGGATGCAAAATGCCCCCAAAGGAAGGAAGAACCGAGGTAGCCCTCGTATCAACCAGGAAGTTGATAAACTTACCCGCTACCTGGAGCATTACCCTGGGCTTGGCTTGGGTGATCGGGGTCCCCGAGTCTGGGCGGCATCAGTCTTTGTCAAAGCTCAGCAGCTCCAAAGCCGGAGTAGGGCAGGAAGTCTCCCTGGGGCGCTCTGGTCCCCGGCCCCTAGAGGTCGGGGCCCGAGAGGCCTGGGGACAGTCGCTAGCCCAATGTCCTTGTTGTTTGCACAGTGGACACGGCTTGGATGGAGGGCGCGGGTTATGGCATGTTTTTGCCCAGTGTCCTTCCTGGCTGCACTTGAAGCAGGCCCCCGGAGGGGCTTTGGGACCCGAACCCGCAGCCGGCCGCAGGGCCGCCACCAAGGCTTGGGTTTGCTGGTTAAAAAGACTTGCTTGCTGGTTGAGGAGGCTAGCCTGAAATTCTGCCTTTTGTTTAAGCCTTGCCTTTTGGCTGGCCTCGGCTGCTGCTTCCCGGGCATTGTAAACTTTGAAGGCCATTTTTACCAGATCTCGGATAGGGGTTTGAGGACCATCCTCGGCCTTGGCCAGCTTTTCCGGATATCAGAAGCTGACTGAGAGATAAAACGGCTGGCCAAGGTGGCTGCCCCTACAGGGGACTCAGGGGACAGTCTAGTGTATTGAATAAGGGCCTCAGTAAGCCGATTGAGGAACATAGCTGGATTTTCGTCAGGCCCCTGAGTCACCTCGTCCAGCTTAAGGAAATTTACAACTTTGTGAGAGGACACCTCCATCCCATCAAGAAGGCACTCTATCATATAGCCTACTCGCTGCTGGCCACCACCCCCCTCCTGATAATTCCAGTCAGGGTCAACGTCAGGGACCGCCTGAGCCCCCGGGGGGTGCTCGGGAGAGGGATTGGCAATGTGCCTCTGATCAGCCTGAGCTTTGGCTGCCGTCCAGATGGCCTGCCTCTCTTCTGGGGTGGTGGAGGACCTCAGAATAACAGATGTCTTGCCAGGTTAAAGCATAGGCACGGGTCAGGCCCGTGAACTGTTTGATATAGTGAGTGGGGTTGGAAGAGAAAGATCCCAGCTTGGCCTCAATCTGGGCTAGGTCCTGGAGAGAAAAGGGGACATGGACCTGGGCTAGGCCCTCAGCTCCAGCCACCTGCCGCAAGGGAAAGAGCGAGGCTGGGACAGAAGAAGGGGGGGTAGAAGAAGGAGGTTCTTGCGGACTGCTGTGAGAGCGAGTGTGGGAGCTAACCAGAGAAGGCGGGGGGCGTGACGGAGGGAAGAGGAGGATATAAGATAGGGTTTAGGGCCAGAGGATCCAGGGCCGGCAGCGGAGTCTCAGGGGGCGGGAACGGAGGTAGGAGGGGCTGGAGTGGAGGGGAGGGTGAGGGTAGAGAACCAGGGTCGGAGGAGGGAAAGAATAGGGTTAACTGCCAGCTGGTTGGGGGTCGAGGGCGAGGCTGGGGCCGAGGTGGAAGGGGAGGGAGCCGTGGGAGAGGTATAGGGAGGAGGAGCCACCAGGTCTTCTGGAGGAACAGAGAAAGCAGAGGACTCAGAGACGGGAGGAGTTGGCTTGGAGCCACGTGGTGCTGGGGGTGGGGGCGAGAGCACAACGCCCAAAGTCCTGGACGTAGGGGACCTCAGACCATTTTCCCGTTTTCCGGCAGTAATTATCTAAATCACGGAGGACGTCAAAGTCTAATGTCCCTGTGGCTGGCCAGTGAGCCGTTATCTAGAGAATATTGAGGCCAGGCCTGTGAGCACACAAAAAAGTAAGCTGTTTGGCGCGGACATGTCTCTTTAGTCTTAAGGTCTGCAAATTAGCCAATAAGCATTTTAAAGGGGTTAAATCTCGGGTTCAGGTTCAGGTGTGGAGACTGTCGATCCCATAGCGACCACCAACAGCGTAGGCAGGCCCCGGTATCCAAACGTCTTTGGACACGCTGGGGGAAGCCGGAGGTCCAGGCAGCCCGATCAGGACGTCTCCTTCACGGTCTGCGGGACCGGAATAGGCCGAGCTGGAATAGGCCGAGCCGGAATAGGCCGAAGCCGGAAGTCGATCAGCCCGATCAGGACGTCTCCTTCACGAACTGATGACCGGGAGGGCCCAGTAAGTGTGCACCCCTTACAGGGCCCTAGGAAGTGGTCGCCAAGGAGTACAGACCTCAAAGCCGAAGGGACTTACCCCGTTTCCTGCCGTCCGGGAGGTTGGTCAGTCGCCTGGGTCCGGGGGCTACCGCGGCGGGTGGAGCTCGAGGGAGCCTCAGCGGCGGGTGCCGAAGGCTCTCGCCTCGAGCCCCACGTTGGGCGCCAGATGTAAAAAACGCCGCGGGAAGAAAAAGCCACCTCTAGGACCCGTTAGTAAAAGGCCTTTATTAGGGCGGTTGCTCTCGGGCAGAACTCCCAAGGACAGGCAAGCGAGGGAAGCGAGGAGTCTGCGAGGTGGGGAGGGGTGCGGGAAGGTTTTATAGTGAGGGCTGGCAGACAGGCCAAGTTTTTCCCATGTAAGGCAACAGCAGGGGTTGGTTGCCCATGGTCTTTCTGGCATTTCCCGATTGGATCGGGGCTCTAAGGCCGGCCCCGGGGGTCGGGTCCGTTCCCTGGTTCCGGTTTGGTCATCAGCCGCCCCTGGTGCTGACCGGATGCCCCCCTTTCTGGCCACGTTTCAGGCAGCTCGCCCTTTCAGTGAAAGTCTCTCAGTGCTATCTGACTCTTTGCGACCCCATGGACTGGAGTAGGTAGCCTTTCCCTTCTCTAGGGAATCTTCCCAAGCCAGGGGTTGAACCCAGGTCTGCTATATTGCAGGCAGATTCTTTACCAGTTGAGCCCAAGAATACTGGAATGGGTAGGCCATCCCATCTCCAGCAGATCTTCCCAACCTAGGAATAGAACCAGGGTCTCCGGCATTGCAGGCAGATTCTTTACCAACTGAGTTATCAGGGAAGCCCCTATTTATTTGTGATGATGGATGTCTATTTTAAGGACATCCAGAAACATGAGGAAGGAGAAGAAATTTCATCAATAGCCTTTTTCCTGTCCAGATGCCGTCCTTAAATTCTAGGAAGCCCTTTAGACTTCAAAAACTCACCAGGAATTTTATTTACAGCCCAGTAAAATGGCAGAAAGTGAAGAGGAACTAAAAGTCTCTTGATGAAAGTGAAAGAGGAGAGCGAAAAAGTTGGCCTAAAGCTCAACATTCAGAAAACAAACAACATGGCATCCGGTCCTATCACTTCATGGGAAATAGATGAGGAAACAGTGGAGACAGTGTCAGACTTTATTTTTAGGCTCCAAAATCACTGCAGATGGTGACTACAGCCATGAAACTAGAAGACGCTTACTCCTTAGAAGAAAAGTTATGACCAACCTAGGTAGCATATTCAAAAGCAGAGACATTACTTTGTCAACTAAGGTCCATCTAGTCAAGGCTATGTTTTTCCTGTGGTCATGTATGGATGTGAGAGTTGGACTGTGAAGAAGGCTGAGCACCGAAGGATTGATGCTTTTGAACTGTGGTGTTGGAGAAGACTCTTGAGGGTCCCTTGGACTGCAAGGAGATCCAACCAGTCCATTCTGAAGGAGATCAGCCCTGGGATTTCTTTGGAAGGAATGATGCTAAAGCTGAAACTCCAGTACTTTGGCCACCTGATGTGAAGAGCTGACTCATTGGAAAAGACTGTGATGCTGGGAGGGATTGGGGGCAGGAGAAGAAGGGGACGACAGAGGATGAGATGGCTGGATAGCATCACCGACTCAATGGACGTGAGTCTGAGTGAACTCCGGGGAGCTGGTGGACAGGGAGGCCTGGTGTGCTGCGATTCATGGGGTTGCAAAGAATGGACACAACTGAGGGACTGAACTGAACTGAACTGAACTGAAAATGGCACATTCAACAGAGGCACTACGCTCTCTTTGTTTCCTTTATTTAAATATCCCCAAACATGGTAATTGTCTGGCTTTTAAAAATTACAAATTGAATGGATTCCAATTTTAGCAAATCTCAATCTGAATATAGAATTTCTCCTACCCTACTCTTTATAAGCAATTATTGCTTTACTTTTAAGCAATCTAGACTACTTCATTGAAAAATAGAATTTTTTATCTGGTTATTAAAGGCTTGTGTTGTTTAAGGAGGAAATACATTACCTGAACTACTAGGTTTAATCCGCTGAGAGCGACCCACATCAGTTTCCCAAAACAGATCTGTTTTGGGAAACATCCATCCACTTGCTACTTTGACCCCAGTTTGAACTTAGAGAGTAAAAGAATTGGAAGTTGAGAAGTGAAATTGACAGACACTCTAAGTAGTGTACACCTGCTTAAATATAGAAGACAAATTTATTTAAATCCTAATTTTGACCTATGGCATGCATTTGTGAAATGACAGTTGAGGATTCAGATCTCTACTTAAATTATGATCCTTGACTATAATTCAGAGCAAAACATTGGACCACACTGATTCTGATCCTATGACCCTTTGATTTCTAACTAATATTAACTGCCATGAAGTGAAGATCTCAACGTAACATACATTTTCCCCTCACTGCAAGAAGCTGAATGTTCATGTTTTGATTTCTTAAACTTCTTTCACTGAGGTCTGTCTTAATTCTCTGTCTTCAATATAGTGCTAACACTGATGTTCAAACAGGGTTTTCTGGATGCCTCTCATGAGAGTAGAAATTTTTCTTGGAAAAGCATTGCCCATGTTTCCTGATAGTTTCAAAGGAAGCCTGGATGACCACAAACACTCCTTTGTAACTTCTTAATTATACTTACCCAGAGGATGGGGGTCAATGTTATGTTTCTACCAGGGCAAGAATCTGATAGCCTCAGACCTTATGCATATGTTATGCAAAGCATAGAAAGAAACAAAACATTTTAAGAGGTAATTAACAGGAACAATTCTCATTGTTTTGTCCTCATATTTTATTTTATTTTTCAAAATGACTTAATTCAACATTCTTTCCATCTTTTTTTATAAGATTCATCAGAGATAGTCTCAGAAGAGGTAATAAATTTAGTAATAGTAACAATTGTTTTTGCTAGTTCCTTTTCTAAATAATCTGTTTTAATTCTCAGGAAAATCCTATGAGATACAGGGTATTTATTTATCTCTGTCTGTGGTATTATCACATCACCTGTCAAAGCATATTTAGAGTATAGAAATAATTTTCTCACATTAAATACCTAATGAAAGACTGACAGTGAATGTCTTTCTATTAATTTTTATTTTATATTGGAGTAGAGTTGATTAACAGCGTTGTGTTAGTTTCAGGTATACAGCAAAGTGATTCAGTTATGCATATACATGAATCATTCTTTTTCAAATGCTTTTCCTATTTAGGTTGTTACATAATATTGAGCAGAGTTCCCTGTTCTTTACAGCAGGTCCTTACTGGTTATCCATTTTAAATATAGCAGTGTGTACATGTGGATCCCAAACTCCTGAACTATACCTCCCCCACTCTTCTCGGTAACCATCAGTTTGTTCTCTAAGCCTGTAAGTGTTTCTATTTTTTTTTAAAGAAGTTCATGTTTTTCAGTTTTTAGATTCCATATATAAGTGATATCATATGATGTTTGCAGTGTTCTGTTTGACTTACTACACTTAGTATGATAACCTCTAGGTCCATCCATGTTATGGCAAATGGCATTATTTCATTGTTTTTAGGGCTGAGTAGTAGTCCATTGTGTATATGTGCCACAGCTTCTTTATTCACTCTTCTGTTGATCTGACATTTAGATTGTTTCCGTGTATTGGATATTGCACAAAGCGCTGCAGTGAACATCAGGGTGCATATATATTTTTTTGACATTTCGTTTTGTCTGGGTATAAGCCCAGGAGTGGGATCGCTGGATTATGTGGTAGCTCTATTTTTAGTTTTTGAGGAACTTCATCCTGTTTTCCTGGATTCCCTGGTGGCTCAGATGATAAAGAATCCACCTACAATTCAGGAGACCTGGGTTCTGTCTCTGGGTTGGGAAGATCTCTGGAGAAGGCAATATCATATGATATCACTTATATATGGAATCTAAAAAACTGAAAAAAATGAACTTCTTCAAAAAAATAGAAACAGACTCACAGGCTTAGAGTCTGTAACTGCGGTATTCTTGCCTAGAGAATTCCATGGACAGAAGAGCCTGGTGGACTACTCTCCAAGGGGCTGCAGTCAGATATGACTGAGCGAGTAACTTCACTTTCATATTCTATTTTCCCTCATAGCTGCACCAATTTACATTCCAAGCCCCATGCTGTTTTTCTCTGAGTTAGAAAACCACCTTATAAATGTACAAATGGTAACAAAAATCAGTGAAAATTTGCTGTTTTGAGAGACATCCTTCATGACAATTATAAAGTCCTGTGTTTTGGTTTACTGTTTGATTTTGTGTTGTCTCTGTCATCAAAAACTTCTTAGGTTTTTAAAAGAACTTTAAATTATATTTTCATAGTGAGAGAAGGTACAGCCATCAGTAAATCTTTATTTTGTCTGAAATGCCATACTCAGAATGTTAAGAATGCAGCATAAGTACTCTGTTTGGTCTCTCCTTAAGAATAACCTTTTTTAAAAAAATTGAGGATTTTATTTTCTGCAAAATTATTTCCTACTCCATTGACTATAGCCACTTCCCTAAAAGTAGTTATTTTATTCATCAGCATTTGGACTCAGTCTATGAATGAGCATTATAGTTGTGTTATATGTTGATAATTGTGGGTGGTATAAGGATGGAGGTCATACTGCTTTCTGTAATTTTGAAAACTTCATAATCCAAACAACCCATTGTATTTTTAATAAAAATTAATTTGGCAAAGAGTTTAAGCAAATTACAGCTTAAATGAAATTGTCCCAAAGACATATACAGGTGATTTTACTTAGTGTACATTGTAAGACATACAGAATTTATGTGGTAAAGGCAGGTAAAGAATCTGCCTGCCAGTGCAGGAGAAGAAAGAGATGCATGTTTGATCCTTGGGTTGGGAGGATCCCCTGGAGAAGGAAATGGTAGCCTGCTCAAGTATTCTTGCCTGGAAATCCCATCAACAGAGGAGCCTAGTGGACTACAGTCTGTGGGGTTGCAAAGAGTTGGATAAGACTGAAGCAACTTAGCCCTCATCCATGCACATATTGCAAGCTTTGATGCCAGTCCTCCTGGTAGAATCCAGGTAGCATTAGTTACCATAACAAAGTCTTGGTCTTCACCACGTGAATGGAGAGCATCATAACACTTACCCCGAGAGCCCGCTGGAAGACTGAACTTTAAGCACAGAAAGAGACTGAAACACAGGTGCACAGTGAGGTCTCCCCAGATTCATTTCTTTTCCCCTTCTTACTCACTTTCTCTGGTGATTAGAAAAATTAGAAAAGTAAGTACTAAGTGGAACTTCAGATAATACTCTCTCTGCATTGTTTTCTAAAAAAAAACCACATTAAGTTAAATAACAATATTTTCTCATAAGCACTCTGATTTCCCCAGTTTTTATTTATGTTATTTCTGGCTGTGCTGGGTCTTCATTGCTGTGGGTGTTTTTCTCTAGCTGTGGCGAGCAGTGGCTGCTCTCTAGCTGCGGTGTGTGGGCTTTCGTTGTGGTGGCTCCTCTTGCTGTGGAACCTGGGCTGTAGGGCATATGGGCTCAGTAGTTGCAGCCTCCCAGGCTCTACAGCACAGGTTTAGCACACAGGCTTAGTGGCCTTAATACCTGTAGAATTTTCCCAGGTCAGGAATTGAACCTGGCTGGGTCTCTTGCATTGGCAGGTGGATTATTTATCACTGAGCCACCTGGGAAGCCTCTCTCCCTGTTTTGATATTTAATACATATAAATTAGCCAAAGGGCGGGGGTAAGTTCCAAAGGAAGGACGCGGTGGTCAGAAGCTAAGGGCATTTCTAGAGTGGAAACCCCGGGGTTGGGGTGGGGGGCCGGTGCAGCCACACCAGCCACACCTCCTGATGAATGACTGTCTCCACCCAGAGGCTGCATCCTGCCCTTCCCCAAGAAGGGACAGCACGTTCTCAAGATGCTAACATCAAGTCATACAGACATCACACCCGGAGCCCCAAGCTTCCTATCTGTGGGAAATAGAGAAGCCTGTCAGAAAAGAACATTTTCGAATGTCAAATAATTCAGGAAGATTGTTATTTACTCAGCATATTCTTAACTGAAAGAAAACATACAGAAAAAATTGTTTATATCTGACTACACAGAACTTGAGAGTCCCTTGGACTGCAAGGAGATCCAACCAGGCCATTCTGAAGGAGATCAGCCCTGGGATTTCTTTGGAAGGAATGATGCTAAAGCTGAAACTCCAGTACTTTGGCCATCTCATGTGAAGAGTTGACTCTTTGGAAAAGACTGTAATGCTGGGAGGGATTGGGGGCAGGAGGAGAAGGGGACAACAGAGGATGAGATGGCTGGATGGCATCACCGACTCAAGGGACATGAGTTTGAGTGAACTCCGGGAGTTGACGATAGACAGGGAGGCCTGGTGTGCTGTGATTCATGGGGTCGCAAATAGTTGGACATGACTGAGCGACCGAACTGAACCGAACACAGAATTCCAGTAGTGGAATGATGACTATCCCTTCATGTTACTTTATTTTCCAGAGTTTCTTATGCAAATCACCTTTTTCCATTTGAGGATCAGAAAAAGGAAGAAAGGGGTTCTCTTGCCTAGCAGTTCATCATAAATCAACAGTGGTGTAAAGCTTTGTTTAAGGAAACTAGGTTGAAGGTACAACTAATTTCTCATTTTGACTTTTTAGGTGACAAATGATAATTTTACTGACCTTATCAATTAGGAAAACATGCACTAAAAACTAGATTGCTCTTGCATTAACTGCTACAAGTTTTAAATCTGCCAGAGTCTATCCTAATATGGTTCCCAGAAATGAACATTAAGTCTTATCTGCCATCTGATCAATCCAGGTCCCATTAAGAGCATAATATGCTGAGATGCGAGCAGTTTGTCTCTGGTTGGTAAGGTCACAGAAGGCAGCCTTTAGTCTAGTCTGAGGCACTGAACCCCTCAGAACAGTTTCTTATTGATCAAAGTCCATCAAACAAAACCGAACCTTTCAGTACCTCTTCCATAGTCTCTTTCCATGTTAAACGTCCAAAGTCAGGGGCTCATGCTAACATCTTCCTTTCTCTTGTGGGTTGCATGAAGCTTTGCTATGCCATCTGAATCATCATCTTACTCTAACAGAGAAGTCATATACAACACCTTCAGTGAAATATGCATCTGTCCCAGATACAAAAACATGACCGCTCCCCAGGTGAACGTGGTCATCACTTTCTCCATCTGTCCTTCCTACAGACGGTCACCTGCCACTCTTGAGCACCTTCTGTGCTTTGAGCAGGCAGTGGGAGGGCCTAGCCTTGCGGTGGGGTGGGGGGTGGGGGTGTGGTTTGTGTGGACGTGGTTCTCTCTGTGCAGCTTTGCTTCTCTGCTGCCCTGGCTTGGACAACCTGTTCTTCTAGAATTGGGTGTGTCTGTATGTTCTTAAAAATGGTTACTGTACTTCATACTAGCTTATTTTTTGTTTCAAGATGAGAAATAAAGAGACCATGATCACCTTTAAAATAGATTCATGTTGTGGGAAACTGCCATATAGTGCAGGGAGCTCAGATCAGTGCTCTGTGATAACCTAGAAAGGTAAGATAGTAGGAGGGAAGCTAGATGGGTGGGAGGGAGACTTAAGAGAGAGGGGATATGCATATAGCTGTTGTGGATCTCTGGTGATGAAAGTAAAATCTGGTGCTGTAAAGAACTGTAATGCATAGGTACCTGGAATGTTAGGTCCATGAATCAGGGTAAATTGGATGTGGTCAGGTAGGAGATGGCAAGAGTGAACACTGACATCTTAGGAATCAGTGAACTAAAATGGACATGAATGAGGGAATTTAATTCAAATGACCATTATACCTACCACTATGGGCAAGAATCCCTTAGAAGAAATGGAGTAGCCCTCATAATCAACAAAAGAGTCCAAAATGCAGTACTTGGGTGTAACCTCAAAAATAACAGAATGATTTCTGTTCGTTTTGAAGGTAAACCATTCAACATCACAGTAATCCAAGTCTATGCCCTAACCACTGATGTTGAAGAAGCTGAAGTTGAGTAGTTCTTTGGAGACCTCCTAAAACTAACACCAAAAAAGATGTCCTATTCATCATAGGGGATTGGAATGCAAAAATAGGAAGTCAAGAGATGCCTGGAGTAACAGGCAAGTTTGGCCTTAAGGTCCAAAATGAAGCAGGGCAAAGGCTAACAGAAGTCTGCCAAAAGAAAGCATTGGTCACGGCAAACACGCTTTCCAGCCACAGCAGAGACGACTCTACACATGGGCATCACCAGACGGCCAATACCAAAATCAGATCGATTACACTCTTTGCAGCCAAAGGTGGAAAAACTCTATATAGTTAGCACTGTATAGAGCTGACTGTGGCTCAGATCATCAGCTCCTTAGAGCAAAATTTAGGCTTAAACTGAAGAAAGTGGGGAAAACCATTAGGCCACTCAGGTACAACCTGAATCAAATCCCCTATGATTATACAGTGGAGGTGACAAATAGATTCAAGGGATCAGATCTGGTAAACAGTGCCTGAAGAACTATGGACAGAGGTTCATAACATTGCACAGGAGGCACTGACCAAAACCATCTGAGAGAAAAAGAAATGTAAGAAGTCAAAGTGGTTGTCTCCAGAGGCCTTACAAATAGAAAAGAATAGAAGCCAAAAGCAAGGCAGAAAGGGAAAGGTGCCCCAAACTGAATGCAGAGTCTAGAGAATGGCAAGGAGAGACAAGAAGGCCTTCTTCAATGAATTGCAAAGAAATAGAGGAAAACAACAGAAGGGGAAAGACTAGCGATCTCTTCAACAAAATTGGAGTTATCAAAGAAACATTTCATGCAAAGACAGGCACAATAAAGGACAGAAATGATAAAGATGTAATAGAAGCAGAAGAGATCAAGAAGAGACGGCAAGAATACACAAAACTGTACAAAAAGATCTTAGTGACCCGGATAACCAAGAAGGTGTGGTCACTCACCAAGAGCCAGCCATTCTGGAGTGTGAAGTGAAGGGGCTTAAGGAAGTGTTGCTGCTAATAAAGCTAGTGGATGTGATGGAATTCCAGCTGAGCTGTTTAAAAATCCTAAAAGATGATGCTATTAAAGTGTCGCACACAATATGTCAGCAAGTTTGGAAAACTCAGCAGTGGCCATAGGACTGGAAAAGGTCAATTTTCATTCCAGTTCCCAAGAAGGGCAGTACTAGAGGATGTTCAAACTATTGCACAATGTGCTAATTTCACATGCCCCAAATCCTTCAAGCTAGGCTTCAGAAGTACTTGAATTGAGAACTTCCAGATGTACAAACTGGATTTAGAAAAGGCAGAGGAACCAGAGATCAAATTGCCAACATTTGCTGGGTCATAGAGAAAGCAAGGGAATTCCAGAAAAACATATACTTCATATGTATCATTGACTATGCTAAAGCCTTTGACTGTGTGGGTCATAACTAACTGTGGAAAATTCTTAAAGTGATGGGAATACCAGACCAATTTACCTGTGTCCTGAGAAACCTGTATGTATGCAGGTCAAGAAGAAACAGTTAGAACTGGACATGGAACAACAGACTGGTTCAAAATTCAAGGAGTACATCAAGGTTGTATATTTTCATCCTGCTTATTTAACTTATATGCAGAGCACATCATATGAAATGCCAGGCTGGTTGAAGCACAAGCTGGAATCAAGGTTGCTGGGAGAAATATCAGTAACCTCAGATATGCAGATGCCACTACCTTTATGGCAGAAAGCAAAGAGGAACTAAAGAACCTATTTATGAAGGTGAAAGAGGAGAGTGAAAAAGACAGCTTAAAATTCAATGTTCAAAAAAACTAAGATCATGGCATCTGGTCCCATCACTTCATGGCAAATAGAAGGGGAAAAGGTGGAAGCAGTGACAGATTTCCTCTTCTTGGGCTCTAAAATTACTGTGGATGGTGACTGAAGCCATGAAATCAGAAAATGCTTGCTTCTTGGAAGGAAAGCTCTGACAAACCTAGACAGTGTATTAAAAAGCAGAGACATCACTTTGCTGACAAGGTTCATATAGTCAAAGCTATGGTCTCTCCAGTGGTTATGTACAGATGTGAGAGTTGGGCCATAAAGAAGTCAGAGTGCTGAAGAGCTGATGCTTTCAAACTGTAATGCTGGAGAAGACACTTGAGAGTTCCTTGGACAGCAAGGAGATCAAACCAGTCAACCCTAAAGGAAATCAACCCTGAATACTCATTGGAAGGACTGATGCTAAAGCTGAAGCTCCAATACTTTGGCCACCTGATATGAAGAGCCGACTGTTGGAAAAGACGCTGATGCTGGGCAAGATGGAGGGCAGGAAGAGAAGGGGAGACAGAGGTTGAGATGGTTGGATGGCATCATCAATTCAATGGATATGAGTTTGGGCAAACTCTGGGAAATGGTGAGGGACAGGGAGGTCTGGCATACCTGGTATATGCAGTCCATGGGGTTGCAAAGAGCTGGACACAACTTGGAGATTGAACAACAGCAACAGCTGATTTATGCTGTACAGCAGAAACTAACACAACATTGTAAAGCAATTACATCCCAAACAACAACAAAAAAATAGATTCATCTTGGAATAATGCCAGATCTAATTAGCTGATGAATCAATCAGGTCCTGTTTTCAATACATTGCTTTATTACAATATATCTGTTTTTAGAAGCATGAGAGCATTCTTCTCTTTCCTTCCTCCCTCTGATGAGAGTATGTTTCTGTGTCATCGACCAAGAAACTTGGTTGACATTATGTTCTGTTCTTAGAACTAGAAAACCCATTTATGCATTTATTTTTCTGTTTATTATAAAATTATAAGAAAAATTGGAAAATTGAAGAAAAATAGATAATATGTACTCCTAGCCTACCTCTCAAACTGATGCTGATAACTATTAGTATTTTGACTTAATTTCTAATACTGTTTTATTTTAGGGCATAGATTTTGTTGTGGGTGTTTCTCTCTCTCTTTTTTTCACTTTTTAAAAAATTTGACTGAGCTGGGTTGTCATTGCAACATGTGGGGTCTAGTTCCCTGACCTAGGGGTCAAACCTGGGTCCCCTGTGTTGGGAGCATGGAGTCTTATCCACTGGGCCACAGGAAGTCCCTGTGATTGTTTCCTATATGGTTGCAGTCATACTATATATACTGTGCATTATTTTACCTTAAAGGTATTTTCATTTTCTCACAGCACTGTGAAAAAATAATTTTTATGACTGTTAAATATTGTTCGAGTGACCTACTAATAGTTTATATAATCACCCCATTATTATAGAGCATTAGGATAATTTTCAGGTTTTATATCATATATGCTATTGGTCTCAAGAACTGTGTGTTTAAAGATTTCCTTCTAATTTAGAATGAAATTCTTAGATTTTCTGAAAAGGAGAGTAGAATTATTGGCCAAAAGCTACTGAAAATGTGGTGCTCTTGGTACCTCTTGTCAAATTGTCATGGAAGGCGGTTAGTAACGCATGTGTGGGCAGCCCGCACATGAGCGAGTTGGTGCTCCTGGAGCCCTAGCCCCTCGGCTGTCCCTCCTGCTCCTCTTCCAGGCATTGGCCAGTTTCCCTCCCTTCCCCACCCACAGGCGGGGTGAGGAGACCCTTGGCTTCCTCCTCCTGCTGCTCTCTCTGCCTTCCTCCCTCCACACAAACCGGAGCTCTAGGGGCCACTCAGCCCACAGGGAAGTGGGGCCCTCCCAGCGGTCAGGCTCCCCTTCTCCAGCGGGCAGCCTGGCTTGGAGTGCTGTGCACCCCCAGGAACCACGGGCACTGTCCCTTCCGTGCTCCCCAGAGTGCTCCCCCAAATCTGGCCTCCTCTGTAGGCTTTCTTCTCCTTTGCCCCCACCCCAGTCTCCTCTCCCCGACCTGTCCGCCGAAGCCCGAAGCAGCTGCTTCCACCCCCAAACTAGGCCCAGGCCTTTGGTTCTTTCTGTCACAGACTTCCCCCAATAGGTTTCCATATGTTGTATTTCTGTTCGCATTTGTTTCTAGATAGTTTTAAATTTTTCCTTTGGTTTACTTGATAACCAGTTGATTATTCAGCAGTGTTGTTTAATTTTTTGTGTTTATTTTTCCATTAAAAAAAGTTTTTGTAAGTTTTCTGCTGAAAAATTTGCTGGTAGCCTCATGGGGGTTCTCTTGTATGTAACAAGTCGTTTTATTATTGCTGCATTTAGGATGCTTTCTTTATCCTTAAGGGCTTCCCAGGTGGCTCAGTGGTAAAGAATCCACGTGCCAATGCAGGAGGCAAGGTTCGATCCCGGGTTGGGAAGATCCCCTGGAGAAGGAAATGGCAACCCGCTCCAGTATTCTTGCCTGGGAAATCTCATGGACAGAGGAGCCTGGTGGGCTTCAGTCCACGGGGTTGCAAAGAGTCGGACATGACTGAGTGACTAAACAGCAACAACATAGACCTGGTTAGGAGGATCCGGGTTTCTTCCAGCTTAAGACCCACTTTGTAGGCCTTAAGGGCTCAGTAAGGATAACTCCCTGGGCTGTGGGAGGTGTCAAAGCATCCTCATCTCAATGAAAGCTTATTTATAAACACAGGTTCAAGAGGGAGGGGACATGTGTATACCTGTGGCTGATGTGGGCTTCCCAGGTTGCTCAGTGGTGAAGAACCCCCTGCCAATGCAGGACACGGGGTTTGAATCTGGGTTGGGAAGATCCTTGGAGAAGGGCATGGCAAGCCACTGCAGTATTCTTGCCTGGAGAATTCCCAGGGACAGAGGAGCCTCGTGGCCTGCAGTCCACAGGGCCACAAAGAGCTGGACATGAGTGACAGGCTAGACAATAACAACAGCTGTACCCTGAACCTTTACCACTTCAGTGCTCCTGTGCCTTGGGTTAATCTTATTCACAGCTCTCTGGGCTTCCTGGACCTAGATGTGTTTCCTTCCTCAGACTGGGGATGTTTTCAGAGACTATTTCTGCTAATAATTTTTCTCTCTTGCTCTTTCTCTTATCCTTTTGGGATCCCTAGAATGCAAGTGTTATTCTGCTTGATGTCCTCAGGTCCCCTGAAGGTAGCTTTGTTTTTGCTTTGCTGCTCTGTCTGGGCGAGCTCCTCTGGTGTCTCCCAGTCTGTTGACTCCCTCCCTGTTGAGCCTCTCTGGTGTGTGTGCCGGCTCAGAAACACAACTGTTTGGGTTTTTCTCTTTGTTGAAGTTCTCACTGTGTGTGTTCATCATCCTTGCCCTGAATTCAGTGAGCACTTTCAGGACTATGACTATGAACTCCATCGGTTAGATTGCTTTTATCTGTTTCATTTAATTATTTTTCCGAGATCTTTTTGTATTGTTCTTTTGATGGAAACACATCTCCTTATTTTGCCTAACTCTCTGTTCCTATGTATTAGGTGAGTCAGCTCTCCTTTCTGGTCTTGAAGGAGTAGACAGCATAGTAGGTTGCCTCTGAGCTCGGAGGCACAGCCCCGCCTGCCCACAAGAGCCGGGCACCGGGCTGCGTGCCCCTCCTGTTGTGATGAGGCTGTGCAGGCAGGTGGGGTGGCCCTGGAGTGACTGCGTGGCCCACCACAGCAGCTGTGGCCGTGGTGAGTGTAGTACAGTTTGTAACACATTAATTTGGCCAGTCCTGAGGCCCTTATTAGGAGCTGCTAGTGTCCCTTTCTTGTCCAGTGCCTCAAACCCACACCCCAACCACCTCCCAAATAGAGTTCACATACTCCAGGCCACCATGCACCTGCCCTCATCACCCCAGGCAAGTGCAACAACCAGGACTGGCGGGATTTGTTTGGAGCCTGGACTAGGCTGCTCACCTGCCTCACCAGCTCCCTTGCATGGAAACCACAGGCCAGGCACCACCCACTGTTCCCCTCTCCTCTGCCGCCTGACTGACCCCAGCGCTTCCTTTGAGTGGCCCTGCATGGTCTGCTCTCGCCCTGGAACTCAGCTGACAGAGCTGCTGGACTCTCTCTGATCTCTCCTCTCAGTCTGCTCTGCCTTGCCATGCCTGACTGAGCTGATGTTGTGAAGGAGAGTCCCACGCACTTCCCATTTACCACCACAGCCATTCCACGTGCATCTGAGGCTGGGAGATGAGGAGGGGAGTCAGGGGCCTGTCCTGGGGCCCCAGTTCAGCCTCAACGCAACTGCTTCTTCATAAAAATCCCTGCTCTTTCGTATGCTGGTCATGGGAGTGGACTGTCCTCCACTCACCTTGTTGAATCAAGACCTTGAACCCATCTGGGCTCTTGGCTTTCTTCTTCACCTCAAGTCCTGCCATAATCCTGGGTGACACCAGCACCCACTTGTCTGTCAATTCCACACCCTGCAGTCTTGCATCCTATCTGTGATTTTATCTTCTTATACCTGGTCCCATTACTTCATGGGAAATAGATGGGGAAACAGTGGAAACAGTGGCTGACATTGCTTTTTGCGGGGCTCCAAAATCACTGCAGATGGTGATTGCAGCCATGAAATTAAAAGACACTTACTCCTTGGAAGGAAAGTTATGACCAACCTAGATAGCATATTAAAAAGCAGAGACATTACTTTGCCAACAAAGGTCCGTCTAGTCAAGGCGATGGTTTTTCCATTAGTCATGTATGGACGTGAAAGTTGGACTGTGAAAAAAGCTGAGTGCTGAAGAATTGATGCTTTTTTTTTTTAAATTACAATACTGTATTTGTTTTGCCATACATTGACATGAATCAGCCACAGGTGAACACAATCTCCCAATGCCGAAGCCCCCTAACTGATGCTTTTGAACTGTGGTGTTGGAGAAGACTCTTGAGAGTTCCTTGGACTGCAAGGAGATCCAACCAGTCCATCCTAAAGGAGATCAGTCCTGGGTGTTCTTTTGAAGGAATGATGCTAAAGCTGAAACTCTACCTCATGCGAAGAGTTGACTCATTGGAAAAGACTCTGTTGGTGGGAGGGATTGGGGGCAGGAGGAGAAGGGGACGACAGAGAATGAGATGGCTGGATGGCATCACTGACTCGATGGACATGAGTTTGGGTGAACTCTGGGAGTTGGTGATGGACAGGGAGGCCTGGCGTGCTTCAATTCATGGGGTCGCAAAGAGTCAGACACGACTGAGTGACTGAACTGAACTGAACTGATGTACTGCTGTATAAGAAACTACTCTCAAATTTAGAGGCTAAAGCAACAACCTCAGACCTTGTGTGTTTTTATCCAGAGCATTAAATGACCCTCACTGACACTAAATACTTGAAACGAAGTGTCCTCTACGCGGGTCCAGCTCTCATCTGTGGATTGGCAGATCTTTAGTCCATTTGTAAGTGGGTTAACATCTACACATTTCAAATGCTCACACTTTACAGCATACTTTGACCCATTTATTGTTTCCTGCTCTTTGAGGACATGTGTGATGCCATGGTCTGTACAACAGTATTTATAGTAGCAAACAGTAACAGCCTCAATCTCCAGGGTATGGACTGGCCAAGTAAATTCATAGAGTTTAAAGTGGTTGTAGAAAGTGCTGTGAATGAAATGTTTATAATTGCATAGGAAAAACTCTCTGTAGAATGATAATGAGAAGAAACAATAATCATCTGTGTTTACAGTATGAATGCATTATTTAAAATGCAGCATCTTTTAAAATTTATTTATTTTTTTTACCGTGCAGTCTTCCTTGCTGTGCGGGCTGTACTCCAGTTGGCAGTGAGCCGGGGCTCCTCTCTGGCTGCGCGGGCTTCGATCTCCTCTGGTTGTGAGCGGGGCTCCTCTCTGGCTGCGCGGGCTTCTCTCCTCTGGTTGTGAGCGGGGCTCCTCTCTGGCTGCGCGCGCTTCTCTCCTCTGGTTGTGAGCGGGGCTCCTCTCTAGCTGCGCGGGCTTCTCTCCTCTTGTTGTGAGCGGGGCTCCTCTCCTGCTGCGCGGGCTTCGATCTCCTCTGGTTGTGAGCGGGGCTCCTCTCTAGCTGCGTGCGCTTCTCTCCTCTGGTTGTGAGCGGGGCTCCTCTCTGGCTGCGCGGGCTTCGATCTCCTCTGGTTGGGCGGGGCTCCTCTCTGGCTGCGTGCGCTTCTCTCCTCTGGTTGTGAGCGGGGCTCCTCTCTAGCTGCGCGGGCTTCTCTCCTCTTGTTGTGAGCGGGGCTCCTCTCTGGCTGCGCTGGCTTCTCGCCTCTTGTTGTGAGCGGGGCTCCTCTCTAGCTGCGCTCCGCCTCTTGTTGTGAGCGGGGCTCCTCTCTAGCTGCGCGCTTCTCTTGTTGTGAGCGGGCTCCCGGGCGCGTGCGCTTCAGCTGCTGCGGCTCCAGGGCTCCGGAGCACAGGCTCAGTAGTTGTACGGCCCAGGCTTAGGTGATCCGTGGTGTGTGGAATCTTCCTGGCCCAGGGACCGAACCTGTGTCCCCCTGCATTGGCAAGCAGATTCTTATCCACTGCATCAACAGGGAGGCCCACGGCATCTTTTTTTTTTTTTTTTATGATGGCAGACGGCACAGTTTTAAGTTGAATCTATATAAATAAAAGGAAGTAAAGTCTTGATGGAAAGAGGGAGTTTGGCTTTTTTCCTCCATTAGATGGGAAGGCAGATCTGCCAGGAAAATGTGTTTAAAAGTGGCTTTGAGACTCCACCGCCTCAATCCCAGCTGACAGCCTCTGCTTCTCCTAGAGTTCTTGTTTTCTCTGCCTTGGGAGACATGGGGAAGGGAGCATCAGACTTGCCTGGGGAGCATTTGCTGCAACAAGCGGGAACAGGGGGACAGCTGCCCACAGTTTCAGGGGCAGCTCCCCACGAAGCCTGCCCTGGACCATGTGGCCAGGACTCCCTGGGGAAAGCAGACAGGAAGGAAGAATGTGTCAGAGGGGGAAAGCGGCTGTCGGAGCAGAGAACGATTTAGATGCTGAAAAAGGCCAGCGTGGAGGCCAGTTGCTGTCCACAGAAACCCTGGGTCCGCCCTGGCCCGCTGCAGCTGGACTTGCTCTTTGCTCAGCGCCTGCTATTCTGGGAAGGAATCTGCAAGGAGCTGGCGGGTCTTCAGCCCCGAGGTTTCCTCTGATGGACTGACAAGCAGGTGTTGGAGAAGCCTGTGTCAGAAATGTCACACACCCGGGGGCTCATCTTCAGTTTCTACTGAAGCCTGGGATTGTGTTTAAATGTTTTATGTGTTTATTCATGATGAGGAGATCAGTATATTATTGGTGACACTTTTCCATAGGAATACATAAAATTGATTAATTCCATTGTTTATTTATGACTTGTATATTTAATACTCAGGTTATTATTACACAATTCAAACCAAAGCAAATTCAGTAGAGAAGAACTCTGTTGGTAATAAAAGTGTTGACTTTATGATATTAAGAAAGCACAAGACTATCTTGGTGTTAAAAAAAAAATTTCATCGTGGGACTCCCTGATGGTCCAGTGGTTAAGACTCTGAGCTTCTGATGCAACAGGTACAAGTTCAGTCCTTATTCAGGAAACTAAAATGCCACATGCTTCTTAGCAAGACCAAAAATTCAATTACATTGGAAAAAGTAAGTCTTGAGATTCCTTAGAAAGCCACATGTTAGGTAAACTCCTGAAACAATAATCACAGCATAATCAGAAAAAAAAGTAAAAAGTGAAATAGTGTAGTATTCAACTGCTGCACTCTTGACAAATAATTTTCATGAGCTGAATCTTGTCTGTGTCTGTGTGTGTGCTCAGTTGTGTCAGACTCTTTGTGACCCTATGGACTATATCCTGCCAGGCTCTTCTGTCCATGGGATTCTCCAGGGAAGAATACTGGAGTGTGTTGTCATTTCCTTCTCCAGGGGATCTTCCCGATCCAGGGATTGAACCTGCATCTCCTGCTTGGCAGGTGGATTCTTTATCGCTGCACCATCATTGACCTAGAGACGAAGGGGTGGTAGTCCTCACTGGCTCTCCAGGCACCAGCCCACCTTGGTGTATTCTCAGCCCGAGGATGGCCCCTGCCTCCACCATGGATCCACTCCCTTTATGGCTCCAGGAAACCCCCTGTCACTCCATCGAACGGCAGCTGGTGCATGACTGTTACAGAAATGCACAGCTGTTCTGTTCTGTGCCTGTTTCCACAGCCCCTCTGCTGTCTGCAGTGTCCCGTCTCTGAAGGGCCAGGCTCCCTGGGGAGGGGGCAGCAGCCTGGATGTGCACGTGCTTTGTGGGTGACATCTTAGCCTTGTCACCTTTCTCCAGGGGCACAGGTGTGACGGCACTGATGGTCTCATCTGAGGAGATCCCTTCTTTCACTGAATTGCTCATCCTGGACTCACGGATATTGACAAAATGCCCAGTGTGTGTTGGGGGTGGATGCTGCAGACAGAACGTGCCGGCCTGCCACCCTGGAGCGGGGCTCAGGATCTGATTGGTGAGCTGAGGGCTCCACTGCCAGCAAGGAGTGCACAGACCTGGTGACCGGCCCCCATCTAATGTGTGGACACAGCGCTGACGGCTTTTAGTCCTGGTTGGGTTCTGGGGACAACGCGATCTACATCTGCTCATTTCACCTGACTGCTGGTGTGACTTGCAAGTCACTGTCTCATGGGGACCCCTGCACCACACGCTGTAAAATGTGCCTCCTCTGAGCTCAGTGAGCATTCCAGAGGTGCCCCCACTCCTTCGCTGAAGAGGCCTCCTCTCGTGACTCCTCAGTACCTGACTACCTGTGGTAGCCACAGGTACCTCCAGGCTTGTGACGTCAAGTGCTGCCTTCCTCAGCCCTGCACTCGGGATCCTGGAAAGAGGTGCTCAGGACCCTGAGCCTGTGACCCTCTGGACTCTGCCCTCCCCGATTCGGTTGGTTAACAGCAGCACCCCACAGTGTAGAACTGGGACCAGGCTGCTTGTGGAGGGCGGGGGTGTGGGGGCTGAACCTGGGGACCCACAGGTCCTGCCCTGGAGCAGGACCTGTCCTTTGTGCCCCCTGCCCTCAGTCCAGGCCAGATGCTGGGGAGCTGGAGGAGATACCCCCGATCCCAGACCATTCAGTTGCCTGGGGACACCCAGGGATTGCCTGAGTGAACAGAGACGGGAGCTGGCAGACTCTGTAGGTGGAGGTACCGCCAGTGTGAGTGCATGAACTCAGAGCTGGGGGCTGCTCTCCCATCTCTCAAGCCAGGTGTCCTGGCGGAGGAGGGGGCGACGGCCAGACAGCTGGTGGCTCTTCCGCCACAGTCTCAGCTCCAAGGCTGGCCACCCAGGGGCCCTGTCTGGGCATCTCCACCTGTGCCTGTCCCTGGCCTGGAAGGCCTTCCCTTTGGGTGGAAGGACTCCAGACATCTTAGCTTTGCAGATACCCAAACAGAGAGCCAGTAGCAGACTTGTCTACATCTGCTAACCCCCAGACAGCCCTCCTGGGACATGTCTCGTCCCCTTGGGAGTCCTAAATGTCATCCAGATGTCACACACAGCAAGGACTCCTGTCCCATGTCAGAAGACATTGCTAGGACTGAAGGGAGTGCTCCGGGCACCCACCTTCCATATACACCCCCAGCAGCTGGTCTAACTGGTTTAGTTTAGACAACCAAGGGACTCTTCAGAGCTCTGATTGAAGTTAAACCATAGCACGTGCCACCCTCCCACCTGCTGTGAGGGTCACCATTACTACAGGCACCAATCAAGTTCTACCATCCCTGTAGAGCATGCAGAAGTCTTGGGGGAGAGGCATCAGCTATGTCTACAAACAGTTTGATGGGACACGAGCAGGGTCACCTTCCCCTGTGTCCAGAGAGAACACTGGGGAAAGTGGATCCAGATTTTCAGCTGCAGGCAAGGTATGGAGGAGAGCCAGCAGTGGAATGGAGAGGTGCTGACTGGAGCTCACCCAACAGGACCCGCTTCTGGGAGGTCCCCAGGGGAGGCAGCTGGAGGGAGGGGCTGATGGGGGGGTGGTTATGATTGTCGACAAGCTGGACAAGGTCCAGGTGTGGTCACAGGAGTAGGTTGTTGAAGTGGAAAGCGAGGCTAGAGCTTCCGGTGCTGTTGAAATATGCTGGGTGGAAGAGGGAAGGACTGGGTCAGGGGTTGCTGATGTTTCACTTCAACTCATTAAAAACCTCGAACAGCCACAAAATACCATACATACCAAGACACTTCCCATCTCAACAAGTGAGCCAAAGGAGAAACCAGAGTGAAATCAGTTGCCCTTCTGTGAAAGGCTCTCAGTTGAGGATCTTGAAGGGTGGATCAGGTCACAGAGAAAACTGGGCAGATCCGTGGCCCAGACAGGGTGTTGGATCTTGGTGCCATTTACTGCTGTTACCCCTCTAAGTTTATGAAATGATAAAAATAATAGTGCATACCTCATGACATTGTTATGAAGGTTACTGTGGGAACAAATGTAAAGAGGTCAGCATAGTTTGAACACACGGTGGCTTTGGCTAATGCTACGTCCTATTATAACACAAAGTCCGTATTTCTGCTGCTGATAAATGCATTATCACTTTCTGACCATATTAGTTTACAATATTGTGATAAAGTACAACAGACTTAGTGGTTTGAAACAGCACCCATGCGTTTCCCTACAGTTCTTCAGGTCAGTCCTATGGGGCTAAAGTCACGGTGCAAGAGTGCTGGTCCCCGGAGGCTCTCCAGGAGAATCTGTTTCCTTGCTTTGCCAGCTTGTAGAGACACCAGACTCTTTAAACTGTGGCCTGCCCTCCTTCTGACCGCCAGCAGTACGGGCCCCCTGGGCTGCTGGTCTCAGTGGGCCTCGCCCTGCAGTGGCTTGGAGCAGGGTTTCGGCTCCCCACCAGAGCCTGTGGTCGGTCATTGCAGGGAGAGTGCTGAGTCCGGGCCATTATACCACCAGGGACCAGGGACCAGGTTTGGCCTGTAGGCTGTGTAGAGATGAATTTCCTCATAGAGATGAAAAGTAGTGAAACTAGTAAAGTGTCTGTTAGGAGGAAAAAGAGTAGCCATGTAGACACATGGGTGGGCTCAGAGACAGTCATGCCCTCGTGGTGGTTTGGACAAGACCTGCATTTCTTCTACTTGATTGAATGCTACCTCATGAATCTAATTAGTTAAGGAGGACAGTTTGCCATCATTTTATTCAAGGTAACATGCAACAGTGGGATTCTTTTCTGTGATTTGAGAACTGAAACCTACAGTGACATTGTTTTGTAAGTAGTCTATTTTTCTTTTTACAAAGAGAAATAGACCAATGGAAATTTAGAAAATTTAGAGGGGATAGCAGAAAACGTCATTAACCACAATCCCAGTATTCAGAAATGACTAAGAGTTGAGGGTTTTTGTTTTTGTTGCTTTTGCACTTTTACCTATTATGACAATCTCTGTATTTTAATTGAGGATATAGAACATTCATATTTATTTATTTATTATTATCCATTTTTGTTGGAGTTTAGTTGCTTTACAAAATTGTTAGTTTTTGCTGTGCAGCAAAGTAAATCAGCTACACATATACATATATGCCCTCTTCTGGGGTTTCCTTCCCATTTAGGTCACCACAGAGCACTGAGTAGAGTTCTCTGAGCTGTACACTATGTTCTCAATAGTCGTCTATTTTATACATGGTATCAAGAGCGTATAAATGTCAGTTCCAATCTCCCAACTCCTCCCACTCCCTCTTCCCCTCTTGGTGTCCATACGTTTGTTCTCTATGTCTGTGTCTCAATTTCTGCTTTGCAAATAAGATCATCTCTATCATTTTTCTAGATTTCATGTGTAAGCGATATTTAATATTTGTTTCTCTCTTTCTGACCTACTGGAGCTTTCCTGTGAGGATATACAGGACCCTGCAGGAGGGCAGCCAAGCTGATCTCCAGTCTAGCCTCCCAACTCCAAGTAAATCCATCTCTATCTTCAAAACTCAGCAGTTTGAGCCCAGAGGAAGGCCAGACTCACTAGCGTTGCTCTGTTCTTATTTGCTCTGCAGTAAATACCTCCAAGCGTAGATACTTGGCTGGTGAAATTTTAGCACTTTCAAGTTCGTATGTGTATAATATCACCTCCTTCTCATTCTACCCCTAAAGGTTTTGGTGCATGCCTGTCCAGTTGTTTTGTGATCTACATTATTTTAAGTGTTTGAACATTGCTGACTGCTTGCAGGCAGTTTTTTGATAAAAACCAGTGCTACTTCCGGATGGCCTGAGACCGTCCCTACAGAGCGACCCACCCTGTCTCTCCTTGTAGATGATTTGTAGCCACCATTTGGTTTTAGTATTCCCCCTTTTTTTTTTGAAGTGCTATTGGAGAGGAAAATAATTAGAGTGGGAAGGGAAAGTGTGGTAAATTCTGAGTTAAAGGAGACACGTGTATTCAAATCCCAATTGGGGTTTGTGGATATATTTGCAAAATGACAGTCAAGGGTCTATTTCCTGACTGTGAATCAGAACATGACTGTGTTGCAACCCCCTTTAAAGGTTTCCATGGTATATGTTAACCGGTGAAGCTAGTAGAGAATGAAATGATGATTTCACAGTTATCTATCCATCCTCCCAGGATGCTGAGCATGCATATTTCAACTTCCAGGAACTTCATGCTGTGAGAACGGTATTAATCCTCCATCTTCAGCATAATACCAACATTGATATTCAAACAACCTTTTCTGGGTGCTTGTTACAAGAGTGGATCGCTTTCCTGGAAGGCAGTTGTCCATATTTTCTGATTGGTGGTCAGGGAAGGTCAGTGCCGTACTCTTCTCTGGCCGGTCATCTGATATCCTTCTACTTTGTGTGTACTTTATGCAGAGCAACTACAAAAACCAGATGTTTTTCCATAAGGTAATTTCCACCTGAAAGACAAACTTTTAGAATTTCACAAAGTTTTCTATATTACATGACTTGGTTTCATTTTCACCTGTTTATGGAAATTATCATAGGTTTAACAGAGAGGTATAGAAATGATAGTAATGAAATAAAAAAGCTGTCTCCCTGGCAGTTATCGTCGTAGCAGCAGCTGGTGCTTTCTGTGCGTCACTTTGTTTACCCTTCACGGTGACGCTGTGAGGGAGCTGCTAGTGTCATCTGTGTTTTGCAGATCATGAAATAGATACTCGAATAATCTGCCCATTGTGTGTGTGTGTGTGTGTGGCGTGTGTGAGTTGCTCAGTCGTGTCTGATTCTGTGACCCCATGCACTGAGCCGGCCAGGCTCCTCTGTCCATGGGATTCTCCAGGCAAGAATACTGGAGTGAGTTGCCATTTCCTTCTCCAGAGGGATCTTCCCCACCCAGGGACTGCACTGGGTCTCCTGCACTGCAGGCAGATTCTTTACTGTCTGAGCCACCAGGGAAGCCCCATCTGCCCATTGTCAACCCCAGATGCATAGTAGAGCCTGGATTTGAAAAGAGGCAGCCTGACCCCAGTGCTTCTGTCCTGAAGTGTGGTGTGTCATTCTGCCTCCACTTAGGAAGGCCAGACACACATCCATGTACTAGTGAAAGGGTGGTGACTACAGCAGCTCTTAATGAGACAACAACGGAGAAATTTGATGAAGAAGGAAAATAAATTAAATACAACTTTTCAAAAAAAATTGGTCTAGTGTTTAAGAATCTGCCTTGTAATGCAGGGGATGTGGATTTGATCCCAGGTCAGAGAACTAGGATCCCACATGCTACAACTAGAGAGTCTGTGTGCCAAAACGAAGGATCCCATGCGCCACAACTAACACCTGATGTAGCCAAATAAATGCATCCTATTTTAAAAGAAAATTAAAAAATAATTATTGGCCGTGTTGTGTGGCATGTGGGGCCTTAGTTCCCAGACTAAGGATCAAACCCACGCCCCCTGCATTGGAAGTGCAGAGGCCTTAGTAATAAATGGACTGCTAGGTAAGTCCCTGACATAAAACTATTTCCTAACAGAAAATCAGTACCAGAATTTTCAAATTATTTAGAACTTTAATCCTGTGATCTTATTATTTTGCTGTATCGGTAAAATTGGTAATGACTGTAATATACTTTTGAGAGTTCAAAAAATGCTCACCAATTTTAGAAATCTGGTTTCTGTCTAATTTTCACTATCTATAGTGAATTTAGAATATGAAGATAATTCTACGTATCATCAAAATGATTTCTGAGTCAATTAACGTTTCTCACTTTTTTTTGAGTTTAGGGTCATACCCCTCCGGACGTTGGAAACATCCATCATAAGATAGTTTACTGTTCTTCCATTAGAGCTTCAGTCATTAGACTATTTCCACCCTCTAGTTGCCTGAAGTGAGCAGGAGCACCCTTGGGTTCTTTTTTAATTAAAAAAATTTTTATAGTGATGAGGTGTCCTATAATCAGTATATCTCATTTTATTCTGTTACTGCAATTTCTGAATCTGAGTTTGAAGAGTCCTTATAAAACATCCTTACTAAACTTTCTATAAGGACAGGATTTTTTAAAGGAGGATTTATTTTTGGTAAAATAATTTATATGAACACTCACCTTACAGAGGTTATTTCATTGATCACTTGGAGGACTATGTGAAATGCACATAAAATGCTATGTAAATGGCCGTGGCTGGATGTTTATTACCTGGGTGGGGGTTATGCTGGTCTCTCTGCTTATGTTTGAATTTTTCTAATATAATATATTGCATTAAATGGGTAAATAGATTCTTTTTGAGATGTTGAAGATGTTCTAAAATTAGATTGTGACAGTGGTTGTACACAGTTTTGTAAATTTACCAAAAGCCATTGAGTTGTACCCTTAGAGTGAGTGCATTTTCTGTCATGTTAATTATACCATCATAACACTGTTAAAAAATGAAATGGGTCCAGACAAAAATTAATTTGGTGAAAACAAACCAGTGCTGTTTGGCAGGCTTTAACAGCATTGTTAATACTCTATAATTACATTTGGGCCTTAGGAAGCATCACTAAGAACAAAGCTAGTGGAGGTGATGGATTTCCAGTTGGCTGTTTCAAATCCTAAAAGATGATGCTGTTAAGTACTGCAGTCAATATGTCACCAAATTTGGAAAACTTAGCAGTGGCCACAGGACTGGAAAAGGTCAGTCTTCATTACAATCCCAAAGACAGGCAATGCCAAAGAATGTTCAAATTACTGCCCAAATTGCACTCACCTTACACGCTAACAAAGTAATGCTCAAAATTCTCCAAGCCAAGCTTCAACCGTGAAATTCCAGGTGTTCAAGCTGAATTTAGAAAAGGCAGAGGAACCAGAAATCAAATTGCCAATATCTGCTGGATCATCAAAAAAGCAAAAGAGTTCCAGAAAATCATCTATTTCTGCTTTACTGACTATGCCAAAGCCTTTGACTGTGTGGATCACAATAAACTGTGGAAAATTCTGAAAGAGATGGGAATACCAGACCACCTTACCTGCCTTCTGAGAAATCTGTATGCAGGTCAGGAAGCAATAGTTAGAACTGGACATGTATCAACAGACTGGTTCCAAATCAGGAAAGGAATATGTCAAGGCTGTATATTGTCACCCTGATGATTTAACTTATATGCAGAGTATATCATACAAAAATGCTGGGCTGGAAGAAGCACAAGCTGGAATCAGGATTGCCAGGAGAAATATCAATAACCTCAGATACACAGATGACACCAACCTTATGGCAGAATGTGAAGAACTAAAGACCTTCTTGATGAAAGTGAAAGAGGAGAGTGAAAAAGTTGGCTTACAGCTCAACATTCAGAAAACTAAGATCATGGCATCTGATCCCATCACTTCACGGCAAACAGTTGGGAAAACAATGGAAACAGTGAGAGACTTTATTTTCTTGGGCTCCAAAATCACTGCAGCTGTGAAATTAAAAGCCACTTGCTCCTTGGAAGAAAAGCTATGACCAACCTAGATGGCATCTTAAAAAGCAGAGACATTACTTTGCCGACAAAGATCCATCTAGTCAAAGCTATGTTTTTTCCAGTAGTCATGTATGGATGTGAGAGTTGGACTATAAAGAAAGCTGAGCATCGAAGAATTGATGCTTTTGAACTGTGGTGTTGGAGAAGACTCTTGAGAGTCCCTTGGACCTAAGGAGATCCAGCTAGTCCATCCTAAAGGAAATAGTCCTGAATATTCATTGAAAGACTGACGCTGAAGCTGAAACTCCAATTCTCTGGTCACCTGATGTTAAGAACTGATTCCTTGGAAAAGACCCTGATGCTGGGAAAGATTGATGGCAGGAGAAGAACAGGACAACAGAGGATGAGATGGTTGGGATGGCATCACCAACTCGATGGACACGAGTTTGAGCAAGCTCCAGAAGTTGATGATGGACAGGGAAGCCTGATGTGCTGCAGTCCATGGGGTTGCGAAGAGTCAGACACAACTGATCGAGTGAAATGAATTACATTAATGTATTTTTTTTACTTAGAAAAATATTGTAACAATATTATCTTCAATATATGATTTTCTATAATTGGAGAGTAATGGAATGTTTTATTTATGTGATTTGCTTTCCTTTCGCAGAATGAAAAGAACATTGAGAATGCTTATAAGGCGCTGATGGAGGAACTGGAGGAATGCCAAGCTTTAGCTTTAGGATGTCTTTTTGGAAATTTAAAATGGAACATTATGATGGAAGAAGTACTGAAGCTTTTAAAAAAGCTTCTTATTTGAATGAATTGTTTAATTATTAAGAAATATGCAATAATAGTAGAGTTTCCATATACTTCTCACTCAGCTTTTCCTAACATTAACATCTAATATAATGAAGGTACATTTGTCAAACCAGGAAATCAATATTACTATAATGGTAAAAAATGCCCCTGCCAATGCTATAGACACAAGAGACATGAGTTCTACCCCTGGGTGGAGAAGATTCCCTGGAGAAGGAACTGACAACCCACTCCAGGATTCTTGCCTGGGAAATCGCATGGACAGAGCAGCCTGGTGGGCTACAGTCCATGGGGTTGCAAAGAGTTGGAAATGACTGAGCACACACACACACACACACAAATATTAACTAACAGACAAATATATTAATAATAGACTTTAATAGACCACTTTTGCTGATTGTCAAAAAATTCTTCATAAAGTTTATTTTTATGGATGTGTAATAGCTCTTTAATGCTGAATTTTTAAATTGTTTGAAAACTGTCTTTAACAACTCTGTAGTGAACGTCTTGGAGCATAAATCTTTGTACACATTTTGTATAGCTTGCTAACCTACATACCTGGAACTTGAATAGTCAATCTCAAAATATCAACATGCTTAATGGTAATCATTCAGTTCAGTTCAGTTCAGTCGCTCAGTCGTGCCCGACTCTTTGCAACCCCATGAATCGCAGCACGCCAGGCCTCCCTGTCCATCACCAACTCCCGGAGTTCACCCAAACCCATGTCCATTGAGTCGATGATGCCATCCAGCCATCTCATTCTGTCATCCCCTTCTCCTCCTGCCCCCAATCCCTCCCAGCATCAGGGTCTTTTCCAAGGAGTCAGCTCTTCTCATGAGGTGGCCAAAGTACTGGAGCTTCAGCTTTAGCATCAATCCTTCCAATGAACACCCAGGACTGATCTCCTTTATGATGGACTGGTTGCACCACCTTGCAGTCCAAGGGACTCTCAAGAGTCTTCTCCAGCACCACAGTTCAAAAGCATCATATTGTCAAATGTCTTTGCAGTAACTTTGTACCTATTTATACTCACCGGCAAAATGGAAGAGAAATGACTTATCCTGTGATTTCCAGTGCTGCTGTTGCTGCTAAGCTGCTTCAGTTGTGTCTGACTCTGTGCAACCCCATAGACAGCAGCCCACCACGGTTCCCTGTCCCTGAGATTCTCCAGGCAAGAACACTGGAGTGGGTTGCCATTTCCAGTTGCCACTGGATTTCCAGTGCTATTAACCTTAAAATTAATTTGAAAGTAAAAATATGCTATCTCATCATCTTCATTACTAAAGAGGTTGGACACTTTTATCAATATTTGTATTTCTTTTGTAAATTATCTACACATCTCTTCTTAAAGGCATAGATACTTTCTTATTGAGAAAGAAGCTTCAGTTGGACATGACTGAAGCTCCCTTACTTCAGTCATGTCTGACTCTTTGCAACCCCATGGACTAGCCCGCCAGGTTCCTCTGTCCATGGGATTTCCCCCAGGCAAGAATACTGAAGTGAGTTGCCATGCCAAGTATTATTACCTCTTTTACTGATGAGCAATGAAGTCTCAGAGAGGGCCCAATAACAAAGATAGAGCACATTCATAAGTGAATTAAAATCCATTCCTCATTGCTTATATGTAGAATCTAAAGTACAACACTGATGAACTTACCTACAGAACAGAAACAGACTCACTGACATAGAGAACAGACTTCTGGGTGCCATGGGGGAGAGTAAGGGAGGGATGGGGTGGATGTTTAGGATTAGTAGATATGAGCTAGTATATGTAGGGTGGATCAACAGCAAGGTCCTGCTGTAGAACATGGGGAACTATAGTCAGTGTCCAGTGATAAACCATAATGGAAAATAGTGTACATGTAGCTGAGCCACTGCTCTACCGGAGAAATTAGCACAACATTATAAATCAACTACACGTCAATAAAAAAAATTAAAATTGATTCCCAGTCAGAGTTGACAGCTATTTAGAGAATCGTGGGTGTGGTTAAGGGGACCCACAGGGCAGCTGGACTCCCAAGAAGAGCCTGTCATCCATCTCTGAGGTCTGAAGAGCAAACATTTCTCTTTGGGCAAAACTCCAGCTGCGTTTGCCCGGCATGATGAGTTTCTATGTGCTACTTTACAACTGCCACAGTAGACAGGAGAAACGAAAAGGAGAGGTGGAAAGAAGCAGATGAAGGAGAGACAGCTGGGTAGAGACATGCAAGGTGGTGGCAGATGACATGACCGGGCGTGTGCCGCCAACTGACTGTTCTTCCGAGCGAATCTCATTGATCTGTTGTGATCGGCTCCACACGTGAATCCACGGAGCACATGGTCACTGGGTTCCCTGCTGCCCACCACCCCCCGCCATTCTATACTAACTTTCATCCTACCCGGCAAAGTCAGTCTTTCCTGAGGACCTTGCCACAGCAAGAAGCACAAGGCTTGGTCTCTGGTGTTGCTCTAATTAAGAGGCCGTGTCAGGATTTGCAGATGGTGGCTGCGAGAGAGAGTAGGATTAGCAGTGGCTTACCCCCCTGGGGCCAGCGGGGGGCTGCAGGGAGGGTCCATGTTAAAGCTCTTTCGTAGCCTTTATAGCTTTGGTAAGTGTTTGGTAATGTTTATAAATAAAGTGTAGGTTGATTGGAAGAAAGAGGGATCAAAACAGCCCTAAATGTGAAGTATGAAAAGGCCACCTGTGAGGAGGAAGAGAGAGTATGTCTGTGACCTAAAAACAGGAGAGGAATTAGCCGAGTCTGGGTCCAGTAGGGTTACAGACCAATTGAATTAAAGACTTTAATGTTTACACCACATGTTTATGTCTGGTCACTGTTAGGATTCAATGCATCTTGCCAAGTTTTAGCCAGACTGTTAAAATTATCTCAGTATTTTTCTTTGAATATAGTAGAGAAGGCATGGAAATATTAGCTGGAGAAAGATTTGTGTTCCTCTGAACTTAGACCAATTTGGGTTTTAGTGACCTTATTTTTGTCATGAACTACAAGATTTTTCTTTTTCTCCAACACTTACATGGCTACTTCTCAATTATCCATGGAGGTGGAGGGTATTTTAATTTTATTTTTAATTTTATTGAGTTTTCTGTATTCCAAAACCTCCATTAATGCTGAGTAAATAGTGAATTTAATTGGGACAGGTTGACTGGCCAAGTGACTAATCTTGGATAATCAAACATTTGTTATTTTTGATAGCCTTTTAAACAGTTTTATTGTATATTCTTTACCAAGGTGAAACCACAGAAGACTTACGTATAGCTGTGCAGATGGTGAAAAGGATCTGCTTTGTGATGGAAAAATACCCAGAGCTTCTGCAGGAGGCAGACTGGCAACTCATAGCCAGGTGCCTGCGGTGTTTAGGGTTCAAGGAGCTGGAGAGTTCTTTGCATCCAGTGCATAATGTTTTCAGAATAGCCCCATTTTAATAGAGCAGCTGTTAGGTGTACAGAAAGTGTCTTGTACAGTCACCTCCTGTCAGACTTTTTCTATTGAAAATATTTACTTCAAGTTCTTAATCATTATTAGTAATCCACATGCCTCAACCTGAAAAGTGAAAGTGAAGTCGCTCAGTCATCTTTGTGACTCCATGGACTATAGCCTACCAGGCTCCTCCATCCATGGGATTTTCCAAGCAAGAATACTGGAGTGGGTTGCCATTTCCTTCTCCAAGTAACCTAGAACTGGAACATTTTACAAATGCTTCTCTGGACAAGCAAATTGAATGCTAGATAGTCTCTGCCAGGCCAGGTGAAGTCGCTCAGTCGTGTCCGACTCTTTGTGACCCCATGGACTGTAGCCCACTCGGCTCCTCCGCCCATGGGATTCTCCAGGCAAGAATACTGGAGTGGGTTGCCATTTCCTTCTCCAGGGGATCTTCCCGACCCAGGGATCGAACCGAGGTCTCCCGCATTGCAGGCAGACACTTTAACCTCTGAGCCACCAGATAGTCTCTGCAGACCCTTAAAACTAGTCCTGTGTTTAATTCTAGGAGAACATTAAAAGCTATATTGTGATTGTTCAGTTGTCTTTATATCAGATTTTAGCTCAAGTACTGTGATGGGTATTTGAAAATCTTGATGTCTGCTATTTACACTTAGTTAAGATAATGATTTAGATGGTGAAAGATTTCCTCAATAAATATTGCAAAATTTCAAAGATGGTAAAATGCTTTTCTGATAAAAATTAGTTTTCAGTCATTTTATTTTAAAAAATAAAATAATTTTGATCATTTAAATGATGTTAAAGTTTAAAATCACTTTCAAGTTGGACTTTTAAACTAATACAGGTCACAGGAAAGGGCATAAAGGAGAAGAAAAAGGACAAATACTCACAGTGGGCCTTGGGCCCAGCCCTTTTCAGCTGCATACATGGACCACTATGTGGTGCATGATGAGAGGAAAGATCCAGACCCCAGAGTTCAAGACTTTATTCCTGACAACTGGCAGGTAATGCCTGAATTTTCTACTGTATAATTAAATCTGATCTCAGAAGCTACTCATGATTGTGGTTCCTCATGTTTGGCATGAAATTCTTAATATTGAATCATGTCATTTAAGACTGCCACAGGAAATGTCAAATGTGCACTTTTTCCCACTTAAAGAAAGTGAATTTTCCATATCATCCACTTTTTAAGTGGACTATCTTCTTGGAGGTGTTCTGGTGGATTCACATGTGTGTATTTGAAGTTCCAACTGTATCATATGTAGCAGCCTCCAAGGTTCCCCTGAGTCAGTAGGGTTCCTGTGTAAATTCAGAAAAGCGTACAGAGATTCAGGGAGGTTCAACAGTATAGACAGTCATTTAGGTATTTACAGCCCATATCTGGGGCCACAGTAACTGCTTTTCTATAAATATGTGTAAGAATAATATTAATGGCAACCCACTCCAGTACTCTTGCCTGGAAAATCCCATGGATGGAGGAGCCTGGTGGGCTGCAGTCCATGGGGTCGCTAAGAGTCAGACATGACTGGGTGACTTCACTTTCACTTTTCACTTTCATGCATTGGAGAAGGAAATGGCAACCCACTCCAGTGTTCTTGCCTGGAGAATCCCAGGGACGGGGGAGCCTGGTGGGCTACAGTCCACGGGGTTGCAAAGAGTTGGACACGACTGAGCGACTTTGCTTTCATACACCATAATGGTCAGTAATGGTGTATACTGTGATGTGATCTCTACAGTAATTCTAGTTACCATGAATTCTAGTTATCCCTTTTTTCCCCCTTGTGATGAGAGCTTTGGACTACATTCTTGGAAGCTTTCAGGTGCACAGTGTTCTTAGGTATACAGTGTTATTAGGAATAGCCACTGTTACATCCAGGACTGACTGACAACTGGAACTTTGTACCCTTTGACCCCTTCCCACTTTCCCCTGCCCCCACCACCATCTCCACCAGCCACCAGTCTGTTCTGTTCGTGTTACTTTCTCTTCTGTGCTTTCTCCTTCCAGTGTGAGAGCCTGAAGTGACACGCTCCTTGGAGGGCTGTGAGGGAGAGTCTGGACCTGCACCCTTGTCTTTCAGCTTGTTGCTGTAACTGGGCGAGGCACCTCCATTTTGCTGGGCAGTGTGGAGTCACTCAGGACCCCGCGTCACCTCTGCCCTCCAGGGGGCGCATCCAGTCTGCTCTGGGGCCTCAGTTCCTTGCCTGTTCCTCACGCCTAGTGGTTTTGCCATATCTGTTTTATGGCTAGAACCACCTGAAGTTAAACTTAACAACAAAATATAATCTTTGTTATTTAGATGAAAGTTTGATTTCCGGAAAGTATAAGTTTGCGTATCCTCATTTACAACCCATTGTTTTTAATGTGATTACTCTTAAGAAAGGCAGATTTAGTTGACATAACTTTGATTCTACAGATTAAAATGAGATCTCACTCCATTTTATTGATGTTTGTAGGAAAATGTAGCGTTGACTGACTTAGGGTCAGATTCAGAACCAGACTGATCAACATGTTAAATGGAATTAGCACTTTAGTTTTTATTGTAGCTTTTCTGTTTTTCACGCTTGTGAAAGCAGTAAGTGTTCACAATAAGAAATGAATAAAAAATACATCAAGAAAAATTAAGCTTACTGGAAGTGGAATTGGTAATTCAACATGGTCCATATTCCTTTTCTAAAAGTTTTAGAACCCAAAAGTTTAGAAGCCAAATTACTCTTCTAAAAGTTTAAATCTATTTTTATTCCCTCTGGAAGTATATGGAAGTATATATTCTCTTATTTTTAAACAACATTCCTATGATTTTAAAATTTTATTTCCATGCTGATAAAAAATTTCCATCTCATATTAAATCTGACTTTCTGTGATTACTGACTGAAGAGTCTTCCCATGTGATTTCTGGGCAGTGATATTTCTTTATTCGTGAGCTATTTGTTCATGAAATCTGCCTATTTTCTTTTTCTTTTAGTGAAGGAGAATTCCCTTTTTATTGGTTGGCCAGAACTGTATGTAATAAGTATATTTCTTTTTCTCTCCAAATTATAACCAATATACCTCTGTCATTTTGTCTTTTTACTATATTGTACCTATATTAATGGTATTTTGTTAATATTTGTGTAGTCAGCTTTATCAGTATTTCCACTTAGCTTTGCCATGTGTGTGCTCAAATATATGAAAATATGTGAAATTGTTCAGTTTCTAGGATCTTTATGTTTTAAAGTTTACATTTTAATCTAGCTGAAACTTTCTAGGGGCATAAAGTATGAAGAGATACGTGTGGGTTTGCACATACTCAGGCTCCACTGGCTGCCTGGTCTGGGTTGAGGATTGCCTGCACCCTCACAGACAGAGGTCTGGAGGCCACCCCCAAGTATGAGGACCGCATGTCCCCCCCCCGCCCCGCCCGCCTCAGCCATTCTCCTGCATAGACCCATGGCTTCTCTGCAGGCCTTGCCCGCCCAGGGAGCAGCTGCTGTTTCTCATGTGTGGCAACCCTTTCTGTTCTTCTCTCTGATGAAGCCATTTTCCCCACTTTACTTTAGGCTGAGGCTATGACCAAGGTTCAGTCATAGTCACACAGCTGGTGGACAGCCTGTGGGTCAGTGTATCAGGGCAGATGGGAGGAGAAACAGGTGATGACGCCCCCCGCCCCCGCCCCCAGCAGCACGTGTTTTCAGGCAGAGCCTGTTGTTCTCTGAGTTTTTACCGGTGCTCTGTCACATGATTCGGTTCAGTCTCTCAGTCATGTCTGACTCTTTGCAACCTCATGGACTACAGCACATCAGGCTTCCCTGTCCATCACCAATTCCTGGAGCTTGCTCAAACTCATGTCCATTCAGTCAGTGACATCCAACCATTTGATCCTGTGTGGTCCCCTTTTCCTCCTGTCTTCAGTCTTTCCCAGCACCAGGGTCTTTTCCAATGAGTCAGTTCTTCTCATCAGGTGGCCAAAGTGTTGGAGTTCCAGCTTCAGCATCAGTTCTTCCAATGAACATTAGGACTGATTTCCTTTAGGATGGACTGGTTTGATCTCTCTGCAGTCCAAGGGACTCTCAAGAGTCTTCTCCAACACCATAGTTCAAAAACATCAATTCTTCAAATCCGTCACATGATAAACAAATCTCTTTATTTGTCAATCAGGCCCTTCTCAATTAAGTGGCAGCAACCATGGAGAATCGTTTGAACAAAAATCTGCCAAATGGGGAAAGTCTGTGTGGTGTTTTCACCTGGGACTATTGTCATGATGCCCTGAACTCTCAGGTAGGATGCATGCTAACTAATGCATTGGTTACAAATGTACATGATAGCACTTAGGAGTCTGTCTCAGTAGAAGTGTGGTACCTCCCCAAGGTCTTGCACAAGTAATTTTCTTGAATATATAAAAGGCATCATCTGGTTTATAAGTGGATTAAAAATGATCTGAAAAACCCCATAGTATAAAAAGTAAAAGCTCCGATTTCCATTCAGGATAACTGTTTCTTGATCTTTCTTGATGAGAAGGATGCTCGTCATGGTTTCAAATGTTATATTTATGGATGGCCTTCTGGTGTTAAGTAAATCAAACAGTTTTCCTCCTTACTGAACTCACAGAAAATGGTTAAAGCTAAACCAACCTCCTATCTCAACTTCTGTCATTGTTGATTTCTTCTTTTTAAGATTTTTTTTTGAATGTGGACCATTTTTAAAGTCTTTATTGAATTTGTTGCAATATTGCTTCTGTTTTATGTTTTGGTTTTTGACTCTGATGCATACAGGATCTTAGATCCCTCACCAGGGATCAAACTCACACCACCTGCATTGGAAGGTGAAGTCTTAACAACTAGACCACCAGAGAAGTTACCCATTCATTGTTAATTTTTAATAAACATTTTTCAACCTAAACTGAACCTCAGGGTCAGATTTTGAAGAAATAAATCTGTGACAATTAACTCCTTCTATTGTTATTACCTTGATTGCTCATAAATAAGAATTTAAACTTCAAATCTGATATTTTACCATTTAGACCTAAAAAATGTGCAGTTTCACAGTATTCAGAAAAAAATACATTGCAGCTGTAGTGAAATGCTCTCTGAAACAGTATCGTATTCTAGCTATTGGCAGCTCCATCTAGGAGTTTGAACTCTCCTTTTGTATTCTTAGAAGCATATCTTTATGTGGCAAGTGCTCAAAGTGTTCTTGTTTGTGGGTGCTCATCATGGTGCCTGCCTGCTTTGAAATCCTGCTGCTGGCTCCATGCCACCAGGTGTGGGTGATGCACCATCTTTGATGAGGTAGGCTCGGGGCTGTTTCTTGGGGCTGGCTTCCTGGTTGCATCAGCGCTGCATGAAGGTGTTTGCTGCTTCAGGGCTTCGGCATCCGTGTGGAGTTTCTGATGGGTGGCGGGGACACCGGCTTCTCCACGAGCCACACCAGTCTGTCTTCAGGCTCCGTTTTCCTGTTGTGGCTTAGGATTGGGTATCTGTGTCTGCAGGCTTCTGGAAAGCAGAGGAGCTGTCTGTGGTGACCACGGTTTCAGGGGACCAGAACCACCAGGACATAGGTGTTCCTGGCCAGAGATTCCAAAATCCAGTCTTTGATCCCTAAAGCAAAGAATTAGGCCTCTAGCAAGGATGTCAGTTACATGAGTCATCTTTTCACTTGTGATCCCAGCAGGAAACCAATGACATACTCAAAAGAGAACAGTGCAAGAACAGCATTTTCCAAAGGTGTGTGTACAGTGGGGAGGGCACTGTGGGGTTAGTGCAGGAGTGCGGGCAAGGGCCCACCCCTTGGCCTAAGGGGACGAGGCGAAGACGCGGCCCTGGAGGCCCACAGGGAGGTTCTATGCGTGCTGGCTGCCTGGGGAGGGCAGCTGCCTTAGGGAGGGGGTGGGGGTGTGGGCGGGTGTGCAAGGGGGGCACAGCTGGCTCAGAGCAACCTGCCAGGAAGGCAGCTGGTGGCACTAAGACCTCATCCTCATTCCCTTCAGGTCTCTTGCCCAGGCTCTCATTTGTCCAAATCAGATGGACCCAGAGAACCCTGGAACCCTTTTGAAGTAGCCTCTGTGGCTCAGTTTCCCAGGGCAGAGAGAGCAGGATGGAAAATAGACATTTATAGGGCAAATGAAGGGTGCTGAGAACGTTTTTATAGCAGAGTAAGAGTATTTATTCAGAGAGGCTTACAGCATTATAGAAGAATTCTGCTCTAAGGGGCTTTTGGCTTAAAGGGAAAGGATGATAAAAGCTTGTATTTCACTTAACTTTTCTTGTGTGAACTAGGAGCCACCAAGAAGGCTGTACTTTTGATTTGTTTGAAGCTGACTTCTTGTGTTTATTTCTGCTCAATGTGTATACACTTCATCTTGAAGGCCTTGAATATTCACATTTGCAAAACATCCAACAGCTTTGTCTTTGCACTCCAGTGCCTTGACCTGTCAGAGAAGGCAATGGCAACCCACTCCAGTACTCTTGCCTGGAAAATCCCATGGATGGAGGAGCCTGGAAGGCTGCAGTCCATGGGGGCGCTGAGGGTCGGACACAACTGAGCAACTTCACTTTCACTTTTCACTTTCATGCATTGGAGAAGGAAATGGCAACCCACTCCAGTGTTCTTGCCTGGAGAATCCCAGGGACGGGGGAGCCTGGTGGGCTGCCGTCTATGGGGTCGCACAGAGTCGGACACGACTGAAGCGACTTAGCAGCAACTTAGCAGTAGCAGCCTTGAACCGTATTCTCATTTCCAAGCTCTGAAATGAAGTGACATGGGGTACCTCAGCTTCCCCAGTTTATGTAAAGGTAAAGCTGGAGGTCTTTGGAGACTGATGGCTCTTCTGGCAGAGTCAGGAAAGAGTGCCTGGGTACAGACTGTAAGGCCACCACTCAGCTGAGTGGTGTGTTATCTGACTGTGTGTGGTCAGTCCCTCAGTCATGTCTGACTCTTTGGGACTCCATGGACTATAGCCTGCCAGGCTCCTCTGTCCATAGGATGTCTTAGGCAAGAATACTGGAGTGGGTTGCCACGCTCTCCAACCAGGGATCAAACCCGTGTTTCTTGTGCCTCCTGTACTGGCAGGTGGATTCTTCACCATTGTGCCACCTGGGAAGTCAATAATAAATAGAATTCTCCAGGGAAGAATACTGGAGTCAGTAGCCATTCCCTTTTCCAGGGGATCTTCCTGACTCTGGGATTGAACTCACGTCTCTTGTGCCTCCTACATTGCAGGCAGGTTCTTTACAATCTGAGCCACCAAACCAAATGGGCAAGGGAATTTTTAAAAATTATCTAATAACTGTGATAGTAAGCCCTTTCCAGTTGATTGCCAGGCGTCAGTGTAATCTGTTTAGAGGAAACCACTGTGAGATGAAGTATTTCCTGCCATATCATAGACAAGGGTGTCACAGCCTTCAGCTATTTTGGCCCTCCAAATGTGACTTTCTGAGCCCCGAGGGCGCCCAGGAAGAACAGTGCATGCTATCTGGCAGCCATGGAGCTGCCCCCACTCCCTGTGGTGAACAGGAACTAAGGACGTGAATAATCAGATCACAGGGCAGTGGCCCCAGAGAGCTGAGATGCGTAAGAGAGGGATGATTTCAGGGAGCCCGGACTCTTGCATCTTCCCGTACACAGAAAAGTGCAATTCCTTCACGAGTTATCTCATCTTCCTGGGCTTCCTCAGGGCCCAGAGATTCACATTTGGAGGGCAAAAAACAGATGAAAACCACTTCTGAGAATCTTCGCTAAATCTAGTTCCATTTGCTTTATCGGGTCAAAAGACATTCATGAATTCAGCAAGTATAGAAGCAGTGTCTCCGCAACGCCAGGCACTGTGGGTGTGGGAATGCACAGGTGTGAGCCACAGACTCATTGGGCCAACGGGATCAGACGGCTGAGCATACGTGTGACCGGCAGCCCACTTCCCTGCACGTGGTGGCGAGAAGGGCCAGCCTGTCTGACTGTGATGATGGCCAGGTGGGGGATGGGTGCAGCCTGCGGACGGCTCTGCAGTGCTGGTGGGAAGAGTCTTCCAGGGGGTGACACTGAGCCGAACTCTACAAGTCCAAAAGCGGGTCAGAGCATTCTAAGCAGAGGGAAGAGTGTATGTGGAAGCTCTGGGGTAGGAAATTTGTGTTCAGGCAACAAAGCGAAGTCCAGGGTGTCTGGAGAAAAGTAAGTGCATGAAGGCAGAGGGGCTGGAATGAGGCTGGAGAGCCGGCTGGGGGGTGGTAACCCCCAACACAATGTTTGCCCTGTTCAGGAGTTTGTATTTTGTTCCACATGTAGTGGGAAGATATTGAGAAAATGTAACTGGGGACATGGCCTGATTGAGTTCATCCTCGAGGCACGTCTATTGGCTATGACGTGAAGAGTGCAGGGGTGGGCCCAGGGAACTGGGAGGTCAGCCAGGAGGATATTGTGGATGACCTGGGGGCCATGGAAGTGCAGAAAATGCCTAGATTTCAAAGATATTTTGGAAAGTAAGATAGAGAGGAATTATTGATGGATTGGTTATGGGAATTTAAGTGTGTGTTAGGATTTTGTGTTGGCTGAATTTGTCAGTGTTTATGTAAACTTGGCATAGTTGGCAAATATGAAACCATGTTATGATGGTGATTCAAGCTTCCAGGTCTTATTTTCATCTGCTATTTTTAAATCAACTGGAAAGTTATTTAATTTATTTAATCTAAATAATCTAAACTAATTTAATCTAAAACAACAAAGGCCATTCACAACTTCTCCCACACACACTTCTTGCAACTACATGTGTTTTCTATATATTTGAGCTTGTTTGTGTGTGTGTGTTTTAAGATTTCACATGTGAAATCATTGTTTGTCTTTTTATGTCTGACTTATTGATTTATTTCTCTTAGCATAATGCCCTTGACATCCTTCCATGATCACAGATGGGAAGATTTCATTCTTTTTTATAGTTAAATAATATTCCATTCTATGTATACATACCTCAGTTTCTTTATCCATACATTCATCCTTCAGTGAACACTTAGGTTGCTTCCTATCTTGGCTGTTACACATGGTGCCGCAATAAACACGGGGGATGCACATATCCTTTGGTTTTCTTTGGATAAATACCCAGAAGTGGAGTTGCTGGATCAATGGCAGTTCTCTTTTTAGCTTATTGAGGAGCCTCTGGTACTGTTCTGAATGGTTGTAACCATCTCACATTCCCACTAACGCGGTACAAGGGTCCCTGTTTCACCGTACCCTCACCAGCAATATTTTTTGTAATGTGTTTCTTAGTCTCTGAGTAGTGGACATTCAGGTTGCTTTTTCAAACGTTTTTGTTTCTTTTGTTTTGCCTTCTGGCTGTGCTGGGTCTTCCCTGCTGCCTAGGCTCTTCTCTGGTTGCGGCACTGGGGGCTTCTCTCTGGTTGTGGTGCACAGGCTCCTCGCTGCAGGGGCTACTCTTGTGGAGCATGGGCTCTGGGGTGTGAGGGCTTCATCTGCGGCTCACGGGCTCGGTAGTTGCAGCTCCTGGTCTCTAGAGCACAGGCTTAATTGCTGTGGTGTGCAGGCTTAGTTGTGCCATGGCTTGTGGGATCTTCCTGGATCAGGGATTGAACCTGTGTCTCCTGGATTGGCAGGTGGATTCTTTACCACTGAGCCACCAGGGAAGCCTCCAGCCAACAGATTTTATTTGTGTTCTATTTGGTGGTGGCTGTTCTGACAGGTGTGAGTGATATCTCATGTGGTTTTGATTTTCATTTCTCAGTGATGGGTAAAGTTGAGCATCTTTTCATGTGACTATTGGCCATCTGTTTGTTGCCTTTGGAAAGACATCTTTCAGACCTCCTGCTCAGTTTTAATGGAGCATGTTTGTCTTTAATAGGTCCACTGTCTTGATGAGGAAATTGGAGCAGAAATCTGGGAGCATCTCCTCATCATTATCCGCTGCCCCTTCCTGGCCCTTTCCACCACCATCAGCAACCTGAAGCATCTGACTTGAGTAGGGCTGAGCTTCAGTCTAGATAGATTACTTATCTGTTCTGAATGTTTGAATGTTACCTTTTCTATATGTGTTCTGGAAGTTCCATAACCACCTGATAAACCTTTTACCTTATCTCTGAATATTCAGGGAATAAACTCACCCCTCCCGGCAGGTGCTGAGCAAGGCCACACTCTGTAAAGGAAAAACCAAGGGTTCCCCCAGCCAGATCTTCAGTTGAGTAGGAAATTTCTCCCATATCTCAAAAAAGACTCACCAGAAGTGACTAATTTTTCTTTTTCTTTGTCCTTTTGCAAAGAAAATGAAAATAGTGTAATGGCTTCCCTGGTGGCTCAGAGAGTAAAGAATCTGTCTGCAGTGCAAGAGACCTAGTTTCGATCCCTGGGTCAGGAGGATCCCCTGGAGAAAGGATCGGCTGCCCACTCCACTATTCTTGCCTGGAGAATCACATGGAGAGAGGAACCTGGCGGGCTACAGTCTGTGGGGTCGCAAAGACTCAGACGCTTTGATTGAGCAACAAACTCACACACGTAGTGACACAGTTTGCCATGGACCTTGAGGCTTCTTATGTTGTTCCAGCTTGCAGATGTTTAGAAAGATAGGGAAGCCTTATTAGCTGAAAGCCCCATTTCATTTTTCCATTGTGCTAGATCTTTGCGAACTAACAATTTTAGCAAAGACTCTGATTTGCCAAGTGCCTTTCTAAGTACTTTGCACATGTTGATTTCTCTTAGATGGCCAAAACTCTTATGATTTATTATTTTAATTGCTGCTGTTAGATAGTTTTTCTGACTGCTATTATTATTTCCTTTTAAATATGAAAAACGAGGCACAGAGAGATTTTGTGATTCAACAAAGAGTCTCAGCCCCTGGTAAGGAGGCTGGGATTCAATCTTAGGTTGTCTGGCTTCAGGGCCTATTCCTTTATGTGCAAGTTTTAAGGCACATACAATTTTCTGTATTCTGAAGTACTTGATATTTCAGGAAGTGGTTCCATGTTCTGAATAAGTAATACGTAATTTAAATTTTAAGGTGGTTACAATTTGTAAAACAGTACTGAAAACAAGCAGACAGTATGATTGAAAAAAGTATTGCTTCTACAGAAATGCCAGCTGCCGTGCCAGTTCCCACAAAAACTACTTGCTGATGAAGCAGTCATGTAAAGTGAGACTTGGTAGGTTTGACACATTCATAGGAATTTTGTCTCTTCCTTTCAGGTCATCCCATCAGTATATATCCATTCATTGGGAAATTCTTACTCACTTCCAGTGCTCGATGAAGAGAGATTCAGTGACTTAGAGAAATACATATGGTCAGTGAGCAATCATGACATTTCCTTTGACCATTTTCACCTGTGTGCTGCGTTGACAACGGACCATGTGAGTGATGCTTCTGCCATGTTTGTTCTGAACAAAGGCTATTATTTATGTGATATTGCAGAGCTGCCTGGGTGGTACTCATCAGAATTACAGAATCAGTACTTTTAACAGATATTTAATCTGAGTTTTAAAAGTAACAAGAATAACTTCCCATTTTTTAATCTATTCCTTAATGGTGTATGTCTCTGCAAAACTTAAAAACGACTGAACACTTTAACCTGAAGTTTTTGGGTTCGTTTTCCTCTATTCTTAGATGTCATATTTGCCCGTTTTCCTCCTTCTCAGCACCCGTGTCCATCTACCCACCTTTCTGGACACTGCCTCTTCTCTTAGTGCAGCTGCAACTTGGTGTGGACAGTGTCTCATACATGTGAGAATTTGATCACTGTGAATTAGGTTAGACAAGGAAAAGATGCTTTTCACTGATGTAGCAATCACAGTGTGATGTTTTGGTAGTAAATCAGTAAGGTGGAAGTCTTAAGGAGACCTCATTTGGGGCTCTGGGGTTTGAGTGGGAGAAGATTTCTTAATTTTCCTTTTCCATTCTATTCTGAGGATGGCCCATTAAAGTTTTGGTTGCCTCTCAAAGTGATAATTAGGCAATAGTTTTCCTTCCTTCCAAGACTGAACAAGTTAAATATACTCTAAATTCTGTTGTCAGGTGAAGCCTTGTAGTCTGACAGTTTTTAAGCCACATGCTTTAGTTACAATAGTTGATGTCACAGGGAGTAGTTCCAAGTTCAGCCTGAATGACGTTATCTGGATCCGAAACATAACTTAGGTAAATAAATAGGATAATTCTGATCCTGCTGAGCCTCTGATGGCTTTCTCTTGCAAACAGCCAAAGGCACAGCTCCTTGGTCAGGCTTCTGAGGTCTTCCAGGACTCAGCCCCAAGTGCTTCTGCTCATCTACATGATGGATTTTACTGGATGCCCTCATGGTTTATCTGTAAACTGGAGTGTTTCACCACAGATGCACAGTACCGGTCATCCAGATCCTGTTCATCTTTGATGGCTCTTCTCATGGGAAATCTCTTCAGAACTCTCTGTGACCTGCTTAGCTGGAGGGAGTCTTCTCTCCATGCATCTAGTCTGTATTTCCTGTCTGACAACAGTCGTGGTTGGCTTGCTGCTGAAGTTCCTTATAGAGCTTGTCTTCTTACTAGAATAATTCCTTGAAGACAGATTTTCTGCCCTTGTGGTTTGTAACTAACTGGATTGAAATGTTTGTTACATGAATATAGACACCCAGAGTGAGCACATTCTTTGGGTTCTAAGGATTTTACGTATCTTGCCTCCTTTAACCTTCACAACAATAGGATGGATGCCTTGCTGATACTCCCGTTTGACAAGCAAGGGAGGTAGGGCAGAGAGAACCTGTACTGCCGAGGAAGGGGGTGGGACTGGGGTGCGGTCTCAGATGGATGACCCTAGAGCCTGCAGCTTCATTGCTGTGTTCTGAACAGACTGGTAGACAGATGCGTGAGTGAGGGACTGAATGAGAAGCACGTTACGGCCTTTGGGCTGTGACGCAGTAGCTTCCTAAAGCAAAGAAATGAGTTCAGTGTGGTAATTTCCCAATAGGATTTCATTACGGGACTTTCTTTTTTGTGTGGCAATGGCTCCATCTACATCTAAAGAAAACTGAAATATGGGTGAAATTCCTGTGACCTCACACCCCAGAACTGGAGTAGTGGTGATAACCCGCACATAGATAACAAGCCCCGTTCCCTGTGCCCATCTCTCCTCTTCTCTTTCCACCTTGTCACCAGGCATCTCAGTGCAGCATTTGCAGCCCTCCGTTCTATGTAGATGGTTCAGGGCAGACTGTCTTTAGGTGGCAGTGAGCACAGGGATTGGGAGAGCTTGGTGAGGTTGGCATCTTGCTCCAAGTGCCTGTCTGCTATCTCAGTGGCTATTAATGGATGGCTGGGAAGCGGGTCCAGCTGCTCTAACCCCGTGTGACTCCTGCAAAGGTCATGCTGCTGCGTGAGTCTCCTTTGCACTAGGAACCCAACTTGGATGGCATTAAATGTGTATGTTGACTGTTGTGTGTGCAGCGTGTGTTCACATGGAGTGTTTCCTGAAGCATCAGTGGTATGAGGCACGGCAGCCTCCCTGAACAAGGAGATGACGCCTGATGTCATGTAGCAGACCTCAGGTGGACATGAGGAGGCTGGGTGGTGCGGCCACAGGAACAGAAGAGCTGTCCCCTTAGGTGTCTGTGCTGTGGCTCTGCTGTCTCATGGGGGGCTCTAGAAGGAAAGGCTGAGCAGCTTTAGGGCCTGCCTCCACGTGAGGCTCATTTCTGGCACAGGGTGGAGTCCAACCTTGTCACCAGCTATCTGGCCACTCGAGGACAGCTTTTGGGACGGGGGTGTCAGCCCCAGCAAGTGTGGGAGGGGCTGCCCATCTTTCTGCTGCCTGTGGAACTGTGCTTCCCATCACCCGCGGCGTTGGGGACAATGCGATTTGCCGAAGAACCATCGTGGTGTGATGCTGTGTGCTCATCAGTGAAGGAGGGTGGGAGCCTGCGGCTTTTTATCTCTCTTCCTTGTCTCCCTGGGCTGGCTCATTAGTTGTCACACAGTGAACACCAGCTGAATGGAATGGTGTGGCCCAGCTTTTGGCCACGGAATTGCTAAATTGATTAAAAAATGAAGACCTGTAAGTTGGTCATTCATCAGGCACATGGACAGTCGAGGCATTGGTCACATGCTGGGTGTTTTCCTAGGCTTGGGCCACATGTTGTATAGCTTAGTTCTGACGGCAAAGGCAGTACTTCTCTCCATGGTGGAAATAAGGGCATGCAGGCTTTTGTAAGAGGCTAAGAGCCCTAAGAAACCAAATGCATTCTAGTGACCAAACCAAAAATTATGATAGTTCTTGTATTTATTTTATTTGGGCAAGATGTTGTTGTTCAGTCGCCTAGTCATGTCTGACTCTTTGAGATCCATCCCATGCATTGCAAGTTGCCACTTTTACGTAGTAATAATAAGAGAACAAATGCTAACATTTCAAAGCAAGATATTCAAATACTATTTGGCGAAAAGCAATTTTTTCTGTTCAGCTAGTTCACTGCTCAGGTTGAGATGCTGAACTGTAGCCCAGGCACTCACCTACTTTCTGTTGATTTTTACAGCCTCAGTCAAAGTATGTTCGGCATAAAACCTTGTGTAAGTTTAAGGGGTGCAGCATGTTGATTTGGTATATTTATTTTGCAGTATGACGGCCACCTGTGTCAAGTCTGAGTCCTAATCCTTTTTTTTGTGTGTGTGGTGGGACAGTTAAGATCTAGTCCCAGCATGTGTAGGGCACCCCAGGTGGCTTAGTGGTAAAGAACCTTCCTGCCAGTGCAGGTTTGCTCCTGAGTTGGGAAGATCCCCTGAGGAGAAAGTGGCAACCCACTTGAACATTCTTGCCTGGGAAATCTCATGGACAGAGAAGCCCGGTGAGCCACAGCCCATGGGGATGCAAAGAGTCAGCTATGACTGAGTAACTGAGCACACACACATCCTCAGCATGCTGGTGTTCATAATACAGCTTTGTTGTCTGTAGTCACTGTGCTGGGCTTTAGCTCTTCAGGTCTTACTTATCTCCTAGTTTAAAAAGTCCAAAACCTTGTGCTGAGGTGTTTGTCTTATTTGCTTTTACTGCAGTCTGTAAGGTGGCAAGAGAGATACTTGGATCCTATGTTGTAGATGAGGAACCAGCATTTAGAGGTGGAATTAGAATTAGATCTGATTCAAACTTGACTGTACTTTCCAGCCTAACAAACAATTTTTTTCAACTGTATTATTTGAAGTGGCTTTTTTTTTAAACCCTAAATTTCCAAACCTGAGTTTCACAACTTAGTAGCTGTTTATTAAAACTCATTCCCTACTGTCAAATAACTTTGGAGAAATCTGTGTACATAGCCCCTTCTTGAAGACATAACCTTTCCAACGAGAACCCTGAGGGAGCCTATTCATAAACCAACACCCCCCCCACCCCATCCTTTTCTTTTGAAGGAAATCTGCCAGCATTTCAGGGATCATAATTTCACAGGCAGTGGACTGGTAGCAATAGTGGTTGAATCCAACAGAATTTACTGCAATACAAGCTTTTGGAGAACAGGATTTTTAAATTTATATTTTAAAATATCTGAGGAAAAATGAATGAAATGAATGACATGGATATCCAGAGGGCTTAAAGCAGAACTGAGTCAGTGACCTGGGGAGAAGTTTCCTTGAGTGTTGTGAAGGTGCCCTTCAAGTGATTTTCAGTTCAGTTCAGTCCAGTCGCTCAGTCGTGTCCGACTCTTTGTGACCCCATGAATTGCAGCACGCCAGGCCTCCCTGTCCATCACCAACTCCCGGAGTTCACCCAAACTCATGTCCATCGAGTCGGTGATGCCATCTAGGCATCTCATCCTCTGTCGTCCCCTTCTCCTCCTGCCCCCAATCCCTCCCAGCATCAGAGTCTTTTCCAATGAGTCAACTCTTCGCATGAGGTGGCCAAAGTATTGAAGTTTCAGCTTTAACATCAGTCCTTCCAAGTGATCTTAGGACTTGAGAAAGTCAGACTTGCCCCTTTCAGGCTAGTGCTCAAAAGCCAGGAACCATATTCATAATGAAATCACTTTCAGTTCTGGTGCCAGGGTGGAGACTGTGTGTTCTTGTCTGAACCAAGTTTGCAGATTTTTTAGACACCCCCTCACCTCTACCCTTATAGAGAACTGGCCCAGCTGCAAAATCTCAGAAATTTGTATAAGAACTTTGTGGCCGGCTTTATGTTTTTCCCCTCTCTTAGTAAATCAGGTACACTCTTGGTTAGTACTGTGTTTCCATCAAGCATTTTAGATCAGGGATAGTTTCAGTGTCTGGGTTCACGATAGTGACTCTGAAGCAAAGGATAAAACTTCAGATGAAACAGAAAGAATATTAAATTTTTCAATTTTATTTTAAATGTAGATTGAAAAGTTTGGATTCCCTTTGATCTTACCCTTTCACCTCAAGAAATGGTCCAGATTTATGATACCTGCTGCTGCTAAGTCATGTTTGAATTCTGGAAACGTTGTCTCAGAGCTCAGGTAAACAGTAATTTAGCAATTGTTTTTGAATTGATTTTAGTGGATGGTAACTGCCATTAACAGAGATGAGCTATCACCCTAGCTAATTGTCTGCATCTGATCTTTGAAAATAACCAGTGGATTCTTTACAAAATAAGATTATTACTCCTCTAATAGCCTTCTGCTCATAGTCTGTGTTTTCCTGCAACTGGGGTGGAAAGCCCCTCAACTCCTGAGCTTGCTTCCTCTTCTGCTTTCTGGGACAGGGCCACCTTTCCATCTCCCACACTGTGTGCCGGGTCCTGGGTTTCTATTCTTGCTTTCCTCTCCTGTCATACCCCTTCCTTCTCTCTGCCCATCTGTGTTCACCTCCTGGTTCGTTTTGCTGCACACTCTTCTGTAAGAGTTCACCATCCCATTAGGTTTACACACCAGGAAAGATGGGGAGATAGTTTGCCCCCAGTTTGCAAGACACTTGTAATTCTGTTCATGAGACATATTGTCGAGAAGCACTTGGATTTTCTTGCATGATTTTACTGAATTTTGTGGCATTCCTTTTCAAAGAGTTGTGTCCAGAGGAATAAAATAAACTCATTTATTTTGAGAATAAAATAGTCATTAGGAAGATGGATGCTAGAAAGTATGAAGAGAGCTTAAAGGCAGTACTGACAAGCTGGGTGAAGAATGGCCACACCAACAGGGTAATTTTCACATGTGTTTTGGATGAAGCATCTCTGTGTTCTTGTTTCCTTGAGTTATACTGTGCAGTCGTGACTATTGTCTTGACTTTTTAATCTTCAGCCTCTATTCTAGGATTTTCAGTTGAGCATGAAGTCCAGTGGTTCTGAGATAGACCAGAGAGAAAGCACCTCGGTCCTTGACTTCTCCCCTGCCCCACCCGCCACGTGTGCTTTGAGTTCTGACAGATGCAGGCAGAGGGAGCCCTTCCCATGGACCAGGTCATGATGCCCAGACAGTGTGGGGCTGGAGTTACAGTGATAATAGCTGAGGAGAGCTTTTGACTTCTTTATCTCTTTTTCAGAAAGCTTTTTTTTTTCTTTTATGACTTTGTTTTAATTTGCAGAAACTATTTTTGTGTTAAAACCTTAGCCCGGGGTCATATGAGTTATGCATATTTATTTGAAGTTGATGATCTTTTTATGTTGATGTTTTCTTTGTTGTCATATATTGAAGTTTCTGATTTTTGGGGTGTGACACATATTAGGATTCTCAGGTGAGCTTTTCCTGAGCAGTCTTTTAACTGCTCAGAAACATAGTTTTATTTTATTCCACTTATTTTGCCAAGAAAAACCTTTAAAATATATTTATAAGAGATTTTTACATGATAAAGAGAGAAACTGATTCACCCCATCTGCTGCCACCGTGAAAGTAGCATTATTTACCAAATAATCCTCTTCCTGACTGATTTGTGTTGCCTTAAAAAGTTGCATGTTGTGTGCATGGTTATTACTTTTGACCTTTTTGTTCTCTAGTGTACTTCTTTAGTTCTTTTGCAATGTTTTATCTTATACTTTCATCTTTATTATGTTACATACTCTATTAAAGAACCAGAGGCATATAGATTAGATAGCGATGAATATGTTTTATCAAGAAGTAGGCACTTCTGTCTTCATTATGCAGAACTTAAAATAATTTTAGTTTCCCTGCTGCAGGTCAGAATGGTCCTGGAGAGTATTCATCCTCCTTCAGTCCACTGTTGTTTGGTTGTTCAGAAAACATGGCAATTCTGTTTCTACTTCTCATTGCAAAGGTAAGGGAAATGGAGACGTTACCTGCACGGGTTTATTCTGTGAGTCACTTAGTTTGTTTTTTATTAGATGGATTCCTTTAAGGATAAGAGTTATACAAACTTGACTGTTGTAGTGTTCAATACGATTTTTGGTTACCTTTTGTTATCAGAGTACATATTTAAAATGACACCTTTCCAGTTCAACTGTAAATGTTCTCACCACAAAAGGAAAAAAAGATAACTTCGGAGGTAATGGTTTTATTAACTAACCTTATTATGGTCATCATTTTGCTATATATACCTGTATCAAATTATCGTGTTTTCTTTACCTTAAATGTGTACAGTGTTATATGCCAATTTTGTCTTGATAAAACTGAAAACAAAAACACAGAATAAAGCAAAGGAAGCGCTACAATTCACAGAAGATTTGGCCATCAAGAAATCTGACTTACTTCACTAATCATAATATTCTCTGGTGAAAGAAGTCAGAGAAAGACATATACTCTATGATCTCACTTATGTGAGAAATCTAAATAGTCATACAAACTAGTGTACATGGGAAACAGAAATGGTCACACAGACATAGGAAACAAGCTTATAGTTACCAAAGGGAAGAGGGAAGGTGGGCAGGCACAAACTGGGAGCTTTGGATTAACAAACTATTAATACTGTATATTAGATAGCTAACAAGGACCTGCTCTACAGCACAGGGAATTATAGTCATGGTCTTGTAATAACCCATACTGGAGTAGAATCTTCAAAAATACTGAATTACTGTCTTGTACAACTGAAACTAACATGATATTATAAATCAACTATACTTCAGTAAAAAATAAAGTCAGGACTTAGATATATTTAGCTAATAGTAAGGGTCTTTGAGGGCTTCCCAAGTGGCACTAGTGGTAAAGAACCCGCCTGCCAGTGCAGGAGACTTAAGAGACATGGGTTCCATCCCTGGGTTGGGAAGGTCCCCTGGAGGAGGGCATGGCAACCCACTCCAGGATTCTTGCCTGGAGAATTCCACGGACAGAGGAGCCTGGCAGGCTACAGTCCATAGGGTTGCACAGATTTGGACATAACTGAAGTGACTTAGAACGCACACAAGGGTCTTTGATTCTGTTACAAGAGAGATGTAAAGGCCACTGGAATTAAATATAAGAACAACTATAATAACAATAAAAATAAATTTTAAAATAGTAGAAAAAATTTTTTGTTAATTTTTACCCCTCTCTTAAGAGTATACAGGGAGTAACTCTCTTCTGTAGACAGAGGAAACACACTGGGGTCGGCCCCTTGCCGGTGGGGTACCCAACCCCTCCTACAGGAACATTTTCCAGGGGGCTCTGCTTGCTGCTGCCCCAGGAGGGGGACTTCTGATCTCCCAAAAGGTGGTTAGTGATGCGTCTGTGACCCAGAGCACCCCGTGTTCAGAATGAAGCTCGTGGCAAGGGGCATTCAGTCTCGACAGCTGCATGTCGGTGGCAGCGGTGGCTGCCTGGATGGTTGAATTGTCTTTATCCCATCACTTTCAAGGCACGCCTTCTTTTCCTCTCTTTCCAAGTTTGATTTAGGGGCTGTGGAGAGAAGGGCTGAAAGTGTGAAAAAGTTTCTACAGCAAAAGCAGGAGCGCAGAAGGCCCCCTAGGGCAGATAAAGAGGCCCATGACATGGCAAACTAACTGCACAAAGTGAAAAAAATCCATGGAGAAATACAAGACAGTTGAGTATGCAGCTCAGTACATTGTGCTGGGAAGGCCGAGATAGTCGCACATCCCAGCAGGGAGGCCGCTGGCTGCACGGACCAGTTAGTTGTCACTGGGACTTGTTTGCTGGCCAGTTCTGTGCTTGGAGGACTGTGTGTGCGGTGGGCCCCTCTGCCTCGGGATCCTTATTCTGGGGCCCTAGTTCTTGGGGTCTAATTCTGACTCCTCTGGGTCTGAAATGCATCGCCCCCCAGCCCCCATCCTCATGTCCTCAGTGACGTCCTGGTCTCGAAGTGTCCACATCTTCCTTGGATGGTCCCAAAGTTCTTCTTGGAACCTGACCTTGAGGCTCCCTCCTATACTGCGGCTGACATTCAGGCTGATGACCTCAGCCTCACTCGCTCTTCCTTCTGGGCCATGGACCAGCATGTGTGGGCTTTGCCCTCACCTCTTCAGGTGCGCTTCCTACTACTCTCATCCGACAGCACCCCACACACGCCTCTCCCTAGGACTGTGTCCCCCTGCACTGTCCCGTGGTCTCGGGCCCTCCGTCCCATGCCCCCAGAGCGTCTGTGCAGCAGCTCGCCTGAGGCATGCCTGACCCTCTTCCCCCGACCCCTGTCTGGACTTGTCCCTTTCTCCCGGGCTCATGCCGCACTGCAGTGCTTGGTGGGCCAGTTGTGATGCGTTGGTCTCTTTCTCCTAAATTGTCGCGTCCTTACGGCAGGGACCATGCATTTTCCTCTTTTTATCTCCAGCTGTTATTTTATGTGGCGTCCTGCTACTCACAGCTTACAAAATCAATTACATTCTCACAAATGTCGGTAGAAAGGAAAGGTGCTTTTAATCAGGATGCTAGCCATCTGGGCAAAGGGCGGGCTGAGTATCTGCTAGAAACACGTCTGAGATCCTGCTCGGCTGAATGGCATTGAAACATGTAAATTATCATATGTGAAACGAATTGCCAGTCCAGGTTCGATACATGTTACAGGGTGCTCAGGGCTGGTGCACTGGGATGACCCAGAGGGATGGGATGGAGAGGGAGGTGGGAGGGGGGTTCAGGATGGGGAGCACATGTATACCCATGGTGGATTCAAGTCAATGTATGGCAAAACCAATACAATATTGTAAAGTAAAATAAAAAAAATTTAAATTAAAAAATAAAATAAAAACCATTGAGCACCTAAAAATAAATAAATAAAATAAAAATAAAGGGAAGGAGGGGAGTCATCTCAGTGAATCATTGAGATGAGGAGGGTCAGTCACCATCCCTTCCAGGCTTGAGGATGCCTCAGAATCTTTCTCTGGATGTTCTCTTGTTCAAGTAGTTTGGTCACACAGTTTACACGATTACTGAAGGGGAAGCTCGAGAAGATGTCTGGCCACCTATTAATTACTGATTCTCATTTCTTCTTCTCTGATCTCTGTAGAGAACCAACCAGTCAGGCAACATATTGTTGTGTCCAGACTTGAAAGGTGTGCTTGGGCAGAGATGAGCAGAGCCTGGGGCGCCTGGCTAAAAGTCAGAGGCAATGTAGCTCTGCTGAGTGACAAGGAGGGGGCCGCATGCTGAGGAGGACTTGCTGCAGAGAGCTGTGCACACAGTCCCAGCGCACTGCGGGGCGGGCCACAGCTGTTCATAACTGTTTTGCAGTGAACGGTAGTTACTTCCTTGAAAGTGGAAACAGCTTTTAGAGCTCCTCTGACTCAGATTTCTCACGTTCTAGAGCACGTTAGGATTTCCTGCTGACACTTCTGTGTGTCTTCCTTCCACCGGCTGTGCTCGTCTCCTTGGTCGTGACAGCAGCTGTTGGCCTTTTCAGGCTCTAGTCTTCCAATAGCTTTTCTTCACGGCTCTAGGAGTCATGGTTCCAAGCTGGATTCAGTTCAGTTCAGTCGCTGGATGGCATCACCGACACAATGGACATGAGTGTGGGTGGACTCCGGGAGTTGGTGATGGACAAGGGGGCCTGGCGTCCTGCGGTCCACGGGGTCGCAAAGAGTCAGACATGACTGAGCGACTGAACTCAACTGAAGTGAGCTAAATTATTATATGGTGTGCCTGATATTTTCATTTCATCATTTTAATGAGATTTAAATTAAAATGAGATGAGAGGTGATCATTATCACCCACAAGTGTTCTTGCTGCTAGAGACTCTGCTGACTGATGCAGACAGCTCTGGGGTGCTGTGGACATCCTGTTATCAAGAATTCTCATGTATTTTCAATCTAGATACAATATTCACTTAATGGAAATATCAGCATTATGCATTTTTACTGATTTGATAAAGAAGCAAACTATTCATAACAACCCAAATGCTGAAAAAAGAAGGAAAATTTGAAGAAGAAACCTGTCTAAAGCAATAAAGGCTCAGAGGAGAAATTATGAACAGTGGAGTATTTCTAGTTGAATTGTGGTGTTAAAAGTCCTTAATCAATGAATGTTTCAGCTGTTTTTGTAATTCCAGCTTTCATTTATGACAATGTGGCTTCTTTCCCTCTTTATGACACATCCAGTTAATTGTACTGCACTTCTGGGGGACATCCAGGAGAGGATCATTGAATATTTAATAAGTATACAATATTTTATGGTAATTTTCTTCATTGTAGTCACTTTTTTCTTCCTTTTCCTCAGAATTGCAAATTATAAATTTGTTTTTTTAGAAATTGCAAGTTTACAAATTTGCTTAACATGGAATTTGTGAATGTTGATACCCACTTACAAAGGATAGCCACTAAAATATCAAAACCTAGTCAGGCCAAGCTATCTAACATCCGAGACTCATTCTAGAATAGCTTTCAGGAAATATGGTTTCAGTTTTTGGTGCCTTATTGTCCTCAGTTCAGTTCAGTGGCTCACTCATGTCCGACTCTTTGCGACCCCATGACTGGCAGCACGCCAGGCCTCGCTGTCCCTCACTCCCGGAGTATACCCAGACTCATATCCATCGAGTCAGTGATGCCATCCAGCCGTCTCATGCTCTGTTGTCCCCTTCTCCTGCCTTCAATCTTTGCCAGCATCAGGTCTTTTCAAATGATTCAGCTCTTTGCAAGAGGTGGCTAAAGTTTTGGAGTTTTAGCTTCAGCATCAGTCCTTCCAATGAACACTCAGGACTGACCTCCTTTAGGATGGACTGGTTGGATCTCCTTGCAGTCCAAGGGACTCTCAGGAGTCTTCTCCAACACCACAATTCAAAAGCATCAATTCTTCCGCACTCAGCTTTCTCCACAGTCCAACTCTCACATCCATACATGACCACTGGAAAAACCATAGCCTTGACTAGATGGACCTTTGTTGGCAAAGTAATGTCTCTGTTTTTTAATATGCTATCTAAATTGGTCATAATTTTTCTTCCAAAGAGTGTCTTTTAATTTCATGGCTGCAATCACCATTTGCAGTGACTTTAGAGCCCAAAAAATAAAGTCTGACACTGTTTCCACTGTTTCCCTATCTATTTCCCGTGAAGTGATGGGACCAGATGCCATGATCTTCATTTTCTGACTGTTGAGCTTTAAGCCAGCTTTTTCCACTCTCCTCTTTCACTTTCATTAAGAGGCTTTTAGATCCTCTTCACTTTCTGCCATAAGAGTGGTGTCGTCTGCATATCTGAGGTTATTGATATTTCTCCTGACAGTCTTGATTCAAGCTTGTGCTTCTTCCAGCCCAGTGTTTCTCATGATGTACTCTGCATAGAAGTTAAATAAGCAGGGTGACAATATACAGCCTTGACGTACTCCTTTTCCTATTTGGAGCCAGTCTGTTGTTCCATGTCTAGTTCTAACTATTGCTTCCTGACCTGCATACGTATTTCTCAAGAGGCAGGTCAGGTGGTCTGCTATTCCCATCTCTCTCAGAATCTTCCACAGTTTATTGTGATCCACACAGTCAAAGGCTTTGGCATAGTCAATAAAGCAGAAATAGATGGTTTTCTGGAACTCTCTTGCTTTTTTCATGATCCAGCGGATGTTGGCCATTTGATCTCTGGTTCCTCTGCCTTTTCTAAAACCAGCTAGAACTACTGGAAGTTCATGGTTCCCGTACTGCTGAAGCCTGGCTTGGAGAATTTTGAGCATTACTCTACTAGCATGTGAGATGAGTGCAACTGTGCAGTAGTTTGAGCATTCTTTGGCATTGCCTTTCTTTGAGACTGGAATGAAAACTGACCTTTTCCAGTCCTGTGGCCACTGCTGAGTTTTCCAAATTTGCTGGCATATTGAGTGCAGCACTTTCACAGCATCATCTTTCAGGATTTGAAACGGCTCAACTGGAATTCCATCACCTCCACTAGCTTTTTTTGTAGTGACATTCCAGAATGTCTGACTCTAGGTGAGTGATCACACCATCGTGATTATCTGGGTCTTGAAGCTCTTTTTTGTACAGTTCTTCTGTGTATTCTTCTCACCTCTTCTTAATATCTTCTGCTTCTGTTAGGTCCATACCATTTCTGTCCTTTATAGAGCACATCTTTGCATGAAATGTTCCCTTGGTATCTCTAATTTTCTTGATGAGATCTCTAGTCTTTCTCATTCTACTGTTTTCCTTTATTTCTTTGCATTGATCACTGAGGAAGGCTTTCTTATCTCTCCTTGCTATTCTTTGGAACTCTGCATTCAGATGTTTATATCTTTCCTTTTCTCCTTTGCTTTTCACTTCTCTTCTTTTCACAGCTATTTGTAAGGCTTCCTCAGCCAGCCATTTTGCTTTTTGCATTTCTTTTCCATGGGGATGGTCTTGATCCCTGTGTCCTGTACAATGTCACGAACCTCATTCCATAGTTCATCAGGCACTCTGTCTATCAGATCTAGTCCCTAAAATCTATTTCTCACTTCCACTGTATAATCATGAGGAATTTGATTTAGGTCATATCTGTATGGTCTAGTGGTTTTCCCTACTTTCTTCAATTTAACTCTGCATTTGGCAATAAGGAGTTCATGATCTAAGCCATAGTCAGCTCCCGGTCTTGTTTTTGCTGACTGTATACAGCTTCTTCGTCTTTGGCTGCAAAGAATATAATCAATCTGGTTTCGGTGTTGACCATCTGGTGATGTCCATGTGTAGAGTCTTCTCTTGTGTTGTTGGAAGAGGGTGTTTGCTATGATTAGTGCACTCTTTTGGCAAAGCTCTGTTAGCCTTTGCCTTGCTTCATTCCACATCCCAAGGCCAAATTTGCCTGTTATGCCAGGTGTTTCTTGACTCCCTGCTTTTGCATTCCAGTCCTCTATAATGAAAATGAGATCTTCTTTGGGGTGTTAGTTCTAAAAGGTTTTATAGGTCTTCATAGAACTATTCAACTTCAGCTTCTTATTGTCTTAATGTAAAGTATACAGATGTGTAGAGTCATGCCTGTTTTTCTTTTTTCTTTTTCATTCTAATGTATAAAGCAACCTGGAAGACAGACTTCATTATAATAGTTGCATGATTCCCATCTGCACTCAGGATTCTTTCCTAGCATTTGTCCTTATCTACTCTTGAGAGAAATAATAACCAGAATGCAATATGTGAGTCTTTTCTGGTACTGCCAGGTGTCTTTCTGAGATGAGGGGATCGTGGAGGATAGGTTTGGGTCTGGAAAGGCTGCAGTGATTCCTCACCCTGCATGCTGCCCGGGGCTGACCCAGGCCTCTCTCAGGGCTGTCACCTGTGCCTCCTGGTGACTTCCTGGTGGAAACAGACCCCAGCTCATCTCAAGGCTGCTCTTGGCACCTCTAGAACTTCTGCACAGTGTATGTTAGAGTGAAAGTCCAGCAGATACAATTTTCTATACTTCTTCAACTGTGAAGCATTTGAATTTGTATGCAGTTTTAGGAAAATTGAATTTTTCTGTCAAATTTGATGTCAAAAACTGGAGATAGAAAATAAATAAAGCTTTAGTTAGCCTGAGGGATGGGATAGTTCAGAAAGTTTTGCTAATTCTTGTTAAATCCATATGAGTACTTACACTTAAAATGTATTTAAATGGTAAGCTGATAAATCTGGGTAATTAAAGCCTGATAAATGTCCTGTAATAAGACAAGTACATGTTAGGTTTGAGTTACTTGGCATTCTTTTCACCTGGCATTTACAGGCATAACCTCAAACTTAAAAAAAAAAAAAAAAAAAAGAAACTTAAAAAAATACAAGCAATATATTTACTGGTTTTCCTCATATTTTATATTCAGTTTTTAAAATTTGAATTCCAGGGCAAGATTGGAGAGCATGATTTTGTGGGAGGCTGAAATAAGTGAAATGAAGAAAAGCCTTAGGAAGCATTATGAAGTTCCTCCAGACTGCATTTACACTGAGCACTCGGTTGTGGACAGCCAGGTAGGAGGAAAGGATGGGGCTACATTTGGGGTGTGTGTGTTAACTGCGTGGCTGGGGCTGCTCCAGCGACACAACCATAGCCCAAGCAGCTTAAGCAGGAGGAATTTGCTTTCTCAGAGGTCTGGAGCGTGGAAGCCAGAGGTCAGGCTGTTGGTGTGGCCTGCTCCTTCCGAGTCCATGAGGGCCTGTGTCCTTGGTTTGTAGATGGCATTTCCAGTCCCCACCACCTGCGGTTTCTGCCCCTTGTAAGAGGACTGTCTAGTGCTACACTCTCCTAATCTACTCGAGAGAAATAAGAACCAGAATGCAGTGTTCGTCTTCTAGCGCTACACTCTCCTAATCTACTCGAGAGAAATAAGAACCAGAATGCAGTGTTCGTCTTTTCTGATGTTTTCAGGTGTATTTCTGAGCACTGTTTTAATCATTGTTAAGTTACAGAGTGAAACCTTTAATTTGATATTTCTGACTCTTTGGTGTTTCAGACTTTAATGAAGATCCTACGCAGACTGTGGGAGACAAGAAGAGGCTAGAAGCTGTGTGCTCTGTTACGGCGGGGCAGCAGGTACCACCACAGGTCAGTGGAGATTAGGCAGGGACAAATGGTGGAGACACTCTTCAGGCTGAAGCACATCAAGGTTGGTGAACTTTGAGGATAACTTTCCTAAAAGCACTGTCTTCATCCCTTTGGACTGAATGTCCCCTGATAGCTTATAGGGAAATATGCCCTGACATCACCTTTCTCTCCCCCAGGTCCCTCCACTTACCAGGATGCTCTGCTAACACTCAGCATTTTTATTTTGTTCTTTCAATACATTTTTACATAGTTCATATACAAAGTATGTGCAACTTGGGAAGCTGTCTGCTTTACCTTTGAGCTTCTCAGATGGCTCAGCAGTAAAGAATCTGCCTGCCAATGCAAGAGGCTTGGGTTCGATCCCTGGGTCGGGAATATACCCCGGAGAAGGAAATGTGTGGGAAATCCCATGGATAGAGGATAGAGGAGCCTGGTGGGCTGCAAAGAGTTGGACACAGCTGAGCAACTAAGCACGCAAATGTAATCAAGTAAATTATTAATGAACATTACATAATCAACATCTTTTAAGTGCATCATAGCACACACACACATATATACTCTACTTAGACATTTTCTTGACATTTTCTGGTTTATACATTTATATCAGCATTTCTGATTATTGAAATGACTGTTTCAGAGGGCAAAAGTATTATTAAGGCTCTAGAATTATATTTTTCCCCCAGGATGGGTCAATTTGTTATGACCGATGTTGAGTATTATGGCTAAAAAGTAGAGCTGTGAGTGTAGGTCAGAGAGTTTCCTGTTTGCCACCCACCACACCCCCAGCTCCCCACATTACTCACATCTTTACATCATTGTGGTGCCTTTGTTACAGCTTTCATTTTCCTACAGTGTGGTCAAAATTACATAAAAGAATGACTCTAGAAAATGCTTAAATTAAAATTATTAATATCTGAATAAAAATTTTAAAAGAGCACACACAGACAAAAGAGAGGCTTCCTGTTCAAGATGGCAGAGCAGAAGGACGTGTGCTTATTTCTTCCTGTGAGAGCACCAGAATTGCAGCCAGCTGTTGAACAGCCATCAGCGGGAGGACGCTGGAACCCACAAATGAAAAAAGAGGGAAAATGTGTCCCAATAGTGTATGTATCAGAAGTGACAGTTGTTTGAGGTAATGCCCAAAGGAAGGGTAAAATTACTGATCAGTTCTAGAATTTTACTACTATGGATTGTGTCCATTTGTCAGAGCCCACTGAAAGGACAGAATTTGAGAGTGGAACTTCCAAACCCAAGAGGAAGAACAGCTGGCAGGAGAAACAGCTGAATCAATGAAAAGTAATCAAGAAAGCAGACTAAGTGATTCAAAACACTGGGCAAATAAAAGGCACAGTATTAACTGGTAGGTATATCATCAAATAGGACAATTATGTTAAATATATTGGGTGTGTATAACTCTAATTAGCAGGACAATTTTGAAATATTTTATTTTGAACTTGGTTACCAAAATATCCAAGTAGGTATTGATTATACGGTACATATTAAAACATAAGAGGAAAAGAATTGAAAGGAAAGTGCAATAATAACCAAAAGAACGCTGATTCAGTAATAACCAAAATATGGTGATGCTTATATGAAATAAAATATATTTTAAGGTAAAATCATTACTTCAGGGATGGATGGCACCACCATTAGGAGGGTATACTAATTTAGTGTTTTTACATGATATCACAAGATCAAAATGTATAAAGAAGAAACCAAAATGGGAGCAGGAAAATACAGAGTTGATCAATAAAACACTACACAGGCAAACACAGGTGGTGCAGGTCAGCTGGTGCTTAGAGGAAAATGTATAGCCACAGTGACGAGAAGAGAAAGAAACAAGACAGGGCATGAACAACCTTTGTTAAGTCTGGAGCAAGGTAGGCATATGGCAGAGTCCAACTGGTGGCTTCAGTTTCTTCAAAAAAATGTGAGTCAAAATAGTATTTTCAAATAAAAGTAGGAAAGCAAAAACCTCAGGAAATATCCTTTTCCTATATCTTATCTCTTCTGATGCCATCATATCTTACCTACAATCATCTAAAAACCTCCTTCAGATTATTCAGCTTCCACTCACCCACTTCTTAAGAGTAGTTCAGAGCACCAAAGCAAGAGTAGAAATAAGCATAAACTCATGCTTCTCTGCTTTCTCTTACGGTCTAAGCTCCTCAGAGTAGTGCTCTGAATGCTCGCTGTGACCTGCCCCTGCTGCGCCACTGATTTTACCTCCTCCCCTTTTCTTGCCTTGGAAGCCTCATTTCTTCATTTTTGTTCTTGGCTGTGCTGGGTCTCTGTTGCTGCTCGGGCTTCTGCCCGGCTTCTCCTGTTGTGAGCACGGGCTCTAGGCTGTGTGGGCTCAGTGGCTGCGGCACCCAGGCTTACTTGCTCCACAGCATGTGGGATCTTCCTGGATCAGGGATCGAACCTGTGTCTCCTGCACTGGCAGGTGGATTCATTACCAGTGAGCCACCAGGGACGCCCTAGAAATCTTTTAATGTAAAATCAATACTCCTTTTATAACCTATTGCTTTTATTTATGCAAAAATTGAATGCTTACCGAATGGCTTTGGTTTCATATTTTTTGTAATCTAAAAGTGATAGATAATTGTAATATTAAGGAAAAACATTGAAAAGAAAGGAAATCCCTGTAAGGCATAACTATTTCAAATGAAAATAAGTTTGCAGTTTTGGTTACATTGGCTACTCTCTGGACTTTTATATAACAAAAATAATTCCAGAGGGTCTAATTCAGTTAATATTCAGTGCCTTCCTTCCTATACAGCTGTGTTTTCTATATTAAATTTATTTTTCTATTTGTTTTGTTTTATCCTCATTCACAGTTGAAAACAGCTATGTCACCTCTTGCTTTGGGAGTTAATATGCCAGTTGTTTTTACGGAAGATTCTTTTGTTTTGGATGCCTTAAACTTCTGACAGGTATTGATGCCTTTTTTACATTTGTATACATGAGATTCGGCAACATCCATTCAGTGAGCTGAGATACACCATGCTTATTTTGAGACATTTGGGGACTATAAAATACTGAAAATAGATTCTAGATATATGACGTCTGATGCATATGACTATTTTTAAAGATGTTTTTCAGTCATTGATTAAGTAGATTCATTTTCTTAAGAATATTCTTGCTTTGGTAAATATTATTGAACTGAACAAAAATGATATGAAGTGTCATAAATGTTCTCAGTTAAGACTAGTTTCTGGTAATATATGGAAATAAGACAGAAATTTCTCCTGCTTAAAAGTCATGACCTTTAACACAGATGTTACTGAAGAAGTAAGCACATTTTAATAGTGATTTTGTGAAATCAGACAATACTTTGAAGTTTGCTAAAATTAATAATGCCAAGACAGAATGCTTTCAGGATTTTTGAAAGTTTAACTTTCCATATAGTCTAGGTAAGTGTGACATTGATGGAGACGGGATTTGATCTAGGTGGGTGTGACCGTTGATGGAGACAGGGATGCGGCTGCTGACGAGCTGTGTATCCTCTCTCTAGATGTCCCCCATGCAGGCAGACATGGGGAGGACCTCACAGGAAGTGTGCTCTTCCACAACATCCCATTACCCAAGACAGAACGGCTTCTGAGATCACATGTGCCTGAACTGAACGACCAGTTTCCTCTAAGCCTTTCCTTGGTTCTCAGACGCATGCTGTTAGTTGGCAAGGCAGATGACAAGGTATTAATACATGTTTCAGAGGATCTGACTCGACTCAATAAATAGAACCATTCCCCTCTACTGTGTGATATCGCCTGAGCTCCATAGGCTGCAGGGAAAAAAATGACAGTGTGCCTCAAGTAAACCCACGGTAATGTTTGATTCTGCTCCACAGAACCCTTATTCCCCACAAAAGCAATCTTATAACCTCAAAGCTTCCAAACATATGGAAAATTTCGCCCTTGACTTTACTGCTGTAATTACTCCTGGACTCTACTTACATTAGACAAGAGACATTATTTTTTCTGTAAATATATCTTGTCTGAAATATTTTAAAAGTCAAATTTCAAAGAAGTGATTAATGGTTTAAAAATGTACATGATACTGAAATGTTTATAATTCTTGGTTCTATATTTTTATACCTTATGCTTACATACATATAATACAAAACATTATGTAATATTTATAATATAGTTTAATAATATATTTAATAAATATAATTTTAATACTAATTTATTATAATAGATACATTTTAATAAATTTAAGAGCAATATGGAATGCCTAATTTAAAGTATAGAAATTCATCATACCTTATACATGGCACATACATATGTGGGCCACCATGTTTTCTAATAATAGCATCTGATGGCCCCCTGGGTTTTGCACTGCAGACAGTACGGAGCCTGCCCCGTGTCTAACTTCATGTTTTGATGTGTAGGCATTGTCAGTTCTCCAGCGTTCACTGATGTCCTTCAAGCAACCAAATACCAAGTGGATGTTGAAATTTTATTTTATATATTCTTTACAATTCTTGATCACAGAGGTAAGAGTTATACTATTTTTTACCAAATTTAAGTGTTAGTTTTTGCCTCGATTGTACCGAAATTTGCTTTGTTAATGATTTATTTGTTGGATTTTTCTGAGATCTAGAGACAGAGGTTAGCTTGTTGGAACTGGTTTCCAGGAATTCCTGGATCAAGAGTGTGTTCCCACTGGTCTTGGGGCTTGTCTCCCATTTACACTACCACGAACCCTCCAAGTTTGTTTTAGTGAGCTTGCTGGTGAAAGGTTTATTTTACAAGTTGTGTGTTCCAACCGACATCAAAGGTGACCAGAAATGCCTTTTCCACACTCCTACTCATTAAACTGTGCTTGCACATGCACACCCCCCACACACCACAGGCACACCATCATACCACACACACATACAATCCACATGTTCTCATGCACACCACATAGACACCACACGCCACACAAATATACAGTCATCAGTCAGTTCACTCATTCAGTCGTGTCCAACTCTTTGCGACCCCATGAACCGCAGCACGCCAGGCCTCCCCTGTCCATCACCAACTCCCGGAGTCCACCCAGACCCATGTCCATAGAGTCAGTGATGCATCCAACCGTCTCATCCTCTGTCGTCCCCTTCTCCTCCTGCCCTCAATCTTTCCCAGCATCAGGGTCTTTTCCAATGAGTCAGCTCTTGGCATCAGGTGGCCAAAGTATTGGAGCTTCAGCTTCAACATCAGTCCTTCCAGTAAACACCCAGGACTGGATCTCCTTTAGGATGGACTGGTTGGACCTCCTTGCAGTCCAAGGGACTCCCCTCCAACACCACAGTTCAAAAGCATCAATTCTTCTGTGCTCAGCCTTCTTTATGGTCCAACACTCACATCCATACCTGACTACCGGAAAAATCTTAGCTTTAACTACACAGACCTTTGTCTGCAAGGTGATGTCTGTTTTTTAACACACTGTCTAAGTTTGTCATCACTTTTCTCCCAAGTAGCAAGCATCGTTTAATTTCATGGTTGCCATGAAATTAAACCCTCCCCAGTGGTTTTGGAGCTCAAGAAAATAAAATATGTCACTGTTTCCATTGTTTCCCCATCTATTTGCCATGAAGTGATAGGACTGGATGCCATGATCTTAGTTTTTTGAATGTTGAGTTTTAGGTCAACTTTTTCACTGTCCTCTTTCACCCTCATCAAGAGGCTCTTTAGCTCCTCCTCTCTTTCTGCCATTAGGGTGGTGTCATCTCCATGTCTGAGGTTGTTGATATTTCTCCTGAAGTCTTGATTCCAGCTTGTGATTCAGCCAACCTGACCTTTTCATGGTGTACTCTGCATAGAAGTACAGATTATACTACAAGGGTGACAATAAACAGCTTTGTTGTATTACAAAGTAATACAATTTATTTGTAATTAATTTTATTTATTTAAAATTCACCAAACATCTGAAAAGTGACTTCAAATCCTTCTTACCTTGAAATTTTAAGTTTAGGTATTAAGAACTGATCCAACATATTTCTAAAATGATGATTTTTTTTTCTTCAAAGTTTTGAAAAATTACAGTCTTTGTTTTAAACAGGCCAAAAGACACATCACCATCATCTCTGCCCCCATGTGCCTGAATACATGTCCACATTTTCCCCTTTATAGAGGCACTAGCCACTAGGTTAGAAGCCCACCCTACCTCATCTTAGCTGACTGGGTGTGCAGTGATCCTCTTTCTTTTCTTTCCCCTTTTAAAATTTTAATTTATTTTTGGCTGAGCTGAGTCTTTGCTGCTGCTCAGGCTTTCTCTAGTTGCAGAGAGCAGGGGCCACTCTTTGTTGCGGAGCATGGGCTCCGAGGGCACATGGGCACAGGAGGTGGGGTGCCGAGGCTCAGCTGCTCTGCAGCAGAATTGAACCCGTGTCCCCTGCACCAGCAGTTGGACTCCCGACCACCAGACCACCAGGGACATTCTGACCCTATGTCTGTTTTTTTCTAATTGATTAGCTAATTAGTTTCTGGCTGTGCTGAGTCTCCCTTGCCGTGTGGGCTTGCCTCTGGTTGTGGTGAGTGGGGGCTGCTCTCTGGTTGTGGTGCGCAGGCTTCTCATGGCAGCGGCCTGGCTTGCTGTGGCTCCCGGGGTCTAGGCTGCGCACTCAGCAGCTGGGTGCACGGGCTCAGTTGCTCCTTGGCATGTGGGATCTTCCTGAACAGGGATGAAACCCATGCTCCCTACACTAGCAGGCAGATCTTTGCACCTGACTCCATTTCTTAATAAGGTTACATTTGTAGATACTGGGGCTTAGGATTTCAGGACAGGATTTATTGAGGGACATAATTAAACCTAATGCAGAATAATTATTCACCGTTGAAAATTGAATGCCACTCACATGTCAACAAGAAGGAAATGGTTAGGTGAATTCTAACATAAAAGCCCCGTGCAGCAATATTATATAGCCACTAAAATTCATCCTTTCAGATAATATCCTGTGACGTGGAAAAGTGCTCCAGAAGTAATGTTGAGTATAAAAATCAAACAAAAATCCTACAACATCAGTTTGAATGTAAAACACAGGAAGGAAATACCATATGCCAAAACCTTTATAACCTGTATGCCTGGGTGGTAAGATCACAAGTAACTTTAGTGTGTGTATGTGTTTTTTAATACTCTGCTGTAAATAATGAAGCTTACAGTTAGAAACATATTCCCATCCAGACTTGTAGAATTCTTATGACACTGTGTCCCCCAGACTCTGGTCTGCCCTGCCTGGACTGTGACTGGCCATACCCATCTCTTTCGTGTACCCAGGCAGTTCTGAAGGCCCTGCCTGAGGACTTGGCCACCGTGGCAGAGGAACACAACGACAGACGTCAGAACGTTGTTCCCTTCCTCCTGACAATTTCTAAGCTGGCTGACACGAGAAAAGAATGCCAGCTGCCGCTCTCAGAGATTGGTAAGGCTGAGAACATCCATGCTGTGTAGTCAAGAGCAGAAGATAAATGTCAAAATCTTGAGATAAAATTAAACATTAGAATACAATGTGGGAATAACACTGAGGAAACACACATCATCCTCCAGTCTTGTGCTGTGCAATGGTGCTCCTAGAGTATGTTATTTGGAATCAGCTAAACCACCACGGATTTGATTTGACACTAAATGCTTAAAACACATCTACATTTTCTGGCATTATGATAAGCTAACAGACCATCAGTTCAGTTCAGTCACTCAGTCGTGTCCAGCTCTTTGCGGACCCCATGGACTGTAGCACGCTAAGCTTCCCTGTCCATCACCAACTCCTGGAGCTTGTTCAAACTCATGTCCATTGAGTCAGTGATGCCATCCAGCCATCTCATCCTCTGTCGTCCCCTTCTCTTCCTGCCCCCAATCCCTCCCAGCATCAGAGTCTTTTCCACTGAGTCAACTCTTCATATGAGGTGGCCAAATTACTGGAGTTTCAGCTTTAGCATCATTCCTTCTAAAGAACACCCAGGGCTGATCTCCTTTAGAATGGACTGGTTGGATCTTCTTGCAGTCCAAGGGACTCTCAAGAGTCTTCCCCAACACCACAGTTCAAAAGCATCGATCCTTCAGCCTCAGCTTTCTTTATAGTCCAACTCTCACATCCATACAATTTAGTCCATAATATCCCTTTTTCTCTTGATGCTGTTTGTCTTTTGGTCAATACTGATGTCCTCACTAGTTAAGCTTTCAAATCTGAATAACTTTGGAAATAGTTAAAGAAGGACCATTGGCACCACGGGGCTCATCAGTATGTGTGAACTTCCTTGAGTACACTGTGAGGGCAGCAAGGAGGCCCAAGAGGAAAGGAGAGAGTAAATGGCAAAAGTGGCAGAATATAAGGAAAGTGCACCCATCTGTGCCACATGAAGTAAAGGCTTAGGAAGTACAGAATACACTCCATGCCCAGGACGAAGAGGAGAGGATCTGAGAGGGATGAAGAGGAGGAGGATCTGAGAGGGACAAGGAGGAGGAGGAGAGGAGAGGGACGAAGAGGAGAGGAGAGAGCGGAGGAGGAGGATCTGAGAGGGACGGAGGAGGAGGAGGATCTGAGAGGGACGAGGAGGAGGAGGAGGAGGTCTGAGAGGGACGGGAGGAGGAGGAGGATCTGAGAGGGACGAGGAGGAGGAGGAGCGGAGGAGAGGAGAGCGACGAGGAGGAGGAGGATCTGAGAGGGACGAGGAGGAGGAGGATCTGAGAGGGACGAGGAGGAGGAGGAGAGGAGGGGACGGGAGGAGGAGGACTGGGAGGGACGAGGAGGAGGAGAGGAGAGGAGAGGGACGAGGAGGAGGAGGATCTGAGAGGGACGAGGAGGAGGAGGAGAGGAGAGGGACGAGGAGGAGGGAGGATCTGAGAGGGACGAGGAGGAGGAGGAGGAGGGACGAGGAGGAGGAGGATGGAGGGACGAGGAGGGAGGAGGAGAGGAGAGGGACGAGGAGGAGGAGGATCTGAGAGGGACGAGGAGGAGGAGGAGAGGAGAGGGACGAGGAGGAGGGGAGAGGGGGACTAAGGGAGGAGAGGAGGAGGAGGGACGAGGGAGGAGGAGGAGGATCTGAGAGGGACGGAGGAGGAGGGAGGAGGAGGGAGAGGAGAGGAGGGACGAGGAGGAGAGGAGCGAGGAGGAGGAGGATCTGAGAGGGGGACGAGGAGGAGGAGGGAGGAGGGACGAGGAGGAGGAGGATCTGAGAGGGACGAGGAGGAGGAGGAGAGAGGGAGGAGGAGGAGGGACGAGGAGGAGGAGGATCTGAGAGGGACGAGGAGGAGGAGGAGAGGAGAGGGACGAGGAGGAGGGAGGAGCGAGGGAGAGGGACGAGGAGGAGGAGGAGGAGAGGGACGAGGAGGAGGAGAGGAGAGGGACGAGGAGGAGGAGGATCTGAGAGGCGAGGAGGAGGAGAGGAGGAGGCAGGAGGAGGAGGATCTGAGAGGGACGAGGAGGAGGAGGATCTGAGGAGGAGGAGAGGAGGAGGAGGAGGACGAGGAGGGACGAGGAGGAGGAGGATCTGAGAGGGACGAGGAGGAGGAGGAGAGGAGAGGGACGAGGAGGAGGAGGATCTGAGAGGGACGAGGAGGAGGAGGAGGAGAGGAGAGGGAGGGGAGGAGGATCTGAGGGGGACTAGGAGGAGGAGGAGAGGAGGGCGACGAGGAGGAGGAGGATCTGAGAGGGACGAGGAGGAGGAGGATCTGAGAGGACGAGGAGGAGGAGGATCTGAGAGGGACGAGGAGGAGGAGAGGAGAGGAGACGAGGGGAGGAGGAGGAGGAGGAGCGAGAGGGGGAGGAGGATCTGAGAGGAGGAGGAGGAGGAGAGGAGAGGGACGAGGAGGAGAGGAGGGGACGGGAGGAGGAGGATCTGAGGAGGGACGAGGAGGAGGAGGATCTGAGAGGGACGAGGAGGAGGAGGATCTGAGAGGGACGAGGAGGAGGAGGATCTGAGAGGGACGAGGAGGAGGAGGATCTGAGAGGGACGAGGAGGAGGAGGATCTGAGAGGGACGAGGAGGGATGTCAGAAGGGACGGTGTCCTTCCCTCCCTTCTGGAAGAACCAGGGAGGGAAGAGGAGCAGTTAGCTTCACCTAGGTTCATTTTTATTTCTGGATAGACTGTTCTATTGGAATGTGGGAGGCTTAGAAGTGACAAGGAGGAAAGGGTGGGTTCTTTCAGTCATCGAATATGAAATTAGCCAGCACTGAGGCCCTTCTCAGGAAAGGATGTCACTGTTTCCAGGAAACCGCCTGCATTCCCCCACGGGCTCAGTATGCTTGCCTGTCTTCTGACTTTCTCTGGGGCGATGTCTATGGGCAGGCTAATGCCCCCTCCCTGCAGACCAGTGGGGTCCTGGTCCTGGGACCCCCTGAGCTGGTGATGTGGTCAAGGGACGTTCTCTGCCCTGCTGATCTCAGAGAACAAGTCTGGGGCGAGGGAAGGGGGGAGGGGGGAGGGCAGAGTGCAGACAGGGGAGACCGCATGAGACGCTGCTGTGCCTCCTCCTCCACTCACACTAACCTCTCAGGCCTGGGTGGGGGAGCTCAGCCACAGCTGCTGGGGCACAGGGAGGAGGGTGAGGCCGCCGTTCCCTGCCCTGCTGGGTTATGAAGAGGAAACCTAGCCTAACTGGGCAGTGAGGCCAGTTTTAACACTGTTACAAGAAATCTTGCAGTTTTTGTAGCTCTGAAGCAGCTTTTAAAACAACTTTTTATTTGAAATACAGTGATTTACAATGGTGTGTTGGTACCTTAAAAGCAATTAACCAATGATGAAATGCATTTTAAAGGACTGGTTGGTGGTCTTGGGGTTTGGCCTGAGACTGTCAGATCACTGGACTCTGTTGCTTTGTCAGCGGTGTTCATCCAGTTCCTGGGTAGGGACGCAGCAGCCCCGTGGGACCAGTTGATGAGGACAGATAATAGCGCCCATGACACAGACCAGCTGTAGTGTGGGAAGAAGGCCTTCCCAGTGCTGGTCCAGCAGTGCCGTCCTTATCTGTTCATCTTAAACATTCTCCTCTTGAAAACACTTAATCAGCTGCCTGGTAATAATGGAAAAACTGAGGCTTCCCAGTAGTGTTAGTGGTAAAGGACCTGCCTGCTGATGCAGGAGATGCGAGAGTGCTGGGCTTGATCCCTGGGTTGGGAGGATCCCCTGGAGGAGGAAATTGCAACCCACTCCTATATTCTTGCCTGGAGAATCCCATGGACAGGTGAGCCTGGTGGGCTACAGTCCATGGGGGTTGCAAAGAGTTGGATGTGACTGAAGCGACTCAGCATGCATGCACCAAGGGAATAAACAAGTCTGTTCAGCTTTAAATAGTATTGTGTTTAACCAGAGAGCAGTGTTCAGTCGCTTCCTTCTTTGATTTCCTGCTTCATTTCTTCTAGACTTTTGGGTGAAGAATGTGTGGACTCTGCGGGTCTGCCCCCTGATGCCTGGGACAGAGCAGGACTGCAGTGTCCCTGTTTGCCTGCCCAACACAAGCGATCAAGACCTGCTTGACATCAGTGTGGCAAAAGATGTGTGTGGACATATGGCTGAGCTTCCTTTCACCATGTTTACTCACTTAAGAGAAATAGTTTCACCATGATTATAGTAGTAGCTGTGTTCAGTAGACTAAGAGTATATACTTGAGTAAGTAAGTCTCGAGTTTTCCCTGGCGGTGCTAGTGGTAAAGAATCCAGCTGCCAATGAAGGAGGCATGAGATGCAGGTTCAATCCCTGGGTCAGGAAGGTCCCCTGAAGGAGGGCACCTGCTCCAGTATTCTTGCCTGGAGAATCCGCTGGACAGAGGAGCCTGGTGGGCCACAGTCCCTGGGGTCGCAAGGAGTCGGACACGACTGGGGGAGCGACTGAACGACAAGAACAAATATATCTTACTCTTTATTCCAAAACAAGAATTCAAACTTTTCACTGAAGTGTGAAAACAAATCTTTTAAAAATACTTGAGTGGTTTTAAAATAGAACGTTAAATGAGGTAAGGAAAAGACATGACTGAGTGGCTGAGCAACAACGAGAAAGCCGATTTCCGATGTGGTGGTCTTAGGTGCACAGAGCTTGATGCGGTCATCCGTGGACATGCATCTGCTTACTGTGGTCCCACATAGCGACTGCGGTGTGCTCGGTGGAGCCACCTGTGCCCTTCCCTGTCATTTTGCTATCTGTTTGCTAGATGGTAGCGTGCATATGTTAACTCCAAGCACTGCATTTATCTCTTCCCTCTAACTCTTTTTCTAATCATAAGCTGGTTTTTAATTCTGCCAGTCTGTTTCTGTTGTGAGAGTTCATTTTCTGTATGAATATACAGATTCCCCCTGTAAGTACGCTGTATGATATTATTCTTCCTATCTCTGATTTACTTCACTTAGTAATGTTATCTCTTTGTGCTGCTTCCAGTGACACTGTTTTGTTCTGCTTTCTGGATGAAGAGTATTCCATTTATAGACGTAGCAGTATTCATTTTTCTCTGGATGGACATTTTGGTGGATTCTGTGTCTTGACTGTGGTAAATAGTGGTGCTGAGAAAATAGGGGTGCACAAGCCATTTGGAATTATGGTTTCCACGTCTTGGCATAGGAGTAATTGCTGGATCATGTGGTAACCCTGTTAAAGGAACTTTAGTTTTTAAGGAACTTTAGTTCCTTAGACTTTAAAACTTAAAAACTCAAGTTCCTTTTAGTTTCCTTTAGTTTTTAAGGAACCTCCATGCTATTTTCCATCCTGGCTGCACCCATCTCCATCTCCACCTCTAGAGTGATGGAGGATGCCTTTTTCCCGATGCCCTGAGCAGCATTTATTCTTCATAGATCCTTCAGATGATGGCCCTTCTGACTGATGTGAGGGGATTGCTCATCATAATGTTGATTTGCATAGGTTTACCGATTAGTGGTGTGGAATATCGTTCCATGTGCTTTTTACGTTATACAGTGTGACTCCAACTTTCTGCTTGAAACTGGCTTCTTGTAAGTCTGCCCTGTTTTGAGTTCTTCTCAGATGATTTATCCCAGGACATTTCTTGAGGGCAGGAGTCCCTTACAGCTCCACAGGCCTTGTGAATAGGAGCCCATCAGCACCGGCTTTCAAGTGGTTGTAACTAAAAAGGGCCACAAGGGGGCAGCATTGTTTCATGCCCCACTCTGGTTTTTAGCAATTTAGTTTTGTCTGTTGGATTTGAGTTGATTTTCAATGTTGTGTTTCTTTGAGGTGTGTGGAGTCTTGATTCAGTGATACACAGATGTATAGTAGACACATACCTATGTCTATATCTGGGGCCTGGCCTCTTCTCGTCATTGGGATCTTTCCCCAGTGGACCTGGCAGCCCTTTGGGAGTCAGAGTACCCCCAGCCGCCCCACTCCCTGCCTGAGCCCCGCTCTGGGAAGGCCCCGGGCCAGTGTAAGTCACTCCTTCATGTAAGCATAGGTCAGATGGTGAAGGTTAAAGCAGCAGTGAGCCCGGCTCTGGATACTGTGCCCGCGCCTGGCATCATCTCAGAGATGTAGAGCAGAGCCCCTCAGGACCCACGGGAACCAGAAGGCTGGTCTCGTCACAGAGAGCTTCTGAAACTCACTTTATTGGAGAAGAGTTGGCTTACAGTGCTGTACTGTAAGCCAGCGCAACCGTGCTGTGCAGCACGGCGACTCACACATGCTTTCTATGTTCTCTTCCGTTATGGCTAACCCCAGGAGTCTGCGTGCGGCTCCCTGTGCTCTGCAGTCGGCCCTGGTTGCTTATGCTTCCTGTAGGTAACAGTTTGCTTCTGCTAACCCACCCTTCCAGTCCTTCCCTCTCTCACTCTCTTACACCTTGGCGACCGCAAGGCTGCTCTCTATGTCTGTGAGGCTGCTTCTGTTTTGTAGACAGGTTCGTTTGCGTCAAATTTTGTTCTGCTGATATTGTATTCTCACCTTTCTCTGACTTACTTCACTTAGTTTGATCATCTCTAAGTTCATCCATGTTGCTGCAAGGGTCATTATTTCACTCTTTTTTGACTGAGTAATATTCCCTTGCATTTATGTACCACGTTTTCTGTATCTGTCCAGGGACAGTTAGGTCGCTTCCGTGTCTTGGCTATTGTGAACAGTGCTGCTGTGAACCTAAGGGTTCGTGTGCTTACTGAAGCAGACTTTGGACCAGAGCAGGATTGCTGGGTCATGTGGTATTGCTATTTTTAGGTTTCTGAGAAGCCTTCATACTGAGCTCTGTATGGCTGCACCAACCTCCCCCAGCAGTGCAGGCATGTTTGATGTGCAGTACATTCTAAACACTGAGGACAAGGTCAGATAGTTATGTTCTGAAAGGCAGTTTAAGAAAAAAGCAGGTATATATGGAGAGGGGAGTGCTACTTCTGTTCTGCATAGCTGATACAGTATCAGTTTGTAAAGTCATGAATATTTTTCCAGGAAAAATGGACTTCAAAAAACTGTTTGTAGTGTACAAATACAAACATAAAGGTGACTCTGACTTCACATTTCAAGCAAGTTCCGGGAGTTAGTGAAGGACGGGGAGGCCTGGCGTGCCGCAGTCCATGGGGTCACAATGAGTCGGACACGACTGAGTGGTGACCTGATTTCTAAGACTCAACATTTTGAATATTGATTTTTTTTTACTGACTTTGGTCGTTTACATGAAAGTGAAGAAAACCTTAATACGCTGTTTGAATACTTGACAATACTTAATTAAAACATATTATTGTTTAGATAGTAGATGTAAAGAACCAGGGTATCAAACTTTATAATAGACTAAAGTGAAAGTGTTGGGAGCTCAGTCATGTTTGACTCTTTCGCGACCCCATGGACTGTAGCCCACCAAGTTCCTCTGTCCATGGGATTCTCCAGGCAAGAGTACTGGAATGGGTTGCCATTTCCTTCTCCAATAATAGATTAAGGCTTGTCTCAAAAAAAAAAAGATGGTAACAATGTAAAATCTCTGCATGTCCTTAGGGTATGTTAGGAACAATTGACCTGGATGCAAAAAATATTCCTCTCCTTCACACGAGTAAATGCAACAATATTGGAAGAACCTGCCCTTTGAATGGTTATGTACTGAACTACAAACATGACTGCACTGACTGAGGATAACTGGTATAAGCTTCCCTGTGTTAATATGTTCTACAGACGTGCACGTGTGTTTGTGTAATGGGGCTGTTTCATCATGACCTATGAGATTAGTTTTAAGATACAGTGATTTAAGAAGAATCACTAAGATGCAATTTATTTCAAATGGTTTAAAAGATGCTTTTTCAAATTATGATTGAGGTGAAGGTCACCTAACATAAAATTGTCCATTTTAAAGTGAACAATTTCAGGATGTTTGATGTATTCCGAATGAACAACCACTGTCTCTGTCGAGGTGTTAAGCACTGTCAGTAACCCAAGGGGAATGTCTGGACCCATGAAGCAGAAGCTCTCTCTCTTCCCCTCCCTCACTCTCTGGCAGCTGCTGTTCTGCCCCTGCCTGCTCTCTGTCTTGTGGATTTAACTCGTCTGGGAGGTTATTATGAATGGCTTTACAGTTATGTGTCCTTCTGTATCAGACATTTTTCACTGGGAATTTTTGAAGTTCACCATGTTGTAACATTATCAATTGTTATTGTTGCTCAGCCACTCAGTTGTTTCTGACTCTTTGTGACCCCATGGACTGCAGCATTCCAGGCCTCCTGTCCATCACCAACTCCCGGAGTCTACTCAAACTCATGTCCATCGAGTCGGTGATGCCATCCAACCATCTCACCCTCTGTTGTCCCCTTCTCCTCCCGCCTTCAATCTTTACTAGCATCACAGTCTTTTCTGATGAGTCGGCTCTTTGAATCAAGTGGCCAAAGTATTGGAGCTTCAGCATCAGTTCTTCCAATGAATATTCAGGGTTGATTTCCTTTAGAGCTGAGTTTGTATATATACAGTTTGTTTATCTGGTGGATGAATATTTCAGTTGCTTTAACTTTTGCCTGCCTTGAATGGTGCTGCCAAGAACACACGTGTACATGGATTTATTTCAGTGCCTGTTTCCAATTCTTTTGTGTGTATCCCCAGACGTAGAATTACTAGGCCGTACATTAACTCCATGTTCAACTTTTGTAGAATCGCTGAAATATTTTCCACAACTGAATCGTTTTACACCACCAACTGCACTGTACAAGGGTTCTACTTTCTCTACAAACTCACTCCTCTTGTTGTTTTCTTTTAAAAAATATTATAGCCATTCTAGTGTGTATGAAGTGATCCACATCTCATTGTGGTTTTAATTTACATTTTCCTAAACACCAAAAATTTTGAACTTAGTCTTATGCTATGAAAGAGATTCTTATAGTCTTTGGAGAAATGTGTGTTCAAGTCCTTTGCTCACTTTGAATGTATGTTATTTTCCTTTTGTTGTGTTGTAGATGTTCTTTATATCTTCTAATACTAGACTCTTGTCAGGTATATGATTTGCAAATATTTTCTCCTACTCTGTAAGTTATCTTTTCTACTTAGTTTTTTTTTTTTTTTTTTTTTTTGGTGATGTCCTTTGATGCACAAAAATTTTGGTTTTGGTGAAATCTAACCTTTCTAATTTTCCTTTTGTTACTCTTGCTCTTGGTGTCATATTTAAGAATCCTTTCCCAGATCCAAGGTCATGCAGACTTAGCCCTATGTTTTCTAAGAGCTTTTCTTTTTGAGTTGTCAGTCCATTTTTGGATAGGTTTTGATGTGTGGTGTAAGAGAAGGTTCCAACCTCATTTGTTTGCACATGGATACACAGTCACCCCAGAAAAGTTTGTTCAGTTCTTTTTCCATGGAATGGTGATGGTACCCTGGCAGGACTCAGCTGACGGATGTATGTGCTCTTCTTTCTGAATTCCTAGTGCTCTTCCATTATTCTACCTGTTGTTCTCATGCCAGTACCACCCTGCTTGAGCTTCCCTCATGGCTCAGATGGTAAAGAATCTGCCTGCAATGCAGGAGACTCGGGTCTTCCTGAGTCAGGAAGATCCCCTGGAGGAGGGCGTGGCAACCCACTCCAGTATTCTTGCCTGGAAAATTCCAGGGACAGAGGAGCTACATACAGTCCATGGGGCCAGAAAGAGTTGAACACGACTGAGTGACTGACACTTGAACTTCACTTTCACCACCCTGTTTGATAACTATAGCTGGTGAAATGTATGGGTCTTCCAATTTTTTTTGTGTCCAATATGGTTTTGTCTGTTCCAAGTCCTTTGTAATTCCACATGAATTTGGGGATAGTCTTTTCCACTTCTGCAAAAACAGCTGTAAGGGTTTCCACAGAGATTGCAGTGAATCTGTAGATCACGTTGAGGAGCATTGAGGGATCGCAGAGTCAGACACCACAGAGCGAATGACTAACACTTTCATTTTTTTGCTTGTACTCTATAACTTTGCCAAAGTTGTTTATTAGCTCTGATAGTTACTTTGAGAATCCTTCAGCATTTTCTACATATGGGATCATGCCATCTGTGAATAGAGGAGTTTATTTCTTCCTTTCTTTCTTTTCCTTCTTACCTGAGGGCTCTGGTTAGTACTTCCAGTAGAATGTTGAACAGCGATGGAAGCAGACAGGCTGTCCTCCGAGGTGTCCGTTGCTCAGTTTTTTGGCCTCGACTGTCATGTTTCTCCCTTGGCAGCTGGGATGGCTCTGAGCTCAGACGGACAGTGACCAGCACTTCACCTCAGTCCTTGCTGCAGCTCCTGACAGGTTCAATTCAGTCTAGTTGCTCAGTCGTGTCTGACTCTTTGTGACCCCGTGGACTGCAGCACGCTTGGCCTCCCTGTCCATCACCAACTCCCAGAGTCCATTCAAACCCATGTCCATTGAGTTGGTGATGCCATCCAACCATCTCATCCTCTGTCGTCCCCTTCTTCTCCCACTCTCAATCTTTCCCAGCATCGGGGTCTTTTCAAATGAGTCAGCTCTTCACATCAGGTGGCCAAAGTATTGGAGCTTCAGCTTCAACATCAGTCCTTCCAATAAACACCCAGGACTGATCTCCTTTAGGATGGACTGGTTGGATCTCCTTGCAGTCAAGGGACTCTCAACAGTCTTCTCTAACAGCACAGTTCAAAAGCATCAATTCTTCAGTGCTCAGCTTTCTTCACAGTCCAACTCTCACACCCATATATGACTACTGGAAAAATGATAGCCTTGACTAGACAGGACCTTTATTGGCAAAATAATGTATCTGCTTTTAATATGCTATCTAGGCTGGTCATAACTTTCCTTCCAAAGAGTAAGTATCTTTTAATTTCATGGCTGCAGTCACCATCTGCAGTGATTTTGGAGCCCCCAAAATAAGGTCAGCCACTGTTTCCATTGTTTCCCCATCTATTTGCCATGAAGTGATGGGACCAGATGCCATGATCTTAGTTTTCTGAATGTTGAGCTTTAAGCCAACTTTTACACTCTCCTATTTCACTTTCATCAAGAGGCTCTTTAGTTCTTCACTTTCTGCCATACGGGTGGTTTTATCTGCATATCTGAGGTTATTGATATTTCTCCCAGTAATCTTGTGCTTCATCCAGCCTAGCATTTCTCATGTTGTACTCTGCATATAAATTAAATAAGCAGGGTGACATTATACAGCCTCGACGTACTCCGTTCCCTATTTGGAACCAGTCTGGTTATGTCCAATTATGTTGCTTCCTGACCTCCATACAGATTTCTCAAGAGGCAGGTCAGGTGGTCTGGTATTCCCATCTCTTTCAGAATTTTCCACAGTTTATTGTGATCCACACAGTCAAAGGCTTTGGTATAGTCAATAAAACAGAAATAGATGTTTTTCTGGAACTCTCTTGCTTTTTCCATGATCCAGCAGATGTTGGCCATTTGATCTCTGGTTCCTCTGCCTTTTCTAAAACCAGCTTGAACAACTGGAAGTTCACGGTTCATATATTACTGAAGACTGGCTTGGAGAATTTTGAGCATTACTTTACTAGGGTGTGAAATAAGTGTAGTTGTACAGTAGTTTAAGCATTCTTTGGCATTGCCTTTCTTTGGGATTGGAATGAAAACTGGCCTTTTCATTTCAAAACCTGATGGATTAAGATAGACATATTTGGGAGACAGGGGCCAGTATCCCACAGTGGGATGCAGGCACCGTCTTCAAGTCCGATGCTAAGCTGGTTGGAGGACAGGGGGATGGTGAATAAAAATGTCTCAGTGGTTTCCTGCTTTCCCCACTGTGTTCTTGACTCTGAGTTAAATCCCAGCTAACTTCCCACACTTCTCAGTTGATTCCGGCAACTTTTGCTTGCGTTTCTGATGTTTCTCTGCAGGGACAGGCCCTCATTCTGCCTCTGTTCCATCTTCTGAGACATCCCAGTTTGGCACTGTTTTAACATGTACAATGACAACTTTGGTCATAATAATGTTCTACAATATAAGAGCACTAAAAGTCAGGTTTTTTTAGCCAAGCCAAACGACTAGCCTCTTTTCTGATTCAGTATTTAAGGTTTTATTTTGTCTCTGAAGATGCCAGCAATTCAGTTCTAATTTTTCTTTCCCTCAGCTGTAGACTAAGAACACACTCCTTTCACGTTGCTGGCTCTTTTCTGTAGGTTAAACACGGGTGATAGGCTCAGTTAAGCGGAGGCCTCGCGCCGCCACTCGGGCCTTCGGGTAGACACCCCTCCCTGTGTCTGGGTTCCTGACCGCCGGAGGTCGGTGCGCACCAGCAGCCACCGCTGTGACAGTAATGCCCCCTCTAGCACGGGACCTCAGTGAGTGAGTTACGCGAAGGCGAGGACAGCCGTGTTGGGCTGGCGTTTAAACAACTAGGTGACGCTTTCGACAGAAAACTTGGGAGAAAAGAAAGGCCCTGACTGGGTCCAGTTTTCCTGAGCCCTGGGCACCTGGGAAACTCAGCTGGCCCAGATGCCCCCTGTGTGTCAGGATGCGGCCACCACCCCTTCCCATGGCTGAGATGGGGCTTGTAGCGACTCCTCCTTACCCACGACCATCCTCAACATGCCCTCCAGACTCTCCTGCTTCATCTCGTGCAGGCTGAGCTGGGCTGATTTCCCCTGCTGACCAACTGGACAAACATTTGCTACAGGTATTAGTCTTCTCCTGCCCACCCCACAGGTCCCTGAACTGTATAACCCACCTTCAGGCTCCTCCTGAAAGCTGCCTGGAGGGGACCCAAGATCTGTCCCCACCCAGCCCCTGTGAGGGTCACTGTGAGGTCAACGGTGCCATCACACCAGGTCCCCCACTCCCACACTGATCCTCTCCAGCCTCGTGTACTAACCCTGTGAATCGAAGCTGTTTCCTGCTGACCTTTGCGACCCAGCACACCCATGGCCAGTGTCTTCCCTTTGTGTTTGCCTCCTCCACTTACTGTGGTAAAATCTGCTTACCTAAGTCCAGAGGGTTTTTTTTATCCACACTATGCCAAAGACACAAAGGATATTACTTAGCTAAAGTATAAGTTTCACAATTCCTTGAACAATGTATGTAAAGATGTCTTAAGGTGAAAAACATCTATTTCTGCCTTATTGACTATGCCAAAGCCTTTGGCTATGTGGATCACAATAAACTGTGGAAAATTCTGAAAGAGATGAGAATACCACCACCTGACCTGCCTCTTGAGAAATCTGTATGCAGGTCAAGAAGCAACATTTAGAACTGGACATGGAACAACAGACTGGTTCCAAATAGGAAAAGGAGTACGTCAAGGCTGTATATTGTCACCCTGCTTATTTAATTTATATGCAGAATACATCATGAAAAATGCTGGGCTGGAGGAAGCACAAGCTGGAATCAAGATTGCTGGGAGAAATATCAATAACTTCAGATATGCAAATGACATCACCTTTATGGCAGAAAGTGAAGAAGAACTAAAAAGCCTCTTGATGAAAGTGAAAGAGGAGAGTGAAAAAGTTGGCTTAAAGCTCAACATTCAGAAAACTAAGATCACGGCATCCAGTCCCATCACTTCATGGGAAATAGATGGGGAAACAATGGACCTTATTCTGGGAGGCTCCAAAATAACTGCAGATGGTGTTTGCAGCCATGAAATTTAATGCCACCTGCTCCTTGGAAGGAAAGTTATGACCAACCTGGACAGCATATTAAAAAAGCGGAGACATTATTTTGTCAACAAAGATCCATCTAGTCAAGGCTATGGTTTTCCAGTGGTCATGTATGGATGTGAGAGTTGGACTATAAAGAAAGCTGAGCACCAAAGAATTGATGCTTTTGAACTGCGGCGTTGGAGAAGACTCTTGAGATTCCCTTGGACTGCAAGGAGATCCTACCAGTCCATCCTAAAGAAGATCAGTCCTGGGTGTTCATTGGAAGGACTGATGTTGAAGCTGAAGCTCCAATACTTTGGCCACCTGATGTGAAGAGTTGACTCATTGGAAAAAAACCCTGATGGTGGGAAAGACTGAAGGCAGGAGGAGAAGGGGACGACAGAGGATGAGACATTTGGATGGCATCACTGACTCGATGGACATGGGTTTGGGTGGACTCTGGGAGTTGGTGATGGACAGGGGAGGGCTGACATGCTGTGGTTCATGGGGTCACAAAGAGTCAGACATGACTGAGCGACTGAACTGGAACTGGAAGGTGAAAAGTTTTTTTCAAGGAGTTTTTTTAATTAATTAATTTTTTATTGAAGGATAATTGCTTTACAGAATTTTGTTGTTTTCTGTCTAACCTCAACATGAATCAGCCATATATGCCCTCCCTTGAGAACTGCCCTTCCATCTTCCTCCCCATCCCACCCCTCTAGGTTGATACAGAGACCCTGTGTGTTTCCTGAGCCACACAGCAAATTCCCGTTGGCTATCAGTTTTACATATGGTGATGTAAATTTCCATATTATTCTTTCCATACATCTCCCCCTCTCCTACCCTCTCCCCATGTCCATAAGTCTATTTTCTATGTGTGTTTCTCCATTGCTTCTCTTTAAGTAAATTCTTCATTACCATTTTTCTAGATTCCGTATATATGCATTAGAGTATGATATTTATCTTGCTTTTTCTGACTTACTTCACTCTGTATAATAGGTTCTAGGTTCATCCACCTCATCAGAACTGACTCACATGTGTTCCTTTTTATGGCTGAGTAATATTCCATTGTGTATATGTGCCACAACTTCTTTATCCATTCATCTGTTGATGGACATCTAGGTTGCTTCCATGTCCTGGCTATTGTAAGCAGTGCTGCGGTGAACATTGGGGTACACGTGTCTTTGTCAGTTTTGGTTTCCTCAGGGTATATGCCTAGGTGTGTGCCTGCTGGGTCACATGGTGGTTTTATTCCTAGTTTTTAAAGGAATCTCCATAGTGTCTTCTATAGTCGCTGTATCAATTTACATTCCCACCAACAGTGCAAGAGTGTTTCCTTTTCTCCACACCCTCTCCAGCATTTATTGTTTGTAGACTTTTTGATGATGGTCATTCTGATCAGTGTGAGGTGATACCTCATTGTGGTTTTGATTTGCATTTCTTTAATAATGAGTGATGTTGAGCATCTTTTCATGTGTTTGTTAGCCATCTGTATGTCTTTTTTGGAGAAATGTCTGTTTAGGTCTATTTCCTACTTTTTGATTGGATTGTTGTTTTTCTGGTATTGAGTTGTATGAGCTGCTTGTATATTTTGGAGATCAATCCTTTGTCAGTTGTTTCATTTGCTATCATTTTCTCCCATAAGGTGGAAAGTCTTTAAGTTCTCATCGGGAATTCTAACAATATTTTTCTTCTAAGAGGTTTGGCTTGTATAATAGCTATGCTAAATGTCTCAAACAATTACTACTTTGGCTTGAAATGCTAATGATTTTTTTAATGGAAATAAAACCCAGGTTGAAATTATATAATATCGTATGCATCAAGACAACCAGTTGAAGTCTTGAAAGTCGTTTCAGAAGTCTAATTATGAACTGTTTCTCCATGTCCTGTACCCTCCCCCGAGGCAGAACCCAGTTCTGAGCAAGTGCACTATATCCCTGAGTCCAGAGGGGCCGGTCTCCCGGGACTGGGCTGTGAGCCTGCAAAGTGTGCTCCCTGAGGACCAACACGCCCCTGTGAACGTCGCTCAGGTTTCTGCCTGCCTGTCTTCATCTCCCTTCTGGCCTTCCTCACCGGCTGCCTCCAGGGTCTCGTTTGTGTGCCCCCCCCGCCCCGTGTCGCTGTGTATCCTGGGGCTGCACCCCTCTGTTGTGGGCTCACCCACCCCTGTCCCCGATTCTGCTCTTGCTACACTGTGGCTTCAAGCTCCATTCTCCCCAAATCTGACTCTGTGAGCAGCTTTTCTCTGCGTCCCCTAATTTACCAAATCTTTAGTCACCCAAGGGGTCAGCCTCACTGATGGTGCCAATCATGTGCTTGCTTCCAGAGAGACCTTGATGCTGCTGTTGAGCAGTGAAGATGGAAACCAGGAGCAAGGACTCCTCTGAAGCAGCTGGAGTTAAGTGGCTGGTTCAACACCAGCGCCAAGGAAAACAGTACCTGGGATGAGCTGCTGTCACGAGGGTGGCTGTCAAACACACACACACGCCTGTTTTGATGTCTCTCACACATCTCAGCTTGACAAGCATAAAGCTGGCTGCGCTCTGCTGTTTTGTGTCTCTCTGGTGGTGGTTTAGTCCCTTCAGTTGTGTCCAACTCTTTGTGGCCCCTTGGGCTGTAGCCCGCCAGCTCCTCTCTCTGTGGGATTCTCCAGAGAGCACTGGAGCGGGCTGCCAGGCCCTTCTCCAGGGGATCTTCCTGACCCGGGGATTGAACCCGCATCTGCTGCATTTCATGCGTTGCAGGCAGATTCTTTATCAAGTGAGCCTTATGTCTTAGCTTTCATTTAAAAGGGCTTTAAGTGCTCACTTAGCTTTAGCTGGCCCAGAGTCTTGAATGGGGGAGGGATGGCCACCCACCGGTTGTCCTGGTCTCCCCCGGGACAGACATAAGCCAACCCACTTCTTGTAGGAATTGATCCTTCACATTCAGTAACATATATTTCAATACAATGATTTCCTTTTTTATTCCAGTATACACAATTTAACAAATTGCTGATTTAGATATGTGCAAATCCAATCCCATATACTTTCATCAACAGGTTTTTCTTGAAGAACCTACTGATACTAATTATTCTTAAAATACTTTTAAAGAGAGAAGAGAAAATATGATTCTATAATTTCATAGTAAAAGGCAAGTTAATCACAGCCTATATGTGACATGTCTGTGAAGATGGTGGCGGACTCCAGATTCTCCTTTTGACTTAGTAGTCATCTGCGTCACCCGCACAGATGGCCAGCAGAGCCTTCTCATAGTGCCCTGATGCGAAATTCTGAAAAGCAGCAAATATAAGGAATTTGAAACGCAATGTCATAAAAAGAAGCATAATTCCTCTGAACTATATGGTGAGAAACCATGGGCCATTAGCATCTCAAACATTATTTATTTTTCCATCCTGATGTAACATGTCCTGGGGACTCTTCCTGGTGGAGGTTATTGAAAAGTAATGACAAGGTCACAGTCAATAGAATGGGGTTCATATAAAGCTGATGGAACCCTCATGGTTTCTACTTATTTATTTATTTATTTTTGGCTGTGCTTGGTCTTCATTGTTGCATGTGGGCCTGAATATGTTTTTAAACAGAAGAATGCTTAGCAGTGGAATTAATTCTTCTCCTCACCTTTAGCTAAAGAGGTGTCCTAATGTTGTTACAAATTAGTATAGAATCTAGAGGGCACACTGGACAATATGTCTCAAATGGCTTGCTGCTGCTGCTGCTGCTGCTGCTGCTGAGTCGCTTCAGTCGTGTCCGACTCTGTGCGACCCCATGGACAGCAGCCCACCAGGCTCCCCCATCCCTGGGATTCTCCAGGCAAGAACACTGGAGTGGGTTGCCATTTCCTTCTCCAGTGCATGAAAGTGAAAGATGAAAGTGAAGTCACTCAGTCGTGTCCGACTCAGTGACCCCATGGACTGCAGCCCACCAGGCTCCTCCGTCCATGGGATTTTCCAGGCAAGAGCACTGGAGTGGGTGCCATTGCCTTCTCCGTCTCAAATGGTTTAAAGATAGTTATACTCATTAATGCAGTCATTATACTTCAAGAAGTCTATCCTAAGGAAATAATGATCAATTGTTGATGAGCCCAAGATTTGTGCTCCAAAACATATCGTGTACAATAATGAAAAAGTAAAAGATAATAAATATATAATAATATAAGGCAGTTTATGCTCTTTACAACTTATACAACGGGATCCCTGATTTAAAGAAATATTTCTTTAAGTAGTAAAACTTTGATGTTTACATATAGTTCTGAAAAGAAAACACATACAACAAAATTTTACTGTTGTTTATCTGTGGTGAATACTTTGTTGTTGCTCAGTCACTCAGTCATGTCCAGCTCTTTGCAACCCTATGGACTGCAGCACGCCAGGCTTCCCTGTCCTTCACCATCTCTCAAGAGTTTGTTCAAACTCATGTCCATTGAGTCAGTGATGCCATCCAACCATCTCATCCTCTGTTGTCTTCTCTTCCTGCCTTCAATCTTTCCCAGCATCAAGGTTTTTTCCGATGAGTCAGTTCTTTGCATCAGGTGGCCAAAGTATTGGAGCTTCAGTTTTAGCATCAGTCCTTCCAATGACAATTCAGGACTGATTTCCTTTAAGATGGACTGGTTTGGTTTCCTTGCAGTCCAAGGGCCTCTTAAGAGTCTTCTCCAGTACCACATTAGGGCAATTTAAATCCTTTTATCATCTTCTATAGTTTCTACATTATTTTAAAAAATGATAGTAATAAAAGTATTATAAAACTTATCTTTGTTAAAAGGCAACTCTCATGTTCATGTTCATGTTACTTATAATTAACTGCTGTAAATGCACAAAGTTGCATTATTTGTGAATATTAGTAGATTTTGAGGTGGCCTGGTTAACTGTTGTATAGTATTGAGCTAGTTTATTCACCGAGAAAATGAGGTATGCATTTCTCAGTGAGAAACGTTCATCTTCACTAAAGGTTTAGGGCTTTGAATGTGGATGCGAGAAGAGTTTTATCAGAGACAAAGGAGGAAGATGTCTCTTAAGTACTCCAATAATCCTTCCTCTGAAACCATCTTGACTTCATGAGGCCTACAAGGCCTCCTGGGTTATATGGTCTCTTGGTCCTCTGGTTGTCAAATTTCTCCTGAATCTTTCACTGAACTAAAAACCTATTTTATGCAATGGGAATTTTCAAGAAACAACGTGGACAAGACAACAGGGCTTGTTTAGTGGCTAAGTCATGTCCGACTCTTTCCAACCCCATGGACTGTAGCCTGCAAGGCTCCTCTGTTCATGGGATTTCCCAGGTAGGAATACTGGAGTGGATTGCCATTCCCTTCTCCAGGGGAATCTTCCCAGGTCTCCTGCTTGGCAGGTGGATTCTTTGCCACTGAGCTGCCTGGGAAGCCCAGAGGACCCAGATGTGCTCAAAATATACCTTAAGATACATTACAGGCTGCTGTGCTTGGGTGCCATCTTGGAGTTCTTTATACTTTTTTGAACCACAGGTCAAACATTTTCATTTTCCACTGTGTCCCCAAGTTACATCGATGGGCCTCCATATGCTGACAGTTCTTAGCTGGACTTCATCAGGATCCAGGGTAGAGGCTACATGTGTCAGGAGTGAAGACCCCAGGCTGCAGACTTCAGAGTCATCGCGTCAGCACCCTCCAGGGCTCATGTGTTACGGCCCCAGCACGTGCGGGGACCCGACAGGCTGCCCTCCCCTCTGGCGGCACACAGGCGGCTGATCTCAGAAGGCACTCTTCAATTAACGTGCTCTCGTTGCAGAATGCAGTCTTCTGGTGCTGGTGGTAAGGCCTCATCACACGATCAGGGGATGAATAGCGCTCATGACCAGACCACTAACGTTTGCTTAAAACACATCAAAGAGGAGTAAGTGAGGAGAAGCGGTTTTCTCACCTATTGATGCTCTCAGGCTGCTGACCCACTAATGTAGCTGACCCCTTGACTGAACTTTGAGATGCCACCATGAAGTTATTTAAAGTTAGGCTCTCGTTTCAGTTTCAAAAGGATGAACTATTAGCTGACAATTAGGAGACTTACCTTGATGTCGTGGAAGAGGGACTTCCCATATCTCTCTTTGTATCGCTTCCTTATGGCCATCAGGTCGATTTCACTTCTGGCGATTAGAATCCTAATCACGGTTTTATTATGGAAGCCGAAGTCCTAAGAGACACAGCCAAGTGGGGGTGACTATTATGAGGAAGCAGCACCTTAACACAGTCTGTCTGAAATGGACCCAGCCCTTTTCTGTGACCATGTCCACTATTCCTCAGACCGTGGTGCCGGCACCCATGAGCACTGACTCAGACTCCGCCTCAGCAATGTGACCACCCCTGGCCCCGGGGCACACCCAGTGAAGCGGTCCGTCTCCTCCGCTTTTCCAATGCCTTGTCATCTCTATTTCCAGGGTCACAGCCTTGAGGCTGGCCCTTTTATTTCACCAGATTCTGCAATAATCTTCCCTTTTATTTTTAGTTATTTTTTAAAATTAATTCTTATTGGAGTATAGGTGATTTACAAGGTTAGTTTCAGGTCTACAGCAAAGTGAATCAGTTATACCAAAACCTAAGTCGCCCAGCCATATCTGACTCTCTGACCTCTTGGACTGTAGCCACCAGGCTCCCCCACCCCTGGGATTCTCCAGGCAAGAACACTGGAGTGGGTTGCCATTTCCTTCTCCAATGTATGAAAGTGAAAAGTGAAAGTGAAGCCACCCAGTCGTGTCTGACTATTAGCGACCCCATGGACTGCAGCCCACCAAGCTCCTCCATCCATGGGATTTTCCAGGCAAGAGTACTGGGGTGGGGGTGCCATTGCCTTCTGCAATTATATATATAGTAGTGTGTATATGTTGATCTCAAATTCCTATATTGATCCCTCTCTCCTGTTACCCGCTGGTAACCATGAGTCTGTTTTCTACATCTGTGACTCTATAATTCTGCATTTTAGAATGCAGATATAATCATTTGCTCTCTCTATGTAAACATTCTTCCTGGGTTGGGAGGTGGTCTCTAAGATCACAATTAGTTTTTTTAACTTAATTCATTTTAATTGGAGGCTAATTACTTTACAATATTGTATTGATTTTGCCATACATTGATACGAATCAGTCATGGGTGTACATGTGTTCCCCATCCTGAAGCCCCCACCCACCTTCCCCATCCCATCTCTCAGGGTCATCCCAGTGCACTAGCCCTGAGCACCCTGCCTCATGCATCGAACCTGGACTGGCAGTCTGTTTCACATATGATAATATACATGTTTCAATGCTATTCTCTCAAATCATCCCACCCTCGCCTTCTCCCACAGAGTCCAAAAGTCCCTTTTGCTGTCTCGCGTATAGGGTCATCATTACCATCTTTTAAAATTCCATATATATGAGTTAGTATACTGTATTGATGTTTTTCTTTCTGAAGTAAGTCCGAGAGAAAGATGATTATGTTTTTGTTTTATCATCTGCTTATTGTGGTAAACTGTGCAAATAAGAATTCCAGGTATTTGAAATGCTTGCTGATTTAACCTCCAGTATTGAAAAATGCACAAAAATTAATTTCTGTGTACTAGCTTCAGAAAGAATACCTCTGCACAAAGCAAGTTCAAATTGCCTGTTCAAATGGAGTGATGGTGACACCTAGTGGCCAGGAAGGATCAGCTAATTTTTGAGGTATGAATGTTTTATGTCACCCCACTCCAGTACTCTTGCCTCGAAAATCCCATGGACGGAGGAGCCTGGTAGGCTGCAGTGCATGGGATCGTGAAGAGTTGGACACGACTGAGCGACTTCACTTTTACTTTTCACTTTCATGCATTGGAGAAGGAAATGGCAACCCACTCCAGTGTTCTTGCCTGGAGAATCCCAGAGACAGGGGAGCCTGATGGGCTGCCGTCTGTGGGAGTCGCACAGAGTTGGCCACGACTGAAGCGACTTAGCAGTCACTCAGTCGTGTCTGACTCTGTGACTCTGTGGACTGTGCCCAGCAGGCTCCTCTCTTCTCCAGGCAAGATACTGGAGTGGGTTGCCATTCCGTTCTCCAGAGGATCTTTCCAACACAGGGATCGAACCCAGGTCTCCTTTATTGTAGGCAGATCCTTTATATCTGAGCTACAGGGAGATCCAGTTTTATGTATAGGTTCCAGTATTCTTGGGTTTCCCTGGTGGCTCAGCTGGTAAAGAAGCCGCCTGCAATGCAAGTAGACTTGGGTTTGATCCCTTGGTTGGGAAGATGCCCTGGAGAAGGGAACAGCTACCACTCCAGTATTCTGGCCTGGAGAATTCCATGAACTGTATAGTCCATGGGGTCAAAAAGAGCCGGACATGACTGAGCAACTTTCATTTTTTTTCAGTGATCTGTCTGCCAATTCAGGAACCATGGGTTTGATCGCTGGGTTAGGAAGATCCCCTCGTGAGGGCATGGCAACCCACTCTAGTATTCTTGCTTGGACAATGCCACGGACAGAGGAGCCTGGGGGGCTGCAGTCCATGGGGTTGGAAACAGTTGGACGCAACTGAGCAGGCAGGCACACACATGCACTACTAAGAAATTCTACCTTAAGTTGAAGTGATGAAAATGAATGATTAACCACGTTTCTGTATTTAAGTTGTGTGATTAGAGTGCACTGGAGAAAATCAGAGATGCTTTCCTTAGTGAGGGCTGGTGAAAACAGCTTTCCCCTGAACTTGACGCTGGAGGGCCCTGACTTGATGTGGTCCTGTGCGTGAGATCTCTGACTGCTGGAACACAGGCCTCTCCTCCATACCTGAGACGCTGAGTACACACACCTTCCTTTTCGCACTGACACACCTCAGCAAGGCAGTTTTTATTATTAGGGAGCTCTCACTTGGGGCATAATTAGAATTAGTAATATGATTATTTTCCCAAGGTCATTCACGAGCAAAGCTTTACTCTTGTTGGAGAAAGAAGAGTCGAAGTCATCCAATGTAAATGCTAAGCCCTGTAGTCGTATCTGACTCCTTGCAAATCTATGGACTGGAGCCCACCAGGCTTCTCTGTCCCTGGGATTTTCCTAGCAAGAATACTGGAGTGGATTGCCCTGCCGTCCTCCAGGGGATCTTCCCGACCCAGGGATTGAACCTGCATCTCCTTTGGCTCCGGCATAGTAGGCGGATTCTTTACTGCTGAGTCACAGGGTAAATCCAATCACCCAATTGTTAGGTTGCCCATTTGTTTCTGACTCTTTGCAGTCCCATGGACTGTAGCATGCCAGGCCTCCCTGTCCCTCATTATCTCCTGGAACTTGCCCAAGTTCATGTCCATTGAGTCAGTGATGCCATCCAGCCATCTCATCCACTGATGCCCTCTTCTTCTGCCTTCAATCTTTCCCAGCATCAGCATTTTTTTCCAGTGAGTCATCTGGTTTGCATTATATTACCAAAATACTGGAGCTTCACCATCAGTCCTTCCAAAGAGTATTTGGGTTGATTTCTGTTAAGATTGACTGGTGTGATCTCCTTGCTGTCCAAGGGCCTCTCAAGACTCTTCTCCAGGACCTCAGTTTGAAGGCATCAATTCTTTGGCGTTCTGCCTTCTTTATGATCCAGCTCTCACAACCATATGTGACCACTGAAAAGACTGTAACCTTGACTATATGGACCTTCGTCGGCAAAGTAACGTCTCTGCTTTTCAATACACTGTCTAGGTTTGTCATAGTTTTCCTACCAAGAAGCAATCGTCTTCTGATTTCATGGCTGCAGTCACCATCTGCAGTGATTTTAGAGCCCAAGAAGAGGAAATCAGTCACTACTTCCACTTTGCCCATGCAGTAATGGGGCCGGATGCCATGATCTAAGTTTTTTTTTTTTTTTTAATACTTTGTTTTAAGCCGGCTCTTTCACTCTCTTCCTTCACCTTCATCAAGAGGCTGTTTAGTTCTGCTTCACTTTCTCCCATCAGAATGGTATCATCTTCATGTCTGAGGTTGTTGATGTTTCTCCCGCCTGTCTTGATTCCAGCTTGTAACTCATCCAGCCTGGCATTTCTCATGATGTGCTCAGTGTATAGGTTAAACAAACAGGATGACAGCAGACAGCCATTCCTTTCTCAAGTCACCCAATAGCCTTGCCCATTACACTTTTAGACAGATATTTAATCTAATCCGGTTTTCTTCTTGGAAACAGAATAACAAAGAAGCAGGGGACTGTGAGAGTCAATCTTCCCACTATGTTCCGAGGATACAGAGGTTCTTGCCCATAATAAAAAATACTGTACATAACTATAAGGAAATAAGTCATTCTTGATGATTAGCATGCTATCCACACTTTCTGGCTACCTCTAAGAAGCTGGTCTCTAAAATTCACTTGGAGGATAAAACACTCCATTAAAATTACTCTACTACTGAATTTTTAAATGATTTTCATTGAGTTTTCAGGGCTGTGATGTGTATAGCAATTTGCATCAGACCTTATCAGTTTTTCAGTGTCTCATGCATGTTCTGGATGCAATATGCATTGTCTCAGGCATGTAAGCATTTGTTTCTTTGAACATGAATGCACCAAAGGATGTGCAATTGACTATCACCTGAAAGTAAAAATATTTGTACTTAATTACAAATACAGCTTTAGAGTTTATTGTTGTCTGGCTGTTGCCTTTTAAGTGGTTTAAAAAACCACTATGTTGAAAACTTCGTAGTGCTCTGACATTTTCTGCTTGACTCCATATGCTGTGTAATTGCCTGAGTATGAGGTGGCCGGGGCGGTGGGGGTGGCAGGGGGGTAGTTTCTTTGGAAGCTGTGAAAGCATTTGGCCTTTCAGTTTCTTCAGATGCTAAAAATGCTGAAGCACACCTCCTGGGGGAAAGGCGCTAAGAAATACTTTTGGGCACCTCCATTTGATATAGAAAGCAGAGCATTATTTTTACTTGATGGATCTCATTTTGGTGTGTAATATATCTTTTCACTTGAGAATATCTACTTTGAAGGTAATATATTTGCATACAAATTCAAAAAATGGGAATCAATAGTTAAATGATTGAAGTAAAACTAGTCCTTTGAGAAAGTATACATTGCTTCTGGAGAAATATTAAAAATACATGGGTCACACTTACATGGATTGCACTATACAATCTGTAAGCAAAATAGGCTGGCTTGTCTCGAATACAGAGAACTAGGAAAAAACAGAGAAAAGAAGAAAGTTTGAGAGTAACAGTACATATTTTTTTTTCAAAATTTGGGGAAACGATGAGAATGCTTTTTTTTTCCAGTTGTAATCCTGGAAAACTGGTATTTTGTGAGTTCTCTGTGGTATCCCTCACTGTACAATATATTACAATGCCAACATTTCAAATAGTGGTGAAACCATAACCTCTTTACAAGGGAAAGAAATGAGCATGTATGCGATGAATTTAAAGATGTGAGATCCCAATGACCTGAGAAGTGAAGGTTTCCTACTATGAACACTGACAGCTCTTAGGAAGAGTATAGGTTCATGAAAGACATCAGCTTGCCATTGTATCAGGAGCTGATGTATTTTTTTTCTCTACAGAGAATGTAGAGAAATGTCTTGTCTCAGTAATTAAATTCAAGGAAAACTAAACTCAGTCACTTTAATTCAATTGAACACATCTTTACGGCAGTCAGAGCTACTCGACTCTTGATGTATCAAGTAAATTATTACTCACCAGTTGCTACTAGCAGCTCTCGAAAGTATCCATCGTAACATTCATTAATGGCATCTACTATGTCTTGCCCAGAAATATTTTGAAATTCCTGGAAAACTTTAACAAATTGATTCACAGGAGATTATTATGAATATTATAGATTTTAAATGTAGGTATTGATTTGACTGCTTATACACAGGAAGGCAAATAAAGTGTAGGTATGTGCATATAAGTGTTGGGTTAGAGTGTGCCACGTTTTAAATTATTACAGACTTCTGTGTGTTATGGAAAGTAGAAAAAAAAAGTATTGTAAAAAATAAGAGAAACAGGGACTTTCCTGGTGGTCCAGTGGCTAGGACTCCAGCTTCCACTCCATGGGATGCGGGTTTGATCCCTGGTCAGGGAAGTAAGATCCTTCATGCCATGTGGTGCGGCCAAAAAAAACAGTTGAAAAACAAGAGAAATAGAAAGGTATCCAGCAGTCTGGAGAAAGCCAAAGAAAGCACCTTTAAAACCAATACGGCAGCTTTGCGTGAATCACAATTTCAGTAACAATGCCCTTGGTTCCTTCCAGACTTATTAACCTATGTTCAGCATATTCTGTTTAAGACAACATGTGACGCACTGAACGGGACACAGCTGATACATGTAAGTTCTTCATCAAAACCAGAGATAGCTTTCAAAAGTTCAGTACTGAAAGGTTGTTGTTCAGTCGCTAAGTCGTGTCTGACTCTTTGCAACCCCAGGAACTGCTATAATTCAGTTACTGAAAGAATACAATTCTACAGAAACTTCCTTCCTTAGCAGTGTTAATGGATGAGGCATGTCTGTACAAACATAATCTAAAATGGGTGCCTTGAGAGAACTGGCTTTCCTATGTTTGTAACACCCCCTTCCCCCAATTACCTACTTGCTTCTTACTGCATAATCGGAGAGGAGCTATAAAGGAGGGCATTACCCAGGCACAGCTGCTGGTAGCTCTTGTTACACAGCATCAATTGCAGAAGCGTCTTGTGCTCCCCTGTCCTCTGCTGGCAGGCCTCCCACAGCACCTGAAACGCCGCAGGGCCGCCCGGTAGCACCACAGCCCCGGGCTGCCGGGCAAAGCCCCCACAGCTGCCCCAGGCACTGGTCCTAGTTACCATCGCGTCCTGAGTAGCCATGGCTGGGTCTGTGTATCCTTCCTCCCTGGTTCCCTGAGAAGCAAGCACAGGTTTCCCTTGTAAGTGTTCTTTGTTTTTAAATTGGAGCATGGCTGATTTTTCATACTGTTCATGTTCATGGGGTTCTTGCAGCAAGAATCCTGCAGTGGTTTGCCATTCCCTCCTCCAGGGGACCACATTTTGTCAGAACTCTCCACTGTCATCCGTCCATGAAGCTTCAATACTTTGGCCACCTGATGTGAAGAGCCAACTCATTTGAAAAGACCCTGATGCTGGGAAAGATTCAGGGCAGGATGAGAATGGGGCGACAGGGGATGAGATGTTTGGATGGCATCACTGACTCAATGGACATGAGTTTGAGCAAACTCTGGGAGATGCTGAAGAACAGGGGACCCTGGTGTGCTACAGTTCGTGGTGTTGCAAACAGTTGGACATGACATGGCAACTGAACAACAACAATAGTTGCTTAAAATGTTGTGTTAGTCTCTGCTGTATAGCAGAGTGAACCAGCCACGTGTAGACAGATACCACTCCATCTTGAACATAGGATAACTGGGTGACAAGCCTTTGAACCACCAAACACATTGGAGATTCCTAAGAAAATGCTATCACTAGTTAGAGTTACTCTACATTTCTTGGATACTTTATCAAATGCTGGTCTTTTAAAAAAAAGTGTGGGCACGTTCCCTTGTCTCTTTGCAGTGAGGTGGTCTCTTGAAGGAGTGGGTGAGCTTTCACTTTGCCAGCCCTCTGTGCAGCATCTCTCCTCCCTCCAAACAGCGACTGCTGCCTGGCCGGCTGGCAGAGACAGGAGTTAACACTGTCAGGAGGAAAACGCACAGAGCAGGCATGAGTTAATAATGCACCTCTGACGCAGAATATCACACATAGGCAGCAGGAAAATAATCATGAAATCCAGATTTTGTGCAATGAGAAGAGAGCATTTTGTACATTTGTTTCACTCCTGCGTCTTTATCATATAAGGAAAGAACAGACCCGGCCAAGCGGACCTGCAAGGACATTTCAAACAGGAGGGAAGGAGGGCTCACCAGTGCACGGTCCTCTGGTCCCTGAGGGTCATGAGGACACAGAGGAAAGAGAGGTGGGAGAGACATGTGATGACCCAGTTTATCTCATGCTTCCTTTGGGAGACCTGAAGGAAACATGCTTTTTGAACTTTGTGGAATACTGAGTACCCTGTCTTTGTTCTTATTGTTTTTTGGACTCTGCAAATGAACTCAGTGACACAGGACAGGGCAGGGGTCCCTGAAGACACCTCTGTGCATTATCTCCATCCGGGAGTCCCGTGAAGGATCCCAAGTGTCTCACCCACTCCTGATGGAGAGCCCTGACTGCTGGCTGAGAAGCACACAGGGGTGCCTGACGGGTGGAGGGGCTTATGGCCACAGCAGGCAGACCCTTCTGGCAGCCCAGGGCCATGAGGCAGACCACAGTGGCTGGAACTGTGTGGAGGGACACAGCTAGACATGGGATTCTTCAGTGAGAGCAGAGGTGAGGCCAGACCATCATCAGAGGTTACCTGCTTCTGACCAAACTGAAACAGAGGAAGGGCTATACATTAACCAACTGAGGCTCATCTTCTCAGTGGAATTTGCTCTGACTGAGCTGTGGTACCTCTTAACTGACCCACCATCCCTTCCCCTGCTGTATTCTTCATCAGCTAACATGCTGGGAAATGCACCGATTTATTAGCGTTCTCCTGTTTGAATCTCCCCACTAAAATGCAAGCTTCTTCAGACTGGGGTCTTTGCCTCTTTTGATAAGTCCCAGTCGTCCTTGGCACACTGAAGGCTTTTGATGAATACTCACTGAATCAATACTACAGGAAGGAAGGAAAGATAAATACCTTCGATGTTGCAGAGGTTAAACATCAGTTAGTAAAGTTGGGAAGATTTTCTGGATCACTGAAGGGTTTTTAGTGATTTCCAATCACACGATGTAGCTAAGTTGTGAGAAATACTTAAGAATTTTCTGCAGTTCTATGCATCTGACATTTTTCTGAGAGGTAAGAATTTTGGACATTTAACTTGAAATGGGGCCCATATGTGTACTTTGTGCAGTTAATTTCCAGGAGCACTTTAAGCAGACAGGTAGCTTAAGAAAATGTCAGTCAGCTAGTGTGTGATGTAGCTTTCCCCACCAAGCAGATCTGGTCACATAAAAGCCTAAGTTAAGAACAGTAGCCTGTTAGGGGGTGCAAATGCCCGAGAAATGGCATAAACAGGCATTTGGGTTAGGAATAGAATAAACGCGTGACAGGAAGAAATTAAGGGGGTTCACGTCTAGCCAGAAGAGTCGGGAGCAAGCAGAGTGGCTGCAGCTGGTCCCGGGGCCGCAGGTAGTGGGTCGCCGGAGGCCCCAGGGCAGCTGCCTGTGGAGTAGCACAGGGGACTCCTGGCAGATGACCCTCTTCCTCTCTGTGGAGACACTTGTCATCTGTGTGTGATCATGCGGATTAAGTAACCTCTAAGTGACTAATTCTTCCTTATTGGACAGATAATTAGATCTCCCGTAAGTCTGGTTTAATAGAGCAGAGGAAGTGCTGTGAATAAGTTCAGTGATTGGCATTCATTTCAAGAACGTGTTCTGGTCAAGTAGTTTTCTTATTAGAAATAGCCCTGTTGGAAAATTATTTGTATATTAAGTAAAAGCACTTCTTTCCCAGAAAATATGACAATAATTTAAACACTTCACAATTCATGAATACTTTCAAGCTTCCAATCCTCACTCTATTAATTCACAAAAACACAAGTGTGTCTGAATGTCCATGGACAGTCTTTCCTTTGATTCTCAAAGTGAAGATGCAGAGGGAGGAAGCGGATGTGATTATAACTGTTGGAGAATTTTAGAACATGGGCATAGGGAGGGAACAGAGGGAAGAGTGGTTTCATGACCCTTAATTTACGGAGTATGTCTCTGGAAACTCAAGAAAGCAAAATGATAAACCCAAGGAAACACACTGACTTATAGCAGAGTTGAGAGGAAAAGATACATAGATAATACCTGCTTGTTTTACAAACAGTATCTGTCATCTGTCTACTTTCTACCTCTCTACCTTCTATCATCATGTATCTAAGGAATCTAATATATGTTTACCTATCATCTATATTTCTATTTTCTACCTATCATCATCTATTTTACTGGGCTCCAAAATCACTGCAGATGGAGACTGCAACCAAGAAATTAAAAGATACTTCCTCCTTGGAAGAAAAGCTATGACAAACCTAGATAGCATATTAAAAAGCAGAGACATTACTTTGCTGACAAAGGTCCATAGAGTCAAAGGTATGGTTTTCCCGGTAGTCATGTATGCATATGAGAGTTGGCCCATAAGGAAGGCTGAGGGCTGAAGAACTGATGCTTTTGTTTTTGTTTTTAAATAAATTTATTTATTGTAATTGGAGGCTAAAGAACTGATGCTTTTGAACTGTGGTGTTGGAGAAGACTCTTGAGAGTCCCTTGGACTGCAAGGAGATCAAACCAGTCAATCCTAAAGGAAATCGGTCCTGAATATTCATTGGAAGGACTGATGCTGAAGCTGAAACTCCAGTACTTTGGCCACCTGATGTGAAGAATTGACTCATTGAAAAAGACCTTGATGCTGGGAAAGATTGAAGGTGGGGAGGAGAAGGGGATGACAGAGGATGAGATGGTTGGATGGCATTACCGACTCAATGGACATGAGTCTGAATAAACTGTAGGAGTTGGTGATGGACAGGGAGGTCCACCGGGGTCCCCAAAGAGTCAGACATGACTGAGCGGCTGAACTGAACTGAACTGATTTCACTGGAAGAACTGATGCTGAAGCTGAAGCTCCAACACTTTGGTCACCTGATGTGAAGATCTGAATCACTGGAAAAGACCCTGATGCTGAGAAAGATTGAAGGCAAGAGGAATAAGGGGATGACAGAGGATGAGACGGCTGGATGGCATCACCAACTCAATGGACATGGGTTTGAGCGTGAGTCTATTTTCTATGTATCATTTATCATCGATCATCATCTATCTAAGGAATCTACCTAATCTATCTACCTATCATCTATCTATGGAGAGAGCTTGAGGCAGAGAGAACAAGGATCCCATAGTGGGGGAGAGAGGGTCTTGGTCCTGTGACAGCCTCTCAGTCAGCTGATTGTTTCAGTTGGCTCAGTTATTATCTACTCGCAGTTTCACAAACCTGTAGGATGCAATTCCATTTCCTTTCTGTGAATATCTAGACAGATTCTCTGGCATGGGATATACCAGCATTTGTGGTCAGCAGACATGCTGGACTTCATCAGTTCCCTAACTCACTTTTCATATTTTTCCAGTCCTCTAAGTTTATGGATTCAAATCCTAAACTAGGAGTTCCAAAATGAGTCATGAGGATAGAAATCAGAAGCCAGTGGTCAAATTTAAAAATATATGAGAAATTGTACATTTTACTAAGCATTACACAGGACTCCTGATCTTGAAAAAGACTATTAGTAAAGGATATTATACTATGTCTTTTATAAGTTTCTTATATCCAGTTTCAATTGTGAGTTAAGTAACTTCTGTAAAATCTTTATTTTACTCATAAGGTATGTTTAACATTTTAAGGGAAATATACTGTGAAACCTCCTAAATATATAATATTTAAGTACACATTATTAATTTTCCTTGGCTTCTTATAAAATCTAGAACTCTCTTCATTTTTGATATTCTATGTTGAAAGGACAATTTTAATGCTCTGAAAAGCTATTTTAAGGTTAAACACACACACTTAAGTTCCAACTCTAGAAATTGAACTTCAGAAGTAATACTTTATCCTGTAAAGTCATAATCAAAATCAAGTGAAAGCCAGTGATAAAACAAATTGTGTGTTATTTCAAAATATGTATGTCTATACAGATAATATTATTGCATATACATGTGTACTTTATAAAAAATAAAGCATTATTGTTTAATTTCAAGAAAAGAACTGCAGTTTTGCCAAGGGAAAATATTGTGCACTGATTTTTTCCCCTTTGTGACTTATTTTCTCTCATGTTTAATTTTCAGAACTGTGTGTTTTTCCTGAAATATAGAGCATTTGCTTTATAAAAGTCCTCATTCTTGGGTATCAGTTACTTTTAGGTGTTTTGTAGCTCAGCCTTTGAAGAAGGGCAGATTCTGATAGGCAGCGCGCTTGACCACTGGAATTTCACCAAACAGAAACAGAAGTGGAGAGGAGTCAGACGAGGTGGAAACAATCCTGTTTACATTGTGCTTCCCTGTTTTCAGGCTGGGCTCTTACTCAGCAGACGTGAAGTGCTGGCCCAGCCACAGGGCCCGTCTGAGCTTCCAGGGAGGAGGTGCCGTCAGCACGCTTCCCTCAGCTGGCTCTGAGATGCGGACCAGCAGTTATATTTTTTTTGCTTTAAATTTTTTGTTGTTGGTGTTTAGTTGATTTATAACGTTGTGTTAATTTCAGGTGTATAGCAAAGTGATTCAGTTATACATATATACATATCAAAAGATACATGCACCCCAATGTTCACTGCAGCACCACTCACAATAGCCCGGACATGGAAACACCCTAAATATCCGTCAGCAGATGAATGGATAAAGAAGATGTGGTGCGTACACATGATGGACTACTACACAGCCTTAAAAATGGTGAAATAATGCCATTTGCAGCAGCATGGATGGAACTAGAGGTTGTCATACTGAGTGAAGTTAAGTCAGAGAAGGACAAATATCGCATGATATCACTTATATGTGGAATCTTAAAAAATGTACAAATAAACTTCTTTACAAAACAGGTGCCATGTTACTGTGGGATGCGCTGGGGATCAGCTGTGGACCAGAGAGAAAAGAAGCCAGACTTGGAAGGAAAGTCTGGACTGAGATGTAGCCCTAGTGGAATACAAAATAGTCCTTATGCAATGCATTTTTACCCTACTTAAGTTTTTCTTTAACAAATTGAAATACATTTCTGTTTGGACACTAAGAAAATAAAGATATGTTTGCCCTTAGGTGCAACTTGTGGATTTACAGCAGCACTGTTGTCTTTATTCTGCTGGGGCAGTGCTAAGGCCAATATGAATTTCTGACTGGAAACTGTCATTTTAATTTATATTATAGAGTGTCAGTCCTAGAAAGCCAAGAAATGATGACCCTTCTAAGTTGAGAGAATCTTGTAACTAATCTTACAACATTTATAAGTTAGAAAATATTTAATTGATGTTTTGCCAAATGAGATTATTTTTAATATTAATAATGATTATTAAAAACTTTTTCACATAAAAAGACTCAACTTCTGCCACAAATTTAAATAAGCTTATAGCTCAGTTGGTAGAGAATCCACCTGCATGCAGGATACCACAGTTCAATTCCAGTGGGATGATCCGCTGGAGAAGGGGTAGGCTACTCATTCCAGTATTCCTGGGCTTCCCTTGTGGCTCAGCTGGTAAAGAATCTGCCATCTGGTAAAGAATCTGGTAAATCTCCTGCAACGCAGGAGATCTGGGTTCGATCCCTGGGTTGGGAAGCTCCCCTGGAGAAGGGAAAGGCTACCCACTCCAGGATTCTGGCCTGGAATATTCCATGGACTGCAAGTCAATGGGGTCAGAGTCGGACATGACTAAGCTGCTTATTATTATTTATTATTATTTCCACAGCAGCTCACACAGAAGCCTCCTATTGGGCAATGTAAAGCCAAGCTCTGTGTTCTCTATTGATGTTATCATCCTAGAGAGTAGAATCTCTGAAGGTGAAAAAGACAGCCTTCAGAATGGGAGAAAATAATAGCAAATGAAGCAACTGACAACTAATCTCAAAAATATACAAGCAGCTCCTGCAGCTCAATTCCAGAAAAATAAACGACCCAATCAAAAAAATGGGCCAAAGAACTAAATAGACATTTCTCCAAAGAAGACATACAGATGGCTAACAAACACATGAAAAGATGTTCAACATCACTCATTATCAGAGAAATGCAAATCAAAACCACAATGAGGTACCATTTCACACTAGTCAGAATGGCTGCGATCCAAAAGTCTACAAGCAATAAATGCTGGAGAGGATGTGGAGAAAGGGGAACCCTCTTACACTGCTGGTGGGAATGCAAACTAGTACAGCCACTATGAACAGTGTGGAGATTCCTTAAAAAACTGGAAATAGAACTGCCTTATGACCTAGCAATCCCACTGCTGGGCATACACACCGAGGAAACCAGAATTGAAAGAGACATGTGTATCCCAATGTTCACTGCAGCACTGTTTATAATAGCCAGGACATGGAAGCAACCTAGATGCCCATCAGCAGATGAATGGATAAGAAAGCTGTGGTACATATACACAATGGAGTATTACTCAGCCATTAAAAAGAATACATTTGAATCAGTTCTAATGAGATGGATGAAACTGGAGCCTATTATACAGAGTGAAGTAAGCCAGAAAGAAAAACACCAATACAGTATACTAACGCATATATATGAAATTTAGAAAGATGGTAATGATAACCCTGTATGCGAGAGAGCAAAAGAGACACAGATGTATAGAACAGTCTTTTGGACTCTGTGGGAGAGGGAGAGGGTGGGATGATTTTGGAGAATGGCACTGAAACATGTATAATATATATGAAATGAATCACGAGTCCAAGTTCAATGCAAGATACAGGATGCTTGGGGCTGGTGCACTGGGATGACCCAGAGGGATGGTATGGGGAGGGAGACGGGAGGGGGTTCAGGATGGGGAACATGTGTATACCTGTGGAGGATTCATGTTGATGTATGGCAAAACCAATACAATATTGTAAAGTAATTAACCTCCAATTAAAATAAATAAATTTGTATTAAAAAATAAAAATGACTAACGGGCACAAAAAAGTTTAAAAATTTAAATTCTTGGCGCTTGGCAATGAATGAAATTCTCAGTTGGTGTTAAAATCAGGCTGATGTATTTATTCATTTTTTAACTAAATGATACCAAACATTGTGAAGTACAATATGAAGCTTTTAATCACAATAAACACACGTTTGACTGGATATGTGAAAGATATCCACATATTGGATGAGAAAGATAACAAAATTGAAGATTAAGAAGGAAAATAAAGTAGATATTTAAATTTGCACACTGCCATTGGTATTTTAAAGGAAAAAATCATTATCAATAGTTGTTTTCTCATTTTAACTCTTTTCTATACAGACTAGTTCTAGCCAAGGTAGAAATAATTCTTGATTTTTACCTTTTTCATGCAAAATACTACATAAAACTGCCCATTTTAAAAAATAAAGTTTTGTAGAATAAAAAATCTCCCAAGCTAAAGATTTGAACCTGCAGTTTCAGAAAGAAAAATTAGTATATGGCTGTGGGTCTGTCTATCATTGACTTTCCTGGTGGCTCAGACAGCAAGGAATATGCCTCCAATGTGGGAGACACAGGTTTGATACTGGAGGAGGAAATGGCAACCCACTCCAGTATTTTTGCCTGGAGAATCCCATGGACAGAGGAGTCTGGTGGTCTACGGTCTGTGGGGTTGCAAAAGAGTTGGACGTGACTGAGCAACTAACACTGTCACTATTTTCCAGAATGAGTGGGAGATTTTCTGTAGTTTTCCCTGACCCGATGTCCCCTTGTTCTCTTTCATGTGGAAGTTCTATAGCCTGGGCTGGAACATCAGGAATTCCATCCACTACTCCCTGCTAGAAGATGGCTGGTCAGCAACCTGACTGATGACACAGAGGGACAGTGGCAACTTCGCTTGTCTAAATTCAAGCCTCTGGTTTCCTGCACCATGTCATCAGACACCGAGGCTGTGTCTGAACAGTTTGGTCAATACAAACTCAAGCAGAAGATGGAATACAGACAGAAAGCGCTGCTACGGAGGGCCCCGGGTGGCTCAGATGGTGAAGAAGCCCCCTGCAATGCAGGAGACACAGGTTTGCTCCCTGGGTCGGAAAGATCCCCTGGAGAGGGAAATGAAAATTCACTGCAGTATTCTTGCCTGGTTAATTCCATGGACAGAGGGAGTCAGACATGACTGAATGATTAACACTTGTACTAAGGAGGGAAAACTAGTTTTGTTTTCAATAAACCAGAATCTCTTAAATTAAAGTCATACGGGAGGCTCCTGGATCCCAGTTTCTTGTATTTCATCTGGTGGTTCTGGCTGTTCACCAGCGGGGTGGGTCCTGGGTTCCTGATGCCTTAGACGGTGTGCACATTCTACTAATTTTAACTGTAATGTTGTCAGCCTGTTGATTCCCTCGTAATCTATAATCAGCTATGCATTTATCTAAAACTATGATCATTTTACTTAGAGTAGGCTGTTTTGAGGACAGAGATGGTGTCTCATTCATACTTGTTTGCCTCTATATTCAACCCAAGTTTCCACTGTAGTGCCTTGAATTTACTGGCATTCAGTAACTGTTATTACTGGAGTTTCCTGTCCTATTTTTTGAAAATGAAACATATCTATTTTTCAGTAGTGCAAAGTGGAGCAAATCTAGGAATCTCTTACCTGGACCAAGCTCACGAGCATGTCTCTGAAGTGTCCTGAGGTCTCTGAGCAGATGTCCTCCTGCAGGTCACGGCTGTATTCTGGGGGAGAGCACACTCACGTGGAAGGGTTAGTCACGACAGAACTGCGCCTCCCTGTGTTCGCACAGGTCAGTGCTGCTCCCATAGGGTGACATTTCTTGGTCTTCTACCACCTTCTACTCACGTGAGGCCCACGAACAGTCCACCCAACAAAACTGATCCCAACGATAACACAGGCCCAAGTCTACTTTCTTATAAAAATACTATCTCTATTCCAAAACCAACGCTGACAATCATTTCACATTCTGTAACCCTTAAAATTCAAGGCTCTGTCTTCTCTTTCCTTAGCCCACTGCCTGGTCCAGCGATCCCCCAAGTCTTGGTCCCGTCTTAATATTTTCAGTGAAGGGTCTTAATTCTCTCCCCTGGGAAAGTCTTGTTTTTGTTTGAGTGCGATGGAGCTGATTGTCTGGAAAATTTTGTTCACACTCAATGTCACAATGATGCAATGGAACTTAAAGTCTTAAAGGTTTTTGAATATGAAAGTCGTTAACCTTTCCGCTTTTAAAATGCATAAAAATCAGATTCTGAGGTGGATTCAGTGATTATGAGGTTTATGAAAAGTGAAGTAGTTGCCTATGTTTGTAGAATTCTCTCACTGAGTGGTCGTTACAGTTTGCTTTGTTCTGTCTTCATAACTGTCCCTCTTGGGTGAGAGACAAGGTCTCCCTGAGCCACCGTCCTGAGTGCTCGCTGTCCTAAACTAAAGTCCACCTTGTAGAAACTCATCATTATTTTCCTGGAAACTTTGCTTTCACTCAATTATCTTGGGATTGCTTTGTTTTTAGTCCCCTAATCACCAACTCCACTTAGACAATTCATTAGTCTTGCGTAAGCGATCTCTCACATGTGACTGTCTTAGATAATTCTTTAAAATATATAAACTGGAATATTTTGCCTGTTATTTGAAAAATATAAAGTTTATAACGTGTAAAACATATGTACAAATGTATATTTCCTTACGCAAATAGTAGGCTTCTCGCATCTGGAAAATTTCTCTGCTTGTTCTCGAAGCTAATATGTCGATGAGGCAGTTCTCATCAGTGCCTGCTCCCTGCAAGGACAGAGCAAGAGACACGTGAGGCGCCGACAAGGGGAGGAGCCCTGCGGTGACCGGATGCGGCCCTGGTGCTCCCAGAGGAGCGGGAGGGCGGGCGTGTGCGCGGGGGTCGCGGTGGACCTGCTTCCGTCTGGCTTCGGGATCTACTAGGTGCGTGGTTTTCAAGAAGACAGTATCACCTAAAATGAGTTCCTTCATAAAATAAAACAGCACGGGCATCGCTAAATCATGCGGGAAAAGACGTTTAAACAGCACTCATGACGCTCATTTTCTTTGCTGCTAGAATGTGAATTCCTGGGCAAACTGGTACTTGATTCTGGGTCCCTAATTCCCCAAGAATGGTGCAGAGACCTCACCCCACCTGTTCCCTGGTGTGGAGTTTTGTACCATTTGCCTGAATATTTGGACTGGGTACTCTCTGCAGCCTCTTCCAGTCATAGGATATTCCTCCCTGATGGTGATTTGAAAGACAACACACCTTTTTCAGAGAGCTTCAGAAATCCGTACCATTTTATGAGACACTGAAAAAAATATAACAGTTTCATCTAAACATTGACATAGGACTTTCTCCTTAGGTTTTCAGTTACGTTGTTTTGCAAGAGGTACGGACTGACATATGCAACACTTAAAAATACATTAGTTGAAATTCATATTTTATATAAAGCCTGTGCTGACCTACTGGTCTTCCCTGTGGCTTAGCAGTAAAGAAACCACCGGCCAAGTAAGAGACACTGGTTTGATCCCTGGGTTGGGAGGATCCCTTGGAGAAGGAAATAGCAACCCATTACAGTATTCTTGCCTGGGAAATCACATGGACAGAGGAGCCTGGAGTGCTACAGTCCATGGGGTCACAAAGAATCAGACATGAGTTAGCGACTAAAACAAACAGTGCTGAGTTGTGAATATGATAGCCATGACCCAGGCCCCCTAATTTGCTCCCTTTCCCTTTTCGTGTTGTTCCCAGATGGGAGAGATCAGGTCATTGGCAGGCACCCCCTGGAGTGATTGCACCCTTTCTATCGGTGTCTCATTCAGCATTTGGAAATATCTGGAAAGATGTGGAAAGTCATCTGTTCCCCTTCCGTAGCCAACAAACCTCTGACAAATCTGTAGTCAGTTCCTTTCATGACTGGCCTGTAAGAAAGAATTGTTCTGATCCTTTAGAAGCAAGATTTTGCTACATTTGAGCAGTAGCTTTGGTAAAGGACTAATTTAGAGTCACAAAAATATAGATATCATCTATGTTTTGTCTCTGCCTCAGCATTACTGACTCTCCTTTATGAGCCCAGTTTATACAATAGTTTAAAGAGATTCACAAGAATGCTAACATTTCCATGTAACATAGGAAGACAAACCAGCTGATGCTGCTGTTTAGTCATTAAATTGTATCCTACTTTTGTGACCCCCATGGACTGTAGGCTACCAGGCTCCTCTGCCCATGGGATTCTCCAGGCAAGAACACTGGAGTGGATTGCCATGCCCTCATCGAGTTCTTCCTGATCCAGAAATCGAACATGTGCCTGCTTCATTGGCAGGTGAATTCTTTACCACTGAGCCATCAGGGAAGCTGAAAGCCATAATGAGGAAGAGAAAAATGCAAACAGTCCCCAAAGAACCTCATTTCCTCTTTCCTCTTGGCAGCTCTGCACAGGGCCGGGTCGTGGGTCTGAGTTTGCTCAAAAGAAGAGTCAAGTGATCTTGCTGCTGGGCTATGGAGGCCTCCTCCTTTCATGACAACCCCCTCTCCCCAGGCGTTTCTTTTGTTTCTTCTTCGCTGACATGCCTCCTCCCCTCCCTGATCATACGTGGCATTATCACAGGGTGACCCACTCTACCTTCATGGCGTGCCACAGCTCGTGGGCATCATATGAGGGTGGGGGGTACATGAGGCCGACCATGACGTCCTTGAAGTGATTGGAAAGCTTCTCCTTCAAGTCCCCAACCAGGTCCTGTGCACGGAAAGCAAATACTTGCATTACACCACCTCCCAAGTTTGTGGGGGAAAACAGGATAATTGCAGAACGTCTTCCAGCAGGATTCCCTTCTCCTTTCCCCTTCACATAATAGCTAGTTTGGTTTGGGTTCACGTGTGTGTACATGGGTTACACGAGATGATGGACTTAAGGGTTTCAAAATGATTGATGTCACCGAGGAAACCAGAATTGAAAGAGACACATGTACCCCAATGTTCATTGCAGCACTGTTTATAATAGCCAGGACATGGAAGCAACCTAGATGTCCATCAGCAGATGAATGGATAAGAAAGCAGTGGTACATATACACAATGGAGTATTACTCAGCCATTAAAAAGAATACATTTGAATCAGTTCTAATGAGATGAATGAAACTGGAGCCGATTATACAGAGTGAAGTAAGCCAGAAAGAAAAACACCAATACAGTATACTAATGCATATATATGGAATTTAGAAAGATGGTAATGATAACCCTGTATGCGAGAGAGCAAAAGAGACACAGATGTATAGAACAGTCTTTTGGACTCTGTGGGAGAGGGAGAGGGTGGGATGATTTTGGAGAATGGCACTGAAACATGTATAATATCATATATGAAACAAATCATGAGTCCAGGTTCGATGCAGGATACAGGATGCTTGGGGCTGGTGCACTGGGATGACCCAGAGGGATAGTACAGGGAGGGAGGTGGGATGGGGGTTCAGGATGGGGAACACATGTATACTTGTGGCAGATTCGTGTTGATGTATGGCAAAACCAATACAATATTGTAAAATAATTAGCCTCCAATTAAAATAAATAAATTTATATTTTAACAAAAGGGAAAAAAAAGAAAATGAGTGATATAGTCATATCTCCATGCCAGACATCATCTGTATGGATATTCTAGTTACACAAACACAGAACCATGATCCTTCTTTAATCCCAACACAACCCCTCTTCTGAGCTCATAAATAAAAGTTAAAATCTGAAAAGTTTAAAATAAATAAAAGTTGAAACTAAAAGCATTTCAGTAGGTAGTATAATAGCTTTGTGTTGAATTAATGAAATATTAGCCCTTAAAGAAAATATGCATTTTGTTTTATCATTGTATTAGTGTCTTTCAGTAAAGAGTTTCTGGTTATACTGTTGCCAAAAAGCTTGTGTAAATGAGTTAAGTAAGCAGTCTGGGAACTTTCTTCAAATAGTCACCTGAAAAAGAGAAACAAGCATGCTAGATTTTTGTCCTTGAAATACAGCTCTAAAGGCATGAAACTGATGGTTTTAATTTAGTTTTCATTTTACTCATATAGAGGAGATGTTTAAAAATATAAAATATGTCCAATTTATGTTTTCTAGGGTTACAAAGATACCTGAAAAATTTGTTAAATGTACCATTTCTTGTTAAAATGTACAGTATATATTCAGTTATATGTTAAAGTATACAACAGTTTAGTTATGAGATGAATTATAAGATAATTCAATAAGGCACAATAAACTTTGTTACAGTAAAAAACAAAATTGTCATAATTTTCATTTTATTTGGTATAACCTGGCAGTATATTTCCTGTGTTTCTTTTTAGCAAAGAAAAGCATCACTCACAAGGTGGTAATTGGTAACACAGGGAATCTATTAAATTTTTGCTCAGATCAAGGCAGTTTGTTTAATGTCTGGAGCTGTGGCTGGTCTTGGAGTATATATAAGACTTACAAGATCGCCTCCTCATTGAGCTGGTATTCCAGTCAATTCCTTGTCTTTTGGCATCAACTGTTTCTAATTTCTGTAACAAACAGTCCTGTGTGCTGTCAGGAGGCAGGCAAAAGCAATGATAAAGCCGTCGTGAACACATGAGCTTGTGAAAACTTTGTTCTCCTGCCCACATGAGTTCAGCACATCGTTTTGAAGGAAAGACAGCAGTGGACTCAGTGGGTTTTTATTTCTACTTTTTCTCAGACAATATGGTAGGAGCTGGAGAAAAACAACACACAATCTCTGTTTTCAAGAGTATCCACATCCACAAACATCCCAGACATAATGTAAGTGAAAATGTGAGCTAATGCTTTGGAAGGCTCTGATCGTCACTTTTCACATCATAAGATCCTAAACACTAGTTCAAGAGGGTTCTAAAAATTCAGATAAGAGATCAGAATGGCCTTACAGGTTTAGGGACATGAGACAGACAAGGGAGCAGTTGCTTTGGGATGGGCGTTCAGAAGCCGCTTCTGATAGTTAACTTTATTCACTTTGCTGGGCCATTAACATTGTTCTAGATGTTTCTGTGAAGGTGTTTTTAGATGATTAACATTTAAATCAGTGGACTTCAAGTCAAGTGGATTGCCCTCCAAAATGTGAGCGAGACTCCTTCAGTCAGCTGAAGACTTTCCCTCAAGAGTTCTGCCAGCAGCCGGTCCTTGACCTCAGGCTCTCCGAGCCTCCAGTTTGCCCGGGTCTCACCTGGCCTGCCCTGTGGATTTTTGCCTGTCTGCCTCCACAGTCATGTAGCTAATCCCTCACTTCTCCCTGCCTCTAGGTGCCTGTGGGCATCTCTGACAGCGAGGACCTTGCATCGTCAGAACAGCATGAGGGTGACACGCTTCCTTCAGCATGGCTCATGACTTGTCTCTTGGTGAGTTTACTCTCCCACTGCAGCAAAATCAACTGCGAACTAATAATAAAGATGTATCTGGAGAATCCTAGATACTTTATTTAATGAACCTGAAAATGTAACATGTCAAAATTTGAGCAGCTGAGACAGTGATTGAACATACATTTTAGCTTTAAATATTTATATTTGAAAAGAAACAGGCAGTCAATGACCTAATCTTCCACCTCAAGAAAACTAGAGAGAGAAGAATACATTAAATCCAGTATAACAAGGGAGGAAATGACAGGATGGAATGCAGACTGTGACGGATTAATGTAACTGTATTACACACGTATGAAATATATATTCATATATTTTAAATTTAAAAAGAGGGAGGAAATGAAAATAAGATCATAATTCAATGAAATGGAAAATTAATAAATACTAAAACCGTCAATGAAATCAAAACCTACTTTTCTGAATGTTAATAAAATTCTAATTAGACTGACAAGAAAAAAGAAAATGCAAAAATATTGGCAATGTAAGGGTAACATACACAAATACTACAGATATTAAAGAGAAAAAGAGAATATTATGAGCACATTTGTACTACTATATGTATTTTTAGTTGAAATATAATTTATTTACAATGTTGTGTTAGTTTCAGGTGATTAAGCTATGTATATATATGTTTATATGCTCTTTTCATAATCTTTTAGGTTATTACAAAATGTTGACTAAATTTCCCTGTGCTGTACAGTAGGTGCTTGTTGTTTATCTATTTTACATATAGTGATGTATATGTGTTAATCCCATCTTGCTAATTTATCCCTCCCCCACCCACATTTACTCTTGGCAACCACAAGTCTGCTCTCTGTGCGTGTGGGTCTTTCTGGTTTGTAGATAAGTTCATGTGTGTTCTATTTCAGATTCTGCACGTAAGTGATGGAACACAGTATCTGTCTTCACTGTCTGACTTGCTTCACTAAGCATGATGCTCTCTGGGTCTCTCTATGCTGCTGCAAGTGGCCTTATTTCATTGTTGTTTATGGCTGAGCAATATTCCATATACATGCCATATACACATTCCACATCCTCTTTACCCTTTCCTCTGTCCATGGACATCTAGGTTGCTTCCATGTCCTGGTTATTGTGGACAGTGCTGCTCTGAACAGTGGGGTGCACGTGTCTTTTTGCCATCATCATAAAGCCTAAAGTAATACCTGCTGGACAGGCTGCACTCAGCACCGGTAGGTCACTCCTGTCACCTGGCTGCTGCATCCCTAGGGACCGCCTGTGGTGGTGTCACAGACAGGCGAGAAGAGCCAGGCTCAGTTTGCTGGTGTCGGGGGCGAGGTAGCCCTTCTGCACTCCTGCTGGGAATAGGAATTGGTGCAGCCTCTGTGGAGAACAGCACGGAAGCTCCTCAGAAAACTAAACACACAACTACCATATGATCCTGAAATCCAAGTCCTAGGCATATATCTGCATAAAAACATAAAGATATACCACTGTATTTTAAAATCTAGTTGAAAAATATAAAATTGTTGACAGCCACACATTACCAAAACAGTCAAGGAGAATTTTGAACTCAATCTAAATTTCCTTATATTAACAAAAACAAAAACAAAAAAACCCCAAAACTGGATTCACAAGTAATCCACCCTCTTTAATCTCTAGACCCAAGTGGAGTCACTTCATAAAATCTATAACATATTTTTATGTAGAAGTAAAATCATCTCTACATAATATTTTGTAGAAAGCAGATGGTGAAAGAAGAGTTCTCAATTTATGCAACTAATATTGTCCTCCTAATACCCCAGTTTAAAAAAAAAAAAAATTCAGTGCCATGCCTCGAAGTTTCAAAGGGGGCCAGAGGGAAACGGTAGAATCAGCAACCCTTTGCGAGCCTTCCTCCGGCCCTCAGGGAAGCTGACTGTTTCTCTGCCACTGCAGCTCCACCCTTGAGTTTATTACACTAGATGAATGACCATATTACGTGAATTTATGGCCCCCAAGTCTGTCTCAGGCTTCCCAGCTGGCTCAGCGGTACAGAATCTCTCTAGCAATGCAGGAGAGGTGAGGTTGATCCCTGGGTCGAGAAAATGCCCCCGGAGAAGGAAAGACCCATTCCAGTCTTCGTGCCTGGGAAAGCCCATGGACAGAGGCGCCTGGCGTGCTACAGTCCATGGGGTAAAAAAATCGGACATGACCGAGGGACTAAACAACAAGAAATGGCTTTATCACAAATGTTCCCAAATCTGGCCGAGTGCTGAGTGGTCAGATGTGCAGAGTTTATGGTGTATACACTGTCTAAACGAATCCTTAACAAGTTGGAGAATGAAGGAATGAACGTGGGAAGAGAAAGCCCTAAATTTACTGATTAAACGTAAAACATACAGGCAATGGTTTGGGAATGGAAAAATCTTCCATTTGATTTTCAGTCACTTCTGGGGTCCCTATTCCTCCCGAAAATCCGTATCAGCATCTTCCCCTTACTGTCCCTGTGATCGCAGTGGGCTCTAACCTGAACACCTGCGCGGGTTCCACTGCCCGGTGGGGCTCGGCGCGGCCGCTAGAGGGCGCGGGGGAGCTGTGCGCCGGAGCGCGGGTGTGCACAGGCGCGTGTGTGCGCACGGCTGTAGCACACGGATTTGATAAGGGACCTCGAGGAAGCTGGAGCACTTCGGTGAAAAAGACTGCGGGCGGCGCCTGGGCGGGAAGTGGCCTGGGTTTAGTCCGGGCGGAGCATCAGCTGCGCTGTGGGTGGCTCGCCTGGCTGCCCGGGCCGGTCTGCACAGCGAGGACAGCTCCCACCTCAGCGTGGACCTTACTAGACAGTGTTTGCTCAGGTGAAGTCCTTAACATGTTTTCTGGCTGGTATGAGGCACTCTAAAGGTCCCTTTCCCCCCAAATATTAGGTAATTTGCTGTAGGTTTAAAATGGCGGGTACTAGCTGTGTTCTCTCCCCCCTTTTCTTTCTCTCCGCTTCATTAGTTGTCTGTTCCCTTGTATTTCTCACAACCTTTACAGTATCCAGTTGTCAGTGACTCCATGGCCTCTGACTTACGAATGCATCCCCAGACTGACGATTGTATGCCCAGTTACCCCTGCAGCCTCGGCCTCTCCTGCGGTCAGTGTCCAGGCCTCCACAAGCGCCCTCTTTTGCCCTCCCTGGCCCTCCCAGCACACAGGTGGCCCCGGAACGTGCACATCAGCTAGTCGCTTCTCTGCAGAAAGGCCCTTACCCACTCCAAACTCCGGGACGAATTACAACTACTTTTGTGCAGCTCAGCTCAGAATATAGCAAACGAGCGGGTGTTTTATGTGGCGGTCTCCAGGGCGCCTCAAAGGGGCCGAGGTGGCCACATCCCTGCCCTCACCTCCTGCTGCTGCTCTCCCTGCTCCCCCCTGCCCCCGCCGGCGTCCTGCAGCTCCTGGGTCTGCAGGCCCCTCCCTCAGGGCCCCGGCTTCCCATTGCTGTCACCCGCGTGTTCCTTTGCTGTCTGTGCCGTCGGCCTCCTTCATAGAGCCTGCTGTCACCATTTACAATGTGCCCTGGCCGCCACACTCTGTTTTTCACCAGGCTTCATCTTTTCTCCAGAGCACTAGTTCATTCTAAGATGATATGCATGCATGTGTGTGTTATTTCAGTCGTGTCTGACTTTGCGACCTATGGACTGTAGCCCTCCAGGCTCCTCTGTCCTTGGAAATTCCCAGGCAAGAATACTGGAGGGGGTGGCCGTTTCCTTCTCCAGGGGATCTTCCTGACCCAGGGATCGAACCTGGATCTCTGAAGTCTCCTGTGCTGGCACATGTGTTCTTTGCCATTAGTACCACCTGGGAAGCTCGCTGTAGTGGTAGCTCCTTTTCAGGACATCAGAAGACAGTACGTTCATTAGGGAAAATAGGTATTGAGTGCCATGTTGAAGCAGCCAAACTTCTCAAGCTCAGAGCGGAGCCTTCAACTGCGTCATCTAGTCAGCGTCTTAAATGCTCTCTGGAGGGGCAGACACAGCTTTGCAGATGCAGTCTTCTCAGGGTGCCTCTCCCACCCTGACTGCTGCTCTTTCCTGTTTGCCAAAGACTCGCCCCAGAGGGACTCCGTGGGCTTCCTGGCCTGGGCCTGAACTAAGCTGGCGAGAGGCGCTGCTCAGGCGGATCTGTTGGAGCTGCAGGCGGGCCGCGCCCGAAGCAGCTGCGACCGCTCCACTTAAACTGAAAGCGACACGGCGGTCCCTGTTCCTTCTGCCTTTCCCCTTTACCCAACTGTGTGCACTCAGGGCAAGGGAAAGGAGGACGGCCCGCACTCTGCTTGTTGGAATATGTTTTTAACTTCTATCGCTTTTCCTGCTGTTCTAAAAAGATACTTGCTATTGAAGCCACGTTGTAGACCTGTATGAAGTGTGACTGAGAAGTTATCTTAACTCTGCCGACCCCAATAGTCATCCTGTAAACACTCGGGAAATTGTATATTACATTATAAAAACACTTGTGCAAGCTGCTTTGTCACTGTGCACTGGTAAGTAAATTTAAAAAAACGTATTTACTTATATTGACATATAGTTGATTTACAGTGTTGTAGTAGTTTCAGGTATACAGCAGAGTGATTAGTTATAGGTTGCTACAAGATATTAAGTAGAGTTCCCTGTGCTATACAGTAAACCATTGTTATTTATCTATTTTATTTACAGTGGTATCTATCTGTTAATCCAGATCCCTAATTTATCCCCCAACACCTTTCCCCTTTGATACCATATGTTTGTTTTCTGTGTGAGTCTGTTTCTGTTTTCTGTGTAGAGTCATCTGTATTATTTTTAAGGATTCTATGTTTAAGTCTATGTTTAAGTTATGTTAAAGATTCTATGTGTAAGTATATTCTGTGTTTAAGATATCATATGGTATTTATCTTTCTCTGTTACTTCATTTGGTATGATAATATCTTTAAGTCCATCCATGTTGCTCCAAATGGCATTATTTCATTCTTTATGGCTGAGCATTCCATTGTACATATATACACATCACATCTTCTTTATCCATCCTTCTGTCATTGGACAGTTAGGTTGTCTTATATATAAAAGTCATGTCTTGGCTACTATATGCTGCTATGGACACTGGGATGCATATATCTTTTGAAATTAGAATTTTCTCCAGATATATGCCCAGGAGTGGGGTTACTCGATCATAGGCTAACTGTTTTTAAGGAATCTCCATACTGCTCTCCACAGTGGCTGCACCAGTTTGTATCCTGGAGTATCACTTCAAGTGATCTTGTCCCCTCTAGGAACCACTGTCGGGTTGCCCAGCCCTTCAGTTGGGGCAGTCCCCCCAGCCCAGGGGGCCTGTTGGGTCCCAGCTTCCACTGCCCTGGGCAGAGCTGCTTTGGGTAAGGGCCTGGAGTGCCACATGCCTCACACTGACCAGTGTGCCGGAGGTATTCCAAGGCGTCTCTGTGTGCCTCAAGACTAGTATCAGCAGCTGTCTCTAATGTAAATTATCAAAGAGTAAGAAGTATTTATGGAATGTGCCCAGAACTGTACCTTATTCAGCAGCTAAGAGAGTAATTTCCTCTCATCTTTGTTATTCGTGTTGATAAAAATCAATGGTTAACATACAGGAAATCTATCAGCTCTCCCACAGGAAGGGAAAACTAACCTTGTCCAGGTGAAAGAGGTCATTCTGAACGTAAGCAATGGGGGCGGTCAGGAAGCCATCCCCAAGGTCTGGCAGGGTGATTGGGGGGCAGCCAGAGGAAGAAATGAAGGAAAAGGGGCATTGAGGCAGTTTGTCAGTGTATTTTTAACTGTTAAGTGTACCCTAGTGTGATTTTTTTCCCTCCTTTTTATTTACAGGTAGAGTGGACTTCAGTGAATGCAGTTCCTGTTCTATATCAGACCCTGGCTGGACCCGGTCCCTGACTCCAGGAGGTGAGGGCTGAGGGGCGGGAGGTAAGGTCAGTCTGCACACCTGGTGGGGAGGGAGAGGTGGGGAGCCAGGCCTGTGCATAGGCAGGAGAGGATGTGGTGTGGCAGTCTTGGGGAGGGTGTCTGGGGCTGCCTGAGTGTGCAGGTCCTGGGGGAGTGCACGGAGCCCTGGCCAGGCAGTTTGAAGACCTGCAGGGCCTCCTCTTGTTGCAGTGGGCAGAGCAAGAGGTGGCCAGCCTAGTTTGAGAGTCAGAGTGCAGATGCTGGGCACTTGGTGAGAGGGGTGGGAAGATAGATTGAATTCGGTGCACAGATGGGTATTTTGCGAGGGAATCGACATTAATGCTCCTGTATTAAAGTGAGACAGTGGAGTTTTAGGTTTGGACTCCTCTTCAGTTTAGGGATACCCAGGGTAAGGTCCTGGGGCAGCAGCTTGAGGGGGGACCATTTCCACATCCATTGGGTACCACGTGGGAACGCCCAAATCGGGACCATGTGAACCAGGGACCCGCGGCAGTAAAAGTGACTAGGTAACTGACCTGATGGGGTCTCTCAGAGCCAAGGGGCCCCACCAGGCTCCTCTGAGGGTCCCTCAAGTTCCCTGGAGGCCTGGGGCCCTAGCACAGGGGGTCTGACCACTCTGAGACCTTGGGCATGTGGAAAGGCCTCTTCCCTGGAAGATCCGGTGTCTGAGAAGGTGCAGATGCCTCATTTCTTCGTTTTTCCTTGGTCTGTTTTAGGGCCATTTTGTAGAGAGTGATAAAGCATTGCTTTTACCTAAGTTAACCTTATCTATGAAAAGCACAGGTGTATGTAAACTCTGGAGGATAAGAAGTTACTGAAAACGGCCTCTGACAGCAGTATGCATGGCCAGCAATGCCGGGAGACTGGCGCTGCAACCTGTATAGCTTTTACATTTTCTTTCAAAGGAAAACTGCTCCGGGTATCATAGGAACATACGAAAAGGAACAGTTTTCCCTAGAAAAAAACAACTGATTTCCTACTATGGCTTAATTCAGCTAATTTCATGAGCAGTGGTGGCTTTTTAGGTGTCATTCATTCTAACGCAGAGAACACCTTTGTTTTGTGTACTGTGGTTGTTCAGAGCCTGAGGTTTGGAGATGGACTAAATCCTCAAGAACTAGTCTTTCAGAGGAAGAGTTATGATGGTATTTCATCAATAATGGTCAGTTGACAAAAAGTAATTGCTATTTCAGGTCCTTTTGGACCGAAGAGTTTTCATTTTTAATCTGTGGTTTAATCTCCTTTTAACAAAAAAAGGAGAGAAATCCTTAATGGCACCTGCTTCGAAACCAGTGCATGATTACATAAAGTATTCTGGATGGTTCTATTGCCTGAAACTATTTTTGAGCACCATTCTTTTCTAATGGTCTCTAACTGTAGATTTGGGAGGAAAAGCTAGTGGGGAAGCCACTTGGATAGAGATGCAGATGAGGACCTTAGGAGAACTGGAGGAAAAGATCTTCTTTCTGGGCTGGATCATTAGTCCCTGTGTGCCTTCCCTGAGCTGAACACGGGGTGTTCCCAGGCAGTGCCTAGTTGGACCAGCTGGTGGTGTCGGGCTGTGAGAGCTTCTCCTCTATGAAGTGAATGATTTCTAAGAAAGGGCTGGTGGGGTCACACATCACGTACAAGCACTTCTGATGTGTCTCTTTCCCACATTCTGTGCCGCATGCTTGAGGCAGAGGAACTGTCTCTAATGTTCAGTGAAGTCAGCCACCTTTGTAATCAGAGACTGGAGAGCATACCAGACCCTGTTTGGAGGTGTCTCCGAAGTTTGCCTGGAAACGAGAGGTGTTGGGGGACTCACCCTGCTGAAGGCACCCAGGTAAGCCTCGGCAATCAGCAGCCTCTGGGTGTTGCAGCGCTGGGTCAGGATGTCGATCAGCAGGTCCTTGTCACAGCCTGGAAGAGAGTTGTGTTGGCGGGTGAGTGAGTGCTGTGAATGCCACACTGCAGATAGGGAGATCCCACGGGGCAGGGGTCAGGCCAGTGAGCCAGCTCGTCCCCTGGTGCTCCCAGTGGAGGGAGAGGGCCCAGCTTGAGTGGAAGTTTCAGGGTACCCCTGCTGTGGCCGAGGTGCCTTCTGCCTCCCCCTTTCCTGGTGCTACAGACTTTTCTGTTTTAAAAGATTCAATAGAAATAGAGGGGAGGAGAGAATGTGGCCTTTCTCCCATCCCCTCCTACCCTACCAGCAACTCCACACTGATCTGGTTTGAACAGACCCCATGTCCTTCTTACCACATGTCTCTGAATGACTTACAACAGATGTGCAATGAAAGGAAAGTCACTGCTCTGGTCCTGCCGACAGCAGGTGAGACCACCAGGGCCCTTGGCTTTTTTGGAGAAAGAATTCCCCACAGAAATGGGGGTGAAGCAGGCACAGAGTTTATGGGCAGCACAGTTCATGCAAAGCGAACAAAGAAGCAGTTCCTGTAGAGCAGGAGCAGGGCAGAAACGCAGACCTAGAGAAGGGAGCAGCAAGGCTAATGAGGAGTGTGCCAGAGACGCGGCTCAAATCACAGGTGCGAGGCGCTTCTGCTAGGGCGCTGCTCCGCTCTGGCCAGTTATCGCACCTCTTTCCCCACATCTGACCTGTCCCAGGGCCCTCCCCATATATATGCTCATCTTTTAGCCAAGATGGATGCTAGCACAGAAGACTGTGGGAGGTCTGACAGCACTTATTATGATGTGACAGCTGGACCATAAAGAAGGCTGAGTACTGAAGAATTGATGCTTTCAAACTGTGGTGCTGGAGAAGACTCTCAAGAGTCCCTTGGACAGCAAGGAGATCAAATTACTCAATCTAAAGGAAATCAACCTTGTATATTCATTGGAAGGGCTGATGCTGGAGCTGAAGCTCCAATACTTTGGCCACCTGATGCAGAGTCAACTCATTGAAAAAGACCCTGATGCTGGGAAAGATTGAAGGCAGGGGGAGAAGGGGATGACAGAGGATGAAATGGTTGGGTGGCATCACTGACTCAATGGACGTGAGTTTGAGCAAGCTCCAGGAGTTGGTGAAGGACAAGGCAGCCTGGTGTGCTGTAGTCCATGGGGCTGCAAAGAGTCTAACGTGACTGAGCGACTAAACAACAACATTATGGGATGGTGCCCCTCCCTTCCTGACCCCTGAGGAGCCTTCTTGCACACTTGTGCCTGGTGGGGTGGGGATCTAGTCTCCCTGACCTCAAGAGTGACAGATGTGCTCATCCTCTCTCTACTCCTGCAGAGCTCAGCTCCTGCCACTTACTCTGTCCTTGGAGTATCAGGGAAGACACAGCTCCAGTTTAACCCACCTGACAAACTCCAGCTGCTCTGCTCAGGGGCCCATCTGCCCCTTACTCAGTGCAGACCCTCCAGAGAAGGAAGAGCCTTGGAGGAGGGGGCTATGAGAGGAGGAAATCAGGCCCCTGCTTGTAACAGATGCCCTGCTCCTAGGCTCTGAGGCCTGTGCTTCCTCCTCCACCAACCCATCGACCTGGTTAAATGCCTGGATGTACAATCGCTGCAGGGAGATTTAGCTATAATTGTGGTCGTAAATAACCGCCTGCCAGTGCAGGAAACATAAAAGATGCAGGTTCGATCCCCAGGTTAGAAAGATCTCCTGGAGAAGGAAATGGCAAACCACTCCATTTTTCTTGCCTGGAGAATCCCACGGACAGAGGAGCCTGGTGGGCTGTAGTTCATGGGGTCGCAGGGAGTCGGACTCGGCTGGGCAGATTAGCAGGCACAGACGCAGCCACAGTGCTGGCCAGGACGACCTCAGCCGCCCCTCAGCTCGGCCAGTGTTTAGAGAGACTTCTTACCATCAGCCTTTCATCTTTGCTTTTCTTTTTCTGAGAGCATTTACTTTGGAAAACTTGTGGTTGTAAATTTTTTTCTTTACTCCTTTGAGACGTAAATCTTCTCCCAACCACTTGCTGGAAGGCTAGAAATGCCTTCCTCAGGGCTTAGGACCCACCCTTTGGAGCTGTAGTCCCAAGTATGACAGTTGCTGTCCCCGGGCTCTGTGACAGGCGGCACCCTCAGCACCACTGGGCAGACTTAGATGTCCTCATTGCATGACCGGGCCCCCATCCTGTGTCTTCTGAACCACTCACTCGCTCAGCTCAGGGCGCAGACCTCACAGGCCTTTGTCCCAGAGGAGCTGGGGCCGTTCTCTGCTTTGGTAAGGGCATCCTGACCTGTTGAGTTGTGTGCAGTATAGTTTTTCTCTGACAAATTATGGAGATGAGTAGAAAAGTGAGTTGAAGCGCTGGGATGTTAAGCAGATCGTGTCTTAGGGATTCAGTGCCATCCTGGAAATGCTGGGCTCGTAGGAAGGTAGTGAGTCTGCTGTGGAAACGTGCCGAGCAAGGGTGAGGACTGGGTAAAGGTGGCCGGCCGGCCACTGAAGGCCCAGGGTGGGGGTGCGGTGTTTGTTCATGAGAGAGAGGGTCTGGCAGCAGCAGAGTGGAGAGGCAGAGAATCTTCTCCAAAGACTGGGATTTCAGATTTGTGACAAAAAGGTGACCTGTGGTGAAGTAGCACCAAGCAGCAAGTGCCCAGGCTCCTGGTTACATCCTAGACCCAAGCTACGTGAGATGGCTCCAGAGGAGTCTGTTGACCGTGTGATCCAAAATGAATGTAGCTTTAATAATAAGTAGGAGGTTTTTTGGTGTTGACCATCTGGTGATGTCCATGTGTAGAGTTGTCTCTAGTGTTGTTGGAAGAGGGCGTTTGCTATGACCAGTGTGTTCTCTTGACAAAACTCTGTTAGTTTCATTCTGTACTCCAAGGCCAAACTTGCCTGTTACTCCAAGTATCTCTTGTCTTCCTACTTTGGTATTCTAGTCCCCTATGATGAAAAGGACATCATTTTTATTTATTTATTTTTTGGTGTTAGTTCTAGAAGGTCTTGTAGGTCTTCATAGACTTCAGTCTCTTTGGCATTAGTGTTTGGGGCATAGACTTGTATTACTGTGATATTGAATTGTTTACCTTGGAAACGAACAGAGATCATTCTGTAGCTTTTGATATTGTGCCCAAGTACTGAATTTTGGACTCATTTGATGACTGTGAGGGCTACTCCATTTCTTCTAAGGGATTCTTGTCCACAGTAGTAAAATGATCATTATCTGAATTAAATTCATGCATTCCAGTCTGTTTTAGTTCATTAATTCCTAAAATATCGATGTTGGGCCTTATGAAGCATTACTATGAACAAAGCTAGTGGAGGTGATGCAATTCCAGTTGAGCTATTTCAAATCCTAAAAGATGATGCTGTGAAAGTGTTGTATTAATATGCCAGCAAATTTGGAAAACCCAGCAGTGGCCACAGAACTGGAAAAGGTCAGTTTTCATTCCAATCCCAAAGAAAGGCAATGACAAAGAATGTTCAAACTACTGCCCAGTTACACTTATTTCATGTACTAACAAGATTATGTTCAAAACCCTTCAAGCTAGGCTTCATATAATGACCCTAGAACTCCCAGATGTTCCAGCTGGATTTAGAAAAGGTGGAGGAACTAGAGATCAAATTGCCAACATCCATTGGATTGCAGAAAAACATCTACTTCTGCTTCATTAACTATGCTAAAGCCTTTGCCTGTGTGGATCACAACAAACTGTGGAAAATTCTTAAAGAGATGAGAATACCAGATCTCCTTACCTGCCTCCTGAGAAACCTGTATGCAGGTCAAGAAGCAACAGTTAGAACTGGACATAGAACAACAGACTGGTACCAAATTGGGAAAGGAGTACATCAAGGCTGTATATTGTCACCCTGCTTATTTAACTTATATGCAGAGTTCAGTTCAGTTCAGTACTCAGTCCTGTCCAACTCTTTGTGACCCCATGGACTGCAGCATGCTGGACTTCTCTGTCCAACACCAACTCCCGGATCTTGCTCAAATGCATGTCTGTCAAGTTGGTGATGTCGTACAACCATCTCATCCTCTGTTGTCCCTGTCTCCACCTGCCTTCAATCTTTCCCAGCATCAGGGTCTTTTCTAATAAGTCAGTTCTTCGCATCTGGTGGCGAAAGTATTGGAGCTTCAGCTTCGGCATCAGTCCTTCCAATGAATATTCAGAACTGGTTTTCTTTAGACAGAGTACATCATGCAAAATGCTAAGCTGGATGAAGCACAAGCTGAAATAAAGACTGCTGGGAGAAGTATCAATAACTGCAGATATGCAGATGATACCACCCTTATGGTGGAAATGGAAGAGGAACTAAAGAGCCTCCTGATGAAGGTGAAAGAGGAGAGTGAAAAGGCTGGCTTAAAACTCAACATTCAAAAACTAAGATCATGTCATCTGGTCTCATCACTTCATGGCAAATAGATGGGGAAACCATGGAAACAGTGGCTGACTTTATTTTTCTGGGCTCCAAAATCACTGCAGATGGTGACTGTAGCCATGAAATTAAAAGACGCTTGCTTCTTGGAAGAAAAGCTATGACAAACCTAGACAGCATGTTAAAAGCTCTAGTCAAAGCTATGGTTTTTCCAGTAGTCACATATGGATGTGAGAGTTGGACTATGAAGAAGGCTGAGCACTGAAGAACTGATACTTTTGAATTGTGGTGTTGGAGAAGACTCTTGAGAGTCCCTTGGACTGCAAAGAGATCAATCCAGTCAATCCTAAAGGAAATCAATCCTGAATATTCATTATTTTGGCCACCTGATGTGAAGAGCAGACTCATTGGAAAAGATCCTGATACTGGAAAAGATTGAGAGCAGGAGCAGAAAGGAACAACAGAGAATGAGATGGTTGGATGACATCACCGATTCGATGGACATGAGTTTGAGCAAGGTCCAGGAGATGGTAATGGACAGTGAACTGGTGTGCTGTAGTCCATAGGGTGGCAAAGAGTCAGACACAACTAAGCAATTGAACAACAACAAATAAGGTTTTTCGGTTATATATACATATTGATTTTGCTGTCATCACACATAATTGTTATAATGTGATTTTTGTTGTTATCCTGTTGGGCTATCCACAATACACCTCTTTGAATTACTCTCCATTTTTCAAAGTTCATAGCAATTCTGGCTCATTTATTCATCTAGAAGTATTTAAAATTATTTTCATATGGATCTCAAAAAATGTTATTTGAATATCAATTAAAATAACTGTAAACTTAGGAATCACCTTAGAGAAGTCACTAACCTATCTGTTGAATTATTTATGTGTTTTTCTTTTCTAAAAGACTTAGTAAACCTTTGTATAGTTTTTACAAATTATAAGAAACTTTATTTGGTTAAAATTATTCATATTTGTATTTCTATTAATATCTCAAGTTATATTATTTTTATTTTGGTCTTAACAGAATAGTTCTTTAATGAAATAGATGATATTGAACTTTATGTGGACCTTGTGTCCAGAAAAAATTATTGAACTCTCATGCTGCTGCTGGTGCTGCTAAGTCACTCAGTCATGTCCGACTCTGTGTGACGCTATGGACAGCAGCCCACCAGGCTCCTCTGTCATGGGATTCTCTAGGCAAGCATGCTGGAGTAGGTGCCATTTCCTTCTCCCGACTCTCATACTTCTAATAATTTTTTACTGGATTGCCTTGGATTTTGAAATTTGCTGATAATGTCTGCTGCAGAAACAAAGAATTTTGACTTATTCTTTAGACAGTGTGTTGTTTTCTCTTTCTTGTCCTATTGCATTAGGACCAGGAATTTCTAAATAATTCCTACTTGATGGTTTAACAGAAAAGCATAGTGTAATGATCCTTACCAATTTTATGGGCTTGTATGATGTATGGTGGAAAAGGCAATGGCACCCCACTCCAGTACTCTTGCCCAGAGAATCCCATGGACGGAGGAGCCTGGTGGACTGCACTCCATGGGGTAGCAAAGAGTTGGACATGACTGAGCGACTTCACTTTGACTTTTCACTTTCATGCATTGGAGAAGGAAATGGCAACCCACTCCAGTGTTCTTGCCTAGAGAATCCCAGGGATGGGGGAGCCTGGTGGGCTGCCATCTATGGGGTTGCACAGAGTCAGACACAACTGAAGTGACTTAGCAGCAGCAGCATGATGTATGGTTGATTCTTGTTATTCATGATGTGTTTCTACAAAGTCACCATGAACATGAGTTAGTAGAAGCTGAATGTTGCTTCCAGAGAAGATACAGGAAAACTCAGCCATGAGGTGTGGAGAAAGTGGACACTTCCTCCACTTGTATAAATAGTGTCTACACACACCCTACAGCTCACATCATATTATTGCTGAGTAAGGGCAGGGGCAGGTGGTGGTGGATCTAATTTAAGCAGCACTGAGGGTCCCACAGAGATTCATTTTGTCTTGCAGGCAGTTTTGCCTTGATTTGGGCCTGTAGGTCAAAGATAGTTCCCGTCGTCCAGGATCTGACAGGGATGGTCTGGAAGTTACATGTGCTAACAGAGACAAAATAAAGACAGGTGCTCTGTGCTCTAAGCGTGCACGGGCTGGGGAAGCAGCTGGTCACAGCTGGGGCTTGGCAAGTGCACTGTTAGAGACTGCTACCTGGGAGGCACTGCTTTTCCTTGGTGAACTGTTATACACTGTAAGACACATTTTATTAAAACAACTCCCTTTCATTTGCATTGGACCATATTTTTGCTTTCTGATTTTTCTAAGTATCAATAAAACACAGAGCCAAGTCAAAAATCATCAAGTAGGATTACATCAAACTCAAAAGCTTCTGCAAAGGAAAAGACTACAGTTAAAGGTACTGCATTGCATATTTGAAAGCTGCTGAGAGAGTAATCAGTGAATGTTCTCAGCATAATAACAAAAATGGGAATTATGCGAAGAGAAGGATGTGTAAGGTAACCTTACTGGGTTAACCATTTAGCGACACGCATGTCAAATCATCATGTGTACATACACCTGGAACTTAACTGTTGTATGTCAGTTATGTCTCAGCAAAGCTGGAAAGAACCCACAGTAGCCAAGGAGAACACTCGCAGTTGTCCTTTTGGTTGAACTTTGCCAGGAGCATCAAGATGGCTTGGCTTTCCAAGCATGTTGACCTGTGCCCTTGCTCTGTCACCCTGAAGCATGCCCGCACTGTCACATGCAGAACCTCCTGGGATCCTTCAGCTAAAACACTGACAAGCAAAAAGCCGCAAGGGTCGAAGTGAATCTGAATTCTGACCCTAAAATTGCAATGACAAGAAAACTGAAACTGATGCAAAGAAAAAACTTTTTTTCTCAATGAGTAGATTGCTCGGATCTATAGTTTTAAAGCAAAATATTCTCCAGAAGGAAGAGTTCATCCATAACTTTACCCTGCCTTTAGATTTTTCTAGTGATGATTGATATTTCAAAAGGCATGGAAGCAATGCAGATTCTTAAAGTGGACTTCAGAGCATATTCAAGTTCTTCATTGTTTTCCTCTGGGGTCCTGCTAGTAGACACACACACACAAACACACATACGCATAGTATCGCTCTCATAAAAGCAACCTTGTCTTCCAAGCTGACAGTTTGCTTTCTCCTGAAAGGCTTTGTATATTTGGTGCAAATGTTCTGGTGTTTTTATCTCCCTGCTCACCAGCAGTCTCCTTAGCACAGGTTGACATCTCACAGCTCTGTGTTGAATCATAAAGATTAAATCTTAAAAAAAAAAAACCAAAAACTCCACAACTTCCCCCTTCTCTCTACATTTCTTTCCTAAACTCTTGTTCATTCACTGGACATGCACTTCTAAGGCTGAAGACCCAGCCTCCCCACCCTGGGAGCTCACAGGCTGGTCTGCAATTGACAGAGGCGGACAGGCTTGGTGAGGGGGTGGGGGCAGGGCCGTGGAGAGGAGGTGTCTGGCCTGATGAGTTTGGAGGACAAGGAGGAAGGCTCACTTGAGGGAGTTCCTGAAGACGAGAATTTGAATGCCAAGTGGATTGGAGAAGAAAACAGCCTTCCAGGTGGGGTGGGGGAACAGTGGGGTGGGGTGGGGAGGGTGCTGGGCCAGTTTGCAGGATGTACAGGAGCTGCCCCCAGGAAACAGCAGAAAGAGGGCTGGTTTAGCCAGATATGGAGGTCGCAAAGGAAACAGGCTAGAAAACAGATAAAGTGAGAAAGGACGCTTATCCCAGATAAAGTTTTGACTTAAGAATTTCACTGAGTAGTAGTGGTGAGACACTTAAGAATTTGAGGCAAACATATATTGAACAGATGTGCAATGGTGAGAAGCAATTTTGTTCATCTTTTCTATTTTTTTTTAAAAATTCTATTTCTTTGCCCAGCTTTTTGTTCGGTCTGTTTGCCTTCTGTAGGGCTTCCCTGGTGGCTCAGATGGTAAAGAATTTGCCTGTAATGCAGGAGAGCTGGGTTCAGTCCCTGAGTTGGGAAGATCCCCTGGAAAAGGAATGGCAACCCACTCCAGTATTCTTGCCTGGAGGATCCATGGACAGAGGAGTCTGGAGGGCTACAGTCCACCGGGTTGCAGAGTCAGACACAACTAAGTGAGCATGCACACACAGTCATAAAATAAGGTAAAAACAGAAAAAATGACCCCAAAGGAGCTAGATATCCCCAGGCTTACCAAATCCCTGGAGCGCACCTCCCAGCAACTCAGCATCCAGCACGGGGTTGAAATTCGGAGCTGGAAAGATGGTACCCTGAACCTGATGGAGAGGGTCAAAGAGAGAGAGGAGTTGGGTAATTCTCACCAAAGACTTCAGAGTGTTTTTCATATAAATAGAAACAAAAGTACATTCTATATGTTTGAATTACTCTAAGACACACACATGGGTATTTTAAACGGATGTATTACTTGTATGTCAGTTGTGGCGACTTAGCTGTGTTCTTTTCAATCCCCTGTTCTCTCCTGCATTGGGATCTAGAAATTGAGAAACTAGAACTGATAGTATAAAAGGGTAAGAATCAAATAAATACATGTCTTCTTAGTAAACAGTAAGCATTTTCTTAGGAATTGGAGACTACTTAGAAACTGAAAAGAGAACCCTATTATAGGGCTTCATTCCATTTAAATGCTGCTGCTGCTGCTGCTGCTAAGTTGCTTCAGTCGTGTCTGACTCTGTGCGACCCCATAGATGGCAGCCCACCACGCTCCTCCGTCCCTGGGATTCTCCAGGCAAGAACACTGGAGTGTGTTGCCATTTTCTTCTCCAATGAGTGAAAGTGAAAAGGGAAAGTGAAATCACTCAGTCATGTCTGACTCTTATCGACCTCATGGACTGCAGTCTACCAGGCTCCTCCATCCATGGGATTTTCCAGGCAAGAGGACTGGAGTGGGGTACTGTTGCCTTCTCTGCCATTTAAATGAGTTACAGATTAATCCTTTGTGTGTTGCTTCATTTGCAAATATTTTCTCCCGTCTGAACCGATGTATTTTCCTCTGGTTTATGATTTCCTTTGCTGTGCAAAACCTTTTAAGTTTACCTAGGTCCCATTTGTTTACTTTTGCTTTTCTTTTCATTTCTCTAGGAGGTGGGTCATAAAAGATCTTACTGTGGTTTATGTCAGAGCATGTTTTTCTTAGGTTTTTCTCTAATAGGTTTATAGTGTCTGGTCTTATATTTAGGTCTAAGCCAGAAAGAGAAAAATAAATATTGTATATTCACACATATATATGGAATCTAGAAAAATGATACAGATGAACGTATTTGCAGAGCAGAAATAGAGACACAGATGTAGGGGATAGACTTGTGGGCGTCGGGGTGAGGGGAAGGGGGACAAGCTGAGAGTAGCATTGACATGTATTAATGGTTGTTTGTGGTTCGTCACTAAGTCGTGGCTGCCTCTTTGTGATCCACTGAACTGTAGCACGCCAGGCCTCCTTGTCCACCATCTTCTGGAGTTGGCACAAGTTCATGTCCATTGAATCGGTGATGCCATCCAACCATCTCATTCTCTGCTTCTCTCTTCTCCTTTTGCTTTCAGTCTTTCCCAGCATCAGAGTCTTTTCCAATGAGCTGGCTGTTCACATCAGGTGGCCAGAGGACTAGGGCTTTAAGTGCCATGTGTAAAACAGATAGCTAGCGGGAAGCTGCTGTGGAGCACAGGGGGCTCAGCTCGGTGCTCTGTGAGGACCTAGAGGGGTGGGATGGGGGCAAGGGAGGTCCCAGAGGGAGGGGTATATGTACACACGTGGCTGATTCACTTCAGTATACAGAAGAAACTAATGCTACATTGCAAAGCAACTATATCCCAATAAAAAAATAAACAATGAGTTAGAAGTGGCAGTTACCACCACAGCTTAAAACAAAAACAAACAAACAAACAAAAAAATTCAGGGCCCCTTAAGTCATATTATAGAAAATTGAAATATTGAATCTAGAATTGAAATTCACTAAAATCTAGATGATGCAGGTAGAGTGGAGGGTTTTTGGCAGAAACTTGTAGGTGCAGAGGAAGACATAAGCTTCCAAAGGCCCTCTTTTACACTCTGCCGTGTACCAATAGTAGAGTGACTCTGCATCTCTTGCTTGAGCCAGAGCCAGCAGCACTGGGCTGGGTAGGATCACACGCTGAGCAGGACCTGCCAGTTCAAGTGTGCTAAGAAGGGAGCTCCCCCGTTTGTTGTGAGTTTGCCCAGAAATGTTGAGGAAAGAGCCTTCCCATGGCGACAGGTCTCTGGATCCTTGAGCAGGCAGCTTCGCAGAGCAATTCTGCTGAACACACAACATTCTGGGGCCCATGGTGAAAGAGCAGAAAATTAATTAATTGATGAGCCTGGTTTCTAGTCTTAAGAAACATGCATATACCACTGCCAAAAGATTAATGAAAAGATTTTGGGAGGAGTAAGAGCACTGTTCACCTGTGTTAAAACTAAGAATTAAATGCAATTTGTGTTCCACTTGACCAATATTATTAATAAGTTTTTATACTCAGAGGCACAAATGTGTCCGTGAAACATTCTTTTTAAATCCTAGATGGACAAATGTATGATTAAAAAATACGGACATAGTTTAGGGCCTTAGGATGCCCACGTGTGTGTCTGCACACCAATGTCCAGTTCACTTCTGATAACAGTGCAAGTGAAAGTCGCTCAGTCGTGTCCGACTCTTTGTGACCCCACGGATTATACAGTCCATGGGATTCTCCAGGCCAAAATACTGTAGTGTGTAGCCTTTCTCTTCTCCAGGGGATCTTCCCAACTCAGGGATCGAACCCAGGTCGCCTGCATTGCAGGCGGATTCTTTACCAGCTGAGTCACAAGGGAAGCCCAAGGATACTGGAGTGGGTAGCCTATCCCTTCTCCAGTGGGTCTTCATGACCTAGGAATTGCACTGGGGTCTCCTGCATTACAGGCAGATTCTTTACCAGCTGAGCTATGAGGGTAGCTCAAGCTTATTGGCGATGACCCAGAACTTAGTTTTCTTGAGCCAACCCTCATTTCTATACACTATTGCAGAGGAGACAATATGAGTTTTAATTCCCTATTCACTATCATCCCCGTGAGTGAAACTCTATTAAGAAAATAGACTTTGATTCTTTTTTCAGTCCCTAAATTGAGTTCAGAAAGCAGACTCTAAGGTAAACTCCTAGACTGAGTTCTCTTCACCTCAGTTGTTTTCTTTTGAATCTTACAATCCTAGAGCAATTTAAGATTTAAACTTTTGAAAGACAAGCCCTGCCTTTAAATGTGAAATTTGTTCTCTGATTTTTGTCACTGTCTTTTACTAAGTCCCTTTTGTCTGTGTAGCTTATTCTCAGTATTTTGTTGGGAAAGCTAAAGGCTCATTGAGGCATGTTCACTGTAGGAGTTAGAAGGCTGTTGCACAGGTCTTGGGTGACGGTGCCATTCATTGCCTGATGCCTTGGTCTTGCTGCAAGCTCTCAGACAAAGGACTGTCTTATTTCTTTAGTTTTTATTCCTGGGGGTGTAACTGCTTTACAGTGTTTTGTTGGTTTTTGTTGTGCAATGAAGTAAATCAGCTACATATGTGCACATGCAGACTCTGGAGCCTCCCTCCCAGCCCCCTGTCCCCCCCTCCAGGCCGCCCCAGAGCACTGAGCTGAGCTCGCCGCGCTTTACAGGCACTTCCCACTGGCCGTCTGCTTTACACACCGTAGGTACACATGTCAGTCCCAGTCTCCCAGTTTGTCCCTGTCTTAAAAGTGTAAAAGAGAAAATGTATTTGGAAACAGTGAGACTTATTGTTACATATGTATAAGTAGCCTAGGCCATCTCATCTCTGAAGGTACAAATGTCCATCACAAAGGAGAGCACTTCGTTCCTAGCTGGACTAGGGTCCTCCAGAATTCTGATTGGAGTGAGTGCTATAAAATGACACTGTTCATATATTTTGCAAAAGAAAAAAAAGGCACACACACACACAGAGCTCTAAAAGTAATACCTAAGGAAAGTTGTTGTTCAGTTGCTAAAGTTGTGTCTGACTCTTTGTGATCCCATGGACTGCAGCAAGCCAGGCTTCCCTGTCCTCCACTATCTCCTGGATTTTGCTCAAACTCATGTCCATTGAGTCAGTGATGCCATCCAACCATCTCAACCTCTGTTGCCCCCCTTCTCCTCTTGAACTGTCTATAGTGATTTATTAGACAAAATTTGTATGTGAAATAAAAATCCACAGTTTTTTCTTCATAGTTTTTTTAAACCCTACACAGACTACTAATACAATGTATTTTTACAATATAATGCAAAAATTCTTTCTTTCTGTTTATACTTCTCATCTCTTGCCATTTAAAGTACTCTCCTTATCTATTCGTCTTAGAAAACACTAAAAATGTTTTAGAAGTAAATTCAACACTAAAAGTAAAAAGAAATTGTGAATGGTCAGTAATTCAAACCACAGTTTTCTAGTGAGCTCTTGTCATTCATGCCCATTTAGATAGCATATTAAATCATTATATTCATTGCAATGGCACCCCACTCCAGTGCTCTTGCATGGAAAATCCCATGGACAGAGGAGCCTGGTGGGCTGCAGTCCATGGGGTCTCTATGAGTTGGACATGACTGAGCGACTTCAGTTTCACTTTTCACTTTCATGCATTGGAGAAGGAAATGGCAACCCACTCCAGTGTTCTTGCCTGGAGAATCCCAGGGACGGGGGAGCCTGGTGGGCCACCGGAGCCTGGTGGGCCACTGTCTATGGGGTCGCACAGAGTCAGACACGACTGAAGGGACTTAGCAGCAGCAGCAGACCAATTATTATGTTTCAGTTAGGCTGGAGTCAGCAATATTGTTTCACGTAAGGGATCTACTTAGGGTTCTTTGGAATGCTGGCCTGTCATTTAATGGTCATATTTCCTTGTTTCCTGGAGATGTAACTGACATGTGGCCTTGCCCACGATGTGATGTGATGTCTGTGTGCTGTGAAGTGCTCCCCTCAGTACAGTTAGCTGGCACATCTGCCGCCTCACATGGTCTGGCTTTCTTCTGATGAGGAAACTTGAGACCTGCTCTATTAGTTGCTGTTGTTGTTTAGTTGCTTCAGTCGTGTCTGACTTTGGGACCCCGTGGACTGTAGCCTGCCAGGCTCCTCTGTCCATGGGGTTCCCCAGTCAAGAATACTGGAGTGGGTTGCCATGCCCTCCTCCAGGGGATCTTCCCCAACCCAGGAATCGAACTGGCATCTCTAATATCTCCTGCATTGGCAGGCAGGTTCTTTGCCACTCGCACCACCTGGGAATCTCTCTACAATAGAGATTGTAGAGGTGTCTAATTCTGAGTCCCCTAGCAGGTATAATGCGTACCTGAACTGAAGCAGATGGCATGTTCTCGATGAATACAGATCACTTATCTGACCAAGTGTAATTTTACTTACTGATTTTCGAGGTCTATTTTAAGTTAACCCAATCACTGTAATTTAACCTTCTGAAAGAGTGAGAGACTGTTATGTTAGGTATTTTTCAGCATGTATGCCTTTTAAAGTGAAGTCCCTTTTATATATGTGTTCCTAATTTGTTCACATCTTAGAGCAAATTGGAAATTTTGAAAAAAGTGGACACTTTCCAATGTGACATAAAAAATAATGCATCTATGATAAATTTTTTTTTGCCTTGAAAATGGACAGATTTAGACATAGTGTCACTTAAAAATAAGTCCTAATGCCTGTCATTTCCATTTGAATTCTTACCACAAGGTAAGCAGAATATGATCTTCACTTCTACTCATTTGTGAGTTTAGATTTTGACAGAGGAATAAAACATATTCCCTTTTAAAAAGACAGAACAAATTGCCTCATCAATTCACTATGCAGAAGGTTATGAGTAATTTGTAAATTTAAAATTGGTTCCAGAACCTACTCCCTGAGTGAATAATGAATGGATTTCTTCAACTGATAGAAAAATTTCAGAATTATTGTCTGGAACTGAATACAGACTGGAAGACTCACAGATTGCTCATGAAGTTGATAAACACATCTTAATCCAATAGGTGCATGGATCAGTGCACGTTTCATCTCTTCATAGCTGACCTAGGGGCCAAGGTCCATAAACCCATGTTGCTCCTTATTCAGCACCCACTCACTCTTAAGTCCTTTCTCTCCTCTGCGTTTTGCGTCACCTGCACACTAACCACCTGGGAGCCTCAAGAGTTTCAGCTTTGAAATGTCAGCTGGCCTGACTGGTGCCTGCCAGTAGGTGGGTTTCGGTGAATGACTCAGCATAGTTTCCGTGTCATAGGGATCCCTAGATCTCCAGGGAACTGAGGATTTTGGGACCCCTGTGAGGAAACCCTTCAGGAGTCCTGGGTCTTCATTCACGGGCATATTGTCACCTTTGGGGCACTGGTCCCTGGTCTCCACTGACTCGGTTCTGAACACCCTGCACCCACTCACCTGTCACTCCTGTCTGCAGGAATGTCCTGAACGATTTCAGTGGCTTGGAGACAAACAACCCCATGGGGTGATTAACCCGCTGTCTCCCACCTTCCAGTGTCCTTCAGTCCCCCTGCTTCTGGTAACACCTTCCTCAGGTCCCCTTATCTCAGCCTCTGCTCCTGCTTCCTTGATGCTCCTCCCTCCCCCAGACCCCCACATCCAGCGAGCTGCCCCCGCAGCCAGAGAGGTCCCTTGCGGGTCAGACACACCACCTATCCTTCTGCCTCAAGTGCCCCCGCCCAGAGCCGGGTTTCCCATGCTGGTTTTCTGCTCTGGTGCACAGTGGGGATGTTGTTCACGTGAGAGAAACATCCCGTGACACCGGGATTTACGCACACATCCTGGGGGCTGGCCTGAGCACGCTGCAGGGCATCAGCAGAGCCTGTCCTCACACCCCGGGGCAGAGCAGGAGTGTGTGGGGTAGAGCAAGAGCCTGAACCTCGGCGCATCAGTCAGTGTCCACGGCGACTCTGCCCGTGACTGAGAATAGACCAAAGTCCAGAGGTTTCAACCACGTGAGCAGAGCTCTGCGCACCATCCCAGGCTGTCTGTGGGGGTTCCTGCCTGCCTTCCTCTCTCCTGAACCTCTCGGCTCCTGCACACGACAGCCCCACGCTGCAGCCCTAGGGCACTGCTGTCACCCACCCGTGCCCACCTCCGTACCCACTCCTATCCCCAGACTCCTCCGTGACTCTGGGGAGTGTCCACTCAGGATTTGACTGATGGCCCCAAGGCCACGAGTGCAGGAGTCCCTCCTGACGTTCCCCTCCCTCAAGGAGTGTCTGTGCCCTTCCAGAGTGCAGCCGTGTGCCATCCCTTGCCAGTGGTTGGTACCCCATCAGGAAAAGACCCTAATTCCCTCCTTCCTTGAAAATACCCACTGAAAGCCACCCCTGCAGCGCTGTGCTGGACCCCGGGCACCTCCCAGGTGCTCAGAGAGACGGAAGCGCACGCCCAAGCTGGGATCAGGGGCTGGAGCACCCGCGGCACAGAGGGCAGTGTTCCTCCCAGCCCTCCTGGGCTTCCCAGAGCACGAAATCTCCTTAACTGGGCTTCCCGCATCTCTTTGAGGATGGACCTGAACGTGACTGGTCGTGCAAGGTTAGAGACTGAACATTCTCATGAATAAAGGAAGAATATTTGGATTTCCAGGCATCAGTTTAGGAAGAGACACAACAAGTCATGAGAATGGAGGTGACCCAGAATTACGCTCTTTCCTCCCAGACTCTGGAGTCAGCTCAGATTGCGCCTGTCCTGCGGAGTCTTCCCTGATTTTATTGTGTATTGCCTGCGGCTGACTTTTGTTATTAAACATGGCCTTGCTTTTTTTGCATTTACCTTTTCCTCCAGATTTTCAGTTTCTGCAGGGCAGTGACACTTCCTGCTTTTCAGAGCATTTAGGGGAGCACCTTATTCAGGAAGTGGGCCCTGAGGATGTTTGTAAAATGCTAATTAGAAAAGTGTATGGACCCAAAGGCATCTGCATGCATCCCTCAGCTTCAGAATCTGCTCTCCACACAAGCGGGCTGTGCTCCGTGCCCATTCACCCGGCTTCCTGGGCAGTCCCCGAAGCCATATTGTGAGACTGGGGTGTCCAGTGTATTTCACAGGTGAGGAGGCGCTGGGGCCCAGTGAGTGGTGTGTCAGGAAGCCCACACTCAGCTCCAAATTTACCTTCCTGGCTGGTGCTTTTGCCATTAGAGCTGGAGTTGATGTAAAATAAAATAACATGTACTGTTGAGGCCCCTTATTCATTTCTTTTTCCAGGGAAAATGTCCCTATTTGCAAAGGTTCCTGTGGGTAAAACCAAAACTCTAAAAGCATAAATTCTTACTCTTAAGCCAGTTCTAATAGAACAAGAAAGGGGTGTGTATGTGTGTGTGTCTGTGTGTGTGTGAAGGAGGGGTTGAGGAAATTAGAGAAAGACAGCCAAAAATAGATCCAGTGGCTGGGCCACTGAAGTGCATTTAAGAACAGAGTGTCTAATAGTTAACCTCACAAAGAGCGTTAGTCACTCAGTCATTGACTCTTTTGTGACCTGACTGTAGCCCACGAGGCTCCTCTGTCCATGGGGTTCTCCAGGCAAGAATACTGGAGCGGGTTGCCATGCACTCCTCCAGGGGATCTTCCCAACCCAGGGACTGAACCTGGGTCTCCTGTGTCTCCTGCATTGGCAGGTGGATTCTTTTTTTTTTTTTTAAGGATAATTGCTTTACAGAATTTTGCTGTTTTCTGTCAAACCTCAATATGAATCAGCCACAGGTATATATACATATCCCCTCCCCTTTGGACCTCCCTCCCATCTCCCACCCCATCCTGCCCCTCTAGTCTGCTGCAGAACCCCTGCCTGAATTTCCTTAGCCATACAGTGGGATCCTGTCAGCTGTCTATTCTACATAGTTTCTATGTTTGCATGCTACTCTTTCCATGCATCTCACCCTCTCCCTCCCCTCTCCCCCAAGTCCATAAGTCTATTCTTTATGTCTGTTTCTCCACTGCTGCCCTGTAAATAAATTCTTCAGTACCATTTTTCTATATTCCCTATATGTGTGTTCAGTTCAGTTCAGTCGCTCATTCGTGTCTGACTCTTTGTGAATCGCAGCACGCCAGGCCTCCCTGCCCATCACCAACTCCCGGAGTTCACTCAGACTCGCATCCATCGAGTCGGTGATGCCATCCAGCCATCTCAGCCTCTGTCGCCCCCTTCTCCTCCTGCCCCCAATCCCTCCCAGCATCAAAGTCTTTTTCAATATTTATCTTTCTCTTTCTGACTCACTTCACTCTGTATAATAGGTTCTAGGTTCATGCACCTCATCAGAACTGACCACTGAACTCACCTGGGAAGCCCAAGGAAATACGCATCTAGTATGTAATAAAAATAAAGGTTAGTGACCTGATGACTACCATAGCTACTGATATTAAGATGTGCTGAGTCATTTCAGTTGTGTCTGACTCTATGTGACACTGTGAACTGTAAACCGCTAACTCCTCTGTTTGTGGGATTCTCCAGGCGAGAATACTGGAGTGGGTCGCTATGCTCTCCTTGAAGGGATCTTCCCTGATATTAAGATCATTTCAGTTCAGTTCAGTCGCTCAGTCATGTCCGACTCTTTGTGACCCCATGAATCGCAGCACACCAGGCCTCCCTGCCCATCACCAACTCCCGGAGTTCACCCAGACTCACGTCTATCAAGTCAGTGATGCCATCCAGCCATCTCATCCTCTGTCAGCCCCTTCTCCTCCTGCCCCCAATCCCTCCCAGCATCAGAGTCTTTTCCAGTGAGTCAACTCTTCACATGAGGTGGCCAAAGTACTGGAGTTTCACCTTTAGCGTCATTCCTTCCAAAGAAATCCCAGGGCTGATCTCCTTCAGAATAGGCTGAGTTATGTTCTCAAATTGATGCAGAAGTGTCTATGACTATGAACCGATTACTAAATTAGTTTCTGTAAGATCTGTACAACTTAGTAGATGGATGTTAAGGAGTTTAAGAAAAGGATGGAGGAACCTGGATTGTGGTCCAAGAGTGGCTTCCCTCACAGGACTTTATATTTTGAGGAAACAGTTAAGAAAGAAGATGTAACTGAAGATATCTTTATCTGAATAACAGGTATTGTGAACATTATCTTAATAATATGTAGTAGAACATTATAAAACTTACCCTCTTCACAATGAATTGATGGCATCAAATGACTGCTTTCTTTTGAAGCCTCAAAATATTCAATTCCTAATCCCAGGAATCTAAGATGCTCCCATGTTTGTAGGTGTGATTAAGTGAAGGGGTTTGAAGTGGAGAGTATCCTGCATTATCTGGGGGTCCTGAATATAGTCCTACCTATTGAGGCAGAGGGAGATTTGACTACAGCAGGTGATGTGAAGTTGACAGCAAGCTGCCGCGATGCAGGCTGTGAGGATGAAGGAAGGGCACTTGTGCAGGGGAGTAGGTAACTTCTAGCTGCTGAAAGGGTGAAGAGACCCACTTCTTAGAAGCTCCAGGAGGACCCAGCCCTGGGCACAGCAGCCTGGTGAGACTGATTTCAGGTTCCTGACTTCAGAGCTGTCAGAGATTACATTGGTATTATCTCCACCTTTCTGATACTTTGTTATAGAAGTAACAGAAAATGAAGCCTTCACCTTGGAATCCTCCTCTCCGCGTGTCCTCCTAGCCTGAACTCTTAGCTCACTTAGTGATGGGTGCAGGCTAGCACCCACTCCAGTCTGAATCCACCCGCCCCCTCTGTGTGCTTTTAAAATTTAATTTATATTGGAATATGGTTCATACAGAGTGTTGGGTTAGTTTTAGGAACAGCAAAGTGATTCAGTTATACATGTATTCATTCTCTCTCAGATTCTTTCTTCATATAAGAGTATTAGGTAGAGTTTCCCTGTGCTGTACGATAGGTCCTTGTTGATTATCTCTTTTATACATATCAGTGTGTATATGTCAGTCCCAAGCTCCTAATTTAACACTATCCCCAGTGTTTCCACTTTGGTCACCTTAAGTTTGTGGGTTTAAAAAAATTTATTTATTGATGGTATCTGGTCCCATCAGTTCATGGCAAATAGATGCGGAAATGGTGGAAACAGTGGCTGACTTTATTTTTTTGGCCTCCAAAATCACTGCAGATGGTGACTGCAGCCATGAAATTAAAAGATGTTTACTCCTTGGAAGAAAAGTTATGAGCAAATTAGACAGCATATTAAAAAGCAGAGACATTATTTTGCCAACAAAGGTCCATCTAGTCAAGGCTATAGTTTTTCCAGTAGTCGTGTATGGATGTGAGAGTTGGACTACAAAGAAAGCTCAGTGCTAGTAAGAATTGATGCTTTTGAACTGTGGTGTTGGAGAATACTTTTGAGAGTCCCTTGGACTGCAAGGAGATCCAACCAGTCCATTCTAAAGGAGATCAGTCCTGGGTGTTCACTGGAAGGACTGATGTTGCAGCTGAAACTCCAATACTTTGGTCACCTGATGTGAAGAGCTGACTCACTTGAAAAGACCCTGATTTGGGGAAAGACTGAGGGCTCGAGGGGACGGGGATGAGAGAGGATGAGATGGTTGGATGGCATCAGCGACTTGATGGACTTGGGTTTGGGTAGATGCATGTGATGGACAGGGAGGCATGGCGTGCTGCGGTCCATGGGGTCACAATGAGTTGGACATGACTGAGCAACTGAACTGAACTGAACTGATTTATTTATTTTAACTGAGGATAAGTATAATACTGTGATGGTTTTTGCCATATGTCAGTAGGAAACAGCCCCAGGTACACACGTGTCCCCCATCCTGAGCCCCCTCCCACCTTCCTCCCCACCCTCTCTCCCTCTAGGTTGTCCCAGAGCACTGGCTTCTGGGGGCATGCGTTGAGCTCACACTGGTCATGTCTTTTACACACGGTAATGGACCTGTGTCAGTGCTGTTCTCTCAAATCATCCCACCCGTGCCTTTTCGCACTGAGTCCAAAAGTCTGTTCTTTACATCTGTGTCTCCTTTGCTGCCCTGCATGTAGGATGGTTGGCACTGTCTTTCTAAATTCCACATATGTGCATTAATATATAGTATTTGTCTTCTCTTTCTAACTTACTTCAGAAAGAAATAGGCTTTGTTTTCTAAGATGTGGTACCTATTTACAATGGAATATTGATAGATATTATGATAACTATATGATATTATGCTAAGATAGAGATTACGTTTAATGTGTGAATGGAATATTATACATATGTACAGTATATACAGGCTTTGTTTCTAACCCTAGCCCTAGCCTTTGTTTTCTAAGATGTACATAAATACAGTTCAGTATTACTCAGCCATAAAAAAGAACGAGATAATGGCATTTACTGCAACATGGTTGGAGTTAGACACTGTCCTGAGTAAAGTAAGTCAGAAAGACAAATGTTGTGTGATATAATTCATATGGAATCTGAAAAAATGATACAAATGAGCTTAAACTAAACACTGAGTCACAGACTTTGAAAACCATCCCCCCTGCTTCCTTCCATGCATGGAACAGATTCCGGTGGGAATATTTTATCGTTAAATAATTAACCTACACTTAGTACAATCATGTTAGCAAATAAGAACATCTCTGACAAAAGTTAAAACATCCTTTGTGATCTCATTGTCTACAAATTATTGGTAAATATTTAGTGGCAACAACAAAAGGAAATATCTGCCAAGTCCTCTTCTTGTGCTTTTCATATTTTTACATACAATTGTGTTTGTCCAAATGGAATCAAATTTTACATATTTGGTAATTTGCCTTTTCCTATGGGCTTCCCTGGTGGCTCAGATGGTAAAGAATCTGCCCGAAGTGCGGGAGACCTGGGTTCAATCCTTGTGTTGGGAGGATCCCCTGGAGGAGGGCGTGGCAACCTGCTCCGGTGTTCTTACCTGGAGAATTCCTTTTCCTAGTGTACCAGTCTATAGGAAATAGCTTACAGTCTCTTCTGTTCTTTTCTTTGAAGACAAAATTATGCAGCAGCTCTAAAAATACTACTCAACCTGACTTACAAATAATCTAATTAATAATAAGGTATCCTAACACTCTTTTAGTTCTCCTAACACTAAAAGTCACTTTAAGAGACCTGACTCATACATCAGCGACTTTCCTCAATGATCAATGCAGAGAATTAGAGGAGAACAACAGAATGGTAATGACTAGAGATTTCTTCAAGAAAATTTGAGACATCAAGGGAACATTTCATGCAAAGATGGGCTCGATAAAGGACAGAAATGGTATGGACCTAACAGAAGCAGAAGATATTAAGAAGAGGTGGCAAGAATACACAGGAGAACTGTACAAAAAGATCTTCACGACCCAGATAATCACGATGGTGTGATCACTCACCTAGAGCCAGACATCCTGGAATGTGAAGTCAAGTGGGCCTTAGAAAGCATCACTGTGAACAAAGCTAGTGGGGGTGATGGAATTCCAGTGGAGCTATTTCAAATCCTGAAAGATGATGCTGTGAAAGTGCTGCATTCATTATGCCAGCAAATTTGGAAAACTCAGCAGTGGCTACAGGACTGGAAAAGGTCAGTTTTCATTCCAATCCCCAAAAAAGGCAATGCCAAAGAATGCTTAAACGACCGCACAATTGCACTCATCTCACATGCTAGTAAAGTAATGCTCAAAATTCTTCAGCAATACCGTGAACCGTGAACTTCCAGGTGTTCAAGCTGGTTTTAGAAAAGGCAGAGGAACCAGAGACCAAATGGCCAACATCTGCTGGATCATCAAAAAAGCAAGAGAGTTCCAGAAAAACATCTATTTCTGCTTTATTGACTATGCCAAAGGCTTTGACTGTGTGGATCACAATAAACTGTGGAAAATTCTGTAAGAGATGGGAATACCAGACCACCTGACCTGCCTCTTGAGAAGCCTGTATGCATGTCAGGAAGCAACAGTTAGAACTGAACTTGGAACAACAGACTGGTTCCAAATAGGAAAAGGAGTACGTCAAGGCTGTATATTGTCACCTGGCTTATTTAACTTATATGCAGAGTACATGATGAGAAGTGCTGGGCTGGAAGAAGCACAAGCTTGAATCAAGATTGTCGGGAGGAATATCAATAACCTCAGATATGCAGATGACACCACCCTTATGGCAGAAAGTGAGGAGGAGCTAAAAAGCCTCTTGATGAAAGTGAAAGAAGAGAGTGAGAAAGTTGGCTTAAAGCTCCCATCACTTCATGGCAAATAGATGGGGAAACAGTGGAAACAGTGTCAGACTTTATTTTGGGGGGCTCCAAAAATCACTGGTGATGGTGACTGCAGCCATAAAATTAAAAGATGCTTACTCCTTGGAAGAAAAATTATGACCAACCTAGACAGCATATTGAAAAGCAGAGACATTACTTTGCCACCAAAGTCCATCTAGTCAAGGCTATGGTTTTTCCAGTGATCATGTATGGATGTGAGAGTTGGACTGTAAAGAAAGCTGAGTGCCGAAGAATTGATGCTTTTAAACTGTGGTGTTGGAGAAGACTTTTGAGAGTCCCTTGGACTGCAAGGAGATCCAACCAGTCCATTCTGAAGATCAGCCCTGGGATTTCTTTGGAGGGAAATATGCTGAAGCTGAAACTCCAGTACTTTGGCCACCTCATATGAAGAGTTGACTCATTGGAAAAGACTCAATGCTGGGAGGGATTGGGGGCAGGAGGAGAAGGGGACAACAGAGGATGAGATGGCTGGATGGCATCACAGACTCGAAGGACGTGATTCTGAGTGAACTCTGGGAATTGATGATGGACAGGGAGGCCTGGCATGCTGCGATTCATGGGGTCGGGAAGAGTTGGACACGACTGAGTGACTAAACTGAACTGAACTGACTCATGCATGTGTGCTGAGTCATGTCCGCCTCTGTGATCCTATGGGCTGTAGCCCACCAGGTTCTTCTGTCCATGGGATTTCCCAGGCAAGAATACTCAAGTGGGTTGCCATTTTCTTCTTCAGAGGATTTTTCTGGCCTGGGGATCGAAGTTGCATCTCTTGTGTCTCCTGCATTGGCCGGCAGGTTCTTTACCACTAGCGCCACCTGGGAAGCCCAAAGAGACCTGAAATCCACATCCCAAACAGAACAAAGTCTATGTGTGGGTTTGCAGACCCTGGTGTTCTGAGGTGAAGGAGGCCTCTGTACCTCTTGCTCTCTGCCTGCCTACTCTGCAGTTTAAACAGTGCCTTTATGGTCTCTGTTTGATTCAAGGTTATCAACAAGGCTGTAGCAGGCAAGGCAAGTGTTCTTTGTTCTACATTACATATGAAAATGATGACTCAATATTTGTATAACATCCTTGGCTTAATAATTGACAAACCAGAATAATAGTGTTCTGACATTAAACCCAGTGCTTTCCCTGTATATTTTGCTTCTCATTCTTCTTCTCTCTCTTTTTAAAACTCTTTGTTCTTATATTTAAAAAAATTAATGCTGCTTTCATATTTGTTTGTGTCTCTTTTAAAAAGATTAAAAAATCCTAGTGCCTATTACATAGTATAGAGGGAATAAGAGATATCATAACTTCAAATTTTTAAAGGTTAATTGTGAAGCAAATTCAATATAGGATCCATAGCTCAAACTAAAGGAACACGTGGAGTCCTGAATTTCAGTCTTAAGGTAGAGATTATGTTGCAGTTAAGGAGTGAAGAATTGCATTTCATGGATTTATTATAACAATTTCTACAAAACGAGGCTACTCCTAGATGAATGGTGAGTTCAGCCCCTCTACACTAATTTTATATTTTTAGAGGTTGGTAACCAGCAGTCTCGGGAGCAACCTCACATCCAAGGAGCGGTGGCTGCGTGGGTGCAGGAGGGCTTAGAGGAGCTACTCCATTTCAAGGTCAGGAGGGGTGATGGTGAGGAGATACCCCTTGTCCAAAGTAAGGAGCAGCGGCTGTGCTTTGCTGGAGCAGCCATGAAGAGATATCCCACGTCCAAGGTAAGAGAAACCCAAGTAAGATGGTAGGTGTTTTGAGAGGGAATCAGAGGGCAGACACACTGAAACCATAATCACAGAAAATTAGTCAATCTACACACTGAAACCATAATCACAGAAAATTAGTCAATCTAATCACATGGACCACAGCCTTGTCTAACTCAGTGAAACTAAGCCATGCCCTGTGGGGCCACACAAGACTGGTGGGTCATGGTGGAGAGGTCTGACAGAACGTGGTCCACTGGAGAAGGGAATGGCAAACCACTTCATTATTCTTGCCTTGAAAACCCATGAACAGTATGAAAAGGCAAAATGATAGGATACTGAAAAAGGAACTCCCAGGTCAATAGGTGCCCAATATCCTACTGGAGATCAGTGGAGAAATAACTCCAGAAAGAATGAAGGGATGGAGCCAAAGCAAAAACAATACCTAGTTGTGGATGTGACTGGTGGTAGAAGCAAGGTTCGATGCTGTAAAGAGCAATATTGCATAGGAACCTGGAATGTCAGGTCCATGAATCAAGGCAAATTGGAAGTGGTCAAACAAGAGATGGCAAGAGTGAACATCAACATTCTAAGAATCAGTGAACTAAAATGGACTGGAATGGGTGAATTTAACTCAGATGACCATTATAACTACTACTGTGGGCAGGAATCCCTTAGAAGAAATGGAATAGCCATCATGGTCAACAAAAGGGGCCAAAATGCAGTACTTGTGTGCAATCTCAAAAGTGACAGAATGATCTCTGTTCATTTCCAAGGCAAGCCATTCAATATCACAGGAATCCAAGCCTATGTCCCAACCAGTAACACTGAAGAAGCTGAAGTTGAATGGTTCTATGAAGACCTACAAGACCTTATAGAACTAATACCCCCAAAGATGTCCTTTTCATTATAGGGGACTGGAATGCCAAAGTAAAGAGTCAAGAAACACCTGGAGTAACAGGCCAATTTGGCCTTGGGTACAGAATGAAGCAGGACAAAGGCTAATAGAGTTTTGCCAAGAGAACACACTGGTCATAACAAACACTCTCTTCTAATAATACAAGAGAAGGCTCTACACATGGACATCACCAGATGGACAACACCAAAAATCAGATTGATTATATTCTTTGCAGCCAAAGATGGAGAAGCTCTATATAGTCAACAAAAACAAGACAAGGAGCTGACTGTGGCTCAGATCATGAACTCCTTATTGCTAAATTCAGACTTAAATTGAAGAAAGTAAGGAAAACCACTAGACCATTCAGATATGACCTAAATAAAATCCCTTATGATTATACAGTAGAAGTGAGAAATAGATTTAAGGGACTGGATATGATAGACAGAGTGCCTGATGAACTATGGATGGAGGTTCATGACACTGTACAAGAGACAGGGATCAAGACCATCCCCAAGAAAAAGAAAAGCAAAAAAGTAAAATGGCTGTCTGGGGAGGCCTTACAAATAGCTGTGAAAAGAAGAGAAGTGAAAAGCAAAGGAAAAAGGAAAGATATAAGCATCTGAATGCAGAATTCCAAAGAACAGCGAGGAGAGATAAGAAAGCCTTCCTCAGCGATCAATGCAAATAAATAGAGAAAAACAACAGAATGGGAAAGACTAGAGATTTCTTCAAGAAAATCTGAGACATCAAGGGAACATTTCTTGTAAAGATGGGCTCGATAAAGGACAGAAATGGTATGGACCTAACAGAAGCAGAAGATATTAAGAAGAGGTGGCAAGAATACACGGAAGAACTATACAAAAAGATCTTCACGACCCAGATAATCACGATGGTGTGATCACTCACCTAGAGCCAGACATCCTGGAATGTGAAGTCAAGTGGGCCTTACTTGACTTCACTACGAACAAAGCTAGTGGAAGTGATGCGCTGTTTCAGATCCTGAAAGATGATGCTGTGAAAGTGCTGCACTCAATATGCCAGCAAATTTGGAAAACAGCAGTGGCTACAGGACTGGAAAAGGTCAGTTTTCATTCCAATCCCCAAAAAGGCAATGCCAAAGAATGCTCAAACTACGGCACAATTGCACTCATCTCACATGCTAGTAAAGTAATGCTCAAAATTCTCCAAGCCAGGCTTCAGCAATACGTGAACCGTGAACTTTCAGGTGTTCAAGCTGGTTTTAGAAAAGGCAGAGGAACCAGAGACCAAGTTGCCAACATCTGCTGGATCATGGAAAATGCAAGAGAGTTCCAGAAAAACATCTATTTCTGCTTTATTGACTATGCCAAAGCATTTGACTGTGTGGCTCACAATAAACTGTGGAAAATTCTGGAAGAGATGGGAATATCAGAGTACCTGAGAAGCCTGTATGCATGTCAGAAAGCAACAGTTAGAACTGGATATGGAACAACAGACTGGTTCCAAATAGGAAAAGGAGTACATTAGGCTGTATATTGTCACCCTGCTTCTTGAACTTACATGCAGAGTACATCACGAGAAATGCTGGGCTGGAAGAAGCACAAGCTTGAATCAAGATTGCCGGGAGAAATATCAATAACCTCAGATATGCAGATGACAGCACCCTTATGGCAGAAAGTGAGGAGGAACTAAAAAGCCTCTTGATGAAAGTGAAAGAGGAGAGTGAAAAAGTTGGCTTAAAGCTCAACATTCAGAAAATGAAGATCATGGCATCTGGTCCCATCAATTCATGGCAAATAGATGGGGAAACAGTGGAAACAGTGTCAGGTTTTATATTTTGGGGGGCTCTAAAATCACTGCAGATGGTGATTGCAGCCGTTAAATTAAAAGATGCTTACTCCTTGGAAGGAAAGTTATGACCAACCTAGATAGTATATTGAAAAGCAGAAACATTACTTTGCCGACTAAGGTCTGTCTAGCCAAGGCTATGGTTTTTCCTGTGGTTATGTATGGATGTGAGAGTTGGACTGTGAAGAAAGCTGAGCACCGAAGAATTGATGCTTTTGAACTGTGGTGTTGGAGAAGATTGTTGAGAGTCCCTTGGACTGCAAGGAGATCCAACCAGTCCATCCTAAAGGAGATCAGTCCTGGTTGTTCTTTTGAAGGAATGATGCTAAAGCTGAAACTCTAATACTTGGCCACCTGATGCGAAGAGTTGACTCACTGGAAAAGACTCTGATGCCTGGAGGGATTGGGGGCAGGAGGAGAAGGGGATGACAGAGGATGAGATGGCTGGATGGAATCACCAACTCGATGGATGTGAGTTTTAGTGAACTCCAGGAGTTGATGATGGACAGGAAGGCCTGGCGTGCTGTGAATCATGGGGTCGCAAAGAGTCAGACACGACTGAGTGACTGAATTGAAATGAACTGAACCAGCAGTCTCAAAGCACAGTAATCTGTTTCACAAATAGAAACAGGCTCCTGCTGATTAGAAATTCTTTACCTTTGTAACAGAGATCAGTGATAACTTTATCTGGTTAACTGCCTGTTCTTGAGACGTTAATGAGAAAAAGAGTGGCTTTTCTGGGCTACCATTTTACTTCCTTTTATACCCTGAAAGACTGTTATGGAAAAAGAATCATAATACTCTTTTCCCACCAGATTTTACCTTTATATTAATGCTTTATTCTAGCTGGATTGGCTTTTTTTTCCTTTTTTTCTGAGTTAATATTAACTAAAGCAAGAGAATATGGTTTTCAAAGAATTCTCAGCTAAATAAATTTCTGGATGGATAATCTGTAAATAAGTTGTTTAGCTATAAAATAAAGAAAATTTATATTTCTTTATTAAATAAAATTTAAGGCAAAAATTTTAGGATTTCATAATAATTTTGATAGATACAACATATGACTAATACATTTTACACAGTTAAAGTAATAGCCAGTTTAGGGCAATTTTTGCTTTGAATTATTTCTAATAAATATCCTGCAAAGCAGTTCTGCTTCATTCTGTGAATGAAGATGTATACATCTAAAACAAAGCAAAACAAATAAACACACACAAAAACACAAAAGCAGAGAATGTTTGTGGAGATGAAATATGGTTTCCTAGTAAAGGTGGAAGCATTCATCACTACAAGATTCTTTATAGACTTTAGCTGCGCCTCTGCCATCACCGCACTGAGGATGAAGAGGACAAAAGGACCGCTTGGTGCCTTGAATGGTTTTATACCAGTTGGTTCACAGGTCTCCACTTCCTTAATGAAAGGCATGCTGGTGTCATAGTAAGGGATCAGGAAGACATTAGTTAACTTTATGGTTAGATAAAGTACTTTTAAATTGTGTAAAAAGCAAGAGAGTTCCAGAAAAACATCTACTTCTGCTTTATTGATTACACCAAAGCCTTTGACTGTGTGGATCACAACAAATTGTGGAAAATTCTTCAAGAAATGGGAATACCAGACCACCTTACCTGCATCCTGAAAAATCTGTATGTAGGTCAAGAAGCAACAGTTAGAACTGTGCTTGGAACAACAGACTGGTTCCAAATCAGGAAAAGAGTATATCAAGGCTGTATATTGTCACACTGCTTATTTAACTTATATGAGAAATGCTGGGCTGGATGAAGCAAAACTGGAATCAAGATTGCCAGGATAAATATTGATAACCTCACACATATGACACCACCCTTGTGGCAGAAAGCAAAAAGAACTAGAGAGCCTCTTGATGAAAGTGGAAGACGAGAGTGAAAAGATTGGCTTAAAACTCAACATTCAGAAAACTAAGCTCATGACATCTGGTCCCATCACTTCATGGAAAATTGATGGGGAAACAGTGGAAACAGTGAGAGATTTTATTTTGGGGGCTCCAAAATCACTGCAGATGGTGACTGCAGCCATGAAATTAAAAGATGATTGCTCCTTGGAAGAAAAGCTTTGACAAACCTAGACAGCATATCATAAAGCAGAGACATTTCTTTGCTGACAAAGGTCCATCTAGTCAAAGCTATGGTTTTTCCAGTAGTCATGTATGCATGTGAGAGTTGGACTACAAAGAAAGCTGAGTGATGAAGAATTGATGCTTTTGAACTGTAGTGTTGGGGAAGACTATTGAGAGTCCCTTGGACTGCAAGGAGATCCAACCAGTCCATCCTAAAGAAAATCAGTCCTGAATATTTATTGGAAAGGCTCATGCTGAAGCTGAAAACTCTAATACTTTGGCCATCTAATGAGCAATGAACTGACTTATTGGAAAAGACCATCATGCTGGGAAAGATTGAAGGTAGGAGGAGAAAGAGACAACAGAGGATGAGATGGTTGGATGGCATCACTGACTTGACAAACATGAGTTTGAGCAAGCTCCAGGAGTTGGTGATGGACAGGCAAGTCTGGTATGCTGCAATCCATGGGGTCACAAAGAGTTGGACACAACTGAGCAACTGAATTGAACTTAACTGACCTAAATTGTTTAAAGTATTTAAAGGTAATTTTTAATTTCTCAAGAATACCTGGATTAACTGGATTTAAATAGTGTTATGCTTTTAGTTGAAAAAGTGATCAATGTTCGGATAAATAGCAATCAGTATAAGTGATCTCATTGTGAAGGAAAGAGCTCAGAACTCTCAAATGTTTAGGAAGGAAAAGATAATTCAGAATCTAATTTTATGGTAAATTTGCCCCTATTTTTAATCTTCATAGTAACCTGTCAGCCAAGTGTCAAACCCCTCAGTGATACTGGGATCTATTCAGAAAATGACAGCCACATGCTCCAATGGGGGATCGAGTTTTATTTCATTTTCAAAATAATACTCAATTGGTCACTTTTACACTTTGAAGTGTTGGTAATGCACCTACAGTTTTCCTAATAGGTACGTAAGCACAGTGTTCTTTTTGCTATAAATTGCATTTAGTATGTTTTTATATTACTTTTCTTACTTTAAAAATGTAATAGCTACAGAAATGTAAGTGTTAAAGCAGTACTAGTATTAAGATAATTTGAAAAACTTGAGAACATGTGTTGAGGAGACTAAAATCCATTAACATTCATGTGATGTCTTATATTACAGCAAAGATTTCTGCCACATAAATATGGGTGTGTTGGACAAGAGTCTGTGGTGTGGGCTGCACCACAGAAAGCATATATTAATATTTCTGGAAAGTGAAGTTTGGTAGAGATAGATACTCATTTGATAGACAAACCATAGGGAAAAAGTGGCAAATAGTCAAGATGTTTATATAACACTAATAGTGGGATTTCACATTCCAAGATAATCAGATAATCGTAATGATGTGATCCCTAATCTAGAGCCAGACATCTTGGAATGTGAAGTCAAGTGGGCCTTACTTGACTTCACTATGAACAAAACTAGTGGAGGTGATGGAATTCCAGTGGAGCTATTTCAAATCCTGGAAGATGATGCTGTGAAAGTGTTGCACTCAATATGCCAGCAAATTTGGAAAACTCAGCAGTGGCCACAGGACTGGAAAAGGTCAGTGTTCATTCCAGTCCCAAAGAAAGGCAATGCCAAAGAATGCTCAAACTACCGCACAATTGCACTCATCTCACATGCTAGTAAAGTAATGCTCAAAATTCTCCAAGCCAGGCTTCCACAATACATGAACTGTGAACTCCCTGATGTTCAAGCTCGTTTTAGAAAAGGCAGAGGAACCAGAGATCAAATTGCCAACATCTGCTGGATCATGGAAAAAGCAAGAGAGTTCCAGAAAAACATCTATTTCTGCTTTATTGACTATACCAAAGACTTTGACTGTGTGGATCACAATAAACTGTGGAAAATTCTGAAAGAGATGGGAATACCAGACCACCTAACCTGCCTCTTGAGAAATCTGTATGCAGGTCAGGAAGCAACAGTTAGATCTGCACATGGAACAACAGACTGGTTCCAAATAAGAAAAGGAGTATGTCAAGGCTGTATATTGTCACCTGGCTTATTTAACTTCTATGCAGAGTACATCATGAGAAACGCTGGATTGGAAGAAACACAAGCTGGAATCAAGATTGCCAGGAGAAATATCAATAACCTCAGATATGCAGATGACACCACCCTTATGGCAGAAAGTGAGGAGGAACTAAAAGCCTCTTGATGAAAGTGAAAGAAGAGAGTGAAAAAGTTGGCTTAAAGCTCAACATTCAGAAAACAAAGATCATGGCATCTGGTCCCATCACTTCATGGCAAATAGATGGGGAAACAGTGGAAACAGTGTCAGACTTTATTTTTGGGGGCTCCAAAATCACTGCAGATGGTGACTGCAGCCATGAAATTAGAAGACACTTACTCCTTGGAAGAAAAGTTATGACCAACCTAGATAGTATATTGAAAAGCAGAGACATTACTTTGCTGACTAAGGTCTGTCTAGCCAAGGCTATGGTTTTTCTTGTGGTCATGTATGGATGTGAGATTTGGACTGTGAAGAAGGCTGAGCGCCGAAGAATCGATGCTTTTGAACTGTGGTGTTGGAGAAGACTTTTGAGAATCCCTTGGACTGCAAGGAGATCCAACTAGTCCATTCTAAAGATCAACCCTTGGATTTCTTTGGAAGGAATAATGTTAAAGCTGAAACTCCAGTACTTTGGCCACCTGATGCGAAGAGTTGACTCATTGGAAAAGACTCTGATGCTGGGAGGGATTGTGGGCAGGAGGAGAAGGGGATGACCGAGGATGAGATGGCTGGATGGCATCGCAGACTCGATGGATGTGAGTCTGAGTGAACTCCGAGAGATGGTAATGAACAGGGAGGCCTGGCGTGCTGCGATTCATGGGGTCGCAAAGAGTCAGACACAACTGAGCAACTGAACTGAGCTGAATAGTGGGATTTGGGGCTTCTCTGGTGGCTCAGTGGTAAAGAACCCGCCTGTCATTGTAGGAGATTAAAGTTCAATGCCTGGGTCTGAAAGATCCCTTGGAGAAGAAACTGGAAATCCACTCCAGTATTCTTGCCTGGAGAATCCCATGGACAGAGGAGCCTGGCGGGCTACAGTCCACAGGCTCACAAAGAGTCAGACAACTGAGCAATTAAACAACATCAACATAATAGCAGGATTTTAACACTGGTCGCTTCATTGTGCCATTTTCACTGAGGCTGTAATTTTCTGGCAATGCAGTGGCCACCATTGGCGTCCACACTGCAGAGTGAAGTGGAGCACCTGGCTGGGGCTGCAGAGAAGGTTCTAGATGCCCATTTTGTAACTCAGCCACTCAGCAACCTAGGAGAGGGGAAGAGTGAGAACATGTGTTGAGGAGACTAACACATTTAGAGATGGGATTAGAGGTGGGATTACTTGGTTGGTGGTGATAGTGTCCTGAGACCCTCTGCGCTACCATGGGAACCAAGGTGAAGGGTTCCAGGGTGGCGGTGTCTTTACCAAGGGAGCCGCTACAGGACTTGAACATGACCGTGGAGTCCTGACTACACAGCAACTCACACTGGACAAACCCTAAAGCTGAGACTGCCGAACTGCCCGAGGTGGGGAGGGCGGCTTTCCTGGGACTGCCAGCCCTAAGTGTTGATTCCGTCCAGAGTTGGAGGGAGGTAGGTGTGAGTGCGTTTACCACCAGCCGAGTGAGGGCCACAAAACAGGGGCATTAATCCCCAGTTAATCTGAAGGGCTCTGGCTCCATGGGAATTTGAAAGCAGATAGATACACAAACCTACCACAGTGGCCCCAGAGGCATCCTCCGTGGTCACAGGGCATCTTGACTGCACGTTACTTAAACACCTTGATCCACACACTGTGGAGCCTATATAGACACTGTGTTCACCTGAGTTGTTTTGAAGAATGAGGTATCATGTCAGAGGCAGCTGCTTTTTATTGAAGTATATAGTTGAATTACAATGTGTTTCAGTTGTCTAGCAAAGTAATTCATTTATAAGTACACATATATATATATTTTTAAGATTCCTTTCCCTTATCAGTTCAGTTCAGTTCAGTCACTCAGTCATGTCTGACTCTTTTCAACCCCATGAACTGCAGCAAGTCAGGCCCACCCCCCACCCCCATCACCAACACCTGAAGTTTACTCAAACTCATGTCCATTGAGTTGTTGATGCCATCTACCCATCTCATCTCGGCCGTCTCCGTCTCCATCCACCTTCAATCTTTCCCAGCATCAGAGTCTTTCCTAATGAGTCAACTCTTTGCATGAGGTGGCCAAGTATTAGAGTTTCAGCTTTAGCATCATTCCTTCAAAAGAACCACCAGGACTGATTCCCTTTAGGATGGACTGGTTGGATCTCCTTACAGTGCAAGGGATTCTCAAGAGTATTCTCCAACAACACAGTTCAAAAGCATCAATTCTTTGGTGCTCAGCTTTCTTCACAGTCCAACTCTCACATCCATACATGACTACTGGAAAAACCATAGCTGTGACTAGATGGACCTTTGTCAGCAAAGAAATGTCTCTGCTTTATGATATGCTGTCTAGGTTTGTCAAAGCTTTTCTTCCAAGGAGCAATCATCTTTTAATTTCATGGCTTCAGTCACCATCTGCAGTGATTTTGGAGCCCCCTAAAATAAAGTCTCTCACTGTTTCCACTGTTTCCCCATCGATTTGCCATGAAGTGATGGGACCAGATGTCATGAGCTTAGTTTTCTGAATGTTGAGTTTTAAGCCAATTTTTCACTCTCCTCTTTCAGTTTCATCAAGAGGCTGTTTAGTTCTTCTTTGCTTTCTGCCATAAGGGTATTGTTATCTGCATATCTGAGGGTATTGATATTTCTCCCAGCAATCTTGATTCCAGCTTGTGCTTCATCCAGCCCAGCATTTCTCATGATGTACTCTGCATCATAGGTTAACATCATCATAAGTTAAATAAGCAGGGTGACAATATACTGCCTTGATATACTCCTTTCCCAATTTGGAACCAGTCTGTGTTCCATGTACAATTCTAACTATTGCTTCCTGACCTTCATATAGATTTCTCAAGAGGCAGGTCATGTGGTCTGGCATTCCCATCTCTTTCAGAATTTTCCACAGTTTGTTGTAATCCACATAGTCAAAGGCTTTGGCATAGCCAATAAAGCATAAGTAGATGTTTTTCTGGAACTCTCTTGCATTTTTGATGATCCAACGGAATTTGGCAATTTGACCTCTGATTCCTCTGCCTTTTCTAAATCCAGCTTAAACATCTGGAAGTTCACAGTTCACATACTGTTGAAGCCTGGCTTGGAGAATTTTGAGCATTACTTTACTAGCATGTGAGAGATGAGTGCATTTGTGCGATAGTTTGAGCATTCTTTGACATTGTCTTTCTTTGGGATTGGAATGAAAACTGACCTTTTCCAGTCCTGTGGCCACTGCTGAGTTTTCCAAATTTGCTGGCATATTGAGTGCAGCACTTTCACAGCATCATCTTTCAGGATTTGAAATAGCTCCACTGGAATTCCATCACCTCCACTAGCTTTGTTCACAGTGATTCTTCCTAAGGCCCACTCTACTTCACATTCGAGGATGTCTGGCTCTAGGTGAGTGATCACATCATCGTGATAATCTATGTCGTGAAGATCTTTTTTGTACAGTTCTTCTGTGTATTCTTGCCACCTCTTCTTCATATCTTCTGCTTCTGTTAGGTCCATACCATTTCTGTTCTTTATTGAGCCCATCTTTGCATGAAATGTTCCCTTGGTATCTCTAATTTTCTTGAAGAGATCTCTAGTCTTTCCCATTCTATTTTTTCCCTCTAATTCTTTGCATTGATCACTGAGAAGGCTTTCTTATCTCTCCTTGCTATTCTTTGGAACTCTGCTTTCAGGTGGGTGTATCTTTCCTTTTCCCCTTTCCTTTATAGGTTATTACAAATTACTGAGTGTAGTTGCTTGTGCTATACATAGGTTCTTGTTGGTTACCTATTTTATATGTAGTGTGTTTGTATTTTAATCCCAATCTCCTAATTTATCCCTCCTTCCTCCTTTGCCCCCAGTAACCATAAGTTAGTTTTTATGTCTGTGAGTCTGTTTCTATTTTGTAAATAAATTCATTTGTGTCATTTTGTTTATTTTATTATTTTATTTTTTTGGCTCTTTATTATTATTATTATTATTTTTACTTTACAATACTGTATTGGTTTTGCCATACATTGACATGAATCCACCACGGGTGTACATGAGTTCCAATCCTGAACCCCCTCCCACCATCCTCCCCATATCATCTCTCTGGGTCATCCCAGTGCACCAGCCCCAAGCATCCTGTATTCTGTATAGAACCTAGTCTGGTGATTCGTTTCTTTCTCTTTTTTTTTAATTGGTATCTTTATTTATTTATTTTTTTGGGGGGAATGTTTTACATTTCTTTCTTTTTAAAAAAAATTTTACTTTACAATACTGTATTGGTTTTGCCATACCTTGACATGAATCCACCACAGGTGTACATGAGTTTCCAATCCTGAATCCCTCTCCCACCTCCCACCCCACGTCATCTCTCTAGATTATCCCCGTGCACCAGCCCCAAGCATCCTATATCCTGTATCGAACATAGACTGGCGATTCATTTCTTACATGATAGTATACATGTTTCAATGCCATTCTCCCAAATCATCCCACCCTCTCCCTCTCCCTCAGAAGCCAAAAGTCCGTTCTATACATCTGTGTCTCTTTTGCTGTCTTGGATGCAGGGTTATCATTACCATCTTTCTAAATTCCATATATATGTGTTAGTATACTGTATTGGTGTTTTTCTTTCTGGCTTACTTCACTCTGTATAATCGGCTCCAGTTTCATCCACCTCATTAGAACTGATTCAAATGTATTCTTTTTAATGGCTGAATAATACTCCATTGTGTATATGTACCACAGCTTTCTTATCCATTCATCTGCTGATGGACATCTAGGTTATTTCCATGTCCTGGCTATTATAAACAATGCTGCAATGAACATTGGGGTACATGTGTCTCTTTCAATTCTGGTTTCCTCAGTGTGTATGCCCAGCAGTGGGATTGCTGGGTCATGAAGAAGAAGAAGAAGAAGATGATGAAGTCGCTCAGTTGTGTCCGACTCTTTGCGACCCCGTGGACTGTAACCTACTAGGCTTCTCCGTCCATGGGATTCTCCAGGCAAGAATACTGGAATGGATTGCCATTTCCTTCTCCAGGGGATCTTCCCAACCCAGGGAATGAACCCGGGTCTCCCGCATTGGAGGCAGACGCTTTAACCTCTGAGCCACCAGGGAAGCCCTTGTTGGGTCATAAGGCAGTTCTATTTGCAGTTTTTAAAGGAATCTCCACACTGTTCTCCATAGTGGCTGTACTAGTTTGCATTCCCACCAACAGTGTAAGAGGGTTCCCTTTTCTCCACACCCTCTCCAGCATTTATTGCTTGTAGACTTTTGGATCGCAGCCGTTCTGACTGGTGTGAAATGGTACCTCATTGTGGTTTTGATTTGCATTTCTCTGATAATGAGTGATGTTGAGCATCTTTTCATGTATTTGTTAGCCATCTGTATGTCTTCTTTGGAGAAATGTCTATTTAGTTCTTTGGCCCTTTTTTTTTTTTTTTTTTGATTGGGTCATTTATTTTCTGGAATTGAGCTGTATAAGTTGCTTGTATATTTTTGAAATTAGTTGTCAGTTGCTTCATTTGCTATTATTTTCTGCCATTCCGAAGGCTGTCTTTTCACCTTGCTTATAGTTTCCTTTGTTGTGCAGAAGCTTTTAATTTTAATTAGATCCCATTCATTTATTTTTGCTTTTATTTCAGTATTCTGGGAGGTGGATCATACAGGATCCTGCTGTGATTTATGTCGGAGAGTGTTTTGCCTATGTTCTCCTCTAGGAGTTTTATTGTTTCTGGTCTTACATTTAGATCTTTAATCCATTTTGAGTTTATTTTTGTGTATGGTGTTAGAAAGTATTCTAGTTTCATTCTTTTACAAGTGGTTGACCAGTTTTCCCAGCACCACTTGTTAAAGAGATTGTTTTAGATTACACATATTTGTGATACCATATATTATTTGTCTTTCTCTGTCTTAGTGTGACAGTGTCTGGGTCCACGCATATTTCAGCAAATAGCATTACTTTATTCTTTTTACAGCTGAGTAATATTCCATTGTTTGTATGTACCATATCCCCTTTATCCATTCATCTGTTGATGAACGCTTAGGTTGTTTCCATGTCTTGGCTGTTGCAAATAGTACTGCTCTGAACACTGGGGGTGTACCTATTCTTCATTATAACCATTAGCTTCAACCTGTAACTCCACTTAGATTTTCACTGTTCTTCTGAGAGTTTCATGGGACTCTACCATTTTCAAGAATCAACTTTGTATAAAATTAGAAATGTCAACTTTGTTGAGATGTAAAATGAAAACTGTAAGTCTTATAGGTAACCACAGATAAATTTGTAGTACTTTCCATTTTTTATCTCAGAAATTAATAATAAATGCTTTAAAATATTGTTGATCTGTAATTGTTTCTACCATGTAACATTAACAAGTTGATCACTGAGCATAACAGTTTTCAAGACTTTATGGAATTTTTTCTGATCAAAATCAAGCAGGAGGAACAAAGTCGACTATCTTCTCAGTTTCCTTCTGTTATTAAAGGAACATTTATAGCATTAAATGCAGATGTTAGAAAAGATTATCAAATTAAAAATTTAAGATTTCATGATAAAAAATAGGAAAGATAGAGGAAGATTACACTAAAATTAACAGAAGGTAGGAAATGATAAAGACAAAGTAGAAATCAATAACAGAGAAGGCAATGGCACCCCACTCCAGTGCTCTTGCCTGGAAAATCCATGGACAGAGGAGCCTGGTGGGCTGCAGTTCATGGGGTCGCTAAGAGTTGGACATGACTGAGTGACTTCATTTTCACTTTTTACTTTCATGCATTGGAGAAGGAAATGGCAGTCCCCTCCAATGTTCTTGCCTGGAGAATCCCAGGGGTGGGGACACCTGGTGGGCTGCCGTCTATGGGGTCGCAGAGTCGGACATGACTGAAGCGACTTAGCAGCAGCAGCAGAAATCAATAAAACTGAAGAGAAAAATACATGAAAGAAATGAAATTCAAGAAAGGAATCATAAGCTTGTATTCTGAACAACAGTAGAATTGGTAAAACTCCAGCCAGGCTGACAAAAATAGAAAAAATACAAACTATAAATATGAATATAGCTGAGACATCATTATGAAAAAAGAATGTTAAGAATAATTCCATGCCCATAAATATGATAATTTAAATTCCTTTTCCTTGGTAGACAAAAACTATCAAGTTTACTCAAGAAAAACAAATAAGATGAATGGCCAGATCCTATTCACTTTCCCAAATTCATAGTTAGCATTGCATCAAGAGGAAGAACTTCAGGCACATAGTTTCACTGGAGATTTTTATCAACCATTAAAGGAATAAATAATAGCCAATTTCACAAATTCTCTTATAAGAAATAGAAGAGAACACTTTCTACCTCATTTTGTGGAGCCAGAATTGCACTAACCCCAAACCTAACCATTACAAGAAAAGAAAATTACAGAACAGTAACTTAGTAGGTGATTGCAGCCATGAAATTAAAAGATAATTGCTCCTTGGGAGAAAAGCTATGACAAACCTAGACAGTGTGTTAAAAAGAAGAGACATCATTTTGCCTACCAAAGTCCATCTAGCCAAAGCTATAGTTTTTCCAGTAGTCATGTATGGATGTGAGAGTTGGCCCATAAAGAAGGCTGAGTGCTGAAGAATTGATGCTTTTGAACTGTGGTGATTGAGAGGACTCTTGCAAGTTCTTTGGACAGCAAGGGAATCCAACAAGTCAATCCTAAAATTGAATTCATTGGAAGGAATATTCATTGGAAGGACTGATGCTGAAGCTGGAGCTCCAATACTTTGACCACCTGATGCAAAGAACTGGCACATTGGAAAAGACCCTGATGCTGGGAAAGATTGAAGGCAGGAGAAGGGGGTGGCAGAGGATTAAATGGTTGGATGGCATCACCGACTCAGCGGATGTGAGTTTGAGCACACACCGGAGATAGTGAAGGATGGGGAACCCTGGCATGCTGCAGAACATGGGGTCATAAAGAGTCAAACACGACTTAATGAATGAACAACAACTCTTAGTAACATAGATGCAAAAGTGCCCAATTTAAGAAAATCCAGTGCAGCTATATGTAAAAACAATAAGTAGCATGACCAAATAAGGATTTTTACAAAAATGCAAGACTGATTTGATGTTGAAAAATTAATCAGTTTATTTTATTATACCAGAAATTAAAGGGACTAAAACAGCTGAAACAGATTTGAAAAAGAAAAACATAATTAGAGGAATAATGCTGATTTTAAGAATTATTATGAAGACACAGTATGAATGAGATTGTGATATTGGCTAATGTTCTAGAAAATAAGATGAACAGAACAGAATAGAGAATGAAGTTACAGACAAATAATCTTGAGTAAGATGTAAAAGCAGTTCAATGGAGAAAGAATAGTTTTCCCAAGAAATGGGCCTATAGAAAGTGAACATCAATATGCTAAAAATTTAATCTTGACTTATACCTCCCACCTTATACAAAAATTAACACTCACTTTATCTTAGGCCTAAATAGAAATGTTAAGTGTGTGAAATATCTGGAAGAAAATATAGAAGAAAATCTACATGACTTTGGGTTAGTCAAAAGTTTTTAGTCACAACAACAAAAATGTAATCTATAAAGACAAAAAGATAAATTGAACTTTGTCAAAACTGAAAACTTTTGTTCTGTGAAAAATGTTAAAAAATGAAGACAGGGAATTCCCTGTTTGTTCAGTGGTTAGGACTGCATGCTTCCATTGCAGGGAGCATGGGTTTGAAACCTGGTTGGGAACCTAAGCTTCTACAAGCCATGTGGTTTGGTGAGGGTGGGGTGGGGTGGGGGAAGGACAAGTAACAGAATGGGAGAAAATATTTGTAAATCATTCCCTCATGGGTCAGTGGTAAAGAATCTGCCAGCAATACAGGAGACCTGGGTTCAATCCCTGGATTGGCAAAATCCCCCGGAGAAGGGAATGGCAACCCAACTCCAGTGTTCTTGCCTGGAGAATCCCATGGACAGAGGAGACTGGCAGGCTACAATCCATGGAGTCACAAAGAGTCAACACAACTGAGCGACTCACACTTAAAGATATACAAGAGATAAGCAGACCCATTTTCCATGACGGTATGGTAAATAAGTATATGAAAAACTATTGGCATCATTTACGTGAAGAAGTTTGACATAAAGCGACAGTGAGATATTGCTGCATACATTGCTGGGTGGAAGGCAAAACTGTGGGCCACTGAGGAATAACAACTGGGCAGTTATAAAGTTTAAACACAGTCTTATCATACAGCCTGATGATCTCAGTCCTAGATATTTGTCTAAAAGCAATGGAACCCCATGTTTATTCAAAAACCTTAATTTAAGTGTTCTTAGAAGCTTTATTCGTAATTGCTAAAAGTTGAAAACAAGCCAGATGTCCTTCAAACTGAACAGATAAACAGACTGCAGAACACCCATTCAATACTGCTTTTCAGCCATAAAACGACAACCTCTGAGTCATTCAACAAATTGGATACATGTTAAATGCATTCTACTAAGTGAAAGAAGTAAATCCAAAAGGTTTTATAGTCTGTGATTCCATTTATGTGAAAATCTGGAAACTAGTAGAACTAGAGTAATGGTAACTAGGCCAGTGTTTGCCAGGGTTTGAGGGCTGGGGTCTTTGTTAACTCCTGACAGGAAGTGTGTATGGTGTTTGGGGTGATGGAAGTGTCTATAAGGAAATATATTGGATCCATAACTCAAAACTCTTACAACTGTATACTGCAAAGAACATATTTTACCACACATGAATTTAACAAAATGAGCTATGATGGAGAGGAACCTGACACGGAACACAGATTGTAGCAAAGCTGTTTAAATTGCACGTGAACCTTGTAACCACAGTCAAGTGGATTGGGAGAAAGAAAGAGCCCTAAATAACTTGGGAAAACAGTGTCTGACCAGAAACGGACACTCAGGATGAAAGGAACCCAGACAGTGTCCTCTTCCTGGCAGTTTACCATGTGTTAAATGGCATGGACATGTGTTTGCATGCGTGTGTGCTCAGCTGCTCAGTCGTGTCCAACTCTTTGCAACCCCATGGACTGTAGCCCTCCAAGCTTCTCTGCCCATGGCATCCTCCAGGCAAGAATACTGGAATGGGTTGCCATTTCCTTCTCCAGGGCATCTTCCTGATCCAGCGCTCAAACCTGCATCTCCTGAATTGGCTGGCAGATTGTCCCTCTCTGAGCCACCAGGGAAGTCTTCATGTACATGTGCGATAGAGTTAAAGAAATGAGCAGGTGCATTTTAGGTAGTTTCAGTTATAAATATGGAGAAGGTTGACATGTGGAGCCTGAATTGGATCGAATGTATCAAGATTAAAACAGATGATAGCTAGCTAGAAAGAGAAACCAGTCACCATAGGTAACTGTACTGTGAACCAGCTGTGTGGACAGGGAGGTGCCTGCAAAGTCTGTTAGCATTCCTTCTGTTCCACTGTCTCTGCTGGCCCAGCCAACACACGTTTACCAAACACATGCTTTTCCATCTCCATGTGAACTGCTTTTCCTCCTCTGAGGTCCCAACCCCCTACCCCCAACATCCTCTTTGTCTTTAGCTGAGATGTTGTTTAAACTGAGGGTCTCAGCCATTTTGGCTAGTGACTCAGTTTTGTTGGGTCTCTCCCAGGTATACATGTTTTTCTGTCAGAGAACGTTTAACAGGAATATTCCTGTGTGCTGTTTTCTGTCTCATATAAATCCTTTGTTTCTTATCAGTTCCTGGTAATGAGTGGAGTGGCACGCTGCTCCCAGGGCTGAGGTCATGAGATAAAATGCATGCATGGATTTCCTTCAGTAAACATTCTTCTTACGACAAAGCTGTTTAGTCACGACCCTCTTTGTTGAGATATGGGCTGTCTTCTGACATTATGACCATTGTTAATTCCTTGTTTCCTAGATAACAGTTGCTGTACGTCTGGTTTTCTGATCTTTATCATTGTTGAAAGAAATTCCTTATACAACAGCCTATATATACTTACAGAAATATCATTAAAGCACCCTTGCTCCACCAGAGGCTTGGGTCCCCGTGTCTGTTTTTCTTTCTCTCTCTCTCTTCCTCCTTCTGGCTGATTCTCTGGAGTGTGGAAATCCACCGAGCTCACTCTCCTGCCCAGGCTTTCAAGACCTCTTCAAGAAGACACCCCGTGCTTTTGTGAGCAGTACAAGCCTTGTTCAAGGGTTTTATTGGTTCTCTATGTAAACCAGGGAATATTAGCTTCTTTCTCTCTTTCACTTTTTACTGTTGATCTGGAACACAGGTTCTAGTCCATTAAAGGACCACAACACTTTTCAACTTCTGTGTGACTTTCTCCTGTTCATCTGTCTCATGCCCATTTAATTCTTAGACCAGCCAGAAGAACCTAGACAGATGGAAAATTCTTCCTCCCTGACAGGGCTGTTATTTGTACTTTTTGGCCTGTAAAAACTAAAATAACATTTTCCGAAACCATTTCCAATCTCTGAAGCATTCAAATTACTCCAAATCAGTATTATATGTGAGAGAAAGACCAAGTTCACTAAGGGAGGAAATCAGAAGTCACTGACCTCCTCTTGAAGGAGAACTTGACACATCCCTGTACGGTCACCCTACAGTGTTTGGAATGTGTCTGAAATGACACAGAGAAGAGTGCAGGGACTGAGGTCTCCAGGAGCTTTTGTAGGTCATTAAATCATCATAGGTTCAGGTGTGACCTTGGCTGCACCAAAAATTCTCACTTCAAAACCAGTAATTTGTGTGTCACTGAGGGTTCGTAAATCTGACTCAACTTTGCTTTGAAGGGACTACTGTACTCACTGTGAATATTAGCCTTTTAAAAATATGAGTTACATGCTTGATTAAACACACAGCAGTCGATACAGAGGTGATGAAAGGTACACAGAAAATGTGTGGCCCCACATACAGTGCCTCTATCTTTATGCACACTTGTTGGTTTTGTTTTTTTTTAACCCTTTAAAACAATGACATTTTGAGACTGGCAACTAAATGAAAGCTTCAGTTCAGTTCAGTTCAGTTGCTCAGTCATGTCCGACTCTCTGCAACACCATGAATCACAGCATGCCAGGCCTCCCTGTCCATCACCAACTCCCAGAGTTCACACAAAATCATGTCCATCGAGCCTGTGATGCCATCCAGCCATCTCATCCTCTGTCATTCCCTTCTCTTCCTGCCCCCAGTCCCTCCCAGCATCAGGGTTTTTTCCAGTGAATCAACTCTTCACATGAGGTGGCCAAGTACTGGAGTTTCAGCTTCAGCATCAGTCCTTCCAATGAACACCCAGAACTGGTCTCCTTCAGGATGGAATGGGTGGACCTCCTTGCAGTCCAAGGGACTCTCAAAAGTCTTCTCCAACACCACAGTTCAAAAGCATCAATTCTTCAGCACTCAGCTTTCTTTACAGTCCAACTCTCACATCCATACATGACCACTGGAAAAACCATAGCCTTGATTAAATAAATGGACCTTTGTTGGCAAAGTAATATCTCTCCTTTGTAATATGCTGGCTAGATTGGTCATAACTTTCCTTCCAAGGAGTAAGCACCTTTTAATTTCATGGCTGCAATTACCATCTGCAGTAATTTTGAAGCCCCCAAAATAAAGTCTGACACTGTTACCCATCAATTTGCCACGAAGTGATGGGACCAGATGCCATGATCTTCGTTTTCTGAATTTTGAGCTTTAAGCCAACTTTTTTTACTCTCCTCTTTCACTTTCATCAAGAGGCTTTTTAGTTCCTCCTCACTTTCTGCCATAAGGGTGGTGTCATCTGCATATCTGAGTTTATTGATATTTCTTCCTGCAATCTTGATTCCAGCTTGTGCTTCTTCCAGCCCAGTGTTTCTCATGATGTACTCTGCATATAAGTTAAATAAGCAGGGTGATAATATACAGCTTTGATGTACTCCTTTTCCTATTTGGAACCAGTCTGTTGTTCCATGTGCAGATCTAACTGTTGCTTCCTGACCTGCATACAGGCTTCTCAAGAGGCAGATCAGGTGGTCTGGTATTCCCATATCTCTTTCAGAATTTTTCACAGTATATTGTGATCCACACAGTCAGTCAAAGGCTTTGGCATAGTCAATAAAGCAGAGATAGATGTATTCCTGGAACTCTCTTGCTTTTTCAGTGATCCAGTGGATGTTAGCCATTTGGTCTCTGGTTCCTCTGCCTTTTCCAAAACCAGCTTGAACACCTGAAAGTTCACGGTTCATGTATTGTGGAAGCCTGGCTTGGAGAATTTTGAGCATTACTTACTAGCATGTGAGATGAGTGCAATTGTGTGGTAGTTTGAGCATTCTTTGGCATTGCCTTTCTTTGAGATTGGAATGAAAATTGACCTTTTCCAGTCCTGTGGCCACTGCTGAGTTTTACAAAGTTGCTGGCATATTGAGTCTAGTACTTTCACAGCATCATCTTTTAGGATTTGAAATAGCTCCACTGGAATTCCGTCACTTCCACTAGCTTTGTTCATAGTGAAGTCAAGTAAGGTCCATTCCAAGATGCCTGACTCTAGGTGAGTGATCACACCATCGAGATTATCTGGGTCATGAAGCTCTTTTTTTTTTTTTTTTTTTTTGTACAGTTCTTCTGTGTATTCTTGCCACCTCTTCTTCATATTTTCTTCTTCTGTTAGAGCTGAAGAAGCTGAGGTTTCTGTCCTTTATTGAGCCCATCTTTGCATGAAATGTTCCCTTGGGATCTTGAATTTTCTTGAGGAAATCTCTAGTCTTTCCCATTCTGTTGTTTTCCTCTATTTATTTGCATTGATCGCTGAGGAAGGCTTTCTTATCTCTCCTTGCTGTTCTTTGGAATTCTGCATTCAGATGCTTATATCTTTGACTTTCTCCTTTGCTTTTCGCTTCTCTTCTTTTACAGCTATTTGTAAGGCCTCCCCAGACAGCCATTTTGTTTCTTTGCGTTTCTTTCCTATGGAGATGGTCTTGATCCCTGTCTCCTGTACAGTCATGAACCTCCGTCCATAGTTCATCAGGCACTCTGTCTATCAGATCTAGTCCCTTATATCTATTTCTCACTTCCACTCTATAATCGTAAGGAATTTGATTTAGGTCATACCTGAATGGTCTAGTGGTTTTCCCTACTTTCTTCAATTTAAGTCTGATTTTAGTAATAAGGAGTTCATGATCTGAGCCACAGTCAACTTCCAGTCTTGTTTTTGCTGACTGTATAGAGCTTCTCCATCTTTGACTGCAAAGAATATAATCAGTCTAATTTCAGTGTTGACCATCTGGTTATGCCCATGTGTAGAGTCATCTCTTGTGTTGTTGGAAAAGGGTGTTTGCTGTAACCAATGAATTCTCTTGGCAAAACTCTATTAGCCTTTGTCCTGCTTCATTCTGTACTCCAAGGCCAAATTTGCCTGTTACTCCAGGTGTTTCTTGACTTCCTACTTTTGCATGCTAGTCCCCTATAATGAAAAGGACATCTTTTTGGGTTTTAATATTAAAAGGCCTTGTAGGTCTTCATTGAAGTGCTCACCTTCAGCTTCTTCAGCATTACTGGTTGGAGCATAGGCTTGGATTACCGTGATATTGAATGTTTTGCCTTGGAAATGAACAGAGATGATTGTGTCATTTTGAGATTGCATCCAAGTATTGCATTTCAGACTCTTTTGTTGACCATGATGGCTACTCCATTTCTTCTAAGGGATTCCTGCCCACAGTAGTAGATATAATGGTCATCTGAGTTAAATTCACCCATTCTAGTCCATTTTAGTTCACTGATTTCTAGAATGTCAATGTTCACTCTTGCCATCTCCTGTTTGACCACTTCCAATTTGCCTTGATTCATGGACCTAACATTCCAGGTTCATATGCAATATTGCTCTTTACAGCATAAGATCTTGCTTCTATCACCAGTCACATCCACAACTGGATATTTTTTTTTTTACTTTGGCTCCATCTCTTCATTTTTTCTGGAGTTATTTCTCCACTGATCTCCAGTAGCATATTAGGCACCTACTGACCTGGGGAGTTCCTCCTTCAGTATCCTATCATTTTGCTTTTTCATATACACCCAAGGTCAGGGGAGGTGGCTGAGAGGTGCAACCCTACGTCCAAGGAGCAGTGGCTGCTTGGGTGCAGGAGGACCGAGAGTAGCTACTCCATGCTCAAGGTCAGGAGGGGTGGCGGTGAGGAGATACCCCTCGTCCAAGGTAAGGAGCAGCGGCTACACTTTGCTGGAGCAGCCGTGAAGAGATACCCCATGTCCAAAGTAAGAGAAACCCAAGTAAGATGGTAGATGTTGCGAGAAGGCATCAGAGGGCAGACACACTGAAACCATAATCACAGAAAACTAACCAATCTGATCACATGGACCACAGCCTTGTCTAACTCAATGAAACTAAGCCGTGCCGTGTGGGGCCACCCAGGATGGGTGGGTCATGGTGCAGAGGTCTGACAGAATGTGATCCACTGGAGAAGGGAATGGGAAATCACTTCCAGTATTCTTGCCTTGAGAACCCCATGAACAGTATGAAATGAAAGCTTAGTAGAATGTATATGTATATTCAATACCTCTAAAGAATTGAACAATAATTCCAGTAGATTACTTTTATAGTGATGACAAGAACAGGAGTAATCCAACTCTAAAATGCAATAGGATTCATATATTTTTTAAACCATAACTAATACATATTTCTCAGAACAATATGTCTGCTGGGGTTAATGGGCTTTATTTTTATAACTTGAAAAATATTTCTTCCATGTTTTTAATCCTTCTCACTTAAAAATTAAATAGCACTAAGGTTGTAATTGATAAATAGAATAAATACATTTATATCTTGTTACTTTACTACAAATTGCCACAAAATAAACTGAAAAGATAATCCAGAGTGGCCTATGAGTGAAACTGATTCCCACTTTCTCTCTAACAGGACCATGCGACACAGAGTATCGTATGCACAAATAGCCTAGAATCACTCTTTGGTACATCATACGTGTCATGGTCTGTTAGCATCTTATTTTCCTGGTTCCTTCAAGTGTAGTGACCAGGATGTCTGAAGGTTACATAAATCAAAGCATAATTTGGAAAGACTACTCACAACTCCGTACAGTGATAATGAGACAGGAGAGTGCAGGGCTCAACCTTTGAAGGAATGACAGAGCCCAAAGTCATGACATTAACTGGCTAGACCCGAATAGGCACATGATGGTGGATGGGTTGACCTCCACTCGACCTGGAGACTCAGTACACACTCACTGGAATACAACAGCAAGCTGGGTGACACGCTCCTGGCACCATGACCACAAGGTCAGAGAGTGGGCAGTGGCCCAATTCCTGGAAATCACAGCCCCTTCCCCCAAATAATTGGAATACTCCTCCAACTCATTAGCCTATGAAATTTCCCACTGCTATAAAAACTGACTCCCCCAAGGCAAGGCCTGCTCTTGCCTTCTGAGATGATCCACATGCTGTCTATGGAGTATCTCCCTGAGTAAAACTCCTTTACATGACTGAACACAGACACATGCACACACACACACAGATACACACACACTTTACCATGGCTCACTCTTGAATTCTTTCCTGCTCTAAGCCAGGGAGCCATACTTGGCAGCCATCCCAGGGCTTCAGATGTGACCCACTCTCTTTCCTGTGTCAGTAAGACGGGATGCTGACAAAGAAGATGAATCTTAAAAAGCAGTCTTTACTACACCTTGGATGAGAAAGGCATGTCCACAGACTATAAGCAGAGTATAATGAATTCTTGCAGACAATTCCAAAGAAGCTCAAAGAGGGAGAATGCCAATATGAACTCTGAAATACATTTTTAAAATTCCCATAATCTTTTTGCTTTTGATGAATGATTACAAGAAGTTTGCACTGATAGCAGAAATTAGTGGTAGGTAGAGGGTTGGGTATTGGTCTAAAGGTAGTGCTACAGCAAGAAAGTATCAGCAGGTAATGCCCTCTAAACCATCTATCTGCTTTCTCCACTTCCTGTTATCTTGGGAATGCATGACTCATTAGAGTAACCATGAGTCTCATTGCTCAGTCATCGTTGCTTCAGTCTTTAATCTCAAGACTTAACAAAAGAAGTATAGTTTTTGACAGTGATTTGTGATAATCTGATGACGTTCTTGTACTGTTTGTTAAGTGGGTTGATTAATTAGAAAGCATAAAATAAAGATATCATCAACCATATTTTTCTTGTTCCTTGGGTTTTACAACTCCTAGTGCTATTTATATTTTCAGTTTGTTCTGGCTTTGCCCTAATGCTGTGGGAATGAGCACTGTGTATTAATGAGAGTAGACGTATAATGCCAAAATATCTTCCCTGATAACTTGCAGTCACCTGGAAACCTGGATATTTACAAGAAGTCAGCATGTCCAGAGAGGTATGTGACCTTATCTTCCACAGACCCTGTGGTCTGTACACTGTAAGCACTCTGGAAACTGAAAATGATGCTACAACATGAAACTGGGTTTCATTCTTGGTATCACGCTGAATAATAACTTGTAAACCAAGATCAGAAGCTTGTTTCCATGCTCCTCTTAAATGTTTTTACCTTCTCCTCTGTAACTCACTCCAGAATGATAGTGGTCCCTACACCATCATCAGTGGCATTTGTCATCAGTGAAATTCATGTTTTTGACAGTTGTACTCACTGTTGTGTCCACAAGACCCGGAAGTTTGAGCAGAGATAGAAGCAGGAGGCCAGGCAGGAGGCAGCCGCAGAAAGCCATCAGGTAATGGTGATGGTGGTGTGGCTGGCTGGCTGTAGAGGACTGGTGAGAGGTGTCGTGTAGTGAATGCTATGGCTGTAGAGCCTACAGGTTCTGCTGGTGGACCGTTGTGAGGTGTGAGGGAGACAGAGGGTCTTCCCAGGTGGCTCAGTTGTAACCGAATCTGCCTGCAATGCAGGAGACTCGGTTTGATACCTGGTCGAGAAGATTCCCTGGTCGGTCGGGAAGATCCCCTGGAGAAGGAAATGGCAACCCACTCCAGTATTCTTGGCTGGATAATTCCATGTACAGAGCAGCCTGGCAGGCAACAATCCATGGTGTCACAGTGAGTCAGACATGACTGAGCACACACAAACTCATAAGAGTCAGAGGAGTCAGGAGTAACTCTGATTTTCAAGTTTTTACCTTTTTTTTCCTCTGACCTAAACCAAGGAAGGAGTGAGTTTTCACTTCCTGAGTAGACACCCACTTGTATGTATCTGGGATTCAGGCACAGGTGATGAGTTGAGATGTACATTCCAAGAAGGCTCTGTGTGTAGACTGTAATTAAAGCCAGTAGATTGGATGCAATGACGGAAGGAGTGGCTATAAATAAGTTTGAGGATTTAACCCTGGGGCTTTCCCTGGCAAAGAGCCTAAGCTAGACCTAACCCATATGTCTGCAACGGAAGGCAGAGAATGGGGTATAGGTCAGGTCATGGGGATCACTGCCAACCTCTACAGGACCCTGCAGATAGAGGTGGAGGAGGGGTGACAGCCCAAGTAGGATGGAGCCAGGGAGATTCAGAGGCGAGGAGCTGGATAACACAAGTGCAGTGCACTTTGGAGGACATAAAAAACAGAGTTTGCAATAACTGGTGAAGGAAGTGGGATTGTGAAAAACTTCTAGCATGGTAGAAGCTATTTACAGATAAAGAGAATTAATTCATATAAGAGAATATATTTCTGTTTCCACCCTTGGAACTTTAGTTGCTACTGCCAAGTCACTTCAGTTGTGTCCGACTCTGTGCAACCCCATAGACGGCAGCCCACCAGGCTCCCCCATCCCTGGGATTCTCCAGGCAAGAACACTGGAGTGGGTTGCCATTTCTGTCTCCAATACATGAAAGTGAAAGGTGAAAGTGAAGTTCCTCAGTCATGTCTGACCCTTAGCGACCCCATGGACTGCAGCCCATCAGGCTCCTCCGTCCATGGGATTTTCCAGGCAAGAGTACTGGAGTGGGTTTTGCTGGTATTCAGATTTGCTCATGAATGTTATGAACACTTACACACATATATACGAATATACATGTGTGCGTGTGTCTATGTGTATGAGCGCAGTAGTAACGGTGCAGACTTAACCTCCTCTCTAGAAGCTGTGTGCTGGGATGTTGAGAGCCAGGACTTCTGCATTAGTTGGGTTCAAATGCTGGCACAGCTACTTAATAAAACTGCTAATAATAGTTCCCAAGTGTGTTTGTGCTCCAGGTCTTCTCAGAGCATTACCTGCCAAGTAATCCTTGAGAGACTCATATAATACAGGCGCCATTATACCACCTATTTTGCTGTGCTGTGTGCTGTGCTAAATTGCTTAGTCATGTCCAACTCTGCGATCCCACTGACTGCAGCTACGGGATTCTGTCCTCTGTCCACAGAATTCTCCCAGACAAGAATACTGAAGGGGGTTGCTATGGCATCCTCCAGGAGATCTTCCTGACCCAAGGAAGGAATCCACGTCTCTTATGCCTAATCTGCATTAGCAGGTGGGTTCTTTACCACTTGCACCACCTGGAGAAGCCCATATCACCCATCTCACAGGTAGGAAAATTGAGATGCAGAAAGCTTAAGTAAGGGCTTCCCAGGTGTGTTCAGTGGTAAAGAACCCGCTTGCCAAAACAGGAGATGCAGGTTCAGTCCCTGGGTGGGGAAGATCCCCTGGAGGTGAAAAATGGCAACCCACTCTAGTATTCTTGCCTGGGATATCCCATGGACAGAGAATCCTGGTAGGTAACAGTCCATGGGGTCAAAAAGAGTCAGACACAGCTGAGTGACTGAACAACAACAAGCTTGAGTAAAAGTCCTCAGCATAGAGCCTTGGAGGTAAAGCTGGCCCCGAGTGCTGGTTCAGTAGGGATCCTACAGTTATGTTTGCCCTGCTCTTACAATAAAGCAATCCATAACTGTTAAAGGAGTTTTGAAATATTATTAGCAATAACAATAATACTTATTAGCAATATGCTGATATAGGACTACAAGAAAAACGTGACTGCATAGACTTTTCCAGTCCATGAATGAGTTCAACAGAAGCTTCAGTTGCAGTGGAGGCCCTCACCCACATGAATCATAAGTCTTGTTAAATCCTAGCATGTCAAGTTCAGACAACACAGTCCTGTGATAGTAAAATGCAATCGCAGTACGCATAACCTTTTCTTATTATTTGTTCAGTAAGTCATACTGTAGATAAGCAGTCAGAATCACATTTCTAGCTTGGAATGTTTCTCTCGGGAATGTTTCCCTTTCTATAGGAAAAATCTGCTTTTAAAATGCTCTTGCCTTTGAATCAACTGTACTCCAATAAAATTTCTTAAAGAAAATCTTCCTCCTCCCAGCTTCTGCCTGCAAGGGAGGGAGGTCTTCTCAGCCTGGAGGTCCTCCTGGACTGAAAGCCCAGACTTGCTTCTGATTTACTGCCCATTCTGTCCTCCCCATTTGCCATTCACACCTGAGCAGCCGTGCATTTAATTCATGTTGTTGTTATTCAGTCCTCAGTCATGTTTAACTGTTTTCGACCCCATGGACTGTCACCTGCCAGGCTTCCCTGTCCATGGGATTTCCCAGGCAAGAATACTGGAGTCGACTGCCATTTCCTCTTCCAGGGGATCTTCTCCACCCAGGGATCAAACCTAAGTCTGTGCCTCCTGCATTGGCAGGTGGATTCTTTAATACTGAGCCTTGTTTCATGTTAGTTGGGCTGAAATGCAGACTGCCTGGTTGCCCGTTCTAGACGTTAGCTCAGCTGCTGTTGTCAGACTGTTCTCAGGCCATTCTGGAAGCAAATCTATGAGTAACAGCATCTCTGTGAAAATACTGCTGCTAATTTCCTCTCTCAATTGGACTGACAAAGGGTCTGCTCTTTCCTTTATAACATAACCTCTAATTATGTAGGATAATCACACTTAGGGGCTTCCCTGGTAACTCAGCTGGTAAAGAATCTACCTTCAGTGCAGGAGACCTGGGTTGGGAAGGTCCCCTGGAGGAGGGCCTGGCAACCCACTCCAGCATTCTTGCCTGGAGAATCCCATGGACAGAGGAGCCTGGCGGGTGACAGTCCATGAGGTTGCAAACAGTCAGACACAACTGAGTGGCTAACACACAGCAGTCACACTTAGATGTGTTTAATTTCTAGCTGTGTATGTGTGATGGATACGGTTTTGGAGTTACATTCTGTTTTGCCACTTCTTGCCTTTTCATTCCTGGAAAAATTATTTAACTTCTCTAAGCCTCAGTATGAAACGCTAGACTGGAAGAAACACAAGCTGGAACCAAGATTGCCGGGAGAAATAGCAATAACCTCAGATGTGGAGATGACACCACCCTTATGGCAGAAAGTAAAGAGGAGCTAAAAAGCCTCTTTATGAAAGTGAGAGAGGAGACCGAAAACTTGGCTTAAAGCTCAACATTCAGAAAATAAAGATCATGGCTATGATCCGGTCCCATCACTTCGTGGGAAATAGATGGGGAAACAGTGGAAACAGTGTCAGACTTTATTTTTCGGGGCTCCAAAATCACTGCAGATGGTGACTGCAGCCATGAAATTAAAAGACGCTTACTCTTTGGAAGAAAAGTTATGACCAACCTAGACAGTATATTCAAAAGCAGACATTGCTTTGCTGACTAAAGTCCGTCTAGTCAAGGCTATGGTTTTTCCAGTGGTCATGTATGGATGTGAGAGTTGGACTGTGAAGAAGGCTAAGCGCTGAAGAATTGATGCTTTTGAACTGTGGTGTGGGAGAAGACTGTTGAGAGTCCCTTGGATTGCATGAGATCCAACCAGTCCATTCTGAAGGAGATCAGCCCTGGAATTTCTTTGGAAGGAATGATGCTAAAGCTGAAACTCCAGTATTTGGCCACCTCATGAGAAAAGTTGACTGATTGGAAAAGACTCTGATGCTGGGAGGGATTGTGGGCAGGAGGAGAAGGGGACGACCGAGGATGAGATGGCTGGATGGCACCACGGACTCGATGGACGTGAGTCTGAGTGAACTCTGGGAGATGGTGATGAACAGGGAGGCCTGGCGTGCTGTGACTCATGGGGTCGCAAAGAGTCGAATACGACTGAGCGACTGAACTGAACTGAACTGAAGCCTCATTATATTCATATGGAAACTGGTAGATAAAATTTTTCTTGAAGGTTGTGAAACCTAAAAACAATATGTTTAAAACCAGTGAGAAGAATGTCTGGAGGCTCCAAGAAGAATGGAAGGATCTTTACTGCCCAGGAGTATTCTTGTAAAAAGATTCACAATGACTGTCCCATCAGACAAGGCACGCAAGGCTCCTGCTGTTTATCACAGACTTGGGAAATTTTAATAGTGATAACTTCTCTCTGTGTAAAATGAAATGTAAATTCAGGTATGGAATGTGTGCTCAACATATTATATTGCTTGTGATCTTCCTATGATTAACATTTTTCAGAGTCAATAAATGTGGTAGAAGTAGGAAAGTTGTCAAAAGGAAAGGAAAAGGACTAAAATTTCCTTTGAGGCAAAAAGGAAGAGCGTTACCAAATAAAGGAGTCTATAATAAATAAAGTGCTACTGTACAAAATGATGGAGGAGGAAAAGATAACCCAGTCCACTGTTCTTGCCTTGGAAATCCCGTGGACAGAGGAGCCTGGTGGGCTACAGTCCATGGAGTCACAGAAGAGTCAGACACGACTTGACTGAGCACGCATACAAAAAGGGGAAATCAGCTGATGACAAAACCGGACAAAAACAGCCAACAGTTTTGGTAGAAGAATCAGGGCGAGGTATGTGGAAGAGACAGTGTTTTTCTGTGGATAAGAGCTTGAGTTACAGCAACAGAGAGACCTGGTTTAGATACTGATTTGGGCATGTTTTTGGTAATGTTCTGCAGTGAAATTTCTTCCACTCCAAGACATACCATCTTCCTGATGGGTGATTTATATCTGGCTAAGTAGTAAATCAAAACAACTCCAGGCTTGCCAACATCATTTCATTAAAGCTTGCTTAACAGTTTTACAGTCAGGCACACCTGTAAATACTTACAGGAAGGTGAATTTACCTTCTTGATGTAACTAACCCACTTGAATTACTTTAATCCCTGAGGGTCATCTAACTCCGAAATTCTGGAAAGTAATTTTCAAGGAGTGAATAGGCTTCTTTCCTATAGAAATATAACTGCTTTTCTCTAATTCTTGCCTCTTGCTTGATTTCTGTTTAAATTTTCTATGTTTTGTGACTGGCTTAATGCATTATTTTGGTGTTTATACCAAGGGGGTGAATTCAGGTGTCATTCAATCAGAGCTGCTGAGAAGAAGGCTCAGTCGATAACTTTAGTTTAACTTAATAGTTTAATAAGCAACCCAGTCAGTAACTATCTCCCCTATGACTTGAGGACTTATACCTATTGTTCAAAAGCCTGTCTTTTGCTGAAGGACACACACCCAGAATGGAGATTAAACAGGTGAACTTGACCTCATATATTGGCCTCTTTAATATCCGATTCCTCCCAGTTAGTCCATAAATCTTAAGGATATATATATAACTGGATTTATAAATGTATATCCTAAAGAAAATAAATATGAAAATATAATAACATGATTATGTAAAACCATTTATCATCAAATTTTTCTGAGATAATTCATAAAACTTAATATTTATCTTTGAAATAGGTGATCAGAACACTTAAAATAAAAGTTTAGGTCTGCTGAAATCCAACTCCTTAATCTCTGATTATTATCTACAGAAGCATGGCAAACCATTGCATTTCTTTAAAAGCTTGTTATCATTGGTAACTTTTAGTAGTCTCTGAAATGTAATTTAAATATTTTATGAATATATCTTTGATAGATTGGCATAAAATATTAATATAAAACCATATGTACCACACAGAATATAGTTTTAATTACTTCCAAATAATTGTACTTGAATGAAAAAAAGGGAGAAATTTTCTATTCATTCACGTACAATTATTTGAAAGTAATAATTGGGAGAAAACAACTTCTTTTATAAATCAAATCATTTACTATGCTGGCCTAAATTATGTAACAACTTCTGTTTCTATAGTAGAATGTAACTGCCTTACAATTAATAAGATGATAAAGGAAGTTTCAACTGCAAATTAAATCCTGAAATCTCAAGATAAAATTAAGATTCATGAACCAACAGTGATGGAAAGTAGCTACTTTTTAGGTTTCATTCAATATTTAATTTGAAAAGCAATATAAGTAAATAAAAATTTCTAGGGATTAATATTTTGTAAATAGGTAAATAACATCATTTTTGTGCCAAAGTTTAACCAAATAATTGTTTTCTTTTCTTGCATAAATTTTTGCACTAAAAATAAAAGTCTTCTGGAAAGCATTTTTAATGATACAGATTTTTAGAAAATCCTCAACAAATGTATATATAATTTCCAAGGCTGTGTGAAGTGGATATCTTTTCAAATAATGTATATTTAAATAACTCAGTGTCTCTATAGGTTCTTCCAAAGTTCATGGACTCTTAGAGTAATTGGATCAAAGTGACTCAGACAAGGAAAAAAATAAAATAACTAAGTCTTACATTTGTTTAAATTCAAAATAGTTGTTAAAAAATAAACTATATTTTCTGAACATACCATAGATTTTAAGTAAAAATTAGCAATCAGGTTTACTTTTAGTTTCTTATAGAGAGAAGTAAGTATGGAGACAAATATACCTTATTACTACTTAAGTTAGAATTCTGAGTCAGGTAACTTTAGAAAGTAGGGATCATTGAATTGCCTCTAGAGAAAAATACATTATTTCAAAATTAGCATGAATTTGATATTTAATAACACAGACTTTGTTTAATAGTTACATTGGACACCTACTCATTAAAACTTTAATGAAGATAAATCAAAACACCAATATTTCTTGTTGAAAATGTCAAGAACCACAAATGAAATTTTGTAAACAAGGTTTACACATCTCAAACAACTGTAAAGTTTTATGGAAATCGCCATTATACTCACATAGTCTCCGGCAAAACATTTTGATGATAATGTTTAGCTTCAGGGCAGATGAAAAGGTGTTTAGTGTGTGGTCAGTTGAATAGACTTGTTTCACCGTGTCCCTAGAAAAACTCAAGTTCACTGTTCAATCCGACTTAAGTGTGTCCACTGTTCACTTTGGTCTCTCAAGCAAGAAAACAGAGGGTCAGTTATGGACAAGCATTTATTAATATACTGAGCCACCAGTCACAGGCAGAATTAATGCACAAAACAAACAGAATCGGTAGCTTAACCCCTGGCTCTGTGTTGATTTAAGAAACATTAATTATCAGACCGATCAAAGCAGTGTAATCTTTTGAGAAAGCTGGTGACTTATGGAAAGTGGGTTGATTAACCACGTAGTTAATGATTTATTTTCTGCTTTGTCATTTTTAACACTCAGACTTATTCAGCTCCTCCAGCCTCCAGCTTCATGCTTCACATGGCTAGGATTTATATGCATCTATACTATTCACTTGGAGAAGGAAATGGCAACCCGCTCCAGTATTCCTCCCTGGAAAATCCTGTGGATGGAGGAGCCTGGCAGGCTACGGTCAATGGGGTCACAAAGAGTTTCACATGACTGGGTGACTAACACACATACCATGCACTAAATATATTAAACTGTTGTGTGTATTATGTTAAAAAATAGTTTATTTAGGAAAGAAATGATTACCCATCAGGAGAAGTTTTGGAGAAATCATATATGTGCACCATCATTTGTACACTCGTGCTTCCCTCATAGCTCAGTTGGTAAAGAATCTACCTGCAATGCAGGAGTCCCCGTTTGATTCCTGGGTCAGGAAGATCTGCTGGAGAAGGGATGGGCTACCCAATCTGGTATTCTTGGGCTTTCTTTGTGGCTCAGCTAGTAAAGAATTTGTCTGCAATGTGGGAAAACTGGGTTCAATCCCTGGAGAAGAGAAAGGCTACCCACTGCAGTATTCTGACCTGGAGAATTCCATGTATAATCCATGGGGTTGCAAATAGTCACACACGACTGAGTGACTTTCACTTTCACTTATACACTTTCGTATGTATATACATTATTTTAAGGTTTAGCCTTATTTCATTTTGAGGAAACATTTTAAAAACAGCTTCAAAGTCCAATATATTGCTAGGAAATATCTGTAAGCATATGTTTCATACATTATTTCCCCAAATCACAAAATAAATGTGTATTATAGCATTTTACTGCTACTTGCCACGTAGTGAACAACCCAGTGTTCATTTGTTGTTGTGAGTCAGTCACCAAGTCCTGTCTGGCTCTTCGAGACCCCATGGACTGCAGCATGCCAGGCTTCCCTGTCCCCTGCCATCTCCTGGAGTTTACCCAAGTTCATGTATATTCCATCAGTGATGCCATCCAACCATCTCATTCTCTGTCACCCCTTTCTCCTTCTGCCTTCAATCTTTCCTAGCATCAGGATCTTTTCCAGTGAGTTGGCTCTTCCCATCAGGTGGCACAGGTGTTGGAGCTTCAGTATCAGTCCTTCCAATGAATATTCAGGGTTGATTTCCTTTAGGATGGACTGGTTTGATCTCCTTGCTGTCAAAGGGATTCTCAAGAGTCTTTTCCAGCACCACAGTTCAAAAGCATCAATTTTCCACTGCTCAACTTTCTTTATGGCCCAACTCTCACATCTGTACATGACTACTGGAAAGACAATAGCTTTGACTAGTTGGACCTTTGTAGGCAAAGTGATGTCTTTGCTCTTTAAGACACTCTGTGTTTGTTACAGCTTTCCTGCCAAGAAGCAATTGTCTTCTAATTTCTTGGCTGCAGTCACCAGTTCCAGTGATTGTAAAGCATAAGAAGAGGAAATCTGTCTTTGTTTCCACCTTTCCCCCTTCTATTTGCTATTAAGTGATGGGACTAGATTCCATGATCTTAGTTTTCTTTATTATTATTTTTATTTTTTAATACTTTATTCTACTTTACAATACTGTATTGGTTTTGCCATACATTGACATGAATCAGCCACATGTGTACACAATCTCCCAATGCTGAAGCCCTCTCCCATCTACCATCCCACCCCACCCCATCTCTCTGGATCATCCCGTACACCAGCCCCAAGCATCCTGTATCCTGTATTGAACATAGACTGGCGCTTCATTTCTTACATGATAGTATACATGTTTCAATGCCATTCTCCCAAGCCATCCCACCCTCTCCCTCTCCCTCAGAGGCCAAAAGTCCGTTCTATACCTCTGTGTCTCTTTGGTTGTCTCACATAGAGGGTCATTGTTACTATCTTTCTAAATTCCATATATATGTGTCAGTATACTGTATTGGTGTTTTTCTTTCTGGCTTACTTCAGTCTGTATAATCGGCTCCAGTTTCATCCATCTCATTAGAACTGAGTCAAATTTATTCTTTTAAGGGCTGAGTAGTACTCCATTGTGTATATGTACCACTGCTTTCTTATCCATTCATCTGCTGATGGACATCTAGGTTGCTTCCATGTCCTGGCTATTATAAACAATGCTGCAATGAACATTGGGGTACATGTGTCTCTTTCAATTCTGGTTTCCTCGGTGTGTATGCCCAGCAGTGGGATTGCTGGGTCATAAGGCAGTTCTATTTGCAAATTTTTAAGGAATCTCCACACTGTTTTCCATAGTGGCTGTACTAGTTTGCATTCCCACCAACAGTGTAAGAGGGTTCCCTTTTCTCCACATCCTCTCCAGCATTTATTGCTTGTAGACTTTCAGATTGCAGCCATTCTGAGTGGTGTGAAATGGTACCTCATTGTGGTCTTGATTTGCATTTCTCTGATAATGAGTGATGTTGAGCATCTTTTCATGTGTTTGTTAGCCATCCATATGTCTTCTTTGGAGAAATGCCTATTTAGTTCTTTGGCCCATTTTTTGATTGGATCGTTTATTTTTCTGGAGTTGAGCTGCATAAGTTACTTGTATATTTTTGAGATTAGTTGTTTGTCAGTTGCTTCATTTGCTATTGTTTTCTCCCATTCAGAAGGCTGTCTTTTCACCTTACTTATAGTTTCCTTTGTTGTGCAGAAGCTTTTAATTTTAATTAGATCCCATTTGTTTATTTTTGCTTTTATTTCCAGTATACTGGGAGATGGATCATAGAGGATCCTGCTGTGATTTATGTTGGAGAGTGTTTTGCCTATGTTCTCCTCTAGGAGTTTTATCGTTTCTGGTCTTACGTTTAGATCTTTAATCCATTTTGAGTTTATTTTTGTGTGTGGTGTTAGAAAGTGATCTAGTTTCATTCTTTTACAAGTGGTTGACCAGTTTTCCCAGCACCACCTGTTAAAGAGACTATCTTTACTCCATTGTATGTTCTTGCCTCCTTTGTCGAAGATAAGGTGTCCATATGTGTGTGGATTTATCTCAGGGCTTTCTATTTTGTTCTGTTGATCTATATTTCTGTCTTTGTGCCAGTACCATACTGTCTTAATGACTGTGGCTTTGTAGTAAATAATGAATTTTAAGCTGGCTTTTCACTCTCCTCCACCCTCATCAATAGGCTCTTTAGTTCCTCTTCACTTTCTACCATTAGAGTGGTATCATCCACGTATCTGAGGTTGTTGATATTTCTTCCAGCAATCTTGATTCCGGCTTGTAACTCATCCAGCCTGGCATTCCACATGATGTGCTTAACATCTAAGTTAAGTAAACAGGGTAACAATAAACATCCTTGGTATACTTCTTTCTCAATCCTGAACCGGTCAGTTGTTTCATACAAGGTTCTAATTGTTGTTTCTTGACCTGCATACAGGTTTCTTAGGAGACAGGTAAGATGGTCTGGTATTCTCATCTCTTTAAGAATTTTCCACAGTTTGTTGTGATCCATGCAGTCAAAGGCTTTAGTGTAGTCAGCGAAGCAGATGTTTTTCTGGAATTCCCTTGCTGTCCCTTGATACCATAGTTTTCTTCTGCTGATTTGGATCATTGTAGCTATTGGGGTGGAGAAGGCAATGGCACCCCACTCCAGTACTCTTGCCTGGAAAATCCCATGGACAGAGGAGCCTGGTGGGCTGCAGTCCATGGGGTCACTAAGAGTTGGACACAACTCAGCGACTTCACTTTTCACTTTCATGCATTGGAGAAGGAAATGGCAACTTACTCCGGTTCTTGCCTGGAGAATCCCAGGGATGGGGGAGCCTGGTGGGCTGCTGTCTATGGGGTTGCACAGAGTCAGACACGACTGAAGCAACTTAGCAGCAGCAGCAGCAGCAGCAGCAGCAGCAGCAGCAGCAGCAGCAGCAGCAGCTATAGGGGTTGAGAAGATCAGGAATCAAAAAGCCGCAAATTGAGTTCTGAAAGCCTCAAATTCATACTTTTTTTCCTGGTGGAAATTGCTTTACAACGTTTTGTTGGTTTTAGAACAATGCAGATCACTGAAAATTATATATATATATATATATATATATATATCCCCTGCCTCTTGAGCCTCCCTCCCATCCCCACATTCCACCCAACTAGGTCATCACAGAGTGTGGAGCTGAGCTCCCTGTCCTACACAGCAGCTTCCCACTCGCTGTTTTACACATGGTAGTGTGGATAGATCAATGTCGCTCTCCCAGTTTCTCCCACTCTCCTTCCTCCCCTTTATCCACAAGTGTGTTCTCTAGTAGGTTCATCAGTACCATTTTTCTAGTTTCTCTATATATGCTTTAATATTCCCAGGTGACTTAGAATCTGCCTGCCAATGTAAGAGATGCAAGTGTGATTCCTGGGCCAGGAAGATACCCTTGAGTAGGATATGGCAACCCACTCCAGTATTCTGGCTGGAGAAATCCCATGGGCAGAGGAGCCTGCTAGGCTACATACAGACCATGGGGTCGCAAAGGGTCAGACACCACTGATTGACATGCGCATATACAATACTTCTTTTGACTTACCTCACTCTGTATAACAAACTCTGTGTTCATCCACTTCACTGTAACTGACTCAAATTCATTCCTTTTCATGACTAATATTCCACTGTATATATGTAATGCATCTTCTTTACCCATTCAGCTGTTGATGGACATCTAGGTTGCTTCTGTATCCAGCATGATTGTAAATAGTGCTGCAGTGAACAGTGAAGCACGCGTGTGTTTTGGAACTGTGGTTTCTCAGAGTATATGTCCAGGGATTGCTGGGTCATGCTGTTAATTTATTCCTAGTTTTTAAAGGAATCTCCATACTGTTCTTCATGGTAGCTATATGACTGTACATTCCCACCAGTAGTGCAAGAGAGTTCCCTTTTCTCCACATCCTCTCCAGCATCAATTGTTTGTAGATATTTTTTGATGATGGCCATTCTGAGGGCTTCCCTGATAGCTCCATTGATAAGAATCTGCCTGCAATGCAGGAGACCCCAGTTCGATTCCTGGGTTGGAAAGATCCACTGGAGAAGGGGTAGGCTGCCCACTCCAGTATTCTTGGGCTTCCCTTGTGGCTTAGCTGGTAAAGAATCCGCCTGCAATGCGGGAGATCTGGGTTCAATCCCTGGGTTTGAAAGATCCCCTGGAGAAGGGAAAGGCTACCCACCCAGTATTCTGGCCTGGAGAATTCCATGGACTGTATAGTCCATGGGGTTGCAAAGAGTCAGACATGACTGATCAACTTTCACTTCACTTCATTCTAACTGAGGGCTTCCCTGGTGGGCTCAGACAGTAAAGAATTTGCCTGCAGTGCAGGAGTCCCAGGTTCAATTTCTGGGTTGCGAAGATCCCTTGGAGAAAGAAATGGCAACCCACTCCAATATTCTTGCCTGGAGAATTCCATGGACAGAGAAATCTGGTGGGTTAGGGGCCATGGGGTCACAGTTGGACCTGATTGAGTGATTAAAACTTTCATTCTAACAGTGTGAAGTGATACCTCATATAGTTTTAATTTTAATTGCTCTAATAATGAATGATGTTGAACATCTTTTCATGTGTTTATTGGTCATCTGTACGTCTTCCTTGGACAAATGTCTGTTTAGGTCTTCTGCCCATTTTTTGACTGGGTTGTTTTTCCAATATTGAGCTGCATGAGCTGCTTGTATATTTTGGAGATTAATCCTTTGTCAGTTGCTTCATTTGCAATTATTTTCTCTCATTCTGAAGGTTCCCTTTTCATCTTGTTTGTAGTTTCCCTTGCTGTGAAAAACATTTTAAGTTTTATTAGGCTCCATATGTTTATTTTTGTTTTTATTTCCATTACTCTGGGAGGTGGGTCATAGAGGATCTTACTGTGATTTATGTCATACAGAGTTCTACCTATGTTTAACTCTAAGAGTTTTATTGTTTCTAGTCTTACATTTAGATCTTTAATATGTTTTGAGTTTATTTTTGTGTATGGTGTTATAAAGTGTTCTAATTTCATTCTTTTACACATAGCCGTCCAGTTTTCTCATCACCACTTATTGAAGAGGCTATCTTTTCTTAATTGTGTATTCTTGTCTCCTTTATCAAAGATAAGGTGCCAATAAGTGCATGAGTTTACCTCTGGGGTTTCTGCCTTGTTCCATTGATCTGTATTTCTATTTTTGTGCCAGTACTATGCTGTCTCAATGACTGTAGCTTTGTAGTATATCTGAAACCAGGAAGGTTGAGTCCTCCAGCTCTGTTTTTCTTTCTTAAGATTGTTTTGGCTATTTGGGGTCTTTTGTGCTTCCAAACAAATTATAAAATTATTTGTTCTAGGTCTTTGAAAAAAAATACCTTTGGTAATTTATACGGATTGCACTGAATCTATAGTTTGCTTTAGGTAGTATGGTCATTTTCACAATATTTATTCTTCCAGTCCAGGAACATGGTATGTCTTTCCATCTGTTTGTGTCATCTTTGATTTCTTTCATCAGGGTCTTAGCTTTTTCTGCATACAGGTCTTATGTGTCTTTAGGTGGGCTTATTCCTAGGTTTCATTGATTTAGACAAGCTGTGGTCAGTGTGATCAGATTGGCCGGTTTCCTGTGATTGTGGTTTCCATCTGTCTGCCCTCTGATGCCCCCTCTCAGCACCTACCCTCTTCCTTGGGTTTCTCTTACCTTGGATGTGGGGTAACTCCTCTGGGCTGCCACCCCTGACCTTGGATGTGGGGTAGCTCTTCTCGGCTGCAGTCCCTGAGCTTGGGCATGGGGTAACTCCTCTGGGCTGCCACCCCTGACCTTGGACGTGGGATAGCTCCTCTCGGCTGCTGCCCCCAGCCTCGGGCCTGGGGTAGCTCTTCTTGGCCGCGCCTGTGCACCATCGCAGCCGCTACACCTGTATTCTTTTGTTGCAAACACATTTCTTACTCTTAAGAACTGTTTTTTTTTTTTTAAAGAGCAAAATTTCCTGTAGCCTCTATCTGATTTTGGATAATTTCGACTGCCTTTACATTTTCAACTTTTTTATTACATCTGGCTCTATAATTGTTATCTACTATAATTTTTTATCGACAGTGGTTGAATCTACACAGCCATTTTACTTGGACAACGTTCCTGGACATTCTTCTCTCTGTGTGTCTTTCTGTTTAAAAAAAAACTAAGACACATTTATTTATTCATGTTTGGCTGTTCTGGGTCTTTGTTGTTGCTTCGGCTCCCTACCTGTGGTGAGCAGGGTCTACTCTGAACTTCTCTTGTGGCTCCTGGGCTCTAGAGCACAGGCTTAATAGTTGTGGCTCCAGGCTTAGTTGCTGTGAAGCATGTGCAGTCCTTCCAGACCAAGGATTGGGCCTGTGTCCCCTGCATTGGCAGGTGGGTTCTTCACCTCTGGGCCACCAGGAAAGTCCTGGATGTTCTCTCTTTATGCATAAGATGTAATTAGTAAAAATCTTGTGAACGTAATCTAAGTATTAAAATTTTTGTTTCTTTAAAGAGATTTTCTTAGAGTATTAGTGCATAATTGGTCAAAAATATAAATATTTTTCAGGTATATTGTATTATAATGAGATAAATAAATGATTTTCTCAAATCCCTGTGGGTGAATGTTGCTGGTAGCTGGAATGAGAGAATAGTAGTAAACCAGCAAACATTCCAGTGTTTTAAAAGAAGGTAAGCCTTGCAAAGCATATTCATATCAGTACTGTAGTAGGAACAAGAGAAGTTTGTTTGTTCGTTTGCATTTTTACAAGAATGTAATTTACTGCTGTGAAGCTCTGAGTAATGTGAACATTGTGAATATCTCATTGAAATATTTACCAGTTTACATGTTGACAAATTTGGTTCAGAAGGATTTGCTCTTCAATCATTATTATCATCATCTCAATTCCTAATAAATACACTGAAAACACGACCTCCTTAATCACTATTAATTTTGCTCTTCTTACTTTCTTAGATATATCTTGTTGTCAGAGTTAAAATCAAACATAACTGGGGAAACACAATGCTACAAATGGGAAAAGTAGGAAAATTTTTGCTCAAATTGTCACCTGGTATCAAAGACCTATATAACAATGCTTAATTTTCTTGGTTATCTTTAAATTTTGAAAGTACTTGAAAATTGGACAGAAATCAGACACTGTGGGAATACTAGATGTATTAGTAGCTAAATACAGTGTTTGAAAATAAGTATATAATTTAGACTTTCGCAGATTTAGAACAGCAGTGAACACCTGCAAGAAAGTAATTAATCGTAACCCAGTGAAGCTGGTTTTCCAAAGCCCTTGGCATTACCCCCGGACTGCAGTGAGGGGTACTTTGCCTCACTCTGCACAGGTCTCACTGTCTCAGTCTCCAGCTCTGTGAACACCTCCTCTTCCCCACCTCCCTATTTGGAAATGTCCCCTGATTAGTATTAGGTCCTTTTCTGCTTCTGTGTAAACACTTGCCCTAATTTATCTCATTTAATTCCTGAGCTTTGAAACCATCTATCTACTTAGGAGTCCCAATTTTCAGATTGGCCCCGAACTCCAAAATGTTTATTCAATACCCTCACTTGAATGTCTAAAAAGAGAAAAACAAATACCATGTGTTAATGCATATATATGGAATCTGAAAAAAATGATATAGATTATCTTATTTACAAAGCAGAAATACATATCAGACACAGGGAACAAATGAACAAATGTATAGACACCAAAGAGGGGGAGAGAGGATGAACTGAGAGACTGGGATTGACACACATATGCTATTGGCGCTATGCATGAAACAGGTGACTAATGAGAAGGTGCTGTATGGCTCAGGGACCTCTACTCAGTGCTCTGTGACAGTAAAAGTGTTAGTCATGCAGTCGTGTCCGACTCTTTGCAACCCCATGTACATGGAATTCTACAGGCAAGCATACTAGAGTGGGTTGCCATTCCCTTCTCCAGGGATCTTCCTGACACAGGATTTAACCCAGGTCGCCTGCATTGCAGGCAGATTCTTCCCTGTCAGAAACACCAGGGAAGCCTGTGGTGCCCTAAATGGGAGGAAATTCAAAAAGAGGGGATATGTGTATACGTGTAGCTGACTCACTTTAGCACAACACTGTAAAGCAACTATACGCCAATAAATCTTTTTAATGTATCAAGAAGGACCAGACATTTTTATTCACCTCAGTGCAGCCCACCCTCCCATGTGAGTCAAAGCCAGCACATTCCTCCCACGACCCAACCAGCTGCTCAAACCAGGATCGGGCTCTTACCCTCAGAGCCCTTGTGTACCCTGAATCACCAGCAGGTCCTGTTGACACTGCCTTGCCGTGTGTCCTAACCTGAGTTGGCGTCTCCCCTCACGCCAGCTAGACCTGTGCTCCCTCGTCCTCATAGAGTGGCTTTGATGACCTGCTCAGCCCTGCAGTGTCCAGTCTGCATGCTGAACCAGAGAGTCAGATCCCTCTCTCACCCCTTTAAGAGCCTTCCCTGACTGACAGTTCAGATAAAACCCATCTTCTGCCCCCATCTTCCCAGGCTGTGCATGGCCTTGCCCTGAGCCTTTCTGCCTGCCCATCCGCCTTTCCCTCCAGACTAAAGGCCGTCTCCTGGAGGGCTTGTGGACACCAAACTCGCCTCCTGCTCAGAACCTTAACTTGACATGCAAATCTGCTCTTCATTTAGCTGGACCCCTGTGCCCATATTGGGCAAGCGTGGCTCTTCTCATTGAGACCTCTGCTTGAACATTGCTTCCTTATAATATCTTAACCTGGCCAACCTGTTCTTTTTTTTTTTTTAATTTGATTTTTTAAAACTGAAGTAGTATAATAATGAGTACAACTCAGACAGTAAAGACTCTACCTGCAATGCAGGAGACCCAGGTTCGCTCCCTAGGTTGGGAAGATCCCCTGGAGAAAGAAACGGCAACCCACTCCAGCATTCTCGTCTGGAAAATCCCATGGAACAGTGGAGCCTGGCAGGCTATAGTCCATGGGATCCCAAAGAGTCGGCCATGACTGAACAACCAATACTTTCACTTTTCAGAGTTGATTTATAGTGTTGTGTTAATTACTTCTGTATAGAAAAGTGATTGTCATATATACATATATGTATATATAGACACACACATACATACACCTTTTATTTATATTTTTTTCCATTTTGGCTTATCACAGGATATTAAATGTAATTCCCTCTGCTGTACAGTAGGACTTTGTTGTTTATCTATCCTCTGTATAAAGCTTGTGCTGTGCTGTGCTTAGTCTTTCCATCATGTCTGACTCTTTGTGACCACATGAATTGTAGCCCTCCAGGCTCCTCTGTCCGTGGGGATTCTCCAGGTGAGAACGCTGGAGTAGGTTGCCATGCCCTCCTCCAGGGAATCTTCCCAACTCAGGGATCAACTCCGGGTCTCCTACATTGCAAGCAGACTCTTTACCATCTGAGCCACAAAGGAAGCTCATATATATTTATATATGATATACATAAAGCACTCAAAATATTTTTGAATGAATGAGTTTGTTTTTCTAAGGATTTGGAACCGAGGGCAAGGCAGTTGGTCATGTTGGTGGCCGCTGGATGTCCCCGTGTGGCTGTGCTCTCACCATGTATGGTGCATTCAGGTCACCTGTTAGTGTAAAGACCAAAGTTACAGGTCATCCAAATTCATCTACTTTTCAGGAATACACTTTTCCAGGACTTTAAAAATGTTATCATTGGTCATCCTAGCTAGCAATCCCTGAAACCTCCATCTTTGTAAACCTCAGGACTCTCTCTGGAGCAAAATAGGAAATATTAGCTTTCCTGAATTGTGTTGCTTATCAATTATAACAATAGATTTTCATTGTATAAACCGCATTTGTCCAACTCTAAATGTCACTGTCAATTTCATATATGGACAGAGTATTGCTCTTCAACCTAAAGCAATTTTTTGAGTGAATTCACATAGAATATACAATAGATATCTATGTCATGCATAAATTAAAAAATATGATTTTAAAAATTATCTTTATCTCTGCACTTTGGACATAGACTGATATTCAGAAGTCCATTTAAAGCTGCCTCTAATTGGAAATTTGCATTCACCCTTTCCATTTTATAGCAACAGAATTCATGAATAAAAATAACCTGTTTTAAATTATTTTTCAAATCAGAGACTAAAAACCTTATAAGAAATTTAGTTAAAACTCAAACAAAAAAGTAACATACTACAAAATAATTTTCACCATTTTGGAAACTAGATTCTAGTACATTAGTTATATATATTAATTTGAAACAAAGTTAAAATTTCTGGAATAGTAATTTTCATATATTTCACAGAGATTAGAAGTCAGAGAATCATTTAAAAGAAGGAGAAATATTTATGATGGTAAATGGGTCTCATGTGAAATTAATAGTAAAAGCAATGTGTATTGAAAAGCGGTATCAGGTGTTTCTGGAGGATATTTTCCTTTTGGTTTATCAATACCTTTTTGAAACATTGTTTGTTATTTATTTGGCTGTGCTGGGTCTCGTGGCTTTTCTCTGTTGCAGAGTGCAGGCTTCGCTTTTTCGGGGCTTCTCTTGTGGCGCCAGGCTCTGGAGCACAGGCTCAGTAGTTGTGGCACACGGGCTTAGTTGTTCTGCAGCATGCGGGATCTTCCCAGACCAGGGACTGAACCCTCGTCTTCTGCATTGGTAGGTGGATTCTTTTCCAGTGAGCCACCAGGGAAGCCCCAGTACCTTTTTTTTGTTTGTTTTGAAATGGAAACACAAGATGCATCTGACTCCCATGTGAACGCTGGAGCTGGTCCTAGGGAGGGGTGTCAGTTCTCAAGGAGCAGATGTGGACAAAGCAGAGCCATAACCATGACTTAACTTTTCTTGAAATCAGTAAATAAAGTTCATGGCATCATATAAAGATCTTTCCTGCTGGCTCAAGCAGTAAAGAAACCACCTGCAATGCAGGAGACATTGGTCTGATTCCTAGGTCAAGAAGATCCCCTGGAGTAGGAAGTGGCAACCCACTCCTGCATTCTTACCTGGGAAATCCCATGGACAAAGGAGTGTGGTGGGTACAGTCCATGGGGTTGCAAAGAGTCAGACATGACTGAGCAACTGAGCTCACACACTAGTCTTATCCATTGAAATAGCAATTTTTTTTTTTGCAAAATAATATTTCATTTTGATGTGTGACTGTGAAATATTTAAGAAATAGACAAGCTGGAACTTACATATCTAGGCATATATTGTTGTTTGCCTTGGGAGATTATTAATGATGGCAATGATGCCCTTGTTTCAGTGATAAAAGTGAATATTTTTCAGCACCAAATGTGCCAGCTTTGTTCTAAACATTTTAAATAGTTTAATTTGTTCCTATAAACAACCCTATGAAGTAGGCTTTATTATTTCTCCATAATATAGTTGGGGTTGAATAGATGGAAAATGAGATTCAGATGGTTGATGCTCTGTGGAGCATCCTTGTGTGAGGTTTTCGTGAAGATAACGACCTGGAGTGGCAGGCAGGAGAGTCCAGGCAAACTATGGGGTTCCATCGAGGCCCCTCACATGGGAGGATGCGACACGCACAGATGGGACCATCACCTGTGGGTGCGTGTTGCTTTGGGAGACTTTGCTAGAAGTTTCTGGTGAGATCTTTCTGTCTCTGGTTATGGAGGCAAGCCAGGCTAACTCACCTGCACCAGCAGCTCCTGGTTGTTGTGGGCGTTGTCTGGGGTGCAGGAAGGCGTTTCATGATGCAGCCCCCACTTTGGGCTTCTTTTTCCTTTCAGGCGTCTCAGGCCCATTTTTTAGACAGCATCACAACCCATAGCTCCTCCCCCAACAACTGGCAAAAGCCTCTTTTGCTCTTGGGATTTCCTCTGACGGTGCAAGGAACACTGCTTAATTTTGCCCACCCAGCAGGTTTTTCTTTTACCTCTTCAGTGAGTGTGATGCCATCAGCATGTCAGCAGAGTGCTGTGTTCTAGACGGAGCGCAGGTTTGTCATCTTGGTCAGCAGTTCCCAGCCTTTCTGGCACCAGAGACCAATTTTCTGGAAGACAATTTTTCCACCAGCTGGGGATGAGGGGTGTTTTCAGGATGATTCAAGCTTTACATTTACTGTGTGCCTTATTTTTAATCTAATCCCACTACTGATGATGACAGGAAGTACCAAACCACAGCCTGGAGATTGGGGACTCCTCTAGATGGTCAATGACCATCTACCATCCATGCCACGTGGCACCCTCTTATAGTGACACAGGAAAGGGACTGCTTAGTGACATTCTTTCAATAGTCCACAGGGAAATGGAGGACCCGGAGGAACACCAGCCTCCTGAACATCCATGTGATGAGGTCCCCTAATATGCCCTCCTCCAACCCCCATGATGCTGTGAAAGCACTGCACTCAATATGCCATCAAATTTGGAAAACTCAGCAGTGGCCACAGGACAGGAAAAGGTCAGTTTTCATTCCAATCCCAAAGAAAGACAATGCCAAAGAATGCTCAAACTACTGCACAATTGTGCTCATCTCATACAACTAGTAAAGTAATGCTCAAAAGTCTCCAAGCCAGGCTTCAGCAATACGTGAACTGTGAACTTCCTGATGTTCAAGCTGGTTTTAGAAAAGCCAGAGGAACTAGAGATCAAATTGCCAACATCCGCTGGATCATGGAAAAAGCAAGAGAGTTCCAGAAAAACATCTATTTCTGCTTTATTGACTATGCCAAAGCCTTTGACTGTGTGGATCACAATAAACTGTGGAAAATTCTGGAAGAGATGAAAATACCAGACCATCTGACCTGCCTCTTGAGAAACCTGCATGCAGGTCAGGAAGCAACAGTTAGAACTGGACATGGAACAACAGATTGTTTCCAAATAGGTAAAAGAGTACATCAAGGCTGTATATTGTCACCCTGCTTATTGAACTTATATACAGAGTGCTGCTGCTGCCAAGTTCCTTCAGTCTTGTCCAACTCTGTGTGACGCCATAAACAGAAGCCCACCAGGCTCCCCTGTCCCTGGGATTCTCCAGGCAAGAACACTGGAGTGGGTTGCCGTTTCCTTCTCCAATGCACGAAAGTGAAAAGTGAAAGTGAAGTCACTCAGTCGTGTCCGACTCTTAGTGACCCCATGGACTGTAGCCCACAGGATTTTCCGGGCAAGAGTACTGGCGTGGGTTGCCATTGTCTTTTCCAATGCTCTGATACTCTACGTAGAGTACATCATGAGAAATGCTGGGCTGGAAGAAGCACAAGTTGGAATCGAGATTGCCAGGAGAAATGTCAATAACCTCAGATATGCAGATGACACCACCCTTATGGCAGAAAGTGAAGAAGAACTAAAGAGCCTCTTGATGAAAGTGAAAGAGGAGAGTGAAAAAAAGTTGGCAAAGCTCAACAATCAGAAAACTAAGATCATGGCTTCTGGTAGGTAAGTGCCATGGCACTTCATGCAAATAGATGGGGCAACAGTGGAAATAGTGTCAGACTTTATGTTTTGGGCTCCAAAATCACTGCAGATGGTGATTGCAGCCATGAAATTAAAAGACGCTTACTCCTTGGAAGAAAAGTTATGACCAACCTAGACAGCATATTAAAAAGCAGAGACATTACTTTGCCAACAAAGGTCCATCTAGTCAAGGCTATGGTTTTTCCAGTGGTCATGTATGGACGTGAGAGTTTGACTATAAAGAAAGCTGAGTGCTGAAGAACTGATGCTTTTGAACTGTGGTGTTAGAGAAGACTGTTGAGAGTCCCTTGGATTGCAAGGAGATCCAACCAGTCCATCCTAAAGGAATTCATTGGAAGGACTGATGCTGAAGCTGAAACTCCAATACTTTGGCCACATGATGAGGAGAGGCGACTCATTTGAAAAGATGTTAATGCTGGGAGGGATTGGGGGCAGGAGGAGAAGGGGATGACAGAGAATGAGATGGTTCAATGGCATCACCGACACAATGGACATGGGTTTGTGTGGACTCCAGGAGTTGGTGATGGACAGGGAGGAGGCCTGGCATGCTGTAGTCCAGGGGGTCACAGAGTTGGACACGACTAAGTGACTGAACTGAACTGAACCCCGTTGTATGTTCTTGAATGTACCTTTTCTTTCAAAGACAATGAATTTTATTAAATTCTTCTCTTCCTTTCCCTCCATGTAGGATGATGATGTGACATAACCCACATTGATGGGCACCTCAAGTCTGTTGATTACTGGAGATTACAGAGTGAAATGACATAAAACACAAAAGACATATGAGATGCACAGGAGACACACACACACTCTGGCCGGAGGAAAAAACTGCGCAATAATTGTGGTTTATTATTATAGAATTCCAGACTGCATGAATAAGCCTTTTCAGTACAGCGCAGGTGCATACATGTTATACAGCAAGGGAGTGAAACCTCTGTTTACTGCAAGGTCTGTCCAGAGCCCTCTTCTCTTTTTTTATCAAAAGAAAGGAATGCTCCCTCGTTAGCAAGGGACCATTAAACTCAAGGCTGTGTCCAGACTCCTTGGCAGAACGCCTCACTTGCCAGCATGTTCAGCCTTGAGCAGAGAGATCTGCTTGCATGCATATCTCCACTTTCTCTATTGTGGCCACATTAACCCTTCAAAGTCTCATAATGCATGTATGTCCTTCGTAGTGGGCCCTGGTAACAGAAGCAAGTCCAGGAGTTGTCACTCTGTTTCTGGGGAATTACATCAGGTTACTGTCTAGTGCAAGTACCAGTGGACTCCACTGGGTGGCAGTGTCAAGCTTTTGCCAAGTACTTGAATCAGCTTTGATTTTTAGGTAAATGGCAACCCACTCCAGTATTCTTGCCTGGAGAATCCCATGGACAGAGGAGCCTGGTGGTAGGCTGCAGTCCATGGGGTCGCAAAGAGCCGGACACGACTGAGCGACTTCACTTTCACTTTCACTGTCTAGTGCAAGTACCAATGGACACCACTGGGTGGCAGTGTCAAGCTTTTGCCAAGTGCTTGAGTCAGCTTTGATTTTTAGGTAATATCCATGTTACCAAATTTATTTAGGCTTCCCAGGTGGTGCTAGTGGTAAAGAATTGGCCTGCCATTGCTGGAGACTAAGAGATGTGGGTTCAATCCCTGGGTCAGGAAGATCTCCTGGAGGAGGGCATGGCAACCCACTCCAGTATTCTTGTCTAGATAATCCCATGAAGCAGAAAAGACTGGCAGGTTACAGCCCCTGGGGTTGCAAAGTGTTGGATACGACTGAGCGACTAAGCACAGCTCAATGTTCATAACATTAATTCCACAGTGGTTCACTGGTAAAGAATCCGTCTGCCAAGCAGGAGACACAGGTTCAATCGCTGGGTTGGGAAGATCCCCTGAGGAAAAAAATGGCAACCCACTCCAGTGTTCTTGCCTGGAGAATCCCACAGACAGAGGAGGCTGGCGGGCTACAGTCCCATGGGGTCACAAAGAGTTGGACATGACTGAAACACCTTAGCACATAACATAGACTTTAAAAAAAATTTATATGCAGTAATACTTGTTCCTTTTGGTGTGTAGGCCAGTGAATATTGAACTATACTTGACAGGTGCAGTGTCAGGTAACCATAACCACAAATGAGATACAATCTGTCACCTCAGAAGTCTCCCTCCTTCACCAGCATCCTCTGATGATCACTAACCTGTTTGCCAAAACTGGAGTGCTGCCTTTCCCAGAATGCTATGTAAGGGATAATGAATGCAGTGTGTAGCCTTCTGGGATTCAGCCATGCTCTTGCACGTATCAATAGTTCACTCCTTTCTGTGGCTGAGTGTTCTGCCATTGATGTGCCAGGCTTTGCTAGCCCATTCACCTAGTGAGGGCTATATGTCTTCTTTACAGCTTTGGCTAGTATGATGGTGCTAAAACACTGATGGGACTCCCTGGCAGTCCAGCAGTGAAGACTGAGCTCCCAGTGGGGGCCTGGGGTCAGGCCCTGGCTGGCAATCCAAGGTCCTGTGTGCTGCATGGCATAGCCCTCCAAAAAAAAAAAGTGATACATGGGATTTTGTGAAAACATAAGTTCATTTCTCCTGAGTAAAACCTTAGAGTAAAACCTAAGTAGTTGCTTATAAGAGTCCGAAAGACTGTCATCCCAAGCAGTGTCGTGAGGTCTTTCCACCAAGAGCCTAAGAGTTCTAGCTGTTCTGCAGCATCTCTGTCCCAGCCAGCTTTCAGGGGGCAGTGGGAGAGCAGAGTTACACAGGGCTTGATTGTGCTGTGGTTCTTCGGGGGCCTAAGAAAAACAGCAAACCTCTTGTTTCTCAAAGCCTCACTCAAATCTAGTTTTTTCCCTTGGTAATTTTATGAACGTGTGCATGCATACTCAGTCTTTAAGCTGTGCCTGACTCCTTGTGACCCTATGGACTGTAGCCCGCCAGGCTCCTCTGTCCATGGGGATTCTCCTCCAGGCAAGAATACTGGAGTGGGTTGCCATTCCCCTCTCCAAGGGATCTTCCCAACCCAGGGATCAAACCTGTGTCTCCTGAATCTCCTGCTTGGCAGATGGATTCTTTACCACTGAGCCACCAGGGATGTTATGTGCAGGATATTATGAATGCTGTGCTGTGCTTAGTTGCTCAGTTGTGTCTGACTCTTTGTGACGCCATGGGCTGTAGCCTGCCAGGCTCCTCTGTTCATTGGATTCTCCAGGCAAAAATAATGGAGTGAGTTGCCATGCCCTCCTCCAGGGGATTTTCCTCACCCAGGAACTGAACCCAGGTCTCCTGCATTGCAGCCAGATTCTTTACCAGCTGAACTCCTAGGGAAGTCCCAATGTTATGAATAGGGGATGATAAATCTCTCAGATGTTATTATGTGGTTTTTCTAGAAACCACAAAATCAATTTTTGTGCCCCTCACTTTGATTTTGCAGTTGGCAGGACCAATAATTTATTTCTGGTTGTCTGAGGCATGCCCTAGTCACCCCCCGTCTTAGAGATGTTTGAGCATTTCATGGGTTTTACTGAGCCCTGTTCTTTAGTTGGTTTACCCAGCCTCTTCTGGTATTGTATGGCTAACCAATACTTCAAATTTAGTTTTAGTGTAGGGTTCAGGAGATGTGATCAGACTGAGAAATACACATAGCAGTAATGTAATAAATAACTGTACTTTCAGTTGAATCAAGTTTATCTTTAATGGCAAAAATATGTAAAGAATTCATACAACTCAGCAGGAAAAAAACAAACAATCTGATTAAAAAATGGAAAGAGGAACTGAATAGACGTTTTCCCCAAAGAGTTAATTATACAAATGGCCAAGCTGCTGCTGCTGCTGCTAAGTCACTTCAGTCGTGTCCGACTCTGTGTGACCCCATAGACGGCAGCCTACTAGGCTCCTCTGTCTCTGGGATTCTCCAGGCAAGAACGCTGGAGGGGTTGCCATTTCCTTCTCCAATGCATGAAAGTGAAAAGCAAAAGTGAAGTAGCTCAGTTGTTCCCGACTCAGCGAACCCATGGACTGCTGCCTACCAGGCTTCTCCATCCATGGGATTCTCCAGGCAGAGTAGTGAAGTGGGGTGCCATTGCCTTCTTCGAAATGGCCAAGAGGTGCATGAAAAAGTGTCCAACATTGTTAATCATCAGGGGAATACAAACCCAAATCACAATGAGCTATCACCTCACACCTGTCAGAATGGCCATCATCAAAAGACAAGAGATAATGAATACTGACAAGGATGTGGAGAAAGGGAGCCTTCCTGCACTGGTGGTGGGAATGTAGACTGGTGCAGGCACCATGAACAGTGTGGAGGCTCCTCAAAAGACTGAAACAATCCCACTCCTGGGTGCACATATAAAGAAATGAAAATAGGATATTGAGGCGATACCTGCCCCCATGTTCACTGCAGCTTATTCACAGTGATCAAGACATGAAAATTGCCTGAGTCTGTCAATGGATGAGTGGGTAAAGAAGATGTGATATGGAATGTTATCATTCAGCCACGAGGAAGAGGGAGACTCTGCCATTTGTGGCAAAAGGGCATTTGCTGAGTGGAGTAAGTCAGAGAGGTCCACACTGCACGATCTCGTGCATGGACTCAGAGATCCAGAGAGTGGGATGGTGATTGCAGGACTGAGGGCGGGAAATGGGGGATGTCACTCAAGGGTACAGACTTCCAGCTGTAAGATGAGTAAGTTCCAGAAATAGGACAATTTAAATACCCTCACGGAAACACAGTGCAAGTGTATTTTCCCATCCATCTCACAAGAATGCAGCTTGTCTTTGAATTTCTCTGTGAGTAGAAATGGAGAGAAAGCATTGACCAACCTCCTCACAGAACCACAGTCTCCTTCAGCACGTCCCCCAGTTTGAACATTCATCATCACACTCTGCACTGTTGTGGCTCGGGGGCCAGTATTTATTAAGATTTGTGTCATCTTCAATGATGACACATCCAGGGATTCTTCTGCTTTTCTCACAGGACATTAAATGAGGAATTTTTGGGTATTGATGTACCTACCTCTAGAAGAACTTTAATTAAAATCAAAATTTCTGTATGCCCCTTAGGTGTCCAACCCTGGTCTCTCCTAATTGTTTTAAATTAGCCACTTGAGTGGTCTGAGAGAATTGTCAGAGTTACCATTACCCAGCCCTGTTAAATGAGAATGAAGACCAGATTGGCAGGATACCATCCCCCTAGTCATTCAGGTGAGATAAGACCTTCCATTCGAGCATCACATCTGTTCCACCAATACAGTCTGGTGGATGAAACAGCCAGGCATGCACACACACACACACACACACACACACACACACACACACACACACACACCTTTGATTCATACATCACTGCATTTAAGCCACACTCTTATCTGTAACAGGAAATGAGCAAGACCCTGGGAGCTTTCGTGCACAGAAGCCTTTCTGGGTCCCCCTGTTTCTTGTTTGTAGGGAAGAAACTCCAGCCTCCATGACCTTCCCTGAGTCCCATAGGGAAGATGGAAACAGATGCTGTTCAGGGAAGGGGGGTGGATGTAGAGACCAGGGAGGAGCAGCCAAGAAACAAAGGAGCAGCTTTGGAGCAGGTCCTGATTTCCCCTCAAGGGATACAGATAACAATCTTTGAGCTCTTCTGCAAAACTTTTTTGTTCAGTCACTCAGTTCTGTCTGACTCTTTGTGACCACATGGACTGTAGCACGCCAGGCTTCCCTATCCTTCACCATCTCCCAGAGTTTGCTCAAACTCTTGTCCATTGAGTCGGTGATGCCACCAACCATCTCGTCCTCTGTTGCCCCTTCTACTCCTGCCTTCAATCTTTCCTAGCACCCCCAACAGACTTAATATGTCAGCATTCTTCATTCCAGAGAACAGCACAGATTGATGAGCTTGAGAAGCTCTTCAGGAGGCCACTTGAGGGCAGATAAAAGGACTGCAGTCCTTGTACACACTGATTCTTGTCAGCACTCCCCCACCTTGTCGCTATAAAACTCCTCACCAGATCTGCCCAGGTTGAGACAGTTTTTCAAGGCAGGGCCTCACTGTGGCCCCCTTTGCCTGTTGTTGTTGTTGAGTCACTCAGTCATGTCTGACTCTTTGTGACCCCATGGACTGCAGCATGCCAAGCTTCCCTGTACTTCACTATCTCCTGAAGTTTGCTCAATCAATCCATTGTTAAAGTGCTGCCCTCAATATGCCAGCAAATTTGAAAACTCAGCAGTGGCCACAAGACTGGAAAAAATCACCCATCATTCCAATCCCAAATAAGGGCAATGCCAAAGAAGGTTCAAACTACCGCACAATTGCACTCATCTCAGATGCTAGCAAAGAAATGCTCAAAATTCTCCAAGCCAGGCTTCAACAGTATGTGAACTGAGAACTTCCAGATGTTCAAGCTGGATTTAGAAAAGGCAGAGGAAACAGAGATCAAATTGCCAACATCTGTTAGATCGTTGAAAAAGCAAGAGAGTTCCAGAAAAACACCTACTTCTGCTTCATCGACTACACTAAAGCCTTTGACTGTGTGGATCACAACAAACTGGAAAATTCTGAAAGATTTGGGAGTACCAGAACCACCTTACCTGCTTCCTGAGAAATCTGTATGCAGGTCAGGAAGCAACAGTTAGAATGGGACATGGAACAACAGACTGGTTCCAAAATGGGAAAACAGTACATCAAGGCTGTATATTGTCACCCTGCTTATTTAACTTCTATGCAGAGTACATCATGCAAAATACTGGGCTGGATGAAGCACAAACTGGAATCAAGATTGCCAGGAGAAATATCAATAACCTCAGATATGCAGATGACACCACCTGTGTGGCAGAAAATGAAGAGGAACTAAAGAGCCTATTAACGAGGGTGGAGGAGAGTGAACAAGTTGGCTGGAAATTTGGCATTCAAAAGACTAAGATCATGGCATCCAGTCCCATCACTTCATGACAAATAGATCGGGAAAAAAGTAGAAACAGTGACAGACTATTTTCTTGGGCTCCAGAATTACTGCAGATGTTGACTGCAGCAATGAAATTAAAATACATTTGCTCTTTGGAAGAAAAGTTATGACAAACCTAGACAGTGTATTAAAAACCAGACATTTCTTTTCTGACAAAGGCTGGTCTAGTCAAAGCTATGGTTTTTCTAGTAGTCATATATGGATGTGAGAGTTGAACCATAAAGAAGGCTGAGCACCAGAGAATTGATGCTTTTGAACTGTGGTTTTGGAGAAGACTCTTGAGAGTCCCTTGGACTGCAAAGAGCTCAAACCAGTCATATTCACTGGGAGGACTAATGTGGAAGCTGAAGCTGCAATACTCTGACCATCTGATGCGAGGAACTGACTTGTTGGAAAAGACCCTGATGCTGGGAATGATTGAAGGCAGGAAGAGAAAGGGATGACAGAGGACAAAATGGTTGGATGGCATCACTGACTCAATGGCCACGAGTTTCACCAAGCGGTGGGGAGATGGTAAAAGACAGGGAACCCTGGCATACTGCAGTCCACGGGGTCACAAAGAGTCAGACACAACTGAGTGACTAAACAACCCACCTTTATTAACACCTGTTTCTGTTTCACGTATGGTTCACAAACAGGAACTAACTCACAGACAGAAAACAGGCTGGTGGCTGCCAAGAGGTGGGGGTGAGGGAGGGATGGAGTGAGAGTTTGAGATTAGTGGATGCATACTGTTATATACAAGACAGATAAACAATAAGGTCCTACTGTACAGCACAAGGAACTATACTCAATATCCCGGGATAAACCATAGTGGAAAATAATATGAAAAAGAATATATATATATAACTGAATCACTTTGCTCTACAGCAGAAACTAACACAGCATTGCAAATCAACTATATTTCAAATTAAAAACTTTAAAACAAAATAAAACCTATGGGGGTGTGTTTTCTGTGGCCTCTTTTGAGTCCTCTCAATTATGTAACCAGTTGCAACTTGTGCAGCTGGCAAACTTCACTCTAGAGTTTAATTAACAGAGATGTCTGTTTTGGGGGAAATAAGCAGTGAAGAAGAGAGGGCCAGGAACCCAATGCCCTCTCTCCATATCCCTGGCAGAAACTGGCACCAATGTGGCACCCACTGTGGGGAGGATGCCTATCAGTGACCTGCGGGCAGATCCCAGCCCCGGCGAACAGCTGGATGGATCTGAGTTGCCCCCCTTGGCTGCTTTGTCTCGAGGAGAAAACGACACTGAAGAGAAGCAGCTTGTTGCTTTCGAGGCCACAGACTGTGACATGTAGCTCAGCTTGCGATGCCAGAGTGGGCTGGGGAGATACTTGTTTTATCAAAATAACCTCACTAGCAGAAGTCAGTCTCTGTTCACTTGGGGGAAGGGTAACTACAGAAACCCAGGGACAGCCAGCCGCACAGTTACAGTGCTGTGGAGACAGTCACACACTCACTTCTGAGCCACCCTGGAGACCACGTGTTGTGCATGGACACTGTCCAAGCACAAGCTTGTCCATCTGTGCCCACGGCCCCCACATCCTGCAGCTTCTGCCATGATGCAGAGGGCACACCCCAGTATGAATCTCTGCTACGGGAAAGGAGAATTGTCCTGACCTACCCTCCAGAGCGCAGCGCTTCTCTGAGGCCACCAAAGAGAAGAGGCCAGCAAAGTGTGTAGAACACATGTAACTCTGAGCAGTCACAACAGACCTGAAGTCTCTCCCAACTCTGTGCTGTTAGTTGAGACATGGTCGGTGCTGTAAGAGGCACCCCACACCCCCGAGATATTAAACTGTATGGAAAGTCTTTATAAACAAATACTCTGTTTATTTTTCTTGTGGATTTTGAAGTAGCAACATGTTTATCCTTTGTTCTTTTTAAAAATATTTTTAAATTTTATTTTATTATTATTTTAATATAAATTTATTTATTTTAATTGGAGGTTAATTACTTTACAACATTGTATTGGTTTGCCATACATCAACATGAATCCGCCACAGGTATACACGTGTTCCCCATCCTGAACCCCCCTTCCTCCTCCCTCCCCCGTACCATCCCTCTGGGTCATCCCAGTGCACCAGCCCCAAGCATCCTGTATCCTGCATCGAACCTGGACTGGTGATTCATTTTATATATGATATTATACATGTTTCAATGCCATTCTCCCAAATCATCCTACCCTCTCCCTCTCCCACAGAGTCCAAAAGACTAATTCTATACATCTGTGTCTCTCTTGCTGTCTCACATACAGGGTTATTGTTACCATCTTTCTAAATTCCGTATATATGTGTTATTATACTGTATTGGTGTTTTTTCTTTCTGGCTTACTTCACTCTGTATAATAGGCTCCAGTTTCATCCGCCTCATTAGAACTGATTCAAATGCATTCTTTTTAATGGCCGAGTAATACTCCATTGTGTATATGTACCACAGCTTTCTTATCCATTCATCTCTGATGGACATCTAGGTTGTTGCTTCCATGTCCTTTTTCTAATCACATCTTAATATATTTTGTTCCCTGTTTTGTTCTTGGATACATATTATTCTCTATAGTGGTAATCAGTGAAAAGTTCACTTTTTTACTTAACATACGACACACATACTTTTCATGCTCCAAAACAAGCAGGGAAGTGATTTGGGAATTTCTGGTGATAATACAGTGTAAAGATGGCTAAGGGTATCTCTCTAAGAAGGTAACATTTGAACAACAGCCTGAGAGTGCAGGAGCTCCGTGTATGCCAGAGACAAGGGGACACTTGTGGAAGTGTGATCTCAGAGACACACTTACCTCCTGCTAAGACTCGGAGGTAGGGGCCCAGCAAGGAAGCCTGTCTGTCTGAGGCCAGTGAGAGGAAGCAGGATCGAGGAGACACAGGCTTGCAGGTTATTTATTTTGATGACTGTGTGTCCTGCTCCAAGTGACAGGAAGGCTTTGGAGGGGGTGGTGAAGAGAGACTTCATCGATGTGTAAACAGCTGGTAGATTTACATTTGGCCTCCACTTCTGTCACACAGGGGATTTGTGTTAAGCTTCTAACATAATATTATGGCTTCTTAGGTGATGCAGTGGTAAAGAATCCATTTGCTAGTACAGGAGATGCAAGAGACACAGGTTCGACTCCTGGGTCAAGAGGATTCCCTGGAGAAGGAAATGGCACCCCCCTCCAGTATTCTTGCTTGGGAAATCCCATGGACAGAGAAGCCTGGCCAGGTACAGTCTATGACGTTGCAAAGAGTTGGACATGACTGAGTGACTGCGCACAATGTCAAATGAAGAAAAACATTAAGCGATGCCCAGGGGTCCAGGGGCAGCTGGAGAATGTGTGGACTGTTCTGTGGATGTGAATACACCTTAGGAGGTGATGCACACTTCCTCTAGTATACAAACCCTTCTGTTACCACAGAACTCTAAAGAGACTTTCCCATTTTCATAAATTTCATGTAAATGTATGTTTTCTGTTGTAAAGAATGTAATTTAGTAATAGCACAATTTATTGATCAATAGAAAATATTTGCTTAACAGAAAATTAATTTTTAAAAGCAGATAAACACTTAGCAAAGGTCATTAAACTGATTTATTTTTAAACTCCTTTCGTAGAGTAGGTCCAGTTCAGTTTAGTTCAGTTGCTCAGTCATGTCCGACTCTTTGCGACCCCATGAATCACAGCACACCAGGCCTCCCTGTCCATCACCAACTCCCAGAGTTCACTCAGACTCACGTCCATCGAGTGAGTGATGCCATCCAGCCATCTCATCCTCTGTCAGCCCCTTCTCCTCCTGCCCCCAATCCCTCCCAGCATCAGAGTCTTTGCCAGTGAGTCAACACTTCTCATGAGGTGGCCAAAGTACTGGAGTTTCAGTTTTAGCATCATTCTTTCAAAGAACACCCAGGGCTGATCTCCTTCAGAATGGACTGGTTGGATCTCCTTGCAGTCCAAGGGACTCTCAAGAGTCTTCTCCAACACCACAGTTCAAAAGCATCAATTCTTCGGCGCTCAGCCTTCTTCACAGTCCAACTTTCACATCCATACATGACCACAAGAAAAACCATAGCCTTGACTAGACGGACCTTAATTGGCAAAGTAATGTCTCTGCTTTTAAATATGCTGTCTAGGTTGGTCATAACTTTCCTTCCAATAACTGTTGCTTCCTGACCTGCATATAGGTTTCTCAAGAGGCAGGTCAGGTGGTCTGGTATTCCCATCTCTTTCAGAATTTTCCAAAGTTTATTGTGATCCACACAGTAGGTCACTGTAATCAATAAATGTATTATTCATACTTTTCAGGACAGTCATAGTTCTGCTATTTAAGAGTCACAGCATGGACCTCTTATTGTTTGCTTGTTTGGTTTTTACTTTATTTTATGTTTGGCTGTGCTGGGTCTTGACTGCTGCACTCAGGCCTCGTCTACCTGCTGCACGTGGGGTCTACTCTCTAGTTCCCCGTTAAGTGTGTGGGCGTCTTGCTGCTTTTTTGTTGTTGGGAAGCATGTTGTGGGCTCCAGGTGAAGGAAAGTTAAATAGCCTGGAATTAAAACTCCCCTCCGGGTCCTCCCCACCATTCTGTGCAAAACAAAGAACTCTCTCACCTGAAGAAAAAAATGGACATTAAGGCTGATTATGACCAGCTCTCAGCCAGCCCAGCCTCTGGCTGATCTCCAGAATTCCTTGCCCTAGCCATTTAAGAGATAACTAACCCGAACAACTCTGGAGAAGAACAGGCCCCCTTAAGACAGTCGATGTCCGCATATATGCCTATATATACTTGTTCTTTTCTTGGGTTAATGACTGCTGCCCTTTCTCACCTCATTAAAAGTGATCTGTTCTGGTACAGTGCCGGTCTCATTCTTTTTCCAAACCTTGCCTTCTCTGACTCCTTTACCCTACAGTTGGGGTGCAGTTACATGCCTAAATATGACAGTTTCCGCATTTCAGACCAGTAACTCAGGGTGCAGATTTTCCTGCCTGAAACACAAAATTCTCCACCTTTCATCCTAGAAAGTTGGGGTGCATAGTTTTCTGCCTGAAATAAAATTTCCTCATTTCAGGCCAGTAACTCAGGGCATAGAGTTTCCTGCCTGAAATCTGACATTTTCTGCATTTCAGTATGGAAACTTGGGGCACAGTTTCCTGTCTGAAAAATGAAATTCTCATTTCACCGGCAAACATAGGGAGCAGATTTTCTAGCCCCAAATATGGAGTTTTCTATATTTCAGCTTATAAAATTGGGGCAGAATTTCCCACATGTTACATGAAATTTTCATATTTCAACCTGGAAACTTGGGGCAGTTTCCTGCCTGAAGTATTAAACTTTCCTCATTTCAGCTCAGAAATTCAGGGCAGATTTTCCTGCCTGACATATATGACATTTTACACATTACAGCCCTCAGCCTTGGGGTACAGAGTTTCCTGCCTGAAATATGACACTGTCTGCATTTCAGCCTGGAATCTTGGTGTATAGAGTTTGCTGCCTGATGTATGACACATTATGCATTTCTGCCCCAAAATTTGGGCAACAGAGTTTCCTTCATAAAATATTAAAAATATCTGCATTTCACTCTGGAAACTTGGGCAGAGAATTACCTGCCTGAATGAAATCCTCCGCATTTCAGCCTGGAAACTGGGGGCACAGAGTTTCCTGACTGAATTATGAAATTCTCCAAATTTCATCCTGGAAAGTTGGGGCACATAATTTCCTGCCTGAAATATGACACCTTTAGCATTTCAGCCCAGAAACTTGGGGTGCTGAGTTTCCTGCCTGAAATATGAAAATCTCTGCATTTCAGCCCAGAAACTTAGGGGTGCAGAATTTTCTGCCTAAAACATGAAATTCTCTGCCTTTCAGCCTGGAAACCCGGGGCACAGAATTTCTTGCCTGAAATATGAAATTCTCTGCATTTCAGCCCAGGTTCTTTGGTCATAGAGTTTCCTATCTGAAATATGAAATTCTCCTCATTTCACCTAGAAACATGGAGTGCAATTTTTCATGCCTGAAACAAGAATTTCCATATTTCATCCCAGAAACATATGGTGCAGAGTTTCCCACCCAAAATTTGAAATTTTCCATATTTCAGCCTCAAAAGTAGGTATGCAGAGTTTGTACTAGCTAAGAGTTTGAAATAGCCAAGAAACATGCTTTTGTGAATCTGGGAATTGGGCCCTTATGGGAAAAGCAATATTTTCCACCTGTGGAAGCCGGTTCACACTTGTTCATTTTTCTCTTCATTCCAACAACAGCTTTGGTCAAGTTTCTGGATTATCTGTAAGAAATAGGCTGCTTGCTACTTCTTTCTGGGAAGTCACCTGACAGTACCATTTCAACTAATCAGGGTATGAAAGGCTGCAGCTCTGAGCCATGAGTGATGCCAGGATTCATGACCTCTGGAAGCAAGGAATTCGATCAGGAGCCAGAGACAAAGCTCAGTCGCTCAGAGCTTTTGTGTCAATGTTTTATTTAAGTATAAAAGATTTAGAGAAAGCTTCAGACATAGACATCAGAAGGGGACAGAAAGAGTGCCCCTTTGCTAGTTTTTAGGTGTTTTATACCTGTCAGCAAGCTGCTAACCAGATAAAAGAAACACCTCGAGACTAAGAGAGTTGCACTAGGTCCCTCTCCCACAACATACATTTTGAGATAGCATTGGCACAAGGGGAGTCATCTCTGGTTGTAAAACAATTGACATGAATGTTAAAGACAGATTCTAAAGCAAATACATGGTTTTATTTACATAGTTTAAGAAGGACATTTCCATAAGAAAAACATAGTGTTTAGGTGAAGGTTTGAGAAAAGTTAAGTTCAGGTGGAACCAGGTATCATCATGGCAACACATGATTAGAAGAAGTTTCCTGTAACTTTGTAGAGAGAAGGAAAAATGTCTGTCACTTGCAGTTTATTTCCTCCTGCTAATTAGGGACCTCTGGCCTTCCTACAGAGGCTGCTAACCCTCTCAGGTAACAACTGGTATGGCAATCAACACTCAAAGAACACCTTCCCATGACCTCTTTTCTAATGGGATAGTACAGTGTTTTCTAGCTGTGTCTTTACAAAGCTTTGAGAACACCAGAGAACATGTTTTTGTGAGCCTGGGAATTGGGTTCTGATGACTAAAGAAGTATTTTCCGTATGAATTCTTGATAGTTGCAGCCTCAATCCCGCCAGAAAATCACTTATTCATTTCTTTCTTCATTACCACAACAACTTTGGTTTAGTTTTGCGTTTTCTGAAAGGAACAGTCTGTGTGTCACTTCTTGCTGGGAAGTCATTTGATAGTACAGATTCACTAATTAGGAAGAGAAGGTATGGCAGTCAGCACCCACAGAACTCTCTCTTCTGACATCCTTTCTCATGGAATGGTACATTGTATCCCAGCAGTGTCTTTACACAGCTCTGAAACTGCACCAAACATGTTTTTGTGAACCTGGGAATAAGGCCTGATGGTGAAAGAAGTATTTTCCCACTATGAAAGCTGGATAGCTGCAGCCTTAAACTTAGTAAAACACATTGGTTCATTATTCTCTTCAACAACAGCTTTCACCATGATTTTGAGTTTTCTCAAATAAAAAGGATGCTTCCAACTTCAGGCTGGGAACTCATCTGACAGTAATTTCTAGTGATTTTTAGTGATTTTCACCTGATGATAGTAACAACAGGCATGGCAGTCAACAGTCACAGAACACTCTCCTCTGCCATTTTTCTCATGGAGTGGCACAGTGTGTCCTGAATGTGTCTTTACAAAACTCTGAAACAGCCAGAAAACACATGCTTTTGTGAACCTGGGAACTGGTCCTTTATGGTAAAAGCTGTATTTTCCACCTGTGGAAGCTAGATAATTGCAGCCTCAGAGATGCCAGGAAAACACATGGATTCATTTTTTTTTCATTACAACAACATCTTTGATCAAGTTATTGAGTTTTCTGAAAGAAACAGGGTGCAGGCTATTTCTTTCTCCAGAAGTCACCAGACAGTACTGTTTCATCTAATCAGGGAAACAACAGGTATGGCAGTCAACAGTCACAGAACACTCTCCCCTGACCTCTTTTCTCATGGAATGGTACAGTGTTTCCTAGGTTTGTTTTTACAAAGCTCTGAAAATGAAGGGAAACATGCTTCTTTGAACCTGGTTATTGGGGCCTGATGGCAAAAGAAGTATTTCCCCACTGTGAAAGCTGAGTAGTTGTAGCCTAAAATCTGCCATAGAAACATATTGGTTCATTGTTCTCTTCATTACAGAAACAGCTTTGGTCTAGTTTTTGAGTATTCTGAAAATAAGGAGCTGGTTTCCACTTCTTGCTGAAGTCATCTGACAGCACAGTTTCAGTACGCACACAACACTCTCCCTTGACGTTTCTTTCTCATGGAATGGCACAGTGCTTCCTAGGAGCGTCTTTACAAAGCTCAGAAAGCTCCAGGTTCATGCTTCTACAAGCCTGGGAACTGGGGCCTGATGGCAAACCAAGTATATTCCCACTGTGAAAGCTGGAGAACTGAAGCCAGTCAGTTCAGTCTCTCAGTCGTGTCCGACTCTTTGCGACCCCATGAATCGAAGCACACCAGGCCTCCCTGTCCATCACCAACTCCCCGGAGTTCACTCAGACTCACGTCCATCGAGTGAGTGATGCCATCCAGCCATCTCATCCTCTTTCAGCCCCTTCTCCTCCTGTCCCCAATCCCTCCCAGTATCAGAGTCTTTTCCAATGAGTCAACTCTTTGCATGAGGTGGCCAAAGTACTAGAGTTTCAGCTTTACCATCATTCCTTCCAAAGAAATCCCAGGGCTGATCTCCTTCAGAATGGACTGGTTGGATCTCCTTGCAGTCCAAGGGACTCTCAAGAGTCTTCTCCAACACCACAGTTCAACAGCATCAGTCCTGCCCCCAAAACACTCTAGTTCTTTTCTATCATTACACCAACATCTTTGGTCTAGTTTTTGAGTTTTCTGAAAGAAACAGGCTGCTTGCCACTTCTTGGTAGGAAGTCATCTGACAGTACAGATTCACCTAATCAGGGTAACAATATGCAAGTCAGTCAACACTCCCAGAACACTGTACTGTCATCTTTCCACATGATGGTACAATGTGTCCTAGGTGTGTCTTCACACAACTCAGAAAATGCCAGGAAACATGCATTTGTGAATCTGCAAACAAGCAAAAACAAGGAAAAGCTATCTTTTCCGCATTCATAAAGTGGATAATTGCAGCCACAAACCTGCCAAGAAGCAGACTGGTTCATTTTTCTCTTCATGATAACAACTTTGGTCAAGTTTTTGAGTTTTATGTAAGAAACAGGCTGCTTGCCCCTTCTTGCTGGGAAGTCATCTGACAGTTCAGTTACACCTAACCAGAGTAACAACAGGTTTGGCAGTCAACACTCACTCACAGACACTCCTCCTGGCTTCTTTTCTCACGGAATGACATGTTGCGTCCTAGGAGCATCTTCAAATAGCACCGAAACTACAGGAAACACTGCATTTCTGTGAACATGGGAATTGGGATCTGATGGCAAAATTAGCATTTCCCTCCAGTGAAAGCTGGAGAGTTGCAGCCTTAAACTTGCCAGAAACTCCCTGGTTTATTTTGCTCTTCCTTATAATAATAGCTTTGGTCGTGATGATTTTGAGTTTTCTGAAACAAAAGGATGCTTCCAGCTTCTTGCAGGAAGTCATCTGACAGAACAGTTTATCCTTATCAGAGTAACAACTGGTATGGTAGTCAACATTCACAGAACACTCCCCCTGACACTTTTTCTCGTGGAATGATACAATAAGTCCTAGAAGTGTCTCACACAGCTCTGAAACTTCAGGGAAACATGTTTTTGTGAACCTGGGCATTGAGGCCTAATGGCAAAAGAAGTATATTCACCCAGTGAAATCTGGGTAGTTTCAGCCTCATACTTGCCAGAAAAACATACTTCTTCATTTTCCTTTTCATTTCAACCACATATTTGGTCATGATTTTGAGTTTCCTGAAACAAAAATCATGCTTCCGTCTTGCTGGGAAGTCATCTGACAGTACCTAGAGTAACAACAAGAATGGCAGTCAACACTCACAGAACACTATCCCCTGACATTTTTTTTTTCCATGGAATGGTACAGTGTTTCTTAGGAGTGTCTTTACAAAGCTCTGAAAACATAGGGCAACATGTTTTTATGAACCTGGGAATTGCGGTCTGATGGCAAAAGAAGCATATCTCCATTGTTGAGGCTTGAGAATTGCAGATTTGAACCTGCCAGAAAAACACGTTGGTTCATTTCTCTCTTCATTGCCAACATTTGTTGGATCATAGAAAAAGCAAGGGAATTCCACTTGCTTGGAGAGGCAGCCCACTCCAGTATTCTTGCCTAGAAAATCCCATGGATAGGAGATCCTAGAGGGCTACAAGAGAGGGACACGACTTCTTTATGGCCTAACTCTCACATCCATACATGATTACAGGAAAAACTGTAATTTTGACTATGTGGATCTTCCTTTATTTTTTTTTAATTGAAGGATAATTGCTTTATAGAATTTTGTTGTTTTCTGTCAAACCGCAACATGAATCAGCCATAGGTATACATATATCCTCTCCCTTTTGAACCTCCCTCCTATCTTCTGCCCCTTCCCACCCCTCTAGATTGATACAGAGACCCTATCTGTTTTACATATGGTAATGTAAGTTTCCATGTTACTCTTGCCATACATCTCACCCTCTCCTCCCTTCACCCCATGTCCATAAGTCTATTCTCTATGTCTGTTTTTCCACTGCTGCCCTTAAAAATAAATTTTTCAGCACCATATTTCTAGATTCTGTATATATGCATTAGAATATGATATTTATCTTACTCTTTCTGACTCATTTCACTCTGTATAATAGGTTCTAGGTTCATCTACCTCATCAGAACTGACTCAAATGCATTCCTTTTTGTGGCTAATATTCCACTGTGTGTATATACCACAACTTCTTTATCCATTCATCTGTTGATGGACATCTAGGTTGCTTCCATGTTCTCTGTGGTCAGAGAAGATGCTTGATATGATTTCAATTTCTCTTAAATTTACTGAATTTTGATTTGTGACCCAAGATGTGGCCTATCTTGGAGAATGTTTCATGTGCACTTGAGAAGAAGGTGTATTCTTCTGCATTTGGATGGAATGTCCTGAAAATATCAATGAGATCCATCTCATTTAATGTATCACTTAAGACTTGTGTTTCCTTATTAATTTTTTGTTTTGATGATCTATCCATTGGTGTGAGTGGGGTGTTAAAGTCTCCTACTCTTACTGTGTTACTATCAATTTCTCATTTTATGTCTGTTCATGTTTGTCTTATGTTTTGAGGTGCTCGTATCTTGGGTGCATAGATATTTGCAACTGTTATGTCTTCCTCTTGGATTAATCCCTTGATCATTATGTAGTGTCCTTCCTTGTCTTTTGTAATCTTCTTTAAGGTCTATTTTGTCTGATATGAGGATTGTTACTCCAGCTTTCTTTTGATTCCCATTTGCATGGAATATATTTTTCCACCCTCTCACTTTCAGTCTCTATGTGTCTTTAAGTCTGAAGTGGGTTTCTTGTAAACAGCATATATACAGGTCTTGATTTTGTATTCATTCAGCCAGTCTGTGTCTTTTGGTTGAAACATTTAATCCATTTACATTTAAAGCAATTATTGATATATATGTTCCTATTGCCATTTTCTAATTGTTTGGGGTTGATTTTGTAGATCTTTTTTCTTCTGTTGTATTTCTTGACTATATAAATCTATTTAACATTTGTTGTAAAAGTGGTTTGCTGGTACTGAATTCTCTTAACTGTTGCTTCTCTGCAAAGCTTTTGATTTCTCCATCAATTCTGTATGAGATCCTTGCAAAGCACTGTAATCTTGGTTGTAGATATTCCCCTTTCAATACTTTAAATATATCCTGCCATTCCCTTCTTGCCTCCAGAGTTTCTGCTGAAAGACCAGCTGTTAAGCATATGGGGTTTCCATTGTATTTTACTTGTCATTTCTCCTTAATGCTTTTAATATTCTCTCTTTGTGTTTAGTCTTTGTTAGTTTGATTTGTATGTGTCTTGGCATGTTTCTCCTTGGGTTTATCCTGTATGGGACTCTTTGTGCCTCTTGTACTTGATTGCTTATTTCCTTTTCCATTTTGGGGAAATTTTCAAGTATAGTCTTTTCAAAAAATTTCTCATACCCTTTCTTTTTCTCTTCTTCTGGGACCCGTATAAATCGACTGTTGGTGCGTTTGATGTGGTCCCAGAGTTCTCTGAAACTGTCCTCAGCTCTTTTCATTCTTTTCACTTTATTCTGCTTGTCAGAAGTTGTTTACACCATTTTATCTTCCAGCTCACTGATTCATTCTTCTGCTTCAGATATTCTGCTATTGATTCCTTCTAGAATATTTTTAATTTCAGTAATTGTGTTGTTTGTCTCTGTATGCTTATTCTTTAATTCTTCTAGGTCTTTGTTAATTGATTCTTGCATTTTCTTCATTTTGTTTTTCAAGGTTTTTGATCATCTTTACTATCATTATTCTGAATTCTTTTTCAGGTAAGTTTCCTATTTCCTCTTCATTTATTTGGACTTCTGCGTTTCTAGTTTGTTCCTTCATTTGTGCAGTGTTTCTTTGCCTTTTCATGTATTTTTTAAAGTTATTGTGTTTGAGGTCTCCTTTCCCCAGGATTTAAGGAAAGATGAATTCTTTCCTTGTAGAAGGTTATATTCTTTATTCCTTTTGGTTTCTGCCCTCCTAAGGTTGGTCCAGGGGTTTGTGTGAGCTTTCTATAGGGTGAGATTTGTGCTGAGTTTTTGTTTGTTTTTCCTCTGATGGGCAAGGCTGAGTGAGGTGGTACTCCTGTTTGCTGATGATTGGGTTTGTATTTTTGTTTGTTGTTTAGATGAGGCATCCTGCACAGGGTGCTACTGATGGTTGGCTGATGCCGGGTCTTGTATTCAAGTGGTTTCCTTTGTGTGAGTTCTCACTATGTAATACTCCCTAGGATTAGTTCCCTGGTAGTCTAGGGTGTTGGAGTCAGTGCTCCCACTCCAAAGGCTCAGGGGTTTGATCTCTGGTCAGAAATGAGGATTCCACAAGTGGTTTGTTCTGGCATTAAGGGAGAGTGAAACAAATATCCAAAACGAGAAACCAAAGATGAACCCCAGACAAATGGCATGTACAAAATCAGGCAAATATAATTAAAATAATGGAATATACACAGGTACATATACACCCATGAAAAAAGTGAAAACAGTCCAACAAAAATAAAGTACAGTAGACTGATCTGGTGAACAACGGAAATCAAAAATTATACTTACCAATTAACAAAACTAACTTAAGCACAAACTGGAAAACAAAAGTAAAGCAAAGTGTCAAGTGGGGAATAAAGCAATGAAAACAAAACTAACAAATATGTTGAGTGGAAAGGAAAGAGAGGAAAGAAAGAGTAGATATGCAAAGTTAAATAGAGGTAGATGAAAAAGATTTATATACATTAAAGATTAACCGCAAGGGAAAAGAACAGTAGGAAAGGCAAACGAAGGAATAGATGTAGAAAAAATGTAATAGGTTAAAAAAATTAAAACTTATAGAAAGGAGAAAAGAGAGAAAAAAGGAAGAAGAAAAAGGGAAAACACAGGAAAACTTCATAGAACTGCAAAAGCTCAGTGTGGAGGCAGAGGTTTATAACAATAAAAAGTGTGACTGAATATACACATATACATATACACCCCAAAGCAAAATGAAAACAGTTGAAAAAATATTAAGTACAATAGATTGGCCCAGCGAACAAAGGAAACCAAAAATTATATCTACCAAAACAAAACTAATTAAAGCACAAACTGGAAAACAAAACGAAAGCAAGGGGCCAATTGGGGAATAATGCTATGAAAATAAGACTAACAAATATGTTGAGAGGAAACGAGAGAAAGAAAAGAAAGAAAGAATAGATATGCAAAGTAAAATAGAGGCAGATAAAGATTGATATACATTAAAGATTAACTGCAAGGGGAAAATAACAGTAGTAAAAGCAAACTAAGGAATAAATGTAGAAAAAATAATAATAGGTATAAAAATTAAAATTTAAAAAAGAGAAGAGAAGAAGAGGAAAACTCCACAGAACTGCAAAAGCTCAACCTAGAGGCAGAGGTTTATGACAATAAAAAATGTGACTGAGGAAAAATAAAGGAATTAAAAAAAGCTGAAAAGCTTAATCCGATTTCTTAGTGTCAATAAAATCGACAGCTACAACGGGGGGTGGAGGGGGGTGTGGAGAAAAAAATCCAAAAGAATCTACAGAACAAATCAAAAATAAGAATAAATATTTTTCTTGAGTCACTGCTGTCAGTCCTTTCTCGTGCTGCCAATCACAGTCCACCTCACCTCGCTAGGATGCCCTCCAACACTGTGCTGGTCTCTGGACCTGCTGTGAGGGCTGCTGAGATTCTAATCTGGTCCTACTCCTGTGCATTCTTGCCTCCAATGTCCAGAGCTATCACAGTTAGTGCGTTTTCCTTTGCAGGAGCTCTCAGTGTCCTTTTATATATTCCATAGATAGAGTTTGCCTAATTGATTGTGTGGATTTAATCTGAAGCTGGTACAGGTGGTGAGATTTAGGGTCTTCCCTTAGCCACACTGCCCCTGGGTTTCAACTGTGGTTTTATTTCCACCTCTCCATGTGGGTCGTCCAGTGGGGTTTAGCGCCTGAGGCTGCCGTGGAGGGCTTGGGTTTGCCCCTGTGAGGGCCAGATGTGGAGATGGTGCAGCTGCTTGGTTGCAGGGGTTCTGGCAGCACCAGGAACTCAGGGGAGTTGGCAGCTAGGGCAGCAGGAAATATAGTGCTCTAGAAGGGTATGGCAACCAGTTTTGGCCAATATGCTCCAGTATTCTTCCCTGGAGAACCCCCCTCTCTGACAGAGAAGCCTGGCAGGCCACAATCTACAGGGCTGCAAAGAGCTGGACAGGACCAAAATGACCCTGTGCACATAAACACAAAACTTTATTATTATTATTATTTTGCCTGTGGTAGCTCTGCCCCAGTGAGAGTTAGCATGAAGGTGGTGCAGTTGCTTGGCTTGCAGGGACCCCGGCAGCATCAAGTGTGCAGGGACACAAACTGTCTCCGTGGCAGGAGTTATGGCCCTGTCAGAGTCTTTTCTCGAGCCTCTTGTAGCTGGCTATCAGAAGACCTCTTTGGCCAGTCTTTCTCCGTAGCTCCGCCTGGTTAGGCACTTAGAGGGAATCCCTTGCCTGGGGTCCCTCTGTTGTTCTACACATCAGGCACATAGAGCCCCCCGGCCCTCCCGACTGGGGTCCTCCTTAGACCCCATCAGGCACTTAAAGGGGCACCCTGGGTGGGGTTCTATTCTGTAGTTCAGTGCCTCAGGCGTTTGATGGGCCAGTCTCTCTATTGTTCAGCTGCCAATGCTGGCGTGTGGAGAGAGAGGCTATGGTGATGGCTCTACATCCTGTGAGTGACTCAGCAGTATTGCCTTGCTCCCATGGCTGCCCAGCTTTCCTCTGCAGGCATTTCCCACCACGATCTTCCCCTTCACATCCCCACAATCCATCTCTGCACAGTCAACAGCAGCCCTCGCACTGGGTTTGCGCCACAATCCCTGAACTCCAGCTCCCAGCTGCTGCGCCTTCTAGGGTACCTGCGTCCCTCTCCAGGGTATGTATGGCTGTGGTAAGGACTGTCTGATTCTCATTCATTTAGGCTGCCACAGATCAGCTGTTTCACTTAAACGTTCCTCCTTTGACTCAGACAATTGCTCCGCTGTGGGGATCGGACCCCTGCTTCCATCCCCCTACCTGCTGAGGATATGTCCACTCCCTACTAACACTGTTTTTCCCCTAGTTCCTTCATCCTACTGAATCTTGTGTGGTTCTATATATGCTTTTCCCCTGGTCAGGTCCTCCTGCACGATTTCAGCTGGTGATGCACTCCTGTGTCTGAAGGTGTGTTCCTGATGCATCCATGAAGAGAGGTGTACTCCACCTCCACCTACTCCTCTGCCATCTGTTCCCCCTCATCCTTTTTTAAACTGTACAAAAAATAAACAAATTAACTTTATTAAGTTACCACTTCAATCCTTATGTCGATTGTTTATAAAAATATCAGTTTGAAATACATTATTGAAAGTGAATACACACAATAAATAGAAAATAAGGATGTATGGTGCTGCAGACATATAAACCAGCTTACCTTGATTTATTGCCCATTGCTGTAGGCAAAATTTGACATAAATTCAGCATTACTGACACAGTAGTCAGAGTATCAGGGTGAGGGTTGCAAACTATGAGAAAAGTAGCTTAACACTCTGGACCAAAAAACCCCTCTGGATCACTCACCAAAAGAAAAAAAAATGTTGTTTACCTGGAAGTTAACTTTAGTATAATACTGAATGATCTACTGCTACCCATAGGGACAGTTTAAAAATTAGAAAAATGCCAGGGAACCTTCACTAACAGTATTTTTAAGTCAGTTTTTATTCTAAATATCTGGTTATTACTCAAATGTCCTAAGCCATGAGGCAGGCCCTAAGGCAGTAAATTATAAATAGTCTGAAATTAATAACTTAAATATGACATGGTTAATCTCAACCAACCTCTTTCAGGTGAGGTAATAATTAAAAGGTTTAAATTTGCAGTTTCAATTTCTGCTTAAAAGAGTGATGTCAGTATCCTAGCAACAGTGATGTCATCCTATTATTGTAAATATGCTAACATACATACTTCTCTGAATTATACTTGATTGAATTCTATGTACATGTGGTTCCATATTCCAAGTGTAAATTTTCAACGGTATGAGTTTATAATCAAAGCTGAGTTTGACAAGTGCTTTCTGACTTCTGAAAGCATATGATTAAAGCACTTCCTAAAAGTGAGTAAACTAGATACAAGTAGGTGACCATTTCATTTTTTTCTTTACACATGATGAATTTCATGAAGCATCATTTCCCAAGTTATGTTTGTTTCTGAAACATACAGCTTACATGCTCTTCTTTCAAAGGCAGTCACCATCTGCTTTACAACTTCATTGAAAAACTATTGTGGTAAGCTGAGAGTGTAGAAGTAAGCAAAATTAAAAAGAAATGGGAAAATCCAAAGTACAGGTTCTTGGGTAGTCAGGAAGACCTGGGTAAAACTGCCAAATAGTCTCCAAATGATTGAAGAGCTTCCCATCGGTACAGGATACCTTCACCAAATGTGGTTTCACAAATTACTACTGATATACTGCACTTCAATACAAGTGGAAATCCAATTTCTAATTGTGTTTTGCAGTATTCAGATCTCCTTGATATTATATCTGATTTTTTGTACCAAAGAACAAAATGCGTGTAATTCTCCATTCCATCATACATTTCTTACATAGAATAGCCTACAATTCTCCTTTCTGAATATTCTTTTGTTTATTAATGGTGCAGCAATTCTGAAGAAGGTCTTTGCGTGTATCTTTTTAGGCAAAATTGAGGTATGTAGTGGAAGAGTTCTGCTCATCAGTATACCGCAGGAAGCTAAATAACTGACATTCCTCGCAGGCACTGTGCTAGAGCCAGGGCTCTGGTGGCTGCGCCGACTTTGGGCGGCATCCCGAGGCCGCCTCTGGGCTCTCTCCTGTCTGAGCAGCCATGGTCATGTCAGTGAAGCCCGCCACCAGTAGGCTGGGGCCAGCCCCCAGCTATCATCTGTTCAAACGAATTTTGGTCCCTTAAAAACTCTGAGGTAAAGAATATTTCTTGTGTTTTTTAACAGCAGGAAAGTAGATTTTTAAATCTCGACAAAGGCTTTTTGATTCTTGTATAAGTACAAAGCAACAGCATACAACAGAAAATTCAGTTATCTTTGCTGATATTCTAAACTCTCAAGTTTGAAACCAGCAATTGGTGAGACTTAGAACTTCCCTAAGTGCAATTCTGGCAGCTTGTCACACTGATAGAAAAGTCAGACTAGAACAAGGAAAACTCAAGTACTCTTACATGACAGAAGAGGACATGCTGTCTTCTAAAATTACTACAGTCAGAAAATAGATGAATGTACTTTTTATGCTCTTACCACTCTTTCCTTTTACTCTTTTTATTTACTGCTCAAGAAATTTGGTATGCAGATATTTAAAAATGACCATTGGCACAAAGTTCTTTTTTTTTTTTTTTTTTAAAGTAAAAGTTGTAATAGAATCAAGCAATGCTCTGCATTAGGCCTAACCTCGAAAACCACTGTCTAACCACTGTCATCTAGTGGTCATAATATTTTAGAACACAATGACTCTAATCATCATTACCCTCTTTCCAAGACAAGTAACAGCTTTTTAAAAATGGCCCTGATGACCACTAAAGCAGCTATACACACATAACCCATAAAAAATCCCCAAATAGCTAATATACTGAAGTACCCTAATGCATCTAATACATCTTAATATTTTGTAATACATTTATCTTTACCTGTTCATGTTCTTGAACATTATAAATGATTCAACTTAATGACGCTAATCTGAGGCAGAGTTGAAAAGAAAATTTCAATTCATACTTAAGTATGAACAAACTAATAATATCCATGTCACCTCACCTCTGCCCCTCAAATCTCATGGGGTTGTTCGTAACATTTTTACAACTTATGTTCCTTTTTAAAATCTCAGAAAATATAAGCCTTTTTTTTCTTCTTAGCCCAAATGACCAAAATATAAAATCAAGTTACTAGAACTAAAATAATAATAACCAGTATTAGAGACCCATGTATTTTAGTATCCCAAGGACAAACATGCACAGTTATTCTTAGTTGACACATAAGACATGTGAGAGTCACTGCAGAGAACCTCATAGCTCAGGCCCTTCCAGTGGAGTTGCACTGGTAATAGGAATGAGACAGATTTCTGGGCTCAACATCAAAGAGGATTAAGCAAACACATAAACATTAAAAATAAAAAGAAAGGAGGAAAAAGTTTTCAAATACAAGCAAGCTAGAAAGAGACAGGGAGACCTAGCCAAGGTGGTCATTCCTTCTGATTTAATCACAGAACTGAGAAAGAAAAAAACCTAAAAGAATAAAATCCAAGCTCCATAGCTTTGCATGGGAAATGATATAGAGTACTCTGAGCCAGAGTATAAGGAATTAAGATGCAAGGGAGGAAGTGGAGGGGCTTCTCTTTCCATCACACCTAAGAACATTTAACCCTCTTTGCAATTCTGAGAGATGCCAGTCGGAGAGAAGTGGGTAATGCTGCTATGAGGTGAAACATCTATGGTTCCACTGCACTGGGAGATGAGACTCCTACTTGGCCTTCTCATGCCACTGAGGCAGGAGACAAAGGGGTTGTGCTGCCAGTGAGGGGAAAGGAAAGCTATGTCCAGAACTCCAGGGATTCTCTGAGATAGTTCTTAGTACTCCATGACTAGTAGCAAAATTACTGAAAAATTACAGATACTAATGATAATGATGATGATGGTGGTACAACTACTGAGGGTGCAGATGTGTTAGTAATTTAGATCTTGGTTACCTGTTAGACAACCCCAACAAGCTGAAGTTTTATTGAAGATCAAGGAAATGGAATGGGTAGAAGCAGAAGTTTTAAATATTAGCCAATTCCAGAAAAACATCTACTTCTACATCATTAACTAGGCCAAAACCTTTGACTGTGTGGATCACAACAAATTGTGGAAAATTCTTAAAGGGGTGTGAATACCAGGCCATCTTACCTGCCGCCTGAGAAATCTGTATGCAGATCAAGAAGCAACAGTTAGAACTGGACATGGAACAAGGGACTGGTTCAAAATTGGGAAAGGAATACATTGAGGCTGTATATTGTCACCTTGCTTAATTAACTTATATTTAGAGTTCATCAGCAAAATGCCAGGCTGGATGGAACACAAGCTGGAATCAAGATAGCTAGGAAAAATATCAATAACCTCAGATATGCAGATGACACCACTTATGGCAGAAAGCGAAGAGGAACAAAAAACCTCTTGATGAAGGTGAAAGAGGACAGTGAAAAAGTTGACTTATAACATTCAAAAAACAAAGATCATGGCATCTGATTCCATTACTTCATGGCAAATAGATAGGGAAACAATGGAAACAGTGAGAGACTTCATTTTCTTGGGCTCCAAAATCACTGCAGATGGTGACTGCAGCCATGAAATTAAGATGCTTGCTCCTTGGAAGGAAAGTTATGACCAACCGAGACAGCATATTAAAAAGCAGAGACATCACTTTGCCAACAAAGGTCCATCTAGTCACAGCTATGGTTTTTCCAGTAGTCATGTATGGATGTGAGAGTTGGACTATAAAGAAAGCTGAGCACTGAAGAATTGATGCTTTTGAACTGTGGTGTTGGAGAAGACTCTTAAGAGTCCTCTGGACTGCAAGGAGATCCAATCAGTCCATCCTGAAGGAAATAAGTCCTGAATATTCATTGGAAGGACTGATGCTGAAGCTGAAACTCCAATACTTTGGCCACCTGATGCAAAGAACTGACTCATTGGAAAAGCCCCTGATACTCGGAAATATTGAAGGCAGGAGAAGGGGATGACAGAGGATGAGATGGTTGGATGGCATCAGCGACTTGATGGACCTGAGTTTGAGCAAGCTCTGGGAATTGGTGATGGACAGGGAAGTCTGGTGTGCTGCAGTCCATGGGATTGCAGAGTCAGACATGACTGAGTGATTGAACTGAACCGAAGGTCACATGACCAGTCACAGAAGCGAGGACAGAGCAGGTGACTATCATCTACTTCCTTCTGCTGGTGTGTGTGTACATGTAGAGTTAGCATTTTCTTCTCTTCTGGTTTTATACAAGTTTTATTGCAGGTTAAAAGGCAGAGAGGATCCAGATATCAAATTGCCAACATCCGCTGGATCATGGAAAATGCAAGAGAGTTCCAGAAAAACATCTATTTCTGCTTTCCTGACTATTCCAAAGCCTTTGACTGTGTGGATCACAATAAACTGGAAAATTCTCAAAGAGATGGGAACAGATTTCTCGAAGATGGTGGAGGAATAGGATGGGAGACCACTTTCTCCCCCACAAATTCATCAAAAGAACATTTAAATGCTGAGTAAATTCCACAAAACAACTTCTGAATGCTGGCAGAGGACATCAGGTACCCAGAAAAGCAGCCCATTGTCTTCAAAAGGAGGTAGGAAAAATATAAGACAAAAAAGAGAAAAGAGGTAGGGATGGAGCACCATCCTGGGAAGGGAGTCTTAAAAAGAGAGACGTTTCCATACACCAGGAAACACTCTCACTGCCGAGTCTGTGACGAGCCTTGGAAGCACAGAGGGCAACATAACAGAGAGGAAAAATAAATAAATAATTAAACCCCACAGATTATGAGCCCAACAGTAACTCCCCCAGCGGAGAAGCAGCGCAGATGCCTGCATCTGCCACTAGCAAGCGGGGCTGGGCAGGGAAATGTGGGCTGCATTGCTTAGAGTAAGGATCTGGCCTGAATGCCTGAGTGCAATCTAAGCGAACTAACTTGGGCTAGCAAACCAGACTGTGGGATAACTACCATGTGAAAAACCAGCCCTAAACTAAGACACTGCCAGGGCTGTACACAGAACAAAGGACTGAACAGAGCTAGCCGGCTGCAGACCATCCCCCTCTGGTGACAGGCAGCCAGAGCAGAAGGCGGCAGTCGCAGCCCCAGAGAGACATTATCTACCAAACTGCAAGCAGGCTTCTTTGCTAACTAAGACTTCCTGGGGTTCTGGACAGTCAACATCCGCCTGAGAAGGTGTGCTGGTTGTACACCCAGAAAGCCGAGCGGCAGGGATGGGGGAGGCGATAGGTTGCAGCGACTGTGCTCTGCCAAAAACCTCATCACCTGAGCTGCTCGGACCTGGGAAGGGCACAAAACACAGGCCCAACCGAGTCTGCGGCTCTGAGGAATACCCGAGTGCCTGAACCTGAGCGGCTTAGACCTGGGAGGTGCATGCAGCCCAGGGCGGGCCTCAGACGGTTTCCGGCAGAGCAACCTAGAGCCTGGGCAGTGTGGGCACGGAGGGTACATGCGCCGTGAGTGGGGGTAGGCCCAGTGTGGCTGAGGCACTGCAAGCACATGCCAGTGTTATTTGTTTGCAGCGTCCCTCCCTCCCTACAGTGCAACTGGAACAAGTGAGCCTAAAAAGTGTCCACCACCGCCCCCTTTGTGTCAGGGGGCGGAAATCAGACACTGAAGAGACCAGCAAACAGAAGAAGCTAAAACAGAGGGAACTGCCTTGGAAGTGACAGGTGCAATAGATTAAAACCCTGTTGTTAGTACCGACTACATAGGAAGGGGCCTACAGATCTTGAGAAATATAAGCTGGACCAAGGAACTATCCAAAAATGAACTGACCCCACAATATCCACAACACCAGAGAAAGTCCTAGATAAATTTTTACTATTTTTAAGATCATTTTTTTAATTAAAAAAAATTAAGTCCATTACTCCTTTAATTTTCACTTTTATAACCTACTATTACTTTGCAAAGAAAAAAAAGACCCTATTTTTAAAAAGCAAATTTCACATGTAATTTTTGTGACTTTGTTTCTTTTTTCTCCTTTAATATTGTATTTTGAAATTCCAAACTCTACTCTAGATTTTTAATCTTTGCTTTTTGGTATTTGTTATCAATTTAGTACCTTTAAGAACCCAACCTTCAGTACCCATTTTTACTTGGGAGCAAGATTACTGGCTGTTCTCTCCTGCTTTGGACTCTCCTTTTTCTCCACCAGGTTGCCACTGTCTCCTCCCTAACCCCTCTCTTCTCTACCCAACTCTGTGAATCTCTGTGTGTTCCAGATGATGGAGAACACTTAGGGAACTGATTACTGGCTGGATCTGTCTCTCTCCTTTTGATTCCCCCCCTTTTATCCTCCTGGCCATCTCTGTCTCCTTCATCCCTCTTCTCTTCTCTGTATAACTCTGTGAACACCTCTGAGTGGTCCAGTTGTGAAATGCACATAAGGAAGTGATTTCTGGCTAGCTTGCTCTCTCCTCTATTGATTCCACCTCATCTCATTCGGGTCACCTCTAACTCCCTCCTCCCTCTTCTCTTTTCCATGTTAACTCTGTGAACCTCTCTGGGTGTCCCTCACTATGGAGAAATTTTTCATCTTTAACCTAGATGCTTTATTAATGGTGCTGTATAGAAGGAGAAGTCTTGAGACTACTGTAAAAATAAGGCTGAAAACCAGAAGCAGGAGGCTTAAATCCAATCCCTGAGAACACCAGAGAACTCCTGACTCCAGGGAACATTAATTGACAGGAGCTCATCAAATGCCTCCATACCTACACTGAAACCAAGCACCACCCAAGGGCCAACAAGTTCCAGGGCAAGACATACCACACAAATTCTCCAGCAACACAGGAACATAGCCCTGAGCTCCAATATACAGGCTGCCCAAAGTTACTCCAAAACCATTGACATCTCATAACTCATTACTAGGACATTTCATTGCACTCCAGAGAGAAGCAACTGTTAGAACTGGACAGGGAACAACAGACTGGTTCCAAATAGGAAAAAAGAGTATCTCAAGGCTATATATTGTCACCCTGCTTATTTAACTTCTATGCAGCATACATCATGAGAAATGCTGGGCTGGATGAAGCAGAAGCTGGAATCAAGATGGTCGGGAGAAATATCAATAAGCTCAGATATACAGATGACACCACCCTTACGGCAGAAAGTGAAGAACTAAAGAGCCTCTTGATGAAAGTGAAAGAGGAGAGTGAAAAAGTTGGCTTAAAGCTCAACATTCAGAAAACGAAGATCATGGCATCCGGTCCCATCACTTCATGGCGAATAGATGGGGGAAACAGTGGCTGAATTTATTTTTCTGGGCTCCCAAATCACTGCAGATGGTGACTGCAGCCATGAAATTAAAAGACCCTTACTCCTTGAAAGGAAAGTTATGAACAACCTAGACAGCATATTTAAAAGCAGAGACATTACCAATAAAGGTCTGTCTGGTCAAGGCTATCATTTTTCCAGTGGTCATGTATGGATGTGAGAGTTGGACTGTGAAGAAAGCTGAGTGCCGAAGATATGATGCTTTTGAACTGTGGTGTTGGAGAAGACTCTTGAGAGTCCCTTGGACTGCAAGGAGATCCAACCAGTGCATCCTGAAGGAGATCAGTCCTAGGTGTTCATTGGTAGGACTGATGTTGAAGCTGAAACTCCAGTACTTTGGCCACCTGATGCGAAGAGCTGACTTATTTGAAAAGACACTGATGATGGGAAAGGCTGAGGACAGGAGGAGAAGGGGACGACAGAGGATGAGATGGTTGGATGGCATCACCAACTCAATGGACATGGGTTTGGGTGGACTCCAGGAGTTGGTGATGGACAGGGGAGGCCTGGTGTGCTGTGGCTCATGGGGTTGCAGAGTAGGACATGACTGAGCGACTGAACTGTGTCCAGACTTTATAAACAACTCTTACAACTCAACAATAGAACAGTCATCCTGATTCACAAATAGGCAAAGGAATTGAATAGACATTAAAAAAATAAAAGTATATATAAATGGCAAATAAGGACACAAAAGATGCTCAGTATGATTAGTCATTATGGAAATGCAAATCAAAAGCATGAGATACTGCTCTAAACCCACTAGAATGTCTACAAACAACAGGCAACAAAATAGAAATTAACAAGTATTTGTAAAGATATACAGAAATGAAGCTCTCCGACATTACAGATAGGATGGTAAAATGTGGAGCTGATGTGTCAGTTCCTCAAATGGTTAAATAGTATTAAATGACCTAGCAATTCTACTCCCTGATATACACCTAAGAGGATATGCTCACCAAAAACATGGACAAGAATGTTTACAGTGGGTTAATACTCATATTAACCTAAAAGTGAAACCACCCAAATATCAAATGATATTATCAACTGATAAGTGAATAAAGGAAAATTCCATTTTGCGTATTTGGTATATGCACAAAATAGAATATTCACCCTTAAAAGAATAAAATTTGACACATGATGCAACATGGATGAACCTTGAGAACATTGTATGTCAAAGAAGCCAGACACAAAGCGTCACATACTGTATGATTCCATTTATATGAAACATTCAAAATAGGCAAATCTACAGACATAGAAAGTATATTACTGGTTTCCAGGGGATGGGGATGGGGAAATCGGTAGTGACTGCTAATGGGGATGGGGTCTATCTTTTGGGATGATGGAAATGTTCTGGAATTGATGTTGATAGTTGCATAACTTTGTGAATAAACTAAACATCAGTAAATTGTACACTGTAGAATGGTTAAAATGGTGACTTCTATCTCAATTTAAAAAATCTACCTAAGTTAAAAAAAATTGTGACAAGATATACCTAATAATAAAATGGATCATTTTAACCATTTTTAGGTTGGTTCAATGCCATTGAGTACATTTACCTTGTTGTATAACCAGCCTCACTATCCATCTCTAGAACTTTTCTTGCAAATCTTTGCAACTCCATGTACTATAGCCTGCAAGGCTCCTCTGTCTCTGAGATTTTCCAGCCAAGAATACTGGAGTAGGTTGCCATTTCCTCCCCCAGGAGATCTTCTCGACCCAGGGATCAAACCCATATTTCCTGAATCTCCTGAATTGCAGATACATTCTTTACCACTGAGCCACAGGGAAAGCCCCAAACTGAAACTCTATCCATTATATAATAACTCCCCACTTCCATTTCCCCAAGTCCTGGCAACCACTATTCTTTCTATGTGCATTTGACTAGATATTTCATATAAGTGGAATCATACAGTTTTTGTCCTTTTGTGACAAAAGTATGTGTTCTGCTTATTTCACTTAGTATAACATCTTCAAGGTTCATCCATGTTGTAACATGTGTTAGAATCCTTTCAAAGGCTGAATAATATTCCATTTGTGTATATACCATATTTTCTTCATCCACTCACCCAACAATGGACACTTGAGTTCTTCCACCTTTTGGCTACTGTGAATAATGCTGCTAATAAACACGGGTGTACAACTAACTGTTTGTATCCCTGCTTCTTGAAAAATTTTTAAAAAGTTGTGAACTCATTTTGAAGACTGTGAAATGAAACTAATTTTGAAAATACACATATCTTTTGCATTAGCTTATGGACTAAACACTTATTTTAGCTGAAAGTCACCCAAAGGAGAACCTAAAGATCAATGGTACCATTTGCTTTAAAGAAATACAAAAGACATTAAAGTATTCATTGCAAATTTATTATGCATTAGGAAGCTTAACTTAAAAACCAACAGCATAGTAAAAAAGATATGTTATCTTTGTTCATAGCAGAACAGGTTTCAAAATATATATATATATTTAAATGTATTCAGTCAGTACACAATCCTTTATAAAAGTTGTATATATATTTTTTCTGTCAATACTTTCATTATATTTATAAATACAAGATTTACACAGCACCCCATCAAAAAATTAAAACTCCTTATGATATAGCTACATATATTTCATACCTGTAAAACTTTCAAAGGAGTGCTATGTTAAAGATGGGCCCCAGTTAATGCTCCACTTACTAGTGCAGCAAAACACACATAAATCTGTGAAGTTTTCTTTGTCCATAAAACATCTTGAAAAGTCAGCAAGACACTTGTGAAACTGAGCTTCTTAAATCCATATTTTAGGAAGGGATTTGCTGTGCATATTCCTATGAGATTTAAAAGGCAGATAACAGATGAAAACAAAGACTGAAAACAAATGCCTACATATAACAGTTAAGGTAGGGATGCGATACAGTGAAAAGCAGGAAACAGGGTATGTGGGTGGGAGTAAATAGCAATAAAACATTACATGAGTCTAAACTTGGATATAAACTCCACTGGTATCCAGTTACTAACTCTCATCTGCGCTTAGGAATGTTTACATTGTTGAAAACCTTCTTACAAGCACCCTCCAATTTCTATGTTGTCACCAGAATGCTTGATGTATGTTTTTCTTCTGTAAAATCACCATGGATCTAACCAAGACATTAGGTCCAGGAATCTGAACTGCTAGTTATTCATGATTTAGATTTATTAAAAAATTTTCCTTCCTCTGGTAAAGGTGTCAAATAATACTAATCAGTATTGTTACTATCCAGAGGTGTATATGCTGAATTTCATTTTAGCCAAGAATAGGAAGCAGAGAAAGAAAGGACAGTAAGACTAGATTTTTGCTGACCTTAGAACAAAGGCAACAGATCCCTGATACTGAGTGACTCCTGAAGCAGCCACTCACAAACTGTCATGGGATAAATGCACACAGTTCTGAGGAACAGGAGAGGAGAAAACACGGGAGAAAACATGGGATTTTTATCTTAAATTTTGTCAGAGACAGCAGTTGTATTACAATCCTGTACCTTTTGAAAAGGACATGATCACTCCTACACTGACATTATTAAAGGAAAGCCATCATTTCTACCACAGATTTTGAGTTTCTAAATGTGGATCCCAGATAACTTTGAGAGTTGCATATTATTTGCAGAAAAGTATATTTCAAATCTTATTTAGTTCTAATGTATAATGAAAAGAATGGTGGAAGAGGCACAGGAGGAGGAAAGGGAGGAAGACAGGGGGATGGAGGTGGTTACTTCTCAAACTCAGCCCTGAAGGGTGCTACTAGTATCTCTGTTCCAGCACCATGAAGTCTCCATGTGGTGTGGTTCTGCCATGGCTCTCAGAGATGGCATCCACAGAATCCTTTCTGCAGAATTTATAGCTCAGTGCACTGATGCCCAGGCTCTTCAAGGGAAGAAAGCTCCCAGATGCTGCTGTCCTGCAGTAGTGGCTCAATGTCCTCATCACTGCCCCGTTCTGGAGTGTTGGCCAGGCTGCCACTGATACTATTGCTGTGTTTTTGAATTCCACGGCTTTTACTGTACTCAGGGATGAATACAGCAACCAGGAAAGACATAAGAACTATACATGCCCCAAACAAAAATGGTGGGCCTGGGATGACAGCTCCCTGGTGGTTGTGGAAACAAATGAAGATGAAGAGTTTGGTTAGCCTTTCAAACTAAAATTAGTACTGGATAAGCAAAAAAAAAAAAAAATTAAAAACAAAAAACAAAAAAACCACACCACTGAAAAGTGAGTTATTTTTTCATTAGCAAATGTTCATTAACTGTCATGGCAAATTCTAACAAAGCCTGGTGTCTGGAATACAACGGAGGGCAATTAATCACTGCTTTATGTAACACTTTCCGACAGCTTAACCAATTATGTAAGCACAACTGTTTATCTCTAAGCTTGCCCTGTGACCAGAGATCATGCAGTCTGTATACATAACAAGATTAATTACAGTTTTGTACAGAAATCTATATTAAATATAGATTGGAAGGAGGGAAGTAACAGCAAATAAAAGGTAGAAAAAGCACTTTAGCTCAATTTGTAGCTGGAAGTTTAGGTCATTTCATCTTTTGTTTGGCCTCAGTTTCACCAGAGGACAGCATTCTGACCAGAGAAATTATGTAGGTGAAAACAGAATCTGAACAAAGGCAAGACAAATATTTTACATAAGACATTATCACTGAAATGATCCTGCCCTAGTCCCAAGAAGCAATGAACACACACTACTGTCAAATACAATAGTAATATTATCAACATAAGAACACTTGTCAAATTTAAGGTCACAAGATTTTGTTCTAATCAGATACAATTGTTAAAAACTAGCCTTATTACCAAATTACCTGTAGGGCAGCATTGTTAGAAATCAATTCTGGTTCCAACTCAGTCAGTTCCACATGGAACATGTAGAATATGAAGCCATACAAGGCTGGCCCCAGTCCATTACAGAGTCCTCTTATTCCAGTTATGATACCCTGGGCAACTCCTAAGTCAGAACAAAGAGAAGGGAACCAGTCTTCTCAGAAAAGCATCTCAAGATTGGAGACTTAAGAGCCCTTTCTTTCAAACTATAAAATACTGATTAAGCTAGACTGAGTACCCATCATACTGATATCCATTCATTGTACAAATGTCTCCTGGTCCTTTTCTATGCTCTTATAATGCTGTCCTCACTACCTGTCCTAAGATCTATAAGGATATGAAATGACACCAATGTTTCTAAAATCCCTCTGAGGCTGAATTCCCCTGAACAACAGATTTTCCTAAAAACAGGAAATGATAAAATGAAAAATTTTAATACTCTCAATTTATAGGCAATTTCTACTTTTTTACGGATTGAGATTTTCCTCTTCTACTTATTTAATGGTGCTTTTACAATAAAAATCTGTCCTTTGCATCTTGGATCCCTGCCTAAGTGTCAGTCCATAGGGGTCCTGAATCTGTGTGCTGCTAGCACCTTCTGACAGATTCTGTTCCTCACAGTGATAACTGTACTCCAAGTACACCTGTACTGTAAAACTCCAGAAGTGTCAATTGCTACGTATCTCTGGTGTCTCATGTGGCAGGTAAAAAATTAGCTTGAATCATGAGACAGATGTTTCTGTAAGTCACAAATGGTCAAATATAATTCAACCTAATATACTGTGTTCTAATAAGTTTATTTGCTGACATTTAGAAACATATGTATTAATACATGTAAGCATAAAAGAAGCCAAAGCAAATTCATGCCCTGAGAGATAAGGTAAGAGTCTTTTAGAGCCCAGGCAATGCCCATCCTTCACAGATAGCTCACGCCTTTACTTCAACCACAGCATCTCCCAAGGATGCAGTCAGCTAAGTGACCATAACAGGATAACACACAGATTTGAAGTCTTCAAATGATAACTGCTATATTTAAAATAGATAACCAGCATGGATCTGTTGTTAAAAAATTAAAAACAAAAGTAGATATGAATAAAATGGCTAATTTCCAATGTGAAAAAATAAGTGCAACCAATAAACTATCTTTTCCAGTCTAGTTTTTTTTTTTAATTGAAACTTTTAAAGATCTCTGAGACATAAATTTTTTGTTTTTCTAAAATTCACTATTTCCTGACTATAGTCAGGTAAACCATTAAGTGATGGAGAAGGAAAATAATTAATTTCAGCAGTAAGAAGTACCTGATAGGAAGCCAGAGGCACAAGAAGGATTAGGAGTCTAGACATTTACAGTGCTACTCTACATAGTCATCTTACTTTTGTCTCTCACTCTGCATCCAAATATCAAGAACTATGCAGATTTATCTGCTCAAAGAATCATTTTCTAAACTGAGTAAATAATGGACTTTGAATGATTCCAAATTAAAGAAACTTCGGTGATTAAAGTGATTAAATAAAGAACTCATTGTTTTACTAGCTAGTCTATCAATTATTTAACAGATATTTGTTAAAATTTGAGTATAGTCTAGTAAATTCTGACAGTAACATAAAGAAGAGTCAAAAGAGGAATTAGATAGTTGTATTTCTAAGTATTCTGACTTGCTGTGTCCAGATTTCAAAAATATGAGTATAAAATCAAAGTAGGAAGGAAAAGAGAATTTTCCTATTTGCCAAAGTAAAGAGATATGATTGTTCAGCAGGGCCCACACAGCTGTAACCTTTTTCTATGCTGATGTGGAAAGAGGCTCAGAGATTGCTCATGCTTCTGGCAGGTCCAGGTCCATCTCCATTGAGGGAAAGAAACAGTGAGGGGGACAGTGACCTCACCTTGCTGATTTGACTCTGCATTTTGAGAGACGAGGGTACTGACTGCTGGGAACGTAATGCTGGACATGGCGGCCACAATCCCTGCTGCCCACATCATCCTGCAATGACAGGTCAGGCTGTGGTCAGGGGGCAGGCCAGCCCCAGTGAGAGAGCTGTTCAGAGTACAAGCGGCAAAAGCACAAAATGCTTTCTGTTGTCTTACGTTAAGTCGTATTTATTTTTTTCTCTTTGAAATTTTTTTTTTTAAAACCTAGAATGTTACACAGCATACTGATCACTTCATGAGCTGGGAAAGTTTCATTTCTTTATCTTACCTGTCAAAATATGTTTTTCGTACTGGTTTCTCTATTGTCATCTTTAAATGCAAGCTCAATGAAATTCAAAAGTATTTCTTGTTTCTATAAATCCACATTTTTTCTCACCAATTTTCCACTTTTTTCTTTGTACTTTTCAAAGGCTCGCCTCCAAACTGTCCTTAGGCTGCTCAGTTTCCTACCCTCAATAAAGTGTTGTGTGCAACCAACTGAGAAAAATGGAGACCTGGAGTTCAGGATGGCATCTTGCAGACTTCCAAGTCTGTTTCCTTTAGACCTTTGTCTCAATGAAAGGAACCTATGTTCCTATGTGTGTGTCAGTATTAAGTGTGAGTGTGAGGAAAGCCCAGTGCCAACTGAGCTAAAAACCTGTTTGGCCAGACTGTCTTGGGGATGACAAGAACAACCTTACTGAATCAGCTGTTGAACCAAAGTTCCTAAGACTAAAATTAAGGTTTCCAAGAACAAGAAGAATCTACCACTAACCACCTAAAGCATTTTAGGTTCTAAACTATGTCATTCATTTCTGATTGGAAAATAAGGACCAAGTCAAACATTTTAAATAAAGTTATGAACTGTAGTATTTGGTAATAGGCACATAAGGAAACTTGCCACACAACAAAACAGCATTCACTTCTTTTATTTTTTCTTATTCCACAGGGCTTAATTTGACTTCCTTTCCTATTAAGAGGAATCTAACTGTTAGAAGTAATAACTGCCTCTGGGTACAGAAGCTTTTGAAGGAGATCTTAGTGTTCATCTAACTCACATACTTTTTATTATAAAAATTATGTCACTGTCCAATGTCACTCAGCTAATTATAGCAGTAAATCCTGCCATAAACAGTCATTTTCCCTTGTTTTCTTGTTTTGTTTTTGACTCTATGTGCTGTCACCAAAAAGTGACAAATGTGTTTAACAATTAGGCATAAAACTTTTTTTGGAGGGTTGGAGAAAGAGATACATATATTTAGTTAAGTAACATCTCACTGAAAGCTTGCTGAGGTGAAGGCAATCTGTCTGAATAATGCAGAATTATCTAGCTGTACCCTTCCTCAAACTAAGGCTAAAGAGTTTCTGAAATTTGAATACACTATGCTAGTAAAATAACTCCTGCTTCTTTTGCACTCAACTAATTCAAGCTCATCTAAAAGATAAATCTGTCATGAGAATCTATTGGAGAAACTTACCATGCTTGAGATCCAAAACCATACCAGGCTAACTGGAACATCTGGAAGCCCAAACCAAGGAGAACAGTGTTCTTATTCCCTAATGATCTCATCAAGCTAGTAAGAAAGACCGTCTGCAAAGCAAAGGGGATAATCATTAGAAATCATATAAGCACAGAGATTTGTTGCAAGCTCTGTGGAAAAGCCCATTAATGATGACCAAGAACCTCTAATTGCAGCCCACTTGACCTGACACTTTGGAAACCACATAGTACTGACGTAGCTCCAAAAGGAGTGAAGCTTCAAGGGCTTCCCAAATTGACTTGGGCTCAGGGCCTTCAGCCTCCTCCCCCAAATCTGTTTATGTGTTGCTTGTTGCTGTTCAGTCACGAACTCTTTGACCCCATGGACTGCAGCACATCAGGCTGCACTGTCCTACACTATATCTTGGAGTTTGCTCAAACTCATGTCCATTGAGTTGTTGATGCCATTGAACCGTCTCATCCTCTGTTGCCCCATTCTCCTCCTGCCTTCAATGTTTCCCAGCATCAGGGTCTTTTACAATGAGTTGGCTCTTTGTTACCAGGTGGCCAAAGTATTAGAGTTTCAGCTTCACTCCTTCCAATGAATATTCAGGGTTGATTTCCTTTAGGATTGACTGCTTTGACCTTCTTGTAGTCCAATTGGTGGGAGTTAACAGTTTCACAAAGTTGGATTGATACAAATATGATTTTAACAAATATAAAATACGTTAGTCACTCAGTCGTCTCCAAGTCTTTGCAACCCCATGGACTATAGAACGCCAGCCTCCTCTATCCACGGAATTCTTTAGGCAAGAATACCAGAGTGAGTTGCCATTCCCTTCTCCAGGGACTTTCCTAATCCAGAAATTGAACTCGAGTCTCCCACACTGCAGGCAGATTCTTTACTGTCTGAGCCACCACTCTGCTAAAAACGTAGGTGAGATAGACTGAAAGGGGGTAAGATAAAAGATGAATCTGGGCTAACTAACTAGAGTTAATATTAAAAAAAAAACATAAGCAACTTGAAAGTTTAACATAATTTACATTGACTAATATAGTTAAAAAGTAAAAGGCGTTTACTTGAATGTATTCCTATGAGGTATATCAGTTCTAGTATTTTGGGAAAACAATTTTGTGGCATTCTCATTTCTCTTCCAGACACTTATCACAGAAGAGTGTTTCACATGGCCTACCATGCTTCAAAACAGCATATAGCCCCTTCATAGATCCCAGCCTTGTGGTGAAGGGGCTTGCATAACTCAATGAAGCTATGAGCCATGCCCTGCAGGACCATCCATCACGGATGGGTCATAGTGAAGAGTTCTGAGGGAATGTGCTCCACTGGAGGAGGGAATGGCAAACCTCTTCAGTGTTCTTGCCTGGAGAACCTCATGAGCAGTATGAAAAGGCAAAAGATATGACACCAGAAGATGAGCCCCCAAGTCGGAAGGTATGCAATATGCTACTGGGGAAGATCAGAGGGCAATTATGAATAGCTGAAGAAAGGATTAAGTAGGTTGGACAAAACAGGGATGACACTTAGCTGTGGATGTATCTGGTGATCAAAGAAAAGTCTGATGCTGTAAAAAACAATACTGCATAGGAACCTGGAATGTTATGTTTATGAATCAAGTTGGACGTAGTCAAGCACAAGATGAAAGAGTGAACATTTTAGGAATCAGTAAACTAAAATGGACTGGAATGGGTGAATTTAATTCAGATGACCATTACATCTACTACTGTGGGCAAGAATCCTTTAGAATAAATGGGGTAGCCCTTATAGTCAACAAATGAGTCCAAGACACAGTACTTGAGTGCAATCATAAAAACAATAAAATGATCTCAGTTCATTTTCAAAGCAAACCATTCCAACATCACAGTAATCCAAGTCTATGCCCCAACCACTAATGCTGAAGAAACTGGAGTCAAATAGTACTCTGAAGACTTATAAGACCTTCTAGAACTAACACCAAAAAAAAAGATGTCCTTTTCATTATAAGGGACTGGAATGCAAAAGTAGGAAGTCAAGAGATATCTGGAATAACAGGCAAGTTTGGCCTTGGAGTACAAAATGAAGCAGGGCCAAAGCTGACAGACTTCTGCCAAAAGAACGCACTGGTCATAGCAAACACCCTCTTCCAACAATATAAGGGATGGCTTTACACATGGATTTCACCAAATAGTCAATACTGAAATCAGATTGATTATATTCTTTGCAGCCAAAGATGGAGAAGCTTTATACATTCAGCAAAAACAAGACCTGGGGCTGGCTGTGGCTCAGATCATCATCTCCTTATCATAAATTCAGGCTTAAACTGAAGAAAGTAGGGAAAACCACTGAGCCATTCAGGTAAGATCTAAATCAAATCCCTTATGATTATACAATGAAGATGATGAATAGATTCAATAGATCTGATAGAGTAACTACAGAACTAGGGATGCAGGTTTGTAACACAGTATAGGAGTCTATGACCAAAACCATTTCAAAAGAAAAGAAATGCAAGAAGGCAAAGTTGTTGTCTGAAACCAATAGCTGAGGAAAAGAGAGAAGTGAAAGGCAAGGGAGAAAGGTAGAAAGGAAGAGATATACCCAATTGAATGCAGAAAATAGCAAGGCAAGATAAGAAGTCTTTGTCTCAGTAAATCAGCAAATTTGGAAAACTGAGCAGTGGCCACAGGACTAGAAAAGGTCAGTTTTCATTCCAATCCCAAAGAAGGGCAATGTCAAATAATGTTCAAACTACCATACAATTGCACTCATTTCACATGCTTGCAAGGTTATGCTTAAAATCCTTCAATCGAGGCTTCAGCAGTACATGAATTAAGAGCTTCTAGATGTTCTAGCTGGGATCAGAAAAGGCAGAGGGATGAGAGATCAAATTGCCAATACTTGATGGATCATAGAGAAAGCAAGAGACTTCCAGAAAAACATACTTCTGCTTCACTGACTATATTCTAAAGCCTTTGATTGTGTGGAAAACAGCAAACTGTGGAAAATTCTTAAAGAGATGGGAATACCAGATCACCTTACCTGTCTCCCAAGAAACCTGTATGCAAGTTAAGAAGCAAAGTAAGAATCGGACATGGAACAACTGACTGGTTCCAAATCAGGCAAGAAGTACGTGAAGGCTGTATATTGTCACCCTGCTCATTTAATTTATATGCCAAGCGTATCATGAGAAATGCTGAGCTTGATGAATCACAAGCTGAAATCAAGAATGCTAGGAGAAATATCAACAACCTCAGATATGCAAATGATACCACTCTATTGGTAGGAAAGCAAAGAGGGACTAAAGAGCCTCTTGATAAAAGTGAAAAAGTTGGCTTGAAACTCAACATTAAAAAAACTAAGATCAAGCCATCCAGTCCCATCACTTCACAGCAAATAAAAGGGGAAAAAGTGATAGCAGTGACAGATTTTATTTTCTTGGGCTCCAGAATCACTGCGGACAATGACTGTAGCCATGAAATTAAAAGACACTTGCTCCTTGGAAGGAAAGCTATGACAACCCTAGACAGCATATTAAAAAGCAGAGACATCACTTTGCTGACAAAGGTCCATATAGTCAATGCTATGGTTTTTCTGTAGTCACATATGGATGTAAGTTGTGTCATAAAGAAGGCTGGGCACTGAAGAATTGATGCTTTCAAATTTGGTGCTGGAGAAAATCTTCAGAGTCTCTTGGACTGCAAGAAGATCAAACCAGTCAATCCTAAAGGAAATCTACTCATTGAAAGGACCAATGCTGAGGCTGAAGCTCCAATAGTTTGGGCACCTGATGGGAAGAGCCAACTCACTGGAAAAGATCCAGATGCTGGGAAGATTGAAGACAAAAGGAAAAGGAGGCTGCAGAGGATGAGATGGTTAGATAGGATCACTGACTCCATGGACATGAATTTGATCAAGCTCTGGGCAATAGTGGAGGACAGAGGAGCTTGCATGCTGCAGTCCACGGGGTCATGAAAAGTTAGACATGACTTAGCTAGTGAACAACATAGCTATTTCAGGGAAACAGTCTCTCTGCAGTCCCATACAATATAGTGAATGTACCTAAGCATAACAATGAATTAACTCGAAATACATATGCCCTGCTTTTTGTGGTCCTGTATTTATGAAAGATGAGGAAACATTTAACTGTTGTTGTTCATTGCCTAGTCATGTCAAACTCTGCAACCTCATGGACTGCAGCACACCAGCCTCCCTGTCCCTCACCATCTCCTGAAATTTGCCCAAGTTCATGTCCATTGCATCGGTGATGCCATCCATCCATCCTTCCTCTGATGCCCTCTTTACTTCTGCCCTCAATTTCTCCCAGCATGAGGGGCTTTTTACAATGAGTCTGCTGTGCACATCAGATAACTAAATACTGGAGTCTCAGCTTTAGCACCAGTCCTTCCAAAGAGGATTCAGGGTTGATTTTCCTTAAGATTGACTGGTTTGATTTCCTTGCTGTCCAAGGGACTCTCAAGAGTCTTTTCAGCACCACAGTTCAAAGGCATCAGTTATTTGGTGCTCTGTCTTCTTTATGGTCTAGCTCTCACAAATGTACATGATCACTGGGAAGACCATAGCCTTGACTATACGGACCTTTGCCAGCAGGGTGATGTCTCTGCTTTTCAACACACTGTCTATCTAGTTTTGTCACCGCTTTCCTGTCAAGAAGCAAACGTCTTCTGATTTCATGGCTGCAGTCACACTCTGCAGTGATTTTAGAGCCCAGGAAGATGAAATCTCTCACAACTTCCACCTTTCCCCCTCTAATTGCCATGAAGTAATTACATATAATCCTAATGTACTGACTTACCATATTTCTTCAGTTTTGTGGATAGCAAAAATTGTAATAATTACACATTTTCACTTCTGTTTTCCCCTTTCACTATTCTTCAGTATTAAAATAATATTGAAACATTCTTCTGGCTAATTTCAAAATAGTGGAGAAAGACTGGTTGGTGGCTGTATAAGCAAAATTTTATGTGCCAAACCTATGCGTTAGGGGTAACCACACATATTCTAAAAAGCACTAAAAATTTATATTAAATTCTAAAAGGAACAAGAAGGTGGAGGAGTAGGTGGATGTGGAGTACATCTCTCTCCACAGATACATCAGGAATATACCTTCAGACACAGAAGTACTTGCAGAACACCAGCTCATAGACAGGAGTATCTGACAAATGGAAAAGAATATATAGAACCAACAAAACTCAGTAGGATGAAGAGACTAGGGGGAAAAACAGGAGTGTTAGTAGGACCGGACCTGCGCTTGGCAGGTTGGGAACTGAAACAGGGATCCGGGCAATTGGCATCAGGGCAATTGGCTGGGTCAGAGGAGAAACACTTAAGGCTGAGAGTGAAGCAGCTGATCTGTGGCAGCCTAAATGGAATGAGAATCAGACTGTCCTTGCCGCAGCCATACATACCCCAGACAGGGACACTGGTCCCCTGGAAGGCACAGAAGCTTGGAGCTGGAGTTTAGGAACTGTGGGGCAATCCCAGGGTGAGGGCTGCTGTTTGTTGATGGCAGAGACACAGGCTGAGGGGCCGTGAGGGAGGAGTCTGTGGTGAGAAATGCCTGTGGAGGAAAGCCAAGCAGCCATGGAATGCAAGGCAATACTGCTGAGTTATACCTAGAAGGTGAAGCCATCACCATAGCCCTCTCTCCCCACATGCCAGCATCAGCACAGAAAAACAGAGAGGCTGGCCCATCAAGTGCATGATGCACTCAACTACAGAGTAAGACCCCACCCAGTGTGCTCCTTTGAGTGACTGGTGTGCCAAAATACAAAGTAGGACCCCATCCAGTGTGCTCCTTTGAGTGACTGGTGAGCCGAAATACAGAGTAGGACCCCACCCAGGGGCCCCTCTATGTGCCTGACATGGAGAACAACAGAAAAGGACCCTAGGCAAGGGAGTCCTCTAAGTTCATGAATGGATGGAGCCACCGAGAAAGAATATCTAAAGAGGTCTTCTGATCACCAGCTACCAGAGGCTTGAAAAAGACTATGATAGGGCCACAACTCCTGTGGCTGAGGCAGTCCATGTCCTTGCACACTTGGCGCTGCCAAGGTCCGCGGGACCTAAGCAGATGAGCCATCTTCATGCTCAACCCTCAATGGGCAGAGCTGCCACAGGAAAAAAAAAGTCTTGCATCTATGAACATTGCTTTGGTTGTGTCCAACTCTTTTGACCCTGTAGACTGTGGGTTGCCAGGCTTCTCTTGTCGGGGGTTCTCCCAGTGAGAATACTGGAGTATACGGGCCTATAGTGGTTGTTATACCCTTCTAGAACACTATATTCCTGCTGCCCTACACACCCACTCCCCCGAATACTTGGTGATGCCAGAGTCCCTAAGACCCAAGCAGCTGCACCACCTCCATGCCTGGCCCTCACAGGGGCAAACCCAAGCCCTCCAGGGCAGCCTCATGAGCAAACCCCAGCGGAAGACCCACATGCAGTGGTGGAAGTAAAACCACAATTGAAACCCAGGGGAAAGTATGGCTAAGGCAGAAGATCAAAAACCTTCCAACCAGTTGTATAAGCTGCAGATTCAATTCGCATGATTAACTAGGCAGATTCTGTGCCTATGGAATATAAAAAGGTCACTGAGAGCTCCCACAAAAGAAAACGCACCAGTTCTGACAGCTGTGAATATTTGAGGCAAGAACACACAGGAGCAGGACCAAATGAGAGTCTGAGCTGCCCTACAGCAGATTCAGAGACCAGAGCAATGTTGAGGGCATCTTAGAGAGGTAAGGTGAACTGTGACTCCCAGAGAGGGAAAGGACACTAACAGCAGATACTCAATGAAGACATTTATTATTTCTACATTTTGATTAGCTCTGCAGTTTCTTTTGGATTCCGCACCCACCGCCACCACGTATTTTCCTCCCTCTACAGCAGTTGTCATTTTTACTAGCACTATGAAATCTAATTAAGCTTTTGAGTTTTTTTTTCAATCACAATCACACTTTTCTATTGCTGTTATAAACCTCTGGGTCTACATTGGCCTTTTGCAGTTTTGTGGTGTCTTCTTTCTTTTCTTCCTCTTTTTGTAATTTTAGTTTAAAAATTTTTTAAACCTATTACTTTTCTACATTTATTCCTTTGTTGGCCTTTTCTATTGTTCTTTTCCCTTTGAACTTAATCTTTTATATATATATATATACACACACACACATATATATCTTTTTATCTACCTCTATTTAACTTTGCATTTCTATTCTTTCTTTCCTTTCTTTATCTCACCATACTTGTTAGTTTTATTCTCATTGTTTTATTCCCCAGTTGGTACCTTGCTTTAGTTTTGTTGTCCAGTTTGTGCTTTAGTTTTGTTCTAAACTGGTAGATATCATTTTTGGTTTCCTTTGTTCAACAGGTCAATCTATTATACTTTATTTCTATTGGAATGTTTGATTTTGCTTATGCGTGTATATGTATATTCCATTATGTTAACTAATCTTTGCTTGATTTTGTAACTGGCATTTGTGCGGGGTTCATCTTTGGTTTATCATTTTTGGTATTTGTTTTAATATCATTGAGTGCCATAAAAAAACCACCATCTCCTGGCCAGAGATCAAGCCCTGTGCCTTCAGAGTAGGAGCACTGACCCCAAGACCCTAGACTACCAGAGAACTCATAACCCTAGGGAGTATCACATAGTCAGAGCTCCCACAAAGGAAACAACCTGAATACAAGACCTGGCATCACCCAACCAGCAGGAGTACCCTCTGCAGGACGCCTGATTAAAAAACAAACAAAACAATACAAGTCCAGTCATTGGCAGACAGGAATAACCCCTCACTCAGCCTCGCCCATCAGGAAAAACAAACAGCGCAAATCTCACCCTATACAAAGCTTAAACAAACCCCTGGACCAAACTTAGGAGGGCAGAAACCAAAACTAAGAAAGAATTCAACCTTGACGCCTGGGAAAAGGAGATCTCAAACATAATATGTTAAAAAAATGAAAAGGCAGAGAAATACTGCACAAATCAACAAACTAGAAACACAGAAGTCCAAATAAATGAAGAGGAAATAGGCAATCTACCTGAAAAAGAATTCAGAATAATGATAGTAAACATGATCAAAAACCTTGAAAACAGAATGGAGAAAATGGAAGAATCAATTAACAAAGACCTAGAAGAATTAAAGAATAAACATACAGAGACAAACTATACAATTACTGAAATTAAAAACACTTTAGAAGGAATCAATAGCAGAATATCTGGAGTAGAAGAATGGATCAGTGAGCTGGAAGATAAACTTGTGGAAATAACTTGTGAAGAGCAGAATAAAGTAAAAAGAATGAAAAGAACTGAGGATAGTCTCAGAAACTTCTGGGAAAATATCAAACACACGAGCATGCAAATAATAGGAGTCCCAGAAGAAGAGAAAAGTAAACGGAATGAGAAAAATTTTTGAAGAGACTACATTGGAAAATTTCCCCAACGTGGAAAAGGAAATAGTTAATCAAATTCAAGAAGAGGTGCAAAGAGTCCTACACAAGGAGAAACACACCTAAACACGTACCAATCAAACTAAAAATTATTAAACACAAGGAAAGAATATTAAAAGCAGCAAGGGAGAAGCAACAAGTAACACAGAAGTGAAACCCCATATGTTTTAGCAGCTGAACTTTCAGCAGAAACTTTGCAGCCCAGAAGACAATGGCAGGATATATTTAAAGTACTAAGAAGGACCATTCAGGTATGACCTAAATCAAATCCCTTATGACTATAATGTGGAAGTGAGAAATAGATTTAAGGGACTAGATCTGATAGACAAGAGTGCCTGATGAACTATGGATGGAGGTTGGTGACATTGTACAGGAGACAGGAATCAAGATCAATGCCAAGAAAAAGAAGGAGGTTGGTGACATTGTACAGGAGACAGGAATCAAGATCAATGCCAAGAAAAAGAAATGCCATAAAACAAAATGACTGCCTGAGGAGGACTTACAAACTGTGAAAAGAAGGGAAGCAAAAAGCAAAGGAGAAAAGGAAAGATAAACCCATTTAAACAGAGAGTTCCAAAGAATAGCAAAGAGAGATAAGAAAGCCTTCCTCAGCCATCAATGCAAAGAAATAGAGGAAAACAACAGAATGGGAAAGACTAGAGATTTCTTCAAGAAAATTAGAGAAGGGAACATTTCATGCAAAGATGGGCTCAATAAAGTACAGAAACGATAGGGACCTAACAGAAGCAGAAGATACTAAGAACAGGTGGTAAGAATACACAGAAGAATGTACAAAAAGATCTTCATGACCCAGATAATCATGATGGTGTGATCACTCACCTAGAGCCAGACATCCTGGAATGTAAAGTCAAATGGGCCTTAGAAAGCATCACTACGAACAAAGCTAGCGGAGTTGATGGAATTCCAGTTGAGCTATTTCAAATCCTGGAAGATGATGCTGTGCAAGTGCTGCACTCAATATGCCAGCACATTTGGGAAACTCAGTAGTGGCCACAGGACTGGAAAAGGTCAGTTTTCATTCCAATCTCAAAGAAAGGCAATGCCAAAGAATGCTCAAACTAGCGCACAATTGCACTCATCTAACTCACTAGTAAAGTAATGCTCAAAATTCTCCAAGCCAGGCTTTAGCAATACGTGAACCATGAACTTCCTAATATTCAAGCTGGTTGTAGAAAAGGCAGAGGAACCAGAGATCAAATTGCCAAAATCCACTGGGTCACTGAAAAAGCAAGAGAGTTCCAGAAAAAGATCTATTTCTGCTTTATTGACTATGCCAAAGCCTTTGACTATGTGGATCACAATAAACTGTGGAAAATTCTGAAAGAGATGGGAATTCCAGACCACCTGACCTAACTTCTGAGAAATCTGTATTCAGGTCAGGAAACAACAGTTAGAACTGAACATGGAACAACAGACTGGTTCCAAATAGGAAAAGGAGTACATCAAGGCTATATATTGTCACCCTGCTTATTTAACTTATATGCAGAGTACATCATGAGAAACGCTGGGCTGGATGAAGCACAAGCTGGAAACAAGACTGCCAGGAGAAATATAAAAAACCTCGGATATGCAGATGACACCACTCTTATGGCAGAAAGTGAAGAGAAACTAAGAAGCCTCTTGATGAAAGTGAAAGAGGAGAGTGAAAAAAGTTGGCTTAAAGCTCAACATTCAGAAAACGAAGATCATGGCACCCAGTCCCATCACTTCATGGCAAATAGATGGGGAAACAGTGGAAACAGTGGCTGACTTTATTTTTCTGGGCTCCAAAATCACTGCAGATGGTGACTGCAGCCATGAAATTAAAAGACGCTTACTCCTTGGATGGAAAGTTATGACCAACCTAAACAGCATATTAAACAGCAGAGGCATTACTTTGCCAACAAAGGTCCAACTAGTCAAGCCTATAGTTTTTCCAGTGGTCATGTATGGATTTGAGAGTTGGACTATAATGAAAGCTCAGTGTCAAAGAGTTGATGGTTTTCAACCGTGGTGTGGAGATCCAACCAGTCCATCCTAAAGGAGATCAGTCCTGGTGTTCATTGGAAGGACTGATGTTGAAGCTGAAACTATAATACTTTGGCCACCTGATGCAAAGAGCTGACTCATATGAAAAGACCCTGATGCTGAGAAAGTTTGGGGGCAGGAGAAGAAGGGGACGACAGACGCTGAGATGGTTGGATTTCATCACCAACTTAATGGACATGGGTTTGGGTGGAATCCGGGAGTCGCTGATGGACAGGGAGGCCTGGCATACCGCGGTCAAAGGATAGCAAAGAGTCAGACACGACTGAGTGACTGAACTGAACTGAACAGAACTGAACTGAAGAAAAAAAGTCTACAACCAGATCACTCTATCTGGTAAGAATCTCATTCACAACGATGGAGAAATCAAAAGCTTTTTCAGACAAGTAAAAGTTAAGAGAATTCAGTACCACCAAACCAGCTTTACAACATATATTAAACATATATAGTCAGAAAATATAAGAGAAGAAAAGGATCCACAAAAACAAACCCCAAAGAATTAAGAAAATGGCAATAGGAACATATATATCAACAATTACTTCAAAAGTAAATGCGTTAAATACTTCAACCAAAAGACACAGACTGGTTGAATAGATATAAAAACAAGACCCAAATATATGCTGTCTACAAGAAACCCACTTCAGACCTAAAGCCACATATAGACTGAAAGTGAGAGGATGGAAAAATATATTCCAGGCAAATGTAAAACAAAAAAAGCTGGAGCAGCAATTCTTGTCTAAGACAAAGCAGTCCTTAAAGAATATTCTCCAGAGTAGACTACACTTTAGGTCACAAATCAAACCTCAGTAAATTTAAGAAAACTGAAATCATATCAAGTGTCTTCTCTGACCTCAGTGCTATGAGACTACATTACATGAAAAATACTGTAAAAACACAAACACATGGAGATTAAACAATACATTTGTAAATAAGCAAGAGCTTATTAAAGAAATCAAAAGGGAAATCAAAACATTCATAGAAACAAACGACAAAGAAAACACGACAACTCAAAACCTATGGGATGCAGCAGTATGGTATTGGCACCAAAACAGAAAGATAGACCAATGGAACAAGACAGAAAGCCCAGAAATAAACCCATGCACCTGTAGGTACTTTATTTTTGACAAAGGAGGCAAGAATATATACGAGGCAAAGACAGCCTCTTCAATAAGTGGTGGTGGGAAAACTGGACAGCTACATGTGAAAGAATGAAATAAGAACACTTCCTAATGGCATCCAGCCCCATCACTTCATGGCAAATAGATGGGGAAACAGTGGAAACAGTGGCTGACTTTATTTTTCTGGGCTCCCAAATCACTGCAGATGGTGATTGCAGCCATGAAATTAAAAGACCTTTACTCCTTGGAAGGAAAGTTATGACCAACCTAGACAGCATATTAAAAAGCAAAGACATTACTTTATCAACAAAGGTCCACCTAGTCAAGGCTATGGTTTTTCTGGTGGTTATGTATGGATTTGAGAGTTGGACTATAAAGAAAGCTGAGCGCTGAAGAATTGATGCTTTTGAACTGCGGTGTTGGAAAAGACTCTTGAGAGTCCCTTGGACTGCAAGGAGATCCAACCAGTCCATCCTAAAGGAGATCAGTCCTGGGTGAGGATGGACTGATGTTGAAGCTGAAACTCCAATACTTTCGCCACTTGATGTGAAGAGCTGACTCATTTCAAAAGACCCTGATGCTGGGAAAGTTTGGGAGCAGGAGGAGAAGGGGATGACAGAGCCTGAGATGGTTGGATGGCATCACCGACTCAATGGACATGGGTCTGGGTGGACTCTGGGAGTTGGTGATGGACAGGGAGGCCTGGCGTGCTGCGGTTCATGGGGTCGCAAAGAATCAGACACGACTGAGTGACTAAACTGAACTGAACTAATACCATACAGAAAGATAAATTCTAAATGGATTAAAGACCTAAATGTAACACCAGAAACTATAAAACTCTTAGAGGAAAACATAAGCAGAACAGTCAAGAACAGAAATCAAAGCAAGATCCTCTATGACCCACCTCCTAGAGTAACGGAAATAAAAACAAAAGGAAACAAGTGGGACCTGATGAAACTTAAAAGCTTTTATACAGGAAAGGAAACTATAAGCCAGGTGAAAAGACAAACTTCAGAATGAGAAATAATAGCAAATGAAACAACTGACAAAGGATTAATTTCCACAATATACAAGCAGCTTATACAACTCAATACCAGAAAAACAAACAACCCAATTAAAACGTGGGGAAAAGACCTAACGAGACATTTCTCCAAAGAAGACCCACCAATGGTTAACAAACATTAAAAAGATTCTCAGTATCACTCATTTTTAGAGAAATGAACATCAAAACTACAATGAGATATCACCTCACACATGTCAGAATAGCTATCATCAAAAAGTCTAACAATAAATGCTGGAGATGGTGTGGAGAAAAGGGAACCCTCTTGCACTGTTGATGCTAATGTAAATTTGACATTGACACAATGGAAGACGGTAGGAGTAAAACACTAGGAATAAAACCACCATATGACTCAGCAATCCCACTCTTGGGCATATACCTTGAGGAAACCAAAACTGAAAAAAACTGCCATGTACCCCAATGTTCACTGCAGCACTATTTACAACAGCTAGAACACGGAAACAATCTAGATGTTCATCGACAAAGCAATAGATAAAGAAGTTATGGTACAAAACATAATGAAGTATTATTCAGCCATAAAAAGGAATTTAAGTCAGTTCTAATGAGATGGATGAACCTAGAGCCCATTATACCAAGTGAGGTAAGTCAGAATTAGAAAGATAAATATTGTACACTAATGCACATATATAGAATTTAGAAAGATGGTACCAAAGAATTTATTTAGAGGGCAGCAAAGAAGAAACGGACATAGAGGATAGACTTATGGACACAGGGAGAGGGCTGTAGAGGGTAAGATGTAGGGAGAGAGTAACATGGAAACTTACATTACCATATGTAACATAGATAGCCAAAGGGAATTTGCTGTATGTCTCAGGGAAATCAAACAGGGTCTCTGCATCAACTAGAGGGGTGGGATGGAGAGGGAGATGGGAGTGAGGTTTAAGAGGGAGGGAACATATGTATACCTACGGCTGATTCATGTTGATGTTTGACAGAAGCAATAAAATTCTGTAAAGCAATTATCCTTCAATTAAGAAATTAATTTTAAAATATTTATATTAAATTCCTCCTATATCACAACCTCCAGATTTTATTAAAAAGAGAATCATTCTATGATCTGTATCCACATTAGTGGATACAGTGGGTATGATATTGTTCATAGCTATATAACATGTTACCATGGCAGGGAAGGAGCGGAACTGATGTAGGGGTGCAAGAGACCTTCACGAATATTTCTTTGCAGCTTCCTGTGAATCTAAAGTTATTTCAGATTAAAAATGTTAAAAAAAAAAAAAAAAAAGTGGGGTGGATGGGTAAAATAACACTCACCTGAGCCACAATAGACAGAATTCCTACCATAGCTATGAAAGCTGCAATTTTAACAGATCCAAATCCTATGACCTGTGAAAATGAACACATTTTGCAATGTATAAATAATATAAATTTTTTGCATTATATAAATAATAAGAAATGTTATGTTCCATTAAAGCTATAGAATAAAATAGTTGAGGTAAGTTCATGAAACCTTGACAATGGAAATTTAGGCAGTGCTCAAAGCTAAACCTATTTAACCAATAATTTATAGCTAAACCTGTCATGAGAAATCACTGTAAGCAGGAACAACTTAATATTAGCACAATATTTTCTATTACAGGTCTCCCTACTGTTTTCGTATGCTTTCCCCCTAAAATCCACCAAGAGCTATGCAACATTATCCACTACTAGGGAAAAAAATGAAGAAAAGAAAAATTTGATTTTTGATGCTGTCAACATAGAATATGTTCACTTGGAAAGTTAAGTGGTTCTCAGCTTTGGTTGCATATTAAAATCATGTGGATAACGGAGAAAGGGAGAGGGGAGAGAAAAGAGATGCTGGAACTCACTTGATATCAATTAAATCAGACTCTCTGGGCTCAGACACAGGTATGTTTTAAAAAGCTCCCATGGTTATTCCAATCAGCAGCCAAAGTTAGCTAGCAATGATTTCTAAGCCTCTTAAGCTTAAGAGCAGCTATGAAATGCCTGAAACTTTTAAGTTTCAAACATCAAGTTTTTAAAGTTAATTTGCCATCTATTGAAACTATAAAATCCAGAAAAAAACTGTAAAAATTATTGTAAATAATCTTCACACTTCATAAATGATTATCTTGCTTCAAATCACACAATTAGCTAACAAAAGAGAGCCAGAACTTCTGGTTCCCAAACCAGTGCTGTTTACATTAACACTATTCTATCACTCTCCAATTGAATGCAATTTAAAAAATTGGAATCTATGGTGGTGGTGGTTTAGTTGCTAAGTCATGTTGACTTTTGCAACCCCGTGGACTGTAGCTTACCAGGCTCCTCTGTCCATGGGACTTCTCAGGCAAGAATACTGGAGTGGGCTGCCATTTTCTTCTGTAGGGGATCTTCCCAACTCAGGATAGAACCCACGTCTCCTGCACTGTAGAGTCCTTACTGTTGACCACCAGGGAAGCTCATATATGTATTTTTAATTGAAGTACAGTTGATTTACAATGTTGTATTAACTTGTGCTATATAGCAAAGTGACTCAGTTATACATACTATACATTCTTTCTTATATTCTTTTCCTAGGACACTGAATATACAGTGTGCTATATATACATTGTGCTATACAGTAGGACTTTGTTGTCCATTCATTCTATATGTAAAAGTTTGTCTTTACTAACCCTAAAAACCTAGTCCATCCCCCCTCACTCCCCCAATAAATATATTTCTTAAACAGCTTTATTGAGGTAGAATTAAAAATACCATACAATCCACCCATTACAAGTGCACAATTCAATGGTTTTAGTATTGATATGGGTTTCCTGGTGGCTTATATGGTAAAGAATCTGCCTGCAATGTGGGAGACCTGGGTTCGATCCCTGGGTTGGGAAGAACCCTTGGAGGAGAGCACAGCAACCCACTCCAGTATTCTTGCCTGGAGAATTCCCATGGACAGAGGAGCCTGGTGGGCTACAGTGCATGGGGTACCAAAGAGTTGGACACAACTGAGCAACTAAGCACAGTACAGTATTGACACAGATTTGGGCAATTATTGCCATGATCAATTTTAGAAGATCTCATCATTCTTCCAAGAAACATGGTACCCCACTAGGGGTACCCAGTCAGTAATCTACTTCCTGTCTCTGTATTTATTTATTTGGAGGATTTCATATAAATGGAATCACACTATATATGGTTCTGGGCTCTTTCATTTAGCATAACAGTTTCAAAGTTCACCCATCTTGTAGCATGTATCAGTGCTTCATTGCTTTTTATTGCCAAAAAAAAAACCCCCCAAATCTTTACACTGCACTGTACAGATTATCATGTTTGTTGATCCAATTCATCAGTTAATAGGCAGATAGGCTGCTTCTACTTTGCTTCTACTTTTTGGTTATATGAATAATTTTTGTGAAGAGTTTTTGTACAGATAGGTATTTTCAATTCTAGAAATAGATTTGCTGGGAACCCTATGCTGGACACTTTGAGGAATCACCAGGCTCTTTTCCACAGTAGCTACTCCATTTTACATTCCCACCAGCATGTATGAGGGTTGCCATTTCTCCATATCCTAGGTTGTTGTTTCTTTTTTATTACCACTTTCTTAGCAGGTGTGTTTGATTTCCTTGATGGGTAATGATGTTAGCCATCCTCGCATGTGCTTATTGGCCATTTGTATATTTTCCTTGAAGAAATATGTCTTCAAAATTGTTTGCCTACTTTTTAGTTGAGTTATATGTCTTTTTATTGTTGAATAGTTTTAAATATATACTGGATATTAAATTTCTTATAAAATAGATGATTTATAAGTAAACACAATTTAAACTAAAATATATATGTGTGTTAATTATATGTGAGCTCTAAAAAGTGAGCATAAATACATAATAACAGAATTATTCTGATTTAACTGCTGTTGATGGTGATATAAACATATGTAGAGTTGGACTGTAAAGAAACCTGAGCGCCGAAGAATTGCTGCTTTTGAACTGTGGTGTTGGAGAAGACTCTTGAGAGTCCCTTGGACTGCAAGGGGATCTGGTTGTTCCTTGGAATGAATGATGCTAAAGCTGAAACTCCAGTACTTTGGCCACTTTATGTGAAGAGTTGACTCACTGGAAAAGACTCTGATGCTGGGAGGGATAGGGGGCAGGAGGAGAAGGGGACGACAGAGGATGAGATGGCTGGATGGCATCACTGACTCGATGGATGTGAGTTTGAGTGAACTCTGGGAGTTGGTGATGGACAGGGAGGCCTGGCATGCTGCGATTCATGGGGTCACAAAGAGTTGGACATGATTGAGTGACTGAACTGAACTGAACTGATAGGAAAAATGGATAGAGAAGAAAATATTCACTGTTGTTAACTATACATGTGAAGAAAGGAGACTTTTTTTTTACTTTCTTCCTTGGGCTTTCCCATTTTTCCTACATTATTTTCCACATTAAATGTACATTTAATGATGCATATATAATTTTCTACATTTAACACCTGGGCTTCCCAGGGGCGCTAGTAGTAAAGAACCCACCTGCCAGAGTGGGAGATGCAAGAGACATGGGTTTGATCCTTGGGTCAGGAAGATTCCCTGGAGTTAGGAAAACCCCACTCCAGTATTCTTGCCTGGAAAATTCCATGGGTAGAGAGCCTGGCAGGTTATAGTCCACGGGGCCACAAAGAGTTGGACATAACAGACTGACTGAGCATGTACACACACATACACACACAAAACACAGTATCTCACTACTTTTCCCTCTAACTCTCCAGCATCCTCCAACCATAAATGAGCAGAACAAAAAAAAGAACTGCTTGAAAAAAAAGCTTTACTTAAATATGCTACCATATAAAATATTATAGTCTCACACTCTCAGGAAAACTATGAGTGGCAAACTTAACAAATTTTATTTGAAATACCTCTAAAAACAGAGGAATTTATCTTAGGGGAGGCTTGCTCTGACAAAGTGGAGTAAACCATTAGAAGAAGGACTTCCAGTGAAATCAGTGAAAGACCAAGGCAGGATTACAATGAAAGGCAGTTCAGACCTCAGCAACCCCAGAGACCTGAGACAGCAGCTGGAAAAGCAAACTTTTTAAAATTGCCTTAAGTCAACTGCCTTTTGGGGGAAAATGTGAAGCATAAACTTTTAAAGGGAGAAAAATCAGAAGACAGAAAAGACTGCTTTGGTCATTATCTGTGACCTACCTTGAAGTCCACAGTGGTGTTTTTTGTTTTTGTTTTTAGTGGGGAGTGTGTGTTGGGGGCAGGTCGGGGTGGTTTGCAACATGTGGGATCTTACTTCTCCAACCAGGGACTGAACCTACATCATTTGCACTGGAAGCATGGAATCTTAACTACTGGACTGCCAGGAAAGTCCCTACAGTGGCCTACTGCAGATGGCTAGGCAAACTGAATGTGATCAATCAGACCCAGGGGTCATGGCTCTTCTGAAATAAATTTTACTTCTCTGAAATTTAATGAGTATTATTAAAGATTTAATAAATTTTCTTTCTACTAATTATTTCTGTGTAATTCTCGTAATTCTCAAGGAAATTTTTCCTACAGTAAACATTTTATTTTAAAAAATTATTGCACTAGAGTTCTCCTGACTACTAATTATATGTCAGCACCTACGTTTACAACTAGAAGTCAGTCAACACATTTTTTCCTCTTACATTGCTGTGTGCTTAGCTGCTCAGTCATGTCTGACTCTTTGCGACTCCATGGACTATAGTCCACCAAGCTCCTCTGTCCATGGGGACTCTCTATGCACAAATACTGGAGTGGGTTTCCACGCCCTCCTCAGGGGATCTTCCCAACCCCGGAATTGAACTGAGGTCTCCTGCATAGCAGGTGAATTCTTACCAGCTGAGTTACCAAGGTTTTTCCATAAAACACTTCAAGACTGATCCCAGTCTCTGATTTTCCGGCATTCCTTACTCACCTGCCTGAGATAGAGAAAAAACTTGAATACTGTCCAGCTTCAGGAAGGTATGAAAGAAAAACAGTGATGCAGATTAGCAAAATGGTAGAATCTTTTCCAACTTTCTTCAGTGACTAGAAATAAGCAGAAACAGAAACATAAAAAGCAAATAGATACTGATGTCACTGATATTTTGGGATATTAGCGTGACTGTTTTTTGATTTCTTAAGGTGGATAACAAAAGATGAATGGATTAAAAAAGGAAGTGAGCCTTAACATTAAATCTATTACCACCTCTCGGGACATTGCAAGCCCTAATTTCAGAGGTATATATTTCATATATTACAGTCTCTTCTCTTTTTCAAAAAAATATTTTTGTTCATCTTTGTTAACAACACTGGTTCACATACTGAAATAGACCCTGGACATACTATGAACAGACTCTGAAAAAAAAAAAAAAAAAAAACCCACTGCTACAGAACCTTTTAAGAAAATCTCATCTCTTTTCACTCATAATACAACTCCTTTAAAGCCACAAACATTACATGGTTTTCCTTACACATAAATTTATTCTTTAAAATGTTAATAATAAATTTGCCCACACAATTGGCAGAAAAATAAATGTGCTCCAGGTATGGGGTCAGTGACAAGATTCTCTGATTAGTAACAACTTTTTCAATATTATACTTTTGCCCAAAATCCTTATACCCTTTTCTACACAGGATGTCTGAGTAGACTGAAAGGTGCACCAAAAGCACATCTCGTCTCTCATGTTAACTACATACTTCAGTTCAGTCACTCAGTCGTGTCCAACTCATAAGAATTATCAATTTTATAAATTCTTTGGTGTACAGTTCACCTCTGTCTCTTATTTTCAATTAAATTTTTCTATTTTTACTAGAGAAAAAAAAACAAACCAGCAACTGCTAGGATGCTTGAATCTGCAGAAATGCACTTTTATTTGCATGGTTTAGAAAGATATTTAGGAAAGTAAGTGTTTTCATGTTTTTATTTACCGCAAAAGGGTCTGCTTGTTTCCAAGAAATCCGGGCTCCCCAGGAGAGAGGTCTCACTTTCTCTGGCAAAGATTCTGGAACAGCCAACAAGATGAAGCAGATGTCTAGAAGAGCTACCACTGTGGCTACTAGCACAACAACGCTGTCTCCGTAACTGGCAGAAAGGTACGCTCCAATGGCTGGGCTGCTAACCAGACTGGCTGCAAAAGTGGCTGAGACCTATGGAGAAAGAACACTCTCACCCAGGGCTGCATCCACGGCAGGCGTGCACTTACATTCCTGTTTCCAACCAGGGTCCCACAGGTGCATATCTAAAACCATCCTTCTCTAACTTTAAAAATACAAAAGGACTGTATTCCATACAACTTTTAAGAATGAAAAGTAATTTTCTTTTAAGAATATTAACTAATTAGTTATTAACTAATTTGAATAACTTTCTAATTCTTGTAGCTTTCTAGAAGTTACTCTAGAAAGATACACGAATAAAAAATGATTTATTTAGAAATAAAAATTGTAAAACCTTCTCCACAAATAAACCATACATATTTTAATCTTCTGTAATTAGGGAACAGGGATATAGAGAGAAAGGAACAAAAAAGTTTTTGCGGGGTTGATAACAAAATCTAAAAATTACTCAGAAACTAGGCTTGATTTCATCTTCCAAAACTGTGCACTGTTACACCATTTCATTAGCACTAACTGAGGGTGGAAATCCCTGGCAGTCTTAGAAAAAGCTATATTGCAACAACAAAATTCCAAAAGATTGAAGGAGACCTCAAGAGCTTTGTAATTAGAGAAATCCCTGGGCTAGGAGTTTCCGTCATGCTGTCACCCCCAACATCCTAATACCAAAGACCACTGAGTCAACTGATCACACTTACAACTTGAATCCATATAAGCATGTAGAAGGCTCTCTTTATTTTGAAATGTAGTCTGAATGTTCAGAAGCTTAAGTGGACAGCCTCCAAATTATAACCAGACTGAGTGTGAAAAGCACATTTGTAAGCTGGGCATCTAAACTTCTAATGGATTTTAATAGCAACTATGGAAATCATTAACTATGACTGAAATTATGACTCCTGGGTAACCAATGATATTCTTCCTTCATCCATAACCCCCAAGTGACTGTAAAAATACAATGTATTGGAAATTAGTATTATACTAAAATTATAAAAGCCAAAAGTTAAAAATTTCTGGGGGAAAAAAGTACATAGAATTCCAATTTGAGGAATAGGAATTCCCTGGTTCAATAATTATTGAGTATTTATATGTGTTAGAAAAATAAGAAAACAGAGCTCCTGCCCTTAATTACATAGCATTCCAAGGTAAAGAACTAAAGATCATGGAGCATACAAATATCTCAGTATTTGTCAAAAGGACATTTTTAATTATTCTGTATCTGAAAGGTAGCTTGCAAACTTTTTTCTTTTTCCTTTTTCAGGTTTGTCATCTCAACATCTAACACACAGAGTTAAATGTAAAGGTTAGTCATTGGCCAAACCCTGAGTCCTATGATCCAGTCCAGGCAGCCTTATGGCCTGGAGGGCATACTTCAGCAGGGCACTCCTCTAAGTAACTTCTCTCAACATACCTACGACCAGGCATTATTATAACTGGCATTTTACAGATGAAGAACTGAGCTAGAGATAGGAAACTAAGTCATGATCACTTTGGTTCCAGAATTCTTTCTCTCTGAAATCCTTCCTTAAATACTACTGCTTGGCACAGCAGCTTTGTGAGGGATTTTTCTGATGAAGGCAAAGAACAAAAATCTAATAAAACTGAAGATTCCTGCAATGTTGAGAAAAGCTTCACAAGTGTGATAAATGAGGCTTCTGGCACCCCTCAACTCTGCTGACCACCCCTCAAAAGCCCACCTTGAACATCCTGCCTTCTTTGAAGCTTTCCTATCTGTTTCTCCCTCTGTCCTCCTCCACAGCATTCAGGAGATGTCCCTGTTTTAGGACATGACATGAGAAACATTCAGGGGGTGGTAGGAAGAAGGAAGGAAGGAGAAGCAAGTAGTAGCTACAGGGCAAGTGGCTTGGAGAAGTTTTTAAACTACTGATGTCTAAAGTCAACAAACCAAAAATGACTGTTGTGTTTTGTGGAACAACAGTAACTGGCATATATGTCCATCACTGAGCCATACAATTATTCATTCAGTCAACACTGAATGACTGCTTACTGTCTTTCAGTAAGTGGAATTTAACAGAAAGAATAAGACTCAGGAGAGAAGTAACCTGAGTTTCTGGCATTCAGTCCCTCTCCAACCATTCAACAATCCAGTCGGGTTACCTTTCTTCTTCCATTTTCTTACTATAAACATTTCAAACACAGGAGAGTTGAAAGAAGAACAAAATGTACACTAAAGGGGAACACAATAAGCTACCCCAAAATGTGCCACTTTGGCATGTGGATTGTTTCAAGCAGAAGGCAATTATGACCCAGCAGACTCAGGCAAAGCTTTTCACCTTTCCCAGAATAGCCTACTGCAGTCTATAGGGTCTAAGAGTCAGACACGACTGAGTGACTGAACTTAGCTGATAACAACCTAAAAGAGCTTAGGAAGGAGGCCTATACCAAGATATACTGGTAAATACTAGATAACTTTTTTACATTAGATACTAAATACTAAAGATAACTTTTTGTATTAAAAGATAATACTATGATAAAGATACTAAGCACTAAAGATAACTTTTTATATTAGAAAGACTTACCTACATGTAATGGCAAATATTTGATTTGCTTTCCTTGTCTTTCTGTGAATTATCTTCCTCCCCTTTGAAGTCCCAGACCCCTATAGTCTTTCTCCTTAGCTCAGGATGGTATATAAGCTTCACCCACTGACAGTCCTTGAGCCTCTCACATCTTTGTGAGACTCCCACACATATGAAATTAAATTTTTTTTTCTCCTATTAATCTATCTTTGGTTTTAGTTGCTAAATCGTGTTTCACTCTTGCAACTCCATGGACTGTAGCCCACCAGGCTCCTTAGGATTCCCCAGGTAATAATACTGGAGTGGGTTGCCATTTTGCTCTACAGATTCTCCCCAACTTTATATCAATTTAATTATTTTGCTCACTCTTCCCTAGTGGCTCAGCTGGTAAAGAATTTGCCTGCAATGCGGGAGAACTGGGTTTAATCCCTGGGTTGGGAAGATCCCCTGGAGAAGGGAAAGGTTACCCCACTCCAGTATTCTGGCCTGGAGAAGTCAATGGATTTTATAGTCCATGGAGTCGCAAAGAGTTGGACACAACTGAGCGACTTTCACTCCCTTAACTCAAAGAACCTAAAAGGGAAGAAGGGAAAACTTTCCCTGTTCATACACACATACCCCAAGAGGTTCACACAATGAACACATGCCCACAAATGCTCAACTGTCATTTGCCCCATTGAACCAGTTAAGTATTTCTCAAGATTGTGACACTCTGACCTAAATGGCTTCAGACTCCCATCTTTTATAGGTCTTTCTTCTCCTACATAACACAATGCCAATATATTGCCTAAGAAAATTAGAAGTGACTTTCTAATGTTCAATTATCCCAAAAGGTCTCCTATAACTTTTGTTATTGACTCAACAACTATTTCCTGAATGAATGTAGTCCTTTTTCTGTAATACTACATTCCAAATAAGTGTCTTGAGTCATACAACCTGCAATACAGTGATAATCAATTAACATAACTGAGGTTCTATCACCTCTTCAGTTCTAATTAGGTGCACAGAGATCTATGATTGTAGCAACTGTTTATTGTTTATGGTTCCTCAAGAGATTAGCTAACAAGAAACAAATCAAACCAAATTTAAAAAAACTTTGCAAGTGACAACTCACATATCCTGCCAATCTTCCAACACTAAAACCAAAGGATAAATCAGCAGCAATTTCTACCTTGCTGTTTTTAGTTTCTCACAAGTCTCCTTTTTATTTCAACTGTTTTGGATTTTCTTTACATAATTAACACTATTTTAATAAAAGTTCACTTTCTAGTAAATTTTTAGTAGAATGTTTATTATTTCTCTGGTTAAAAACCATAATCTATTATCTTACCCATCCATAAGCAGTACTTCGCTCATGTTCTTGAGTGACATCAGCTACATAGGCAAATATCACAGAGAACGTGACTGAGAAGACTCCAGATATGGAAATCATTGCAAAATACCACCTAGAAAAAGATTATTTTAAGCATTCATGAGAGAAGTAGTGTATATACACTTTTATGATCAAAAACAAAGATATCATGTAAAGGTTATAAAGCAAAATATAAATTGTAAAAATACATGTATATTTAAAGATATAAAGGACAGCTAATAAAGTTATAATCAAGATGGAGAGGAAGTAGAAACTATTGTCATTGCTCAAGGGTGTCAGTACATGCAGTTTAAAAAAATGAAAAGTAGGAATATGCAGTAAGGTTAGTTTTCATGGTAGCCAGAACAGAAATTAAAACTTTCTAAATTTCTGAGTTTTAGCTGAAAAAATACATATACACAAAAGCAGGAAGCATTTTAAAAATATAAGACAAAAATTTCTACCATATGAAATAGATGCTTAACAAAAATCTAGTTAAAATATTAGCCAACAGAATCTCATAGGACAAAATGTAGTATTTTAATTCTAGGAGGTAATGATTTCAATATTAGAAATCTATTAATATAATTAATCATGGTAATAGATTTAAGCAGAAAATTCAAATCATCTCCACTGATACTAATGGCATCAAAACTTGATATTCCCTTGATTTTAAAAAAGAAAATCTCTAAACAAAATAGGAACTAGTATTTTTCAACCCAAAAGCTAGTTTGAAACTCAAGGGTGCTATGATCCAACTCCCAGTATACTGGAAATAAAAGCAAAGATAAACAAATGGGATCTAATTAAAATTAAAAGCTTCTGCACAACAAAGGAAACTATAAGTAAGGTGAAAAGACAGCCTTCTGAATGGGAGAAAACAATAGCAAATGAAACAACTGACAAACAACTAATCTCAAAGATATATAAGCAACTTATGCAGCTCAACTCCAGGAAAATAAACGAACCAATCAAAAAATGGGCCAAAGAACTAAATAGGCATTTCTCCAAAGAAGACATACAGATGGCTAACAAACACATGAAAAGATGTTCAATATCACTCATTATCAGAGAAATGCAAATCAAGACCACAATGAGGTACCATTTCACACCAGTCAGAATGGCTGTGATCCAAAAGTCTACAAGCAATAAATGCTGGAGAGGATGTGGAGAAAAGGGAACCCTCTTACACTGCTGGTGGGAATGCAAACTAGTACAGCCATTATGGAAAACAGTGTGGAGATTCCTTAAAAAATTGCAAATAGAACTGCCTTATGACCCAGCAATCCCACTGCTGGGCATACACACCAAGGAAACCAGATTGAAAGAGACACATGTACCCCAATGTTCATTGCAGTGCTGTTTATAATAGCCAGGACATGGAAGCAACCTAGATGTCCATCAGCAGATGAATGGATAAGACAGCAGTGGTACATATACACAATGGAGTACTACTCAGCCCTTAAAAAGAATAAATTTCACTCAGTTCTAATGAGATGGATGAAACTGGAGCCTATTATACAGACTGAAGTAAGCCAGAAAGAAAAACACCAATACAGTATACTGACACATATACATGGAATTTAGAAGATAGTAATGATGACCCTCTATGTGAGACAACAAAAGAGACACAGAGGTATAGAACGGACTTTTGGACTCTGAGGGAGAGGGAAAGGGTGGGATGGCTTGGGAGAATGGCATTGAACCATGTATACTTTCTTGTAAGAAACGAAGCGCCAATCTATGTTCAATGCAGGATGCAGGATGCATGGGGCTGGAGCACAGAATGATTCGGGTAGAGGATGTGGGGTGGGAGGTGGGAGGGGGCTTCAGCATTGGGAGATTGTGTTCACCTGTGGCTGATTCATGTCAATGTATGGCAAAACAAATACAGTATTGTAATTTAAAAAATAAATAAAAATTTTAAAAAAAGAAACTCAAGGATGAAACATAAAATTTCCTTCATATACATGAGAAAGATAGATCCATAATCATCACTTTTATTTAACAATAAAAAGATTTTTATTTTATGCATTAGTCAATACAAGCAATAGAAGCAGCTGCATGACAACTGGAAGAGAAGAAGTAAAATCATTTTAAGATTCTAAAGACAAAAATTGTAAGATATTGAGAGGACATTGAAAAAACAAAAAACCTAATCTATCAGAAAAGCAGGACTTGTTCTTGAACAGAAAGAATCAATACCAAAAGTATTTTATAAAAATCTATCTGGTAGGAACCAAAATGATTCCTTATAGGTACCCAACACATTTAGAATATGACAAATATTGACATAAAATTCCTATCAGATAACCGAATGAGAGTATTTACATTGAGTATCCCCCAAATCTATCAGTTGCATTTAAACCTGAAATGACTGAAACACGAAAGACCCTTCCATTCTAAACTGTGTTATTCACATAGGAATAGCATCTCAGCAATAGGAATTCTGACCAAAATATCATTCTTTGGGCTCCATAAAAACTAAGTTACAAGTCAGGTACAAATTTCAACACATTTTTATTAACCAAATAACTTTGGTTATTACATGCTAATTATTCTCTCCCTATTTATCATGAAAAAATAAGATCAAATTAAAATTCACATTATGATTTAGAATAGGTTGCTGGACATAATATGGTACACACTAAAGTGACTCCTGCCCCATTTTAAAAAATTAATTTATTTTTGTCTGCACTGGGTCTTTGTTGCTGGATGCAGGCTTTCACGAGTTGTGGTGGGTGGGCTTCGCATTGTGGTGGCTTATTGTGGGGCACCAGCTCTAGGGCACGCAGGCTTCAATAGTTGTGGCACACTGGCCTACTTGCCCAGTGGCATGTGGAATCTTCCTGGGCCAGGGATCAAACTCGTGTCCCGTGCATTGGCAGACAGAATTCCAACTGGACCATCAGCAAAGTTGGACTCTTGACTTTTGATGTAAACTATGTTCATGTCAGTGCCCTAGAACAGGGGTCCTCAACCCCCAGGCAGTGGACTGTGGCCTGTTAGGAAGTGGGCCACCCAGTGAGAGGTGAGCAAGAGAAGCTTCACCTGCTGTTCCCCATGGCTCCCCACTGTTCTCATTACAACCAGAAACACACCCACCCCTCCTTGTCTGTGAAAAAACTGTCTTCTGTGAAACGGGTCTCTGGTGCCAAAAAGTTTGGGGACTACTGCATGAGCTGACAAAAACAACACATTTTCAAAGTCAAATGAGCCACAGCTGAGTGAGTACAGAGACTGTCTGCCCCCTCCCGGGACCCAATCATGTAACTTACCTCATGACAAAAACAACTACCCTTAGAGACATCTTTTATTTCTATTTCTTTACCTAAGTAACTATCTTAGACTTAATATCATGTCCTCATTTATAAAATGGGCATGATGGCAACTGCCTACTTGTTTTCAGTATTAACAAAGAGTTCAAATGAAAATACAGGCACAATTGCTCTGCAAAAGTTGAAGAGTGCACTGTGGATGTACTGTCCATATGTGACTTCAAACAGCCAGTCATGATGGAGGGCCTAGTCACTCACCATGGACTGATTCTCATCAGTGGAATTGGGAAGCAGGTGAAGAAGACAGTGACAAGAAGAAAGGGCTTCCTTCCCCACACATCAGACAGTGCACCTATGAGTGGGGCACTCAAAAAACGAGAGCAGACCCTGGAGAAGAAAGCAGAAGCAAGGGTCAAATTTATAATGTGATTCTCCCAGTTACTTATAATTTTCATTTTCTAAATGAATTTCTAAATGCTCTAATTCATTTTAGTGGCTCTGAAACAGAATAATTTGTAACATTAAATACAACCTGTTTTGTTAAAAAAATTCTAACAAAATGTGTAAGCATGCTATTTGAGAGGGAAGAAAAGGATAAAAGCTTGTTTTCTGGGTGAAACTGGAAAAGTGAGGTGATATGAAATATACGTACTCACAGCTGGCCCTTAATGTGAACACACACCAAAGGTATGGGAAGAAGCCAGACACTTAATTCATTTTATAAATACATACAGCGTATCTATTACGTGCAAAGCTCTGAATTAAGTGGTGAAAGGAAGACACTCAGAAGAATACATATCTTCTGCTCTCAAAGGGCTTGTAAGCTAACAGGGATAAAGAGGATGAATGTGCATATACTAAATGTCCATAAAAGAACTAGATTCTATTTGTCTGATGAATTTAGGATCAGTTCAGTTCAGTTCAGTCGCTCAGTCCTGTCCCACTCTTTGTGACCCCATGAATTGCAGACGCCAGGCCTCCCTGTCCATCACCAATTCCCGGAGTTCACTCAGACTCATGTCCATCAAGTCAGTGATGTCATCCAGCCATCTCATCCTCTGTCGTCCCCTTCTCCTCCTGCCCCCAATCCCTCCCAGCATCAGAGTCTTTTCCAAGGAGTCAACTCTTCTCATGAGGTGGCCAAAGTACTGGAGTTTCAGCTTCAGCATCATTCCTTCCAAAGAAATCCCAGGGCTGATCTCCTTCAGAATGGACTGGTTGGATCTCCTTGCAGTCCAAGGGACTCTCAAGAGTCTTCTGCAACACCACAGTTCAAAAACATCAATTCTTCGGCGCTCAGCCTTCTTCACAGTCCAACTCTCACATCCATACATGACTACTGGAAAAACCATAGCCTTGACTAGACGGACCTTAGTCAGCAAAGTAATGCTTCTGCTTTTGAATATGCTATCTAAGTTGGTCATAACTTTTCTTCCAAGGAGCAAGCATCTTTTAATTTCATGGCTGTAGTCACCATCTGCAGTGATTTTTGTGCCCCCAAAATAAACTCTGACACTGTTTCCACTGTTTCCCCATCTATTTCCCATGAATTTAGGATAGAGATAATGAAAAGTTGCACAAGAGTTGAGGCTAAAGGGAGGCAAGAGCACCACCACACATAAGCAAAGAAAGTAAAAAAACCCTCACATTTATCACTTCCTCATAATTTGCTAGTCACTCAGCTGGCTGACCACTTCTGTATCAATTTCTTTTTGATGTCAGGGCCCTTTGAGGTGGCCACAGGCCTGCTTCTCAAGACTCTGTTGGTGCTACTGTCCTCCCTTTAGATGCTATGCCTATATGCATGGCTACCACCACCTACATTATGAATAGCTTTCCAATCTCTCTTCTGAGTTCTGTGTCTATAGTCAAATGTAATTTCCTACTTGGACATTTAACATGAACACTGTTCCCTATAAACCTGACCAACACCTACACTTCCCATCTTGGCTAAGAAGCTGTCCAAAGCTTCCCCATCATTCCTTCGCTCCCCAAGGTGATTTTTCAGACCATTCTCTTATAATGACTTCTCTCAGTCTATCCCCTGCTGTGATGCATTTCAGCATTTCTTGCCTGGATTTAAATAAAAAAATCTCCTAATTGTTCCCTGCCCTTGGTTCTATTTCTTTTCAATCTGTCCTCCACATAATCCCAAGATAAACCTTGATGAGCTGCAGACTTCAGTTCTTTGATCCCTTGTTTAAAATCTCAGCTGTGTAGAATTGAAATTCTTCAAGTGTTTGAACTCTGCTTTTAAATACTAAAATTAAAAATGAGTGGTGGAAAACCAAGATAGATGAGATAAGAGCGGGGAGATGTTGATAAATAATGAAACTAGATGATGAGTACATGGGTGTTTATTATCTTATTCTCTCCTTTTGTATATCTGAATTTTCATAATATATTAAAAAAAATCTTCAGCATAGCATATAGATATAACTCTTCAAAATCTAGTACCTAGCACACATCCTATGCTTTGGCTACATGCAATACTTCTTAGTTTTCTGAACATACTACATTCCTTTGTGCAAATGGGCATTTGAAAGGCCCTTGCTGTTCTTGTAGGCATTTTCCACACTTGGACCTGGTAAACTAGTAGTCATTCTTTTCAACTCTGGGCCAGGAGTGCCTCTTCCTCTATTTTCTTAGCTACTCAAATATAATTAATCACACTGGTTTCTGAGGGGTGCAAAACAAATAACTCCTGTCCCCACCCTGGCACATCTCTCTTCTATTGTAACTATAATACTCTATTACAATTACTTGTTATTTGTCTATCTCTTTATTAGATTAGAAATTGAGATTAAGGTTAGAGGAATGATTTTCTTTCATCTCTGTACCCTTGGTACCTACCACACAGTCTGGTGATAAAGGTTTGCAAAGAGGTTTGGTAACCTGAATAGAACTTTTACAAGGAAATCAACTCATGTTTCTAAGGCTGAGAAGAGAAACAACAGGATTCTAATCCCCTATCAGCCACTAGTAAACCCAGAGACAATGGGCCAGGAGACAGGTAAACTGAAGCAAGGGGGGAGGTAAGACTAAGACTCAGTGGAGAGGAGGTAAGCTTAGGAGAAAAGCATTTGACTCCTCTAAAATAAAACATTAATCTATGCCTATCCTTGGAAGAAAAGCTATGACAAAACCAGACAACATATTAAAAAGAAGAGACATTACATTGCCAACAAAGCTATGGTTTTTCCAGTAGTCATGTATGCATGTGAGAGTTGGACCATAAAGAAGGCTGAGCACTGAAGAAGTGATGCTTTTGAACCGTGGTGCTGGAGAAGACTCTTGAGAGTCCCTTGGACTGCAAGGAGATCAAACCAATCAATCCTAAAGGAAATCAGTCCTGAATATTCAGTGGAGGAACTGATGCTGAAGCTGAAGCTCCAATACTTTGGCCACCTGATGGGAAGAGCTGACTCATTAGTAAAGACCCTGATGCTGGGAAAGATTGAAGGAGGGAGGAGAAGGGGATGACAGAGGACTATATGGTTGGATGATATCACTGACTCAATGGACATGAGTTTGAGCAAGCTCAGGGAGATGTTGAAGAACAGGGAGGCCTGGCATGCTGCAGCCCATGGGATTGCAAAGAGTTGGACAAGACTGAGCAACTGAACAAACCCTGCAATTTATAAGACACATTGTATTTCCAGCATTTGGTCTGTTTTTGCATCAAAAGAGTTAAATGATCTCTTTAAGAGCCAAACAACTGAAGAAGCAGGGCTGAAATTCACAACCTGCAACATCAGTTTTATAAATTAGAAAAGCAAATATTTTACGTTGCTTTAAAATTATCTAAAAATATCAAATACCTGAGTTCTTGGGTAGTATAGAACTGGTCAAGAAAAACATGGTAATAAATTTAAGAGGACAAAAGAATATAAATAAGAATCATCACAAAAACAGTAACAAAATCGAAACACAAAGAACCCTGGAAAAATTTTTGGACAGTTCTGATTTTATATTTCATACAATAAGATATGGAATGCATGCCATTAAAACAAAGGACATGAGAAGGCCAAGAAATAAAGTTTTATTTAAAATAATGCAGTTTTTATCAAAAAAAAAAAAAAAGATACTATTATCTAGATTCTGGATTTCAACTGTAATTTAATCTATTCATTAATTATTTTAAAATAATGCTGAGTGATAGTTGTTGTTCAGTTGCTCAGTAGTGTCTGACTCTTTGTGACCTCGTTAACTGCAGCCCACCAGGCTGCTCTGTTTTACACCATCTCCCAGAGTTTGCTCAAACTTATGTCCATTGAAAAGATGATGCCATTTAACTATCTCATCCTCTGTCACCCCCTTCTCCTCCTGACCTCAATCTTTCAATCATTAAATTATTAAAAGATCATTACATTATTTTTAAAAAATAATTCTCAGTGACAATAGATACTCAAAATAGCCTGTGGGAGAACCTACATTTATTATGATGCTGAAATACAATCTAATAAAATACTTGCCTCTTTGGAAAACTTGTATTTCTCAAAAATCAAAGACTTTCTTCTGTTTCAGAATTACTTCTTCATCACCCAATCCATCCTAGATCCTATCATGACACATTATTAGAATAGTAGACTGAGAAGGATATCTGTACCTTGATTAGGCAAGTACTGCAGCAGTCCTAAAGAGGAAGAGCACGATTTGCAAATAAGAAAATATTTAAAGATTAAAACCAGACTGGGACTTCCCCGGTGGTCCAGCGGTTAAGACGCCACACTCCAAATGCAGGGGACACAGGGTTGATCCCTGGTCTGGGAACCAAGATAGCACGTGCCACAAAGCATGGGCAAACAACAACACCAGAGTGACATCAAAATCTTAGCCTTTAGCATAAATATAGTTGGCTCTCATTATCTCATTATCTACACTGGTTATGTTCTGTAAGTTTTCCACGAACACCGAATTAAGAGAATCTGGAACTGCTGTTGTAGAGGAAACACAAGGTTGTATTCCTACCATTCTCTGGTCACATATTTTAATTAACTGATCAATATATAACCTTAGTTTGTGTGTATTTCTCTTGAAAGATGACTTATTTAATATGTAGGCTGCTGACTTATTAACACTGAAGTCTCAGCCATCAGCACTATGACTCATGTCTGAATGAGGCTTATCTAACACAGTATTTTCTCCATAATGTATATTAACACCCCCTACACTAAGAAACACTTAACAACACTTTGGAGCTACACTTGAGGTCATTTTAAATGGAAAAATTGTCAACAAAAGGAACAAAAATGCAAGATGCATAGCACTAAATGGACTGCAAAATGGACATGCTCACAGTATGAGACCTGAAACAAAAAGAGTGTCGTTTGTCCAACCTCAGCTGGAAACATGCAGCTGGGCAACTTAGACTGCCTCCTCATGCCACACATGCAAGAACATGAAAGCACTGTACTGACTCAGAGGCTGCAGATGAATTTAGTGAGTAGGCCAATTTTGCAAATAAGAAATCTGGAAGTAACAAGGGCTGAATGTACTAGGTCATGCTATCAGGGTCCAGTGACTATTGGATAAAACATGGTGTGCAGAGTCCAGTGTGGACCAAGAATTAGTATGTCAGTTTTGTAAATTAGCTTCCCAGTCCAGTAGATTTTTAAGGTGGCATAATTAACTGGTCAGTAATCCTAACATGGCCTTCAGTTCACTTTAGTTGCTCAGTCGTGTCCGACTCTTTGTGACCCTCTGGACTGCAGCACACCAGGCTTCTGTGTCTATCACCAATTCCTAGTGCTTGCTCAAACTCACATCCACCGAGTCGGTGATGCCATCCAACCATCTCATCCTCTGTCATCCCCTTCTCCTGACTGCTGCCTTCAGTCTTTCAGGGTCTTTTCCAGTGAGTCAGTCCTTTGCATCAGGTGGCCAAAGTATTGGAGTTTCAGCTTCAGCATCAGTCCTTCCAAAGAATATTCAGGACTGATTTTCTTTAGGACTGACTAGTTTGATCTCCTTGCAGTCCAAGGGACTCTCAAGAGTCTTCTCCAACACCACAGTTCAAAAGCATGAGTTCTTCAGCTCTCAGCTTTCTTTACAGTCCAACTCTCACATCCATTCATGACTACTGGAAAAACCATAGTTTTGACTAGATGGACCTTTGTTGTCAAAGTGATGTCTCTGCTTTTTAATATGCTGTCTAGGTTAGTCATAGCTTTTCTTCCAAGGACCAAAGTCTTTTAACTTCATGGCTGCATTCACCATCTGCAGTAATTTTGGAGCCCAAGAAAAGAAAGTCTCTCACTTTCCATTGTTTCTCCATCTATTTGCCATGAAGTGATGGGACCAGATGCCATGATCTTAGTTTTTCAATGTTGAGCTTTAAGCCAGCTTTTTTGCTCTCTTTCATTTGCATCAAAAGGGTCTTTAGTTTCTCTTCTCTTTCTGCCATAATGGTAGACATGGCCTTACAGGTTCTAATTTGACAAAAGAGCAATTAAAGCTTATTGTTGAATTAAATACAATTATATAATAAACTTTTAAAGCATATAAAGAATGGCAATTACAACTCACTTGAAGCAAAAATACATGAATTTTATACTTTATACAACTATCATAAAAGTATTAAGCATAAGGTATCCTTAACATAAGCAGCTGACAAATATTTGACTAAATAAATGTGTCAATACTGTTAAAAAGTTTTAAAACTAAAATTTTTTTGTTTTGTTTCCTTCAAATATTTTAATTAACTCTGCAACTCAGTATGAGAAAAAATGGTACCCATGAAAAATAAGATATAGTCATTTAACTGCTTTTGAAAACTTTAATTTTTCAATGAAAAAGTTCACATCTTATGACATTTTTATAAGCCACAAGGACGTAGAACATATAGACATAGATTACCCCCAAACTATATCATTCACTTTGATTTTTCATACAGTATTTTACTAATAATGACTTTCATCTCTTTCATTTTTTAAAAGCAGATCAAAGAGAAATTTTCACACTGATGGGATTGTTTTTATTTATATAACTGACAAATGCAAATTTTTCACGTAAAAATAGTACTAAAACAAGAATCACCTTTCAGACCCAGGATACATTATACCCTACATGGTACACAGCTTTTCTTTCCAGGACACACAACAATCAGTTTTATAGGACAAATGACAAATATGACACACTAAAGTCCAGGAAAGGTGATTTGAAAAGCATGAGGAAGGTCTAAGAACAGCTAGTAATCCTGAAACTTCTGGGAGAGACCAATATGGGCAAGAGGGCTGAAACGCTTTCTTTTGAGGGAGAAAAGGAGATAGATATAGGGAAGAATCACTGAAACCAAATTTTAATTAAAATATAAAGAAACAGACTGTTTTCACAGGTTCTCCCTTAATCTTAGAAGTAATAGGGCCATTACTTTAAATTGATTCCAAGAAAAAATAACAGCACATCTATATGCCAATCTGTTCTATGGCTTTCACACAAATGTCTTACACCTTACTAGGGTGTAACTAGCCTAAGGCTCAGGGCTCATGACCAGTAGAACCAGGATTCAGCTCAGGCTGAGGTGGCTCTAAGAACTGAGATTAACCCGGCCCATAATTCAAATCAATTATCACACTATTTTTCTTACTAATACTTTAGTGTCTCTGTCCTGAAGCACACAAAGTACTAGACTTTACCTACTTGTGAATTCTCTTAAGCACATTTCAATAAATGTATAAATTACCAGTCTGTTATAAAATGATATTTAAAATTTATGAAGTCATCTCTCTCAAGTAGTTTGCTTTACAATTTTGTTTACAGATAATTAAATGGATAGTTTTTATCCAACTTCCTGTCCAAATTAAGGAAGCAAGATTGTGTATGTGTGTGTATGAAAAACACTTCTGTACTTAGTAATACTGAAGAGTAGCTAAAAGGGGACTCTAAAGGTATCTTGTTTTTTTTTTTTAATTCTTAGAGACATCAGTCAACAATTTCTCTGTGTGTTTGTGCTATGCACTGGTTGATGATTTAATTCATTAAATAGCAGGATGAGACACTTTAGCCGTAATTCCTAGGCTCAGATAAACTCTTGACATATTAAATGTCCCTGTATGAGTGTTCAGGCAGAGGATCTACATGACCATGTCCTTGATCAGACTTAACCATCCAGTCTAGGCTGAGAAGAAGCATTCCATGTGAATCCCTGTGGTCAAGCCCTGGGTGGATTGCTGGGTCTTTCACTTTCCCCTCTTTCAGCCTCTTGCTGTGATGTTAAAGCTAGACAAGAATAAAGCAGCATGCTTTAGAGGCACTTTGTTCATACTGATTGACCCAGCTATATACCAATCCTAGACATCCAGCCAACTTAGTTTTAGTTAGTTTGGGACACTGATGAAGATATCTGGTTTTTAAATAAGTATAAAATAAGCTAAAGAAGAAAGCTACAACAAGTTTCAAGGTAGACACTGGGCAATCAGACCAACTCTCTTCATGAAGAATATTATTAGTCACTCCATCTGGTCATGTTAAATCCAGCAGTAATAACTTGACTTCATCTACTAAGTCAAACCACAGCATCTCAGCCTGGTTATACTTCCAATGAAGTGTAGCCAAAACTACTTTAGTGGTTAGTTTTATGTGTCAGTTTGGCTAGGCTATAGTACCCAGTTATTTAGTCAAACACTAGCATGGGTGTTGCCATGAAGCTAATTTTTAGATGTGGTCTAACAGCTACAATTAAATGGCTTTAAAGGGTATTTTTGTTGTTTAGTTGCTAAGTCATGTCCAACTCTTTGTGACCCCATGGGCTATAACCCGCCAGGTTCCTCTATCCACAGGACTTCCCAGGTAAGAATACTGGAATGGGTTGCATTTCCTTCTCCAGGGGCTCTTCTCAACCCAGGGATTGAACCCATGTCTCCTGCACTGGCAGGCAAACTATTTACCAACAAGCCAGCCACCAGGGAAGCCAAAGTAAAGGGTAGTACCCTCAATAATATGGGAGTCTCATTTAAGTCAGTTGAAGGCCTTGTGAGGAAAATTTGAGGTTTCTAGAGGAAAAGATTCTGCCTCAGGACTGTAGCATCCTCAGGACTGTAGCATCAACTCTGGCCAAATTTCCAGCCTGTCCTACATATTTCAGACTTGCTAGCCCCACAATCATGTGAGCCAATTCCTTAAAGTAAGCCTCTTTATACAAATATTCCCTTGGTCTTATTTCTCTGGAAAACTCTAACACAACTTATTGCTAGTCATATAACAATGTCTGCCATATATTTCAATTTCATAAAGATAAAAATTGCTAGTGAAAAATTTTTGAGTAGGACTTTGAAAACCTGAGAAATATGATTAAGTATGAGTTTTTCCCTTTATAACTGTTAAGATGAACAGGTACTAAATTAATAATCATTAAAATGAGGATTAACACAAAATAAACTTCATAATTGAAAAATTAAGAATTGAACAATCTTTATTAGAAAAATAAATAACTTGAAGAAACTTCATAAAAGTAGCCAGCAAATAATGTAAAATGCCTAACTTCACTTGTAATTAAAAAATACAAATAAAATTACAGTGAGACATCATTCTCAAGCTATCAAATTGGTAAAGATCTGAAAAGTAATACTTGTATTAGAGGATGGTGAAACAGATATACATATTGTTGATGGGTGTGTGAAATGGCACAATTGCTCTAGGAGATAATGTGGTACTATATATTCAAGATTTCTTAAAATGCCCACACTTTTCTACTCACTAGTTATAACTTTACAACTCTATTTCTAGGGAAAGAATAAAATATATATAGAGAGATTTTAAAAATTTACTCAGAATTATCTTCAATAGTTTGCAGTTAGAAACCACTTATACAGGGAAATGGATAAATAAATTATAGAATAGTCATACAATGGAGTTTATCATATAACCCTGCAGACAATACACCTAGTTTTTACTTTGCATGGTAGTATGGAACTGAGCTATCCCATGCTAAAGGTCAGGAAGGGTGGTGGTAAGAAGATACCCTCATCCAAGGTAAGGAGCAGTGGCTGTGCTTTGCTGGAGAAGCCATGAAGATATACTGCACGCCCAAGGTAAGAGAAACCCAAGTAAGATGGTAGGTATTGCAAGAGGGCATCAGAGGGCAGACACAATGAAACCATACTCACAGAAAACTAGTCAACCTAATCACACTAGAACCACAGCCTTGTCTAACTCAATGAAACCAAGCTATACCTGTGAGGCAACCCAAGACAGGCGGGTCACGGTGGAGAGGTCTGACAGAATGTGGTCCACTGGAGAAGGGAATGGCAAACCACTTCAGTATTCTTGCCTTGAGAAACTCATGAACAGTATGAAAAGACAAAATGATAGGATACTGAAAGAGGAACTTCTTAGGTCAGTAGGTGCCCAATATGCTACTGGAGGTCAGTGGAGAAATAACTCCAGAAAGAATGAAGGGAGGGAGCCAAAGCAAAAACAATACCCAGCTGTGGATGTGACTGGTGATAGAAGCAAGGTCCGATGCTGTAAAGAGCAATATTGCATAGGAACCTGGAATGTCAGGTCCATGAATCAAGGCAAATTGGAAGTGGTCAAACAAGAGATGGCGAGGGTGAACATTGACATTCTAAGAATCAGTGAACTAAAATGGACGGGAATGGGTGAATTTAACTCAGATGACCATTATATCTACTACTGCAGGCAGGAATCCCTCAGAAGAAATGGAGTAGCCATCATGGTCAATAAAAGAGTCTGAAATGCAGGAAGGACTTGAATGCAATCTCAGAAACGACAGAATAATCTCTGTTTGTCTCCAAGGCAAACCATTCAATATCACAGTTATCCAAGTCTATGCCCCAACCAGTAATGCTGAAGAAGCTGAAGTTGAACGGTTTTATGAAGACCTACAAGACCTTTTAGAACTAACACCCCAAAAAGATGTCCTTTGCACTATAGGGGACTAGAATGCAAGAGTAGGAAGTCAAGAAACACCTGGAGTAACAGGCAAATTTGGCCTTGGAATGTGGCATGAAGCAAGGCAAAGACTAACCCAACTTTGGAAGAAAATACACTGGTCATAGCAAACACCCTCTTCCAATAACACAAAAGAAGACTCTACACATGGACATCACTAGATGGTCAACACCGAAATCAGATTGATTATATTCTATGCAGCCAAAGATGGAGAAACTCTATACAGTCAACAAAAACAAGACCAGGAGCTGACTGTGGCTCAGATCATGAACTCCTTGTTACCAAATTCAGACTCAAATGGAAGAAAGTAGGGAAAACTGCTAGACCATTCAGGTAAGACCTAAATCAAATCCCTTATGATTATACAGTGGAAGTGAGAAACAGATTTAAGAGCCTAGATCTGATAGATAGAGTGCCTCATGAACTATGGAATGAGGTTCATAAGACTGTACAGGAGACAAGAAGGAAGACCATCCCCATGGAAAAGAAATGCAAAAAAGCAAAATGGCTGTCTGGGGAGGCCTTACAAATAGCTGTGAAAAGAAGAGAAGTGAAAAGCCAAGGAGGAAAGGAAAGATATAAGCATCTGAATGCAGAGTTCCAGAGAATAGCAAGAAGAGATGAGAAAGCCTTCTTCAGCGATCAATGCAAAGAAATAGAGGAAAACAACAGAATAGGAAAGACTAGAGAGCTCTTCAAGAAAATTAGAGATACCAAGGGAACATTTCATGCAAAGATGGGCTCAATAAAGGACAGAAATGGTATGGACCTAACAGAAGGAGAAGATATTAAGAAGAGGTGGCAAGAATACACCGAAGAACTGTACAAAAAGATCTTCAAGACAAAGATAATCATGATGGTGTGATCACTAATCTAGAGCCAGGCATCCTGGACTGTGAAGTCAAGTGGGCCTTAGAAAGAATCACTACGAACAAAGCTAGTGGAGGTGATGGAATTCCAATTGAGCTATTTCAAATCCTGAAAGATGATGCTGTGAAAGTGCTGCACTCAATATGTCTGCAAATTTGGAAAACTCAGCAGTGGCCATAGGATCGGAAAAGGTCAGTTTTCATTCCAATCCCAAAGAAAGGAAATGTCAAAGAATGCTCAAACTACTGCACAGTTGCACTCACCTCACATGCTAGTAAAGTAATGCTCAAAATTCTCCAAGCCAGGCTTTAGCAATACGTGAACCATGAACTTCCTGATGTTCAAGCTGGTTTTAGAAAAGGCAGAGGAACCAGAGAGCAAATTGCCAACATCCACTGGATCATGGAAAAAACAACAGAGTTCCACAAAAACATCTATTTCTGCTTTATTGGCTATGCCAAAGCCTTTGACTGTGTGGGTCACAATAAACTGTGGAAAATTCTGAAAGAGATGGGAATACCAGACCACCTGATCTGCCTCTTGAGAAATCTGTATGCAGGTCAGGAAGCAACAGTTAGAACTAGATGTGGAACAACAGACTGGTTCCAAATAGGAAAAGGAGTAGGCCAAAGCTATATATTGTCACCCTGCTTATTGAACTTCTATGCAGAGTACATCATGAGAAACGCTGGACTGGAAGAAACACAAGCTGGAATCAAGACTGCCGGGAGAAATATCAATAACCTCAGATATGCAGATGATACCACCCTTACGGCGCAAAGTGAAGAGGAGCTAAAAAGCCTCTTGATGAAAGTGAAAGAGGAGAGTGAAAAAGTTGGCTTAAAGCTCAAAATTCAGAAAACGAAGATCATGGCATCCGGTCCCATCACCTTATGGGAAATAGATGTGGAAACAGTGTCAGACTTTATTTTTTTGGGGCTCCAAAATCACTACAGATGGTGACTGCAGCCATGATATTAAAAGACGCTTACTCCTTGGAAGAAAAGTTATGACCAACCTAGATAGCATATTCAAAAGCAGAGGTATTACTTTGCCGACTAAGGTCTGTCTAGTCAAGGCTATGGTTTTTCTTGTGGCCCTGTATGGATGTGAGAGTTGGACTATGAAGAAGGCTGAGCGCCGAAGAATTGATGCTTTTGAACTGTGGTGTTGGGGAAGACTCTAGAGATTCCCTTGGACTGTAAGGAGATCCAACCAGTCCATTCTGAAGGAGATCAGCCCTGGGATTTCTTTGGAAGGAATGATGCTAAAGCTGAAACTCCAGTACTTTGGCCACCTCATGCGAAGAGTTGACTCATTGGAAAAGACTCTGATGCTGGGAGGGATTGGGGGCAGGAGGAGAAGGGGACGACCGAGGATGAGATGGCTGGATAGCATCACGGACTCGATGGACGTGAGTCTGAGTGAACTCTGGGAGTTGGTGATGGACAGGGAAGCCTGGTGTGCTGCGATTCATGGGGTCGCAAAGTGTGGGACAGGACTGAGCGACTGAACTGAACTGATGGAACTGAAAGAAATGACTGCAAGCTGAAAACATGTAGTTATTTTAATCAATGGGAAAAACTGATTTATTCTTTGACTTTCAGAAATTTTTGTCAGAACACTGAAAATTCTTTTACTATCACTTATAAATGTTTACTGAAATGAAAGAATAGAAAAACTAGTATTTATTAGTACACTGTAATTTAAAGCATTGATAATTAAAATGTTCTTTGTAAAAAGAAAACATTAAGAGTCATAAGACTAGCGCTTGTCTTCTTTGAAAGTCTTATATGATGCACATATCTTCTATGAACAGGAAAATTGCCATATGCATTTCTAGGTTTAGATCAGATTCCAACATATCATTCGATCAAAGAGGCAACACAATACACGTTTTGCTTTACACGCATGAAATAAGAGATGCACAGTGACCAGGTCATCAACACTTTGAAATGTCACAACAGGTTATGACGTGCATCTGTTATTAACATAGTGTTTTGTGGACTGAGGAGTTAGCAGTTATTTATATTTTATGCAACTACTCACAGTTAATACACATGGTAGTGGAAATCTTGTGTGTTGGGAGACTCATGCTATTTAACTGAACTGTGGCAACTGAAATTTGTGTGTACTACAACGTGCAAAGAGAGGGCTGCTTGTACTTCGTGTAGTTTTAATGTCATGGGGAAATTAGTAAGGTATAATTAGCAAATGCTGATATAAAGGAAAAAGAAACATAGTTACATTCTCTAAGTAAGCTGGACCTTGACTTTATCAAAAGGACTATAAAAAAAAGACTGGAAGTACTTTTAGTTCAACAGTATTTGTTGTTGTTTAGTTGCTAAGTTGTGCCCAACTCTTTGGTGACCCCATGGACTGTGGTCCGCCATATTCCTCTGCCCATGGGATTGTCCAGGCAAGAATACTGGAGTGTGTTGCCATTTCCTTCTTCAGGGGATCTTACAGGCCCAGGGATCAAACCCACATCTCCTGCACTGGCAGGTCGACTCTTACCATTTGAGCCACCAGGGAAGCTGAATGCTAAGAACTATGCTGGGGATAGCAGTGAGCAAAGTGGACAAAAATCCACATCTTTAAGAAACTTTCAGTCTAAAAGAGGAGGAGTGAGGAGAACACAATAACAAAGATAAAGCAAAATATACAGCTTGTAAAAGGAAAGATAATGCTTTGGAGAAAAAGCAGAGAAAGAGGATTAAGAGTCATGAGAACTGCATACATTACTCAAGATGGCAGTCAGTGAAGCTTTCATTGACAAAATAACATCCAGGTGAGGAGCTGAGGGTTAGGGAGTAAAGCCTTTCAAAATCTGGGAAAAGCAAGCAGAAAAACCAGTATCTGCAGAGCCCTCAGGCAGAAATAGGCTGAAGAAGCTGTAGCTGCAGCAAGGTCAGTAGGAACTGGAACAGAGTAGAAGGATGCTGTCAAGAGAAAATGGGGGTTTGGGTTGGGTTGGTTAAGAAGAGTGCCACAGGGACTCCCAGAGGTCCAGTGGTTAAGACTGTGGGCCTCCAATACAGGGGACAAAGGTTCAATCCTTGGTCAGGAAACTAATATTCCACACTTCCACACACTGCTTGGCACAGTGTGTATATACATATATATATATATATCTACATATATAAACATATACATACACATATTATACATACATACATACACACACACACACACGTATATAAAAGAGGAAGAAGAATGCCACAAACTGGTTTATATTTTATCATGATCTCTACTAAAGGGCTTCCCTGGTAGCTCAGTTGGTAAAGAATACACCTGCAATGCAGGAGACCCTGGTTTGATTCCTGGGTTGGGAAGTTCTCCTGGAGAAGAGACAGGCTACCCATTCCAGTTTTCTTGGACTTCCTTGTGGTTCAGATGGTAGAGTCCACCTGCACTGCAGGAGACCTGGGTTTGATCCCTGCGTCAGGAATATCCTTTGGAGGAGGGCATGGCTACCCAAATTAGTATTCTTGTCTGGAGACTCCCATGGACAGAGGAGACTGGTGGGCTATAGTCCATCAGGCTGAAAAGAGTCAGACATGACTGAGCCATGAAGCACAGTACACACAGCACTGAAAAGGGAACAAGTAGAGTTTTGATGATGGTTCTATTCTGAAGGAGAATAACAGAATTTGCTGATGGATTGGGTTTGGGATATGTATGAAACAGAAAGAAGACTGATTCTAGGAATTTTGGCATAAGCAAGAATGGCATGACAAGTAACTAATTTGAGGAAGACTTGTGAGTTGGTCAGGCTGGAAGGGAAAACCAGGAACTTAGTTTTGGAGCTGTTAACTTTCAAATACTTATTATGCAAGGAAGTAGAGATGTTAATTAGGTAACTGAATATACAAAGTCTAAAGTGTCAGCCTAAGGTCTAGGAAGATACTTATTTGAGAGTTTAAAGTCTTAAGTCTGATGACATCATTAAGGGAGTTAAGTGTAGAAAGAAAAAGAAATTGTCCCTGGCTTAAGCCCTTATCTCTCAGAAGTCTAGGAGATGAGGAACATAAATTATTTGTCAGAAACAGGGCTAAGAAAGAATTAATTTGAAAACACAATTTTCAGAAACTCAAATTATTGTATGACCCAGAAATTCTACTCCTAGCAATGTACCTATGATAAAGTGAAAACAATGTCCATATCAAAACTTGTATACAAATGTTCACAGCAGCATTATTCACAATAATATAAAAAACCAGAAACAACCTCAAATGTCTATTAACTGATAAATGGATAAACTGTGGTACGGATACAGAGTGAAATACTGTTTGGCCGTAAAAGAATAAAGTACTAATAAGTACTACAGGTGAAATTTGAAAACATCATAAGAAAAGAAGTCAGTCATAAAAGACCATACTATATATTCCATTTACGTGAAATGTTCAGAATAGACAAACCAATAGAGACAGAAAGCAGATTTGTACTTGAGATTAGGGAGGAATGAAGAGTATAGGATTTATTTTTGTAGCAATGAAAATGTGATAAAATTGACTGTGTTGATAGCTGCACAACCCTGAGTATAATGAAAAACCACACATACACTTTAAACGTATGACTTGCATGGTAGGTGAATTATATCTCAATAAAGCTGCTGCAATAACCAAAACCACAAATAAACAACCCCCTGCCCAACTGGAGAATTCACAAAACAGAACTGGTTACTCTTGTATACTTTATTGATGCTCACCCCAAATCTATTATGACAGTAAACTTACAAAGTGAAAGTTAACTGTAAAAAATCTACAAAGATGAACAAACTATATAAGAAAATTAAAAATCATACATAAATCCACATCCTTTCAAACTTCAGGTGATTCCTTTTAAACACCCCCCTTCCCCCTCACTTACTTACATTTATTTTGGTCAAAATAAAACTGAAACCATACTATATTACATTATATGGCTATACCACACATATCTATTCTTCTAATTTTAAGGAATTTAAAAAGTTTCTACACGTTTACTATTACAAACAGTCCTTTAGCTGAATCTCTGAATAACTCAATTTGAGAAGAACAAATTTCTAGAAATGCAATTACTTTGTTAAAATATGTGAATTTTTTTTTAAACTCTAAAAATACTGCCTTCCAGAAAAGCTACACCAATTTATCCTCTCATCAACGGTGCTAGGGGACACAATTTACCACAAATTGAACTAGTTCTTGTCAGTTTAAAATTTTATACCAATGTGCATGAAAAAACATTGTCTTATTTAATTTGGGACTCATTTCTTAATAGTGATAAACTTATTTTCACATTGACGTCTTTTGTAAACTGCCAGCTTACATCCTTCTTTGCCCTTCTGGGATATTAGTCATTTTCCTATAGTTTTACTTTGAGAATGCTTTTATGTATTTCTCCTTCTATCATAAATAACATTTTGTCATTTGTATTTTAAGTTTGATGATGATGGCTTTGACTTACCAAAATTTAAAGATTGATATAAATGACTCAATCTTTTCATTTATGTATAATTCTTATTCTAAAAAGATAATCTTTCCCCAGAATGGTGAGAAAAATGATCATCAGACTTTTCCTTCTAACAGTTTCTGTTATTTTTCTTTGCAACATTTACTAAGTATTTAACACATGAATGTAGAGTGCTAGTAGTTTTACATATACTAGCTCACTGAATCCTCAGTGACCCTACAAGAGATCTTTTATCTTTCTCATAGCTTTCCAGTGAAGGGAAGATAACATTATATGACTAAGGTAGCCATTAATAACATGCAGAACAGAAATTTAAAGCTAAAGCAATATAAAAGCCATATTTGTTCCACTGTGCTCATATCCATATTAAGACATTTTAATAGAGCTATGCTTGGCTGTAGGGTTCTCTCATATCCTCATCTGAGAAACAACGACCAGTTACTAAAACATGTAACTCTTTAAGTTCAATAAATTCAAATTCAATAGTTGCTGAAGTTAAATAAGTCCCGGTCCACACCCTTGAATCAACTTAAATACTTTATATTCCATGTTTTTTTATAGTAATATTGTGGGTATCTCTAAGGGAAAGTATGATAAGCTCGCCACTTGGCTTTCGGACACAGACCAAGTTGGATTTATTCTGTAGAACCAGACTAACATAGATTTCATTCGCTCCACATGATAAAAGAAAAAGACCTACAGGGTGACTTTCAAAGAATCCACTATAATGATAAACTTTTTTAATTTTAATTTAATTTTATTTTTTTTAATACTTTATTCTACATTACAATACTGTATTTGTTTTACCATACATTGACATTAATCAGCCACAGGTGAACACGATCTCCCAATGCCGAAGCCCCCTCCCACTTCCCACCCCATATCATCTCCCTGGATCATCCTGTGCACCAGCCCCATGCATCCTGTATCCTGTATTGAACATAGACTGGCGCTTCATTTCGCACAAGATAGTATACATGTTTCAATGCCATTATATAATGATAAACTTATGTAGTATTTGTAATCAATGCCCTCTCTCATTTAGTTTTTCTTTTGATCATGTAGATAAAACTGCTCACAAAGTCATGCTTAAATAAAAACACACCAGATTCTTGATAATATTCCTTCTCTCAATGAGTATTAACAATGTCTTATTTTACTTTATTTAAATTGTCCTGCTTTGCTTATGCTATTATTGTAAGCATTCTCAAATTCTTTTTGAAAATAGGCAAAGAATAAATAGTATTCATTATAATTAATGTTGCTCAAAGCATTCCTCTGACTGAATTTAGCAAAGTACTATGGTACAATTTTAAGTATGCTTTTCAAAACAACATAAAATTATGTAGACTGATATTACCTAAGTTGAAAAGAACAAATTAGATGCGGAACACATATACTTTACTACAAATTGGGACTGGAACACAGCATTATATTTTAACCCCTTATTTATAAGCTTTTCTGACAAATATCACATTAAAATTTAAACAATGAATTAAGGCTAATGTCGAGTGGTTGAGAGCTCAGAAAATTGTCTAGAACACCAGCCTTGCCATAAGACTGTACATCCAACTAAATCTTGATGACTCCTTCTTCAATCTCAAAGTCTATCTTAAAACAAGACATTAATACTTGACCAATTTTTAAGACTGATGTTATTCTGTTAATAGAGAAATTAAAAGTTCACACAATTATACCCTTTATATTCTGCTCTGTACATGTTAATAAAAATAAAGCAGTGCCTTATGGATTTGGGTTGTATTTTGACTTTGATAATTCCACTAAAAATTTGATTTACAAAATTTACAAATGGTAATAGTTTTCCAGAGTCCTATTTAAACTTCCAGAGTTAAGCTATCAAAGGATTCCTGGTTTTGGTTTGTTGTGGACCAAACAAAAATTGTTCTTACCTTTACACCCTGAATGAGACCATTCATGAGGAATGTGTGTTGAGGAAATGTTTCATGTAGAACCTACAAAAAGCAGACAAACATCAAGAAAAATTCTAAAATAAATGAAAGGGAAAGATTTCTGACTCTTGTTAATGGCAGACTAGGTAACTAAACCCTGGAATGAAAAATATGAAGGAATAATGAAATATGGAAAATGTCTTAAAAGTATGAAAAGGTAACAAGATAATGAGGTAAAAATCTAAATAAAGAACCTAAAAGGTATGCCCAGGATTCAGTTACTTTTGCTAGAAAAGCACAAACAATTTAAAGGATGTACTGCAAAGAGTTACTCAAACTCAGTTATGAACCTGCAGCCCAGCTGCATGGCTTGTGCATGGTCCAGGAAACCTCAAACCTTAAATTCGGATTATACTATCCAGAATAATAGCCTCGTCAGATGTTTAGAAGAAAAAAATCTAAAGTTATTTCTGAAAAGGCCATCACTCCAGGCTTCACATCAACCATATATGTACTTTCTCAAATATAATGACAAGGACATAATCAAAGGTAATCAGATACAAAAGTAAATAAGACACCATGAACAAGAAAACAGCAAACAATACATATCAAACATTCAAAGACCTCATGTTTTGGAATTATTTAACAGACTTTAAAAATAGCACGCTTACTGTGTTACAAGACATATAAAGTAACCTTGAAACTTTGCAGCAGATTAAAAGAACAAAAGCCTAGAAGAGAAAAAACTAAATTAAAAACTCAATGGGTATGTTTAACAACATTAAACACAGTTTAAGAGAGAATAACTGAACCAAAAGGTAGGTCAAGAAAAGATATCCAGAATGCAGCAGAGACAAATAGACAGGATATGAGACAGAAAGTAAGAGACACAGAAGATCCAATAAGAAAGTCTAATAATGTAAACTAGTCCAGTAATAACAGTGAGGCAGAGATAATATTTTAGAAGCCAATGACTGAGAATGTACTTGAATCAATGACAGACATCAATGAAGAAACAACCTAGATGTCCATCAGTAGATGAATGGATAAGAAAACTGTGGTACATTTACACAATGGATTACTCAGCCCTTAAAAAGAATAAATTTGACTCAGTTCTAATGAGATGGATGAAACTGGAGCCGATTATACAGAGTGAAGTAACCCAGAAAGAAAAACACCAATACAGTATACTGACAAATATATATGGAATTTAGAAAGATAGTAATGATGACCCTGTATATGAGACAACAAAAGAGACACAGAGGTATAGAATGGACTTTTGGACTCTGAGGGAGAGGGAGAGGGTGGGATGATTTGGGAGAATGGCATTGAAATAGGTATACTATCATATAAGAAACGAAGTGCCAGCCTATGTTCAATGCAGGATGCAGGATGCTTGGGGCTGGTGCACGGGATGATCCAGGGAGATGATGTGGGGTGGGAGGTGAGAGGGGGGCTTTGACATTGGGAGATCGTGTACACCTGTGGCTGATTCGTGTCAATGTATGGCAAAACAAATACAGTACTGTAACGTAGAATAAAGTATTAAAAAAAAAGGAAAAAAAAAAGAAAAAAAAGTGATTAAAGCAATCTATCAAATTTTAAGCAGTATAAAAAGATATCCACATTTACAATCAAATTAAAATTATAGAGAACTGTAAAAAAATCTTTAAAACAGAAATAACAGATTGCTTTCAAACAAAAAACAGTTAGATTATTTCTTAAGACTAACATTTCTGAACTTAGACAAGGAGTGTGCTATTCTATCATCAAGATAGCAAGAAAAATAAAACAAATGCCAACCTAAAATTGTATACCCAGTTAAAATATCCTCTGACACAAAGGCAAGTATCCACACTTTTTGATTTGGCAAAAACAAGCTTATTAACTTATACTAATGAGTTACTAACTTATTAGTCAGTTCAGTTCAGTTCAGTCACTCAGTCGTGTCTGACACTTGGCGACCCCATGAATCACAGCCCACCAGGCCTCCCTGTCCATCACCATCTCCTGAAGTTCACTCAGACTCACGTCCATCAAGTCTGTGATGCTATCCAGCCATCTCATCCTCTGTCGTCCCCTTCTCCTCCTGCCCCCAATCCCTCCCAGCATCAGAGTCTTTTCCAATGAGTCAACTCTTTGCATGAGGTGGCCAAAGTACTGGAGTTTCAGCTTTAGCATCATTCCTTCCAAAGAAATTCCAGGGCTGATCTCTTTCAGAATGGACTGGTTGGATCTCCTTGCAGTCCAAGGGACTCTCAAGAGTCTTCTCCAACACCACAGTTCAAAGGCATCAATTCTTCGGCACTCAGCCTTTTCACAGTCCAACTCTCACATCCATACATCACTACTGGAAAAACCACAGCCTTGACTAGATGGACCTCAGTCGGCAAAGTAATGTCTCTGCTTTTGAATATGCTATCTAGGTTGGTCATAACTTTTCTTCCAAGGAGTAAGCGTCTTTTAATATCATGGCTGCAGTCACTATCTGCAGTGATTTTGGAGCCCCCTAAAATAAAGTCTGACACTGTTTCCACTGTTTCCCATCTATTTCCCATAAAGTGATGGGACCTGATGCCATGATCTTCGTTTTCTGAATGTTGAGCTTTAAGCCAACTTTTTCACTCTCCTCTTTCACTTTCAAGAGGTTTTTTAGTTCCTCTTCACTTTCTGCCATACGGGTGGTGTCATCTGCATATCTGAGGTTATTGATATTTCTCCCGGCAGTCTTGATTCCAGCTTGTTTCTTCCAGTCCAGCGTTTCTCATGATGTATTCTGCATACAAGTTAAATAAGCAGGGTGACAATATACAGCCTTGACGTACTCCTTTTCCTATTGGAACCATGTCTGTTGTTCCATGTCCAGTTCTAACTGTTGCTTCCTGACCTTCATACAGGTTTCTCAAGAGGCAGGTCAGGTGGTCTGGTATTCCCATCTCTTTCAGAATTTCCCAGTTTATTGTGATCCACACAGTCAAAGGCTTTGGCATAGTCAATAAAGCAGAGATAGATGTTTTTCTGGAACTCTCTTGTTTTTTCCATGATCCAGTGGATGTTGGCAATTTGCTCTCTGGTTCCTCTGCCTTTTCTAAGACCAGCTTGAACATCAGGAAGTTCACGGTTCATGTTGTGCTGAAGCCTGGCTTGGAGAATTTTGAGCATTATTTTATTAGCATGTGAGATGAGTGCCATTGTGCAGTAGTTTAAGCATTCTTTGACATTGACTTTCTTTGGGATTGGAATGAAAACTGACCTTTTCCAGTCCTGTGGCCACTGCTGAGTTTTCCAAATTTGCTGGCATATTGAGTGCAGCACTTTCACAGCATCATCTTTCAGGATTTGAAAGAGCTCAATTGGAATTCCATCACCTCCACTAGCTTTGTTTGTAGTGATGCTTTCTAAGGCCCACTTGACTTCACACTCCAGGATGTCTGGCTCTAGGTGAGTCATCACACCATCGTGATTATCTGGGTTGTGAAGATCTTTTTTATACAGTTCTTCTGTGTATTCTTGCCACTTCTTACTAACTTATAGACTCTGCTAATTTGACTGTGTGGATCACAATAAACTGGAAGAGATAGGAATACCAGACCACCTGACCTGCCTCTTGAAAACCTATATGCATGTCAGGAAGCAACAGTTAGAACTTGACATGGAACAACAGACTGGTACCAAAGAGGAAAAGGAGTACGTCAAGGCTGCATACTGTCACCCTGCTGTGGTCCAAGAAAATTTTACATTTGAATTTCATACAGTTTTCATGTGGGACCAAAAACATACTTTTTAGAAATGCAAAAAAAAAAAAAAATTTAGTACACAGACCACGTAAACACAGGTAGTGGGCCAGATTAAGTCTGTGGACCATAGTTTACAGACCCTCTAACATCAAGTGAATTACAATACTTATTAACAACTCTCTTCCCATCAGATGTAATAGATGCCAGAAAGCAATATAATGATATATAAAAAGTGCTGGAAAAATTATTTAAAAATCTAGAATGCACACTAAATATTTTATATACCAAATTCTAAGACAAAGAGACTCACCAACAGTTACCCTGCATTGATATTTTCTTGTCAACTCTTCTTAAAATTATATTAACTTGGTAAGCTGGAAATTAGCATTTTTTAAAGCATTCACAAGTTTATAGATATAAAAGCATGCTACAGATTACAACATACAACACACAATAGGACAGAAATAAATGCCAAAGATCACTGCATCTGATTAGCTAAGACATGGTAACTGTCAGCTGTGCAAAGGAAGGTAAAGATTTAATATCATCATATTAATACACTGGGCTCCCTTGGTGGCTCTGTGGTACAGAATCCATCTGGCAATGCAGGAGACACAGGAGATACAGGTTCGATCCCTGGGTCAGAAAGATCCCCTGGAGTAGGAAATGGCAACCACTCCAGTATTTTTGCTTGGAAAATTCTGTTAGGAGAAGCACACTGACTGAAACTGCCCACCCTGGCCAGGCACCATAGTAACCATTTGCATGAGTTGTTTTAAGACAGGAGGTCCTGGAAAGGAACTCGAAACTAAGAAGCCACCACCAACCACCAGAAGAGTTCAGGAAAGGTCAAAAGGTGACCACGTATTCAACCACCTCCCAGAATCCTTCTCTCTGGCATCCATCTTGGCCGAGCAACGTGTGCACCACCAGGAAGGACTCTGAGTCTGAATGACTCATTCTGAATGCCTGGCCAAAGACAATCTGGAAACTAATCCCATCAGCCATGTGGCAGAGTAGTTCTCCTGAGTTCACGTACCCAACTGCTCTCTGCCCAGACACCCCTTCCCAATAAAAATCTTTCTCTGTCAGCATATGTGTCTTCTCAGACAATTCATTTCCAAGTGTTAGACAAGAGACCACTTCTGGGGCCTGGAAGGGGTCCCCCTTCCTGCAACAATTCCATGGACAGAGGAGCCTGGTGGGCTACAGTCCACAGGGCTGCAAAGCGCTGGACACGACGGAGGGGCTGAGCACACAAATATACATCATGTATTACAAGTACTTTTAGTGAATGGTACTTATTTTAATAATTATATGACACCAAAAGGGTAGTGAGAGGGTAACAAGTAGGAAGGCAAGGGGACCCCAAATGGAGGAAATAGACTGCAAGTGGAGGATTTTGTTTGTTTTTTCCTTCTCTATACAAAATAAAAAAGTTTTCTTTTAACTATGTATTTGCTTAGAAATCTGCCTTTCTTTAAGATTCATGTCAATTGTTTTATGGCCAGGGATGTTCACTTTGTGCAAATGCCATCTCAAAATGCATGTTGTGGGAGAGAGGACTGATACAACTCTCTCAGTTTTCAGGTGATTCTTTAACAGATATATAACTCCTTGCTAAAAACTAGCGCACTTTCTGCCCTCTTCTGAAGCCTATGTCAGAAGCTTCCTCTATCCCTTTATACTTTAATAAAATTTTATTACACAAAAGCTTCAAGTGATCAAGCCTCATCTCTGACCCTGGATGGAGATCCTCTCCTCCGAAGGTCACTATTTGCAGCATAGCTCACGGCTTGCAGCAGCAACCTTTCAGTAGGTTCTGGGTACTATGGTCAAAAACACCATCAGGAAATTGTCAAAATCATATAAAATGAGACTGGAACACCTTATGAAGCAAACAATGTCAATTTGCTTATAGTCAGAACTTTATTTCCTTTTCAAGTGCAGAGCAAATCATGTCTCAAAGTGCCTGTGTACTCTGCCAAAAACGCCTGACAAACAACTCTATTCATCTATCCACCTCACTTCTCAAGAGAAAACACTGGTTATGCAAAGGAAGCAAATGGGCTGGACTATGGAGCTGACGAGATAGGCTTCATGTCTGTTATATGAACATATATGTTGAGAGTAAGTAAGGAGGTATAGGAAAACTGAATGTGGCAGCAAAGCGTTTGAAGAGCATTCTTTGGATTAGTAGATCACCATACAGAGAAAAGATGGGGTGGTAGGAAGAAATGCTGAAATTTTTCGCAGGATTCCTGAAATCTGAGTTTACAAAAGAAAACCTGCATATTGCAAAAAATAAAATTCTTCACTCATAAGAACTAATATTAAGCATAACTTTATTGAAATACATCCTCTATTTAAACAGACTTTAAGACTTTTAAAGAAATTTAATCAGATGACTTTATTTATATTAAAATGAGATCAGGCATTCTAAAAGGATACACATTTTGACAAGAGGGTAGAATATCAAACAGGAATGTAAGACAAGAGAGAAGTCATTTTTTATGTATGAGCTAATAGTACTATTGGAACGTTAAGGCCATTATTTAAGGCCAACTTTGTGGTTTTGCTTCAGTATATTAGGGGTGGAGACCTTTCTGATGGTGCCTAATTAATAAACTAAAGCTGTAATCTAGGACATGGCCACATGAGAGAGGCAACAAATCTCACAGAGAAAATAATAAGTAAATTCTTGGGAATTCCCTGGTGATCCAGTGGTTCAGGATCTGCCTTCCAGTGCAGGGGATGCAGATTCAATCTCTGTCACGGAATTAAAATCCCACGTGCCATGGGACAACTAAGTCCACACATGCACATGTCACAACTAGAGTCCACGTGCCCTGCAGACGCCATGCAGCAACTAGAGATAAGGCCACATACCACAATGAAGAGCCTGTGTGCCACAACTAAGACCAGATGTAGCAAAAACGAAACAAAACAAATGTTTTTAAAAAGACGTAAATTGTTCTACACTACTTAAGTCAGTCCTAATGAATGCTAGGATGCAGTCAGACTAGACTGTACAAAATATGATTATGTATATACCACTGTTTATCTCCAAACTCTGTCCTCAGGACTTTTTCTTGCCCTGGAAACAGAACAGAGTACTTTCTATCTACTAGCTACAGTAGAAGTTGGGGCAGGGGTAAGGAATACACGTGAACCATCATCCTGAAATTATACCAAGGTGGATGACAGAATCAAGATTCTAAGAACTGGAAACGGGCTATTAGTAAACTCCATCATAAAGGAAGAGAATAACAAACTCCAGCAGTCATGAAACAAACCCTGTATTTGCCCCTTTCTTTTTGAACAACCTAAACTGTGGAAAGTTCTGAAAGAGATGGGGATACCAGACAACCTGACCTACCTCTTGAGAAACCTATATGCAGGTCAGGAAGCAACAGTTAGAACTGGACATGGAACAACACACTGGTTCCAAAGAGGAAAAGGGGTATGTCAAGGCTGTATACTGTCACCCTGCTTATTTAACTTCTATGCAGAGTACATCATGAGAAATGCTGGAGTGGAAGAAACATAAGCTGGAATCAAGATTGTCAGGAGAAATATCAATAACCTCAGATATGCAGATGACACCACCCTTATGGCAGAAAGTGAAGAGGAACTAAAAAGCCTCTTGATAAAAGTGAAAGTGGAGAGTGAAAAAGTTGGCTTAAAGCTCAACATTCAGAAAATGAAGATCATGGCATCTGATGCCATGGAAAAAGATGGGGAAATAGTGTCAGGCTTTGTTTTTTGGGCACCAAAATCACTGCAGATGGTGATTGCAGCCATTTAATTAAAAGACATTTAATCCTTGGAAGAAAAGTTATGACCAATCTAGATATCATATTCAAAAGCAGAGACACTGCTTTGCCAACAAAGGTCCGTCTAGTCAAGGCTATGGTTTTTCCAGTGGTCACGTATGGATGTGATAGTTGGACTGTGAAGAAAGCTGAGCACTGAAGAATTGATGCTTTTGAACTGTGGTGTGGGAGATGACTCTTGAGAGTCCCTTGGACTGCAAGGAGATCCAACCAGTCCATCCTAAAGGAGATCAGCCCTGGGATTTCTTTGGTAGTAATGATGCTGAAGCCTGAAACTCCAGTTCTTTGGCCACCTCATGTGAAGAGTTGACTCACTGGAAAAGACTCTTGATGCTGGGAGGGATTGGGGGCAGGAGGAGAAGGGGAGGACAGAGGATGAGATGGCTGGATGGCATCACTGATTCGATGGACGTGAGTCTGAGTGAACTCCGGGATTTGGTGATGGACAGGAGGCTTGGCGTGCTGCGATTCATGGGGTCGCAAAGAGTCAGACACGACTGAGCGACTGAACTGAACTGAATACTATCACTTCTCTGTTCAACCAGAAAAGGCAGAAAGTGGAGGGTGTATGCCAGAGCAAATCTTTCTTTTTAAAAAAGGAGTAAACCAGTTCTCTCACATTAAAAAAATAAATAAAGAAAGAAAATAAAGAAACATACAAAGTTACCAAACTATGGTGTAAAGTCTGGAGGAGACAGGAAAGTAAAAGACATTTAGCTTAATTTAGAAACACCAAAATCTTAGAAAAAGCATGAGAACATGGGCTTCCTTTCTGGCTCAGCTGGTAAAGAATCTGCCCACAATGTTTGATCCCTGGGTCGGGAAGATCCCTGGAGAAGGGAAAGGCTACCCAATCCGGTACTCTCGCCTGGAGAATTCCATGGATTGTATGTATAGCCCATGGGGTTGCAAAGAATCGGACACAACTGAGCGACTTTCACTAACTGAGCAATACTTTGTCTATGACACTGTAGAGTGACACTAGCAAATCTGTACTTCTCACATAACTAATCATTTTAACCAAACCTTTGCAAGCAGTAAAACTGCTCAGAATCTGCAAAGAGGCAGTTGAACAGCATTTTAGCTGCCTTCTAAGATTGCATTCCAGATCTAACAGGGATACAGAAACCCTAAGAAAGTTATCTGTTTTGGGCAGTAAGAAAGAAGATATATTAGGCCTCTGGGGCACTTTAGCTAATCAATTAAATTTAAAGTGAAGTAAAGTCGCTCAGTCATGTCCGACTCTTTGCAACCCCATGGACTGTAGCCTACCAGGCTCCTAAGTCCATGGGATTTTCCAGGTAAGAATACTGGACTGGGTTGCCATTTCCTTCTCCAGGAGATCTTCCCAACCCAGGGATCGAACCCAGGTCTCCCGCATTGTAGGCAGACGCTTTACAGTCTGAGCTACCAAAAGGGATCTGATAATCTGCAGCAGCTGGTGACAGTGCAGGTGCAGGGGCTTCGGCTGCGCAACAGCACAGGGGTGGCCAAGAGGAGCTACCCCACGTCCCAGGTCAGGATGGCTGGAGAGGAGATACCCCACATCCATGGTCGGGGCAGCAGCCAAGAGGAGCTACCCCATGCCCAAGCTAAGGGGCAGCAACTGAGAAGAGCTACCCCACGTCCAATGTCAGGGCGGCCGAGAAGAGATACCCCACGTCCAAGGTCAGGGAGGCTGAAAGGAGCTACCCTGCTTCCAAGGAGCAGCTGGGAGGAGCTACCAAACGCCCAAGCTCAGGGATAGCTGCCGAGAGGAGTTGCCCTATGTCCAAGGTAAGGAGAGTGGCTGTGCTTTGCTGGAGCAGCTGTGAAGAGATACCCCACGTCTAAGGTAAGAAAATCCAAGTAAGATGGTAGATGCTGAGAGGGCAGACAGATTGAAACCACAGTCATAGACAACTAGCCAGTCTGATCACACAGACCACAGCTTGTTTAACTCAATGAAATTAAGCCATTGTGTGTGGGGTCACCCAAGACAGAGGGGTCATGGTGGAAAGGGCTGACAGAATGTGGTCCACTGGAGAAAGGAATGGCAAACCACTTCAGTATTCTTGCCTTGAGAACCCCATGAATAGTATGAAAAGGCAAAAAGTTAGGACACTGAAAGATGAACTCCCCAGGTCAATAGATGCCCAATATGCTACTGGAGATCACTGCAGAAGTTAACTCCAGAAAGAATGAAGGGAGGGAGCCAAAGCAAAAACAATACCCAGTGCTGGATGTGACTGGTGATAGAAGCAAGGTCTGATGCTGTAATAAGCAATACTGCACAGGAACATGGAATGTTAGGTCCAAGAATCAAGGCAAATTGGAAGTGATCAAACAGGAGATGGCAAGAGTGAACATCGACCTTCTAGGAATCAGCGAACTAAAATGGACTGAAATGGGTGAATTAAACTCAGATGACCATTATATCTACTACTGTGGGCAGAAACCCCTTAGAAGAAATGGAGTAGCCATCATGGTCAACAAGAGACTCCGAAATGCAGTTCTTGGATGCAATCTCAAAAACAACAGAATGATCTCTGTTATTTCCAAGGCAAGCCATTCAATATCAGGGTAATCCAAGTCTATGGCCCGACCAGTAACGCTGAAGAAGCTGAAGCTGAATGGTTCTATGAAGACCTACAAGACCTTTTAGAACTAATACACACAAAAAGATGTCCTTTACATTATAGGGAACTGGAATGCAAAAGATGAAATCAAGAAACACCTGGAGTTAACAGGCAAATTTGGCCTTGGAGTACAGAATGAAGCAGGGCAAAGGCTAATAGAGTTTTGCAAGACAACACACTGGTCATAGCAAACATCCCCTTCCAACAACACAAGAGAAGACTCTACACATGGACATCACCAGATGGTCTACACCAAAAATCAGACTGATTATATTCTTTGCAGCCAAAGATGGAGAAGTTCTATACAGTCAGCAAAATGAACACCAGGAGCTAACTGTGGCTGAGATCATGAACTCCTTATTGCCAAATTCAGACTTATACTGAAGAAAGTAGGGAAAACTACTAAAACATTCAAGTATGACCTAAATCAAATCCCTTATGATTACACAGTGGAAGTGAGAAATAAACTTAAAGGACTAGATCTGATAGAGTGCCTGATAAACTATGGATGGAGGTTCGTGACATTGTACAGGAGACAGGGATCAAGATCATCCCCAAGAAAAAGAAATGCCAAAAAACAAAATGGCTGTCTGAGGAGGCCTTACAAATAGCTCTGAAAAGAAGAGAAGCGAAAAGCAAAGGAGAAAAGGAAAAATATAAGCATTTGAACGCAGAGTTCCAAAGAACAGTGTGGAGAGATAAGAAAGCCTTCCTCAGCGATCAATGCAAAGAAACAGAGGAAAACAACAGAATGGGAAAGACTACAGATCTCTTCAAGAAAATTAGAGACACCAAGGGAACATTTCATGCAAAGATGGGCTCAATAAAGGACAGAAATGGTATGGACCTAACAGAAGCAGAAGATATTAAGAAGAGGTGGCAAGAATACACAGAAGACCTATATAAAAAGATCTCCACGACCCAGATAATCACGATGGTGTGATCACTCACCTAGAACCAGACATCCTGGAATGTGAAGTCAAGTGGGCCTTAGGAAGTATTACTACAAACAAAGCTAGTGGAGGTGATGGAACTCCAGTTGAGCTGTTTCAAATCCTGAAAGAGGATGCTGTGAAAGTGCTACAGTCAATATGCCAGCAAATTTGGAAAACTCAGCAGTGGCCATAGGACTGGAAAAGGTCAGTTTTCATTCCAACCGCAAAGAAAGGCAATGCCAACTACTGAACAATTACACTCATCTCACACACTAGTAAAATTAAGCTCAAAATTCTCCAAGCCAGGCTTCAGCAATACGTGAACCATGAACTTCCTGATGTTCAAGCTGGTTTTAGAAAAGGCAGAGAGGAACCAGAGAGCAAATTGCCAAATCCACTGGATTATCAAAAAAGCAAGAGAATTCCAGAAAAACATCTGTTTCTGCTTTATTGACTATGCCAAAGCCTTTGACTGTGTAGATCACCACAAACTGTGAAAAATTCTTGAAGAGATAGGAGTACCAGACTACCTGACCTGCCTCTTGAGGAACCTGTATGAAGGTCAGGAAGCAACAGTTAGAACTGGACAGGGAACAACAGACTGGTTCCAAATTAGGAAAGGAGTACATCAAGGCTGTATAATGTTACCCTGCTTATTTAACTTATATGCAGAGTACATCATGAGAAATGCTGGGCTGGATGAAGCTCAGGGTGGAATCAAGATTGCCGGGAGAAATATCAATAACCTCAGATATGCAGATGACACCACCCTTATGGCAGAAAGTGATGAAAACTAAGGAGCCTCTTGATGAAAGTGAAAGAGGAGAGTTAAAAAAGTTGGCTTAAAGCTCAACATTCAGAAAACGAAGATCATGGCATCTGGTCCCATCAATACTTGGCAAATAGATGAGGAAACAGTGGCTGATTTTATTTTTGGGGGCTCCAAAATCACTGCAGATGGTGATTGCAGCCATGAAATTAAAAGATGCTTACTCTTTGGAAGGAAAGTTATGACCAACCTAGATAGCATATTAAAAAGCAGACATTACTTTGTCGACAAATGTCTGTCGAGGCTATGGTTTTTCCAGTAGTCATGTATGGATGTGAGAGTTGGACTATAAAGAAGGCTGAGGGCAGAAGAATTTATGCTTTTGAACTGTGGTGTTGGAGAAGGCTCTTGAGAGTCCCTTGGACTGCAAGGAGATCCAACCAGTCCATCCTAAAGGAAATCAGTCCTGGGTATTCACTGGGAGGACTGATGATGAAGATGAAACTCCAATACTTTGGCCACCTGATGTGAAGACCTGACTCATTTGAAAAGACCCTGATGTTGGGAAAGATTGACGGCAGGAGGAGAAGTGAATGACAGAGGATGAGATGGTTAGATGGCATCACTGATTCAATGAACATGAGTTTGGGTAAACTCTGGAAGTTGGTGATGGACAGGGAGGCCTGGCGTGCTGCGCTTTACGGGGTCACAAAGAGTCAGACATGATTGAGTGACTGAACTGACTGACTCACTCACTTATAATCTGGTATAGGTTCAAAATTTCCCAAGGATTTTAATTGTCTGGAAGGTGGTTTTAGAATTTCTCACAGGATATCAAAAACACTGAAGTATTCCTCATTTCAATTTGAATTTGTATCAAATAAAGAATGGTTACAGAATAACTTCTGCATTGAGAAACTTGTTGAACAACTACAAGTATAGACAACTGGTTGCATCAGAAAAGCACTATTTTGAAACTCTGAACTTTGTAATCTAAAGACATGGGGGGTGGGGATTAGAAAACATGGGTCAAAAATTAAATTATGACAGTCTGTTAAAATGAATAGACTGGTGTGTTTATATTAAAAATATGTCTTAGAGAAGCAATCACTCAGGACATCTGTGCCTGTAACACATACATTTATTCAAAGAAAATGCACATTTTACACCTTTGTCCTAGGCAACCCTAGGTACTAGGGACATAGTGAAGAACACAGCAGGCAGGATCTCATGAAACTTGGAGACCACTCATCCCTCATTAAGTAATAACCAATAAGCTTCTACTGTGAAGGATTAATGAAGAAAAAGGCAATCCAATGAAAAAGAATAAAACAGAGGATTAAAAACACAGGAAGTTTAACCTATTTCATCCAAGATGTAATTTTAAATATGCTAGAAGAATTAAAAACTTTAAAAAGTGTATAGCGATGTAATAAGTAAAAGTAATAGTCACCCTCTCAAGTTCTCTATTTTCTAAACCTAATTTGGGAACAAAATTTACCTGGACCCAAAAGGATTCTCTGGTAAAGCAAAATGGTGACTGGGAAGAGTTAATCAACAATGATTTTTATAAAACAATTTAAGACAACTGAACTCTTAAGGGCAATTTAAAAATACCTTTATTAAAACTGAGTGTCAAGTAGTTACTAGGCACTTAAAGTCTGCACCCCAATCTTTTCTTCAGCATCTCCCTTTCCTCTAACCACAGCATTTATCAGGCCTCGGGATTAAATGGTCTCTGCAAAGAAATGGCTATAGGTCAGCTACCAAAAATGGAAATTCTCCCTTTTTCATTCATCACTGTCACTGTTTTATAGCACTTACCGATCTCCTATTACTATGTTCTTAACTCAAAGGCTGTTACACCCATACTAACTAAGTTACAAACTTCAATAAAGCACTGCAATGCTTTCCTCTAGGACTTGTAAAAGATTTTCCTAACTATGCAGACTAGAGTTCATACACAAGCACTCCCAAGATTCTGGTTCAGTGGAAGTAGTCCTGCTACCTAAGAATATTTAATAAGGAGATATTTTGTTGCAGGTGGTTCACAGTCTACAGTGGAAACAACACAATTTAACAGTCTTAAATTACTGTCAAGAGCTACTCTCAAACACATACCTAGATATATAGCTCATATGCTTAAGGATGTCTCTGCTCTCATAAACAAGGACTTGATTCAGCAATACTTACAGTTAACATTGAAGTTGTCAATAGGCCCCATGCAAAGAATTCAAGGAAGATGACAATAGCAGCATGGTATACACTTGGTCGGCCAAAGCCTTGTAGCTAAAAAAAAAGAGGAAAATTATTATGAAAAACAGTAAACAGTTAAAAGAAACCCACTATCCTAAAATAGTACTTAACACATACAAACTGTATAAACTTATATTATTTAATATGGGTAGGTCCTACTTATTTTCCAGTAGTCATGTATGGATGTGGAATTGGACGATAAAGAAAGCTGAGCACCAAATAATTGATACTTTTGAACTGTGGTGATGGAGAAGACTCTTGAGAGTCCCTTGGACTGCAAGGAGACCAAATCAGTCAATCTTAAAAGAAATCAGTCCTGAATGTTCATTGACGGACTGATACTGAAGCTGAAGCTCCTTTACTTTGGTCACCTGATGTGAAGAGTTGACTCATTAGAAAAGACCCTGATGCTGGGAAAGACTGAAGGCAAGAGGAGAAGGGGACAATAGAGGAAGGGATGGTTGGATGGCATCACTGACTCAATGGACATGAGTTTGAGCAAGCTATGGGAGTTGGTGATGGACAGGGAAGACTGGCATGCTGCAGTCCATGGGGTCGCCAAGAGTCGGACACGACTGAGCGACTGAACTGAACTGAAATTATTTAAGATAAAGCTTCATTCTGTGATATCTCTGATTTTTTCATCTTCCCTTATGGAAGATGTCAAGATTATATATTTTCTACTTGGCCTGTCAACCGGGTCTTCAGGAGGTTCAGGTTCCAGGACCTGAATATTCTGTCTAAAGACACTAATTACGGGTTCCTTAGCCATTTGGCCTAAGTCTGAAGTTGCCCTTGTTACATGAGAGAGGAAGACAGGGAGTCAACACTAAAAGCTTCAAGGGCAGCATAGATGATTTAAAATGATAGGAGCTGGGGGAGGAACAATAAGGATTAGGTTAAATCTGAAAACACACTTTGATACATAAAGGTGTCAAAATCTAGCTTTCTGTTTCCCTTTTGTTTTAAAACTGTGCCTATTCTGATAATTTTCAATTTATGATTTCTGAAGATAAAATCTAAAAGTCCACTGAATTAACGTTCTTTGACTCTGTGACGATGGTTATCACAAGATCAAATGCTTTACTAGCATTTTGTACTGGAAGTGATACAAAAGACTCTGTAAAATCCCCTCTTCCCATGCTTTTCATACTTCAAAAGGTAAAAGCAGATCTGCATGGTTTAATTAGAATCTAACCATGAGTAAATGATCAAATTCAGATTATAAGACATCTATAAGACAACCAGCCTGGTCTCCTTAAAAATGTCAATGTCATAAAAGACCAAAGTAAAGGTAGGAGACTAGTACAGATTAAAGGAGACAAGTCATGACAACCAAATGGGGGATCCCAGACTGGATCCTAGATAAAAATGAGACAAGAGAAAAAAATCTGAATATGTAGTATATATTTGATAATCATATGGCATTAATGTTACTGCAACTTACGGCTATCAAATAGCTTATCAAAAAGAAGGTACATGTATACTTTTGAAAGTAAATGTCACAAAATTGAATTTTGTTAATTATCGAGCCTCAATGAAGGGAATGACTATTCATTTTACTATTCTGCTAATTTTTTATTGTTCTGAAAATTTTTCAAAATTTCAGGCCAAGAACAATTGTTATTAAAAATCCAAACTTGTAAATTTCTAGATTTTTCCAACAATAATAAGTAGTTTTAAATGCCACTTAAAAAAGACATTTGCAAAACAGAAAGCATTTTACAAAATTTTAAAACAAAAAAGGACCATTTAAGCACCAAACAATTAAAACAAAGAAAGATCTTTATTATAACACAAGCTTCAAACCAGGTTTTGAAACAGGAGGGTAGAGGGCACAATCTTTAGAAGAACCACATAGCCTAGGATATACAGAACATAAACTGGTTAGAATCAACTAGGTTTCCTGAGAAACCTATGTGCAGGTCAAGAAGCAACAGTTAGAACCAGACATGTAATGACTGGTTCCAAGTGAAATGAGCATGACAAGATCATATATTGTCACCCTGTGTATTTAACTTATACACACACAGAGTACACCATGCAAACTGCCAGGCTGGATGAATCACAAACTGGTATCAAGACTGCAGGGAAAAATATTAACAACCCCAGATATGCAGATGATACCACTCTAATGGCAGAAGCTGAAGAGGAACTAAAGAGTTTCTTGATGGGGGTGAAAGAGGAGAGTGTAAAAGCTGGCTTGAAACTCAACATTAAAAATACTAAGATTAGGCATCCAGTCCCATCACTTCATGGCAAATAGAAGAGGTTAGAGTGAAAACAGTGACAGATTTTATTTTCTTGGGTCCCAAAATCACTGTAGATAGTGACTGCAGCCACGAAATTAAAAGACACTTGGTCCCTGGAAAGAAAGCTATGACAAACCTAGACAGCATATTGAAGAGACGTCACTTTGCCAACAAAGATCTGTATAGTCAAAGATATGTTTTCCCAGTAGTCATATAAGGATGTGAATTGGTCCATAAAGAAGGCTGAGCATCCAAGAATTGATGCTTTCTGGCTATGATGCTAGAGAAGACTCTTGAGAGTCCCTTGGATGGCAAGGAGATCAAAGTCAATCCTAAAGGAAACCAACTGTGAATATTCATAGGAAGGGTGTGGCTGAAGCTCTAATACTCTGGCCACCTGATGCAAAAAGCCGACTCACTGGAAAAGACGCTTATTCTGGGAAAGAATGAATGCAAAGGAGAAGGGGGCAGCAGAGGAGGAGTTGGTTAGACAGTATCACTGACTCAATGGACATGAATCTGAGCCAACTCCAAGAGACAGTGTAAGACAGAAGAGCCTGGTGAGCTATAGTTCATGGGGTCGCAGAGTCGGACATGACTCTGTCTGTCCATCGCTGAATTCTTTCTGTGACACAACATTAAGAATCCAAGCTTCATTAAGTCCTGAGCCCAAGTGTGGGATCTCAGTTAGAACAGAGGTGGGTTCAAGTCCCATCTGAGTTGTAACTGCACCAATTATAGAGTAGCTTTTCATCCTAGCTCCTTCATCTCTTGCAAGGTAGCCAGAGCAACCATTTAAATGTAAACTGATCCTCTTCTCCACCCTCCCTGGCTCCTACTACATGGAGCCACACATCTGACACATCCAACATGGTCCTACACTCCCTATTTCCTTTGTTATCTGCTATGGTTTTCTAGAAGATGTCTAACAAACTTCATTTTTGTTTACTGTCTACCTCCCCTAGACTGGAAATGTAAATGCCATGAAGGAAGTGGATTTTTAAAATCTGTTTTGTTCAGAGACGTACTCCAAATAGTGCAACCCACTATAATAAGCTCTCAACAAAATGCAGGTGAGATGGAAGGAGCTCTTTGGAAAATAATGGTTTTTCTCTGGTCTCTTAAACCACAAAATCTAGAATTTAGAAAAAAATGACCCATATTCCTCAAATACATGGCATGGAGAGGATAAAAAGGAGAACCACATACTATATTAGTATACAGAGTAAAACAAATTTGAGCAATACTAGCCAAAAGCAACATGTGGACTTTGGGTTTGACCAACAGGAAAAACTGAGTCAACTGTGAAGTAAAACTCACATTTTAAACCAAGATAAGAAAAAATTAAACATAATAAATCTTCTCTGCCCTCTGGCCTCCCCTCTCCCCACTGTGGATAGTTAATTTGTCTTATGCATCAACCAAACCTTTCCCATCAGTAGAAATTTCCCTCATTCATAAATGGCAATATTCTCCTAAGATAACACCTTAAATAGAACATTCTTTCTTGATAAGGGGTCACACGGCTCTCAGATATGGATTGTGTAAGCTGTAAATAACATGTTAGTTGATGTATAGCCCCTCTGTCTCAAAAACACTGGATATAACTGTGTCTTGACCTCTGAAGAAGTACAATGATGTCTGTATATGGACCAAACGATTTTCAGAGTTTTCTGACATGCTCCTCCTCATGCTTAGCTCAAACAAAAATTTTCATTTCTTTCTTAGAGCAATTAAGTTTTCATCAACGCAATCATAGAAATTTGAAAATAGAATAGGTATTAAGTGATACTCAAGACTCATACTCATCATAATGGTACTGAAGACTTAAGTCCTTAAATCTCAGAGTCACAAGCTAATGTATTAAATTTTTAAACAGAAGATATTTGTAATCTGTTTTAAAATCTACAGAATGAAAACAAAAGCAGAGGTAATGATAAAAATAAATTTTAAGAAATAAATAGCTTATATGCATTTACCAATAATTTCCAAATTATCTAGGGCTAAATTACCCACCCCACACTGCAAAGAATCTATTCTCAAAACGTGGATGAATATATGTCAACAAATTGCATAACTATCATTATAAATCATTCATTTTATCAATCATCATGCACACAGAATTTTTAAAAAAGCAAATAAAAAACCCAAAACCTTTGAAAACTGCTCACTAGGAAGCAAAGGAGGGTCATCTTTTTTCTCATTTGCAGTTTCTGTGGTTTAGTGTAGTACTCTTTCCCAGGCAAGTTCTATTTATGAAGACCACTGGGACAGAGATCCACGTGGCTACAATGCTAATTAAATATAAAAAGAGGCACTCAGTTTGTGGGCATATATCATTAGACAATTATGCTATGTTTAACACGTTGCAAAAAAACAGACAACCCGCCTTTTGTTCAAATAGTAAATGTTTATATCTGTCAGTTAAAAATTGTTTAAATTAACATCTCTTCTAAAATGCGAACACTTTCTTTCATCTCTATGTAAACTACTTTAATTACCGTTCATCCCTAGCAAATACGAATGTGGACTGACAGCCAGGCCTTGATATAGTGGGAATTTTGTGTGGGCAACTGTATAGGAGACGGTGACAAAAATAAATCTGCTTTCTTTCCAATTCCTCCTTAAGTTCTCCAGTGTCTAGTATGCTGATGAAAAAAGCAGCACATGCTTCTTTTAAATTATGAGCTAATTAGAAATGATTTACTAAACTTTAATTAATTAAAAGCTTTAATTAAGTTACTAAAAGTTACTAGACTTTTAATTTAACTTTTAATTATTTCCAGTTGAACATGATGTAGCAAAGCCTCTCTGGATCAGTTCAATGTCTCCCCTCTCCATTTTCAGTCATCAGTCAGTTCAGTTCACTTAGTCATGTCCAACTCATTGTGACCCCATGGACTGCAGCATGCCAGGCTTCCTTGTCCATCACCAACTCCAGGAGCTTCCTGTGTGTGTATGTGTATTAGTTGCTCAGTCGTGTCAACCCCAGGGACTGTAGCCCGCCAGGCTTCTTTGTCCAAGGAATTATCCAGGCAAGAATACTGGAGTGGATTGCCATTCTCTTCACCAGAGGAACTTCCCAACCCAGGGATTGAACCCTAGTCTCCTGTCTCACAGGCAGATTCTTTACCATTTGAGCTACAAGGAAGTCCTGTAGAAGACTTCAAAAAATGAACTACAGATTCTTCCTATTCCTGTACACTAAACCTTTTAAGAGTTATGACTGTGCTGTAAATTCCATTAGGTTTATTTCTCCACTTCCTGAGATATGGAGGGTCTTAGCAACTTGATCTAACCAACATATATCAGATAAAGTAACAACACAGACCTCTGACGAACGCCTCCAGAGGCCTTCAAGACTGCAGAGAAATCCCATCTAGGCATACAAGGATGAGGGCATATGAGACTCTCCCTATGAGGCTGTCTAGATCAACCAAGGGCCTGATATGGGCAAGGCCAGCTGAGATCATCCAACTCCAGTCAAGCCAGCAGATGACTGAAAAAGTATGAGTAACTCCCTCTGCCACCACCCCCCCAAAAGAAAAATGCAGTGAAGAAACCCACACTGAGATGAACTGAAACTGCTAATCCAAAGAATACTTGTTTTAAGTCACTAAATTTTAGGGTAGTTCCTTATAAAAGCAAATACTAATAGCAACTGATATAACCACCACCCCTTGCCCTCATGATTGAACTCAAGACTGTTTTGAGTATCCTCTGTAGCTCCCCAATCTCACCCTTAGTCCAAACATAACTCAATGAAAAATGTGTGAGATTAAAGAATAACCTCCATCACAAACATCCTTTTTACTTCTATTTTAAAAAGTAGATGGAGTAGTCATTATATTTATTATAGATGTTTATGCGGTTACGATCTTCTCTGGTGGCTCAGATGGTAGAGTCTGCCTGCAATGCAGGAGACCTGGGTTCAATCCCTGGGTTCGGAAGATCTCCTGGAGAAGGACATGGCAACCCACTCCAGTATTCTTGCCTGGAGAATCCCATGGATGGAGAAGCCTGGTAGGCTACAGTCCATGGATTCGCAAAGAGCTGGACACAACTGAGCGACTTCATTTTTACTTTTCACTTTTGCAGTTACAAAGAGAAACAAGAATTTCTGAGAAATCAGTTTTTGAACGCTAAGCTACAAAAAATTAGTTCACAGTAACAGTGGTGGTGGGAGCAGGGGAACGAGGGTGACATCTGGACTTCAAATATAAGCATGTGAAACAGGCTACAATATGAATGAACCTTGGGGACACTATGTTAAGTGAAATAAACCAGTCACACACACTAAAAAACAAATAGCTTATGGTTCCACTTATACGAGGTATCTAGAGTACCTGAACAGAGAAACAAAATGTAGAATGGTGGATGCCAGACAGAGTAGGGGCGAAAGAGGAAATTGTTACTTACTGGGTATAGGTTACTTTGCAAGATGAAAATGTTCTGTTAACAATGCAAATATTCTTAATACTACTGAACTGTACACTTAAAATTTAACATCTTGTTTTATATTATCCATATTTTACCACAATTAAAGAAAAATTTTATGTACATATATATATATGCTTGCAACGCGCGAGACCCGGTTGGATCTCTGGGTCAGGAAGATCCTCTGGAGAAGGAAATGGCAACCCACTCCAGTACTCTTTTGACTGGAAAATTCCATAGACAGAGGAGCCTGGTAGGTTATAATCTGTGGGGTTGCAAAGGGTCGGACACAACTGAGTTCACTTACACACACACATATATGTAGATTTTATATATATATATATATATATATATATATATGGTGTGTGTGTGTGTGTGTGTGCGTGCATGTGGATATTCAAAATCATGTAAAAGACCCCCAAAGAGCCATTTTTTCCCTCCATTGGAGAAGAAGATCTGCAAAACTGAAGGAAAGGAAGCCTGTGTTATTAAAGATGATGAGAGGCCCATTTGGATTAAGACCTATTTCTTTCAAACATATAAACCTCCAAGTAGAGACATCCAAGAGCAGCCAAAGGTCTAGACATGTCTTAGAGTTTCCATTCACACACAGGGTGCTCCAGGGTGCTTACTACAGGAGTTATTTTTTTAACTTAGTGATGATTTTCCTAGGGTATTCAAAGTTAGCTTGTAGGTAAATAAAAGGCACAGTCCATAACTTTCTGTTTAAAAGACTGTATACTACCCATTATAGGAAAAGAGTAAGCACTCATCTTTTTTCTTTTAACGTGAGGAATTAACAATGTATTGCTTAAGAAGGAAAACAACTTCAACTCTCAGCTCTCTTAATTAAGCCTACTGTGATTCTCTCCTCAGGAGATATGCCTAGAGGTTTAACATCACTCTGGATATACAGGAGTTTGTAAAAAAGTGAAAATGTTCATCACTCAGTTGTCTTTGACTCTGTGACCCATGGACTGTAGCCCGCCAGGCTCCTCCATCCATGGAATTCTCCAGGCAAGAATATTGGAGTGGGTAGCAATTCCCTACTGCAGGGGATGTTCCCCAACCCAAGGATCAAACCTGTGTCTCCTGTACTGCAGGCAGATTATTTACCTTCTGACCACAGGAGTTTGTATTGTGTATAGTACTGTTGTGCAATACACAACGCAAAACAAGTACTCCCTGGACTTCATTCAAAACCAGACACAGCAATCAACCAATGAATCACTGCACATATAATCCTAAAAACTACCTAATGAGCTTAACACAAAAGCCAATATATCATATACATGAAAGGCATTATTAAGGAAATTAAATACTTGGACTTAGCATGTCTCTTTTATCTTAATGTTTTATATAACAGTAGAGACTAATAAGAGAGTTAAACAGTAGAGGCTAATAGTTCAGTCACTCAGTTGTATCTGACTTTTTGTGACCCCATGAACCACAGCACACCAGGCCTCCCTGCCCATCCCAGAGTCTACCTAAACCCATGTCCATTGAGTTGGTGATGCCATCCAGCCATCTCATCCTCTGTCGTCCCCTTCTTCTCCTGTCCCCAATCGTTTCCAGCATTAGGGTTTTTTTTCCAATGAGTCAACTTTTTGCATGAGGTGGCCAAAGTATTGGAGTTTCAGCTTCAGCATCAGTCCTTCCAATGAACACCCAGGACTGATCTCCTTTAGAATGGACTGGGTGGATCTCCTTGCAGTCCAAGGGACTCTCAAGAGTCTTCTGCAACACCACAGTTCAAAAGTATCAAGTCTTTGGCACTCAGCTTTCTTCACAGTCCAACTCTCACATCCATACATGACTACTGGAAAAACCATAGCCTTGACTAGATGGACCTTTGTTGGCAAAGTAATGTCTCTGCTTTTAAATATGCTATCTAGGTTGGTCATAACTTTCAATACTAAGAGAGTTAATTTTTAGGTAGGTTAATAGAGAGTCCAAAGCCCTTGAGGAAGAGGAGGCAAGCCTTTTTAACATTCTTTCTCCTTAGGCCTCTGAGTTGCTATGGCAATAATCTATTTGCCCAAGACTAACTCTAGAGACATTACTTTGCCGACTAAGGTCCGTCTACTCAAGGCTATGGTTTTTCCTGTGGTCACGTATGGATGTGAGAGTTGGACTGTGAAGAAGGCTGAGTGCTGAAGAATTGATGCTTTTGAACTGTGGTGTTGGAGAAGACTCTTGAGAGTCCCTTGGACTGCAAGGAGATCCAACCAGTCCATTCTGAAGGAGATTAACCCTGGGATTTCTTTGGAGGGAAAGATGCTAAAGCTGAAACTCCAGTACTTTGGCCACCTTATGCGAAGAGTTGACTCATTGGAAAAGACTCTGATGCTGGGAGGGATTGGGGGCAGGAGGAGAAGGGGACGACAGAGGATGAGATGGCTGGATGGCATCAATGACTCAATGGACATGAGTCTGAGTGAACTCCGGGAGTTGGCGATGGACAGGGAGGCCTGGCGTGCTGCGATTCATGGGGTCACAAAGAGTGGGACGGGACTGAGCGACTGAACTGACTGAATCCCAGGGCTAATGATTATATAACTAAACAATGTATCTTATTCAGAAACCTGTTTTTCTTCAAAACCCTATGCCCTTGATTATATGGATACAATATATCCCAATCAAAGACATCTTGTTCAGAGACCTGCTCCCCTTGGTTAATCTTGTTTTGATGTTTTCTCAAGATGTATGTTGAGGGAGAGGAGCCTGGTTAAGACTTTCACAGCCTTGAGGTATATATACCTTGAGGTATATATAATATCCCGCTAAAGCAGCGAGGTGGGTACACTCCTACCCCTTTCCAGTGCCTTTCCCTGAAAGCTCCTCTCTATTCTTTCACTTTAATAAAATCTCCGCTACACAAAGCTGTGAATGACTGAGGCTCCGTCTTTCGTCCCAGAGTGAATTCGTCTCCTTCAGAGACCTTCTCCTTCGAATTCCAACACCATTCACTGTAAGCTATCACTAATGAGTTAATTATCTTTTCCACTCCTTTTTATGGAATAGACATACATAAAAACATTACAATTCTTACATGAACATACGAAAGTCATAAAACATTAAAGTAAGAGAATATATTAATATATGTTCTACTCTGCATAGGCAATCACAATGCTAGAAATGTACATTATAGGTAAAAACATTCTTTTACATAAATGGTAAAAGAATATGTATCTTCTTTCTTCTTTATGAATCAGTTCAGTTCAGTCGCTCAGTCGTGTCCGACTCTTTGTGACCCCATGAATCGCAGCACGCGAGGCCCCTGTCCATCACCATCTCCTGGAGTTCACCTTAACCTATTTTTCCATGTCACTGTATACAAATTCTTGTTCTCTGTAACTGATACACTGTATTCCACTGTATGAAAATACCATTATTTTAACCATTCCATGTTGATGGATATCAATGGAGTTTTGTCTTTTTCAATGTTGTTGAAATAATAATTTTTATTTTAAAACATTTTAAAGATAATTTTAAACCCACAGAAACCAGCAGTCTTTGTATCCCTTACGAGCTTCCCCAAATGATAACATATTAAATAACTATGGTTTAATTATTCAAACCTGGATGCTTAATATCACTACACTACTTTAGCTAATTCACGAATCTTATTTGAATTCACTTTTTCCCCACTAATTTATTTTTCCTAGTTTAGGATCTAGTTAAGGATTTCACACTGCATTTAGTTCTCATGTTTCCTTAGACTTTTCCAATCTGAGATGATTCCTAAGATTTTTATTTTATATTTGCATGATCTTGACACTTTCAAGAAGTATTGGTATATACTTTACCAGTCATTTTGTAGACTGTCCTCCATTTTGAATTCGTCTAATGTTCTCTCATGATTAGGTTAGTGATAATCACTAAAAATGTTTATTGAGATATAACTCATATCTCATAAAATTCACCTTTCCATATATTCACAAATTTTAAAACCATCACCCAAAAAGAAGTCCCATACTCATGAGCAGTCACTCCCCATTTTCTCCTCACCCCATCCCCTGGTAACAATCTAACTTCTAAATCTGTCTCTACAGATTTGCCTACTCTATAATCACTTATAAACAGAATTCACAAATGGAATCACATGACATGTGGCTTACTGTGTCTTGCTGCTTCCATTCAGCATAATATTTTCAAAGTTCATCAATGTTCATTATTCAATTCTATGGCCAAATAAAATTCCATTGTGTGAATGTACTGCATTCTGCTTATTCATTTATCAGTTTAATAGACACTTGAATTCATTCTACCTTTGGCTATTACAAATAATACTAGTATAAACACTGATATACAAATTTTTGTAGAACATAATTCTTTTGGCTACGCACTGAGGAGTAGAACTGCTGGGACAATTAATGTCCTTTTATATATACAAATGTACAGTATTCTAGGATAAATTCCTAAAAGTGGAATTGTAGGGCCAAAGGTTAAACACACTTTAAATTATAATCAATAAGAAATAATTATAATAAAAAGCAGGACAAACTCTGAGTGGAAAAAAAAATCACTTCAGATTACATCAGCTAATCAACAAATGTCTCTAACACACACGCTTCTTAAAAAAAAAAAAAATCAAGGAAGACTAAAAACCCAACAGTAAGATGGGCAAAAGACAAACTATTCATAGAATAAGGTATTATATCAAATAGCCCTTCAATAACTAGATTCATAATAAGAAAACTGCAAACTGAGCTTTACTCAGATAATCTGTCATTGTCAGATCAGGCAATCTACCAAAGTTTGACAATATTCCCCTCATATTGCTAATTGCATGAAAAATCCAACAATGTGGCAACATCTAGCAAAATTACTTACATATTTATCCTTCAAAGCCAGAATTCCACTTTAGGGATCTGTCCCAAAGACAAAACAGGAATAATATGAGGTGTCATACAGATAGGGCTTTGGAACACTTCAGTAGGGTTTCACTCTCAAGGGACTCAGATCATTCTATCAGAATCAGTTCAGTTCAGTGGCTCAGTCGTGTCGGACTCTTTGCGACCCCATGAATCACAGCTCACCAGGCCTCCCTGTCCATCACCAAATCCAGGAGTTCACTCAGACTCATGTCCATCGAGTCATTGATGCTATCCAGCCATCTCATTCTCTATTGTCCCCTTCTCCTCCTGCCCCCAATCCCTCTTAGCAGCAGAGTCTTTTCCAATGAGTCAACTCTTCGCATGAGGTGGCCGGAGTACTGGAGTTTCAGCTTTAGCATCATTCCTTCCAAGATATCCCAGGGCTGATCTCCTTCAGAATGGACTGGTTGGATCTCCTTGCAGCCCAAAGGACTCTCAAGAGTCTTCTCCAACACCACAGTTCAAAAGCATCAGTTGTTCGGCACTCAGCCTTCTTCACAGTCCAAATCTCACATCCATACATCACTACTGGAAAAACCATAGCCTTGACTAGACGGACCTTTGTTGGCAAAGTTATGTCTCTGTTTTTGAATATACTATCTAGGTTGGTCATAACTTTTCTTCCAAGGAGTAAGTGTCTTCTAATTTCATGGCTGCAGTCACCATCTGCAGTGATTTGGAGTCTCAAAAAAAATAAAGTCGGACACTGTTTCCCCATCTATTTCCCATGAAGTGATGGGACCGGATGCCATGATCTTCGTTTTCTGAATGTTGAGCTTTAAGCCAACTTTTTCACTCTCCACTTTCACTTTCATCAAGAGGCTTTTTAGTTCCTCTTCACTTTCTGCCATAAGGGTGGTGTCATCTGCATATCTGAGGTTATTGATAAATCTCCTGGCAATCTTGATTCCAGCTGTGTTTCTTCCAGTCCAGCATTTCTCATGATGTACTCTGCATAGAAGTTAAATAAGCAGGGTGGCAGTATACAGCCTTGACGTACTCCCTTCCTATTTGGAACCAGACTGTTGTTTCATGTCCAGTTCTAACTGTTGCTTCCTGACCTGCATACAGGTTTCTCAAGAGGCAGGTCAGGTGGTCTGGTATTCCCATCTCTTTCAGAATTTGCCACAGTTTAATGTGATCCACACAGTCAAAGGCTTTGGCATAATCAATAAAGCAGAAATAGATGTTTTTCTAGAACTCCCTTGCTTTTTTGATGATCCAGTGGATTTGGCAATTTGATCTCTGGTTCCTCTGGCTTTTCTAAAACCAGCTTGAACATCAGGGAATTCATGGTTCATGTATTGCTGAAGCCTGGCTTGGAGAATTTTGAGCATTACTTTGCTAGCATGTGAGGTGAGTGTAATTGTGCGGTAGTTCGAGTATTCTTTGGCATTGCCTTTCTTTGGGACTGAAGTGAAAATTGACCTGTGGCCACTGCTGAGTTTTCCAAATTTGCTGGCATACTGAGTGCAACACTTTCACAACATCATCTTTCAGGATTTGAAACAGCTCAACTGGAGTTCCATCACCTCCACCAGCTTTGTTGGTAGTAATACTTCCTAACGGCCACTTGACTTCACATTCCAGGATGTCTGGCTCTAGATGAGTGATCACATCATCATGATTATCTAGGTCCTGGAAGATCTTTTCTGTACAGTTCTTCTGTGTATTCTTGCCACCTCTTCTTAATATCTTCTGCTTCTGTTAGGTCCGTATCATTTCTGTCCTTTATTGAGCCCATCTTTGCACAAAATGTTCCCTTGGTATCTCTAATTTTCTTGAAGAGATCTCTAGTCTTTCCCATTCTGTTGTTTTCCTCTATTTCTTTGCATTGATCGCTGAAGAAGGCTTTCTTATCTCTTCTTGTTATTCTCTGGAACGCTGCATTCAAATGCTTATATCTTTCCTTTTCTCCTTTGCTTTTCACTTCTCTTCTTTTCACAGCTATTTGTAAGACCTCCGCAGACAGCCATTTTGCTTTTTTGCATTTCTTTTCCATGGGGATGGTCTTGATCCCTGTCTCCTGTACAATGTCATGAACCTCCATCCATACTTCAGGTACTCTATCTATCAGATCTAGGCCCTTAAATCTATTTCTCACTTCCACTGTATAATCATAAGGGATTTCATTTAAGTCATACCTGAATGATCTAGCAGTTTTCCCTACTTTCTTCAAGTTAGTCTGAATTTAGTAATAAAGAGTTCATGATCTGAGCCATAGTCAGCTCCTGGTCTTGGTTTTGTTGACTGTATAGAGCTTCTCCATCTTTGGCTGCTAAGAATATAATCAATCTGATTTTGGTGTTGACCAACTGGTGATGTCCATGTGTAGAGTCTTCTCTTGTTTTGTTGGAAGATGGTATTTGCTATGACTAGTGCATTTCATTCCACATTCCAAGGCCAAATTTGCCTGTTACTGCAGGTGTTTCTTGACTTCCTACTTTTGCATTCTGCTGCTGCTAAGTCACTTCTGTCGTCTCTGACTCTCTGCGACCCCACAGACGGCAGCCCACCAGGCTCCTCTGTCCCTGGGATTCTCCAGGCAAGAATACTGGAGTGGGTTGCCATTTCCTTCTCCAATGCATGTAAGTGAAAAGAGAAAGTGAAGTTGCTCAGTCATGTCCGACGAGTAGTGACCCCATGGACTGCAGCCTACCAGGCGCCTCCATCCATGGGATCTTCCAGGCAAGAGTACTGGAGTGGGGTACCATTGCCTTCTCCGTACTTTTGCATTCTAGTCCCCTATAATGAAAAGGACATGTTTTTTGGGAGTGTGTTCTAAAAGGCCTTGTAGGTTTTCTTCGAAGCGCTCAACTTCAGCTTCTTCAGCATTACTGGTTGGGGCACAGACTTGGATTACTGTGATACTGAATAGTTTGCCTTGGAAGTGAACAGAGATCATACCAGAATAGAACATAGTAAATCTGCACACTAGAGTATTATACAGTGATTACATACTGCTTTGGAGCAATGATCAGAATATGTTGTTAAGTAAAAAGGCAAGGCACATACAGTACTTTTTAACCTAAGAGATCAAATACCATTTATACTTATGCACACACATACATTTGTTTGTAACAAAAATCAAAACACAGTTGGAAGGAAGCATCCAAAGCAGTATTCGAGAAAACCAGTTGCATACATGAGAAGGAGCAAGAGAAATGGGAGTGACAGATGGAAGTAATATTTCATATCTTGTTTTATATATGTGCTTTTGGAACAAAGGATTATAGATGCTTTGGAAGTGAAAGTCACTCAGTCATGTCCTACTCTTTGGGATCCCATGCAGCCCGCCAGGCTTCTCTGTCCCTGGAATTCTCCAGGCAAGAATATTGGAGTGGGTAGCCATTCCCTTCTCCAGGGGATCTTCTTGACCCAGGGATCGAACCTGGGTCTCCTGCACTGCAGGCAGATTCTTTACCATCTGAACCTAAAATAAAATTAAATCCAAATGAAATAAATCAACTTGTGTATCAAGGTGTTATTTAGTTGCTTTAAAATACAGAATTTAAATGCATGTCCTAAGGATCAAAAAAATAAAAAAAACACAAAAAACAAAAAACTAAGCTGTTTTAAAGTAATTATGTTGGTACTAGAAACACTTTTATTTTCTGAAACTTCAAATGTATCTAGTAGCACACAGTAAATAAGTTATTATGCTATTATCTCTAGGAACTAAGATTTTCATAGTAAGAGAAAAAGAGTCAAATGTAAAATGAAAGAAGTATGTCCATCAGCAAATGAATGGATGAGAAAGCTGTGGTACATATACACAATGGAATATTACTCAGCCCTTAAAAAGAATAAATTTGACTCAGTTCTAATGAGATGGATGAAACTGGAGCCAATTATACAGAGTGAAGTAAGCCAGAAAGAAAAACATCAATACAGTATACTGACACATATATATGGAATTTAGAAAGATAGGAATGATGACCCTCTATGTGAGACAACAAAAGAGACTCAGAGGTATAGAACGGACTTTTGGCCTCTGAGGGAGAGGGAGAGGGAGAAGGTGGGATGATTTGGGAGAATGGCATTGAAACATGTATACTATCATATAGGAAATGAAGCGCCAGTCTATGTTCAGTATAGGATACAGGATGCTTGGGGCTGGCGCACGGGATGATCCGGGGAGATGATATGGGGTGGGAGGTGGGAGGGGCTTCGGCATTGGGAGATCGTGTACACTTGTAGCTGATTCATGTCAATGTATGGCAAAACCAATACAGTATTGTAACGTAGAATAAAGTATTAAAAAATTTAAAAAAAGAAGAAGTAAAAACTTGAAATCTTAAATTTGGTTTAAAAATATCAATATAGATTGTGGTATAATTACCTTAAAGGATGATTACTCCTTGGAAGAAAAGTTATGACCAAGCTGGATAGCATATTCAAAAGCAGAGACATTACTTTGCTGACTAAGGTCCGTCTAGTCAAGGCTATGGTTTTTCCAGTGGTCATGTATGGATGTGAGAGTTGGACTGTGAAGAAGGCTGAGCGCCGAAGAATTGATGCTTTTGAACTGTGGTGTTGAAAAAGATTCTTGAGAGTCCCTTGGACTGCAAGGAGATCCAACCAGTCCATTCTGAAGGAGATTAACCCTGGGATTTCTTTGGAAGGAATGATGCTAAAGCTGAAACTCCAGTACTTTGGCCACCTCATGCAAAGAGCTGGAAAAGACTCTGATGCTGGGAGGGATTGGGGGCAGGAGGAGAAGGGGACGACAGAGGATGAGATGGCTGGATGGCATCACTGACTTGATGGACATGAGTCTGAGTGAACTCCAGGAGTTGGTGATGGACAGGGAGGCCTGGCGTGCTGCAATTCATGGGGTCACAAAGAGTCGGACATGACTGAGCGAATGAACTAAACTGAATTCTATTCACTGAAAAAAGTGTACACAAAAATGAACAACCTAACAGGAGTGAACCCCTCCTAGAGAACAGATTGCGGTCTTGAAACATCATTTCCCACTAAAAGAAAATTAAAATTTTTGGACAATAAGTTGATTAAAGGTTTTGGTCAAAAATGTACATGATCTTGGAACATATTTTGGCAAAAGCAATGATGCTATAGACAACTATGGTCATATCAGAAGGATTCAAGAACTAATCTAAAGGGACCCCCACCGGGGAAGGACTGAGTAAGAAGAGCAATATCTGCATGAATTGAAATGTAAGATCTTTGGTGGATGTTAGAAAACTAAGCTATTATTCTGAAAACTGGTAAATGTGGGAAAAATGAGAGAGAAGCATGAATTCCCCTTTTCTACATCTCAGGATAAGCAAACACTGATTAGCTAAAGTTCTTTTAAGAATTCTGATAATGAATGAAAAGGAATGATTAACTTATTATCTTCACACTTTGTAAGCTCAATGAAATAGTGAATCCAGGCAATAACTATTAATGGCCTTAAAGTCATACATCCCTTCACGAATCACAGCCTTGTGATGGCAATAGGGCTTATGTCATGCAAGGCCACACAATATGGATGGGTCATAGTGGAGAGTTCTGACAAAATGTGGTCCACTGGAGGAGGGAATGGCAAACCATTCCAGTATTCTTGCCACGAGAACCCCATGAACAATATAAGGCAAAAAGATATGACACCGGATCATGAGCCTGCCAGGTCAGATTGTGTCCAATATACTACTGGAGAAGAAAATGGCAACCCACTCCTGTACTCTTGCCTAGAAAATTCCATGGATGGAGGAGCCTGGTGGGCTACAGCCCATGGGGTCACAAAGAGTCAGACACGACTGATTGACTTCACAATACTACTGGGAAAGACTGGAACACAATTACAAATAGTTCCAAAAAGAATGAAGTGGCTGGGCCAAAGCAGAAATAATGCTCAGCTGTGATGGTGGCTGGTGGTGAAAGTAAACTCTGATGCTGTAAAGAACAGTATTGCATAGTGTGGGGAAAGAAGAAAGTAGCCAGGATGGTGTGGTCAGGCTTTCTCACCCCATGTTCTGTAAACAATGACCCTGCACAATTATGGAACATCTGAGATCACTTACAGCGCTGCACATGTGCATCACGAGGTACTTGCTTGGTCATGGGCTACTCTGTGTGGTACACCAGTAAAAACAGCACTTGGAAAAGCCCTGAAGGGTTGTGTGCAGTTATGTTGTGTTCTGTCTAATGATATGGCTGCTGCACCAGCCAGGAGAGAATAAATGCATCTGCAGTTCCCGTGGACTCTGGCATTTTCTTCCACCCTCTTAGCTTGCACCTTGCGAACAATGCAGACAGATGAACAGGATGAGCAAGACCACTGGCACTGTAAGCAGGATCAGCAGCACACAGAGGAACCTGGAATATTAGGTCAATCGACAGGAGTCTGAAATGCACTAGTTGGGTGCAATCTCAAAAATAACAAAATGGTCTCAGTTCATGTCCAAGGCAAACCGTTAAACATCACAGTAATCCAAGTCTGTGTTCCAACCAAGGATGCTGAAGAAGTTAAAACTAAATGGTTCTATGAACACCTGTAAGACCCCTAGAACTAACACTGAATAAGATGTCCTTTCATCATAAGGGATTGGAATGCAAAAGAAGGAACTCAAGAGATACCCAGAATTATAGGCAAGTTTGGCCTTGGAGTACTAAGTGAAGAAGGGCAGAAGCTAACAGATTTTTGTCAAGAGAACACACTGGTCATGGCAACAAACACCTGTTCCAACAACACGAGATACAACCCTACACAAGGACACCACGAAATGGTCAATACCGAAATCAGATTATATTCTTTGCAGCCAAAGATGGAGAACCTCTATACAGTCAGCAAAAACAAGGCCTGGAGCTGACTGTGGCTCAGATCTTAAATTGAAGAAAGGAGGGAAAACCAGTAGCCCATTCAGGTACAACCTAAATAAAATTCCTTATGATTACACATGGAAGTGATGAATAAGGGATGAGCCCTGGTGGCCAGGGTGCATTAAGAACTATGGACAGATTCATTATATTGTACAGGAATCACTGACTAAAACATCCCAAAGAAAAGAAATGAAAGAAGGCAAAGTGGTTCTCTGAGGAGGCTTTACAAATAGCTGAGGAAAGAAGAGAAGTAAAAAGCAAGGGAGAAAGGGAAAGATATACCCAACTGAATACAGAGTTCCAGACAACACCAAGGAGAGGTAACAAGGACTTCTCACAGGAATAGTGCAAATAATAGAGGAAAATGATAGAATGGGAAAGACTAGATATCTCTTCAAGAAAACTGGAGATATTAAGGGAATAGTTCATGCAAGGATGAGTATGATAAAGGATAGGAATGGTAAGGAACTAACAGAAGCAGAAGAGATGGCAAAATACACAGAACTATACAAATAAGGCCTTAATGACCCAGATAACCATGAAGGTCTGGTCATTCATCTAGAGCCTGACATCCTGGATTATGAAGTCAAGTGGGCCTAAGGACGCATTACTACAAACAAGGCTAAGGCTAGTAGAGGTATTGGAATTCCAGCTGAACTATTTCAAATACTAAAAGATGATGCTGTTAAGTCTTACGCTCAGCAAATGTGGAAAACTCACCAGTGTCCACTGGAAAAGGTCAGTTTTCATTCCAACCCCAAAGAAGGGCAATGCCAAAGAATGTACAAACTACCATATAGATGCACTCATTTCAAATGCTAGTTAGCTTATGCTCAAAATCTTCCAAGCTAGGCTTCAGCAATAGATGAACCAAGAATTTTCAGATGTATAAATTGGGTTTAGAAAAGGCAGAGTAACCAGAAATCAAATTGCCAACATTCATTGGATCACACAGAAAGCAAAGAAATTCCAGAAAATCATCTACTTCTGCTTCATTGACTATGCTAAAATCTTTGACTGTGTGGATCACAATAAACTCTGGAACATTCTTAAAGAGATGGAATATCAGGGAGGTGGTCCTAAGATGGCAGAGGAATAGGACGGGGAAACCACTTTCTCCTGCATAAATTCATCAAAAGAACATTTCAGCACTGAGCAAACTCCACAAAACAACTTCTGGATGCTGGCAGAGGACATCAGGCACCCAGAAAAACAGAACATTGACTTCAAAAACAGCTAGGAAAAAAATATAAAAGACGAAAAAGAGACAAAGGAGGTGGGAAGGGAGCTCTGTCCCAGGAAGGGAATCCCGTCCAGGAAGGGAAGCTTAAGAAGAGAGGTTTCCAACACCAGAAAACACTCTCCCTGCCGAGTCTGTGGCGAGCCTTGGAAACACAGAGGGCAACATAACAGGAAGGAAAAATAAAGAAATAATTAAAACCAACAGACTACAAGCCCAACAGTAACTCGCCCAGTGGAAAAGCAGCACAAATGCCTGCATCCGCCACTAGCAAGTGGGGGCAGGGCAGGGGAGGAGCAGGAGGCGCAGGCTGCAGCGATGTTAAGAATCGGGCAGGAACGCCCCGTGCATAACCAGAATGAACTAACTTGGGCTAGCAAATCAGACTGTGGGATAGCTACCACGTGAAAAAGCTCGCATAAGACACCACCAGGACCTCGCACAGAACAAAGGGCGGAAAAGAACTATCGGGCTGCAGACCATCCCCCTCCAGTGACAGGCAGCCAGAGCCATAAGGGCTGGTAGAGGTCAATCGCAGCCCCGGAGAGACTTTACCTAATAAACTGCAAGCAGGCTTCTTTGCTAAGACTTCTGGGGGTTCTGGACAGTCACCATCCACCTCACAAGGGGTGCCAGCGGTACACCCAGAAAACTGAGTAGCAGATACAGGACAGGTGACAAGTCGCACTGACCGCACAAACATCTGAGCTACTTGGACCTGGGAAGGGCACAAAACGCAGCCCCAACTGAATCTGCGCCTCTGAAGGCAACCTGAGCATAGAACCTGAGTGGCTTAGACCGGGAGGTGCATGAAGCTTAGGGCCGGCCTCAGACGGTTCCTGGCAGAGCAACATAGAGCCTGAGCGGTTTGTACACTCGAGCAGGGGCAGGCCCAGCAGGGCTGAGACACTGCGTGCACATGACAGTGTTATTTGATTGCAGCATCCTCCCTCCCCACAGTGCGAATGAATAAGTGAGCCTAAAAAAAAGTGTCCACCAACCCCACCTCCATGTCAGGACGGAAATCTGACATTGAAGAGACCAGCAAACCAAAGTAGTTAATCAAAGGGAACTGCCTTGGAACTGACCCCACACTGCCCACAACACTAGAGAAAGGGTCAGATGTATCTTTATTATTTTTACAATCATTCCCCCACCCTTTTTTTTGGTTGTTGTTGATTTTTGGTGATGTTACTGTGTGGTTGTTTTTCTTCTTTTCTTTTCTTCTTTTTTTTCCTAACTTTTTAAAATTGTTAAGTTCTCTATTTTTCCTTTAATTTTTATTTCTATAACCCACTATTACTTTTCAAAAAAATAAAAATAAAAAGACCCTATTTGTTAAAGCAAACACCATATATAGTCTTTGTGTGGTGGTTGTTTTTAATAATTCTCGTGGCTTTGTTTTTTGTTTCCCTTTCTTCTTCTTTTCTTTAATATTGTATTATTGAAAATCCAAGCTCTACTCTAGATTTTTAATCTTTGCTTTTTTTTTTTTTTGGTCAATTTTGTACATTTAAGAACCCAAACTTCACTACCCAATTTTACCTGAGAGCTAGATTACCAGCTTGACCTCTCTCTCCTCCTTTGGACTCTTCTTTTTCTCCACCAGGTGGCCTCTGTCTCTTCTCTCCCCCCTTCTCTTTCCTACCCAACTCTGTGAATCTCTGTGTGTTCCAGACGGGGGAGAACACTTAAGGAACTGGTTACTGGCTGGATCTGTCTCTCTGCTTTTCATTTCCCTCTTATATCCTCCTGGCCACCTCTGTCTACTTCCTCCCTCTCCTCTTCCCTGTATAACTCTGTGAATACCTCTGCGCAATTCAGACTGTGGAGCGCACTCAGGAAGTGATTACTGGCTAGCTTGCTCTCTCCTCTTTGACCCCACCTCATCTCATTCTAGTCACCTCTAACTATCCCCTCCCTCTTCTCTTCTCCATGTAACTCAGTGAACCTCTCTGGGTGTCCCTCACTATGGAGAAACTTTTCATCTTTAACCTAGATGTTTTATCATCAGCGCTATATATATGGAGAAGTCTTGAGGCTACTGTAAAAATAAAACTGAAAACCAGAAGCAAGAGGCTTAAGTCCAAATCCTGAGAACATCAGAGAACTCCTGAATCCAGGGAACACTAATAAATAGGAGCTCATCAAACACCTCCATACATACACTGAAACCAAGCACCACCCTAGGGCCAACAAGTTCCAGAGCAAGATATACCACACAGATTCTCCAGCAACATAGGAACACACCCCTGAGCTTCAATATACAGGCAGCTCAAAGTTACTCCAAAACCACTGACATCTCATAACCCATTACTGGTCACTCCCTTGCACTCCAGAGAGAAGAAATCCAGCTCCACCCATCAGAACTCCAACACAAGCCTCCCTAACCAAGAAACCTTGACAAGCCACTGATACAACCTCAAACACAGTGAGGAAACTCCATAATAAAGAGAACTCCACAAATTCCCAGAATATAGAAAGGCCATCCCAAACGCAGAAATATAAAAAAGATGAAGAGACAGAGGAATACCCAGCAGGTAAAGGAACAGTAGAAATGCCCACCAAACCAAACAAAAGAGGAAAAGATAGGGAATCTACCTGAGAAAGAATTCCGAATATTGATAGTGAAAATGATCCAAAATCTTGAAATAAAAATGGAATCACAAATAAATAGCCTGGAGACAAGATTTGAGAAGATGCAAGAAAGGTTTAACAAGGACCTAGAAGATATAGAAAAGAGTCAATATATAATGAATAACAAAATAAATAAAATCAGAAACACTCTGGAGGCAACAAATAGTAGAATAACGGAGGCAGAAGATAGGATTAGTGAAGTAGAAGATAGAATGGTAGAAATAAATGAATAAGAGAGGAAAAAAGAAAAACGAATTAAAAGAAATAAGGACAATCTCAGAGACCTACAGGACAATATGAAACGCTCCAACATTTGAATTATAGGGGTCCCAGAAGAGAAAGACAAAAAGAAAGACCATGAGAAAATCCTTGAGGCGATAATAGTTGAAAACTTCCTTAAAATGGGGAAGGAAATAATCACCCAAGTTCAAGAAACTCAGAGAGGCCCAAATAGGATAAACCCAAGGCGAAACACCCCAAGACACATATTAATCAAGTTAACAAAGATCAAACACAAAGAACAAATATTAAAAGCAGCAAGGGAAAAACAACAAATAACACACAAGGGGATCCCCATAAGGATAACAGCTGATCTTTCAATAGAAACTCTTCAGGCCGGGAGGGAATGGCAAGACATACTTAAAGTGATAAAAGAAAACAACCTATAGCCCAGATTACTGTACCCAGCAAGGATCTCATTCAAATACGAAGGAGAAATCAAAAGCTTCAAAGACAAGCAAAAGCTGAGAGAATTCAGCACCACCAAACCAGCTCTCCAACAAATGCTAAAGGATATTCTCTAGACAGGAAACATAAAAAGAGTGGATAAACCCGAACCCAAAACAATAAAGTAAATGGCAAAGGGATCATACTTATCAATAATTACCTTAAACATAAATGGGTGGAATGCCCCAACCAAAAGGCAAAGACAAGCTGAATGGATATAAAAACAAGACCCCCATATATGGTGCCTATGAGAAACCCACCTCAAAACAAGGGACACATACAGACTGAAAGTGAAGGGATGGAAAAAGATATATCACGCAAATAGAGACCAAAAGAAAGCAGGAGTGGCAATACTCATATCCGATAAAACAGACTTTAAAACAAAGGCTGTGAAAAGAGACAAAGAAGGGCACTACATAATGATTAAAGGATCAATCCAAGAAGAAGATATAACAATTATAAATATATATGCACCCAACATAGGAGCACCACAATATGTAAGACAAATGCTATCAAGTATGAAAGAGGAAATTAACAATAACACAGTAATAGTGGGAGACTTTAATTCCCCACTCACATCTATGGACAGATCAACTAAACAGAAAATTAACAAAGAAACGCAAACTTTAAATGATACAATAGACCAGTTAGACCTAATTGATATCTATAGGACATTTCACCCCAAAACAATGAATTTCACCTTTTTCTCAAGTGCTCACGGAACTTCTCCAGGATAGATCATATCCTGGGCCATAAATCTAACCTTGATAATTCAAAAAAAATCGAAATCATTCCAAGCATCTTTTCTGACCATAATGCATTAAGATTAGATCTCAATTAAAGGAGAAAAACTATTAAAAATTCCAAAATATGCAGGCTGAACAACACGCTGCTGAATAACCAACAAATCAAAGAAGAAATAAAAAAGAAATAAAAATATACTTAGAAATGAATGAAAATACAACAACCCAAAACCTGTGGGACACTATAAAAGCAGTGCTAAAAGAAAGTTCATAGCAATATAGGCATATATCAGGAAACAAGAAAAAAGTCAAATAAATAACTGAACTCTACACCTACGCAACTAGAAAAGGAAGAAATGGAGAACCACAGGGTTAGTAGAAGGAAAGAAATCTTAAAAATTAGGGCAGAAATAAATGCAAAAGAAACAAGAGAGACCATAGCAAAAATCAACAAAGCAAAAAGCTGGTTCTTTGAAAGGATAAATAAAATTGACAAACCATTAGCCAGACTTATCAAGAAACAAAGGGAGAAAAATAAAATCAATAAAATCAGAAATGAAAACGGAGAGATCACAACAGACAACACAGAAATGCAAAGAATCATAAGAGACTACTATCAGCAATTATATGCCAATAAAATGGACAACGTGGAAGAAATGGACAAATTCTTAGAAAAGTACAGCTTTCCAAAACTGAACCAGGAAGAAATAGAAAATCTTAACAGATTCATCACAAGCACGGAAATTGAATGTGTAATCAGAAATCTTCCAGCAAACAAAAGCCCAGGTCCAGACGGCTTCACAGCTGAATTCTACCAAAAATTTCGAGAAGAGCTAACACCTATCCTACTCAAACTCTTCCAGAAAATTGCAGAGGAAGGTAAACTTCCAAACTCGTTCTATGAGGCCACCATCACCCTAATACCAAAACCTGACAAAGATGCCACAAAAAAGAAAACTACAGGCCAATATCACTGATGAACACAGATGCAAAAATCCTCAACAAAATTCTAGCAATCAGAATCAAACAAAACATTAAAAAGATCATACACCATGACCAAGTCCGCTTTATCCCAGGGATGCAAGGATTCTTCAATATCCACAAATCAATTAATGTAACTCACCACATTAACAATCTGAAAAATAAAAACCATATGATTATCTCAATAGATACAGAGAAGGCCTTTGACAGAATTAAATATCCATTTATGATAAAAACTCTCCAGAAAGCAGGAATAGAAGGAACATACCTCAACATAATAAAAGCTATATATGACAAACCCACAGCAAACATTATCCTCAAGGGTGAAAAATTGAAAGCATTTCCCTAAAGTCAGGAACAAGACAAGGGTGCCCACATTCACCGCTACTATTCAACATAGTTTTGGAAGTTTTGGCCACAGCAATCAGAGCAGAAAAAGAAATACAAGGAATCCAAATTGGAAAAGAAGAAGTAAAACTCTCACTGTTTGCAGATGACATGATCCCCTACGTAGAAAACCCTAAAGACTCCACCAGAAAATTACTAGTGCAAATCAATGAATATAGTAAAGTTGCAGGATATAATATCAACACATAGAAATCCCTGCATTCCTATACACTAATAATGAGAAAGTAGAAAAAGAAATTAAGGAAATAATTCCATTCACCATTGCAACGAAAAGAATAAAATACTTAGGAAGGCTTCCCTGGTGGCTCAGAGGTTAAAGCGTCTGCCTCCACGCGGGAGACCCAGGTTCAATCCCTGGGTTGGGAAGATCCCCTGGACAAGGAAATGGTAACCCACTCCAGTATTCTTGCCTGAAGAATCCTATGGACAGAGGAGCCTGGCAGGCTACTGTCCATGGGGTCGCAAAGAGTCAGACACGACTGAGCAACTTCACTTTCAAAGAAACTAAAGACCTATATATAGAAAACTATAAAACACTGATGAAAGAAATCAAAGAGGACACTAATAGATGGAGAAATAGACCATGGTCATGGATCGGAAGAATCAATATAGCGAAAATGATTTTATTACCCAAAGCAATCTACAGATTCAATGCAATCCCTATCAAGTTACCAGAGGTATTTTTCACAGAACTAGAACAAATAATTTCAAGATTTGTATGGAAATACAAAAAACCTCGAATAGCCAAAGCAATCTTGAGAAAGAAGAATGGAACTGGAGGAATCAACTTGCCTGACTTCAGGCTCTACTACAAAGCCACAGTCATCAAGACAGTGTGGTACTGGCACAAAGACAGAAATATAGATCAATGGAATAAAATAGGAAGCCCAGAGATAAGTCCACAGACATATGGATACCTTATCTTTGACAAAGTATCAAGAATATACAGTGGAATAAAGACAATCTCTTTAACAAGTGGTGCTGGGAAAAATGGTCAACCACTTGTAAAAAAATGAAACTAGATCTCTTTCTAACACCACACACAAAAATAAACTCAAAATGAATTAAAGATCTAAATGTAAGACCAAAAACGATAAAACTCCTAGAGGAGAACATAGGCAAAACATTCTCCGACATACATCACAGCAGGATCCTCTATGATCCACCTCCTAGAATACTGGAAATAAAAGCAAAAAGAAACAAATGGGATCTAATTAAAATTAATAGCTTCTGCACAACAAAGGAAACTATGAGCAAGGTGAAAAGACAGCCTTTAGAATGGGAGAAAATAATAGCTAATGAAGCAACTGACAAACAACTAATCTCAAGAATATACAAGCAACTTATGCAACTCAATTCCAGAAAAATAAACGACCCAATCAAAAATGGGCCATAGAACTAAATAGGCATTTCTCGAAAGAAGACACACAGATGGCTAACAAACACATGTAAAGATGCTCAACGTCACTCATTATTAGAGAAATGCAAATCAAGACCACAATGAAGTACCACTTCACACCAGTCAGAATGGCTGCGATCCCAAAGTCTGCAAGCAATAAATACTGGAGAGGGTGTGGAGAAAAGGGAACCCTCTTACACTGTTGGTGGGAATGCAAACTAGTATAGCCACTATGGAGAACAGTGTGGAGATTCCTTAAAAATTGCAAATAGAACTGCCTTATGACCCAGCAATCCCACTGCTGGGCATACATACTGAGGAAAACAGAACAGAAAGAGACATATGTACCCCAATGTTCATCACAGCACTGTTTATGATAGCCTGGACATGGAAACAATCTAGATGTCCATCAGCAGATGAATGGATAAGAAAGCTATGGTACATATACACAATGGAGTATTACTCAGCCATTAAAAAGAATACATTTGAATCAGTTCTAATGAGATGGATGAAACTGGAGCCGATTATACAGAGAGAAAAAACACCAGAAAGAAAAACACCAATACAGTATACTAACACATATATATGGAATTTAAAAGATGGTAATGGTGACCCTGTATTCAAGACAGCAAAAAAGACACAGATGTGTAGAGAGGACTTTCGGACTCTGAGGGAGAGGGTGGGATGATTTGGGAAAATGGCATTGAAACATGTATACTATCATGCAAAAACGAATCACCAGTCTGTGTTTGATGCAGGATGCAGGATGCTTGGGGCTGGTGCATGAGGATGATCCGGAGGGATGATGTGGAGTGGGAGGTGGGAGGGGGGTTCATGTCTGGGAGCTCATGTACACCCGTGGCGGATTCATGTCAATGTATGCCAAAACCAATACTGTACTGTAAAGTAAAATAAAGTTAAAAAGAGAGAGAGAGAGAGAGAGAGAGAGAGAGAGAGAGAGAGAGAGAGATGGAATATCAGATCACATTACATGTCTCCTGAGAAATCTGTATGTGAGTGAAGAAGCAACAGTTAGAACCTTACATGGAACAATGGACTGACTTGAAATTAGGAAAAGAGTACTAGAAGGTTGTTTATTGTCACCCTGTTTATTTAACTTATATGAGGAGTACATCATGAGAAATGCTGGGTTGGGTGAATCAAGATTGCTGGGAGAAATATCAGTAACCTCAGATATGCAGATGATACCACTGTGATCGCAGAAAGTAAAGAGAAAGTGAAGGGCCTCTCAATGAAGGTGAAAGCAGAGAGTAGAAAAACCTGGCCTAAAACTCAGTGTTCAAAAACTAACATCATGGCATCCAGTCCCATCACTTCATGGCAAATAGATGGGGAAGAAGTAAAAACAGTGGTAACTTTTATCTTTATTTCCTTGGGTTCCAAAATCAGTGCACATCATGAAATTAAAAGACCTTTGTTTCTTGGAAGGAAAGCTACAACAAACCTAGTCAGTCGTGTCTGACTCTTTGCAACCCCATGGACAGCAGCCTGCACCAAGCTCCTCCATCCATGGATTTTCTAGGGAAGAGTACTGAGTGGGTTGCCATTTCCTTCGCCAGGGAATCTTCCCAACCCAGGGATTGAACCCAGGTCTCCCACATTGTAGACTGATGCTTTACTGTCTGAGCCAACAGGGAAGTAATATCACAACAAACCTAGACAGAATACTATAAAGCAGATACATCACTTTGCCTACAATGATTAGTATAGTCAAAGCTATGGTTTTCTCAGTAGTCATGTATGAATATTAAGTGTTGGACCATTAAGAAGGCTTAGTGCTAAAGAATTGATGACTTCGAATTGTGGTGCTAGAGAAGAATCTTGAGAGTCCCTTGGACTGCAAGGAGATCAAACCAGACACTCCTAAAATCAACCCTGAATGTTCACTGGAAGGACTGATGCTGAAGCTGAAGGTCCAATACACTGAGCGCCCAATGCAAAGAGCTGATTCATTGGAAAAGGCCCCTGATGCTGGGAAAGACTGAAGGCAGCAGGAGAAGGGAACAGCAGAGGATGAGTTGGCATCACTGACTCAATGGACATGAGTCTGAGCAAACTCTGGAAGATAATGAAGGACAGGGAGGCCTGGCGTGCTGCAGTCCATGGGGTTGCCAAGTGTCGGACATGACTGAGCAAATAACAACGACAGAGTCATTTGGTAAAAGTGAGAAGGATTTCACAGGGGAAGAAACAGACTAATACCTGAAACCTGACCATTCATAACAAAACTAAGAGAGTCAAAGATTAGTTCTTGAATGACATGATACAACAAGAAATAATACCACTTATAAATTATTCTTTCCAAAATCAAATAAAACAAACAAAAGCTTGGAAGCAATTCAGGTGATATTTAAAGACCAGTTTACACAAAATTTAGGTGAAAAAGAGATAATGCTTCAAGAACAAGATGGCAGAGGAGTAGGGGGGCATGGAGTATATCTCTCTCCATGGATACATCAGGAATATACCTTCGACACAGAAGTGCATGCAGCACACCAGCTGAGAGGGGACAGGAGTACCTGACCAGCAGAAAATAATATATAGAACCATGCAAAACTCGGTAGAATGAACGAACTAGGGGGAAAAACAGGAGTGTTAGTAAAACTGGACCTGCCTTTGGCGGGTGGGGGAACTGAAGCAGAGATCTGAACACCATATTGCGGTAACTGAGTCAGAGGAGAAACATTTAAGGCTGAGAGTAAAAACCTGACCTGTGGCAGCCTAAATGGAATGACAATCAGGCCTTGCCACAGCCATACATACCCTGGACAGGGACGCAGGTGCCCTAGAATGCACAGCAGCTGGGGGCTGGAGTTTAGGGATTGTGGAACAATCCCAGGGTGAGGCCTGCTGTTGACTGTGCAGAGATGGATAGAGGGGATGTGAGGGAGGAGATTATGGTAGGACATGCCTGTAGAGGAAAGCTAGGCAGCCATGGGAGTAAGGTAATACTGCTGAGTCACGTGTTGGGCGTGGAGCCATCACCATAGCCTCTCTCTCTCCAAACGCCAGCATTGGCAGCTGAAAAACACAGAGGTTGGCCCATCAACTGCCTGATAGGGTGAACCACAGAGTAGGGCCCTACCCAGCGTGCCCCATTAAGTACCTGACATGTCAATCTACAGAGTAGCACTCCAGCAGAGGACCCCTCTATGTGCCTGACATGACAAAAAACAGAGAAGGATCCCCAGCAAAGGAGCCCTCTAGTTACCTGAATGGGCAGGGCTGCAGAGAAGGACTAGCCAAAGAGGCCTTCTGATCACCAGCTACCAGAGGCTCGAAAAACACTCTGATAGAGCCATAACTCCTGAGGCAGAGGCAGTCCTTTCCAAGGACACTTGGAGCGGCCAGGGTCCCTGTGACCCAGGCAGCTATGCCACCTTCATGCTCAACATTCGCTGGGCCAAAGCTGCCACATGCAAAAATACTCTGACATCTATGCCAGCGAGGTAGCTTCTGTTGTGTCCAACTCTTTGCAATCCTGTGAACTGTGGCCTGCCAGGCTTCTCTGTCAGGGGAGTTCTCAGGCAAGAATACTGGAGTGTACAGGCCAAAACTGGATGCCATACCCTTCTAGAGCACTGTATTTCCTGCTGCCCTAGCCACCAATCCCCCTGAGTACCTGGTGCTGCCAGAACCCCTGCAACCCAAGCACCTGCACTACCTTCACACCTGGTCCTCACTGGAGCAGACCCAAGTCCTCCAGGGCAGCCTCAGGAGCAAACCCCAGTGCAGAGGGTGGAAATAAGACCACAGTTGAAACCCAGGTGCACTGTGCCTAAGAAAGAAGACCCCAAACCTTCCCATCAGCTGTACAAGCTACAGAGAAATCCACGTGATCAACTAGGCAGATTCTGTGTCTGTGTTATAAAAGCACATTGAGAGCTCCCACCAAAGAAAACATAAGTTCCGATAGCTGTGGACATTATTGGCAAGAACACATAGGGGCAGGGCCAGATTAGAATCTGAGCTGCCCCCACAGCAGGTCCAGATATCAGCACAGGGCATCCTAGGGAGGTGAGATGGACGTGACTCCCAGCCAGGGAAAGGACTCTGACGGCAGTGACTCTAGAAATGTATTTATTATTATTATTTTTGACTTGTTCCATAGTTTCTTTTGGACTTTTTCTTTCTTTTTTCCCCCTCTGCTGTAGTTGTTGATTTTATTGGCATGATGAAATCTAATTAAGTGTTTGAGTTTTTGTTGTTGTTAAATTACACTTTTTAGTGTTGTTATAAACTTCTGCCTCTACATTGGGCTTTGTAGTTCTGTGGAGTTTACATTTTCTTTTTCTTTTTTTTTAAATTTTAATTTTTAACTTTTAAAACCTATTATTATTTTTTTCTACACTTATTTGTTTGCTTTTCCTATTGATCTTTTCCTCTTGTGGTTATTCTTTACTGTATATAAATATCCTTAATCTACCTCTATTTAACTTTGCACGTCTATTCTTTTCTTTCTTTCCTTTTCCCTGAACATATTTGTTAGTTTTGTTTTCAGTGCTTTATTCCCACCTTGGCAACTTGCTTTAGTTTTGTTTTCCAGTTTGTGCTTAGTTTTATTCTTAACTGGTAGATAAAATTTTTGGTTTCCTTTGTTTGCTGGGTCAACTTATCGTACTTTATTTTTGCTGGACTGTTTTAATTTTGCTTTTGAATGTATATGTTTCTATTCCATTATTTTAACTTTTATTTGCCTGATTTGCAACTGCCATTTATCTGGGGTTCATCTTTGGTTTTTCATCTTTGCGTATTTGTTTTAATCTCACTTAATTCCATAACAAACCATTTGTGGAATCTTCATTCCTGACCAATGATCAAGCCCTGAGCCTTTGGAGTGGGAGCACTGTTTCCAAGACCCTAGAATACCAGAGAACTAATTCTAAGGAGTATCAAATAGTGAGAACTCAAACAAAGGAAACCACCTGAATACAAGACTTAGCATCACCCAGCCACCATACAGGATGCCTCATCCAAAAAACAAACAAAAATACAAACCCAATAATCAGCAGACAGGATTACCACCTCACTCAGCCTTGTCCTTCATGGGAAAAACAAGACAAAAGAAAACAAAACAAACGAAAAACTCAGCTCAAATCTCACACTACATGAAGCTTACACAACCCAATGGACCAAACTTAGGAGGGCAGAAATCAAAAGGAAGAAAGAATTCAACCTTCAAGCCTGGAAAAAGGAGACCTCAAACACAATAAGTTAAAAAAAAAATGAGAAGGCAGAGAAATACTGCACAAATGAAGGAAAAACTAGAAACACAGGTCTGAATAAATGAAGAGGAAACAGGCAAGCTACCTAAAAAGAATTCAGAATAATGATAGCAAAGATGATTAAAAACCTGGAAAACAGGATGGAGAAAATACAACAATCAATGAACAAAAACCTAGAAGAATTAAAGAACAAACAACACCGTTACTGAAATTAAAAGTACACTATTGAAGAAATCAATAGCAGAATATCTGAAGCAGAAGAACATATCAGTGAACTGGAACATAAAATGGTGGAAATAACTTCTGAAGAGCAGAATAAAGTAAAAAGAATGAAAAGAAATGAGGACAGTCTCAGAGACCTCTGGGACCATATCAAACACACCAACATTCAAAAAGAGGGGTAACAGAAGAAGGGAGAAAAGAAAGGGTATGAGCAAGTTTTGAAGGGATTATAGTTGAAAATTTCCCCAACCTGGAAAAGGAAATAGTCAATCGAATTCAAGAGGCACAAGAAGTTCCATACAAGATAAACCCAAGGAGAAACATGCCAAGACACAAACTAACAAAGATTAAACACAAAGAATTTATTAAAAGCAGCAAGGAAAAAGTAACAAGTAACATACAATGTAAACCCCATATGTTTAACAGCTGATGTTTCAGCAGAAACTGTGGGCCAGAAGGGAATGGTAAGATATATTTAAAGTACTGAAATTCCCTTTTAAATCTACCACCAAGATTATTCTACCCAGCAAGGATCTCATTCAAAATTCATGGAGAAATCAAAAGCTTTGCACACAAGCAAACGTTAAGAGAATTCAGTACCACCAAACCAGCTTTAAAACAAATATTAAAGGGACTTTTATAGTCAAGAAATACAAGAGAAGAAAACAATTTACAAAATCAAACTGAAACAATTAAGAAAATGGCAATAGGAATATCACTAACTACCTTAAATGTAAATGAATTAAATGCTCCAACCAAAAGAATCAGACTGGCTGAATGGATACAAAAACACCACCCATATATATGCTGTCTATAAGAAACTCACTTCAGATCTAAAGACACATATAGACTGAAAGTGAGAGGATGGAAAAATATATTCCATGCAACTGGAAAGCAAAAGAAAGCTGGAGTAGCAATCCTCATATCAGACAAAATAGACCTTAAAATAAAGACTATTACAAAAGATTAGGAACACTACATAATGAACAAGGGATTAATCCAAGAGGAAGACATAACAATTGTTAATATCTATCCAGCCAACATAGGAGCACCTCAGTACATAAGACAAACAATAAGAGACATAAAACGAGAAACTGACAGTAACACAATAATAGCAGGAGATTTTAACACCCCACTCACAGCAATGGACTGGACAGATCATCAAAACAGTAAAGTAATAAGGAACCACAAGTCCTTAAATGATACATTAGATGAGATGGATCTCACTGATATCTTCAGGACATTCCATCCAAATACAGAATACACATTCTTCTCAAAGGCACATAGAATATTCTCCAGATAGACCACATCTTGGGTCACAAATCAAACATCAGTAAATTTAAGAAAATTGAAATCATATCAAGCATCTTTTCCGACTACAATGCTAAGAGACTAGATATCAATTACAAGAAAAAAAACTGTAAAAACACAAACCCATGGAAATTAAACAATACGTTTCTAAAAAAACCAACAGGTTAATAAAGAAATCAAAAGAGAAATAAAAAAATTTCTAGAAATAAATGACAACGAAAACAAGACAACTCAAACCTATAGGATGCAACAAAAACAGTTCTTAGAGGGATGTTTACAGCAATACAATCCTACCTAAAGAAATAAGAAAAACATCAAAGAGACAACCTAAGTTTACACCTAAAACAACTGGAGAAAGAACAAACCACCCCCACCCCCCGGCCACACACACACACACACACACACACACACACACTGCAAAATTAGCAGGAGGAAAAAAAATCATAAACATCAGAGCAGGAATAACTGAAAATGAAAGAAACAATAGTAAAGATTAATGAAACTTAAAACTGGTTCTTTGAGAAGATAAACAAAATTGACAAACCTTCAGCCAGACTAATCAAGGAAAAAAAAAAAAGAATAATCAACAAAATCAGAAATGAAAAAGGAGAGGTTACAACAGACAATGAAGAAATACAAAGGAGTCTAAGAGACCGTTATGAACAAACACACAGCACTAAAATGGACAACGTGGAAGAAATGGATAGATTCTTAGAAAAATTCAATCTTCCAAGACTGAACCAGGAAGAAATGGAAATTATAAACAAAGCAAGTAATTACAAGCACTGAAATTGAAACTGTGATGAAAAATCTCCCAAGAAACAGAAGCCCAGGACCAGAATCACAGGAGAATTCTATTACTTAGAAAAGAGCTAATATCTATCCTTCTAAAACTCTTTCAAAAAACTGCAGAGGAAGGGACACTTCCAAACTCATTCTATGAGGCCATAATTACCCTGATACCCAAACCAGACAAAGACAACGCACAAAAAAGAAAACTACAGGCCAATATCACTGATGAACATAGAAACAAAAATCCTCAAAAGAATTTTAGCAAACAGAATTCAACAACACATCAAAAAGTTTATACACCATGATCAAGTTGGGTTTATTCCAGAGATGCAAGGAATATATGCAATATATGCAAATCAATCAATGTGATGCACCATATTTACAAACTGAAAGATAAAAACCATATAATAATCTCAATAGGTGCAGAAAAAGCCTTTGACAAAATTCAGCACCCATTTACGGTTAAAACACTTCAAATAATGGGCACAGAAGAACTTACCTCAACATAGTAAAGGCCATACATGATGAGCCTACAGCAAACATTATTCTCAATCAATGGTGAAAAACTGAAAGCATTCCCCCTAAGATCAGGATCAAGACAAGGGTGTCAACTTTTACCACTATTATTCAACATAGTTTTGGAAGTGTTAGCTACAGCAATCAGAGAAGAAAAAAAAATTAAAAGGAATCCAGATCAGAAAAGAAGTTCTCATGGTGTGCAGATGACATGATAGTACACCAAAAACATTAAACATACTATCAGAAAGTTAGTAGATCTAAACAGTGAATTTAGCAAAGTCAAAGGAAACAAAATCACTATAGAGAAATCACCTGCATTTCTATATACTAACAATGATAAATCAGAAAGAGAAAGAATCAATCCCATTCACCACTGTAACAAAAAGACTAAAGTATCTAGAGATAAAGTTACCGAAAGCGACAAAAGAATTGTACAAAGAAAATTATAAGATGCTGATGAATGAAATCAAAGATGACAAAAGCAGATGGACAGATATACCATGTTCCTGAGTAGAAAGAATCGATACTGTGAACATGACTATACTACCAAACACAGTCTACAGATTCAATACAATCCCCATCCAATTAACAATGGCATTTTACATAGAACTAGAACAAAAAATTTCACAATTCATATGGAAACACAAAAGACCCTGAACGGCCAAAGCAGTCTTGAGAAAGAAGAATGGAGCTGGAGGAATCCACATTCCTGACTTTAGATTATATTACAAAGTTACAGTCACTAAGACAGTATGGTACTGGCACAAAAGCAGAAATACAGACCAAAGGAACAAAATAGAAAGCCCAGAAATAAACCCATGTATTATGGGTACCTTATTTTTGACAAAGGAGGCAAGAATATACAATGGGGCAAAGATAGCCTCTTCAATAAATGGTCCTGGGAAAACTGGACAGCAACATGTAAAGGGTTGAAATTAGAACACTTCCTAACACCATACACAAAGATAAACTCAAAATGGATTAAAGACCTAAATCTAAGACCAGAAACTATAAAACTCTTAAAAGAAAACATAGGCAGAACACTTGATGACATAAATCAAAGCAAGATCCTGTATGACCCACCTCCTAGAGTAATGGAAATAAAAACAAAAGTAAACAAGTGGGACCTGATCAAACTAAAAGTTTTTGTACAGATAAGGAAGTTATAAGGTGAAAAGACAACCCTCAGAATGGGAGAAAATAATAGCAAGTGAAACAACTGACAAAGGATCAATTTCAAATATACAAGTAGTTTGTACAACTCAATACCAGAAAAACAAACAACCCAATCAAAAAGTGGGGAAAGACCTATATAGACATTTCTGCAAAGAAGACATACAGATGACTAATAAACACATGAAAAGATGCTCAACATTGCTCATTATTAGAGAAATGCAAATTGAAACTACAATGAGGTATCACCTCACATTGGTCAGAATGGCCATCATCAAAAAGTCTACAAACAATAAATGCTGGAGAGAGTGTGGAGAAATGGGAACGCTCTTGCACTGTTGGTGGGCATGCAAATTGATGCAGTCACTATAGGAGACAGTATAGAGAGTCCTTAAAAAGCTATGAATAAAACCACCATATGACCTAGCCATCCCACTCCTAGGCATATACCCTAAGGAAACCAAAACTGAAAAAGACACATGAATCCCACTATTCATTGCAGCACTATTTACAACAGCTAGAACATGGAAGCAACCTAGATGTCCATCAACAGATGAACGGATAAAGAAGTTGTGGTACATATACACAATTGAATATTGAATATTCAGTTCAATTCAGTCACTCAGTCATGTCCGACTCTTCACGACCCCATGAATCGCAGCACGCCAGGCCTCCCCTGTCCATCACCAACTCCCGGAGTTCACTCAGACTCATGTCCATCGAATTGGTGTTGCCATCCAGCCATCTCATCCTCTGTCGTCCCCTTCTCCTCCTGACCCCAATCCCTTCCAGTATCAGGGTCTTTTCCAATGAGTCAACTCTTCACATCAGGTGGCCAAAGTACTGGAGCTTCAGGTTCAACATCAGTCCTTTCAATGAACAGCCAGGACTGATCTCCTTTAGGATGGACTGATTAGATCTCCCTTGCAGTCCAAGGGAGTTTCAAGAGTCTTCTCCAACACCACAGTTCAAAAGCATCAATTCTTCGGTGCTCAGCTTTCTTCACAGTCCAACTCTCACATCCATACATGACCACTAGAAAAACCACAGCCTTGACTAGACGGACCTTTGTTGGCAAAGTAATTAGTCAAAAAGAATGCATTTGAGTCAGTTCTAATGAAGTGGATGAACCTAGAGCCTATCATACAGAGTGAAGTAAGTCAGAAAGAGAAAGATAAATACCGTATACTAATGCAAATGTATGGAATTTAGGAACATGGTACTGAAGAATTTATTTACAGGGCAGCAGTGGAACAGACATAGAGAACAGACTTACAGACACAGGGAGAGGGGAGGAGAGGGTGAGATGTATGCAGAGAGTAACATGAAAACCTGTATTACCATATATAAAATAGATAGGTCTCAGGGAACTCAAACAGGGGCTCTGTATCAACCTAGAGGGGTGGGATGAAGAGGGAGATGGGAGGGAGGGGGGGATATATGTATACCTATGGCTGATTCATATTGAGAATTGACAGAAAACAACAAAATTCTGTAAAGTAATTGTCCTTCAACTAAAAAATTAAATAAATTAATAGCTAAAAAAAAAGAGATAGTGTTTCATCTAGAATAAGGTGATGAATACACAGGTATATTCATAACAAAATAGCAAAAACACCAAAAATTTATTGTCTCCAAAAACTTAAAAACAACTTGCCACATCAACAGTGCTTGAAAGTACCTGTCTCCTCATATTCTAATATTACAAATAAGTTTCACATTTTGTTAGACTTTTTAAAAATGATTATCTCATTCTATTTTGGATTTCCTGATTACAAATGAAATTGAGCTTCTTTCCTATGGTTATTGCTGCTGCTGCTGCTGCTAAGTCGTTTCAGTCGTGTCTGACCCTGTGCGGCCCCATAGATGGCAGCCCACCAGGCTCCCCGTCCCTGGGATTCTCCAAGCAAGAAGTGGGTTGCCATTTCCTTCTCCAACGCATGAAAGTGAAAAGTGAAAGTAAAGTCGCTCAGTCGGGTCCAACTCTTAACTACCCCATGGACTGCAGCCTACTGGTGGGCTGGCTCCCCTGTCCATGGGATTTTCCAGGCAAAACTACTGGAGTGGGTACCATTGCCTTCTCCTCCTATGGTTATTAGGCATTTGTATTTTTCTATGAATTGTTTACCTTTTGTACTTTTCACTAAAAGTGTGATATATCATATTTATTTACAGGACCCCTTTACGATCAATATAGTTTTCCTGGTGGCTCAGATGGTAAAGATTCTGCCTGCAATGCCAGAAACCAGAGTTTGATCCCCAGGTTGGGAAGATCCCCTGGAGGAGGAAATGGCAACCACGCTGGTATTATTGCCTGGGAAATCCTATGGATGGTGGAGCCTGGCAGGCTACAATCCACAGGATTGCAAAGAGTTGGACATCACTGAGCAACTTCACTCACAATCAATATCAAAGATATTTATAGTGTGCAACATTAAGTCAATCCTCCTCATCCACTGGCACCTACACCCTTTAAAAAAGACACAAACAGAAAAATCAACAATTAACTGGAGACTTCCATATCCACTTCCAATAATAGATAGAACAATTAGACAAGACTGACAAATAAACAGAAGATTTCACCAACACTGTACACTAGCGAGACATGACAGATGTTGAGTATCCTCCCCTACTACAGCAGAATAAACATTCTTCTCGTACACATGAAAAGAGTATAAAAAAGTCTGAATAAATTTTAAAGAGTTAAAAATCATACAAAGTATATTCTTGACCACAATGAAATGAAACCAGAAGTCAGAAACATATAAAAGTTGGAAAATTCATAAATGTGAATACTAATCAATGTATACCTAAAAATGATGATGGGTGAAAGATGAACTCACAAGGCAAGTTACCAAACTATCAGATGAAGGAAAAGAAAAACATAACATACCAAACCTCTTTGAGTGCAGCTAAAGCAGTCTCTAGAGGCAAACTTATAGCTGTAGATGCCTGACAACAGAAGATTTGAAGTCAATAATCTAGCTTTTCACTGTAAGAAATTAGAAAAGAGCAAACACAAAGCAAAAAAAAAAAAAAAAAAGAAAAGGAAAGAAAGAACAGATTATAGAAAAAGTAAATGCAATATAGAAAAGCAACAAACCCAAAAGTTGATATTTATGAAAATATCAAAATATTGACAAATCTTTAGTAGAAATAACAAGAAAAATAGAGGGAAGACTTAAACTGGTAAAATTAAAAATGAAAGAAATGTCACAAGGGATTACTCAGTACTTAGGCATGTGTATGTCAACAAACTGGATAAACTAGTTCAAAGGGAGAAATTCCTAAAAACACAAAATCTACTAAGGCTGAATCAAGAACAGATTGTAAAAACAGACCTAGAACTAGTAAGAAGAATGAATCAGCGATCAAAAACCTCCTGACAAAGAAAAGCCCTGAATCTGATGGCTTCACTTTAAACTAAATATTTAAAGAACACCAATCCCTCTCAAACTCTTCTCACAACTGAACACATTTTATGAAGCCTCTCTATGGTGACAGCATTACCTGTATAAAATCAGACAAACACACTTCAAGAAAAGACAGCTAGATACTAGTTTTCCTATGTTGTTGATGCAATCAGTTCAGTTCAGTCGCTCAGTCGTGTCCGACTCTTTGCAACCCCATGAATTGCAGCACGCCAGGCCTCCCTGTCCATCACCAACTCCCAGAGTTCACTCAGACTCACGTCCATCGAGTTAGTGATGCCATCCAGCCATCTCATCCTTGGTTGTCCCCTTCTCCTCCTGCCCCCAATCCCTCTTAGCAGCAGAGTCTTTTCCAATGAGTCAACTCTTCGCATCAGGTGGCCAAAGTACTGGAGTTTCAGCTTTAGCATCATTCCTTCCAAAGAAATCCCAGGGTTGATCTTCAGAAAGGACTGGTTGGATCTCCTTGCAGTCCAAGGGACTCTCAAGAGTCTTCTCCAACACCACAGTTCAAAAGCATCAATTCTTCGGCGCTCAGCCTTCTTCACAGTCCAACTCTCACATCCATACATGACCACAGGAAAAACCATAGCCTTGACTAGACGGATCTTAGTCGGCAAAGTAATGTCTCTGCTTTTGAATATACTATCTAAGTTGGTCATAACTTCTCTTCCAAGGAGTAAGCGTCTTTTAATTTCCCTGGCTGCAGTCACCATCTGCAGTGATTTTGGAGCCGCCAAAAATAAAGTCTGACACTGTTTCCACTGTTTCCCCATTTATTTCCCATGAAGTGATGGGACTGGATGCCATGATCTTCGTTTTCTGAATGTTGAGCTTTAGGCCAACTTTTTCACTTTCCACTTTCACTTTCATCAAGAAGCTTTTTAGTTCCTCCTCACTTTCTGCCATAAGGGTGGTGTCATCTGCATATCTGAGGTTATTGATATTTCTCCCGACAATCTTGATTCCAGCTTGTGTTTCTTCCAGTCCAGCATTTCTCATGATGTACTCTGCACAGAAGTTAAATAAGCAGGGTGACAGTATACAGCCTTGACGTACTCCTTTGCCTATTTGGAACCAGTCTGTTGTTTCATGTCCAGTTCTATCTGTTGCTTCCTGACCTGCATACAGATTTCTCAAGAGGCAGGTCAGGTGGTTAACAAAATACTAGCAAACCAAATGTAGCAGCATACTAAAAGAGCTATACACCACGACCAAGTGAGATTTATTCCTGGAATGTAAAAATAGCTCATATATGAAAAGCAACCAATGAAATATACCACATCAAAATGAAGGGGAAAAACTCACATGCTCAACCTCAAATGATACAGAAAAAGCATTCCACAAAATTAACACCTTTCTATGGTTTAAAAAAAAAAATCCAAAAAACAAGCATCTAAAGAAACTATCTCAATATAATAAAAGGCACATATGCAAACTCCATACCTAACATTAAAATAGTCAAAGGTGGAAAAAACTTTTTATCCAAGATCAGGAAGATGCCCAGTTTCACAGTTTATCTTCAACAGAGTAGTGGAAGTTCTAGCCAGAGTAATTAGGGAAGAAAAAAAAATTCAAAATGGAAAGGAAGGATCAAAATTATTTCTATTTAGGATGATAAATCTCAAGAAACCTTGAATAGCCAAAATAAATCTAGAAAAACTAGAACAAACCTGTAGACAATTCTTGATTTGAAAACATATTACTGGGTTAGCTAAAAACTTCCTTTGGCTTTTAAGTTAAAAATAAAAGACATTTTTAAAAATTTTCACCAAGAACTTTATTGAATAATGTATTCACCATTTTGTTCTACTACCTTCTGCCATTTTGCAGGCAATTTCAAAATCCCATCATCCAAAGCTTTTATCTTTTTGAGCAAAGAACTGCTCCAGGTGCCTTCTACAGTCTTCCAGAGAATTGACACTTTTTCCATTAAGAGAATTTTATAAATACCGAAATAAATGGAAATCTTGAAGTACAATGTCTGGCTAATATAGCAGATAATTCAGAACTTCCCAGCCAAGATGTAACAGTTTCTGCCTGGTCACCAAGGAAACATACAATTTTGTATTATCATGATGGAAGAATATGTGTTTTCTGTTGACTAATTCCAGATGCTTTTGGTCAAGTATTGCTTTTAGTTTGCCTAACTGGGAGCAGTACTTGTTGGAAATAATCAGTTGGTTTTCCAGAAGGAGCTCATAATAGAAGACTCCCTCAAATCCCATCATACACACAACGTCACCTTCTTTGCATGAAAACCAGCCTTGGTTTTCATTTGCTTGGTGGTTAATTTTGCTTACCCATAATATCTCCACTTGTACATTATTTTACACTATCCACTGTTCATCACCCATAACAATTTGTTTTAAAAACAGAATGTTTTCATTATGTTTAAGTAGAGAATCACGTGTAGAAATATAGTCAAGATTTTTTGACTTAATTTAGGTGGAACTCAAACACCAAAGTGACTGACATAACCAAGCTGGTACAAATGGTTTTCAACACTTGATTTGGATATTTTGAGTGTGTCAGCTATCTCCTGCATGACATAACATTGACTGTTCTCGATTAATGTCTTGATTTAATTGCTTTCAACTTCAACTGGTTTACCTGACTGTGGGGCATTGTCCAGCAAGAAATCTCCAGCATAAAACTTTGGAAACTACTTTTGACATATTCAGACAGTCACAGCACCTTCTCCATACACTGCATGTATTTTTTCTCTCTTTTTTTTTTTTTTTTGCATTTCAATTGCATTTTTACCTTTCTTGAAATAATAAAGCATAATATGTTCAAAATTTGTTTTTTCCATCTTCAATATTAAAATGGCTACACAAAAATTCACCAATTTTTTTTTATTAAATGCATGCTGATATAAGAGCTGTCACAATAAAATCTAACAAACTTGTTCTAAATGAACTTAAAGACAACTAAGCACTACTAGAGCCATCTTACAGAAAAACCAGAAGGAACTTTTTTGCCAACCCAATACAAAAATAATCAAAACAGTGTGGTACTGTGATAAAGACAGCCATGTAGACCAAATTAGTATAAGAGAATCCAGAGATAAATATTGCACAATGGTCAAATAATTTGCAACAAGGGTGCTAAGACCATTCAACGGAGAAAGAACAGTTTCTTCAATGAACAGTGCTAGGGAAGTGGGATATTCACATGCACAAGAATGCAGGAGACCTTTTACTTTACATCATGTACAGAAAGGGCTTCCCTGATGGCTCAGCTGGTAAAGAATCTGGCTGCAATGCAGAAGACCAGGGTTCAATCCCTGCTTTGGGAAGATTTCACTGGAGAAGGGAAAGGCTACCCACTCCAGTATTCTGGTCCAGAGAATTCCAAAGAGTCAGAAATGACTGAGTGACTTTCACTTTCACATGTGCAAAAAACAAACTCAAAATGGATCAAGGCCTTGAACATAGGAGATAAAACTATAAAACTTAGATGACAACACAAAACGACATTACTTTGCCAACAAAGGTCCGTCTAGTCAAGACTATGGTTTTTCCAGTGGTCATGTATGGATGTGAGAGTTGGACTGTGAAGAAAGCTAAATGCCAAAGACTTGATGCTTTTGAACTGTGGTGTTGGAGAAGACTCTTGAGAGTCCCTTGGACTGCAAGGAGATCCAACCAGTCCATTCTGAAGGAGATCAGCCCTGGGATATCTTTGGAGGGAATAATGCTGAAGCTGAAACTCTAGTACTTTGGCCACCTCATACGAAGAGTTGACTCATCGGAAAAGACTCTGATGCTGGGAGGGATTGGGGGCAGGAGGAGAAGGGGACGACCGAAGATGAGATGGCTGGATGGCATCACTGACTCGATGGACATGAGTCTGAGTGAACTCTGGGAGTTGGTGATGGACAGGGAGGCCTGGCGCACTGTGATTCATGGGGTTGCAGAGTTGGACACGACTGAGCAACTGAACTGAACTGAACACTGAGAGTAAAAGAAAAAAATAGATACACTGAACTTGATCAAAACACAAACCTCTCTGCTACTCTGTGACAATCTGGAGGGATAGCATGGGGAAGAAGGTGGGAATTGGGGGTTCAGGGGAGGGGACATATGTGTGCCTATGGCCAATTCATGTATGGCAAAAACCATCACAAGGCTGTAAGGTAATTATTGTCCAATTAAGATTTTTTTTAAAGTAATTCAAGAAATCCATATGTTGATAGCCTCACTTAAAACTCTAAATAAAAATAACTATGCTCAAAAACAAAAATACAAACCTCTTGTATTTAATGTCCTTGTATCAAAGGATATTATTAACAGAAGGAAGAGACAACTCATAGGAGAATCTGCAAATCACATATCATATAAGAGATTAATATCCAGAGCATATTTTTTACAAGTCAAGAACACACACACACACACATCAAAAATTGGGCAAGAAGAAATAAATACATGAAGGGATGCTCAATATCACCAATCATTAGGGAATGAAAACGAAAAGAAAAATGTGATATTACTTTGTGTTTATTAGGATGCCTAAGACTGAAAAACAAAAATTAAAACCAGAAAATAACAAGTGCTGACAAAGATACAGAGAAATTGAAACCCTGGTGCAGTGTTAGTGAGAATGTAATATGTATGCTATGGCCATTGTGAAAAACAGTATGGGATTTCAAGAAAACTTAAAGTAGATCCAGTAATTCTACTTTCTATATGCAAAAGAACTGAATGCAGGGTCTCAAAGAGGTATTTACATCTACATTCATAGTAGCATTATTCACAACAGCCAAAAGGTAGAAGCCACCCAAGTGTCCACTGGTGTATTAATATATGAACAAAATATGTTATATGAATGTAATGGAATTATTTTTCAGCAACAAAGACAGGAAATTCTGACATGTTACAACATGGATAAACCTTAAAGCGACTATGCTAAGTGAAATAAGCCAGTCATAAAAGGACAGATGCTGTATGATTCTATTTATACTAGGTACCTAAAGTAGTCAGATTCATAAAGACAGAAAGTAGACAGTGGTTGCCAGGGGCTGGGAGGACAGGGAAATGGGGAGTTAATAGTTTAATGGGTACTGACTGAGGTCAGTTTGGGATAATGAAAAGTTCTGGAGATGGACAATAGTAATGGTTGCACAACAATTCTAATGCACTCAAATGCCACTGAACCATACATTTAAAAATGGCCAACACGATAACTTTTATGTTATATATATACATACAGTATGAATTTTTTTTTAAAAAAAGTAATTCGAAATAGATCACAGACTCCAAAATTAGGTCCCTTAGTTTCATGATAAGCTTGTATACACAACACTATCATCACCATCCATGCAAGAAGAAGTTATGGTGGGCTCCATTAAAATTAAAAATTTGTGTTTAACAAAGAATTAAACTTTTATGCATATATAATAGCAAGTAAATATAAAGAAGAGCCAACCTGAGATGAAGAATATAATGCATGAAATGAAAAATCCACTAGAAGGAATCAACAATAGACTGAATGGTACAGAGGAACGGATCAGCAAGCTGAAGTAGAAAAGACTAAAGCACGAACTGAAAAAGGAAAAAGAACAAAAGAAAGGAGCACAATGTAAAAGACCTTTAAGACAACATCAAGCATACTATAATACAAGTATTACAGGGGTCCAAAAGGAGAAAAGAAATAACTTACTTGAAGACACAATAGCTGAACATTTCCTTGACTGGGGAAAGGAAACAGACATCCCAAACAGTCCAGGAATCACGGACATCTGAAACATGGTCAACCCAAAGAGGACCACACCAAGATAACTAGTAATTAAAATGGCAAAAATAGAGAGAGAATACTGAAAGCTACAAATTAAGTACAAGTGAACTACCATAAGGCTATCAGCTGACATCTCAGCCTAAACTATGCAGATGAGAAGGGAGTGGCACAATACTTAAAATGATGAAAGGAAAAAAACCCACAAAGAATTTCATTCAGATTTGATGGCAAGATCAAAAGTTTTACAGACAAGCAAAAGCTTGTTCAGCACCACCAAATCAACTTTACAAGAATGTTAAAAGGGACTTCTCTAAGCGAGAAAACAAAGGCCACAACTAGAAACAAGAAAATGTAAAAGGAAAAATCTCATCTGTAAAGATAAACACAAAGCAGCTAATAAATAAGCCATGTATAAAGCCAGTAGGGATAATTAGCAAAATTAGCTAGCAATAATTAGCAAAATCATCTATCTATGATAAGCAGATAAGGGATATAGAAAACAAAAAGATGTAAAATAGAATGTCAAAAACAGAAAGTGTACGGTAGCAGGAGCAAAAATGCAGAGTTGTTAAGATGCATTTAAACTTAAGAGATCAGCAACTTAAATACAGAAAAAAGCATTAGTCACTCAGTCGTTCCAACTCTACAACTCCATGGACTGTAGCCTGCCAGGCTCCTCTGACCATGGGATTCTCCAGGCAAGAATACTTAAGTGGGTGGTCATTCCCTTCTACAAGGGATCTTCCTACAGTGCTGCAGGTCAGTTTTACTTCAAAAACAAAGAAACAAACTCATAGAAAAAGAGATCTGATCTGTGGTCACCAGAGAATGGGGGAGGGATTGCATGTAGAGGTCAAAAGCTATGAATTTCCAGTTGTAAGTACTAGGAATATAACATACAACGATACACATAAGGAACACCACTGTATGTTATATATGAAAATTAAGATAGTAAGTCCTAAGAGTTTCATCACACACACAAAATTTTTGTCTTTAACTTTGCATCCATGAGATGATGGATGCTCATTAAGTTTACTGTGATAACCATTTCATGATAAATATGTAAGTCAAGTCATTATGCTGTACACCTTAAACTTACAGATGCTGTGTATCAATTATATCTCAATAAAACTAGAAGAAAAAATTTGAAGCAAAATTAAAAATTTGTGCTGTATAAAATGAAAATGGAATGAAGTAAATATTTGCAAAACTCATATCTGATAAGGCAGCAGTACTCAGCCTTTCTAGCACCAGGGACCAGACTATTTTTCCATGGTGGCAGGGGTGGGGGGTTGACCTTGGGATGATTCAAGCACCATTACATTTATTGTGTACTTTATTGCTATTAATATTACATCAGCTCCATCCCAGATCCATTAGGCTTTATTAGATCTTGGAAGGTTGGGGATCCCTGTGATAAAGGACCTGAAATAATAATATATAAAGAGCTCTTAGAGCTAATAAAATGACAACACAATTTAAAAATGGGCAAAAGAAGACAAACAAGTGGTCAATAAGCACATGAAAATATGTTCAACTCATTAGCCATCAGAGAAATGCAAATCAACACCACAGTGAAATACCTCTTTGCACCCAGTTTAGGGGCATTACTGTGTAATGCCATGTTACTTGAGCAGTTAGCCTTCTTGAAACCACAATGGGTTGATCCTAAAGACCAGAAGTCAACATACTGAGAGAAGCAAAGTCTGTGAATGTAGTGAGCCTTCGAGGCACACCACAAGGGGTGATATTAAACTGCAAAGCTAAGCACACTGTTCCTGAACTTATGTACCATAATAAATCCTTTTATCAAATACATTATTGCATCATGCACAGTTAACCTGTTAAAAATGAAAATATTTGAGTTTGAACCAAGTCTGTAACTATATAAATTATTGTCTCTATTATACTTCTAAACAAATATATTCTAATTAAAAGTTGGTACTCCAGAGTTGGAAATTACTGCCAAAGATTCAGTCAGCCATCTCTGCATCACTATAAAAGACATATGTGAAATGTATGTTTCACTATGAGCCTTCAATATTTTAATAATTTTTACATATGCTTTTTCCTATATCATTTATACCTACCTGGTTAATAAAATGCCCCATCAAAAATAAATTTTTTATTAGAAAGCTTTAAAAATACAAACACAAGGAGAACACAAATGGTTTTAAAAACAAATAAATGACTATTACCTAAAATTGTGCTTTTCTTTCTCCTAACATTATTAAATATTGGAATGCAAGTTGGAAAAGCAGTTTTACTGCCTATTTTTTCAGCTGAAATAAATTCCACAGAAATTATAAAAATTTTCTCAGTCCTACATTAAATAGCTGAATAAATGACACAGCTATTATACTGGTAAGATCAAGAATTCATAAGATATTTATAAAATAACTTTTTCATCATTCAGGTTTTCAAACCTAGTTTACCAACTGCCTCCCAACTTAAAGCAAATCAAGATCCCAAGAACTGCTTTTATAAATATTCTGCCTCTATCAGGATTCTTTTTTTTTAATTTGAAAATATTTAGTTTTAATTAGAGGATAATTGCTTTACAATGTTGTGTTGGCTTCTGCTGTACAATGTGTATCAGTTATTAAATATACATATATCCCCTCCCTCTTGAGCCTCCCTCCCACCCACCTCCACCAGCATTTTTTAACAATAAAAATATTCAACTCCAGGGTGTTCCATATCAGTCCAGGACCTGGCACTTTTATTGCCCTTAGTCAGTTTGGGGAACTAAGATCCCATAAGCCAAGCAGCACAGCCAAAAGAAAAACATCAATCACTCCAAGAGATCAATTCATTCAACACATATTTGCTGAGTTCTGCTATATGTCAGTTAGATTCTTAGAATAATAGTAGCAATAGAAGAAACTAACCCTGCTTCCATTTCATGCAATGTACAATTTAAAATGGAAATAAACACTCTGAAAGACAGGAACACAGGTCAGGGACAGTCTATTACAAAAGGTCCTGAGATACAAATAGGCAAAAATTATCCTTTTACAGCAACAGACACCCAATAAAAGCACATAACTATCATTTTATTCTAACTATAATCTTTTGAGATAGGAATTATCCCCATTTTATATATGACAAAACTCAGACGCACAGAATTTAAGGAATTTCTTAATTCACATGATTAATAAGTGCCAAAGCTCGTATTACATCTGGAGAGTCACATACCTCCAGAGTACATGCTACTATTTGTATTACTTACACTGCCTTTCTTTCTCCACAAATAGAATCAGGATGTATATATAGCAGGTAGCCTGGACTACAACAACTTTAGTTAAGGGATAATAGAAATCAAAGGTAGACAGTTTCTCAGACAAAGTAAAGCAAAGACCTTTACTTACTCACCCATTTCCTTCCCAGAACTAAGAAGTCTGCCCTAGACAGTGTGTACCTAGGTAAAAGATTATTTTCACCAACCCCTTCAACTGCTTTCCCAACATGAGCTGAAAAGTTCAGATGAATGAAGACATCTGACTTTTGTCAATCAGGTCATCTGCTGCCAACTGGAAAAAAGGTTGTCCCACGCATAACCCCAAACTCAAAGATCATCATATATCAGAACTTGTCAATATAGAAGCAAGAAGGAGACTATCATACATACCAACTGAATAAGACTGAGAGGCCACAAAGAAATTCTTGTATCTATGTCCAATTGTGGAGGAGGCAATAGTTCCCCACTCCAGTACTCTTGCCTGGAAAATCCCATGGAAGGAGGAGCCTGGTAGGCTGCAGTCCATGGGGTCGCTAAGAGTTGGACACAACAGAACGACTTCACTTTCACTTTTCACTTTCATGCATTGGAGAAGGAAATGGAAACCCACTCCAGTTCTTGCCTGGAGAATCCCAGGGATAGGGGAGCCTGGTAGGCTGCCATCTATGGGGTTGCAGAGTCGGACATGAGTGAAGCGACTTAGCAGCAGCAGCAGCAGCAGCAAGTCCAATTGATTGTTGCCAAAAAATAGTGCCAAATCCATTCAATGAGCAAAGAACAGTGTCTCCAACTAACTGTGCTTAAGACAATTCAATTTCCACATATAAAGAATGAAGGTGGAACCCTATCTCACACCACATACAAAAATTAACTCAAAATAGATGAATGACCTAAGCTAAAACCATAAAACTCCTAGAAGAAAACAGAGGTAAATCTTAGATTTAGGAATGGATTCTTAAACAAGACTCAAAATGACAAGCAACAAAAGAAAAAACAGATACTGGGCTTCATCAAAATTATAAACTTTTAAAATGAACTGAAGACCTATGGAGAGAAATAAATTAGTAGTTTTAAATAAGCAGGAAAGAAAAAAAGACCTAAACACAAGACCTAAAACTCTAAAACTCTTAGAAGACAACATAAAGGAAAAGCTTCATGATATTAGATTTGACAATGATTTTTTTGGATATGATACCAAAAACACACAAAAAGTAAAAACAGATAAACTGGACTTTATAAAAATTTAAAACCTGTACATCAACGGACAAAATCAACACAGTGAAAGACAATCTATAGAGAAAACATTTGTAAAGTGTGTATCTGAGTAAATTCAAATAACCCAATTTAAAAGGAGGCAAAGGACTTGACTATATATTTCTCCAAAGAAAATATACAAATGGCCAACAAACATATGAAAAGATTCTTGAGACTTCCCTGGTGGGCCAGTGGTTGGGATCTCACCTTCTGATGCAGAGGGGCAGGTTTGATCCATGATCAGGGAGCTAGATTCCACATGCCTTGTGGTCAAAACATAAATCAGAAGCAATACTGTAACAAATTCATTATAGATTGTAAAAATGGTCCGCATCACAGTAAAAAGTCTAAAAAAAAGAAAAGAAAAGAAACACCCCATAATTTAATAATAATAATAAAAAACACATGTCCAACATGCTAGTCATCAGGAAACTGCAAAATCAAGATGAGGTATCACCTCACACAAATCAGGATGTCCACTATCTGAAACAAAAGTATGTCCACAATTGCCAAAAAACAGAAGCAATGTCGTGTTCATCAACAGATAAACAGAAGAACAAAACTTCTTCCATTACATATACAGAAAATGGAATTATTCAGGTCTTAAAGGAAGGAAATATTTACACATGCCATACATGCCTTCAACAATCTTAAAGACAACATCTCTTGAGAGCGTTATACTAAGAAACCAGTCACAAAATGACAAACAATGTATATGATTCCACTTATGAAGTATCCAGTCAATACTTCTAAACTTGTCAGAATGGTGGTTACCAGGAGTTGTGGTAAATGGGAAGGTGCTACTTAACAGATACAGTCTCAGTTTTAGAAGATGAAAAAGTTCCAGAGATTGGTTGCACTACAATGTGAATATACTTAACACTACTGAATTGTACAGTTAAAAATAATTAAACTTTATAGTTTTAATTGTACTGTCAAAATAACTGAATCGTACATTTTGTTACATGTATCACAATTAAAAATTGTTTAAAATCAATTATATTTATACACAGGCTCACAATAAACAATTGTGAACTTTAAATTTCTTAATAATTTACATTTATAATATGTTTGGGCTTCGCTGGTGGCTCAAAAAAAAATCTGCCTGCAATGTAGGAAACCTGGGTTTGATCCCTGGGTTGGGAAGATCTCCTGGAAAAGGGGCCAGCTACCCACTCCAGTATTCTAGCCTGGAAAATTCCATGGAGTCTATAGTCCATGGGGCCACAAAGGGTCGGACACAACTGAGCGACTTACATTTCACTTTCATAGTACATTTATATTACACATAAGGTATGAGTGTGACAAGTGACACAAAAGAACTGTTAAAAATTATAAAGCACAGCTGAGAAATTAAAGATATAAAATAAAATGGAGAGTACCTTGTTTATGGATCTATACTTTTTCAACTCTTTCTAAACTGATTTTCTGGATTGCCACAATCCCAATGAAAATATCAGCTGACTTTTTGTGGACAGTGACAAGCTGATTTTATAATTCTACAATGCAAAGGACTCAGAATAGCAGCCATGAAACTAAAAGACACTTGCTCCTTGGAAGAAAAGCTATGACAAATCTCGAAAGCACATTAAAAAGCAGAGACATCACTTTGTTGGCATAGGGCCATACAGTCAAAGCTACAGTTTTTCCAGTAGTCATGTATGAATGTGAGAGTTGGACCATCAAGAAGGCCGAGCCCCAAAGAATTTGAACTGTGGTGCTGTAGAAGACTTTGACAGACTCTTGGACAGCAAGGAGACCAAACTAGTCAATCCTAAAGGAAATCAACCCTGAATATTCACTGGAAGGACTGATGCTGAAGCTCCAATACTTTGACTATCTGATTCAAAGAGCCTGATCATTAGAAAAGACCCTGATGCTAGGAAATATTGAGGGCAGGAGGACAAGGAGACAACAGAGGATGAGACAGTTAGATGGTATCATCAACTCAATGGACATAAGTTTGAGCAAACTCTAGGAGACAGTGAAGGACAGACAAGTCTGGCATGCTGCAGTTCATGGGGTCGCAAAGAGTTGGACAGGACAGCAGAATAGCCAAAATCATTTTAAAAGAGAAGAACAAGGATGTAGGACAAACTCGACTTGTCTCAAATCTTATTATAAATCTCCAGTAATAGAGATTGAATGGTATTGATGTAAAGATAAACAGATCAATGAAACAAAATAGAGAATCCAGAACAGACTGACACACATATGGGAAAACTGAATTTTGACAACGGTACAAAGGCAATTCAATGAGTAAGTTTTTCAACAGATGATATAATAATTCATCTGTTGATATAATAATTCATCTGATGATATAATAATTCATCGCCATAAAAAAGAACTCCCATCCATACTTTGCACCATACAAAAATTAACTCAAAATGGGTCATAAAACTAACTGTAAAATCTAAAAGATTAGAAGGAAATAATTGTGATATTGAGTTAGGATTTCTTAGATATGAAAACAAAAACAATCCTTAGAAGAACATACTGATAAAATTAAAACTTCATCAAAACTAAAACTTCTGCTCAGAATATTTGCAAACATATATCTGATAAAAGACTTATAATCCAAATAAATAAAAAAATAAATAATCTTATATCTCTATTGTAAGATAATTACACAAAAACAACAAATAAAAGGCATAAGAGGTGAACAGACACCTCACCAAGAGGATATACGATGGCAAGTAAGCTTATAGAAAGATGCTGAACAAAATAAGCCATAGAAAGATGCAAAATAAAAGCACAGTAAGACACTATTACATATCTAACAGAAGGGCAAAAATTGAATGACCAAGGGTTGACGGTTCATTTGCATCTGCAAATGAACTCTCACGGGTCTGGTGGCAATAGAAAATTTTAAATTAAAAATTTAAAATAGTTTGGCAGTTCTTAAAATGTTAAACAATACACCTACCATATGTTCTAGCCATTCTACTCCTAAGTATGATATTTACTTAAAAGAAAATAAGGTATAGTTCATACAAAGATTGGTTGATGACTGCTCATTGCAGTTTTATCTGTAACCGCCCCAAACTGGTGATAAACGAAATCTTCACCAAGGGATGAATGAAAAACCAAACTGTGATATATCCATACAATTGAACACTTTGTTATTGTTGTTCAGTCATGCAGTCATGTTCAACTCTTTGTGAGCCCATGGACTGCAGCACACCAGGCTGCCCTGTCCTTCACCATCTCCCAGAGCTTCCTCAAACTCATGTCCATTGAGTCAGTGATGCCATCCAACTGTCTTGTCCTATATCGCCACTTTCTCATCCTGCCTACAATCTTTCCCCGCATCAGGGTCTTTTCTAATGAGTCAGCTCTTTGCATCAGGTGGCCAAAGTATTGGAGCTTCAACATCTTTAGGACTGACTGATTTCATCTCCTTTCAGTTCAAGGGACTCTCAAGAGTCTTCCCCAACACCACAGATCCAAAGCATCAATTCTTCGGTGTGCAGCCTTCTTTACGGTCTGACTCTCATATCCATACATCACAGTAGAAAAATATATATACTCCTGTTAAGCAGAGATGGCTGTACACTTTTATCATCAGTACTGAATGTTTTCCTCAATAGGCTAGTTCATATAATACAGAAATATAGGACTAAGACATGAAAGTATTGCCATTTGGAAAACTTGTGACTATCCAGAAGACATGAGAGAATTAATGTATTTTAAAGGTAAAAACTACCAACGTCAGCAATTAAAAAAAAAAAGACTAAAGATCCAATAGTAATTAAAACAGCCTAAGAGGCTGTTAGGAACAACTTTATACCAATTAATCTGCAATTTTAGATGAAATGGACAAGTTCCTAGCAAAATACAAGGTACTAAAACTGACTGAAAAAAATAAAAATCAAACAGAAAATATGAATTGATCTAAAACTACGTTAGTCAAAAAAAGTGAAGAACTACAAAGTTCTATAACTGTATTTTCAATCTTACACAAACTCTTCAGAGAATAAAAGAGAACTCTCTAATATGTTTTATAAGGTCAATCAAAACATCATATAACAGCAACAAGTTAATTTCAATGATAATCATAATTGCTGGTTTAAACTTGACTGAGAAAAGGAAAGATACAGCATCTGAATGCAGAGTTCCAAAAATAGCAAGAAGAGATAAGAAAGCCTTCCTCAGTGATCAATGCAAAGAATTAGAGGAAAACAACAGAGTGGGAAAGACTAGAGATATCTTTAAGAAAATTAGAGATACAAAGGGAACATTTCATGCAAAGATGGGCTCGATAAAGGACAGAAATGGTATGGACCTAACAGAAGCAGAAGATATTAAGAAGATGTGGCAAGAATACACGGAAGAACTATACAAAAAGATCTTCATGACCAAGATAATCACGATGTTGTGATCACTCACCTAGAGCCAGACATCCTGGAATGTGAAGTCAAGTGGGCCTTAGGAAGTATCACTACGAACAAAGCTAGTGGAGGTGATGGAATTTCAGCTGAGCTATTTCAAATCCTGAAAGATGATGCTGTGAAAGTGCTGCACTCAATATGCCAGCAAATTTGGAAAACTCAGCAGTGGCCACAGGACTGGAAAAGGTCAGTTTTCATTCCAATCCCAAAGAAAGGCAATGCCAAAAATGCTCAAACTAGCGCACAATTGTACTCGTCTCACACACTAGTAAAGTAATGCTCAAAATTCTCCAAGCCAGGCTTCAGCAATACATGAACCATGAACTTCCTGATGTTCAAGCTGGTTTTAGAAAAGGCAGAGGAACCAGAGATCAAATTGCCAATATCCGCTGGATCATGGAAAGAGCAAGAGAGTTCCAGAAAAACATCTACTTCTGCTTTATTGACTATGCCAAAGCCTTTGACTGTGTGGATCACAATAAACTGTGGAAAATTCTTCAAGAGATGGGAACACCAGACTACCTGACCTGCCTCTTGAGAAACCTGTATGCAGGTCAGGAAGCAACAGTTAGAACTGGACATGGAACAACAGACTGGTTCCAAAGAGGAAAAGGAGTACATCAAGGCTGTATATTGTCACCCTGCTTATTTAAATTCTATGCAGAGTACATCATGAGAAATGCTGGGCTGAAAGAAACACAAGCTGGAATCAAGATTGCCGGGGAAATATCAATAACCTCAGATATGCAGATGACACCACCCTTATGGCAGAAAGTGAAGAGGAACTAAAAGCCTCTTGATGAAAGTGAAAGTGGAGAGTGAAAAAGTTGGCTTAAAGCTCAGCATTCAGAAAAAGATTGTGGCATCTGGTCCCATCACTTCATGGGAAATAGATGGGGAAACAGTGGAAACAGTGTCAGACTTTATTTTTGGGGGCTCCAAAATCACTGCAGATGGTGACTGCAGCCATGAAATTAAGACACTTATTCCTTGGAAGAAAAGTTATGACCAACCTCGACAGCATATTGAAAAGCAGAGACATTACTTTGCCACCAAAGGTCTATCTAGTCAAGGCTATGGTTTTTCCAGTGGTCATGTGTGGATGTGAGATACAAGAAGGCTGAGCACTGAAGAATTGATGCTTTTCAAATGTGCTGTTGGAGAAGACTCTTGAGAGTCCCTTGGACTGCAAGGAGATCCAACCAGTCCATTCTGAAGGAGATCGGCCCTGGGATTTCTTTGGAAGGAATGATGCTGAAGCTGAAACTCCAGTTCTTTGGCCACCTCATACGAAGAGCTGACTCACTGGAAAAGACTCTGATGCTGGGAGGGATTGGGGGTAGGAGGAGAAGGGGATGACAGAGGATGAGATGGCTGGATGGCATCACTGACTCGATGGACGTGCGTCTACGTGAACTCCGGGAGTTGGTGATGGACAGGGAGGCCTGGTGTGCTGTGATTCATGGGGTCGCAGAGTCAGATACCACTGAGCAACTGAACTGATTTACTTCTCTAATACATTTACTGCTGCTAAGTCACTTCAGTTGTGTCCAACCCTGTGCAACCCCAGAGATGGCAGCCCACCATGCTCCCCTGTCCCTGGGATTCTCCAGGCAAGAACAATGGAGTGGGTTGCCATTTCCTTCTCCAATGCATGAAAGTGAAGTCGCTCAGTCATGTCCAACTGTCCACGACCCCATGCACTGAAGCCTATGAGGCTCCCCCGTCCATGGGATTTTCCAGGCAACAGTACTAGAGTGGGGTGCCACTGCCTTCTCCAAATATATTTACTGATGACTGCCTAAATATTTAGATTAAAAGATACACAGCTGTAGTCCCTGTCTTCAAAGACTTAATCTGATAAGACAAACAGCGAAAGGATGCTTAGACACCCAAAGAAGCAAATTCTGAAAAATCCTGCCTTTATCAGGCCCAAGAACAATAAAACAACAACTATAAGTCTGTGTTCTGATAAAGACTGGGCTTAGTAACAGAAAGCTGTCTAGATATCTGCATAATTCTACACATGAAACGTAATTGTCTCTGCTATGAAAGCATGATCCAGTTACTCATAAATTGCAATAGATCAACTACCCATGAATCCTTTTAATCTTTTTTTCTGCTATCATTTATTTAACAGAGTTTGGTTGCACCACTGTCCCAGTACTGTTTTACTACTGAAATGACATACTGATTCCTAATAGTGTTAAGAACCAAAAGCTAATTTTAAGATAAATTTCCCTAAAATGTCCCTAGGACCTCTTTCACTTTTGTTTTTGTTTTGTTTTTGTCTATACCACTCAGTATGTGGGATACAGGATCCTAGTTCCCTGATTAAGGATCAAACCAGTGCCGCCCTACAGTGGAAGCGAGGAGTCTTAACCACTGGACCACCAGGGAAGTCCTCTCTTTAATTTTTTACAAACAACACATATATAGTGATTTCAGCCTTTTTGTTTGTTTTGGTAACAAACTGGTCTTTGAGATTACTTCCATTTTGCCCATATGACATTCTTGTTCCTATAAATCAAAATTAGTCTTTACAGGGGCCCTCTCTGAAGCAATCTGAGGAAACTCAACTAAAGAGACATCAAATGTAACCAGAATGGCACTGATCCTGAGAAGCCATCCATCAGGGATCTTAACTGGTATCCTAGTAATGGCTTTTTTTTTTTTTAAGTTTAACTAGACGATAATTGCTTTATAATATTGTCCTGTTACATCAACATCAATTAGCCACAGGCATACATATGTTCCCTCCCTGCCATCTCCCACCCCTCTAGGTTGTCACAGAGCACTGGGCTGAGCTCCCTGTGTCACATAGCGAATTCCCACTGGCTATCTATTTTACACATGGTGATGTACGTGTTTCCATGCCGCTCTCTCAATTCATCCCTTCCCCCATTGTGTTCACCAGTCTGTTCTCTATGTCTGCACCTCCACTGCTGCTCTGCAAATAGGTTCATCAGTACCATCTTTCTAGATTCCATACACATGTGTATTTCTTTCTCTTTCTGACTTACTTCACTGTGCACAATAGGCTCTAGGTTCATTCACCTCATTAGGACTGACTCAAATGTGTTCTTTTTATAGCTGAATAATATTCCATCATACATACATATAATTTCTATATCCATTCATCTGTCAGTGGACATAAAGGTTGCTCCTATGTAGTTAACGAACACTGTGAAATACCTAGTATGCAAAATTCAGTTGTATCTTCTTTGCAGAAAATCTTTAATTCTCATTAGATGCTTAAAGGTAAATGACTCCAAAAGGGATTTCCTTTTACCTGGTAATAGGAAATACGCTTTCAACGATAATGCAAATAATTCTGACACAATGTTTCAAGCTGTTACATACACATACAACTAGGGAGAGACAGCAAAGAAAGGACACTAAAACAAGAACTTATTTGCTACAGACACCTCCCTTTTCTAGAATGTAATGGTCTCTTAGAATAAATACATGATTCCCTTCTATTATTCAGGTCAATACATCTCTTTGCCAAACAAGACAGAAAACAGTTCAACCAAATCCCTGGACATGGGCAGTCTTGCTTGTGATTATTAGTAGCATCTAAGAACCTGAAATGATGAATACATTATTATAGAATCAAGGTATAAGGAAATTCCAACACATCGAAATGAATCAATTCTTGTTGTTATTTAGTTGCTAAACAACTGGGGGCGTGGGGGCTGGATGGAGGTAAAGAATGTAGCACCTGTTAGCAACACTAGAAAGAAACTACAAGCAGGAAAGACTTATGATTTGGGGGTACTGGCATATGACATGAGCATATTCAAGGCATTCACTTCTTTTCCAGGCCACACACATTACAAAATGTGCCACTGGCTGAACTCTGTTACCTGCCCATTCTACTGATCTCACTAAACAGAGCAAGCACCAAAACTCATTGTCAATACTCAATGCAATTTATCAACACTGACTAGATGCACCTTCAGAGACAAGGAAAGACTGGACAGGAATCTATTTATTCCTAATTAGCAGCAAGACTCCTATCAGTTTCACTGAATACACATCTCTCAAAAGTTTCTGCTTTAAGCACATAAACTTAGCAATTTTAATTTTTAGATTGGGGTCTAGTTCCTGTATAGATTAGTACATGGGAGAGAACTGAATGCTTTTCAGTCAGGGATGACTTATACATTCTGACCAATCATTTATGTCCAAAATATTGAGAAAGGTTGTATAACTTGCCCTAAGTTATATAGGTAATAAAAGGTGGAAAGGGAAATTCCAAGCATGCTCATCTAATCATTATGCTATAATGTGTCAAGTTGTCAGGTTATTTTTTATACAATAAGCCAAGGAAAGCCAATGAAAATATTTAAGGACAGCGGTAATGATCATATTTACATTCTTGATTCCACAAATCAATAAGGTGGAGAGCAACCTGATGGTAAAGCAACAGTATCAAAGTCAAAATCTAGCTGAAAAATGCTGAGGAACTGAACCACAGGAATGCAGAAAGGATAAAAACAAACAAACCTAAAATCTTTACCTGGTAAACTTAAATAGACTTATTAATGTATGAGATGAAAAGATGGAAAAGGATGAAGGAGGCTACCTCTAAGGCTACCCTGGCCAATGGTCAGTAATTATGGTCTATTGATTCAAAGACAGGAGGAGGAGCTGGCAATTTGGTCTCCTTTAAGGCAGGAAGACAAGTCTACTTTTTATGTAATTAAAAACAAAAAGAGAAAAACCCAATTCTACAGAATTTCCCTCCTACCAAAAAACCTTCCCACTTTCCAGAAATCTTATCTTTGAAATGAGGAACCCTTAAGGGTTTTTGTTTTTCCAAAAATAAAAAGTCATTTGGGCAGGAGGGGGTCTTCAACATCATTTAGCATTCTTTTAAAAAGCAAATTAAATCCGAAGCCGATTGCATACAATTTAATTTTCCTAAAGTTTCTATTTTTCTTTGGAAGTCTCGTTGGCATTAGTTTGTATTCACTGTACCATTTCTACGTCTCCTGTCTAAAACAGACTCCAAAAAATATTAAAAAAATGACACTCTATCCTTAGAGTTCCACCGTCAGACATCTAAACGCCACGAACATAGCCTGTTTGCCAACCAAGGCCAATAAAACCAGTGCTTCAGAAGTCATCTGAATCTCACGTGAAACTGTTAAAGAGACTGGCGTGAATAAACTCCTCAGCCGGGCCCTGGGATCGGCAGCTCCCTCTGAAATCCTGCTCACCAAACGCTGCAGCGACAGCCTAGAGAACCAAGAAGGAACAGGAAGGACCTGCCCAGCCTTCACGCAACCTTCCGGGTCCAGGATCCAGGGCCCAGGGCAGGTTCTGAATGCTCTCCGCACATCTTCTAAGTTGGCTCAAGCCAGAAATGCACCATGAAAGCAGTACCGGCTGTCACGTGTATGGAGAATTCTGAAAAAATCAAATTACTTATATTCACAATCCCACATCGGGCGTCTTCTTAAACAACCCAGTCGCCTAAATTTTAATCTAGCGGTGAGCAACGCTAGGAAAGCCTAGCAGTGATGAAGTCGGCTGGCTGAGTCGGAAAAGGAAAAGTTTTCTGAGAGCCAGAGCCCCTGCGCCGAGCCGACGGTCAATACCTCATCCCCAAGGGGAACCAGATCCCAGTCCCGCACTGGGTGCCCCTGGACTCCGGCCGCGACACGGCCCGACCTCCCCTGACTCCGGGTTTCGGGCTGAGCGATGCGGCCGGCCTCCAAGCCCACGCTCACCGAGTTGCCGCCCGCGGCCCGGGGGCCCGCGCGCTTCTCTGGCATGGCTCCTGCCTCCGCCTCCGACGCTGCTTTCGCCTCCGGAGGTTCCGCGTTCATGCTGCGGTCATGCCTCCGCCGGCTCCGGGCGCCCCTGGATTACACCTTAGCTGCAAAAGCGGTGGCGGGGCCCGCGCTCTCATGGGCTCTGGGGCCCAAAACGGCAGTAGGTCAAGCGGCAGGCCAGCAGCGAGGCCGTGGGTTGTGAGGAATGCGGAGGCAGCAAGAGCGCGACTGCAACCACAGCCGCCGAAACGAACACAACTCAGGTAGCTGCCCACCTCTTCTTCGGCTGGCCTGGGTAGTCAGAAGGCCGAAAGCCCGCCCCGCCCCGCCCCGGCTTCCCCACAGGCTGCCGCGGGGAAGGAGGCCTCGCCCCGAATCTCAGCTCCCGCCAGAAGCTCGGCGCCAGCGCCTGAAACCTCAGCGGCGCCCGCCCACCTCAGGCCCCTCCTCCACACTTCCGGGGCCTCCTTGGCTTCCGGATTCCGCAGCGCGCCGGAAATGCGTCATCACCTAAGGCCTCCAATCGTATTTTCTTTTTCCTGAGCTGGTGTGGGCAAGTGAGAGTGTCGGTGCGTATTGTTAGTGACTGTACTTTTGGCCTTGGTTTGGAAGCCAAACCGCCGAACTATTTTTTTCTGATGCCCCCAACAGTTATATGGATGGGCACGTTCTCAGTTCAGTTTAGTAGCCAAGTCGTGTCCGTCTCTGCTACTCCTATGGACAGCACAGCCAGGCTCCCCTGACCATCACCAACTCCTAGAGCTTGCGCAAACTCACGTCCATACAGTCGGTGATGCTATTCAACCATCTCATCCTCTGTCGCCCCGTTCTCCTCCTGCTTTCAAACTTTCTCAGCATAAGGGTCTTTTCCAATGAGTTAGTTCTTCCCATCAGGTGGCCAAAGTATTGGACGTTCAGTATCAGTCATTCCAATGAATATTTAGGACTGATTTCCCTTCGGATTCGCTGATTTGATCGTTCTAATATGGAACTATCTCCCGATTCTGAAATCCTGAAGTGGGAGCTGTAACTATCATATTTTGTTCCTATTCAGAATCTGAAGCAGACAAGAGCTTACCTGGGCTGTGGGATTATTGGGAGGACATACAGGTCCCTATTTCAGCTCAGAGCTACTTGATGGTACCAACACGTTGAATATGAACTGATTACTTTGCTGGCCAAAAGTTTGGCTTTCTTTGCCCACTGAAGCCGAATAGAAAGTTCAGAGTTTGGAGGAAATAGAAAAATGGCTGTAATGCTCAGGCAGTGGAGAGGGGAAAGCAGTAGGCTCATGCCTCAAGAACTGTGCCCTCACCTCATGAGTGCTATGCTACTGCTAAGTCGCTTCAGTCATGTCCGACTGTGTGAGACCCCATAGATGGCACCCCACGACGCTCCCCCATCTCTGGGATTCTCCAGGCAAGAGCACTGGAGTGGTTGCCATTTCCTTCTACAATGCATGAAAGTGAAAGTGAAGTCTCTTAGTCGTGTCAGACTCTTAGCGACCTCATGGACTGCAGCCTACCAGGCTCCTCCCTACATGGGATTTTCCAGGCAAGAGTACTGGAGTGGGGTGCCATTGCCTTCTCCAACACGATCTTCCAAGATCAGGGCTCCCAGTCAGGAGTCAGTGATGAGGAACAAAAGAGTAAGGAGCTTGTTTTCTTCCTCTTGTTTTGTTTCAAAATCAGTCATAGGCTGGTGTCAGTAACCCAAGTAATCAAGTCTGACAATTTGTGGCTCTGTGACCTTCTTTCTGATATGTAAGAAAGAAGAACTACAAGGGGAAGAGTTTGCTATAAAGATGAGCACCAGATACAGTTTGTATTTAGCATACAGTCAAAGGATAATAGGTGCAAAATGTAGCTCCTGCAGAATTAGGGAGCAGAAAAGCAAACTTACAGGCATGTAGAGTTAGGATCAGTTAAAGTAAGAAAAGTAAGAATGTTCAGGCCTGCTCACTGTTCTCTTTATCTTCATTATTCTCGGGAGAGGAAACAAAAAACTTATTTCATCTCCCCCCTCCCCCCACTGAAACAATTACTCAAAGTCTCAGATCCTCTTTGGATAAAATGCTGATGTACAGAGACCAGGTAACACTAATGGTTGTGATTCCATAGATGCTATTGTTATGATTACTGGCTGGAAAGGACCTTGTGAGATATTACATTCTACTTTGCAGATGCCAACCCAAGTTTCAAAAGCAAAGTGGCTTGGCTAGTTAAAGAGCTAATGTAACAGACAAAAATCTCCACAAATTTGGGATACAGATATAGTCAGAATGTTTTTTATTAGATGTTTGGGAGGTAAAATGAAAATATCTCCTGAATATCAGTAAACAACAAATGTCACAGCCATCAGCGATTTCTGGCCTCCAAATGTGAATGAGGGCTCCCCAAACTGAGATCCAGTGGATGCTGACACCCCCTCTCCCATGGTGATTGTGGAGGAGCTGGGGGAATGCAAGAAACAAGGTGAACAAGGAAACAGGATTGACCCCAGATAGCTGAGGTGCACATGAAAGGAATTCAGTGAGACCAGAGGCTTGCCTCTTCCAATACGTAGAATGCTATATTCCTTAACTTGATACCTGATCTTTGATTTTCAGACTGCCTGCTTCCTTTGTTGCAAACTTGTATACAGCCTGACTTTCCTTCCTGCCTCATTTGAGCAGTTTCCTCAGAGTTACTGAGGTGCTATCTCCCAGTTTCAAAGTCCTAAACATTTCCACCAATTAAAATAACACTCTACTTTCACGTTGTGAAAAATTTTCGTCTCCTGCATTTGATGCCTCCTTGAACGAAGACAAACACTTTGAAGAACCTATGTCTTTCTCCTTATTACTGAGCCACCTGGGAAGCCAAGTCAATAGATACACTATAGCAAATCAAACAAAAATCTTTAGGATTGTAGATAACCTACTTGAAACACTAACAATATAAGATGTAAATCAATAGTAAAAAGATTTTTGTTTGATTTGCTATAATGTATCCATTAACTTGACTTCCCTGTTGGTTCAGTAGTAAAGAATCTTCCTGAAATGCAGGAGACTTGGAGGAGACACGGGTTCAATCTCTGGTTGGGAAAATCCCCTGGAGATAGAAATGGCAACCCACTCCAGTATTCTTGCCTGGGAAATCCATGGATGAAGGAGCCTGGTGGGCTACAGTCCATAGGGTCACAAAGAGTCAACAACAACAACAAACCATTGACTGAGGTCTCTTAGTGAAGAGGAAAAGTTAAAATTTTACCTCCTTCTCCTTCTACCTCTGTAACTCAGCTTGCTCCTTGCAAAGTCTAGATCATATAGGTCTCAGAAAGTGGGGACTCACAATACTGGGAACTGGAGTTTATCTCACTCACCCTTGCCCTAATCTTTGCAATCACCCTAGCCCCCTAACCCATAAACCCACTTAATCATGCCTGTCCGTGTATAAAAACTTTGTAATCCCTTTGTTTGGGGCTCAGAGCTTGGAGTGTTAACTCCTCTGGGCCCACTGGCATAATAAACCTGAATTCTCCAACTTTCTAAGTGTGGTGCTTGGTTTCTTGAGTACTGGTTCCTGAAACATTTCTGGAGGCCCCAGTGAGATTCCAACCACGCTGGCCCCTTTGAGCCACAGGACTGGTGGCTCAGTAGAGGAGCCCCAAGATGAATGAGGAGGCGCGCCACCTGACGGTATTCTGGATTCTCTGTTGGACTGGTGTTCTGACATTCCGGATGACCAGGGTCACTGGAGGACCTGATCAACTCACCAGGATCAGCCACAGGTAAAGGTAAGACCCCAGGGTCCATCCCCAAGCAGGAAATCATACCCTAACGGGTAGAAGAGGAGACTGATCACCTCCTTGGAGCTCGCAGGAAAGGAGCATCAGATAGGGAGACCTGGGGACTCCAGAAAAGGGAGGTATAACCTCTGAATGGTTGTGTATACATGATTGCTGATTGAAGGAAGTAAAAGTGATCTCCACAGTCCTCAGACTAGGGAGCCTGAGAGGGTCCAAAACATGCGGTTCCATGACAACCTTGTAAGGCTGAAAGATGGTGCCAGTCTCTGAGGGATTTTATCCCTCCCAGTGAGGCTGGTCTGGGTGAAGGGGTTTATACCAACCTGCCAGTATTAAGAGGTTTCTTAGATCTCCCTCTGGAGAGTGGCCAGGTAAAAGAAAAATGAACATGAATGAGTGTGAGACCTGATTCACTTGCGCTTCAGGCTTGGTTGTGTGGCTTCACGGCCTTCATGGCTACGGAGTCCGAGTGGGCCTTAGCTTTCAGCTCCGTGGTGACTTCATATGGCTCAAGGCGGTGTCTGCTTCTGGGGAACCCAGTCCCTCCCTGTGAGACAGATCTGGATCAGGGGTTCATACTGATCCACCAATGCTAAGAGGCACCTAAGTTCCCCCGGGAATGTGGCCAAGTGGGCACCTCAGTGACCTCCTCCTTTGAGGGTGCACCCACCCTTGTTTGTCTTTGTGCCACCGACTCAGGGCAGGATACACAGGGAGGGAGAAATTATTGGTTACCCGTTATTCTTCTGTGGACTGACTCACTGAGCTGATATATAAGAGATTAGGTTTTCCTCAAAATCCTGCCAGGTAGATTACATTTGTCAACATGGAGGGAAGTTCCTCTAAGCCAACAGTTTTAGATCGCATGATAAAAACTTTAAGAAGGGCTTTGTGGGAGATTACGGAGTCAGGATGACCCCCAGGAAGCTTCGTAATTTATGTGAGCCCCATTGGTCATTCGTTAACTTTGGATGGCCGCCAGAGGGCACTTTCCACCTGCCCACTGTCCAAGCAATGCTCCAGGTAGTCGCTGGGACTCCAAGACATCCAGATTAGTTTCCATACATAGATTCCTGGCTTCTAATAGCACAGACCCTTCCCCCCATGGGCAAGATTTTGCACAAACAGACAGGGACAGAGGAGGTATTTGTGGCACAACCACTCAGAAAAAAAAGAAAGAAGGAAAAAAATCTATGTTCCAGGGAGATCCAGTGGAAGACCCACTACTGCCCCCGTCATATGTTACTCTGACTCCACAAGCTCTGGCACAGCCAGCACCAGACTCATTGCCAGACAGTCTACCCCACCACCCCTCGGTGTCCCCTGCATCACTTCATGAGCAAGACTCCAGCCTTGAGCCAGCAGGGGAGCGGCTCTGCTCAGCCAAACAATCTAACTAGCTGGCTGCTGCCCATCGGATGCCACTGCGAGAAACTCAAGGTCCTCAAGAAGTGAACAAAGATGGCTCAGTCCAGTCTGGTCACTCCATCCTCTATTATCAGCCCTTCAGCACTACTGATCTCCTGAACTGAAAACAGCGTAACCCAGCATACTCTGATAAACCATAGGCTATGACTGACCTCCTAGAGTACACTTTCCACACCCATCAGCCTACATGGGACGACTGTTACCAGCCCCTTATGTCTCTCTTCACCACTGAAGAAAGATGATGCATCTCGACAGAAGCCCAAAAATGGCTCCGAGGACAAGCCCCCCAGAGGTCTTAGAAGTGGAAGAATGGGGCCAGAAGCAATGCCAGAGGTGAGACCTAATTGGGATTTCAAACCAGAGAAGTACAAGAAACCCTGAGTCACTACCATGATGCCCTTCTACATGGACTTCGAGCGGGAGACAAAAAACCCAGCAATATATCCAAAATTACAACAATAATCCAGAAAGTGGATGAGACCCTCGCTGATTTCTATGAAAGACCATGTGAAGCATTCTGGACATACACCTGGTTTGACCCTGAGACAGCCAAGAATCAATGGATGATTAACAATGCCTTTGCAGCTCAATTTTGTGCAGACATCCAATGGAAGCTCCAAAGGCTGGAAAGCTTCTCTGTGACGAATGCCACCACAGCTCCTGGAGGTAGCAAATAGTCTTTGTGAACCAAAACTGTGAAGCCCAATGAGAAACAGAAAGCAGCCTGCCTGGCAACAGCACGGAGGAGCTCAGATCCAGTAAAACAGACCATTCCCTCGTGGAAAGGGGAAACTAAGATGCGACCACCACTATACTACAACGAGTGTGCCCATTGCAAAGAGACCAGACACTAGAGAGACGAGTGCCCCCATCACAGAGGGACATCTAAAGGGTCAAAGCAGTTGAGTCAACCCAACAAAGAAATCTCACTGCCCGAAACCTTATCGACCTGGCCGGAGCAGAATCAGTCTAGGGCTCCCTGATCCTGGGCCCTCGGGAGCTGACGGTCACGATGAAAGTAGGGGGCCAGTCATCGACTTTTATGGTGGATACTGGAGCTGAACACTTCGTGGTAACCACACCTGTGGCTCCCCTCACAGGCTGAACAGCAACTGTTGTTGGGGCCATAGGGGACAGGGCAGTCCACTCATTTTGCAAGGCCTGTTCGTGTCACCTAGGGAGCCATCTGGTGACTCATGAATTTTTGTAGTTACTGGAATGCCCCATTATCTTCTGGGTAGAGACTTACTGACCAAACTGGGGGCACAAATCACCTCTGTCCCTGGAAAGCCTGTGAGCCTCACCCTGGGGAGCCAATCGGCTCTGATGATGGTAGTGCCCGTGCCCAGGGAAGGTAAAGGCTTCTCTATTCTTCAGGGAGGGAACAAATAAACACCCCCTTCCCCCAGCCTGCTAAATAATACCCTTATGTCTGGGCAGAGAAGGGACCCCCAGGTTTGGCCCAAAACCATGCCCCCATTGCAGTGGACCTGAGGCTAGGAGCCATTCCTATTAGACAGAAACAATATCCAGTACCGCGGGAGGCATGCCTGGGAATTCCAACCACATCCAGTGCCTATGAGATGCTGATATCCTAATAGAATGTCAGTCTCCCTGGGACACTCCGCTCTTATCAGTCAAAGAGTCTGGAGGGAACTAATCGATTATGACCCTGTCCAGAACCTCCACTCCGTCAACAGTTCAGTGATCACCATCCAACCAGTGGTCCCAAATCCCTACATTCTCCTGAGTCTCTTATCTGCTCAGGCAAGCTGGTTCACGTGCGTCAATCCCAAGGACTCATTCTTCTGCCTCCAGCTGCCCTTGTTTGCCTTTGAATGGCAATATCTACACACTGGGAGAAAGACACAGCTGACTTGGACTTGAGTGCCACAAGGCTTCAAAAACTCACCTACCTTGTTTGGTGAAGCCCTGGCTACGGACCTTGCTGCTGAGAGAAACATTAGACTGCACCCTACTCCAGTACGTGGATGACCTGTTGCTAGCCAGTCCTACCCAAGGGGACTACTGGAGAGGCACCAAACTGCTGGAGCTGGCTCTACGCTCCACCACAGGGTACAAGGTGTCATGGAAAAAGGCTTAGATCTGCATACAGGAGATCAAGCACTTGGAGTTTGTCATCTCAAAAGGGCATTGAATGCTCGGACATGAGAGGAAATGAGCCATCTGTTCAACACCTCAGCGGAGCACCAAGAAAGAAGTCTGCGAGTTGCATGGGGCTGCCACATTCCGCCGGATCTGGATACTGGGTTTCTCTGAAATTGCCAAGCCTTTGTTTAAAGCCACAGAGGGTCTGGTAAGGACTGCCTAGAGTGGGGACAAGAGCAGGGAAAGGCCTTCGAGGAGATAGAGACTCTTAACCAGTGTTCCAGCATTAGGGCTGCCAGATATGACATGGGAGTTTAACCTCTTTATACATGAGAAAAATCCCACTGCAGTGGGGGTCCTCATACAAACAGCTGGCCATGGCAGTGCACAGTTGCATTCCTGTCCAAACAACTGGATCCAGTGGCCGCGGGATGGCCTCCAGGCCTCCGGGCCTTAGCTGCTACTGTGATTTTGGTCAGAAAAGCAGATAAGCTTATTCTAGGACAAAATATAAATGTAAAGGTTCCCCATGCTGTTTCTGCTCTGATGAACAGCCAGGGGCATAAGTGACTGACCAACTATAGGATGACTCACTATCAAGGACTGCTTTGCGAAAACCCTCAGGTCCAACTCAAGACTGTGTGGACACTGAACCCCACCACCATTTACCTATGGAAGTGGTATCAAAATTATGAGGAGGTCACAGATGAAATTTACTTGAGCCGGCTGGACTTGACAGACATTCCCCTCCAGAACCCAGAACTGGAACTGTTCACTGATGGAAGCAGTTTCATCCAAGATGGGCAGTGCAAAGCAGGCTCTGCCATAGCAACAACTGACAAGATAGTGAAGGCCCAGGCCTTGCCACAAGGGTGGTCAGCACAATGGGCTGACTATGGGCACTAGCCCAGGCACTAAGGCATGCTGAAGGGAAACGAGTCAACATCTGTACAGATTCAAGGTATGCCTTTGCTGCTTTACATGTTCATGGGGCCATTTATAAAGAAAGGGGACTATTGACAGCAGGGGGAAAGGAGATTAAAAACAGAAAAGAAATTCTTCAGCTGTTAGAAGCAGCCTGGAAGCCTTCCCAAGTGGCAGTCATCCATTGTAAAGGCCATCAGTGAGGAACTGATGTATTCAGCGAAGGGAATCGATTGGTGACCAAGCAGCCAAGGAGGCAGCGACCCAACTGAGCCCCACAGTGGGCCCCAAGTCAATCTTTAAGGTCCTCTTGTCACCAGAATTGCCTCCATCCCCAGGGTATACCAATGAAGAAGATCAGTGGGCTCTAAATGAGGGAGGGATACAAGAAAAGGGAGGCTGCTGGACCAAAGCCTGTCCCCAGAAATCCAGCTGGTAAAACAACATCATGACACAATTCATTCAGGAAAAACTGCCTGGAGAGTTTACTGAGCCGCTACTATTTCATTCCTAAGCTCCCAACCCTGTGTGCCCAGTTCAGCGCTAGATGTGTGACTTCTGCACAAAACAATGCCAGCCAAGAACCAAGACCCAACCCAGGGGTGCAGACAGTTGGGACACTGCCCTTTGAAGATCTAGAAGTGGAGTTTACTAAAGTCAAGCCCTATAAGGACTCTAAGTATTTACTTGTGGTAGTCTGCACCCACTCGGAATGGGCAGAAGCCTACCCCATGTGCACTGAATGGGCACGAGAAGTGGCCAAGGCCTTACTAAGAGACATAATCCCGAGATATGTGCTGCCTCTCTCTATGGGGGTCTGACAGTGGGCCAGCTTTTGTGTCTGAGAGAATCCAAACTTTATCCAGGACACTGGGAATCAAATGTAAGCTTCACATTGCTTACAGGGTACAGAGCTCAGGGAAAGCTGAATGCATGAATTGGACCCTCAAGACCACATTAGCTAAACTCTGTCAGGAGAGCCAGTTATCTTGGGTCGACATGTTATCCCTAGCCTTACTCAGACGCTGATGCACCCCAAGGTCCTCAGGCTATTCTCCCTTTGAGATCTTATATGGGAGAACACCCTGAGTGATAGGAAAACTCAAAGGAGACCCCCAGCAACGAGGTGACCTGAAGGTGTCCTGACACCTCCAGGCCCTGGGAAAAGTCTTCCACCATATTGCCTGAGAAACCTTAGAAAGGACAGCCATTCCTTTGGGCAACTGTGTTCATCCTTATCAGCCAGGAGATGAGATACGGGTTAAAGACTAGAAAAAGGAACCACTTCAGCCAGTTCGGATAGGCCTTCACACCGTTGTCCTGTCAACCCCTACTGCTGTTAAAATTTACAGGTGTCACCCCTTGGATCCACCACCCCAGAGTCAAGAAGGCAGCAGCTTCCTATGATGAGGACACCTAGAAAACATTTTGGGATCCCCAAAACGCCCTAAAGAGGGGTTTGCGAAAAGAACAGCCCTCACCCACCAAGGACACTGAGCCGTGTTCTAGTTACTCTAGAAGCTGACCAGTCAATGCAAGGCAGAAGCTTGAGGATCTGGCTATCAAAATTTCAATAGATTTTCATTGTCTACCCTGGCCTGTATCCCTGATTGGTGTTATTGCTGTGCTCTTCACTACATGACTAGCTTCAGTTAAACCTCAAGACTGGGATTTGGGTCAGAAGCTGTGGTTAGCTGTCTGTTATCTTGCCGTAGTGGGAAGCTTCATTCTTTTGAAGCTTATGATCGATTCTCCCTACTAACTAAATTGCTTCACAGTATAGCTGACCCCCCCTTCACAATCAGCTCAGTTTCTACAGCCGTGACAATCCAAAGATGGGGAGAAAACCTTTTGCTAGTGTTCAGTTATCTGTTATGTGCAGGCTGCTGTGCAGCCTTTTGGTGCCCTTGCTATAACAGATGGTGCCATTCCTTATCCATCATGCACCTGTCAACATTACAGTCAACCCTTGGAAAAACACTTACTTAGCCACAAGCTAGAAGAATGTATAGATAGCCAACCCTATAGGCCAACCACCTACTGCCTTCATAACCGTGTGGTGTATATCCAGGGGCCTGGGTGCCAAAAAATGTTTTCAAGTTATGCCCTCTGATGGCTGAAGTCCCCATCAGAGGATCCAAACTCGTACCCACTCAGAGGATCTGACACCATGGCATTGCCATCATGCCCCTGTGCCTCCATCTACCCTCAAATGCCACTCAGATTGTTACAACCCAGAACAGGTGTCTGTCTGACAAATAAATGGAAAAACCTACTGGACAGGGACAATAAAGCAGACAAATGAAATCAGGGACCAACTTTGCCCTAAAAAATCAGTCTCTGACTATTGGCAGTATGACCCAGGTTACAGAGTTAACTCCCCCTTAGATCTTTGTCCGTACCAGTTTCTCAGCACAACTCATCGCCTTCTTAATGACACCAACACCCAGCTGACCAGGGTTTGCTGGTGTTGCTTATCCTTAGGAGCTCCATGGTACTTAGCTACACCAGTACCATCATACAACAGCCATGGGAACTCCTACATATCCACACTGACAAAGGCCAGTCTTAAGGACCATTGAGTTAATTCAAAAGGGTCCAGAGTGCTTTACAAATGATAAAATCACTCAGTCGTGTCCGACTCTTTGCAACCCCATGAACTATAGCCTTCTAGGCTCCTCTTTCCTTGGGATTTTCCAAGCAAGAATACTGGAGTGGATTGCCATTTCCTTCTCCAGAAGATCTTCCCAACCCAGGGATTGAACCCAGGTCTCCCGCATCGTAGGCAGATGTTTTACCATCTGAGACACCAGGGAAGTCCAAACCTGTAGGCAATTTAGCCAGGGACCAATATAATCAAACTTTAAAAGGTGACTGGCCCGTTCATCCTCCCACAAACACAATATGGCACCACTCCCATCAAAGCCTTTTCTTTGATTGTGGGACAGATGCTTACTTATGTATACCAGTCAAATCGATGCACCTTAGGTTTCCTTAGCTTTCTTCACTCCCCAGATGAATATTGTTCCTAACAACCAGACTCTCACCATACCTTTGGCAGCACGTATGTGGTTGAAAAGAACCATTCAGTTTATACCCCTACTAATTGGTCTGGGAATTATGGCTGGGATAGGTATGGGAATAGGAGGAATTGCTTCATCAATCACCTTTTACTGTACACTATCCAAGGACTTCACAGATGACACTGAGAAAGTAACCAAATCTTTAGTGGCCTTACAGGACCAACTAGACGCCCTGACTGAGGTGGTTTTACAGAATAGGAGAAGGCTAGACCTACTGACAGCTGAAAAGGGAGGGCTCTACCTCTTCTTAAACAAAGAATACTGCTTTTATATAAACCAATCAGAAATAGTCAGTGTAAGGTACAGCTCGGGCTAAGGCAGAAAGAGGAAAGATAACCTCAACAGAAGTAGGTTACCTTTATTCAGGCAAGGAGGGGTGACAGTCGGCCTAACAACCAGGCTGAGCTTGGAGAGGGATCAGGGAGGCTCCATATTTATAGGGAGGTTTGTGGAAGCGATAAGGGAAACATTAATCAGGCAGGATGCTTTGGGTATTCTTTAGTTGAGATGGCATTTGTAGTTGGGCAGGGGGTGATAAGTCTTCTGTGCAGGTGTAGGGGGTGGAAGGTTTCTGGAAAGGGGGTGATAAAAGTCCCAGATAGATGCAACCAGCCTGGAGCATTAGGGTGGGACCTAAAGTTCTGTTTTGTTTTATCCAAAGTTAGATGGTTCAGCAAGAGCCTTTGAAACTGTTGTCTTCTTTTCTAGGCACAAAAGACTCTTTCAGTCAGGGACGTGGCCCAACAGCTAAGGGGACAAATCACAAAAAGGAGAGAGAAACTAGCTAATTCCTGGGGTGATTGGAACAATATCTGGAGCTGGACATTGTGGCTTCTCCCTTTAACAGGTCCTCTCTTTATGTTCTTGACAGCACTCTTATTTGGCTCTTGTTTTCTGAAAGCAATTACCTGATTCATAACCTCTCAGATTGAATCCATAAAGTTACAAATAGTAATAGAACAATATAGCCCCCTAAACGATGGGGAGCTCTGAATGTCCTACCAAAGATGAGATGATGCTTTCTACAACAAGTGATAGAAGCATCAAGAGTGAGGAACAAAGGGGAAAGTTAAAATTTTACACAACCTCCTTTCCTTCTGCCTCTGTAACTCATCTTGCTCCTTACCGAGTCTGGATCATGTAGGTCACATAGTCTCAGAAAGTGGGGACTTAAAATACTAGGAACTGGAGCTTATCTCACTCACCTGTTTCCTGCTCTTTGCAACTGCCTGGCCCATGCAAACCTGCTTAATCATGCCTATCCGGGTAAAGGTCAGCCTTCCCCCTCTCCACCTTGACCACTGTTCCCACACGCAGGAAACCCCTTAGTTTAAACCAGCCTATTAGCAACTAGTGTTGCCCACTATAGTAGGTCTATAAAAACTCTGTAACCCCTTTTTTCAGGGCTAAGAGCTAGGAGTATTAACTCCTCTGGGCCTGCCTGCGTAATAAACTTGAGTTCTCCAACTCTCCGATTGTAGTGTTCAGTTTCTCAGTTACCGGTTTCTGCAACATTTCGAGTAAACAACACCTGTCTTCAAGGGATGTTCTAGGAGTGTTCATCAAGTCATAGCACAGACATTCAAGAGTCAACTGCAAGGTGTTTCACTAATACCATTCAAAAAAATCACAGGAAATGATGTCAACTTCGCTAAATATTAGAGAAATCCAAATCAAAACTGCAATGAAGTATCACCTCACACCAGTCAGAATGGCCATTGTCAAATTCTCTACAAAGAACCAAGGCTGGAGAGGGTGTGAAGAAATAAGAACCCTCCTCCATCAATGCTGGAATGTCAACTGGGAAAAGCCACAGAGAAAGTGTGCATGCATGCTAAGTCACTTCAGTTGTGCCTGTGCCTGACTCTTTTCAACCCTGTGGACAGTAACTGGTCAGGCCCTTCTGTCCATGGGATTCTCCAGGAAAGAATACTGGAGTGGGTTGCCATGCCCTCCTCCAGGGGATCTTCCCCACCCAGGGATCAGAGCCCTGTCTCTTACGTTTCCTGTGTTGGCAAACAGGTTCTTTACCACTAGTGCCACCTGGGAAGCCCATGGAGACAGGGTGGAGGTTCCTTAGACAATGAAACTGGGAACGAAATTAAAATATTTCTGTTGACTTAAAAATATTCCCAACCTAAAAGTTGAGATTTATATTTTATTCAGTGGAAATTTTTAGGGCTTTAAGCCCAGGAGACACCATCTTAAGCAACCCTGAGGGAACTGCTCCCAGGAGGCGAAGGGAGGATCCAGGTTACACAGAACTTTGTAACAAAGAGCAAGTAGTCTGAATATCAAAAGATTATTGTTAAAACCAGATATCTTGAGCCAAGGAATTTAGTGCTTTTCTGTGTAAGGGAAGATGCAAGAGTCCGGGCTCACTGAAATCATTCCTTTCATATGTACCTCCCCTATTTGGGGCCAGTATCCTGTTTTCACATCCTGAGCTTTCTTTCCTCAGGGCTCACCTTAGACAGTGACTGCAGTCTACGGAGAGCTATGGCACCCTACTCCTGTACTCTTGCCTGGAAAATCCCATGGATGGAGGAGCATGGTAGGCTGCAGTCCATGGGGTCTCAAAGTCAGACACAGCTGAGTGACTTCACTTTCACCTTTCACTTTCATGAACTGGAGAAGGAAATGGCAACCCACTCCCAGTGTTCTTGCCTGGAGAATCCCAGGGACAGGGGAGCCTGGTGGGCTGCCGCCTATGGGGTCGCACAGAGTCAGACACGACTGAAGTGACTTAGCAGCAGCAGCAGCGGCAGCATGGAAATGAATGGCTTGGTAATGAATCAGTAGGGAAGAGGGAGGATGAGATAACCGCTCTCCTCACTGGAAATCAGGCGGTTCCAATTACAGAACCAGACTGGGACTACAACACAGCTAAAGGAAGATGGGATCAGAGTCATTCTGCCAGATGTATTCTTGAAGGACTCAGGGAGGTGTGTGCTAAGCCTTTAAACTATGGAAAATTGGCAGACATAGAACAGGAGGAGAAGGAAGCTCCTGGTAAATTCCTAGATAGACTGAGAGAAACCTTCTGCAGTTTCACAGATTGAGCCCAAAAGTGAAGAGGGAAAAGTGGTCTTAAAGGACAGATTTCTCACTCTGTTGGCTCCAGATATCTGCCTTAAGCTATTAAAATTGGCATATGGGCCAAATCAGTCTTTAGATAATCTGGCAAACACCCTCTTCCAACAACACAAGAGAAGACTCTACACATGGACATCACCAGATGGTCAACACCGAAATCAGATTGATTATATTCTCTGCAGCCAAAGATGGAGAAGCTCTATACAGTCAACAAAAACAAGACCAGGAGCTGACTGTGGCTCAGATCATGAACTCCTTATTACCAAATTCAGACTTAAATTAAAGAAAGTGTGGAAAACCAGTAGACCATTCAGGTATGACCTAAATCAAATCCCTTATGATTATACAGTGGAAGTGAGAAACAGATTTAAGGGCCGAGATCTGATAGATAGAATGCCTAATGTACTATGGAATTAGGTTCGTGACATTGTACAGGAGACAGGGATCAAGACCATCCCCATGGAAAAGAAATGCAAAAAAGCAAAATGGCTGTCTGGGGAGGCCTTACAAATAGCTGTGAAAAGAAGAGAGGCGAAAAGCAAAGGAGAAAAGGAAAGATATAAGCATCTGAATGCAGAGTTCCAGAGAATAGCAAGAAGAGATAAGAAGCCTTCTTCTGCAATCAATGCAAAGAAATAGAGGAAAACAACAGATTGGGAAAGACTAGAGATCTCTTCAAGAAAATTAGAGATACTAAGGGAACATTTCATGCAAAGATGGGCTCAATAAAGGACAGAAATGGTATGGACCTAAAAGAAGTAGAAGATATTAAGAAGAGGTGACAAGAATACATGGAAGAACTGTACAAAAAAGATCTTCATGACCCAGATAATCACGATGATGTGAACAACTCATCTAGAGCCAAACATCTTGGAATGTGAAGTCAAGTGGGCCTTGGAAAGCATCACTATGAACAAAGCTAGTGGAGGAGATGGAATTCCAGTTGAGCTATTTCAAATCCTGAAAGATGATGCTGTGAAAATGCTGCACTCAGTATGCCAGCAAATTTGGAAACCTCAGCAGTGGCCACAGGACTGGAAAAGGTCAGTTTTCATTCCCGTCCCAAAGAAAGGCAATGCCAAAGAATGCTCCAACTACCGCACAATTGTAGTCATCTCACATGCTAGTAAAGTAATGCTCAAAATTCTCCAAGTCAGGCTTCAGCAATACGTGAACCGTGAACTTCCTGATGTTCAAGCTGGTTTTAGAAAAGACAGAAGAACCAGAGATCAAATTACCAACATCCGCTGGATCATGGAAAAAGCAAGAGAGTTCCAGAAAAACATCTATTTCTGCTTTATTGACTATGTCAAAGACTTTGACTGTGTGGATCACAATAAACTGTGGAAAATTCTGAGAGAGATGGGAATACCAGACCACCTAACTTGCCTCTTGAGAAATCTGTATGCAGGTCAGGAAGCAACAGTTAGAACTGGACATGAAACAACAGACTGGTTCCAAATAGGGAAAGGAGTACATCAAGGCTGTATATTGTCACCCTGCTTATTTAACTTCTATGCAGAGTACATCATGAGAAACACTGGGCTGGATGAAGCTCAAGCTGGAATCAAGATTGCCAGGAGAAATGTCAATAACTTCAGATATGCAGATGACACCACCCTTATGGCAGAAAGTGAAGAGGAGCTAAAGGGCCTCTTGATGAAGGTGAAAGAGGAGAGTGAAAAAGTTGGCTTAAAGCTCAACATTCAGAAAATGAAGATCATGGCATCCGGTCCCATCACTTCATGGGAAATAGATGGGGAAACAGTGGAAACAGTGTCAGACTTTATTTTGAGGGGCTCCAGAATCACTGAAGATGGTGACTGCCGCCATGAAATTAGAAGACACTTACTCCTTGGAAGAAAAGTTATAACCAACCTAGATAGTATATTCAAAAGCGGAGACATTACTTTGCTGACTAAGGTCCGTCTGGTCAAGGCTATGGCTTTTCCTGTGGGCATGTATGGATATGAGAATTGGACTGTGAAGAAGGCTGAGCACTGAAGAATTGATGCTTTTGAACTGTGGTGTTGGAGAAGACTCTTGAGAGTCCCTTGGACTGCAAGGAGATCAAACCTGGGATTTCTTTGGAAAAGAATGATGCTAAAGCTGAAACTCCAGTTCTTTGGCCACCTCATGCAAAGAGTTGACTCATTGGAAAAGACTCTGATGCTGGGAGGGATTGGAGGCAGGAGGAGAAGGGGACAACCGAGGATGAGATGGCTGGATGGCATAACTGACTCGATGGACGTGAGTCATAGTGAACTCTGGGAGATGGTGATGGACAGGGAGGCCTGGTGTGCTGCGATTCATGGAGTCACAAAGAGTCCGACACGACTAAGTGACTGAACAGAACTGAACTTGTCAAAGTGTCCATTGGTGTGTGGATTTATCTCTGAGTTTTCTATTTTGTTCCATTGGTCTATATTTCTCTCTTTTGCCAGTGCCATGCTGTCTTGATGACTGTGGCTTTGTAGTAGAGCCTGAAGTCAGGCAGGTTGATTCCTCCAGTTCCATTCTTCTTTCTCAAGATTGCTTTGGCTTTTCGAAGTTTTTGTATTTGCATACAAATTGGGAAATTATTTGTTCTAGCTCTGTGAAAAATACCATTGGTAGCTTGATAGGGATTGCATTGAATCTATAGATTGCTTGGGTTTTATACTCATTTTCACTATATTGATTCTTCCAATCCATGAATATGGTATATTTCTCCACCTGTTAGTGTCCTCTTTGATTTCTTTCACCAGTGATTTATAGTTTTTTATATATAGGTCTTTGGTTTCTTTAGGTAGATATATTCCTAAGTATTTTAATCTTTTGTTGCAATGGTGAATGGAATTGTTTCCTTAATTTCTTTTTCTACTTTCTCATTAGTGTATAGGAATGCAAGGGATTTATGTGTGTTGATTTTATATCCTGACACTTTACTATATTCATTGATTAGCTCTAGTAATTTTCTGGTGGAGTCTTTAGGGTTTTCTATGTAGAGGATCATGTCATCTGCAAACAGTGAGAGTTTTACTTCTTTTCCAATTTGGATTCCTTTTATTTCTTTTTCTGCTCTGATTGCTGTGGCCAAAACTTCCAAAACTATGTTGAATAGTAGCAGTGAATGTGGGCACCCTTGTCTTGTTCCTGACTTTAGGGGAAATGCTTTCAATTTTTCACCCTTGAGGATAATGTTTGCTGTGGGTTTGTCATATATAGCTTTTATTATGTTGAGGTTTGTTCCTTCTGTTCTTGCTTTCTGAAGAGTTTTTATCATAAATGAATGTTAATTTTTGTCAAAAGCTTTCTCTTCATCTATTGAGATAATAATGTGGCTTTTATTTTTCAATTTGTTAATGTGGTGTATTACATTGATTGATTTGTGGATATTGAAGAATCCTTGCATCTCTGGGATAGAGCCCACTTGGTCATGGTGTATGATCTTTTAATGTGTTGTTGGATTCTGATTGCTAGAATTTTGTTAAAGATTTTTGCATCTGTGTTCATCAGTGATATTGGCCTGTAGTTTTCTTTTTGTGTGTGATATGTTTGTCAGGTTTTGGTATTTAGGGTGATGGTGGCCTCATATAACGAGTTTGGAAGTGTAACTTCCTCTGCAATTTTCTGAAAGAGTTTGAGTAGGATAGGTTTTAGCTCTTCTCAAAATTTTTGGTAGAATTCAGTTGTGAAGCCAGCTGGACCTGGGCTTTTGTTTGCTGGAAGATTTCTGATTACAGTTTCAATTGAAGCAATAAATGCTGGAGAGGGTGTGGAGAAAAGGGAACCCTCTTACACTGTTGGTGGGAATGCAAACTAGTACAGTCACTATGGAGAACAGTGTGGCGAATCCTTAAAAAACTGGAAATAGAATTGACTTATGACCCAGCAATCCCACTACTAGGCATACACACCAAGGAAACTGGAATTGAAAGAGACACATGTACCCCAATGTTCATTGCAGCACTATTTATAATAGCCAGGACATGGAAGCAACCTAAATGTCCATCAGCAGATGAATGGATAAGAAAGCAGTGGTACATATACACAATGGAGTATTACTCAGCCATTAAAAAGAATAAATTTGAATCAGTTCTAATGATGTGGATGAAACTGGAGCTGATTATACAGAGTGAAGTAAGCCAGAAAGAAAAATACCAATACAGTATACTAATGCATATATATGGAATTTATAAAGATGATAATGATAACCCTGTATGCAAGAGAGAAAAAGAGACACAGATGTATAGAACAGTCTTTTGGACTCTGTGGGAGAGGACAAAGGTGGGATGATTTTGGAGAATGGCATTGAAACATGTATAATATATATGAAATGAATTGGCAGTCCAGGTTTGATGCATGATACTGGATGCTCGGGGTTGGTGTACTGAGATGACCCAGAGCGAGGGTACAGGGAGGGAGGAGGGAAGGGGGTTCAGGATGGGGAACACGTGTATACCTGTGGCAGATTCATGTTGAGGTATGGCAAAACCAGTACAATATTGTAAAGTAATTAGCCTCCAATTAAAATAAATCAATTTATATAAAAAATAAATACATTAAAAAGGGTAATATATTATCTTTTTTGAGAAAGTGAAAACTTTATCCATAGAACATTGTTTACAAGTATATAGATACACTGTGGTTCTTAGGTTTATTTTCCAGGGCATATTTACCCATAACTTGACATCAAAATTGGGTACAGGCATACTTGGGCTTCCAAGGTGGCACTAGTATCAATTGGTAGAACTACTTATGAAAAGTATTTCACCATATCTTATAAAACTGGACATATGCACACCAACATGCACCATATGAACCTACTTACCAATGCAGGAGATATGAGATGCGAGTTCTGATCCCTGAGCCAGGAATATTCCCCTGGAGGAGGGCATGGTAACTCATTCCAGTGTTCTTTCCTGGAGAATCCCATGGACAGAGAGGCCTAGTTGGCTACAGTCCATGGGGTTGCAAAGAATCGAACACAACTGAGGCGACTTAGCACACATGCATCCTGGACAGATCCAGGTTACATACTGAACAAAATAACCCCTAACACTATAGATTGCCTTAGTTTCACTAACTTAATAGAAAATCTTGACATTGTTAAGCTCATAATTATGAAAGATGCCTATTTACTTTTGATGTTTTCTTTTGGCACAGTAGGGACAATATAATTTTGTATATTCACTTCCTTTTAAGCAAAAGTCTTAGTTAGAAGCAATGACAGTTTTACAAAAAATAGTCCTTAGTAAACATTTCTGGAGTGTGAAATTAGCAAGTTTTTAGAGTGATGTTAACAGCAATTTGAGTTACTAATACAATATAAGCCAATTTCACAATATAAAAAATTTTCATTGTGAGATATAAACACCACCTCTTTTCTAGAAAAAATTTTTAAAGATAATACACCAAAATTACTAGTTTTATAGCTGAGCTTTATATAAAATGCTCTCAAATTTAAATGTAATTCCCCTGTATCCCAGTAAAGTCCAGTAAAGTCTACATTTCTGGAGTGTCTATCACTTGCATTAGAGTGTCAAGAAACTGTTTTCACTGCCCTAGAATACTGACTCTGGTTATGCCTTAAAAGTGCATTTGCAAAATGTTGGTTTTAACATAAACTTCAATTTCAACTTAAATTAAGTAGGTTACAATTTTTAATATCACCTAAATACAATATACTGGCCTAACAGAATGTCTTACTTCTTGACCTTGGCTGTAATTACATAGGTGATCAATCTGTGATAAATCATAAAGGCATAGATCTGTACTTTTCTATATATAAACTATTTCTCATTATGAAGGCTAAAAATTCATTGGATCACCTTGGCACATATGTTAAAAAGTAAACTGACCAGATATATGTGGGTTTCTTTCTAGACACTCTGTTCTGTTACACTGGTTTCCATCTACATGTCTGTTTTGATGACTGTAGCACACTGTTTTGCTTTACCATCAGTCTTAAAATCAGGCAGTGCTTGTAAGTCTTCACACTTTGTGTGTAGGTGTTTTCCAGAACTGTTTGATCTATTCCAGTTCCTTTGCACTTCAATATATTTTAGAATCAGCTGTCAATGACTTCCAAATGACTGCTGGGATTTTTATTGGGATTATGCTGCATTCTTGAGATCTTATTTTTGTGTCTCCCAATTCATGTGGCAGAGCCCCATCTAGTTAGTTTTTTTTTTTTTTTTATGTAAGTTCAGCTATGTTGGGTAGTTTTCAGCATACTGATCTTTTATATAGTCTGTCAAGTTTCTGTCTACATATTTTATGTTTATCATGATACTTTAAACAGCATTGTTTTCCTCTCTTTATTTTCCACTGTTTGTCACTAGTACATGGAAATACAATTGACTTTCATAAGTTCACTTTTACTTCATGAACCATTTAAATTCATCAGTTAAGTTCAGTCTCCCAGTTGTGTCTGACTCTTGGCAACCCCATGGACTGCAGCACGCCAGGCTTCCCTGTCCATCACCATCTACTGCAGCTTGCTCAAACTCATGTCCATTGAGTTGGTGATACCATCCAACCATCTCATCCTTTGTCGTCCCTTTCTACTCCTGCCTTCTATCTCTCTCAGCTTCAGGGTCTTTTCCAATGAGTTGGTTCTTCACATCAGGTGGCCAAATTATTGGAGCTTCAGCTTCAACATCAGTCCTTCCAATGAATATTCAGGACTGATTTCCTTTAGGACTGACTGGTTTGAATTCCTTGCCATCCAAGGGACTTTCAAGAGTCTTATACAACACCACGTTTAAATTTGTGGTTTGAAAAGTCTACAAACAATAAATGCTGGAGAGAGTGTGAAGAAAAGGGAACCCTGTTAAACTGTTGGTGGGAATGCAAAATAGTACTGTTCTATGACCCAGCAATCCCACTGTTGGGCATACACCCCGAGGAAACCAGAATTGAAAGAGACACGTGTACCCCAATGTTCACCATAGCACTGTTTATAATAGCCAGGACATGGAAGCAGCCTAGATGTCCATTGGAAGACGAATGGATAAGAAAGCTGTGGTATATATACACAATGGAATATTCAGTTCAGTTCAGTCGCCCAGTTGTGTCCAGCTCTTTGTGATCCCATGAACTGCAGCAGACCAGGCCTCCCTGTCCATCACCAACTGCTGGAGTTTACCCAAATTCACGTCCCATGAACCGGCAATACCATCCAACCATCTCATCCTCTGTCGTCCCCTTCTCCTTCCGCCCTCAATCTTTCCCAGTATCAGGGTCTTTTCAAATGAGTCAGCTATTCACATCAGGTGGCCAAAGTATTGGGGTTGGAGCTTCAACATCAGTCCTTCCAATGAAAACCCAGGACTGATCTCCTTTAGGATGGACAGGTTGGATCTCCTTCAGCCCAAGGGACTCTCAAGAGTCTTCTCCAACACCTCTGTTCAAAAGCCTCAATTCCTCAATGCTCAACTTTCTTTATAGTCCAACTCTCACATCCATACATGACTACTGTAAAAAACAGAGCCTTGTCTAGTTGGACCTTTGTTGACAAAGTAATGTCTCTGCTTTTTAATATGCTGTCTATGTTGGTCACAACTTTTCTTCCAATGAGTAAGCGTCTTCTAATTTCATGGCTGCAGTCACCATCTGCAGTGATGTCGGAGTCCCCCCACCACAAATAAAGTCTGACACTGTTTCCACTGTTTCCCCATCTATTTCCCATGAAGTGATGGGACCGGATGCCATGATCTTTGTTTTCTGAATGTTGAGCTTTAAGCCAACTTTTCACTCTCCTCTTTCACCTTCATCAATAGGCCCTTTAGCTCCTCTTCACTTTCTGCCATAAGGGTGGTGTCATCTGCATATCTGAAGTTATTGACATTTCTCCTGGCAATCTTGATTCCAGCCTGTGCTTCTTCCAGCCCAGCGTTTCTTATCATGTACTCTGCATTTAAGTTAAATAAGCAGGGTGACAATATACAGCCCTGACGTACTCCTTTTCCTCTTTGGAACCAGTCTGTTGTTCCATGTCCAATTCTAACTGCTGCTTCCTGACCTGCATACAGATTTCTCAAGAAGCAGGTTAGGTGGTCTGGTATTCCCATCTCTTTCAGAATTTTCCACAGTTTATTGTGATCCACACAGTCAAAGGCTTTGGCATAGTCAATAAAGTAGAAATAGATGTTTTTCTGGAACTCTCTTGCTTTTTCCATTATCCAGTGGATGTTGGCAATTTGCTCTCTGGTTCCTCTGCCTTTTCTAAAATCAGCTTGAACATCAGGAAGTTCATGGTTCACGTATTGCTGAAGCCTGGCTTAGAGAATTTCGAGCATTACTTTACTAGTGTGTGAGTTGAGTGAAATTGTGTGGTAGTTTGAGCATTCTTTGACGTTACTTTTCTTTGGGGTTGGAATGAAAACTGACCTTTTCCAGTCCTGTGGCCATTGCTGTGTTTCCCAAATTTGCTGGCATATTGAGTGCAGCACTTTCACAGCATCATCTTTTAGGATTTGAAACAGCTCAATTGGAATTCCATCACCTCCACTAGCTTTGTTCATAATGATGCTTCCTAAGGCCACTTGACTACACATTCCAGGATGTCTGGCTCTGAGTGATCACACTATCATGAGTATCTTGGTTGTGAAGATTTTTATGTACAGTTCTTCTGTGTATTATTGCCACCTCTTCTTAATATATTCTTCTGTAAGGTCCATACCATTTCTGTCCTTTATTGAGCCCATCTTTACCTTAAATATTCCCTTGGTATCTTTATTTTTCTTGAAGAGATCTCCAGTCTTTCCCATTCTATTGTTTTCCTCTACTTATTTGCAATAGCAAGGAGAGATAAGGAGAGATAAGAAGGCCTTCCTCAGCAATCAATGCAAATAGAGAAAATAGAATATTATTCAAATAATAATAAATTTAAATCAGTTCTAATGAACTGGATGAAACTGGAGCCTATTATACAGAGTGAAGCAAGTCACAAAGAAAAACAATATACTAATACACATATTAGTATGAAAATGCAGTATGCTAATGCATATATATGGAATTTAGAAAGATGGTAATGATGACCCTATATGCAAGACAGCAAAAGAGACACAGATGTATAGAGCAGTCTTTTGGACTCTGTGGGAGAAGGTGAGGGTGTAATGATTTGAGAGAATAGCACTGAAACGTGTATATTATCATATGTGAAACAGATCGCCAGTCCAGGTTGATATATGAGACAGGGTGCTCATGGCTGATACACTGGGATGACCCTGAGGGATGGGATGGGGAGGGAGATTGGGAGGGGGGTTCAGGATGGGGAACACAAGTACACATATGGCTGAATCATGTCAATGTATGCCAAAAACCACTACAATATTGTAAAGTAATTAGCCTCCAATTAAAATAAAATAAAAGAAGCCAAAACAAATAAAGAAATAAATTCATGGTTTAGGGGTAATTGCCGTTTTATACCATCATTGGAATTTTTGACATAAACAATCATGTCATTTGCACAGAGAAAGTTTTTCTTCTCTCTAATCTTTATGTCTTTTATTTCTTCTTCTTGTCTTAGTCCAATGGCTAGAACCTCCAGGGTAATATTGACTAGGAGAGTATGTATAAAAACAACGCAGCATGTGAGATACTCCCTCAGCAGGTAAAGTAAGCAACCCTGCCTGTTCCCATTCTTGGGTTCAAGACATTCCATCTTTCACTATTCAATTTGATGTCAGCTGTACTTTCTTCATAGGTATCACTTACCAGTGTGAGGCTGGTCTCTTTCTAGTTTGCCAAGACTTTTTACTATGAAAGAGCACTAAATTTTGTCAAAGGCTTTCTATGCATTTGTTAAGATGATCATATCCTTCTTTTCTCCCCTATGCTTCAATTTTCAAATGTTCAAAACCAACCTTGCATTTCTCTTTATGTATCACGAGATTAAACTTGCAAATATTTTGTTAAGGAATGTCCTACTTATTTTTTATCAGGGACACAGCTACAATTTTCTAGTGACTCTGTCTGCAACTGGTACTAGGGAAATTTTAGTCTCATAATAAATAGAATGTATTCCTTTCTCCTCTATTTTTGAAAGATTATGTAGGACTGGTATTATTTCTTCTTTAAAAAGTGAAATTCACCACTGAAGTCACATCAACCCAGGATATTCTTTGTTTTGCTAACAAGCTTGTTTTATTAATGAGGAAAAATGTTTAAAAAGAAACAGGAAGTAAAAACTTAAAACATTAAAAGAACTGTGCATGTGGATACATACATGGATGAAAATAATTCTTATTCATCGAGATGGTTTGAAAATTTTGTAAGAGCTCAAGACAAAGTAAAAATGTCCAAACTACCATGACCTTGGGCTTTTCTAAATTTCCTCTCAGTGAACATATATTATTTGCAACAACAGCAACAAAGAACAACAAATAACAATAAATGGAAGGGAATCTCCTCACACCTAGTTCTGAGCCAGTAGGTGTGATGGGGTTCCTGACTTGGTGACAAGTTAGAGCAAAGCATGTTTCACTGTGAAGATGCTATTATCTGGTTTCACTAGTCTTCCACTTCTCATAGTCAGAGCAAAGTAACACCTGACTTTCAGGAGGGTGAGGAATACCATTTTGAACTTCATGACCAGGAAAAGGGATGCGATTGTTCAGGTTTGTCAGGAGTAAAGCTGTTACTATTCAATAGAATAGACAAAGAAGTTAGATATAAGGGCAGGGGGAATTCATGTTGAGCCTGGGACAATGGAGAATATCTTTCCAATGACTAGAGGTCATTTAGAAGATGCTGATATTAATATATTCCTAATGAGGCCACACCAACTCACTCTAAGCTCCAGTTATCATATTGAAGATGGATAAAGAGACATTTCATAGGAAATGAAGAAAAGGTACTCTTTATAATTTGGTATTAGTTGAATAGCCCAACTTCTCAAAATTTCTTGTGAGTCTCTGCCTTTATTTTACCACAAGAATATCCTACCAATAGTAACATAATACAAACAACACACATTCTCAGAATTAAAGGAAACAAAGCAATCAAGTTGGGGGAAAAGCTTTTACAATGACTTTCTTTAAACCTTTTTGTTGGCTCCAGATAAAATAATGTGTATACTATTTTGTAGCACTTGAGTTAATCCCACAACACAAGTGAAGATAGGGAACTGGAAACAGTGTAAGTCCGGTTTCTGATTAATTTTATAGAGGATGTGGTTGGTCAAGCTCTGTTTGTCCAAATATTTAAGAAGTCAGTTGGAGAGAAAACGTCATATGAGTTCTCCTTGGTGACATCCCTAGCACAACGTATATTTGGGAAGTAGAGGATATTCACATGAGGACAAGAGTAACAATTATGATTCCAAAGAATGAATAACAAATATGATATTGAACATAGAAACATGGTACTCATTAGCACAGTTCTTCCAAGATGTGACATCTGAATTCAAACACTTAAATTACCAACATTCAACCCATCGTTTTCTCAACAAGATACCTTAAGACAATCTGGATACAACAGGGGCTGCATTCACGGTTTAGCAGGAAGTTGCTTAACAATTAAGTAGACACAGTTACTGGACAGTGAGTTGGTCAGTGGTGTACTGACAAGAGGGATGAGGTGGGAAGGCACAACCTTGGAAGATCCCATCAGGTGGATCAAACTCAGGTAAAGGAGAGTAGATGGACTTCTGTGATTTTTAAGAAGCATTTAACCTAGAAGTTCATTTGTATTCAACTTAAAAACTGAATTGTCAGTTGACTATGAAGGAACGAAAATATCACTCAGGTGTAAATGTCTCTTTCCTAATCATACATTAAAGAAACATGTCTCACAGACCTTACTCATGGTACAGATTAGAATGTATTTATTATGTAACAGCAGTAGTGTGAACATCATTCAGGGTGGTCAGCTGACTTACTCAAGGTGATTGTAAATCCCCTCCCAAAAGCAAGGTTTCCTACATCCAACTAAACATAAAAGATGTCCTGCAATACACAGAGCCTATACACTGAGGCCCTGAAAACTGATGGTTTTTAAAAATCCAAGCTGAATATAACTTGACTTTCTGTCTAGCTTAAATATGTAACATTGCTTTAGCATTATCTAGCTGAAAGAAAAAAATGAAAGAGGTAGGATGTTGTGGCAATTAGCACCTTGGCTCCTATTTTTAATTTTGAACAGTTACTTAATTTCCCCGAACCTCACTCTTCCCTGGGTAAAATGAGGATGCATGTGTGTGTCCTCAGTCATGTCTGACTTTTTGAGACCCCATGGACTATAGCCTGCCAGGTTCTTCTGTCCATGGAATTTTCTGGGCAAGAAATACTAGAGTGGGTTGCCATTTCCTATTCCAGGGCATCTTCCTGACTCAGAAACTGAACCAGGGTCTCTTGGATACCCTGCATTGGCAGGCAGATTCTTTACCATTGAGCTACCTATAGCTTGAGATAATTTTTGCAATCACAGTGCTTAAAGCTCTAGTAAATGTTCAATAAATAGCACAAAATGCAGTTAATAATAATAGTTAATATCATAATCACTTACTACTCTCACCTTCAGATGACCCAGACAACAAATCTATTACTTCTCTCAGTGACTGACATTTCCAGGAAAGCACTGACCTAGTAGAACAATGACTTAAACACACACACACACACCATTTCAGCGAAGGCACACATGCCCACAGATTTCACACTGCTACACACACACTTCAACTCTCAGAAATCATTAACTGAAACCAATGACTTCACTCCTAATGTACTGGAAAATGCTATGAAGTTTCCTCCATTTCCACAGAAGATGGTCTCACCATAAAATATTACTAATAGTACAGCACTGCTGGGGACAAAGTCATCTGTTAGAGTAAACAATGCAAACTGTTAAGTAAGTCAATAGCTACACAATTTCTGCAACTGAAAAAAAGCTTTAATTTTCATTGTCTGGATTTCAGAAATACAGTTAAGAGGAAATAAAGGCCGAGGCCTTCAACTTGGCGGAGGAGTAAGATGTAGAGATCACTTCCCTCCCCACAAACACATCAAAAATACATCTGCACGTGGAACAGCTCCTACAGAACACCTATTGAACAGTGGCAGAAGACCCTCCAGAAAGGCAAGCTAATCTCTACATCATGGGGTAGGGAAAAGAAATAAGAAAAAAAAGAGATACAAAGGATTTGGCTTGGAACCCACACCTCTGGGAGGGAGCTGTGAAGTAGGGAAAGTTTCCACATACCAGGAAAACCCCTCATGGGCGGGAGCAGGGAGAACCTTGGAACCTCAGAGGAGATTGCGGCAACAGTTGTGTGGAAGGCAATACTGAGAGACCTCTATGCAGGGATGGAAGCTAATTACCACTGCCCAGCCTGAGACGCTTGTCTGCATGCCTTCCAGGGCCTGCAGGGGCTGGGAGCTAAGGCTCAGTCTTTGGATATCTGATCCCAGGGAGAGGACTGGGAGTGACTTCCATGAAGAAAACCTGAGGGGTTTAGTATGATACAGCTGAGGGAGTCCACAGCAAAACCTGGGCCTCCCAGGGAGGCAAGAGGTCATTATTTCAGGGAAGCTCTAATTCCACAAGCTCACAGACAGCAAGATGCAGCCTTTGCAAGTGCCACAGGTGGGATGAACCACGGCTACAGTCTGTGACCACAGAGGCGGGAATGCTGGCTAGCTGCTGCCAAGGCCAGCTTGTGTGCCAGAGGCTAGTGAGGGATGGGGGTGGTGAGAAGTCAAGACTGTAGTCTGTGACCCCAGAGGTGAGTGTGTGGCCTCCCACCAAGCTGTAAGCAGGTGCAGGTCACTGGGGACACCTTTCTGGGAGCCTGTGCACACTAGCACTATTGAGGGACTCAGGGGCAATTCCCCTAGGAGAGTGCACGGCTCACCTCAGGCTAGACCAGCTTCCCACAGGCCTCTGCTGCTGCAGGCAGTCCCCACACATCACAACTGTGAATGCCGTATCCCTCCCTCTTCCTGGCCACACTGGGCAAGTGAGCCCTAAACAGCCGCTTCTTTCTCCTTCCCCTTGTCTGGGTGGAAAACAGATGCCAGAGGGTGGCCTACAAACACAGGCAGGGCCAGAACCAAAATAGAGCACACCAGGTGTTCATTTGCTTATGCAACCACAGCAAAATCACCCAGTTGGAATGAAATTCCCCAGTTGTTTGAGACTATGGACTTTGGGGGCAATGGTGGGATCTGGAAACAAATACAAGCTAGAGTAAGGCCAGATCCAAGTCTGAGCTGACCTCACAGTGCCCTAGGCAGGTCCAAAGAACTTCCTAGTAGTATCGGAGGACTTCCTGAGTAGGCAGATTGGCTGGACCTCACTGTGGGGGAGAGAACACTCACAACTGAATCCAGAGGAAAATATTTTTTCTTATTAACACTATCTCTATATTTTTTGTCTTTTTTTCTGCTTTGTTCTATTGCTTTTATTATTATTCCTTTAATTTTTATTTTCTAATTACCCTTTCTTTTTTATGTTTTTATTTTTAAATTTTATTTTTTCCATGTCTACAGTACTTTTTCGCTGTATTTTTCCCATGTCTTTGGTTTCGGTATTTTACTAGTTTTCAGTGTTTGTTTTCATTTATGGGTTTGCTTATTGGTCTGAATACTCTCTTCTTAGTTCCCCTTTTCATTCTTCCTTTTTCTTGTCTTTTCTTTTTGTGAGTGTGAGTATGTGAGTTTATTTGTGTTTGTGTCTAATTAGTTTTACCATTTGTTTCAGGGTTTTGTCTGTCCATTCTTTGTTCATATGTTTGAGGGTTTTTTCCTTTCTTTTTTCCATCTCTTTCTCTTTATTATTTTTATCTCTTTCTCTTTCTTCTCTGTGCTGTGTAGAGTCTTGGTGCTCCAGCCAGGGGTCAGGACTGAAACCTCCAAGGTAGGAGACCTGAGTCCAGGATGCTGGACAACCAGAAAACTCCCAACCCCATGGCAAATTAATCAATGAGAGCTCTTTCAAAGGCCTCCATCTTACTACTAACACCAAGACCAACCCAAGGCCAGCATGCTCCAGTGCCAGAGCTGCCCAAAGCCATGCCAAGCTCAAAGACACTCCAAACACACCATTGGATATGGCACTTTCATTCAGCAAGACAAGACCTAGATCCACTCACCAGAACACAGGCATGAGTCCCCCTCTACCAGGAAGCCTTCACAAGACACTGGTCCAACCCTACCCAGGGGGAATAAACCTCGCAAGTAAAAGGAACCTGTAACCTTGCAAGCTGTGGAAAGGAGACCCCAAACACGTTAATTTTGGACAGAGAAATATAGAGCAGATGAAGGAGCATGGTAAAAAACCACAAGACCAAACAAGTGAAGAGGAAATAGGCAGTCTTCCTGAAAAAGAATTCAGAGTAATGATAGTAAAGATAATCCACAATTTCAGCAATAAAATGGAGGCATAAATAGGATTGAGGTGTGGGCTGAGAATATACAAAAGGTGTTTAATAAAGATCCAGAAGAAACAAAAATCAGACAGTCAGCAATGACAACACAGTAATGAAAATAAAAAATACACTTGAGTGAAACAACAACAGAGTCACTGAGGCAGAAGACTGGATAAGTGAGCTGGAACATAGAATGGTGGAAATAATGAAAGTGGAGAAGAATAAAGAAAGAATGAAAAGAAAAACAGGGGACAGTCCCAGAGACCTTTACAACAATATAAAGCACACTGACATTTGGTCCAAGAGGAAGATAAAAGAAAGGGTACTAAAAAATATTTAAGGGGATTATAGTTTAAAACTTCCCTAACATGGGAAAGGAAATAACCACCCAAATTCAGGATGCCCAGAGAGGGCCATACAGGAGAAGCCCAAAGAGAAACACATCAAGACACATATTAATCAAACTAACAAAAATTAAACACAAAGAAAAAGAGTTAAAAGCAGCAAAGGAAAAGCAACAAATAACATACAAAGGAATCCCCATAAGATTAACAGCTGATCTTTCAGCAGAAACGCTGCAGGCCAGAGGGAGTGGCAGGATACACTGAAAGTGATGAAAGGGGAAAAAAAAAAAAAAAAAACACTCCACTACAACCAAGATTACCCTACCCAGCAAAGATCTCATTCAGACTGGATGGAGAAGTTGAAAGCTTTACAGATAAGCAAAAGTTAAGAGAACTCAGCAACACCAAACCAGCTTTACAACAAATGCTAAAGGAACTTCTCTAGACAAGAAACACAAGGAAAGTAAAGACCCTACAAAAGCAAACCCCAAACAATAAAGTAAATGGTAACAGAATCATATTATATATATATTACCCTAAATGGAAATGGATTAAATGAATGGATACAAAAACAATATCCATAAATATGTGGTTTACAATAGACATACTTCAGGCCAAGGGATATGTACAGAGTAAAAGTAAGGGGCTGGGAAAAGAGATTTCATTTGAATATAAATCAAAAGAAAGCTGGAATAGCAATACACATATCAGATAAAACAGACTTTAAAATAAAGGATATTACAACAGACAAGAAAGGATACTACATAATAAACAACAGATCAATCCAAGAAGAAGATATAACAGTTATAAATATATATTCACTCAACATAGGAACACCACAACACATAAGGCAAATGCTAACAACTCCAAAAGGGGAAATCAACAGTAACACAATAACAGCAGGAGACTTTAACACTACTACTCAGACCAAAAGATAGATCATCCAAACAGAAAATTAACATAATACAAGCCTTAAATGATACTTTAGCTCATCTGGACCTAACTTATATCTACAGGATGTTCCATCCAAAAGCAGTAAAATATACTTTCTTCTGAGGTGCACATGGGACGTTCTCCAGGAAAGATCCCAGCATGGGTCACAAAGTCAACCCCTGGTTAATTTAAGAAAATTACAATTGTATGAGTCAGTTTTTTTTTTTTTGACCAAAATACTATAAGATTAGATATCAATTACCAGAAAAAAACTGTAAACACACACACACACAGACACATGGAGGATAAACAATACACTTTTAAATAACAAGAGATCACTAAGAAATCAAGGAGGAAGTCAAAAGATACCTATAAACAAGTGACAATGAAAACACAACAACCCCAAACCTATGGAATACAGCAAAAGCAGTTCTATGAGGGGAAGTTTAGAGCAATATAATTCTACCTCAAGAAATAAGAAAAACATGATCAAGTGGAGTTTCTCCCAGGGATGTAAGGATTTTCAACATATGTAAATCAATCAATGTGATACAAAATATTAACAAACTAAAAACAAAAACATATGATCTCCAGTACAGTATTGTAAAGTAATTAGCCTCCAATTAAAATAAATAAATTTAAACTTAAAAAAGAAAAAAAAAAAAACCTCTCCAGAAAATCAGAGAGATTTTAAAATCATAAATGGATACTTAATTTATGGAAAACTTCTCTACATCTATTGCAATGATCATGTTTTTTGTTATTAATTTGTTAATATTTTGTATCACATTGATTGATTTACATATGCTGAATAATCCTTATATCCCAGAAAATTGGCACAGAAGGAAACTTTTGTTGTTGTTTAGTCACTAAGTTGTGTCCAACTCTTTTGTGACCACACAGACTATAGCCTGCCAGCCTCCTCTATCCATGGGATTTCCCAGAATACTGGAATGGATTGCCATTTCCTTCTCCAGGGTATCTTCCTGACCCAGCTATCAAATCCATGTGAAGGACTTAGGTTAAAATTTAAGCCCGGAAGGCAGGCTGTGCCTCAAGGAAAATAGCCTCAGAGCCTCCTGACCGATTCTTAACAGATAACTTATGACCTGGTCAAGAAAACCCCCTCCCAAGAATGTATCTCTCTGTCGGACTTTTCTGGGTAAAAATTGACCAAATGCCGCAGGGTGATCAGCCAACCGTTTCAACTTAATTACCTGCAAACTTTTCCCACCAATCAAATGTATCCACTTCACCTATGGCCCCTACTTCATTGTATCCCATACCCTGACCTCATCCCCACCTACCTGTGATTTTTTTGTATAAAAGTCCTTCACGACTGGCGTTCGAGGTTCACTCCTCCTAAGGAGATCGAACCCGGCGCGCCGGCCTAATAAATCCTCTTGCTGATTGCATCGAATTCGAGTCACTGTGGTCTTTGGGGTGACGGTTCCCGAGAAAAGGCCGCAAGGTCTTACACATGTCTCCTGCATTGGTAGGTGTATTCTTTACCACTGAGCCACCTACCTCAACATGATAAAGGTCATATATGACAAACCCACAGCAAACATTATTCTCTATAGTGAGAAACTGAAAGTATTTCCTCTAAGATCAGGAACAAAACAAGGGTACCCATCTCACACTGTTATTCAATATTGTTTTAGAAGACCTAGACATGGTAATCAATAAGAAAAGAAATAGAAGGAATGCAGGTTGGAAAAGTGGAGAAGGAAATGGCAACCCACTCCAGTATTCTGGCCTGGAGAATTCCAGGGACAGAGGAGCCTGGTAGGCTGCTGTCCATAGGGTAGCACAGAATCAAACACTACTGAACTGATGTAGCAGCAGCAGCTGAAGCAGATTGGACAAGAAGATGTAAAACTCTCACTATTTGCAGATGACATGATACTATACATATAAAACCCTAACGATGCCACCAGAATATAATCAATGAATTTAGCAAAGTTACAGGATACAAAATTAAACACAGAAATCTCTTGTATTCCAATACACTAATGATGAATAATCAGAAAGAGAAATTTAGGAAACCATGACATTTATCACTGAAACAAAAGAATAAAATACCTAGGAATAAAACTACCTAAAACTGTAGGCAGAAAACTGCAAGACATTGATGAAAGAAATAGAAAATGACACAAACATATGGACAGAAACCCATGTTCTTGGATTGGAAGAAGCAATATTGTGAAAATGACTATACTACCCAAAGCAATCTACAGATTCAATGCAAACCCTATCAAATGACATTTTTCTCAAAACTAGAACAAAATTTTACAATTTGTATGGAAACACAAAAGACCCTGAATAGCCAAAGCATTCTTGAGAAAGAAAAATGAAGCCAGAGGAATCCATTCAGACTAAACTACAAAGCTACAGTCATCAAGAGAGTATGGTACTGGCATAAAAACAGAAATACAGACCAATGGAAGAGGATAGAACGCCCACAAATAAGCCCATACATCTATGGGCACCTTATCTTTGACAAAGGGGTCAAGAATATACAGTGGAGAAAAAGAGGCCTCTTCAACAAGTGGCTCCCTGGTGGCTCCTACAATTCAGGAGCCCCAGGTGTTCAATCCCTGGGTCAGGAAGATCTCCTGGAGAAGGAAATGGCAACCCACTCCAGTTTTCTCGCCTGGAAAATCCCATGGATGGAGGAGCCTGGTAGACTGCAGTCTATGAAGTCGCAAAGAGTCAGACACGACTGAGCAATATCACTTTCAATAAGTGACACTGGCAAAACTAGGCAGCTACATGTAATATAAAAGAATAAGACTGGAACACTTCCTAACATCATACACAGAAATAAACTCAAAATGGATTAAAGACGTAAGGTCAGAAACTATAAAACTCTTAGAGGAAAACATAGGCAGAATGCTCATTGACATAAATCACAGTAAGATACTCTCTGACACACCTCCTAGGATAATATTAATAAAAACAAAAGTCAATACATGGGATGTAAATAAACTTAAAAGTTTTTGCATAACAAAGGAAACTGTAAACAAGATGAAAAGACAACTCTCAGAATTGGAGAAAACAATTGCAAATGAAGCAACTGACAAAGGATTAGTCTCTGATACATATAAGCAGTTCAGAATCAGAAAACCAAACAACCCAATCAAAATAGGCAGAGAACCTAAACAGACATTTCTCCAAAGATAACATAAAGATGGCTAATAAACACATGAAAAGATGCTCAACATCACTCATTACTAGAGAAATGCAAATCAAAACTGCAATGAAGTATCACCTCACACCAGGTACTTCCCAGCTGGGACTACTTCTCAGGTACTACTCGGATGGTAAAGATCCACTGCAATACAAGAGACCTGGGTTTGATCTCTGGGTTGGGAAGTTTCCCTGAAGAAGGGAATGGAAGCTCATTCTAGTATTCTTGCCAGGAGAATTCCATGGAGAGAGGAGCCTGGTGGCTGCAGTCTATGGGGTCACAGAGAGTTGGACATGACTGAGTGACTAACACAAGTACACGTCAGAATGATTACCATAAAAACATAAATGCTTGGAGAATATGTGGAGAAGGGGACCCTGTTGCCCTGTTGGCGGGAACATAGCCTGATACAGCCACTATGGAGTATACAATGGAGACTCCTTAAAAACAAGGAATAAAATGATCATATGATCTAGCAACCCTCACTAGACAAATAAACTGAGAAAACCACAGTTCTGAAATACACATGTACTACAACATACACTGCAGCACTATTTACAACAGCAAGGACATGGAAGCAACATAGGTGTCCACTGAGAGATGAATGGATAAAGAAGTTGTGGTACATATATACAATGGAATATTACTCAGCCATAAAAAGGAACAAATGTGTGTCAGTTGCAGTGAGGTGGATGAATCTAGAGCCTGTTATAGAGAGTGAACTAAGTTAGAGAGAAAAACAAATATATATTAATGGATATATATGGAATATAGAAAATGGTGCTGATAAACCTATCTGCATGGAAGGAATGAAGACAGTAGATGATCTAGGGGCAGGATGCAGGGGCCATGGAAGGGGGGGCTCAAGAGGGAGGAGATATGTGTAGAGTTATAAGTAATTCATGTTGTAAGGCAGAAACCAACATAACATTGTAAAGCAATTACCCTCCAGTTAAATTTAAAAAAAAAGTCACTAGAAAAGAAGAGAAAATGAACTCCAAATGATAAATTTGGTTCTTTCACTGTTTCTAAAGATTTCAAAGGGCTTCTCAAGTAGCAAAATATATTTTTGTTTCTAAGCCTTAGTTTTCCTATTTTATTATCTTTAGCATAAATTATTGCTCAGATGATTAACAGCTATGTCTGTTCAACCTTTACTCACCTGCAGACACTCAAATTCCATCTTCTTGGTCAGAACATTTTGCTTTAACTTTTTTGGGTGACAGGGCCCAATACACCTTTTCTATGTTTCATGAGGCTTTTCACCACAAAAGTGGATTTCTCTTACCATCCCAGGCTCAAAGTGCCTGCTGAACCTGTCCTGCTCTAATTCCAATATTAGAGGTGTCTTTGTTTTTCTTAAAAAAAAAAAAAAAAAAGCCCTTTGAGGCAAGTTCATGGCCTCTGTTTCAGAGATGCAAGCCTGCTCGCACCACCTCCCACACCCAGCATGGAGCAAGACATCCCCAGCATGCCTTTGAAACCACAGCATGAGCAACACAGATGAATCAAATAGAAGCTCCCATGCAGAGACTTCAGTCTTTTCAGAAAGTAATCAATGAATCTGAAGTATCCTAAATTAAAATTTCATAAGCAGACTGGAATCGAATTTAAATGAATGGTTTTGATCTGCCTCAAACCAAGCTGAAAGCTTCTGTTTGTAAGGGCCTTCCAAAGTCCCAGGCACCATTTTAAAAAGGCATCTAATTAGGTTTGCTGTTTGCTGTTAAATGATGTAACTAAGGAGTCCTTTCATTGACAAAGTGAGAATTGTTCAAAAATTTTGAGAGTATGAATTAAAATTACTTTAAAATTACATATTCCATCCAATCTCCCAATCTAGAAACCTGTTGACTTTTGATAGCCCTGCACATTCTAAGTCTAGTCAGTAGCTGAAACCAACCATCTCCAATTCAGACCCATCTCTAAAATGAGACTGTCATTCACCTCAATTGCTCCAGCCCTCAAACCTTGTTTAAAAGATTTCAATAATCTCTTCCTTGGTTGTCACACTCATGCAGCCACCTCCCACTGTGCAGGAAGACCTCAGCTAAAGCAAAGACAAGCACACCCATCACTTGCCAGGAAAACACTTTACAGATCTTCAATGATTCTGAGATGGAATTCTGTGTCCTGGTCTGGCCCATGCATATGCCCTAACCCATGACCATCTGCCCACCACATCTCCTCCCATACTCCTCAAGAGCCCTTTTGCTCCTGCCACCCCAGATGACTCCCTGTTTTCTGGATGTGCCATGATCCATCAGAGCCCCATGCTTCTGGCACAGATGATTTCTCTCAAAGTCCTCTTGGCTTTCCACCTGGTGAATTCCTACTTAGACTTCAGGTATCACTATGAATGCCCCCTCTCTGGGTGTGGTGGGGGCTTCTCCCCTGTCCTACCCCAGGAAGTTAAGCATGGTATTTTCTGTGTTCCCACAGCATATTTAGCATCTGCAATTCCTCTTTCACATGTAGTATGTGTGCTCCTCACCCCCAGTTAAGCAGAAGCTCCCCTGAGACTTGAAGGTGGGCTATTCCTAGGTGGGTATGTATACTAACACTGGCAGAATCCCCTACTGCATATTAGCTTCATCATGATCTCACACAAAGTACATGAACTTTAAGCCATGAAACTCCTCAATTTAAATCATAAATCCCAGCACCATCATCTTCTAGAAGCTTAGCTGTGGAGCCTTGTGGTTCCTTGTCTGTAAACAACCAGCTTATGAGGATGCAGGAGGGAGAACTAAGGAAGAATGAGATACATGAACACTGACTGGAGATATCTAGGTATGCATGTATCAACAAGAACAATTATAAGACGGCTCTGACACCCACTCTGTGTTGGGCATGTGGTCAACCGTCCATGTTTACCAAGTGGTAACAGAGGCCCATAGAGGCCATGGGGCAAGTGCCAAGACCCAAACCCCTGGGGATCTAACTATACACTCCAAATATCACTTCATTTACCTAAGTACTTGATATGTCATTTAATCTTTACCAATATCCCTTTGACTTTCCTCACTTTGTGGATGAAAAAACTGAGCCTCAAATAAATAATTTGCCCCAAATCATATAGTTACAAGGTAAACAAGCTAGGGCTCAAACTCAAGTGTGTCTAAACTCAAAACACTTCAGTCAAAGCCCCATGGGCATTTTATAAAAGGTGCAAACATACTGTAAAGAAGACTGACTGAAATTTCAGGAAAAGTACCTCTGTGGTGGTGATTCAATATGAAGCCAGTTCCTTTTGATTAAGATGATCAGAAAAACTTCCTGGAAGGATTTTAAAAGTATTAAAAAAAAAAACTGGACACTAAAGAAATGAAAATTATTATTGGAAACAAAAACTAAAGGCTCAAGAGCACTCAGGACAAGGTTGAAGTAGGCAGACAAGGGACAGAGAATTTTGGGGCTCTCAGGGAACTTGGGACAGTCACAATGGAGAGAAGAGAAGGCAGGGGTGTACACCACATGGGCAGCAACAGGGGCCCTCAGCAAAGGACAGCAGACCCAGTCCTGGTGAGAATGAGCCATGACAGTAAGCAAGTGGAAGCGTGAAGACTGATCCAGGCTCTTGCCCAAAGCAGGTAGTGGCAGTCCTTGGCTCAGAGGCAGGCTTCCAGAGAGGTGAGTGGCACAGGTGGGGGCCCCAGGGCCCCAGGATGCAGGCAGGTGGAAGGAAGCCACATTCATGCCTTCAAGAAAGAAGGACCACTTGACATTTTGCAAAGGAATCTGATTTCAGATAAGCTGAATCTGAGATGTCAATGGAACATGGAGGTCAAGGTTTCAGCGGGCAGACATGCACAATCAGAGCCTGCAGATGTGATGGGAGCTGGGCACTTGCATGCAAGCCAGTGCACATGCACACATGCGTGTGTAAAGACAAAGGGGTGGGGGAAGAATTGTAAGGACTCTACTTTCTATCAATACATTTTAGCAGCAGGAAGAAGAAAGGAGAAAAAAAAATCCTGCTTTATGGCAAGTGAACTGAAAGCGACTTTCCAGGAAGTGTTGTTTAAATTCACCTGAGATCTAACTAGAAGTAAGGAAAATGAATTTTCAAAATTAAGGGAATAGTCATCATTTCAGAAATATCTGAAATATGTTGATGGGCTTGGAAATTGGAAAATAGAGGACAAAATACTGGTAGAAAAGTAGAAGCAAGTTTTCCAGGCATTTGTAAAAGAACAAGTTCAATTCATATAAGATGAAATCAAGGAAGATCACATAAAACTATAGACTTCCCACTAAAATGAGAAGGAGTCCCAGCACAGAATGAGTGGGTTGGATGGTTGCTGAGAAGAAGGAAAGACATTTGAAACAGGGAAGGGCCAACAGCAGGTGGCAGGGGATTAAACGTGTGCTGAGCAGTTAAGAGTAAGCAAGTGGCTCAGAAAAGGCCTCCTGAAAGTTCTGTGGACTTTCTGCACAAAAACTGCTGACAGCTCTGAGGAGAGTTGGAAGTGACGAGCAGTAAGGTGGAAAATCCAGGAGGTCAAACACTGAGAAATGCAAGTTCATCTCTGCACAGACCTGCTTAGTAGAGCAGCAAGCGTTCCAGAAGCAGAATTTCCTAATTGGTATGTAGCACGACTTTGTTTCTATGGACAGGATCTGAGCCTGGGCCTCCAGCTCACAGTGGAAATGGAGACAGGCTAACGGGCCATGGTGCTGAGGTTCCTAGTGGTATGAGAGCAGGTAGAGGGAGGGGATAGCCTGGTAGGAAGATGCTGTATGACACTACTGATGCACACACTCACAGTATGAAATTAAGGGAACCAAAGAGAAAGCCAACAAACATAGAGATTTCAAACAACTATCATCTGATAAAAAGAAACCAATTTTAAGTTTAGTTCAGTCGTTCAGTCATGTCCAACTCTTTGTGACCCCATGGACTGCAGCATGCTAGGTTTTTCTCTTCATCCATCAGGTAGGTGATGCAATTCAACCATCTCATCCTCTGTTGTCCCCTTCTCCTCCTGCATTCAATCTTTCCCAGTATCAGAGTCTTTTCTAGTGAGTCAGTTCTTCATATCAGGTGGTCAAAGTACTGGATTATCAGCTTCAACATCAGTCCTTCCAGTAAACATTCAGGGCAGATTTCCTTTAGGATTGACTGGGTTGAATTCCCTGAAGTCCAAGGGACTCTCAAGAGTCTTCTCCAACACCAAAGTTAAAGAGCATCACTTCTTTGGTGCTCAACTTTCTTCATGATCCAACTCTCATATCCATACATGACTACTGGAAAAAAAAAAAAAACTGACTAGACAGACCTTTGTTGGTCAATTAAATCTCTGCTTTTTAATATTCTGTCTAGCGTGGTCATAGCTTTTCTTCCAAGAAGCAAATATCTTTCAATTTCATGGATGCCGTCACTATCTGCAGTGATTTTAGAGCCAAGAATATAAAGTTTGTCACTGTTTCCATTATTTCCCCATCTCTTTGCCGTGAAGTGATGAGACCAGATGCGGTTAACTTTGTTTTTGAATGTTGTTTTAAGCCAGATTTTCACTCTGCTGTTTCACTTTCATCAAGAGGCTCTTTAATTCCCCTTCACTTTCTGCCATAATGGTGGTCTCACCTGCATATCTGAGGTTATGAGTATTTCTCCCTGCAATATTGATTCTAGCTTGTGCTTCATCTGGCCTGGCATTTCACATGATGTACTCTATATAAGTTAAATAAGTAGGGTGACAATATACAAACTTGACATAGTTCTTTCCCAATTTCTAAACAGTCCACTGTTCCATGTTCCGTTCTAACTCTTGCTTCTTGACCTGCATACAGGATTTTCAGTAATCAGGTAAGCTGCTTTTGTATTCTTATCTCTTTAAGAGTTTTCCAGTCTGTTGTGATCTACACAGTCAAAGACTTTAGCATAGTCAAAGAAGCAGAAGTAGATGTTTTTCTGGAAATTTCTTGTTTTTTCAATGATCCAACAGATGTTGGCAATTTGATATCTGGTTCCTCTACCCTTTCTAAATCCAGCTTGAACATCTGGAAGTTCTCATTTCACATACTACTGAAGCCTCACGTGGAGAATTTTGAGCATATTTTGCTAGCACGTACTTGCTCTCTTGCTAAGTCGCTACAGTCGTGTCCAACTTTGTGCAACCACATGGATGCAGCCCATGAGGCTCCCCCATCCCAGGGATTCTCCAGGCAAGAACACTGGAGTGGGTTGCCATTTCCTTCTCCAATGCATGAAAGTGAAAAGTGAAAGTGAAGACGTTCAGTCGTATCCGACTCTTAGTGACCCCGTGGACTGCAGCCTACCAGGTTCCTCCATCCATGGGATTTTCCAGGCAAGGGTACTGGAGTAGTTGCCATTGCCTTCTCCTGCTAGGATGTGAGATGAGTGCAATTGTGTGCTAGTTTGACATTCTTTGGGATTAGAATGAAAAATGACTTTTTCCAGTCCTATGCCCACTGCTGAGTTTTCCAAATTTGCTGGCATACTAAGTGCAGCACTTTCACAGAATCATCTTTTAGTATTTGAAATAGCTCAGCTGGAATTCCATCACCTCCATGCTTCCTAAGGCTCACTTGACTTTGCACTCCAGGATGTATGGCTCCAGGCAAGTGATCACACCATCATCATTATCTGGGTCATTAACATCATTTTTGTATAGTTCTTCTGTGTATTCTTGCCACCTCTTCTTCACACCTTCTGTTTCTGTTAGGTCCATACCATTTCTGTCCTTTATTGTGTCCACCTTTAAGTATCACTATGAACAAAGTAACGGAGGTGATGGAATTCCAGTTGAGCTATTTCAAATCCTGAAAGATGATGCTGTGAAAGTGCTGCACTCAGTATGCCAGCAAATTTGGAAAACAGCAGTCATCATGGGACTGGAAAAGGTCACTTTTCATTCCAATCTCAAAGAAAGGCAATGCCAAAGAATGCTCAAAGTACCACACAATTGCACTCATCTCACATGCTAGTAAAGTAATGCTCAAAATTCTCCAAAACAGGCTTCAGCAATACGTGAACTGTGAAATTCCAGATATTCACGCTGGTTTTAAAAAGGCAGAGGAACCAGAGATCAAATTGCCAATATCCACTGGATCATGGAAAAAGCAAGAGAGTTCCAGAAAAACATCTATTTCTGCTTTATTGACTATTCCAAAGCCCTTGATTGTGTGGATCACAACACACTGTGGAAAATTCTGAAAGAGAAGGGAATACCAGACCACCTGACCTGCTTCTTGAGAAATCTGTATGCGGGTCAGGAAACAACAGTTAGAACTGGACATGGAAAAACAGACTGGTTCCAAATAGGAAAAAGAGTGCGCCAAAGCTGTATATTGTCATCCTGCTTATTTAACTTATATGCAGAATACATCGTGAGAAATGCTGGGCTAGATGAAGGACAAGCTGGAATCAAGATTTCTGGAAGAAATTTCTATAACCTCAGATATGCAGATAACATCACCCTTATGGCAGAAAGTGAAGAAGTAAAGAACCTCTTGATGAAAGTGAAAGTGGAGAGTGAAAAAGTTGGCTTAAAACTCAACATTCAGAAAGCTTTTTCAATGATCCAGCAGATGTTGGTAATTTGATCTCTGGTCCCTCTGCCTTTCCTAAAACCAGCTTGAACATCAGAGAGTTCACGGTTCACATATTGCTGAAGCCTGGCTTGGAGAATTTTGAGCATTACTTTACTAGCATGTGAGATGACTACAATTGTGCGGTAGTTGGAGCATTCTTTGGCATTGCCTTTCTTTGGGATTGGAATAAAAACTGACCTTTTCCAATCCTGTGGCCACTGCCGAGTTTTCCAAATTTGTTGGCATATTGAGTGCAGCACTTTCACAACATCATCTTTCAGGATTTGAAATAGCTCCACTGGAATTCCATCTCCTCCACTAGCTTTGTTCATAGTGATGCTTTCTAAGGCCCACTTGACTTCACATTCCAGGATGTCTGGCTCTAGATGAGTGATCACACCATTGTGATTATCTGGGTCGTGAAGATCTTTTTGTACAGTTCTTCCATGTATTCTTGCCATTGTTTAATATCTTCTGCTTCTGTTAGGTCCATACCATTTCTGTCCTTTATCGAGCCCATCTTTGCATGAAATGTTCCCTTTGTATCTCTAATTTTTTGAGGAGATCTCTAGTCTTGCCCATTCTGTTGTTTTCCTCTATTTCTTTGCATTGATCGCTGAAGAAGGCTTTCTTATCTCTTCTTGCTATTCTCTGGAACTCTGCATTCAGATGCTTATATCTTTCCTTTTCTCCTTGGCTTTTCACTTCTCTTCTTTTCACAGCTATTTGTAAGGCCTCCCCAGACAGCAATTTTGCTTTTATGCATTTCTCTTCCATGGGGATGGTCCTGATCCCTGTTTCCTGTACAGTGTCATGAACCTCACTCCATAGTTCATCAGGCACTCTATCTATCAGATCTAGGCCCTTGAATCTATTTCTCACTTCCACTGTATAATCATAAGGGATTTGATTGAGGTAATACCTGAATGGTCTAGCGGTTTTCCCTGTTTTTTTTTCAATTTCAGTATGAATTTGGTAATAAGGAGTTCATGATCTGAGCCACTGTCAGCTCCTGGTCTTGTTTTTGTTGACTGTATAGAGCTTCTCCATCTTTGGCTACAGAGAATATAATCAATCTGATTTCGGTATTGACCATCTGGTGATGTCCATGTGTAGAGTCTTCTCTTGTGTTGTTGGAAGAGGGTGTTTGCTACGACCAGTGAATTTTCTTGGCAAAACTCTATTAAGGCAGAGGAACCAGAGATCAAATAGGCAACATCTACTGGATCATGGAAAAAGCAAAAGAGTTCCAGAAAAACATCTATTTCTGCTAAAGCCTTTGACTGTGTGGATCACAATAAACTGTGGAAAATTCTGAAGGAGATGGGAATACCAGACCACCTGACCTGCCTCTTGAAAAATCTGTATGCAGGCCAGGAAGCAACAGTTAGAACTGGACATGGAACAACAGACTGGTTCCAAAGAGGAAAAGGAGTATGTCAAGGCTGTATATTGTCACCCTGCTTATTGAACTTCTATGCAGAGTACATCATGAGAAATGCTGGGCTGGAAGAAACACAAGCTGGAATCAAGATTGCCAAGAGAAATATCAATCACCTCAGATATGCAGATGACACCACCCTTATGGCAGAAAGTGAAGAGGAACTTGATGAAAGTAAAGAGGGAGAGTGAAAAAGTTGGCTTAAAGCTCAACATTCAGAAAACGAAGATCATGGCATCCGGTCCCATCACTCCATGGAAAATAGATGGAGAAACAGTGGAAACAGTGTCAGACTTTATTTTGAGGGGGCTCCAAAATTACTGCAGATGGTGACTGCAGCCATGAAATGAAAAGATGCTTACTCCTTGGAATAAAAGTTATGACCAACCTAGATAGCATATTCAAAAGCAGAGACATTACTTTCCTGATTAAGGTCTGTCTAGTCAAGGCTGTGGTTTTTCCAGTAGTCATGTATGGATGTGAGAGTTGAACTGTGAAGAAGGCCCAGGGAAGAAGAATTGATGCTTTTGAACTGTCGTGTTGGAGAAGACTCTTGAGAGTTCCTTGGACTGCAAGGAGAACCAACCAGTTCATTTTGAAGGGGATCAACCCTGGGATTTCTTTGGAAGGAATGATGCTAAAGCTGAAACTCCAGTACTTTGGCCACCTCATGCAAAGAGTTGACTCATTGGAAAAGACTCTGATGCTGGGAGGGATTGGGGGCAGGAGGAGAAGGGGACTAAGGATGAGATGGCTGGATGGCATCACTGACTCGATGGATGTGAGTCTGAGTGAACTCTGGGAGATGGTGATGGACAGGGAGGCCTGCTGTGCTGCGATTCATGGGGTCTCAAAGAGTCGGACACTACTGAGTAACTGAACTGAACTGAAGATCATGGCATCCAGTCCCATTACTTCATGGCAAATAGATGGGGGAAACAGTAGGAAAACAAAACAAAACAAAACAAAACAAAACAGTGCAGACTTCATTGTTTTGGGCTCCAAAATCACTGCAGATGGTGCCTGCAGCCATGAAATGAAAAGATGCTTGCTTCCTGGAAGAAAAGCTATGACCAACCAAGACAACATATTAGAAAGCAGAAACATTACTTTGCCAACAAAGGTCTGAGAGGGTAACAGGCAGGAAGGCTAGGAGTCTCCAAATGGAGGAAATAGCCTGCAAGTGTCAGACATTTTATCTCTCTTAGGCGGCAGGAGGAAACAAACTAGTGACATTTTTTCCTTCTCTATACAAATTTAAAAGGAGGTTTCTCTTAAAATTCTGTGTTGTCATAATGATACCTGGTTTCACTTGAAGTTAACCAATGCCTTTTTCTTATGGAAATGTTTATCTTAAGCTATGCTAATATACTGTGCATTTATCCCAAATTCTGTCTTCAAGTCGGTTCTGCCTTTTGGGCCCAGAACCTACTTGATAAACCAGTATGTTATACTCCAATATTGTTCCTCTAAATCTATGTAAATGAAACCATTTGTATGGTGATCTGCCCTTCTTCAAGATTCAAGTTAATCATTTTATGGCCCAAGATAAGCCATTTGGAGCCAAGATTATCCCAAGATACATCTTATGTGTGAGGGGCCTGGTGCCATTCTAAGTTTTGAGGCATTCCTTTCTTTCTTTAACAGACTGCTGGTGACTATATAACATCCAGCTAAAGACTAGCAGGGGGTACTCTTTCTGCCTCCTTCTGATGCCTATGTCAGAAGCTTTCTCTGTCTCCTTTATACTTTAATAAAACTTTGTTACACAAAAGCTCTGAGCGATCAAGCCTCGTCTCTGGCCCCAGATTAAATTCTTCTCCTCTGGGGGCCAAGAATCCTGGCATCATACTTCAACAACAATCTTTCAGGGCCATCTAGTCAAAGCTATGGTTTTTCCAGTAGTCATGTATGGATGTGAGAGTTGGACTATAAAGAAAGCTGAGTGCCAAAGAATTGATGCTTTTGAACTGTGGTGTTGGAGAGGACTCTTGAGAGTCCCTTGGACTGCAAGGAGATCGAACCAGTCCATCCTAAAGGAAATCAGTCCTGAATGTCATTGGAAGGACTGAAGTTGAAGCTGAAACTCCAAAACTTCGGCTACCTGATGTAAAGAACTGACTTACTGAAAAAGACCCTACTGCTGGTAAAGATTGAAAGCAGGAGGAGAAGGGGACGACAGAGAATGAGATGATTGGATGGCATCACTGACTCAATGGACGTGAGTTTGAGTAAACTCCATAAACTTCCAGTCCATTTTAGTTTGATTCCTAAAATGTTGATGCTCACTTGCCATCTGCTGTTTGACCACTCCCAATTTAGCTTGATTCATGAACCTAACATTCCAGGTTCCTATGCAATAGTGTTCTTTAAAGCATTGATCTTTACTTCCATCACCAGTCACATCCACAACTGGGCACTGTTTCCACTTTAGCTCAGGCTTTTCATTCTTTTTCAGGTATTTCTCCATTCTTCTAGCATATCGGGCACCTACCGACTTGGGATGTTCATCTATCAGTGTCATATCTTTTCACCTTTTCATACTGCTCATGGGATTCTCAAGGCAAGAATATTGAAGTGGTTTGACATTCCCTTTTCCAGTGGACTATGTTTTGTTAGAACTCACCACCATAACTTGTCCATCTAGGTGACCTCACTGGGTTAGACAGGGCTGTGATCCAAGTGATCAATTTGGTTAGTTTTCTGTAATTGTGGTTTCCATTCTGCCTGCCCTCTGATGGATAAGAGGCTTGTAGAAGCTTCCTGATGGGAGGGACTAGATGTGGGGGAATCTGGGTCTTGGTCTGATGGGCAGAGCTATGCTCAATCAGAGCTATGCTCAATAAATCTTTGATGGGTGGGGCTTTGTTCCCTCTCTGTAGTTTGGCCTGAGGCCAGACTATGGTAGGGGTTATGCAGCAACCTCCTTCAAAAGGACTTATGTGGGCACTGTTGTATTCAATATCCCTGACCCCATGGCAGGTCAGTGTTGACCCATGCCTCTGCCCGAGACTCCTGGACACTCACAGACAAGTATGGCTCAATCTCTTTTAGGGTCACTGCTCCTTTCTCCTGGGTCCCAGTGCACACAAGGTTCTGTTGTGCTCTCCAAGAGTCTGTTTCCCAAGTTCCCTGTAAGTTCTGTAATCAAATCCCGTTGGCCTTCAAAATCAAATTCCCTGGGGTTCTCAGTCCCTTTTCTGGATCTCCAGGTTAGGAAATCTGTTGCAGGCCCTAGAACTTTCACAACAGTGTGAGAACTTCTTTGGGAAAATTGTTCTCTAGTTTGTAGGTTGTCTACTCAGTGGCTCTGTGGTGGGGCTCACACATCACACCTCCCAGGTCTGCTGAAGCCAGAGCCCCTGTTCCTGCAGCAGGCCACTGCTGACCTGTGCTTCTGCAGGAGACACTCAAAGGCAGGGATCCCAGTCTCTTGTGGGGTCTCTGGATCCTGGTGCACACAAGGTTTTGTGTGAGCCCTCCAAGCATTTCTAGCAGTTATGAGGTTTGATTCTAAACGTGATTTCGCCCCTCCTACTGTCTTGTTGGGGCTTCTTTGCCTGTGGACATGGTGTATCTTTTTTTTTTTTTTTTGGTGGGTTTCAAACAATTATGAACTGATAAAAGGAAACCAACTTTAAGTTAAAGGTAGAAGTAAAAGAAATCAGTGGGGTGGGAGGAAAAATAGCTCAGAGTAACAGAAAGGCCCAGAGAAGGACACATTGGTTTAGCCAGAGCCTGGGGGAGAGATCAGGACTGAATTAGATGGAGGGAGTGTGATGTATATGTTATCAATATCAGGGCCCTACAAGTAAAGAGGGCTGAGAGCCAGGGCTGCCTGGGAACAGAATCCTTGGTCTCACTGCTGGGACCACAGAGTCCTGTTCAGGAAGGGGCAGAGCACTGCTCATTAGCAATCCAGTCTTGTAATTAGATACAGACGAACGCGAAGCTGGGGGCTTCCCTCGTGGCTCAGACAGTAAAGAATCTGTCTGCAATGCAGGAGACCTGGGTTTGATCCCTGGGTCAGGAAGATCCCCTGGAGAAGGGAATGGCAACCCACTCCAGTATTCTTGCCTAGAGAATTCCAGGGACAGAGGAGCCTGGAGGGCTACAGTCCCTGGGGTCAAGAAGAGCTGGGCACGACTGAATGACTCACACACACAATGCCGAGCTAAGGTGAGAATTTCCAGATGCTTGTAATGGAACATTCTTCACGAGAAGGAGTTACTACGGAACACTGCATGCCTGAGTTTTCTGGACAGGACGCCCCTCCCTCAAAATCCAGGCTTCCCATATTGGAGCCTATGCTTTCTTAAATGTATTAGCAGAAGGTGAGTTTTGACAGTTTGCTCCAAGGAGATACAGACCAAAGAGAAGTTATCAATCGCACATTTCTTACAGTTGCTGTTGAGTCTCTTTCACAGAAACAGAAGCTAAAATAAAGACTCAGCCTTAAAATGTGTCACTAACCACCTGCAGCCATTGAGAAGCCAAGTTAAAATCCATGACAAGCTCTACCTCTTATAGACAAAGTGCCTAGATGGTGCTTCCAGGGAGACTGATGGGTTGATTAGTGGTCAGAAGTGCCACTATGACCACAGCTATAGGCATCATTTCTGATACAGGCTACTCTCCAGAGTGCAAACACAGTTACACAAAACAGAGCCCCTGAGCAGCCATTTCTAAAGACCAAGGATTTGGACTTCCCTGGTGGTTAAGAATCTGCCTGCAGGGGACATGGGTTCAATCGTGGTCCAAGAAGATTCCACATGCTGTGGGGTAACTAAGCCCATGTGCCACAACTACTGAGCCAAAGCTCTACTGAAGCCTGCAAGTTCAAAAGCCCTTGATCTGCAATAAAAGAAGCCACTACAATGAGAAGCTCACACACCACAACTAGAGAGAAGCCCCTACTTGCCACAACTAGGAAAAAAAAAAAAAAGCCCTCACAAAGCAAAGACCCAGCACAAACAAAAATAAACGAATAACATTTAAAAAATAATAACAATAAAGACCAAACTGTTAACATAGGAAAGGTCCTGTTAGAACCTGTGCATTTGCCTTAGACCATACTTGTGAGATGTCTGGGCTTCCCTCATAGCTCAGTTGGTAAAGAATCTGTCTGCAATGCAGGAAACCCTGGTTCAATTCCTAGGCTGGGAAGATCCACTGGGGAAGGAATAGGTTACTCACTCCACTATTCTTGGGCTTTCCTTGTGGCTCCACTGGTAAAGAATCCACCTACAATGCAGGAGACCTGGGTTCAATCCCTAGGGTGGGAAGATCCCCTGGAGAAGGGAAAAGCTACCCACTCCTGGCCTGCAGAATTCCATGGACTATATAGTCCATAGGGTTGCAAAGAATTGAACACAACTGAGCGATTTTCAACTTCATACTTGGGAGATGCTAACATGTTTGTGTCCATAGACTGTGAAGATTCTAAAACACTCAATGGCCTCTGCACAACAGACACAGTAGTCAGGAGGAGGCATTTCAGAGTTCAACAGACTTGGATGGGGACCATCTCCTGCTAATTGCAATGCCCAGGCTCCCTTCTCTTTAAAATAGACAATAATAATAGCTCCCAGGGAGTTAGAAGGTGTTATAAGATCAAATGACATGTAAAATCCTTGGCAAAGTAAGGATTCCACAAATGTTACTGTTATTGGCAGGACTTCATTGTACCAGTGAGGTAACACAACTAGAAACAGAGTTTAGAAACAAAGTCAGTTTTCACCCCTAGCTCAGTGCTCTTTAGCTGGATTTCAATCTCAAATTATTATTAAATGTCATTGTGATGTTCAGTTAAAGTTATGATCCAATGATTCTGAGCAGAAGGTGTCTTAATTGTGTTTGTTTGGTCTTACCTTGTGAAACTCTCCTCATGCTCAGACACCACTTTTTGCTCATATCTGAGGAGAACATGGGATGGTCTGATGTCTTGTCTGATCACTGGTCATTTACTGCTGAGTACAAAAGAAGTTAACCAGTGCCCACCAACCCTCTGTGTTCACTACATCTGATTTATAGCCCACCATATCTGTAATGGCACCCCACGCCAGTACTCTTGCCTGGAAAGTCCCATGGACAGAGGAGCCTGGTGGGCTGCAATCCATGAGGTCACTAACAGTCAGGCACAACTGAGCAACTTCATTTTCACTTTCATGCATTGGAGAAGGAAATGGCAACTCACTCCAGTATTCTTGCCTGGAGAATCTCAGGGATGGGGGAGCCTGGTGGGCTGCTGTCTATGGGGTTGCACAGAGTCGGACACGACTGAAGTGACTTAGCAGCAGCAGCATGTCTGTAAGCATCCATGATTTTTATACCATAATACAAGCTCCTTCACAAAATTTTGTACAAATCCTTAAAAGTGAAAGAATATTGCAACACAAGTTAATCCTTTAGCTAAAGGAGATATACTGCTTAGCAAATTCAATGTAATAAAAACTGTTGTCTCTAAAAAGGAAGGTGTCTTTTAACTGAAAATTCAACTCAAGGGAGTTGTCCCAAGCTTGAACTGAGAAAGTGCTCAGTCAGAAGAATACAAAAAAATCTTTTAACTTCATCAACATCATCATTCAATATACTAGATTATTTTCCCTAATATGACTGCAACCTGAACTATTCTGTATTTGTTTTCATCAGTAGTTGGAGAAAGAAAACTACAATCACACTTTTATTGAGCAATGTAGAAAGCAGCTTCCATTTCTCTCTAATTTAAATGATGTTCTTTTATTTTACATTTAAAAAATAAAACTATTACAATTAATTTTCCAATCAATGTATTTTGTGGTGCCAAAATTTTAAAATGTGCAGCTACTGCAAATTTGTAAAGTACTGCTGATTCTTGAAACAAGAGTTTGAACTGCAGGGGTGCACTTACAAAGGGATTTTCTCAACAGTCAGTACTGCAAATTGACCAGCTGGCTGACCTGCAGACACAGAGCTCACTATAAATTATAGGCAGCTTGTTGACTGCTCACAGGGTAGCCCTCACCCTTGTGTTGTTGAAGTGAAAGTGAAGTCGCTCAGTTGTGTCTGACTTTCTGTGACTCCATGGACTGTAGCCTACCAGGCTCCTCCATCTATGGGATTTTCCAGGCAAGAATGCTGGATTGGGCTGCCATTTCCTACTGAAATTCTGTTCTGGCAATTTCCTTCCAGAATTTAAAATCACCAGAAGAGGGCAGAGGTAAACATGTGATACTTGGATAGCTGGGCATGAATTGGAAGGAGCGTTCAAAATGAGCTGAATTCTATTTTTGACTGGAATTTAGCACCTCTGTTGCTATATTTACCCAGCATAGAGACTTGCCAAGCAGACTTGCAACCTAATTTCTCTTCCGCACAAATAGGGGAATAAAAACCATCACCACAACAGAATAAATGCTGCAGAATAAATGCAGTAGAAATGCTTGGCCTTAACAGAAGAAAGATGTGGAAGGATCTAATATTTATAATACATTATACCTTTCTGAGGTATAAGGTGTCTGTAGCAATTCCCTTATGGCTCAGATGGTAATGTGTCTGCCTGAAATGCTGGAGACCCAAGTTCGATACCTGGGTTGAAAAGATCCCCTGGAGAAGGACACGGCAACCCACTCTAATACTCTTGCCTAGAAAATTTCATGGATGGAGGAGCATGGTGGGCTACAGCTGCAGTCCATGGAGTCACAAAGAGTCAGACACGACTTCATGACAATGATATACCTTTCTGAATTATATGCATACACATTTATGTGGGACAATTAAATAGTTTACAAATCAAACAGAAATTGTGTGTGTGTGTGTGTGTGTGTGTGTGTGTGTGTGTGTGTGTGCGCGCGCGCGCACGTGCATGCTCACTCAGTCGTGGCTCTGCAACCTCATGAACTGTAGCCCACAAGGCTCCTCCATCCATGGAATTTTCCAGGCAAGAATATTGGAGCAGGTTGCCATTTCCTACTCCAGGGGATCTTTCTGACCCAGGGAGATTAAACCCACGTCTCTTGCATTTTCTACATTGGCAGGTGGATTCTGTACCACTGTGCTACCTGGGAAATCCCCAGAAATACTGAGTATGTGATAATAGTAGAGAGAAAAATATCTATAAAAATTAATCTGTAAAAAACACTTTATATCTGTGCATGCATTACATAACTTCTTAATCTACAATACCTACCCCGTAGACAAGATTACTGAAAAGGTTTAAAATTTTTCTCTCCAAGATTGTTTGAGATTTTGAAAAACTCACAAATAATTATTTTATTCTCAATTTTCATATTCTGTAACTTCAATGTTCCACAAACCCTTATACTTCAAAAGTAAAATTCAGAAGAGCATGCTTATGAATATATAAAGGAAGGAAAATTGGAATTAGGAATTAAATTTAATCATCTTTTTGTTAAAGTAGGGATTTATTCAGAGTTACACTTCCAGGTCTGAATATCTGCATTTTATCTCTCAACTTTTTCAAATAAGAACAATGAAAGAATTGAACAGAGAAAGTTCCTGTAAGGAATTATAGATGGCATTAGCTACACTGAAGATTCCATGAACTACCAGCTTCATCTCTCTCAGCTGACCAGTTTCTCAGTGACACACAGAAAGGGAAGCAAAGCCTTAATGAGCCATCTGGGAAAGAGCCTGGGTCATTAAGTTTGTGTTAGCCCAGCAGCCATCATTAGCTGAGCTCAACCTCATGAGAATTCAAAGGCAGGAACTCCTTGGAGTTAAAGAAAAAAAAAAAAGGCAAAATCAGCTTCCATGGAGAAGCAGCAACTAATTTTCACAGAACACATTTCGTAGAGCAAGGCCTCCCCAAAGCTGGCTGATCAAAACCCCTATTTCCAGAAGTCAACCTCAGGCCCAGCCAATCGAACTTTCCAAGAGGAGGGGCCAGGTTAGAATCTCAGGAAGTTCTCTGGGCAGCATACTAATGTGGCACAGAGGAGTAGCAGATGAGGATACAGCCCCAGCCAGGAGGTCACTGAAGGGACCCTGCAGGTGTGAGTGAGGGCTCTGGTGTCACCTCAGGTGAGGGTGAGCAGCTTCAGCAGGTGTGACTGGATCATTCATCTGTGGGGAAGGAGCGGACGGGCAGAAGGGGACCATGGAAGCCAAGTAAGAGGCTTAAGTGAGCTACACCAGAGTGATGACAAGGAAGAGAAACCAGGCCCGAGTTTCTAGAGAGAAAACTGACTCTTGAACAACTTGGGTCAGAATGGTGCAGGTCCACTTACACATGGATTTTGTTCAGTAGTAAACACTTCAAAACCACGTGCTCCACAGAGAACCATGCCTATAGGATGATGGCCACCCATAACGTATGGGAGGATGCTCTACTACAGAGGGGCGGGAGTTGGAGGCCTTTGCCCTCACCTGTGTGAGGGCAGCAGTGTCTCTGAATCAACAGCTTTGGCAACAGGTCAGCTGTGGGAGGTGGAGACGAGGCACAAGATGTGGAATTCAGCTTTCCTGGGTTTGGATTCCATCTGCTGCTCACAAAACTATGTGACTTACCAAGTGACACTGTTTCAGTTTTCACATCATAAAATGGAAGTAGGATTAAATAAACAAATGGTTTAAATTTAAATTTATCTATTCAGTGATCCCTGTTAAACACTGAGCCGAGTGCTTGGCCCTTCAACATGCTGGCTGCTTTTCATAGGTTATTGCTGTTAATGATGTAGCTTTAAAAACATAATTCATTGAGGCTTATTTGGTGGGTCAGATGGTAAAGAATCTGCCTGCAACCCAGGAAACACAGGTTTGATTCCTGGGGAAGATCCCCTGAAGAAGGGAGTAACAACCCACTCCAGTATTTTTTCCTGGAGAATACCATGGACAGAGGAGCTTGGCAGGCTACAGTCCATGGGTCACAAAGATTCAGACATGACTGAGTGACTAATGCTTCCACTTTCCCTTTTTAGGCAAGGTCTACATTGGGGAGGCACTGTGAAAATAAACACTTCAATTCAGTTCAGTCACTCAGTCGAGTCTGATTCTTTGCGAACCCAGGAATCCCAGCACGCCAGGCCTCCTTATTCATTACCATCTCCGGAGTTCACTCAGACTCAGGTCCATCGAGTCTGTGATGCCATTCAGCCATCTCATCCTTGGTTGTCCTCTTCTCCTCCTGCCCCCAATCCCTCCCAGCATCAGAGTCTTTTCCAATGAGTCAACTCTTTGCATGAGGTGGCCAAAGTACTGGAGTTTCAGCTTTAGCATCCTTCTTTCCAAAGAAATCCCAGGGCTGATCTCCTTCAGAATGGACTGGTTGGATCTCCTTGCAGTCCAAGGGACTCTCAAGAGTCTTCTCCAACACCACAGTTCAAAAGCATCAATTCTTCAGCACTCAGCCTTCTTCACAGTCCAACTCTCACAACTCTCACTCTGACTAGACAGATCTTAGTCGGCAAAGTAATGTCTCTGCGTTTGAATATACTATCTAAGTTAGTCATAACTTTTCTTCCAACGACTAAGCGTCTTTTAATTTCATGGCTGCAGTCATCAGCTGCAGTGATTCTGGAGCCCCCAAAATAAAGTCTGACACTGTTTCCACTGTTTCCCCATCTATTTCCCATGAAGTGATGGGACCAGATGCCATGATCTTCATTTTCTGAATGTTGAGCTTTAAGCCAACTTTTTCACTCTCCTCTTTCACTTTCATCAAGAGGCATTTTAGCTCCTCTTCACTTTCTGCCATAAGGGTGGTGTCATCTGCATATCTGAGGTTATTGATATTTCTCCCAGCAATCTTGATTCCAGCTTGTGTTTCTTCCAGTCCAGCATTTCTCATCATGTACTCTGCCTATAAGTTAAATAAGCAGGGTGACAATATACAGCCTTGACGTACTCCTTTTCCTATTTGGAACCAGTCTGTTGTTCCATGTCTAGTTCTAACTGTTGCTGACCTGCATACAGATTTCTCAAGACGCAGGTGAGGTGGTCTGGTATTCGCATCTCTCTCAGAATTTTCCACAGTTTATTGTGATCCACACAGTCAAAGGCTTTGGCATAGTCAATAAAGTAGAAATAGATGTTTTTCTGGAACTCTCTTGCTTTTTCCCTGATCCAGCGGATGTTGGCAATTTGCTCTCTGGTTCCTCTGCCTTTTCTAAAACAAGCTTGAACATCAGGGAGTTCACGGTTCACATATTGCTGAAGCCTGGCTTGGAGAATTTTGAGCATTACTTTACTAGCATGTGAGATGAGTGCAATTGTGCAGTAGTTTGAGCACTCTTTGGCATTGCCTTTCTTTGAGATTGGAATGAAAACTGACCTTTTCCAGTCCTGTGGCCACTGCTGAGTTTTCCAAATTTGCTGGCATATTGAGTGCAGCACTTTCACAACATCATCTTTCAGGATTTGAAATAGCTCAACTGGAATTCCATCTCCTCCATTAGCTTTGTTCGTAGTGATGCTTTCTAAGGTTCACTTGACGTCACATTCCAAGATGTCTGGCTCTAGATTAGTGATCACATCATCATGATTATCTGGGTCGTGAAGATCTTTTTGTACAGTTCTTCCATGTATTCTTGCCACCTCTTAATATCTTCTGCTTCTGTTAGGTCCAGACCATTCCTGTCCTTTATCGAGCCCATCTTTGCATGAAATTTTCCCTTGGTATCTCTAATTTTCTTGAAGAGATCTCTAGTCTTTCCCATTCTGTTCTTTTTCTCTGTTTCTTTGCATTGATCGCTGAAGAAGGCTTTCTTATCTCTTCTTGCTATCCCCTGGAACTCTGCATTCAGATGCTTATATCTTTCATTTTCTCCCTTGCCCTTTGCCTCTCTTCTTTTCTCAGCTATTTGTAAGGCCTCCCCAGACAGCCATTTTGCTTTTTTGCATTTCTTTTCCATGGGATGGTCTTGATCCCTGTCTCCTGTACAATGTCACGAACCTCATTCCATAGTTCATCAGGCACTCTATCTATCAGATCTAGGCCCTTAAATCTATTTTTCACTTCCACTGTATAAGCATAAGGTATTTGATAACTCCAGAAAGAATGAAGGGATGGAGCCAAAGTAAAAACAATACCCAGTTGTGCATGTGACTGGTGATAGAAGTAAGGTCCGATGCTATAAGGAGTAGTATTGCATAGGAACCTGAAATGTCAGGTCCATGAATCAAGGCAAATTGGAAGGGGTCAAACAAGAGATGGCAAGGGTGAATGTCTACATTCTAGGAATCTGCGAACTAAAATGGACTGGAATGGGTGAATTTAACTCAGATGACCATTATATCTACTACTGCAGGCAGGAATCCCTCAGAAGAAATGGAGTAGCCATCATGGTCAACAAAAGAGTCCGAAATGCAGTACTTGGATGCAATCTAAAAAATGACAGAGTGATTTCTGTTCGTTTCCAAGGCAAACCATTCAATATCACAGTTATCCAAGTCTATGCCCCAACCAGTAATGCTGAAGAAGCTGAAGTTGAATGGTTTTATGAAGACCTACAAGACCTTGTAGAACTAACACCCAAAAAAGATGTCCTTTTCATTATAGGGGACTGGAATGCTAAAGTAGGAAGTCAAGAAACACCTGGAGTAATGGGCAAATTTGGCCTTGGAATGTGGAATGAAGCAGGGCAAAGACTAATAGAGTTTTGCCAAGAAAATGCACTGGTCATAGCAAACACCCTCTTCCAACAACACAAAAGAAGGCTCTACACATGGACATCACCAGATGGTCAACACCGAAATCAGATTGATTATATTCCATGCAGCCAAAGATGAAGAAGCTCTATACAGTCAACAAAAACAAGACCAGGAGCTTACTGTGGCTCAGATCATGAACTCCCTTATTGCCACATTCAGACTGAAATTGAAGAAAGTAGGGAAAACTGCTAGACCATTCAGGTATGACCTAAATCAAATCCCTTATGATTATACAGTGGAAAATAAACACTTAAAAAAATGGAAAAAAGCTCCCTGATGACAAAGATAGGGGACATGAGACCACTTTCAGTTCCCCCTTAACTGCTACTGGCACACTTATTTATTTACTTATTCTGCAGAGCAGAGAAGTGCTGAAGTATGGAAACAACTTAGTTTTGTTACCAGGATCCTCAAAGCCACAGATCATCTACAGGATGTGTCTCATGGCATCAAGAACAAGAAGTCAGTCCCAGCTCCCTGAATCTCCTCTTTCCTATCGCCTGGACTGGGGCAACCAACCAGACCATGTGAACTCACTCAACCTGCATTTGCTGTGGACCTAATCATCCCTCCCATGCTTTCCTGCTCACACTGAGGCAAGCATCACCCACCTGTAGGCCCTCAGTGCTGGTACTCACAGTGAGTCTCAAACTTCTGCTGTGTCAGGATAAAATTCTTCTTTTTTGGTCATGCTGCACTGCATGTGAGATCTTAGTTCCCTAACCAGGGATCAAACCCAGCCCCCCTGCAGTGGAAGCACAGAGTCCTAGCCACTGGACCACCAGGTAAGTCCCATGATACCACTTTAAAGGATGTGCCTATTGCAGTTGCCAACTGAAATTACACTATCAAATGAGCAACCAATAAATTGGCAGATTTTTAAGTCAAATCAGTATATCCTCTGTGGGAGTAAATTTTGTCTTATTAGATAACTTCAGCACATATTTTTCCCAAATACTGTGAAATCAGTCAGCATAGGAATATCACTGTATTTCAGTTTTGTAACTGACACCTGGGCAGAAGGGTGGTGGATGCACCAACAGGGCCTCTCAAAGACCCTCTGCCACTAGGTGCAGGAATCACAGAGCTTGTGTCCTGAACAGCTCCTGTTTGCAAAGCATTAAGGCAAGATTGGCATCTAAGTTAAGTCATGCAGGATTACTCCTCGGATCTTGCCTTGGCTTCTGCTGCGATCTACTTGTAATCTGAAGCTCCTCTCCCATTTTAGTAAATGTTGGCTGCATTTGTAATAGAAAACTAGAAAGGAAGGTTTCCTCCACTGTGTCCTGTGACCCAAGGACTCCATGTGCCTAACTGTCCTCATCCCCATCCACCTTCAATAGATATGCAGACAACATACAACAGATAGTTACTACAAAATGAGGCCATTTTCAGATTCCATTCATGCCAATCCCTAATTTCAGTTATATTTTGACTTTGCTTTCAAGGCTAGCCTATTCTCATGCTTCTCACAGGATCAGTAAGACCTTCACTATGGACCATCAGGTGTCTCAAGAAGTTTGGCCTTTGAAAACAATGGTGATGACACCCAAGCACTTTACTCCTACCTGAAGGCTCAAATGTGGTTTCTCTAAACTCACGGGTATCTGGACATGCCAACACATTTCTGAGCAGCACCCTTAGCCCATCCCTTCAGTCTGTGATCAAAACTGCTCTTCTTCCAGGGGATTGTTCCAAGTGAACCAGTGACACCAACATTTTTATATGAATCATCACGGAAAAATTCTCATTTTTAAAGTCCTCCTCTGAGGGCAGCATTTAAAGTACCTCTTGAGGTCCTTATTGTTCACACAGATTTCTCAGGCTACTAATACTTGCTCCACTCTTCCTAGGCTGTCTTCGATCTTTGAATCCCTAGTAGTTACTACAAGGATCCCCAGCATCTTTCTCAAACAGCTTTAAAAATGTCCAAGATTCTTTACAGAAAATTCACAGAAGTCACAGGATTACTTTGTTAAAGAAAACACTCATACCCAACCTCATTAATGAATGTTCTGGGACTATTAACCACCAAGAACACAGGAAAATTGAGAATCTGTTTCAGTCAGAAGTTCTCACGAAGGCAGGGTGGTGTGGAGAAAAGCAACTGACCTGACTGTCGGGAGACATATTTCTGGCTGTCCAAAGTACTTCAGCTGCAGGTAAGTCACTCCTCCTTTCTGAGCTCAAGAGACCACACTTGTCAACTCCATTCCCAATTCCCATCCTCACTGACCTTCAGATGTATCACTCATCCAGCAAAGCACCAGCCAGAGAGGTGTGCACTGTTTCACTTTTGCTGCACCCAGTGCTGGGGGAAAATCAACATTATCCCCACCCTGTATCCCCACCAGCCCCTAGAATCACCTCCTTTCCCCCTGCCAGTCTTCAGTGATGGTTCTGTGCATCCACATGAAACGTTTCCACACTATTTTCAAACATTTGCCCTTACATAACCCTACTCACTCAGGGCAGAGGTCAAAGTCTCATAACACACAACAAACATGGACACTGCCAGCATCCCCTCACCTTCCCGTAAGCTACAGATAAAGAAAGCCCACCTGCACTGCATCTTCCTTTCCCAGTTTCTTTTCACACACAGGTGTTGCTACTCGTGTCCCAGGCCAACCCTGAGCTGAGCTACACATCCTATCCCTCTGACACTCTGAGGACCACATGCTATCCATCAATTCTCCTTCTCTATAGGGTCCTTCCTTTCAGCATCTGCACACATTCTAAACATGCCCAAGCTTTTATTAAAAAGGTATTTCTCCTTACACTCTCATAACAACCCTGACACAAGGCCTCTGGTGCTCATCACACTCCTGTGCTGACCCTTTCCTTTCTCCCCAGCTCACCCTGACCCTTCATCCAGCTTCAACATGCAGAGACGTGGCCAGCATCCCCTCAAAAAGACACATAGATCCAACCTAGACTGCTCTCTACATATGCAAGATTACTAACAATAACTTTGGCAAATTCAATGGCTACTTTTTAATCTCACTCTTCCTTGACCTCTTAGCATTGTTTGGTATCACTTCTCCATCTGTCTTTTATCTGTCTCTCTGCCCCACCTCTCTAACTGCTCTTCACCTGTCCCATGCAGCTTTCCCCTGCCCATTGCATAAACGTTCATCTGCATGTCAGGCCCTACTTGATTCTCATCCTGTGGGCACTCTTCAATGCCTAATAGCTTCAGGGGTCACTGCACAATCAAAGACTCCATCCCTCTCTCCATAGGCTCTATCTCCCGACCTCTAGACACAAATAATCGATTACTTTTGCATATCTTTCAGTGTATTATCCTTAAATTCCATAAGACCTAAACTGAACAATTATGATCCCAAGTCCTCCAGGTGATTCTTATGACTGCTCACATTTGAGCACCACTAGTCTACCAATATCATCTGCCCCTTCATCATCCCCCAGCACTGCTCCTATAGCTAAGGACAGCACCTCCACACTCTTGGATTCTTATATCATCTTCCACAGAATCTTCCAGCCTTCAAGTCAGACCTACAGAACAACCCTAGGTCAAGACTCCAGAAGCACCTAGAATGCTCTCTCCTCTGGCTAAAACCCTCCAGCGATTCCCTACTGCTCTTGGGATTGAGTTCCAATTCCTAAATCCATCTACCAGAAGACTCCATCAACTGCTCTGGGTACCAACCACACTTTACAGATGCCTCTCCCAACTCCTACCCCTCACATTGGACAGTATGCTCCAATCACACTGACCACTCAATTATCGGTCCCCCATGAAATTCTGTGCCACTGTACCTGCCCACCTGGCAGCCCCCTTGGACAATGAGCAACACAGCATAGGGAGAGGATCTGTATTTTTCAGGAAAGTAATTCAGTTTTTATTATATAACAGTACTATATTATACGACTGGCTGATGACCACACATGTTTAGAGACGGAAATAAAATCAAACTGACACAATAAATTTACCTGTTATGTATTACCTAAGTATAGACCTGGGGCTGGCTAACTGGAGCCAGTGGTGGTAAATGAAATTTTGTTAAGAAATAACAGCCAAACCTATCCCCTGAATATTGTCTGTGGTGCACAGATGACAACAGCATACCTGGGTTCAGTGACAGAGGCTGTAAAGCACTTACTAAGGCTTCTATTTGGCCAACCCCTCAGTGAGACAATAAAGATAATAGAAAGGAAATAAATCACCTTTCAGATTTCCAAAGTCTAGTACAAATCTGGGGGCCTCCCAGGAGGTGCTAGTGGTAAAGAACCCCCTGCCAGTGCATGTGGACATAAAAGGCATTGGTTTGATCAGGGGTCAGGAAGATCCCCTGGAGGAGGACATGGCAACCCAAACTAGTATTCTTGTCCGGAGAATTCCAAGGACAGAAGAGCCTGGTAGGCTACAGTCCATGGGGTCACAAAGAGTCAGAATGAAACAACTTTGTGCACTACAAATCTGGAAGAAAATCCCTCCCAGTCCCTTGTTGGCTTCTGTCATCTGGGTTCTCAGGTTCCACACTTCTCCTGGCTTTCAAGATTCAAAAGGGAGGCCACAAAAATGTGAGTTATGTCCACAGAACTGATTACTACTCAGGGAAAATCCACAAGAAAGAGAAGAACACCATGACAAAAGGCTGGGCTAAATCATCCATTTTAATAAAAGTCCATCACAAACATTCTCAACCAATTCTTCATCACCCACACTGTTTTCTAAAGGGGTGAGAAGAAGCACTAGTTGTCAAAGTAAAATAGGCCCTGATACAGAAGATCCTTAAGTGAGAAAAAAACAAAAACAAAAAACAAAGAAACTGCAGAGAATAAAGTATGTCATTGACTTCAAAATGTGAGTGGTACAAATGAGCTTTGAAAAGTTGATTTTCTAAACCTCAGTGAGCTTCATGTCTGGGGATTATTGTGAAATCTATAGACGTCCTGGCAGCATCTCTTCTAAACTCAGATGCTGTGATGGGGAAGTAACGTCAGTGCCATTGCTACTTTCACAACAATCCTCTCGAATTAAGCATAGTTGGAGGGTTGAGGGGGTGGGGGAATCAACTGTTTTGCCTTCTAAAATAGAATAACCAAAAGTAGCACATATTAGAAATTTACTAAACACCAGGTTGAAAAAATTAAATAACCTCAAAACATATGTGCTTCAATTCAGAAGTATGAAAGTTACAATACTGATCCCTACAAGAGCTAGCCATAGTTCAACCACTCACTAACATAATCAGGGACAAACTACAATAAATTATAAGAATGAAAATAAAAGTGACAATTCAGTTTAGTTCAGTCGCTCAGTCATGTCCGACTCTTTGCGATCCCATGAATTGCAGCACACCAGGCCTCCCTGTCCATCATCAACTCCCAGAATTCACTCAGACTCACATCCATCGAATCAGTGATGCCATCCTGCCATCTCATCCTCTGTCGTCCCCTTCTCCTCCTGCCCCCAATCCCTCTCAGCATCAGAGTCTTTTCCAATGAGTCAACTCTTTGCATGAGGTGGCCAAAGTACTGGAGTTTCAGCTTTAGCATCATTCCTTCCAAAGACATCCCAGGGCCGATCTCCTTCAGAATGAACTGGTTGGAGGCCAGAGAAATAATTTTCAAAAAAGGTATTTAACAAAACATGTATAAAACCTTTCTCCTTCATAGTGAACCATATGACTACAAACATGGAGGTTATAACATACACCACCACACAGTCAATCCTGTGGTAAATACAAAAGTTTAAAAATCAAGACAGTGGAGGAATAGGACAGGGAGACCACTTTCTCCCCTACAAATTAATCAAAAGATCATCTCAATGCTGAGCAACTTCCACAAAACAACTTCTGAACGCTGGTGGAGGACGCCAGGCACCCAGAAAGGCAGCCTATGCTTTTTGAAAGGAGGTAGGACAAAATATAAAAGACAAAAGAGAGACAAAAGAGTTAGGGATGGAGACCCACTGTGGGGAGGGGGTTGTGAAGGAGGAGAAGTTTCAAAACAGCAGGAAACCCTCTCACTGGCAGGTCTGTGGGGAGTTTTGGAACCTCAGAGGGCAACATAACCAGCAGAAACAAAAAAACAAAAACAAAAACAAACAAACAAAAACTCAGAATACGCACCTAACTGCAACTACCAGCAGAGAAGTAGCCCAGATGCTTGCATTGGCCACTAGTGAGCGGGGGGCTGGACAGGGAGGAGTTGGCTTGAATGCTTAGGGTAAGGACTGGGCCTGAATGCCTTGAGGACAATCTGAGGGAGCTTAACTGAGATAGCAATCCAAACTGTAAGGTAGCCATGGAGAGGGAAAAAAAAAAAACAACACACACACAAACTTTCCCGCAAAAGGCTCTAACCTAATGCACAGCCTGGCCCTCTCACAGAACAAAGGATTGAGTGGATACCAAAGGAGAGCTAGCCAGATGCATACAGGTCCCTCCCCTACTGCAGGAGGCAGAGAGGCAGGCAGGTGACTGCCAGAGCTGGAAGGCAAGGGACTATTCCATTCTCAGCCCCAGAGACCAGCAGCCTCCACCAAACTGTAAGCAGGCTACCAGGTGCTATACAAGTCTTCCTGGGATCCTGAATGGTTGACATCCACCAGGAGGGTCGCAGCCTGAGATCAGCTACCCAGAGGAGACACATGGCACACATGAGACAGTGCTCTTACAGCGCACCCAGGAAACCAAGCGGCTATGCACAGCCCACCTGGGACAGTCTTAAGGCTACCTTAGAATAAGACTGAAAGTCAGCAACAGGAGGATTAAATCCAAAACTTGAGAACACCAGGAAACTCCTGACTCCAGAAACATTAATCAACAAGAGCTCATCCAAAAGCCTCCATACCTACACAGAAACCAAGCTGCATCCAAGAGTCAACAAGTTCCAGAGCAAGATATACCATACTAACTCTCCAACATAGGAACACAGCCCTGAATGCTAAAAGACAGGCTGACCAGTCATGTTAAACCCATAGACACCCAAAAACTCACTCCTGGGCACTTCATTGCACTCCACAGAGAAGAGATCCAGCTCTACCCACCAGAATACAGATGCAAGCTTCCCTAACCAGGAAAGCTTGACACCTACTAGTCCAAAATAACCCACAGGGAGCAACCTCCACAATAAAAAGGAACTACAGATTTCCAGCCTACAGAAAGATCACCCCAAATACAGCAATCTAAATAAAATGCAAAGGCAGAGAAGTATTCATCAGGTAAAGGAACATGATAAATGCCCACCAAACCAATCAAAAGAGAATTCAGAATAATTCTGAAAAAGAATTCAGAATAATGATAGCAAAGAGGATCCAAAATCTTGAAAACTAAATGGAGTTACAGATAAATAGTCTTGAGACAAGGACTGAGAAGATGCAAGGAACGTTTAACAAGGACCTTGAAGAAATAAAGAAGAGTTGATCTATAATGAGTAATACAAACGGATATCAAAAGCACTCTGGAGGGAAACAACAGTAGAATAGCTGAGGCAGAAGAGAAGATATGTGAGGTGAAAGAATGGTGGAAATAAATGAAGTAGAGAGGAAAAAAAAGAATAAAGAATTAAAACAAATGAGGACAACATCAGAGACCTCTGTGACAATGTTAAATGCCCCAATATTCGAATCATAGGAGTCCCAGCAGAAGAAGACAAAAGGAAAGGGCATGAGAAAATATGTGAGGAGATAATAGTTGAAAATTTCCCTAAAGTGGGGAAGGAAATAGCCACTAAATTCCAAGAAACCCAGATAATCCCAAATAGGATAAACCCAAGACAGAAACATCCTAAGATATATATTAACCAAATTAATGAAGCCCAAACACAAAGAACAAATTTTAAAAGCAGCAAGGGAAAAGCAACAAATAACACACAAGGGGATCTCCATAAGGATAACAGCTGATCGTTGAATAGAAATTCTTCAAGCCAGAAGGGAATGGTAGGATATACTTAAAGTGATGAAAGACAAAAGCCTACTACCCAGATTACTGTACCCAGCAAGGATCTCATTCAAATATGAAGGAGAAATCAAAAGCTTCACAGACAAGCAAAAGCTGAGAGAATTCAGCACCAGCAAACCAGCTCAACAAATGCTAAAGAATCTTCTCTAGACAGGAAACACAGTAAAGGTTTATAAACTGGAACCCAAAACAACAAAGTAAGTGACAATGGGATCACACTTATCAATAATTACCTTAAATGTAAATGGGTTGACTACCCCAACCAAAAGACAATGGCTGGCTGAATGGATACCAAAACAAGATCCATGTATATGCTGTCTACAAGAGACCGTCTCAAGCCGAGGGATATGTACAGAATGAAAGTGAAAGGCTGTAAAAATATATTTTATGCAAATGGAGACCAAAAGAAAGCAGGAGTAGCAATACTCATATCAGATAAAATAGACTTTGAAATAAAAACGGAAAACTGACAAAGAAGAACAGTACATAATGATCAAAGGATCAATCCAAGAAGATATAACAATTATGAATATATGTGCACCCAACATAGGAGCACTGTAATATGTAAGGCAAATGTTAACAAGTATGAAAGGGGAAATTAACAGTAACACAATAATAGTGGGAGACTTTAACACCCCACTCACACCTGTGGATAGATCAACCAAACAGGAAATCATCAAGGAAACATAAACTTTAAATGATACAATGGGCCAGTTAAAACTAATTGATATCTATAGGACATTTCACCCCAAAACAATGAATTTAACCTTTTTCTCAAGTGCACATGGAACATTCTTCAGGATAGATCACATCCTGGGTCATAAATCTAGCCTTGGTAAATTTAAAAAAATTGAAATTATTTCAAGCATCTTTTCTGATCACAATGCAGTAAGATTAGATGTCAGTACTGGAAAAAAATAAAAAATGCAAACATACAGAATCTAAACAACATGCTCTGAATAACCAGCAGCAAATCACAGAAGAAATAAAAAAGAAATCAAAATATGCATAGAAACAAATTAAAATGAAAACACGACAACCCAAAACTTATAGGATTCAGTAAAAGCAGTGCTAAGGAAAATGTTCGTAGCTATATAAGCTTACCTCAAGAAACAAGAGAAAAAAAAATAAATAACTTAACTAGACATCTAAAGCAACTAAAAAAAAAGAAGAAATGAAGAACCCCAGGGTTAGTAAAAGGAAAGAAATCATAAAAATTAAGGGAGAAATAAATGAAAAAGAAGCAAAGGAAGCTATAGCAAAATTCAACAAAAAATAACAGCTAGTTCTTTGAGAAGATAAATAAAATAGACGAACCATTAGCCAGACTCATTAAGAAAAAAAAAGGAGAAGAATCAAATCAACAAAATTAGAAATTAAAATGAAGAAATCACAACAGACAACACAGAAATACAAAGGATTATAAAAGACTACTATCAACAACTATATGCCAATAAAATGGACAACTTGGAAGAAAGGGACGAATTCTTAGGAGAGTATAACCTTCCAAAACTGAACCAGGAAGAAATAGAAAATCTCCACAGACCCATCACAAGCTTAGAAATCAAAACTGTAACCAAAAATCTGCCAACAAACAAAAGCCCAGAACAAGATGGCTTCACTGATGAATTCTACCAAAAATTTAGGGAGGAGCTAACACCTATCATACCCAAACTCCTCCAGAAAATTGCAGAGGAAGGTAAACTGCCAAGCTCATTCTATGAGGCCATCATCACCCTAATATCAAAACCAGACAAAGATGCCACAGAAAAAGAAAACTACAGACCAATATCACTAATGAACATACATACAAAAATCCTCAGCAAAATTCTAGCAAACAGAATCCAACAACATATTAAAAAGATCATGCATCATGACCAAATGGGCTTTATCCCAGGGATGCAAGGATTTTTCAATATCCACAAATCAATCAATGTGACATACCACATTAATAAACTGAAAGATAAAAACCATATGATTATCTCAATAGATGCAGAGAAAGCCTTTGAGAAAATTCAACATCCATTTATGGAAAAAAAAAAAAGCACAACTCCAGAAAGCAGGCATAGAAGGACCATACCTCAACATAATGAAAGCCATATATGATAAACCCACATCAAACATTATCCTCAATGGCAAAAATTGAAACCATTTCCCCTAAATTCAGGAACAAGATAAGGGTGCCCACTCTCGCCACTACTATTCAACATAGTTTTCAAATTTTAGCCACAGCAGTCAGAGAAGAGAAAGAGATAAGAGGAATCCAGACTGGAAAATAAGTAAAACTCTCACTGTTTGCAGATGACGTGATCCTCTACATAGAAAACCCTAAAGACACCACCAGAAAATTACTAGAACTAATCATTGAATATAGTAAAACTGCATGATTTAACACAGAGAAATCCCTTGCATTCCTATACACTAACACTGAGAAAACAAAAAGAGAAATTAAGGAAAAAAATTCCGTGTATCATTGTGATGAAAAGAATAAAATACTTAGGAATAAATCCACCTGAGGAAACAAAAGACCTATATATATATAAAACTATAAAACACTGATGAAAGAAATCAAAGAGGACACAAATAGATGGAGAAATATACCATGTTCATGGATCAGAAGAATCAATATAGTGAAGATGAGCCTACTACCCAAAGCAATCTACAGATTCAATGTAATCCCTATGAAGCTATCAACAGTATTTTTCACAGAACTAAAAAAATAATTTCACAATTTGTTTTGAAGTACAAAAAAACCTTGAATAGCCAAAGCAAACTTGAGAAAGAAAAATGGAACTGGAGGAATCGACCTGCTTGACTTCAGACTATACTACAAAGCTACAGTCATCAAGACTGTATGGTACCAATAAAAAAATGGGCCAAAGAACTAAATAGGCATTTCTCCAAAGAAGACATATGGATGGCTAACAAACACATGAAAAGATGCTCAACATCACTCATTATCAGAGAAATGCAAATCAAGACCACAATGAGGTACCATTTCACACCAGTCAGAATGGCTGCGATCCAAAAGTCTACAAGCAATAAATGCTGGAGAGGATGTGGAGAAAAGGGAACCCTCTTACACTGCTGGTGGGAATGCAAACTAGTATAGCCACTATGGAAAACAGTGTGGAGATTCCTTAAAAATTGCAAATAGAACTGCCTTATGATCCAGCAATCCCACTGCTGGGCATACACACCGAGGAAACCAGAATTGAAAGAGACACATGTACCCCAGTGTTCATTGCAGCACTGTTTATAATAGCCAGGTCATGGAAACAACCTAGATGTCCATCAGCAGATGAATGGATAAGAAAGCTGTTGTACATATACACAATGGAGTACTACTCAGCCCTTAAAAAGAATAAATTTGACTCAGTTCTAATGAGATGGATGAAATTGGAGCCGATTATACAGAGTGAAGTAAGCCAGAAAGAAAAACACCAATACAGTATACTGACACATATATATGGAATTTAGAAGGATAGTAATGAAGACCCTCTATGTGAGACAACAAAAGAGACTCAGAGGTATAGAACGGACTTTTGGACTCTGAGGGAGAGGGAGAGGAGGGGATGATTTGGGAGAATGGCATTGAAACATGTATACTATCTTGTAAGAATGAAGCGCCAGTCTATGTTCAATACAGGATGCAGGATGCATGGGGCTGGTGCACGGGATGATTCAGGGAGAGGATGTGGGGTGGGAGGTGGGAGGGGGCTTTGGCATTGGGAGATCGTGGACACCTGTGGCTGATTCATGTCAATGTATGGCAAAACAAATACAGTATTGTAATGTAGAATAAAGTATTTAAAAAAAAAGAAAAAAAAAAAAAAAATGGAACTGGAGGAATCGACCTGCTTGACTTCAGACTATACTACAAAGCTACAGTCATCAAGACTGTATGGTACCAGCACAAAGACAGGAATATAGATTAATGTAATAAAATAGAAAGCCCAGAGATAAATTCACCCACCTGTGGACACCTTATTTTTGACAAAGGAGGCAAGACTATAAAATGGAGAAAGGACAATCTCTTTAACAAGTGATGCTGGGAAAACTTGTCAACCAACTGTAAAAAATGAAACTAGAACACTTTATAACATCATACCCCAAAATAAACTCAAAATGGATTAAAGATCTTAATGTAAGACCAGAAACTATAAAACTCCTAGAGGAAAACATAGGCAAAACACTCTCTGATATAAATAATACCAGGATCCTCTATGACCCACCTCCAAGAGTAATGTAAATAAAAGCAAAAATAAACAAATGGGACCTAATTAAACTTAAAAGCTTTTCCACAACAAAGGAAAGTATAAGCAAGGTGAAGACAGCCTTCAGAATGGGAGACAATAATAGCAAATGAAGCAACTGACAAAGAATTAGTCTCAAAAATACACAAACAGTTCATGCAAGTCAATACCAGAAATTAAATGACCAAATTTAAAAATGGGCCAAAGAACTAGAAAGACATTTCTCCAAAGAAGACATATAGATGGCTAACAAACACATGAAAAGATGCTCAACATCACTCATTATCAGAGAAATGCAAATCAAAACCACAATGAGGTACATCTCATGCTGGTCAAAATGGCTGCTATCCAAAAGTCTACAAACAATAAATGCTGGAGAGAGTGTGGAGAAAAGTGATCCCTCTTACACTGTTGGTAGGAATGCAAACTAGTATAGCCACTATGGAGAACAGTGTGGAGATTCCTTAAAAAACTGAAAATAGATCTGCCATCAGTTCAGTTCAGTTTAGTTCAGTCACTCAGTTGTGTCTGACTCTTTGCAACCCCATGAATTGCAGTACGCCAGGCCTCCTTGTCCATCACCAACTCCTGGAGTTCACTCAGACTCACATCCATCAAGTCAGTGATGCCATCCAGCCATCTCATCCTCTGTCGTCCCCTTCTCCTCCTGCCCCCAATCCCTCCCAGCATCAGAGTCTTTTCCAGTGAGTCAACTGTTTGCATGAGGTAGCCAAAGTACTGGAGTTTCAGCTTTATCCTCATTCATTCCAAAGAAATCCCAGGGCTGATCTCCTTCAGAATGGACTGGTTGGATCTCCTTGCAGTCCAAGGGACTCTCAAGAGTCTTCTCCAACACGACCCAGCAATTCCACTGCTGGGGATACACACTGAGGATACCAGAATTGAAAGAGACATGTGTACCCCAATGTTCATCGCAGCACTGTTTACAATAGCAAGGGCATGGAAGAAACCTAGATGTCCATCAGCAGATGAACGGATAAGAAAACTGTGGTACCTATACACGATAATATTACTCAGCTATTAAAAAGAATACATTTGAAGAGGGGACTTTGGCATTGGGAGATCGTGTACACCTGTGGCTGATTCATGTCAATGTATGGCAAAACCAATACAGTATTGTAACGTAGAATAAAGTATTTAAAAAAATAAATAAAAATACCAAAAAAGAAAAAAAAATAATACATTTGAATCAGTTCTAATAAGGTGGATGAAACTCGAGCCCATTGTACAGAGTGAAGTAAGTCAGAAAGAAAAGCACCAATACAGTATATTAACACATATATATGGAATTTAGAAAGATGGTAATCATGACCCTATATGAGAGACAGAATAAGAGACACAGATGTAAAGAACAGACTTTTGGACTATGTGGGAGAAGGCAAGGGTGGGATGGTTTGAAAGAATAGCACTGAAACATGTATATTACCATATGTGAAAAAGATGACCAATCCAAGTTCGATGCATGAAACATGGCACTCAAAGCCGGTGCACTGGGACAACCCTGAGGGATGGGATGGGGAGGGATGTGGCAGAGGGATTCAGGATGCAGGCCACATGTACACCCATGGCTGATTCATGTCAGCGTGTGGCAAAAAACCACTACAATATTGTAAAGTAATTAGACTCCAATTCAAATTAATAAGTTAATTTTAAAAATAAATTTTAAAAAAACCTGGGTGAGTAGTAAAATTGTTACTAACCTGAAACTATTTCAAGCAAATAAAAAAGCAAGTAGTGAAAATAATTTAAAAATAAAATAAAAATAAAACCCATGTGGGCTTCTGGTTCAATATGGCAGAATAGAAGGATGTGTGCTCATCTCCACCTGCAAGAGCACCAAAATCACAACTAGCTGTTGAACAGCCATTGACAGAAGGACACTGGGACTCACCAAGAAATGATACCACACATCCAAAGAAAAGAAACTGCAATGATATGGCAATCATTGCAGGGGTGCAATCATGAAAAAATTAAATGCCATACTCATTGGGTGGATGACTCAGAAACTAGAGAACAATGATACCAACGAAGTTCTCACACTGTTGTGAAGATTCTGAATCCCACATCAGACTTTCCAGCCTGAGGATCCAGGAAAGGGACTGGGAATCCCCAGGAAAACTGACCCTGAAGGCCAGCAGGATTTGATGCCAGGACTTTCACAAGACTGAGGGAAACAGAGACTCCACTCTTCAAGGGCACAAACAAAACTTGTGTGCACCAAGACTCAGCAGAAATGAGCAGTGCCCCCACTGGAGACTGAACCAGACCTACCTGCTAATGTTGGAGGGTCTCCTGTGGAGGCACGGGTCAGCAGTGGCTGCCACAGGGATGAAGGCACTGACTTCAGGAGTCCTGGAAGCTGTCCTTTGTTGTAAGTCTTCTTGGAGGTCACCATTAACCCTACCATAGAGCCAGTAGATTCCATGGCTGGATCACTTCAGACCAACAGGTGGGAGGGAAACCCTCCCATTAGCAGGCAACTGGATTAAAACTTTACTGAGCACAGCCCTGCCAACCATAGCAAGACCCAGTTTTCCTCACAGCCAGTCCTTCCCATCAGGAAACCTACACCTAAGCCTCTAGCTTCATCCACCAGAGGGCAGGTAGAAGAAGTAAGAAGAAACACAATCACACAGCAGCTAGAATGAAAATCACATTCTAGAAAATTAGTCAGGATGAAAAAGCAGAAAGTTATGTCTCAGATGAAGGGACAAGACAAAACCCCAGAAAAATAACTAAATGAAGTGGAGATAGGTAACTTTCCAGAAAAAGAATTCAGAATAATGATAGTGAAGATGATCCAGGATCGGGGAAAATGAATGAAGATGCAAGAAATGTTACCAAAGACCTAGAATAATTAAAGAACAAACAAACAGATGAACAATACATTAGAAGGAATCAGTAGCAGAATAACTGAGGCAGAAGAATGGATAAATGACCTGGAGAACAGAATGGTGGAAATCACCGCCTCAGAACAGAATATAGAAAAAAATGAAGACAGCCTGAGAGACCTCTGGGACAACATTAAACACACCAACATTCATATTATAGGGATCCCAGAAGGAAAAGAGGGAGAGAAAGGACCAAAAAATTATTTGAAGAGATAATAGCTGAAAACTTCCCCAGCATGGGAAAGGAAATAGTCAGTCAAGTTCAGGAAGTGCAAAGAGTCCCAGGCAGGATAAACCTAAGGAGGAACACACAGAGACACATAGTAATCAAACTTACAAAAATTAAATGCAGATAAAATCTTAAAAGCAACAAGGGAAAAACAATAACATACAAGGAACTCCAATAAGGTTATCAGCTGATATATTAATAGAAACTCTGCAAAGCAATAGGGAGTACGTTCAAAGTGATAAAAGGGAGGAACTTACAACCAAGAATACTCTACCCAGTAAGACTCTCATTCAGATTTGACAGAGAAATCAAAAGCTTTTCAGACAAGCAAAAGTTAAGAGAATGTGTCAGTACCAGACCAATTTTACAACAAATGCTAAAATAACTTCTTTAGGCAAGAAACACAAGAGAAGAAAAGACCTACTAAAAGTAAACCCAAGACAATTAATAAAATGGGAATAGGGTCATACATATCGAAAAGTTACCTCAAATGTAAATGGATTAACCAAAAGACATAGACTGGCTGGGCAGATGGAAACATGTGCCTGTATGTACTTCAACTTAACGCATCACCCTACTTAGCCAACCAAACTGTATGTAATTATTTTATATTGTTATATTAATCACGTTTCCATTATGACTTGAAATTGTAATTCTTGTTTATTTTTTTGTTTGGCTCTTGATTGTGAAAACTGATGAACATCTTTTACTATTGTGATTATGTAGCTACTATTTGCTTAATACCATTGTATCATGATTGGTCAACAAAAATAAATGAATTCTGTATCACTAAAACTACCATTTCAATTATCCAACAGATGTTCCAATGGATGATCTACTGGATCATCAAAAAAGCAAAAGAGTTCCAGAAAAACATCTACTTCTGCTTTATTGACTATGCCAAAGCCTTTGTCTGAGTGGAACACAACAACTCTGGAAAATTCTTAAAGAGATGGGAATACCAAACCAGCTTACTTGCCTCTTGAGAAATCTGTATGCAGGTCAGGAAATAACAGAACTGGACATAGAACAACAGACTGGTTCCGAATAGGGAAAGGACTACATCAAGGCTGTATATTGTCTCCCTGCTTATTTAACTTATATGCAGAGTACAGCATGAAAAACCCTGGGCTGGATGAAGCACAAGCTGGAGTCAAGATTGCCAGGAGAAATATCAGTCACCTCAGATGAGCAGATGACACTACCTTGATGGCAGAAAGTGAAGAAGAATTGAAGAACCTCTTGATGAAAGTGAAAGAGGAGAGTGAAAAAGTTCGCTTAAAACCCGCCTTTCAGAAAGCTAAGATCATCACATCTGGTCCCATCACTTCATGGCAAATAGACAGGGAGAAAGTGGAAACAGTGTCAGATTTTATATTTTGGGCTCCTAAATCACTGCAGATGGTGACTGCAGCCAAGAAATGGAAAGATGCTTGCTCCTTGGAAGAAAAACTATGACCAACCTAGACAGCATATTTCCCTATTGGAGCCAGTCTTTTGTTCCATGTCCAGTTCTAACTGTTATTTCCTTACCTGCACACAGATTTCTCAAGAGGCAAGTAAGCTGGTTTGGTATTCCCATCTCTTTAAGAGGCAGAGACATTACTTTACCAACAAAAGTCCATCTAGTCAACGCCATGGTTTTTCCAATGGTCATGTAGTGATGTGAGAGTTGGACTATAAAGAATGCTGAGTACCGAAGAATTGATGCTTTTGAACTGTGGCATTGGAGAAGATGCTTGAGAGTCCGTTGGATTGCAAGGATATCCAACCAGTCCATCCTAAAGGAGATCAGTCCTGGGTGTTCATTGGAAGGACTGATTTTGAAGCTGAAAACTCCAATACTTTAGCCACTTTATGCAAAGAACTGACTCATTTGAAAAGACCCTGATGTTGGGAAAGATTTGAAGGCAAGAGAAGGGGAAGACAGAGGATGAAATGGTTGGATGGCATCATTGACTCAATGGCCATGCATTTGAGTAAACTCCTGGAGTTGGTGATGGACAGGGAGGCCTGGTTTGCTGTAGTCCATGAGGTTGCAAAGAGTCAGACATGACTGAGTGACTGAACTGAACTGAACTAAAAACTATCATTTAATAGGAAAATTTGTAATCACTTCTTAAAATCCAGATGCATATCAGAATTATCTTGGAATTTTTTTAAAAACACATATGCCCAGGAATTTCTTTTTTTTCTCCAAAGCTCCAGATATGTTTCTAATGAGCAGCCATGTTTAAAAACAACTGGAGAGTGTTTTGCCTATGTTCTCCTCTAGGAGTTTTATAGTTTCTGGTCTTACATTAAGATCTTTAATCCATTTTGAGTTTATTTTTGTGTGTGGTGTTGGAAAGTGATCTAGTTTCATTCTTTTACAAGTGGCTGACCAGTTTTCGCAGCACCACTTGTTAAAGAGATTTTCTTTACTCCATTGTATATTCTTGCCTCCTTTGTTGAAGATAAGGTGTCCATAGGTGTGTGAATTTATCTCTGGGCTTTCTATCTTGTTCCATTGATCTATATTTCTGTCTTTGTGTCAGTACCATACTGTCTTTGTAGTAGAGCCTGAAGTCAGGCAAGTTGATTCCTCCAGTTCCATTCTTCTTTCTCAAGATTGCTTTGGCTATTCGAGGTTTTTGAATTTCCATACAAACTGTGAAATTATTTGTTCTAGTTCTGTGAAAAATACCGCTGGTAGTTTGATAGGGATTGAATTGAATCTGTAGATTGCTTTGGGTAGTATACTCATTTTCACTATATTGATTCCTCTGATCCATAAATCACAGCAGGATCCTCTATGATCCACCTCCCAGAATACTGGAAATCAAAGCAAAAATAAACAAATGGGATCTAGTTAAAATTAAAAGCTTCTGCACAACAAAGGAAACTATAAGTAAGGTGAAAAGACAGCCTTCTGAATGGGAGAAAACAATAGGAAATGAAACAACTGACAAACAACTAATCTCAAAAATATACAAGCAACTTATGCAGCTCAATTCCAGAAAAATAAATGACCTAATCAAAAAATGAGGCAAAGAACTAAATAGACATTTCTCCAAGGAAGACATACGGGTGGCTAACAAACACATGAAAAGATGCTCAACATCACTCATTATCAGAGAAATGCAAATCAAGACCACAGTGAGATACCATTTCACACCAGTCAGAATGGCTGCGATCCAAAAGCCTACAAGCAATAAATGCTGGAGAGGGTGTGGAGAAAAGGGAACTCTCTTACACTGTTGGTGGGAATGCAAACAAGACAGCCACTATGGAGAACAGTGTGGAGATTCCTTAAAAAACTGCAAATAGAACTGCCAGTGTGTATGCTGGGCATACACACTGAGGAAACCAGAATTGAAAGAGACACGTGTACACCAATGTTCATTGCAGCATTGTTTATAATAGCCAGGACATGGAAACAACCTAGATGTCCATCAGCAGATGAATGGATAAGAAAGCTGTGGTACATATACACAATGGAGTATTACTCAGCAATTAAAAAGGATACATTTGAATCAGTTCTAATGAGGTGGATAAACCTGGAGCCTATTATACAGAGTGAAGTAAGCCAGAAAGAAAAACACCAATACAGTATACTAACACATATGTATGGAATTTAGAAAGATGGTAATGATAACCTTGTATGTGAGACAGCAAAAGAGACACAGATGTATAGTATGGACTTTTGGACTCTTGAGGGAGAGGGTGGGATGATGTGGGAGAATGGCAGTGAAACATGTATACTATCATGTAAGAAATGAATCGCCAGTCTATGTTCAATACAGGATGCTTGGGGCTGGTGCACAGGGACGATCCAGAGAGATGATATAGAGTGGGAGGTGGGAGGGGGTTCAGGATTGGGAACTCATGTACACCTGTGGCAGATTCATCTCAATGTATGGCAAAACCAATGCAGTATTGTAAAGTAAAATAAAGTAAAAATAAAAATTAAAAAAATAAAAAAAAATAAAAACAACTGGACTATATGATCATCTTTTACCTTTACCTAGTTCGTTTCACCTTTTCTATTTCGTATTCAGTGTTCTCATTTCATTTAGTTTACGTTTTCCAATTTCTCTATCTCTTTTCTTGTTTTTGTTCTTTCTTAAGATTATCAGGCATAGTAGAAAAGATTTTGTATACATTTATATATTGTATAATATATATATTATACAATATATAAATTTTTGCCAAGCTAAAAATTTATGACATTTTGATTCCACTTCTTTGACTTAGTATGAATAGGATGCTAAATTTCTAATTTATATTCAGTCAAAACTTTGATATAGTTCCACATATGTTGACATCTAGTATTACTGCTAAAATCTAGAAAGTTTATTATCTTAGTGATTAAAAAAATTTGAATGAGTTTTGAAACTTCTAATCCAATTCTGAATATAAAGAAATACCATCCTGTAAAAAAAAAAGGTATTAACATGTGATACAATATTGTTAACAAAGGTGCAGATTTTGTTCAAATTTTACAAAGAGTTATGCTATGTTCAATATTTTTTTCATACCTTATTTGCATCTACATTGTATTAAATTGCATAGAGAAGTTTCAGCTGCATGTAAGAAATTCTGGTAAGCTCTTCACTTTTATTCTATTACAAACATTTTCTATTTCCTTATTATGGCTTCTTAGATACACTCATTTAAAAGTGCACATTTAATTTCCTAACACCTGGGATTTTTAAAGTATTTTTGATACTAATCTCCCATTTATATTAATTTCTCATTTAAATGCTCTCTTCTCTGCAGTCACCTTCTGTGCTTTTTCAGTCTTCTAACTTTATCAAGGCTTTCAATGGCTAAGTCAAAGGTCTTTCTTGGTAAATGTCACAGTCACTTGAAAATAATATGTATTTTCAAATAACAATAATCTTTTGATATTGATCCCTAACATAATTCCACAATGATAAGAGCAAAGACTCTGTGTGATTTCAATACCTTTAGACCAGGAAGTTTCTGGACCTAGTACTATCTCCCTGGACTTATTCCAGTGTCTCCTACTTTATAGTTTATAGGGTCTTGAGTAGAATTTGTATGCTACTGTTGTTTGAAAATTGTATAAATCTTAAATTAATTATGTTGAATCGGTTCACAGTGCTTTTCAGGTATACTGTATCTTTCTCTTCTCTATACACTCATTCTATAAATTTTTGACAGCATGATATTTAAACTCAACTAAAAATCTTAATTTATCTACTTAAAAAGAAATTCCTTCTTCAGAGGGTCTTCTGGACCCAGGATCAAAGCTGGATCTGCCTGCATTGCAGGCAGATTCCTTACCATCTGAGCTACAGGGAAGTCCCCTTAAAAAGAATAATTGTAATATACATTGGAACTATATATAACCTTGTTCTGTATTTTCCAAGTCTCCTGTAAATGTATTATATTTTCACAATTAAACAATTAAAAAGGAGTATAAATTAAAGAAAATATGCAAGAGTACAGCCAGCAAGGAAAGAAACCAAGTTAGAACCTCTTGACATATATCCACTTATTGCATCTTTTAGGAAATACCTATTTTTTAACTAAAACTGAAACTGGACCCTAAAAAGGCCATTGAAGAAAACTAAGAACAGTAAGCAGATTTCTTCCTGTTAATATCTATTGACTGTTTCCTTAAAAAATTTTACCCTATAAGGATTATCCAGCCAGAAAAACTATGCATATCCATGTGGTACAACCCTTGAGAGAGAAGAGTAAAATCAGACTCCAGCTCTTGGGTTCCTCTGTGTCAGGAATTCTGAATAAAGTAGAGGTCCTTATAGATAGCAGCACTTTCATTCATTCAGACCATATTACCTACAAAGTGAGCTGGATGCACATGCAACAGAGCATGGGAAAGTTTCAACCTGAAATGGAATTGGGGGAGGGAATGGAGACTTTTGCTCACATGCCCCCAGGAAGTAAACTGAGGTGCAGAGAGAGTGGCTTCCCTAAATGCCTGCTTTACCAGATGGCCAATGAACTCACTGCCTGGAAGCTGACTAGATGCCTCCTCTTCCTACTCTCTGTCCATAAATAGAACCTCCCCAATTCCTCAACTGACTTCCTGAATTGCAAGTTTTCTGCTATTCCCCAATAAACTCAATTTCTGGTCATTTGAGCTTGCCTCAGTTTGCTTCCTTTATTAGGTTGACACTACAAATAAATAAGTGATGTGCCAATATCTTCATACTTTCCCAGGGATGCATGTGGTCACTATGAAGTGGCCATGAACCCAACAGCAAGTGGGCATAATAGACTCACCTTCATGAGCCAATGCCCATAACCATCAAAGATAGATACTATTATCCTGCATGAGAAATTTTAACCTGTGAGCTGGGGTAAGAGTCTCAACCTCTTCAGTTAGTGGAAGAGACGGACCGGAATCCACAGTCTAGGACTAGAGTCTGCTCTGACCACTCACGGAGACAGGATTCCTGCATTCATCATAAACACAGGGACACAGAGCTGCAATATCAGGAGGGTGCATCCATGGAAGGTTTAATGTGCTTTGGGAGCATGCAAAGTGAGCAGCCTATTATGATATAGATTAGGTCCTCTGAGAGAGAAAATGCAGACACTGATGGTAAAGGAAGGTTTCTGAGGAGTGACGTTTTATTTTGGAAGAGAGTAAAACGAACTAGGAAGAAACAGTTCAGGGAGTAGAAGCAGGAGCACTCACTCAGCCCCAGGGACCGTCAGAGAAATGGAAAAGCACTTCTGCATGTGAAGAATGGGATATGGAGGAACAGAAAGGGAGAAGCATGAACATGTTGAAACAGGAGGCAGGTCATGGGGGTCCAAGAAATCTAGTTTACAGTCTGACAGAAAAATCACTGAGAAGTTTTATGTAGGAAAATGACACAGTCAAATGCACATCACAGGTCTTTCAACTCCCGGCACTGGTACTGGATACTCTGTTGGGGAAAGGGCCCCATGAAGTGCTTGACTGTCTCTGAGAGTCATTTCCTAGGCAGGTTGATAAGAAGTCTAGGGGTCCCCAAGGAGAGAGGGGTCTGGAATCCTCAAGGAGGAAGAAAGGACAAACTTATTTCTCTCCATTCCTTAGGATTATATAACAACAATGTATTCTGCCTGAGGGCAGTCTCTGGATTAAACCTTCTCTTTACAAGGATTATATAACAGCAATGTATTATGTATTCTGCCTGAGGACAGTCTCTGGATTAAACCTTCTGGCTAATTCTGTTATCTTAAAATGTAAATTATGGGAGTAGGTCTGGTGAGGTCTTTACAGCCTCCAGACCTTCATTGGATTAGTTGGAGAACATATAAACTCATTGCTAAAATTAACAAGCGGGTACTCTTTCTACCCCCTTCTGATGCCTATGTCAGAAGCTTTCTCTATCTCCTTTATACTTTAATAAAACTTTGTTACACAAAAGCTCTGAGCGATCCAGCCTTGTCTCTGGCCCCAGGTTGAATTCTTCTCCTCCGGGGGCCAAGAATCCCGGCGTCGTGATTCAACAAGAACCTTTCATCTCCACTCACTAGATGCCAGCTACACCCCCTCCCCACACTGTGGTGACCAAATGTGTCCTCAGACACTGCCAATCAGACACTAAACTGAGAACCACAGTTCAGGAGCCAGGGCTGAGGACCCAAAACTATAATCGACAAGGTGGATGTGATAAGTAAGTGAGTGACAGCTGAGCTGAAAGGTGATTCTTCCTGATTCCTTTCATATAATGTGGCTGCACAACCTAGGCATCCAGTTACACAGAGAATGCTCCAAATGCACCTTGTGCAAACTCCTCTCCACCTCTCAAACCTGTATCACCCACCAGTGTCATCACTGACCCACCTCATTGTGGACCCCTGCTGACTTCCTCAGCAGAGCCTTCCACTCTCAGCCCCCAGCCCTGTGTCTGCTTCTCAGTACATATTTCTCCATCTTAGGGGCATTCAATCTCAACTGACACCTGAGCCCCTCAATTCTAATCACTGCATGGACTGGACTTCAGAATCAAGAGGCCAGCTCTACCCCTCAAATCTTAAACAATATCCTCCAGCCAAGCCTCCAAGGAACCATTCCCTCAACTCCCTCTACACCTGCTCCTCACTATACTCTCCACTTGTCTTAACTTATGAGATGGATTGTTGTTGCTCAGCTGCTCAGCTGTGTCTGACAATTTTCATTCCCATGGACTGCTGCATGCTGGGCTTCCCTGTCCTTTACTATCCTCCTGAGTTTGCTCAAATTCATATCCATTGAGTTTATCCAACCATCTGATCCTTTGTCCCCCACTTCTCCACCTGCCCTCAATCTTTCCCAGCATCAGGGCATCAGGTGACCAAAGTATTGGAGCTTCAGCTTCAGCATCAGTCCTTCCAACGAATATTCAGGATTGATTTCCTTTAGGATTGAGATGGATATGCCCACCTTTTCAGCATATAACCAATCGTCTAAGCTAGTAACCCCAGTTCCTGTGTCCTCCAGGAACTGCCCAATTCTACCATGTCCCAAAGAATCACAAATGCTACGTGTCAAAAAAAAAAAAAAAAAAGGCCATCCTGCGTGAAACCTGTTCTTGCTTTCTTATTCTGACACCTCATAGAGAATCACCACCCACCACAGATATGAGTCAGAAGCCAAGGAAATCATCCAACCAAACTTCAAGTTCTGAGAACTGTGCATCCTGAAAATTCCCCACATCTATCTTTTTCTTCCCCAAGACCACTGTTTCAGTTCAGGACTGTTACTCACCACCCAGGCAATGATTTTATTTATTTATTTTTTGAATATTTATTTTTAGGATTTGTTTCTTTACAATGCTGTATTGGTTTTGCAATACATCAACATGAATCTGCCACGGGTGTACACGTGTTCCCTATCCTGAACCCCCTCCCACCTCGTTCCCCACACCATCCCTCTGGGTCATCCCAGTGCATCAGCCCCAAGCATCCTGTATCATGCATCAAACCTGGACAGGCACTGATTTTAAATTTCTTCAATCCATTCTCCATTCTGCCATCAGAATATTTTTTTAAATAAATGCCAATCTTTTTATGGCTTAACTACTCAAAATTATTTAAAAGCATCACCAGGATTACACAAATATCCTTCTTTACACATCTGAACTCCTTTATACCCATCAGTCCCCCAGCTACAGTCCAGAACCACCTGTTCTGTATGCATGGTCAACCTGCATCTCCATGCAGAGAGTCCACACACTTCTTTTACAGACAGTCCCTGCGGTCAACTCCTTGGGGACCCTCAGGTCTTGCCCTGAGTACTATCTCCTGAGCTACAAGGAGACTGAGTCAACTCTCCCTCTTGCTCCCCCTACTGTGCATGCCTCCATGGGGATCCCATATACAACAATGGCATATATCAAATATTTACATATTGTGCAAAAATACTTTACTTGTTTTCATGCTTTCTCCTTACTCAGAATACTATATTACTCCTCATTTTACAGAAGGAACAAAATGTGAGAAATTAAGCCATTTACACAGCAAAGTCTACATAGTTAAGTGGAAAATTCAGGGCTTAACTCTAGGACAGTCTGATTAGCAGCCAGTTCAACCACTAAACTCTAATAGTTTGTTTCTATGTTTTATTACTTAAGTCAGTTCAAGTCAGTTGAGAATAGAGGCTTTCTTTTAATGTGTGTGTCCCTGGTAACTAGGGGTGGGGTAAGAGAAAAAGAAGCTGAAACAACAAATGGAAGTCCTATTTATATATCAAGATCCTGACCTAAATGAAGAAGATCCATGTATAAAGTAAATAAGCTACAAGTATATAATGTTCAACACAAGGCATATAGCCAATACTTTATAATAACTATAAATGGAATATAACCTTTAAAAACTGTACACCACTATGTTGTACACTTGAAATCAATAAAATATTATATATCAATTATATCTCATCTCACATACTAGTAAAGTAATGCTCAAAATTCTCCAAGAAAGGCTTCAGCAATACGTGAACTGTGAACTTCCTGATGTTCAAGCTTGTTTTACAAAAGGCAGAGGAACCAGAGAGCAAATTGCCAACATCCGCTGGATCAGGGAAAAAGCAAGAGAGTTCCAGAAAAACATCTATTTCTACTTTATTGACTATGCCAAAGCCTTTGACTGTGTGGATCACAATAAACTGTGGAAAATTCTGAGAGAGATGGGAATACCAGACCACCTCACCTGCCTTTTGAGAAATCTGTATGCAGGTCAGGAAGCAAGAGTTAGAACTGGACATGGAATAACAGACTGGTTCCAAAGAGGAAAAGGAGTATGTCAAGGCTGTATATTGTCACCCTGCTTATTGAACTTCTATGCAGAGTACATCATGAGAAATGCTGGGCTGGAAGAAACACAAGCTGGAATCAAGATTGCTGGGAGAAATATCAATAACCTCAGATATGCAGATGACACCACCCTTATGGCAGAAAGTGAAAAGGAGCTAAAAGCCTCTTGATGAAAGAGGAGAGCAAAAAAGTTGGCTTAAAGCTCAACATTCAGAAAATGAAGATCATGGCATCTGGTCCCATCACTTCATGAGAAATAGATGGGGAAACAGGGGAAACAGTGTCAGACTTTATTTTGGGGGGCTCCAGAATCACTGCAGCTGATGACTGCAGCCATGAAATTAAAAGACGCTTAGTCCTTGGAAGAAAAGTTATGACTAACTTAGATAGTATATTCAAACGCAGAGACATTACTTTGCAGACTAAGATCCGTCTAGTCAAGGCTATGGTTTTTCCCGTGGTCATGTATGGATGTGAGAGTTGGACTGTGAAGAAGGCTGAGCGCCGAAGAATTGATGCTTTTGAACTGTGGTGTTGGAGAAGACTCTTGAGAGTCCCTTGGACTGCAAGGAGATCCAACCAGTCCATTCTGAAGGAGATCAGCCCTGGGATTTCTTTGGAAAGAAGGATGCTAAAGCTGAAACTCCAGTACTTTGGCCACCTCATGCAAAGAGTTGACTCATTGGAAAAGACTCTGATGCTGGGAGGGATTGGGGGCAGGAGGAGAAGGGGATGACCGAGGATGAGATGGCTGGATGGCATCACCGATTCGATGGACGTGAATCTGAGTGAACTCTGGGAGTTGGTGATGTACAGGGAGGCCTGGCGAGCTATGATTCATGGAGTCAGAAAAGCAACTGAACTGAACCGATATCTCAATAAAAAAAATTAATAAATTAGAAGACAAAATCAGTAGTTATCTTGGTGTTCTTAGAAAATATGTCTTAGAAACAAAGACTTTTTTTTCAGTTCTGGAGACTAAAAGTCCAAGATCAAGGTGCCAGCATGGGCTCCTTATCTGGTGAGAGCCCTCTTCCTGAGTATTGGTTGGTGCCTTCTGCCTAAGTAGTCACACTAAGATACTAATCCCATTTGCAGCAACATAGATAGAGCTAGAGATTATCATTCTGTGTGAAATAAGTCAGACAGAGAAAGAAATATCACTTATATGCTAAATTTAAAAAGAATGGAAACAAATGAACTTATTCATGAAACAGAAACAGAATCACAGCCATAGAGAATGAACTTAAGGTTATCACAGGGGATGTGTCAGGGGAAAGGATAGTTAGGGAATTTGAAATAGACCTGTACACACACGCACAAACCTCACTTTCTTGCACCTCTGGAGGGGTCTGCACACCAGCCTTCCATGTCTTTTGGTTTTGTGTCCATAGTGCCAGTGTTGGAGTTTGAACTTTTAAAGACACTCCCAACTGCTGGCTTCACGGAGTGTCCCTGGAAGGGCTGGGCTTCCAATGACAAGGGATACTTTTCTTTATCAGTTGACAAACCAAGGGAAGGACATTTTTTGGTCCCTGGGGACAGCAGGCACCCCAGAGGGGGTGGCCCCGAGTCCCAGCATGCAGGGGCCAGGCTGTTGCCACACCCTCCTCCTCTCCCCCTGTAGGAGCCAGTGGCCTGGCCTGCCTTGGCCTCTGCATGGCCTTGGGTAGCTCTCACTGCTCACCCCAGGTTCACCCACATTCAGCAGCAGACTCACTTGACCCCCACAACCTGGAAGGAAGCTGGGTAAAGTGTCATTTCTACTACCCCAAAGAGGAAACAGGTGACTGGCATCAGGTCACATGGCCCATCCATGCCAGTGCCTAAAGCCTGGTCTTCAGCTCTCATTCCTTGAAAGTCGTTCAGCTCCTCTAGTCAAGAAGGAGGACTTCCTGGAGGAGGAGGTGTTTGGGGAAGGGGCTGCCTTGTGTGCCCAGGCTTTTGCTCAGCAGCAGGCTAGCCCTTCACTGGGGATTTCAGAGCTGGGAGGCACTGTAGAGACCACTAGTTCCAGATTAGCAACCCAAGGGGGCCAGGCTGGCCAGTGAGACCCAGCAGGCCGTGTCATTTCCAGCCCTCCTACACCTGTCTTCTACTGGTGTCGGGGGTTGCACCTCCTTCCTCTGGGAGCGCCAACAGTTCTGATGCGCAGGGAAGACAAGATTCCTCTGCTAGGCACTGACCGTCCCTGGTCCCCTGAGGTCCTGCTGGATGAGAGGCGTGCACAGCCAGATGTGCACCTAAAGGGAACCAAGTGGTACCTCACTCGTTCCAGAGCTCCCGCGCTACTCCCTGTTCGCTGTTCCCCGGAGGGAAGCCGGCCGCCGGGTTCAACCCCCTGGTCAGGCCAAAGTCCGAGCGCGCTTCTGAAGCCTTGGCTTCCTCGGAGCCCTGAGCGCTGCGAGTGCAAAGGGATCCCGCCTCTTCTTTCTGGAGGGGCGGGCTTTGCACGGGGCGTGCCCGCAGTTTTCCGCGCCCCACAAACTCCTGGGAGAGCTCTGGATCCTCCGGACCCAAGATGCTCGCCCGCTTCTCAGCTGGGTTTCCCGTGGTCCAGCCTGTCGGCGGGCGGAGAGCGGGCTTGACCCGGGGCACCTCACTCTCGGTCAGGCACACGCGGGAGGGGGAGGCCCGGCGGGCTGATTAGACAGGATCCAAGTAGGAAGACTTGGTCCCCACCCTGGGCGGCCGACCCACTCAGCGCAGCCTGGGCACTTGTCTGCCCGTCTATCCGTCCGTCTGTCCCTCGGTGCGGCGACCCCGGGAGACCAGGGTAGGGACCGGGGAGGCTCCGTCCGCGACGCCCCCACCCGCAGGCCAATCTGAGGCGGCAGGCGGCGCGGCCCAAGATAAGAGGCCAGGTGAGCCTACCTGCGCCGCGGGCGGGACTCGCGGCAGTCTGGCAGCATGTCAAATAGAAGGAAGAGCTGGGCTCCTCTGTCCAGGTGAGCTAGGGTCCTGACTGCTCCGGGGGCCACAGGCTCGGGGCCACACCGTGCAGCCCCCGGGGTTCCGGCTCTCCTTACTCCTTGTGGACGGCAGGCCCAAGCAGGCTGCCTGTGGGGGGCTCTCTAGTAAGGAGAGGCCTCTCTAGGGGCTGGAGAGGCGTTCAGGAGGTAAATGGCCAATTCTCAGCTTCTGATCCGCCCCTGACTGCTTGTCTTTCTCTGAAGAGTCTGAGAGGCCCCTCCTAGGAGGAGGCGGCCACACTGCCTTGCAGGGTCAGTGAGTAGGCCGAGCCAGCAGGTGCCCTCCCAGTGATGAGACTCAGGCTCTGGGCGCAGAGTTTCAGGGTGCTGTCAGGCCTGGGAAACTTCACGCTTGGTGCTCTCCCTCTCTGTGCTTCAGTCTTCACTCACGAGTGGGTCCTTCAAAGGGTCCAGGGACTGGGTGTCTTGTCTTTGCTGGACATCTAGTCAGGGTCAGAGAAGCCTGGGGGTTGGGTGTCCAGCAGGCAGCACCCCCATGTGATTGGTGACTCCTGAACTCTGCTTGGGGTCCCCCAAGAGCATCTCCTGTACCCCCAATACCACCTCCAGAAGACTGAGGCCCATGTAGTGGATGGGCAGGAGCTGTGTGGGCCCCAACTCCTTGACCCGAAGGCTCTCGCTGGTAGAAATTGGCCCCAGCTGGGCATTTGGGTGGTGAGGCCAGGCTGCCTCTGCAAGTGTGGGCAGACCCTCCCATTCGGACCTTGACCCACTCCTCTCCCCCAACCTCCAGGGACCCCCCCATGGCAGCACCTCCCCCACCAGGGCTGAGGTCTCCCTGGACTCTGTTCTCACTTCTCTGCAGCAGAGGCCTGTGGGGTCTGGAGAGGGGAGGATATGCCCCAAGAAAGGAGGTGCTTGATGTTCTGGATGTGGGCCCAGCATCTCAGAGCCCAGTCATACCCAGGGAGAGTCTGTGCAGAGGGTGGGGCTGGTAGACAAGGTCTTGGACTCTGTGTGGGTCTGATGCGATAGTGTCTGTGTTCAGATGTGTGTGGGTCTTGCATAGTCCGAAGAAATCTGGGTGGGTGGGAGGTTCTGACATTGCCATTTGGACCTTGGGCATTCACGTCCTCTCAGATGTACATTGAGGATGACGGTGCAGGGCTAGTCTTTGCTGGCCCTCTGCTCAGAGGCCGTGGGCTCCTGTGGCTGCAGGAGTGGGCTCGAGTGCCCTGGGGAAGATGCCCTGCCTCCCCAGGGCCCTGGGCTCCCGCAGCTGTTGCCAGTACTCGCCCAGGAGGCAGCTGGAGCCAGGACCCTCTGCCCGGCTCCCGGGAGCAAGCCCCAGCTGGCAGAGGGAAGGGCTGTGAGTCACTGTCAACCGAGATTCTCAGGAGACGGTGGGGGGCATTGAGGAGGGGTTGAGGAGCGTGGCTCCAGGCAGGGCCCAGGTAGGCAGTGGAGGGCCAGCGGGCCCCCATCCTTGGTGCCAAATTAAAATGCAGATGCCCAGCCCTGGATGGTGGGTTGGGTGCCCAGGACGGTGCGAGGGGTTAATTATTTCCCCGCCTGGTCTCCTGCAGCCCTGCCACCTCCCAAGATGCCTGGTTCTTCCTGGCACCTCTACCTAGATCATCAGGGGTGGAGGGGACCTCACTGACCATCAACAATGGCCCCTTGCATGGGGAGGCTGGCTCCCCTCGGGCAGCACACTGCCCCAGGGTCAGAGGGCCTGGTGTCAGGTCTGCACCCATTCTTCCCCTCCCAAGGACTGCACGTCCTGCCCTTTGAACCTGGGCCTCCACGGAATGCCCTGGGGCAGCCTCTGTGCCCTCCCCTGCTAACCCTTCCCAGGCAACTGAGCCCTGACCTGTCACACAGCAGATTTCTGTGTGCCGATTCCCTTAGGAAGGAAAGGTTCTGCTGGTCAACCTGCCCGCAGGGACACCCCTGCCCTCAGCTGCTGACCATGGGCAGGGCAGACTCAGGAAGAAGGGCCTGGGGGAGGGAGCCAAATTGGCTCTCCCCTGCACAGTGGGCAGGGAGTTTCTTGAACCACAGAAGGGAACAGGAGACCTCTTTCTCTAAGGATGGAGCATGGGTGCTGGCAAGCCTGCCTGGTGTGGAGAGGGCTGCCTGTCCAAGTGCCAGCTAGGTGGTGAGGGCAGTGGGCGTGACTGCTGGAGCTTCAGCTGGTGGCCACGGCTGGAAACCCCTGGGTGTTGGCGTGCCCTGACCCTGGCACTCTAAAGGACAAGCTGTTGGCTGCTGGGTCTCCCCAAACCTGCTTCGCCAGTCTGCATTGGAGCTCAAGCTGACCTGGGAATCCCAGGTACCCCACTCCCTCTGACTGTTCCGCTCCTGGGCTCCTGAGAAGGTTGAGCCTCCCTGGGCATCCTTCCTGGCACTGGGTCTGTGGTTAACAGGCTTCCCTGGCTGGGAACCTCGGCTCCTTCTTTTACTGGCCATCCTGCCATGGGTACCTTGTTAATCCTGTGAGCCTTGGAAGCCTCATCTGCAGAATGGAGGTGACCCCCTGCATTCCTCAAGGTTGTGGGGGCCTCTTGTCAGTGGCGCTTGTGAGCACCTGGTGCTATCTAGGCACATGTCAGAGCCCTCACTGCTTTCTTTGTTTATTGGTTTACTGGTCACTGTATTCACCAAACAAGTGTGCTTCTGAGTGCTGAGCACTGCTCTGGGCCCTTTGTTGTTGTTCAGTCCCTCAGTCATGTCTTTGTAACCCCATGGACCACAGCAGGCCAGGCTTCCCTGTCCATCACCAACTCCCAGAGCTTACTCAAACTCATGTCCGTTGAGTCAGTGATGCCATCCAGTCCTCTGATGCCAATCTCATCCTCTGTTGTTCCCTTCTCCTCCTGCCTTCAATCTTTCCCAGCATCAGAATATTTTTCAATAAGTTGGCTCTTCCCAGCTGGTGGACAAAGTATTAGAGCTTCAGCTTCAACATTGGTCCTTCCAATATTCAGGGTTGATTCCCTTCAGGATGGACTGGTTTGATTTCCTTGCTGTCCAAGAGACTCTCAAGAGTCTTCTCCAGCACCATATTTCAAAGGCATCAATTTTTGGTGCTCAGCCTTCTTTATGGTCCAACTCTCACATCTATACATGACTACTGGAAAAATCATAACTTTGATTATATGGACCTTTGTTGGCAAAGTAGTGTCTTTGTTTTTCAATGCACTATCTAGGTTTTTATAGCTTTCCTTCTAAGGAACAAGCATCTTTTAATTTCTTGGCTGCAGTCACCATCCACAGTGATTTTGGAGCCCAAGAAAATAAAATCTGTTGCTCCCTCCAACTTTTCTTCATCTATTTGCCATGAAGTGATGGGACTGTATGCCATGATTTTCATTTTTTGAATGTTGTGTTTTAAGCCAATTTTTCACTCTCCTCTTTCATCCTCATCAAGAGGCTCTTTAATTCCTCTTCACTTTCTGCCATAAGGATGGTATCATCTGCATATCTGAGGTTGCTGATATTTCTCCTGGCAATCTTGATTCCAGCTTGGGATTCATCCAGCTGTATTTTGCATGATGTAGTCTGCATATAAGTTATAGACATAAGTTATTAGAGTCTGCATATAAGTTATAAGGGTGATAATATATATACAGCCTTGTTGTACTCCTTTCCCAATTTTGAACCAGTCCATTGTTCAATGTCCAATTCTAACTGTTGCTTCCTGACGTGCATCCAGGTTTCTCAGGAGGCAGGTAACGTGGCCTAGTATTCCCATCTCTTAAAGAATTTTCCACAGTCAAAGGCTTTAGCATTGTCAATGAAGCAAAAGTAGATGTTTTTCTAGAATTCTCTTTTTCTCTGATTTAGCAGATGTTGGCAATTTGATCTCTGGTTCCTCTGATTTTTCTAAACCCAGTTTTGCAGTCTGGAAGCTCACAGTTCATGTCTTGTAGAAGCCTAACTTGAAGGATTTTGAGCATAACCTTAGCAGCATGTGGAATGAATACAATTGTCTAGAAGTTTGAACATTCTTTGGCACTGCCCTGGGCCTTTGGGTACCTTATATTCATTACTGGGGCTTCACCCAGCCCCCTGGGAGCCTGACCTCCACCCCCTCCTGTCCTCTCCCTTTCCTTCTCTTAAGGGGGTAGCTCTTTGTTTGGTGGAGATAATGTTTCTCTTGGGCTGGAGGGTGTGGTTGGGGGTGACCACATCACTGAGGTGAGCAGTGGGGTCTTGGTGTACAGCTGGGGGTCACTTCAGGATGACTGGGCTGACACCCTCTGGGCAAGAAGCTGTCTGGAGTGAGTCACTTCCTCAAGACTAGCCTCCGACAGATCACACGCTGTCTGACCCAGGTTCCACCTACAAACCAGCAGCTCCCCTGAGGGCTGAGTGGCCTACGTGGGAACAGGCTTGCTCAGGTCCAAGGAATCCTGGGTGTTCCATCCCTACCTGGCCACAGGTGTGCAGGGGAGTCCCGGCTGTGTGGGCCAGTCTCCCTGTAGGGGTTGGACTCTCATCTCTGCAGCGCATGGCTGACCCCAAACTGTGGACTTGAGGGAGGGGCCACAGGGGAAGGGCTGACCATGTGGACCCAGGGGAAGACATGTGCAGGGGGCCTTTCTCACCTGGACAAGGGCATCAGGGCCTAGTTGGAGGGGACGTGGATTCCCATAGAGTGAGTGATGGCAGAGGCCTGGAGTGGTCCAGTTTCCATCCCATGATCAAGGCCATGGTGCCTGGGCTGGACCCTTCCCCACCCACTCGGTGGGGAGTCGAGCCTTGACAGGCAGGAGTGCTGAGGTCTGCACCACCAGCGAGGCTGACAGCCAGGAGTGGGCAGGTACCACTGTGGGGCCTTGGGTTTGCTGCCCCTTTGTGCTCCCATGTATCAGGCAGAGATCTGGTGACCCCACGAGGAGGAGCGCCCTGCCCCTGTACCTGGTGCCACGTTTGGTGGCACACATGTTCTGGGCACTGTGGTAGATGCAACCTGTCCCATGGCCTTTTCTCTCCCAATGGGACAAGCTCTCCACACTTTCTTTGTGAATCTCTGATACTGCTTCTTGTTAACCCTTCTCAGATGCTGCGTGTCACAAACTCCTCCTTATGGAGCCCCCTGGTTGTCTCTTGTCCCATCAGGCTCTTTCTAAGGGTCTGGGACCCTCTGCCCAGCACTGCCCCAGTGGGCCCCTTCTTGCTGTCTCAGCGCATCCCCTTCCTGTGGTCCGCCAGGCTGGCTCCTCCCTCCTCCATCGAGTGAGTGTCTTCTTACCCTTCACGTCCTCCGGCCCCCTGCCCCACTGCTGCAGACATCTCACTGAAACCCTCCCTCCCTGATGGCCCCCAACCTTCTAAAAGCACCACTAGGAGCTGCTCAAGCCCACTTTCCTTCATTTTTCTCATTGCCTCGCTGGCCCCCCATCCCCATTCAGCCCCTCAGCAAACCCAGTAGCCTCTGCCTTCAAATTGTGTCCCAAATCTACCACTTAAGTCTCCTAGTGGCTCCCCACACACGGAGTGAACCCGTGTCTCCTTTGGTCCCCAAGCACCTGCTCTGGCGCCCCTTCTGCTGAGTTCAGCATCCCCCACCCCACTGCCGCACATCCCGGCTCCACCAACACACCCGCTCCTTGGAGCTCTGTCCCCTCCAGTGCTGCCGCCCCTTGTCTTTGGTCCCTCCTGTCCTTTTGTTCACGAGCGGGGACCCCTGCTCAAAAATCATGAGTTTACTGTATACCAGGTCAGCGAACATGATGCTGGGCCTGAATGAAAAGGTCAGGGTGGTGGTGTGGCTCCTGCCCCTTTTAGGGAGGAGGACTGGGGAGGTGCAGGAAAGTAACCCCCCTTAAGTGGAAGGATCAAGCAGGCTGTCTGACCTGGCCCTGCAGAAGTCTCCCCAGGATCCAGGGGCTCTTTCCTTTAGGAAGCTTCTTAGATAGATTTTATATGTCATTCAGTTGATAAAATTTGTGGGTTTCTTCCAGGTAACGTGTCTGCTCCTCCTATGATACTTCTTCTGTGGTTACATGTGAGGCTCTGTAGAGGCAGGCGAGGCCACGGTAGGAACAGGGCAGCGGAGAGGCTGGAGAACAGGTTTGGGCACTGACCAGGTGGGAGGCTTACTACCCTGCAGTGATGCTGGGAGGCAAGAGTGTGGCCTTCCCCAGACCCTTCTGATCAGGGCCCAGACAGTGCTGGACGGGAGCCCCGGCCTGGAGCTGCCCCTGTGGCCCCTGGGGAAGCTCGGCTTCACTCCCTGCAGGCCCTGCCCCTGGCCTCCCTCCCAGTGGGCCCAGCCTCTGGCCTACAGGCTGTCCTATCCCCCATCTGAAATCCAGCCCTTTCCCTCCCAGTGCAGAGTGGGGCTCACTTCCCTTTCTCTGCATTTGGCTGGTGGATCTGTGACTCCACAGTTCCTAGTGGGAGGCTAGCCCAGCTCGGTTCCTCAGAGATTCTTTACTCTTTGGCTAGAATGGGAGTGGAGCGCTGTGGGGAGGTAGGTGCACAGGCAGGTGGGTGAGGATGACTGGTGGGAGGCTGGGACAGGGTGCTGTAGGGACACGGGGCTGGAGATGGGATGGTGGAAGGCGGGGTCTGGGGGATGGCTAAGAAGGGAACTGGTATGAGAATGACTATGGCTCTGAGAGTGACTATGAATGGCTGTGAGTGGCTATGGCTGGGAGAGTGACTGGTGTGAGTGACTAAGTGACCAGGGTCCAGAGGCAGGCTGTGCCTCTCACTCCCACCCACAGGAAGCCTGGTTTTCAGAGGTGAAGGAGGCTGGAGCACCTAGGCAGTGAGGGAAGCAATGCTGGGTTCCCCTTTGGGGATGGCTGGTTCATCTGGGATCTGTCTGCAGGGCTGGAACATCCCAGGGGAGCTGGGATGTTTCTCAGTCACTGTTCATCTAAGAGCCTCAGAGCAAAGCCAGGTTCTGCCAGGTTCACCTGCCTCCCTCAGGCTGAGCAGTGACCACCCTGCCACATCCCTGGGCACACAGGCAGGGTGGGCCCCCATTCCAGTAGGGGTTCAGCAAGAAGCCCAGCCCGCCCCTCCCCTCCCCCACAATGTCGGCAGCGGGGATGCTCTGGACGTTACCCTGAGGCTACTGCTGACCCTCTGTTCCCCCAGCCTGATCCAGCAGGGGGCCCTGGAAGATGAAGAGGAACAGGAAGGAGAACACTGGCGGTGACTCTGCAACCTGAGATTCACCACGGACGATGAGGACCTGCAGGCCCATGAGAGGTGTGGGTGGGAGGCAGGACTCCAGTGAGGATGGACCAGCTGCCCCTGCCTGGGGAGTGGGCTGACCTGCGGGCCCCACCCTGGTCAGGACAGCAGTCAGGACCAGTGTAGGTGAGCTGGGCCCTCTTGCTGGGCATTTTATAAGCATAGCTCATCCTTCCATGCTCCTGAGAGGGTGCTAACCCACCTCTTGGGTAGGTGCATAGCTCATACACCAGGGGCAGGACCTGGGGGTTGTCGGGCCCTGGGCCAACCATGCCTCTTCAGCCCGGCCCCCTTCTGCTAGCAGACCCCCATGGACTCTTATGGGAAGGAGGTGCTGCTGGTTTGACCACCAGCCCCGAGGCTGAGCGCCACAACACGCCTCTCCACGGGGACAGGGCCCACTCAGGGAATGCATCTCCTCTCACTTCTGAACAAGCCCAATTCGCAGATCTGGCAGGAGGCTCAGCCAGCGAGTGAGCTCACCCAAGCTGCGGGTGAGCAGGTGGAGGCACAGGAGGGGCCCCTCTGCTGCAGGCCAGGTTTGGGGCAGCCTTGTGTGAGGCTCCCCAGCTCCTGGAGAGGGGGCCGCAGGGCCTTTGGCTTGTGGTGCACCTACGTGGCCATGGAGGCGCAGAGGCCTGGGCACCACTCCCGGCTCCCGTGCCCATTGCCATGTGACTCGGGCCAGCTACCTGCCTGTCTTTGCTCCTCATCTGTAAATGGAAGGGCCGGACACATGAGAAGGTGTTTGTTGAAAATGGAGTGGTTGCACCTTACAGGTGTGAGGTGTGGAGAGCTATGCAGGCAGCTCTGGACGGAGGGTTGGCAAGCAGAGGGGCTTGGAGCAGAGTCCACATGGAGGACAGCCAGGCAGTGTGGCAGCATGGGGAGCAGCAGGTTCAGGAGGGCATCAGACCCAGGTGATGAGCCTTTCACGCTGCCTGTGCCTGAAGGCAGGATGGGGTTCCTGGGGGCCAGGGAGTGGAAGATGGAGAGAGGGGAGCAGTGTCTGAGGCAGGACTGATTCTACGGGGCAAGGACAGCAGCTGTTTCTGCCAAATGGACCATGTCTCCGGAGGACAGGGAGCCCCCACAGTCTGTATACGGAGGCCACATTATCTTTGCCAGAGTGAGGTGGAGCACAGGGGCAGGCCCGGTATCCTGTGGGTGGGCAGGGCCCACCTGCTTTGTCTCACCCTGTCTTTCTGCCCTGCAGCACCAGCATGAGGCTCCCGGCCAGTTCAGTCAAATTAGGCCTAAAGCTGGAGCAATACCTCTCGGCCATACAGGTGAGTGGGCCAGTCCCTGGAGTGTGCTAGGCGTGCCAGGGGCCTCACTCTCCAGGATCAGCGACCTGTGCTCTCTGCTCCCAGAGATCACAGTCTGTCAGGTATGCAAACCCATTCCACACTGAGTTCCCCATGGCTCCCGTGGATGTCACCAGCAATCGCCACCTCTTCGAGAAGGAGCAGGTGGGCCAGAGCCAAGAGTGCCAAGCCTCCAGCCGCAAGGTAGGTGGCTCTGGCCTGCCAGGCATCTGCAGACCGCTGAGCCTGGGGTCTGCAGAATGAGCCTGGGCACTGCAGGACAGTTCCATGCTTTCCTGCATCTGTCTGGCAGACTCAAGGACCCAGCCATGCCTGTTGCTCAGCCCCCAGCCCAGCTCTGCACACAGTTCCAGGGGAGGGTCCTATGGCCTGGCCATGTAGATGTGGTGAGGGGGCCCTCTGGAGATGCCAGCCTCTCCTCAGGAGAACTTGCAGCTCTCAGGGGTGGAGAAGTCACAGCTCAACCTGTGGATCAGCAGGGTCCAGGAGTCAGCACAGCAGGGCCCACAGGAACCGCATGTGAACCTCTGGCCCCAGTCTTCCTGCAGGCCTCTCATAGTGGGATGACCCGTCAGGGGAGGGACAGCCCTGAGTGCAGTGGAGATGCTCTGCACGCGGGACAGGTGTGTGGAAGCCTGTGGGTCAGATGGTGAAGGAGGAGAGCCTGGGGTCCTCCCCTGGGAAGGGGGAGAGGGCTCTACAGCAGCCTGAGCCCAGTCTCTGTCCTGATGCCCAGAACCAGGAGACACAGAGGGAATTGGCAGCTTGCAGGAAGCCCCAGTGGAGGAAGAAGCCAGAGCCCCCACTGGGTGCTGAGGTGAGTGGGGGCCCAGCAGTTGGGGCAGCTGTCCCTGGAGAATGTGGGCCAGCAGGCGCCCACTCCTCCACTGCAGGCCTGGCAGGGAGGCCTGGGGGCAGGGCACATGCAGGCTCCTAGAAGCCATCTGCTGCATGGAAGACACTTGAGCCAGAAGCAAGCCTGGACCCTGAGACTCCCAGCCCCAGTAAATGCTCCATGTTCCAAAAGATCTCTGTGCTGGAGGAGAGAGCTGTCTCAGGAAAGAGGGCAGTTCCAGACAAAGCCAGCGGCTCAGAGAAAAGACAAGTGTCTGAGAAAGCCACCATCTTCAAGAATACCCCAGTCCCCGACATGCAGTCTGCCCCAGGCAGTGCCATGGCCCCAGGCAGTGCCATAGCCCCAGTGTGGCCCCAGGACTGGGAGCACTCAGCCTCAGCAGAGTACCCGTCTAGCCCCAGGAGGCAGCGGGACACTGGGCCTGAGAAGGAGCCTGAGTCTTCAGCGGGGCCTCTGCCCTGGGCTAGTGGCCTCCTGCCCGTCACTCTGAAGGTGCACGGTGCCCCACACCTCCCTGTCCTCCCGGCATCTCTGGCGGCCTCCCTGTCTCCTGTCCTCCCACTGTCTCTGGCTTCCTCCCTTTCTCCTGTCCTCCTCCTTCCAGGCCAGTCCCATCTGTGTCTCCCTTCCTTGTCTGCTCCACTGCCCGTAGGACAGGGGACTGGGCTGGGGTCTCACCTGGCACCCACACCACACCCTCATCCCAGGCCCAGACTCCAGGGAAGCCTCAGATGCTTCTAGAAGCTCCCCTGCCCCTGGAAGCCCTGTCCACTGGCCTGGCCCTGTGGCTGCACCCCCACAGCCGAGGCAGCAGGCAGAGGGAGAGGACCGGCCTGCTGTCACTGCTCCATGGCTGCTGGGGTGAGCCAGGCCTGCGGGGGCTCCAGGCTGCCTGTCCTCCCTCATGACTCGCGCCCTGCTCTGTCCAGGTGAGGACCCCCAGCATGGAGGTGGAGGCCAAGTCCCCCTCACTGGTGGGCCAGAGCTGAGGGCCCAGCCTCCAGCCGCAAGGTGAGTGGCTCTGGCCTGCCAGGCATCTGCACACCGCTAATCCTGGGGTACTGCGGGACAGCTCCATGCTTTCCTGTGTCCGTCTGGCAGACTCAAGGACCTGGCTATGCCTGTTGCTGTGCCCCCAGCCCAGCTGTGCACATAGCTCCAGGGGAAGGTCCTGTGGCCTGGCCATGTAGATGTGGTGAGGGGGCCCCTCTGGAGATGCCAACCTGGCCCCAAGGTGGGAGCTCTCTTCTCAGGAGAACTTGCAGCTCTCAGGGGTGGAGAAGTCACGGCTCAACCTCTGGATCAGCAGGACCCAGGAGTCATCACAGCAGGGCCCACAGGTACCGCACATCTCCCTGCAGGCCTCTTGTAGTGGGATGACCCATAAGAGAAGGGACAGCCCTGAGCGCAGTGGATATGCTCTGCATGTGGGATGGCTGTGGGGAAGCCTGTGTTTCAGAGGGCGGAAGGAGGGCTTGGGGTCCTCCACCAGGAAGGGACGAGCCAGGGGGCTCTGCAGCAGCCTGAGCCCAGTCTCTATCCTGATGCCCAGAACGAGGAGACGCAGTTCAAGTCAGAAGCTGGCAAGTGGCCCCACTGTAGGAAGAAGCCAGAGCCCCCACTGGGTGCCGAGGTGAGTGGGGGCCCAGGGGCTGGGGTGGCTATCCCTGGAGAATATGGGGCAGCAGGCGTCCACACCGCCACAGCAGGCCTGGTCCTTGCCCAGCGTGGGGCTACTGAAGAAAAGGGGGTGTCCCTGCCCTGCCTCGTGAACCCCCTTGTCCTAACCACCCTTGGTCCCACAGGTGTGAGGAGCCAATCTCAGGCCAGCAGCTGCACTGGTTGCCTCTCCTGCCCACTTTCCACACTAGACCCGGGAGGATACTGGCCAGTTTCCTCCCCGCCCCTCTGAGGCAGGTGTGCCCCATGCCTGTCTGCGGTCACTGCATGTCTGCACAGAGCCTTGCCACCCTGTCCACGTGGACTCCTGCTCTTCTTCCTCCTCCGGGTCCGTCAGGTCACACCAGTGTCTCCGTGCACCTCTCCCAAGCTGGTCCCCACCATCCTTGTGCCACCTGCCAGGCTGGAGGAGCCATGTTGACCCCTCCCAGACCCTGCCTTGTTCCCCTTCACACCCCACCTGCTGCCCTGGCTAACCCATCCTGTGCCCCTCTCCACACTCAGGAAAGAGCTGATAAACTCATTCACTCTCAGGTGTGACCAATAATTCCTTAAAAATAATTCTTTCCGGAAGCTTTGCTTTTCAGTGGAGACTAAACAGTGTGGGGATGATGTTCTGGCTGTGGGGGCCCGAGGACGGCAGGCATTCGTCTGACAGCAGCCTCGGTGGCCACAGCCCAGCACACTTGCCCCCAAACCCAGATCTCCTCTCCCCTGCCCTCCTGGGCCAGAGGGGACACTGAGCTGTGTGTAGACCAAGGAGCCAGAGCCAGCCTGGTGCCATCAGCTCTGCATGCTGTGTGTGGCTGAGGGGTGTGTGTGTGTGTGGGGGCATGCGTGTGTGTGCGCACAAGGGTGTGTATGGTCCACAAGTTTCCCCATCACTAAACTTACTTTAGAACCCTGCTCTCAGGTGCCTGCTTGGGTTTCTCTGGAGTCAGTGACACCCCACACCCCCTTTGCCCTAGGCTTGCTGTAGGCCTGGTCCTGTGGGGAGGCTCCTGTCCCACATCCAGGGGCCAGGGATGGAAGGGCCCTGGGGCCCCACTTGTGAGCCCAGACTGGCCCCTCCTCCAGCAGGGGGTCTTGCATGGCCAGCCCCATGTTTGCTCAAGGCTGGGGGCAGCGGGACCTGGAGGCCCTCGCCAGCCACCCCCACCCACCACCACATGTGTAACCCTGGAGTTCTGGACGGAGCCAGGAGAGCTAGGTTGGGCATCCCCAGAGAGGCAGGCCCCACTCTGCACTGCCCCAACAGGAACTCAGTCAGCAAGCAGCCAAGAGGTGCTGAGCGCTTGCATGCTACAGTCAGGAAGGTCTCGGCAGGTGGGTTTGCCCAGCAGAGCCATCCCTCCAGCATGGGGGTCTGACAGTGGCCCGAGGGGTCTTGGCCCACCTCACCCTGGGGTCTGGGCTTCTGGTGCTGCTGCCCCTGGGGAGCCCTCAGTGCCCACTGGGGCTGCCTGGGCAGGGTGCAAAGGGCAGCACCACAGTGCCCACCCTCTTGCACTCACCCTTTGGCGGGGTGGGGGAAACGCACTCCCAGGGTGACCTCAGGGTGATGTGTGAGGAGAGCACACAGCATGGGCGCCCACATGACCACGTCCGCCTCCTGTGCTAAGCCTCCTGTGGGTCCTCAGGGCTGTGGGCACTGTCTCTGCATTCTTGTCCCTCCTCTGCTGCAAGCTCAGAGAGGTGACTTTACCTCATGTGCAAGGGCAGGGCGTCCAGGGCAGGCCAGCTGTGGCGGTTGCAGTGACGGTCACCTGTGCTCCGAGTCAGTCCATCCTGCCTTAGGACGGTCCCTGGAGACCACGCATAGTCAGGCCATGGATGCCTGGAACCTGCCAGGCTTTTCCTGTGGGGCCTTGGGTGACAGAGGCCTCTCCCAGGCATCCACAGAAGCAAATTCTGTCCCATTTGAAGGACCTTTGAGCTTACAAGGCACCCACTGAAGTAGCTCAAATTAAGGGAAGGTGTAGGAAAAGCCATTCTTAAATTGCAGATTTCGGGCCAGGACACAAAGCCTGGCTGGGCTCCCGGGGGCCAGACCAGGAGAGCGGGTGGCAGCCTGGCTGCTCACTGTTCCCTGGTGCCAGCTGCTGGCTCCTGGCTTCAGCTGGTCTCACCCCAGATCTACTGGTACAGAAAGGGCCACTGGGCTCAGAGGCCCTGGGGAACCATGGAAGGACAGCCTCAGTTGAGACGGGGCCAGGTCGATAGAAGAGAAGGTAAGGAGCACGTAACTGACGGGGCCTGGGGCTCCCCAGGCAACGAAGTTGGGGGGGTGGGACGTGGGTCAGGCAAGGGGGAAGTGGGGAGAGGCTATCCTTGCCCACAGAGAGGAGTGTGTGTCACCACAGGCAGCCCTTGGCAGGGCTGGGGCTCAGGGCCCAGGAGGAGTTGGGCAGGACAGGGACCCTGAGAATTCAAAGAACAGGCCTATCCCAGGTTTGCTTCCTCTTCTTTGTCCTGTCCCAAGCCCTTCCATGACCCAGGCGCTGTGCTGGATGCCTCAGACACAGGTGTGCAAGCAAATGCAAGGCCCGTGTGCTGGCCGCTTAGACACTGTAATCTAGAGGGTTTAGCAGATTGTAATTTTAAATCCACTGTGTTGTGAATTTCAACCATCTTTCCTGCCCCTCTACTCAACCAGCTGCCTCTTTGAAGAGAACCCTTGCTCTTGGCTGGAACTTTGACCTTGAATCTGACACCCGTCAGTGGGTCTACTCCCTGTCCAGTGGGGGAGGGCTTGCCACATGGCTTGGGGGGCAAGCAGACCCCTCTGTAGGTGCGCTCACTGATGCTGCCAGAGCCTGCCTCCCCCAAGTGTGTTCACACGCTAGAGGAGCCAGTAGCCTGGAAGTACCCTTGTCCACACATCACCATAGCTGAGCTTCTGTCCCAACCTGCCTTCCTGACTGCTGGCATCTGCTTTACTGGGGTTTTCAGGACAGACTGCTGGCTTGTGTTATGTGCCTGCTCCCTCCTGTCCCCTGCCTGTCTGTCCTGGTTTTAAATAGCTTATCTGAGCAGCTGGACGACCACATGTGCTTATATGACCTGGGGTACTTGTTCCCTTAGCCCTGTCCCTGGCACCTGCCAAAACAGCAGCCAACACCCCCTCTCCCCTGCCTCCACCACCTCCAGTGTGACTCCTGCACACATTTCTCCCACCACCAGGCCATGGGCCTATTTAAAGCCTGTCCAGTCCCTGCCCTCACCCAGGCCCCACGATGCAGAGCAGACACCACAAGACCCACTGGCAGCTCCTGTTCTGGGTAAGACTGGGGCAGGCTCTAAGAGCAGAGGGGTGCCCTGTAGTCTGGGCCCTCTGTCTCAAGTCGCAGTGTCCACTCTGACTGGGTGTCAGAGCTGGGAGAGGCCCCCTTCCCTCGGGAGCTTTAGAGGGCGGAGTCTCAGAGATAAATCCCTGAGCCTAGTTTAACCAACCTTCTGCCTGAGGGTGGAGAATCGGATGTGAATCACAGACCTCCCACTGAAGGCCTGGGGCCAGTGGAAGGTCTTGGGTGAATAGCTGTCCCTCCCTGGGTCCGTTTCCTCCTTTGTAGGATGGAGAAGCCAGGCCTCTAAATGAAATGATGTTCTGACCCTCTGGGACCCCCCTTCCTGGCACCTCCTCTCTCCAGGCAGGGAGCCCCTGCCCCATCCTGGGCAGGTGCTCCCCACCTCCCTGGGGAGCAGAGCTGGGCCGTGGGTGCCTACACCAGTCAGAACAGTCCTCGTGGCCACATTCTCCTCCATGGAGCTCAGAAGCTGTCAGAACTGTTGAGAAAGGCCACCCACCAGAAGCAGCCAGGAGACCAGGGATGCCGGAAGCCCTTCCAGGCAGATGCAAGGCTGGGCCACATTCCGGATGAAGAAGGACTTCATGGGGCTCCATCTTAGGCCTGTTCATGCTGATCATGCTCAGCCACCTTTTCAATGGACTCTGAACTCTGTGTTTAGTGCCTATGAAAACAGCAACAGAAGGATAAGACCCCCTCTAGACCGGGGAACCTTGATGATCTATCAAAGTTACTCACTGCCTAAGAGAAAACATACATTAATCACTCTTTCCTCTAGATAGGCCATAAATTTTTCTGTATCTATCAGAGTGTAACCTCAGGTTTACTGATTATTGGCTAATTATTTGACTGTTTGAGCACATGAGCACATAGCACGTGAATCATGGGGCTACTGGGATTGTATTTTCCTTGGTTTATGTAAGTCTCAAGGAATTTGGAGTGGTGGGTTCAGACACATACACATGGTGTATAAAAGATTTTCACAAATGCTGGTCAGGGTCCTTGGCTAAGAGGAGACTCTGCCTTGGGCCTGCCGGTGTAATAAACTGTACTCCACTGTCTGCATTGTCCTTCTGAGTGAGCTTGTTTCCTGGAATATGTGGCTACAACACAGACAGGGTGTGGGCTGAGCAGCATGGAGAGACCTGTTTCCTGGGGGGAGAGCAACACCCTGAGTCCAATGCCCTCACCCCAGGGTCCTTGCCCCCAAGCTACTGGCTAGAGCACCTGCTGGAGCTCTGCAGGGAGAATCACTCCCTCCTGAAGAAACACGGGGCAATGGAGGGGGGGCACCTGGAGACGGGCCTTTGAGGCTCATTCTTGTCCTGGCACAGCTGGGAGGCCTGACCTCCTGAATTCCTCCTCTTTACCCTGGGTCTTTGGGCAGGAACCTGGGAGGATTGCGTTGCCCTCATCCAGCTCTGTGGGTGGGCCAACAGCTGCCTGCTGGGCACAGGGCTGAGGGTGGGGCCTCTGCTCTTCTGTTTCATGGACAGGTTAACAGAGGCGCAGAGAGGTTAAGTGACTCAGCTAAGGTCACACAGCAAAGCTGGGTATTAAACCTGGGTATTTGACAGCATGGCCAGTGTTTCTGCTTTATTCCCCAAGAAAGGTGAACCTGGCCTTTTGGCTGTGATGGTGACCTGCTAGAAAGGATGGGTGGGGGGCTTGGCATGGGCCTTCTGGCCCCTCTCCCAACTGGATGTCCCCCTGGTCCCCCTTCTTCCTGCCACCAGCGCCTGGACGCGGTCTCAGATGCCTCCTCTGGGCTGGAAGCCCTCCCCCACCTCGACCTGCCTCTTGATTGGCTCTATTTTTAGGAGCTGTGCTTACAGGAGTAGGGGGGCTCACAGGGCCACAGAGGCGAGAGTGTGAAAGCCGCATCCCAGGCTGGCCAACCCCTCCCTGGAGGCCTCCCTACACCCCACGGTGACAGACTTCTCTCAGGGCTCACACCCCCTGGCCTGACTGCTCCCTTGGGGCTCCGAGCAGTGCTGACCTGCCAGTCCTCACCCACCCTGGGCTGGGGGCTGTCCCCCTGCCGCTCTTCCCCTAGGCCCCATTTGGAGACTCTTTGGGATGAGTACCCCCACCCAGGGAGCCAGCTTCAGTCCAAAGCACCCTGTTGCCAGCTCCACCCTGCCTGCCCCACTGTAGGTCTGCCCTGACCCAGCAGGGCTGGATGACTGGGAGCAGGCTCAGAAGAGTCACCAGCCTGAGGCTGCTGCCTGAGGCAGTCTCCCCCGGGGCTACGGGCAGGGCTCCTTCAGTACCTCTTAGCCACAAAGGGGCTGCTTTGTGGTGGACACCATGCCACCTGCCAGAGCTGGGGCTCGTGGCACGTCTGCAGACGGGTGCCTGGGTGGGTCTCAACCATGAGGGGTGGGGGGCTGGGGGACAGGTGAGTGGGCATCGGCACCACATCCAGGGTGCCACCACTGCAGCCTGAGTCACAGGTTAGTGGCCACAGCACTGGGTACAGCCTCTCTTCACCCCAACCTTCCTCCCCTTGGAGAAGAGGAAACAGGCACAGGGGGGCCAACGGCCTTCCCACGGTCACACACACGGGGTGTGGAGCCCATGTCCCGAGCCATGCCCACCTCCCAGCCACCCTTCTGGCCTCTCCCTGTGCTCACAGCAACTGGGACAGCTTCCCCATGTGGGACCCTGGGCTGCCTCAGGCCTTGGGAGGGGGGCTTGGGCCCCAGCTCCTGTTCCCACTGCTGCATGAGAGACACCCTGGAGAAGCTCCATGGAGCTGGGCTTTTCGTAGAGACGGTGGCTGTGAGAGATGAACAAACTCCACACCTGCCCAGGGTCCCCAGGGAACCACCACACAGGCTGGGACATGGGCATTCCCTCATCTGTGATCTGCCTCAGACTCCTGCTCAGCTTGCACTCCCCATGTGTGGTATGTGTCTGGGATCTGGTGTGTCTGGTGTGACCAGTGTCTGCTGTGTGCTGTGTGTGTATGCCCACGTGTGAGGGTGAGCTCCCTTCCATTTAGCCTCTGTGGGTCTGGTATCTGGTGTGTGTCTGATATTGTATGTGTTGTTGTGTGTCTGCTGTGTGCTGTAGGCGTGTGATCGTATGTGAGGGTGAGCCCCTGGCTTTTTACCTGTGTGTGTCTGTGCAGCCACCAACACAGCGGCCCTGGGTGGCTCTGGAGCCGCATGTCCCTCCGGTTTCCCTCTGGCCTCCACAGGCCCCAAAGCCCTGCTCCATCCTCTGCGTTTGCCCTGCAGTGGCTCTGAGAGCTTTACAGACAGAACCTCATGCAGCGGCTCCTCCCCATGACCGTGGGCCCTGAGTTTGGCCCCAGGTGTCGGCTGACCCTGCGGGTTCCTCCCTGTCGCTGAGCTGCTCCCTGGGAAGAGGCCTGGCTGCAGGAGACTCTGGAGCCTGCTGCCTGGCCCTGCTGAAATGGCGTCCAGGGCTGGGGAATGGCATGCTTGGTGCTTCCCACAGAGACGGGCGACTGGCCCTCTGCCCACCTGGACTGTCTCTCTCTCTCTCTCGTAGAGGGAAGAGGAGGCCATGTCGGATGTGGATGAGACGGTGGACAAGTATGAGTGAGTGCTGGGGTGCTGGGTAGGGGCTGCGCCCATTGGTGGTGTGGGGATAGCCACACCTTTGCTTCCAGCCTGTTGCCTTGGGCTGCTCCTGGCAGGGGGCTGGCCGTGAAGACCCCAGGGCTAAGGGATAGACCAGCCTGGGACTGGGGGCTGGGCCTCCTGAGAAAAGACCAGAGAATTTCCCTGAGGACCCAGAGGCCACAGAGCCACCGTGCCCAGAAACCCGCCCCAGACCTGGCATCATGACCCTGGGGGCTGCTGGCCCTGCCCTCTGCCCTGTCCTGGGGGCCAGGGAGGGAGGCACACTGCAAACCATCAGTCAGTCATCTCTGGGGGAGGCAGTGCCCGGGGCAGACAGGACCGCAGGTGTAGCTTGGACCCTGAAGAACCCCTCCTGGGCACCAAGGGTGCAAAAGTGGGGGCTGGGTGGAGGGCTTGTGCCTGTGGACTTGGGCCAGGTGGACGAGGACGGGGGCGTGCAGAGCCCAGGGACCAGCACTTGCCAGGTTTCCTGTGGTGGGAGGCAGCCGAATGGAGCTGGGCTGGGCTGGGCTGTGGGTGGGGGACAGGCGGACTCCAGGACCCAACACGGGGGTAAATGTCTCCAGGAAAAGGCCTTGGGTTTGTGCACGTGTGTGTAGACATGTGTGCTGTGTTCCTGACAACGTCTCCCCTTACGCCGCAGGGAGCAGGAAGGCAAGCACACCCCCACTCTCACTGGGCACAAGAACAGCCTTGCTGGAAACTGACCATCTCTTCTCTCCTCTCTTGTGCTCATGCCTCCTCCCAGAGCAGAAGCAACCGCAGAAGGTACGGGGGTGGGGATTCGCCCAGTAAGAATCTCGCCTGTCCCCAACCCCTGCTCCCAGCTGGGCAAACCCCCACCCTCCCCCCACCCCCAGCTCGGGCTTCCTGTGGGCAGAGTCCTGTGCTGAGCCATGCCATGTGTCCGCTCCACTGCCTGACTGGGCTGGGGGCCACACCCTGCCAGCAAGTGATGAAAATAGAACCCTCCCAAACCCTCCCTCCCACCCCGGCCCCAGCCTCAGCCCTGGCCTTCTCGAATGCTGGGTGGTCCCTCACCCACACGGGTCCTTTCTGGTCCCAGCCACTGAGGAAGGGGCTCCAGGGCCTGAGTCTAGGATAGGACCCTGACCCTGTGCCGTGACATCAGAGAATGACCTTGGGAGGGAGGCTGAGTCAGACACAGGGCCCAGAGGCAGCCTCACAGCGGCAGCACTTCTGGGTGCAGAGGGGACTCCAGCCCCAGAGAGGCAAGTTTCAAACGACAGGAGACCCTGAGCAGACTTCCCCTGAAGGAGCAGACAAAGAGCTTTCCAAGCTTTGTGGCCCCCGGTCCTGCTGAAGCTGCCACTCCAGGAATATTTTAGAAACGGTCTGCAGGCCATTGGGCCACAGTTTGCAGCTTCTGGTTTTAACCAATAACAGAGTGGCCCCTGTCAGCCACACAGGTCCCCCACCATCCACTGGGACCTTGGATGTCACTGGGCCCCACACCTCCCTGCGCCAGGCCTGCTCACTGTCTGGTTCGCCTCTCCAGAGCACGAGGGGCGGTGGAAGAGGAGGCTAGGTGTGGCATGGACCCCAGCACTGCTCCTGTGGCAGTGGGAAGGCCCCCTAGACTGTGGTCTGCAGCCTGGGCATAGGGCTCAGCCTCGTCAGTACATGCTCCACCTGCTTTCTTTGGCCAGGCAGTCCTGGGCCCCAGGCAGGTGTACACTGGTGGATCCTGGACCTGGAGCCCTGCAGGGCCTCCTTGGCTGAGGACGTGTGAGGGGGACAGGGGGCTATTGGCAGGGCCTTGAGCTCAGAACCAGGACCATGACTCCTTTCTCATGTTCTGTTCAGAAGATGGAGAAGAGGAAGTTAGTGGTCAAGTTCAGCCTTTCCAGGGTCATGATTGCATCAGTAGATTTCCAACCAGTCTCTAAACAGTGATCTCACTCCTCCCAAGAAAAGTCCTTGCCAGGCTGGACCCTCTGTAAGGGATGTCTCTCTGATGGTGAGTGAGCCACACAAAGTATTAGCAAACCCACCTCCTCTATCCTGAACACATTTGACCTTCTCCTTCAATACCAACTGTCCCTGTCAATGGAGAGCCACAGAATACTTCTGAGAAGAGCATTAAGAGCTCTGCTGGAAAGGAGGCAGTGAGGTTTGCTTTAATTTTAGAGGTATGATTTAATGGGAAACAGTGACTGGTGGGCCTGAGGAGAGGACGTGAGGAACTTGCTGACTTGCACACCTCCCAGACTTCTGGCTTCAGAAACTGTGTGAAGCGCTGTGCACATGCTATTACTACCTGCCAGGCAGGCAATGAACAAAGAAGCAGAGTGGACTTAGAGAAGAGAGAGCGTCAGCTTGGATCTCCTTCCACAGTCATGTAGAGATTTTTTTTTAAGACAAGAGGAAATTTGCATCTGGACTTCATAGAGAGATCTGAGCCAGAAATTGGAATATGGAGTAATCCACATGTTGGAAAAAGTGTGCCCAGGATGGGTGTTAGGGTGGACTAAGCTTGAGGGCAGGGGAAGCAATATTTAGTAAGAAGGGTTCAGGGGAAGAATAGGACCGGGAGAAGGGAGCAAAACCCAGCTCAAAATGTAGGAGGCAAACCAGGGAGAGCCATGCAGCAGAAACCAAAGAAGGCAGGCTTTTCTGTTTGGATAAAATATACAGTTGGTTAAATGATGCTTTTGAAGTATTTTTGAATAATTAGAGATGGCATTAATGTTGGCTGTAAAACACAACATACTAAATTAAATATTAATGTTTCTGAAGTTTGGGATTATAGCTTCCCTCAAAGAGCATAGATTCATGAAAACTGATGATACTTGATGATAAGGTCAAAGAGAAAGTCATAACAATTTAAAAGAATATAAACAATGCATACTCTATTCTATGACTGTTTCAATTATTTTGCTGTAAAAAAAGGGCTGCCTTTAAAACCCATATGACTATTGTATTATTGGATTTATAATAAGAAATATGCATTTGGTCTTTGCCCAATTTCTGGCACAGAGCTCATAAAACCCTTGGTAGTTCCTAAGTGACTGAAGTGGAAAAAAAGGTGTCTTGATATTCACAATAAGCTTTTTCAATTACACCTGACTTTATGTTAATGCAGTGACTTTTGGAAGAACCTCAGGATGGGGGCTGGTTGTCAGGAGAACCCACTGTGTCATTTGAGTTGGGACCTTCAGTCTCACCCCTGACCTCCAGGGAGGAAAGGGGGAACAGAACTGGAGACTGATTGAATCACCAGTGGCCCACAGTTTAATCAGTTGAGCCCAAAAAGACAGGGTTCAGAGAGCTTCTGGGTCGGTGAACACTTGGAGATTTGGGGAGAGCGGTAGCCAGGTGCTCCCTGCCCTTTTCCTGCACCCTGCCCTGTGCATCTCCCATCTAACTGGTCCTGAGTTATATCCTCTTATAATACACTGGTAATCTGCTGAGTGAAATGCTTCTCTGAGTTCTAGGAGCTGCACTAAAGATGAATTAAACCCAAGAAGGGAGCTGGCGGGAGCTATAAGCTGTTCAGTCAGAAGCCCAAGGTGACTCGTGACTAGCATCTGAAGAGTGAGCAGCCTTGCAGGACTGAGTCTTTAATCTGCAGGACCCAACACTATCTGCAGGTAAACAGTGTTGTCAGAATTCAGTTAACTGTAGGACTGCTTCATGGTGTGGAAGAAAAAAAACATACATCTGAGTCAGTGTTAGAATTATAGCTATAAACCATAAATATTACTGGCTAACCTTTAGGTTTAAAAAACATTCACAAGAAAGATCGCATAAAACTTGCAACAGAAAGACAGGGAAAATGTTTTTTACCCCAAAAATAACTAGAAATAATACAACAGTAAAATACCATTCCTATAAGCAGTGAAATATAGGAAGCACCCAGAAACTAGCTTAGGAAAGAAAACACAAACCAGGTACAAAAGGTCTAAAACTCCATTAAAAGGACATAAAAGATGATCTGAATAAATACAGAGGTCTTCCACTGTCTTGGAGGATATTATTAAAACGACAATAGTCCTCAATGTAAAAATATACATGAAAGGAAAAGAACAGACCCTCAGACATGGACATGGACATACAGGAACGATATAAAGTCGGCATTAAAAACCAATGAGTATAAACTCTTTAGTAGATGATGTTGAGAACACTGTCTTGCCAGGTGTGTCATACCACACACTCAAGAGGTCTCTGGACAGAGCAGATGTTTAGATGCAGATGATGAAACGATAACACTGTAGAAGGCTGTGGATGAGAGAATGCTGGTGACCTTGGTCTAAGAAACGGTTTCTTAGAAGAAAATACTGCAAACCACATATGAAAAACAGATCTGATGATATCAAAATTAAGTACTTCTGTTCAACAAAGGGCAGAACAAATTCAAAAAAGGGATAAAACACTAGGGGAAGAGATGTATAACACCTAAAATTGATTATATCCTTAAGATTTTAATTGAATCCACTCCAAATAGTTTTAATAGCAAGAACCCTCCTGTAGGGCATTCTTTGTCCTACAGAGTCTTGGAGGGGCTAAAGACAAAGTAAAGATCATTCACCAAGCCATGACTGAAAACCAGACCACAAAAGCAGTGGCTGCCTCTTCTCTGATCTGAATCACTTTGCTGTACACCTGAAACTAACACAATATTGTAAATCAACCATACTTCAATTTTAAAATGGTTAAATAAATTGCTTGTAAAGTATATATGGTATATGGGACTCCCAGATGGCTCAATCGTAAAGAATCTCCCGGCAAATGCGAGATGATGTGGGTTCTATCCTTGGGTTGAAATATCCTCTGGAGAAGGGTGTACCCATTCCAGTATTTTTGCCTGAAAATCCCATGGACAGAAGAGTTTGGCAGGCTACAGGTCATGAGCTCACAAAAGAGTTGGCCATGACTTAGTGACTAAACAAGCAAATAAGCGTATATAGTATATAATTATTTATATATAATATATTGTATTTATATATGTGTCAGTTTATGAACTTTAGTCTCAGGGCAATAGGGGACAACTGAAATGTTTCTAGCATGGGAATAACCAGTTTTTGTTTCTATTTTAAATAGTTTACTCTCAGACTTCCCTAGTAGTACAGTGGATAGGACTCTCCCTTGCAATGTGGGGACACTGGTTCGATTCCTGGTCTGGGAAGTTTCCACATACCCTAGGCAACTAAAGAACAAGTGCAACAACTACTGAGCCCCTGTGCTGCAACTCCTAAAGCCCGTGTGCCCTAGAGCCTGTGCTCTGGAACACGAGAGGCCACCACAATAAGTCTGTGCATGGCAACTAGAGAGCAGCCCCCACACTCTGCAACTAGAGAAAGTTTGCACACAGCAACAAAGACCCAGCACAACCATAAATATGTTTTTAAAAATAGTTTACTCTCTTGCCTTGTAGAGAATTACTGAAAAATACCCAGACTGAGGGCAGTGAAAATATTTAGGATCTCAAAGTTGGATGATCTGTTCTAGCAAAAGTAAAGGCAATGGAAACAGAGGTTGTAAGCCTTATAGAAATTATAAGCCTTATCAAAGAGAAAGTTTTAGAGTAGAGAAAATGGAAGGAGTGGTTGATGTCAAGCTCAAGTATGGGGAGGTAGACAAACCAAAGAGTATGGTAAGGCTGGAGGCCATGCCTTGGTTGTGAAACTAGGAAGCAGGTGTTTAGAGGGTAAAGAGAGTGAGTATAGTTTTAGACTCGGTGACCTTCCAAGACCTGTGATAGCTCAGCAGGATATGCCTAATGCAGGAGAGAGGGGCCAGAGATGCGGACAGCTGTCCACTGGATCTAGATGGTGATGAAGCCAAAGGTGGTGGGCTCAGCTATTATCCTGAGGCAGATGGTACTGAAAATGATCTATGAATTTAGAATCATATGAGGCTCCTTAGAGATAACACCCGAGCCAGAGATAAAACACTTCCAGTATCACTTCTTCACTTACATCACATTTTCAGCCCAGAGAGAAATATCTCTCCACCTCAATCATTCCAGTTTTTATTCAATCGCATTTTCCCACCAATAACACATCAGATCCATGGAGTCAATACATTTTTTAATTTTTCCAATAATGAAATAAAGACACATCAAACCCTATATCCTGAAGAAACTGCCAGGATACTATCCAAACATTTTATACCCTGAAAGCCGTTTAACCAACACAGCACTGCAAGCATAGTGAGATATGACTGCTGACCACCCTGGACAGCTGCAGAGTGGAACACCTCCCATGGAGAGATCACACCTCTCACCACTCCCAGGAGGCAAGCACTGGTCTGCAGCTTTGAATGGTGTTGGGTAGGGAATAATATGTACAATATATACATATTGTACAATAGGAAAAATATGAAAATATGTACAAGTACATATTTCTAAAAGTATATCTCTAATGTAATCTCATTGTTTATATTACTTTTTTCAAAGATAACACTTGTATGTTAATAATGAAGAGACTCATGGATAACAAAACTTTCCTCAGAGTATTCAATGCATTTATTTGGAATCCTGAAATAGTTCTTTTCTAGTCCATTTGCTTCTTAATGAGCTTAAACAAGCTAAACTTCTTGAAGGCCAATAAAACTTTTTTTTAAAGTAAAATACAGAGAAGCTCTCAATACCTTTTATCTCTTTAGTCTCTTAAGAAAATTTTTTATGTCAATGCAAACTTTTAAATGAAATAACACGGACTCATAAAAGTTATTTGAGTAAGCACTTCCTTTATAGCCCAGTCAGTAAAGAATGTCCCTGCAATGCAGGAGACCCAGGTTTGATTCCTGGGTTGGGAAGATCCGCTGGAGAAGGAAATGGCAACCCACTCCTGTATTCTTGCCTGGATAATCCCATGGACAGGGGAGCCTGGCAGGCTACAGTCCATGGGGTCAAAAGAGTCAGACATGACTTAGCGACTTAACTACTACTACTATATAATACTAGGAAAAACTGAAAACAAAAACCTATATACTAGAGTATATTGAAATAAAAGAATTAGTAGTGAGAGGGTAACAGGCAGGAAGGCCAGGGGTTTCCAATGGGAAGAAATAGCCTGCAAGTGTCAGACATTTTTTTCTCTCTCAAGCAGCAGGAGGAAACCAACTAGCGATATCTTTCCTTCTTTATACAAATTTAGAAGGAGGTTTCTCTTAAAATACTGTGTTGCCATAATGACACCTGGTTTCACCTGAAGTTATTCTCAAACGTTGAGTTGAGTTGAGTTCAGTTCAGTCGCTCAGTCGTGTCCAACTCTTTGTGATCCCATGAATCGCAGCACACCAGGCCTCCCTGTTCATCACCAACTCCCGGAGTTCACTCAGACTTACATCCATCGAGTCCGTGATGCCATCTGGCTATCTCATCCTTGGTCGTCCCCTTCTCCTTCTCCCAATCCCTTCCAGCATCAGAGTTTTTTTTACCAGTGAGTCAACTCTTCTCATGAGGTGGCCAAAGTACTGGAGTTTCAGCTTTAGCATCATTCCTTCCAAAGAAATCTTAGGGTTGATCTCCTTCAGAATGGACTGGTTGGATCTCCTTGAAGTCCAAAGTACTCTCAAGAGTCTTCTCCAACACCACAGTTCAAAAGCATCACTCCTTCGGCGCTCAGCCTTCTTCACAGTCCAACTCTCGCATCCATACATGACCACTGGAAAAACCATAGCCTTGACTAGACGGACCTTAATCAGCAAAGTAATGTCTCTACTTTTGAATATGCTATCTAGGTTGGTCATAACTTTTCTTCCAAGGAGTAAGCGTCTTTTAATTTCATGGCTGCAGTCACCATCTGCAGTGATTTTGGAGCCCCCCAAAATAAAGTCTGACACTGTTTCCACTGTTTTCCCATCTATTTCCCATGAAGTGATGGGACCAGATGCCATGATCTTCGTTTTCTGAATGTTGAGCTTTAAGCCAACTTTTTTGCTCTCCTCTTTCCATTTCATCAAGAGGCTTTTAAGTTCCTCTTCACTTTCTGCCATAAGGGTGGTGTCATCTGCATATCTGAGGTGATTGATATTTTTCACGGCAATCTTGATTGCAGCTTATGTTTCTTCCAGTCCAGCGTTTCTCATGATGTACTCTGCACAGAAGTTCAATAAGCAGGGTGACAATATACAGCCTTGACATACTCCTTTTCCTCTTTGGAACCAGTCTGTTATTCCATGTCCAGTTCTAACTCTTGCTTCCTGACCTGCATACAGATTTCTCAAGAGGCAGGTTAGGTGGTCTGGTATTCCCATCTCTTTCAGAATTTTCCACAGTTTATTGTAATCCACACAGTCAAAGGCTTTGGCATAGTTAATAAAGCAGAAATAGATGTTTTTCTGGAACTCTCTTGCTTTTTCCCTGATCCAGCGGATGTTGGCAATTTGATCTCTGGTTCCTCTGCCTTTCCTAAAACCAGCTTGAACATCAGGGAGTTCACGGTTCACGTATTGCTGAAGCCTGGCTTGGAGAATTTTGAGCATTGCTTTACTAGCATGTGAGATGAATGCAATTGTGTGGTAGTTTGAACATTCTTTGGCATTGCCCATCTTTGGAATTGGAATGAAAACTGACCTTTTCCAGACCTGTGGCCACTGTGGAGTTTTCCAAATTTGCTGGCATATTGAGTGCAGCACTTTCACAGCATCATAACCAATGCTCTTTTTTAAATTATTATGGAAATGTTTGTCTTAAGCTATGCTAATGTACTATGCATTTACCCCAAACTGTCTTCAAGTTGGTTCCACCTCTTGGATCATAACCTACTTGACAAACCAGTATGTTATACTCAGATATTGTTCCTCTAACCTATGTAAATTAAACTATTTGTATGGTGATCTGCCCTTCTTCAAGATTCAAGTTAATCATTTTATGGCCTAGGATGAACCATTTGGTGCCAAGATTATCCCCAAATACATCTTATAGGTGAGGGGCCTGGTGCCACTCTGAGTTTTAAGACATTCCTTTCTTTCATTAACAGACTGCTAATGCCTATATAACATCCAGCTGAAGATTAGCAGGGGGGTACTCTTTCTGCACCCTTCTGATGCCTATGTCAGAAGCCTCTCAGTTTCCTTTATACTTTAATAAAACTTTATTACACAAAAGCTCTGAGTGATTGAGCCTTGTCTCTGGCCTAGGATTGGATTCTTCTCCTCTGGAGGCCAAAAATCCTGGTGTCTGTGTGATTCAACAACAACCTTTCAGTAGTAGTACTTTTATTGACAGGTTAAAACTAAAAAACTGCAAAGCTTATAAAGCATTCAAGAATCAAAGACTTATTGTAGACAATTATCTAAAAGGATTTACAAAATGTATTTGTGCCAATATTAGAAAGACGCCATACACTGTAAATCCCTGGGTCATAATACTGTACAACATAGCCTTCTCTCCTGGAGATTTCCATAAAACAGGTCCACCACCCACCACACCCATGTTTACCACCTTAGTGTTCAAAACACAGGGTCCTGAGTACACATCAGATAGCAGCATTCCAACTCAAATCTCTTTTAGTAACATTTAACATTTGATCAAAACCATCAAGGTTTCATCACCAGCCAATGCGAAAAGCATCTTTACTCCATGGTATAGGGATCCTCCAGCATAGGGATTTTCTTCCACTCTAAAGTTAGTGAAATTCTAAATATACAAAGAATCATTACTAGAAAAAAAGTTAACTCTTAAAACCACAACTCATATATGAATGGAAGGATTGGATGAGACTTGGAACAAGAAGCTTCCCACAGAATTACTTTTGCAACCTGGAAACTAAGAGGGAGGAAATTATCACTGGGGAATTCTCTGGTGGTTCAATGGGTAAGAATCTGCCTGCCAAAGGAGGGAATATGGGTTCAATCCCTGGTCTGGCAAGATTCCACATGACATGGAGCAACCATGCCTGTGTGCCACAACTACTGAGCCCCAATTCTAGAGTCCGAGAGCTGCAACTACTGCAGCCCACATGTGTAAAGTCTATGCTCTGCAATGAGAAAGCCATCACAATGAGAAGCCTGAGCATTGCAGTGAAGAGCAGCTCCTGCTAGCCACCACTAGAGAAAGACCACACAAAGCAATGAAGAACCAGCACAGGCATAAATGAGTAAATAAATAAACTAGTTTAAATTAAAAAATAAATCTTTGCTCCATCTTACAGGAAATAGATGGGACACTTAAAAAGGGGTGCCAATGGAAAGACTTCTCAGCCTGCACTCTTGCTGCAGGGCTGCTACTGTGCGTAAAGAAACAATTTAAGTGTCAGAGAATTCTTCTCCACAAATGCACTAGATCCCAGAGAACTACCATCAAGGACCATTCTGCCTGAAGTATAAAAGAGACTGAAAGGAGTAAGGTTAAACAGTTTTAAGCATAATTTTTTTAATTAAATTTATTTATTTTTTTTAAATTACAATACTGTATTTGTTTTGCCATACATTGACATGAATCAGCCACAGGTGTCCACGATCTCCCAATGCCAAAGCCCCCTCCCACCTCCCACCCCACATCCTCTCCCTGAATCATCCCGTGCACCCGCCCCATGCGTCCTGCATCCTGTATTGAACATAGACTGGCGCTTCATTCTTACAAGATAGTATACATGTTTCAATGCCGTTCTCCCAAATCATCCTACCCTCTCCCTCTCCCTCAGAGTCCAAAAGTCCGTTCTATACCTCTGAGACTCTTTTGTTGTCTCACATATAGGGTCTTCATTACTATCCTTCTAAATTCCATATATATGTGTCAGTATACTGTATTGGTGTTTTTCTTTCTGGCTTACTTCACTCTGTATAATCGGCTCCAATTTCATCCATCTCATTAGAACTGAGTCAAATTTATTCTTTTTAAGGGCTGAGTAGCACTCCATTGTGTATATGTACAACAGCTTTCTTATCCATTCATCTGCTGATGGACATCTAGGTTGTTTCCATGTCCTGGCTATTATAAACAGTGCTGCAATGAACATTGGGGTACATGTGTCTATTTCAATTCTGGTTTCCTCGGTGTGTATGCCCAGCAGTGGGATTGCTGCATCATAAGGCAGTTCTATTTGCAATTTTTAAGGAATCTCCACACTTTTCCATAGTGGCTGTACTAGTTTGCATTCCCACCAGCAGTGTAAGAGGGTTCCCTTTTCTCCACATCCTCTCCAGCATTTATTGCTTGTAGACTTTTGGATCGCAGCCATTCTGACTGGTGTGAAATGGTACCTCATTGTGGTCTTGATTTGCATTTCTCTGATAATAAGTGATGTTGAGCATCTTTTCATGTGTTTGTTTGCCATCCGTATGTCTTCTTTGGAGAAATGCCTATTTAGTTCTTTGGCCCATTTTTTTATTGGATCGTTTATTTTTCTGGAGTTGAGCTGCATAAGTTGCTTGTATATCTTTGAGATTAGTTGTTTGTCAGTTGTTTCATTTGATATTGTTTTCTCCCATTCAGAAGGCTGTCTTTTCACCTTGCTTATAGTTTCCTTTGTTGTGCAGAAGCTTTTAATTTTAATTAGATCCCATTTATTTATCTTTGCTTTTATTTCCAGTATACTGGGAGTTGGATCATAGAGGATCCTGCTGTGATTTATGTCGGAGAGTGTTATGCCTATGTTCTCCTCTCGGAGTTTTATAGTTTCTGGTCTTACATTTAGATCTTTAATCCATTTTGAGTTTATTTTTGTGTGTGGTGTTAGAAAGAGGTCTAGTTTCATTCCTTTACAAGTGGTTGACCAGTTTTCCCAGCACCACCTGTTAAACAGACTGTCTTTACTCCATTGTATATTCTTGCCTCCTTTGTCGAAGATAAGGTGTCCATAGGTGTGTGGGTTAATCTCAGGGCTTTGTATTTTGTTCCGTTGATCTATATTTCTGTCTTTGTGCCAGTACCATACTGTCTTGATGACTGTGGCTTTGTAGTAGAGCCTGAAGTCAGGCAAGTTGATTCCTCCAAATCCATTCTTCTTTCTTAAGATTGCTTTGGCTATTCGAGTTTTTTTGTATTTCCATGCAAATCTTGAGATTATTTGATCTAGTTCTGTGAAAAATACTGCTGGTAGCTTGATAGGAATTGCGTTGAATCTGTAGATTGCTTTGGGTAGTATACTCATTTTCACTATATTGATTCTTCCAACTCATGAGCATGGTATATTTCTCCATCTATTAGTGTCCTCTTTGATTTCTTTCATCAGTGTTTTATAGTTTTCAATATATAGGTCTTTAGTTTCTTTAGGTAGGTATATTCCTAAGTATTTAATTCTTTTCGTTGCAATGGTGAATGGGATTGTTTCCTTGACTTCTTTTTTACTTTTTCATTATTAGTGTATAGGAATGCAAGGGATTTCTGAGTGTTGATTTTATATCCTGCAACTTTACCATATTCGTTGATTAGCTCTAGTAGTTTTCTGGTCGAGTCTTTAGGATTTTCTATATAGAGGATCATGTCGTCCGCAAACAGTGAGAGTTTTACTTCTTCTTTTCCAATTTGGATTCCTTTTATTTCTTTTTCTGCTGTAATTTCTGTGGCCAAAACTTCCAGTACGATATTGAATAGTAGTGGTGAGAGTGGACACCCTTGTCTTGTTCCTGACTTTAGGGAAATGGTGTCAATTTTTCACCATTGAGGATAATGTTACCTGTGGGTTTGTCATATATAGCTTTTATTATGTTGAGGTATGTTCCTTCTATTCCTGCTTTCTGGAGCGTTTTTATCATAAATGGATGTTGAATTTTGTCAAAGGCTTTTTCTGCATCATTGAGATAATCATATGATTTTTATTTCTCAGTTTGTTAATGTGATGAATTACATTGATTGACTTGCGGATATTGAAGAATCCTTGCATCCCTGGGATAAAGCCCACTTGGTCATGGTGTATGATCTTTTTAATGTGTTGCTGGATTCTGATTGCTAGGATTTTGTTGAGGATTTTTGCATCTATGTTCATCAGTGATATTGGCCTGTAGTTTTCTTTTTGTGTGGTGTCTTTGTCAGGTTTTGGTATTAGGGTGATGGTGGCCTCATAGAATGAGTTTGGCAGTTTACCTTCCTCTGCAATTTTCTGGAATAGTTTCAGTAAGATAGGGGTTAGCTCTTCTCGAAATTTTTGGTAGAATTCAGCTGTGAAGCCGTGTGGACCTGGGCTTTTGTTTGCTGGAAGATTTCTGATTACAGTTTCAATTTCCATGCTTGTGATGGGCCTGTTAAGATTTTCTATTTCTTCCTCGTTAAGTTTTGGAAAGTTGTACTTTTCTAAGAATTTGTCCATTTATTCCAAGTTGTCCATTTTCTTGGCATATAATTGGTGATAGTAGTCTCTTATGAGTCTTTGTATTTCTGTCTTGTCTGTCATGATCTCTCCCTTTTCATTTCTAATTTTATTGATTTGATTTTTTTCTCATTGTTTCTTGATGAGTCTGGCTAATGGTTTGTCAATTTTATTTATCCTTTCAAAAACCAGCTTTTTGCTTTGTTGATTTTGCTATGGTCTCTTTTGTTTCTTTTGCATTTATTTCTGCCCTAATTTTTAGGATTTCTTTCCTTCTACTAACTCTGGGGTTCTCTATTTCTTCCTTTTCTAGTTGCTTTAGGTGTAGAGTTAGGTTATTTATTTGACTTTTTTCTTGTTTCTTGAGGTATGCCTGTATTGCTATGAACTTTCCTTTTAGCACTGCTTTTATAGTGTCCCACAGGTTCTGTGTAGTTGTGTTTTTATTTTCATTTGTTTCGATGCATAATTTGATTTCTTTTTGCTTTCTTCTGTGATTTGTTGATTATCCAGAAGGGTGTTGTTCAGCCTCCAAATGTTGGAATTTTTAATAGTTTTCTCCTGTAATTGAGATCTAACCTTAGTGCATTATGGTCAGAGAAGATGCTTGGAATAACTTCGAATTTTTTGAATTTATCAAGGTTAGATTTATGACCCAGGATGTGATCTATCCTGGAAAAGGTTCCGTGTGCACTTGAGTAAAAGGTGAAATTCATTGTTTTGGGGTGAAATGTCCTATAGATATCAATTAGGTCCAACTGGTCTATTGTATCGTCTAAAGTTTGGGTTTCTTTGTTAATTTTCTGTTTAGTTGATCTGTCCATAGGTGTGAGTGGGGTATTAAAGTCTCCCACTATTATTGTGTTATTATTAATTTCCCCTGTCATGCTTGTTAGCAATTGTCTTACATATTGCGGTGCTCCTATGTTGGGTGCATATATATTTATAATTGTTATATCTTCTTCTTGGATTGATCCTTTAATCATTATGTAATGGCCTTCTTTGTCCCTTTTCACAGCCTTTGTTTTAAAGTCTATTTTATCGGATATGAGTATTGCTACTCCTGCTTTCTTTTGGTCTTTATTTGCATGGAATATCTTTTTTCCAGCCCTTCACTTTCAGTCTGTATGTGTCCGTTGTTTTGAGGTGGGTCTCTTGTAAGCAGCATATATAGGGATCTTGTTTTTGTATCCATTCAGCCAGTCTTTGCCTTTTGGTTGGGGCATTCAACCCATTTACATTTAAGGTAATTATTGATAAGTATGCACCTGTTTCCATTTACTTCAGTGTTTTGGGTTCAGGTTTATTCGTTCTTTTTGTGTTTTCCTGTCTAAAGTCTATCCTTTAGTATTTGTTGGAGAGCTGGTTTGGTGGCTCTGAAGTCTCTCAGCTTTTGTTTGTCTGTAAAGCTTTTGATTTCTCCTTCATATTTGAATGAGATCCTTGATGGGTACAGTAGTCTTGGCTGAAGGTTATTATCTTTCATCACTTTAAGTATGTCTTGCCATTCCCTCCTAGCCTGAAGAGTTTCTATTGAAAGATCTGCAGTAATTCTTATGGGGATCCCCTTGTGTGTTATTTGTTGTTTTTCCCTTGCTGCTTTTAATATTTGTTCTTTGTGTTTGGTCTTTGTTAGTTGGATTAGTATATGTCTTGGGGTGTTCCGCCTTGGGTTTATCCTGTTTGGCACTCTCTGGGTTTCTTGGACTTGGGTGATTATTTCCTTCCCCATTTTAGGGAAGTTTTCAACTATTATCTCTTCAAGGATTTTCTCATGGTCTTTCTTTTTGTCTTCTTCTTCTGGGACTCCTATAATTCGAATGTTGGAGCGTTTCATATTGTCTTGGAGGTCTCTGAGGTTGTCCTCATTTCTTTTAATTCGTCTTTCTTTTTCCCTCGCTGATTCATTTATTTCTACCATTTTATCTTCTATTTCACTAATCCTATCTTCTGCCTCTGATATTCTACTATTTGTAGCCTCCAGAGTGTTTCTGATCTCATTTATTGCATTATTCATTATATGTTGACTCTTTTTTATTTCTTCTAGGTCCTTGTTAAATCTTTCTTGCATCTTCTCAATCCTTGACCCCAGGCTATTTATCTGTGATTCCATTTTGATTTCAAGATTTTGGATAATTTTCACTATCAGTATTCGGAATTCTTTCTCAGGTAGATTCCCTATCTCTTCCTCTTTTGTTTGTTTTGGTGGGCATGTCTCCTGTTCCTTTACCTGCTGGGTATTCCTCTGTCTCTTCATCTTGGTTATATTGCTGCGTTTGGGGTGGGTTTTCTATATTCTGGAAATTTGTGGAATTCTTTTTCTTATAGAGCTTCCTCTCTGTGTTTGGGGTTATACCAGTGGCTTGTCAAAGTTTCTTGATTAGAGAGGCTTGTGTTGATGTTCTGGTGGGTGGAGCTGGATTTCCTCTCTCTGGAGTGCTGTGAAGTGTCAAGTAATGGATTATGGGATGTCAATGATTTTGGAGTATTTTGAGCTGCCTGTGTATTGAAGGTCAGGGGCTTGTTCTTGTGTTGCTGGAGAATTTGCGTGGTATGTCTTGCTCTGGAGCTTGTTGGCCCTTGGGCGGTGCTCAATTTCAGTATAGGTATGAAGGCGTTTGATGAGCTCTTATTGGATAATGTTCTCTGTATTCAGGAATTCTTTGATGATCTCAGGATTTGGACTTACACCTCCTGATTCTGATTTTCAGATTTATTTTTACAATAGCCTCATGATTTCTCCATCTATTCAGCACTATTGTTGAAACATCTGGGTTAATGATGATAGGTTTCTCCACTTTGAGGGTCGTCCCTAGAGGATCGCTGAGTTACTGGTTTTGAAGCCGGTGATCCTCTTTTCTGGATGCCTGATGTCCTCTGCCAGCAGTCAGAACTTGTTTTGTGGAATTTACTCAGCTTTGAAATGTTCTTTTGATGAAGTAGTGAGGGAGAAAGTGTTGTCCCCCCTCCTATTCCTCCGCCATCTTTTTCGTCTTCCAAAGCATAATTTTAAAACACAATAAAAGCTTAATTTTCTCAATAAATACTTTATTTCCCATGAAAATTTAAAAAGACAATTTTTGACCCATTGCAGCTCTGGCATAACAGATAATAAAGCTACCAATAGGTAGCGTATGCTGGATACTGACTGAGTCACAGAAAAATGACAGTCATTTCTCATGCAAACAATTCCTTGAGAGACATCCTTGATGGGAAGACGTAAAAGCTTCCCTCTCTGTCACCCACAGTGGAGCTGATGTCTAAGAACAACACTTCCTGGCATCCTCTGCTAGCATCCAATAACTGTTATCTCTTGTTCTTATCTTTCTGATGTTACAGTACCCTGCATCACTACCATTTCAAATTGACTAGAAGTTTTATTATCTGTGTATTTATAGATTTAACATTCAAAAAATCTCAGAAAGGTTTCAGTCACTGATATTATATCCAATAACTTTATATTGGATATAAATTATATCCCACAAGTCAGTTGAGGTGAATGAAGATGGCAGAGGAAAAAGACATGGAGCTCACCATCTCCCCAGAGGTACATAAAAATGCATCTACATGTGGAATGATTCTCACAGAACATCTACTAAATGCTGATAATGGACCTCAGACCTCCAAAAGGGCAAGAAAATCTCCATGCAACTGGGTAAGGCAAAAGAAAAACAGAGAGAAAGGAATCAGGACAGGATCTGTGGCCCTGGGAGGGAGTTGTGAAAGAGGAAAGGTCTCCTTGCTGGCAGGGAGATCAGCTGGGTCAGAGGGGGAGCTTCGGAGCCTCAGAGGAGAGCATGGAGGCAGGTGTGCAGAGGGCAAAGCAGAGGGAGTCCAGCACGGTTGGTTGGTGCTGAGCGGGCACATCCTAGCCTCAAATGCTCGTACTGAGGGGGCTGGGTACTGAGGCTCAAGCCTAAGGTCAGGCTTGAGGAGCGGCTATGGTTGGCTGCAAGAAGACAGCAAGCCAGCCCAAGGGCACTAAGGTGTGATGCACTACAACCAAGGGAGCTCAAGAAGAAGTCTGGGACCACCAAAGAGGCAAGGATCCACTGCTGGGGGGCATGTGAAGAGAGGGACTGGCCCACAATAGGAGCCTCTATCTCTGCACGTGTTCTTAGGCATCAGGGGGCCACCTACATGAGTTACCAGGGCAGGCTTGAACCACCACTGCCATGTAGGGTTCCAGAGGCGTGGGCCACTGCCACTGAAGAGGGTCCTGAGAGCAGATACAGGTTGCTGCCCCCACATTCCTGGGAGCATGAGCAGCCCACCAACAACAAAGTTCCCATGATACAGCATTGATAACTGTCATCATCCTCCTAGTGCAGCCAGCCTCCTGCACCAAGGGACCGCCAACTGGGAGCCAGCTGCTGCCCCACACTTCCCAGGGGCATTTGCATGGGCCATGCACCTGTGCACCCCTTATCAAGGGGATAACAGCCAGCACATGCTGAAAAAGAGACAGCAAGCATCCATAACAAAAACAGCCCTCACCCCTCCAAAAAATTAAACCCATACATGCTACAAAGAGATGCTCCCACATATACATAGTCCTCCAAGACTACAGTAGATTGGTTTATCCTAAACACACAAAGTAAGAGAAATATAAAAATGAATAAGCAGGGGAACCACTCTTAGTTAAAAGATAAAGAGAATTCCCCTGAAAGAACAATGAAACAGACTTCTTCAGTCTAATAATGGAAGTAATGAAATACTGAAAGAATTAAGAAAGATTATCAACAGAAATGCAGATAACTGTAAAAAGAAACTAGAAACTATAAGGAGGAGCCAATAAAAATTATACAACTTATTTGCAGAGATGAAAACTGAGCTCATGAGAATGAATAGCAGGATGACAAATACAGAAGAAAGAATAAGTGATCTGGAAGATAAAATAATGGAAATTACCCAATCAAAATAGCAGACAAATTAAAAAAAAAGAAATATAAGAAACCTACAGGATGATATGGGCTCCCCTCTACCACTGCAGAGGGTCCTGAGAGCAGATACAGGTTGCCGCCCCCACATTCCTGGGAGCATGAGCAACCCACCAAAAGGGATCCCGTGACACAGCCCTGATCACTGTCTTCATCCCCCTGGCACCCAGCCACCTTCACCAAGGGACTGCCAACTGGGAGTCAACCACTGCCCCCACCTTCCCTGCTGGCTCAGACAGTAAAGAATCCATTTCCAATGCAGAAGATCTGGGTTTGATCCATGTATTCAAAGACCCCTGGAGAAGAGAATGGCAACACACTCTAGTATTCTTGCCTGGAGAATCCCCATGGACAGAGGAGCCTGGTGGGCTACAGTACATGGGGTCACAAAGAGTTGGGCATGACTGAGTGACTAAGTACAGCACAGTACATGGGATAATGTAAATCAGGGTAATCTATGCCTAACAGGCATTCCAAAAAGAAAAGAAAGAGAAAAGAAGGTTGAAAACATATTTGAAGAAATTCTGGCTGAAAACTTCCCAAACCTAAAGAAGGAAAAAGATATCCAGAACTGGAAGCACAGAGGGTCCCAAACAGACATCAAGACATAATACAAATGGCAAAAGTTAAAGAGAGGATTCTAAACCCAGCAAGAGATAAGCAAACAGCTAATTACAAGAAAACCTCCATAAGGCTATAAGCTGATTTCTCTATGAAAACACTGATAAAATTTTATGGAGAAAAGGGAGAAGCAAAATATATTCAAAGCATTCAAAGAGAAAATATTCAACCTAGAATATTCTAGCCAGCAAGATTATTATTTATAACAAGAAGAGAAATAATAATTTCTCAGACAAGCAAAAGCTAAAGAATACAAAGCCTATTCTAAAAGAAATATTGAAAGGTCATCTGTACAGAAAAAAGAAGCAAGATGATATTTGAAAGAGGAAATCACAATTGGGAAGGAAATCATTTAAATCAGCCAGTATACAGATCAAAAGGTCTTTCCAGCTGGTGCCAGTGGTAAAAAACCTGCCTGCCAGTGCAAGAGACATGAGACCTGGGGTCAAACTTTGGGTTGGAAAGTACCCTTGAAGGGCATGGCAACCCACTCCAGAATTCATGCCTGGAGAATCCCATGGACAGAGGAGACTGGCAGGCTGCAGTCCATAGGGACATATAGTTGAACATGATTGAAGCAACTTAGTGCGCGTGCACACACACACATAAAGATTAAAAAAAAAACCTATTTGTGAAAGCAGTGACAACACAAGGAACAGCAAAAGGATAAACATGAAGATGTAAAAAGGGACATCAATATCATAAAATGTGAGTAAGGAGAATAAGAATATGCATATTCTTTTTTCTTGTTTTTAGAACATGTTTGAGCCTATATGACTATCAGTCTAAAGCAAGTGGATATAGGAAGGGGACCACCTGACTTGTATCTTGAGAAACCTATATGCAGGTCAGGAAGGAACAGTTAAAACTGGACATCGAACAACAGATTGGTTCCAAATAGGAAAAGGAGTATGTCAAGGCTGTATATTGTCACCCTGCTTATTTAACTTCTATGCAGAGTACATCATGAGAAACACTGGGCTGGACGAAGCACAAGCTGGAATCAAGATTGCCAGGAGAAATATCAGTAACTTCAGATATGCAGATGACACCACTCTTATGGCAGAAAATGAAGAAGAACTAAAAGCCTCTTGATGAAAGTCAAAGAGGAGAGTGAAAAAAGTTGGCTTGAAGCTCAACATTGAGAAAACTAAGATCATGGCATGTGGTCCCACAACTTCATGTGAAATAGATGGGGAAACAGTGGAAACAGTGTCAGACTTTATTTTTTTGGCTCCCAAATCACTGTAGATAGTGATTGCAGCCATGAAATTAAAAGATGCTTGCTCCTTGGAAGAAGAGTTATGACCAACCTAGATAGCATATTAAAAATTAGAGATATTACTTTGCCAACAAAGGTCCGTCTAGTCAAGGCTATGGTTTTTCCAGTAGTCATATATGGATGTGAGAGTTGGACTATAAAGAAAGCTGAGCACTGAAGAATTGGTGCTTTTGAGCTGTAGTGTTGGAGAACACTCTTGAGAGGCCCTTGGACTGCAAGGATATCCAACCAGTCCATCCTGAAGGATATCAGTCCTGGGTGTTCTTTGGAAGGACTGATGCTAAAGCTGAAACTCCAATGCTTTAGCCACCTCATGTGGAGAATTGACTCACTGGAAACGACCCTGATGCTGGGAAGGATTGGGGACAGGAGGAGAAGGAGATGACAGAGGATTAGATGTTGGATGGCATCACCAATCCGATGGACATAAGTTTGAGTAGACTCTGGGAGTTGGTGATGGACAGGGAGGCCTTGTATGCTGCGATTCATGGAGTTGCAAAGAGTTGGACATGAGTGAGCTACCGAACTGAACTGAACTGAACATACTTGAAGAACAGAGCAACCATAAATCAAAAACATACCATAGATTCACAAAAACCAATAAGGGAAGTCAAGTTAAAATAAAAAAAAACCATCAAACCACAAAAAGGAAAAGAAAAAGAAAGGAAGAAAGAAGAAACAATCAACTGGAAAACAGGATCTGAAATGGCAACAAATATATATGTGCCACTAACTACCTTAAATGCTAATTGACTGACTACTCCAATCAAAAGACACAGAATGGCAGACTGGATTAAAAAAAAAAAAGAGTCTACAATATGCAGCCTACAAGAGGACTAACTTAGGGCAAAGGACACCCAGACTGAAAGTAAGGGTACGGAAAAAGATATTTCATGCAAATGGAAATGACAAGAAAGTGGGAGTTTCAATACTCCTATATCAGACACAATGAATTTTAAAGACTATAAAGAAAGATAAAGAAGGACAGACAAAATGATAAAAGGATCAGTACGTGAAGAGGATATTATATTCATCATCTTATATGCACCCAATATAGGAGCAACCAAATACATAAAACAAATACTAACATAGAGAAGGGAAAAAAATCAGTGGGCATACATTAATAGTAGGAGGATTTAACCCCCAGTTATACCAATGGACACATCTTCCACACAGAGAATCAACAAGGCAAGAGAGATCCTAAAAGTACACATGGAACATTCTCTAGGATTGAGCACATACTAGGGCACAAAACTAATCTCAGCAAATTTGAGAAATTAGAAGTTATTTCATGCATCTTCTCTGACCACAATGGCATGAAACTAGAAATCAACCACAGGAAAAGAAATAAGGAAAAAGAGACTATATGGAGACTAAACAACATGGTGGGGACAGAAGAGAAATAAAAGGCAAAGGAGTAAAGGAAAGATATACCCATTTGAATGCAGAGTTCCAAAGAATAGCAAGAAGAGATAACAAAGGCTTCCTCAGTGATCAGTGCAAAGAAATAGAAGAAAACAATAGAATGGGAATGATTAGAGATTTCTTCAAGAAAATTAGAGATACCAAGGGAACATTTCATGCAAAGATGGGCACAATAAAGGACAGAAATGGTATGGATCTAACAGAAGCAGAAGATATTATGAAGAGGTGGCAAGAATACACGCAAAAACTATACAAAAAGACCTTTACAAGCCAGATAATCATGATAGTGCAATCACGCACCTAGAGCCAAACATCCTGGAATGTGAAGTCAAGTGGGCCTTAGGAAGCATCACCATGAACAAAGCTAGTGGAGGTGATGGAATTTTAGTTGAGTTATTTCAGATCCTAAAAGATGATGCTGTAAAAGTGCTTCACTTAATCTGTCAGCAAATTTGGAAAACTCAGCAGTGGCCACAGGGCTAGAAAAGATAAGTTCTCATTCCAATCCCAAAGAAAGGCAATGCCAAAGAATGTTCAAACTACCACACATTTGCACTCATCTCACATACTAGCAAAATTAAGCTCAAAATTATCCAAGTCAGGCTTCAACAGTATGTGAACCATGAACTTCCAGATGTTCAAACTGGATTTAGAAAAGGCAGAAGAACCAGAGATTAAACTGCTAACATCTGTAGGATCATCCAAAAAGCAAGAGAGTTCAAGAAAAAACATCTACTTCTGCTTTAGTGACTATGCAAAAGCCTCTGTCTGTGTGGACCACAAAAACTCTGGGAAATTTTTAAAGAGATGACCACCTGACCTGCCTCTTGAGAAATCTGTATGCAAGTCAGGAAGCAATATTTAGAACTGGACATGGAACAACAGATTGGTTCCAAATAGGGAACAGCGTACATCAAGACTGTATATTGTCACCCTGCTTATTTAACTTATATGCAGAGTACATCACGAGAAATGCTGAGCTGGATGAAGCACAAGCTGGAAACAAGATTGCTGAGAGAAATATCAATAACCTCAGATATGCAGATGACACCACCCTGATGGCAGAAAGCAAAGAACTAAAGAGCTTCTTGATGAAAGTTAAGGAAGAGAGTGAAAAAGCTGGCTTAAAACTCAACATCTTAGAAAACTAAGATCATGGCATCTGCTCCCATCACTTCATGGTAAATAGTGGGGAAAAAGTGGAAACAGTGACAGGCTATTTTGAGGGGCTCCAAAATCACTGCAAACGGTGACTGCAGCCATGAAATTAAAAGATGCTTGCTCCTGGAAGACAAGTTATGACCAACATAGACAGCATAGTAAAAGCAGAGATATTACTTTGCCAACAAAGGTTCGTCTAGTCAAAGCTATGGTTTTTCCAGTAATCACATATGGATGTGAGAGCTGGACTATAAAGAAAGCTGAGCACCAAAGAGTTGATGCTTTTGAACTGTGGTGTTGGAAAAGACTCTTGAGAGTCCCTTGGACTGCAAGGAGATCCAACCAGCCCATCCTAAAGGAAACCAATCCTGAATACCCATTGGAAGGACTGATGCTAAAGCTAAATCTCCAATACACTGGCCACCCAATGCAAAGAACTGACCCTTTAGAAAAGACCCTGATGCTGGGAAAGATTGAAGGTAGGAGGATAAGGGGACGACAGGATGAGATGGTTGGATGGCATCACCAACTAAATAGAGATGAGTTGAAGTAAACTCTGGGAGTTGGTGATGGACAGGGAGGCCTAGGATGCTGCAGTCCAAGGGGTCACAAAGAGTTGGACATGACTGAGCAACTGAACTGAACTGAAAAAACATGCTACTAAAAACCAATGGGTCAAGAAGAAAATCAAGAAGGAAATTACAAAGAAACAAGGTAGTACATATTAGGTTTGGTCTGCCTCTTGAGAAACCTGTATGGAGGTCAGGAAGCAACAGTTAGAACTGGACATGGGAGGAGATCAGAAAGTTGGTGGAGGAATAGGATGGGGAGACCACTTTCTCCCTCACTACTTCATCAAAAGAACACTTCAATGCTGAGTAAATTCCACAAAACAACTTCTGAATGCTGGCAGAGGACATCAGGCATCCAGCAAAGCACATCATTGGCTTCAAAACCAGGGAGGAATTATTTTAAAGGACGAAGATAGAGACAAAGGAGGTAGGGAGGGAGCCCCGTCATGGGAAGGGAATCCCGCCCCAAGAAGAGACTCTTAAAAGAGAGGTTTCCTAAAATTGGGGGACATTCTCACAGCTGTGTATGGGGCGAGCCCTGGAAGCACAGAGGGCAACATAACAGGAAGGAAGAATAAATAAATAATTAAAACCAACAGATTACGAATACAACAGTATAACCCCCCAGCGGATAAGCAGCGCAAACACCTGCATCCGACAGCAGTGGGGGTTGGGCAGGGAGGATCGTGCCAGCGGCAGTGCTTTCTAAGAAATGTGCCGTGGGAGACGTAGGCTGCAGGGCTTTTCTCGAGAATCAGGGGTGTAACGGGGCCAGAATCGGGTCCGTGCATGGCTAGAACAAACTATCTCGGACTAGCAAACCAGACTGTGGGATAACTAACACGTGAAACGCTCGAACATAAGACACTGAGAGGCCCGTGCACAGAACAAAGGATGGATTGGAAATGGCCGGCTGCAGACCACCCCCTCCGGCGACAGGCAGCCAGAGCCTTAAGTGCTGGAAGAGGGCAATCGCAGCTCAAGAGAGACATTACCTACCAAATTGCAAGCAGGTCTCTTTGCTACTGAGATTTCTGAGGGGCTCTGAACAGTCATCATCTGCCTGAGAAAGAGCCCCAGCAGAGCTCCCAGAAAATTGAGTGACCCGGAAAGCGCAGAAGTCACAACAATAGTGCACGCCAAACTCCTAGCCACTGGGACCTGGGGAAAGGAACATATCCCAGGGTCAACCAAACTTGACCCTCGGAGGGGGCTTCCTGAGCGCCAAACCTGAGTGGCTTAGACCAGGGAAGTGCATGAAGCATAGGGCAGGTCCCACACGGTTATCCCGCGGAGCAAGCAGGGGCAAGCCCAGTGCAGAGTCCACCACCACCCTCCCTGTGTCAAGACGGAAATCAAACACGGAAGAGACCAGCAAACAGAGGAAGTCAAAAAGAGGGAACTGCCTTGGTAGCGACCCCACACAGTCCACAACGACAGAGAGCGCAAGATATACCATTACTACTTTTATGATCAATTTTTTTTGGGGGGAGGGGATGATGTGGAAGCGTGAATTTTTTTAAGAATTTTTTTCTTTAAAAAATTTTTTTAATTTGTTTTTCTTCTTTTCTTTTTCATCTTTTTTTCTACACTTGCTTAAATTTTTAAGTCTTCTATGTTTCTATTTATTATTTTTATAACCTAATATTACTTTTCAAAAAAAAAAAACCTATCTTTAAAGCAAACGCCGTATATAGTCCTATTGGTGGAGGAAGTTGTCTTTTAATAATTCTGGAGTCTTTTATTTTATTTTACTTTTTTCTCTATTTTTTTAAATTTTTCTCTCTTTCTTCTTCTTCTCTTCAATATTTTATCTTTGAAAATCCAATCTCTACTCCAGATTTTTATTCTTGGCATTTTGGTATTTGTTGCCAATTTTGTACTTTTAAAAACCTAATCTTCAGTACCCAATTTTACATGAGTGCGAGATTACTGGCTTGACCACTCTCTCCCCCTTTGGAATCTCTCTTTTCTCCACCAGGTGGCTTTTGTCTCCTCCCTCCCCCTCCTCCTCTCTACCCAACTCTATGAATCTCTGTGTGTTCCAGAAGGTGGAGAATTCTCAGAGAACTGGTCACTGGCCGGATCTGCATCCTTCCTTTGCATCTCCCTCTTTTATCATCCTGTCCACCTCTATCTACTTCCTCCCTCTCCTCTTCCATGTATAACTCTGTGACCACCTCTGAGAGGTCCAGACTTTGGAGTGCACACAAGAAAGTGGTTACAGGCTACCTTGCTTTTTCCTCTTTTGATTCCACCTCATCCCATTCCACTCACCTCTAACTACCCCCTCCCTCTTCTATCCTCCAAGTAACTCAGGGATCCTCTAGGGACGACCCTCAAGGTGGAGAAACCTAACATCATTAACCCAGATGTTTTAACATTAGTGCTGAATAGATGAAGAAATCATGAGGCTATTCTAAAAATAAATCTGAAAACCAGAATCAGGAGGCGTAAGTCCAAATCCTGAGATGATCAAAGAATTCCTGAATACAGGGAACATTATCCAACAAGAGCTCATCAAACGCCATCATACCTATACTGAAATTGAGCACCGCCCAAGGGCCAACAAGCTCCAGAGTAAGACATACCACGCAAATTCTCCAGCAACACAAGAACAAGCCCCTGACCTTCAATACACAGGCAGCTCAAAATACTCCAAAATCATTGACATCCCATAATCCATTACTTGACACTTCACAGCACTCCAGAGAGAGGAAATCCAGCTCCACCCACCAGAACATCAACACAAGCCTCTCTAATCAAGAAACTTTGACAAGCCACTGGTATAACCCCAAACACAGAGAGGAAGCTCTATAAGAAAGAGAATTCCACAAATTTCCAGAATATAGAAAACCCACCCCAAACGCAGCAATATAACCAAGATGAAGAGACAGAGGAATACCCAGCAGGTAAAGGAACAGGAGACATGCCCACCAAAACAAACAAAAGAGGAAGAGATAGGGAATCTACCTGAGAAAGAATTCCGAATACTGATAGTGAAAATTATCCAAAATCTTGAAATCAAAATGGAATCACAGATAAATAGCCTGGGGTCAAGGATTGAGAAGATGCAAGAAAGATTTAACAAGGACCTAGAAGAAATAAAAAGAGTCAACATATAATGAATAATGCAATAAATGAGATCAGAAACACTCTGGAGGCTACAAATAGTAGAATATCAGAGGCAGAAGATAGGATTAGTGAAATAGAAGATAAAATGGTAGAAATAAATGAATCAGCGAGGGAAAAAGAAAGACGAATTAAAAGAAATGAGGACAACCTCAGAGACCTCCAAGACAATATGAAACGCTCCAACATTCGAATTATAGGAGTCCCAGAAGAAGAAGACAAAAAGAAAGACCATGAGAAAATCCTTGAAGAGATAATAGTTGAAAACTTCCCTAAAATGGGGAAGGAAATAATCACCCAAGTCCAAGAAACCCAGAGAGTGCCAAACAGGATAAACCCAAGGCGGAACACCCCAAGACATATACTAATCCAACTAACAAAGACCAAACACAAAGAACAAATATTAAAAGCAGCAAGGGAAAAACAACAAATAACACACAAGGGGATCCCCATAAGAATTACTGCAGATCTTTCAATAGAAACTCTTCAGGCTAGGAGGGAATGGCAAGACATACTTAAAGTGATGAAAGATAATAACCTTCAGCCAAGACTACTGTACCCATCAAGGATCTCATTCAAATATGAAGGAGAAATCAAAAGCTTTACAGACAAACAAAAGCTGAGACTTCAGAGCCACCAAACCAGCTCTCCAACAAATACTAAAGGATAGACTTTAGACAGGAAATACAAAAAGGACGTATAAACCCAAACCCAAAACACTAAAGTAAAGGGCAACAGGAGCATACTTATCAATAATTACCTTAAATGTAAATGGGTTGAATGCCCCAACCAAAAGGCAGAGACTGGCTGAATGGATACAAAAACAAGATCCCTATATATGCTGCTTACAAGAGACCCACTTCAAAACAATGGACACATACAGACTGAAAGTGAAGGGCTGGAAAAAGATATTCCATGCAAATAAAGACCAAAAGAAAGCAGGAGTAGTAATACTCATATCTGATAAAATAGACTTTAAAACAAAGGCTGTGAAAAGGGACAAAGAAGGCCATTACATAATGATTAAAGGATCAATCCAAGAAGAAGATATAACAATTATAAATATATATGCACCCAACATAGGAGCACCGCAATATGTAAGACAATTGCTAACAGGCATGAAAGGGAAATTAATAATAACACAATAATAGTTGGAGACTTTAATACCCCACTCACACCTATGGACAGATCAACTAAACAGAAAATTAACAAAGAAACCCAAACTTTAGACGATACAATAGACCAGTTAGACCTAATTGATATCTATAGGACATTTCACCCCAAAACAATGAATTTCACCTTTTACTCAAGTGCACACGGAACCTTTTCCAGGATAGATCACATCCTGGGTCATAAATCTAACCTTGATAAATTCAAAAATTCGAAGTTATTCCAAGCATCTTCTCTGACCATAATGCACTAAGGTTAGATCTCAATTACAGGAGAAAAACTATTAAAAATTCCAACATTTGGAGGCTGAACAACACCCTTCTGGATAATCAACAAATCACAGAAGAAAGCAAAAAGAAATCAAATTATGCATCGAAACAAATGAAAATAAAAACACAACTACACAGAACCTGTGGGACACTATAAAAGCAGTGCTAAAAGGAAAGTTCATAGCAATACAGGCATACCTCAAGAAACAAGAAAAAAGTCAAATAAATAACCTAACTCTACACCTAAAGCAACTAGAAAAGGAAGAAATAGAGAACCCCAGAGTTAGTAGAAGGAAAGAAATCCTAAAAATTAGGGCAGAAATAAATGCAAAAGAAACAAAAGAGACCATAGCAAAAATCAACAAAGCAAAAAGCTGGTTTTTTGAAAGGATAAATAAAATTGACAAACCATTAGCCAGACTCATCAAGAAACAATGAGAAAAAAAATCAAATCAATAAAATTAGAAATGAAAAGGGAGAGATCATGACAGACAAGACAGAAATACAAAGACTCATAAGAGACTACTATCACCAATTATATGCCAAGAAAATGGACAACTTGGAATAAATGGACAAATTCTTAGAAAAGTACAACTTTCCAAAACTTAACGAGGAAGAAATAGAAAATCTTAACAGGCCCATCACAAGCATGGAAATTGAAACTGTAATCAGAAATCTTCCAGCAAACAAAAGCCCAGGTCCACACGGCTTCACAGCTGAATTCTACCAAAAATTTCGAGAAGAGCTAACCCCTATCTTACTGAAACTATTCCAGAAAATTGCAGAGGAAGGTAAACTGCCAAACTCATTCTATGAGGCCACCATCACCCTAATACCAAAACCTGACAAAGACACCACACAAAAAGAAAACTACAGGCCAATATCACTGATGAACATAGATGCAAAAATCCTCAACAAAATCCTAGCAATCAGAATCCAGCAACACATTAAAAAGATCATACACCATGACCAAGTGGGCTTTATCCCAGGGATGCAAGGATTCTTCAATATCCGCAAGTCAATCAATGTAATTCATCACATTAACAAACTGAGAAATAAAAATCATATGATTATCTCAATGATGCAGAAAAAGCCTTTGACAAAATTCAACATCCATTTATGATAAAAACGCTCCAGAAAGCAGGAATAGAAGGAACATACCTCAACATAATAAAAGCTATATATGACAAACCCACAGGTAACATTATCCTCAATGGTGAAAAATTGACACCATTTCCCCTAAAGTCAGGAACAAGACAAGGGTGTCCACTTTCACCACTACTCTTCAACATGGTACTGGAAGTTTTGGCCACAGCAATCAGAACAGAAAAAGAAATACAAGGAATCCAAATTGGAAAAGAAGAAGTAAAACTCACTGTTTGCAGATGACATGATCCTCTACATAGAAAATCCTAAAGACTTGACCAGAAAACTACTAGAGCTAATCAATGAATATAGTAAAGTTGCAGGATATAAAATCAACACTCAGAAATCCCTTGCATTCCTATACACTAATAATGAGAAAGTAGAAAAATAAGTTAAGGAAACAATTCCATTCACCATTGCAATGAAAAGAATAAAATACTTAGGAATATTCCTACCTAAAGAAACTAAAAACCTATATATCGAAAACTATAAAACACTGATGAAAGAAATCAAAGAGGACACTAGTAGATGGAGAAATATACCATGCTCATGGGTCAGAAGAGTCAATATAGTGAAAATGAGTATACTACCCAAAGCAATCTATAGTTTCAATGCAATTCCCATCAAGCTACCAGCAGTATTTTTCACAGAACTAGATCAAATAATCTCAAGATTTGTATGGAAATACAAAAAAACTCGAATAGCAAAAGCAATCTTGAGAAAGAAGAATGGAACTGAAGGAATCAACTTGCCTGACTTCAGGCTCTACTACAAAGCCACAGTCATCAAGACAGTATGGTACTGGCACAAAGACAGAAATATAGATCAATGGAACAAAATACAAAGCCCTGAGATAAACCCACACACATATGGACACCTTATCTTCGACAAAGGAGGCAAGAATATACAATGGAGTAAAGACAGTCTGTTTAACAGGTGGTGCTGGGAAAACTGGTCAACCACTTGTAAAGGAATGAAACTAGACCTCTTTCTAACACCACACACAAAAATAAACTCAAAATGGATTAAAGATCTAAATGTAAGACCAGAAACTATAAAACTCCGAGAGAGGAGAACATAGGCATAACACTCTCCGACATAAATCACAGCAGGATCCTCTATGATCCAACTCCCAGTATACTGGAAATAAAAGCAAAGATAAATAAATGGGATCTAATTAAAATTAAAAGCTTCTGCACAACAAAGGAAACTATAAGCAAGGTGAAAAGACAGCCTTCTGAATGGGAGAAAACAATATCAAATGAAACAACTGACAAACAACTAATCTCAAAGATATACAAGCAACTTATGCAGCTCAACTCCAGAAAAATAAACGATCCAATAAAAAAATGGGCCAAAGAACTAAATAGGCATTTCTCCAAAGAAGACATACGGATGGCTAACAAACACATGAAAAGATGTTCAACATCACTCATTATCAGAGAAATGCAAATCAAGACCACAATGAGGTACCATTTCACACCAGTCAGAATGGCTGCGATCCAAAAGTCTACAAGCAATAAATGCTGGAGAGGATGTGGAGAAAAGGGAACCCTCTTACACTGCTGGTGGGAATGCAAACTAGTACAGCCATTATGGAAAACAGTGTGGAGATTCCTTAAAAAATTGCAAATAGAACTGCCTTATGATGCAGCAATCCCACTGCTGGGCATACACACCGAGGAAACCAGAATTGAAAGAGACACATGTACCCCAATGTTCATTGCAGCGCTGTTTATATAGCCAGGTCATGGAAGCAACCTAAATGTCCATCAGCAGATGAATGGATAAGGAAACAGTGGTACATATACACTATGGAATACTACTCAGCCCTTAAAAAGAATAAATTTGAGTCAGTTCTAATGAGATGGATGAAATTGGAACCGATTATATAGAGTGAAGTAAGCCAGAAAGAAAAACACCAATACAGTATACTGACACATATATATGGAATTTAGAAGATAGTAATGAGGACCCTATATGTGAGACAACAAAAGAGACACAGAGGTATAGAACGGACTTTTTGGACTCTGAGGGAGAGGGAAAGGGTGGGATGGTTTGGGAGAATGGCATTGAAACATGTATACTTTCTTGTAAGAAACGAAGCACAAATCTATGTTCAATGCAGGATGCAGGATGCATGGGGCTGGTGCACGGGATGATTCATGTAGAGGATGTGGGGTGGGAGGTGGTAGGGGGCTTCGACATTGGGAGATTGTGTTCACCTGTGGCTGATTCATGTCAATGTATGGCAAAACAAATACAGTATTGTAATTTAAAAAATAAATAAATAAAAATTAAGAAATGTCAAATGTCTCAATCCACTTTAGGTGAACCTAATTTCCCTGCACTACCACGACTGTTACCCAGAATATTGGCTTATACCAACAGGGCACGTGTGACAGTCCTGTGGCACTTCAAATGAAGGCCACAGATCCTTGTGTCAACACGATGGGAAGCCTGACACTGCTGCTCCAGCTCGGGAGGAAAGAGGACGTGCATGTCTCCACTCAAGATGAGGCCTGACTCCCCTGTGGAGACTCCAGAGGAACCAAAAGATTCATGTCAGCAGTGAAGAGGAAACCTCAGGTTCTGGCCTCAGCTACAGACGAGGACTTGGGACCCAGCAATGACTGAGGAGGAATCCCGAGAGGCCCCTCACAAATGGCATGGAGACTGGCCTTTCCTGAGGCCACAGGGGTGGGTTCCTGAGGTCCCCGTCATAACTCATGAGGAACCTGCTGCCACTCGAGAAAAACCAGGAGATTCTCCCCTCCAGGTGAGATGAGATTCTTGTCTGCTGTGGCTTCTTGTGGGAAATCACCTCTTCCCTCTAAAAATCGAAAGGGTCCTTTACAACCTTGCTGTGACTCAAAAGTTCCCTGACATACCCATCCCCACTCGAGAGGAACACCGAGGGTCCCGCCACAACTCAAGAGGAGCCCCGTTTTTCCCTGCTCAGCTCAGATGAGGGTCCCTTTCCCTGTTCCATCGGGAAACTATTCCTGGCGTTCCCGTTGCATCCCAAGAGGAGGTGTTCTCCACAGGAGAGTTGAGAGGAACTCGAGGTGTCATGCCACCATTCCCAAAGACCCCCAAATATCTCAGTCCACTCCAGATGAACCTGATATCCCTGCACTGCCTCAACTGTCACCTCGAGTATTGGCTTACACCACAGTGGCACGTGTGACAGCCCTGTGGCACCTCGAGGGAAAGCCTAGATCCTTGTGTCACTCGACGAGTAGCCTGACACTGCTGCTACATCTCGGGAGGAAAGCAGACATGCAAGTCTCCACTTGAGACGAGGCTTGACTCCCCTGTGGAGACTCCAGTGGAACCTCAAGATTTATGTCAGCACCTGAGAGGAAACCTCAGGTGTCAGCCTCAGGTCCAGACAAGTACTTAGGACCCGGCACAAATTGGGGAGGATTCCCGAGAGGCCCCTCGCAACTTGCATGGAGACTGCCCTTTTCTGAGGCCACACGGGTGGGCCCCTGAGGTCCCCATCATAAATCGAGAGGAATCTGCCCCAACTTGAGAAAATCCAGGAGATTCTCCCCTCCAGGTGAGATGAGGCCCTTGTCTGCTGTGGCGTCTCGGGAGAAATCACCCCTTCTCTCTTGCACCTTGAAAGGGTCTTTCACACCCTTGCTGTGACTGAAGAAGTTCCCCGACATACCTGTCTCCATTCGAGAGAAACACTGAGAGTCCCGACACAACTCAAGAGGAGCCCCGTTTTCCCCTGCTCAGCTCCAGGTGAGGGTCCCTTTCCCTGATCCATTGAGAAAGAATTCCCAGTGTCCCCGTCGCATCCCAAGAGGAGGCGTTCTCCACAAGAGAGTCAAGAAAAACTCCAGGGGTCTTGCCACCATTCCAAAAGACCCCCAAATGTCTCAATCCACTCCAGATGAACCTGTATTCCCTGCACTGCCTAGACTGTTTGCCAGCCCTGTAGCATCTCGAGGAAAAGCCACAGATCCCTGTGTCAACTCGATGGGAAGCTGCTGCTGCAGCTCGGGAGGAAAACAGACATGCATGTCTCCACTCGAGATGAGGCCTGACTCCCCTGTGGAGACTCCAGAGGAACTCCAACATCCATGTCAGCACTGGAGAGGAAATCTTGGGTTCTGGACTCAGCTCCAGAGGAGGACTTGGGACCCGGCCCCAACTAGGGAGGAATCCCAGAGGCCCCTCACTACTCGCGTGGAGAATGGCCTTTCCTGAGGTCACAGGAGTGGGTCCCTGAGGTTCCCATCATAACTCTAGAGGAACCTGCCACAACTCTAGAAAAACCAGGAGATTCTCCCCTCCTGTGAAATGAGGCCCTTGTCTGCTGCGGCATCTTGGGGGAAATCACCCCTTCCCTCTTGAACCTCGAAAGGGTCCCTCACACCCTTGCTGTGAATCAAGAAGTTCTCCAACATAACCGTCTCCACTTGAGAGGAACACTGAGGGTCCTGCCACAACTAAAGAGGAGCCCCGTCTTCCCCTGCTCAGCTCCACATAAGGGTCCCTTTCCCTCCTCCATTGGGAAAGTTTTCCCGGCATTCCTGTTGCATTTCAAGAGGAGGGGCTCTCCACAGGAGAGTCGAGAAGAACTCCAGGGAAGTGCCACCATTCCAAAAGACCCCCAGATGTTTCAGTCCGCTCCAGAAGAAAATGATTTCCCTGCATTGCCTCGACTGTCACCCCGAGTATTTGCTCACACCATGGTGGCACGTGTGACAGCCCTGTGGCACATCAAGAAAAGCCACAGAACCCTGTTTCAAATCGATTGGAAGCCTGACACTGCTGCTACAGCCTGGGAGGAAAAAGGATGTGCACGTCTCCACACGAGACAGGGACTGACTCCACTGTGGAGACTCCAGAGGAACCCCAAGAACCGTGTCAGCACTGGAGAGGAAACCTCAGGTTTTGGCCTCAGCTCCAGATGAGGACTTGTGACCCGGCACCGACTGGGGTGGAATCCAGAGATTGCCGTCGCAACTCGAATGGAGACTGGCCTTTCCTGAGACCACAGGGGCGTGTCTCTGATGTTCCATTCGTAACTCGAAAGGAAACTGCCGCAATTAGAGAAAAACCAGGAGATCTCCCCTCCAGGTGAGATGAGGCCCTTGTCTGCTGCAGCATCTCGGGGGAAATCACCCCTTCCCTCTTGAACCTCAAAAGGGTCCTTCACACCCTTGTTGTGACTCAAGAAGTTCCCTGACATACCAGTCTACACTCGAGAGGAACACTGAGGGTCCCGCCACAGCTCAAGAGGAGCCCCTTTTTCCCCTGCTCAGCTCCAAATGAGGGTCTCTTTCCCTGCTCCATCAGGGAAGGATTCCCAGCATTCCCTTCACATCCCAAGAGGAGGCACTCTCCACAGGAGAAATGAGAGAAACTCCTGGGGTCAAGCCACCATACCAAAAGACCCCACAGTGTCTCAGTCCACTCCAGAAGAACCTGGTTACCCTGCACTGACTCAACTGTCACCCCGAGTATCGGCTTACACCACGGTGGCACGTTTGACAGCCCTGTGGTACCTTTAGGGAAAGACACAGATCCTGGTGCGAACTCGACGGGAAGCCTGACACTGCTGCTACAGCTTGGGAGGAAACTGGACATGCACGTATCCACTGGAGATAAAGCCTGAATCCCCTGTCGAGACTGGAGGAACTCCAAGATCTATGTCGGCACTGGAGAGAAAAACTCAGGTTCCAGCCTTAACTCCAGTCGAGGACTTGGGATCCGGCACCCAATGGGGAGGAATCCTGAGAGACCCTTGGCAACTTGAATGGAGACTGGCCTTATCTGAGGCCACAGGAGCGGGTCCTGAGGTCCCCGTTGTAAGTGGAGAGGAGCCAACCCAACTCGAAAAAAAAAAAAAAAAAAACAACCCAGGAGATTCTCCCCTTCAGGTGAGATGAGGCATTGGCTGCTGCGGCATCTCGGGGAAATCACCCCTTCCTTCTTGAACCTCGAAAGTGTCTTTCAGACCCTTGCTTTGAATCCCCCGACATACCCGTTTCCACTCGAGAGAAACACCGAGGGTCCTGCCACAACTCAAGAGGAGCCTCGTTTTCCCCTGCTCAGCTCCAAATGAGGGTCCCTTTCCCTGCTTTTTCGGGAAAGGATTCCCTGTGTTCCCGTCGCATCACAAGAGGAGGCACTCTCCACAGGAGAGTCAAGAGGAGCTCCAGGTGTTGTGCCACCATTCTGAAAGACCCCAAAATGTCTCCGTCCACTCCAGATAAACCTGATTTCCCTGCACTGCCTCAACTGTTGCCCCGAGTATTGGCTCACACCATGGAGGCACATTTGAAAGCTCTGTGGCATCTAGAGGAAAGGCCACAGACCATGTGTCAACTTGTTGGGAAGCCTGACACTGCTGCTACAGCTTGGGAGGAAAGTGGATGTGCACATATCCACTCAAGACGAGGCATGACACCCCTGTGGAGACTCAAGAGGACTCCAAGATACATGTCAGCAGTGGATAGGAAACTTTAGGTTCTGGCCTCAGCTCCAGATGAGGACTTAGGACCCAGCACGGACTGTGGAGGAATCCCGAGTCCTCTCGCACCTCTCTTGGAGACTGGCCTTTCCTGAGGCCATAAGGGCGGGTCCCTGAGGTCCCCATCGTAACTCGTGAGGAATCTGCTGCCACTCGACAAAAACCAGGAGATTCTCCCCTCCAGGCGAGATGAGGACCTTGTCTGCTGTGGCTTCACAGGGGAAATCACCCCTTCCCTCTAGAACCTCGAAAGGGTCCTTCACACCCTTGCTATGACACAAGATATTCCCCGACATACCGTCTCCACTTGAGAGGAACACTGAGGGTCCTGCCGCAACTCAAGAGGAGCCACGTTTTTCCCTGCTCAGCTCCAGATGAAGGTCCCTTTCCCTGCTCCATCAGGAAAGGATTCTCAGCATTCACGTTGCATCCCAAGAGAAGGAGCTTTCCACAGGAAAGTCGAGAGGAACTCCAGGGGTTGTACCACCATTCCAAAAGACCGACAAATGTCTCAGTCCACTCCAGATGAACCTGATTTCCCTGCACTGCCTCGAATGTCACCCCGAGTATTGGCTCATACCACGGTGGCACGTTTGAAAGCCCAGTGGCACCTCAAAGGAAAACCACAGATCCCTTTGTCAACTCGACAGGAAGCCTAACACTGCTGCTACAGCTCGGGCAGAAAGCAGACGTGCATGACTCCAACGAGACGAGGCCTGACTCCCCTGTGGAGACTCCAGAGGAACCCCAAGATCCATGTCACCACTGGAGAGGAAACCTCAGGTTCTGGACTCAGCTCCAGATGAGGACTTCGGACCCAGCTCCGACTGTTAAAGAATCCTAGGAAGCCCCTAGCAACTCGCATGGAGACTAACTTTTCCTGAGGCCGAAGAGGCGGGTCCCTGAGGTCCAAATCGTAACTCTAGAGGAACCTGCTGCAACCTGAGAAAAACCAGGAGATTCTCCCCTCCAGGCGAGATGAGGCACTTGTCTGCTGCAACATCTCGGGGGAATCAACCCTTCCCTCTTTAACCTGAAATGGTCCTTCACACCCTTGCTACGACTCAAGAATTTCCCTGACATACCCATCTCTACTCAAGAGGAACACCGAGACTGCTGCCACAACTCAAGAGGAGCCCCCTTTTCCCTGCTTAGCTCCAGATGAAGGTCCCTTTTCCTGCTCCTTCGGGAAAGGGTTCTCGGCACTCCCTACACATCCCAAGAGGAAGTGCTCTCCACAGGAGAGTTTAGAGGAACTCCAATGGTCATGCCACAATTTACAAAGACACCCAAACGTTTCAGTCCACTCCAGATGAACCTGATTTCCCTGCTCTGCCTCGACTGTCACAGCGAGGATCAGCTCATACCATGGTAGCACATGTGACAGCCCTGTGGCATGTCGAGGAAAAGCCACAGATCCATGTGTCAACTCGACGGGAAGACTGACACTGCTGCTACAGCTCAGGAGGAAATTGGACGTGCACGTCTCCACTCGAGACGAGGCCTGACTTTCCCGAGGAGACTCCAGAGGAACCCCAAGATTCATGTCAGCCCTTGAGAGGAAACCTGTTTCCATGTTCAAGTCCAGAGGAGAACGTGGGACCTGGCACAGACTGAGGAGAAATCCCAAGAGGCCCCTTGCAAATCTCATGGAGACTGGCCTTTCTTGAGGCCACAAGGGCGGCTCTCTAGGGTCCCCATCGTAACTCGTGAGGAACCTGCTGCCACTCAACAAAAACCAGGAGATTCTCCCCTCCAGGCGAGATGAGGACCTTGTCCACTGCAGCGTCATGGGGAAAATCACCCATTCCCTCTTGGATCTCAGAAGGCTCCTTCACACCCTTGCTGCAACCCAAGAAGTTCCCTGACCCACTCGTCCCCACTTGAGAGGAACACCGAGGGTCCTGTCGCGACTCAAGAGGAGCCACGTTTTATCCTGCTCAGCTCCAAATGAGGGTCCCTTTCCCTTCTCCATCGGAAAAGGATTCCCGGCGCTCCACTCCATCCCAAGAGGAGGTGCTTGCTCACGAGTGTCGGGATGAACTCAAAGGGTCGTTTCAACATTCCCCAAGACCACCAAATGCCTAAGTCCACTCCAGATGAACCTGATTGCCCTTCAGTGTCTTGACTGTCACCCTGAGGATGGACTCACGCCACACTGGCATGTGTGACAGCCCTGTGGCACCTTGAGGGAAAGCCACAGATCCCTGTGTTCTCTCTACAAGGAGCTTGAAACTGCTGCTGCGGCTCTGGAGGAAAGCGGCTGTGCACGTCTCCACGTGAGACGAGGCCTGACTCCCCAGTGGAGGCTCCAGGGGAAACCCGAGACCCTTGTCAGTTTGGGTGAGGAAAGCTCAGGCTCTGGCCTCAGCTCTAGACGAGGACTGAGGACTCATCACAAACTGGGGAGGGATCCCCAGAGGCCCTTCACAACTTGCAAGGAGACTGGCCTTTCCTGAGGCCACAGGGGCGGATGCCAGGGGTCCCCAGTCCCCGTCGTAACTCAAGAGGACCCAGCCACAACTCGAGAAAAGCCAGGAGCTTCTCATCTGTAGGCGGGGTGAGGCCCTTGTCTGCTATGGCGTCTCAGGGGAAGTCACCACTTCCCTCTTGGACCTCAAAAGCCTCCTTCTCTCCGTTGCTTCGACCCATGAAGTTCCCTGATTCACCCGTCCTCACTTGAGAGGATCACCGAGGGTCCTGCCATGACTCAAGAGGAGTCCCGTTTTCCCCTGCTCAGGTCCAGATTTGGGTCCCTTCCCCTGCTCCATCGGGAAAGGTTTCCCGGCCCTCCACTCACATCTCAAGAGTAGGTGCTCACCCCAGGAGAGTCAGGAGGAAATCCAGAGTTCGTGCCACAATTCCCCAAGACCCTTAAATGCCTTAGTCCACTCCAGATGAACATGATTGCCCTGCACTGCCTCGACTGTCACCCCGAGGTTCGACTCACGCCACACTGGCACGTGTGACAGCCCTGTGTCACCTTGACGGCAAGCCACAGATTCGTGTGTCGGTTCGACGGGGAGCCTGACACTGCTGCTTCAGCTCGGGAGGAAAGCAGCCGTGCACGTCTTGAGACAAGGCCTGATCCCCTGTGGAGGCTCCAGGGGAATCCCGGGATCCATGTCAGCCCGGGCCAGGAAAGCTCAGGCTCTGGCCTCAGCTCCAGACGAGGACTGAGGACCCATCGCAGACTGGGGAGGAATCCTCAGAGGCCCCTCTCAACTTGCAGGTAGACTGGCTCTCCTGAGGCCACTGGGGCGGGTTCCTGGGGTCCCCATCGTAACCTGAGAGGACCCCACTGCAAGTCGAGAAAAACCAGGAGCTTCTCCCCTGCAGGCGGGCTGAGGCCCTTGTCCAATGCATCTTCTCGGGGGAAATCACTCCTTCCCTCTTAGACCTCAAAAACTTCCTTAACACCCTTGCTGTGACCCACGAAGTTCCCCAACTCACTAGCCCCCACTAGCCAGGAACACTGAGGGTCCCGCCATGACTCAAGAGGAGCACCGTTTTCCCTTGCTCAGCTCCAGATTAGGGTCCCTTTCCCTGCTCTGTCGGGAAGGATTCCTGGCTCTCCCCACACACAACCCAAGAGGAGGTGCTCACACCATGAATGTCGTGAGGAACTCCAGGGGTCATGTCACCATTCCCCAAGACCCCCAAATGACTCAGTCCACTCGAGATGAACCTGATTGCCCTGCACTGCCTCGACTGTCATCCCGAGGATCGACTCACCCCATGCTGACAAGTGTGACCGATCTGTGGCACCTCGAGGGCAAGCCACAGATCCCTGTGTCTGCTCAACGGGGAGCCTGACACTGCTGCTGCAGCTCGGGAGGAAAGCGGCATTGCACGTCTCCATGGGAGACGAGGCCTGACTCCCCTGTGCAGGATCTAGGGGAACCCCAAGACCCTTGTCAGCATGGGCGAAGAAAGCTCAGGCTCTGGCCTCAGCTCCAGACAAGATCTGAGGACTCAGCGCCAACTGGGGAGGCATCCCCAGTGGGCCCTGGCAACTCGCATGGAGAGTGGCCTTTCCTGAGGCCACAGGGGCGGGTCCCTGGGATCCTCATTGTAACTCAAGAGGACCTCGCTGCAACTCAAGAAAAACGAGGAGCTTCTCCCCTATAGTCAAGGTGAGGCCCTTGTCCTCTGGGGCATCTTGGGGGAAATCACTCCTTCACTCTTAGACCTTGAAAGGCTCCTTCACACCCTTCCTGTGCCCCATGAAGTTCCCCCAACACCCCCGTCCTCACAGGAGAGTAACACCAAGGGTCCCGCCGCAACTCAAGAGGAGCCCCGTTTTCTGCTGCTCAGCTCCAGTTGAGGGTCCCTTTCCCTGCTCTGTCGGGAAGGATTCCTGGCTCTTCCCACACATCCCAAGAGGAGGTGCTCATCCCAGGAGAGTCGGGAGGAACTCCAGGGGTTGTGCCACCATTTCCCAAGACCCCCAAATGCTTCAGTTCACTCTAGATGAACCTGATTGCCCTGCACTGCCTAGACTGTCACCCTGAACATCGACTCATGCCACGCTGGCATGTGTGACAGCCCTGTGGCACCTCGAAGGCAAGCCACATATCCCTGTGTCCGCACGACAGGGAGCCTGACCCTCCTGCTTCAGCTTGGGAGGAAAGTGGCCATGCACGTCTTCACGTGAGATGAGGCTTGACTCCCCAGTGTGGGCTCCAGGGGAACTCCAAGACCCATGTTAGCATGGGCTAGGTAAGCTCAGGCTCTGGCCTCAGCTCCAGACGAGGACTGAGGACCTGACGCCAACTGGGTAGAAATCCCCAGAAGCACCTTGCAACTGGCCTCTCCTGAGGCAGGTCACTGTGGTCCCCGTCGTAATTCGAGAGTACCCCACCACAACTGAAGAAAACCAGGGGCTTCTCCCTTGCAGGCGGTGTGAGGCCCTTGTCCACTGCAGCATCTCGGGGAAATCACCCCTTCCCTCTTGGACCTCGAAAGGCTTCTCACACCCTTGCTGTGACCCATGAAGTTCCCCCATCCACCCGTCCCCACCCGAGAGGAACACCAAGGTGTAGGGAACAAAGTATAAGGGAGGCTGTGAAGACTTTTGCAAGCAAGGCTCCCAGTCAGGGCTGAATATTTTTGCAAACGAGATCTTCAGCCAAGAATCCTTTGATCCCTTGGGAAAAGAACATTTCTTGCTTGTAAGGATGGTTCTCTGATTCTTCAAAAAGGACCAGACCCAGGGACAAAGTGGATTCTAAGTTGATAGGAAGTTCCTCAAAACAAAGTCTTAGCTGCAGTAAATAAGTTAAGGTAAAGGTCATCTAGCCCTGCACCTGCACACTGTATAGTCATTGAATCATAGTGTTTGGCAACTTGCCCTGTAGATTGTTGTGAAAAAGATATAAAATAAGGCAGCCGCCAGAAGCAGCAGGATAAGAAGTATAAGAAGAATAAAGAGAAAGATTCAAATCATTTGGCTGTGTTGGTGTTTCATTCCGTCGCTAGCCTTTGGCTCTCAACGTGGGGCACGACGGAACCGAAAGGGTAAGCACTCTGGCGGCACAGGACACTGAAAGGGGGACTTCTGGGAAAAGAAAAAAATAAAAGAAAAAACCATGGGAATTCTCCGTCTTTAAGGTCACAATATGTGCAGCTGGTTAAGGGGCTCCTGCATTCTATAGGAGTTAAAACGTCTACTCACCGTTTGATTTGTTCTGCCTTATAGAGAAGCATTCCTATTGGTTTAAATATCAAACAGAAATACAGTTGAATTTAAAGAAATGGAAAAAGGTACAAAATGAGTTAAGACAGCATCACAATGGAAATGTGATTTCTTTAAAGCTGAGGACTTCATGTAGTGCTATAACACAGGCTTTTAAATTAATGATTGCTGACAGTTAGGCCACCTCATGTCCTCTTAAGAAGGATGATGATCCCCTGTATGAGGATGTGCCTATGGGAGAGGAGAAGGAAGGCAAATGTGAGGAGGGGGCTTCACCTCGGCCTCAGCCCAAACCTCCGGATGATAGTACAGATTCATCCACTGAGACAGATAGAGAAGTGAGTTCGGGGGAGGATTCACATTCTGTAGAGGCAATGACTGCTGCATTTTGGAAGGTTTTATTAAATAGAAAACGAACTTCCAAGGCTGTTAACCCTTCTGCACCACCTTAGGCATCTTTATTCCCAGTGACTGCTGATAAAGTTGAAGTAGGGAGAGAAAATCGGTGGTTTACATTCCCTGCTTCTATGTTCTATGATGATGATGATCTTTCGGCGCCTCCTGGAGGTTTTGTGGATCCACCTCGCCTCTTTCTTAGTACACATCAGCATGATGCACAGGCGGGAGTAGTTAATGTTCAATATATGCCTTTGGAGTATAAATTTTTAAGCATCTTAAAGCTGCTGTTTCACTATATGGTCCTCAAGCTCCTTCTGTGTTATCAATGTTAGAGAATGTGGGAATTTCTAAATTAATTCTTCCTCTCAATTGTCAATTCATAGCTCAAGCTGTTTTAGAGGTTACAGCTTCATAGCTGGTGGGAAGAAGAAGCTAGGAAATATGCAAGAATCAATGAGGGACAAAATCCACAAGGTCCCTTAGAAGATAAGTTAATGGGAGAAGGGCAGTATCAAGTCTTGAGGGAACAAGCCCAGTATACAGATCAGGAATTACAACAGGTGTGTCAGGTTTTCTTAAGGGAATGGTGTAGAGTGGTACTTATTGGACAGGCTCAACCGTCTTTTAGAAAAACTATGTAAGGTCCTAATGAGCCTTACACAGATTTTTTGGCCTGCCTTTGGGTGGCTGTTGAATGAGCAGTAGGTCGAGATGAGATTGCAAAAATTTTGCTTGATACATTGGCATATGAAAATGCTAACCCAGAATGTAAAAGAATTTTGGGAACCTTTAAAAGAACAAGGGGCTTCTATGGATGAATTTATAAGAGCATGCTCTGGAGTCAGAGGAACTGAACATCAAGCTTCTGTTTTTGCAGCAGCTATGGCAAAAGCTATGAAACCTCAGAGGGGAGGAAACTGTTTTAATTGCGGGAAGCCAGGACATTTTCGCAAAGATTGCAAAAAAAAACAAAAAATTGAGTGATTGCCAGAAAAGCGACAGCCCCCAGGTCTCTGTAGGAGATGTGGCAAGGGAAAGTGTGAGAGACTAGCTGCCAATAGAGACCACCAGTCAGAGTTCAGAGAAAAGCAGTTTATTGGCAATTTCGGATCCGGGCCCCCACCAAGCCAATCGAAGGTGAGGAGCCCCGAACACCCGCTTCGGGAGCCTTTTATCCTATTGTGCAGGGGAGGAGGGGGACCAGGCTACTTGGCAGAGCATGATTGGTGGGCAGGCAGGTAAGGTTTATGTAACCATTGGTGACAATTTGCAGTTAGCGTCGAGTCCCTGTTTCCTAGAGCTAGATCCTGTTTCTTAGGTTGCAGAGCAAACAGTGCAGTGACACACCTGGTATCCATTGTTCCCTTTAAAATTTTGGGGCTTTCTGTCCCAGTAAAGCTGACCTAGTATTCAACTCCCTGGGAAACATCTTACTTCCTTCTTCATTTTCTTCCTCCTTGAGAATTCCAGACTCCTCTCTCCTTGGGGACCCCTAGACTTCTTATCAACCTGCCTAGGAAATGACTCTCTTTCAGAAAGCACTGGACTAATGAGTGCAAATCTAAAACTGATCGGGAAGGGAATCCCTTAAGTGCCTCTTTTTCGGGAAACTTTCCAGTGGGCCTGAGCTCCTGGGGCCCAGGAATAGTACCGGGAGCTCCTTGCCAGTCTCCTGCTCAGGTCAATGCCAATCTCGACAGCCAATTTCCTCGAATGGTGCTCAAATGATGATTTCAAATTTGAAGCCTGCTACATTAGGTAGTACAGCTGCAGATCTTCCATTAGCTGAAAATGTTCTTTTATCCCCCGGGGAGGTGTTTATAAACTACGGACTAATATTTTTGGCCCATTGCCAAGAGGAACTTTTGGTTTGCTTTTGGGGAGAAGTAGTGCAGCATTAAGAAGACTGACTGTATCCCCAGGAGTAATTGACTCTGACTATGTTGGGAAAATGCTTATTAATGACTCTTGCCCTTCAATGTCACTGATTATTGAAAATAGACAATTTGAAGGATTAGTGGATACAGGAGCAGATGTTTCAGTTATTTCTCTCCAGCAGTGGCCTAGTGACTGGAAAAAAGAAAAAGTCCTCTTATTTTAACAGGCTTAGGATCTATAGCAGATATGTGGAGAAGCACTCAACCTTTGTCATGCCAATTATCTAATGGAAAAAAAGTATTTGTTTCTTTTTACATTGTTAATATACCTATTAATATTTGGGGAAGGGATCTTTTATCTTCTTTAGGAACAACGCTCACCATCTCATTGGAAAACTTGTAGCCACTGCTCAGATTCCTCGAGCTCTCTCATTGAAATGGTTAACTGATATCCCTAAATGGGTTGAGCAGTGGCCACTTTCAAAAGTGAAGCTCGAGGCTTTAGAACAATTAGTAGAGGAACAACTTCACTCTGGCCATATTGAACCTTCCACGTCTCCTTGGAATTCTCCTGTTTTTGTCGTTAAGAAAAAAATCTGGTAAATGGAGAAGGTTGACTGATTTAAGAGAAATTAACAAATGTATAAACCTATGGGAGCTTTGGAATTAGGTCTCCCTTCTCCTGCTCTGATTCCACAGAATTGGTCTTTGATGGTTTTAGATTTGAAGGATTGCTTTTTAAATATTCCTTTGCAAATAAAAGGTAGAAATAAATTTGCTTTTACTATTCCAGTGTATAATCATGGGCAGCCCGTAAAACGTTATCAATGGACAGTGTTGCCTCAAGGAATGATTAATAGCCCTACACTTTGTCAGGAATTTGTTGATCATGCTCTTATCACTGTGAGGCAATAATTTTCTAATTGTCTTCTCTATCATTATATGGATGATCTTTTATTGGCTGCTCCTAGTAAAGAGGAGCGGGATAAATTTTTTATTCATGTGAAAAAGCTTTAAGTGATTTTAATCTTCAAATTGCTCCTGAAAAAATTCAAACTGAATTTCCTATTTCATATTTAGGTGCTATTTTGGAACGACAAAGAATAAAACCTCAGAAAGTCCAAATTAGACGAGATAATTTGAAAACTCTTGATTTTCAGAAGATTTTGGGTGATATTAACTGGTTACGTCCCATGTTGGGGATTCCTACACATCAATTGCGTCATTTATTTTCTACCCTGGAGGGTGATGCGGCTCTTTTGTTTTGTTTTGTTTTGTTTTGGATGCGGCTTTTAATAGTCCTCAATCTCTTACTTCTCAAGCAATAGAGGAATTACACTTTGTAGAACAATGGTTGAAAGAAGGATTTCTTACTTATCTACAACAGGATCAACCTATATATTTCATGGTGTTTCATACTCCTTATTCTCCTACTGGTGTTATTGCTCAATCTGCAGGGTTAATCGAGTGTGTATTTTTACCCAATAATTATACAAAAAGCTTACTACTTATATGGATAGAATTGCTTTCCTCATTTTGAAGGGTCGAGGTCGTATTACCCAATTAATTGGAAGTGACCCTCAAACAATCATTACTCACCTTACTTCCACCCAAATTTCTAATTGCTTACAGTTTAATGAAAATTGGCAGATAGCTCTTGCATCTTATTCAGGGACTTTTTCTTATCATTATCTTCAATCTAAATTGATAGATTTTCTTCAACACACGCCAGCAATTTGTAACTCTCCCATATCTAATGTTCCAGTTGAAGGGAAAACTATTTTTTACAGACGCCAATAAAAATACTGTTGGCTATTGGACTGATACTGCTTCTAAAGTTGTTCCACATTCCTTTTCTTCCATGCAGCCTGCTGAACTTTGGGCCATTTGTCTGGCACTACAGGATTTTTTTGATGTTCCTATTAATATTGTTTCTGATTCTAAATATGCAGTCTTTTCATGTATTTATCTTCCTGAAGCCACTCTACCATTAACTTTAAGAACTAATATTGATAAAATATTTTTTCAGGTTCAACAATTATTAATCAGGCGACTAAACCCTGTCTTTTTACTTATATTCGAGCTCATTCTTCTCTCCCTGGACCATTATCTCAAGGAAATGCAAATATAGATGCCTTACTTTATCTTTTACAGTCTTCAACACAAGAACATTGCTTACATCATACTAATTCTAAAGGATTACAAAAAACTTATTCATTAACATGAAAACAAGCTCAACACATTGTTCATTCTTGTTCAATGTTCACCATTTGTTTTGCCCTTTGCCCCTCCTGGAGTAAATCCTAGAGGATTACAATCTAACCAAATCTCGCAAATGGATGTTGTTTTTATTTCCTCACTCGGTAAACAGAAATATGTTCATCATACTATAGATACTTATTCTTACTTTCAGTGGGCTACTGCTTTAAGTTCAGAAAAGGCTGACTCCGTTATTACTCATTTACTATTTTGTTTTGCTATTATGGGCATAGCTATAGAATTAAAAACTGATAATGCTCCCGCATATCAATCCTCTAAATTATCTCAATTTTTAAAACAATATCATATTAAGCATACTTTTGGAATTCCTTATAATAGTCAAGGACAAGCTATAATTGAAAGAACTAATTGTACTCTTTGTGAGTATCTTGAAAAAAATAAGAAAAGGGGAGAAGGGTGTGATATCACCAAGGGATGTATTAAATAAATCACTATTAACTCTTAATTTTTTGAATGTCTGGGGAAAAGGTAAGATGACTCCAGCAGAAAAGCATTTTGGCAATACAGAAAAGAAGACAAAAAGCTTTGAACATTCCCGGGTATGGTATAAGGATGAGATAAAGGGATGTATTCCAGAAGTACTTCATTTTTGGGGGTGAAGATATGCTTTCATTTCTGTGAATGATTCCAGGATCTGGGTTCCATTGAGATTGGTGAAGTTGCAGGATGAGCGACCCATTAGTGTGCCAGTTTCAGGAACTGTCCATGCAGAGGACCTTCACCTTTGCAACAAGAGAGGTGAATCCACTGACATGGGGACAGCTGAAGAAGCTGACACAGGAAGCTGAAAAGACATTGCAGAAGGCTGGGCAGCCATTGAGTTCTGCTAATCTTTTGTTGGCCATAATGGCAGTGGTGACTTGTCAGGTAATATATGTGAAAGCTACTAAGTATACTTATTGGGCTTATATTCCTAACCCTTCACTGGTGCGGGTGGTGTCTTGGGGGTGAAGTTCTGGTCTGTACTAATGAAACTAACTTTTCCCCTCCACCTGACTGTGGAGGGATTGAGCAATTATCCCAGCATGTACAAAATTATAATGTTACTAATCTCACTATAGCAGCCGAAGGTATTCCTTTATGTATAGGAGGGCATTCCTTTTGTCTGTCTACAAAAACACACTCACATCATTCTTATAATACTTGGGGAGTTCAATATAGGGGACAACAATTTCACAGTTTTTACTGTGCTCATTTCTTCTCGTGGCTTTCATACTTCACGGTCTTACTTAAATAAGAATAAGGGGGTACATATGTCCCTCTGTCCTGCTTCATTTTTTGAAGCATCTTTATCACATCTGGAGTGGGAACGTTGCAGGGATCATGACCTTCGTCTAGTTGTGAATTATTCAAATCATGTAATTGTAGATTGGAGTCTTACTCATGGGGAATTTTTAGAAAAATGGTCTAATCGATCTTTGAAATGGCATCACATAAATGGTACCCTGCATGGTCAAGGAAATGAAACTGTAAAATGGCAACATTTTGCATTGGTTCCACCTCAATTGCAAATGGTGGAACACCCTCAATTACAAGGGGATATGTGGAAATTGTGGGCTGTGTCAGGTAATCTTACTATTTGGACTGGAAATTTCACCTTGAATGTTAATGATCCTTCTGGGCCTTTTCAAGTTCATTTGCATATTAACAAATCTTACTCTGCTATAGCATGTGTAAAATTTCCTTACTCTTTACTGTATGGGGAATGGACTTGGAATGAAATTTTGGGAGTTATATCATATTCTGATTGTAACTTGACTCAATGTATAAACCATTCCTGGTGGGAAAATGTTGAAAACAAGATGGTTCATTCCAGTAATTACTCTTTGGTTATTGTGAAAGCACGGACTGAATTCTGGTTACCTATTAATCTTACTCGACCTTGGTCACTCTTTTGCTGTCACTCATCTTGTGAATGCTGTACAAACTCTTCTCCATCGATCCCGAGAACTGCTTGGCATCGTCATCACATCAGTTCTCGCCTTGGCTTCAGTAACAGCAACAGCAACTGTAGCAGGTCTTGCATTGCATCAAGGCATACAGACTGCTGATTTTGTCAAGGAGTGGCATAAGGATGCTCATTTATTGTGGCAACAACAGCATGATTTGGACGCTCAATTGGCTACTGATGTATTGAGTTTACAACACATTGTTTCCTGGTTAGGAGATAAAGTGTCTGTGCTAGCTACAAGGAGTGTGTTAAAATGTGATTGGAATATATCTCACCTATGTGTAACCTCTGTTCCCTTTAATATGACTGAGGGCTCGGAAAAAGTGAAAAGGTCTTTGGTGGGACACCAGAATTTAACTGCTGAAATTATGGAATTGGAACAAACTATATTGTCAACTTTTAGTAAGACGCTGCCTGATATTATTGGTTCTGATATACTTAAGAATCTTCAAGAAGGATTAGATAACCTCAGTCCTTTAGGGCATATATCTGCATTGTTAACAACATCCTTTGTGAATACTCTGTTAATTGTTGCTTTATGTTTCATTGCTTTTGTAGTCTACCGGAGCTGGCGAGAAGGGAAACAATTGAAAGAAGAAGCATTGCATATTCAGGAGCTTATTCAGCACCTGCAAGTAAAGAAAGGGGAGATGTAGGGAACCAAGTATAAGGGAGGCTGGGAAGAATTTTGTAAGCAAGGCTCCAGTCAGGGCTGAATATTTTTGCAAATGAGATCTTCAGCCCAGAATCCTTTGATGCCATGGGAAAAGAACATTTCATGCATGCAAGGATGTTTCTCTGATTCTTCAAAAGGATCAGACCAAGGGACAAAGTGGATTCTATGTTGATAGGAAGTTCCCCCAAACAAAGTCTTAGCTGCAGTAAATAATTTAAGGTAAAGGTTATCTCGACCCATGCCTGCACACTGTATAGTCATTGAATCATAGTGTTTGGCAACTTGCCCTGTAGATTGTTGTGCAAAAGATATAAAATAAGGCAGCTTCAAGAAACAGCAGAATAAGAAGAATAAAGAAAAAGATTCAAAACACTCGGCCATGTTGGTGTTTCATTCCGTCGCTAGCACCAAGGATCCCACCTCGACTCAAGAGGAGCCTAGTTTTAACCTGCTCAGCTCCAGATGAGGATCTCTTTCCCTGCTCCATCAGGAAAGGATTCCTGGCGCTCCCCTCGCCTCCCAAGAGAAGGCGCTTGCCCCAGGAGAGTCGCTAGGAAATCCAGTGGTCGTGCCATTATTCCCCAGGAACCTCAAATGCCTCAGTCCAGTCCAGATGATCTTGATTGCCCTGCACTGCCTCAACTCTCAACCCGAGGATCCACTCAGGCCACGCTGGCACATGTGACAGCCCTGTGGCACTTCGAGGGCAAGCCACAGATCCCTGTGTCCCCTTGATGGGGAGACTGACACTGCTGCTGCAGCTCGGGAGGAAAGCAGCCATGCACATCTCCACGCGAGACGAGGCCTGACTCCCCTGTGGAGGCTCCAGGGATCCCCAAGACCCATGTCAGCACAGGCGAGGAAAGCTCAGGCTTTGGCCTCAGCTCCAGACCAGGACTGAGGATCCGACGCTGATTGGGAAGGAATCCCCAGAGGCCCGTTGCCACTTGCATGTAGACTGGCCTCTCTTGAGGCCACAGGATCGGGTACCTGTGTTCCCTGCCGAAACTCGAGAAAAACCAGGAGCTTCTCCCCTGCAGGCAGAGTGAGGCCCTTGTCTGCTGAGCATCTCAGGGGAAATCACCCATTCCCTCTTGGACCTCAAAAGGATCCTTCACACCCTTGCTGTGACCCACGAAGTTCCCCGACCCCCTGTCCTCACTCGAGAAGAACACCAATGGCCCCACTGCAACTGAAGAGGAGCCCCGTTTTACCTACTCAGCTCCAGATGAGGGTTCCTTTCCCTGCCCCGTTGGGAAAGGATTCCCGGTGTTTCCCTTGCATCCCAAGAGGAGGCGCTTGCCCCAGAGAGTCAGGATAAACTTTAGGGGTCATGCAACCATTCCACAAGAACCCACATGCCTAGTCCATTCCAGATGAACATGATTGCCCTGCACTGCCTCGACTGTCACCTCGAGGATTGAGTCATGCCACGCTGGCACGTGTGACTGCCCTGTGACATCTTGAGGGCAAGCCACACATCCCTGTGTCTACTAGATGGGGAGACTGACACTGACGTTGCAGCTCATGAGGAAAGCAGCCGAGCATGTCTCCACAAGAGATGAGGCCTGAATCCCCTGTGGAGGCTCCAGGGGAACCCCAAGACCCATGTCGGCATGGGCAAGGAAAGCTCAGGTTCCGGTCTCAGCTCCAGACGAGGACTGAGGATGCAGCGCGGACTGGGGAGGAATCCCCAGAGGCCCCTCCCAACTCTCAAAGAGACAGGCCTGTCCTAAGGCCACAGAGGCGGGTCCTTGGTGTTCCCATCGTAACTCGAGAGAACCCCACTGCAACTCAAGAAAAACCAGGAGATTCTCCCCTGCAGGTGGGATGAGGCCCTTGTTCACTGCTTAGTCTAGGAGAAATCTCCCCTTGCCTCTTGGACCTCGAAAGGCTCTTTCACACCCTTGCCTCGACCCACGAGGTTCCCGACCCACCCATCCCCACTCGAAAGTAACACCGAGGGCCCCTCTGTGACTCAAGAGGAGCCCCGTTTTGCCCACCTCAGTTCCATATGAGGGTCCCTTTACCTGCTTCATCAGGAAAGGATTCCCAGTGCTCGCCTCACATCCCAAGGGGAGGTGCTTGCCCCAGGAGAGTCGGGAGGAACTCCAGGTGTAGTGTCACCATTCCGAAGACTCCCAAATGCCTCAGTCCACTCCAGATTAACCTGATTGCCCTGAACTGCCTCAACTGTTACCCCCGAAGATCGACTCGCACCATGCTGGCACGTGTGACAGCCCTGTGGCACCTCGAGGGCAAGACACAGATCCATATGTCCGCTCGATGGGGAGACTGACACTTCTGCTGCAGCTCGGGAGGAAAGCGGCCGTGCAGGTCTCCATGTGAGACAAGGCCTGACTCCCTGTGGAGGTTCCAGGGGAACCACTAGACCTATGTCAGTATGGGCGAGGAAAGCTCAGGCTCCGGCCTCAGGTCCATACGAGGACTGAGGATGCAGTGCCGACTGGGGAGGAATCCCCAAAGACCCTTCGCAACTCCCACAGAAACGCCTCTCCTGATGCCACAGGGGTGGGCCCCTGGGGTCCCCATCTTAACTGGAGAGGACCCCGCCACAACTCAGGAAAAACCAGGAGCTTCTCCACTGCAAGTGGAGTGATGTGCTTGACTGCTGTGGCGTATCGGGGAAATAATCCCTTTCCTCTTGGACCTCGAAAGAAATTTTCACACCCTTTCTGCGATCCATAAAGTTCCCCGACCCACCTGTCCCCCACTCGAGAGAAACACCGAGGGTCCCATTGAGACTCAAGAGGAGCCCTGTTTACCTGCTCAGCTCGATGAGGATCCCTTTCCCTGCTCCATCAGGTAAGGATTCCTGGAGCTCCCCTCGCATCCCAAGAGGAGGTGCTCACACCAGGAGAGTCGCTAGGAAATCCAAGGGGCGTGCACCATTCCTCAAGACCCCCAAATGGCGCAGTCCACTCCACATGAACCTGATTGCCCTGCACTGCCTCGACTGTCACCCCAAGGATCGACTCATGCCACGCTGGCACGTGTGACAGCCCTATGGCACCACGACAACAAGCCAAAGATCCCTGTGTCCGCTCGACCGGGAGTCTACCCTGCTGCTGCAGCTCGGGAGGAAAGCGGCTGTGCACGTCTCCATGCGAGACAAAGCCTGACTCCTCTGTGGAGGTTCCAGGGCTACCACAAGACCCATGTCAGCACCGCCAAGGAAAGCTCAGGCTCCGGCTTCAGCTACAGACGAGACTGAGGACCTGGCACCGACTGGGGAGGAATCCCCAGAGGCCCTTCGCAAGTCGGACGGAGACTGGCCTCTCCTGAGGCCACATTGGCAGGTCCCTGGGGTCCCCGTCGTAACTCGAGAGGACCCCACTGCAACTTGAGAAAAACCAGAAGCTTCTCCCCTGCAGGCTGTGTCCCTTGTGTGCTGTGGAGTCTTGGGGAAATCACCTCTTCCCTCTTGCACCTCGAAAGGCACCTTCACACCCTTGCTGTGACCCACGAAGTTCCCTGACCCAGCTGTCCAATCTTGAGAGAAGCACCAAGGGTCCCGCCACGACTCAAGAGGAGCCCCCGTTTTCCCTGCTCAGTTCCAGATAAGGATCCCTTTCCCTGCTCCATCGGGTAAGGATGCCTGGCACTCCCCTCACATCCCAAGAGGAGGCGCTCATCCCAGGAGAGTAGGGAGGAACTCCAGTGATCGTGCCACCATTCCCCAGGACTCCCAAATGCCTCAGTCCACTAAAGATGAACCGGATTGCCCTGCATTGCCTCGACTGTCACCCCGAGGATCGACTCATGCCACACTGACACGTGTGACAGCCCTGTGGCACCTCGAGGGAAAGCCACACATCCCTGTGTCCACTCGACGGGGAGTCTGACCCTGCTGCTGCATCAGGAGGAATGTGGCCATGCACGTCTCCATGCGAGACGAGGCCTGACTCCCACGTGGAGGTTCCAGGGGAACCAAAGACCCATGTCAGCTCGGGTGAGGAAAGCTCAGGCTCGGCCTCAGCTCCAGATGAGGACTGACGACCCGCCATTGACTGGGGAGGAATCCTCAGAGGACGCTCAAAACTTGCAGGGAGACTGGCCTTTCCTGAGGCCACAGGGCCGGGTCCCTGGGGTCCTCGTCATAACTGGAGAGGACAATTGCTGCAACTCGAGAAAAACCAGGAGCTTCTCCCCTGCAGGCGGGGTGAGGCCTTTATAGGCTGCAACATCTCCGGGGAAATCACTCCTTCCGTCTTGGACCTCGAAAGGCTCCTTCATACCCTTGCTGCAACCCACGAAGTTCCCCGACCCACCTGTCCCCACTCGACAGGAACACTGAGGGGTCCCGCCGCGACTCAAGAGGAGCCCCGTTTTTTCCAGCTCAGTTCCATATGAGGGTCCCTTTATCTGCTTCATCGGGAAAGGATTCCTGGTGCTCCCCTCGCATCCCACGAGCAGGCGCTCGCCAAAGGAGAGATGGGAGGAACTCCACGGGTCATGCCACCTATCCCCAAGACCCCCAAATGCCTCAGTCCATTCCACATGAACCTGACTGCCCTGCACTGCCTCGACTGTCAGCCTGAGGATCGACTCACTCCACTCTGGCACGTGTGACAGCCCTGTGGCACCTCGAGGGCAAGCCAACAATCCTTGTGTCCGTTCGATGGGGAGCATGACAATGCTGCTGCAGCTCTGGAAGAAAGTGAACCTGCAAATCTCCAAGCGAGACTAGGCCTGACTCCCCTGTAGAGGCTCCAGGGGAACCACAAGACCCATGTCAGCACGGGTGAGGAAAGCTGAGGCTCTGGCCTCAGCCCCAATTGAGGACTGAGGAACCGGTGCAGAATGGGTAGAAATCCCCAGAGGCCCCTCACAACTCGCACGGAGACTGGCCTCTCCTGAGGCCACAGGGGCGGTACTTGGTGTCTCCGTGTTAACACGAGAGGACCCCCCTGCAACTCGAGAAAAACCAGGAGCTTCTCTACAGGCGGGGTGAGGCCCTTGTCTGCTGAGTCGTCTCTAGGGAAATCATCCTTTCCCTCTTGGACCTTGAAAGGCTCCTTCACACACTTGCTGCGACCCACGAAGAGCCCAGAACCACTCGTTCCCACTGGAGAGGAACACCGAGGGTCCCCACGAGATTCAAGAGGAGCCTCATTTTCCTCTTACCAGCTCCAGATGAGCGTCCCTTTACCTGCTCCGTCGGGAAAGGATTCCCGGCGCTCCCCTCGCCTCCCAAGAGGAGACGCTCGCTCCAGGTGTGAGGAGGAATTCCAAAGGTCGTGCCACCATACCCCAAGAACTCCAGTTGCCTCAGTCTACTCCAGATGAATATGATTTCGCTGCAGTGCCTCGACTGTCACCCAAGGATAGACTAATGCCATGCTGGTACGTTTGACAGGTTGTGGCACATCGAGATCAAGACACAGATCCCTGTGTCCTCTCGACTAGGAGCCTGACACCACTGCTGCTGATTGGGAGGAAAGTGGCCATGCACGTCTTCACGCGAGACGAGGCCTGACTCCCCTGTGGAGGCTCCAGGGGAACCCCAAGATCCATGTCAGCACGGGACAGGAAAGCTCAGACTCTAGCCTCAGCTCCAGACGAGGACTGAGGACCTGGTGATGACTGGGGAGGAATCCCCAGACGCCCCTAGCTACTCGCACGGAGACTGGCCTCTCCTGAAGCCACAGGGGCGGGTCCCTGGGGTCCACGTCATAACTTGAGAGGACCCCGCCACAACACAAGGAAAAACAGGAGCTTCCCCCTGCAAGCGGGGTGAGGCCCTTGCTGCTGCATCTTCTTAGGGGAAATCACCCCTTCCCTCTTGGACCTGGAAAGGCTCCTTCACACCCTTGCTGCGACCCACGAAGTTCCCCGACCCACCCATCCCCACTTGAGAGGAACACCGAGGGTCCCACCAAGACTCAAGAGGAGCCTTGTTTTCCCCTACTCAGCTCCAGATGAGGGTCCCTTTCCCTGCACCATCGTGAAAGATTCCCAGTGGTCCCCTCGCTTTCCAGGAGGAGGAGCACGCACCAGGAGAGTTGGGAGGAACTCCAGGTGTCGTGCCACTATTCCACAAGACCCCCAAATGCCTCTGTCCACTCCAGATGAATCTTATTGCCCTGCACTGCCCCGACTGTCACCCCGAGGATCGACTCAGGTCATGCTGGCACGTGTGACAGACCTGTGGCACCTCGAGGGCAAGCCACAGATCCCTGTGTCTACTAGATGGGGAGACTGACACTGCTGCTTAGGCTCGGGTGGAAGGCGGCAGTGCACGTCTCCATTAGAGACGAGGCCTGACTCCCCTGTGGAGGCTCCAGGGGGAACCCAAGGACCCATGTCAGCATGGGCGAGGAAAGCTCAGGCTTGGCCTCAGCTCGAGACGAGGACGGATGCCCCGGCACAGACAGGAGAGGAATCTCCAGAGGCCCCTTGCAAATTGAATGGAGACTGGCCTCCCATGAGGCCACAGGGGTGGGTCCCTGGGGTCCCCATCATAACTCGAGAGGACCCCGCTGCAACTCCAGGAAAACCTGGAGCTTCTCCCCTGCAGGATGGGTGAGGCCTTTGTCCACTCTGCTGTCTCAAGAAAAATCACCCCTTCACTTTTGGATCTCGAAAGGCTCCTTCATACACTTGCTGCGACCCACGAAGCTCCCCGACCCACCCATCCCCACTCAAGAGGAACACCGAGGGTCCCGCCATGACTCAAGAGGAGCCCCGTTTTCTCCTGCTCAGTTCCAGATAAGGATTCCTTTCCCACCTCTGTCGGGAAAAGATTACCCGGGCTCCCCTCGCCTCCCAAGAGGAGTCTCTCATCCCATGAGAGTAGGGAGGAACTCCTGGGGACGTGCCACAATATGGCAAGACCCCCAAATACCTCAGTCCACTCCTGATGAACTTGATTGCCTTGCACTGCCTCGACTGTCATGCCGAGGTTCGACTCATGGCACGCTGGCATGTGTGACATCCCTGTGGCACCTCGAGGGCAAGCCACAGATCCCTGTGTCCACACGAAGGGAAGCCTGACCCTGCTGCTGCTTGGGAGGATAGCAGCTGTGCATGTCTCCACGCGAAATGAGGCCTGACTTCCCTGTGGAGGGTCCAGGGGTACCCCAAGACCCATGTCAGCTCAGGCATGGAAAGATCAAGCTCCAGCCTTAGCTCCAGATGAGGACTTAGGACCCGGTGCCGATTGGGAAGGAATCCCCAGAGGCCCCTCAAAACTTGCACCGAGACTGGCCTCTCCTGAGGCCACGGGGGGTCCCTCGGGTCCCCGTCGTAACTTGAGAGGACCCTGCCACAACACGAGAAAAACCAGGAGCTTCACCCCTGCAGGTGGGGTGAGGCCCTCGTCTGCTATGGCTTCACGGGGGAAATCATCCCTTTCCTCTTGGACCTCAAAAGGCTCCTTCACATCCTTGCTGTGACCCACGAAGTTCCCGACCAACCTGTCTCCACTCGAGAGGAGTACTGAGGGTCCCCCTATGACTCAAGAAAAGCCCCGTTTTCCCCTGCTCAGCTCCAGATGAGTGTCCCTTTCCCTGCTCCATTGGGAAAGGTTTCCCGGGGCTCCCCTCAGCTCCCAAGAGGAGGCACTCATGCTAGGAGAGTTGGGAGGAACTCCAGGGGATGGGCCACCATTCCCCAAGACCCCCAAATGCCTCAGTCCTCTCCAGATGAACCTGATTGTCCTGCACTTCCTCTACTGTCACCCCGAGGATTGACTCACACCACGCTGGCACGTGTGACAGCCCTGTGGCACCTCGAGGACAAGCCGCAGATCCTTGTGTCTGCTCAACGGTGAGCTTGACACTGCTGCTGCAGCTCGGGAGGAAAGCAGCTGTGCACGTATCCATGCAAGACAAGGCCTGACTCCCCTGTGGAGGCTCCAGGGGAAACCCAATGCCTATGTTGGCACAAGGGAGGAAGCTCAGGCTCCAGCCTCAGCTCTAGATGAGGACTGAGGACCCGGAGCTGATAGACAAGGAATCCCCAGAAGCCCCTCACAAGTCGCACGGAATAGCCTCTCCTGAGGCCACAGGGTTGGGTCCCAGTGGTCCTGGTCGTACCTACAGGACCCCGCCGCAACCCGAGAAAAACCAGGAGCTTCTTCCCTGCAGGCAGAGTGAGGCTCTTGTCCCCTGTGGCTTCTTGGGGGAAATCACCCTTTTCCTCTTGGACCTCGAAAGGCGCCTTCACATCCTTGCTGCGACTCACGAAATTCCCGAACCCACCCGTTCCCACTCGAGAGGAACACCGAGTGTCCCAGTGTGACTCAAGATGAGCCCCATTTTCCCTGCTCAGCTCCAGATGAGGGTCCCTTTCTTTGCTTTGTTGGGAAAGGATTCCCGGCGCACCCCTCACTTCCCAAGAGGAGGCGCTCACCCCAGGAGAGTCTAGAGGAACTCCAGGTCGTGCCACCATTCTCCAAGAAACCCAAATGCCTCGTCCACTCCAGATGAACCTGACGGCCCTCCACTGCCTCGACTGTCACACCGAGGATCAAACCACGTCATGCTGGCACGTATGACAGCTCTGGGGTACCTTGAGGGCAAGCCACAGATCCTCGTGTCCGCTCGACGGTGAGCTTGACACTGCTGCTGCAGCTCGGGAGGAACGTGACCGTGCACGTCTCCAGGCGAGATGAGGCCTGACTCCCCATTGGAGGCTTCAGGGGAACCCCAGTGCCCATGTCAGCATGGGCAAGGAAAGCTCAGGCTTCAGCCTCAGCTCCAGACGAGGACTGAGGACGCGGTGCCAACAGGCGAGGAAACCCCAGAGGCCCTGTGCAACTCCCAGGGAGACTGGCCTCTCCTGAGACCACATGGGTGGGTCCTTGTGGTCCCCCTCTTAACTCTAGAGGACCCCGCTGCAACTCAAGAAAAACCAGGAGCTTCTCCCATGCAGGCTGGGTGAGGCCTTTGTCTGCTGTGTTGTCTCCAGGGAAATCACCAGTTCCCTATTGGATCTTGAAAGTCTCTATCATACCCTTGCTGTGACCCACAAAGTTCCCCGACCCACCCATCCCATTCGAAGGAACACTGAGGATCCAGCCTCGACTCAAAAGAAGCCCTGTTGTCTCCTGCTCAGCTCCAGATGAGGATTCCTTTCCCTGCTCCATCGAGAAAGGATTCCGGGGCTCCCCTCGCCTCCCAAGAGGAATCTCTCACCCCATGAGAGTCGGGAGGAACTCCTGGGGACGTGTCACAATATGGCAAGACCCCCAAATGCTTCTGTCCACTCCTGATGAACCTGATTGCCTTGCACTGCCTCGACTGCCATATCGAGGTTCGACTCATGGCACGCTGGCACGTGTGACAGCCCTGTGGCACATCGAAGGCAAACCATAGATCCCTGTGTCTGCTCGGAAGGGAAGCCTGACCCTGCTGCTGCTCGGGAGGATAGCAGCTGTGCACGTCTCCACGCGAAATGAGACCTGACTCCCCTGTGGAGGGTCCAGGGGTACCCCAAGACCCATGTCAGCACAGGCGTGGAAAGCTCAAGCTCCGGCCTCAGCTCCAGACAAGGACTGAGGACCCGGCGCCGACTGGGGAGGAATCTCCAGAGGCCACTCGAAACTTGCACGGAGACTGGCCTTTCCTGAGGTCACAGGGGCGGGTCCCTGGGGTCCCCATCGTAACTCGAGAGAATCCCCACTCAACTCAAGAAAAACCAGGAGCTTCTCCCCTGCAGGCGGGGTGAGGCCCTTGTCTGCTATGGCTTCTTGGGGGAAATCACCCCTTTCTCTTGGACCTCAAAAGGCTGCTTCACACCCTTGTTGCGACCCATGAAGTTCCTGACCCATCCGTCGCCACTTGAGAGGAATACCGAGGGTCCCACCACGACTCAAGAGGAGCTCCGTTTTCCCCTGCTCAGCTCCAGATGAGAGTCCCTTTCTCTGCTCCATCAGGCAAGGATTTCCAGCACTCCCCTTGGCTCCCAAGAGAAGGTGCTCACCCCAGGAGAGTGGAGAGTAACTTCAGGGGTCGTGACCCTTTCCCACAGAACCCCAAATGCCTCAGCCCACTCCAGATGAACCTGATTGCACTGTAATGCCTCGACTATCATCCCGAGGGTCGATGCACTCCACACTGGCACGTGTGACAGCCCTGTGGCACCTCGAGGGCAAGCCACAGATCCCTGTGTCCGCTCTACTTGGAGCCTGATCCTGCTGCTGCAGCTCAGGAGGAAAGCGGTCGTGCATGTCTCCATGCGAGACAAGGTCTGACACCCCTGTGGAGGCTCCATGGGAACCCCAGGAACCATGTCAACATGGGCGAGGAAAGCCCAGGCTACAGTCTCAGCTCCAGATGAGGACTGAGGACATGGCACCGACTGGGAAGGAATCCCCAAAGGGCCCTCTCAACTCGCAAGGAGACTGGCCTCTCCTGAGGCTACAGGGGCCGGTCCCAGCTGTCCTGGTTGTACCTTGAGAGGACCCCACAGCAACTCGAGAAAAACCAGTAGCTTCTCCCCTGCAGGCGGGGTCAGGCCCTTGTCCACTGCAGCGTCATGGGGGAAATCATCCCTTTTCTCTTTGACCTCAAAAGGCACCTTCACACCCTTGTTGAGATGAACGAAGTTCCCTGACCCACCCGTCCCCACTAGAGAGGAACACCGAGGGTCCCGCCGCAACTCAATGGGAGCCCCGTTTTCCCCTGCTCAGCTCCAGAAGAGGGTCTCTTTCTTTTCTTTGTCGGGAAAGGATTCCCGGCGCACCCTCACTTTCCAAGAGGAGGCGCTCACCCCAGGAGTGTCGGGAGGAAATCCAGGGTCGTGCCACCATTCCCCAAGACACCCAAATGCCTCGTCCACTCCAGATGAACCTGACGGCCCTCCACTGCCTCGACTGAAACCCCGAGGATCAGCTCACCCCACTCTGGCACGTGTGACAGCCCTTTGTTACCACGAAGGCAGCCACAGATCCTTGTGTCCGCTTGACAGGGAGCCTGACACTGCAGCTGCAGCTCGGGAGGAAAGCAGCCGTGCACGTCTACATGCGAGATGAGGCCTGACTCCCCTGTGGAGGCTCCAGGGGAACCCTTAGTTCCACGTTAGCATGGGCTATAGTTCAGGCTCCGGCCTCAGCTCCAGACGAGGACTGAGGACCTGGTGCCAACTGGGGAGGAATCTCCAGAGGCCACTCGAAACTTGCACGGAGACTGGCCTTTCCTGAGGCCACAGGGTTGGGTCCTTGGGGTCCTCATCGTAACTGGAGAGGACCCGCCGCAAATCGAGAAAAACCAGGAGCTTCACCCCTGCAGGCGGTGTGAGGGCCTTGTTCACTGCAGCATCTCGGGAGATATCACCCCTTCCCGCTTGGACCTCGAAAGGCTCCTTCACACCATTGCTGCGACCCATGAAGTTCCCTGACCCACACGTCCCCACTCGAGAGGTACACCGAGGGTCCCGCCATGACTCAAGAAGAACCCCGTTTCCCCCTGCTCAGCTCCAGATGAGGGTCCCTTTCCCTGCTCCGTCGTGAAAGGATTCCTGGTGCTCCCCCTCACCTCCCAAGTGGTGGCTCTAGACCCAGGAGAGTCGGGAGGAACTCCAGGGGTCGTGCCCCCATTTCCCAAGAACCCCAAATGCCTCAGACCACTCCAGATGAACCTGATTGCCCTGTACAGCCTTGACTGTCATCCCGAGGATCGACTCACGCCACGCTGGCACATGTGACAGCCCTGTGGCACCTCGAGGGCAAGCCACGGAGTCCCTGTGTCCGCTCTACTTGGAGCCTGACCCTGCTGCTGCAGCTTGGGAGGAAAGCGGCCATGCACATCTCCACGCAAGACGAGGACTGACTCCCCTGTGGAGGCTCCAGGGGAACTCTAAGACCCATGTCAGCACAGGCGAGGAAAGCTCAGGCTCTGGGCCCTCAACTCCAGAAGAGGACTGAGGACCTGGCGCTGACTAGAGAGGAATCCCCTGAGGCCCCTCGCAACTTGCATGGAGACTGGCCTCTCCTGAGGCCACAGGGGTGGGTCCCAGTGGTCCCGGTTTAACCTCGAGAGGAGGCCACCACAACTAGAGAAAAACCAGAAGCTTCTCCCCTGCATGCGGGGTGAGGCTCTTGTCCCCTGCGGCATCTTGGGGGAAATCATTCCTTCACTTTTGGACCTCAAAGGCACCTTCACTCCCTTGCTGTGACCCACAAAGTTCCCCGACCCAGCTGTCCCCACTTGAGAAAAACACCGAGGGTCCCCATGCCTCAAGATGAGCCCCTTTTTCCCCTGCTCAGCTACAGATGGGGGTCCCTTTTGTTGCTCCATCCGGAAAGGATTCCTGGCGGCTACCCTAGCCTCCCAAGAGGAGGCACTCGCCCCTGGAGAGTCGAAGGGAACTCCAGGTTTGTGCCACCGTTCCCCAAGACCCCCAAATGCCTCAGTCCATTCAGATGAACCTGATTGCCCTCCACTGCCTCGACTGTCACCCTGAGGATCGACTGACGCCACGCTGGCACGTGTGACAGCCTTGTGGCACCACGATGGCAAGCAACAGATCCCTGTGTCCGCTCGGGACGGGGAGCCTGACCCTTCTTCTGGAGCTTGAGAGGAAAGCGGCAGTGCACCTCTCCACGTGAGATGAGGCCTGACTCCCTTGTGGAGGCTCCACGGAAACCTCAAGACCCATATCAGGACAGGTGAAGAAAGCTCAGGCTCTGTCCTCAGCTCCAGAGGAGGACTGGAGACCCGGCGCCGACAGAGGAGGAATCCCCAGAGGCCCCTCGCAACTCACACGGAGACTGGCCTCTTCTGAGACCACAAGGGCGAGTCTCTGGGGTCCCCATCATAACACGAAGGGACCCCACTACAACTCGAGAAAATCCTGGAGCTTCTCCCCTGCAGGTGGGCTGAGTCCCTTGTCCGCTGCAGTGTCTCGGGGCAAATCACCCCTTCCCTCTTGGACCTTGAAAGGCTCCTTCACAGCCTTGCTGCACCCAACGAAGTTCCCCGGACCCATCAGTCCCCACTCGAGAGGTATACCGAGGGTCTTGCCACGACTCAAGAGGAGCCCTGTTTCCCACTGCTCAGCTAAAGATGAGGGTCCCTTTCCCTGCTCCGTCGGGAAAGGATTCCCGGCTCTCTCCTCGCCTCCCAAGAGGAAACGCTCACCCCAGGAGAGTTGGGAGGAACTCCAGGTGTCGTGCCACCATTCCCCAAGACCCCAAATGATGCAATCAACCCCAGATGAACCTGATTGCCGTGCACTGTTTTGACTGTCACCCCGAGGATCACATCATGCCACGAAAGCACGTGTGACAGCCCTGTGGCACCTCGAGGGCAAGCCACAGATGCCTGTGTCCTCTCGACAGGGAGCCTAACACTGCTGCTTACTTTCGAGAGAAAGTGGCCATACAAATCTCCACGCGAAATGAGACCTGACTCCCCTGTGGTGGCTCTGGGGAACCCCAAGTCCCATGTCAGCATGGGCGAGGAAAGCTCAAGCTCTGGCCTCAGCTCATGACGAGGACTGAGTACCCGGCGCTGACTGGGTAGGAATCTCCAAAGGCACTTCGCAACTTGCAGGGACACTGGCCTCTCCTGAAGCAACAGGGGCGGTTCCCTGGGGTTCCTGGGGTGAGGCGTTTGTCCGCTGCTGCATCTCGGGCAAAATCACCCCTTCCTTTGTGGATTCAAAAGGCTCCTTCTCACACTTGCTGTGACCCTCGAAGTTCTTCAACCCAAGCGTCCCCACTTGAGAGGAACACCGAGGGTCCTGCAGCAACTCAGGAGGAGCCTCGTTTTCCCCTGGTCAGCTTCAGTTGATGGTCCCTTTCCTGCTCTGTCAGGAAAGGATTCCCAGCGCTCCCCTCGAATTCCAAAAGAGGCGCTCTCCCCAGGAGTGTAGGGCGGAACTCCAGGGTTCGAGCCACACTTCCCCAAGACTGCCAAATGCCTCGTCCACTCCAGATGAACCTGACTGCCCTGCACTGCCTCGACTGTCATCCCGAGGATCAACTCACGCCATGCTGGCATATGTGACAGCCCTGGGGTACCTCGGAGGACAAGCCACAGATCCTTGTGTATGCTCGATGGGGAGCTGACACTGCTTCTGCAGCTCGGGATGAAAGTGGAGGTGCACGTCTCAAGCGAGACAATGCCTGACTCCCCTGTATGGGCTCCAGGGGAACTCCAAGGCCCATGTCAACCCTGGAGAGAAAAGCTCAGGCTCCGGCCTCAGCTCTAGATGAGGACTGAGGACCCTGCGCCGACTGGGGAGGAATACCCAGAGGCCCCTTGCAACTCGCATGGAGACTGGCCTCTCCTGAGGCCACAGGGGCGGGCCCCTTGGGTCCCTGTCGTAAGTCGAGAGGACCCCACCGCAACTCGAGAAAAACCAGGAGCTTCTCCCCTGCAGGCGGGGTGAGGCTCTTGCCCCCTTCGGCATCTTGGGGGAAATCACCCCTTCCCTCTTGGACCTGGAAAGGCACCTTCACACTCTTGCTGCGACCCACGAAGTTCCCCGACCTACCCGTCCCCACTTGAGAGGAACACCGAGGTCCCTGTGCGACTCAAGATGAGCCCCGTTTTCTTCAGCTCAGCTGCAGATATTGGCCCTTTCGTTGCTCGGTCGGGAAAAAATTCCCGACGCTCCTCTAGCCTCTCAAGAGGAGGCGTTCCCCACAGGAGAGTTGGGAGGAACTCCAGGGGTCGTTGCATGGTTCCCCAGACCCTTAAGTACCTCAGTCCACTCCAGATGAAACATATTGTCCTTCACTGCCTCAACTGTCACTGTGGGGATCGACTCACGCCACGCTGGCACGTGTGACTGCCCTGTGGCACCTTGAAGGCAAGCCACAGATCCCTGTGTTGGCTTGACAGGGAGCCTGATTCTGCTGCTGCACCTCGGGAGAAAAGCGGCCGTGCACGTCTCCATGCGAGACAAGGTCTGACACCCCTGTGGAGTCTCCAGGGGAACCCCAAAACCATATCAACATGGCGAGGAAAGCTCAGGCTACAGCCTCAGCTCCAGATGAGGCCTGAGGACCTGGTGCCGACTGGAAAGGAATCCCCAGAGGTCCCTCTCACTTCGCAAGGAGTATGGCCTCTCCTGAGGCTACAGGGGTGGGTCGCAGCTTTCCCGGTCATACCTCGAGAGGACCCCAATGCAACTCGTGAAAAACCAGTAGCTCCTTCCCTGCAGGCGGGGTAATGCCCTTGTCCACTGCGGCGTCTTGGGGGAAATCACCTCTTTTCTCTTTGACCTCAAAAGGCACCTTCACACCCTTGCTGCAACTCACGAAGTTCCCCGGTCCACCCGTTCCCACTAGAGAGCAACACCTAGAGTCCCAGCGCAATTCAAAATGAGCTCTGTTTTCCCCTGCTCTGATACAGATGAGGGTCCCTTTCTTTGCTTTGTCGGGAAAGGATTCCCAGCATACCCTTCACTCCCCAAGAGGAGGCGTTCGGCCCAGGAGAGTCGGCAGGAACTCCAGAGGTCGTGACCCATTCCCACAGAGCCCCAAATACCTCAGTCCACTCCAGATGAACGTGATTGCCCTGAACTGCCTCGACTATCACCCCGAGGATCAACGCACACCACGCTAGCATGTATGACCACCCTGTGGCACCACGAAGGCAAGCCACAGATCCCTGTGTCCGCTCAACAGGGAGCCTGACCCTGCTGCAGCAGCTCGGGAGGAAAGCGGTCGAGCATGTCTCCAGGCGAGACAAGGCCTGACTCCCCTGTGGAGGCTCCAGGGGAACCCCAATACCCATGTCCACAGGGGCGAGGAAAGCTCAGACTCTGGCCTGAGCTCCAGATGAGAATTGAGAACCTGTCGCCGACTGGGGAGGAATCCCCTGAGGCCCCTTGCAATGCGCAAGGAGACTGGCGTCTCCTGAGGCCACAGGGGCGTGTCCCTGGGGTCCCCTTTGAAACTTTAGAGGACCCTGACACAACTCGAGAAACACCAGGAACTTCTTCCCTGCAGGCGGGGTGAGGCCCGTGTCTGCTGTGGCATCTTGGAGAAAATCACCCCTACCCTCTTGGACCTCATAAGGCTCCATCACACCTTTGCTGCAATTCACGAAGTTTCTCAACCCACTGTCTGCACTCGAGAGGAACACCGAGAGTCCTGCCGCAACTCAAGAGGAGCCCCATTTCCCCCTGCTCAGCTCCAGATGAGGGTCCGTTTCCCTGCTCCATCGGGAAAGGTTTCCTGGGGCTCCCGTCGGCTCCCAAGATGAGGTGCTCACCCCAGGAGAGTCGGGAGGATCTCCAGGGGACAGGCCACCATTCCCCAAGACCCCCAAATGCCTCAGTCCACTCCAGATGAACCTGATTGCCCTGCACTGCCTCGAATGTCACCCCAAGGATCGACTCACGCCACTCTGGCACTTTTGAGAGCCCTGTGGCACCTCGAGGGCAAGCCACAGATCCTTGTGTCCACTCCATGGTGAGCCTGACACTGCTGCTGCAGCTCGGGAGGAAAGCGGCCGTGCACGTCTCCAGGCGAGACGAGGCCTGACTCCCCTGTGGAGGCTCCAGGGGAACCCCAAGACCCATGTCCGCACAGGCTAGGAAAGCTCATGCTCTGGCCTCAGCTTCAGACGAGGACTGAGGACCCAGCACCAACAGGTTAGGAATCCCCAGAGGCCCCTCACAACTCCAACAGAGTCTGGCCTCTCCTGAGGCCACAAGGGTGGGTCCCTTGGGTCCCTGTCGTAACTCGAGAGGACCCCGACGCAACTCGAAGAATACCTGGAGCTTCTCTCCTGCAGGAGGAGTGAGGCCTTTTCTGCTGTGGCATCTCGGGGAAATTACTTCTTCCCTCTTGGACCTTGAAAGGCTCCTTAACACCTTGCTGTGACCCACGAAGTTCCCTGACCCACCCATCCCCACTCGAGAGGAACCCTGAGGGTCCCACCGCCACTCAAGAGGAGCCCCATTTTCCCCAGCTCACCTGCAGATGAGGGGCCCTTTCCCTGCCCCATTGGGAAAGGATTCTGGGGCTCCCTCACATCCCAAGAGCAGGCACTTGCACCAGGAGAGCCGAGAGGAACACCAAGTGTTGTGCTACCATTCCTCAAGACTGTCATATGCCTTGTCCCATCCAGATGAACCTGACTCCCCTGCTCTGCCTCAACTGTCACCCTGAGGTTCGACTCATGCCACACTGCCACTTTTGAGAGCCCCAGGTTATCTCGAGGGCAACCCACGGATCCATGTGTTTGCTCAACGGGGAGCCTGACACTGCTGCTGCAGCACGATTGCTCTGCACTTCCTCGACTGTCACCCCGAGGATCGACTCATGCCATGATGGCACGTGTGACAGCACTGTGGTATCTCAAAGACAAGCTACAGATCTGTGTCTGCTCGACGGGGAGCCTGACACTGCTGCTGCAGATCGGGAGGAAAGCGGCTATGCATAGCTAGACTCGAGACAAGGCCTGACTCTCCTTTGGGGCTTAGGGGAACACAAAGACCCATGTCAGCACGGGCGAGGAAAGTTCAGGCTCTGGTCTCAGCTCCAGACGAGGACTGAGGACCAGGCACTGACTGAGGAGAAATCCCCAGAGGCCCCTCGCAACTTGCATGGAGACTGGCCTCTCTTAAGGATACAGGGGCAGGTCCCTGGGGTGCCAGTCATAACCCAAGAAGACTCCACTGCAACTCGAGAAAAACCAGGAGCTTCTCCCCTTCAGGTGGAGTGAGGCCCTTGACTGCTGTGGTGTCTTGGGGGAAATCACCCCTGCCTTCTTGGACCTCCAAAGGCTCCTTCACACCCTTGCTGTGACCCACGACGTTCCCAGACCCACCTGTCCCCACTTGAGAGGGACACCGAGGCACCCGTTACGACCTGAGAGGAGTCCTGTTCTCCCCTGCTCAGCTCCAGATGACCGTCCCTTTCCCTGCTCAGTCTGGAAACAATTCCTGGTGCTCCCCTCCCATCCCAAGAGGAGGCAGTCGCACCAGGAGAGTAGGGAGGAACACCAGGGGTCATGCCACCATTCCCCCAAGACCCCCAAGTGCCTCATCCTCTCCAGATGAACCTGACTGCCCTGCACTGCCTCGAATGTCACCCCAAGGATCGACTCATGCCATCCTGGAAAGTGTGACAGCCCTGTGGCACCTCGAGGGCAAGCCACAGATCCCTGTGTCCGCTCTACCGGCAGATTGACAATGCTGCTGCAGCTCGGGAGGACAGCGGCCATGCACGACTCCACACGAGATGAAGCCTGACTCCCCAATGGGGGTCCCAGAGGAACCCTAAGACCCATGTCAGCACAGGCAAGGAAAGCTCAGGCTCCGGCCTCAGCTCCAGAGGAGGACTGAGGACCCAGCGCCGACAGGAGAGGGATCCCCAGGGACTCCTCGCAGCTCTCACGGAGACTAGCCTCTCCTGAGGCAACAGGAGCAGGTCCCTGGGGTTCCCCTCATAACTCAAAAGGACCCCACCACAATTCGAGAAAAATCAGGAGCTTTTCCCCTGCAGGCAAGGTGAAACCTTGTCCTCTGCAGCGTCTCGGGGAAATCACCCCTTCCCTCTTGGACCTCGAAAGACTCCTTCACACCCTTGCTGAGACCCACGAAGTTCCCCAACCCACACTTCCCCACTTGAGAGGAATACCGAGGGTCCTGCCGTGACTCAAGAGGAGCCCCGTTTTCCCCTGCTCAGCTCCAGATGAGGGTCGTTCTCCCTGCTCCTTCAGGAAAGGATTCCTGGCGCTCCCTTCACATCCCAAAAGAAGGCACCCCCGCCAGGAATATCGGGAGGAAAACCAGGGGTCGTGCTACCATTCCCCAAGACCCCAAAGGCCTCGTCCTCTCCACATGAACCTGACGGCCCTGCACTGCCTCGACTGTCACCCCGAGGATTGACTCATGCCATGTTGGCACGTGTGACAGCCCTGGGGTACCTCGAGGGCAAGCCACAAATCCCTGTGTCTGCTCGACAGGGAGCCTGACACTTCTGCTGCAGCTCGGGAGGAAAGCGGCCATGCACGTCTCCACGTGAGAGGAGGCCTGACTCCACTTTGGGGACTCCAGTGAAACCGCAAGACCCATGTCAGCACGGGCGAGGAAACCTCAGGCACTGGCCTCAGCTCCAGACTAAAACTGAGGACCCAGTGCTGACTGGAAAGGTGTCCACAGAGGACCCTCACAAATCGCAATGAGACTGGCCTCTCCTGAGGCCACAGGGGGCGGGTCCCTCGGGTCCCCATCGTTACTGGAGAGGACCCTGCTATAACTCTAGAAAAACCAAGAACTTCTCCACTGCAGGCGGGGTGAGGCCCGTTTCCACTGCGGCATCTCTGGGGAAATCACCCCTTCCCTCTTGGACCTCGAAGGGCTCCTTCACACCCTTGATGCAACCCACGAAGTTCCCCTGCCCACCTGTCACCACTCGAGAGGCACACCGAGGGTCCCGCAATGACTCAAGAGGAGCCCCGTTTTTCCCTGTTCAGCTCCAGATGAGGGTCCCTTTCCCTGCTTTGTTGGGACAGGATTCTCGGCACTCCACTCACCTCCCAAGAGGAGGTACTCGCTCCAGGAGAGACGGGAGAAACTCCAGGGGTCATGCCACCATTTCCCAAGACCCCTGAATGCCTCAGTAGACCCCAGATGAACCTGACTGACCTGCACTGAATCGACTGTCACCCCAAGGATCGACTCACGCCACTCTGGCATGTGTGACAGCCCTGTGGCACCTCGAGGGCAAGCCACAGATCACTGTGTCCGCTCGACGGGGAGCCTGACACTACTGTGCAGCTCGGGACGAAAGCGGTCGTGCATCTTCAGACGAGATGAGGCCTGACTCTCCTGTGTGGGTTCTAGGGTAACCCCAAGACGTATGTCACCATTGGCAAGGAAAGGTCAAGCTCCGGCCTCAGCTCCAGATGAGGACTGAGGACCCGGCGCTCATCAGGGAGGAATCCCAGAGGCCTCTGGCAACTCCCACGGAACTGGCCTCTCCTTGGGCCACAGGGGCGAGTCCCTGGGGTCCCCGTCATAACTTGAGAGGACTCCACTGCAACTCGGAAAAAAAAAAAAAACAGGAGCTTCTCCCCTGCAGGCGGGGTGAGGCCTTTGTCCACTGTGGCATCTCGAGAGAAATTACCCCTTCCCTCTTGGACCTTGAAAAGCTCCTTCACACCCTTGCTGTGGCCCACGAAATTCCCCAATCCACCAATCCATACTCGAGAGGAACACTGAGGGTCCCTCCACGACTCAAGAGAAGCCCCGTTTTACCCTGCTCAGCTCCAGATGAGTTTCCCTTTCCCTGATCCATCGGGAAAGGTACCCTGGCGCTCCCCTCACATCTGACATTGAGGCACTTGATCCAGGAGAGTCATGAGAAACACCAGGGTTCGTGCCACCATTTCCCAAGACAACCAAATGCCACGTCCACTCCAGATGAAACTGACTGCCCTGCACTGCCTCGACGGTCACCCCAAGGATCGACTCACACCACGCTGGCACGTGAGACAGTCCTAAGGTACTACGAGGGCAAGCCACATTTCCCTGTGTCTGCTGGACGGGGAGCCTGACACTGTTGCTGCAGCTCGGGAGGAAAGCAGCCATTCACAACTCCACGTGAGATGAGGCCTGACTCCCTGTGAGGGCTCCAAGGGAACCCCAAGACCCATGTCAGCACTGGCGAGGAAAGCTCAACCTCCGGCCTCAGCTCAAGACGGTGACTGATGACCGTAGTCGACTGGGGAAGAATCCCCAGAGGCCTCTCGCAACTGGCACGGAGACTGGCCTCTCATGAGGCCACAGGTGTGGATAACTGGGGTCCCCTTTGTAATTCATGAGGACCCGCCGCAACTCGAGAAAAAACAGGAAAATTTCCCCTGCCAGCAGGGTGAGGCCCTTGTCCACTGCGGCATCTTGGGGGATATCACCCCTTCCCTCTTGGACCTCGAAAGGCTCCTTCACACCCTAGCTGTGACCCACGAAGTTCCCCGACCCACCCATCCCCACTCAAGAGAAACTCCGAGGGTCCCACCGTGACTCAGCTCCAGATGAGGATCCCTTTCCCTGCTCCGTCGGGAAAGGATTCCCAACGCTCCCCTAGAATCCCAAGAGGAGGCACTTGCACCAGGAATGTCGGAAGGAACACCAGAGGTCGTGCCACCATTCCCAAGAACCCCCAAGTTCTCGTCCACTCCAGATGGACCTGACTGCCCTGCACTGCCTCGACTGTCACCCTGAGGGTCGACTCATGCCTCGCTAGCACGTGTGACAGCCCTGGGGTATTTCAAGGGAAAGCCAGAGATCCCTGTGTCCGCTCATCGGGGAGCCTGACACTGCTGCTGAAGCTCGGGAGAAAAGCGACCGTGCACGTCTCCATGCAAGATGAGGCCTGACTCCCCTGTGGGGGCTTCAGGGGGAACCCCAAGACCCATGTCAGCACGGGCAAGGAAAGCTCAGGCTCTGGCACCAGGTCCAGACGAGGACTGAGGACCCGTCGCCTACTGGGGAGGTATCCCCAAAGGCCCCTCTCAACTTGCATGGCAATTGGCCTCTCCTGAGTCCACAGGGGCGGGTCCTTGGGTTCCTCACTGTAACTCAAGAGGACCCAGCCACAACTCGAGAAAAACTAGGAGCTTCTCCCCTGCAGGCGGGGTGAGGCCCTTGTCCGCTGCGTCATTTTGGGGGAAATCACCCCTTTCCTCTTGGACTTTGAAGGTCTCCTTCACACCCTTGCTGTGACCCACGGAGTTCACCAACCCACCCATACCCACTCGAGAGGAACACCAGGGTTACGCCATGACTGAAGAGGAGCCCCGTTTCCCCCTGTGCATCTCCAGATAAGGATAACTTTTCCTGCTTGGAAGGGAAAGGTTTCATGGTGATCCCCTCACCTCCCAAGAGGAGTCACTCGCACCTAAAGAGTCGGGTGGAAACAAGGGATCGTGCCACCATTCCCCAAGACCCCCATAGGCCTCGTCCACTCCAGATGAACCTGACTGCCCTGCATTGCCTCGACTGTCACCCCGAGGATCAACTCACAACATGCTGGCATGTGTGACAGTCCGAGGGTACCTCAAGGGCAAGCCACAGTTCCCTGTGTCTGCTCGACGAGGAGCCTGACGCTGCTGCTGCAGCTCAGGAGGAAAGCGGCTGTGAATGTCTCCAGGCCAGACGAGGCCTGACTCCCTTGTGGGGGTCCAGGGGAACCCCAAGGCCCATGACAGCACAAGCGAGGAAAGCTCAAGCGCCGGCCTCAGCTCCAGACAAAGACTGAGAACCCGGCGCCGACAGGGGAAGAATCCCCAGAGGCCCCTCGCAAGTCTCATGGATACTGGCCTCCTCCTGAGGCCACAGGGGGCGGGTCTCTGGGGTCCCCATCATAACTCGAGAGGACCCTGATACAACTCGAGAAAAACCAGGAGCTTCTCCCCTGCAGGCAGTGTGAGGCCTTAATTCGCAGCAGCGTCTCAGCTGAAATCAGCCCTTCCCTCTTGGACTGCAAAAGGCTCCTTCACTCCCTTGCTGTGACCCATGAGGTTCCGCGCCCCACCCATCCCTAGTCAAGTGGAATACCGAGGGACCCGCTGTGACTCAAGAGGAGTCCATTATTCTCCTGCTCAGCTCCAGATGAGGGTCCCATTCCCTTCTCCATCGGGAAAAAGATTCATGGAGCTCCCCTTGCAACCCAAGAGGAGGCGCTTGCACCAGGAGAGTCGGGAGGAAAACCAGTGGTCATGCCACCATTTACAAAGTCTGCTGAAGGCCTCTTCCACTCCAGATGAACCTGACTGCCCTGCTCAGCCACGACTGTCACCACGAGGAACAACTCACACCACGCTGGCACATGTGTCAGCCCTGGGGTAGCTCAAGTGCAAGCCTCAGTTACCTGTGTCTCCTCGACGGGGAGCCTGACACTGCTGCTGCAGCTCGGAAGGAAGGCGGCTGTGCGTGTTGCCACGTGAGACAAGGCCTGAGTTTTCTGTGAGGGAGCCAGGGGCAGCCCAACCCATGTCATCCTGGGCCAGGAAAGCTCAGGCTCCGGCCTCAGCTCCAGACTATGACTGAGGACCAGGGCCCACTGTGATGGAATCGCCAGAGGCCCCTCCCAACTTGCTTAGAAACTGGCCTCTCTTGATGCCACAGGGGCGGGTCCTTAAGGTCACTGTCCTAACGCAAGAGGACCTCACCACAACTCGACAAAAAACAGGAGATCCTGCCCTGCAGGCGGGGTAAGGCACTTGTCTGCTGCAGAGTCTCAGGGGAATCATCCCTTCACTCTTGGACCTCGAAAGGCTCCTTGAAACCCTTGCTGTGACCCACGAATTCCCCGACCCACCCGTCCCCACACGAGAGGAACACTGAGGGTCCCGCCATGAGTCAAGGGGGGCCCGTTTTCCCCTGTTCAGCTCCAAATGAGTTTCCCTTTTCCTGCTCCATCGGGAAAGGTTTTCCGGCACTCCCCTCGCATCCCAAGAGGAGGCGCTGGCACCAGGAAAGTCGGGAGGAATACCAGGGGTCGTGCCACCATTCCCCAAGACCCCCAAAGGCCTCATCCTCTCCAGATGAACCAGACTGCCCTGCACTGTCTTGACTGTCACCCTGAGAACGGACTTATGCCACTCTGGCACATGTGACAGCCCTGGGGTACCACGAGGGCAAGCCACAGATCCCTGAGTTCTCTCGACAGGGAGCCTGACACTGCTGTTGCAGCTTAGGAGGAAAGTAGCCATGCACGTGTCCACGTGAGACGAGGCTTGACTCCCCTGTGGGGGATCCAAGGGAACCGCCAGACAATGTCAACATGGCTAAGGAAAGCTCAGGTTCTAGCCTCAGCAACAGACAAAGACTGAGGACCCAGCACCAAATGGGGAAGAATCCCAGGAGGCCCCTCGCAACTCGCACGGAGACTGCATGTCCTGTGGCCACAGGGCCAGGTCCCTGGTGTACCCGTTGTAACTCGAGAGAACCCTGCCGCAACTCGAGAAAAATTAGGAGCGTCTCCCCTGGAGGCGGGGTGAAGCCCTAGCAGCTGTGATGTCTTGGGTGAAATCACACCTTCCCTCTTGGAGCTCAAAAGGCTCTTTAACACCCTTGCTGTGATCCACGAAGTTCCCCGGGCACCCATCCCACTCGAGAGGAACCCCGAGGGTCCCAGCACAGTTCAAGCTGAGGCCTGTTTTCCCCTGCTCAGCTCCAGATGAGGGTCCCTTTCCCTGCTCCGTTGGGAAAGGATTCCTGGCGCTCCCCTCGCATCCCAAGAGGATGCGCTCACACCGGGAGAGTTGGGAGGAACACGAGGGTTTGTGCCACCATTCCCCAAGACACCAAATGCCTCGTTTCCTGACAGCCCCACACTGCCTCAACTGTCACACCGAGGATCGACTCATGTCACGCTGTCATGTGTGACAGCCCTGGGATACCTTGAGAACAAGCCACAGATCCCTGTGTCAGCTCGACATGGAGCCTGACACTGCTGCTGCAGCTGGGGAGGAAAGTGGCCGTGCACGTCTCCACATGAGATGAGGCTTGACTCCCTTGTGTGGGCTCCAGAAGAACCCAAGGCCCATGTCAGCACGGGCGAGTGAGGTAAATTGAGGCTCCGGCCTCAGCTCCAGATGAGGACTGAGGACGTGGCGCTGACTGGGGAGGAATCCCCAGAGGGCCCTCGCAACTTGCACGGAGACTGACCTCTCCTGAGGCCTCAGGGGCGGTTCCCTGGGGTCCCTGTGGTAATGCGAGAGGACCCCGCTGGAAGTCGAGAAACACCAGGAGCTTCTCCACTGCAGGCAGGGTGAAGAACTTGTCCGCTGGGGCGTTTCGGGGAATTCACCCCTTCCCTCTTGGACCTCAAAAGGCTCCTTCACACCCTTGCTATGACCCACGAAGTTCCCTGACCCACCTGTCCTCACTCGAGAGGAACACCGAGGGTCCCACAGTGAATCAAGAGGAGCCCCGTTTTCTCCTGCTCAGCTCCGGATGATGGTCCCTTTCCTTGCTCCGTCGGCAAAGGATTCCCGGCGCTCCACTCGCATCCCAAGAGGAGGCGCTTGCACCAGGAGAGTCGAGAGGAACACCAGGGGTTGCATCACCATTCCTGAGATCCCAAATGCCTCATCCACTCCAGATAAACCTGACTGCCCTGCACTGCCTCGACTGTCCCCGAGGATTGACTCATGTCACACTGGCACATGTGACAGCCCAGGCTTACCATGAGGGCAAGCCACAGTTCCCTGTGTCTGCTCGACGGGGAGCAGGAACTGCTGCTGCAGCTTGGGAAGAAAGCGGCCTTGCTCATCTCCACGTGAGACGAGGCCTGACTGACCTGTTGGGGCTCCAAGGGAACCCCAAGGCCCATTTCAGCATGGGTGAGGAAAGCTCAGGCTCCGGCCTCAGCTCCAGATGAGGACTGTGGACCCAGGGCCTACTCGGGAGGAATCCCCAGAGGCCCCTCACAACTCGCATGGAAACTGGTCTCTCCTGAGGCCACAGTGGCCGGTCCCAGGGGTCCCCATCGTACCTTGAGAGGACTCCAACACAAATCGAGAAAAACCAGGAGATTTTCCCCTGCAGGCTGAGTGAAGCCCTTTTCTGCTGTGGGGTCAGGAGAAATCACCCCTTCCCTCTTGGACCTTGAAAGGCTCCTTCACACCCTTGCTGTGACCCATGAAGTTCACCGACACACCTGTCCACACTCGAGAGGAACACCGAGGGTGCTGCCAGGACTCAAGAGGAGCCGCGTTTGTCTCTGCTCAGCTCCAGATGAGGGTCCCTTTCCTTGCTCCATCGGGAAAGGATTCCCGGCCCTCCCTTTGCATCCCAAGAGAAGGCGCTTACACCACAAGAGTCGGAAGGAACACCAGGGGTCACGCCATCATTCCAAAAGACCCCCAAATGCCTTGTGCACTCCACATTAACCTGACTGCCCTGCACTGCCTCGACTGTCACCCCGAGGATCGACTCAAGCCTCGCTGGCACATGTGACAGCCCTGGGGTACCTTGAGGGCAAGCCACAGATCCCAGTGTCCGCTCGACAGGAGCCTGACACTGCTGCTGCAGCTCGGGAGGAAAGCGGCCGTGCATGTCTCCACTCGAGATGAGGCCTGACTCCCCTGTGGTGGCTCCAAGGGAACACCAAGGCTCATATCAGTGCAGGTGAGGGAAGCTCAGGCTCCGGCCTCAGCTCCAGATGAGGACTGAGAACCTGGCGCCGACTGCGGAGGAGTCCCCAGAAGGCTCTGGCAACTCACACGGAGAGTGACGCCTCCTGAGGCCACAGGAGCAGGTCCCTGGGGTTGCCTTCGTAACTCCAGAGGACCCGGGGACAACTCGAGAAAAACCAGGAGCTTCTCCCCAGCAGGCGGCTGACGCCCTTGTCCACTGCATTGTCTCGGGGGAATCACCCCTTCCTCTTGGACCCCGAAAGGCTCCTTCACACCCTTTCTGTGACCCACGAAGTTCCCCGTCCCACCCGTCCCCACTCGAGAACACAGAGGGTCTCACCAAGACTCAAGAGCCCCGTTTTCCCCTATTCAGCTCCAGATGAGGGTCCTTTCTCTGCTTCATCGGGAAAGGGTTCCCAGCGCTCCCCTCACTTGCAAAGAAAAGGCGCTGACACCAGGAGAGTCAGGAGGAAAATCTGGAGTTGTGCCACCCTTCCCAAAGGCCCCCAAATGTCTCTTCCACTCCAGATGAACCTGACTGCCCTTCACTGCCTCGACTGTCACCCCAAGGATCGACTGACGCCATGCTGGCACGTATGACAGTCCTTGGGTACCTCCAGGGCAAGCCACAGATCTCTGTGTCCACGTGACGGGGATCCTGACACTTCTGCTGCAGCTGGGGAGGAAAGTGGCCATGCACATCTCCCCGTGAGACTAGGCCTGATTCCCCTGTGGGGGTTCCAGGGGAACCCCAAGACCCATGTCAGCATGGGCAAGGAAAGCTCAGGCTCCGGCCTCAGCTCCAGATGAGGACTGAGGACCAGGCGCTGAGTGGGGAGGAATCCCCAGAGGCCCCTCGCAATTCGCACAGAGACTGACCTCTCCTGAGGCCACAGGGGCAGGTCCCTCTGGTCCCCGTCGTAACTCAAGTGGACCCCGCTGCAACTCGAGGAAAAACTAGGAGCTTCTGCCTTGCAGGCGAGGTGAGGCCCTTGTCCACTTCAGCATCTCAGCGAAAATCACCTCTTCCCTCTTGGACCTCGAAAGGCTCCTTCACACCCTTACTGTGACTCGTGAAGTTCCCCGACCCACCCGTCCCCACTAGAAGGAACACCGAGTGTTCTGCCACGACTGAAAAGGAGCCCCGTTTTACCTTGCTCAGATCCAGATGAGGGTCCCTTTCCCTGCCCATCGGGAAAGGATTCCCGGTGCTCTCCTCGCATCCCAAGTCTCGCATCCCATCATCATGATTATCTGGGTGGTGAAGATATTTTTTGTACAGTTCTTCCGTGTATTCTTGCCACCTCTTCTTAATATCTTCTGCTTCTGTTAGGTCCAGACCATTCCTGTCCTTTATCGAGCCCATCTTTGCATGAAATGTTCCCTTGGTATCTCTAATTTTCTTGAAGAGATCTCTAGTCTTTCCCATTCTGTTCTTTTTCTCTATTTCTTTGCATTGATCACTGAAGAAGGCTTTCTTATCTCTTCTTGCTATCCCCTGGAACTCTGCATTCAGATGCTTATATCTTTAGAGAGATAAGCCATAGGCCGCCTCCAAGGTCCCCATTGCTGCATCAGGACTCCCTTTCTCACTCCCTGCTTTTCATCCATAAACAGTTGAAATGGCTTAGCCGGGTCAGGGAGAGCAAGGGCTGGGGCTTTTAGTAATGCCTATCAAAGTTCCTGAAATGTCCACCTCATAGGCTTAGTCCAAGTCCAGTTCTTATTTTCTCTGCTTCCTTCATATAGAGGCTGGGCCTTTTCAGCAAACCCCATAATCCATAGCCTGCAGTACCCAACAGTCCCTAAAAACTCTCTCATCTGCTGGGGAGTCATCAGCTCGGGGATCTGTAGAATAGTCTCTTTCATAGCCTGAGTCAACCATCTTTGCCCCTGTTTTATTTTATATCCCAAGTAAATGACTTCCTGTCTAGCAATTTGGGCCTTCTTCGCACTTGCCTGGTACCCCAATGTCCCCAAAGTCTGGAGGAGATCGCCTGTGGTCTTTAGGCATACCTCCTTAGTAGTAGCGGCCAGCATGAGGTCATCTACATACTGCAACAGAACAACATTGTGGTGGCTGGTTCAGTACTCACAGAGGTCTTCGCCCAGAGCCTCACTGAACAACATCGGTGAGTTTTTGAATCCCTGTGGAAGGAGAGTCCAGGTCAGCTGCCCCACAGTTTGACCATCCTCGTCAGTCCATTCGAATGTGAAGATTTCCTGGCTCTGGGGGAGGCAGAGGCAAACTAAAAAGGCATCTTTCAAGTCCAAAATTGTATACCAGACGTAATCTGGTGGCAAGCTGCTCAGGAGGGTGTATGGGTTAGGGACAGTGGGATGAATGTCATTCATCCGTTTGCTGACTTCACGAAGATCTTATACTGGTATAAAGTCTGTTCCCTTGGGCTTTTTCACAGGCAACAGGGGAGTATTCCATGGGGATCAGCACTTTTTGAGAATTCCTACCTTCAGGAGGCACTGTATGTGTGGTGTGATTCCCTTTTGGGCTTCCTGACTCATGGGGTACTGTTTTACCCTCACAGGAGGAACATTTGCTTTTAATACAACAATGATGGGAGGTCTTTGTTTAGCCAGTCCTACTCCTGCTGTCTCTGCCCAGGCCAGGGGGTATTCCTGAATACACTGTTGCATAGCAGGGTCCACTGCTGCAGCGGGCTTTGATGAATACAGTCTATATTCATCCCTCAGTGCTAGAGATAAAACATGAATCGGTTGTTCAAGCCCATCTGTGACTGATATCCCTCCAGAGTCAAAGTGGATTTGTGCATTAACTTTGGACAATAGGCCCCTCCCTAATAAAGGGGCTGGACATTCCGGTATCACCAGAAATGAGTGGGACACCAGTTGGGCTCCCAAGTCCACTTTTCGTTTAGTAGTCCAGGAATATCTTTTGGTCCCGGTGGCTCCCTGGACCAAACTAGTCTTTCTGGACATCGACCCGAGTTTTTGATTGAGGACCGAGTACTGGGCTCTCGTATCCACCATGAAGCCAACCCGTTTCCCCTCCACACTGATAGTTACCCAGGACTTGGGGAGGGGGGGCGGGTCCTGACCCCTAATCACTATCTTCCCCTGCATATAAGACGCGGGTCCCCGAGGAAGATTCTTCCTTTTTACAGTCTTTTTCTTCAGGTCTCTTTTGGGGCACTCATTTTTCCAGTGTCCCTGTTCTTTGCAGTAAGCACATTGGTCTCTCTTTAGGGCTGGTTTTTCCTTCCTCCCATTTAATCTGTTCTTCATATTCCCTTTCTTCCCATCTAATCTGTTCCTCCCTCTCCTCAGGGGTCTCTCTGTTATTAAACACTTTTTCAGCTGCCTTTACCAGAAACTGTATTGACAGTTTCCCCAGCCCTTCTATCTCCTGTAATTTTCTCCTGATATCTGGAGCTGCCTGGTTCATGAAAGCTAACAGAACTGCTGTGCGTGATTCATCAGCCTGGGGGTCCAAGGGCGTATACTGACTGAAGGCTTCCATTAAACTTTCTAAGAAGGCTGCCGGGCTCTCTTTTGGCTCCTGTCTTATCAAATTTACCTTAGACAAATTTGTTGGTTTCCTGGTGGCTGCTCGGAGGCCTGCCAGCACAGTCTGGTGGTACACTTGGAGACGCTCCCTACCTTCAGCACGTTCAAAGTCCCAGTTCGGCCGCATTGCAGGGAACCCTTCCTCCACTAGGTGGGGCTGCATGGTCAGTCTCCCATCCGCTCCTGGAACATGTTTCCATGCTTCTGACAGGATTCACTCTCTTTCCTCTGTGGTGAAAAGCACCTGTAACAGCTGCTGACAATCATTCCAAGTAGGATTGTGAGTAAACAAGATAGTATCTAAAAGATCAATGAGGCCTTGTGGCTTTTCAGAAAAAGTGGGGTTTTGAGCTTTCCAGTTGTATCAGTCACTCGAGGAGAAGGACCAGTACTGAAATGTACGCCCTCCATTGGGATTGGCTGGTCCCGCCCTAACAGGAAACACCTGGATGGTGGATGATGGGGCCTCTTGGCTCCCATAGTCTGACGAGTCTCCACCCCCTTGGGTCCTTCTGCGAGTTACCTGGGCTGGCCCCCCTTCCTGCTGCAGGGCCGAGGGTTCAGGGTCCCCGCCTTTGTTCTCCGGATGACACCTGAGGTACCTGCGGGAACAAGGGTGGTGGAAGCTATGGGGGAGGTGAGATTTCAGTGTCTAAGTCAATCAGGCTAGGGTATAGAGTATTCCTGGGGTATCGGCTTCTTCCGGCTCTCTCGTGCCTCATGGTCTTCTTCTATGGGGGCCTCCATGACCAGGACCTGTGGAACAGAAGCACTGGGGGTGGGGGGGTTGTGAATAAAAGGTTTCAGCCAAGCTGTAGTGTCTTCCACTAGATTTTGCCAGACCAAGATGTAAGGAGCTTGGTCTGGCTGGCCCCGGGGGTCTGGAGCCATTATTTTCTCCTTGACCGCCAGGAAGACAGGCAAACTGAAAGCCCCCTCTGGTGGGCAGCCGACCCCAAATGCTGGCCACTCAGATGAGTACAGGGTTATTAGCTTGCTCTTCTTCACTAGCATCGACAGGTTTTGTGCCTTGGACTTAAAATCAAAAAAGTGATCGGTCATTATAGACAGAGGGGTGGGAGAGTTTTGACCCATAACAGCAGAGTACAAAATGAACACACAGAAAGCAGAAACTGTGCCGGCACACAGAGATAAGCAACAGACAGAAGACAAACAAATATCGGCCAAAAACACTGAACTAGGTTTATCCTGGGCTGCTGTTGTCCTGTTCCCCAAGTTACCTTACCGAAGGGCGTCCACTGCCCACCAGATTCAGGATTGGGAGAAACGCTTTCCCCTGTTCCCTTATGGAACCAGCTGAACTAGCCACCTTCCAGCAAATGCTGGGCCCCGGACTTATGCTGGCTGGGCGACTCTTTCATCCCCTGACCTGATGCCAGCGTCCAGATGTCCTTCCTCCTGATGAGGCTCCCCTTATGCCTGGAGGGTGTTGTTCCTCTCAGTTAGGGGATCCCGGATGAGACCCCAAATGTTATGCCTGCAGTATGAGTCCCCAAACCTGAGAAAACAAGACATCCACGGCAATGCAAAAGCAAAAAGTTTTTTATTACTAGCTCGAGCTAGGACCCCCCCCAGCTCAGTGGAGTGGTGCAAGGGCCCCAAGCCATGAGTTACAGCAGTATTTATAGACTTAGAACAAAGACAGTGAGTTGACAAGGGCGGATTGGTTGCAAGGGGTTCTTGTCATCTATTAATTGGCTAAATTTTTCGCATGTGGGCTTGCTTAAGGGATTTTTCATGTTATCTGGGATAGTTCTAACCAGGCTACAGAGAATAGGCTGAATGGATGAGTCTCAAGGTCGGGGGGTGGGGGTGGGGGATGATGATCTCAGCTCCTTCTGGGCAGTGACCCAGCTCTTTCTGTGGTTGTAGCTCTGGCTACTTTAGTCCTAGAAGCTTGTCATGGCTTCTGTCAGGTCTCAACAGATGTGACCCACGAAGTTCACCGACCCACCCGTCCCCACTCGAAAGGAATACTGAGGGTCCCATCGCGAATCAAGAAAAGCCCCGTTTACCACTGCTCAGCTCCAGGTGAGGAACCCTTTCCCTGCTCCATCAGGAAAAAACTCCAGGTGCTCCCCTCGCATCCCAAGAGGAGGCGCTCGCATCAGGAGAGGCGGGAGGAACACCAGGGGTCATGCTACCATTCTTGAAGACACCCAAATGCCTCCCTCTTGGACCTCGAAAAACACCATTCTCCAAGACACCCAAATGCCTTCACTCTTGAACCTCTAAAGGCTCCTTCACACCCTTGCTCTGACCCACGAAGTTCCCCAACTCACCCATCCCCACTCGAGAGGAACCCCGAGGGTCCCGCCGTGACTCAAGAGGAGCCCTGTTTTCCGCTCTCAGCTCCAGATGAGGGTCCCTTTCCCTGCTCCGTCGCGAAATGATTCCTGGCACTCCCCTCACATCCCAAGAGGAGGCGCTCGCGCCAGGAGAGTCTGGAGGAACACCAGGGGTCGTGCCAACATTCCTCAAGACCCACAAATGCCTCGTCTACTCCAGATGAACCTGTGTGCCCTGCACGGCCTCAACTGTCTCCCCAAGGATTGACTCACGCAAGCTGGCTTGTGTGACACCATGAATTACCTCGAGGTCAAGGTACAGATCCCTGTGTCTGATCAACGGGGAACCTGACACTGCTGCTGCAGCTCGGGAAGAAAGAGGCCGTGCACGTCTCCACGTGAGACGAGGCCTGACTCCCCTTTGGAGGCTCAAGGGGATCCCCAAGACCCATGTCAGCATGGGCGAGGAAAGCTCAGGCTCCAGCCCCAGCTCCAGACCAGGACTGAGGACCTGGCGCTGACTGGGGAGAATCCCCAGAGGCTCCTTGTAACTCGCATGGACTCTGGCCTCTCCTGAGGCCACAGGGGATGGTTCCTGAGGTCCTCTTCGTAACTCGAGAGGACTCCACCACAACTCGAGAAAAACCAGGAGCTTCTCCCCTGCAGGCAGGGTGAGACCCTTGTCTACTGCAGCGTCTTGGGGGAAATCACCCTTTCTTTCTTGGACCACGAAAGGCTCCTTCACACCCTTGCTGTGACCACGAAGTTTGCCTACCCAACTGTCCCCACTCGAGAGGATCACCGAGGGTCCCTTCATGACTAATAGGAGCCGTGAATTCACCAGCTCAGCTCTAGATTCGGGTCCATTTTCCTGCTCTGTCGGGAAAGAACTCCTGGTGCTCCCCTCACATCCCAAGAGGAGGCGCTTGCATGAAGAGAGTCGGGAGGAATAGCAGAGGCCATGCCACCATTCCCCAAGACTCCCAAATGCCTTGTCAACTCCAGATTAACCTGACTACCATGCACTGCATCGACTGTCACCCCGAGGATAAACTCACGCCATGCTGGTACATGTGACAGCCCTGTGGCACCTCGAGGGCAAGACACAGATCCCTGTGTCCGCTCGACGGGGAGCCTGACGCTGCTGCTGCATCTCCAGAGGAAAGCGGCTGTGCATGTTTGCACGTGAGATGAGGACTGACTCCCCTGTGGGTGCTCCAGGGGTACCCCCAAGACCCATGTCAGTGCAGGCGAGGAAAGTGCAGGCTCCTTCCTCATCTCCAGATGAGGACTGAGGACCCGGAACCAACTGGGGAGAAATCCCAGGGGCCTGTCGCAAGTAGCACAGAGACTGGCTTCTCCTGAGGCCACACATGCAGGTCCCTGGGGTCCCCGTTGTAACTCGAAAGGACCACGCCGCAACTCGAGGAAAACCAGGAGCTTCTCCCCTGCAGGCGGGATGAGGCCCTTGTCCACTGCGGATTCTCAGGTAAAATCACCCCTTCCATCTTGGACCTCAAAAGGCTCCTTCACACCCTTGCTCTGCCCCACGAAGTTCCCTGACCCACCCGTCCCCACTCGAGAGGGACACTGAGGCTCCCGCCGAAACTCAAGAGGAGTCCCTTTTTCCCCTGCTCAGTTCCAGATGAGGATCCCTTTCCCTGCTCTGTCGGGAAAGGATTCCCAGTGCTCCCCCTCCCATCCCAAGAGGAGGCGCTCACACCAGGAAGGTCAGGAGGAAAACCAGGGTTGGTGCCACCATACCCCAAGACACCCAAACAACTCGCCCACTCCAGATGAACCTGACTGCCCTGCACAGACTCGACTATCACCCCGAGGATCGACTCATGCCACGCTGGCACGTGTGTCAGCCCTGGGGTGCCTCAAGGGCAAGCCACAGATCCCTGTGTCTGCTCGAGGGGGAGCCTGACACAGCTGGTGCCATTCAGGAGGAAAACGGCCTTGCATGTCTCCACGTGAGATGAGGTCTGACTCCACTGTGGGGGCTCCATGGGAACTCCAAGACCCATGTCAGCATGGGAGAGGAAAGCTTTGTCTCTGGCCTTAGCTCAAGACGAGGACTGAGGACCCGGCACTGATTGGGGAGGAATCCCCAGAGGCCTCTTGCAACTTGCATGGAGCCTGGTCTCTCCTGTGGCCAAAGGGGGGGTCCCTGGGGTCCCCGACGTAACTATATAGGACCCTGCCACAACTCGAGAAAAATCAGGAGCTTCCCCCTGCAGGCAGGGTTAGGCCCTTGTTGCTACTGCATCTCGGGGGAATCACCCCTTCCCTCTTGGACCTCGAAAGTCTCCTACACACCCTTGCTGTGACCCATGAAGTTCCCCGACCCATCCATCCCCACTCAAGAGGAACCCTGAGGGTCCCGTTGTGATCAAGGGGAGCCCAGTTTTCCCCTGCTCAGCTTCAATGAGGGTCCCTTTCCCTGCTCCATTGGGAAAGGATTCCCTGCACTCTGCTCGCATCCCAAGAGGAGGCACTCACACCAGGAGAGCCTGGAGGAACACCAGGGGTAGTGCCACCATTCACCAAGACTTCCAAATGCCTCGTTCACTTCAGATGATCCTGACTGCACTGCACTGCCTCAACTGTCACCCTGAGGGTCGACTCACGCCACGCTGTTATGTGTGACATCCCTGGGGTACCTTGAGGGCAAGCCTCAGATCCCTGTGTCCTCTCGACGGGTACCTGAAACTGCTGCTGCAGCTCGTGAGGAAAGCAGCCGTGCATGTCTCCAAGCAAGATGAGGCCTGACTCCCCAGTGGGGGCTTCAGGGGAACCCCGAGACCCATGTCAGCACAGGCGAGGAAAGCTCAGGCTCCAGCCTCAGCTCCAGATGAGTACTGAGGAACTGGCACCGACTGGGGAGGAATCCCCAGAGGCCACTCACAACTGGCACGGAGACTGGCCTCTTCTGAGGCCACAGGGGCGGGTCCCTGGGGTCCCCTTCCTAACTCTAGTGGACTCTGCTGCAGCTCGAGAAAAACCAAAAGCTTTTCCCCTGCAGGCGGTGTGAGGCCCTTGTCCAATGAGGCGTCTCAGGGGAAATCACCCCTTTCCTCTTGCACCTTGAAAGGCTCCTTCACAACCTTGCTGTGACCCACGAAGTTCCCCGATCCACTCGACCCAACTCAAGAGGAACCCCGAGGGTCTCGCCGTGACATGAGGAGCCCCATTTTCCTCTGCTCAGCTCCAGATGAAAGTCCCTTTCCCTGCTCTGTCAGTAAAGGTTTCCCGGCACTCCCCTCGAATCCCAAGAGGAGGCGCTCACTCCACAAGGGTTGGGAGGAACACAAGGGGTTGTGCCACCATTCTCCAAGACCCCCATATGCCTCGTAACTCCAGATGATCCTGACTGCCCTGCACTGCCTCAGCTGTCACCCCGAGGATCAACTCACGCCATGCTGGCACATATGACAGCCCTGGGGTACCTCGAGGGCAAGACATAGATCCCTGTGTCCGCTCGACAGGGAGCCTGACACTGCTGCTGCAGCTCGGGAGGAAAGTGGCCATTCACAGCACCACAGGACGAGGCCTGACTCCCCTGTGGGGGCTCTAGGAGAACCCTAAGACCCATGTCAGCACGGATGAGGAAAGAGCAGGCTCCAGTTTCAGGTCCAGATGAGGACTGAGGATCCCTCACCGACTTGGGAGGAAACCCCAGAGACTCTTGTAACTCTCACTGAGACTGGCCTCTCCTGATGCAACAGGGGCGGGGCCCTGTGGTCCCTGTCGTAACGTGAGAGGACACCACAGCAACTCAAGAAAAAACAGAAGCTTCTCTCTTGCAGGCTGGGTGAGGCCCTTTTCCAGTGTGGCTTCACTGGGGAAGTCACCTCTTCCCTGTTGGACCTCGAAAGGCTCCTTCACACCCTTGCTGTGACCCACGAAGTTCCCCGACCAACCCTTGCCCACTTGAGAGAAACCCCGAAGGTCCCGCCATGACTCAAGAGAAGCCCCGTTTTCTTCTACTCAGCTCCAGATGTGGGTGCCTTTCGCTGCTCCTTCGGGAAAGGATTCCCGGCGCTCCCGTCGCATCCCAAGAGGAGGCGCTCACATCAGGAGCGTTGGGAGGAACACCAGGGGTCGTGCCACCATTCCCCAAGACTACCAAATGCCTCGTCCACTCCAGATGAACCTAACTGCCCTGCACTGCCTCAACTGTTACCCTGAGAATTGACCCACGCCACGCTGGCACATGTGACAGCCCTGGAGTACCTCGAGGGCAAGCCACAGATCCCCGTGTCTGCTCGACAAGGAGCCTGACACAGCTGCTGCAGCTCGGGAGGAAAGTGGCCATGCACTTCTCCATGCGAGACCAGTCCTGACTCCCCTGTGGTGGCTCCAGGGGAACCCAAGACCTATGTCAGCATGGGCAAGGAAATCTCAGCTCCAGACGAGGACTGAGAACCCGGGGCTGACTGGGATGGAATTTGCAGAGGTCCCTCGCAACTCTCTCGGAGACTGGCCTTTCCTGAGGCCACAGGTTCGGGTACCTGGGATCCCTGTCTAACTAGAGAGGACCACGCCACAACTCGAGAAAAACCAGGAGCTTCTCCCCTGCAGGCAGGGTGAGGCCCTTGTCAACTGTGGCTTCTCGAGGGAAATTACCCCTTCCATCTTGGACCTCGAAAGGCTCCTTCACACCCTTGCTGTGACACACGGAGTTCCCCGACCCACCCGTTACCACTCGAGAGGAAACTTGAGGGTTCAGCCGCGAGTCAAGAAGAGCCCAGTTTTGCCCTGCTCAGCACCAGATGAGGGTCCCTTTCCTTGCTTCATCGGGAAAGGATTCTCAGCGTTCACATCGCATCCCAAGAGGATGTGCACGCAACATTAGAGTTGGGAGGAACACCAGGGGTCGTGTCACCATTCCCCAAGACCCCCAAATGCCTCGTCCACACCACATGAACCTGACTGTGCTGCACTGCCTCGACTGGCACCCTGAGGATCGACTCACACCACGCTGGCATGTGTAACAGCCCTGGGGTACCTCGTGGGCAAGCCACAGAACCCTGTGTTCGCTCGATGTGAAGCCTGACACTGTTGCTGCAGCTCGGCAGGTAAGCGGCAGTGCACATTTCCACTCGAGACGAGGCCTGACTCCCCTGTGGGGGCTCCAGGGGAACCCCAAGGCCCATGTCAGCACGGGCGAGGAAATCTCAGGATCCAACCTCAGGTCCAGACGAGGTCTGAGGACTGGGCGCCGACTGGGGAGGAATTTGCCGGCCACAGGGGTGGATCTCGGGGGTTCCCGTGTTAACTAGAAAGGACCCCTCTGCAAGTTGAGAAAAACCAGGAACTTCTCCCCTGCAGGCAGGGTGAGGCCCTTGTCCGGTGCTGTGTCTCAGGGGAAATCACCCCTTCCCTCTTGGACCTCGAAAGGCTCCTTCACACCCTTGCTGTGACCCATGAAGTTTGCTGACCCTGCTCGAGAGGAACCCCGAAGGTCCCTCCGCGACTCAAGAGGAGCTCCGTATTCTCCTGCTCAGCTCCAGATGAGGTTCCCTTTCCCGGCTCCATCAGGAAAGGATTCCCGGCGCTCCCCTGGCATCCCAAGAGGAGGCGCTTACAACAGGAGAGTCGGGAGGAACACCAGGGTTTGTGCCAAAATTCCCCAACGTCACCAAATGCCTCGTCCACTCCAGATGAACCTGACTGCCCTGCCGTGCCTCGACTGACCCGGTGGATCAGGAGACTGGCCTCTCCTGAGGCCACAGGGGAGGTCCCTGGGGTCACCATCGTAACTCGAGTGGACACTGCCGCAACTCGTGGAGAATCAGGAGCTTCCCCCTGCAGGCAGGACGAGGCCCTTGTCCATTGCGACATCTCAGGGGAAATCACCCCTTCCCTCTTGGACCTCGAAATGCACCTTCACCCCTTGCTGTGACCCACGAAGTTCCCCACCCACCCGTCTCCACTAGAGAGGAACCCCGAGTGTCCCGCCTCAACTCAAGAGGAGCCCCGTATTCCTTTGCTCAGCTCCAGATGAGGGTCCCTTTCCCTGCCCGTTGTGAAAGGATTGCCGGCACTGCCCTCATATGCCAAAGGAGGTGCTCACATCAGGAGAGTCGGGAGGAACACCAGGGGTCATGCCACCCATTCCTCAAGACCGTCAAATGTCTCCTTTACTCCAGATGAACCTGACTGCCCTGCAGTGCCTCGACTGTCACCCCGAGGACCAACTCACACCACACTGGCACGTGTGACATCCCTGAGGTACCTTGAGGGCAAGCCACAGATCCCTGTGTCCACTCGACAAGGAGCCTGACACTGCTGCTGCATTTTGGGAGAAAATTACCCGTGCATGTCTGCACGTGAGACGAGGCCTGACTCCCATGTGGGGGCTCCAGGGAACTCCAAGTCCCATGTCAGCAGGGGCGAGGAAAGCTCAGGCTCCAGCCTCAGCTCCAGACGAGGACTGAGAAGCCGGTGCCAACTTGGGAGGAATCCCCAGAGGCCCCTCGCAACTTGCATTGAGACTGGCCTCTCCTGAGCCAACAGGGCCGGGTCCCTGGGGTCCCAGTAGTAACTCCAGTGGACCTGGGCACAGCTCGAGAAAAACCAGAGCTTCTCCCCTGCATGAGGGTTGAGGGCCTTGTCCACTGCCCCATCTCAGGGGAAATAACCCCTTCCCTCTTGGACCTTGAAAGGCTCCTTTACACCCTTGCTGTGACCCATGAAGTTCCCCGACACACATGCCCCACTTGAGAGGAACCCTGAGTGTCCCGATGAGATTCAAGAGGAGCCCCGTTTTCCCCTGCTCAGCTCCAGACGATGGTCCCTTTGACTTCTCCAAAGGGAAAGGATTCCCTGGGCTCCCCTCGAATCCCAAGAGGAGGTGCTCACACCAGGAGAGTCGGGAGGAACACCAGGGGGCCGTGCCACCATTCCCCAAGACCCCCAGATGCCTCGTTCACTCCAGATGAACCTGACTGCTCTGCACTGCACCAACTGCCCCCTTGAGGATCAACTCATGCCACGCTGGCACATTTGACAGCCCTGGGGTACCTTGAGGGCAAGCCACAGATCCCTGTGTCTGCTCAACGAGGAGCCTGACACTGCTGCTGCAGCTCGGGAGGAAAGTGGCCATGCACTTCTCCACGCGAGACAAGGCCTGACTCCCCTGTGTAGGCTCCAGGGGAACCCCAAGACCCATGTCAGCATGGCCGAGGAAAGCTCGGGCTCTGGCCTCATATCCAGAAAAGGACTGAGGACCCAGTGCTGACTGGTGAGGAATAACCAGAGGCCCCTTGCAACTCGCACAGAGACTGGCCTCTCCGGGGGTCACAGGGGTGGGTCCCTGGTGTCCCCATCTTAACTCGACAGGACCCCGCTGCAACTTAAGAAAACCAGGAGCTTCTCCCCTGCAGGTGGGGTGAGTCCCTTGTCTGCTGTCGGAGGAAATCACTCCTTCCTGCTTGGACCTCGAAAGGCTCCTTCACACCATTGTTTGACCCACGAAGTTCCCCAATCCACCCGTCCCCACTCGAGATGAAAACCGAGGGTTCCTCCGCGACTCAAGAGGAACCCTGTTTTCCCCTGCCCAGCTCCAGATAAGGGTCCCTTTGTCGGCTCCTTTGGGAAAGGATTCCCGGCGCTCACCTCACATCCCAAGAGGAGGCACTCGCAACAGGAGAGTCCGGAGGAACACCAGTGTTTGTGCCACGATTCCATAAGACCCCAAATTTCTCGTCCATTCCAGATGAACTTGATTGCCCTGCACTGCCTCAGCTGACACCTGAGGATCATGCCACTATTCTGCAAGACTCCCAAATTCCTCGTCCACACCAGATGAACCTGACTGTTCTGCAATGCCTCGACTGTCGCCCTGAGGATTGACTCACTCCACGCTAGCACGTGTGACAGCCCTGGGGTACCTCCAGGGCAAGCCACAGATCTCTGTGTCTGCTCGATGGGGAGCCTGACACTGATGCTGCAGCTTGGGAGGAAATTGGCTGTGCACGTCTGCACTCGAGACAATGCCTGACTGCCCTGTGGGGTCTCCAGGAAACGCCAAGACCCATGTTAGCACATGGGAGGAAAGCTCAGGCTCCAGCCTCAGCTCCAGACTAGGACTGAGGACCCGATGCCGACTGGGGAGGAATCCCCAGAGGCCCCTAGCAACACGCATGGAAACTGGCCTCTCCTGAGGCCACAGGGGCAGGTCCCTAAGGTCCTCCTCTTAATATGGAGGACCCTGCTGCAACTCGAGAAAAACCAGGAGCTTCTTCCCTGCAGTCAGGGTGAGGCCCTTGTCCACTGCAGCATCTCAGGGGAGATCATTGCTTCCCTCTTGGACCTCAAAAGGCTCCTTCACACCCTTGCTGTGACCCACAAAGTTCCCCGACCCACCTGTCCTCACTCGTGAGGAACCGGGAGGATCCAGCCACGAGTCAAGAGGAGCCCCGTTTTCTTCTGCTCAGCTCCAGATGAGGGTCCCTTGCACTGCTCCTTCGGGAATGGATTCCTGGCACTCCCCTCGCATCCCAAGAGGAGACGCTGTCATCAGGAGAGTCGGTAGGAACACCAGCGTTCGTGCCACCATTCCCCAAGACCCCAAAATGCCTCGTCCACTCCAGATGAACCTGACTGCCCAGCACTGCCTCGACTGTCACCCCGAGGATTGACTCATGCTATGCTGGCATGTGTGACAGCTCTGGGGTACCTCAAGGGGCCAGCCACAGATCTGTGTCCGCTCGATGAGGAACCAGACATTGCTGCTTCAGCTCGGGTGGAAAGGGGTCGTGCACGTCTCCACGCGAGATGAGGCCTCACTCCCCTATGGGGGCTCCAGGAAACCTCAAGACCCATGTCAACATGGGCGAGGAAAGCTCAGGCTCCGGCCTCATATCCACAAAAGGACTGAGGACCCGGCGCTGACTGGGGAGGAATCCCCAGAGGCCCCTAGCAACTCGCACGGAGATGGCCTCTCTGGAGGCCACAGGGGCGGGTCCCTGGGGTCCCTGTCTTAACTCGAGGGGACCCTGCTGCAACTCGAGAAAATTAGGAGCTTCTCCCCTGCAGGCTGGGTGAGGCCCTTGTCTGCTGCTGTATCTCGGGAGAAATCACCCCTTCCCTCTTGGATTTCGATAGGCTCCTTCACACCCTTGCTGTGACTCACGAAGTTTCCCGACCAACCCTTGCCCACTTGAAAGGAACCCCGAGGGTCCCACCGTGACTCAAGAGAAGCCCCGTTTTCTTCTACTCAGCTCCAGATGTGGGTGCCTTTCGCTGCTCCTTCGGGAAAGGATTCCCTGTGCTCCCGTCGCATCCCGAGGAGGTGCTCGCATCAGGAGCGTTGGGAGGAACACCAGGGGTCGTGCCACCATTCCCCAAGACTACCAAATGCCTCGTCCACTCCAGATGAACCTGACTTCCCTGCACTGCCTCAACTTTCACCCTGAGAATTGACCCACGCCACGCTGGCATGTGTGACAGCCCTAGAGTACTTCGAGGGCAAGCCACAGATCCGTGTGTCTGCTCGACGAGGAGCCTGACACAGCTGCTGCAGCTCGGGAGGAAAGCGGTCGTGCATGTCTCCACACGAGATGAGGCATGACTCCCCTGTGGGGGCTCCAGGGGTACCCAAGACCCATGTCAGCACGGGCGAGGAATGGTCAGGCTCCAGCCTCAGTTCCGGATGAGGACTGAGGACCTGGCGCCGACTGGGGAGAAATCCCCAGTGGTCCCTCCCAACTAGCACGGAGACTGGCCTCTCCTGAGGCCACAGGGGAGGGTCTCTGTGATCCCCGTTGTAAATTGAGAGGACCCCACCACAACTCTAGGAAAACCAGGACCTTCTCCACTGCAGGCCTGTTGAGGTCCTTGTCCGCAACGGTGTCTCAGGGGAAATCACCACTTCCATGTTGGACCTTGAAAGGCTCTTTCCCACCCTTGCTGTGACCCACTAAGTTCCTCGACCCACCTGTCCCCTCTCGAGAGGATGCCCGAGGGTCCTTCCACGACTCAAAAAGAGCCCCATTTTGCCCTGCTCTGCTCCAGACGAATGTCCTTTTCCCTGCTCCATCGGGAAAGGATTCCTGGTGCTCCTCTTCGCATCCCAAGTGGAGGTGCTCGCACCAGGAGTGTCGGGAGGAACACCAGGGGTTGTGCCACCATTCTGTAAGACCCCCAAATGCCTGGTACAATCCAGATGAACCTGCCTCGACTGTCACCCCGGGGACTGATTCACGCTACACTGGCACGTGTGACAGTCCTGGGGGTATCTTCATGGCAAGCCACAGACCCCAATGTTCGCTCAACAAGGAGCCAGACACTGGTTCAGCAGGTCGGGAGTAAAGCGACCGTGCACGTCTCCACACCAGAGGAGGCCTGACTCCCCTGTGGGGGCTCCAGGGGTACCTCAAGACCCATCTCATTTTGGGCAAGAAAATCTCAGGCTCCAGCCTTAGCTACAGAGGAGGACTGAGGACCCAGTGCTGAATGGGGAGGAATCCCCAGAGGCGCCTGGCAACTGGCACGGAGACTGGCTTCTCCTGAGGCCACAGGGGCGGGTCCCTGGGGTCCCAGTCGTAACTAGAGAGGACCCTACCACAACTCGAGGAAAAACAGGAGCTTCTCCCCTGCAGGCGGGGAGAGGCCCTTGTCCACTGCGTCATCTCTGGGGAAATCACCCCTTCCCTCTTGGACCTCTAAAGGCTCCTTCACACCCTTACTGTGACCCAAAAAGTTCCCCAGCCCACCTGTCCCCACTCGAGAGGAACACCGAGCGTCCGCTGCGACTTAGGAGAAGCCCTGTTTTGTCATGCTATCTGCAGATGAAGGTCCCTTTACCTGCTCCATTAGGAGAGGATTCCAGGCGCTCCCCCAAAGAGGAGGCGCTCACACCAGGAGATTTGGGAGGAATACCAGGGGTCGTGCCACCATTCCCCAAGATGCCCAAATGCCTCATCCACTCCAGATGAACCTGAATGCCCTCCACTGCCTCGACTGTCATCCCGAGGATCGACTCACGCCATGCTGGCATGTGTGACAGCCCTGAGGTACCTCGAGAGCAAGCCACAGATCCCTGTGTCCGCTCAATGTGGAGTCTGACACTGCTGCTGCAGGTCGGGAGGAAATCAGCCGTGCACGGCTCCATGAGAGACGAGGCCTGACTCCCCTGTGGGGGCTCCATGGGAACCCCACGACCCATGTCAGTACAGGCGAGGAAAGATCAGGCTTTGGCCTCAGCTCCAGACGAGGATTGGGGACCCAATGCCAACTGGGGAGGAATCCTGAGAAGTCCCTCGCAACTCACACTGAGACTGGCGTCTCCTTAGGCTCACCTGATGGTGAGCCTGACACTGCTGCTGCAACTCGGGAACAAAGCGGCCGTGCACGTCTCCACACGAAATGAGGCCTGACTCCCCTGTGGGGGCTCCAGGGGAAGCCCAAGACCCATGTCAGCATGGGCGAGGACACCTCAGGCTCCGGCCTCAGCTCCAGATGAGGACTGAGGACCCTACGCCAACTTTGGAGGAATCCCCAGAGACCCCTCAAAACTCACACAGAGACTGGCCTCTCCTGAGGTTACAGGGGCGGGTCCCTGGGGTCCACGTAGTTACTCAAGAGGACCCCACTGCAACTGGATAAAAACCAGAAGAATCTCCCCTGTAGGCGGGGTGGGGCCCTTGTCCGCTGCAGGGTGAGGCCCTTGATTGCTTTGGAGTCTAAATCACGCATTCCCTCTTGGACATCAAAAGGCTCATTCACACCCTTGCTGTGACCCATGGTGTTCCCCGTCCCACCCGTCCACACTTGAGAGGAGCCCCAGGGTCCTGCCGTGACTCAAGTGGAGCTCCGTTTTCCACTGCTCAGCTCCAGATGAGGGTCCCTTTCCCTGTTCCATAGAGAAAGCATTCCCGCCGCTCCACTCGCATACCACGAGGAGGCGCTCGCACCAAGAGTGTCGGGAGGAACACCAGGGTCATGCCACCATTCCTCAAGATCCCCAAATGCCTCGTCCACACCAGATGAACCTGACTGCCCTGCATTTCCTCGACTGTCACACTGAGGATCAACTCACGTCATGCTAGCACATGTGACTTCCCAGGGGTACCTCGAGATTAAGCCACAGATGCCTGTGTCCACTCTTCGCGGAGCATGACATGCTGCTGCAGCTCGGGAGGAAAGTGGCCATGTACGTCTCCATGCGAGACGAGGCCTGACTCCCCTGTGGTGGCTCCAAGGGAAACCCAAGACCCATGTCAGCATGAGTGAGGAGACGTCAGACTCTAGTCTCAGCTCCAGACGTGGACTGAGGACTGGCTCCAAGAGGGGAGGATTACACAGAGGCCCCTGGCAACTCGCACAAAGATTGGTTTCTCCTGAGGCCAAAGGGGCAGGTTCCTGGGGTCCCCGTCGTAACTCGAGTGGACCCCGCTGCAACTAGTGAAAAACCAGGAGCTTCTCCTAGTAGGCCGGGTGAGGCCCTTGTCCGCTGCGTGGTGAGGGCCTTGTCCACTGTGGCGTCTCAGGGGAAATCACCCATTCCCTCTTGGAACTCGAAAGGCTCCTTCACACCTTTGCTATGACCCACGAAGTTCCCTGTCCCACCCGTCCATACTCGAGAGGAACCCCAAGGTCCTGCTGCGACTAGAGGAGGAGCCCCGTTTTCCCCTGCTCAGCTCCAGATGAGGATCCCTTTCCCTGCTCTGTCGGGAAAGGATTTCCCACTATCCCCTCGCATCCCAAGAGGAGGCGCTCACAAAAGTAGAGTTGGGAGGAACACCAGGGGTCATGCCATTATTCCACAAGACCCCAAAATGCCTCGTCCACTCCAGATGAACCTGACTGCCCTGGACTGCCTCGACTGTCACCCTGAGGATCGACTCACACCACGCTGGCACGTGTGACAGCCCTGGGGTACCTCGAGGGCAAGCCACATTTTCCTGTGTCAGATCGTCAGGGAGCCTGATGCAACGTGGGAGGAAAGCACCCATGCACGTCTCCACATGAGACAAGGACTGACTCCCCTGTGGGGGCTCCAGGGGAACCCAAAGACCAATGTCAGCAGGGGCAAGGGAAGCTCAGGCTCTGGCCTCAGCTCCAGACAAAGACTGTACCAGGTGCCAACTGGGGAGGAATCTCCAGACACCCTCACAACTCGACCGGAGATTGGCCTCTCCTGAGGCCACAGGGGCGGGTGCCTGGGGTTCCCGTCGTAACTAGAGAGGACCCCGCCGAAACAAGAGAAAAACCAGGAGCTTCCCCCTGCAGGTGGGGTGTTCCCTTGTCTGCTGCGGAGTCTCAGGGGGACATCACCCTTCCCTCTTGGACCTGGAATGGCTCCTTCACACCCTTCCTGAGACAAACGAAGTTCCCCGGCCCATCCGTCCCCACAAGAGAGGAACCCTGAGGGTATCGCTGTGACTCAAGAGGAGCCTCGTCTTCCCCTGCTCAGCATCCGAAGAGGGTCCCATTTCCTGTTCCGTCAGGAAAGGATTCCTGGCGCTCCTCTTGAAACCCAATAGGAGGCTCTCACACCGGGAGAGTCGGGAGGAACACCAGGGTTCGTGCGACCATTCCCCAAGACCCCCAAATGGCTTGTCCACTCAGATGAAACTGAATGTCTGCACTGCCTCGACTGTCACCCTGAGGATCGACTCACGACACGCTGCCATGTGTGAAAGCCCTGGGGTACCTTGAGGGAAAGCCACAGATCCCTGTGTCCGCTTGACAGGCAGCCTGACACTGCTGCTGCAGCTCAGGAGGAAAGCGGCCATGAACATCTCCACGCGAGACGAGGCCTGACTCCCCTGTGGGGTTTCCAGGGGAAATACAAGACCCATGTCAGCACTGCCGAGGAAAGCTCCGGCTCTGGCTTCAGCTTTAATGAGGACTGAGGACCTGGCGCCAACTGGGGAGGAAACCCCAGAGGTCCCTCCCAACTCCAACGGAGTGTGGCCTCTCCTGAGGCCACTGGGGCGGGTCCCTGGGGTCTCCGTCGTAACTAGAGAGGACCCCGTTACAACGAGAGAAAAACCAGGTGCTTCTACCTTGAAGGCGCGGTGAGGCCCTTGCCCGCTGCGGCATCTCTGGGGAAATCACCCTCTTGGACCTCTGAAGGCTCCTTCACAACCTTGCTGTGACCCAAGAATTTCCCCGACCAACCCTTCCCACTTGAGAGGAACTCCGAGGGTCCCGACACGACTCAAGAGCAGCCCTGTTTTTCTCTGCTCAGCTCCAGATGTGGGTCCCTTTCCCTGCTCCGTCGGAAAGGATTCCCAGCTCTCCCCCTCTCATCGCAAGAGGAGTAGCTTGCTCCAGGAGATTCGGGAGGAACACCAGAGGTCGTGCCACCTTTCCTGAAGGACCCCAAATGCCTTGCCCACCCCAGAAGAACCTTAATGCCCTGCACTGCCTGGACTGTCACCCCCAGGATTGACTGACGCCACACTGGCACGTGTGACATTATGGGGTACCTGGAGGCCAAGCCAGAGATCACTTTGTCCGCTCGAGGGGGAATCTGACACTGCTGCTGCAGCTCGGGAGGAAAGCGGCTTGTACGTCTCCATGCGAGACGAGGCCTGACTCCCCTGTGGGCGCTCCAGGGGAACCGCAAGACGAATGTCAGCACGGGCGAGGAAAATTCAGGCTCCGGCCTTATCTCCAGATGAGGACTGAGGACTCGGCGCTGACTGGAGAGGAATCCCCGAGGCCCCTCACAACTCACACGGATACTGGCCTCTGCTGCAGCCACAGGGAAGAGTCTCTGGCGTCCCCTTCGTAACTAGAGAGGATCCAGCTGCAACTCGAGAAAAACAGGAGCTTCTGCCTGCAGGAGGGGTGAGGCCCTTGTCTGCTGTGGCATCTCGCGGGAAAACACCCTTTCCTTTTGGACCTCGAAAGGCTCCTTCACATCCTTGCTGTGATGCACGAAGTCCCCCGACCCATGCCTCCCCACTCGAGAAAAACCCCGAGGGTCCTGCCACGACTCAAGAGGAGCCCCTTTCCCCCTGCTCAGCTCCAGATGAGGGTCCCTCTCCCTGATCCATCGGGAAAAGATTCAAGGCGATCCCTCGCATCCCAAGAGGAAGCTTTCCAACCAGGAGAGTCGGGAGGAACATCAGGGGTGGTGCCACCATTCCCCAAGACCCCCAAATGCTTCGTCCACTTCAGATGAACCTGACTGCCATTCTCTGGCTCGACTCTCACACCGAGGATCGACTTACGGCATGCTGGCATGTGTAACAGCCCTGGGGTACCTCGAGGGCAAGCCACAGATCACTGTGTCTGCTCGACGGGAAGCCTGAGACTGCTGCTGCACCTGGGGGAGGCAAGTGGCCGTGCACGTCTCCAGGCGAGACAAGATCTGACTCCCCTGTGGGGGCTCCATGGAAACCCCAAGACTTATGCCAGCACGGAGGAGGAAAGCTCAGGCACCGGCCTCAGCACCAGACGAGGACTGAGGACCCGGGGAAGACTGGGGAGGAATCCCCAGAGGCGCCTGGTAACTGGCACGGAGACTGGCCTCTCCTGAGGCCACAGGGGCGAGTGCCTGGGGTCCCCATTGTAATTCGAGAGGACCCAGTGGTAACTGGAGAAAAACAAAAAGCTTCTCCCCTGCCGGCGGGGTGAGGCCCTAGAGGATCCCAAAGACCTATGTCAGCATGGGCAAGGAAAGCTCAGGCTCCGACCTCAGCACCAGACGAGGACTGAGGACCCAGCGACGATGGGGAAGGAATCCCCAGAGGCGCCTGACAACTGGCACGGAGAGTGCCCTCTCATGAGATCACAGGGCGGGTCCCAGGGGTCCCTGTGGTAAATCGAGAGGACCCTGCCGCAACTCAAGAAAAACCAGAAGCTTCTCCCCTGCAGGCGGGGTGAGGCCTTTGTCCTCTGCAGCGTCTCGGGGAAATCACCCCTTCCCTCTTGGACCACAAAAGGCTCCTTCACACCCTTTCTGTGACCCAAGAAGTTCCCCGCTCCACTAGTCCCCACTCGAGAGGAGCCCCGAGGGTCCCACCACTACTCAAGAGGAGACCCATTTGACCGTGCTCAGCTCCAGAGGAGGGTCCTTTTCCCTGCTCCATTGGGAAAGGGTTCCTGGCGCTCCCCTTGCATCCCAAGAGGAGGCGCTCACAACAGGAGAGTCGGGAGGAGCATCAGGGGTCGGGCCACCATTCCCCAAGACACCCAGATGCCTCGTCCACTCCACATGAAACTGACTGCCCTGCGCTGCCTCGACTGTCACCCCCGAGGATCGACTCCTGGCACACTGGCATGCGTGACAGCCCTGGGTTACCTCGAGGGCGAGCCACAGATCCCTGTTTCCGCTCTAAAGGGAGTTGACAAACTGCTGCAGCTGGGGAGGCAAACGGCCGTGCACGTCTCCAGGTGAGACAAGGCATGACTCTCCTGTCGGGGCTCCAGGGGAATGCCAAGATCTATGTCAGCACGGGCTAAGAAAGGTCAGACCCCGGCCTCAGCACGAGACGAGGACTGAGGACCCGGCGACGACTGGGGAGGTATCCCCAGAGGCGCCTGGCAACTAGCATGGAGACTGGCCTCTCCTGAGGGTTCCCTTCATAACTCCAGAGGACCCTGCTGCAACACAAGAGAAGCCAGAAGCTTCTCCCCTGCAGGCGGAGTGAGGCCCTCGTTCGCTGCAGTGTCTCAGGGGAAATCAACCTTTCCCTCTTGGACCACAAAAGGCGCCTTCACATTCTTGCTGTGACCCAAGAAGTTTCCCGCTCCACCCGTCCCCACTCGAGAGGAATTCCGAGGGTCCTGCCCGATTCAAGAGGAGCACCATTTTCCCCTGCTCAGCTCCAGATAAGGGTCTCTTTCCCTGGTCCAAAAAAAAAAAAAAATTTCCCGGCGCTCCCCTCGCATCCCAAGTTAAGGCGCACGCACCAGGAGAATGGGGAGGAGCATCACTCGTCAGGCCACCATTCCCCCAAAAACCTAAATGCCTCATCCACTCCAGATGAACCTGGGATACCTGGGATACCTCGAGGGCAAGCCACAGATCCCTGTGTCTGCCCGACGGTGAGCTTCACACTGCTGCTGCAGCTGGGGAGGAAAGGGGCTGTGCACGTCTCTAGGCGAGACGAGTCCTGACACCCCTGTGGTGGCTCCAGGGGAACCCTAAGACCTATGTCAGCACGTGCAGGAAAGCTCAAGTTCCGGCCTCAGCACAAGACGAGGACTGAGGATCCGGTGATGACTGGTGAGGAATCCCCAGAGACGCCTGACAACTGGCATGGAGACTGTCCTCTACTGTGGCCACAGGGGCTGGTCCCTGGGGTCCCAGTTGTAACTCGAGAGGACTCTGCCTTGACTCTAGAAAAACCAAGAGCTTCTCACCTGCACGCAGGGTGAGGCCCTTGTCCACTGCAGCGTCTCAGGGGAAATAACCCTTTCCTCTTGGACCTCCAAAGGCTCCTTCACACCCTTGCTGAGACCCAAGAAGTTTCCCGCCCCACCCATCCCCAGTCGAGAGGAACCCCTAGGGTCCCGCCATGACTCAAAAGTATCCCGTTTGGCCCTGCTCATCTCCAGATGAGGACCCCTTTCCTGCTCCATTGTAAAAGGGTTCCCGGTGCTCCCCTTGCATCCCTAGAGGAGGCACTAGACCCAGGACAGTCGGGAGGAGCATCAGGGTTCGGGCCACCATTCCCCAAGACCCCAAATGCCTCGTCCACTCCAGATGAAGCTTACTTCCCTGCACTGCCTCGACTGTCACCCTGAGGATCGACTACCGACACATTGGTACATGTGACAGCCCTGGGGTACCTCAAGGGCAAGCCAAAGATCCCTGTGTCCTCTCGACAGGGAGCCTGACACTGCTGCTGCAGCTGGAGAGTGAACGGCCGTGCATGTCTCCAGGCGGAATGAGGCCTGACTCCCCTGTCGGGGCTCAAGGGGAACCCCAAGACCTATGTTAGCACGTGTGAGGAAAGCTCATGCACCGGCCTAAGCACCAGATGAGGACTGAGGACCCGACGACGACTGGGGAGGAATCCCCAGGGGCGCCTGCAACTGGCACGGAGACGCCTCTCCAGAGGCCACAGGGGCGGGTCCCTCAATCCCCGTCATAACTGGAGAGGACCCCGCTGCAACTCGAGAAAAACCAGGAGCTTCTCCCTTGCAGGTGGGTTTTGGCCCTTGTCCCTTGGGGCGTCTTGGGGGAAATCACCCCCCCCTCTTGGACCTCGGAAAGGCTCCTTCACACCCTTGCTCTGACCCAAGAAGTTCCCCGCCCTACACGTCCCCACTTGAGAGGAACTCCGAGGGTCCAGCCACGACTCAAGAGGTGCCCCCGTTTGACTCTGCTCAGCTCCAGATGAGGGTCCCTTTCCCTACTCCGTTGGGAAAAGGTTCCCATCATGAACTCGCATCCCAAGAGGAGGCACTTGCACCAGGAGAGTCGGGAGGGAGCATCAGGGCCCAGGCCACCATTCCCAAAGACAACCAAATGCCTTGTCCACTCCAGAAAACCTGACTGCCCTGCATTGCCTCGCCTGTCACCCCCGAGGATCGACTCCAGAGACACTGGCACATGTGACACCCCTAGGGTATCTTGAGGGCAAGTAACAGATTCCTGTGTCCGCTGGACTGGGAGCCTGAAACTGCTGCTGTGACTGGGGAGGAAAGCGGCCGTGCCTGTCTCCTGGCGAGAAGAGCCCTGGATTTTCTGTGGGGGCTCCAGGAGAACATCAAGACCTAGGTCAGCACGGGCGAGGAAAGCTCAGGCTCCGGCCTCAGCAGCAGACCAGGACTGAGGACCCGGTGACAACTCCGGAGGAATCCCCAGAGGCTCCTGGCAACTGGAACGGAGACTGGCCTCTCCTGAGTCCCCAGGGTCGGTTCCCTGGTGTTCCCGTCGTAACTTGAGAGGACCCCGCCACAACTCGAGAAAACCAGAAGCTTCTCCCCTGCCTCGGGGGAAATCACCCCTTCCCTCTTGGACCACGAAATGCTCCTTCACCCCTTGCTGAGACCCAAGAAGTTCCCCGCCCACACGTTCCCACTTGAGAGGAACCTTGAGGATCCTGCCGGAACTAAAGAGGAGCCCCGTTTATCCCTGCTCAGGTTAGGATGAAGGTCACTTTCACACTTTCACTGCTCCATCGCAAAAGGATTCCCAGCACTCCCCTCACATCCTAAGAGGAGGCGCTCGCACCAAGAGGGTCGGGAGAAGCATCAGGGGTCTGGCCACCATTCCCCCAAGACCCCCAAATGCCTCTTCCGCTCCAAATAAACCTGACTGCCCTGCACTGCCTCGACTGTCACCCCGAAAATCGACTCCTGACACACTGGCACGTATGACAGCCCTGGGGTAACTCGAGAGCAAACCACAGATCCATGTGTCCGCTTGACGGAGAGCCTGACACTGCTGCTCCATAGCTGGGGAGGCAAGCGGCCGTGCACGTCTCAAGCCGAGATGAGGTCTGACTCCCCTGTGGGGGCTCCAGGGGAACCCCAAGACCTATGTCAGCATGGGTGAGGAAAGCTCAGGCTCCGGCCTCAGCACCAGATGAGGACTGAGGACCTGGTGATGATAGGGGAGAAATCCTCAAAGGCGCCTGGTAACTGGCACACAGACTGGCCTCTTCTCAGGCCAGAGCAGCGGGTCCCTGGGGTCCCCATCGTAAGACAAGAGGTCCCTGAAGCAAATCAAGAAAAACCAGAAGTTTTTCTCCTGCAGGCGGGGTGAGGCCCTTGTCCGCTGCAGCATCTCGGGGTAAATCACCCCTTCCCTCTTGGACCACAAAAGGCTCCTTCCCACCTTGCTGTGACCCAAGAAGTTTCCCACCCCACCGTCCCCACTCGAGAGGGGATCCCGAGGGTCCTGCCGTGACCCAAGAGGAGCCCCATTTGACCGTGCTCAGCTCCAGATGAGGGTCCCTTTCCCTGCTCCATCGGAAAAGGATTCCCAGCACTCCCCTCGCATCCCAAGAGGAGGTGCTCATACCAGGAGAGTCGGGAGGAGCATCAAGGTTCAGGCCACCATTCCCCAAGACCCCCAAACGCCTCATCCACTCCAGATGAACCTGACTGCCCTTCACTGCCTCGACAGTCACCCTGAGGATCGACTCCCGACACACTGGCACGTGTGACAGTGCTGAGGTACTTCGAGGGCAAGCCAGTTCCGTGTCTGCGCGACGGGGAGACTGACACTGCTGATGCAGCTGGGTAGGAAAGCGGCCGTGCATGTCTCAAGGAGAGACAAAGACTGACTCTTTTGTGGGGGCTCCAGAGAAACCCCAAGATCTATGTCAACATGGACGAGGGAAGCTCAGGCTCTGGCCTCAGCACCAGACGAGGACTGAGGACCTGGCGACGACTGGGGATAAATTCCTGGAGTCTCCTGGCAACTGGCACAAAGACTGGCCTCTCCTGAGGCCACAGGGGCGGGCCCCTGGGGTCCCCTTCGTAACTCGAGAGGATCCCGCCACAACTCGAGAAAGACCAGAAGCTTCTCCCCTGCAGGCGGGGTGAGGCCCTTGTCCACTGCAGCCTCTCAGGGAAATCACACCTTCCCTCTTCAATCTCGAATGGCTCCTTCACACCCTTGCTGTGACTCAAGATGTTCCCCGCCCCACCTGTCTTTATTCGAGAAGAATCCTGAAGGTCCCAACACGACTCAAGAGGAGCCCTGTTTTAACCTGCTCAGCTCCAGGTGAGTGTCCCTTTCCATGTTCTTTTGGGAAAGGGTTCCCAGCACTCCCCTCGCATCATAAGAGTAGGCGCTCGCACCAGGAGAGCCGGTAGGAGCATCAGTGGTTGGGCCACCATTCCCCAAGACCCCCAAATGCCTCGTTCACTCCAGATGAACCTGGCTGCCCTGCACTGCCTCGACTGTCACCCCGAGATCGACTCCCGACACACTGGCACGTGTGACAGCCTTGAGGTACCTCAAGGGCAAGCCACAGTTTCCTGTGTCTGCACAACAGGAGGACTGACACTGCTGCTGCAGCTGGGGAGGAAAGCGGCCATGCACGTCTCAAGGAGAGACAAGGACTGACTCCCCTGTGGGGGCTCCAGGGGAACCCCAATACTTATTTCAGCACGAATGAGGGAAGCTCAGGCTCTGGCCTCAGCATTAGATGAGGACTGAGGACCCGGCAATGACTGGGGAGGAATCCCCGGAGGAGCCTGGCAACTGGCCCAAAGACTGGCCTCTCCTGAGGCCACAGGGGCAGGTCCATGTTGTCCCCGTCGTAACTGGAGAGGACACCGCCGAAACTTGAGAAAAACCAGAAGCTTCTCCCCTGCAGGCGGGGTGAGGCCCATGTCCACTGCAGCGTCTCGGAGGAAATCACCCCTTCCTCTTGCACCTCAAAAGGCTCCTTCACACCCTTGTTGTGACCAAGGAAGTTCCTGCCCCTCCCGTCTCCACTATAGAGGAACCCCGAGGGTGCCATCACGATTCAGCAGGAGCCCCATATTCCTTTGCTCAGCTCCAGATGAGGGTCCCTTTCCCTGCTCCATCGGGAAGGGGTTCCCCGCACTACTCTCGCATTCCAAGAGGAGGCGTTTGCACCAGGAGAGTCAGAAGGAGCATCAGGGGTCGGCCATCATTCTTCAAGACCCCCAAATACCTCGTCCAATCCAGATGAACCTGACTGCCCTGCACTGCCTCGACTGTCACCAAGAGGACCGGCTCCCGACCTACTGGCACGTGTGACAGCCCTGTGGTACCACGAGGGCAAGACACAGCTCCCTGTCACCTCGAAGGGGAGTTTGACACTGCTGCAGCAGCTGGGGAGGTAAGCGACCTTGCAGGTCTCCAGGCGAGAAGAGTCCTCACTCTCCTGTGGGGACGCCAGGGGAACCACAAGGCTTATGGAAGCATGGGCGAGGAAAGGTCAGACTCCAGCCTCAGCACCAGACGAGGACTGAGGACCCAGTGACGACTGGGGAGGAATCCCCCGGAGGCGCCTGGCAACTGGCACAAAGACTGGCCTCTTCTGAGGCCACAGGGGCGGGTCCCTGTGGTCCCCGTCAAAACTCGAGAGGACCCCGCCACAACTCGAGAAAACCCAGAAGTTTCTCCCCTGCAGGCGAAGTGAGGCCCTTGTCTGCTGTGGCGTCTCAGGGGAAATCACCCCTTCTCTCTTGCGCCTTGAAAGGCTCCTTCACACCCTTGCTGTGACCCAAGTTCCTTGCCCCTCCCGTCTCCATTCGAGAAAAACCCCGAGGGTCCCGCCACGACTCAACAGGAGCCCCTTTTTCCCCTGCTCAGCTCCAGATGAGGGTCCCTTTCTCTGCTCTGTCGGGAAATGGTTCCCGGCACTACCCTCGCATCCCAAGAGGAGGCGCTCGCAACAGGAGAGTCGGGAGGAGCATTAGGGATAGAGCTACCATTCTTCAAGACCCCCAAATGCCTCGATCACTCCAGAGGAACCTGACTGCCCTGAACTGCCCTGACTGTCACCCTGAATATCGACTCTCAACACATTGGCACGTGTGACAACCCTGGGGTACCTAGAGAGCAAGCCACAGCTCCCTGTGTCTGCTCGGACGGGGAGCATGACACTGATGCTGCAGTTGGGGAGGGAAGCGTCCGTGCACGTTTCCAGGCGAGGCGAGGCCTTACTCCATTGTGTGGGCTCAAGGGGAACCCCAAGACCTATGTTAGCATGGGCGATGAAAGCTCCGACTCCAGCCTCAGCACCAGATGAATACTGAGGACCCGGCAATGAATGGGGAGGACCCAGTGACGACTGGGGAGGAATCCCCGGAGGCGCCTGGCAACTGGCACAAAGACTGGCCTCTCTTGAGGCCACAGGGGCGGGTCCCTGTGTCCCCATCATAACTCGAGAGGACCCCATCGCAACTCGAGAAAAACGAGAAGCTTCTCCCCTGCAGACGGGGTGAGGTCCTTGTCCACTGCAGCATTTCGGGGCAAATTACCTCTTCCCTCTTGGACCTCGAAAGGCTCCTTCACACCCTTGCTGTGACCCAAGAAGTTCCCCGTGCCACCTGTCCCCACTCGAGAGGAACACTGAGGGTCCGCCACGACTCAAGAGGAGCCCAGTTTTCCCTTGCTCAGCTCCGGATTAGGGTCCTTTGCCTTCTCCATCAGGAAAGGGTTCCCGTCGCTCCTCTCTCATCCCAAGAGGAGGCGATTGCCCCAGGAGAGTCAGGAGGAGCATCAATGGTCGGGCCACCATCTTTCAAGACCCTCAAGTGCCTCGTCCACTCCAGATGAACCTGACTGCCGTGCACTGCCTCGACTGTCATGCTGAGGATCGACTCCCGACACACTCTGACGTGTGACAACCCTGGGGTACCTCGAGGGCAAGCCACAGATCCCTGTGTCCGCTCTACGGGGAGCCTGACACTGTTGCTGCAGCTAAGGAGGAAACTGGCCATGCACATCTCCAGGCGAGACGAGGCCTGACTCCAGTGTAGGTGCTCCAGGGTATTCCCAAGACCTATGTCAGCAGGGGCGAGTAAAGCTTAGGCTCTGGCCTCAGCACCAGACGAGGTCTGAACCTGGCGACGACTGGGGAGGAATTCCCAGAGGGGCCTGCCATCTGGCACGTAGACTGGCCTCTCCTGAGGCCACAGGAGCGGGTTCCTGGGGTCCCGGTCATAACTCAAGAGGACCCCGCCGCAACTCCGAGAAAAATCAGGAACTTCTTTCCTGCAGGCATGGTGAGGGCCTTGTCCACTGCAGCGTCTCATTTGTAATGAGCCCTTTCCTCTTGGATCTCGAAAGGCTCCTTCACATCGTTGCTCTCACCCAAGAAGCTCCCCGCTCCACCCTTTCCCACTTGATGGAAACCCCGAAGGTCCCGCAGCAAATCAAGAGGAGCCCCCCTCTTCCCCTGCTCAGTTCAAGATGAGGGTCTGTTTCCCTGTTCCATCGGGAAAGGGTTCCCAGCGCTCCCCTTGAATCCCAAGAGGAGGTGCTCTCACAAGGAGCATCGGGAGCAGCATCAGGGATCGGGTCACCATTCCCCAAGACAACCAAATGCCCCATCCACTGCAGATGAACCTGACTTCCCTGCACTGCCTCTAGTGTCACCCCCAGGCTCGACGTCCGATATACTGTAACGTGTGACAGCCCTGGGGTACCTCGAGGGCAAGCCACAGATCCTTGTGTCTGCTCGATGGGGAGCCTGACACTGCTGCGGCAGGTGAAGAGGCAAGCGGTCGTGCACGTCTCCAGGCGAGACGAGGCCTGACACCCCTGTGGGGGCTTCAGGGAAAGCCCAAGACCTATTTCAACATGGCAAGGAAAGCTCAGGTTCCGGCCTTAGCAACAGACGAGGACTCAGGAACCGCTGACGACTGGGGAGGAATCCCCAGAGGCGCCTGATAACTGGCACGGAGGCTGGACTCTGCTGAGGCCACAGGGGCGGGTCCCTGTGGTTCCCTTCGTAACTCGATTGGACCCCGCCTCAACTCGAGAAAAACCAGAAGCTTCTCCCCTGCAGGCGTGGTGAGGCCCTGGTCCGCTGTGGCGTCTCAAGGAAATCACCCTTTCCCTCTTGGACCTCGAAAGGCTCCTTCACAACATTGCTGTGACCCAAGAAGTTCCCTGCCCCAACCGTCCCCACTCCAGAGGAACCTCGAGAGTTCCGTTTTGACTTAAGAGAAGCCCCGTTTTCCTCTGCTCAGCTCCAGATGAGTGTCCCTTTCCCTGCTACGTAGGGAAAGGGTTCCTGGCGCTCACCTCCCATCCCAGGATGAGGCGCTTGCACCAGGAGAGTCAGGAGGAGCATCAGGGTTCGGGCCACAATTCCCCCAAACCCCCAAATGCCTCTTCCACTCCAGATGTACCTGACTGCCCTGAACTGCCTCGACTGTCACCCCGAGGCTTGACGTCCAACACACTGGCATGTGTGACAGCCCTGGGGAACCTCGAGGGCAAGCCACAGATTCTTGTGTCCTATCGATGGGGATCCTGACACAGCTGCTGCTGCTGGGGTGACAAGCGGCTGTGCACATCTCCAGGCGAGACGAGGCCTGACTCCTCTGTGGGGGCTCCAGGGGAAGCTCAAGACCTATGTCAGCACGGGTGAGGAAATTTTAGGTTCTGGCCTCAGCACCAGACGAGGACTGAGGACACGGCGACGACTGGGGAAAAATTCCCAGAGGTGCTTGGTAACTGGCACGGAGACTGGCCTCATCTAAGGCCACAGGGCGGGTCCATGGGGTCCCCATCGTAACTCAAGAGGACCCTGCCGTAACTCGTGAAGAACCAGAAGCTTCTACCCTGCAGACGGGGTGTGGCCATTTTCCGTTGCGGCATCTCAGGTGAAATCACCCCTTCCCTCCAGGACCTTGAAAGGCTCCTTCACACCCCTTGCTGTGACCCAAGAAGTTCCCCACCCCACCCGTCCCCACAGGAGAGGAACCCCGAGGGTACAGCCACGAATCTAGATGAGCCCGGTTTGCTGTTGCTCAGCTCCAGATGAGGGTCCTTTCCCTGCTCCGTCAGGAAAGGGTTCCCGGTGCTCCCCTCGCATCCCAAGATGAGGCGCTCGCACCAGGAGAGTCGAGAGGAGCTTCAGCGTTCCGGCCACCATTCTCCAAGAGTCCCAAATGCTTAGTCCACTCCAGATGTACTGACTGCCCTGCACTGCCTTGACTGTCACCCCGAGGCTCAACGCCCGACACACTGGCACGTGTGATAGACGTGGGGTACCTCGAGGGCAAGCCACAGATCCCTGTGCCCCTCGACGGGGAGCCTGACACTGCTGCTGCAGCTGGGGAGGCAAGCGGCCGTGCACGTCTCCAGGCGAGACGAGGACTGACTCCTCAGTGGGGGCTTCAGGAAACCCCAAGACTTATGTCAGCATGGGCAAGGAAAGCTCAGGCTATGGCCTCAGCACGAGACGAGGACTGAGGACCCGGCGATGACAGGGAAGGAATCCATAGAGAGGCCTGTCAACTGGCACGGAGACTGGGTTCTCCTGAGGCCACATGGGCAGGTCTCTGTGGTCCCCATCATAACTCGAGAGGACCCCACCTCAACTCGAGAAAGCCAGAAGCTTCTCCCCTGCAGGTGGGGTTAGGCCCTTGTTCACTGCAGCGTCTCGGGGAAACCACCCCTTCCCTCTTGGACCTCGAAAGGCTCTTTACACCCTTGCTGTGACACAGAAGTTCCCCGCTCCACACGTCCCCACTCCATGGGAACCCCTAGGGTCCCTCCATGTCTCAAAAGGAGCCTCGTTTTCCCCTGCTCCACTCCAGATGAGGTGCCCTTTACCTGTTCCATTGGGAGAGGGTTCCCAGTGCTCCCCTCACATCACATGTGGAGGCGCTAGCACCAGGGGAGTCGGGAGGAGCATTAAGGGTCAGGCCACCATTCCCAAAGACCCCCAAACGCCTCGTCCACTCCAGATGAAACTGACTGCCCTGCACTGTTTTGACTGTCACCCCGAGGCCTGACGCCTGACACAGTGGCAGGTGTGACAGCCCTGGGGTACCTGGAAGGCAAGCCACAGATCCCTGTGTCTGCTCGATGGGGAGCCTGACACTGCTGCTGCAGCTGGGGAGGCAAGCGGCCGTGCAGGTCTCCAGGTGAGATGAGTCCTGCCTTTCCTGTGGGGGCTCCAGGGGAACCCCACGACCTATATTAGCACGGGAGAGGAAACCTCAGGTTCTGGCCACAGACACAGACGAGGAGTGAGGACCCAGCAAAGACTGGGGAGGAATCCCCAGAGGTGCCTGTCAACTGGCACGGAGACTGGCCTGTCTAGAGATCACAGGGGTGGGTCCCTTGGGTCCCCGTCGTAACCTGAGAGTACCCTGCTGCACTCAAGAAGAACTAGAAGCTTCTCCCCTGCAGGCGGGGTTAGGCGCTTGTCTGCTGCGGCATCTTGGGCAATCACCCTTTCCCTCGTGGACTTGGAAAGGCTCCTTCACACCCTTGCTGTGACCCAAGAAGTTTCCCGCCCCAACCGTCCCCACTCGAGACGAACCCTGAGGGTCCCGCTACGACTCAAGAGAAGCCCCGTTTTCCTCTGCTCAGCTCCAGAAGAGGGTCCCTTTCTCTGCTCCGTCGGGAAAGGGTTCCTGGTGCTCCCCTCACATTCCAAGAGGAGGGGCTCGCACCAGGAGCGTCGGGAGGAGCATCAGGGGTTGGGCTACCTTTCCCCAAAACACCCAAATGCCTCGTCCACTGCAGATTAACGTGACGGCCCTTCACTGCCTCGAGTGTCACCCTCAGGCTCGATGTCCGACACACTGGAACGTGTTACAGCCCTGGGATACCTCGAGGGCAAGCCACAGATCCTTGTGTCCGCTCGACGGGGAGCCTGACACTGCTGTGGCAGGTGAAGAGGCAACCGGTTGTGCACGTCTCCGGGCGAGATGAGGACTGACTCCCCAGCGGGGGCTCCAGGGAACCCCAAGACTTATGTCTGCACAGGCAAGGAAAGCTCAGGCTACGTCCTCAGCACGAGACGAGGACTGAGGACCCGGCGATGACAGGGAAGGAATCTGCAGAGGCGCCTGTCAACTGGCACGGAGACTGGCCTTTCCTGAGACCACACGGGCGGGTCTCTGGGGTCCCCGTCATAACTCGAGAGGACTCCACCACAACTCGAGAAAACCAGAAGCTTCTCCCCTGCAATCGAGGTTAGGCCCCTGTTCACTACAGCATCTCGGGGAAACCACCCCTTCCCTCTTGGACCTCGAAAGGCTGTTTCACACCCTTGCTGTGACACAGAAGTTCCCCGCTCCATACACCTCCACTCGATGGGAACCCCTAGTGTCCCTCCGTGTCTCAAGAGGAGGCCCGTTTCCCCTGCTCCACTCCAGATGAGACTTCCTTTACCTGCTCCATTGGAAAAGGGTTCCCAGCGCTCCCCTCGCATCCCACGTGGAGGCGCTTGCACCAGGGGAGTTGGGAGGAGCACCAGGGGTCGGGCCACCATTCCCCAAGACCCCCAAATGCCTCGTCCACTCCAGATGAACCGGACTTCCCTGCACTGTCTCGATTGTCACCCCGAGTCTCGACGCCCGACATACTTTTAAGTGTGACAGCCCGGGTGTACATCGAGGGCAAGCCACAGATCCCTGTGTCCGCTTGATGTGGAGTCTGAGACTGCTGCTGCAGCTGGGGAGGCAAGTGCTGTGCACGTCTCCAGGAGAGATGAGGCCTGACTCCCCTGTAGGGGCTCCAGGGGAACCCCAATACCTATGCCAGCATGGGCGAGGAAAGCTCATGCTCCGGCCTCAGCACCAGATGGGGACTGAGGACCTGGCGACAACTGGAGAGGAATCCCCAGAGTCTCTGGCAACTGGCCTGAGATCTGCCTCTCCTGAGGCCACAGGGGTGGGTCCCTGGAGTCCCCGTTGAAACCCGAGAAGACCCCGCCTCAACTGGAGAAAACGAAAAGCTTCTCCCCTATGGGAGGGATGACGCCCTTGTTGGCTGCAGCCTCTCTTGGGAAATCACCCCAAGCCTCGTGGACCTTGAAAGGCTCCTTCACACCCTTGCAGTGACCCAAGATGTTCTCCGCTCACCCATCTGCACACGAGAGGAATCCTGAGGTCTCGCAGCCACTAAAGAGTACCCCCGTTTGCAGCTGTTCAGCTCCAGATATGGTTCCCTTTCCCTACTCCATCAGGAAAGGGTTCCCGGTGCTCCCCTCGGATCCCAAGATGAGGTGCTTGCACCAGGACAGTCGGGAGGAGCATCAGGGGTCGGGCCACCATTCCCCAAGACCCCCAAATGCCTCGTTCACTCCAGATGAACCTGACTGCCCTGCACTGCCTCGACTGTCACCTTGAGGCTCAATGCCCGAGACACTGGCACTTGTGACAGTCCTGGAGTACCTCGAGGGCAAGGCGCATATTTCTGGGTCCGCTCGAGGGGGAGCCTGACACTGCTGCTGCAGCTGGGGAGGCAAGTGGCCGTGCATGTCTCCAGGTGAGACGAGGCCTGACTTCCCTGTGGGGGCTTCAGGGAACTCCAAGACCTATGTTAGCACTGGCGAGGAAAGGTCAGGCTGCGGCCTCAGCACCAGACAAGGACTGAGGACCTGGCGAAAACTGGGGAGGAATCCTTAGAGGCGCCTGGCAACTAGCACGGAGAGTGGCCTTTCGTGAGACCACAGGGGCGGGTCCCTTGGGTACCCATCATAACTCGAGAGGACCCAGCCTCAACTAGAGAAAAACCAGAAGCTTCTCCCCTGCATTCGGGGTGAGGCTCTTATCCGCTGCGGTATCTTGGGGTAAATCACGCCTTTCCTCTTAGATCTCGAAGAACTCCCTGACACCCTTGCTGTGAACCAAGAAGTTACCTGCCCCACCCCGTCCTCACTCGAGAGGAACCCTGAGGTTCACGCTGCGACACAAAAAGGAGACCCGTTTTCCCTTGCTCAGCTGCAGATGAGGGTCCCTTTTCCTGCTCCGTTGTGAAAGAATTCCTGGCGCTCCCCTTGCATCCCAAGACGAGGCACACCCACCGAGAGAGTCGGGAGGAACATCAAGGGTTGTGCCACCATTCTTGAAGACCCCCAATTGCCTCGTCCACTGCAGATGAACCTGACTGTCCTGTGCTGCATCGACTGTCACCCCCCACGCTTGGCGCCCGACACCCTGGCACGTGTGACAGCCCAGGGGTACCTCGAGGGCAGGCCACAGATCCCTGTGTCTGCTCGACGGGGAGCCTGACACTGCTCCTGCAGAGCTAGGGAGGCAAGCGGCCGTGCACGTCTCCAGGCGAGACGAGGTTGACTCCCCTGTGGGGGCTCCAGGGGAACCCCAAGACCTATGTCAGCTCTAGCAAGGAAATATCAGGTTCCAACCTCTCCGACCTCAGAATTAGACGAGGACTGAGGACCCAGTGAAGACTGCGGAGTAATCCCCAGAGGCGCCTGGAGACTGGCCTCTACTGTGGCCACAGGGGCGGGTCCCTAGGGTCCATGTCGTAACTCGAGAGGACCCCACCTCAACTCGAGAAAAACCAGAAGCTTCTCCCCTGAAGGCAGGGTGAGGCCCTTGTCCACTGGGGCATCTCGAGGGACATCACCCCTTTCCTGTTGGACCTTGAATGGCTCCTTCACACACTTGCTGTTACCCAAGAAGTTCCCCGCCACACCTGTCCCCTTCGAGAGGAACCCCGAGGGTTCTGCCACCACTCAAGAGGAGACCCGTTTGCCCCTGCTCAGCTCCAGGTGAGGATCCCTTTCCCTGCTCCATCCGGAAAGGGTTCCCGGCGCTCTCCTCACATCCCAGGAGGAGGTGCTGGACCAGGAGAGTTGAGAGGAGCATCAGCGGTCGGTCCACCATTCCCCAAGACCCCCAAATGGTTCGTCCACTCTAGAAAAACCTGACTGCCCTGCACTGCTCCACAGTCACTCTGAGGCTCAACGCCTGGCACACTGGCAAGTGTGACAGCCCTGGTGTACCTCGAGGGCAAGTCACATATTCCTGTGTCCACTCAAAGAGGAGCTTGACCCTTCCGCTGCAGCGGGGGAGGCAAGCAGTGGTGCACGTCTCCAGGCGAGACGAGGCATGCCTCCCCTGTGGGGGCTCCAGGGGCACCCCAGACTTATGTCACCAAAGGCAAGGAAGGCTCAGGCTCCAGCCTCAGCATGAGACGAGGTCTGAGGACCTGGTGACAACAGGGAAGGAATCCGCAGAGACGCTTGTCAACTGGCACGGAGACTGGGCTCTCCTGAGGCCACACGGGCGGGTCTCTGGGGTCCCCGTCATAACTCGAGAGGACCGCACTGCAACTCGAGAAAGCCGCACTGCAACTTCTCCCCTGCAAGTGGGGTTAGGCCCTTGTTCACTGCAGCGTCTCGGGGAAACCACCCCTTCCCTCTTGGACCTCGAAAGGCTGTTTCACACCCTTGCTGTGACACAGAAGTTCCCCGCTCCACATCCCCACTCCATGGGAACCCCTAGGGTCCCTCCGTGTCTCAAGAGGAGCCCCGTTTTCCCCTGCTCTGCTCCAAATGAGGGTTCCTTTACTTGCTCCATCGGGAAAGGGTTCCCAGCGCTTCCCTCGCATCCCACGTGGAGGAGCTCACACCAGGGGAGTCAGGAAGAGCATCAGGGGTCAGGCCACCATTCCCCAAGACCCCCAAATGCCTCGTCCACTCCAGATGAAACTGACTGCCCTGCACTGCTTCGACTGTCACCCCAAGGCCCGACACCAGACACAGTGGCACATGTGACAGCCCTGGGGTACCTGGAAGGAAAGCCACACATCCCTATGTCTGCTCGGACGGGGAGCCTGACACTGCTGCTGCAGCCTGGGAGGCAAGCAGCCGTGCACGTCTCCAGGTGAGACGAGTCCTGCCTTTCCTGTGGGGGGCTCCAGGGGAACCCCAAGACCTATGTCAGCACAGGCAGGAAACCTCAGGCTCTTGCCGCAGACCCAGAAGAGGACTGAGGACCTGGCAAAGACTGGGAGGAATCCCCATAGGAGCCTTTCAACTGGCACGGAGACTGGCCTCTTCAGAGACCACAGGGGCGGGTCCCTTGGGTCCCCGTTGTAACTCGAGAGTACCCTGCTGCACTCAAGAACAACCAGAAGCTTCTCCCCTGAAGGTGGGGTTAGGCCCTTGTCTGCTGTGGCATCTTGAAAATAACCCTTTCCCTCTTGGGCTTTGAAAGGCTCCTTCACACCCTTGCAGTGACCCAGAAGTTTTTTGCCCCAACCGTCCCCACTCGAGAGGATCCCCGAGGGTCCCGTCATGACTCAAGAGGAGCCCCGTTTTCCTCTGCTCAGCTCCAGATAAGTGTCCCTTTCCCTACTCCATAGAGAAAGGGTTCCCGGTGCTCACCTCGCATTGCATGACGAGGCGCTTGCACCAGGAGAGTCGGGAAAAGCATCAGGTTTCGGGCCACATTTCCCCAAAACCCCCAAATGCCTCTTCCACTTCAGATGAACCTGATTGCCCTGCACTGCCGCGAATGTCACACCGAGGCTCAACGCCTAACACACAGGCACATGTGACAGCCCTGGCGTACCTCGATTTCAAGCCACAGATCTCTGTTTCTGCTCAACGGTGAGCCTGTCACTGCTGCTGCAGCTGGGAGGCAAGTTTCCGTGCCCAGTTCAAGGCGAGACGAGGCCTTTCTTCCCTGTGGGGGTTCCAGGGGAATCTTGAGCCCTATGTCAACATGGGCGAGGAAAGCTCAGGCTCCGGCCTCAGAACCAGACGAGGACTGAGAACCCGGCGACGACTGGGGAGGAAGCCCCAGGAGCACTTGTCAACTGGCACGGAGCCTGGCCTCTCCTGAGGACACAGGAGCGGGTCCTTGGGGTCCACGTCGTAACTCGAGAAGACCCTGCTGCAACTTGATAACAAAAAAGAAACTTCTCCCTCCAGGCAGGTTGAGGCCCTTGTCCACTGCGGCATCTTCGGGAAATCACCCCTTCCCTCTTGGACCACTAAAGGCTCCTTCACATCTTGCTGTGACCCAAGAAGTTCCCCACCCCATCCGTAACCACTCCAGAGGAACCCCGAGGGTCCCGCCGTGACTCAAGAGGACCACGTTTGCCCCTGCTCAGCTCCAGATTAGGGTCCCTTTCCCTGCTTCATCGGGAAAGGGTTCCGACCACTTCCCTCGCATCCCAAGAGGAGATGCTCACACCAGGAGAGTCGGGAGGAGTATCAGGGGTTGGGCCACCATTTCCCAAGACCCCCAAATGCCTCGTCCCCTCCAGATGAACCTGAATGCCCTGTACTGCCTAGACTGTCACCTCGTGGTTCGACGCCAGACACACTGACACTTGTGATATCCCTGGTGTACCTCGAGGGCAAGCCACAAATCACTGTGTCTGCTCGACGGGGAGCCTGACAATGCTGCTGCAGCTGGGGAGGCAAGCGGCCGTGCATGTCTCCAGGTGAAATGAGGCCTCACTCTCCTGTGGAAGCTCCAGGGGAACCCCAAGACCTATGTCAGCATGGGCGAGGAAAGCTCAGGCTATGCCCTCAGCACCAGACGAGGACTGAGGACCCAGCGACGACTGGGGAGGAATCCCAAGAGGTGCATGGCAACCGGCATGGTGACTGGCCTCTCCTGAGGGCACAGGAGTGGATCCCTGGGGTCCCAGTCATAACTCGAGAGGACTCTGCCCCAACTCGAGAAAAACCAGAAGCTTCTCCCCTGCAGGCAGGGGGAGGCCATTGTCTGCTGTGGCGTCTTGGGCGAAATCACCCCATCTCTCTTGGACCTTGATAGGCTCCTTCACACTCCTGCTGTGACAGAAGAAGTTCCCACCTCTCCAGTCCCCACTCGAGAGGAACCCGGAGAGACCCACTGTGACTCAAGAGGAGTCCCGTTTGCCCCTGCTCAGCTCCAGATGAGGGTCCCTTTCCCTGCTCCATCAGGAAAGGGCTCCCGGCGCTCCTCACATCCCAATTGAGGTGCTCACACCAGGAGAGTTGAGAGGAGCATCAGGGGATGGGCCACCATTCCCCAAGACCCCCAAATACCTCGTCCACTCCAGATGAACCTAACTTTCCTGCACTGCCTCCACTGTAACCCTGAGGCTCGATGCCTGACAAACTGGGATGTGTGACAGCCCTGGGTTACCTCGAAGATAAGCCACAGATCCCTGGGTCCGCTCGATGGGGAGCTTGACACTGCTGCTCCAGCTGGGGAGGCAAGCAGCTGTGCACGTCTCCAGTCTAGACGAGCCTGACTCCCCTTTGGGGGCTCCAAGGGAACCCCAAGTCCTATGTCAGAACGGGCGAGGAAAGCTCCAGCTCTGGCTTCAGCACCAGATGAGGACTGAGGACCCGGTGACGAGTGTGGAGGAATCCCCAGAGGAGCCTGGAAACTGGCACGGAGACTGGCCTCTCCTGAGGCCACAGGGGTGGGTCCCTGGGGTTCCCATCGTAACTCGAGAGGACCCCACCTCAACTCCGAGAAAAACCAGAAGCTTCTCCCCTGCAGGCGGGTTGAGGCCCTTGTATGCTGCACCATCTCGAGGGAAATCACCCCTTCCCTATTGGACCTCGAAAGGCTTATTCACACCCTTACTGGGACCCAAGAATTTCCCCGCTCCATGAGTTCCCACTCGAGAGGAACCCCAAGGGTCCTGCTGCGAATCAAGAGGAGCCTCGTTTTCCCATGCTCAGCTCCAGATGTGAAACCGTTTCCTTGCTTAGTTGGGAAAGGTGTTCTGGCGCTCCGCTTGCATCCCAAGAGGAAACGCTCGCACCAGGATAGTTGGGAGGAGCCTCAAGTGTCGGGCCACAATTCTCCAAGACCCCAAAATACCTCGTCCACTCCAGATGAACCTGACTTTCCTGCACTGCCTCGACTGTCACCCCGAAGCTCAATGCCTGACACACTGGGACGTGTGACAGCCCTGGGTTACCTCGAGGACAAGCCACAGATCCCTGTGTCCACTCAACGGGAAGCCTGACACAGCTGCTGCATCTGGGGAGGAAAGCAGCCATGCACGACTCCAGTCTAGACAAGGCCTGACTCCCCTTTGGGGGCTCCAAGGGAACCCCAAGTCCTATATCAGAATGGGCGAGGAAAGCTCAGGCTCCGGCTTCAGCACCAGACGAGGACTGAGGACCCGGTGACGACTGGGGAGAAATTCCCCGAGGCGCCTGGCAACTGGCATGGAGACTGGCCTCTCATGAGGCCACAGGGGCGGGTTCCTGGGATCCCTGTCGTAACTCAAGAGGACCTAACCACAACTCGAGAAAAACCAGAAGATTCTCCCCTGCAGGCAGTTGAGGCCCTTTTCTGCTGCGGCATCTCTGAGAAAATCAGCCCTTTCCTCTTGGACCTCAAAAGGCTCCTTCATTCCTTTGCTGTGACCCAAGAAATTCGCCGTCTTAAATGACCCCACTCGAGAGGAACACTGAGGATCCTGAAGCGACCCAAGAGGAGCCTCGTTTGCCCCTGCTCAGCTCCACATGAGGGGCCCTTTCTCTGCTCCATTGGGAAATGGTTCCTGGCGCTCCCCTCCCATCCCAGGATCAGGCGCTCACTCCGGGAGAGTCGGGAGGAGCATCAGGGATCTGGACACCATTCCTCAAGACCCCCAAATCCCTCGTCCACTCTAGATGAAAATGACTACCCTGCACTGCCTCGACAGTCACCCTGAGGCTCAATGACGGACACAATGGCACCTATTACAGCATTGGGAACTTCGAGAGCAAGCCACAGATCCCTGTGTCGGCTCTACAGTGAGCTTGACACTGCTGCTGCAGTTGGAGAAGCCAGCAGCCGTGCACGTCTTCAGGCGAGCCGAGGCCTGACTCCCCTTTGGGGGCTCAGTGGAACCGCAAGTCCTATACAGCAGGGGCGAGGAAAGCTCAGGCTCCAGCCTCAGGATCAGACGATGACTGTGGACCTGGCGATGATGGGGAGGAATTCCAAGAGGTGCCTGGCAACTGGCACAGAGACTGGCCTCTCCTGAGGCCACAGGGGCAGGTCCCTGGTGTCCCTGTTGTAACTCGTGAGGACCCCGGAACAACAGGAGAAAAACCAGAAGCTTCTTCCCTACAGGTGGGGTGAGGCCCTTGTCCGCTGCGGCATCTCGGGGAAATCATCCCTTTCCTCTTGGACCTCAAAAGGCTCCTTCACTCCTTTGCTGTGACACAAGAAATTCTCCATCCCACCCGTCCCTGCTCTAGAGGAACCCCGAGGGTCCCGTCACGACTGAAGAGGAGCCCTGTTTGCCCCTGCTCAGTTCCAGATGAGGGTCCCTTCCTCTTCTCCGTCAGGAAATGGTTCCCTGTGCTCCCCTCGCATCCAAAAAGGAGGAGCTCACACCAGAAGAGTCGGGAGGAGCACCAGGGTTTGGGCCACAATTCCCCAAGTACCCCAAATGCCTCGTCCATTCCAGATGAACCTGACTGCCCTGCACTGCCTCGAATGTCACCCCAAGGCTCGATGCCTGAAACAGTGGCACGTGTGACATCCCTGGGGTACCTGGAGGGCAAGCCAAAGATCCCTGTGTTTGCTCGATGGGGAGCCTGACACTGCTGCTGCAGCTGGGGGGGCAAGCAGACTTGCACGTCTCCAGGTGAGAAAAGGCCTGTCTCCCTTGTGGGGGCTCCAGGGGAACCTCAGCACCTAGGTCAGCACGGGCGAGGAAAGCTCAGGCTCCGGCCTTAGCACCAGTTGAGGACTGAGGATCTGGTGACGACTGGGGAGGTATCCCCAGAGGAACCAGGCAACTGGCACGGAGACTGGCCTCACCTGAGGCCACAGGGGCGGGTTCCTGGGGTCCTTGTTGTAACTTGAGAGGACCTCACCGCAACTCGAGAAAAACCAGAAGCTTCTCCCCTGCAGGCGGTTAAGGCCCTTGTCCGCTGTGGCTTCGCGGAGGAAATCAGCCCTTTCCTCTTGGACCTCAAAAGGCTCATTCATTCCTTTGCTGTGACCCAAGAAGTTCCCCGTCCCAAATGACCCCACTCGAGAGGAACCCCTAGGTTCATGACACGACTCAATAGGAGCCCCGTTTGCCCCTGCTCAGCTCCACATGAGGGGCCCTTTCCCTGCTCTGTCGGGAAATGGTTCCTGGCGCTCCCCTCCCATCCCAGGATCAGGCGCTTGCTCCAGGAGAGTCGGGAGGAGCATCAGGGATCTGGACACCATTCCCCAAGACCCCCAAATGTCTCGTCCACTCCAGATGAAAATGACTACCCTGCACTGCCTCAACAGTCACCCCGAGGCTTGATGCCGGCCAAAATGGCACCTGTTATAGCACTGGGAACCTCGAGAGCAAGCCACAAATCCCTTTGTCGGCTCGACAGTGAGCTTGAAACTGCTGCTACAGCTGGAGAAGCCAGCGGCCATGCACATCTCCAGGCGAGCCAAGGCCTGACTCCCCTTTGGGGGCTCAGGGGAACTGCATGACCTATGGTAGGTAGTAGGGGCGAGGAAAGCTCAGGCTCCAGCCTCAGGATCAGACGATGACTGTGGACCCGGCGACGATGGGGAGGAATTCCAAGAAGTGCCTGGCAACTGGCACGGAGACTGGCCTCTCCTGAGGCTACAGGGGCGGGTCTCTGGTGTCCCTGTAGTAACTCGAGAGGACCCCGCCGCAACTTGAGAAAAACCAGAAGCTACTCACCTGCAGGCGTGGTGAGGCCCTTGTCTGCTGTGGCATCTCGGGGGAAATCACCCCTTTTCTCTTGGACCTCGAAAGTCTCCTTCACATCCTTGTTGTTCCCCGCCCAGCAGTCCCCACTTGAGAGGAACCCCGAGGGTCCCGTCATGACTCAAGAGGAGCCCCGTTTGCCCCTGCTCAGTTCCAGATGAGGGTCCCTTTCCCTGCTCCGTCGCAAAAGGTTTCCTGGCACTCCACTCGCATCCCAAGAGAAGGTGCTCACACCAGGAGATTCGGGAGGAGCATCAGGGCTTGGGCCACCATTCCCCAAGACCCCCATATGCCTCGTCCCTCTAGATGAACCTGACAGTCCTGTACTGCCTCGACTGTCACCCTGAGGCTCAACGCCTGACTCACTGGCAGGTGTGACAGCCCTGAAGTACCTTGAGGGCAAGACACAGATCCCTGAGTCCACTCGATGGGGAGCCTGCCACTGCTGCTGTAACTGAGGAGGCAAGGAACCGTGTATGTCCCCAGGCGAGATGAGGCCTGTCTCCCCTGTGGGGGCTCCAGGGGAACCCCAAGAAATATATCAGCATGGGAGAGGAAAGCTCAAACTCCGGCCGCAGGAGCAGATGATGACTGAGGACACGGCTCCCACAGGGGAAGAATCCCTAGCATCGCTTGGCAACTTGCACAGAGACTGGCCTCTCCTGAATACATGGGGGCGGGTCTCTGGCATCCCAGTCGTAAATTGAGAGGACCACGCCGCAACTCGAGAAGCAGAAGCTTCTCCCTGCAGGCAGGGTGAGGCCCTTGTCTGCTGCGGCGTCTCAGGGGAAATCACCCCTTCCCTCTTGGACCTCGAAAGGCTCCTTCACCCCCTTGCTGTGACCCAAAAGTGCCCCGCCCCACCCGACTCCACTCGAGTGGAACCCGAGGGTCATGCCGCGACTCGACTCAAGAGGAGCCCGCTTGCCCCTGCTCAGCTCCAGATGAGGGTCCCTTTCCCTGCTCCATTTGGAAATGGTGCCCGGCACTCCCTCGCATACCAGGAGGAGGCTCTCCCACCAGGAGAGTCGGGAGGAGCATCAGGGAGCATTCCCCAAGACCCCCAAATGCCTCTTCGACTCCAGATGATACTGACTGCCCTGCACTGCCTCGACTGTCACCCAGAGGCTCGACACCGGACACACTTGCACGTGTGACAGCCCTGATGTACCTCCAGGGCAAGCCACCAATCCCTGTGTCCACTCGACGAGGAGTCAGACACTGCTGCTGCAGCTGTTGAGGCAAGCAGCCGTACACGTCTCCAGGCGAGATGAGGCCTAACTCCCCTGTGGGGGCTCCAGAAGAACCCCCAAGACCTATGTCAGCACGGGCGAGGAAAGCTCAGCCGCCGGCCTCAGTACCAGACGAGGACTGAGGACCCGGCGATGACTGGGGATGAATCCTCAGAGGTGCCTGACAACTGGCACGGAGACTGGCCTCTCCAGAGGCCACAAGGGCTGGTCCCAGGGTCCCCATCGTAATTCGAGAGGACCCCGCCACAACTCGAGAAAAACCAGAAGGTTCTCTCCTGCAGGTGGCGTGAGGCCCTTGTCTGCTGTGGTGACTTGGGGGAAATCACCCCTTCCCTCTTGGACCTCGAAAGGCTCCTTCACACCCTTGGTGTGACCCATGAAGTTCCCCTCATCACACGTCCCCACTCAAAAGGAACCCCGAGGGTCCCACCGCGACTCAAGAGGAGCCCCGTTTTCCACTGCTCATCTCCAGATGACGGTCCCTTTCCCTGCTCCGGTGGGGAAAAGGTTCCTGGCGCTCCCCTCACATCCCAGGAGGAGGCGCTCGCACCAGGAGAGTTGGGAGGAGCATCAGGGGTCGAGCCACCATTCCCCAAGACCCCCAAATGCCTCGTCCACTCCAGATGAACCTGACTGCTCTCCACTGCCTCGACTTCACCCCGAGGCTCGACGCCCAACACACTGGCACGTGTGACAGCCCTGGGGTACAACAAGGACAAGCCACAGATCCCTGTGTCCACTCGACGGGGAGCCTGACACTGCTGCTGCAACTGGGGAGGCAAGCAGTCATGCACATCTCCAGGCGAGACGAGGCCTGAATCCCCTTTGGGGGCTCCAGGGGAACCCCAAGACCTATGTCAGCACGGGCGAGGAAAGCTCAGGCTCTGGTCTCAGCACCAGATGAGGATTGAGGACCCAGCAAAGACTGGAGAGGAATCCCCAGAGGCGCCTGTCAACTGGCAAGGAAACGGGCCTCTCCTGAGGCTACAGGGGGCGGGTCCCTGGGGTCCCCGTCTTAAATCAAGAGGACTCCACTGCAACTCGAGAAAAACAAGAAGCTTCTCCACTGCAGGCGAAGTGAGGCCCTTGACCGCTGCAGATCTTGGGGGCAATCACCCCTTTCCTCTTGGACCTCGAAAGGCTCCTTCATATCCTTGTTGTGACCAAAGAAGTTCCCTGCCCAGCAGTCTCCACTCGAGAGGAACACCGAGGGACCCGTCAAGACTCAAGAGGAGCCCCGTTTGCCCCTGCTCAGTTCCAGATGAGGGTCCCTTTCCCTGCTCCGTCACGAAAGGTTTCCTGGCACTCCATCGCATCCCAAGAGAAGGTGCTCACACCAGGAGATTCGGGAGGAGCATCAGGGGTCGGGCCACCATTCTCCAAACCCCCATATACCTCGTCCCTCTAGATGAACCTGACAGTCCTGTACTGCCTCGACTGTCACCCCGAGGCTCAACGCCTGACTCACTGGCAGGTGTGACAGCCCTGGGGTACCTCGAGGGCATGACAGAGATCCCTGAGTCCACTCGATGGGGAGCCTGCCACTGCTGCTGCAACTGAGGAGGCAAGGAGCCGTGTACGTCCTCAGGCGAGATGAGGCCTGTCTCCCCTGTGGGGGCTCCAGGGGAACCCCAAGAAATATATCAGCATGGGAGAGGAAAGCTCAGACTCCGGCCTCAGGAGCAGATGATGAATGAGGACACGGCTCCCACAGGGGAAGAATCCCTAACGTCGCTTGGCAACTTGCACGGAGACTGGCCTCACCTGAGTCCATGGGGGCAGGTCTCTGGCGTCCCAGTGGTAAATCGAGAGGACCAAGCCACAACTCGAGAAGCAGCAGAAGCTTCTCCCCTGCAGGCGGGGTGAGGCCCTTGTCTGCTGCGGCATCTCAGGGGAAATCACCCCTTCCCTCTTGGACCTCGAAAGGCTCCTTCACCCCCCTTGCTGTGACCCAAAAAGTGCCCCACCCCACCCCGTCCCCACTCGAGTGGAACCCGAGGGTCATGCCATGACTCAAGAGGAGCCCTCTTGCCCCTGCTCAGCTCCAGATGAGGGTCTCTTTCCCTGCTCCATTTGGAAATGGTGCCCGGCACTCCCCCTCGCATACCAGGAGGAGGTGCTCCCACCAGGAGAGTCGGGAGGAGCATCTGGGAGCATTCTCCAAGACCCCCAAAGGCCTCGTCGACTCCAGATGATACTGACTGCCCTGCACTGCCTCGACTGTCACCCAGAGGCTCGACGCCGGACACACTTGCACGTGTGACAGCCCTGGTGTACCTCCAGGGCAAGCCACCGATCCCTGTGTCTGCTCAATGGGGAGCGAGACACTGCTGCTGCTGATGGGGAGGCAAGCGGCCGTGCACGTCTCCAGGCGAGACAAGGCCTTCCTCCCCTGTGGAGGCTCCAGAGAATCCCAAGACCAATGTCAGCAATGGCGAGGAAAGCTCAGGCTCCGGCCTCAGCACCAGGCGAGCACCGAGGACCCGGCGATGACTGGGGAGGAATCCCCAGAAGTGCCTGCCAACTGGCACGGAGACTGGCCTCTCCTGAGGCCAGAAGGGTGGGTCCCTGTGGTCCCCGTCGTAACCTGAGAAGACCCCATCACAACTCGAGAAAAACCAGAAAATTCTCCCCTCCAGGGGGAGTGAGGCCCTTGTCTGCTACGACGTCTCTGGGGAAATCACCTTTTCCCTCTTGGACCACTAAAGGCTCCTTCACATCTTGCTGTGACCCAAGAAGTTCCCCATATGATCCGTCTCCACTCCAAGAGGAACACCGAGGAACCTGCCGTGACTCAAGAGGAGACCCGTTTGCACCTACTCAGCTCCAGACGAGGGTCCCTTCCCCTGTTCCATCGGGAAAGGGTTCTTGGCACTCCCCTCGCATCCCAGGAGGAGGCACTCACAACAGGAGAGTCGGACAAGCATCAGGGGTAGGGCCACCATTCCCCAATACCACCAAATGCCTCGTCCACTCCAGATGAACCTTACTGCCCTGCACTGCCTCGACTGTCACCCCGCAGTTCTGCTCCCGAAACACTGGCAAGTGTGACAGCCCTGGGGTACCTCGAGGGCAAGCCACAGATCCCTGTGTCCGCTCGATGGGGATCCTGACACTGCTGCTGCAGCTGGGGAGGCAAGCGGCTGTGCATGTCTCTAGGCGAGATGAGGCCTGACTCCCCTGTGGGGGCTCCAGGGGAACCTCAAGACCAATGTCAGCACAGGCGAGATAACCTCAGGCTCAGGCTTCAGCACCAGGCAAGTTTCGATTACCCAGTGACGACTGGCGAGGAATCCCCAGAGGCGCCTGGCAACTGGTTGGAGACTGGCCTCTCCTGAGGCCACAGGGCAAGGTCCCTGGGGTCCCCGTCATAACTCAAGAGGACCCAGCCCCAACTCGAGAAAAACAAGAAGCTTCTCCCCTGCAGGCAGGGTGAAGTCCTTGTCCGCTGCGGAGTCATGGGGGAAATCACCCTATTCCTCTTGGACCTTGATCGGCTCCTTCACACTCTTGCTGTGACCTAAGAAGTTCCCGCCCCACCATCTCCACTTGAGAGGAGCCCCGAGGGTTACAGTCACGAATCAAGAGGAGCCCCGTTTGCCCCTGCTCAGCTCCAGAGGAGGGACCCTTTCACTGCTCCGTCGTGAAAGGGTTCCCTGCGTTCCCCTCATATCCCAAGTGGGGGCGCTCACACCAGGAGAGTCGGGAGGAGCATCAGGGGAAGGGCCACCATTCCCCACGACACCCAAATGTTTCGTCCACTCCAGATGAACCTGACTTACCTGCACTGCCTCGACTGTCACCCAGAGGTTGGACGCCCGACACTCTGACACATGTGACAGCCCTAGGGTACCTCAAGGGCAAGCCACACATCCCTGTGTCTGCTCGATGGGGAGCGAGACACTGCTGCTGCTGATGGGGAAGCAAGCGTCCGTGCATGTCTCCAGGCGAGACAAAGTCTGACTCCACTGTGGGGCTCCAGGGGAACCTCAAGACCTATGTCAGCACGGGCGAGGAAAGCTCAGGCTCCGGCTTCAGCACCAGACGAGGACTGTGGACCCGGGGACGAATGTGGGGGAATCCCCAGAAGCGCCTGGAAACTGGCGCCTGGCCTCTCCTGAGGACAGAGGAGCGGGTCCCTGGAGTCTCCATGGTAACTCAAAAGGACCCCGCTGCAACTCGATAAAAACCAGAAGCTTCTCCCCTCCAGGCGGGTTGAGACCCTTGTCTGCTGCGGCGTCTTGGGGAAAAAATCCCTTCCCTCTTGGACCACGAAAGGATCATTCACATTTTGCTGTGACCCAAGAAGTTTCCCCCAAACATCCGTAACCACTCCAGAGGAACCCCGACGGTCTTGCTGTGACTCAGGAGGAGACCCGTTTGCCCTGCTCTGCTCCAGATGAGTGTCCCTTTCCCTGCTCCAACGGGAAAGGTTTCCCGGTGCTCCCCTCTCATCCCAAAAGAAGGCGCTCACACCAGGAGAGACGGGAAGTGCATCAGGGCTTGGGCCACCATTCCTCAAGACTCCCAAAGGCCTCGTCCACTTCAGATGAACATGACTGCCCTGCACTGACTCGACTGTCACACCGAGGATCGACGCCCGACACACTGGCACGTGTGACAGCCCTGGGGTACATCGAGGGCAAGCCACAGATTCCTGTGTCCGCTCGACGGAGAGCCTGACACTGCTGCTGCAGCTTGGAAGGTAAGTGACCGTGCACATCTCCAGGCGAGATGAGGCCTGACTCTACTGTGGGGACTCCAGGGGAACCCCAAGAACTATGTCTGCCCCGGCGAGGAATGCTCAGGCAGTGGCCTCAGCACCAGACGAGGACTGGAGGACCCGGCAACGCCTAGGGAGGAATCCCGAGAGGTGCCTCTCAACTGGTACAGAGACTGGTCTCTCCTGAGTACACAGGGGCAGTTCCCAGGGGTCCCCTTCATAATTTGAGTGGACCCCGCCGCAACTCGAGAAAAACTAGAAGCTTCTCTCGTTCAGGTAGGGTGAGGCCCTTTTCTGCTGCGGAGTCTCGGAGGAAAACACCCCTTCCCTCTTGGACCTCAAAATGCTCCTTCACATCCTTGCTGTGACCCACGAAGTTCCCAGCCCCAACCGTCCCCACTCGAAAGGAACACCGAGGGTCCCAATGAGACTCAAGAGGAGTCCTGTTTTCCCCTGCTAAGCTCCACATGAGGGGGGGCCTGTCCCTGCTCGGTCGGCAAAAGTTCACGGCACTCCCCTCACATCCCAAGAGGAGGCGTTCGCACCAGGAGAGTTGGGAGGAGCCACAGGGGTCGGGTTACAATTCCCCAGGACCCCCAAAGGCCTTGTCCACTCCAGATGAACCTGACTGCCTTGCACTGCCTCGACTGTCACCCCGTCGCTTGACTCCCAAAACACTGGCACGTGTGACAGCCCTGGGGTACCTTGACGGTAAGCCACAGATCCTTCTTTCTACTCAACGTGGAGCCGTACACTGCTGCTGCAGCTGGGGAGGAAATCAGCCATGCACGTCTCCAGGCGAGACGAGGCCTGCCTCCCCTGTGGGGGCTACAGGGGAATCCCAAGACCTATGTCTTCACGAGCGAGGAAAGCTCAGGCTCCAGCCTCAGCACCAGACGAGGACTGAGGACCCAGCGATGACTGGGGAAATATCCCCTGAGGCACCTGGCAACTGGCACGGAGACTGGCCTCTCCTGAGGCCACAGATGCGTGTCCCTGGGGTCTATGTCGTAACTCGAGAGGACCCTGCCACAACTCGAGCAAAACCAGAAGCTTCTCCCCTGCAGGCAGGGTGAGGCACTTGTCCGCTGTGGCATCTCAGGGTAAATCACCCCTTCCCTCTTGGACCTCGAAAGGGCTACTTCACAACTTACTGTGACCCAAGATGTTTTCCACTCCACCCGTGCTCACTCCAGAGGAACCCCGAAGTTACAGCTGCGACTCTACAAGAGCTTGGTGTGCCGATGCTCAGCTCCAGATGAGGGTCACTTTCCCTGCTCCATCAGAAAGGGTTCCCAGCGCTCACCTCATATCCCAAGAGGAGGTGCTCACACCAGGAGAGTCGTGAGGAGCATCAGGGGTAGGGCCACCATTCCCAACGACCTCCAAATGCCTCGTCCACTCCAGATGAACCTGACTGCCCTGCACTGCCTCGACTGTCACCCCGAGGCTCGACGCCCAACAAACTGGCAAGTGTGAAAGCCCTGGGCTACCTCTTTGTCAAGCCACAGTTCCCTGTGTCCGCTCGACGGGGAGCCTGACATTGCTGCTGCAGCTGGCAAGGCAAGAGGCCATGAACGTCTCCTTGAGAGACGAGTCCTGCCTTTCCTGTGAGGGCTCCAGGGGAACCCCAAGGCATATGTCAGCATGAACGAGGAAAGCTCAGGCTCTGGCCACAGCACCACGCGAGGACTGAGGAACCGGCGATGACTGGGGAGGAATCCCCAGAGGCACCTGGCAACTGGCACGGAGAGTGGCCTCTCCTGTGGCCTCAGGGGCGGATCACTGGGGTCTCCGTTGTAACTCGAGAGGACCCTGCCATAACTCGAGAAAAACCAGAATCTTCTCCCCTGCAGTTGGAGTGAGGCCCTTGTACGCTGCGGGGTTTAGGTGGGAAATCACCTCTTCTCACTTGGAACTCAAAAGGCTCCTTCAAACCCTTGCTGTGACCCCAGAAGTTCCCCACCCCACACGTCCTCACTCGAGAGGAACCCTGAGTGTCCTGCCGCAACACAAGAGGAGCCCCGTTTTCCCCTGCTCAGTTTCAGATAAGGATCCCTTTCCCTGCTCCATCGGGAAAGGTTTCCCTGTGCTCACCTCGCATCCCAAGAGGAGGCTCTCGCACCAGGAGACTGGGGAGTAACATCAGGGGTTGGGTGACAATTCTCCAAGACCCCCAAATTCCTCGTCCACTCCAGATGAACCTGATGTCCTGCACTGCCAAGACTGTCACCCCGAGGATCAACGCCTGACACACTGGCACGTGTGACAGCCCTGGGGGGTACTTTGAGGGCAACCCACAAATCTCTGTGTCCACTCAACAGGGAGCTGGACACTGCTGATGCAGCTAGGGAGGCATGCGGCAGTGCAGGTCTCCAGGTGAGACGAGGCCTGACTCCCCTGTGGGGGATCAAGGGGGGAACCCCAAGACCTATGTCAGCTCATGGGAAGAAAGCTCTGGCTTCGGCCTCAGCACCAGACGAGGACTGAGGATCTGGCGATGACTGGCGAGGAATCCCCAGAGGGGCCTGGCAACTGGCACGGAGACTGGCCTCTCCTGAGGCCACAGGGGCGGGTCCCTGGGGTCCTCTTCGTAACTCGAGAGGACCCCGCCGCAACTCCAAAAAACCAGAAGCTTCTCCCTTGCAGGCGTGGTGAGGCCCTTGTTCAATGTGAGTCTCGGGGAAATCACCCCTTTCCTCTTGGACATCGAAAGGCTTCTTCACACTGTTTTGTGACCCAAGAATTTTCCGCCTCACCCATCCCCACTCGAGAGGAACCCTGAGGGTCCTGCCGAGGCTCAAGAGGAGCCCCATTTGCCCCTGCTCAGCTCAAGATGAGGGTACTTTTCCCTGCTCCGTGGGGAAAGGGTCCCCGGCGCTCCACTCGCAACTCAAGAGGAGACGCTCGCACCAGGAGATTTGGGAGGAGCATCAGAGTCCTGACCACCATTTCCAAGACCCCCAAATGCCTCGTCCAATCCAGAAAACCTATTGCTCTGCATTGCCTCCACTGTCTTCTTGATGCTAGACGCAGGACACACTGGCACATGTGACAGCCCTGGGGTACCTCGAGGGCAAGCCAAAAACTCTCTGTCCGCTCTTCAGGGAGCCTGACACTGCTGCTGCAGCTGGGGAGGCAAGCGGCCATGCTCATCTCCAGGTGAGACCAGACCTGACTCCCCTGTGGGGGGCTCCAGTAGAACCCCAAGACGTATGTCAGCTCAGACGAGGTAAGCTCAGGTTCTGGCCTCAGCACCAGCGGAGGAATGAGGATCCGGCATTGACTAGGGAGGAATACCAGAAAGCGCCTGGGAACTGACACAAAGACTGGCCTCTTCTGAGGCCACCGGGGCGTGTCCCTGGGGTCCCCATCATAACTCAAGAGGACCCCGCTGCAACTCATGAAAAAGCAGAAGCTTCTCCCATGCAGGCGTGGTGAGGCCCTTGTCTGCTGCAGCATCTCGGGGGAAATCACCCCTTCCCTATTTGACCTCAGAAGGCTCCTTCACACACTTGCTGTGGCCCAGAAGTTTCCCGCCCCCACTGTCCTCACTCGAGCGGAACCCTGAGGGTCCAACCGCTACTCAAGAGGAGACCCTTTTTCCCCTGCTCAGCTGAAGATCACAGGCCTTTTCCCTACACCTTCGGGAAAGGGTTCCCAGCGCTCCCCTCCATCCCAAGAGGAGGCAATCACACCGGGAGAATCGGGAGGAACATCAGGTGTCGGGCCACCATTTTTCAAGACCCCCAAATGCCTCATCCACTCCAGATGAACCTGACTGCCGTGCACTGCCCTGACTGTCACCCCGAGGCTCGATGCCCGACACACTGGCACGTGTGACAGCCCTGGTGTACCTTGAGGGTAAGCCACAGATCCCTGTGTCCACTCAATGGGGAGCCTGACACTGCTTCAACAGCTGAGGAGGCAAGCGGCCATGCATGTCTCCAGGCCAGATGAGGCCTGACTCCCCTGTGGGGGCTCCAGGGGTACCCTAAGACCTATGTCACCCTGGGCAAGGAAGGATCAGGCTCCGGCCTCAGCACCAGAGGATTATTGAGGATCCAGCGACGACTGGGGAGGAATCCCCAGATACGCCCTGAAACTGGCATGGACTCTGGCCTCTCCTGAGTCCACAGGGGTGGGTCCCTGGGGTCCCGGTCATAACTCGAGGGGACCCCCGATGCAACTATAGAAAAACCAGAAAATTCTCCACTGCAGGCGAGGTGACACCCTTGTCCACTGTGGCGTCTTGGGGGATATCACCCCTTCACTCTTTGATCTCAAAAGGCTCCTTCACACCCTTGCTGTGTTCCAGGAAGTGCAACACCCCACCCGTCCCTACTCAAGGGGGAACCCGGAAGCTCCTGCCACGACTCAAGAGGAGCCCCGTTTTCCCCTGCTCAGTTCCAGATGAGGGTCCCTTTCCCTGCTCCGTCGGGAAAGAAGTCCTGGCGCTACCCTCGCATCCCAAGAGGAGGCCCTCGCATCAGGAGAGTCTGGAGCAGCATCAGGGGTCGGGCCCCCATATCCAGTACTCCTAAATGCCTCATCCACTCCAGATGAACCTGACTGCCCTGTACTGCCCCGACTGTCACCCCGCGGCTCGACGCCTGAAACACTGGCAGGTGTGACAGCCTTGGGGTACCTCGAGGGCAAGCCACACATCCCTGTGTCTGCTCAACGGGGAGGCTGACCCTGCTGCTGCAGCTGGGGAGGCATGCAGCCGTGTACGTCTCCAGGAGCGATGAGGCCTGTCTACCCTTTTGGGGCTCCAGGGGACCCCCAAGTCCAATGTCTGCAGGGGCAAGGAAAGCTCAGGCTCCGGCCTCAGAATCAGATGAAGACTGAGGACCCGCTGACGACCGGGATTGAATCCCCAGAGGCACCTGGCAACTGGTACAGAGACTGGACTCTCCTGAGACCAAAGGGGCGGTCCCTGGGGTCCCCGTCGTAACTCGAGAGGAAACAACCGCAACTCAATAAAAACCAGAAAGTTCTCCATTGCAGGCGGGGTGAGGCCCTTGTCCGCTATGGTATCTTGAAGGAAATCACCCCTTCCCTCTTGGACCTCGAAAGGCTTCTTTACCCCCTTGCTGTGACCCAAGAATTTCCTGCCCCCCAGTCCTCACTCAAAAGGAACCCCGAGGGTCCTGCTGAAACTCAAGAGGAGCCCCATTTGCCCCTGCTCAGCTCCAGATGATTATCCCTTTCCCTGCTCCGTTGGGAAAGTTTTCCCAGCTCTTACCTCACATCGGAAGAGGAGGTGCTCACACCTGGAGATTCGGAAGGAGCATCAGAGGTCGGGCCACCATACCCAAAGACCCCCAAATGCCTCGTCCATTCCAGGAGAACCTGACTGCCCTCCACTGCCTCGACTGTCACTCTGATGCTCGACGACCGACACACTGGCACGTGTGACAGCCCTGGGGTGCGTAGAGGGCAAGACACAGATCCCTGTGTCCGCTTGACGGGGAGCCTGACACTGCTGTTGCAACTGGGGAGGAGAGCTGCCATACACGCCTCCAGCCGAGATGAGGGCTGACTCCCCTGTGGGGGCTCCAGTGGAACCCCAAGGCCTATGTCAGCACGGGTGAAGTAAGCTCAGGCTCCGGCTTCAGCACCAGTGGAGGACTGAGGACCTGAGGACGACTGGGAGGAATCCCAGAAATCGCCTGGCAACTGTCACGGAGACTGGCCTCTCCTGAGGCGAGAGGGGCAGGTCCCTGGGGTCCCCATCATAACCCGAGAGGACCCCACTGCAACTCGTGAAAAACCAGAAGCTTCTCCCCCCTGGCGGGGTGAGGCTTTTGTCCGCTGTGACGTCTCCAGGGAAATCACCCATTCCCTCTTGGACCTCGAAAGGCTCTTATACCCCTTTGCTGTGACCCAAGAAGTTCCACGCTCCACCCATAGCCACTCGAGAGGAACCCCGAGGGTCCCACTGAGACTCAAGAGGAGCCCCGTTTGTCCCTGCTCAGCTCCAGATGAGGGTCCCTTTCCCTGCTCATTCGGGAAACGGTTCCTGGTGCTCCCTTCACATCCCAAGAGAAGGAGATCGCACCAGGAGATTCAGAAGGTGCACCAGGAGATTCAGCAGGTGCACCAGGAGATTCAGCAGGTGCATCAGGATTTGGCCCACCATTCCCCAAGACACCCAAATGCCTCGTCCACTCCACATAAACCTGACTTCACTGCACTGCCTCGACTGTCACCCCAATGCACGATGCCCGACACACTAGCATGTGTGACAGCCCTGGAGTACCTCGAGGGCAAGCCACAGATCCCTGTGTCCGCACGACGGGGAGGCTGACACTGCTGCTGCAGCTGGGGAGGCAAGCGGCCGTGCACGTCTCTAGGCGAGATGAAGCCTGACTCCCCTCTGGGGGCTCCATATGAACCTCAAGGCCTATGTCTGCACCAGCGAGGAAAGTTCAGGCTCCAGCCTCATCACCAGACGAGGACTGAGGACCTGTCGACTACTGGGGAGGAATCCCCAGAGGCACCTGGCAACTGGCACAGAGACTGGCCTCTCCTGAGGCCACAAGGGCGGGTCCCTGGGGTCCAGGTCATAACTCGAGAGGACCCCACAGCAACTCGAGAAAAAACAGAAGTTTCTCTCCTGCAGGCAGGGTGAGGCCCTTGTCCACTGCGGTGTCTTGGGAGAAATCACGCCTTCCCTCTTGGACCTTGAAAGGGTCTTTCAAACCCTTGCTGTGACCCAAGAAGTTCCCCGCCCCACCCGTCCACATAGAGAGGACCCCGAGGTTCCAGCCACGACTGAAGAGGAGCCCCCTTTGTCCATGCTCAGCTCCAGAGAAGTGTCCGCTTAAGTGCTCCATCAGGAAAGGGTTCCTGGTGCTCTCCTCGCATCCCAAGTGGAGGCGCTCACACCAGGAGTGTTGGGAGGATAATCAGGGGTAGGGCCACCATTCACCAAGACCCCAAAATGCCTTGTCCACTCCAGATGGACCTGACTGCCCTTCACTGCCTCGACTGTCACCACAAGACTAGAGTTCTGACACACTGGCATGTGTAACAGCCCTGGGGTACCTTGAGAGCAAACCACAGATCCCTTTGTCCTCTCCACAGGGAGCCAGACACTGTTGCTGCAGCTGAAGAGGCAAGCGGCCGTGCACATCTCCAGGCTAGACGAGGCCTGACTCCCATGTGGGGGCTCCAGGGGAACCCCAAAACCTATGTCACCATGGGCGAGGAAAGCTCAGGCTCCGGCCTCAGCACCACACGAAGACTGAGGACCTAGCAGTGACTCTGGAGGAATGCTCAAAGGAGCCTGGTAACTGGCACAGTGACTGGCCTCTCCTGAGGCCACAGGGGCGGGTCCCTGGGGTCCCCGTCAGAACTCAAGAGGACTCCGCCACAACTAGAGAAAAACAAGCTTCTCCCCTGCATGCGTGGTTAGGCCCTTGTCCACTGCGGTGTCTCGGGGGAAATCACCCCTTCCCTCTTGCACCTCAAAAGATCCTTCCCCTTCTTGCTGTGACCCAAGAAGTTTCCAGCCCCACCCGTCCCCACTTGAGAGGAACCCCGAGGGTCCCACTGGGACTCAAGAAGAGCCCCGTTAGCCCCTGCTGAGCTCCAGATGAGGGTCTCTTTCCTGCTTTGTCAGGAAAGGGTTCCCAGCGGTCCTCTCACATCCCAACAGGAGAAGATCACACCAGGAGAGTCGGAAGGAGCATCAGGGGTCTTGCCACCATTCCCCAAGAACCCCAAAGGCCTCGTCCACTCCAGATGAACCTGACTGGCCTGCACTGCACTGACTGTCACCCCAATACTCGACGCCTGATACACTGGCACGTGTGCCAGCCCTGGGGGTACCTCAAGGCAAGCCACAGATCCTTGTGTGGGAGGATCTGTGAGGAGGAGGCTGACACTGCTGCTACAGTTGGGGAGGCAAGTGGCTGTGCACGTCTCCAAGCAAGATGAAGCCTGACTCCCCTGTGGGGGCTCCAGGAAAACCCCAAGACCTATGTCAGCACGGGAGAGGAAAGCTCAGGCTCAGGCCTCAGCACCAGACTAAAACTGAGTACCTGGTGACGAGTGGGGAGAAATCCCGAGAAGCGCCTGTCATCTGGAATGGAGACTGGCCTCTCCTGTGGCCACAGGGGTGGGTCCCTGGGGTACCTGTCGTAACTCGAGTGGACCCTGCCGCAGCTAGAGGAAACACAGAAGCTTCTCTGCTCTAGGCGGGTTGAGGCCCTTGTATGCTGTGGCATCTCATGGGAAATCACCCCTTCCCTGTTGGACCTTGAAAGGCTCCTGCGCACCCTTGCTGTGACCCAAGAAGTTCCTTGCCCAACCTGTCCCCGCTTGAGAAGAACCCCTAGGGTCCTGTTTCGACTCAAGAGGTGCCCCATTTGCCCCTTCTCAGCTCCAGATGAGGGTCCCTTTCCCTGCTTGGTAGGGAAAGGGTTCCAGGCGCTCCCCTCTCAACCCAAGAGGAGGCGTTCACTCCAGGAGAGTCAGGAGGAGCATCAGGGGTCAAGCCACCATTCCCCAAGACCACCAAATGCCTCGTCCACTCCAGATTAACCTGACTGCCCTGCACTGCATCGACTGTCACCCCGAGGCTCGACGCCTGAAACACTGGCACGTGTGACAGCCCTTGGGTACCTCGAGGGCAAGCCACAGATCCCTGTGTTCGCTCGACGGGGAGCCTGACACTGCTGCTGCAGCTGGGGAGGCAAGCGGCAGTGCACACCTTCAGGCGAGATGAGGCCTGACTCCTCTGTGGGGGCTTCAGGGGAACTCCAAGACCTATGTCAGCACGGGAGATGAAATATCTGGCTCTGGCCTTAGCACCAGACGAGGACTGAGGACCCAGCGAGGACTGTGGAGGAATCCCCAGAGACGCTTGGCATCTGGCACGGAGACTGACCTCTCCTTTGGCCAAAGGGGTGGGTCCCTGGGGTCCCTGTCGTAACTCAAGACGTCCCCCTGCAACTCGAGAAAAACCAAAAGCTTCTCCCCTGCAGGCAGTGTGAGGTTCTTTTCCACTGCAGCGTCTCAGGGGAAATCGCTCCTTCCCTATTGGACCTCGAATGGCTCTTTTGCCCCCTTCCTGTGTCCTAAGAAGTTCCACGCCCCACTCCTCCCCACTCGAGAGGAACCCCGAGGGTCCCACCAAGACTTAAGGGGAGCCTGGTTTGCCCCTGCTCAGCTCCAGATGAGGGATTCTTTCCCAGCTCCATCGGAAAAGAGTTCCCGGTGCTTGCCTCAAATCCCAAGAGGAAGCACTCACACAAGGAATTCGGGAGGAGCATCAGGGTTTGGGCCACCATTCCCCAAGACACCCAAATGCCTCGTCCACTACAGATGAACCTGACTGCTCTGCACTGCCTCGACTGTCACCCTGATGCTCAACGACCGACACACTGGCACGTGTGACAGCCCTGGGGTACCTTGAGGGAAAGCCACAGATCCCTGTGTCCACTCGACTGGGAGCCTGACACTGCTGCTGCAGCTGGGGAGGCAAGTGGCTGTGCACGTCTCCAGACGTGATGAGGACTGACTCCCCTGTGGGGGCTCTAGGGGAACCCCAAGACCTATGTCAGCATGGGCGAGGAAAGCTCAGGTACTAGCCTCAGCACCAGACGAGGACTGAGAACCCGGCGACGACTTGGAAGAATTCCCCACAGACGCCTGGAAACTGGCACAGAGACTGGCTTCTCCTGAGGCCACAGGGTCCGGTCTCTGTTGCCCCTGTCTTAACTCGAAAGGACTCTGCTGCAACTCGAGAAAACCAGAAGCTTCTCCCCTGTAGGCGGGTTGAGGACGTCGTCCGCTGTGGCGTCTTTGGGGAAATCACCCTTTCCCTCTTGAACCTCGAAAGGCTCCTTCACCCCTTGCTGTGACCCAAGAAGTTCCCCACCCCACACGACTCCACTTTAGAGGAAACCCGAGGGTCCTGCCGTGACTCAAGAGGAGTGCCGTTTGTCCCTGCTCAGCTCCAGATGAGTCTCCCTTTCCCAGCTCCGTTGGGAAAGGGTTCCTAGCCCTGCCCTCGCATTCCAAAAGGAGGCGCTCACACCAGGAGAGTTGGGAGGGAGTGTCAGGGGTCTGGCCACCATTCCCCAAGGCCCCCAAATGCCTCGTCCACTCCACGTGAACCTGACTGCCCTGTAGTTCCTCGACTGTCACCCCGAGGAAACTTGACCGTGTAAGCTGTGGTAGTGCGTGCTTTCCCCTGGTTATTAAATAATAACTGTGGGCTTACTGGATGTTTCCTCGGTGGTGGCTTTGTCATTAAGTCGTATCCGGCTCTTTGATTCCATGGAATGTAGTCTGTTAGTAGGTTTCTGTGTCTATGAGATCTTTCAAGGCAAGAATACCGGATTTCTTCTCCAGAGAATCTTTTTTGACCCAGAAATCACACTCGGATCTCCGTATATGCATCTTGCTTTTTCCAAGATTCAATGGATGTTGGCAATTTGATCTCTGGTTTCTCTGCCTTTTCTAAAACCAGCTTGAACATCTGGAATTTCATGGTTCACGTATTGCTTGAAGCCTGGCTTGGAGAATTTTGAGCATTACTTTACTAGCGTGTGAGATGAGTGCATTTGTGCAGTAGTTTGAGCATTCTTTGGCATTGCTTTTCTTTGGGATTGAAATGAAAACTGACCTTTTCCAGTCCTGAGGGCACTGATGAGTTTTCCAAATTTGCTTAACTGCTGAAACAACAAAGTCAGACTGGGGACATTAAGCAAAGATTTTTAGGAGACTTGGCATCAGGTGAAGGACAGGGAGTGATCCCTGAGAGATGGCAAACAGTGGCTCCAACTTATTGCATGGAGAGTTCCCAAGCTAGGCACCAGAAGCAAACTGAAAACCAGGCCAGTGGACCATGCTTAGCTGAGAGCACAAGTTCCTGGAAGCCAAGGGAGCTAGAGTCCATAGGACAAACTCCCAGGGAGGAGAGAGATGCTGAAGGTAATCAGGGGAGCCCTGCAAAGGAGACCCCTGCAGTGGGCAGCAAAGTACTGATCAGTTCAGCCCTGGGAGAAAACTCCCCAAAGTCAGAGGGATATCTTTGATAGGTTCAGAGAAAACAGAGCCTGGAGAATCCCATGGACAGAGAAGCCTAGAGGGCTACAGTCCATAGGGTCGACAAGAGCTGAACACGACTGAAGTGACTTAGCACGCATGCTCGCACATCCTGAAATGGAATGCTCTTTTTAACTTTCTGATTTCTTGTTAGGTGACCTGAGTATTTATAAAATTTTCTAACAACCATCTTTGTTGAAGTTTACATTTATAGCAATACGATTTTGGGGGCAATATAATTTATTTTTATAAAGGGGCAGCTTGGAAAAGACTGGTCCCTTCAAGGAGCAAACAAGGGTAAATTCAATTTTAGCTCAAAGTCAGCTTGAATGTGAAACTACCAATCTCACTTTCCTCAAGGTGACCAGTCAGATCCCTCAGGCATTTGTCCCCAAGGGCTTGGATCTCTGCTATAAACAGGACAAGGGTAAAATGGGGTCAGATGGGCCTGGTCTTCAATTCTAGAGTCCTCCAATAGTTTTCTGCATTAGTCACTGGAGCGGAAACATGCATGTTCTTCTGTTCTTTCCTACTTCTGTATTTGGGGTCAAAGTTATACAGCTCCATGTGTTCTATCCCCCAAGCTGATCGTTTTAAGAATCACCTGGGAGAGTTGGTACCATACAAGTCACAGTCCTCATGTGCAGCAATTCTGACTCAGCAAGTTGAAGTGGGAACTAAAATCTATTTGATAAAAGTAGTCGATGTGCATGCACTTAATTTTACCCACTGCCTAAAACAAAATGCACAGAATTGAAGAGCACAAAGCAATGAGCTCAACATACGTATGCATTGTATAATCACCATGCAAATCAAGATATAAAATATCGTCCTCCACTCCCCAAAGCTCTGCCATGTTACTTGCTAGTCAGTCCCCATCAGCTAGAGACAAATATGTTCTGAATCCTCTCATCATAGATTAATCTTCCTTATTCTTGTTCTTCATATGAATGAATGATGCAGTATGTTGTCTTTTTTTCTCTGCTCTTTCATTCAGTTTTGAGGTTCAATCTTAACTGGTCATGTCAATAATTTGGCTTTATTTTTATGCTAAGAAATACCCTGTTTTATGATTATAGCACAACTGGATTTTCCATTTTTTCTCATGATGAACAGATCTATTTTTTTTATTTGGCACAAAGTAAGTATGAATAATTGTACAGAAGTGATTTTGTCTAGATATCCATTTGGGTACATATACCTAAGTTGAGAATTGCTTGATCAATGAGTAGAAACTGACCCAAACTTTGCAAAGTAGTTGTGTCACTTTACATTTCCTCTCAAATATAAGCTTGATTCAGTTTCTGTACATTCCTACAAACTTAGTATTGTCAATCTTTTAAATTTTAGCCATTCTGGTGTCTGTAGCGGTTTCTAATTTTGGTTTCCAAAAGTGGATTTGTCATTTGGATATCTTCTAATATAAAGTGAAACTTCAAATATTCAGCTCATTAATAAACTATATTATTTGTAATTTTTCTTTGTGATTTGTTTAATTCTTTATATATTTTGAGAAATCTCTGGTCAAATGTACATACTGCAAGTAATACATATGGTCTATGACTTGCCTTTTCACTTTTTGCAATATAATTGCTTTACAAGGTTGCATTAGACTCTGCTGTACAATGAAGGAATTGGCCAAATGCATATGTATACATCCTCTACCTCTTGGACTTCCCTTTAACCCCAACCCTCATCCTACCCATCTAGGTCCTCACAGAGCACAGAGCTGAGCCACTTGTGCAATACAGCAACTTCTCACTGGATCTCCATTTTAGACATAGTTCAGTTTAGTTCAGTTCAGTCACGTTCAACTCTTCGTGACCCCATGAATCGCAGCATGCCAGGCCTCCCTGTTCATTACCGTCTCTCAGAGTTCACTCTGACTCACGTCCATCCAGTCCGTGATGCCATCCAGCCATCTCATCCTTGGTCGACCCCTTCTCCTCCTGCCCCCAATCCCTCCCAGCATCAGAGTCTTTTCCAATGAGTCAACCCTCCGCATGAGGTAGCCAAAGTACTGGAGTTTCAGCTTTAGCATCATTCCTTCCAAAGAAATCCCAGGGCTGATCTTCAGAATGGATTGGTTGGATCTCCTTGCAGTCCAAGGAACTCTCAAGAGTCTTCTCCAACACCACAGTTCAAAAGCATCAATTCTTTGGCGCTCAGCCTTCTTTACAGTCTAACTTTCACATCCATACATGACCATGGGAAAAACCATAGCTTTGACTAGACGGACCTTAGTCGGCAAAGTAATGTCTCTGCTTTGGAATATACTATCTAGGTTGGTCATAACTTTTCTTTCAAGGAGTAAGCGTCTTCTAATTTCATGGCTTCAGTCACGATCTGCAGTGATTTTGGATCCCAGAAAAATAAAGTTTAACACTGTTTCCCCATCTATTTCCCATGAAGTGATGGGACCGGATGCCATGATCTTCATTTTCTGAATGTTGAGCTTTAAGCCAACTTTTTCACTCTCCTCTTTCACTTTCATCAAGAGGCTTTTTAGCTCCTCTTCACTTTCTGCCATAAGGGTGGTGTCATCTGCATATCTGAGGTTCTTGATATTTCTCCCGGCAATCTTGATTCCAGCTTGTGTTTCTTCCAGTCCAGCGTTTCTCATGACGTACTCTGCATAGAAGTTAAATAAGCAGGGTGACAATATACAGCCTTGACGTACTCCTTTTCCTATTTGGAACCAGTCTGTTGTTCCATGTCCAGTTCTAACTGTTGCTTCCTGACCTGCATACAGATTTCTCAAGAAATCAGGTGGTCTGGTATTCCCATCTCTTTCAGAATTTTCCACAGTTTTTTTGTGATCCACACAGTGTATATAAATAGCAAATTATGTTAAGTTTTAAATATTTAATATTTCATGAAATTCAGTTTAAGTTTTTCAATCTATGGCAAGTGCCTCGGCATTATGTATAAGTAACTTTTGTTTTTGCCCTAGTCAAGAAAGGGATTCCCTGATAGCTCAGCTGGTAAAGAATCCGCCAGCAATGCAGGAAACCCTGGTTCAATTCCTGGGTCAGGAAAATCAGGAGATTCTGGTTCAATCCCTAGGTTAGGAAGATCCACTGGAGAAGGGACAGGCTACCCACTCCAGTATTTCTGAGCTTCCCTTGTGGCTCAGCTGGTAAAGAATCTGTCTGAAATGCAGGAGACCTGGGTTTAACCCTGGGTCAGGAAGTGCGGAAGACCTGGGTTCAATCCCTGGGTCAGGGAAGAACCCCTGGAGAAGGGAAAGGCTACCCACTCCAGTATTCTGTGTAGTCCATGGGGTGACAGAGAGTTGGACACGACTGAGCCATTTCACTCTAGTCAAGAAAACATTTCTATTATCCTTATAAAAACACTGTAATGTAAAAATAATGTTTCTAATTAACTTTATGGAGAGAAGTGGTTTTAATATTATATTATTTATAAATGAACAGTCATTTGGCATAGCATATTTTGCAGAAAAATAATTCATTATCCCACTACACATATTGGTGACTTTATTTTAAAAAATCAAAAGATTGGATATGTGTAAACATTTTACTGTGTACTCTTTCACATTCATATATTTGTGTTTATTTACACTAGTATTATAGTGTTTTAATTGTTGTTCAGTCACTAAGTTGTCAGACTCTTTGCAGCCTCACATGCTACAATGTGCCAGGCTTCCCTGTCCCTCACTATCTTCTGGAGTTTGCTCATGGCCATTGAGTTGGCGTACTATCCAACCATGTTATCCTCTGTTGCCCTCTTCTCCTCCTGCCCTCAGTCTTTCCCAGAATCAGGATCTTTTCCAGTGAGTCAGCTCTTTGAATCAGTATCAGCAAAGTATTAGAGTTTCACTTTTGCATCAATCCTTCCAATAAATAATTCAAGGTTGATTTCCTTTAGGATTGACTGGTTTGATCTCCTTGCAGTCCAAGAGACTCTCAAGAGTCTTCTCCAGCGCCACAATTCAAAAGCATCAATTCTTTGGCACTCAACCCTCTTTATGGACCAACTCTCACACCCGTACATAAATGCTGGAAAAAACACAGCTTTGACTCTACATACCTTTGTCAGAAAAGTGGTGTCTCCACTTTTTAATACACTGTCAGGTTTGTCAGAGCTTTCTTCCAAGGAGTAAGTGTCTTTCAATTTCATGGATACAGTCACCAGAGGCACTGTGAAGGAAACGGCAACCCACTCCAGTATTCTTGCCTGGAGAACCCCACTGATAGCATGAAAAGAGCATCCTATGGTCTCAACATAAACTAGGAATTTGCTTTCCCCCATTTTTATTTTAGTTACTTGCTCCAAAATTAGGAATAAAACACCACGTTCTATAATTCTGGGAATAAGATTGATGTATATTTTTTTATATGAAGAAAGTCTGGAAAGTAGCTTATAAGAGAGGAAACCATTAATCATGAATCATTAAGACAGGCATGAACCTATAAGACAAATGCAACTTGCCTCTTTATCTCTCCATCTGGCCAAGACATCATCAGTATCTACCGATACTAGCAGTTTTCTCTAGAGACTGTGGCGGAGCTGACTGCTTTGAGCCACCATGGAGCCCAGGTGCTAGCTGTATCCTGAAAGGCTCAAATCTGGCTGAGAACCAGAATTTGGGGTCCAGGAGAGACATACAATTGTTGGGAAAATGAGAAGGGGGGACCAGACCACCCATGAGGTCATGGTAGCCAGCACTGACTATCTCTTCCAATGAACCCACCATCCACTACACCTCTCATGATTTTGTTGTTATTAGATGGAGAACTCCATGAAATTGGAGATAATATTTCATCCATCACTGTGTGCATGACTCCTGGCATTGATTCAAACATTGACGAGGCTCTCAGAAACATTTGTTCACTGACTGGATAAACATGGTTACAAATCTTCACTCATCTCAGTTATGTTCCTGTACAACTGTGCAGTGAGGGATGCTCTGTTTTCTCCCAGGATGTAGCAATCCCCTTCCTTAGAGAGAAGCCTGACTATACTGTCCTGCCCTAGGACACTCACCTGAGCTGACTCTGAGAACACGACTGTCCTCAGGGATTCCTCTCAATGGTTCACACTGTCATTAGGAAGAGATGTCCCAAGCATATCCTCCCATCCTCTGGTGGCCATGAGATCCCACCTGAGGAGAGCCACCACGTTTGGTTGACACTATGTACTTGTATTTATCCTCTCATTGTTTAAATTCCTCATGGATATAACTGATATCTGAACTCCAAGTTGTTAACACAGCATAAGGCAAATTAAACATTCAACATATAGTGAACAGATGCTGTGTGTAAAGCCCTCAACCTATAAATCCAGAAGAACATTATTACCATTTCTGCTTCAGAAACAGGATCCCATTAATCTGGCCCCTGGTATGAATACATATCTCTAATTCTTCTCCAAACATCATTTATCCACCTTATTGCACACTTACTTGGAGGACCTCCACTGTGTGGCCACTTCCAAGTTTGAGGCTGGGGGTCTAGGGCAGAGCGTCAAGGTGCCATTGTCCTCCTCCTGGAACTGGTGCCCCCAGTAGTATAAACCAACACTGATCCAGCGTGTGGACCTCCCTGGCAGGTGCACAAGTTCACAGTGGACTAAGTTACTCTCCGGGGCCTTCCTGCTCAGCTCAGGTTGCTCCTTGAGTGCTTGGATGATACTGTGCATTCCTCACTTCTTGAATTTTCAAAACACAACTTGTTTTTATCCTCACCTCCCTTGGCAAACAGCTCCTCGACCATTACCTTGCTTTTATTTGGAGTTTCTCATCCTCCAAAACCGTTGATTTCCTTTCTTCCATCTCCTGAGTTCTGTGTTTTCAGTGTGTGGGCTCAGCTGAGGCTCCTGCAAGAGACACGCAGAGAAGGGACCAAGTTCAGGTCTTGGCTGCAGGTTCCAACACACACTTAACATGCATCTCGATCTCTCATGCATTCAGAAAAAAATCTCAGAAAGAAGGGGATTTGGAGAATTTGAATGACCTCATCTTACTGATAAAGAAACTGAGGCCCAGATATTGGAGATTTCCCCTAAATTCCACCACCACTTGCCACTGTAGAGCCACCACAGAAAACCTGGGCACAAGTTTTTCTGTCCAAAAGCACTAGGAATCCAAGGCTGAATTTCAGGTGGCATTAGATAAATCATATGTACTTCCACTCTTAGAAACAGCTGAAAATATTTCTCCCCAAAAAATGTTGATCTGTGTTCAATAGTCCTTTACTTATACTGTTTTCCATCTTGGCTGACACAATAGGAACAAGGAATATATGATTATTAAATACATCACTGTCATTTGGGCTTCCCTGGGAGCTCAGCTGGTAAAGAATCTGCCTGCAATGCAGGAGACCTCAGTTCGATTCCTGGGTCGGCAAGATCCTGTGGAGAAGGGATAGACTACCCACTCCAGTATTTATGGGCTTCCCGGGTGACTCATACCCCTGGAGAAGGGATAGGCTACCCACTCCAGTATTCCTGGGCTTCCCTGGTAACTCAGATGGTAAAGAATCTGCCTGCCATGGGGGAGACCTGGTTTTGATCCCTGGACGGGGATCATATATTTAATAATATATGATTATTAAATACATTGCAGTCATTATTAAAAATACATATGTGGAGAGTCCCTGGTGGCTGAGTGGTAAAGAATTCGCCTGCCAATGCAGGAGACATGGGTTCCACCCCTGATCCGAGAAGATCCCACATGCCACAGAGCAACTAAGCCCGTGTCTCACAACTATTGAGCCTGTGCTCTAGAGCCTGGGAGCCATGACTACTGAGCCCACGTGATGAGCCCGGGACCTGCAACAAGAGAAGCCACGGCAATAAGAAGCCCCCACTCCACAACTAGAGAGTAGCCCCAGGGCTCCACAACTAGAGAAAAGCCCACAGAGCAACAGTGACCCAGCACGGCCAAAATAAAACAAAGTTAAAATAATAATAATATATATGTGATTCACTGTGAAACAACTGACTCTTGTGCTCAAGGTCATCTTCCTGAGAGCAGGTGCTCTGTGTACCTTGTTCACCCAGGGCCTCCTCAAGAGCCTGCCTGATACAAGATTCAGCAAATACTTGTCAAGCAGATCTATACAAATGATCAGGAATCACTAACTCTTACTGATGTCTTCTCTTCCCTACCCTATTTCCATCAGATGCAAATACCAATTCCATCATGTACCAAGTTTGCTTTACATGGGGATTTCATTACCCTCTTTGAGCATATGGATCTTGTATATGATAGAAAAGAATGTATCATGTAAAATAAAGAAAGTGATACTAACCTTGGATGATTAACTATGATATCATACAGGAGACAGGCCCTAATCCTCATGCACTGGCTGCACAGTATAGACAATCTACACCAGAGACACTACAGAGCCTGTTATAAACTTGGGGCTGAGGCTCAAAAACTGCATTTCAGACAAAAATTCCAGGGGTATTCTCATGCAAGGAAAAAGTCCCAACATTAAACAAGTGGCCTAGAATTGAGACACCCTCAAAACCTAGTGGCAACAAGAATGACTCAGCTTAAGTACAGCAAGTCCCTTATCAAGAGGGACTCTCAAGGGGAAATGTCTCCTTGTCCAGGATGGGTGCATAACCCTGCCCAGCCCCACTCTCCTCTAGGACAGAATGAGCAGCAGTGGCCAGGGGTATGTGATGAGATCTCAGGAAGGGAGCATAACTGGAGACCTATCCTCAGGCTCCTCCATGTGCCAGCTTCACCCCAAGCCCTCAGGTAAACACAAACCCAAGTAGGTCAGCCTGTGAGATGAAGTCTCATTTAGGATCCACCCCTTTCCTACCAAGGTGGCATTTTCCATGTCTCCTCTCGTCCCTGCCCACAGAGTAGGAATAAAGGAAATGGCCCTGGCAGTGCTGGAGTCCTTCCAAGCACATCCTTCATTCTCCCCACCCTGGGCCTCGGGGCGGAGCAGGGGTGTGGGAGTCAGTGACCTCTGTGCTCTCACACTCCTGTCCTCAGTCCCTGTTCCCTAGTCCCATACCAGCCCATTCTTAGACCCTTCCAGAATGCCCAGAGCCAACATTCACAGAACATTCTTCCATCATCAGGAGTTATTACAGAAAGAGGGGTTGTTTCTACACTGATCCTCACCCCATAAACGTATCCTGTGTACAAACCCAATTCAAACTCTCCTCTGACTCCTAGCTCCTTGGTCTCCACCTGGTGGAGAGGTGCAGCCACACAGGTGAATGCTGGGATGCAGCCCAGTTCCAACAGAAGAGAACTGGGATTCTCAGAAAAAGGCTGCATTCAAGGCAAAATAAGGGTTTTGATGGGGTTGGTCATTAGCACCCGTCCCACTGCTCTTCTGTCCATCTTTTTTCTTTTCTTGGAGGTGTTTTTATCCAACTCTCTAATCAGCTGTCAGACCCTATTTAGTGCCATACTGACAAGGATCAAGTCATACAGAAGATATTATGCAAACACAGATGCAGCCATTCATGTAGTAGATAATATTGCTGAGATTTAAGTGGCATTTCCAAATCAGGATTAGCTGCCATGCTGGAGGAAGAAGAGCTGGAGAAAACGCATAAATGCTGCTCGCAAATTAGCAGGAAACAAAACAACCCATGACACCCTCTGAGATGGGATGTTCACTTGGGTTACCAGCTTGAAGGGTCAAAACCAGCAAGTATTCAATACTTTAGCAACCAAAGGCAATGACCCTTATGAAATAATCGAATAGGTAGTTGAACCTTTATCAAGCAGACAGTAACACCACCACTTCTCCTCTGAAAGAAGACCATATCCCAGATCCTTCTGAAAACAGGGGAGCTTTCTTCCTTTCCTATTAAAAGTGATTTAAGTGAAGCACTGAATGCCAGTCATTAACTACTTAGGATGAATTGACCTGATGTACGCACTTTTACCTCAGGCCTTCACACCAAGTGTGGAGGAAGGGCTTTGTCCCTTGCTAAGGAAAGTTCAGTCAAGCCTTAGTAAGAGGAAAAGTATTAGGTCAGAGTGAGATCTTCCCTGTGATACTCAAAGTCAATGCAGGAAATAGCCACACCTGTCTAGGTGTTAAGCCAAAGACCACAGACTTCAGTTATTTTCTAAGCCATGTGAAATCTTTCACACTTACTAGTTACCATGGTAACTGTATATATATATATATATATATATATATATATATTTACAACTCTATATATAGTTACAACTATATATATATTTACAACTCCCTTACACACACCCCAGTATGGCAGGAGGCCACTGAGGCCTGCTTAGCATCACGTGTCCTGTGTTTGAAGAAAATTCACTCTTTAAACAAGTTCACCTAAACTCCTGATGTCTATGTGAGAGATGACAGTGATATTTAGGGATCTTGCTGACCAAGCCACACCCCCAACCCACTAGTGACCAAGATGTTCCATCTCTACCTCCTTCTCTCCTGCTTGGCGGCTGCAGGAGCTGACCTGCTAGAGGAGCATTTTGGTGAAATCTAGAACCTGCACCATTGCCTAGAGGAGTCAATCTGCATTAACAACTGCCTATGGGAGCAGCTGGAACACAGGCTCAGCTCCATTGCCCAAAGAAGCAGTAGGAGAGGCCCAGGGCGTCCCATTTCTGGTCCATTTAGGGAGAATCTGAAGGTTGCCCTTGAGAAGAGATTCACAGATTTCAAAGCACTGTGGTCTGCTTTCCTCCACTTGCTCCTTAAAGTCAGCAAGGCTGCAGGGAGTTGAGGTGTGTGTGTGTGTGTGTGTGTGTGTGTGTGTGTGTGTGTGTGTGTGTGGAGCATGGGCAAGTCCCATTGCCCGCTCTTTGTTGCTGTATCTGAGCTCAGAGTTTAACTTTCCTCACGCAGATATAACCAGGTCTGGTCCCCAGAATCCTGATTTCTCATCCATCTTAATCTGTTCATTTGCTGCCTGCTGACTTCTGTGCCCTGGTCCTGTGATTGGCAAGTGGTGGAGCCAGGTCTGCAGGGCCTCCCCCAGCCCCTCACGAAGGTTTACCACACTCTCCTACAGGCTGCTGACACTGAGAAGCTGGCCCTTCCACATGTCCTTGTCCTACCCACACAGTAGCTATTTAGGAAAAAGCCTCCTGAATAGCTCACCCAGGGCATATGCAATGCACACAAAGAACCCACACAGAGGAGCCACAGGAAAGCCAGGCATTCTACCTACCAGGCCTTATGCACAGGACATGAGTCCTCAGGGTTTTCTGCTGGGTTGGGACAGTGTCTTTGGAGATAGAGAAAGAGCAACACAGAGAGCCTCTGCCACTCAAAGGTGTAACTTACCTGTTCGCACTTCCCAGGACAGGCTTCACCTCTAACTTCTATAGTCCAGGCCCGGAGTCCACACCTCAGCTCTGCAATGAGAACAGAGTTCTTAGGGAAGAAAACCAGAAGCTTCAGGATAAGCTCAGTTACACTTCCAGGCGTGATAGGTCACTCTCAGGTGCCTTTTCTCCCTAGCCACACCAATCTCCAATTTTAGAAGCAAAGAGAGAAGGTGGAGAGAACAGATCTGTACAGACCCACAGACCCAAACTTCTATAGCTATTCTCAGTCTGGAAAACATCCTCTCTTTCCTACAGAAGAACATGTCTGTATGCACATGTTTCATACCAAGCACTTCTTTTCCTAGGAAATCACAAAAGCCATCCTTTTGCTCCCAAGTGAATTGTGTGGGGCCCTAAATGGGAAACCTTGGAGGAAAAAAAAAATGGGGGCTAGCTTTACAGTTGGAAGCGGTTGGAAACTAAGATGGCACCTGGTGGAAGTCATAGGGGCGGGGTCTATGTTTGTCAAAGTTTTTGATTGGCTCTCTTGATTTCCATGCATGTGAGAATTTGACCTTTAACGTGATTGGTGCAACAGAAGGCACATAATGATTTGACCTTTAACGTGATTGGTGCAACTATGGCAAGTCCCTCCTAACCCCCCTGCTTGCCTATATAAGATGGGAGTTTTCAGCAATAAAGTGAAACTGCTTTGATGTCTGATTGTCTCTTGCTCGCCGAAGGACTGGGTTGGCGGACAGCAGGCTCACTTCTCCTCGGGACCCCTCGGCTTTGCTGAGGGAAGTTCCACTGCCTCTACTCTTTGTGCGGAGTTCCCCCAGCAAATTGGAGCGTGAACTGACCCTTGAAGAAGAAGTGGTAGGTCTGGCTACCTGGTGTGCAGTGGCTAAAAACTGTGGTTCTTAAATTTAGAGTGACTTTGAATCAGCTGTGGAGATTATAGAAGCTACTTTCTGGATTTCAGTTCTCAGAGATTTAGTTGGTATGGAGTCCTAGAGTCTGAATTTTTCACATAAGCATAACCATATGTTTCTGATGCAGGTGAGCTGCATATCACAGTTTAAAACCTATTGTTGTGTAACACTAATTCAACCTTATAAATAAGTTTGTTTTCCTTTGAGAATCTTTAATTGAAAAGTGGATAAGTCACAACACAAATTAACATAAAGATCTTAAATCATTCCCTGGAAAAAGTTCCTAGTTACATTCTCATACTTTCCAGAATTAAAATCAAGCATTCAATCCACAATTACTTCCTAGTAACAGCTGAAAAAGTAAAATAAACAACAAACAAACTTTCTACCACCACCAGCAATAACAAAAGTTCCATCAAAAGACTCATGCCTGAGACTTCCCTCGTGGTCCAGTGGCTCAGACTCTGCGCTCCCAATGCAGGGGGCTTGGGTTCGATCCTTGGTCAGGATACTAGATCCCACATGTCATAACTAATATCCAACACGGCCAAATAAATAAATATTAAAAAAGACTTATGCGTGAGGAAGACCATGCCCCAGTTTTATAGTAGGTGAAGTGATATCAACTTCTGTTACACTTGTTTAAGTATTTTCTATAAGTGCTTTTGGCCATCACCACTGAGGAACTCATTGGCAGAAGCAGCAAAATGGGTGAGAATTCAGCAAAACTATGAAGTAGTTAGTTAAAGACAAAGTAGGAAAATTCGAGGACATCTATCCCTGTGGTGATTCAACCATCCCAGCAATTCTTCCTTCATCCTTATGCTGCCATGGCTGCTAGGAATTGATAATATAATCAGTAATCCATGGAAAACTCTAATAACACTTTTAACAACTTCATTTTATGGACATACCATTTATCAAAACAACAGCATATGAATCAAGTAAATCTCAGACTGGTCAAAAGCCAGTCACAAATTACTTTGGGGGAAAATTCCTAAAAGCCTTTCTTGTGTTTCACACTTTGAAAAGTAGTTTTTGCTGTAAAAAATGCAAAAACAAAACAAAACAAAAACAAAAAAAAGAAACAAGTATCTTTGAAATGGAGAATATTGCAAAATTTAACTTTTCATGAAGTATATTCTTTCTTTCTACATGTTGGAATCCATTCTTAAAGGCAAATGAGATCAATCTGTGTCACCACCACTGTCTTCCAGTTTGCCGCAATTCAAATGAGAAACATGCTGAGTATACCTGCATAGGAAATAGGGTGAGAGTCCTTGGGGGAAAAAATGAAAAGTAAAAAGACACCTAATGTAATTCTTCAAACATGTAACAATTTCTCTTGACCTTCAACCTAAAACAGACAGATAACCTAAAGATTCATACAGGGTTCATTATATCCCCCATCTTATTACTGCTAAAGTGAATATGCTAGACACCCTGAATTGGGGTTCTATGTCTGTTGTAACAAATGACCATGAGTTTAGCATCTTAAAATAACACACTTTTATTATCTTACAGTTCTGTAGGTTAGGGGTCCAATAAAGATCTCATTGGACTAAAATCAAAATGTTGACAGGACTGCCTTATCTTCTGGAGGCTCTAAGAGATAATCTGTTAACTTGCCTTGTCTAAAAAGAATTTAGAGCCCTCCCACATTCCTTGGCTTCTGGCTTCTTCATCCATCTTCTAAACTAGAAACTCAAAGTGAGGTAGAGTCCTCACTTTGCATCAATCTGACCTGAAGGCCCTGTGTAATTACAGGGTATCCATCTGAATAGTCCAAGGTCATCTCCTCTTCTCAAAGTCTGTGTCCTAACCACAACTGCAAAGTTTCTTTTTCTAATACATTCACAGGTTTTGAGAATTACAGCAGGGACAACCTAGAGGGGCAGTATTCTACCACTGACAATGGTATTAACTAAAGTGCTAATTAATATTGAAACTAAGAATAAAAATTGTTTACTTTCAACAAAGTTTAGTAAAATTAAGATGATATATGAAGGTGCAATGCAGAACAGCAAAGCAAGACAAAGTCAAATCAGAACCCTAGAAGTGCTCCATTGATGACCATTATATTACACAAGGGCTAGTCAGTTTAGGTTCCTTTTCTCAGATGTTGATTACCCCGCCTCCCAGATTGAGTTTGAGGATAGAAATTTCATCTGAGACTAAGAGCCTGTGATGGAGAAAGTGAAGGTGGTGATGGAGAAAGTGAAGGTGGTGATGGAGTCGCTAAACCTAGAACCCTACTCTCCTTTGACTATGAAATTTCAGTTGGTCTCCGTGAAACAGATGGGACTATTTTCTCAGACTTACCCTTGCATGAGCACAGGGGTCCTTGTGCACCTTCACCAGGAGGGGGCGCCATGGACCTACCCTTAGAACTTGGCCTCATGAAGAAGCAGGCACCATAAATCTAACCTATCTGGGACTTTATGAACAAAATGGTCCCAGTGGAGAGGTTCCTGACTTTTAGTCACGCACCTCGGGGGTGGACCTAAGGCCCGTGCTTCTTCGATTGACTGGAGAGGGGGAGCTCCTCAGGCTGAGCCATCTTGTGCTGTCTCCTCAAAACCAATTTCTGACGAGAGACAAATGTATTCATGCTTCTTAGGCTGGTGGAAAACACTCCCTCATTTTCCTCTCAGACTAGGGCAGCGCTTTCATATGTTGGCCTGCTTTGTGGTGTGGGGGAGGGGTGGGGAGGATGGGAGCAGGAGAAGCAGGGACAGGAGGAGGAGTGGGAACGAAAAAAGCCTGGGGAAATACAGGGCAGGCAGAGAAGGAAGGAGAGACAGAAGCTGAGGAAGAGTAAGGAGGAGGATGACCAGAGCCTGAATGGCAGAAGGTCCTAGTCTCTGGTCCCAGAATGGCAGCTGCCTTCTCTTGAACTTCCCCTGACCTCATAGTGGACACACACACTAGCCTCCTCTCTCATCCACCAACTTCTTCTAGTCCCACAAGAGCAGACTCCCATTGCCCCCACCCCCAAACCCCTTACATGCCTCGATTCTGGGGATTTTTTTTTCCTTTTCCCTTAGGTCTCTCCAGAGCTAGCACAGTTTCCTCCTCGAGTCCAAACCACAGAAATCTCCCAGGGAATGCAAGTCACATGAGCTCATGGGTTCACCCTGAAAAATCTCAATTCAGCCATCCAAGACATGCTAGGTTGATATTTGGGAAGATGCCAGACTTTTCTTGGCTTCCTCCATGGTTTAGAGGTAAAGAATCCAACAACAATGCAGGAGACTCTCGTGATCCCTGGGTTAGCATGATCCCCTAGAGGAGGAAATGGCAACTCTTTCCAGTACTCTTGCCTGAAAAATCCCATGGACAGAGGAGCCTGGCGAGTTGCAGTCCAAAGGGTCGCAAAGAGTTGGACATGACAGAGCACACACCCACAAACTCATTTTAAAAAAAGAAAGCAAACTCTGAGAAGACCCTTGGTGTGAGTCACTGTTGCGTGGAATAATTTACACTATGAAATCCTAAACCAGGTGATCAAACGTCGTTCTAAAGTCACAGATCATCCTTAGCAAGAGAAAGTGGGCTGTAAGTACTACGTACAGGAACAAAACTGGGACAGATCCCACCAAGGCCCAGGTAGGAGAACATGCTCAGGCCAATGGCTAAGTAACCTCCTGTATTAGTCAGCTTGGGCTGCCATACAAAATTACTGTCGATTGGCTGGCTTAACCATCAACCTGTTTTCACACATTCTGGAGGCTGGATGTCCAAATCAAGATTGATGTTTGTGCCAATTCAGTTTCTTATGCAAGCACTCTTCCTGGCTTGCAGATAGCAGATGCCTCGATGGCTCCTCACTAGGCCTTTTCTTATTGCTTGAGCTGGGGTAGGGCACCTCTTAATAAAGGTGAAAGAGGAGAATGTAAAAGCTAGCTTAAAACTCAACATTCAGAAAACTAAGATCATGGTCCCATCACTTCATGGTAAATAGATGGGGAAACTGGAAACTGTGACAGACTTTATTTTCTTGGTTTCCAAAGTCACTGCAGATGGTGACTGCAGCCATGAAAGTCAAAGATGCTTGCTCCTTGGAAGAAAAGCAAAGGACAAACCTAGACAGCATATTGAAAAGCAGAGACATTACTTTGCTGACGAAGGTCTGTCTAGTCAAAGCTATGGTTTTTCAAGTAGTAATGTATGGATATGAGAGCTGGACAATAAAAAGGCTGAGTGTCGAAGGACTGATGCCTTCAAACTGTGGTGCTGGAGAGACTCTTGAGAGTCCCTTGGATTGCAAGGAGATCAAACCAGTCAATCCTAAAGGAAATTAGTCCTGAGTATTCATTGGAAGGACTGATGTTGAAGCTCCAATACTTTGGCCACCTGATGTGAAGAGCTGACTCATTGGAAAAGACCCTGATGTTGGGAAAGATTGAAGGTGGAAGGAGAAAGGGATGACAGAGGATGAGATGTTTGGATGTGTCACCAACTCTAAGGAGATGAGTTTGAGTAAACTCTGGGAAATGGTAATGGACAGGGAAGCCTGGCATGCTGCTGCAATCCATGGGGTCACAGAGTTAGATGGGACTGAGTGACTGAACAACAACAAGGGCAGGAGCCTAAGCTCTCTGGTATCTTTTCTCATAAGGACACTAATCTTATCAGATCAGGGCCCCAAGACTATGGTCTCATTTAATCTTAATTACTTCCTTAAAATGCCTTCTCCAAATACAGCCCCACAGGGATTAAGGTTCAAGATATAAATTAGGTGTGTGTGTGTGGGGGCAAATGCATTCAGTTCTTAACACCCTCTCCAGCCTCCTCCCCACAGGAAGGCATTTGCAGCTCTCAGCTCTGGTCCCTGGGAACTGCCCAAGCACTGGGTACTCAGATTCCTCTCCCCACAGACTTTCTCCCCTCTCTGTGACTCCAATGCCTCAACACAAGGCTCAGCTGTTGACTGGCTGATACTCAGAAGCAGTGGACTGACTTGCTTTCACCTGGATCACGTTCAGAAGAGAGCTTGTGCTTGCAGAAATGTGTTCACTGAGGAGACTGGCTGTGGTGGCAGAATAATGCTTCCCCAAAGATTTTCACATCCTGATCCCTAGAATTTGTGATTATGTTACTTGACATAGCAGAAGAAACTTTGCTGGTGTGATTAAAATAAGGACCTTGAGATGGGGGCCTCATGAAATCACAAAGGTCCATATAGAGGAAGGATGGTATCAGAATAATGTGTTGTGAGAATAATTTGATCAGCTGTGACTGGTTTGAAGATGGAAGGGAGCTATGAGAGTGAAATGTGGGTATCTTCTAGAGGCTGGACAAAGCAAAGAAATAGATTCTTCTCTAGAGCTTCCAGGAAGAAACTCAACCCAATTGTCACATTGATTTTAGCCCAGGGAGATGCATCTTGGACTTCTGATCTCCAGAACCATAAAATAATAAATGTGTGATAAGTCACTGTGTGGTAATGTGTTACAGTAGCAATAGGAAACCCCTATAGTGGACATTGGTGGATAAAGAATATTCAAAACCAGTTCTGGTGGGAATTTGTTACCGTGTCTTTAGACTAATTACTCTAACACCAGAAATGCAAACTTTCAAACTGTTCAATTCTCAGTGTAGATAAAGTAAATAATACTGGATGAAGTACCAGCCATCCCCATATAAAGGTTGAAACCCTCACTTGCACTCAGGGATAAACATCTAATATGCTCCAAGACAGGGTTGTGCATGCCTGGTCTATTTGAGATAGGGTTACAGGGACTGGGGCACTGGATTTATAACGTTCTCCACTGGGCTAGCTGCAGGGGCCTGGGCACAGGGGATTCTTCTGTCATATCCAGGTAGTCTAGTATCTGAATGCCCTTCCCTTCAATGATGAGCTTCCCACATCTACAACTTTGAAGGATCACATACTTGCTTTCTTAATTTCCTAGGGGCTAAGTTGTGGGTCTGTTATCAATAACTGTCCAATCTTGATCAGTAACAACTACTCCAGAATTTGACAGGAGTTGAGAGACACAAGAATGCTTCCATGGTGACTCAGTAATAAAGAATCTGCCTGCAATGCAGGAGACACAAGTTAGAGAATCAGTTTAAACCTCTGGGTTGGGAAGATCCCCTGAAGGAGGAAATGGTAACCTACTCCATGGATTTCCCTACTCTTTCCTGGAAAAACCATGGACAGAGGAGCCTGGTGGGTACAGTCCATGGGGTTGCAAAAGAACTGGACTCAACTGAGTGGCTGAGCACACATGCAAGAGACAAAAGAGTAGGCTCTGGGGAATTTCTTTTTGTCCCTGAAGTGGAAGAACCCCTCATCTCAGGATCCCTAGTTTAATGCAGACCAGGTGCAGCAGAAGTCATGGAGCCACGCGTGGTGTCCAGGGCCAGTAGTGTCACTTGTGGAAAGCTACCGGGTTTGTCGCTCATCAAGGGACACCAGTGCCCTTCCCATTTGGCCTGTGTGCTCTTTTCCACTGGCCTTTCTTATTCCTCCCAGTTTGTAAAGCCTGGTTCTCCAGTTTGCAGGAGATTCTCTGAGCTATTAGTTTGGGGTTTGCCTAAAATTTCCTTCAATTTTTAAGTAAAAATAAAAGATTCCTTTTCATGGAGAACTTTATTAAACAACATAGTCACCATTTCGTTTCACAACCTTCTGTCATTCTTCAGGCAACATCACAATTCCATCTTCCCCAAATATTTTTATCTTTTTGGAAAAGAACTCTTTCAGGTGCCTTTTACAGCCTCCCAAGAAATTGAAAGTTTTTCCATTAAGAGAATTTTGTAAAGACCAAAATAAATAAAAATCCAAAGTCTGGTGAATAAGGCAAATGAATCAAACTCCCAGCCAAGCTGTAACAGTTTTTGCCTGGTCATCAAAGAAACATGTACTCTTGTGTTATCCTGATGGAACAGTATGCACTTTCTGTTGACTAATTCTGGACACTTTTTGTTGAGACTGACTTTCAGTTGGTCTAATTGGAAGCAGTGAAGTGAAGTGAAAGTCACTCAGTCGTGTTCAACTCTTTGAGATTCCATGAGCCCATGGAATTATCTAGGCCACGATACTGGAGTGGGTAGCCTTTCCCTTCTCCAAGGGATCTTCCCAACCCACAGATTGAACCCAGGTATTCCACATTGCAGGCAGATTCTTTACCAGATGAGCCACAAGGGAAGCCCAATGGGAAGCAGTACCTTTGGGAATTAATCATTTGATTTTCCAGAGGGGCTCATAATAGAGGACTCCATTCTAATCCCACCCCATATACACAACAGCACCTTTGTTGTGGTTGGTAGCGGTTCATTTTGCTTGCCTCACCATCCTTTCGATTCCACATTATTTTCCAGTATACACTTTTCATTGCCCATCGCCATTTGTTTTCAAAACAAAAAGTTTCTGTTACATTTAAGTAGAGAATCAAATGAGGAAATATGGTCAGGAAAGTTTTTTCCAATTATGTGGAGGGTCTTCCCTGGTGGCTCAGACAGTAAGGAATCTGCCCACAGTGCAGGAGACCCAGGTTCGATCCCTGAATCAGAAAGATCCCCTGAAGAAGGAAATGACAACACACTCCAGTATTCTTGTCTGGAAAATCCCATGGACTGAGTAGCCTGTTGGGCTACAGTCTGGGGGTCGCAAAGAGTCAGATAAACCTGAGTGACTAATACTTTCCATTCCTTTTAAGTGGCTGCCTGACTAGGAGCATCCTCCAGTGAGAAATCTCTGGCACAAAATTTTGCAAACCACTTTGGACGTGTTCTATGAGTCACAGCACCTTCTCCATACAATGCACAAACCTTTGTGTGTGTGTGTTTCAGTTGCATTTTGACCTTTCTTAACATAATAAAGCATAATATGCTGAAAATGTTGCTTTTTCCCCTTCTGTCTTCAATATTAAAATGGCTACACAAAAATGATCAACTTTGATTGCATTTTTAACTGCATGCTGATATGACAGTGTGTTCTCAGCTGTCACATAATAATCTAACAAACTAGTTTTGAATGATGTTAAAGACACTAAGTGCTACTAGAGCCACCTTATGGCAAAAACCAAATAAACCATTTGGCCAACCCAGTAGCTCTTGAATAAAGTAAATTTCAGATAAAATTAGCCACAATCTATTTCTGATGGCTGCAGAGAAAATAAAGCAAAAGGGGAAAGAAGGGAGGAAGGAAGGAAAGTTCTTTCTAGAAGTTAGCTAGGTGCTGAGTTTCTTTGTGTTTAACTCCAGGATTCTCTTCCTCCAAGCTAGTCCCCTTACCCCTTAAGCCAATGTCACCCTCAAGGATCAAGTTACTCTATTCCTTGCTCTCTATTCTGAAACCACAAGTTGGCTGTTTTCTCCCTCCTCCCCTCTCTGGGCCTTGGCGTCTAACCCAATCATATCCAGTGAGAAAACATACCAACCAACAAATTAACCATACTCTTCAAGCAAGCACATCATCTTTCTAGCCCTTATTTTAATCATCAACTTCTTTTTAGAGTCTTCATTTCTTGTATTCTAAGTGGTGAGTGAAGGAAAAGCCTGGCCCCTGGGATTTCATGAGAATGAAGTAGGAAGGACCTGAGCAGTGAATATGCACACTGAGTATCACTTTGAGATGTAACTCTGAATCTATTTGGCTGGAGAAGACTCTTTTGAGTCCCTTGGACAGCAAGGAGATCAAATCAGTCAATCCTAAAGGAAATCAACCCTGACTATTCATTGGAAGGACTGATGCTGAAACTCCAACACTTTGGCCACCTGATGTGAAGAGCTGATTCACTGGAAAAGGCCATGATGCTGAGAAAGACTGGGGGCAGGAGGAGAAGGAGACCCCAGAAGTTGCCATGGTTGGATGGCATCAATGGACATGAGTTTGAGAAAACTCTGGGAGATAGTGAAGGACAGGGAAGTCTGGCCTGTTGCAGTCCATGAGGTCACAAAGCCTTGGACATGACTGAGCAATTGAACAACAAATACACATGACACATACATATGCTTTTATTTTATACATGGTGGTGATTTGGTCACTATGTTGTCTCTGACACCTGCGAGTCCATGGACTGCTTGGCTCCTCTGACCATGGAATTCTCCAGGCAAGAATACTGGAGTGGGTTGCCATTTCCTTCTCCAGGGGATCTTCTGACCCAGGAATGGAATCCAGGTCTCCTGCATTGAAGGCAGATTTTTACTGACTGAGCTACGAGGGAAGCTTTTTTTTTTTTAATAGTTGTATGTATGTGTGTGTGTGTGTGTGTGTGTGTGTGTGTGTGTGTGTGTGTGTGTGATATATATGCATACACTGTTTTACAACCTCTTTATTACTTAAAGTCTTTTTGCATCAGCGTAACACACAATCTCAGAATTCCTGTTCTCCATGTGTGAACCAGGACAAAGAGTAAGAATTTGAAGAGACTGGCAAAATTCGCTGTATCTCACCTGTGACAAGATGTTTCTTAGCATAGCATAGGTAGGGTCCACAAGGCGGGGGAAACATGATGTCACGTCCCCTTCAGTAGCCGACCTGCCATTGGTCACCTTGGCAGTGGTGGGAGGGGAGATGAGGGCCGGGCGTGGGTTGGAGGAGAGGAGTGGCCTTAGAGGTCGTGAATGTGGTTGGCTTATGTAAATCTTGCAGAGAAGTGGTACAGTGCCCAGGAGCCACTTCCCCAGTTATGGAAGTTTTCCTGTGATTTTATTGGACTTTTAGAAGACTTGTTTGGAGGGCCTCAGAGGCATGGAAAGGAGGGGGTGAGGATGGTAGTGGGGAAATGGCAAAATAAACGTGTCTATACCGTGAACGTGTCTAATGCTGTGCAGGGGCGGGGGTGGGGGGAAAGGCAGGCGAAAGATCAACTCATACTTATCTGGCAGAGGGGATACCATGATTCTGAAAGTGGGTTTCCCAGAGCAAGGCTTGTTCTTTGCACTTTGGATTTGTTGATCCCTGTGATTTTCTCGAGTGTGGAAACCACATTATAGTAACTTGCGGTGGTTGGGGGCCAGTGTGTGTGTTCTGCTTCCATTACTAGTGATAAAAATGCAGTTCAGTTAAGTTGCTCACTTGTGTCTGAATCTTTGCGACCCGGTGGACTGCAGCACTCTAGGCTTTCCTGTCCTATCATCAGCTTCTGGAGCTTGCTCAAACTCGCCCATCAAGTTGGTGATGCCGTCCGACCATCTCATCCTCTGTCCTCCCATTCTCTTCCTGCTTTCGACCTTTCCCAGCCACAAGGTCTTTTCCATTGAGTCAGTTCTTTGCATCAGGTGGCCAAAGCATTGGAGCATCAGTTCCAACATCGGTCCTTCCAATGAATATTCAGGACTGATTTTCTTTAGGATGGACTGGTTGATCTCCTTGCAGTCCCAGTGAATTAGCTCGGTCGTCTTCCCAGGGATTAAATCTGGGTCTCCCGCATTGTAGCCACCAGGGAAGATCCAAAATCTAGGCCTTAAAGGAGGTACCCGGACTTGAACCAGGGACCTCTTGATCTGCAGTCAAATGCTCTACCACTGAGCTATACCCCCATGCAGTCCGAGGGACTCTCAAAAGTCTTCTCCAACACAAGAGTTCAAAAGCATCAATTATTTGGCGCTCAGCTCTCTTTATAGTTCAAATGTCACATCTACACCTGACTACTGGAAAAACCATAGAGGGACTTTTGACTAGACGGAACTTTGCTGGCAAAGTAACGTCTCTGCCTTTATATGCTGTTAGATTTGTCATAGTTTTTCTTCCAAGGAGCATGCATCTTTGAATTTCATGGCTACAGCCACCATCTGAAGTGATTTGGAGACCGAAAAATAAAGTCGGTCACTGTTTCCATTGTTTCCCCATCTATTTGCCATGAAGTGATGGGACCAAGTGCCATGAGCTTAGTTTCTGAATGTTGAGTTTTAAGCCAAAATTTTCACTTTCATCAAGAGGCTCTTTAGTTCCAATTTGCTATCTGCCATAAGAGTGGTGTCATCTGCCTATCTTAAGTTATTGATATTTCTCCAGCAATCTTGATTCCAGATTGTGCTTCATCCAGCCTGTCATTTAGCATGATGTACTCTGCATATAAGTTAAATAAGCAGGGTGACAGTCAGGCTTAATATACTCCTTTCACACTTTGGAACAAGTCTGTTGTTTCAGGTCCAGTTCTAACTGTTGCTTCCTGACCTGCATACAGATTTCTCAGGAGGGGGGGTCAGGTTGTCTGGTATTCCCATCTCCTGAAGAATTTTCCACAGTTTGTTGTGATCCACACAGAGACTTTGATGTAGTCAATAAAGCAGAAGTAGATGTTTTTCTGGAACTCTACTGCTTTTTTGATGATCCAATAGATGTTGGCAATTTGATCTCTGGTTCCTCCACTTTTCTAAATCCAGCTTGAACATCTAGAATTTCACAGTTCACATTCTGTTGAAGCCTGGCTTGGAGAATGTTGAGCATTACTTTACTATCATGTGAGATAAGGGCAACTGTGCAACAGACCAATATAGACAGCATATTAAAAACAGAGATATTACTTTGCCAGCAAAGATCTGTCTGGTCAAAGCTATAGCTTTTCCAATAGTGATGTATGGATGTGAGTACTGGACCATAAAGAAATCTGAGTGCCAAAGAATTGATGCTTTTGAAATGTGGTGTTGGAGAAGACTCTTGAGAGTCCCCTGGACTGCAAAGAGATCAAACCAGTCAATCCTAAAGGAAATCAGTCCTGAATATTCATAGGAAGGACTGATGCTGAAGTCGATGCTCCAATATTTTGGCCACCTGGTGCGAAGAACTGACTCATTTGAAAAGACCCTGATGCTGGGAAAGATTGAAGGTGGGAGAAGGGGATGGCAGGATGAGATGTTTTGATGGCATCACCAGCAATACGTGAGCTGTGAACTCCCTGATGTTCGAGCTGGTTTTATAAAAGGCAGAGGAACCAGAGATCAAATTGCCAACATCCGCTGGATCATGGAAAAAGCAAGAGGGTTCCAGAGAAACATCTATTTCTGCTTTATTGACTATGCCAAAGCCTTTGACTGTGTTGATCACAATCAACGGTGGAAAATTCTGAAAGAGATGGGAATACCAGACCACTTGACCTGCCTCTTGAGAAATCTGTATGCAGGTCAGGAAGCAACAGTTAGAACTGGACATGGAACAACAGACTGGTTCCAAATAGGAAAAGGAGTACGTCAAGGCTGTATATTGTCACCCTGCTTATTTAACTTCTATGCAGAGTACGTCATGAGAAACGCTGGACTGGAAGAAACACAAGCTGGAATCAAGATTGCCGGGAGAAATATCAAGAACCTCAGATATGCAGATGACACCACCCTTATGGCAGAAAGTGAAGAGGAGCTAAAAAGCCTCTTGATGAAAGTGAAAGAGGAGAGTGAAAAAGTTGGCTTAAAGCTCAACATTCAGAAAATGAAGATCATGGCATCCGGTCCCATCACTTCATGGGAAATAGATGGGGAAACAGTGGAAACAGTGTCAGACTTTATTTTTCTGGGCTCCAAAATCACTGCAGATCGTGACTGCAGCCATGAAATTAAAAGTCGCTTACTCCTTGGAAGAAAAGTTACGACCAACCTAGACAGTATATTGAAAAGAAGAGACATTACTTTGCCAGCTAAGGTCCATCTAGTCAAGGCCATGGTTTTTCCTGTGGTCATGTATGGATGTGAGAATTGGACTGTGAAGAAGGCTGAGTGCCAAAGAATTGATACGTTTGAACTGTTGTGTTGGAGAAGACTTTTTAGAGTCCCTTGGACTGCAAGGAGATCCAACCAGTCCATTCTGAAGGAGATCAACCCTGGGATTTCTTTGGAAGGAATGATGCTAAAGCTGAAACTCCAATACTTTGGCAACCTCATGAGAAGAGTTGACTCATTGGAAAAGACTTTGATGCTGGGAGGGCTTGGGAGCAGTAGGAGAAGTGGTCGACAGAGGATGAGATGGCTGGATGGCATCATGGACTCAATGGACATGAGTCTGAGTGAACTCTGGGAGATAACAGGGAGGCCTGGCGTGCTGTGATTCATGGGGTTGCAAAGAGTCGGACACAACTGAGCGACTGAACTGAACTGAACTTGTGCAATCACAGGGAGTTGGTGACTCTTCCAGAATGGCCGGTGACAACATTCACAGAACATTCTACCATCATCCGAAGTTATTACAGAAAGAGGGGTTGTTTCTACACTGATCCTCACCCCATAAATGTACCCTGAGTACAAACCCAATTCAAACTCGTCTCTGACTCCTAGCTCCTTGGTATCTACCTGGTGGAGAGGTGCAGTCACACAGGCTAATGCTGGGATGCAGCCCAGTTCCAACAGAAGAGAACTGGGATTCTCAGAAAAAGGCTGAGCCCAGGCAAAATGAGGCCTTTGATGCAATCACATGTTTACTAACACCCTGGACATTAGCACCCCTCACACTGCTCTTTCCTGCATTTTTCTTTTTTTTTCTTGGGGATGTTTTTCCTCTTCTGTTATCAGTCTTCAGATCCCTGGATCAGTGCAGACTCTTCTTTCATATAAAAGAATTTGAGGGATTTCTTGAGTACCAGTCGTTAACCATGTCAACTCATCCTGACTTTTACCTTGGGCCTTCCCTCTCAGGGGGCATTAGGGCTTTCTCCCTCACTAAAGGATATTTGGTCACAGATCACGACAAGGAAAGGTATTAGGGTAGGGAATGATAGGAATGCCTCACTCTAAATCACACTCAAGAGATGGTCACACCTTTCCAGGTGCTAGGCTGACGTCCACAACCTTCAATTCCTTTCCTAAAACCTATGAAGTCCCTATACTTACCACTTATCCTGGTAACTGTACACATATTACAGCTCCCTTACACATATCCCTGTATGGGAGGATGCTCACAGGGTTGCTTTGGCCCATGGGGCTGTCCTGTGTTTGATGCCTTTATACTCTGCAAGCAAGCTCACCTCATCCTCAGGATGTCTGAATGAGACAGGATGGCATTATTTAGGAGTTTGCTGGCCAACCCAACACTCCACATGTGACCAGGATGCTCATCTCCACCTCCTCCTCTCCACCTCTTCCTCTCCTCGTGGGGGCTGCAGGGGTTGACCTGCTAGAGGAGAATCTCGGTGAAATCTGGAACCTGTGCCAGCACCTGGAGGAGTCCATCTGCATTAGTGACCACCTACGGGAGAGCTGGAACACAGGCTCGGCTTCAATGCCTGCCGAAGCCGTAGGAGAGGCCCAGGGCCTCCTATTTCTGGTCTCTTTAGGGAGAATCTGAAGGTTTCCCTTGGGAAGAACTTTGCATATTTCAAAGCACTGTGGTCTGCTTTCCTCCACTTGCTCCTTCCAGCCAGCAACACAGGAAGAAGGATCATTCCCCTCCCTTTGTTGTGGTATGTGAGCTCAGAGAGTAACTCTCCTTACTAAAGATCTAATAAGGTCTGGTCCCCAGAATACTGATTTCTCATCCACCCTGAATCTGCTCTCTGGATGCCTGCTGCCTGCTGACTTCTGTGCCCTAGTCCTGTGATTGGCACATGGTGGAGCCAGGTCTGTGGGGCCTCCCCCAGCCACTGACCAAGGTGGCCTTCCTGCCCACATTCTCCCCCAGGCTTCTGACACTGGGAGGCCAGACCTTTCACATGCCCTTTTCTTAGGATTAGAGCCTCCTGAACAGCTCACCCAGGGCACATGAAATGCATGCAAAGAACCCATGCAGAGGAGTCACAGGAAAGCCAGGCGTTTGGCACAGCAGACTGAGTCCCACCAGGACGCGAGTCTCAGAGCTTTCTGCTGGGTTGGGACAGTGTCTTTGGAGACAGAGAATGAGCAAACAGAGATCTTCTGTTACCCAAATGTGTAACTTACCTGCTTGCACTTCTCAGGAGAGGATCTACCTCTAACTTCTACAGTCCGGGCCTGGAGTCCACACCTCAGCTCTCCAATGAGAACAAAGTCCTTAGGGAAGAAAATCAAAGGCTTCAGCCTCAGCTCAGTCACGTTTTCAGGAGCAGGAGGGCATTTCCGGATCCCTTTCCTCCCTGGCCACACCAATCACCAATTAGAGAAGCAAAGAGAGAAGGTGGAGAGAACAGAGCTATTTAGACCCACCAACCCAAGCTCCATAGTTTTCTCACTCTAGAAAGAGCTACGTCCCGACCATCACCAACCATGGGCCCTCCGACTCCTAGGCTCCAGAGAGGAGGAGCTTTAGGAAATCCACCACTTCTGTGCAACCCACTTGCAGATATTCAGTCATTAGCTGTCAAATTGGACACCAGTCTGTTCCTATCCTACCTCCCCATAACTCACAGCTAGTTCAAATCCAGGAAAGGGAGGAACATGAGGCCTACACACCTTCTCAGTTTTCTCCAAAACTTGCTGAAGCTCCTTGTGTCCCTCCCATGCTGAAATGCTGGCCCCATGTCTCCTCACACATCTCCTTCCTACTTGTACACTGGGGCCTACCATGCAGGCCTGCAAGCCTTGTAATTCCCCAGCTGCAACACCAAAGAAACACAGCCCCTAGACAGTGAGAGACGACAACTATTCAGTGGACATAGAATCTTACAATTCCTAAACAAAGGGTCCTGGAGTGACCTTACAGTATTCAGCAAATGGCAAAAACAACAAGACAAGGATCTTCACTACTGGGGGCAGGAGAGGGGACAGACCTGAGGGGAGACGACAACTTATAAGGAACATTGATATCGGATTGGCTCACCTGTCACCAGGGAAACCAGAGGCTGGGGTCGGGGCAACTGCATAGTTGGATATTGATTAAGCCCTATAATTAAGGGGCTCCAAATCAGGAAAAGGGTACCCCAAACGTGTATACTATCACCCTGCTTCTTTAATTTGTATGCAGAGTGTATCATGAGAAACACTGGGCTGGATGAAGCACAAGCTGGAATCAAGATTGCCAGGAGAAATATCAGTAACTTCAGATATGCAGATGACTCCATCCTTATGGCAGAAAGTGAAGAACTAAAGAGCCTCTTGATGTAAGTAAAAGAGGAGAGTGGAAACGTTGGCTTAAAACTCAACATTCAGAAAACAAAGATCATGGCATCTGGTCCCATCACTTCATGGCAAATTGATGGGGAAACAATGGAAATAGTGACAGACTTTATTTTTTGGGTTCCAAATCACTGCAGATGGTGACTGAAGCAGTGAAATTCAAGGACACTTTCTCCTAGGAAGAAAAGTTATGACCAACATAGACAGCATATTAGAAAGCAGAGACATTACTTTGCCAACAAAGATCCATCTAGTCAAAGCTATGGTTTTTCCAGTAGTCATGTATGGATGTGAGAGTTGGACGATAAGGAGAGCTGAGTGCAGAAGAATTGGTGCTTTTGAACTGTGGTGTTGGAGGAGACTTGGACTGCAGGGAGCTCCAACCAGTCAATCCTAAAAGAAAGCAGTTCTGAATATTCACTGGAAGGACTGATGGTGAAGCTGAAACTCCAATACTTTGGCCACCTGATTGGAAGAACTGACTCAACTGAAAAGATTCTGATGCTTGGAACGATTGAAGGTAGGAGAAGGGGATGACAGAGGATGAGGTGGCTGGATGGCATCACCAATTCGATGCACATGAGTTTGAGTAAAATCTGGAAATTGGTGATGGACAGGGAGGCCTTGTGTGTTGCAGTCCATGGGGTTGCAAGACACAATTGAGCAACTGAACTGCACTGGTAATTAAGGGGATTAGATAGTCACGTGGGTGAAGGAGAATGAACAGATAGCAAGAGAACAGTCATTCTGAATGACTTGACCATACGATTTTGTTTGGAGGTGCCATCAAAACTTCCTTCAGAGCTTCTGCAACAGTGTTCAGTGGGCATCCACAGATGGGCCTCATTTCTTATGTGGATGGAATGGGGATGGGGAGCCAACCTAAATGTTGATTGGTTGAGTCAATATATCAAAATTAACAATTTTATTTACAAATATTTACTGAATAATCAAGAAGGCTCAGAATATTGTTTAAAAGGACTAAGTCCAGAATGAAAGAATGCTTATGGCAAAAACAAAATATCAAAGAGATATTTCTAAATTAGCCTTCTCAAGCAAGAGATGTGAGAGGAAAAGTCGCTGCTTGGAAAAGATAACAAAACCCAAAGAAAAGGGAAAAGGCAGAACTGCAGAAACTACCAGGGCTTCCCTGATGGCTCAGCTAAAGATCCAAGAAAGGGAGGAACATGAGGCCTGCTCACCTTCTCAGGTTTCTGCCCGTGCAGGGTAGGATGCACAGGTCCAATACCTGGGTTGGGAAGATCCCCTGGAGGGGAAGTAGCGAATCAATCCCATATTCTTGCCTGGAGAGTCCTATGGACAAAGGAGCCTGGCAGGCTACAGTCCATGGGATTCAAAAGAGTCAGACACGAAGACACACCTATCCACCCTTACATAAACAAAGCCAGGAGGGTACAATGTGGTCCTTCCCTTGGAACTTGCCCCATAAAGAAGATGGCACCAAGATTTTAAGTTGTCTGGGATCTTGTGAACAAGATGTCCTCCATCCATGTCCAGAGTTCCTGATTTTGGTCACATATACCTGGGGTTGACCTTAAGGCCTGTGCTGCTTTAGTTGACTATGGAGCTGGAGCCATCTTACTCTGTCCCCTCCAAACAAGAATCTAACCAGAAAGAAATGTACTTGTGCTTCTTAGGCTGGTGGAAAATATTCCCTCACCTTCCTCCCAGACTGTTCAGCCCGCTTCCTTGCTGGCCTGCTTTGTGTTGGGAAGGGTGTATAGTAGTGGGAGTGATCCAAGAAGAACAGGAAGAGGGAGGAGTGGGAACAATAAAACACTGGTGAGATGCTAGTGAGGACAGGGAGGAGAAAGGAAAACAGAGGCAGAAGAAGGAGGAGGAGGAGCAGAGCTTGATGGCAAGTTGCTCTAGTCTCTGGTCCCACAATGGCAGCTGCCCACTCTTGAACTTTCCTTGAATTGTTCCTGGACACACACAATGGGCACACACACACACACCAGCTCCTCTCACATCCTCTAAACTCCTTTATTCACAGAAGAGCAACCTCTCAGCCCCAGCCCCCTCCCATGCCCAGATTCTGGGAGTTCTTTCCTTTTTCTCTGAGCCTCCCCAGAATTAGGCACAGATTCTTCCCCAGCACCCAAACCCTTGTCTATGGTTGTGGAGAGTCCAAAGCATAGAACTCATCCAGTAGAAGAGGAAATGAAGGCCACATGGAGTATTGAGTCACCCTGAAGAATGATGAGCTGTCACAGGCCATTCTGGGTTGTTATTTTTGAAGATGTCAAACTCATTCAAAAGAAACTCTGAGATCCTTGTTGCAGGCCATTGGTGCAAGCAGAAAATTATGCTGTGCTGTGTGCTGTGCTTAGTTGCTCATTCATGTCCGACTATGCTCAGCTCAGTACAGTTCATTCGATCAATCGTGTCTGACTCTTGCTGACCCCATGAATTGCAGCACACCAGGCCTCCCTGTCCATCACCAATGCTATGAAATCTTAAACGAGGTGATGACTCTTCATTCAAAAGTCATGGATAAGCCTTTAAAAGCCAAAGCAGTTGGTGAGTGCTAATTACTGGAAATCAACAAGACTGAGGCAGATCCCAAAAAGCACAAGTAGGAGAAGCTGCTTAGGTCAATGACTAAGTGACCTCCTGTATTAGGCAGCTTGGGCTTCCAGAAAAAAAAAAAAAAGCAACAGACTGGGTGGCTTAACCAGAAGTCTGTTTTCTCACAGTTTTGAGAAGTCCTAGATCATGGTTGGAACTTCCCAGCAATTCAGTTTCTGGTGCAAGCTCTTTTCCTGGCTTGCAGATAGTCCTTGCCTGGCTGGGTTCTCTCAAGATCTTTTCTTCTTACTTGAGCTGGGTTAGGGCAGGAGCTCAAACTCTCTGGTGTCTCTTCATTTAAGGACATGTACCCCTTTTCCTACTTGGAACCAGTCTGTTGTTCCATGTACACTTCTAACTGTGGCTTCCTGACCTACATACAGATTTCTCAAGAAGTAGGTCAAGTGGTCTGGTATTCCCATCTTCTTCAGAATTTTCCACAGTTTATCCACACAGTCAAAAGATTTGACATGGTCAATAAAACAGAAGAATATTGTTTTGGAACTCTCTTGCTTTTTTGATGATCCAGAGGATGTTGGTAATTTTGATCTCTGTTTCCTCTGCCTTTTCTAAAACCATGATTGCAGCCATGAAATTAAAAATGTGTACTCCTTGGGAGGAAAGTTATGACCTACCTAGACAATATATTGAAAAGCAGAGACATCACTTTGTCAACAAAGGTCTGTCTAGTCAAGGCTATGGTTTTTCCAGTGGTCATGTATGGATGTGAGAGTTGGACTATAAAGAAAGCTGAGTGCCGAAGAATTGATGCTTTTGAACTGTGGTATGGAGAAGACTCGTGAGAGTCCCTTGAACTGTGAGGAGATCCAACCAGTCCATCCTAAAGAGATCAGCCCTGGGTGTTCATTGGAAGGACTGATGCTGAAGCTGAAACTCCAATACTTTGGCCACCTGGTGCAAAGAGGTGACTCTTTTGAAAAGACCCAGATGCTGGGAAAGACTGAGGGCAGAGGTAGACGGGGACGACAGAGGATGAGATGGTTGGATGGCATCACTGACTCAATGGACATGAGTTTGGATAGACTCCGGGAGTTGGTGATGCACAGGGAGGCCTGGCATGCTGCAGTCCATGGGGTCCCAAAGAGTCAGGACATCACCCAGCGACGAAACTGAAACTGAAACACCCTATCAGTGCCCCAAGGCTATGATCTCATTTAAATTTAATTACATCCTTCAAAGTTCCTTCCCCCAAAACAGCTTCACTGGGAATTAGCGTCCAAGATAAGAATTTGTGAGGGGTGGGGGGAGGGAAACATATGTACTCAGCTCCTAATACCCTCCCCAGCCTCCTACCCCCATGAAGGCATTTGCAGCTCTCAACTCTGATCTCTGGAATCTGCCCAGGCACTGGGGTCCTCACATTCTTCTCCCCACAGGCATTTTCCTTCTCTCTCTGATTCAGATGCCTCAATACGGGGCCCAGCTCTTGACTGGCTGACACTCAGAAGCACTGGACTGACTTCCTTTCACCGGAATCACTTTCAGAATGGAGCAACCACCACTGACTCATATGCTTGCAGAAGTGTTCCCTGGGGAGACTGGCTGTGGTGGTAGACTAATGCTTCCCCAAAGATGTCCACATCCAATTCCCTGGAATTTGTGATTATGTTACTTGACATGGAGACAGAGAATTTGTGGGTGTGGTTAAATTAAGGAGAAGTCAGGTGGGCCTTGGAAGCATCACTACAAAGTTAGTGGAGGTGATGGAATTCAAGTGGAGCTATTTCAAATCCTAAAGATAATGCTGTGAAAGTGCTGCACTCAATATGGCAGCAGATTTGGAAAACTCAACAGTGGCCTCAGGACTGGAAAAGGTCAGTATTCATTCCAATCCCCAAGTTAGGTAATGCCAATGAATGCTCAAACTACTGCACAATTGCACACATCTCACATGCTAGTAAAGTAATGATCCAAATTCCCAATCCCAGCTTCAGGAATATGTGAACTGTGAACTTCCAGATGTTCAAGCTGGTTTTAGAAAAAGCAGAGGAAAAAAAGTTCAGATTGCCAACATCCCTGGATCATGGAAAAAGCAAGAGAGTTCCAGAAAAACATATATTTCTGCTTTATTGACTATGCCAAAGCCTTTGACTGTGTGGATCACAATCAACTGTGGAAAATTCTTCAGCAGATGGGAATACCAGACCACCTGACCTGCCTCTTGAGAAATCTGTATACAGGTTAGGAAGCAACAGTTAGAACTTCACATGGAACAGACTGGTTCCAAATAGGAAAAGGAGTACGTCAGGGCTGTATATTGTCACCCTGCATATTTAACTTATGTGCAGAGTACATCATAGAAATGCTGGGCAGGAGGAAGCTGAAGCTGGAATCAAGCTTGCTGGGAGAAATATCAGTAACCTCAGATATGCAGATGACACCACCCTTATGGCAGAAAGTGAAGAAGAACTAAAGAGCCTCTTGATGAAAGTGAAACAGGAGAGTGAAAACGTTGGCTGAAAGATCAACATTCAGAAAACTAAGATCATGGCATCCGGTCCCATCATTTCATGGCAAATACATGGGGAAACAGTGACTGACTTCATTTTTCTGGGCTCCAAAATCCCCGTGGATGGTGACTGCAGCCAGGAAATGAAAAGACACTTGCTCTTTCAAAGGAAAGTTATGACCAACCTATCAGCATATTAAAAAGCAGAGACATTACTTTGTCAACAAAGGTCCATCTAGTCAAGGCTATGGGTTTTCCAGTGGTCATGTATGGATGTGATAGTTGGACTATAAAGAAAGCTGAGCACTGAAGAATTGATGGCTTTGAACTGTGGTGTTGGAGAAGACCCCATGAGAGTCTCTGGGACTGCAAGGAGATCCAGCCAGTCCATCCTGAAGGAGATCAGTCCTGGGTGTTCGTTGGAGAGACTCCAATACTTTGAAACTCCAATACTTTGGCCACCTGATGTGGAGAGCTGACTCATTTGAAAATACTCTGATGCTGGCAAAGATTGAGGGCCACAGGAGAAGGGGACAGCAGAGGATGAGATGGTTGGATGGCATCACCCACACCATGGACCTGGGGTTGGGTGGAATCTGGGAGTTGGTGATGGACAGGGTGGCCTGTCAGGCTGCTGTTCATGGGGTCTCAAAGAGTTGGACAGGACTGAGTGACTGAATTGAACTGAGATTGGGGCCCTGTGGAATCACACAGTTCATAAAGATGGAAGTAGAACTGGTGTCAGAATAATGTGTTTGAGAATACCTTGATCAGCTGTAATTATCTTTGAAGATGACAGGGGCCTATGAGAATAGAATGTGGGCATCATCTGTAGGCTGGACAAGGCAAAGGAAGAGATTCTGTCTTAGCATCTCCAGGAAGAATCACCACAACCCACCCGTCACTTTGATTTTTGTCCAGGGAGATACGTCTTGGACTTCTGGTCTCCAGAGTCATAAAATAATAAATGTGTGTTGTTTAAAGCCACTAAGTGTGTAGTAACATGTTACAGTAGCAATAGGCAACTCCTACAGAGGACAGTGGTAGATAAAGAATCTTTAAAGTCAGTGTGCAGGACGAGTAGTGCCAGCTGTTCCAAGAAAGGACATGTGTTCCTGGAAGTTAACTGGGTGCTGAGTTCAAGATTCTCCCTCCAGGCTAGTCACCTTCCCTCTTAAGCCAAATGCACTTCAAGGATCAAGTTCCTCCACTCCTTGGTCTCTGGTCTGAAAAGCAATCTGGTTGCCTTCTCTAGCCTCCCCATTCCCTGCCCTCTGGTCTAAGCCAGTCTTATACAGTTTGAGAACACAGAAAAACCTCATTCTTCAAGCAAATGCATCATCTCTCTATCCCTTATTTTGGTCTTCAGCTTCTTCAGAATCTTCAACATTTGTATTCTGTATGGTGAGAAAAGGAAAAACACGGTACCTGGGAGACCATGAGTATGAAGTAAGAAGGTGCACAGAGAATACTCCACACAGAACTTTGAGATATAACTCTTGTCAGCTACAAACTGGCACTTGCCATCTACATTTACAAGGATTTGGAGAAGGAAATGGCAACCCACTCCCATATTCTTGCCTGGAGAATCCCATGGACAGAAGAGTCTGATGGGCTACAGTTCACGGGGTCACAAAGAGTTGGACAAGACTGAGCGACTTCACTTTCACTGCAGCCAATGATTTTCATCACCCCCTGAAAGGAGTTCAGGTAGGAGAGCAGAAATGAGCCCATTCTGTGCTTTGGGGAAAACTGGCAGAACAAGTCCTCAGATAGTGATGTATTTTCAGGAGCCTATTTTATGACCCAGTATCTCCTAGTACCTAGAAAAGCACTAAAATCCTTCAGGGTGACATGGGATCCTCAGGGCTAGCAGTAACCTTCTGCAAAGAATCTGCACTTGAATTCCAAGCCTACCTATACACTGACATTCACTCCCACCTTTGTGGAGCAAGTTCTCAGAGCTATCTGAGATGCTGCCTCCTGAGCGCCTCATTTTGCCCCAGATAATACTTGAATTCATAACTCTGACGCTGTGCATTTTTTAAAGTTAGCACCCTGCATCTATATGTCTACACATGGAACAGATACTTATGGCTTATGTTGTTCCTACAAATACATATTTACATTCATTGTTTTACAACATATTACTTTTAAAACAAAATTGAATCAGCAACACAGCGACATTACTTTGCCAACCAAGGTCCGTCTAGTCAAGGCTTTGGGTTTTCCAGTAGTGATGTATGGATGTGAGTATTGGACTGTGAAGAAAGCTGAGCACAGAAGAACTGATGTTTTTGAACTGTGCTGTTGGAGAAGACTCTTGAGAGTCCCTTGGACTACAAGGAGATCCAACCAGTCCATTCTAAAGGAGATCAGTCCTGGTGTTCTTTGGAATGAATAATCCTAAAGCTGAAACTCCAGTACTTTGGCCACCTCATGCGAAGAGTTGACTCATTCAAAAGACTCTGATGCTGGGAGGGTTTGGGGGCAGGAGAAGAGGACGACAGAGGATGGATGGCATCACTGACTCTATGGACATGAGTTTGAGTGAACTCTGGGAGTTGGTGATGGACAGGGATGCCTGGAGAGCTGTGATTCTTTGGGTCACAAAGCGTTGGACACGACTGAAGGACTGAACTGAGCTGAACAGAGGACCACAGAAATACTATTCTCAGCATGTAACCCAGAACAAAGGTGAAGAATGTAAGAAAGCTGGCTAAATTCCCCTACATCTCAACTAAAGAATAAAGGGTCTGCTTCCACTGATCCCTGGGCTCCCTAAACTGTTGGAAATCATGACTTCACTTCTTCTTTAGCAGCCGGCCTGTCCATTGGTCATCTATTGGCTGGGGTGGGAGGGGAGATGAGGGGCATGGGACAAGGCTTGGGTTGGAGGAGAGGAACCACGTTACAGGTCCTGAATGGGGCTGAGCTTATGTAAATTTTGCAGTGGAAGTGGTACAGTTCCTGGCCTGCCACTTTGCTGGTTGAACAAGTTTTCTGAGATACTGCTTGGATTTAATTAGAAGAGTTGTTAGGAGTGCCTGAGAGGCGTGGGAAATGAGGGGATGCGTACAGTGGTGGAAGAGATGGGGGCAGCAATAGCAAAGTGAGCCTGTGCGTACAGTGAACGTGTCTAAGGCTGTGCGGGCAGCATTACTTTATACTTACCTGGGAGGGCAGATACTGTGATCACAAAGGTGGTTCTCCCAGGGCTAGGCTCACCCATTGAACTGCTTGTGTATTGACATCTGTGGTTTCCTCAAAAACTGGAAACTCAACTGCGTAGTTTGTGGTAGTGGGGTACTGCATGCTCGCTTTCCGCTGGTAACTATGGTTTCAACGATAGAACTACCTTCTACTGTTATGTGGGATTTCTCTGGCAGCTCAGGTGATTTGAAACACCTCCCTGCAATGCAGGAAGTTCTCGGAAAGAGAACGTTAAATGATACAATTGACCAGTTAGACCTAATTGATATCTACAGGACATTTCACCCCAAAACAATGAATTTCACCTTTTACTCAAGTGCACACGGAACCTTTTCAGGATAGATCACATCCTGGGTCATAAATCTAACCTTGATAAATTCAAAAAAATCGAAATTATTCCAAGCATCTTCTCTGACCATAATGCACTAAGGTTAGATCTCAATTATAGGAGAAAAACTATTAAAAATTCCAACATTTGGAGGCTGAACAACACCCTTCTGAATAATCAACAAATCACAGAAGAAATCAAAAAGAAATCAAAATATGCATCAAAACGAATGAAAATGAAAACACAACTACACAGAACCTTTGGGACACTATAAAAGCAGTCCTAAGAGGAAAGTTCATAGCAATACAGGCATACCTTAAGAAACAGGAAAAAGTCAAATAAATAACCTAACTCTACACCTAAAGCAACTAGAAAGGAAGAAATAGAGAACCCCAGAGTTAGTAGAAGGAAAGAAATCCTAAAAATTAGGGCAGAAATAAATGCAAAAGAAACAAAAGAGACCATAGCAAAAATCAACAAAGCAAAAAGCTGGTTCTTTGAAAGGATAAATAAAATTGACAAACCATTAGCCAGACTCATCAAGAAACAAAGAGAGAAAAATCAAATCAACAAAATTAGAAATGAAAATGGAGAGATCACGACAGACAACTCAGAAATACAAAGAATCATAAGAGACTACTATCACCAATTATATGCCAATAAAATGGACAACTTGGAAGAAATGGACAAATTCTTAGAAAAGTACAATTTTCCAAAACTGAACCAGGAAGAAATAGAAAATCTTAACAGACCCATCACAAGCACGGAAATTCAAACAGCAATCAGAAATCTTCCAGCAAACAAAAGCCCAGGTCCAGACGGCTTCACAGCTGAATTCTACCAAAAATTCCGAGAAGAGTTAACACCTATCTTACTGAAGCTATTCCAGAAATTGCATAGGAAGGTAAACTTCCAAACTCATTCTTTGAGGCCACCATCACCCTAATACCAAAACCTGACAAAGACACCACAAAAAAAGAAAACTACAGGCCAATATCACTGATGAACACAGATGCAAAAATCCTCAACAAAATCCTAGCAATCAGAATCCAGCAACACAATAAAAAGATCATACACCATGACCAAGTGGGCTTTATCCTAGGGATGCAAGGATTCTTCAATATCCACAAGTCAATCAATGTAATTCACCACATTAACAAACTGAAAAATAAAAATCATATGATTATCTCAATAGATGCAGAAAAAGCCTTTGACAAAATTCAACATCCATTTATGATAAAAACGCTCCAGAAAGCAGGAATAGAAGGAACATACCTCAAAAAAATAAAAGCTATATATGACAAACCCACAGCTCACATTATCCTCAGTGGCGAAAAATTGAAACCATATCCCCTAAAGTCAGGAACAAGACAAGGTTGTCCACTTTCACCACTACTCTTCAACATCGTACTGGAAGTTTTGGCCACAGCAATCAGAGCAGAAAAAGAAATACAAGGAATCCAAATTGGAAAAGAAGAAGTAAAACTCTCACTGTTTGCAGATGACATGATCCTCTACATAGAAAATCCTAAAGACTCGACCAGAAAACTACTAGAGCTAATCAATGAATATAGTAAAGTTGCAGGATATAAAATCAACACTCAGAAATCCCTTGCATTCCTATACACTAATAATGAGAAAGTAGAAAAATAAGTTAAGGAAACAATTCCATTCACCATTGCAACGAAAAGAATAAAATACTTAGGAATATTCCTACCAAAAGAAACTAAAGACCTATATATCGAAAACTATCAAACACTGATGAAAGAAATCAAAGAGGACACTAATAGATGGAGAAATATACCATGCTCATGGGTCGGAAGAGTCAATATAGTGAAAATGAGTATACTACCTAAAGCAATCTACAGATTCAATGCAATTCCCATCAAGCTACCAGCAGTATTTTTCACAGAACTAGATCAAATAATCTCAAGATTTGTATGGAAATACAAAAAACCTCGAATAGCCAAAGCAATCTTGAGAAAGAAAAATGGAACTGGAGGAATCAACTTGCCTGACTTCAGGCTCTACTACAAAGCCACAGTCATTAAGACAGTATGGTACTGGCACAAAGACAGAAATATAGATCAATGGAACAAAATAGAAAGCCCTGAGATTAACCCACACACCTATGGACACCTTATCTTCGACAAAGGAGGCAAGAATATACAATGGAGTAAAGACAGTCTCTTTAACAGGTGGTGCTGGGAAAACTTGTCAACCACTTGTAAAAGAATGAAACGACCCCTTTATAACACCATACACAAAAATAAACACAAAATGGATTAAAGATCTAAATATAAGACCAGAAACTATAAAACTCCTAGAGGAGAACATAGGCAAAACACTCTCCGACATAAATCACAGCAGGATCCTCTATGATCCAACTCCCGGTATACTGGAAATAAAAGCAAAGATAAACAAATGGGATCTAATTAAAATTAAAAGCTTGTGCACAACAAAGGAAACTATAAGGTGAAAAGACAGCCTTCTGAATGGGAGAAAACAATAGCAAATGAAACAACTGACAAACAACTAATCTCAAAAATATACAAGCAACTTATGCAGCTCAACTCCAGAAAAATAAATGATCCAATAAAAAAATGGGCCAAAGAACTAAATAGGCATTTCTCCAAAGAAGACATACGGATGGCTAACAAACACATGAAAAGATGCTCAACATCACTCATTATCAGAGAAATGCAAATCAAGACCACAATGAGGTACCATTTCACACCAGTCAGAATGGCTGCGATCCAAAAGTCTACAAGCAATAAATGCTGGAGAGGATGTGGAGAAAAGGGAACCCTCTTACACTGCTGGTGGGAATACAAACTCGTACAGCCACTATGGAAAACAGTGTGGAGATTCCTTAAAAATTGCAAATAGAACTGCCTTATGACCCAGCAATCCCACTGCTGGGCATACACACCGAGGAAACCAGAATTGAAAGAGACACATGTACCCCAATGTTCATTGCAGCGCTGTTTATAATAGCCAGGACATGGAAGCAACCTAGATGTCCATCAGCAGATGATTGGATAAGAAAGCTGTGGTACATATACACAATGGAATACTACTCAGCCCTTAAAAAGAATAAATTTGAGTCAGTTCTAATGAGATGGATGAAATTGGAACCGATTATACAGAGTGAAGTAAGCCAGAAAGAAAAACACCAATACAGTATACTGACACATACATATGGAATTTAGAAGACAGCAATGATGACCCTATATGTGAGACAACAAAGAGACACAGAGGTATAGAGTGGGCTTTTGGACTCTGAGGGAGAGGGAAAGGGTGGGATGGTTTGGGAGAATGGCAATGAAACATGTATATTTTCTTGTAAGAAATGAAGCGCCAATCTATGTTCAATGTAGGATGCAGGATGCATGGGGCTGATGCACAGGATGATTCAGGGAGAGGATGTGGGGTGGGAGGTGGGGGGGGCTTCGGCATTGGGAGATTGTGTTCACCTATGGCTGATTCGTGTCAATGTATGGCAAAACAAATACAGTACTGTAATAATAAAAAATTTAAAAAAAATTTTTTAATAAATAAAAAAAAAAAAAGTTTATTACCCACGCCTTTGAGGGCACTTGCAGATCTTAGAGTCAGGGCCAGAATAGTAAATATATTCCATGTAGTTAGATTTGAGTTGGAAACAACATTCACTTTTTTTTATCATTATAAAATTGACTTTTTAAATGTCACTTCTAGACATTGGAAACACGATGTAACTTTGTGGAACAACCATATAGATGAAAACTATAAAACAGTATAATTTATATGTACCCTGAACAGTGACAAAATTTTTTAAAGAGCTACTTTCCTTAATTGTGTTATTATGGGCATTGTTGCTATTTCTTCTTATTCCAAATGATGTGGGGATAAGCAAAGGAGACTGTATGAAATCTTGTATTTCTATTACTCCCAGTGTCCTTAAAAACAAGAAACACTAGGACTTGATGTGCCTCCTCATCAGAGCGCGCACGCCACTTCTGAAGTAGTCTTGCCAGGATTGCAAGTGTGACTCTCATCAGTCTCTGTACCTGCAGGTCCAAAGTAGGGACCACTTGACATATGGCTGTTGAATAGTCACAAAGTAGCAGGACTGAGGACCTGGATGTTCATTTATAATTCATGTGATTGTCACCTTAAAAGCTGGAGACATGCACACTATTTTTCTATTAAACACAACTTTAAAATATTGGTAGAATTCTATTTCCTCTGTGTGTGTGCTCAGTCACTCAGTTGTATCCAACTCTTTTGGGTCCATGGATCATATCCCACCGGTCTCCTCTCCATGGGATTTCCCAGGCTAGAATACTGGAGTGGGTTGCCATTTCCTATTCCAGAGGATCTTCTTGACCCAGGGATGGAATCCACTTTTCTTGTGTCTCCTGCCTTGGCAGGTGAGTTCTTGGGAAGCCCCATATTTCCTTTAAGGTAGATATAGCATTCTTAGCTATGTAGAAGATTATATTTGCATTATTGTGCTTTTATACTTTTTAGTTGTCAGTGTGGTTACTAGAAAATTTTAAACTATGTGTGTGACTTGCATTTTTGTTACATTACAGCACTGCTGTATATTCTACCACCAAGAAGAAAGTATGAAGGACAGAAACACTTATTAAAATACACCCTCGTATATAGTTTAGACTATGGGAATGCTACAGAGAAACCAACTCAGTTTCTTCAAAAATGAATGACCTAAAGGGAAAAAAAAGACCAGCAATAGGCCAAGAGAGACAGAGAGCAGGTGAGAGAGAGAGCAAGGAAGGAAGAAAAGAAAGAAGAAATTGAAGATAAGCATACATGTTAGAGACTTAAATGCATTATCTTAGTGATTCCAGTTTGTGGATTCTATTTGGATCCAAAAAAGAAGACTAACTTAGAAACAATAATGGAGGAGCGAGAGGGGGGCTTCCCTGGTTAAGAGTTTGCCTAGCACTGCAGAAGATACAGGTTTGATCCCTGGTCCAGGAAGACCCCACATGCTGTGCGACTCCTAAGCCCAGAAGCTGCAACAACTGAGCACATGGGCAGCAACTACTGAAGCCCAAGAAACCAGCAAACGACAAGAGAGTAGCTCCCCCTCTCCACAACTGGAGAAGCCCTGTGCCAAGCTCTAAAGACCCAGGGGGCCATGAATAAATAAATTAATTTTAAAAACCCTATGTGATCAAATAAGCTGAAAAAATGCTGCATTTTAAAAAATGGAAAATTTGAATAGCCTTTTATGATATTAAAGATTTTGAATTAATTTTGATTATAATGCCATGATGATAATACTTTCAAAAGAGTTCTCACTGAGGGGAAACATGCTGACATAATTATAGATGAAACATGTTGTCTGAGATTTCCTTTAAAAAAAAATGAAAAGGTAAGTGCATGGACTGCAGTAAGACAAGTTCAACCATAAGCTGGTAACTGTAGACCATGCCTGACAAAGATGGGCGTGTTCTGTTATGTCTTCTTTTGTGTACTATTGAAATTTCAGATCTGAAAAAAATGATAGGAGAACACAGGACCACCTAGAATAATAGCAGCTGAATCTCTCAACATACAATTCCAAGGGGTAGGGACTAAGAAAGAGAGCCAAGGACACCATTCAAAACCCAGCCCCAAACAACCAGGGACCAGAGAGGACTGTGGGCGTGACTTGGTTTGTATTCAGCTAGGTCTGGGAGCCACACAGCAGCAGAGGGATCAACAAAGACCCTGCCTGTAGAGGAGAGCGCAGCAGGGAGGGCCCGCTCCAGACAGAACTCGGGTAACATAACTCACAGAAAGAGCATGCGGGTAAACTCAGAGGATGTCTGAGACCTGGTTGGCTCCACCTCTGGTGACTAGGGAATTGATAGGAAGGGGTTCGACAGTGCAGAGGACCGAGGGTGACAATCTTGAGGAGGCACAATTACTGGGATCAGGTGTGAGACCGAGCTGAAGGCAGCATCCTTTGGACACTTGTGGTGATGACAAAAGAATGGTGCAACTGGCAGAAATGAAAGGTCCTACTGGAAGAAATGGAATCCCCAAGTCAAGAGACACACCATGCCTTTCCCCCAAGCCTTAGCTCTGCTAGAATACTTGCACAAGACAGACCTAAAACAAAGAAATCAAGTAAGCCACTCAAAGCGCTAATCTCTTTGACCTGGAACAACTGTTTCTCATTCAGGTAAACCTAGTCATGTGAAAATGAAAACTATATAGCAGACATTTCTTCCAAGGTGACAGAAGAAAAAAGTGCAAAATGAGAGTCAAAAATTTCAGCAAGTGAAAAGATTGCCTCAAAATCTATCAAAAAACATTGGGAAATGTAAAATGGCATCCATATTTTGATTTGTTCCCAACAAAGCATTTGTAGATACATGCACATGGAAAAAAACTTCAATATTTTATGTAAGAAATACAGAACAGGAGATAGAAGCAGACTGGAAAGAAGAAATGAGAAATTGAAACTGCCAGAGATTTTTTAAAAAATGAAGGTAAAGAAAATTCTTGGGAAAAAAAAAAGGCTGAATGACAAGGTACATAGAGAACGTATTTATCCCAACTTATAAGGGACACTGCATTAAAAATGAAAGCATCAAAAAGAACAGAAATGAACAAAAGATAGTGAGAAAGGATCAGAGAGAAAGTCATAGAGACCTAGGGGAAATAGACCTGGAATGGTCAGTTCTAAGACCTCCCCTAGTAGAGCTGAAAGACTTTTTTTTTTTTTAAAGAAAAAATGTCCTGAAGCTCCAGACCACCCTTGCCGTCTGTGAAGAAAAATCAATTTACATTCTACATCTCAGCACAACATACAAAGTAAAAAATTTTTTTTTAATCAGTAGAACTCATTGTGGACAAGTTCTTTACATTTAGCCAAGGTGGCTGTACTGTATCAAAGCAACAGAAAACAAGTATTAAATTAATCAAACTTAAGCAATCCTCAGTCCATCATGAGAAATCTTTAAAGATGAACTCTGCTCCTCAAGAACTGACAGGAAACTATGAGTTTCGTACATCTGGTCATCACTGAATATATGTGATTGTAGATTTAAGGCACTGTGTCGTGGGCCCTGCTCTGGGGGCAGCCAAGGTACACCCTCAAACTCCTGCAGGGAGGCTGTAGGTACTCCCCAGAGTGGGACAGCCATCCTGTGCCACCAGGGGTCGGAAGGACCCAGTGGGCCCCTCCTCCGGCTCCTACCTCTACCCTCCCAATGAGCACATTAACAACAAAAGGTAGGAAAAATATAGTATAGAAAGGGTATACATTTGATTGGGTTGAAATAATACAATAAGGTAATAATACTATAAGGTAGGTAAAGAGAGACGAGAAAAGCAGAATAATATCCTCGAGCATCACAGTAGTAAAAAGTTGAAGTTGACAGATAACATTTAAAACATACACTTCAAATACTAGAAAGGTGACAAAATACTACAGGACTAGTAGTTAGTGCATTAACTAGCTCTCCAGGCCTTCCAAAATACCAAGCAAAAGACACACACCCACAAATATGCATACACAAAGAAAAGAAAATAACAGAGAAAGAAACACAGAGGATACAGTCTACTACAAATGGTAAACATAGATGAAAAGATGTGAGAGGGGTTTAAGATACAAAACTGAACAGGAGAAACAAAGGGGCTTCCCCGGTAGCTCAGCTGGTAAAAAATCTGCCTGCGATTCAGGAGAGCCCGGATCGATTCCGGGTTTTGTAGGATTCCCTGGAGAAGGCATAGGATACTCACTCCCCTATTCTTGGGCTTCCCTGGTGGAATCCGGCTGCAATGATGGACACCCGGGTTTGATCCCTGCGTTGGAAAGATCCCCTGAAGTAGACCGTGGCAACCCACTCCAGTATTCTTGCCTGGAGAATCCCCATGGACACAGAAGCCTGGCGGGCTACGGTCCATGAGGTTCAGAGTCGGACACGACTGAGCAACTAAGCACAGCACAGCACATGAGAACAAGAGTATTGATATTAATAAAATCAATCATGTTAATAATGGATTGTGGATGGGGGACGGGTGGGAAGGAGGTTCATGAAAGAGGGCACATATTTATACTTATGTTTGATTCCCATTGTTGTATGGCTGAAACCAACACTACAGTGTAAAGCAGTTAGCCTCCAAATAAAAATAAATGCGAGAAAATAATGGATTATAACACTTAATTTTAAATTAATGAGTCCATAGTGACACTCAAAAATATTTTTAATAATATGTTAGGGGTAGGGATTGTCTTTTCCACAGCACAAAGCTAGCAATACCATAGATATGATAATTGACACACATCAGGGATCAATAAAGGATGGTAAAATTTGTACAGAAAGAGCATCATAGAATATGACATTCATACACTCTCAAAATACCACTAATCAAATTACTCATTACAGACACAAAAACCTGTCTTTTCAATGAACAGATCTTATAAGCCTCTGCATAACAGTGTTCAATGCTAAAATAATAATAGTGGTGACAGGTAAAGTGGACACTCTTAGCCTCCAAACAGGCTGCCCTAGGAAGCACACAGCATGTACTAGATGGTGTTCTTGGCAAAAGGGCTCACCTGAATTTAATCATGAGGTAATGATCAGAAAAGTGCAAAATGTAGACCTTTGAGTAGACAATTGACCTATCCTCTGCAAAGAAGTCAATGTCACGACCATCAAAGACAACTACAAAAGGTGAGGAGATGTTTGAGTTTCCAAAGGACTAAAGAAATAAAGTTACACAATCTTTTTAGTCCTTTGGAAACTCAAACATCTCTTCTCTTTTTGTTGTCTTTTTGGTGCAAACATCGACTGTTTGAAGAAAGACAGGCCAGTTGTCTGGTTCAAAGGTCTAAATTCTGCAGTTATCTGATATCTACCTCAATATTAAACACAGGATAAACACTGTTAGCAAGGACAATGCATAGTAAATGCTGTCTGCTTTGAGCACAATTCATCTGATGGCAAAGAATGACCAAGTTGATATGTTGTCTTCTTCCAATTGTTCCCGTGCTGGTTTGTGGAGGATGGATATTTAGAGGAGCAAGAGTTAAGTTCTTTCCAAACTGTGTGTCCATGAAAGCATTGATCACCTTACTGAGGATTACATTCGGAGGCTGATGACCTGGATTATTCCCATCAATTCGGTCCTTGAGGTGTGGAGAGTGGTTGTTGGTTGGGATGTTCATTCTCAGGAAAGGATCCCTCCAGTGTTACTGAGGTTTACATTGAGTTGCTGCTGTAGATTTTTTTTTTTCATCAAATGGGAAAGGTAATTTTATAGTGTGGTTTCTCAAACTGACAATATCTTTTCTTAGTTCCTAAAGTAATTGTTATCTGTGAAAGACAGAGAGAGAGAGGAAGAAACGTGAGTGTTTGTTAGGTCCTGCTGAGCCTGGAGGGATGGCCACATGGTGACTGGGGCCAGGGGCAGACAGAGATCCTGTTGACAGGATGAGCTGAAGGGAGAGCCACAGGCTGGCTGGAGAGAAAAGTGAGATCCATGAGTTGGAAGGAATACCTCCCTAAACTTTCATCCAGCCTGTGGTGCAGCATCTAAGGACCCCTGTCCTCACCCCACCTTACTTGGGGATATCTCAGCTCAAAGCTGCTTCCGAGCCTTTACGGATCCCCACCACTCAGTCCTCAACAGTCATTTCACTCTTGAATCCCCTTCATCTGTACGCTTTCCCACATGTTCAGGGATGGACGTGCTGAGCATCCCTCATACACAATTAGAAACAGACTGCCATGGGAGCAGAGGATCCTCAATTGAGAAAGACACCCTCTTCTACCTCTTCATCCCTGCCTTCTGAGGAGGAGAAGCAGGCTACTGGAGAGTCCTGGATTGTGAGCACCAATAGGGACCTCAGAACGAATCCAAGTCCAGTTTCATAATTTACAGAGGAGCAGCTATGTTTTCAAGGATCTAAGGACTATCCAAAACCACATGACTTGTTACTGACAACCCAGGCCACGGGCCCTTCCTATACATTTGCAGAAGGGAGAGGAGAAGAGGAAAGCTCCAATCTGGAGGAGTCAACAGTTAAATAGAGACTGTTTGGTCATCCTGCTGGACAGGAATAAGGCTTTCCAGGGAAATCCTGCTCCAAAGAGACTGAGGAATGAATGGAAAGGGCAAAAACTCACAAGGAAATTACCAAAAAGAGAGTAGGAAAGGTAACTGTGTCTCAAGCCATTTGCATCCCATGGACACTAAAATGCTATGAAGGTGATTTCATTTCATGCTGGATCTACCTTAAGGCATTTCCAGGAATATCCTTCACATCTACACAAATAAAACTCTGAAGTGAAAGAGCATTCAGTTTAGTTATACTAAATTCTCATCACCTTTTCCTCAAACTTTTCTCAGAGTCTCTCCTAGTATTTTCTGTGAGTGTACAGAAAAACATCTACTTCTGCTTTCTTGCCTAGGCCAAAGCCTTTGACTGTGTGGATCACAACAAACTATGGAAAATTCTTAAAGAGATGGGAATACCAGACCACCTTACCTGCCTCCTGAGAAACCTGTGTGCAGGTCAAGAAGCATCATTAGAACTGCACATGGAACACAGACGAGTTCCAAACTGAGAAAGCAGTATGTCAAGGCTTTATATTTTCACCCTTGATTATTTAACTTTTATTCAGAGTGCATCATGCGAAATGCTGGGCTGGATGAAGCACAGGTGGAATCAAGACTGCCAAGAGATATATCAATAACCTGAGATATGCAGATGACACCACCCTTATAGCAGAAAGCACAGAGGAACTAACGAGCCTCCTGATGAAAATGAGAGAAGAGTGAAAAGGGTGGCTTAAAACAATGCATTCAAAAAAAAAAACAAAGATCATGGCATCTGGTCCCATCACTTCATGGCAAATAGATGGGGAAACGATGGAAACTGAGACAGATTTAATTTTCTTGGGCTCCAAAATCACTGCAGATGGTGACTGCAGCCACGAAATTCAAAGATGCTTACTCCTTGGAAGAAAAGTTATGATAAACTGAGACAGCAGATTAAAAAGCAGAGATGTTCCTTTGCCAACAAAGGTCCATCTAGTCAAAGTGATGGTTTTTCCAGTTGTCATGTATGGATGTGAGAGTTGGACAATTAAGAAACCTTAGTGCCAAAGAATTGGTGCTTTTGGACTGTGGTGTTGGAGAAGACTCTTGAGTCCCTTGGGCTGCAAGGAGATCCAACCAGTCCATCCTAAAGGAAATCAGTCCTGAATATTCATTGGAAGGACTGATGCTGAAGCTGAAACTCCAATACTTTGGCCACTTGATGTGAAGAACTGACTCCTTAGAAAAGACCCTGATGCTGGGAAACATTGAAGGCAGGAGGAAAAGGGGATGTCAGAGGATGAGATGGTTGGGTGGTATCACTGACTCAATGGACATTAGAGTGAGCAAGCTCTGGGAGTTGGTGATGAACAGAGAAGGCTGGTGTGCTGCAGTCCATGGGGTCTCAAAGATTTGGACACAACTGAGCAACTTAATTAAACTGATAGAAGGGTATATAAAAGGATAAATATAGCAGGATAAGGCCTAATATTCATTATGGGGTTTTTGCATAAAGAATATATTCAATGAGAAAAAAATTTGTTGAACCTGCTGTTCTGAGCCAGTTAGAGTCTGTGAAACATGTTTAGTGAATAGATAACTGCAAGTTGCATTTTAACAGTAGAAAAGGAAATACTAAATTTTATTCTTATGGCAAGGGGAGGGTCAATTTTATAATTGGGCTCTATGTAATTTTTTTTTTGGTATCTTGTACTAGAAAAATTGTGAGAAATTTTAATCCAAACAGAGAGATTATATATCTAACTTGACTTTCTACGTCTCCTTTTTTTTCTCTTTTATCTTCTCCAGTCTGTATGAATAGTTCTGTGGAGAGAAGAATGCAAATTCCCTTAATTGTTGATATTTCGCTTTTTTAGGAAGCAGCCACTTACAGGCCACTGCCATATTGGTTGCTTATATCCTATCAGATCCACAGTGCTTCTAATCCTTGATGCGTATTAGCAGAGCTTTGAAAGATACTTATATCCAAACCTCATCCCCAGAACTTTCAAATCAGAATTTCAGTGGATTGGGTTAAGACATTCGTGTTAGCTCAAAACTCAACCCGTTTTCATTTTACAATAGCATGATTTAGAACTACTCACTAGACCTACACTATTTCACACCACACTTTTTATTTCTTCCTTCTAGTCCAATGTGGACATCTCTCCACTGGCCCTAAAGATTTTTTGGTCTTTCTCTGTTACTCACATATAAATAATTGGCCTTCTCAATTGGATTGTCTGAAGCAATGATTATCTTGTATTCTTGTGTAGCTCCCTGGATCTTCATAAATGTGGCCCAAAGTTAATTCAGTATGATGCTGTCCTACATTCCCTGGCCTCAGATTTCAACTCAGTTCATTCTTCTGGGCTTTGACTAATATGGAGAAGGAATAATGTGAGCAAAACTGGAGAGGTCTGAATGGCTGTCCTTCTCATGCTCTATGTAATTCGGAAACCCTGGCTTCTGTATCTCCTTTTCCCCATTGTCCCTTTAGGGACCATTTACTGCCCTCCCGCTACTGCCAGCTCCAGTGAGTTTCTGGAAGCCCCCTGCACACTAGCAAAGTTCTGCCTATCAGAGGCTGAGGGAATCATGACTCAGGCCAGTCCAGCACTCCCACCTTTGACCCAGGTTCTTATTTTATGTTAGGAATCAAGGCTTTTTCCTTCAGTTCTGGCATTTCTTATTCAGGTGGAAAACCTGAGGGTTAAAGGCTGTCCTAGGTTCATTTCTCCAGAAGCCAACTCACTTGCGAGTGATTCCTTAAGACACGATCCTGGAAGAAAGAGGCAGTGGACTTGGAGGCAGGGGCAGGGAAAGTAAGGTGAAGAAACCAAGAATGTGTGTGACTTAAGGCCAGTGCTTTCAGAGCCTTAAATGCTGCTATTCTGATGAGGAGGACCATGGAGCTGGGCTTCCTTGTGGCTAATAGGAAAGGTCAGAGGGAATATGAGGATGGTAGCAGTGGGGAAACAGTAGAGGTCAGAGGGGAAACAGGAGACTGAGATGGAAGGGCCCTGCAGGGTGGCAGCCCCCATGGAAAAGAGAGGAAAGACCACACAGAGGCAGTGTCAGCTGTTGAGTGAACAAATGAAGAAGAGGAAAATCAGTGGGAGATTGAGCCATAACAGATCAAGAGCATAAGGAAGAAGTGCCTGGGGTTACCTCTGTATCCTACGCTTGAAGGCCAGGGAATCTGCAGGCCAGTCTCCACTTGCCAAACGGCAGTTTTCTTCTGATGATCTTCTGTCTCAGGACACTGAAGCCCTTAATCTTGTTGCAGACTGGTTGCTCGTGTGTGCTTGCTGGGGAGCCCTCACCTTCCAGCTTGGGAGGGTTCTTCATGCTGACGGAAGCACCCAGCTCTGAAGATAAAACCACAGCCAACAGATCCATCGTTATTCATGATTTACAAAGACTCACTCCTCCACCCAAGAAGGACATCATTGACAGAAAGTGTCCAGGAACAAGAAAGGCCATCTGAAAGCCCATGGGTAGGTAAGACATGGAGATATTTTTGTGTGTGCTTTTGCTGATTTCCCTTATACTACCCAGTATTGTTAAGTGTGCCACAGGGCAAATATGTTTCCCAATGCCATAAATGAGCAAGAAAATAAAATGGATGACAACAAAAAATTCCTAGGTAGAAAAAACTAAGACAAGAAACACCTACAGGATGCAGTTTGTACTGTTGGGATGGAAGAGATGAAGCAAAGTCAAAGCTGAAGGAAAACCTCATGAGAGAAAAGCAGTGGGGAAGTCTAAATTGGAAAAATTTTAAATCTGCATCAATATACACTTCATATATATGTAAACACACTACATATGATATTATACATAATTTAAATAAGGCATAGACAATATGATAAAAATGGAAGAAACCTCACAAGTGAGTGTGTTTGTGATGGAATAAATGAATGAAGGGTTTGAGCTATTGAATGGAACATTCTATTGGCTTCCCAATGAGTTGACTTTGGAAAAGAAAATAGAAAAATAAGAAGAATGAGAAAGAAACTCTGTTTGGTGACAGGAAATAGGAGACATTGGGGCGGGAGGCGGCGTGGGTGGGAGTCACAGTGTGAAGGGGAGTGAAAGTAAAGGGCGTTAAAACTACCCTTGGCTGCAAAATCTGCTGTGAAGCCTGGATTCATGCTCAGGTCTCCATGGAAGGTGAGCAGGAAAGAGTGCCTGAGCCAGAGGAGTTCAGTCCTGGCTGGGAATGTGGGAGGCCAAGCACAAGGAGAGACCAGAGGGAAGAGAAGACAACAAACCCCAGGAGACCCAGTGGCTCTTGTCAGGCTCTGCACCCCTGCCCGCCCTGAGCACTTTCCTTGAGACTCTCCATGCCGCCACCAGGGGGCTCCTCATCTCAGCTCCGCCTGAGGACCCCAGTCTCTCCTCTTTCCTCAGATGAGGCCACAGCCTGAGGGAGGAGCGCCAGGTAGCACCAGGCTCCAGTGGAGGATGTGGAGAGCGATGGAGGGTAAGGATGAATACGTCCCAGATGAAATGGATGTGAGGGTCTGGAAGCTCTTTTAAGGAAATTTGAACAGAGGTGGACCCAGAGGAGAGGAAAACTAGGAGACCGACATGGAGCTGAGTGGAAAGAATGCATTAAATGGAGTGTCATAAAAGAGACTGATGGGTGCATTTCAAGAATGAGGGTAGCCCTTTATTTTAAAATGAGGGGAAAATGAGGGAAAGAAACTGGATATGGAAAGCAAAAACATGGACTGAGTTGCAGGGCCAGTGTTTACACCCCTGTTGAATGTTCCTGAGAGCTAATACCCTGTTCCTGAGAGCACCCAACGGGAGTAAACTGCCTTGATGACAGATGTTGAAAGGGAGGAAAATATTGGCCAAGCTACCTTTCTCAGAAAGGTCTAGAGAAAGTGGAGACTATAAAGCTTATGCTACCATCAACAACCATTGTGAAATCGTTTTGTAAGAGTTAAAACACCAGAAAGACACAATACTTAGATATTATATATTCATAGTGGTTATCAAACAAATGTTAGCGAATCAGATGCCCTGGACATTATATTGTTTAAGATCCCTAACAATATGCAAAGGAAATAGAATTTTTCAAGAGTTCAGATGAGGGATGAGAGAGGCAAATACCTAGGAAGATAAATAACTTGGCTCAGTTAAACAGGCAGGAATTTGCAGAACCAGGGCCTGAGCCTGAGCTGGTCCTAAATCCGAGGCTCTTGATCACCTCACTCTGCTAGAGTGTCAGAGGTTTCCACTGGGCCGACAGCAGGCGTGGGAGAGGCCCACTGCCTCCTCTACCCACAGCTTTGTGATGACCAGCACATGGACCAGCGCTTCCTAATCCCCTTTTCTTTCTTACCTAGAAAGAGTGGCCCTTGGTTTCCAGAATCAGGGTTGGAGGTAAAGCCCCAGTTGGTGGAAGAAAGACCAGGCATGGCTTTGCTGTCACCACACTCGAAATGCTGGTCCAGCTGCCGCTGCAGACAATCAGTCATGCGGGTGCTTTTCTGAAGCTGTGCCTGTGAAGTTGACACCTCTGACCCTGGGAAACTCACAGGTCCCCGCTGACAGTCTTCCCAGGTGTCACCTGAAAGGAAAAGAGGGTTCAGTAGGACCAATGGAAGCGTTTTCTTGCTAAGCCCTCCCAGAACACCCCTTTCTGCGGTCCTAGCCCATGAGTGAAACCGCACCATGACCCAGACAGCAGAGGCAGACTTCAGTGCGAAGAAGATGTCATATTTATGGCTGTGGCGGAGGTGCTGAGAAGGCAGGGGCTTGGCTGCAATTTCTTGAAATGAGAAATTACCCACTTGAGTCTAGAGGGTCTGGGTGACACAGGGGGTCAAGTCTCTTATTCTGCTATTAGCCTTAGTCTTGGAGCCTAGAGAGAAGGTTCTAGATAGCCTCTAGGAATGGAGGAGAAAGAGTTCTTGATATCTACCCACGGGAATAAAAGAACAGGGAGAGACATTTGGCCTGAAGGCTTAGGTACCACTAGAAGTTGAGCTGAGAAACTACAGTACATTCCAGACTCTTCTGAGCTTCCTTGCTTGAAATGGTGTCTACCCTTCCACTCACCTGTACATACATATATAGAATAATATCTATTCCCACATGGGGCAGAGTGGTGATGGATGGTATTAGCAACTAGAACTAGTGGAGGAGAGGGCTGAGACCCTGTTGGAAACACCTTTGTGTCTCTTTCGAGAGAGAATATACGTACACTCCTTCAATCCGCTGGTGCCTGGACAGTGCTGCTAATGAAATCGGCTTATATTTCTACTGTGAAATGAGTACGTATCCTCAGAACGTGGGCTAACCAAAGACATGAAGTACCCTCATCGGCCCAGGTCAGGCTCATGTGAGGTCACAGCCGCCAGGGCCTGCTCTACACTGCTGTCTGGGGGCTCTCCTCTCACCTCCTGCTTAGGCATCCGCACCCTCAACAAGGTCTGTTTCTGTCTCTCATGTACCTGTCCTCTCTCAGTCTGCCAGAGAACATCTGTGTCTGACTCTCATCAAAGATTCATCCAACCTCCTTCTAACCGCTTTCTCTGATTCCGTCCTCTCCACACTCTCAAAGGTCACCCCCCAATCCTGTTTCATCACATGCTCCTCAGTTGACGGAAATTCATCCTCCCTTCCCTGCTACACAAATCTAATCTCCTCACCCGCCTTTCCAGTGCTCCTGTCTTCTAGTCCCTCTTTTCTTCTGCAACATCACTTCCCACAGCTCCCACTGGAAATCCACCTAGGACTCAGGCTGGCCCCTTTCTGTCCCCAGGCCTCTACCAGGAGCCTCTGTGAGCTTTCCAGGGCTTTTTCCAGAAGCTCTTCTCTTAGTCTGGTGTGCCCTTCATATTTCCACTAGGCAAAGTTCATTAATCACTGATCATCATCTTTGAGGACGCTTTATCAGATTTTATGATAATTCATTTGGGCTGAAGGGTAAATCCTTGTACAACATTTGGTGGTTGAAAGAAGTGTCAAAACCACGTATCCTCTGATTCTCTAATGTTATTTTGAATCAATGTCAAGGATTGTTTTTAATTATCATTGTGTAATTTCATCATCTAATTTTATTTGTCTTTTCTTGAGAATGTGTCTTATTAAAACTATGCTTTGAATATTCTTTGCATTGACAGAATATAAAATAACCAAAGCAAAAGGAAAGTGAAGTTGCTCAGTCGTGTCCGATTTTTACGACCCCATGGATTGTAGCCTATCAGGCTCCTCCGTCCATGGGATTCCCCAGGCAAGAATACTGGCGTGGGTTGCCATTTCCTTCTCCAGGAGATCTTCCCAGCCTAGGGACTGAACCCGGGTCTCCCGCACTGTAGGCAGATGCTTTCCCATCTAAGCCACCAAACCAAACATTATATCAAACATCAACAATTCTGCCCAATATCGTTAGTATGGCGAAAAGCTTCCAATAGAAGATCAAGTTGTAATTTAAAAATCAAGTGTTTGTGTTGTTTCTGCAGGGTTTCTTCCTGGAGAGAGAGGGTGGGGTAGAGCTGACTCTTTGTACCCACATGGCTGCATAATAGCTATCCGCAGTGTCCTGGGGTTATCATGAGAATCAAGACGCAGGATGGATCCCTGTATAGATTAGATATTCTATTCATTCATCTCAACCCCTCTGTGGGGACTGGGCCTTTCCTGGCCCATTGTGAACAGTGGACTCCCAGGACTGGGCCATATCCCACACATCTCAGACACATATCTGAGGCTCATGTCTGAGCCTCACTCATGCTCTTCATAGGAACCCACACCCGGCTGTCAGTGTTTCTGAGATAGAGCTCCACAGTTTTTAATGACTTCAGCACAGCCAAATTCAAGGTCTACCTGGACCTCTTGTGACAACAGGTGACCAGGGGGCAGGAGGTGGGGAGAGGCGTGGACTCTCACCCTGGCTGATTCTCCAGAGAGAGCCCTGTGGAGCTGTGGCTCCACCTGGAGGGGCTGCAGGAGCCCCTGGCTCTGCTCTCGGGACAGAGTGCACAGAGGGTTTGGGAGCTGGCAGATCTGAGTGAGGGACCACAGGGTTCTCTGCTGCCCTCTGGCAACTTCTGTTGAAGATTAAGATAGTTGCAAATCATTTGGTTCAGGGCAAAGTGGAAAAGGCGAGCAACATCCTCTCTTAGTCATTCATGGTCCAACTGCTGAGAGGAGAGGACGCAGCCTGAGCCAGGGAGTCAGGCCCAGGAGAGGTCAGTGTCCCACCTGCCAGTGGCCAGGAATCCGATGCAAGTAAAGAGACCTCGCTGAGCCTCAGTGCCCTCGGCTCTACCATGAGACACCACAGCTACCTGAGAGGGAGCCTGGGAGGGCTGAAGGGGCTAGAGTGCACTTGGAGCTCACTTGGTAAGGAGTATGGCAGACAACAGGTGCACAATAACTGTGTGTCCCCTTTCTGGTTTGTGAACTACTGTGATCCTGAGAAAGCCTTTGCTTCTCTGCTCCTCAGGGAAGAATGGGAAATAAGAAAGAACCTGCTTCCAAGGTGAAAAGGCACCAACTGACTGATGGACAACATTTGTATGCCCAAAATCTTTCTAAAAGAAGTCAGATAGAGTCTGATACATAATGGAGTTTCTCCTTGTTTATCGAGATGATCTTATGAGTCAAAGTCCTAACAAGAAAAATGCATCTCCTAAAGAAAAAGTTTAAAAAAAAATAGCCCCAAAGGATTTCATATTAGGTTTTCATTTCCACACCCTATGAACTGCTACCCAAGGAGACTTGGCTCATAAATTAGGTCAATAACCCTATCAGATACATAGCTTATGGAGAGTTTCCAGGAGATTATACCACTGAGATTGTGTGAAACATTGAAACTGTAACCCACACATGGAAGACTCCTTTTACTGCACAGAGGATGAAACACAAGGCTGTTTCTAGAGGATGGAACAACAGAGACAGATATTTGGCTTCATGGAAATTACAGGGCATAGGCAGATTTGATGTTCAGGATCGAGTATCTAAATGCTTCAGAGGGAGGTAGGCAGCCCAGGGTAAGATCCGGAGCTGGGGAACAATATAACATGCATTACTTCCCTGGTGGCTCAGAGGTTAAAGCATCTGCCTCCAATGGGGAGACCCAGGTTCGATCCCTGGGTTGGGAAGATCCCCTGGAGAAGGAAATGGCAACCCACTCCAGTATCCTTGCCTGGAGAATCCCATGGACAGAGAAGCCTGGTGCTACAGTCCATGGGGTCGCAAAGAGTCAGACACGACTGAGCGACTTCACTCACTCACTCACTCACAAATATGGAACAGATCACAATCATGAATTCAAAGTCAGAGAGCTTGCCAGAAACTCTTCAAGAAATAGAATTAGCAACAAAATGTCATGACTGTAAGGATTCTTATCTGTATAAAAAGAGCTCTGTTACACAAATTCCTGCAGCTGAGACAGTGGTAGCTGAGATTCTGCCCTTATCCCTTCACTTGCCCTCTCTGGTCTGACTTGATACCACAAGCCTGTGCTAATGAGATGAGTTCAGGTGACAGAGGGCAACCTGGGGCAAGAAGAATGCAAAGGCTCCTGATGCCTTCTAAAAATTAAAACGGAGAACATAGTTCTAATCACCCTGAGCCTAAGAACCTCTCTGGGAGTACTCACCGTTTACATCTAGAGCCAAGCAAACTTCTCTCCTCTCTGTTGGGATGGAGGCACTTCTATAAGGATGACAGGCGCCTGGCAGATGATGGCCAGCAGAAACAGCCAGATAACATTCATCCAGTGAGTCCGGCTGGACATCATTCTCTTCTACCACCAGTTGCTCCACACTGAGATTTGTGGGGTTGGGAGAGCAGATGGTTAAACAAGAGGGATTAGTCAACCTGGAGCCATAGCTGGTTTTGATAGGAGTGTGAAGGGACAGGTTGCAAAACACAAATGGGGAGTCCCCTTAGAGGGAGGTCTAACAATCCCCCCCACCCACAACTCCCATCTGGGGCCTGAGAGTGCTGGCAAAGGGAAAGGAGAGAGAGGTGAGGGAGAGTGAGCATGAGATGCTCTGAGCACAGAGAAGAAATGGGTTCAGGAGGAAGGAGATGAGCCAGCCCAGGACACATAGTCATGTCACACACGTCCTCAGAACATCAAGGTGACTTGAAATACAACATAAGTTTTGTTGAAATTTACATGCTGCATACAAATGAACACCAGCACTGGCAGCATAATAGACCCCTAGAAATCTTGCATTTGCAAGTCCAGTTTTCCAAATATGCAATGTGACATGACAATTTTCCTAGTTACTTTCCTTGCCACGAAATATCTGCCAAGGTCGTAACCCAGAGTGACACAGGCAGTTAAGTATTGCATGCTGGTTTTAACAAAAAGGAGAAAACAGAGGAGTACAAGAAATCCTGTGGCTGATCAGTAGCCCTGCTTCAACTGACTGCAAGTTACTAGAATTGGGAGGGATTCATAAAGGGGGAAACAGACAACCCTGTGACAGGGACAATTTGTGGTTCTCTGGATGGAAGAATTAGGCATGTTCTGATAGCACTTTCTGATTCCCTTGCGTGTGAGATGACCAGATGTCAACACTGATGTTAGACCCATGTTTCTCCATAGTTACCTAGAAGAGATGATGTCTTGATCTTCCTCGTCCTCAAGATCAGCAAGATTTTCTATGGATACATTCAGAGAAGTTGAGAAACACTTAGCAGACAACTGTGTAAATTAATAATCCAGTGTCCAACACTGCCACGGGGACAACAGTACCAGCAGTGAGATGATAGGCTATTTCAGGATATTCCAGATGCCTCAGGCTGGATCTCTCAGACTGTTCTTGGTTTGCTTTCCTGAGCCATCAGGAAAGATGTCCCTGCCCTGGTATATCCTCAGCACAGTATTCTCTTCCAAGTCTAAGTAAAATGTCAAAGATTCACCTTCCCCACAGAGTCTGGGGAATAGCCCAACTGCATCCTAGTAGAATACTGCAGTACTCAGGCTTTTCTCAACCTATGCTGACTGCTTTAGCAGAATGATGAGTGGAATGAAGAAAACCTTGAATTACATGAATCTTAGTTGTTACCCGAAACCTGCAGTCATTCATTGGGTGGGAAAAAGCCAGGGCTCTGCTTGCTTCATGGAAACATACAAGCAAGGTGATAGGAGGGCTCTTTGCATCCTGAGGTCCAGACGATTGGCTTGCTAAGGCAAGCAATTCAGAGGAGACAAACCCTGGGAAGACAGCAGGGACACCAGGGAAGCAGCAAGTAATTACGGCTGTGAGCACCTCTGGAAAGGCACAGAAATTCAAGGGACAGTTCGGGTATGAAAAAGGAAGCATTTTGGGCAAAAGGAGACATTGCAAAGGAATCAGGGAAAAATACAGTCATCTCTGGACACCTGCACATACAAGTGAGTCAGTGTGTCACACCAGCCGTGGAGTACATGATCTAACTTGGGGACTGACCTATAGGCTTCACCTGAATGAAGAAGAGAGCACAGCTCACAGACCCACCTGATGTCTGTACTTAAATCTCCACCACAGAGTCTGATTCAAATCACTGTCTACAGAGATTCCAACAGGGAAGGCAAATCTCAGCACCCCAGAGGCGAGGAGTACAAAGAATACAGAGTCTATCTGGGTATCCAGGTGGAGGTCTATCACAAGAAAATACTCACTGGTTACATCCAGGGCATAAGAGACATCCACGTCCTCAGGTAAGAAGATGGCATTGCTCCTATAAGGCAAGGAGGAGTCTGACAGGCCAGGAAGAACCGAGTGAGTCAGATTGTATTCATCCAGAGAGTCCCGTGGGACATCATTCTCACTCATCTGTGGCAGCTGTCTGCTGAACCTGGTGGGGGAGGGAGGGCAAAAGACTAAGGCAAGACTGATGAGAAACTGTACAGTCCTATCTGGTGTTGATGGAATGTTTGAGTTGGGATGCACGCCAAGGCTCTGATCCATTAGAGAGGGAAAACCTTGTTTTCTGCGGGAGACACAGCGAGGTTTCACAGGGCAGAAGAGAGAAAGAGCAGCAGGTGCTCAGTGCTCTGGCCAAATAAACAGGCTGATGAACAGACTGAATTCCCTCTGATGGTACAGCACGCCTCACACACAGGGACACAGAGCCCTGGCTTTCACACTTCCATTTGCATTGCATTGACATCACTATGACACGCATGCCAGCATGCTAACACCAAACAGAAAGCAGATATGCATCTCACTCTGTAAACCACACCTGATAGAAAAATTGAGTGCAAAAAAATCACTCGTAGTTCACCTGGGTCAGCTGACTTAGGATTTCAACTTGACAAGTAAATAAGAAATGGGAAACAATAGAAGTACCACAGTGAAAGCAGAGGACAGGATGAAATAAGATAACAGGGGTGGGCAAAACGGACGACACAGTATATTCAGCCGTTTCTGGGTTTCCCTGGATCACAGGTCTGCAGATGTCATCACTGTATAGGAGCCCACAGATACTCAAAATTACCTCGGGGCAACCACCTCTGGTCCTTTCATGTCATCGTGATCATTCTGGTTTTCTGCAAATAAATTAACAGAAGAGTTATATCAGGCAAATGCCTTTCAAAAACGCCCAATCCTGTGCCTGTCTTCACAATGTGGTCACAGGCTATTGAGACAGAAAGAATACAGGAGGCCCTAGAAAGAGCCTCATAAGAAGGCACTGGGTTTCCTTTCTTGAGCCATTGCACAAATTACCTTGATATGATATGTCATTGGCAGAGTATCGTGGACCTGAGTCTGTGCAAACAGCTAAATGCATCCTTTTCCCCTCAGTTCCTGGGGAACAGCTTAGCTACATCCTCAGCCTACTATAATACTCAGGCTTTTTTCATCTCAAATGTTGTTTATTAATGAGATAAGTGATTGCACGCTGAGATATTATGGGAATGGAATCCACACACCATCAACTCAAATGAATCTCAAAGCTGCACACAGTGGCCATTCATCCGGTTGGGAAGTTCCAGGGCCCTGCCTTACCTCAGAGCAACATCCCAAAGGATGACAGTGTGGCTTACCTTCTGGTTTCAGAAGACTTCGAACAAGATGAGTCAAAGGAAAAAGAGAGACTATGGGTTGGAAGAAGTGAACCAAAGGAGTGACATCTCCAAAGGTATAAACAAGACTGCCAACAGCCTTGGACAGGTGTCGGAACTCAGGGACATTACCTAGAAATGAAAATGAAAGCACTTCACGTGAGATAAGAGGTTCATTCAAAATTAGGAAGCCTGAGAGGAACCTCCTGTGCCACAGCTGCTGAGATACACGTGAGTCTGTCAGGACCGCCCTGGGTAGAGTGGTTTACCAGAGGGACCACTAGGACAGGAAACTTAGAAAAGTTCATTCATAGAATGTCTTCTTTTAAATGCAGTTATAGAGTCTGGTTCACATCAGGCTTCAGTATGTAAGCCCAGGGTCTATCAAAGGGGATTAATTTAACCAGAGTAGACTAACAGATAAATTGAAGACTACCTGGGAGACCAGTTGGAATTTCATCCTCTGCAGTGTGAGAGCAGCCACAGGCTCCGTCCACGTCTGACGCCACATTCTCTTCATCAGATGCCAATTTTCTATCACTGTAAGGCTGGTTGCAGGCAGAACCTTCCTGGAGAGTTGAAGGTACTGAAACACATTCATCCTGGGATTGCTGGAACACCACCTCCTTTTCAACATCCTGCAAGTTCACACTGTGCCAGATGGAGAAGGCATGACAGAAGATTAAGAGGATTCGACCCCACGCGATCTGGCTGGTTTTGATGACAGGCATTTTGGGAGTGGTCACAAAGGGAAAATGGCAGCCCCCTTAAGGAGAGAAGTAACTCCTCCTCATGTGGAGTGGAGGGTGGCTGCCATGGGGTGGGAGAGAGACAGCAGGTTCTCTGTGCAATGGGCATACAACCGGCGGTTGAAGGAGGAGATGGGATTTTCCCTGCATGCTAACGTCCTGACCCCCAGCACACACAGAGGACTGGGACAGTGGTTCACACTCTCCTGCACACATTCTGTAGATCTGGATATCTTGTGTCCAAGTGAACACAGCTCTTAAGAAGTTACAGATTTGTTTGAGTTTGGACTCTATTCCATTCAGTTAACAGTTTTATTTGCACACATACAGCTTCAAAATCAGGCTTTCAGAGGTGGAGGAAAAGGAGTTATAGACTACATATTCTGCCTTCAAGAACTATTTTTTCAATATTTTGTTTTAATATGAATATCATTCTATTTTCTTCCCTCGTAATCCAATATTTATGAACATGCTGATGCCAAACCAGTGAAGACCCAGAGGATCTCACCCTACTTTAACCACTCAGGAGAAAACACGTGAGTACAGGAACTCCCACGTTTAGTTATTTCACCTGGGTCAACCCACTGTGCATTGCTAAAGCTGAAGGATTAAAAGAGTGAAATGCACAAACTTGAGAAACCTGATTAGACCACCCTGTGAAAGAGATAATTGCACAGAGGACGTTCTATTTGTCTCTGGATCTGAGGTCTCCTGCTGTCACCACTGGCATTCACAGCCCACAGATCTTCAAATTACCTGGGAAATGTGAGCTCTTGTCCACTCACTGGCTTGTGATAATTTTCATTGTCTAATAGGAAATTCAGAGACAGCAGGTCATAATAAGCAAATCACACCTCAGACATATTTACTCAGTAAACACATATACCACAAGGTCATTAACATTCTCATTGTAGGAACATAATTCTTTAGCAAAGATATTCTAGGATACTTAAGTCTTATGAGAATTAGACTGGACTGCGTCCAGACCCATTGAGGAAATTTGCTGCTTGATCTGGTATCTTTCTCAACATCCTTTGTTCTGAGTCTGTATAAGCACTTAAAAATGTATTTTCCACAGAGATGCTAGAAAAGGAGCTGAGTTATTTTCTAGATTATTTCCATAGTACTGCTTATTTCCATCAGATGATGTGGTTCTTGATGCTTTAGAGGAATTTATACTGGAGACTAGAGTGATGGGCAAATTATGAAAGCATTAGCTGCTCATTAATGTCCTTCTCTTTGTGACTGCATGGACTACAGCCCACCAGCCTCCTCTGTCCATGGAATTCTCCACAAAAGAATACTAGAGTGGGTGCCATTCTCTTCTCCAGAGGATCTTCATGACACAGGGATTGAACCTGGGTCTCTTGCATAGTGGTCAAATTCTTTTCCATCTGAGCCAATGGGAAGCCCAGTGAATTGTATTAACCCTCAAATCAAAAAGAATATTTTGTGCTACTCAGAAACCATAGCATGTGTAGCTGGAGGTACTGCCAGAGCCCAGCCTTGTTTCCTGGAAACATACAAGTAAGACAATGGTACAGTTGTCTCTGTCTTGGTGTCAGATAACATCTTAGCTAAGACCTGCCAACATCGAGAAAAGGGAGACTGGGGCTGAGACCAGTAAAACAAAACCTGAAACCACCTCTCCTTATAAACAGGCACATCTGTCATCATTTCTGGAGAGGCCAGGAGCATTTACAAAAAATTAGATCATTGCAGGGAACAACACGCTGGCTCCAAACTAGTTCTGACAGACACCTCCTGTGGATTTCCAGCTGAGGTGGCTGCGAGTGGTCACACATGATTTGGGTCAAATGCCTGACACTGGGATCAGGACTACAGAGACTAGCCCGGAGGAAAAAAAAAAAAAAAGCAAGCTCCCTGACCCACCTGATATCTGTGTTCCATAATAGACCCTTTTCCCTGCTTTCAGCTGAGGTATGTCTATGCAACCTGTCCTCAGAGATGACCTTCTTTGGTCTACAGAGCTTGTGAGGAGAAATGATGTGGGGGCTACCTGAGATATTGGTGGTAATTTCATCTTCTTTAGCATGAGAGCAACCACAGGCTCCATCCTGACCAAAGTCTGCTTCCAGATCATTACATTTGTCATTACTGTAAGGCTGGTGGCTGTCAGAATTTCCTTGGAGAACTGAAGGCATCAAACCACATTCATCCTTGGGTTCTTCAGGCACTTCCTTCTTTTCAGCCTCCTGCAGCTCCATGCTGTGTCAGATGGGAAAGGAATGGCAGAAAATTAAATGAAGAAGATCTGACCCTAGCCATTCTGGCTGGTTTTGACAGGAGGCATGTGGAGTGGTCACAGAGAGCAAAGGAGAAGGCCCTTTAAAGAGAGAACGAACTGTCCTCTCTTCTATGAAGTGGAGTGTGTCCATCTGGAGATGGGAGAGGGGGACAAGCAGGTACCCTACATACCAGCCACAAACCTCTGATGAGGAAGGAGACTCAACCATCCTAGTATGGTCCATTCAGGAACAGGAAGCACAAATGAACTTCAACACCAAGTGCTTACCCCAGGTCATAAGCCCTGTTGAATTTAAGCTGAAGTAGCCAAGTGAATATGGGCTTCCCTGGTGGCTCAATGGTAAACAATTTGCCTACCAATGCAGAGATGTGGCATCGAACCCTGGGCCAGGAAGACCCCTTGGAGAAGGAAAAGGCACCCCCCATCCAGTATTCTCGATGGGAAAATGCAATGGACAGAGGAGCCTGGCATGCTCCAGTCCATGAGGGACACAAAGATTCAGAAGCAACTGAGCAACTGAGCATGCACAGTGAAGTGAATACAGATATTAAAGCTTTATAGACTCTCTGAGATGTTCTACCTGCTCTTTAGGAATTGAAAGGCCTCCAAGACCTCTTTCACTTACTATTGTCACAGACTACCAATTGATGGGGGACAAGTGTCCTGGTGTTTATTTTCTCTTGCTGCTTTACTAATTCCATTGCTAGTTACCTTCCCTCCAAGGATCTAAATCAGGTGTGTAGAAATAGATATTTATCTCTCTTGGACTTCCTTTAGAAGAGAACAGATGCTCTCTGTGTGTATATGAAATCCTAAGGGTGCTGCATTCGCCTTGGGTCATACTTACAAGTCACACATAGACAGCAGACAACCAAATACAGGGACATTTCCATGTGGCTTGAGTGAAGTAAATTATGCCATCTGCAGTTGTGCTTATATTTACTTCTGGCATGTGACTCTCTTGAGTTACTTATTGTTCTGCCGTGACCCTGTCTTTATTTTCCCTACACAGTACCAGCTCCTGATAGTCAGCCTGAAAACCACAATCACAGAAAACTACTCAATCTAATTACATGGTGCACAGCCTTGTCTCACTCAATGAAACTATGAGCCATGTAGGGTCACTCAATGAAACTATGACCCATGTTAGGGTCATGGTGGAGAGTGCTGACAAAATGTGATCCACTGGAGAAGGGAATGGTAAACCACTTCAGTATTCTTGCCTTGAGATCCCCATGAACAGTATGAAAGGCAAAAGGTAGGACACTGAAAGATGAACCCCAAGTGGTTAGGTGCCCGATATGCTCCTGGAGATCAGTGGAGAAACAACTCCAGAAAGAATGAAGAGACAGAGTCAAAGCAAAAACAACATCCAGTTGTGGATGTGACTGGTGGGAAGCAAGGGCTGATGCTGTAAAGAACAGTATGCATAGGAACATTAGGCACGTGTATCAAGGCAAATTGGAAGTGGTCAAACAGGAGATGGCAAGAGTGAACAACATTTTAGGAATCAGCTACCTAAAATGGACTGGAATGGGTGAGTTTAACTCAGATGATTATTATATCTACTTCTGTGGGCAAGAATCCCTTAGAAGAATAGGAGTAGCCATCATAGCTATCAAAAGAGTCAAAAATGCAGTACTTGGATGCAGTCTCAAAAATGACAGAATGATCTCTGTTCATTTCAAAGGCAAACCATTCAATATCCCAGAATCTAAGTCTATGCCCCGGCCAGTAATGCTGAAGAAACTGAGTTGAACAATCTAGGAAGACCTACAAGACCTTATAGAACTAACACCCATAAAAGATGTCCTTTTCACTATAGAGGACTGGAATGCAAAAGTAGGAAGTCAAGAAACACCTGAGTTATAGGCAAATTTGGCCTTGGAGTTCAGAATGAAGCAGGGCAAAGGCTAATAGCGTTTTGCTAAAAGAATGCACTGGTCATAGCAACACCCTCTTCCAACAACACAAGAGAAGACTGTACGCATGGACAGCACCAGATGGTCAGCACCAAAATCAGATTGATTTTATTCTTTGCAGCCAAAGGTGGAGAAGTTCTATACAGTCAGCAAGAAGAAGACCGGGAGTTGACTGGCTCGGATCATGAACTCTTATTGCCAAGTTCAAACTTAAATTGAAGCAAGTAGGGAAAACCACTTTGTCATTCAGGTATGACCTAAATCAAATCCCTTATGATTATACAGTTGAGGTGAGCAATAGATTTAAAGGATGAGATCTGATCGAGTGCCTGATGAACTATGGACAGAGGTTCGTGACACTGTACAAGAGACAAGGATCAAGACCATCCCCAAGAAAAACAAATGTAAAAACCAGAATGCCTGTCTGAGAAGGCATTACAAGTTGCCGTGAAAAGAAGAGAAGTGAAAAGCAAAGGAGAAAAGGAAAGATATTCCCATTTGAAAGTAGACTGCCAAAGAATAGCAAGGAAAGATAAGAAAGCCTTCCTCAGTGATTAGTGCAAAGAAATAGAGGAAAACAATGGAATGAGAAAGACTAGAGATTTCTTCAAGAAAATGAGAGGTACCAAGGGAATATTTCATGCAAAGACGGGCTCAATAAAGGACAGAGATTGTATGGACATCACAGAGCAGAACATAGAAGAAGAGGTGGCTATAATACACAGAAGAACTATACAAAAGAGAATTTCACAATCCAGATAACCACGATGGTGTGATCACTCACCTAGAGCCAGACATCCTGGAATGTGAAGTCAAGTGAGTTTTAGGAAGCATCAGTATAAACAAAGCTGGTGGAGGTGATGGAATTCCAGGTGCGCTCTTTCCAATCCTAAAAGTTAATGCTGTGAAAATGCTGCACTCAATATTCCAGCATTTTGGAAAACTCCGCAGTGGCCACAGGACTGGAAGTGTTCAGTATTCATTCCAATCTCAAAGAAAAGTGATGCCAAAGAGTTCTCAAACTACTGCACAATTGCACTCATCTCACATGCTAGTAAAGAAATGCTCAAAATTCTCCTAGCCAGGCTGCAACAGTACATGATCTGTGAACTTCCAGATGTTCAAGCTGGTTTTAGAAAAGGCAGAGGAACCAGAGATCAAATTGCCAACATCCGTTGGATTATCAAAAAAGCATGAGAGTTCAAGAAAAATATCTACTTATGGTTTATTGACTATGTCAAAGTCTTTGACTGTGTGCATCACCACAAACTTTTGAAAGAGATGGGAATACTGGACCACCAGATCAGCTTCTTGTGAAATACGCAGGTCAGGAAGTAATAGTTAGAACTAGACATGGAATGGACTGGTTCCAAATAGGAAAAGGAGTATGTCAAGGCTGTATATTGTTACCCTGCTTCTTTGCTTATGTGCTTAGTACATCATGAGAAATGCTGGGATGGATGAAGCACAAGCTGGAATCAACGTTGCCAGGAGAAATATCAATAACCTCAGATATACACATGACACCGCCCTTATGGCAGAAAGTGAAGAAGTTGAAGTGCCGCTTGATGAAAGTGAAAGAGGAGAGTGAAAAAGTTGGCTAAAGATCAACATTCAAAAAACTAACAATGGAATCTGGTCCCATCACTTCATGGCAATAAATTGGGAGACAGTGGAACCAGTGGCAGACTTATTTGGGGGCTCCAAAATCACTGCAGATGGTGACAGCAGCCATGAAATTAAAAGACACTGACTCCTTGGAAAAAAAGTTTTGACCAAACGAGACAGCATATTGAAAAGCAGAGACACTGCTTTGCCAACAAAGTTCCATGTAATCAAGGCTATGGTTTTTCCAGTAGTCATGTATGGATGTGAGAGTTGGACTATAAAGAGAGCTGAGCGCAGAAGAATTGATGCTTTTGAACTGTGGTGTTGGAGACGACTCTTGAGTCTCTTGGTCTGCACGGAGATCGAATCAATCCATCCCAAAAGAAACCAGTCCCGAATAGTCATTGGAAGGACTGATGTTGAGGGTGAAACTCCAGTACTTTGGCCACCTGATGCGAATAACTGACTCATTTGAAAAGACCCTGGCAGTGTGAAAGACTGAAGCAGGAAGGAGAAAGGGACGACAGGGGATGAGATGGTTGGATGACATCCCCAACTCAATGGACATGCGTTTGCAAACCCGGGAGTAGGTGATGGATGGACAGGGAGGCCTGGTGTGCTGCAGTCCATGGGGTCACAAAGAGTCGGACATGACTGAGGGACTGAACTAAACTGAGAGTTAATTGTTACTTGGGGGTGAGTTTTTCTTGTGCCTGTTTATTGTCTTCATCTTTGTAAATTTCTGCAAACAAAATCAGAAATGTCCAGTCAGCTTCTAGTCACTTCAACCACTACCAACACAGGGACTCATATGTTCACAGAGTCATAAATATCTAAGTTTGAGTTAGTCCTGTAGGGAAGTTTTAATGCATTGTGTTTAAACAACTGTCCAAACATGGATTTCTGATCCAGCAGGCAGTCTGTTTCTAAACAGGTAGATCATCCTCAGGACACCTTCTGCTTGACACTGGGCAAACATTTACATTTTGTCTTTTCTTCTTTATATCACCTCACATTGTCCACCTTCCATCTCCACTTCTACAAATGTATCATCTATCTTGCCACAAATTCTGCCAAAGACACAGGCTCTATAAACCTTCTCAGGCCTCACAAGATGCCCTCCTTTCTCTAAGGAGAACAACCATGCCCCACATCACTCCATCTGGGAACATCCTGGCTCTTCAAGGTGGCTTTTGCATGTTATCTGGGAAAGTCTCTCTAAGGAAAGTGAGTGCTCCAGTTTAAATCATTTTCCCAATGCCAAGTCCAACTCTGTCAAGTACCTTATCCAGCACCACAAACTGAAGGGATTTCTTTTATCTGCAGTGTATTTGTAAATATTCCAAAATTTCATCACTCTAGCTACCATCAACAGATTATTTCATCCATTTTACTGATGAGAACAGTTACTAACCAAAGGGAAAGCACCCATTCTCACATAATTATCAACACAACACTCAGCCTGGAACCTGGGAACTTCCAAGCTTCGTCTAGGGCTCTATTCACTCTAAGAAGCTGCCTCCAGTCACCTCCTCCTTTCTGTGCCTTAATGCTGGCTGGATGGTGCCTCCTTCCCCAGTGGCCATGGTGCATCAGGGAGGAAGCAGGCCATTGGGATATGATGACCTCCACCCTGTGCATTTATTCTCTGTCCTCTCAGACAGTCCTGCTCCCAGATAGCTCCAGATAGGACACAAAACAGGAAAGTTGATAAACATTCTTAGTGGAAGTGTTCATCAACTGGGGACCTAGGAGAGGATCCGTGCTGTCAGGGCCTGTGGCCCTCTCACCTGGGCTGAGCTTGCAGGCAAGGGGCTTAGCCACTCAGTATCCCCTCAGACAGCCTCTCTCAGAAGCCCTGCCCCTGGTGGCTGTCCTGGTCATTGTGGGTGAGGAGGTACTTGAGGTGCTGCTTGAGCAGAACAAAGTCATCTTTCCCATCCCGTAGTTTCTGCCACAACTGGGTCAGCTCTCTTGCCTGACTTCAAATTATGGTGTCACACATCCTAGGTGGAACAGAAGATGCAATTGTAAAAGGCAAAGAGTTAGATGAAAGATGGTGAGGGCTTTCTGTGAGAACATCCCCAAGGAGACCTCTAAACAGAATTCTGGCACATATCTGATGACTGGCTCAGTCACTAAGTCGTGTGCGACTCTTGTGACCCCATGGACTATAGCACACCAGTCCCCTCTGCCCATTGGGTTATCCTGGCAAGAATACTGGAGTGTGGTGCCATTTCCTACTCCGTATCTGATGACTGGCCTATGTCAAAGAGAAAGAAGGTAAACCAAGGTTTCTTCTGTATCAGAAAGTACTCCTGTAAGATTTCATGACATTTCATTCATCTTGTGCTTCTGTAAAGATAACCTAATGTTTACCCTGGTGGCTCAGCTGGTAAAGAATCTGACATACAGTTCAGGAAACACAAGAGATTCAGGTTTGATCCCTGACTCTGGAAGATTCCCTGGAGAAGGAAATGGCAACCCATTCCAGTATTCTTGCCTGGAAACATCATGGACAGAGGAACCTGGTGGGCTAAGTCCATGGGGTCCTAAAGAGTCAGACATGACTGTATGCACCTGCATGCTTCAATGTCTTCCTAAATCTGCACCATGAAGATGTCTCTTTGGCTTCTCACTCAGCCATGTCCATTTTCATTAAAACACACACACACACACACACACACACACACACACACACACACAGTGTTTTCTGTATTTTTAATGTGGCAGCACAAAGTACTGTCCAGTGAATGACACGCAGCCAGATATAGAGTATAGAAAAGTACATCTGGTGTGAATTGGAAAGAACCTAAGAATGACAGGGTCAAGAAAGGATTCCAGGATGTGGTCAGTCAGGAGGGGATTGTGGTTTAAGGAAATAAGGTATTGATGACACAACATTGTGAATGAGCCAAGTGCCACTGGTTCACTTGAATGTGTGAATTTAATGATGAGATTCAAGTCCGTAGTTTATTTCAAAGAAAAGTAAATTAGCTCCTGAATAACAACTGGAATCCATAATTCACCAACTGGTGTCTCCACCTATTTGATAATATTGTGCCCTGTGCTCGCCATGATCATCCCTGCCCTCCTTACCTCAGCCTTTCATCAAGCGTTGGCTTCTCTGCTGGCTTCTCTGCTGGCCTCTGCCCCTCAAACAGCAGCTTCTCCCCCAGCACGGATTCAGCAATGTCCTTACATGATTTACACTCTGAGGAAAGAGAGACAAGGCCTCAGGGAAGGCTGGCCTTGCTGCTGTGGTCACTGGCTTCAGGGAAGAGGACGGGCCACCTCAGTGGTGGATGTAACTCCTTCAGTCTCAGTGGAGAGATTTCCCCATCTGATTCCTCAGCATCTGAACCAAGGTTACACCTCATTGTAAAGATGAGGAGAAGCTCCTAGGCACAACCGTAAATAGACAGGACGAACTGCCATTTGACAAGGTCAGAATTCACATGCCCTGAGACTGACCCTGAATCCTGGGCCACTGAAGCAAGACCTGCAGCCTCGTAGGTGAGACCCTGAGCAGGGCCTGGGGTGGCGATTCCTGTGTGGTCAGGGAAGGCCCTAGGACTACAGGACTGCTGGCTCCCTCCTGCCATGATTTCAGTAATGAACAAGTGTCTCAAGGGATAAAACTCGCCTGCACACTCTTCTGTGAAATGGAATACATGAAACCTTAAGGGCCTGAAAGAGACATGCCAAACACTGAGAAAGTGTGTTATTAGGAACAGTAGAACTATGAACTAAGTGTATTTACACTGAGCCGGCCACTATGGTCAGGGCTTTGTCAGATTTACTCAGCATTCACTACAACCCAAACAATAGTTACTATTACAGCATCACACAGACACAGGAGGAAACAGACACACAGGAAGGTTCCCAACAGGGTTGTGAGCCCAGGAAGCCTGGCCCAGAGTCCACGTCTTCCCACTGTGCTGTGGTGACCTACACACCAGGCTCCTGGTGAGACATTTCTTCTTCACCAGCATCACAATTTCTTTTCTATAATTTTGTTACTATCATAAGGCGTGGTGTAAATAAAACTTAGTTTGTGTTTTCCCCAAAGCTCATCATTTGCTTTCTTAAATAGGAGGCTTGACCTCTTCCTTCTCTCTGTGTCCGTCATTTTTCCTTGACTTCCTCATTGCTTCACTGAAAATGACTGCAGGAAAGTGACACGGACACAAGTGGTCATGATTCCTCTTGTCCCCTTTTTGTGCATGTGCCCTGCTCTTGACTTCTTTCCTTACTCCAGGCCCCTCTTACTGAACAGGCAAAAATGATTCCAATCGCCAGGCTGACTGTGGGTGCAAAGGGCTCCTCACACTCTGCTTGGGTTTTTACTTGGGCTGGTGATCACCCCCTACTTACAATCATTCTCATGTTGGACCCATCTTGTAGCACAGACTCAGGTTTCCCTGGACTCTTCATCAACCTATATCACCAAAGTTTCACCAGCCCAAGTGGGGAGAGGGCAGAAAGTGCAGATTGTCTGATTTCACCAGAAACACCTTCAATCTTGCCACAGAGTCACATAGATTTCTAGGACTCAGGAAGGAGAACCTGCACACTCACAAAGCACAGCTTCCTTCTCACCAGGGAGTCTCTGTCTTGATGGCATCACAGAAACCATGGTCTCAATGAGAAGCAGACTAATCCTTAAGCTCCTTTAAATCATATCCTCTCCTTCTTACAGTGTCTAACCACATGTTACCCCAGTGTAACTAGCCCAGGTGAGAGGGCCACAGGCCCTGACAGCACGGATCCTCTCCTAGGTCCCCAGTTGATGAACACTTCCACTAAGAATGTTTATCAACTTTCCTGTTTTGTGTCCTATCTGGAGCTATCTGGGAGCAGGACTGTCTGAGAGGACAGAGAATAAATGCACAGGGTGGAGGTCATCATATCCCAATGGCCTGCTTCCTCCCTGATGCACCATGGCCACTGGGGAAGGAGGCACCATCCAGCCAGCATTAAGGCACAGAAAGGAGGAGGTGACTGGAGGCAGCTTCTTAGAGTGAATAGAGCCCTAGACGAAGCTTGGAAGTTCCCAGGTTCCAGGCTGAGTGTTGTGTTGATAATTATGTGAGAATGGGTGCTTTCCCTTTGGTTAGTAACTGTTCTCATCAGTAAAATGGATGAAATAATCTGTTGATGGTAGCTAGAGTGATGAAATTTTGGAATATTTACAAATACACTGCAGATAAAAGAAATCCCTTCAGTTTGTGGTGCTGGATAAGGTACTTGACAGAGTTGGACTTGGCATTGGGAAAATGATTTAAACTGGAGCACTCACTTTCCTTAGAGAGACTTTCCCAGATAACATGCAAAAGCCACCTTGAAGAGCCAGGATGTTCCCAGATGGAGTGATGTGGGGCATGGTTGTTCTCCTTAGAGAAAGGAGGGCATCTTGTGAGGCCTGAGAAGGTTTATAGAGCCTGTGTCTTTGGCAGAATTTGTGGCAAGATAGATGATACATTTGTAGAAGTGGAGATGGAAGGTGGACAATGTGAGGTGATATAAAGAAGAAAAGACAAAATGTAAATGTTTGCCCAGTGTCAAGCAGAAGGTGTCCTGAGGATGATCTACCTGTTTAGAAACAGACTGCCTGCTGGATCAGAAATCCATGTTTGGACAGTTGTTTAAACACAATGCATTAAAACTTCCCTACAGGACTAACTCAAACTTAGATATTTATGACTCTGTGAACATATGAGTCCCTGTGTTGGTAGTGGTTGAAGTGACTAGAAGCTGACTGGACATTTCTGATTTTGTTTGCAGAAATTTACAAAGATGAAGACAATAAACAGGCACAAGAAAAACTCACCCCCAAGTAACAATTAACTCTCAGTTTAGTTCAGTCCCTCAGTCATGTCCGACTCTTTGTGACCCCATGGACTGCAGCACACCAGGCCTCCCTGTCCATCCATCACCTACTCCCGGGTTTGCAAACGCATGTCCATTGAGTTGGGGATGTCATCCAACCATCTCATCCCCTGTCGTCCCTTTCTCCTTCCTGCTTCAGTCTTTCACACTGCCAGGGTCTTTTCAAATGAGTCAGTTATTTGCATCAGGTGGCCAAAGTACTGGAGTTTCACCCTCAACATCAGTCCTTCCAATGACTATTCGGGACTGGTTTCTTTTTGGAATGGGTGATTTCCCCCGAGACACCACAGTGGACAAGGTCCTCACCCCGCTTGCAAGGGAGAATCTTTTGGTTTTTCTCAAGTTGTGGCGGGGTCCTCTCGACTTGCAAAGGGGAATCCAGGGCTCACCCCTGTGCCCTCAGGATTGGACATTCTCCATGCCAGTTGCCAGGCACCTCTGGGTTTTCTTCCCTTATCGTCTTGGTGCTCAGTCCTCGACTTTTGCTGAGGCCGGAGCCTGTGCTTTCCTCGACAGTCCTGACCTAGGTCTTGGTGTACCCCTGAGGCCCCCACAGAGGAGACAGGCCTCGTCTCGCCTGGATACGTGCATGGCTACTTGCCTGATCAGCTGCAGCAGCAGTGTCAGGCTTCATGTCGAGCGGACATAGGGATCTCTGGCTTGACCTCGAGGTCCAATGTGCTGTCACACGTTCCAGTGTGTCGGGGGTCGAGCAACGCAATGACAGTCAAGGCAGTTCAGGGCACTCATGTTCATCTGCAGTGGACAAGGCATTTGGGGGTCTTTGGGAATGATGGCCTAAACCCTGATGCTCCTCCCGAATTTCCTGGTGGGAGCACCTCCTATTGGGATGCGAGGGAAGCCCCAGGAAACCTTTCCCTAAGGAGCAGGAAAAGGGACCATAATCTGTAGCTTAGATGGGGCAAACGGGGCTCCGCTTGAGTCACAGCGGGTCCCTTGGGGTTCCTCTCGAGTTGAGACGGTGTGGTGGGGAACTTCTTGGGTCACAGCAAGGGGGGTGAAAAAGCCCTTCCGAGGACCAAGAGGGAAAGGATGATTTCCCAGGTGATGCCACAGCGGATAAGGGCCTCAAGCCGCTTGCAAGGGGGAGAAGCTTCTGGTATTTCTCGAGTTGAGGCGGAGTTTCTCGAGTTATGAGAGGGAGCCCATGGATCTCCCCCTGTGGCCTCAGGAGAAGTTAGTGTCCGTGCCAGTTGCCATACGCCTTTGGGGATTCCTCCCCAGTCATCGACCGGTCCTCAGTACTCATCTGGTGCTGAAGTCGGTACATGAGCGCTACTCCACAGGGGATTCAGGCCTCGTCTCGCCTAGAGACGTGCACAGCCGATTGCCTCCAAAGCTGCAACAGAAGTGTAAGGCTCCCCGTCGAGTGCACACAGGGATCTGTGACTTGAACTCGAGGTATTGCACAGGGCTGTCACAGGTGCCAGTGTGTCAGGCTTCGAGCCTCGGGGTGACAGTCAACGGAGTGCAGGGCAGTCAGGTTCATCTGGAGAGAATGAGCTATTTGGGGCTCTTGGGGAATGATGGCAGAACCCTGATGCTCCTCCCGACTGTCTTGGTGCAAGTGTCTCCTGTTGGTATGTGACGGGAGTGCTGGGAACCCTTTCTTCACAAAGCAGGAAAGAGACCCATATCTGGAGCTCAGCAGGGGATAACGGGATTCCTATTCATTTTTGGCGGGTCCCTCGGTGTTTCTCTCGAGTGGGCACGGGTGGGGCATGGAACTTCTTGGGTCACAGCAAGAAGGGAAGGTGAATGACCCTCTTGTGCTTTAAGAGAGAATGCGTGATATACCTCAAGACGCCACAGCGGACAAGGTTCTCAACCCGCTGCAGGGGAGAATCTTTTGGTTCTTCTCAAGTTGTGGCGGGGTCCTCTTGAGTTACGACAGGGACACCAGGCACTCGCCCCTGTGGCCTCCCGGAGAGGCCAGTCTCCATGCCATTTGCCAGGCGCCTCTGAGGATTACTCCCCAATCATCGCGATGCTCAGTCTTCGCGACTTTTGCTGAGGCCTGAGCCTGAGATTTCCTCGACCGTCCGGAGCTAGGACTTGGGGTTTCCCTGAGGCTCCCACAGAGGAGACAGGCTTCGACTCGCCTGTACACTTGCACGGCTACTTGCCTGACCAAGAGCAGCAGCAATGTCAGGCTCCGTGTCGATTGGACAGAGGGATCTGTGGCTTGCCATCGAGGTCCAAAATGCTGTCACACGTGCCAGTGTGTCGTGCATCAAGCCTCGTGGTGACAGTCAAGGCAGTGCGGGTCTGTCAGTTCATCTGCAGTGGACAAGCCATTTGGGTGTCTTGGGGAATGGTGGCCCAACCCCTGATGTTCCTCCCGACATTCCTGTTGCAGAGCACCTCCTCTTGGTATTCGAGCGAAGACCCAGGGAACCTTTCCCTAAGGGGCAGGAAAAGGGACGATCATCTGGAGCTTAGCAGGGGCAAACAGGGCTCTGCTGAATCGCAGCGGATCCCTTGTTGTTCCTCTCGTGTTGAGACTGGTGAGGCGGGGAAATTCCTGGTTCACAGCAAGGGGGTGAAAGAGCCCTTTGAGGTCCAAGAGGGAAGGAGTAATTTCCCAGGAGATGCTGCAGTGGATAAGGGCCTCACCCCGCTTGCAAGGGAGAAGCTTCTGATATTTCTCGAGTTGAGGCAGGGTTTCTCCGAGTCACGACGGGGGAGCTCATGGACCCGCCCCTGAGGCCACAGGAGAGGCCAGTCTCCGTGCCAGCAGCCAAGCGCCTCTGGGGATTGCTCCCGAATTTTCTCAGGGTGCTCAGTCCTCTACTTGTGCTGAGGCCGGAGCCTGAGCTTTCCTCAACAGTCCTGATCTAGGTCTTAGTGTACCCCTGAGGCCCCCACAGAGGAGACAGGCCTGGTCTCCCTGGGACACATGCACGGCTACTTGCCTGACCAGCTGCACCAGCAGTGTCAGGCTCCATGTCGAGCAGACACAGGGATCTGTGGCTTGCACTCGAGGTACTACCCAAGGCTGTCAGATGTGCCAGTGTGTCACACGACGAGCCTCGGGGTGACAGTCAAGGCACTGCAGGGCAGTCAGGTTCATCTGCAGTGGACAAGGCATTTGGAGGTCTTGGGGAATGGTGGCCCAAACCCTGATGCTCCTCCCGAAATTCCTGGTGTGAGAACCTCCTCTTGGGATGCGACGGAATCCCCCAGGAAAACGTTCCCTAAGGACCAGGAAAAGGGACCATCATCTGGAGCTTAGCAGGGGCAAACGGGGTCCTCTCGAGTTGCAGCGGGTCCCTTGGGGTTCCTCCCGAGTTGAGACGGGGAGGGTGGGTGACTTCTTGGGTCACGGCAAGGGAGTGAAGGAGCCCTATCCAGTCCAAGAGGGAATTGGTGATTTCCCCCGAGACGCTGCAGTGGATAAGGTCCTCACACTGTTTGCCATGGAGAAGTGTCTGGGTTTTTCGACGTAGAGCGGGGTTTCTCGAGTTACGACGGGGAGCCCATGGACCCGCCCCTGTGGTCTCAGGAGAGGCCAGTCTCCGTGCCAGTTTCAATGTGCCTTTCGGGATTCCACCCCAGACATTGCCGGGTCCTCAGTCCTCGTCTCCTGCTGAAGCTAGTTCCTGAGCTTTCATTGCCCATGCTGACATAAATCTTGGGGTACCGATGAAGCCCCCTCAGGTGAGTCAGGCATATTCTCGCCTTGAGACGTGCACTTCTGATTGGCTCCAAAGTGGCAACAGCAGCATAAGGCTCCCCGTCGAGTGGACACGGATCTGTGACTTGATCCCAGGGCTGACACACAGGCCAGTGTGTCAGGCTTCGAGCCTCAGGGTGACAGTCAACGAGGTGCAGTGCAGTTAGGTTCATCTGGAATGAACGAGGTATTTGGGGTCTTGGGGAATGGTGGCAAGAACCCTGATGCTCATCCCAACTGTCCTGGTGTGAGTGTCTCCTGTTGGGATGTGAGGGGAACGCCGGGAACCCTTTCCTGACAGAGCAGGAAAGGGACCCTCATCTGGAGCTCAGCAGGGGATAACGGGGCTCCTTTTCATTCTTGGCGGGACACTCCATGTTCCTCTTGAGTGGGGGCGGGTGGGGCAGGGAACTTCTTGGGTCACAGCAAGAAGGTAAACGACCCTCTTGTGCTTTAAGAGAGAATGGGTGATTTTCCTCAAGACACCACAGCGGAAGAGGTACTCAACCCGTTAGCAGGGGAGAATCTTTTGATTTTCTCAAGTTGTGGCGGGTCCTCTCGAGTTACAACGGGGACACCAGGCACTCGCCCCTGTGGCCTCCAGAGAGACCAGTCTCTGCCACTTGCCAGGCGCCTCTGGGGATTACTCCCCAATCATCTCCGTGCTCAGTCTTCAAATTCTGCTGAAGGCTGAGCCTGAGATTTCCTCGACCGTCCTGACCTAGGTCTTGGGGTTCCCCTGAGGCTCCCACAGAGGAGACAGGCTTCGTCTCGCCTGGACACGTGCATGGCTACTTGCCTGACCAGCTGCAGCCGCAGTGTCAGGCTCCATTCAAGCGGACAGAGGGATCTGTGGCTTGCCCTCGATGTCCAAAATGCTGTCACACTTGCCAGTGTGTCGTGCGTCGAGCCTCGGGGTGACAGCCAACGCAGTGCAGGGCTGTCAAGTTCATCTGCAGTGGACAAGCCATTTGAGTGTCTTTTGGAATGGTGGCCCAACCCCTGATGCTCCTCCCGACTTTCCTGTTGGGAACACCTCCTCTTGGTATTCGAGCGAAGACCCAGGGAACCTTTCCTAAGGGGCAGGAAAAGGGACGATCATCTGGAGCTTAGCAGGGGCTAACAGGGCTCTGTTGAGTCGCAGCGGATCCCTTGTTGTTCCTGTCGAGTTGAGACTGGTGGGGCGGGGAAATTCCTGGGTCACAGCAAGGGGGTGAAAGAGCCCTTCGAGGTCCAATAAGGAAGGAGTGATTTCCCCAGAGACGCCACAGTGGACAAGGTGTCACCCCGCTTGCAAAGGAGAAGCTTCTGGTATTTCTCGAGTTGCTGCGGGGTTTCTCGAGTTACAACGGGGAGCCCATGTACCCGCCCCTGTGGCCTCAGGAGAGGCCAGTCTTCTTGGCAGTTGCCATGCCCCTTTGGGATTCCTCCCCAGTCATCGCCGAGTCCTCAGTCCTCGTGTGGTGCTGAAGCTGGTACCTGAGCTTTCCTCGCCCATGCTGACATAAATCTTGGGATTCCCATGGAGCCCCCACAGGAAAGTCAGGCCTCGTCTTGCCTGGAGACGTACACTTTCGCTTGCCTCTGCATCTGCAGCAGCTGTGAAATGCTCCGGGTCGCGTGTACACAGGGATCTGTGACTTTTCCTCGAGGTTCCACCCAGGGCTGTCACTCGTGCCAAGGTGTCAGGCTTCGAGCCTCGGGGTGACAGTCAACGGAGTGCAGGGCAGTCAGGTTCATCTGGAGTGAACGAGCTATATGGGGCTCTTGGGGAATGATGGCAAGAACCCTGATTCTCCTCCCGACTGTCTTGGTGCAAGTGTCTCCTGTTGGTATGTGACGGGAGCGCTGGGAACCCGTTCCTGACAAAGCAGGAAAGGGACCCTGATCTGGAGCTCAGCAGGGGATAACAGGGCTCCTATTCATTTTTGGTGGGTCCCTCGGTGTTCCTCTCGAGTGGGGATGGGTAGGACGTGGAACTTCTTGGGTCAAAGCAAGAAGGTGAACGACCCTCTTGTGCTTTAAGAGAGAATGCGTGATATACCTCAAGACGCCACAGTGGACAAGGTCCTCAACCCGCTTGCAGGGGAGAATCTTTTCGTTCTTCTCAAGTTGTGGTGGGGTCCTCTTGAGTTACGACAGGTACCACAGGGACTCGCCCCTGTGGCCTCATTAGAGGCCAGTCTCCATGCCATTTGCCAGGCTCCTCTGAGGATTACTCCTCAATCGTCTCGCTGCTCAGTCTTTGACTTTTGCTGAGGCCTGAGCCTGAGATTTCCTCGACCGTCCTGAGCTAGGACTTGGGGTTTCCCTGAGGCTCCCACAGAGATGACAGGCTTCGACTCGCCTATACACTTTCATGGCTACTTGCCTGACCAAGAACAGCAGCAATGTCAGGCTCCATGTCGATTGGACAGAGGGATCTGTGGCTTGCCGTCGAGGTCCAAAATGCTGTCACACGTGCCAGTGTGTCCTGCGTCAAGCCTCGTGGTGACAGTCAAGGCAGTGCGGGTCTGTCAGTTCATCTGCAGTGGACAAGGCATTTGAGGGTCTTGGGGAATGGTGGCCAAACCCTGATGCTCCTTCCGACTTTCCTGTTGCGAGCACCCCCCTCTTGGTATTCGAGCGAAGACCCAGGGAACCTTTCCTTAAGGGGCAGGAAAAGGGACGATCATCTGGAGCTTAGCAGGGGCAAACAGGGCTCTGCTGAATCACAGCGGATCCCTTGTTGTTCCTGTCGAGTTGAGACCAGTGGGGAGGGGAAATTCCTGGGTCACAGCAAGGGGGTGAAAGAGCGCTTCGAGGTCCAATAAGGAAGGAGTGATTTCCCCAGAGATGCCACAGTAGATAAGGGCCTCACCCCGCTTGCAAAGGAGAATCTTCTGGTATTTAACGAGGTTGCGGTGGGGTTTCTCGAGTTACGACGGGGAGCCCATGTACCCGCCCCCTGTGGCCTCCAGGAGAGGCCAGTCTTCTTGGCAGTTGCCATGCCCCTTTGGGGATTCCTCCCCAGTCATCGCCGAGTCCTCAGTCCTCGTGTGGTGCTGAAGCTGGTACCTGAGCTTTCCTCGCCCATGCTGACATAAATCTTGGGGTTCCCATGGAGCCCCCACCTGGGAGTCAGGCCTCATCTCCCATGGAGACCTGCACTGCTGCTTGCCTCCGCAGCTGCAGCACCAGGGTAACGCTCTGAGGCGAGTGGAAAAAGGGATCTGTAACTTGACATCGAGGTACAAACCAGGGCTGTCACACGTGACAGTGTGTCAGGCTTAGAGCCTCGGGGTTCCAGTTGACCCAGTGCAGGGCAGTCAGGTTCATCTGGAGTCAACGAGGTATTTGGGGGTCTTTGGAAAAGTTTGCAAGATAGCTGATGCTCCTCCGAACTGTCCTGGTGCGAGTGTCTCCTTTTGGGATGTGAGTGGAGACCTGGGATCCCTTTCCCGACAGAGCAGGCAAGGGGCCCTCACCTGGAGCTCAGCAGGGGATAACTGGGCTCATTTCATTCTTGGCGGGACCCTCGGTGTTCCTCTCCGAGTGGGAATGGGTGGGGCAAGGAATTTCTTGGGTTACAACAATAAGGTGAATGACCCATTTGAGGTCTAAGTAAGAAGGGGTGATTTCTCCCGAGACTCCACAGCGGAAAACATCCTCTCCCCAGTTGCATGGGAGAATCTTTTGGTTCTTCTCAAGTTGTGTTGGGTTCCTCTCCAGTTACGAGGGTGCGACAGCGACTCGCCCCTGTGGACTCAGGAGAGGCCAGTCTCCGTGCCAGTTTCCAGGTACCTCTGGGGATTCCTCCCCCAATCATCTCAGGGTGCTCAGTCCTCGACTTGTGCTGAGGCCGCAGCCTGAGCTTTCGTCTACCCTCCTGATCTAGGCCTTGGGGTACCTCAGTCCTCGTCTGGTACTGAAGCCGGTACCGGAGCTTCCTCGCTCATGCTGACACAAATCTTGGGGTTCCCATGGAACCCCTACAAGGGAGTCAGGCCTTGTCTCGCTTGGAGACGTCCACTGCTGCTTGCCTCCACAGCTGCAGCAGCCGTGAAAACACTCCTAGGCGAGTGGACACAGGGATCTGTAACTTGAGCTCGAGGTACTCCCCAGGGCTGTCACATGTGCCACTGTGTCAGGCTTGGAGCCTCGGGGTGTCAGTCGACGCAGTGCAGGGCAGTCAGGCTCATCTGGAGTCAACGAGGTATTTGGGGGTCTTGGGGAATGGTGGTAAGACCCCTGATGATCCTCCCGACTCTCCTGGTTCGAGTGTCTCCAGTTTGGGTGTTAGGGTAGCGCTGGGATCCCGTTCTTGACAGAGCAGGAAAGGGACCCTGATCTGTAGCTAAGCAGGGGATAACGGGGCTCCTTTTCATTCTTGGCAGCACCCTAGGTGTTCCTCTACAGTAGGGAAGGCTGGGGTGGGGAACTTCTTGGGTCACAGCAAGAAGGTGAACGACCCTTTTGAGGTCCAAGAGAGAAGGGGTGATTAACCCCGAGACGCCACAGTGGACATTGTCCTCACCCTGCTTGCAGGGGAGAATATTTAGGTTTTCTCAAGTTGTGGCGGGATCCTGTCGAGTACGACGGGGGAACCAATGGTCTCGCCCCTGTGGCCTCAGGAGAGGCCAGTCTCCGTGCCAGTTGCCAGGCGCCTCTGTGAATTCCTCCCCAATCGTTTCAGAGTGCTCAGTCCTCGACTTGTGCTGAGGCCTGAGCCTCACCTTTGCTTGACGGTCCTGACCTAGGTAGTGGGGTACCCTTGAGTCTCCCACAGAGGAGACAGGCCTCGTCTCGCCTGGACACGTGCAATGCTGCTCTCCTGACCAACTGCAGCAGCAGTGTCAGGATCCATGTCAAGCGGACACAGGGATCTGAGACTTGCCCTCGAGGTCCAAAGTGCTGTCACATGTGCCAATCTGTCGGGGGGTCGAGCCTCGGGGGTGACGGTCAAGGCAGTGCAGGGCAGTCAGGTTCATCTGCAGTGGACAAGGCATCTGGGGGCCTTGGGGATGGTGGCCCAACCCCAGATGCACCTCTCGACTTTCCTGGTTGGAGCACCTCCTCTTGGGATGCGAGGGAATCCCCAAATAACATTTCCCTAAGGAGCAGGAAAAGGGACCATCATCTGGAGCTTAGCAGGGGCAAACGGGGCTCCTCTTGAGTCGCAGTGGGTCCCTTTGGGTCCGTCTCGCGTTGAGACGGTAGGAGCAGGGAACTCCTCAAGGATGTGTAGGAGCCCTTCGACGTCCAAGAGGGAAGGGGTGATTTCCCCGAAACACCACAGCTGATAAGGGCCTCACCTTGCTTGAAAGGGAGAAGCTTCTGGATTTTCTCAAGTTGCGGCGGGGTTTCTCCAGTTACGATGGGGAGGCGGGGACCCACTCCTGTGGCCTTAGGAGAGGCCAGTCTCCGTGCCAGTTGCCATGCGCCTTTGGGGATTCCCCCTCAGTCATCGCCGGGTCCTCAGTCTTCGTCTGGTGCTGAAGCCGGTGCCTGAGCTTTCCTTGCCCATGCTGACAGAAATCTTGGGATTCCCACGGAAATCCCACATGGGAGTCAGGCCTCGTCTCTCCTGAAGAAGTGCACTGTCGGTTGTCTCCGCAGCTGCAGCAGCAGTGTAAGGTTCGCTGTTGAGTGGACACACGGATCTGTGACTTGACCTCGAGGTACTACCCAGGGCTGTCACATGTGCCAGTGTGTCAGGCATCGAGCCTCGGGGTGACAGTCAATGCAGTGCAGGGCAGTCAGGTTCATCTGCACTCAACGAGGTATTTGGGATTCCTGGGGAATGGTGCCAAGACCCCTGATGCTCATCCCAACTGTCCTGGTGTGAGTGTCTCCTGTTGGGATGTGAGGGGAGCGCCAGGAACCCTTTCCCGACAGAGCAGGAAATGGACCCTCATCAGGAGCTCAGCAGGGGATAACAGGGCTCCTTTTCATTTTGGCGGGACCCTCGGCATTCCTTTCGTGGTTGACGGGTATGGCGGGGAACTTCCTGGCTCACAGCAAGCAGGTGAACGATCATTTTTAGGTCGGATAGAGAAGGTGTGATTTCCCCCGAGACGCCAGAGCGGACAAGGTCCCCACCCCCTCTTGCAGGGCAGAATCTTTGGTTTTTCTCACGTTGTGGCGGGGTCCACTCGAGGTTACGACGGGGACCCCAGGCTCTTGCCTCTTTGGCCTCAGGAGAGGACAGTCTCCTTCCCACTTGGAAGGCGCCTCTGGGATTCCTCCCAATCGTCTCAGGATGCTCAGTCCTGAGACTTGTGCTGAGGCTGGAGCCTGAGCTTTCCTCGACCATCATGACCTAGGTCTTGGGGTACCCCTGTAGCCGCCACTTAGGAGACAGACCGCGTCTCGCCTGGACACATGCTCAGCTACTTGCCTGACCAGCTGCAGCAGCAGCGGCAGGCTCCATGTCGAGCTAACACAGGGATCTATGGCTTGCCCTCGAGGCCCAAAGTGCTGTCACACATGCCAGTGTGTTGGGCTTCGAGCCTCAGGGGTGACAGTCAAGGCAGTGCAGGGCAGTCAGGTACATCTGCAGTGGACAAGGAATTTGGGGTCTTGGGGAATGGTGGCCCAAACCCTGATGCTCCTCCCGACTTTCATTGTGCCAAAACCTCCAGTTTGGTTGCGAGGGAAGCCCCAGGAATGCTTTCCTAAGGAGTAAAAAAGGAAAAACATCTGGAGCTTAGCAGGGGCAAACGGGGCTCCTCTTGAGTTGCAGCGGTTCCCTTGGGGTTCCTCTCGAGTTGAGACTGGTAGTGTAGGAACTTCTTGGGTCATAGCAGGTTGTTAAGGAGCTCTAGGAGATCCAAGACGGAAGGGGTGATATCTCCTGAGATGCTGCAGTGGATAAGGGCCTCACCCCGCTTGCAAGGGAGAAGCTTCTGGTTTTTCTCCAGTTGCGGCGGGATTTCTCAAGTTAAGACGGGGAGCGCATGGGCCCGACCTTTTGGCCTCAGTAGAGGGCAGTCTCCATGCCAGTTGCCATGCACCTTTGGGGATTCCTCCCCAGTCATCGCCGGGTCCTCAGTCCTCGTCTGGTGCTGAAGCCGGTACCGGAGCTTCCTCGCTCATGCTGACACAAATCTTGGGGTTCCCATGGAGCCCCACTCGGGAGTCAGGCCTTGTCTCGCCTGGAGACGTCCACAGCCGCTTGCCTCCGCAGCTGCAGCAGCCGTGTAAACGCTCCGAGGCGAGTGGACACAGGGATCTGTAACTTGAGCTCGAGGTACTACCCAGGGCTGTCACATGTGCCACTGTGTCAGGCTTGGAGCCTCGGGGTGTCAGTCGACGCAGTGCAGGGCAGTCAGGCTCATCTGGAGTCAACGAGGTATTTGGGGGTCTTGGGGAATGGTGGTAAGACCCTGATGATCCTCCCGACTCTCCTGGTTCGAGTGTCTCCAGTTTGGGTGTTAGGGGAGTGCTGGGATCCCGTTCTCGACAGAGCAGGAAAGGGACCCTGATCTGTAGCTAAGCAGGGGATAACAGGGCTCCTTTTCATTCTTGGCAGCACCCTAGGTGTTCCTCTCCAGTAGGGAAGGCTGGGGTAGGGAACTTCTTGGGTCACAGCAAGAAGGTGAACGACCCTTTGAGATCCAAGAGAGAAGGGGTGATTAACCCCGAGACGCCACAGCGGACATTGTCCTCACCCCGCTTGCAGGGGAGAACATTTAGGTTTTCTCAAGTTGTGGTGGGGTCCTGTCGAGTACGACGGGGAACCAATGGTCTCGCCCCTGTGGCCTCAGGAGAGGCCAGTCTCTGTGCCAGTTGCCAGGCGCCTCTGAGAATTCCTCCCCAGTCATTTCAGAGTGCTCAGTCCTCGACTTGTGCTGTGGCCTGAGCCTTAGCTTTGCTCAACGGTCCTGACCTAGGTGGTGGGGTACCCTTTACTCTCCCACGGAGGAGACAGGCCTCGTCTCGACTGGACACGTGCAATGCTACTTTTCTGACCAGCTGCAGCAGCAGTGTCAGGATCCATGTCAAGCGGACACAGGGATCTGAGACTTGCCCTCGAGGTCCAAAGTGCTGTCACATGTGCCAATCTGTCGGGGGTCGAGCCTCGGGGTGACGGTCAAGGCAGTGCAGGGCAGTCAGGTTCATCTGCAGTGGACAAGGCATCTGGGGGCCTTGGGGATGGTGGCCCAACCCCAGATGCACCTCCCGATTTTCCTGGTTGAAGCACCTCCTCTTGGGATGCGAGGGAATCCCCAGATAACATTTCCCTATGGAGCAGGAAAAGGGACCATCATCTGGAGCTTAGCAGGGACAAAAGGGGCTCCTCTTGAGTCGCAGTGGGTCCCTTTGGGTTCGTCTCACATTGAGACGGTAGGAGCGGGGAACTCCTTGTATCACATCAAGGCTGTGTAGGAGCCCTTCGACGTCCAAGAGGGAAGGGGTGATTTCCCCTGAAACGCCACAGCTGATAAGGGCCTCATCCCACTTGCAAGAGAGAAGCTTCTGGATTTTCTCGCGTTGCAGCGGGGTTTCTCCAGTTACGATGGGGAGCTCATGGACCCGCTCCTGTGGCCTTAGGAGAGGCCAGTCTCCGTGCCAGTTGCCATGCGCCTTGGGGATTCCTCCCCAGTCATTGCCGGATCCTCATCCTCGTCTAGTGCTGAGGCCGGTGCCTGAGCTTTCCTTGCCCATGCTGACAGAAATCTTGGGATTCCCATGGAACTCCCACAGGAGAGTCAGGCCTCGTCTCTCCTGAAGAAGTGCATGGCCGGTTGTCTCCGCAGCTGCAGCAGCAGTGTAAGGTTCCCCGTCGAGTGGACACACGGATCTGTGACTTGACATCGAGGTACTACCCAGGGCTGTCACACGTGACAGTGTGTCATGCTTCGAGCCTCAGGGTGACAGTCGATGCAGTGCAGGGCAGTCAGGTTCATCTGCACTCATGAGGCATTTGGGTTTCCTGGAGAATGGTGCCAAGACCCCTGATGCTCATCCCACCTGTCCTGGTGTGAGTGCCATCTGTTTGGATGTGAGGGGCGCGCCGGGAACCCTTTCCCGACAGAGCAGGAAAGGGACCCTCATCAGGAGCTCAGCAGGGGATAACGGGGCTCCTTTTCATTCTTGGCGAGACCCTCGGCGTTCCTTTCGTGGTGGACGGGTATGGCGGGGAACTTCCTAGTTCACAGCAAGCAAGTGAACGATCGTTTGGAGGTCGAATAGAGAAGGTGTGATTTCCCCGGAGATGCCAGAGCGGACAAGGTCCCCACCCCTCTTGCAGGGCAGAATCTTTGGTTTTTCTCAAGTTGTGGTGGGGTCCACTCCGAGTTACGACGTGGACCCCAGGCTCTTGCCCCTGTGGCCTCAGGAGAAAACAGTCTCCTTCCCACTTGGAAGGCGCCTCTGAGATTCCTCCTAATCGTCTCAGGATGCTCAGTCCTCGACTTGTGCTGAGGCCGGAGCCTGAGCTTTTATTGACCATCCTGACCTAGGCCTTGGGGTACCCCTGTGGCCCCCACTTACGAGACAGACCTCGTCTCGCCTGGACACGTGCACACCTACTTGCCTGACCAGCTGCAGCAGCAGTGGCAGGCTCCATGTCGAGTGGACACAAGGGTCTGTGGCTTGCCTTCGAGGCCCAAAGTGCTGTCACACGTGCCAGTGTGTTGGGCGACGAGCCTTGGGGTGACAGTCAAGGCAGTGCAGGGCAGACAGGTTCATCTGTGGTGGACAAGGTATTAGGGGTCTTGGAAAATAGTGGCCGAACCCCAGATGCTCCCCCGACTTTCCGAGTGCGAGCACCTCCTTTTGGGATGCGAGGGAAGCCCCAGGACACCTTAAACTAAGGAGCAGGAAATGGGACCATCACCTGTAACTTAGTAGGGGCAAACGAGGCTCCTCTTGAGTCGCAGTGGGTCCCTTGGGGTTCCTCTCACGTTGAGACAGGAGGGGCGGGGAAATTAATGGTTCAGAGCCAGGTGCTGAAGGAGTCCTTGAAGGTCCAAGAGGGAAGGGGTGATTTCCCCTGAGACAACACAGCGGATAAGGGCCTCAGCCCTCTTGCAAGGGAGAAGCTTCTGGTTTTCTCGAGTTGCTGCAAGGTTTCTCGAGTTACCACTGGGAGCCCATGGACCCACCCCTGAGGCCTCAGGAGAGGCCAGTGTCCGTGCCAGTTGACATGTGCTTTTGGGGATTCCTCCCCAGTCATTCCCGGGTCCTCAGTCCTTGTCTGGTGCTGAAGCCGGTACCGGAGCTTTCCTCGCTCATGCTGACATAAACCTTGGGGTTCCCATGGAGCCCACACTGGGGAGTCAGGCCTCGTCTCGCATGGACACATGCACTGCCACTTGCCTCCGCAGCTGCTGCAGCAGTGTAATGCTCCGAGGCGAGTGGACAAAGGATCTGTGAGTTGACCTCGAGGTACTACCCAGGGCTGTCACACGTGCCAGTGTGTCAGGCTTCGAGCCTCCGGGTGGGTGCCAGTCGATCCAGTGCAGGGCAGTCAAGTTCCTCTGGAGTCAACGAGGTATTTGCGGGTCTTGGGAAATGGTGGCAAGATAGCTGATGCTCCTCTGAAATGTCCTGGTGTGAGTGTCTCCTTTTGGGATTTGAGGGGAGCCCCTGGGATCCCTTTCTTGACAGAGCAGGCAAGGGACACTCATCTGGAGCTCAGCAGGGGATAACAGGGCTCATTTCATTCTTGGCGGGACCCTCGGTGTTTCTCTCGAGTGGGGACGGGTGGTGCGGGGAATTTCTTGGGTCACAGCAATAAGGTGAATGACCCTTTTGAGGTCCAAGTGAGAAGGGGTGATTTCTTCCAAGACTCCACAGCGTACAACGTCTTCTCCCCGCTTGCAGGGGAGAATCATTTGGCTCTTCTCCAAGTTGTGTTGGGTTCCTCTCTAGTTACGACTGGGACCCCAGAGATTTGCCCCTGTGGCCTCAGGAGAGGCCAGTCTCCGTGCCAGTTTCCAGGTACCTCTGGGGATTCCTCCCCATTTATCTCAGGGTGCTCAGTCCTCGACTTGTGCTGAGGCCGCAGCCTGAGCTTTCGTCGACTGTCCTGATCTAGGCCTTGAGGTACCCCTGTAGCCCCCACAGAGGAGACATGCCTTGTCTCGCCTGGACACATCCACGGCTACTTGCCTTACCAGCTACAGCAATAGTGTCAGGCTCCACTGCGAGCAGACACAGTGATCTGTGGCTTGCCCTCGAGGTCCTATCCAGGGTTATCCCATGCCAGTGTGTCCGACGTCGGGCCTCGGGGTGACGGTCAAGGCAGTGCAGGGCAGTCACGTTCATATGCAGTGGACAAGTCATTTGCGGGTCTTGGGGAATGGTGGCCCAACCCCTGATGACCCTCTCGACTTTTCTGGTGCGAGCACCTCCTCTTGGGATGCGAGGGAAGCTCCAGGAAACCTTTCCCTAAGGAGCAGGAAAAGGGACCATCATCTGGAGTTAAGCAGGGGCAAACAGGGCTCCTCTCTGGTCCCAGCGGTTCCCCTGGGATTCCTCTCGAGGTGAGACGGGTGGGGCGGGGAACTTCTTGGTCACAGCAAGTAGGTGAAGGAGCCCTTCGAGGTCCAAAAGGGAAGGGGTGATTTCCCCTGAAACGCCACAGCTGATAACGGCCTCACCCCACTTGAAAGGGAGAAGCTTCTGGATTTTCTCGAGTTGTGGCGAGGTTTCTCCAGTTACGATGGGGAGCCCATGGACCCGCTCCTGTGGCCTTAGGAGAGGCCAGTCTCCGTGCCAGTTGCCATGCATGCCTTTGGGGATTCCTCCGCAGTCACTGCCGGTTCCTCAGTCCTCGTCTGGTGCTGAAGCCGGTGCCTGAGCTTTCCTTGCCCATGCTGACAGAAATCTTGGGATTCCCATGGAACTTCCACAGGGAGTCAGGCCTCGTCTCTCCTGAAGAAGTGCACTGCCAGTTATCTCTGCAGCTGCAGCAGCAGTGTAAGGTTCCCCGTTGAGTGGACACACGGATCTGTGACTTGACATCGAGGTACTACCCAGGGCTGTCACACGTGACAGTGTGTCATGCTTTGAGCCTCAGGGTGACAGTCGATGCAGTGCAGGGCATTCAGATTCATCTGCACTCATCGAGGTATTTGGGATTCCTGGGGAATGGTGCCAAGACCCCTGATGCTCATCCCACCTGTCCTGGTGTGAGTGTCTCCTGTTGGGATGTGAGGGGAGCGCCGGGAACCCTTTCCCGACAGAGCAGGAAAGGGACCCTCATCAGGAGCTCAGCAGGGGATAACGGGGCTCCTTTTCATTCTTGGCGGGACCCTCGGTGTTCCTTTTGTGGTTGACGGGTATGGCGGGGATCTTCCTGGTTCACAGGAAGCAGGTGAACGATCGTTTGAGATCGAACAAAGAAGGTGTGATTTCCCCGAGACACCAAAGAGGACAAGGTCCCCACCCCTCTTTCAGGGCAGAATCTTTGGTTTTTCTCAAGTTGTGGTGGGGTCCACTCGAGGTTACGACGGGGGACCCCAGGCTCTTGCCCCTGTGGCCTCAGGAGAGGACAGTCTCCTTCCCACTTGGAAGGCGCCTCTGGGTTTCCTCCCAATCGTCTCAGGATGCTCAGTCCTCGACTTGTGCTGAGGCCGGAGCCTGAGATTTTCTTGACTATCTTGACCTAAGCCTTGGGGTACCCCTGTGGCCCCCACTTAGGAGACAGTCCTCATCTCGCCTGTACTCGTGCACAGCTGCTTGCCTGACCAGCTGCAGCAGCAGTGGCAGACTCCATGTCGAGCAGACACAAGGATCTGTGGCTTGCCCTCGAGGCCCAAAGTGCTGTCACACGTGCCAGTGTGTCGGGTGAAGAGCCTCGGGGTGACAGCCAAGGCAGTGCAGGGCAAACAGGTTCATCTGCAGTGGGCAAGGCATTTGGGGTCTTGAAGAATGGTGGCCGAACCCCAGATGCTCCTCCCGACTTTCCTAGTGGGATCATCTCCTTTTGGGATGCGAGGGAAGCCCAAGGAAACCTTAAACTAAGGAGCAGGAAATGGGACCATCATCTGGAGTTTAGCAGGGGGCAAATGGGCTCCACTTGAGTTGCAGCGGTTCCCTTGGGGTTCCTCTCAAGGTGAGACTGGTAGTGGGAGTACTTCTTTGGTCATAGCAACGGGGTTAAGGAGCCCTAGGATATCCAAGACGGAAGGGGTGATTTCTCCTGAGATGCATCAGCGGATAAGGGCCTCACCCCGATTCCAAGGGATAAGCTTCTGGTTTTCTCGATTTGTGAAGGGGTTTCTCGAGTTGCGATGGGGAGAGCATGGACCCGCCCTTGTGGCTTCAGTAGAGGGCAGTCTCTGTGCCAGTTGCATGCGCCTTTGGGGATTCCTCCCAAGTCATCGCCAGGTTCTAAGTCCTCGTCTGGTGCTGAGTCCGGTACCGGAGCTTCCTCGCTTATGCTTACATAAATCTTGGGTTTCCCATGGAGCCCCCACAGGGGAGTCAGGCCTCATCTCACCTGGAGATGTGCACTGCAGCTTGCCTCCACAGCTGTACAGCAGTGTATAACTCCCGGTCGAGTGGACACAGGGATCTCTGACTTGACCTCGAGGTACTACCCAGGGCTGTCACACGTGCCAGTGTGTCAGACTTCAAGCCTCGGAGTGCCAGTTGACGCAGTGCAGAGCAGTCAGGTTCTTCTGAAGTCAACGAGGTTTTGGGGGTCTTGGGAAATGGTGGCAAGACCCCTGATGCTCCTCCAAATTTTCCTGGTGTGAGTGTCTCCTTTTGGGATGTGAGGGGAGCACTAGGATCCCGTTCCTGACAGAGCAGGAAATGGACCCTCATCTGGAGCTCAGCAGGGGATAACGGGGCTCCTTTTCATTCTTGGCGGGACCCTTGGTGTTCCTCTCCAGTAGGGTCGGGTGGGACGGGGAAGTTCTTGGTCACAGCAAGAAGGTGAGCGACACTTTTGAGGTCCAAGAGAGAAGGGGTGATTTACCCCGAGAAGCTACAGCTGACATTGTCCTCCCCCTCGCTTGCAGCAGAGAATCTTTTGGTTTTTCTCAAGTTGTGGCAGGGTCCTCTCGAGTTATGACAGGGACACCAGGTACTCGCCCCTGTGGCCTCAGGAGAGGCCAGTTTCTGTGCCATTTGACAGGCGCCTCTGGGGTCCTCCCCAATCGTCTCAGGGTGCTCAGTCCTCGACTTGTGCTGAGTCCAGAGCCTGAGCTTCCCTCGACAGTCTTGACCTAGGTCTTGGGGTACCACTGAGTCACCCGGAAATAAAATAGGCCTCATCTAGCCTGGACACGTGCACGTCTACTTGCCTGACCAGCTGCAGCAGCAGTGTCAGGCTCCATGTCTAGCGGACACAGGGATCTGTGGCTAGCATTCAAGGTCCAAAGTGCTGTCACACATGCCAGTGTGTCAGGCGTCGAGCCTCGGGGGACAGTCAAGGCAGTGCAGGGCAGTCAGGTTCATCTGCAGTGGACAAGGCATTTGGGGGTCTTGGGAAATGGTGGCCCAAACCCTGATGATCCTCCCGACTTTCCTGGTGTGAGCACCTCCTCTTGGGATGTGAGGGAAGCCGCAGGAAACCTTTCCCTAAGGAGCAGGAAAAGGGATCATCATCTGGAGTTTAGCAGGGCCAAACGGGAATCCTCTTGAGTCGCAGCGGGTCCATTGGGGTTCCCCTTGCGTGCGACGTTTGTGGCCAGGAACTCCTTGTGTCACAGCAAGGGAGTGAAGGAGCCCTTCGAGGTCATAGAGTGAAGGGGTGATTTCACACGAGACGCAGCAGGGGATAAGGGCCTCACATCGCTTGCAAGGGAGAAGCTTCTGGTTTTTCTCTAGTTGGGGCGGGGTTTCTCGAGTTACCACAAGGAGGCAACGGAACCGCCCCTGTGGCCTCAGGAGAGGCCAGTCTCTATGCCTCTTGCCATGCGCATTAGGGGAATCCTCGCCAGTCATTCCCGGGTCGTCAGTTGTCATCTGGTACTGAAGCCGTTACCTGAGCTTTCCTCGCCCATGCTGACATAAATCTTGGGGTTCCCATGGAGCCCCCACAGGGGAGTCAGTCCTCTTCTCGCCTGGAGTCGTGCACTGCCGCTTGCCTCCGCAGCTGCAGCAGCAATGTAAGGCTCCTCGTCTAGTGGACACAGGAATCTGTGACTTGACATTGAGGTACTGCCCAGGGCTGTCACTGGTGCCCGTGTTTCAGGATTCGAGCCTCGGCATGACAGTCGACGCAGTGCAGGGAAGTCAGGTTCATCTGGGGTAAATGAGGTGTTTGGGGGTCTTGGGGAATGGTGGCAAGACCCCTGATGCTCCTTCCGACTGTCCTGTTGCCGGTGTCTCCTGATGGGATGTGAGGAGAGCGCTGGGAACCCTTTCCCGACAGAGAAGGGAAGTGACCCTCATCTGGAGCTCAGCAGGGGAAAACAGGGCTCCACTTCATTCTTGTCAGGATACTCGGTGTTCCTCTAGAGTGCGGACAGGTGGGGTAGGGAACTTCTTGGGTCACAGCAAGAAGGTGAACGACCCTTTGCGGTCCAAGGGAGAAGGGGTGATTTCCCCAGAAATGCCACTGCGGTCAAGGTCCTTACTCCGCTTGCAGGGGAGAATCTTTTGGTTTTTCTCAAGTTGTGGCGGGTTCCTCTTGAGTTACGACGGGGACAGCAGGTACTTGCCCCCATGGCCTCAGGAGAGGTCATTCTCCGTGCCAGTTCCTAGGCAAGTCTGGGGATCCTCCCCAGTCGTCTCAGGGTGCTCAGTCCTCGACTTGTGCTGAAGCCAGAGACTGAGCTTTCCTCGACCATCCTGACCTAGGTCTTGGGGTACCATTGATTCCCCCGTAGACAAATTAGGCCTCGTCTCGCCTGGACACTTGCAAGGCTACTTGCCTGACCAGCTGCAGCAGCAGTGTCAGACTCCGTGTTGAGCGTACACAGGGATCTGTGGCTAGCCTTTGAGGTCCAAAGGGCTGTCACACGTGCCAGTGGGTCGGGGGTCGAGCCTCGGGGAGACAGTCAAGGCAGTGCAGGGCAGTCAGGTTCATATGCAGTGGAGAAGGCATTTGCGGGTCTTGGGAAATTGTGGCCCAAACCCTGATGCTCCTCCCGAGTTTCCTGGCGCGAGCACTTCCTCTTGGGTTGCGAGGAAGCCCCAGGAAACCTTTTTAAAGAGCAGGAAAAGGGACAATCACCTGGAGCTTAGCAGGGGCAAACGGGGCTCTGTTGAGTTGCAGCGGATCCCTTGGGGTTCCTCTCGAGTTGAGACGGGTGGGGCAGGGAACTCCTTGGGTAAGAGCAAGGGTGTGAAGGAGCCCTTCGAGGTCCAAGAGGGAAGGGTTGATTTCCACCGAGACCCCGCAGCGGATAAGGGCCTCACGCCACATGCAAGGAGGAAGCTTCAGGTTTCTCTCGAGTAGCGATGGGGTTTCTCGAGTTAAGACGGGGAGCCCATTTAGCTGCCCCTGTGGTCTCAGGAGATGCCATCTCCGTGGCAGTTGCCATGCGCCTTTGAGGATTCCTTCCCAGTCATCGCCGGGTCCTCAGTCCTCGTCTGGTCCTGAAGCCGGAACCTGAGCTTTCCTGGCCCATGCTGACATAAATCTAGGGGTTCCCATGGAGTACCCACAGGGGAGTCAGGCCTCGTCTCCACTGGAGTCGTACACTACCGCTTGCCTCTGCAGCTGCAGGAAGCAGTGTAAGACTCCTAGTCAAGTGGACACTGTGATCTGTGACTTGACCACGAGGTATTACCCAGGGCTGTCACACGTGCCAGTGTGTCAGGCTTCGAGCCTCTGGGTAAAAATCGACGCAGTGCAGGGCAGTCAGATTCATCTTGATTGAACGAGGTATTTGGGGGTCTTGCAGAATGGTGGCAAGAACACTGATGCTCCTCCCGACAGTCCTGGTTCGAGTGTCTCCTGTTGGGATGTGAGGGAAGCACTGGGAACCCTTTCCCGACAGAGCAGGAAATGGAAACTCATCTGGAACTCAGCATGGGATAACGGGGCTCCTTGTCATTCATGGCGAGACACTCAGTTTTCCCTTCGCGTGGGGATGGGTGGGACGGGGAACTTCTTGGGTCACAGCAAGAAGGTGAGCGACCCTTTCGAGGTCCAAGAGAGAAGGGGTGACTTCCCCCAAGACGCCACAGCGGACAAGGTCCTCACCACGCTTGCAGGAGAGAATCTTTTGGTTTTTCTCAATTTGTGGCAGAGTTCTCTCCCGAGTTACAATGGGGACCACAGGGTTTCGAACCTGTGGCCTCAGGAGAGGTCAGTCTCCGTGCCAGTAGCCAGGCGCCTCTGGGGATTGCTCCCCAATCATCTCAGGGTGCTCAGTCCTCGACTTGTGCTGAGGCCGGAGCCTGAGCTTTCCTCAACAGTCGTGACCTAGGTCTTGGTGTACCCCTGAGGCCCCCACAGAGGAGACAGGCTTCGCCTCGTCTGGACACATGCACGGCTACTTGCCTGACCAGCTGCAGCAGCAGTGTCAGGCTCCATGTCGAGCAGACACTCGGATCTGTGGCTTGCATTTGAGGTACTACCCAAGGCTGTCAGATGTGCCAGTGTGTTGCGCCACGAGCCTCGGGGTGACAGTCAAGGCAGTGCAGGGCAGTCAGATTCATCTGCAGTGGACAAGGCATTTATGGGTCTTGGGGAATGGTGGCCCAAACCCTGATGCTCCTCCCGACTTTCATGGTGCCAAAACCTCCACTTTGGTTGCGAGGGAAGCCCCAGGATGCTTTCCCTAAAGAATAAAAGAAAGGAACAACATCTGGAGCTTAGCAGGGGCAAACGGGGCTCCTCTTGAGTTGCAGCCGTTCCCTTGTGGTTCCTCTCGAGTTGAGACTGGTAGTGTAGGAAACTTCTTGGGTCATAGCAGGTGGTTAAGGAGCCCTAGGGGATCCAAGAAGGAAGGGTGATATCTTCTGAGATGCTGCAGCGGATAAGGGCCTCACCCCGCTTGCAAGGGAGAAGCTTCTGGTTTTCTCGAGTTGCGGTGGGGTTTCTCGAGTTACGACGGGGAGCCCATGGAGCCGCCCCCTGTGGCCTCAGGAGAGGCCATTTTCCGTGCCAGTTGCAAGGCGCCTCAGGGGATTCCTCCCCAATCGTCTCAGGGTGCTTAGCCCTCGACTTGTACTGAGGCAGGAGCCTGAGCTTTCCTCGACCGTCCTGACCTAGGTCTTGCCGTACCCCTGAGGCCCCCACAGAGGAGACAGGCCTGGTCTCGCCTGGACACGTGCATGGCTATTTGCCTGACCAGCTGCAGCAGTAGTGTCAGGCTCCATGTCGAGCGGACACAGTGATCTGTGGCTTGCCCTCGAGGTAATACCCAGGGCTGTCACACGTGCCAGTGTGTCAGGCTTCGCGCATTGAGGTGACAGTCAAGACAGTGCATGGCAGTCAGGTTCATCTGAAGCAGAAAAAGTATTTGGGGGTCTTAAGTTATGGTGGCCCATCACCTGATGGTCCTTCCGACTTTCCTGGTGGGAGCACCTCCTCTTGAGATGCGAGGGAAGCCCCAGGAAAACGTTCTCTAAGGAGCAGGTAAAGGGACCATCATCTGGAGCTTAGCAGGGGCAAACGGGGTCCTCTTGAGCTGCAGTGGGTCCCTTGGGCTTCCTCCCTAGTTGAGACGGGGAGGGTGGGTAACTTCTTGGGTGACAGCAAGGGAGAGAAGGAGCCCTTTCCAGTCCAAGAGGGAATTGGTGATTTCCCCCGAGACACCGCAGCGGACAAGGGCCTCAACCTGCTTGCAAGGGAGAAGCTTCTGGTTTATTTTCGAGGTGGGGCAAGGTTTCTCAAGTTAAGACGGGGAGCCCATGGACCCACCCCTGTGGCCTCAGGAGGGCCAGTCTCCGTGCCAGTTGCCATGTGCCTTTGGGGATTCCTCCCCAGTCATCGCTGGGTCCTCAGTCCTCGTCTGGTGCTGAAGCCAGTACCTGAGCTTTCCTCGCCCAAGCTGACATAAATCTTGGAGGACTGATGGAGCCCCCTCCAGGGGAGTCAAGCCTCGTCTCGACTGGAGACGTGCATTGCCGATTGCCTCCATAGCTGCAACAGCAGTGTAAGGCTCCCTGTCTAGTGGACATGGGGATCTGTGACTTGATCCCAGGGCTGTCACACGTGCCAGTGTGTCAGGCTTCGAGCCTCGGGGTGACAGTCGACGGAGTGCAGGGCAGTTAGGTTCATCTGGAGTGAACAAGGTATTTGGGGGTTTTGGGGAATGGTGGCAAGAACCCTGATGCTCCTCCCGAATGTCCTGGTGCAAGTGTCTCCTGTTGGTATGTGATGGGAGCGCTGGGAACACTTTCCCGACAGAGCAGGAAAGGGACCCACATCTGGAGCTCAGCAGGGGATAATGGGGCTCCTTTGCATTCTTGGAGGGACACTCAGTGTTCCTCTCGAGTGGGGACAGGTGGGGCGGGGAACTTCTTGGGTCACAGCAAGAAGGTAAACGACCCTCTTGTGCTTTAAGAGAGAATGGGTGATTTCCCTCAAGACGCCACAGCGGACAAGGTACTCAATCCGTTTGCAGGGGAGAATCTTTTGGTTTTTCTCAAGTTGTGGCGGGGTCCTCTCGAATTACGACGGGGACACCAGGCACTAGCCCCTGTGACCTCAGGAGAGGCCAGTCTCTGAGCCAGTTGCCAAGCGCCTCTGGGGATTACTCCCCAATCGTCTGGGTGCTCAGTCTTCGATTTGTGCTGAGGCCTGAGCCTGAGATTTCCTCGACCGTCCTGACCTAGGTCTTGGGGTTCCCCTGAGGCTCCCACAGAGGAGACAGGCTTCGTCTCGCCTGGACACGTGCATGGATACTTGCCTGACCAGCTGCAGCAGCACTGTCAGGCTCCATTTGAGTGGACAGATGGAACTGTGGCTTGCCCTCGAGGTCCAAAATGCTGTCACACGTGCCAGTGTCCTGCGTCGAGCCTCGGGGTGACAGTCAAGGCAGTGCAAGGCTGTCAAGTTCATCTGTAGTCGACTAAGCATTTGGGGGTCTTGGGGAATGGTTGCCCAAACCCTGATGTTCCTCGCGAGTTTCCTGGTGCGAGAACCTCCTCTTGGAATCCGAGGGAAGCCCCCAGGAAACCTTTCCCTAAGGAGCAGGAAAAGGGACCATCATCTGGAGATTAGCAGGGGCAAACAGGGGTCCTCTTGAGTCGCAGCGGGTCCATTGGGGTTCCTCTTGCATTCGACGGTTGTGGCCGGGAACTCATTGTGTCACAGCAAGGGAGTGAAGGATCCCTCCGAGGTCCAAGAGGGAAGGGGAGATTTCCCCTGAGACGCTGCAGCGGATAAGGGCCTCAACCCGCTTGCAAGGGAGAAGCTTCTGGTTTTTCTCAAGTTGCGGTGGTGTTTCTCGAGTTATGACGGGGAGCCCAAGGACCTACCCCTGTGGCCTCAGGAGAGGCCAGTCTCCCTGCCAGTTGCCATGCGCCTTTGCAGATTGCTCCCAAGTCATCACCGGGTCCTCAGTCCTCTTCTGGTGCTGAAGCCAGTACCTGAGCTTTCCTCGCCCATGCTGACATAAATCTTGGGGTTCCATGGAGCCCCCACAGTGGTGTCAGGCCTCGTCTCTCCTGGAGTCGTGCACTTCCCCTTGCCTCCGCAGCTGCATCAGCAGTGTAAGGCTCCCCGTCGAGTGGACACAGGGATCTGTGAGTTCACCTCAAGGTTCTACCCAGGGCTGTCACAAGTGCCAGTGTGTCAGGCTTCATGCCTGGGGGTGACAGTCGACGCAGTGCAGGGCTGTCAGGTTCATCTGGAGTGAAAGAGGTATTTGGGGGCCTTGGGGAATGGTAGTAAGACCCCTGATGCTCCTCCCAACTGTCCTGGTGCGAGTGTCTCCAGTTGGAAAGTGAGAGGAGCAATGGGAACCTTTTCCGGACAGAGCAGGTAAGGGACCCTCATCTAGAGCTCAGGAGGGGATAACGGGGCTCCTTTTCATTCTTGACGTTACCCTTGGTGTTCCTCTCTTGTGGGGACGGTTGGGGCCGGGAACTTTTGGATCACAGCAAGAAGGTGAATTACCCTTTTGCGGTCCAAGAGAGAAGGGGTGATTTCCCCTGAGACGCCACAGCAGACAAGGTCCTCACCCTGCTTGCAGAGGATAATCTTTTGGTTTTTCTCAAGTTGTTGCAGGGTCCTCTCCAGTTACAACGGGGAACAGAGGGACTCACCCCTGTGGCTTCAGGAGAGGCCAGTCTCTGTGCCAGAAGCCAGGTGCCTCTGGGGATTCCTCCCCAATCGTCTCAGGGTGCTCAGTCCTTGTGCTGAGCCTGGTGCCAGAGCTTTCCTCGACCATCCTGACCTAGATCTTGGGTATCCCAGAGGCCCCCACAGAGGAGACAGGCATCCTCTCGCCTGGACAAGTGCACGGCTACTTGCCTGACCAGCTGCAGCAGCAGTTTCAGGCTCTATGTCAAAAGGTCACAGGGATATGTGGCTTGCCCTCGAGCTGAAAATTGCTATCACACGTGCCAGTGTGTCGGGTTTCGAGCTTTGGGGTGACTTTCAAGGCAGTGCAGGGCAGTCAGGTTCATCTGCAGTGGACAAGGCATTTGGGGGTCTTGGGGAATGGTGGCCCAACCCCTGATGCTCCTCCCGACTTTCCTGGTGGGACCACCTCCTCTGGGGATGTGAAGGAAGCCCCCGATAACCTTTCCCTAAGGAGCAGGAAAAGGGACCATCATCTGGAGCTTAGCAGGGGCAAAAGGGGTCCTCTTGCGTCCAGCGGGTCCCTTGGGATTCCTCTCGAGTTGAGATGGGTGGAGTTGGGAATTTTTGAGTCACAGCAAAGGGGGTGAAGGAGCCCTTCGAGGTCCAAGAGGGAAGGGGTGATTTCCCCTGAAACGCTGCAAGGATAAGGGCCTCACACCGTTTGCAAGGGAAAAGTTTCTGGTTTTTGTCGAGTTCCGGTGGGTTTTCTCGAGTTACGACGGGGAGCCCATGTATTCGCCCCTGTGGCCTCAGGAGAGGCCAGTCTCTGTGCCACTTGCCATGAGCAGTTGGGGATTCCTCTGCAGTCCTCGCCAGGTCCTCCATCCTCGTCTGGTGCTGATCTGGTACCTGAGATTTCCTCGCCCATGCTGACAAAATTTTGGGGTTCCGATGGAGCCCCACAGGGGATTCAGACCTCATCTCGCCTGGAGACATGCATTGCCCCTTGCCTCCACAGCTGCAGCAGCAGTGTAAGGCTCACCGTCGAGTGGACACAGGGATCTGTGACTTGGCCTCGAGGTACTACCCAAGGCTGTCACTCGTGCCAGTGTGTCAGGCTTCGAGCCTTGTTGTGACAGTCAACGCAGTGCAGGGCAGTCAGGTTCATATGGATGAATGCGGTATTGGGGGTATTGGGAAATGGTGGCAAAACACCTGATGCTCCTCCCGACTGTCCTGGTGCGAGTGACTCCTGTTGGGATGTGAGGGGAGCGCTGGGAACCCTTTCCCGACAGAGCAGGAAAGGGACCCTCATATGGAACTCAGCACGGGATAACGGGGCTCATTTTCGTTCATGGCGGGATCCTCTGTGTACCTCTAGAGTGGGGATGTGTGGAGAGGGGCACTTCTGGGTCACAGGAAGAAGGTGAATGATCGTTTTGAGGTCCAAGAGAGAAGGGGTGGTTTCCCCGAGACGCCTCAGCGCATAAGGGCCTCACCCTGCTTGCAAGGGAGAAGCTTCTGGTTTTTCTCGAATTGGGGTGGGGTTTGTCTAGTGACGACGGGGAGCCCATGGACCCGCCCCCTGTGGCCTCAGGAGAGGCCAGTCTCAATGCCAGTTGCCATGCACCTTTGGGGATTCCTCCCCAGTCATCGCCAGGTCCTCAGTCTTCGTCTGGTGCTGAAGCCATTACCTGAGCTTTCCTCGCATATGCTGACATAAATCTTGGGTTCCCATGTAGCCGTCACAGGGGAGTCAGGCCTCGTCTCGCCTGGAGACGTGCACTACCACTTGCCTCCGCAGCTTCAGCGGCAGTGGAAGGCTCCCCGTCGAGTGGACACAGGGATATGTGACTTGACCTTGAGGTACTACCCAGGGCTGTCACACGTGCCAGTCTGTCAGGCTTCGAGACTCGCGGTGACAGTCGATGCAGTGCAGGGCAGTCATTTCCATCTGGAGTGAACGAGGTATTTGGAGGTCTTGGGGAATGGTGGCAAGTCCCCTGTTGCTCCTCACTACTGTCCTGGTGCGAGTGTCTCCTGTTGGGATGTGAGGGGAGTGCTGGGAATCCTTTCCGACAGAGCAGGAAAGGAACCTAATCTGAAGCTTAGCAGGGGATAACGGGGCCACTTTTCATTCCTTGCAGGACCCTCGGAGTTCTTCCTGAGTGGGCACGGTTGGGGTGGGAATATTCTTGGGTCATAGCAAGAAGATGAATGACCCTTTTGCGGTCTAAGAGAGATGGGGTGATTTCCCCTGAGACGCCACAGCAGACAAGGTCCTCACCCCTCTTGCAGGGGAGAATCTTTTGATTTTTCTCACGTTATGGCAGGGTCCTCTCAAGTTACGATGGGGACCCCAGGGACTCGCCCCTCTGGCCTCAGGAGAGGCCAGTCTCCGTGCCAGATGACAGGCGCCTCTGGGGATTCCTACCAAAACGCCTTAGGGTGCTTAGTCCTCGAATTTTGCTGAGGCCGGCGCTGGAGCTTTCATCGACCATCCTGACCTAGGTCTTGGGGTACCCCAGCAGCCCCCACAGAGGAGACAGGCCTCGTCTCACCTGGACACTTGCATGGCTACTTGCCTGACCAGCTGCAGCAGCAGTGTCAGGCTCCATGTCAAGCGGACAAAGATATGTGGCTTGCCCTCGAGCTGCAAATTGCTGTCACATGTGCGAGTGTGTCGGGTGTCGAGCCTCGAGCCTCTGCGTGACATTCAAGGCAGTGAAGGGCAGTCAGGTTCATCTGCAGTGGACAAGGCATTTGGGGGTCTTGGGCAATGTTGGCCCAACTCCTGATGCTCCTTCCAACTTTCCTAGTGGGAGCACCTTCTCTGGGAATGTGAAGGAAGCCCCCGATAACCTTTTTCTAAGGAGCAGGAAATGGGACCATCATCTGGAGCTTAGCAGGGGCTAATGGGGGTCCTCTTGAGTCCAGCGGGTCTCTTGGGACTCCTCTCGAGTTGAGACCAGTGAAGTGGGAAGTTTTTCGGTCACAGCAAGGGGGTGAAGGAGAGCATCGAGATCCAAGAGGGCAGGGGTGATTTCCCCTGAGACACTGCAGCAGATAAGGGCCTCACCCTGCTTGCAGGGAGAAGCTTCTGGTTTTTCTCGAGTTGCGGCAGGGTTTCTCAAGTTACGACAGGGAGCCCATGGACCCGCCCCTGTGGCCTCAGGAGAGGCCCGTCTCCGTGCCAGTTGCCATGCAGCTTTGGGGATTCCTTCCCAGTCATCGCCAGGTCCTCCGTCCTCACATGGTGCTGAATCTGTTACCCTGAGCTTTCCTCGCCCATGCTGACATAAATCTTGGGGTTCCCATGGAGCTCCCACAGGGGAGTCAGGCCTCGTCTCGCCTGGAGACGTGCTGTTCCGCTTGCCGCTGCAGCTGCAGCAGCAGTGTAAGGCTCCCCATCGAGTGGACACAGGGATCTGTGACTTGAACTCGAGGTACTACCCAGGGCTGTCACACGTGCCAATGTGTCAGGCTTCGAACCTCCGAGTGACAGTCGACGCAGTGCAGGGCTGTCGGTTCATCTTGAGTGAATGAGGTATTTGGGGGTCTTTGGAATGGTGGCAAGGCCCTGATGCTCCTCTCGACTGTCCTGGTGCGAATGTCTCCTGTTGGGATGTGAGGGGAGCGCTGGGAACCCTTTCCCGACAGAGCAGGAAAGGGACCCTCATCTGAAGGTCAGCAGGGGATATCGGGGCTCCATTTCATTCTTGGCCGGACTCTCAGTGTTCCTGTCGAGTGTGGACGGGTGGGGCAGGGAACTTCTTGGGTCACTGCAAGAAGGTGAACAAACCTTTTGAGGTCAAGAGAGAAGGGTGATTTCCCCCATGTCGCCACAACGGACCTGGTCCTCAACCTTCTTTCAGGGGAGAATTTTTTGGTTTTTCTCGAGTTGTGAGGGGGTTTCTCGAGTTACGATGGGACCCCAGGGACTCGCCCATGTGCCCTAGGAGAGTCCAGTCTCTGTGCCAGATGAAAGGAGCCTCTGGGGATTCCTCCCCAATCTTCTCAGGGTGCTCAGTCCTCTACTTGTGCGGAGGCCGGAGCTTGAGCTTTCCTCGACCGTACTGACCTAGGTCTTGGGGTACCCCTGAGGCTCCCACAGGGGAGACAGGCCTCGTCTCACCTGGACACGTGCACCGCTACTTGCCTGACCAGCTGCAGCAGCAGTGTCAGGCTCCATGTCCGAGCGGACAGAGGGATCTGTGGCTTGCCCTCGAGGTCCAAAGTGCTGTTCTACGTGCCAGTGTGTTGGGCGTTGAGCCTCAGGTTGATACTCAAGGCAGTGCAGGGCAGTCAGGTTCATCTGCAGTGGACAAGGCATTTGGGGGTCTTGGGGAAAAGTAGCCCAAACCCTGATGCTCCTCCCGACTTTCCTGGTGCTATAACCTCCTCTTGCGATGCCAGGAAGACCCAGGAAACCTTTCCGTAAAGAACAGGAAAAGGGACCATAATCTGGAGCTTAGCAGGGTCAAATGGGGCTCCTCTTGAGTCGCAGTTGGTCCCTTGGCATTCCTCTCGAGTAGAGACTGGTGGGGTGGGCAACTTTTTGGGTCACAGCAAGGTGGTGAAGGAGCTCTTCAAGGTCCCAGAGGGAAGGGGTGATTTCCCCGAGACGCCTCAGCGGATAAGGGCCTCATCCCGCTTGCAAGGGAGAAGCTTCTGGTTTTCCTCGAGTTGCAGCGGAGATTCTCAGGTTACGACTGGAAGCCCATGGACCCGCCCTTGTGGCCTCATGAAAGGCCAGACTCCGTGCCAATTGCCATGCACATTTGAGGATTTCTCCCCAGTCCTCGCCAGGTCCTCCGTCCTCGTCTGGTGCTGATCTGGTACCTGAGCTTTCCTCGCCCATGCTGACATAAATCTTGGGGTTCCCATCGAACCCTCACAGGGTACTCAGCTCTCATCTCCCCTGGAGACGTGCCTTGCCGGTTGCCTCCCCAGATGCAGCAGCAGTGTATGTCTCCCCGTCGAGTGGACACAGGGATCTGTGACATGGCCTCGAGATACTACCCAGGGCTGTCACATGAGACAGTGTGTCAGGATTCGAGCCTCGGGGTGACAGTCAATGCAGTGCAGGGCAGTCAGGTTCATCTGGAGTGAACGCGGTATTGGGGGTTTGGGGAATGGTGGCAAGACACCTGATGCTCCTCCCGACTGTCCTGGTGTGAGTGTCTCCTGTTGGGATGTGAGGGGAGCACTGGGAAGCCTTTCCCGACATAGCTGGAAAGGGACCCTCATCTCGAACTCAGCACGGGATAACGGGGATCATTTTCATTCATGGCGGGACCCTCGGTGTTCCTCTCGTGTGGGGATGGGTGGGGCGGGAACTTCTTGGGTCACCCCAAGAAGGTGAATGACCGTTTTGAGGTCCAAGGGAGAAGAGGTGACTTCCCCCGAGATGCCACATCAGACAAGGTCCTCACCTCGCTTGCAGGGGAGAATCTTTGGTATTTCTCAAGGTGAGGCGGGCTCCTCTCGAGTTAAGTTGAGGACCCCTAGGACTCGCCCCTGTGGCCTCAGGAGAGGCCAGTCTCCGTGCCAGTTGCCAGGCGCCTCTGGGGATTCCTCCCCAATCGTCGCCGGGTGCTCAGACCTCTTCTTGTGGGGCCGGAGTCTGGGCTTTCCTCGACCGTCCTGACCTAGGACTTGGGGTACACCTGAGGCCCCACAGAGGAGACAGGCCTCGTTTCGCCTGGAGACTTGCACGGCCACTTGCCTCCCCAGCTGCAGAAGCAGTGTCAGGCTTTCCGTCCGAGCAGACACAGGAATCTGTGGCTTGCCCTCGAGGTACCCCAGGGCTGTCACACTTGCCAGTGTGTCTGGCGTGGAGTGTTGGGGTGTCAATCGAGGCAGTGCAGGGCAGTCAGGGTCCGCTGGAGTGGACGAGGCATTTGGGTGTCTTGGGGAATGGTGGCATGACCCCTGATGATCCTCCTGACTCTCCTGGTGCAAGCGCCTCCTCTTGGGAAGTGAAGGGAGTCCAGGGAACCCTTTCCTGACAGAGCAGGGAATGGGACCCTCATCTGGATCTGAGTAGGCTCAAACGGGCCTCCTCTTGAGTCTCTGCAGGACCCTCGGGGTTCCTCTCCAGTCGGGACGGGTGGGGCTGGGAACTTCTTGGGTCACAGAAAAGGGGTAAGGATCCATTCGAGGTTCAAGAGGAAAGGGGTGATTTCGCTTGAAAAGCCGCAGCAGACAAGGGCCACACCACGCTTGCAGGGGAGAAGCATTTGGGTTTTCTCGAGTTGTGGCAGGGTCCTCTCGAGTTACGACGGTGACCCAGAAACCAGCCCTGTGGCGTCAGGAGTGTCCAGTCTCCGTGACAATTGCCAGGCGCCTCTGGGGATTTCCCCCAATCCTCGGCGGGTCCTCGGGTTTCATGTGGTGCTGAGGCTGGAGCCTGAGCTTTCCTCGCTAATGCTGACATAGGACTTGGGGTTGCTCTGAAGCCCCCACAGGGAGTCAGGACTCGTTTAGCCTCGAGACGTGCATGACCGCTTGCTCCCCATCAGCAGCAGCAGTGTAAGGCTCCCCTTCGAGCAGACACAGGGATCTGTGACTTGACCTCAAGGTAATACCCAGGGCTGTCATTCGTGCCATTGTGTCAGTGGCTGAGCCTCGGTGTGACAGTTGAGGCAGTGTAGGGCAGTCAGTTTCATCTGGAGTGGAGGAGACATTTGGGGATCTTGAGGAATGTTGGCCCGAACCTGATGCTCCTCCCGACTCTCATGGTGCGAGCGGCTGTTCTTGGGATGCGAGGTGAGCGCAGGGACCCATTGCCCAATGAGCATGGAAAGGGACAAATATCTGGAGCTGAGCAGGGGCAAACGGGCTCTTCTTGAGTCTCAGCAGGACCATCAAGGTTCCTCTCAAATGGGGATTGGTAGGGCGGGAACTTCTTGGGTCACAGCAAGAATATGAAGGAGCCTTTCGAGGTCAAAGAGGTAAGGGCTGATTTCCCCTGAGACACTGTTAGGGACAAGGGCCTCACCCCGCTTGCAAGGGAGAAGTTTCTGATTTTCTCGAGTTGTGGCAGGGTTTCTCGAGTTATGACGGGGACCCCAGGGACCCGCCCCTGTGGCCTCAGAAGAGGCCAGTCTCCGTTCCAGTTGCCAGGCACCTCTGGGGAACCCTCCTCAGTCGTCACTGGGTTTTCAGTCCTCGTCTGGTGCTGAGGCCTGAGCCTAAGCTTTCCTCGCCCGTGCTGACATAGGTCTTGGGGTTCCCCTGGATCCCACACGGGGAGTTAGGCCTCGTCTAGCCTGGAGACATGCACGGCCGCTTTCCTCCCCAGCTGTAGCAGATGTGTCAGGCTCACTGTCAAGCGGACACAGGGATGTATGGCTTTTGCTGGAGGAACCCCAGGGCTGTCATACTTGCCAGTGTGTTGGGCGTCGATCCTTGGGGTGACAGTCAGTGTACTGCAGGCCAGTCAGGTTCACCTGGAGTAAACGAGGCATTTGGGTGTCTTGGGGGATCGTAGCAAGACCCCTGATGCTCCTCCCGACAGTCCTGGTGCGAGCGTCTCCTGTTGGGATGTGAGGAGAGCGCTGGGAAAGCTTTCCCGACAGAGCAGGAAACGGACCGTCATCTGGAGCTGAACAGGGGCAAACGGGCCTCCTCTTGAGTCTCGGCGGGACCCTCAGGGTGCCTCTCGACTGGGGACGGGTGGTGCAGGGAACCTCTTGGGTCACAGCAAGGGGGTGAATGAGCCATTCGAGGTCCAAGAGAGAAGGGGTGATTTCCACCTAGACGCCACAGCGGACAAGGTCCTCACAACGCCTTCAGGGGAGAAGCATCTGGTTTTTCTTGAGTTGTGGTGGGGTCCTCGGGAGTTATGATGGGGACCCCCAGAAACCAGCCCTGTGGCCTGAGGAGAGGCCAGTCTCCGTGCCAGTTGACAGGCGCCTCTGGGTATTTCTCCCCAGTCGTCGCTGGGTGCTCAGTCCACGTCTTGTGCTGAGGCTGGAGCCTGAGCTTTCCTCGACCGTCCTGACATAGATCTCGGGGTACCCCTGGAGCCCCCACAGAGAGGACACGACTCATATCCCCTGGAGACCTGCAAGGCCACTTGATTCCCAAGCTGCAGCAGCAGTGTCTGGCTTCCGGTCGAGCGGGACACAAGAATCAGTGGCTTGCCCTCGAGGTACTCGAGGGCTGTCACACATGCCAATGTGTCTGGCGTTGAGTGTCGGGGTGACAATCGAGGCAGTGCAGGGCAGTCAGGGTCCGAACGAATGGACGAGGCATTTGGGGGTCTTGGGTAATCGTGGCATGACCCCTGATGATCCTCCTGACTCTCCTGGTGCGAGCGCCTCCTCTTGGGATGTGAGGGAATTGCAGGGAACCCTTTCTCGACGGAGCAGGGAAAGGGACCATCATCTGGAGCTGAACAGGGGCAAACGAGCCTCCTCTTGAGTCTCAGTGGGACCCTCTAGGTTCCTCTCGAGTGGGGACGGGTGCGGCGGGGAACTACTTGGGTCACAGCAAGGGGGTGAATGAGCCATTCAAGGTCCAAGAGGAAAGAGGTGATTTCACCAGACAAGGGTCTCACTACGCCTGCAGGGGAGAAGCATCTGGTTTTCTCGAGTTGCAGCGGGGTCCTCTCGTGTTACGACGGTGACCCAGAAACCCGCCCTGTGGCGTCAGGAGTGTCCAGTCCCCGTGCCAGTTGCCAGGCGACTATGGGGATTACTCCCCAGTCTTCGGCGGATCCCTCGGGTTTCGTCTGGTGCTGAGGCCGAGCCTGAGCTTTCCTTGCCAATGCTGACATAGGTCTTGGGGTTCCTCTGAAGCCCCGACAGGGGAGTCAGGGCTCGTTTAGCCTCAACACATGCACGGCCGATTGCCTTTCCAGCTCCAGCAGCAGTGTAAGGCTCCCCGTCGAGCGGACACAGGGATCTGTGACTTGACCTCGAGGTACTACCCAGGGCTGCCACACGTGCCAGTGTGTCAGGCGTCGAGCTTCTATGTGACAGTCGAGGCAGTGTAGGGCAGTCAGGTTCATCTGGAGCGGAGGAGACATTTGGGGTCTTGAGGAACGGTGGCCCAAACCCTGATGCTCCTCCGGACTCTCATGGTGTGAGTGTTTGTTCTTGGGATTCGAGGGGAGCGCAGGGACCCCTTTCCTGACGAGCAGGGAAAGGGACAAGCATCTGGAGCTGAGCATGAGTAAACGGGGCTCCTCTTGAGTCACAGCAGGACCATCGGGGTTCCTCTCAAATGGGGCTGGTGGGGCGGGAATTGCTTGGGACAAAGCAAGAATGTGAAGGAGACATTCAAGGTCGAAGAGGTAATGGGTGATTTCCCCCAAGATGCCGCAGGGAATAAGGGCCTCACCCCAATTGCAAGGGAGAACCTTCTGGTTTTTCTCAAGTTGTGATGGGGTTCTCCGAGGATATGACAGGGAGCCTTATGGACCTGCCCCTGTGGCCTCAGGAGGCCAGTCTCCGTGCCAGTTGCCATGCACTTTTGGGGATTCCTCCCCAGTCATCATCGAGTCCTCAGTCCTCGTCTGGTGCTGAGGCTGGTGCCTGAGCTTTCCTCGCCCATGCTGACATAAATCTTGGGGTTCCCATGGAGCCCCCAGAGGGAAGTCAGGCCTCATCTCTCCTGTAGACATGCACTGCCGCTTGCCTCCACAGCTTCACCAGCAGTGTCAGGTTTCCAGTTGAGCGGATACAGGGATCTGCGGTTTGCCCTCAAGGTACCCCAGGGCTGTCACACGTGCCAGTGTCGGGCATTGAGCCTCAGGATGACAGTCTTGGCAGTGCAGGGCAGTCAGGTTCATGTGGAATAGACGAGACATTTGGGGGACTTCGGAATGGTGTCCCTACCCCAGATGCTCCACCCGAGTTTCCTGGGGTGAGTGACTCTTCCTCGGATGCCAGAGGAGCGCTTGGAAAACTTTCCAGACGTAGCAGGGAAAGGGACCCTCATCTTGAGCTGAGCATGGGCAAACGGGGCTTCTGTTGAGTCACAGCGGGACCCTCAGGGTTCATCTCGTGTGGTGATGGGTGGGGCGGGGAACTTCTTTGGTCACACCCAGGGTGTGAAGGACCCATTCGAGGTCCAAGAGGAAAAGGGATGATTTCCACAGAGATGCGGCAGCGGACAAGGGCCTCACGCCGCCTGCAGAAAAGAAGCTTGTGGTTTTTCTCGAGTTGCGGCCAGGCCTCTCGAGTTTCGACGGGTACCCCAGGGACCCGCCCCTGTGGCCTCAGGAGAGGGCAGTCTCAGTGCCAGTTACCATGCGCCTCTGGGGAGTCCTCCCCAGTCGTGGCTGGGTCCTCAGTCCTTGTGTGGTGCTGAGGCCAGATCCTGAGCTTTCCTCGCCCGTGCTGACATAGGTCTTGGGGTTCCCCTGGAGCACCCAAATGGGAGTCAGGCCTCTTCTCACCTGGACATGTGCACAGCCACTTGCTTGACGAGCTGCAGCAGCAGTGTCGGGCTCCATGTTGAGCTAAACAGGGATCTGTGGTTTGCCCTGGTGGTAACCCAGGGCTGTCATACGTACCATTGTGTCGGGCATTGAGCCTCGGGCTGACAGTCTAGGCAGTGCAGGGGCAGTCAGGTTCATCTGGAATGAACGAGGCATTTGGGGGTCTTCGGAATGGTGGCCCTCCCCTGATGTTCCTCCCGAGGTTCCTGGGGCGAGCGCCTCTTCCTGGGATGCGAGATGAGCGCTGGGAAACATTTCCAGTCGTAGTAGGCAAAGGGGCCCTCATCTTGAGCTGAACATGTGCAAACGGGTCTTCTCTTGAGTCGCAGCGGGACCCTCGGGGTTCATCTCGTGTGGGGACGGGTGGGGCGTGGAAATTCCTTGGTCACAGCAAGAAGGTGAATGACCCCTTGGAAGTCCAAGAGAGAAGGAGTGATTTCCCCGAGATGCTACAGTGGACAAGGTCCTCACCCGGCCTGCAGTGGAGAATCCTATGATTTTTTGCAAGTTGTGGCGGGGTCCTCTCGAGTTACGACGGGGACCACAGAGACTCGCCCCTCTGGCCTCAGGAGAGGCCAGTCTCCGTGCCAGTTGACAGGCGCCTCTGGGGATTCCTCCCCAATCGTTGCCGGGTGCTCAGTCCTCGGTTTGTGCTGAGGCCGGACCTGAGGTTTCCTTGACGGTCCTGAACTAGTTCTTGGGGTACCCTGGGGCCCCCAGAGAGGAGACAGGCCTCGTCTAGCCTGGGGACATGAACAGCCGCTTGCCTTTCTAGCTGCAGCAGCAGTGTCAGGCTTCCTGTCGAGTGGACACAGTAATTTGTGGCTTGCCCTCGAGGTACCCGAGGGCTCTCACATGTGCCAGTGTGTCTGACGTTGAGTGTTGGGGTGAAAGTCGAGGAAGTGTAGGGCAGTCAGGGTCCACTGGAGTGGACTAGGCATTAGGATTGCTTGTGAATGGTGGCATGACAGCTGATGCTCCTCCTGACTCTCCTGGTGTGAGCACCTTTTCTTGGGATGTGAGGGAGTGTAGGGCACCCTTTCCCGATGGAGCAGGGAAAGGGACCCTCATCTGGAGCTGAACAGTGGCAAAAGTGCCTCCTCTTGAGTCTTTGCGGGACCCTCAGGGTTCCTCTCTAGTGGGGACGATTGGGGCGGGGAACTTCTTGGGTCACAGCAAGGGGGTGAATTAGCCATTCGAGGTTCAAGAGGGAAGGGGTGATTTCGCCTGAGAAGCCACAGCAGATAAGGCCTCACCACGCCTGCAGCGGAGAAGCATCTGGTTTTTCTCGAGGTGCGGCGGGGTCCTCTCGAGTTACGACAGGGACCCCAGAAACCAGCCCTTTGGCCTCAGTAGTGTCCAGTCTCCGTGCCAGTAGCCAGGCCCCTGTGGGGATTCCTCCCCAGTCGTCGGCGGGTCCTTGGGTTTCGCCTGGTGGTGTGGCCGGAGCCTGAGCTTTTCTCGTCAGTGCTGACATATGTCTTGGTGTTCCTCTGAAGCCCCCACAGGGGAGTCAGGTATCCTTTAGCCTCGAGACATGAACGACCGCTTGACTCCCCAGCTGCAGCCGCAGTGTAAAGCTTCCCGTCGAGCGAACACAGGGATCTGTGACTTGACCTCGAGGTACTATCCAGGGCTGTCACACGTGCCAGTGTGTCAGGCGTCGAGCCTCGGTGTGACCGTCGAGGCAGTGTAGGGCAGTCAGTTTCATCTGGAGTGTAGGAGACATTTGGGGAATTTGGGGAATGGTGACCAGACCCCTGATGCTCTTCCCAACTCTCTTGGTGGGAACGGCTTCTCTTGGGATGTGAGGGGGAGCGCCAGGACCCCTTGCCCAATGAAGCAGGGAAAGAGACAAACATCTGGAGCTGAGCAGGGGCAAAAGGAGTTTTTCTTGGGTCGCGTGGGGACCGACAGAGTTCGTCTAGAGTGGGGACGGGTGGGGCGGCGAACTGCTTTGGTCACAGCAAGGGGGTGAAAGAGCCTTTCGAGTTCCAAGAGGGCAGAGGTGATTTCCCCCGATACGCCACAGTGGACAAGGGCCTCACCCCTCCTGCAGGGGAGACGCTTCAGGAGTCTCTCGAGTTGCGGTAGGGTCCTATCGAGTTAGGACGGAGACCCCAGGGACCTGTGCCTGTGGCTGCAGGAGAGGCCAGTTGCCAGGCTCCTTTGAGCATTCCTCCCCGTCATTGCTGAGTCCTCAGTCTTCATCTGGTGCTGTGGCCATAGCCTGAGCTTTCCTCGCCCATGGTGACATACGTCTTGGGGTTCCCCTGGAGCCCCCACATGGGAGTCAGGCCTCATCTCACCTCGATTCGGTGCACAGCCGCTTGCCTCCCCAGCTTCAGCACTAGTGTCAGGCTCCCCACCGAGAGGACACAGGGATATGTGGCTTGCTCTCGAAGTCCCCAAGGGCTGTTACACGTGCCAGTGTGTCAGAACTCGAGTCTTGGGGTGACAGTTGAGGCCGTGCAGGGCAGTCAGGTTCATCTGGAGTGGACGAGGCATTTGGGGGTCTTGGGGAATGGTGGCCCGACCCCTGATGCTCCAACCAACATTCTTGTGGGAGTGCCTCCACTTGGGATTCGAGGCAAGCGCCGGGAAAACTTTCCCAACGAAGCAGGGGAAATGGACCCTCATCTGTAGCTGAGCAGGGGCAAACAGGGCTCCTCTTGAGTCGCGGTGGGACCCTCGTGGTTCCTCTCGAGTGGGGACTTGTGGGGCAGGAACTTCTTGGGTCACAGTGAGAGTGTAAAGGAGCCAATCAAGGTCCAAGAGGTATGGGGTGATTTCCCCGAAGACGCAGCAGTGGACAAAGGCCTCACCCTGCCTGCACGGGAGAAGATTCTGGTTTTTCACGAGTTGGGGCGGGAACCACTCCAGTTACGACAGGGACCACTGGTAACCGTCCCTGTGCCCTGATGAGAAGCCAGTCTCAGTGCCAGTTGACATGCGCCTATTGGAAATCCTCCCGAGTCGTCGCCGGATCTTCAGTTCTCGTCTGGTGCTGTGGCTGGAGCCTGAGCTATCTTGCCCGTGCTGACATATGTCTTGGGGTTCCCCTGGAGCCCCGACAGGGGAGTCAAGCCTCGTCTCGAATGGAGACGTGCACGGCTGCTTGCCTCCACAGTTGAAGCAGCAGTGTCAAGCTCACTGTTGAGCTGACACAGGGGTCTGTGGCTTGCCCTCGAGGTACCCCCAGGACTGTCACACGTGCCAGTGTATTGTGTGTCGCGCCTCGGGGTGACAGTCGAGGCATGCAGGACAGACAGGTTCATCAAGTGGAGAAAGCATTTGCGGGACTTGGGGAATGTTGGCCCAATCCCAGATGCTCCTACCGACATTCCTAGTGCGAGCACCTCCTCTTGGGATGCGAGGGAAGACACAGGAAACCTTAACCTAAAGAGGAGGATATGGGCCTGTCATCTGGAGATTAGCAGGGGTAAACGGGGATCCTCTTGAGTCGCAGTGAGTCCCTTTGGGGTTCCTCTCGCGTGGACACGGGTGGGGCGGGGAACTTCAGGGTTCACAGCAAGGGGGAGAAGGAGCCCTTCGAGGTCCAAGAGGGAAGGGGTGATTTCCCCAGTGACACCACAGTGGATAAGGGCCTCACCCCGCTTGCATGGGAGAAGCTTCTGGTTTTTCTCCAGTTACTGCCCGGTTTCTGGAGTTACGACGGGGAGCCCATGGACCCGCCCCTTTGGCCTCAGGAGAGACCATTCCCCGTGCCAGTTGCCATGTGCCTTTGGGGATTCCTCCCCAGTCATTGCCGGGTCCTCAGTGGCCGTCTGGTGCTGAAGCTGGTACCCGAGGTTTCCTCGCCCATGCTGACATAAATTTTGTGGTTCCCATGGAGCACACACAGGGGAGTCAGGCCTCGTCTCGCCTGGAGACGTGCACTTCCGCTTGCCTCCGCAGCTGCACAGCAGTGTAAGACTCCCTGTCGTGTTGACACAGGGATCTATGAGTTGATATAGAGGTACTCCCTAGTGCTGTCATGCGTGCCAGTGTGTCAGGCTTCGAACCTCTTGGTGACAGTCGACGCAGTGCAGTGCAGTCAGGTTTATCTGGAGTAAACGAGGTATTTAGGGATCTTGGGGAATAGTGGCAAGTCACCTGATTCCCATCTCGACTGTCCTGGTGCGAATGTCTCCTGTTGGGATGTGAGCGGAATGCTGGGAATCCTTTCCCGACAGAGCAGGAAGGGGACCCAAATCTGGAGCTCCGCAGGGGATAACGGGGCTCCATTTCATTCTAGGCGGGACCCCAGGTGTTCCTCTCGAGTGGGGACGGGTGTGGTGTGGAACTTCTAGGGTCACAGCAAGAAGGTGAGTGAAACTTTGAGGTCCAAGAGAGAAGGGGTGATTTCCCCAGAGACGCCACAGCGGACAAGGTCCTCACCCCGATTGCAGGGGAAAATATTTTGGCATTTCACAACTTGTGGCGGGGTCCTCTCGAGTTACGACGGGGACCACAAGGACTCGCCCCTGTGGCCTCAAGAGAGGCCAGTCTCCATGCCAGTTGCAAGGGGCCACAGGGAAATCCTCTCCAATCGTCTCAGGGTGCTCAGACCTCCACTGGTGCTGAGGCCAGAGCCTGAGCTTTCCTCGACCGCCCTGACCTAGGTCTTGGGGGTACCCCCTGAGGCCGCCACAGAGGAGACAGGCCTCGTCTCGCCTGGACAGGTGCACGGCCACTTGCATGACTAGCTGCAGCAGCAGTGTCAGGCTTCATGTCAGGCATTCATAGGGATCTGTGGCTTGACTCCTGGTCCAACCGAGCACTATCACACGTGCCAGTGTGTGGGGCTTCGAGCCTCGGGGTGACAGTCAAGGCAGTGCAGGGCAGTCAGGTTCATCTGCAGTGGACAAGGCATTTGGGGGTCTTTGGGAATGGTCTCCCAAACCCTGATGCTCCTCCCGACTTTCCTGGTGCGAGCACCTCCTCCTGGGATGCGAGGGAAGCCCCAGGAAACCTTTCCCTAAGGAGCAGGATAATGGACAATCATCTGGAGCTTAGCGGTTTGCAAACTGGGCTGTGTTGAGCTGCAGCAGATCCCTTGGGGTTCCTCTCGAGTTGAGACGGGTGGTGTGAGGAACTCATTGGGTCACAGCAATGCGGTGAAGGAGCGCTTCGAGGTCCAAGAGGGAAGGGGTGATTTCCCCCGAGACGCCACAGCAGATAATGGCCTCACCCCGCTTCCAAGGGAGATGACCCGACAGAGCAGGAAAGGGACCGTCATCTGGAATTCAGCAGGGGTAAACAGGGCTCCATTTCATTCTTGGCGGGACCGTTGGTGTTCCTCTCGAGTGTGGACACGTGGGGAAGGGAACTTCTTGGGTCACAGCAAGAAGGTGAACAACCCTTTTGAGGTCCAAGAGAGAAGGGGTGATTTCCCCAGAGACACTACTGCGGATGAGGTCCTCACAGCGCTTGCAGGAGAGAATCTTTTGTTTTTTGTCAAGTCGTGAGGGGGTCCTCTCGGGTTACGATGGGGACAGCAGGTACTCGCCCCTGTGGCCTCAGGAGTGGCCAGTTTCCGTTCAGTTCCTAGGCACGTCTGGGGATCCTCCACAATCGTCTCAGTGTGTTCAGTCCTCGACTTGTGCTGAAGCCAGAGCCTGAGCTTTCCTCGACCATCCTGACCTAGAACTTGGGGGTACCCCTGTGGCTCCCACAGCGGAGACCCACCTCGTCTCACCTGGACACGTGCACGGCTACTTGCTGATCAGCTGCAGCAGCAGTGTCAGGCTCCATGTCGAGCGGACACAGGGATCTGTGGCTAGACATCCAGGTCCAAAGTGATGTCACACGTGCCAGTGGGTCAGGCGTCGAGCCTCGGGGAGACAGTCAACGCAGTGCATGGCAGTGAGGTTCATCTGAAGTGGACAAAGCACTTGGGGGGTCTTAAGGTATGGTGGACCAACACTGATGCTCCTCCCGACTTTCCTGGTGGGAGCACCTCCTCTTGGGATGCAATGGAAGCCCCAGGAAACCTTTTCCTAAGGAGCAGGAAAAGGGACCATCATTTGGAGTTTAGCAGGGGCAAACGGGGCTCCTCTTGAGTCGCAGCGGTTCCATTGGGGTTCTTCTTGGGTGCGACGGTTGTCGATGGCTACTCCTTGTGTCACAGCAAGGGAGTGAAGGAGCCCTTCGAGGTCCAAGAGGGAAGGAGTGATTTCACACGAGGCGCCGCAGCAGGTAAGGGCCTCACCGTGCTTGCAAGGGAGAAGCTTATGGTTTTTCTCGAGTTACGATGGGGAGCCCATGAACCACCCCTGTGGCCTCAGGAGAGGCCAGTCTCCGTGCCAGTAGCCATGAGCATTTGGGAATTCCTCCCCAGTCCTCGCCGGTCGTCCATCCTCGTCTGGTGCTGATCTGGTACCTGAGCTTTCCTACCCATGCTGACATAAATCTTGAGGTTCCAAGGAACCCCCACAGGGGAGTCAGGCCTCGTCTCATCTGGAGACGTGCCCTGCCGGTTGCCTTCGCAGATGCAGCAGCAGTGTAAGGCTCCCCTTCGAGTGGACACAGGGATCTGTGACTTGGCCTCGTGGTACTACCCAGGGCTGTCAAACGTGCCAGTGTGTCAGGCTTCGAGCCACGGGGTGACAGTCAACGCAATGCAGGGCAGTCAGTTTCTTCTGGATTCAACGTGGTATTTGGGGGTCTTGGGAAATGGTGGCAAGACCCCTAATGCTTCTCCCGACAGTCCTGGTGCGAGTGTCTCCTGTTGGGATGTGAGAGGAGCGATGGGAAACCTTTACCGAAAGAGCAGGAAAGGGACCCTAATCTGGAGCTCAGCAGGGGATAACGGGACTCCATTTCATTCTGGCGGGATCCTCAGTGTTCCTCTCCAGTGGGGACAGTTGGTGTGGGGAACATCTTGGTCCACAGCGAGCAGGTGAACGATCCTTTTGAGGTAGAAGATAAAAGGTGTGATTTCCCCGAGACGCCAGAGCGGACAAGGTCCTCACCCCGCTTGCAGGGGAAAATCTTTGGTTTTTCTCAAGTTGTGGCGGGGTCCTCTCGAGTTACGATGGATAACCCAGGCTCTCGTCCCTGAGGCCTCAGGAGAGACAGTCTCAGTGCTAGTTGCAAAGCACTTCTGGGGATGCTTCCCTAATCTTCTCAGGGTGCCCAGTCCTCGACTTGAGCTGAGGCAAGAGCCTGAGATTTCCTCGACCGACCTAACCTAGGCCTTGGGATACACTTGTGGCCCCAACTTAGGAGACAGCCCTGTCTCACCTGAACACGTGCACAGCAACTTGCCTGACCAGCTGCAGCAGCAGTGTCAGGCTCCATTTTGAGCGGACACAGGGAGCTGTGGCTTGCCCTCGAGGTCCTACCCAGGGGTCTCACACGTGCCAGTGTGTCAGTGGTCGAGCCTTGGGGTGATGGTCCAGGAAGTGCAATCAGTCAGGTTCATATGCAGTGGACAAGGCATTTAGGGGTCTTGGGGAATGGTGTCCCAAACCCTGATGCTCGTCCCGACTTTCCTAGTACAAGCACCTCCTCTTGGGATGTGAGGGAGGACCAAGGAAACCTTTTCCTAAAGAACAGGACAAGGGACAATCATCTGGAGATTAGCAGGGGCAAACCGGGCTCCTCTTCAGTCACAGTGGGTCCCATGGTGATTCTCTCAAGTTGAGATGGGTGGGGCAGGGAACTTTTGGGTCACAGCAGGGGGTGAAAGTGCCATTCGTGGTCCAAGAGGGAAGGGGTGATTTCCTCCGAGATGCCACACTGGATAAGGGCCTCAGCCCGCTTTCAAGGGAGAAGTTTCTGGTTTTTCTCGAGTTGTGGCGGGGTTTCTCGAGTTACGATGGGGAGCCCATGGACCCGCCTCTGTGTCCTCAACAGAGGCGAGTGTCCGTGTCAGTTGCCATGCGCCTTTGGGGATTCCTCCCCAGTCATTGCCAGGTCCTCAGTCCTCGTCTGGTGCTGAAGGTGTTACCTGAGCTTTCCTCGCTCATGCTGACATAAACCCAGGGGTTCCCATGGAGCCCCCACAGGGCTTTCAGGCCTCGTCTCGCCTGTATATGTGCACTGCCGTTTGCCTCTGCAGTTGCAGCAGCAGTGTAAGGCTCCCTGTCGAGTGGACACAGGGATCTGTGACTTGACCTCGAAGTACTACCCAGGGCTGTCACACGTGACAGTGTGTCAGACATCGAGCCTCGGGGAGACAGTAAATGCAGTGCAGGGTAGTCAGGTTCAACTGGAGTCAATGAGGTATTTGGGGTTCTTGGGGAATGGTGGCCAGGCCCATGATGCTCCTCCCGACAGTCCTGGCGGGAGTGTCTCCTGTTGGGATGTGAGGGGAGCACTGGGAACACTTTCCTAACAGAGCAGGAAAGGGACTCTCATCTGGAGCTCAGCAGGGGATAACGGGGCTCATTTCTGTCTTGGTGGGACCCTCGGTGTTTCTCTCGAGTGGGGACGGCTGGGGCGGGGAATTTCTTGGGTAAGAGCAATAAGGTGAATGACCCTTTAAGGTCCAAGTGAGAAGGGGTGATATCTCCTGAGATGCCACAGCGGACAAAGTCCTCACCCCGCTTGCAGGAGAGAATCTTGTGGTTCTACTCAAGTTGTGTTGGATTCCTCTCTAGTTATGACGGGGACCACAGGAACTTGCCCCTGTGGCCTCAGGAGGGGCCAGTCACCGTGCCAGTTGCCAGGCACCTCTGGGGATTCCTCCCCAATCATCTCAGGGTGCTCAGTCCTCGACTTGTACTGATGCCGCAGCCTGAGCTTTCATCTACCGTCCTGATCTAGGCCTTGGGGTAACCCTGAGGCCACCACAGAGGAGACAAGACTCGTCTTGCCTGGACACATCAACAGCTACTTGCCTGACCAGCTGCACCAGCAGTGTCAGGCTCCATGTCAAGCGGACACAGGGATCAGTGGCTTGCCCTCAAAGTCCTATCCAGGGCTGTAACATGCCAGTGTGTCGGGCTTCGGGCCTCAGGGTGATGGTAAAGGCAGTGCAGGGCAGTCACGTTCATCTGCAGTGGACAAGGCATTTGTGGGTCTTGTGGAATGGTGCCACAACCCCCTGATGCTCCTCTGGAATTTCCTGGTGGGAGCACCTCCTCTTGGGATGCGAGGGAAGCCCCAGGAAACCTTTCCCTAAAGAGGAGGAAAAGGGACCATCATCTGGAGATTAGTAGGTGCAAACGGGTCTCCTCTCGAGTCGCAGCGTGTCCCTTGGGTTTCCTCTCGAGTTGAGACGGGTATGGTGGGTAACTTCTTGGGTCACAGCAAGGGAGTGAAGGAGCCATTTCCAGTCCAAGAGGGAATTGGTGATTTCCCCCAAGATGCCACAGCAGATAAGGCCCTACCCTTCTTGCAAGGGAGAAGTTTCTGGTTTTTTTCGAGGTGGGTGGAGTTTCTCGAGTTATGACAGGGAGCCTGTGGACCCGCCCCTGTGGCCTCAGGAGAGGCCAGTCTCCGTGCCAGTTGCCATGTGCCATTGGGGATACCTCCCCAGTCATCGCCGGGTCCTCAGTCCTCGTCTGGTGCTGAAGCCGGTACTGAGCTTTCCCCGCCCATGCTGACATAAATCTTGGGGTTCCCATGGAGCCCTCACAGGGGAGTCAGGCCTTCTCTCTCCTGAAGAGGTGCACTGCCGCTTGCCTCCGCAGCTGCAGCTGCAGTATAACACTCCGAGGCGAGTGGACACAGGGATCTGTGACTTGAGCTCCAGGTAGTACCCAGGGCTGTCACATGTGCCACTGTGTCAGGCTTGGAGCCCCGTGGTGACAGTCGACGCAGTGAAGGGCAGTCAGGTTCATCTGGAGTGAACGAGGTATTTGGGAGACTTGGGGAATGGTGGCAAGACCCCTGATGCTCCTCCCGACTCTCCTGGTGCAAGTGTCTCCTGTTGAGATGTGAAGGGAGCGCTGGGAACCCTTTACCGACAGAACAGGAATGATATCCTCATCTGGAGCTCAACAGGGGATAATGGGGCTCCTTTTCATGCTTGGCGGGACCCTCGGTGTTCCTCTCCAGTAGGGACGGGTGGGCGGGGAACTTCTTGGGTCAAAGCAAGAGGTGAACGACCCTTTTGAGGTCCGAGAGTGAAGGGGTGATTTCCCCGAGAGGCCACAGCGGACAAGGTCCTCACCTCTCTTGCATGGGAGAATCTTTTGGTTTTTCTCAAGTTGTGGCGGGGTCCTCTCTACTACGATGGTGAACCTTTGATCTCGCCCCTGTGGCCTCAGGAGAGGCCAGTCTCCGTGCCAGTTGCCAGGTGCCTTTGGGGACTCCTCCCCAATCGTCTCAGAGTGTACAGTCCACGACTTGTGGTGAGGCCTGAGCCTCATCTTTGGTCGACGGTCCTGACCTAGGTCTAGGGGTACCCCCTCAGGCCCCCACTGAGGAGATAGGCCTCGTCTCACCTGGACACGTGCAAGGCTACTTTCCTGACCAGCTGCAGCAGCAGTGTCAGGATCCATGTCGAGTGGACACAGAGATCTGTGCCTTGCCCTCGAGGTCCAAAGCGCTGTCACATGTGCCAGTGTGTTGGGGGTCTAGCCTCGGGGTGACTGTCAAGGCAGTGCAGGGCAGTCAGGTTCATCTGCAGTGGACAAGGCATTTGGGGGTCTTGGGGAATTGTGGCCCAACCCCAAATGCTCCTCCCGACTTTCCTGGTGTGATCACCTCCTCCTGAGATGCAAGGAAGCCTCAGGAAACCTTTCCCTAAGGAGCAGGAAAGGGGACCATCATCTGGAATTTAGCGGGGGCAAACGGGGTTCTTTGTGAGTCGCAGTGGGTCCCTTGGGGTTCCTCTCGAGATGAGATGGGTGGGGCGGGGAACTTCTTGGGTCACAGCAAGGGCGAGAAGGAGCCCTTCGAGGTTCAACAGGGAAGAAGTGATTTCCCCCGATACGCCACAGCGGATAAGGGCCTCACCCCCACTTTCAAGGGAGAAGCTTCTGGTTTTTCTCGAGTTGCGGCGGGGTTTCTCGAGTTAAGACGAGGAGGCCATTGACCCGCACCTGTGACCTCAGGAGAGGCCAGTCTCCGTGCCAGTTTCCAGGCGCCCCTGGGGATTCCTGCCCAATCGTGTCAGGGTGCTCTGTCCTCAACTTGTGCTGAGGCCAGTGCCAGAGCTTTCCTCGACCGACCTGACCTAGGTCTTAGGGTAACCCTGAGGCCCCACAGAGGAGACAGGCCTCGTCTCGCCTGGACACATGTATGGATACTTGCTGACCAGCTGTAGAAGCAGGGACAGGCTACATGTCGAGTGGACACAGGGATCTGTGGCTTGCCCTCGAGGTCCAAATTGATGTCACACATGCCAGTGGGTCGGGCGTCGAGCTTCGGTGTGACAGGCAAGACAGTGCAGGGCAGTCAGGTTCATCTGCAGTGGGCAAGGCATTTGGGGGTCTTGGGGAATGGTGGCCCAACCCCTGATGCTCCTCTCGCCTTCCTGTTCGGGCACTTACTCTTGGGATTCGAGGGAAGACTCAGATAACATTTCCCTAAGGAGCAGGAAAATGGACCATCATCTGGAGATTAGCAGGGGGCAAACGGGGCTCCTCTTGAGTCGCAGCGGGTCCCTTTGTGTTCGTCTCGCATTGAGATGGTAGGGGCGAGGAACTCCTTGTGTCACAGCAAGGGGGGTGAAGGAGCCCTTTGAGGCCCAAGAGGGAAGGGGTGATTTCCCCGAGACGCCACAGCAGATTATGGCCTCACCTCGCTTGTAAGGGAGAAGCATCTGGTTTTCCTCGAGTTGCAACGGGTTCTCGTGTTATGACAGGGAGCCCATGGAGCCACCCCTGTGTCCTCAGGAGAGGCCAGTCTTCGTGCCAGTTGCAAGGTGCCTCTGGGGATTCATCCCCAATCGTATCAGGGTGTTCAGACCTCGACTTGTGCTGAGGCCGGAGCCTGAGCTTTTCTCAGGCTGGACACGTGCACGGCTCTTTGCCTGACCAGCTGGAGTAGTAGTGTCAGGCTCCATGTCGAGCGGACACAGTGATCGGTGACTTGCCCTCGAGGTAATACCCAGGGCTCTCGCACGTGCCAGTGTGTCAGGCTTCGAGCCTCGGGCTGAAAGTCAAGGCAGTGCAGGGCAGTCAGGTTCTTCTGCAGTGGACAAGGCATTTGTGGGTCTTGGGGAATTGTGGCCCAATCCCTGATGCTCCTCCAGACATTCCTGGTGGGAGCACCTCCTCTGCGGATTCGAGGGAAGCCCCAGATAACATTTCCCTAAGAAGCATGAAAAGGGACCATCATCTGGAGCTTAGCAGGTGCAAACTGTGCTCCTCTTGAGTTGCACCGGGTCCCTTGGTGTTCCTCTCGAGTTGAGACGGGTGGGGTGGGGAAGTTTTTGGGTCATAGCAAGGGGGTGAAGGAGCCCTTCGAGGTCCAAGAAGGAAGTGGAGATTTCCCCTGTGACGCTGCGCAGATAAGGGCCTCACCCCGCTTGTAAGGGAAAATCTTCTGGTATTTGTCGAGTTGTGGCGGGGTTTCTAGAGTTAAGAAGGGGCGCCCATGGACCCACCCCCTGTGGCCTCAGGAGAGGCCAGTCTCCATGCCAGTTGCCATGCACCTTTGGTGATTCCTCTCCAGTCATCGCCGGGTCCTCAGTCCTCGTCTGGTGCTGAAGCCGGTACTGGAGCTGTCCTCGCCCATGCTGACATAAATCTTGGGTTCCCATGGAACCCCCACAGGGGTCTCAGGCATCGTCTCACCTGGAGATGTGCAGTGCCGCTTGCCTCCGCAGCTGCAGCATCAGTGTAACGCTTCAAGGTGAGTGGACACAGGGATCTGTGACTTGAGCTCGAGGTACTACCCAGGACTGTCGCATGTGCCTGTGTGTCAGGCTTCGAGCCTCATGGTGACAGTCGACGCAGTGCAGGGCAGTCAGGTTCATCTGGAGTCAACGAGGTATTTAGGAGACTTGGGGAATGGTGACAAGAACCCTGATGCTCCTCCCGACTGTCCTGGTGCGAGTGTTTCCTGTTGGGATGTGAGGGGAGCGCTGGGAACCCTTTCCCGACAGGACAGGAAAGGGACCCTCATCTGGAGCTCAACAGGTATAACGGGGCTCTTTTTTCATTCTTGGTGGGACCCTCGGTGTTCCTCTTGAGTGGGTATGGGTGGGGTGGGGAACTTCTAGGGTCACAACAAGAAGGTGAAAGACCCTTTTGAGGTCCAAGAGAGAAGGGGTGATTTTCACCGAGACGCCAGCATGGAAAGGACCTCACCTCGGCCTGCAGGGAGAATCATTTGGTTTTACTCAAGTTGTTATGGGGTCCTCTCGAGTTACAAAGGGTATCCCAGGGACTCGCTTATGTGGCCTCAGGAGAAGCCAGTCTCCGTGCCAGTTGCCAGGTGCCTCTGGGGATTCCTCCCCAATCGCCTCAGGGTGTGCAGTTCTCAAATTGTGCTGAGGCAGGAGCCTGAGCTTTCCTCGACCATCCTGAGCTAGGTCTTGGGGTTCCCATGGAGCCCCCACAGGAGAATCATGCCTCATCTCGCCTGGAGACGTGCACTGCCGCTTGCCTCCACAGCTGCAGCAGAAGTGTAAAGCTCCCCATCAAGTGGACACAGGGATCTGTGACTTGATCTTGAGGTACTACCCAGGGATGTCACACGTGCCAGGGTGTCACGCTTCGAGCCTCCGGGTGATAGTCGAGGCAGTGCAGGGAAGTCAGGTTCATCTGGCGTCAACGAGGTATTTGGGTCTTTGTGGAATGGTGCCAAGACGCCTGATGCTCCTCCCGACTCTCCTGGTGAGAGTGTTTCCTGTTGGCATGTGAGGGCAGCTCTGGGAACACTTTCCCGACAGAGCAGGAAAGGGACCCTCATCTGGAGCTCAACAGGTATAACGGGCTCATTTTCATTCTTGTCGGGACCCTCGGTGTTCCTCTCGAGTAGTGGCGGAAGGCGCGGGGAACTTCTTGGGTCACAGCCAGCAGGTGAACGATCGTTTTCAGGTCAAAGAGAGAAGGTGTGATTTCCCCGAGACGCCAGAGTTGACAGGGTCTTCATCCCGCTTGCAGAGGAGAATCTGTGGTTTTCCTCAAGTTGTGGCGGGGTCCACTCGAGTTACAACGGGGACCCCAGGCTTTTGCCCCTGTGGCCTGAGGAGAGGACAGATTCCATGACAGTTGCAAGGCGCCTCTGGGGATTCCTCCCCAATCGTCTCAGGGTGCTCATTTCTCGACTTGTGCTGAGACGGAGCCTGAGCATCCCTCGTCCCTCCTGACCTAGGTCTTGGGGTACCCCTGAGGCCCCCTCAGAGGTGACAGGCCTCGTCTCGCCTGGATACGTGCACAGCTACTTGCCTGACCAGCTGAAGCAGCAGTGATAGGCTTCATGTCGAGCGGACACAGGGATCTGTGGCTTGCCCTCGAGGTCAAAGTGCTGTCACACGTGCCAGAGTGTTGGGCGTCGAGCCTCAGGGTGACAATCAAGGCAGTGCAGGACAGACAATTTCATCTGCAGTGGACAAGGTATTTGGGGGTCTTGGAGAATGGCGGACCAAACCCAGATACTCCTCCCCACTTTCCTAGTGTGAGCACCTCCTCTGGGGATGCGAGAGAAGCCCCTGGAAACCTTAACCTAAGGAGCAGGAAATGTGACCATCATCTGGAGCTTAGCAGGGACAAACGGGGCTCCTCTTGAGTCGCAGCGGGTCCCTTGGGGTTCCTCTCGCATGCGACGGTTCTGGCCAGGAACACCTTTTGTCACAGCAAGGAAGTGAAGGAGCCCTTCAAGGTCCAAGAGAGAAGGGGTGATTTCACACGAGACAACTCAGCAGATAAGGGCCTCACCCCGCTTGCAAGAAAGAAGCATCTGGTTTTTCTCGAGGTGCTGCCGGGTTTCTCGAGTTACGACGGAGAGCCCTTGGACCCGCCCCTGTGGCCTCAGGAAAGGCCAGTCTCCGGGCCAGTTGCCTTGCGCTTTTGGGGATTCCTCCCCAGTCATGACGGGGTCCTCAGTCCTCTTCTGTTGCTGAAGCCGGTATAGGACCTTTCCTCGCTCATGCTGACATAAATCTTTGGGTTCCCATGGATCCCCCACAGGGCAGTCAGGCCTCGTCTCGCCTGGAGACATGCACTGCCGCTTGCCTCCGCAGGTGCAGCAGCAGTGTAACACTCCGAGGAGACTGGACACAGGGATTTGTGACTTGACCACGAGGTACTACCCAGGGCTGTCACACGTGCCAGTGTGTCAGGCTTCGAGCCTCGGGGTGACAGTCGACGCAGTGCAGGGCATCCAGGTTCATCTGGAGTGAAAGAGCTATTTGGGGGTCTTTGGAATAGTGGCAAGACCCCTGATGTTCCTCCCAACTGTCCTGGTGCGAGTGTCTTCTGGTGGGATGTGAGGGGAGCGCTGGGAACCCTTTCCCGACAGAGCAGTAAAGGGACCCTAATCTGGAGCTCAGCAGGGGATAACGGGGCTCCTTTCATTCTTGGCAGGATCCTCGGTGTTCCTCTCCAGTGGGACGGTTGGGGCTGGGAACTTCTTTTTCCACAGCGAGAATGTGAACCATCCTTTGAGGTCAATGAGAGAAGATGTGATTTTCCTCGAGACGCCAGAGCGGACAAGGTCCTCACCCCTCTTGCAGTGGAAAATATTTTGGTTTTCTCAATTTTTGGTGGGGTCCTCTCAAGTTACGACAGGAACCCCAGGGACTCGCCCGTGTGGCCTCAGGAGAGGCCAGTCTCCGTGCCAGTTGTCAGGTGCCACTTGGAATTTCTCCCCAAACATCTCAGGGTGCTCAGTCCTCGACTGGTGCACAGGCCAGAGCCTGAGATTTCCTCGACCGTCCTGACCTAGGTCTTGGGGTACCCCTGAGGCCCCCACAGAAGAGACAGGCCTCGTCTCGCCTGGACACGTGCACGGCTACTTGCCTGACTAGCTGCAGCAGCAGTGTCAGGCTCCATGTCGAGCGGACCTAGGGATCTGTGGCTTGACTTGAGGTCCAACCCAGGACTGTCCCACGTGCCAGTGTGTCAGGTGTCAAGCTTCGGGGTGACAGTCAAGGCAGTGGAGGACAGTCAGGTTCATCTGCAGTGGACAAGGCATTTGGGGTTCTTGTGGAATGGTGGCCCAACTCCTGATGTTCCTCCCGAATTTCCTGGTGGGAGCACCTCCTCTGGGGATGGGAGGGTAGCCCCAGGAAACCTTTCCCTAGGGGGCAGGAAAAGGGACCATCATCTGTAGCTTAGCAGGGGCAAACCGGGCTCTGTTGAGTCATAGCGGGATCCCTTGGGGTTCTCCTCGAGTTGAGACCAGTGGGGCGTGCAAATTCTTGGGTCACAGCAAGAGGGTGAAGGAGCCTTTGAATTCCAAGAGGGAAGGTGTGATATCCCCTGAGAGGCTGCAGCGGATAAGGGCCTCACCCCGCTTGCAAGGGAGAAGCTTCTGGTTTTACTCGAGTTGAGGTGGGGTTTCTTGAGTTACTATGGAGAGCCCATGGACCCGCCCCCTCTGTCCTCAGGAGAGACCAGTCTCCGTGCCAGTTGCCATGCGCCTTGGGGATTCCTCTCCAGTCATCACCGGGTTCGCAGTCCTCGTCTAGTGCCGAAGCCGGTACCTGAGCTTTCCTCGCTCATGTTGACATAAATCTTGGGGTTCCCATGGAGCACCCACAGGGGAGTCAGTCCTTGTCTCGTCTGGAGATGTGCACTGGCGCTTGCCTCCGCAGCTGCAGCAGAAGTGTAAGGCTCCCCATCGAGTGGACACAGGGATTCGTGTCTTGAACTCGAGGTACTACCCAGGGCTGTCACATGTACCAGTGTGTCAGACTTCGAACCTTGGTGTGACAGTCGACACAGTGCAGGGCAGTCAGGTTCATCTGGAGTCAACGAGGTATTTGGGGGTTTGGGGGAATTGGTGCAAGACCCCTGATGCTCCTCCCGACTGTCCTGGTGCGAATGTGTCCTGTTGGGATGTGAGGGAAGCGCTGGGAACCCTTTCCCGACAGAGCATGAAAGGGACCCTCACCTTGAGCTCAGCAGGGGATAAAGGGGCTCCTTTTCCTTCTGGGCGGACCCTCGGTGTTCCTCTCGAATGAGGCCATTTGGGGGCGTGGAACTTCTTGGGTCACAGCAAGAAGGTGATTGAGAATTTTGAGGTCCCATAGAGAGGGGGTGAGTTCCCCAGAGACGCCACAGTGGACAAGGTCCTCACCCCGCTTGCAGGGGAAAATATTTTGGTTTTTCTCATGTTGTGGTGGAATCCTCTCGAGTTATGACGGGGAACACAAGGATTCACCCATGTGGCCTCAGGAGAGGCCAATCTCCATGCCATTTACCAGGCGCCTCTGTAAATTCTTCCCTAATCGTCTCAGGGTGTCAATCCTCGACTGGGGCTGAGGCCAGAACCTGAGATTTCCTCGACCATCCTATCCTAAGACTTGGGGGTACCCCTGAGGCCCCCACAGAGGAGAAAAGCCTCGTCTCGCCTGGATACGTGCACAGCTACTTGCCTGACTAGCTGCAGCAGCAGTGTCAGAATCCATGTCGAGCGGACACAGGGATCTGTGGCTTTCCCACGAGGTCCAACCCAGGACTTTCCACATTCCAGTGTGTCAGATGTCGAGCCTTGGGGTGACAGTCAAGGCAGTGCAGGGCAGTCAGGTTCATCTGCAGTGGACAAGGCATTTGGGGATCTTGGGGAATGGTGACACAACGCCTGATGCTCCTCCCAACTTTCCTGGTGTGAGCACCTGCTCTTGGGATGCGAGGGAAGCCCCAGGAAACCTTTCTCTAAGGAGCAGTAAAGGGAACATAATCTGGAGCTTAGCAGGGGCAAATGGGGCTCCTGTTGACTCACAGCGGGTCCCTTGGGGTTCCTCTCTTTTGAGATGGGTGAGGTGGGGAACTTCTAGGGTCACAACAAGGGGGTGAAGGAGCGCATCAAGATCCAAGAGGGAAGCGGTGATTTCCCCTGAGACGCTGCAGTGGATAAGGGCCTCAACCTGCTTTCAAAGGAGAAGCTTCTGGTTTCTCTCGAGTTGCGGGAGGGTTTCTTAAGTTACGACGGGGAGCCCATGGACCCGCCCCCTGTGGCCTCAGGAGAGGCCAGTCTCCCTGCCAGTTGCCATGCACTTTTGGGGATTCCTCCCCAGTCATCCCCAGGACCTCAGTCCTCATCTGGTGCTGAAGCCGGTACCTGAACTTTCCTCGCCCATGCTGACATAAATCTGGGGGTTCCCATGGTGCTCCCACAGGGGTTTCAGGCCTCGTTTTGCCTGGAGATGTGCAGTTCCGCTGGCCTCTGCAGCTGCAGAAGCAGTGTAAGGCTCCCTGTCGAGTGGACATAGGGATCTGTGACTTGACCTCGAGGTACTACCCAGGGCTGTCACACGTGCCAAAGTGTCAGGCTTCGAGCCTCTGGTTGACAGTCGACGCAGTGCAGGGCAGTCAGGTTCATCTTGAGCGAACGATGTATTTGGGGGTCTTTGGAATGGTGACAAGACCCTGATGCTCCTCCTGACTCTTCTGGTGTGAGTGTCTCCTGTTGGTATGTGAAGGGATCCCAGGGAACCCTTTCCCGACAGAGCAGTAAAGGGACCCTAATCTGGAGCTCAGCAGGGGATAACAGGGCTCCTTTTCATTCTTGGCCGGACCCTCGGTGTTCCTCTCGAGTGGGCGGGTGGGGCAGGGAACTTCTTGGGTCACAGCAAGAAGGTGAACGAACCTTTGAGGTCCAAAGAGAAGGGGTGATTTCTCCCGTGTCACCACAGCGGACAAGGTCCTCAACCCTTTTGCAGGGGAGAATCTTTTGGTTTTCTAGAGTTGCAACGGGGTTTCTCGGGAGGTACGACTGGAACCCCAGGGACTCGCCTCTGTGGTCTCTGGAAAGGCCAGTCTCGGTGCCAGTTGCCAGAAGCCTCTGGAAATTTCTCCCCAATCGTCTCAGGGTGCTCAGTCATCGACTTGTGCTGAGGCGGGAGCTTGAGCTTTCCTCGTCCGTCCTGACCTAGGTCTTGGGTAACCCCTGAGGCCCCCACAGAGGAGACAGGCCTCATCTCGCCTGGACACGTGCACGGCTACTTTCCTGACCAGCTGCAGCAGCAGTGTCATGCTCCATGTCGAGAGGACACAGGGATCTGTGGCTTGCACTCGAGGTCAAAGTGCTGTCACACGTGCCAGTGTGTCTGGCGTTGATCCTCGGGGGTGACAGTCAAGGCAGTGCAGGACAGTCAGGTTCATCTGCAGTGGACAAGGCATTTGGGGGACTTGGAGAATGCTGGCACAACCCAAGAAGCTCCTCACGACTTTCCTGGTGCGAGTACCTCCCTTGGGATGCGCTGGAAACCACAAAAAACCTTAACATAAGAAGCAGGAAATGGGACCATCAACTAGACCTTAGCAGAGGCAAACGGGGATCCTATTGAGTGGCAGCGGGAACATGGGTTCCTCTCGTGTGGAGACGGGTGAGGCGGGGATCGTCATGGTTCACAGCAAGGTGCTGAAGGAGCCCTTCGAGGTCCAAGAGGGAAGGGGTGATTTACCTGGAGAAGTCGCAGCAGATAAGGGCCTCACCCAGCCTGCAAGTGAGAAGCTTCAGGTTTTTCTCGAGTTGTAGCAGGGTTTCTCGAGTTACGACGGGGATCCCATGGACCCGTCCCTGTGGCCTCAGGAGAGGCCAGTCTCCGTGCCAGTTGCCATGCAACTTTAGGGATTCCTTCCCATTCATCACTGGGCTCTCAGTCCTCTCTGGTTCTGAAGATGGTACCTGAGCTTTCCTAGCTCTTGCTGACATAAACCTTGGGGTTCCCATGGAGCACCAACAGGGGAGTCAGGCCTCGTGTCGTCTGGAGACGTGCACTGCCGCTTGCCTCCGCAGCTGCAGCTGCATTGTAAGACTCCCCATCGAGTGGACACAGGGATCTTTGACTTGACCTCGAGGTACTACCCAGGGCTGTCACACGTACCAGTTTGTCAGGCTTCGAGCCTCGGGGTGACAGTCGACGCAGTGCAGGGCAGTCAGGTTCATAAGAAGTAAACGCAGTATTGGGGGTCTTGGGGAATGTTGGCGAGACCCCCCGATGCTCCTCCCGACTGTTCTGATGTGAGTGTCTCCAGTTGGGATGTGAGGGGAGCGCTGGGAATCCTTTCCCAACAGTGCAGGAAAGGGACCCTAATCTGGAATTCAGCAGGGGATAACAGGGATCCATTTCCTTTAGGCGGGACCCTCGGTGTTCCTCTCGAGTGAGGACAGTTGGTGTGGGGAACATCTTGTGCCACAGCGAGCAGGTGAACGATCCTTTTGAGGTCGAAGAGAAAAGGTGTGATTTCCCCCGAGAAGCCAGAGTGGACTAGGTCCTCACCCCGCTTGCAGGGGAGAATCTTTGGTTTTTCTCAAGTTGTGGCAGGGTCCTCTCGAGTTATGATGGGGACTCCACACTCTCTCCCCCTGTGGCCTCAGGAGAGGACAGTCTCAGTGCTAGTTGCAAGGCGCCTCAGAGAATTCCTCCCCAATCATATCAGTGTGCTCAGTCCTTGTCTTGAGCTGAGGCCAGAGGCTGAGCTTTCCACGACCGACCTGACCTAGGCCTTGGGGGTACCTCTGTGGCCCCCACTTCAGAGACAGGCCCTCGTCTCTCTTGTACACGTGCACGGCAACCTGCCTCACCAGCTGCAGCAGCAGTGGCAGGCTCCATATCGAGCGGACACAGGGATCTGTGGCTTTCCCTCGAGATCCTACCCTGGGCTCTCACACGTGCCATTGTCAGGCGTTTAGCCTTGGGGTGATGGTCAAGGAAGTGCAGGGACAGTCAGGTGCATCTGCAGTGGACAAGGCAATCAGGGGTCTTGGGGAATGGTGTCCCAAACCCTGATGCTCCTCCTGACTTTCCTGGTACGAGCACCTCCTCTTGGGATGTGAGGGGAGACCGAGGAAACCTTTCCCTAAGAAGCAGGAAACCGAACCATCATCTGGAACTTAGCAGGTGCAAATGGGGCTCCTCTTGAGTCGCAGAAGGTCCCTTGGCGTTCCTCTCCAGTTGAGTCGGGTGGGGTGAGCAAGTTTTGGGTCACAGCAAGGGGTTGGAAGGAGCCCATCGAGGTCCAAGAGGGAAGGGGTGATTTCTCCCGAGACGCTGCAGCGGGTAAGGGCCTCACCCTGCTTGCAAGGGAGAAGCTTCTGGTTTTTCTCGAGTTGCAGCAGGGTTTCTCGACTTAGGACTGTGAGCCCATGGACACACTCCTGTGGCCTCAGGAGAGGCCAGTCTCCATGCCAGTTGGCATGCGCCTTTGGGGATTCCTCCCCAGTCCTCGCCGGGTCCTCCGTCCTTGTCTGGTGCTGATAGGGTACCTGAGCTTTCCTCGTCCATGCTGATATAAATGTTGGGGTTTCGATGGAGCCCCCACAGGGGAGTCAGTCCTCGTCTCCCCTGGAGACGTGCACTGCTGCTTGCCACCGCAGCTGCAGCAGTAGTGTAAGGCTCCCCATCGAGTGGAAACAGGGATCTGTGACTTGGCCTCGAGGTACTATCCAGGGGTGTCACACGTGCCAGTGTGACATGCTTCGAACCTCGGGGTAACAGTTGATGCAGTGCAGAGCAGTCAGGTTCCTATGGAGTGAACGTGGTATTGGGGGTCTTGGGAAATGGGGGCAAGACCCCTGATGCTCATCCTGACTCTCCTGGTGCGAGTGTCTCCTGTTGGGATGTGAGGGGAGCGCTGGGAAACCTTTCGAGACAGAGCAGGAAATGGACCGTCATCTGAACTCAGCATGAGATAACGTGGCTCCTTTTCATTCTTGGCGGAACCCTCGGGGTTCCTCTAGAGTGTGGACGGATGGGGCGGGGAACTTCTTGGGTCACAGCAAGAAGGTGAATGACCGTTTTGAGGTCTAAAACAAGGGGTGATTTCCCCGAGACGCCACATCGGACATGGTCCTCACCCTGCTTGCAGGGGAGAATCTTTGGTTTTTCTCAAGTTGTGGCGGGGTCCTCTCGAGTTACAACGAGGACCCCAGGCTCTCGCCCCTGTGGCCTCAAGAGAGGACAGTCTCAGTGCTAGTTTCAAGGCGCCTCAGGGGATTCCTCCCCAGTCGTCTCAGGGTTCTCAGTCCTCGACTTGAGCTGAAGCCGGAGCCTGAGCTTTCCTCGACCGACCTGACCTAGGCCTTGGGGTACCCCTGTGGCTTCCACTTCGGAGACAGGCCTCGTCTCGCCTGGACACGTGCATGGCAACCTCCCTGAACAGCTGCAGCAGCAGTGACAGGCTCCATATAGAGCGGACACAGGGATCTGTGGCTTGCCCTCGAGGTCCTACTCCTGGGCTCTCACACGTGCCAGTGTGTTGGGCGTCCAGCCTTGGGGTGATGGTCAAGGTAGTGCAGGGCAGTGAGGTTCATCTGCAGTGGACAAGGCGTTTGGGGGTCTTGGGGAATGTTTTCCCCAAACTCTGAGGCTCCTCCCGATTTTCCTGGTGTGAGCACCTACTCTTGTGTTGCAAGGGAAGACCCACCAAACCTTTCCCTAAGGAGCAGGAAACGGAATCATCATCTGGAGCTTAGCAGGGGCAAATGGGGCTCCTGTTGAGTCACAGCGGGTCACTTGGCGTTCCTCTAGAGTTGAGACGGGTTTGGTGGGCAAGTTCTTGGGTCACTGCAAGGGGGTGAAGGAGCCCTTTAGGTCCAAGAGGGAATGGTGATGTCCCCTGAGATGCCACAGCGGATAAGGGGCTCACCGTGCTTGCAAGGGAGAAGCTTCTGGTTTTTCACGAGTAGTGGCGGGGTTTCTCGAGTTACGATGGGGAGCCCATGGACCCGCCCCCTGTGGCCACAGGAGAGGCCAGTCTCGTGCCAGTTGCCATGCACCTTTGGGGATTCCTCCCCAGTCATCGCTGGGTCCTCCTTCCTCGTCTGGTGATGATCTGGTACCTGGATCTTTCCTCGCCCATTCTGACATATATCTTGGGGTTCTGATGAAGACCCCCAGGGGAGTCAGGCCCTCGTTTGCCTGGAGATGTGCACTGCCGCTTGCCTCCGCAGCAGCAGCAGCAGTGTAAGGCTCCCCTTCGAGTGGAAACAAGGATCTGTGACTTGGCCTCGAGGTACTACTCAGGGCTGTCATACGTGCCAGTGTGTCAGGCTTCGATCCTCCGGGTGAAAGTCGACACAGTGCAGGGCTGTCAGGTTCATCTGGAGTGAACGAAGTATTTGGAGGTCTTGAGGAATGGTGGATAGACCCCTGATGCTCCTCCCGACTGTCCTGGTGAGAGTGTCTCCTGTTGGGATGTGAGGAGAGCGCTGGGAACCCTTTCCAGACAGAATAAGACAGGGATCCTCATCTGGATCTCAGCAGGGGATGACGGGGCTCATTTTCATTCTTGGTCAGACCCTCGGTGTTCCTCTCCAGTGGGGATGCATGGGGCGGGGATCTTCTTGGGTCACAGCAAGAAGGTGAACGACCCTTTGAGGTCCAAGAAAGAAGGGGTGATTTCCCCGTGTCACCTTAGCAGACTAGGGTCCTCAAACCTCTTGCAAGGGAGAATTTTTGGTTTTTCTCGTGATGCGACGAGGTTTCTCGAGTTACGATGGGGACCCAAGAGACTCACCCCTGTGGCCTCAGGAGAGGCCAGTCTCGGTGCCAGTTTCAAGGAGCCTCTGGGGATTCCGCCCCAGTTGTCTCAGTGTGCTCAGTCCTCTACTTGTGCTGAGGCGTGATCTTGAGCTTTCCACGACAGTCCTGACCTAGGTCTTGGGGTACCCCTGAGGATCCCACAGAGGAGACAGGCCTCGTCTCGCCTGGACACGTGCATGTCTAGTTGCCTGACCAGCTGCAGCAGCAGTGTCAGACTCCATGTCAAGCGGACACAGGGATCTGTGGCTTGCCCTCAAGGTCCAAAGTGCTGTCCCATGTGCCAGTGTGTCGGGCGTCGAGCCTCGGGGTGACAGTCAAGGCAGTGCAGGGCAGTCAGGTTCATCCGCAGTGGACAAGGCATTTGGGGGTCTTGGGGATAGTAACCCAAACCCTAATTCTCCTCCCGACTTTCATGTTGAGATCACCTCCGCTTGTCATACGAGGCAAGACCCAGCAAACCTTTCCCTAAGAAGCAGGAAAAGGGACCATCATCTGGAGTTTAGCAGGGGCAAAGCTCTGGATTCGTAGCAGATCCTTTGGGGTTCCTATCGAGTAGAGACGAGTGGGGAGGACAACTTCATGAGTCAGAGGAAGGGGATGTAGGAGCCCTTCGAGGTCCAAGGGGGAAGAGGTGATTTCCCCGAGACGCCTCAGCATATAAAGGCTTCACCGCAGTTGCAAGGAAGAAGCATCTGGTTTTTCTCGGGTTGTGGCGCGGATTCTCAGGTTACTACTGGGAGCCATTGGACCCGCCCCTGTGGCCTCAGGAAAAGCCAGTCTCCAAGCCAGTTGCCATGAGCCTTTGGAGATTACTCCCCAGTTCTTGACAAGTCCTTCGACCTCTTCTGATGCTGATCTGGTACCTGAGCTTTCATCTCCCATGCTGACATGAATCTTGGGGTTCCCATGGAGCCCCCACAGGGGAGTCAGGCCTCGCTCGCCTGGAGACGTACCCTGCTGGTTGCCTACGCAGCTGCAGCAGCAGTGTAAGGCTCCTCGTCGAGTGGACACAGGGATCTGTGACTTGACCTCGAGGTACTACCCAGGGATGTCACACATGCCAGTGTGTCAGGCTTCGAGCCTCCGGGTGACAGTCGACGCAGTGCAGGGCAGTCAGGTTCATCTTGAGTCAATGAGGTATTTGGGTTCTTGGGGAATGGTGGCAAGACCCCTGATGCTCCTCCAGAGAGTCCTGGTGCGAGTGTCTCCTGTTTGGTTGTGAGGGGAGCTCTGGAAATCGTTTACCGAAAGAGCAGGTAAGGGACCCTAATCTGGAGCTCAGCAGGGGATACCGGGACTCCATTTCATTCTAGGCGGGAAGCTCGGTGTTCCTTTAGAGGTGGACTGGTGGTGCGAGGAACTTCCTGGTTCACAGCAAGAAGGTGAATGACCCTTTGAGGTCCAAGGGACAAGGGGTGATTTCCACCAAGATGCCAAGGTGGACAAGGTCCTCACCACACTTCCTAAAGAGAATCTTTAATTTTTCTCAAGTTGTAGCGGGGGTCCTCTCGTTTTACGACTGGGACCCCAGGGACTCGCCCCCTGTGGCCTCAGGAGAGGCCAGTGTCCGTGCTCGTTGCCAGGCGCCTCTGGGGATTCCTCCCCAATCGTCTCAGGGTGCTCAGTTCTCAACTTGTGCTGAGGCCGGGACCTGAGCTTTCCTCGACTGTTCTGACCTAAGTCTTGGGGGTACCCCTGTGGCCCCCACAGAGGAGACAGGCCTCATCTCGACTGAACAAACGCACGGCTACTTGCATGACCAGCTGCAGCAGCAGTGTCAGGCTCCATGTCCAGCGCACACAGGGACCAGTGGCTTGCCTTCGACGTCCAAAGTGCTGTGACACATGCCAGTGTGTCAAGTGTTGAGCCTCGGGGTGACAGTCAAGGCAGTGCAGGGCAGTCAGGTTCATCTGCAGTGGACAAGGCCTTTGAGGGTCTTGGGGAATGTTGCCCCAAACCCTGATGCGCCTCCCGACTTTCCTGGTGCCAGCACCTCCACTTTGGATGCGAGGGAAGCCCCAGGAATCCTTTCCCTAAGGAGTAAAAAAAGGAACAACATCTGAAGCCCAGCAGGGGCAAACGGGGCTCTACTTGAGATGCAGCGGTTCCCTTGGAGTTCCTCTCGTGGAGACCTGTGTGGCGGGGAAATTCATGCTTCACAGCAAGGTGCTGAAAGTGCCCTTCGAGGTCGAAGTGGGAAGGGGTGATTTCCCCGAGATGCTGCAGCTGATAAGGGTCTCACCCCGCTGGCAAAGGAGAAGCTTATGGTTTTTCTCGAGTTGCGGTGCGGTTTCTCGAGTTACGACGGGGAGCCCATGGACCCACCCCAGTGGCCTCAGGAGAAGCCAGAGCGCTGGGAACCCTTTCCAGACAGAATAAGACAGGGATCCTCATCTGGATCTCAGCAGGGGATGACGGGGCTCATTTTCATTCTTGGCCAGACCCTCGGTGTTCCTCTCCAGTGGGGACGAGTGGGGCGGGGATCTTCTTCGGACCCTTTTGAGGTCCAAGAAAGAAGAGGTGATTTCCCCCTGTCAACTTAGCGGACTAGGGTCCTCAAACCTCTTGCATGGGAGAATTTTTCAGTTTTTCTCGTGTAGCGACGAGGTTCCTCGAGTTACGACAGGGACACAAGAGACTCACCCCTGTGGCCTCAGGAGAGGCCAGTCTCGGTGCCAGTTGCAAGGAGCCGTTGGGGATTCCTCCTCAGTTGTCTCAGTGTGCTCAGTCCTCTACTTGTGCTGAGGCGTGAGCTTGAGCTTTCCACGACAGTCCTGACCTAGGTCCTGGGGTACCCCTGAGGAACCCACAGAGGAGACAGGCCTTGTCTCGCCTGGACACGTGCATGGCTAGTTGCCTGACCAGCTGCAGCAGCAGTGTCAGGCTCCATGTCGAGCGGACTCAGGGATCTGTGGCTTGCCCTCAACGTCCAAAGTGTTGTCCCATGTGCCAGTGTGTCGAGTGCTGAGCCTCGGGGTGACAGTCAAGGCAGTGCAGGGCAGTCAGGTTCATCTGCAGTGGACAAGGCCTTTGAGGGTCTTGGGGAATGTTGTCCCAAACCCTGATCCTCCTCCCGACTTTCCTGGTGCCAGCACCTCCACTTTGGATGCGAGGGAAGCCCCAGGAATCCTTTCCCTAAGGAGTAAAAAAGGAACAACATCTGAAGTTATGCAGGGGCAAACTGGGCTCTTCTTGAGTTACAGCGGTTCCCTTGGAGTTCCTCTCGTGGAGACCTGTGTGGCGGGGAAATTCATGCTTCACAGCAAGGTGCTGAAAGTGCCCTTCGAGGTCGAAGTGGGAAGGGGTGATTTTCCCCGTGATGTTGCAGCTGATAAGGGTCTCACCCCGCTGGCAAAGGAGAAGCTTATGGTTTTCTCTCGAGTTGCGGTGCGGTTTCTCGAGTTACGACGGGGAGCCCATGGACCCACCCCTGTGGCCTCAGGAGAAGCCAGTCTCCGTGCCAGTTGCCAAGAGCCTTTGGGGATTGCTCCCCAGTCATCGCCGGGTACTCAGTCCTCGTCTGGTTGTGAAGCCGTTACCTGAGCTTTCCTCGCCCTTGCTGACATAAATCTAAGGGTTCCCTTGGAGCCCCCCACAGGGGTGTCAGGCCTCGTCTCGCCTGGAGATGTGCACTGCCGCTTGCCTCTGCAGCTGCAGCAGCAGTGTAAAGCTCCCCGTCGAGTGGACACAGGGATCTGTGACTTGACCTCAAGGTTCTACCCAGGGCTGTCACACGTGACAGTGTGTCAGACATCAAGCCTTGGGGAGACAGTACACGCAGTGCAGAGTAGTCAGGTTCATCTGCATTCAACCAGTTATTTGGGGGTCTTTGAGAATCGTGGCCAGGCCCCTGATGCTCCTGTCGACAGTCCTGGTACGAGTGTATCCTGTTGGGATGCGAGGGGAGCGCTGGGAACACTTTCCCAAAAGAGCAGGAAAGGGAATCTCATCTGGAGCTCAGCGGGGGATAACGGGGCTCCTTTTCATTCACGGTGGGACCCTCGGTGGGGACAGGTGGGGTGGGGAACTTTTTGTGTCACAGCAAGAATGTAAACTACCCATTTGAGGTCCAAGAAAGATTGGGTGATTTCCCCGAGAAGCCACATCGGACAAGGACCTCACCCCTCTTGCATGGGAGAATCTTTGGTTATCCTCAAGTTGTGGCGGGGTCCTCTCGAGTTACAACGGGGACCCCAGGGACTCGCCCCTGTGGCCTCAGGAGAGGCCAGTCTCGGTGCTAGTTACCAGGAGCCTCTCGGGATTCCTCCCCATTCGTCTCAGGTTGCTCAAACCTCGACTTTTGCTGAGGCGGGAGCTTGAGGTTTCCTCATTCGTCCTGACCTATCTCTTGCAGTACACCTGAGTAACTCACAGAGGAGACAGGCCTAGTCTCACCTGGACACGTGCATGGCTACTTTCCTGACCAGTTGCAGCAGCAGTTCCATGTCGAGCGGACACAGGGATCTCTGGCTTGCCCTCGAGGTCCAAAGTGCTGTGCCACGTGCCAGTGTTTCTGGCGTACAGCCTCCGGGTGATAGTCACGGCAGCACAGGGCAGTCATGTTCATCTGCAGTGGACAAGGCATTTGGGAGTCTTGGAGAATGCTGGCCCGACAACAGATGCTCCTCCCGACTTTCCGAGTGCGAGTACCTCCTCTTGGGATGTGAGAGAAGACATAGGAAACCTTAACCTAAGTAGCAGCAAATGGTACTCACATCTGGAGCATAGCAGGGGCAAACGGGGCTTCTCTTGAGGCGCAGCTGGTCCCTTGGTGTTCCACTCGCGTGGAGACGAGTGGAACAGGGAACTTCATGGTTCACAGCAAGGTGCTGAAAGAGCCCTTCAAGGTCCAAGAGGGAAGGGGTGATTTCCCCAGAGAAACCGCAGCGAATAAGGGCCTCACCGCGCTTGCAAGGGAGAAACTTCTGGTCTTTCTCGAGTTGCTGTGGGGTTTCTCGAGTAACAACGGGGAGCCCATTGACCCGCGCCTGTGGCCTCAGGAGAGGCCAGACTCCTTGCCAGTTGCCTTGTGCCTTTGGGGATCTTCCCCAGTCATCGCCGAGACCTCAGTCCTCGTCTGGTGCTTAAGTCGATACCTGAGGTTTTCTCTCCCATTCTGACATAAATCCTGTGGTCCCGAAGGAGCCCCCACAGGAAAGGCAGGCCTTGTCTTGCCCTGAGACGTACACTTCTGCTTGCCTCTACAGCTGCAGCATCTGGGAAAGGCTCCCCGTCAGGTGGACACAGGGATCTGTGACTTGACCTCGAGGTACCACCCAGGTCTCTCTCACGTGCCAGTGTGTCAGCCTTCGAGCCTCGGGGTGACAGTTGGCCCAGTGCACGGCAGTCAGGTTCATCTGGAGTGAACCAGGTATTTGGGGGTCTTGGGGAATGGAGTCAAGACCCCTGATGCTCCTCCCTACCGTCCTGGTTCGAGTGTCTCCTGTTGGGATGTGAGGGGAGCGCTGGGAACTCTTTCCCGACAGAGCAGGAAAGGGACCCTCATCTAGAGTTCAGTAGGGATATCGGGGCTCCTTTTCATTCATGGTGGGACCTCGGTGTTCCCCTCGAATGGGGACGGGCAGAGTGGGAAACTTCTTGGGTCACAGCAAGAAGGTGAACGACACATTTGAGGTCCAAGAGAGAAGAGGTGCTTTCTCCTGAGACTCCATAGTGGACAAGGTCCTCACCCCGCTTGCAGGGGGAGAATCTTTTCGTTTTTCTCCAAGTTGTGTTGGGGTCCTCTCGAGTTACAACGGGGAAAACAGGGACTCGCCCCTGTGGCCTCAGGATTGGACAGTCTCCGTGTCGGTTGCCAGGCGCCTCTGGGGATTCTTCCCTAATCATCTTGGTGGTCAGTCCTCGACTTGTGCTGAGGCCGGAGACTGAGCTTTCCTCGACCGACACGACCTAGGTCTTCGGGTACCCCTGAGGCCCCCACGGAGTAGACAGGCCGTGTCTCGCCTGGACACGTGCACATTTACTTGCCTGACCAGCTGCAGCAGCAGTGTCAGGCTCTCCGTCGAGAGGACACAGGAATGTGTGACTTGACCTTGAAGTACTACCAAGGGCTTTCACAAGTGCCAGTGTGTCAGGCTTCGATCTTCCGGGGGAAAGTCGACGCAGTGGAGGGCTGTCAGGTTCATCTGGATTGAACGAGGGTATTTGCGGGTCTTGGGGAATGGTGGCTAGAACCCTGATGCTCCTCCCGACTGTCCTGGTGCGAGTGTCTCCTGTTGGGATGTGAGGAGAGCGCTGGGAACCCTTTCCAGACAGAATAAGACAGGGATCCTCATCTGGATCTCAGCAGGGGATGACGGGGCTCATTTTCATTCTTGGTCAGACCCTCGGTGTTCCTCTCCAGTGGGGACGAGTGTGGCGGGGATCTTCTTGGGTCACAGCAAGAAGGTGAACGACCCTTTGAGGTCCAAGAAAGAAGTGGTGATTTCCCCGTGTCACCTTAGCGGACTAGGTCCTCAAACCTCTTGCAGGGGAGAATTTTTCGGTTTTTCTCGAGTTGTGACTGAGTTTCTCGAGTTATGACCGGGACCCAAGAGACTCACCCCTGTGGCCTCAGGAGAGGCCAGTCTCGGTGCCAGTTGCAGGGAGCCTCTGGGGATTCCGCCCCAGTTGTCTCAGTGTGCTCAGTCCTCTACTTGTGGTGAGGCGTGAGCTTGAGTTTTCCACGACAGTCCTGACCTAGGTCTTGGGGTACCCCTGAGGACCCCACAGAGGAGACAAGCCTCGTCTCGCCTGGACACGTGCATGGCTAGTTGCCTGACCAGCTGCAGCACCAGTGTCAGGCTCCATGTCGAGCAGACACAAGGATATGTGGCTTGCCCTCAAGGTCCAAAGTGCTGTCCCACGTGCCAGTGTGTTGGGCGTCGAGCCTCGGTGTGGCAGTCAAGGCAGTGCAGGTCTGTCAAGTTCATCTGCAGTGGACAAGGCATTTGGGGGTCTTGGGTATAGTAACCCAAACGCTGATTCTCCCTCCCGACTTTCGTGTTGAGATCACCTCTGCTTGTCATTCGAGGCAAGACGCAGGAAACCTTTCCCTAAGAAGCAGGAAAAGGGACCATCATCTGGAGTTTAGCAGGGGCAAAGCTCTGGTTTCGTAGCCGATCCCTTGGGGTTCCTATCGAGTAGAGACGAGTGGGGAGGACCACTTCTTGAGTCACAGGAAGGGGATGAAGGAGCCCTACGAGGTCCAAGAGGGAAGTGGTGATTTCCCCGAGACACCTCAGCATTTAAATGTCTCACCCCAGTTGCAAGGGAGAAACATCTGGTTTTTCTCGAATTGTGGCGCGGATTCTCAGGTTACTACTGGGAGCCATTGGACCCGCCCCCTGTGGCCTCAGGAGAGGCCAGTCTCCTTGCCAGTTGCCATGAAACTTTGGTGATTCCTCCCCAGTTCTCAACAAGCCCTCCGACTCTTCTGATGCTGCTCTGGTACTTGAGCTTTCATCTCCCCATGCTGACATAAATCTTGGGGTTCCCATGGAGCCCCCACAGGGGAGTCAGGCCTCGTCTCGCCTGGAGACGCACCCTGCTGGTTGCCTACGCAGCTGCAGCAGCAGTGTAAGTCTCCCCGTCGAGTGGACACAGGGACCTGTGACTTGACCTCGACGTACTACCCAGGAATGTCACACGTGCCAGTGTGTCAGGCTTCGAGCCTCAGGGTGACAGTCGATGCAGTGCAGGGCAGTCATGTTCATCTTGAGTCAACAAGGTATTTGGGTTCTTGTGGAATGGTGGTAAGATCCCTGATGCTCCTCCAGACAGTCCTGGTCGAGTGTCACCTGTTGGGTTGTGAGGGGAGCTCTGGAAATCCTTTACCGACAGAGCAGGTAAGGGACCCTAATCTGGAGCTCAGCAGGGGATACCGGGACTCCATTTCATTCTAGGCGGAACGTTTGGTGTTCCTTTAGAGGTGGACTGGTGGGGCGAGGAACTTCTTGGTTCACAGCAAGAAGGTGAACGACCCTTTTGAGGTCCAAGAGACAAGGGTTGATTTCCACCGAGATGCCAAGGAGGACAAGGTCCTCACCCCACTTCCTGAAGTGAATCTTTAATTTTTCTCAAGTTGTAGCGGGGTCCTCTCGTTTTACGGCTGGGACCCCAGGGACTCGCCCCTGTGGACTCAGGAGAGGCCAGTGTCCGTTCTCGTTGCCAGGCGCCTCTGGGGATTCCTCCCCAATCGTCTCAGGGTGCTCAGTCCTCAACTTGTGCTGAGGCCGGGGCCTGAGCTTTCCTCGACTGTTCTGACCTAAGTCTTGGGGTACCCCTGTGGCCCCCACAGAGGAGACAGGCCTCATCTCGACTGAACAAACACACGGCTATTTGCATGACAGGCTGCAGCAGCAGTGTCAGGCTCCATGTCGAGCGGATACAGGGATTAGTGGCTTGCCCTCGACGTGCAAAGTGCTGTGACACATGCCAGTGTGTCAAGTGTTGAGCCTCGGGGTGACAGTCAAGACAGGGCAGGCAGTCAGGTTCATATGCACTGGACAAGGCCTTTGGGGGTCTTGGGGAATGTTGGCCCAAACCCTGATGCTTCTTCCGACTTTCCTGGTGCCAGCACCTCCACTTTGGATGCGAGGAAGCCCCAGGAATCCTTTCCCTAAAGAGTAAATTAAGGAACTACATCTGAAGCTAAGCAGGGGTAAACGGGGCTCTACTTGAGTTGCAGCGGTTCCCTTGGAGTTCCTCTCGTGGAGACCTGTGGGACGGGAAAATTCATGGTTCACAGCAAGGTGCTGAAAGTGCCCTTCAAGGTCGAAGCGGAAAGGGGTGATTTCCCCGAGACGCTGCAGCTGATAACGGTCTCACCCCTCTGGCAACGGAGAAGCTTCTGGTTTTTCTCGATTTCTGGTGGGGTTTCTCGTGTTACTACAGGGAGCCCATGGACCCACCCCTGTGGCCTCAGGAGAAGCCAGTCTCCGTGCCAGTTGCCAAGAGCCTTTGGGGATTGCTCCCCAGTCATCGCCGGGTCCTCAGTCCTCGTCTGGTTCTGAAGCCGTTACCTGAGCTTTCCTCGCCCATGCTGACATAAATCTAGGGGTTCCCTTGGAACCCCCACAGGGGTGTCAGGCCTCGTCTCGCCTGGAGATGTGCACTGCTGCTTGCCTCTGCAGCTGCAGCAGCAGTGTAAGGCTCCCCGTCGAGTGGACACAGGGATCTGTGACATGACCTCAAGGTTCTACCCAGGGCTGTCACACGTGACAGTGTGTCAGACATCAAGTCTTGGGGGAGACAGGACACGCAGTGCAGGGTTGTCAGGTTCATCTTCAGTCAATGAGGTATTTGGGTGTCTTTGAGAATGGTGGCCAGGCCCCCTGATGCTCCTGCCGACAGTCCTGGTTCAGGTGTATCATGTTGGGATGCTAGGGGAGCGCTGGGAAAACTTTCCCAAAAGGGCAGGAAAGGGTCTCTCATCTGGAGCTCAGCGGGGGATAACGGGGCTTCTTTTCATTCGTGGTGGGACCCTTGGTGGGGAAAGGTGGGACGGGGGAACTTTTGGGGTCACAGCAAGAATGTAAACTACCCTTTTGAGGTCCAAGAGAGAAGAAGTGATTTCCCCGAGGAGCAACATCGGACAGGTCCTCACCCCTCTTGCACGGGAGAATCTTTGGTTTCCTCAAGTTGTAGCGGGGTCCTCTTGTTTTACGACGGGGACCCAAGAGACTCACCCCTGTGGCCTCAGGAGAGGCCAGTGTCTGAGCTCGTTGCCAGGCGCCTCTGGGGATTCCTCCCCAATCGTCTCCAGTGTGCTCAGTCCTCAACTTGTGCTGAGGCCGGGGCCTGAGCTTTCCTCGACTGTTCTGACCTAAGTCTTGGGGTACCCCTGTGGCCCCCACAGAGGAGACAGGCCTCATCTCGACTGAACAAACGCAGGGCTACTTGCATGACCAGCTGCAGCAGCAGTGTCAGGCTCCGTGGCGAGCGGACACAGGGATCTGTGGCTTGCCCTCGAGGTCCAAAGTGCTGTTCCACGTGCCAGTGTGTCGGGCGTTGAGTTGAGCCCCGTCAACCCCTACTGAGATCCAGATGAGGATCCCTGTCTTATTCTGTCTGGAAAGGGTTCCCAGCGCTCTCCTCACATCCCAACAGGAGACACTCGCACCAGGACAGTCGGGAGGAGCATCAGGGGTCTATCCACCATTCCTCAAGACCTCCAAATACTTCATTCACTCCAGATGAACCTGACAGCCCTGCACTGTGTCGACTTTCACCCGGAGGATCGAAGCCTGACACACTGGCACGTGTGACAGCCCTTGGTAGTACCTCAAGGTCAAGTAACAGATCCCTGTGTCCACTGACGGTTAGCCTGACACTGCTGCTGCAGCTGGTCAGGCAAGTAAACGTGCATGTGTCCAGGCGAGACGAGGCCTGTCTCCTCTGTGGGAGCCTCAGGGGTACCCGAAGACCTAGGTCAGGTCGGTCGAGAAAAGCTCAGTCTCCGGCCTCAGCACAAGTCGAGGACTGACCACCAAGATGATTAGGGAAGAATCCCCAGAGGCGCCTGGCAACTGACCCCAACACAACTTGAGAAAAACGAAAAGATTCTCCCCTGCAAGCGGGGTGAGGACCTTGTCCACTATGGAGTCTCAGGAGAAAGCACCTCTTCTCTCTTGGACCTCAAATGTGTCGTTCACCTTCTTGCTGTGACCCAAGAAGTTTCCCACTCTGCCCGTCCCCATTCGGAGGGGAACACTGACGGTCCCGTCATGAATGAAAAGGAGCTCCGATATCCCTACTGAGCTCCAGATGAGGGTCCCTTTCCTGCTCTGTCGGGAAAGAGTTCCCAGCGCTCCCCTCACATCCCAACAGGAGACTCTCGAACCAGGATGGTCGGGAGGAGCATCAGGGGTCTTGACTCCATTCCCCAAGACCCCCAAATACCTGGTTCACTCCAGATGAACCTGACTGCCGTGCAATGGGTCGACTGTCTCACCGAGGCTCGAAGGCTGACACGCTGGCACGTGTGACAGACCTGGGAGGTACTTCGAGGTCAAGTCACAGATCCCTGTGTCCACTCGGACGGGGAGCCTTTCCCAGCTGCTGCAGCTGAAGAGGCAAGCAGAAGTGTACATCTCCAGGCAAGACAAGGCCTGCCTTTCCTGTGGGGGCTCCTTGGGGGACACAGGATTTGTGTCAGCATGGGAGAGGAAACCTCAGGTACCGGCTAAAGCACCAGACGAGGACTGAGGACTCGGCGATGACTGGGGAAGATCCCCAAAGGCGCATGGCAACTGGCAAGGAGACTGGCCTCTCCTGCGGCCACAAGGGCGTGTCCATGGGCTCCCCGTCGTTACTCGAGAAACCCCACAGCAACTCGAGAAAGACCAGAAGTTTCTCCCTTGCAAGCGGTGTGAGGCCCCTTATCTGCTGCGGTGTCTCTGGGGAAATCACCCCTTCCCTCTTGGACCTTGAAGGGCTCTTTCAGCACCTTGCTGTGAACCATGAAGGTCCCCGTCCCACCCGCCTCCATGCGAGTGGAACACCAAGGGACCAGCTGGGCATCAAGAGAAGCCCCGTTTGCCCCTGCTAACCTAAAGATGTGGAGTCCCATTTGCTGCTCCTTAGGTTAAGGTTTCCTGTGTCTTCTCTCGCATCCCAAGAGGAGGTACTCGCACTCGGAAAGTCGGGAGGAGCATCTGTTGTTGGGCCAGCAATATCCAAGACCCCCAAAGGCCTTGTCCACTGCAGATGAACCTGACTGCCCTGCACTGCCTTGACTGTCACCCCAAGTCCCAACACTCGACACACTGGCACGTGGGACAGCACTTTGGACCTCGAGGGCAAGCCAGAGATCCCTGTGTCCGCTCGACATGGAGCCTGACACTGCTGCTGCAGCTGGTCATGCAAGTAGCCGTGTGTTTGTTTAGTCGAGATGAGGTCTGTCTCCTCTGTGGGGGCCACAGGGGTACTCAAAGACTTAGGTCAGAACAGTCGAGGAAAACTCAGGCCCCGGCCTCAGCACAAGTTGAGGACTTAGCACCCTGAGACGATTGGGGAGGAATCCCCAGAGGCGCCTGGCAACGAGCACGGACACTGGCCTCTCCTGAGGCAACAGGGGCGAGTCCCTGGGGTCCCTGTCGTAAAACGAGAGGACCCCGCTACAACTTGAGAAAAATTAAAAGATTCTCTTCAGGAAGTGGGGTGAGGGACCTTGGCCTCTTTGGCATCTCGGTGGAAATCAACCCTTGTCTCTTGACCTCAAAAGGGTCATTCACCTTCTTGCTGTGAACTAGGAAGTTCCTCGCCCCACCAGTCCACCTCTAAAGGAACACCGAGTGTCCCGCCTAGAATGAAATGGAGTCCTGGTATCCCCTGCTGAGCTCCAGATTAGGGTCCCTTACCTGCTCTGTCGTAAACGATTTCCAGAGCTCCCCTCACAACCAAACAGGAGACACTCGCACCGGGACTGTCTGGAGGAGCATCAGGGGTCTTGCCACCATTCCCCAAGAACCCAAATACCTTGTTGACTCAAGATGAACCTGACTGCCCTGCACCTCGTCGACTGTCACCCCGAGGCTCCAAGCCTGACACACTGGCACGTGTGACATCCCTGGGTAGTACGTCGAGGTCAAGTCACAGATCCCTGTGTCCACTCGACGGGGAGACTTACACTGCTGCTGCAGCTGCGTAGGCAACCAGCAGGGTACGTCTCCAGGCGAGACGAGGCCTGACTCCCCTGTGGGGGATCCATGGGAACCCCAAGATTGATGTCAGCATGGGAGATGAAAGCTCAAGTACCAGTTCAGCATCAGAAGAGGTCGGAGGACTTGTTGAGAACTGGAAAGGAAAACCCAAAAGCTCATGGCAACTGGCACGGAGACTGACTTTTCCTGAGGCCACAGGGGCGGTCCAATCGCTCTCAGTAATAACCTGAGAATCCGTGGCACAACTCGAGAAAAACCAGATGCTTCTCCCTTGCAACTGGAGTGAGGCCTATATATGCTGTGGCGTCTCGGGGGAAATCACCACTTCACTCTTGGACCCCGAAGGGCTCCTTCATCCCCTTCCTGTGACTCAAGAAGTGGTCCTCCCCACTCGTCTCTACTCGATAGGAACCCCAAGGAATCGGCTCCGAATCCAGAGGTTTGCCCCTGCTAAGCTCCAGATGATGGTCCCTTTCCTGCTCCTTAGGGAAAGGTTTCCTGGGTCTTGCTTCGTATGACAGCGGAGGTGATCTCAACAGGAAAGTCAGGAGGAGAATCAGGGTTTGGGTTACTATCCCCAAGACCCCCAAATGCCTTGTCAAATGCAGATGAACATGACTACCCTGTGCTGCCATGACTGTCACCCGGAGGCTCGACGCCCGACACACTGGCACGTGGGACAGCACTTTGGACCTCGAGGGCAAGCCACAGATACCTGTGTCTGCTCGACATGGAGCCTGAAACTGCTGCTGCAGCTGGTCAGTAAAGTACCCTTGCACGTTTCCAGGCGAGACTAGGCCTGTCTCCTCTGGGAGGGCCTCAGGTGTACTGCAAGACCTAGGTTTGGACGAACGAGTAAATTCAAGCTCCTTCCTCAGCAAAAGTAGAGGACTGAGCACCCTGAGACCATTGGGAAGGAATCCCCAGAGGCTCCTGGTAACAGGCACCGAGACTGGCCTCTCCTGAGGCCACAGGGGCGAGTCCCTGGGGTCCCCATTGTAACTCGACAGGACCCCACCACAACTTGAGGAAAACCAAAAGATTCTCCCATGCAAGAAGGGTGAGGAACTTTTCCGATGTGGCTTCTCAAGGAAAATCACCCCTTCTCTCTTGGACCTCAAAAGGGTAGTTTACATTCTTGCTGTGACCCAAAAAGTTCCCCGCCACACCTGTCCCCACCGAGGGTCCCACCATGAATGAAAAGGAGCCCCGTTATCCCCCGCTGAGCTCCAGATAAGAGTCCCTTTCCTGCTCTTTTGGGAAAGTGTTCCCAGCGCTCCCCTCACATCCCAACAGGACACACTCGCACCAGGACTGTCGGCAGGAGCATCAGGGGCCTGGCCACCATTCTCAAAGACCCTCAAATACCTCGTTGACTGCAGATGAACCTGACTACCCTGCACTGCGTGTACTGTCTCCCCAAAGCTTGACAGCCCTGGGTAGAACCTTGAGGTCAAGTCACAGATCCCTGTGTCCACTCGACGGGGAGCCTTACACTGCTGCTGCAACTGCAGAGGCAAGCGGCAGTGCACATCTCCAGGCAAGACGAGGCCTGACACCCCTGAGGGGGGCTCCAAGGGAACCCCTAGATTTATGTCAGCATGGGCGAGGAAAGCTCAGGTAACGGCTTCAGAACCAGACGAGGACTGAGGACCCGACCATGACTGGGGAGCAATTCCCAAAGGCTCTTGGCAACTGTCACGGAGACTGGCTTCTCCTGAGGCCACAGGGGTGGGTCCAGGGTCTCCCCGTTGTAACTCCGAAAACCCCACCCCAACTCGAGAAAACCAGAAGCTTCTCCGTTGCCAGAGGGGTGAGACCCTTATCAGCTGCAGCATCTCGGGGGAAATCACCCCTTCCCACTTCGACCTCGAAGGGCACTTTCAGCACCTTGCTGAGAACCATGAATTTCCCCGCCACACAGGTCTCCACGAGAGGAACTCCAAGGGAACCGCTGCATCTCAAGTAGAGCCCCGTTTGCCCCTGCTTAGCTTCAGATGTTGTTCCTTTTTTTACTCCTTAGGGAAAGGATTCCTGTGGCTTCCCTCGCATCCAAAGTGTAGGTGCTGGCACGAGGAAAGTCGGGAGGAGCATTAGGGTTTGGGCCAACATTCCCCAAGTCCCCCAAAGGCCTTGGCCACTACCGATGAACCTGACTGCCCTGCACTGCCTTGACTGTCACCCCGAGGCTCAACACTCGACACACTGGCATGTGTGACAGCACTTTGGACCTCGAGGGCAAGCCACAGATCCCTGAGTCCGCTCGACATGGAGCCTGACACTGCTGCTGCAGCTGGTCATGCAAGTAGCTGTGCGTTTGTTCAGTTGATATGAGGCCCGTCTGCGCTGTGGGGGCCACAGGGGTACCCCAAGTCTTAGGTCAGAACAGTCGAGGAAAGCTGAGGCCCCGGCCTCAGCACAAGTTGAGGACTGAGCACCCTGAGACGACTGGGGAGGAATCCCCAAGGTGCCTGGCAACGAGCACGGACACTGGCCTCTCCTGAGGCCACAGGGGCGAATCCCTGGGGTCCCCGTCATAAAACGAGAGGACCCCGCTACAACTTGAGAAAAATTAAAAGATTCTCTTCAGGAAGTGGGGTGAGGACCTTGGCCTATTTGGCATCTCGATGGAAATCACCCCTTGTCTCTTGGACCTCAAAAGGGTCGTTCACTTTCTTGCTGTGAACCAGGAAGTTCCTTGCACCACCAGTACACCTCTAAAGGAACACCGAGCTTCCCGCCTGAATGAAATGGAGTCCCGGTATCCCCTGCTGAGTTCCAAACTAGGGTCCCTTACCTGCTCTGTTGGTAAACGATTTCCAGAGCTCCCCCACACAACCCAACAGGAGACACTCGCACCAGGACTGTCTGGAGGAGCATCAGGGGTCTTGCCACCATTCCCCAAGAACCCAAATACCTCGTTGATTCAAGATGAACCTGAATGCCCTGCACTGCATCGACTGTCACCCGGAGGCTCGGCGACTGACACACTGGCACGTGTGACATCCCTGGGTAGTACGTCGAGGTCAAGTCACAGATCCCTGTGTCCACTCGACGGGGAGCCTTACACTGCTGCTGCAGCTGCAGAGACAAGCAGCAGTCCACATCTCTAGGCAAGACGAGGCCTGACACCTCTGTGTGGGCTTCAAGGGAACCCCCTAGATTTATGTCAGCATGGGCGAGGAAAGCTCAGGTAAGGGGCTTCAGAACCAGACGAGGATTGAGGACCCAGCGATGTCTGGGGAGCAATCCCCAAAGGCTCTTGGCAACTGGCACGGAGACTGGCTTTTCCTGACGCCACAGTGGTGGGTCCATGGGCTCCCCGTCGTAACTCGAGAAACCCCACCGCAACTCGAGAAAAACCAGAAGCTTCTCCTTTGCCAACGGAGTGAGACCCTTATCAGCTGCAGTATCTCGGGGAAATCACCCTTCCCACTTCGACCTCGAAGGGGACTTTCAGCACCTTGCTGTGAACCAAGAATATCCCCGCCACACAGGTCTCCACGAGAGGAACTCCAAGGGAATCGCTGCGACTCAAGTTAAGCCCCGTTTGCACCTGCTTAGCTTCAGATGTTGTTCCTTTTTTTTACTCCTTAGGGAAAGGATTCCTGGGGCTTCCCTCGCATCCAAAGAGGAGGTGCTGGCGTACAGCCTCCGGGTGATAGTCATGGCAGCGCAGGGCAGTCATGTTCATCTGCAGTGGACAAGGCATTTGGGAGTCTTGGAGAATGCTGGCCCGACAACAGATGCTCCTCCCAACTTTCCGAGTGCGAGTACCTCCTCTTGGGATGTGAGAGAAGACATAGGAAACCTTAACCTAAGGAGCAGCAAATGGGACTCACATCTGGAGCTTAACAGGAGCAAATGGGGCTTCTCTTGAGGCGCAGCTGGTCCCTTGGTGTTCCCCTCGCGTGGAGACGGGTGGGACGGGGAACTGCATCGTTCCCAGCAAGGTGCTGAAAGAGCCCTTCGAGGTCCATCAGGGAAGGGGTGATTTCCCCAGAGACACCGCAGCGGATAAGGTCCTCCCCCCGCTTGCTTGGGAGAAGCTTCGGATTTTCTCCAGTTATGGTGGGAAGCCCATGGAGAGGCTAGTGTCCGTGCCAGTTGCCATAAGCCTTTGGGGATTCCTCTCCAGTCATCATTGGGTCCTCAGTTCTCGTCTGGTGCTGAAGCCGGTACTGGAGGTTTTCTCGCTCATGCTGACATAAATTTTGGGGTTCCCATGGAGCCCACACTGGGGAGTCAGGCCTCGTCTCGCATGGAGACATGCACTGCCGCTTGCCTCCACAGCTGCTGCAACAGTGTAATGCTCCGAGGCGAGTGGACAATGTATTTGTGACTTCAACTCAAGGTACTACCCAGGGCTTTCACACGTGTCAGTGTGTCAGGCTTCGAGCCTCCGGGTGACAGTCGAAGTAGTGCAAGGCAGTCAGGTTCATTTTGTCTCAACGAGGTATTTGGGTTCTTGGGGAATGGTGGCAAGACCCCTGATTCTCCTCCAGACAGTCCTGGTGCGAGTATCTCCTGCTGGGTTGTGAGGGGAGCTCTGGAAATCGTTTACTGACAGAGCACGTAAGGGACCCTAATCTGGAGCTCAGCAGGGGATACCGGGACTCCATTTCATTCTAGGCCGCATGCTCGGTGTTCCTTTAGAGGTGGACTGGTGGGCGAGGAACTTCCTGGTTCACAGCAAGAAGGTGAACGACCCTTTGAGGTCCAAGAGACAAGGGGTGATTTCCACCGAGATGCCAAAGATGACAAGATCCTCACCCCACTTCCTGAAGAGAATCTTTTATTTTTCTCAAGTTGTAGCGGGGTCCTCTCGCTTTATGACGGGGACCCCAGGGACTCGCCCCTGTGGCCTCCGGAGAGGCCAGTGACTGTGCTCGTTGCCAGGCGCCTCTGGGGATTCCTCCCCAATCGTCTCAGGGTGCTCAGTCCTCAACTTGTGCTGAGGCCGGGGCCTGAGCTTTCCTCGACTGTTCTGACCTAAGTCTTGGAGTACCCCTGTGGCCCCCACAGAGGAGACAGGCCTCATCTCGACTGAACAAACGCACGGCTACTTGCATGACCAGCTGCAGCAGCAGTGTCAGGCTCCATGTCCAGCGGACACAGGGATCAGTGGCTTGCCCTCGACGTCCATAGTGCTGTCACACATGCCAGTGTGTCGACTGTTGAGCCTCGGGGTGACAGTCAAGGCAGTGCAGGGCAGTCAGGTTCATCTGCAGTGGAGAAGGCCTTTGGGGGTCTTGGGGAATGTTGGCCCAAACCCTGATGCTTCTTCCGACTTTCCTGGTGCCAGCACCTCCACTTTGGATGCGAGGGAAGCCCCTGGAATCCTTTACCTAAGGAGTAAAAAAAAGGAACAACATCTGAAGCTAAGCAGGGGCAAACGGGGCTCTACTTGAGTTGCAGCGGTTAACTTGGAGTTCCTCTTGAGGAGACCTGTGGGGCGGGGAAATTCATGGTTCACAGCAAGGTGCTGAAAGTGCCCTTCGAGGTCGAAGTGGGAAGGGGTGATTTCCCCGAGATGCTGCAGCTGATAAGGGTCTCACCCCGCTGACAAAGAAGAAGCTTCTGGTTTTTCTCGAGTTGCGGCGGGGTTTCTTGAGTTACGACAGGGAGCCCATGGACCCACCCCTGTGGCCTCAGGAGAAGCCAGTCTCCGTGCCAGTTGCCAAGAGCCTTTGGGCATTGCTCCCCAGTTATCGCCGTGTCCTCAGTCCTCGTCTGGTTCTGAATCCGTTACCTGAGCTTGCCTCGGCCATGCTGACATAAATCTAGAGGTTCCTTGGAGCCCCTACAGGGGTGTCAGGCCTCGTCTTGCCTGGAGATGTGCACTGCCACTTGCCCCTGCAGCTGCAGCAGCAGTGTAAGACTCCCCATCGAGTGGACACAGGGATCTGTGACTTGACCTCAAGGTTCCACCCAGCGCTGTCAGACGTGACAGTGTGTCAGACATCAAGCCTTGGGGAGACAGTACACGGAGTGCAGGGTAGTCAGGTTCATCTGCAGTCAACGAGGTATTTAGGGGTCTTTGAGAATGGTGGCCAGGCCCTTGATGTTCCTGCTGAGAGTCCTGGTGCGAGTGTATCCTGTTGGGATGCGAGAGGAGCGCTGGGAACACTTTCCCAAAAGAGCAGGAATGGGACTCTCATCTGGAGCTCAGCGGGGGATAACGGGGCTCCTTTTCATTCACGGTGGGACCCTCGGTGGGGACAGGTGGGGCGGGGAACTCTTTGGGTCACAGCAAGAATGTAAACTACCCTTTTGAGGTCCAAGAAAGATTGAGTGATTTTCCTTGAGAAGCCACATCGGACAAGGTCCTCACCCCCTCTTGCACGGGAGAATCTTTTGGTTTTCCTCAAGTTGTGGCGGGGTCCTCTCGAGTTACAACGGGGACCCCAGGGACTCGCCCCTGTGGCCTCAGGAGAGGTCAGTCTCGGTGCCAGTTACCAGGAGCCTTTCGGGATTCCTCCTCAATCGTCTCAGGGTGCTCAGTCCTCGACTTTTTCTGAGGCGGGAGCTTGAGTTTTCCTTGTTCGTCCTGACATAGGTCTTGCAGTACACCTGAGGCCCTGACAGAAAGACAGGCCTAGTCTCGCCTGGACACGAGCATGGCTACTTTACTGACCAGCTGCAGCAGCAGTTTCCAGGCTCCATGTCGAGCCGACACAGGGATCTGTGGCTTGCCCTCGAGTTCCAAAGTGCTGTCCCACGTGCCAGTGTTTCTGGCGTCGAGCCTCTGGGTGACAGTCATGGCAGCACAGGGTAGTCATGTTCATCTGCATTTGACAAGGCATTTGGGGGTCTTGGGGATAGTAACCCAAACCCTGATTCCCCTCCCGTCTTTCCTGTTGAGATCACCTCTGCTTGTCATACGAGGCAAGACCCAGGAAACCTTTCCCTAAGGAGCAGGAAAAGGGACCATCATCTGGAGCTTAGCAGGTGCAAAGCTTTGGATTCGTAGCCGATCCCTTGGGGTTCCTATCTAGTAGAGACGAGTGGGGAGGACCACTTCTTGAGTCACAGGAAGGGGATGAAGGAGCCCTTCGGGGTCCAAGAGTGAAATGGTGATTTCCTCCGAGACGCCTCAGCATATAAAGGCTTCACCCCAGCTGCAAGGGAGAAGCATCTGGTTTTTCTCGATTTGTGGCATGGATTCTCAGGTTACTACTGGGAGCCATTGGACCCGCCCCTGTGGCCTCAGGAAAAGCCAGTCTCCGTGTCAGTTGCCATGAGCCTTTGGAGATTACTCCCCAGTTCTCGACAAGTCCTCCGACCTCTTCTGATGCCGATCTGGTACCTGAGCTTTCATCTCCCATTCTGACATCAATCTTGGGGTTCCCATGGAGCCCCCACAGGGGTGTCAGGCCTCGTCTCGCCTGGAGACGTACCCTGCTGGTTTCCTGCGCAGCTGCAGCAGCTGTGTAAGTCTCCCCGTCGAGTGGACACAGGGATCTGTGACTTGACCTCGAGGTACTACCAAGGGATGTCACACGTGCCAGTGTGTCAGGCTTCGAGCCTCCGGGTGACAGTCGATGCAGTGCAGGGCAGTCAGGTTCATCTTGAGTCAACGAGGTATTTGGGTTCTTGGGGAATGGTGGCAAGACCCCTGATGCTCCTCCAGAGAGTCCTGGTGCGAGTGTCTCCTGTTTGGTTGTGAGGGGAGCTCTGGAAATCTTTTATCGACAGAGCAGGTAAGGGACCCTAATCTGGAGCTCAGCAGGGGATACCAGGACTCCATTTCATTCTAGGCGGGACGCTCGGTGTTCCTTTATAGGTGGTCGCATGGGGCGAGGGAACTTCCTGGTTCACAGCAAGAAGGTGAACGACCCTTTTGAGGTCCAAGAGACAAGGGGTGATTTCTACCGAGATGCCAAAGAGGACAAGGTCCTCACCCCACTTCCTGAAGAGAATCTTTTAATTTTTCTCAAGTTGTAGCGGGGTCCTCTCGTTTTATGACGGGGACCCCAGGGACTCGCCCCTGTGGCCTCAGGAGAGGCCAGTGTCCGTGCTCGTTGCCAGGCGCCTCTGGGGATTCCTCCCCAATCGTCTCAGGGTGCTCAGTCCTCGACTTGTGCTGAGGCTGGGGCCTGAGCTTTCCTCGACTGTTCTGACCTAAGTCTTGGGGTACCCCTGTGGCCCCCACAGAGGAGACAGGCCTTATCTCGACTGAACAAATGCACGGCTACTTGCATGACCAGCTGCAGCAGCAGTGTCAGGCTCCATGTCGAGCGGACACAGGGATCAGTGGCTTGCCCTCGAGGTCCAAAGTGCTGTCACACATGCCAGTGTGTCGAGTGTTGAGCCTCGCGGTTACAGTCAAGGCAGCGCAGGGCAGTCAGGTTCATCTGCAGTGGACAAGGCCTTTGGGGGTCTTGTGGAATGTTGCCCCAAACCCTGATGCTCCTCCCGACTTTCCTGGTGCTGGCCCAACAACAGATGCTCCTCCCGACTTTCCGAGTGCGAGTACCTCCTCTTGGGATGCGAGAGAAGACACAGGAAACCTTAACCTAAGGAGCAGCAATGGCACTCACATCTGGAGCTTAACAGGGGCAAATGGGGCTTCTTTTGAGGCTCAGCTGGTCCCTTGGTGTTCCCCTCGCGTGGAGACGGGTGGGACGGGGAACTGCATCGTTCACAGCAAGGTGCTGAAAGAGCCCTTCGAGGTCCAAGAGGGAAGGGGTGATTTCCCCAGAGACTCCGCAGCGGATAAAGGCCTCACCCAGCTTGCAAGGGAGAAGCTTCGGGATTTTCTCGAGTTACGGCGGGGAGCCCATGGATCCGCCCCCTGTGGCCTCAGGAGAGGCCAGTGTCCGTGCCAGTTGCCATGCGATTTTGGGGATTCCTCCCCAGTCATCGCTGGGTCCTCAGTCCTCGTCTGGTGCTGAAGCCGGTACCGGAGGTTTCCTCGCTCATGCTGACATAAATCTTGGGGTTCCCATGGAGCCCCCACAAGATAATCAGGCCTTGCCTCCCTGGAGACGTGCACTGCCGCTTGCCTCCGCAACTGCAGCAGCAGTGTAATGCTCCGAGGCGAGTGGACAAATGGATTTGTGACTTCACCTCGAGGTACTACCCAGGGCTGTCACATGTGCCATTGTGTCAAGCTTGGAGCCTCGGGGTGACAGTCGGCCCAGTGCAGGGCAGTCAGGTTCATCTGGAGTAAACGAGGTATTTGGGGGTCTTGGGGAATCGTGGCAAGACCCCTGATGCTCCTTCCGACTCTCCTGGTGCGATGTCTCCTGTTGGGATGTGAGGGGAGCGCTGGGAGCCCTTTCCCGACTGAGCAGGAACGGGACCCTCATCTGGTGCTCAGCAGGGGACAATGGGGCTCCTTTTCATTCTTGACGGGAATCTCATTGTTCCTCTCCAGTAGGGACGTGTGGGGGCGGGGAACTTCTTGGGTCACAGCAAGTGGTGAATGACCCTTTTGAGGTCCAAGAGAGAAGGAGTGATTTCTCCCGAGATGCCACATGGGACACTGTCCTCACCCTGCTCTCAGGGGAGACTATTTAGGCTTTTCTCAAATTTTGGCGGGGTCCTCTCGAGTATGACATGGAAACAATGGTCTCACCCCTGTGGCCTCAGGACAGCCCAGTCTCCGTGCCAGTTGCCAGGCGCCTCTGTGGATTCCTCCCCAATCGTCTCAGAGTGCACAGTCCTCGACTTGTAATGAGGCCTGAGCCTCAGCTTTGCTCGACGGTCCTGACCTAGGTCTTGAGGTACCCCTGAGACCCCCACAGAGGAGACAGGCCTCTTCTCGCCTGGACACGTGCAAGGCTGCTTTCCTGACTTGCTGCAGCAGCAGTGTCAGGATCCATGTCGTGTTGACACAGAGATCTGTGCCTTGCTCTCGAAGTCCAAAGTGCTGTCACATGTGCCAGTGTGTCGGGGGTCAAGCCTCGGGGTGACAGTCAAGGCAGTGCTGGGCAGTCAGGTTAATCTGCAGTGGACAAGGCATTTGGGGGTCTTAAGGAATGGTGTCCCAACCCCAGATGGTCCTCCCGACTTTCCTGGTGTGAGCACTTCCTCTTGGGATGTGAGGGAAACCTCAGGAAACCTTTCCCTAAGGAGCAGGAAAAGGGACCATTATCTGGAGCTCAGCAGGGGCAAACGGGGCTCTTCTTGGGTTGCAGCGGGTCCCTTGGTGTTCCTCTCGAGGTGAGATGGGTGGAGTGGGGAACTTCTTGGGTCAGAGCAAGGGGGTGAAGGAGCTCTTTGAGGTCCAACAGGGAAGAAGTGATTTCCCCGAGATGCCACAGCGGTTAAGGGCCTCACTCCCCTTGCAAGGGTGAAGTTTCTGGATTTTCTCGAGTTGCGGCGGGGTTTCTCAAGTTACGACAGGGAGCTTATGGACCCGCCCCCTCAGGAGAGGCCAGTCTCTGTGCCAGTTACCATGCACCTTTGAGGATTCTTTCACAGTCATCCTCGTGTCCTCAGTCCTCGTCTGGGGCTGAAGCCGGTGCCTGAGCTTACCTCGCCCATGCTGATATAAATCTTGGGGTTCCCATGGAGCCCCCATACGGGAGTCAGGCCTCGTCTCTCCTGAAGAAGTGCACTGCCGCTTGTCTCCGCAGCTGCAGCAGCAGTGTAAGGCTCTCCATCGAGTGGACACACTGATGTGTGACTTGACCTCGAGGTACTACCCAGGGCTGTCACACGTGCCGTGTGTCAGGCTTTGAGCCTCAGGGTGACTGTCGACGCAGTGCAGGGCAGATAGGTTCATCTGCACTCAACGAGGTATTTGAGTTTCCTGGGAAATGGTGGCAAGACCTCTGATGCTCATCCAGACTCGTTGTGTGAGTGTCTCCTATTGGGATGTGAGGGGAGTGCCGGCAAACCTTTCCCAACAGAGCAGGAAAGGGACCCTCATCAGGAGCTCAGCAGGGGATAATGGGGCTCCTTTTCATTCATGGCAGGACCCTCGGTGTTCCTTTTGAGGTGCATGGGTGGAGTGGGGAACTTCCTGGTTCACAGCAAGAAGGTGAACGACCCTTTTGAGGTCCAAGAGAGAAGGGGTAATTACCACCGAGATGCCACAGTGGACATGATCATCATCCCACTTCCTGGGGAGAATCTTTTGGTTTTTCTCAAGTTGTGGCGGGGTCCTCTCATTTTACAACGGGCACCCCAGGTACTCGACCCTGTTGCCTCAGGAGAGGCCAGTCTATGTGCCAGTTGCCGGGCACCTCTGAGGATTCCACCTCAATTGTCTCAGGGTGCTCAGTCCTCAACTTGTGCTGAGGCCGGAGCCTGAGCTTTCCTCGACCGTCCTGACCTAGGACTTGGGGTACCCATGTGGCCCCCACATGGGAGACAGGCCTCGTCTCGCCTGGACAGGTGCACAGCTACTTGCATGATGAGCTGCAGCAGCAGTGTCAGGCTCCATGTCGAGAGGACACAGGAATCTGTGGCTTATCCTAGAGGTCCAAAGTGCTGTCACCCGTGCGAGTGTGTCAGGCATCAAGTCTCAGGGTGACAGTCAAGGCAGTGCAGGGACGTCAGGTTCATCTGCAGTGAACAAGGCATTTAGACGTCTTGGGGAATGGTAGCCCAAACCCTGATGCTCCTCCCGACTTTCCTGGTCCCAGAACCTCCACTTTGGATGCGAGGGAAGCCCCAGGAATCTTTCTCTAAGGAGCATGAAATGGGACAATCATCTGGAGCTTAGCATGGGCAAACGGGGCTCCTCTTGTGTCGCAGCGGGTCCCTTGGGGTTCCTCTCGAATTGAGACGTGTGGGGCAGAGAACTTCTTCGTAACAGCAATAGAGGGAAGGAGCCATTCGAGATCCAAGAGGGAAGGAGTGATTTCCCTTGAGATGCCGCAGCAGATAAGGTCCTCAGCCCGCTTGCAAGGGAGATGCTTCTAGTTTTTCTCGAGTTGCCGTGGGGTTTCTTGAGTTACAACAGGGAGCTCATGGACCCGTCCTTATGGCCTCAGGAGAGGCCAGCCTCCGTGCCAGTTGCCATGCGCCTTTGGGGATTCCTCCCCAGTCATTGCCAAGTCCTCAGTGGTTGTCTGGTGCTGAAGCTGGTACCTGAGTTTTCCTCGCCCATGCTGACATAAATCATGGGGTTCCCATGGAGACCCCACAGGGGAGTCAGGCCTCGACTCCCCTGGAGACCTGCACTGTCACTTGCCTCTGCAGCTGCAGCAGCAGTGTAAGACTTCCCGTCCAGTGTACACAGGGATCTGTGACTTGACCTCAAGGTACTACCCAGTGCTGTCACACGTGCCAGTGTGTCAGGCTTTGAGCCTCGGGGTGTCAGTCGACGCAGTGCAGAGCACTCATGTTCATCTGGAGTTAACGACGTATCTGGAGGTCTTGGAGAGCGGTGGCAAGATACCTGATGCTCCTCCCAACTGTCCTGGTTTGAGTGTCTCACGTTGGGATGTGAGGGGAGCGCTGGGAACCCTTTCATGACAGGGCAGGAAAGGGACCCTCATCTGAAGCTCAGCAGGGGATAACGGGGCTCCTTTTCATTCTTGGCCGACCTTCAGTGTTCCTCTTGAGTGGGGACGTGTGGGGTGTGGAACTTCTTGGGTCACAGCAAGAAGGTGAATGACACTTTTGAGGTCCAAGAGAGAAGGGGTGACTTCATGAGAGATGCCACAGAGGACAAGGTCCTTACCCCGCTTGCAGGGAAAATATTTTGGTTTTTCTCAAGTTATGGTGGGGTCCTCACGAGTTATGACGAGGACCTCAGGGACTCGGCCGTGTGGCTTCAGTAGAGCCCGTTCTCCGTGCCACTTGCCAGGCGCCTCTGGAAATTCCTCCTCAATCGTCTCAGAGTGCTCAGTCCTCGCCTGGTGCAGAGTCCGGAGCCTGAGATTTCCTCGACCGTCCTGATGTAGGACTTGGGATACCACTGAGACCCTCACAGAGGAGACAGGCCTTGTCTCGCCTGGCCAGGTGCACAGCTACTTGCCTGACTAGCTGCAGCAGCAATTTCAGGCTCCATGTTGAGTGGACACAGGGATCTGTGGCTTGCCCTTGAGGTCCAACCCAGGACTGTCCCACGTGCCAGTGTGTCGGGCATCGAACCTCGGGGTGACAGTCAAAGCAGTGCAGGGCAGTCAGGTTCATTTGCAGTGGACAAGGAATTTGGGGGTTTGGGGGAATGGTGGCACAACCCCTGATGCTCCTTCCGACTTTCCTGGTGCGAGAACCTACTCTTGGGAAGCGAGGGAAGCCCCAAGAATCATTTCCCTAAGGAGCAGGTAAACGGACCATAATCAGGAGATTAGCAGGGGCAAACGGGGCTCCTCTTGAATTGCAGCGTGTCCCTTGGGGCTCCTCTCGTGTTGAGATGGGTGAGGCAAGGAACTTCTTGGGTCACTGCTAGGGGGTGAAGAGCGCATTGAGATCCAAGAGGGAAGGGATGATTTCCCCTGAGACGCTGCAGAGAATACGGGCCTCAACCCGTTTGCAAGGGAGAAGCTTCTTGTTTTTCTCGAGTTGTGTCGGGGTTTCTCGAGTTACGACGGGGAGCCCATGGACCCGCCCCTGTGGCCTCAGGAGAGGCCAGTCTCCCTGCCAGTTGCCATATGCCTTTGGGGATTCCTCCCAAGTCATCGCCGGGTCCTCAGTCCTCGTCTGGTGCTAAAGCTGGTACCGGACCTTTCTTCGCCCATGCTGACATAAATCTTGGGGTTCCCATGGTGCTCCCACAGGGGTGTCAGGCCTCGTCTCGCCTGGAGACGTGCAATTCCGCTTTCCTCTGCAGCTGCAGCAGCAGTGTAAGGCTCCCCATCGAGTGGACACAGGGATCTGTGACTTGACCTCGAGGTACTACCCAGGGCTGTCACACGTGCCAGTGTATCAGGCTTCGAGCCTCCGGGTGACAGTCAACGCAATGCAGGGCTGTCAGGTTCATCTGGAGTGAACAAGGTATTTGGGGGTCTTGGGGAATCGTGGCTCAACTCCTGATGCTCCTCCCGAGTGTCCTGGTGTGAGTGTCTCCTGTTGGTGTGTGAGGGGAGCGCTGGGAATCCTTTTCAGACAGAGCAGGAAAGGGACCCTCATCTGGAGCTCAGCAGGGCATATCGGGGCTCATTTTCATTCTTGGCGGGACCCTCGGTGTTCCTCTCGAGTGGGGTCTGTTGGTGCGGGGAACATCTTTGGCCACAAGGAGCAGGTGAACGATCCTTTTGAGGTCGAAGAGAGAAGGTGTGATTTCCACTGTTACGCCAGAGCGGACAAGGTCCTCACCCCGCTTGCAGGGGAGAACCTTTAGTTTTTCTCAAGTTGTGGTGGGGTCCTCTCGAGTTATGACGGGGACCCCAGGCTCTCACCCCTGATTCCTCAGGAGAGGACAGTCTCAGTGCTAGTTATAAGGCGCCTCTGGGGATTCCTTCCTTATCGTCTCAGGGTGCTCAGTCCTCGACTTGAGCTGAGGCCAGGGCCTGAGCTTTCCTCGACTGACCTGACCTAGGCATTGGGGTAACCCTGTGTCCCCCACTTAGGAGACAAGCCTCGTTTCACCTAAACACGTGCACGTCAACTTGCCTGACCAGCTGCAGCAGCAGTGGCAGGCTCTATATCGAGTGGACACAGGGATCTGTGGCTTGTCCTCCAGGTCCTACCTTGGGCTCTCACACGTTCCAATGTGTCGATCGTTGAGCCTTGGGTTGATGGTCAAGGAAGTGCAGGGCAGTCAAGTTCATCTGCAGTGGACAAGGCATTTGGGTGTCTTGGGGAATGGTCTCCCAAACCCTAATGCTCCTCCCGACTTTCCTGGTGCGAGCACCTCCTCTTGGGATGCGAGGGAAGACCCAGGAAACCTTTCCCTAAGGAGCAGGAAACGGAACAATCATCCAGAACTTAGCAGGGGTAAATGGGGCTCCTCTTGAGTCGCAGCAGATCCTAGGTGTTCCTCTCGAGTTGAGACGGCTGGGGCGGGCAAGTTATTGGGTCACAGCAAGGGGGTGAAGGAGCCCTTCGAGATCAAAGAGGGAAGGGGTGATTTTTCACGACACAGCGCAGCTGGTAAGGGCCTCACCTAGCTTGCAAGGGAGAAGCTTCGGGGTTTTTCTCGAGATACGATGGGGAGACCATGGACCCAACCCCTGTGGCCTCAGGAGAGGCCAGTCTCCGTGCCAGTTGCCATGAGCCTTTGGGGATTCCTCCCCAATCCTTGCCGGGTCGTCCAACCTCGTCGGGGCTGATCTGGTACATGAGCATTCCCACCCATGCTGACATAAATCTTGGGGTTCCCATAGAGTACCTACAGAGGTGTCAGGCCTCGTCTCCCTGGAGTTGTGCACTGTCGCTTGCCTCCACAGCTGCAGCAGCAGTGTAAGTCTCCCCATCGAGTGGACACAGGGATCTGTGACTTGACCTCGAGGTACTACACAGGGCTGTCACACGTGACAGCATGTCAGACTTCCAGCCTCGGGGAGACAGTCAACGCAGTGCAGGGTAGTCAGGTTCATCTGGAGTCATCGAGGTATTTGGGAGTCTTGGGGAATGGTGGCAAGACACCTGATGCTCCTCCCGACAGTCCTAGTGCGAGCACCTCCTCTGGTGATTCGAGGGAAGACACAGGAAACCTTAACCTAAGGAAGAAGAAATGGGCCCGTCATCTGGAGCTTAAGAGGGGTAAACGGGGCTCCTCTTGAGTCACAGTGGGTCCGTTAGGGTACCTCTCGCGTGGAGACGGGTGGGGCGGGGAACTTCAGGGTTCACAGCAAGGGGATGAAGGAGCCCTTCGAGGTCCAAGAGGATAGGGGTGATTTCCCCAGAGACGCTGCAACGGATAAGGGCCTCACCCCGCTTGCAAGGGAGAAGCTTCTGGCTTTTCTCGAGTTAGGGCCCAGTTTCTCGAGTTATGACAAGGAGCCCATGGACCCGCCTCTGTGGCCTCAGGAGAGGCCTTTCTCCGTGCCAGTTGCCATGCGCCTTTCGGGATTCCTCCCCAGTCATTGCCAGGTACTCAGTCGTCGTCTGGTGCTGAAGACATAACCGAGTTTTCCTTGCCCATGCTGACATAAATCTTGGGGTTCCCATGGAGCCCACACAGGGGAGTCAGGCCTCGTCTCGCCTGGAGACATGCACTGCTGCTTGCCTCCGCAGCTGCCCAGCAGTGTAAGACTCCCCGTCGAGTGGACAGAGGGATCTGTGACATGACATAGAGGTACTACCTAGTGCTGTCACGCGTGCCAGTGTGTCAGGCTTCGAACCTCTTGGTGACAGTCGACGCAGTGCAGGGCAGTCAGGTTCATCTGGAGTCAACGAGGTATTTAGGGATCTTGGGGAATAGTGGCAAGTCACCTGATTTCCCTCTCGACTGTCCTTTTGCGAGTGTCTTCTGTTGGGATGTGAGGGGAATGCTGGGAATCCTTTCCCGACAGAGCAGGAATGGGACTCAAATATGGAGCTCTGCAGTGGATAATGGGGCTGCATTTCATTCTAGGCGGGACCCAATGTGTTCCTCTCGAGTGGGGACGGGTGTGGCGCGGAACTTCTTGGGTCACAGCAAGAAGGTGAGTGAAACTTTGAGGTCCAAGAGAGAAGGGGTGATTTCCCCAGAGACCCCACAGCGGACAAGGTCCTCACCCCGATTGCAGGGGAAAATATTTTGGCATTTCACAAGTTGTGGCGGGGCCCTCTCGAGTTACGACGGGGACCCCAGGGACTCGCCCCTGTGGCCTCAAGAGAGGCCAGTCTCCATGCCAGTTGCAAGGGGCCACTGGGAAATCCTCTCCAATCGTCTCAGGTTGCTCAGACCTTGACTGGTGCTGAGGCCGGAGCCTGAGCTTTCCTCGACCGTCCTGACTTCGGTCTTGGGGTACCCCTGAGGCCGCCACAGAGGAGACAGGGCTCGTCTCGCCTGGACACGTGCACGGCCACTTGCATGACTAGCTGCAGCAGCAGTGTCAGGCTTCATATCAGGCGCTCATAGGGATCTGTGGCTTGACTCCTGGTCCAACCGAGGACTGTCACACGTGCCAGTGTGTCGGGCTTCGAGCCTCGGGGTGACAGTCAAGGTAGTGCAGGGCAGTCAGGTTCATCTGCAGTGGACAAGGCATTTGGGGGTCTTTGGGAATGGTGACCCAAACCCTGATGCTCCTCCCGACTTTCCTGGTGCGAGCACCTCCTCTTGGGATGCGAGGGAAGCCCCTGGAAACCTTTCCCTAAGGAACAGGAAAAGGGACCATCATATGGAGCTTAGCAGGGGCAAACGGGTCTCCTCTTGAGTCGCAGCGGGTCCCTTGGTGTTCCTCTCGTGTTCAGACTCGTGAGGAGGGGAACTTCTTGGTTCACAGCAAGGGGGGTGAAGGATCCTGTCGAGATCAGGATGGAAAAGGTGATTTTCCCCAAGACGTCTCAGCGGATAAGGGCCTCACACAGCTTGTAAGGGAAAAACTTCTGGTTTTTCTCGAGTTACGACGGGGGAGAGCCCATAGACCCGCCCCTGTGGACTCAGAAGAGCACAGTCTCCGTGTCAGTTGCCATACGTCTTTGCGGATTCTTCCCCAGTCATCGCCAGGTTTTCGGTCCTCGTCTGGTGCTGACCTGGTACCTGAATTTCCTCGCCCATGGTGACAGAAAACTTGGGTTTCCTTTGGAGCCTCCACAGCGGAGTCAGTCCTCTTCTCGCCTGGAGACGTGCACTGACGCTTGACTCCGCTGCTGCAGCAGTGGAAGGCTCCCCGTCGAGTGGCCACAGGGATATATGACTTGGCCTCGAGGTACTATGCAGGGCTCTCACACGTGCCAGTGTGCAAGGCTTCAAACCTCGGGGTGACAGTCGATGCAGTGCAGGGCAGTCAGGTTCTTATGGAGTGAAGGCAGTATTGGGGGTCTTGGGGAATGGTGGCAAGACGCCTGATGCACCTCCCGACTTTCCTGGTGCCAGTGTCTCCTATGGGGATGTGAGATGAGCGGTGGGAACCCTTTCCCGACAGAGCAGGAAACGGACCCTCATATGGAACTCAGCACGGGATAACAGGGCTCAATTTCTCTCATGGCGGAACCCTCGGTGTTCCTCTCGAGTGGGGACGGGTGGGGTGGGGAACTTCTTGGGTCACCCCAAGAAGGTGAATGACCGTTTTGAGGTCCAGAGAGAAGGGATGATTTCCCCCGAGACGCCACATCAGACAAGGTCCTCTTCTCGCTTGCAGGCATGAATCCTGTGGTTTTTCCAAGTTGTGGTGGGGTCCACTCGAGTTACGACTGGGACCCCAGGGACTCGCTCCTGTGGCCTCAGGAGAGGCCAGTCTCTGAGCCAGTTGCCAGGCGCCTCTGGTGATTCTCCCCAAAAGTCTCATGGTACTCAGTCTTCGACTTGTGCTCTGGCCGGAGCCTGAGCATTACTCGACCGTCCTGACCAAGGTCTTGGGGGTACCGCTGAGGCCCCCACAGAGGAGACAGGCCTCGTCTCGCCTCGACACGAGCATGGCTACTTGCCTGACCAGCTGCAGCAGCAGTGTCAGGCACCATGTCGTGCGGACACAGGGATCTGTGGCTTGCCCTCGAGGTTCAAAGTGCTGTCTCACCTGCCAGTGTGTCGGGGGTCAAGCCTCAGTGTGACATTCAAGGCAGTGCAGGGCAGTTGGGTTCATCTGCAGAGGACAAGGCATTTGGGGGTCTTGTGAAATGGTGGCCCAACCCTGATGCTTCTCCCGACTTTCTTGGTGCTAGCACCTCCTCTTGGCATGGGACGGAAGCCCCAGGAAACCTTTCCCTAAGGAGCAGGAAATGTGAACATCATATGGAGCTTAGCAGGTGCAAACCGGGCTCCTCTTGAATCACAGTACGTCCCTGGGGATCCTCTCACGTTGAGACCGGAAGGGCGGGGATCTTCTTAGGTCACAGCGAGGGGGTGAAGGATACCTTTGAGATCCAATAGGGAAGGGGGGATTTCCCTGAGAAGCTGCAGTGGATAAGGGCCTCAACCCGCTTGCAAGGGAGAAGCTTCTGGTTTTTCTCAAGTTGCGGCTGGGTTTCTCGAGTTACGATGGGGAGCCCACGGATCCGCCCCTTTGGCCTCAGGAGGGGCAATTCTCGGTGCCAGTTGCCAGGAGCCTCTGGGGATTCCCCCCAATGGTCTCAGGGTGCTCAGACCTAGACTTCTGCTGAGACAGGAGCTTGACCTTTCCTCGTCCATTCTGACCTAGGACTTGGGGAACCCTTGAGGTCCCACAGAGGAGACAGGCCTCGTCTCGCCTGGACATTTGCACTCCTACTTGCCTGACCAGCTGCAGCAGCACTTTCAGCTCCATGTCGAGCGAACACAGGGATCTGTGGTTTGCCCTCGAAGTTCAAAGTGCTGTCACACGTGCCTGTGCGTCGGGCGTCTAGCTTTGGGGTGACAGACAATGCAGTGCAGGGCAGTCAGGTTCATCTGCAGTGGACAAAGCATTTGAGGGTCTTGGAGATTGTTGCCCAATCCCAGATTCTCCTACAGACATTCCTAGTGTGAGCACCTCCTCTTGGGATGCGAGGGAAGACACAGGAAACCTTAACCTAAGGAGGAGGAAATGGGCCCGTCATCTGGAGATTAGCAGGTTTAAACGGGGATCCTCTTGATTCGCAGTGAGTCCCATGGCGTTCCTCTCGCGTGGAGACGGGTGGGGCAAGGAACTTCAGGGTTCACAGCAAGGGGGGTGAAGGAGCCCTTCGAGGTCCAAGAGGGAAGGGGTTATTTCCCCAGAGACACCACAGTGGATAAGGGCCTCACCCCGCTTGCAAGGGAGAAGCTTCTGGTTTTTCTCGAGTTGTGGCATGGTTTCTCTAGTTACGATGGGGAGCCCATGGACCCTCCCCTGTGGCCTCAGAAGAGGCCAGTCTCAATGCCCGTTGCCATGAGCCTTTGGTGATTCCTCCCCAGTCATAGCCGGGTCCTCAGTCCTCATCTGGTGCTGAAGCCGGTAGAAGAGCTATCGTCACCCATGCTGACATAAGTCTTGGGGTTCCCATGGAGCCCCTACATGGGAGTCAGGCCTCGTCTCGCCTGGAGATGTGCACTGCCGCTTGCCTCTGCAGCTGCAGCAGCAGTGTCAGGGTCCCCGTCGAGTAGACACAGGCATCTGTGACTTGACCTCCAGTTAATACCCAGGGCTTTCACTCGAGCCAGTGCGTCAGGCTTCGAGCCGTGGAATGAAAGTCGACGCATTGCAGGGCAGTCAATTTCATCTGGAGTGAACGAGGAATTTGGCGGTCTTTGGAATGGTAGAAAGACCCCTGATGCTCCTCCCGACTGTCCTGGTGCCAGTGTCTCCTTTTGGGGTGTGAGGGGATCGCTGCGAAACCTTTTCCAACAGAGTAGGAAAGGGACCCTTATTTGGAGCTCAGCACGGGGAAAACAGGGCTCCATTTAATTCTTTTCGGGACCCTCGGTGTTCCTCTCGTGTGTGGACAGGTGGGGAAGGGAACTTCTTGGATCACAGCAAGAAGGTGAACGACCCTTTTGAGTTCCAAGAGAGAAGGAATGATTTCCCCAGAGACGCCACTGCGGACAAGATCCTCACCCCGCTTGCAGGGGAGAATCTTTTGCTTTTTCTCAACTTGTGGGTGGGTCTTCTCATGTTACAATGGGGACACCGGGTACTCGCCCCTGTGACCCAGGAGAGGCCAGGCTCCGTGCCAGTTCCTAGGCACGTCTGGGGATCCTCCCCCAATCGTTTCAGAGTGCTCAGTCCTCAACTTGTGCTCAGGCCTGAGCCTCACTTTGCTCGACCATCCTGACCTAGGTCTTGGGTTACCCTGAGGCCCCCACAGAGGAGTCAGGCCTCGTCTCGCTTGGACACGTCCACACTACTTGCCTGACCAGCTGCAGCAGCAGTGTCAGGCTCCACGTCGAGCGGACACAGGGATTTGTGGCTTGCCCTCGAAGTCCAATGTGCTGTCACACGTGCCAGTGTGTCTGGCGTTGAGCCTCGGGGTGACAGTCAAGGCAGTGCAGGGCAGTCAGGTTCATGTGCAGTGGACAAGGCTTTTGGGGTCTTGGAAATGGTGGCCCAACCCCTGATGCTCCTCCCGTCTTTCCTGGTGTGAGCCCCTCCTCTTGGGATGCGAGGGAATCCCCAGATATCATTTCCTAAGGAGCAGGAAAAGGGACAATCATCTGGAGCTTGGAAGAGCCAAACGGGGCTCCTCTCGAGTCGCAGCGGGTTCCTTGGGGTTCCTCCCGAGTTTAGACGGGTAGGGTGGGTAACTTCTTGGGTCACAGCAAGTGAGTGAAGGATCCCTTCCCAGTCTAAGAGGGAATTGGTGATTTCCCCGGAGACGCCACAGCGGATAACGGCCTCACCCTGCTTGCAAGGGAGAAGCTTCTGGTTTTTCTAGGTGGGTTGGGGTTTCCCCGAGTTACGACGGGAAGCCCATGGACCCGCCCTATGGCCTCAGGAGAGTCCAGTCTCCGTGCCAGTTGCCATGTGCCTTTGGGGATTCCTCCCCAGACATCGCCTGGTCTTCAGTCCCCGTCTGGTGCTGAAGCTGGTACCTGAGCTTTCCTCGCCCATGCTGACATAAATTTTGGAGTACCCATGGAGCCCTCACAGGGGAGTCAGGTCTCGGCTCTCCTGGAGACGTGCACTGCCGCTTGCCTCCAAGGCTGCAACAGCAGTGTAAGGCTACCCATCGAGTGGACACAGGGATCTGTGACTTGAACTCGAGGTATTACCCACGGCTGTCACACAGGCCAGTGTGTGTGGCTTCGAGCTCTGGGTGACAGTCTACGGAGTGCATGGCCGTGAAGTTCATCTGGAGTGAACGAGGTATTTGGGGGTCTTGGGGAATGGTGGCAAGAACCCTGATGCTCCTGCCGACTGTCCTGGTGTGAGTGTCTCCTGTTGGTATGTGACGGGAGCGCTGGGAACCCTTTCCTGCTCTGTCAGGCTCCATGTCAAGCGGACCCGCATGTGGAGCTCAGCAGGGGATAACGAGGCTCCTTTTCATTCTTGGCGGGACACTCGGTGTTCCTCTCTAGTGAAGACGGGTGGGGCGGGAACTTCTTGGGTCACAGAAAAAGGGGAAAGACCATCTTGTGCTTTAAAAGAGAATGGGAGATTTCCATCAAGACGCCACAGCGGACAAGGTCCTCACCCCGCTTGCAGGGGAGAATATTTTGGTTTATCACAAGTTGTGGTGGGGTCTTCTCGAGTTATGATGGTGATCCCAGGGACTCGCCCCTGTGGCCTCAGGAGAATCCACTCTCCGTGCAAGTTGCCTGGCGCTTCTGGGGATTACTCCCCAATCGTCTCGGTGCTCAGTCTTTGACTTGTGCTGAGGCCTGAGCCTGAGATTTCTTCGACCGTCCTGACCTAGGTCTTGGGGTTCCCCTGAGGCTCCCACAGTGGAGACAGGCTTCGTCTCACCTGGACACGTGCACGGCTACTTGCCTGACCAGCTGCAGCAGCAGTGTAGGCTCCATGTCAAGCGGACACAGGGATCTGTGGCTTGCCCTCAATGTCCAAAGTGCTGTCACACATGCCAGTGTGTCGTGTGTTGAGCCTCGGGGTGACAGTCAAGGCTATGCAGGGCTGTAAAGTTCATCTGCAGTGGACAAGGCATTTGGGGTACTTGGGGAATGGTGGCCCAACCTCTGATGCTCCTCCCGACTTTCCTGTTGGGAGCACCTCCCCTGGTATTCGAGCAAAGCCCCAGGGAACATTTCCCTAAGGGGGCAGGAAAAGCGAGATCACCTAGAGCTTAGCAGGGGAAAACAGGGCTCTGTTGAGTCGCAGCGCATCCCTTGTTGTTCCTCTCGAGTTGAGACGGGGTGGGGCGGGAAATTTCCTGGGTCACAGCAATAAGGAAAATGACTCTGTTGAGGTCCAAGTGAGAAGGGGTGATTTCTCCCGAGACTCCAGAGCTGACAAGGTCCTCTCCATGCTTGCATTGGAGAATCTTTTGGTTCTTCCCAAGTTGTGTTGAGTTCCTCTCTAGTTACGACGAGGACCCCAGGGACTCGCCCCTGTGGCCTCAGGAGAGGCCAGTCTCCGTGCATGTTGCCAGGCACCTTTGGCGATTCCTCAACAATCATCTCAGTGTGCTCAGTCCTCGACTTGTGCTGAGGCAGCAGCCTGAGCTTTCGTCGACCATCCTGATCTAGGGCCTTGGGGTACCCCTGTGGCCCCCACAGAGGAGACCGGCCTTGTCTCGCCTGGACACGTGCACGTCTACTTGCCTGACCAGCTGCAGCAGCAGTGTCAGGCTCCATGTCTAGCGGACACAGGGATCTCTGGCTTGACCTCGAGGTCCAATGTGCTGTCACTGACTCCAGTGTGTCGGGGGCGTGAGCCTCGCCATGACAGTCAAGGCAGTGCAGGGGCAGTCAGGTTCAGCTGCAGTGGACAAAGGATTTGGTGGTCTTGGGGAATGATGGCCCAAACCCTGATGCTCCTCCCGTCTTTCCTGGTGTGAGCACCTCCTATTGGGATACGAGGGAAGCCCCAGGAAACCTTTCCCTAAGGATCAGGAAAAGGGTCCATCATCTGTAGCTTAGAAGGGGCAAACGAGGCTCCTCTTGAGTCACATTGGGTCCCTTGGGGTTCCTCTCGAGTTGAAATGGGTGGGGCGGGGAACTCCTTGGGTCACTGCAAGGGGGTGAAAAAGATCTTCGAGGTCCAGGAGGGAAGGAGTGAGTTCCCCCAAGATGCCGCAGCAGATAAAGGCTTCAAGCTGCTTGCAAGGGAGAAGCTTCTGATTTTCTCTCGAGTTGTGGCAGTGTTTCTCGAGTTACAATGGGGAGCCCATGGACCCGCCGCTGTGGCCTCAGGAGAGGCGAGTGTCTGTGCCACTTGCCATGCGCCTTTGGGGATTCCTCCCTAGTCATTGACGGGTCCTCCGTCCTCCTCTGGTGCTGAAGTCGGTACATGAGCTTTCCTCGCTCATGCTAAACTAAATCTTGGAGTACCCATGGGGCCCCCACAGGGGAGTCAGGCCTCGTCTCGTTTGGAGATGTGCACTGCCGCTTGCCTCTGCAGCTGCAGCAGCAGTGTAAGGCTCCCTGTCGAGTGAACACAGGGATCTGTGACTTGACCTCGTGGTACTACCCAGGGCTGTCACTCGTGCCAGTGTGTCAGGCTTAGAGCCTCAGGGTGACAGTCGACTCATTGCAGGGCAGTCAGGTTCATCTGGAGTGAATGAGGTATTTTGCGGTCTTTGGAATTTTGGCAAAACACCTGATGCTCCTCCTGACTCTCCTGGTTCGAGTGTCTCCTGTTGGGATGTGAGCAGAGAACTGGGAACCCTTTCCCGACAGAGCAGGAAAGGGACCCTCAACTGGAGCTCAGCAGGGATACTGGCGCTACTTTACATTCAAGGCGGGACCTCGGTGTTCCCCTCGCAGTGAGGACAGGCAACGTGAGAAACTTCTTGGGTCAGAGCAAGGAGGTGAATGACACTTTGGAGGTCCAAGAGAGAAGAGGTTCTTTCCCCCGAGACGCCACAGCAGACGAGGTCCTCACCCTGCTTGCTGGGGAGAATCTTTTGATTTTTCTCAAGTTGTGGCGGGGTCCTCTCGAGTTACAGTGGGGAACCCAGGGACTCGCCCCTGTGCACTCAGGATTGGACAGTCTCCGTGCCAGTTGCCAGGCGCCTATGGGGATTCTTCCTCAATCGTCTCGGTGCTCATTCCTCGACTTTTCCTGAGGCGGGAGCCTGAGCTTTCCTCGACCGTCCTGACCTAGGTCTTGGTGTACCCCTGAGGGCCCCATAGAGGAGACAGGCCTCATCTCGCCTGGACACGTGCACAGCTACTTGCCTGACCACCAGCAGCAGCAGTGTCAGGCTCCCTGTCGAGCGGACACAGGGATCTGTGGCTTGCCCTCGAGGCCCAAAGTGCTGTCACACGTGCAGGTGTTTCAGGGGTCGAGCCTCCGCAAGGCAATGCAGGGCAGACAGGTTCATCTGCAGTGGACAAGGCATTTGGGGGTCTTGGAGAATGGTGGCCGAACCCCAAATGCTCCTCCCGACATTCCTACTGGGAGCACTTCCTTTTGGGATGCGACGGAAGCCCCAGGACACTTTAGACTAAGGAGCAGGAAAAGGGACTATCATCTAGAGCTTAGCAGGGGCAAACTGGGCTCCTCTTGAGTCGCAGCGGGTCCATTGGGATTCTTCTTGGGTGCGCCCGTTGTGGCCGGGAACTCCTTGTGTCACAGCAAGGGAGTGAAGGAGCCCTTCGAGGTCCAAGAGAGAAGGGGTGATTTCCCCATGAGACGCCAGATTGAATAAGGGCCTCACCCCGCTTATAAGGCAGAAGCTTCTGGTGTTTCTCGAGTTGCGGCAGGGTTTCTCGAGTTATGACGGGGAGCCGAGGACACGCCCCTGTGGCCTCAGGAGAGGACAGTCTCCGTGCCAGTTGCCAGTCACCTCTGGGGATTCCTATCCAATCATCTCTGGGTGCCCTGTCCTCGACTTGTGCTGAGGCCAGTGCCTGAGCTTCCCTCGACCGTCCTGACCTAGGGCTTGGGGTTCCCCTGAGGCTCCAAAAGAGGAAACATGCTTTGTCTCACCTGGACACGTGCTCGGCTACTTGCCTGACCAGCTGCAGCAGCAGTGTCAGGTTCCATGTCGAGCAGACAGAGGGATCTGTGGCTTGCTCTCGAGGTCCAAAGTGCTGTCACACGTGCCAGTGTGTCGTGCTTTGAGCCTCGGGGTGACAGTCAAGGCAGTGCAGGGCTGTCAAGTTCATCTACATTGGACAAGGCATTTGGGGATCTTGGTGAATGGTGGCCGAACCCCTGATGCTCCTCCCAACTTTCCTGTTGCGAGCACCTCCTCTTGGTATTCGAGGGTGAATCTCCTGAGGGGCAGGAAAAGGGATGATAATCTGGAGCTTAGCAGGGGCAAACAGGGCTCTGTTGAGTCGCAGTGGATCCATAGTTGTTCCTCTGGAGTTGAGACAGGTAGGGCAGGGAAATGCCTGGGTCCCAGCAAGGGGGTGAAAGAGCCCTTCGAGGTCCAAGAGGGAAGGAGTGATTTCCCCAGAGATGCTGCAGTGGATGAGGACCTCACACCGCCTGCAAGGGAGAAGCTTCTGGTATTTCTCGAGTTGTGGCGGGGATTCTCGAGTTACGTCAGGGAGCCCATGGACCCGCCCCTGTGGCCTCAGGAGAGGACAGTCTCCGTGCCAGTTGCCATGCGCCTTTGAAGATTCCTCCCTAGTCATCGCTGAGTCCTCAGTCCTCGTCTGGTGCTGAAGCTGGTACCTGAGCTTTCCTCGCCCTTGCTGACATAAATCTTGGGGTTCCCATGGAGCCCCCACAGGAAAGTCAGGCCTCGTCTTGCCTGGAGACGTACACTTGCGCTTGCCTGCTCAGCTGCAGCAGCTGTGAAAGGTTCCCCATCGAGTGGACACAGGGCTCTGTGACTTGACCTCGACGTACCACCCGGGTCTGTCACACGTGCCAGTGTGTCAGGCTTCGAGCCTCGGGGTGACAGTCGACCCAGTGAAGGGCAGTCAGGTTCATCTGGAGTGAACGAGGTATTTGGGGATCTTGGGCAATGGTGGCCAGACCCCTGATGCTGCTCCTGACAGTCCTGGTTCGAGTGTCTCCTGTTGGGATGTGAGGGAAGTGCTGGGAACCCTTTCCCGACAGAGCAAGAAAGGGACCCTCATCTTTAGCTCAGCAGGGATCCTGGGGCTCCTTTCCATTCATGGTGGGACGCTCAGTGTTCCCCTCGAATGAGGACGGGCGGCATGAGAAACTTCTTGGGTCACAGCAGGAAGGTGAACGACACTCTGGAGGTCCAAGAGAGAACCGGTTCTTTCCCCCGAAACGCCACAGAAGACGAGGTCCTCACCCCGCTTGCAGGGGAAAATCTTTGGTTTTTCTCAAGTTGTGGCGGGGTCCTCTTGAGTTACAACGGGGAACACAGGGACTCGCCCCTGTGCACTCAGGATTGGACAATCTCCGTGCCAGTTGCCAGGCGCCTCTGGGGATTCTTCCCAAACGTCTCATGGTGCTCAGTCCTCGACTTTCGCTGAAGTCGGAGCCTGCGCTTTCCTCGACCGTCCTGACCTAGGTCTTGATGTACCCCTGAGGGCCCCACAGAGGAGACAGGCCTCGTCTCGCCTGGACATGCGCACGGCTACTTGCCTGACCAGCTGCAACGGCAGTGTCAGTCTCCATGTCAGGCGGACACAGGGATCTGTGGCTTGCCCTCAAGGCCCAAAGTGCTGTCACACGTGCAGGTGTTTTGGGCATTGAGCCTCGGGGTGACAGTCAAGGCAGTTCAGGGCAGACAGGTTCATCTACAGTGGGCAAGGCATTTGGGGGTCTTGGAGAATTGTGGCCCAACCCCAGATGCTCCTCCCAACTTTCCTAATGTGATCACCTCCTTTTGGGATGCGACGGAAACCCCAGGACACCTTAGACTAAGGAGCAGGAAAAGAGACTATCATCTAGAGCTTAGCAGGGGCAAAGTGGGCTCCTCTTGAGTCGCAGCAGGTCCAATGCGGTTCCTCTTGGGTGTGACGATTGTGGACGGGAACTCCTTGTGTCACAGCTAGGGAGTGAAGGAGTCCTTCGAGGTCCAAGAGGGATGGGTTGATTTCCCACGAGATGCCGGATCGGATAAGGGCCTAACCCCGCTTGCAAGGGAGAAGCTTCTGGTGTTTCTCGAGCTGCAGTGGGGTTTCTCGAATTACGATGGGGAGCCCTGGGACGAGCCCCTGTGGCCTCAGGAGAGGACAGTCTCCATGACAGTTGCCAGTCACCTCTGGGGATTCCTCTCCAATCGTCTCTGGGTGCCCTGTCCTCGACTTGTGTTGAGGCCAGTGCCTGAGCTTCCCTCGACTGTCCTGACCTAGGTCTTGGGGTTCCCCTGAGGCTCCCACAGGTGAGACAGGCTTCGTCTCACCTGGACACTTGCATGGCTACTTGCCTGACCAGTTGCAGCAGCAGCGTCAGGCTCCATGTCGAGCGGACAGAGTGATCTGTGGCTTGCTCTCGAGGTCCAAAGTGCTGCCACACGTGCCAGTGTGTCGTGCGTTGAGCCTCGTGGTGACAGTAAAGGCAGTGCAGGGCTGTCAAATTCATCTGCTGTGGACAAGGCATTGGGGGGTTTTGGTGAATGGTGGCTGAATCCCTGATGCTCCTCCCGACTTTCCTGTTGCGAGCACCTCCTCTTGGTATTCGATCGAAGCTCCAGGGAACATTTCCATAAGGGGCAGTAAAAGGGAGGATCATCTGGAGCTTATCTGGGGCAAACAGGGCTCTGTTGAGTCGCAGTGGATCCCTTGTTGTTCCTCTCGAGTTGAGACGGGTAGGGCGGTGAAATTCCTGGGTCACAGCAAGGGGGTGAAAGAGCGCTTCGAGGTCCAAAAGGGAAGGATGGATTTCCCCAGAGATGCCGCAGTGGGTAAGGGCCTCACCCCGCTTGCAAGAGAGAAGCTTCTGGTATTTTTTGAGTTGCGGTGGAGTTTCTAGAGTTACGACGGGGAGCCCATGGACCCGCCCCTGTGGCCTCAGGAGAGGCCAGTCTTCTTGCCAGTTGCCATGCGCCTTTGGGGATTCCTCCCCAGTCATCGCTGAGTCCTCAGTCCTCGTCTGGTGTGGAAGCTGGTACCTGAGCTTTCCTCGCCCATGCTGACATAAATCTTGGGGTTCCCATGGAGCCCCCACAGGAAAGTCAGGCCTCGTCTTGCCTGGAGACGTACACTTGCGCTTGCCTCTGCAACTGCAGCAGCTGTGAAAGGCTCCCCGTCGTGTGGACACAGGGATCTGTGACTTGACCTCGAGGTACCACCCAGGTCTATCACACGTGCCAGTGTGTCAGCCTTCGAGCCTCGGGGTGACAGTCGACCCAGTGCAGGGCAGTCAGGTTCATCTGGAGTGAACGAGGTATTTGGGGGTCTTGGGGAATGGTGGCAAGACCCCTGATGCTGCTCGGGACAGTCCTGGTTCGAGTGTCTCCTGTTAGGGTGTGAGGGAAGTGCTGGGAACCCTTTCCTGACAGAGCAGGAAAGGGACCCTCATCTGGAGCTCATCAGGGATACTGGGGCTCCTTTCCATTCATGGCGGGACCTTTGGTGTTCCCCTCGAGTGAGTATGGGCGGCGCAAAAACTTCTTGGGTCACAGCAAGAAGGTGAATGACACTCTGGAGGTCCAAGAGAGAAGAGGTTCTTTCTCCCGAGACACCACAGCTGACAAGGTCCTCACCCCGCTTGCCTGGGAGCATCTTTTGGTTTTTCTCAAGTTGTGGCGGGGTCCTCTCGAGTTACAACGGGGAACCCCAGGACTCGCCCCTGTGCACTCAGGGTTGGACAGTCACCGTGCCAGTTGCCAGGCGCCTCTGGGGATACTTCCCTAATCGTCTCGGTGCTCATTCCTCGACTTTTGCTGAGGCTGGGGCCTGAGCTTTCCTCGACCGTCCTGACCTAGGTCTTGGTGTACCCCTTAGGGCCCCACAGGGAGACAAGCCTCGTCTCGCCTGGACACGTGCACCACTACTTGCCTGACCAGCTGCAGCAGCAGTGTCAGGGTCCATGTCGAGCAGACACAGGGATCTGTGGCTTGGCCTCGAGGCCCAAAGTGCTGTCACACGTGCAGGTGTTTCTGGCGTCGAGCTTCGGGGTGACAGTCAATGCAGTGCAGGGCAGACAGGTTCATTTGCAGTGGGTAAGGCATTTGGTCATCTTGGAGAATGTTGGCTGGAACCCTCATGCTCCTCCCGACTCTCCTGATGCGAGCACCTCCACTTGGGAGGCGAGTGGAGTGCCGGGAATCCTTTCCCGAAGGAGAAGGGAAAGGGACCCTCTTTTGGAGCTGAGCAGGGGAAAATGGGGCTCCCCTTGAGTCGTGGTGGGACCCGCGGGGTTCCTATCTGAGTGGAGAAGGTTGTGGTGGAGAACTTCTTTTGTCACTGCAAGAGTGTGAAGAAGACTTTCGAGGTTTAAGAGGGAAGTGGTGATTTCCCCAGAGATGCCGCAGTGGACAAAAGCCTCACCCACTTTACGGGGAGAAGCTTCTGGTTATTCTCGAGGTATGCAGCGGTCTTCTCGAGTTACAACAGGGACCCCACGGATCCTCCCTTGTGGCCTCAGGACAGGCAAGTCTCCGTGCCAGTTGACAGGCGCCGATGGGGATTTCTCCCCAGTTGTCGCTGGGTCCTCAGTCCTCGTCTTGTGCTGAGGCCGTAGCCTGAGCTTTCCTCGCCCATGCTGACATAGTTCTTGGCATTACCCTGGACACCACACGGGGAGTGAGTCCTCGTCTCGCCTGGAGACATGCACGACCACTTTCCATCCCAGCTGCAGCATCAGAATCAGGCTCCTTGTCGAGCGGACACAGGGATCTATGGCTTGCCCTCGAGGTACCCCTGGGTTGTCACACGTGCCATGTGTCGGGCTTCGAGCTTTGGGGTGAAAGTCGAAGCAGTGCAGGGCATTCAGGTACATCTGGAGTGACGAGGCATTTGGGGTTCTTAGGGAATGGTGGCCCGAACCCTGATGCTCCTCCTGACTCTCCTGGTGGGAGCACCTCCTCTTGGGATGTGAGGGGAGTACTGGGAATCCTTTCCCGACAGAGCAGGGATAGGGACCCTCATCTGGAGCTGAGCAGGGGAAAACAGGGCTTTTCTTGAGTGGCAGAGGGACACTTTGGGTTCCTCTCAAGTGGGGATGGGTGGGGCGGGTAACTTCGTGGGTCACAGCAAGGGGGTGAAGGAGCCTTTCGAGGTCCAAGATGAAAGGGGAGATTTCCCCAAGACACCACAGCAGACAAAGGCCTCACCCCGCCTGCAGGTGAGAAGCTTCTGGTTTTTCACGAGTTGTGGCAGGATCACCTCGGGTTACAACGGGGACCCCAGGGACCTACCCGTGTGTCCTCAGAAGAGGCCAGTCTCCGTGACAGTTGCCAGGCGCCTCGGGGTATTCCTTTCCAGTCGTCACCATGTCCTGTGTCCTCGTCTGGTGCTGAGGCCGGTGCCTGAGTTTTCCTCGCCTATGCTGACATAGGTACTGAGGTTCCCCTGGAGCCCACACAGGTGAGTCAGGCCTCGTCTCACCTGGAGACACGCATAGCTGCTTGCCTCCCCAGCTGCAGCAGAAATGTCAGGCTCCCCATCGAGCGCACACAGGGTTCTGTGGCTTGCCCTTGAGGTACCCCAGGGCTTTCACACGTTCCAGTGTGTCAGGCATCGAACCTCGGGGTGACAGTCAAGGCAGTGCAGGGCAGTCAGGTTCATTTGGTGTGGACGAGGCATTTGGGGGATTTGTGGAATGGTGGCCTGATCCCTGATGCTCCTCCCAACTCTCCTGGGGCAAGCGCCTCATCCTGGGATGCGAGGGGAGGGCCGGGGAGCCTTTCAAGTCGGTGCAGGGAAAGGGACACTCATGTGGAGCTAGTATGTTAAAACGGGGCTCCTCTTGAGTCGTGGCGGGACCCTCGGGGTTCCTCTCGAGTGAGGATGGGTGGGGCGGGGAACTTCTTGGGTCACAGCAAAGGTGTGAAGGAGCCTTTCGAGGTTAAGAGGGAAGGGGTGATTTTCCCCAAGAGGCCGCAGCGGAAATGGCCTCACAACGCCTGCAGAGGAGAAGATTCTGTTTTTCTCAAGTGGCAGCGGGGTCCTCTCGAGTTACAAGTGGGACCCCAGGGACCCAGCCCTGTGGCCTCAGGAGAGGCAAGTCTCCGTGTCAATTGCCAGGCGCCTCTGGGGATTACGGCCCAGTGGCTGCCGGGTACTTAGTCCTCATCTGGTACGGAAGCTGGAGCCTGAGCTTTGCTCGCCCGTGTTGACATCAGTCGTGGGGTTCCCCTGGAGCCCCCACAGAGGAGTCAGGCTTTGTTTTGCCTTTGAGACGTGCCCAGCTGCTTACTTCCCCCAGCTGCAGCAGCAGTGTCTGGGTCCCAGTCAAGCGGACACAGGGATTTGTGGCTTGTTCTTGAGGTACCCCAGGGCTGTCACACTTTCCAGTGTGTCGGTGTCGAGCCTCGGGGTGACAGTCGAGGCAGTGCAGGGCAGTCATGCTCATCTGGAGTGGAAGAGGCATTTGGGGTACTTAGGGAATAGTGGCCCCACCACTGATGATCCTCCCGTCTCTCCTGGTGTGAGCTCCTCATCCTGGGATGCGAGGGGAGCACCGTTAACCCTTTCCCAAAGGAGCCGGAAAAGGGACCCTCCTCTAAAGAGGAACAGGGGCAAATGGGGCTTCTCTTGAGTCGCAGCCAGACCCTCGGGGTTCCTCTCGAGTGGGGACGTGTGGGATGGGGTACTTCTTGAGTCACAGCAAGGGTGTGAAGGAGTCTTTCCAGGTCCAAGAAGGAAGGGGTGATTTCCCTGAGATGCCGCAGCGGAAAAGGGCTTCACCCCGCCTGCAGGGTAGAAGCTTCTGGTTCTCCTCAAGTTTCAGTGGGGTCCTCTCGAGTCACGACAGGGACCCCAGGGACCCACCCCTGTCGTCTCAGGAGAGGCCAGTTTCCATGCCAGTTGCTAGGCGCCTCTGGGGATTCTTCCCCAGTCGTTGCCTGGTCCTCAGTCCTCATCTGTTACTGAGGCCGGAGCCTGAGCTTTCCTCGCCCATGCTGACATAGGTCTTGGGTTTCCCCTGGATCCCACAGAGGGGAGTCTGGCCTCATCTCGCCTGCAGAAGTGCACGGCCGATTGCCTCCCCCGCTGCAGCAGCAGTGTCAGGCTCCCAGTCGAGTGGACACAGGGATCTGTGTCTTGCCCTCGAGGTTCCCCAGGACTCTCATACTTGCCAGTGTGTTGGGCGTCGATCATCGTGGTGACAGTCGAGGCAGTGCCGGGCAGTCAGGTTCATCTGGAGTGGACGAGGCATTTGGGGGTCTTGGGGAATGGTGGCCCGATACTGATTCTCCTCCCAACTGTCCTGGCGTGAGCACCTCCTGTTGGGATGTGAAGGGAGCACCGGGGAACCCTTTCTCAATGCAGCAGGGAAAGGGACCCTCATCTGGACCTGAGCAGGGGAAAACAAGGCTCCTCTTGAGTCGTGGCAGGACTCTCCGGGCTCCACTCTAGTGGGGACTGGTGGGGTGAAAACTTTTGGGTCAGAGCAATGGTGTAAAGGAGGCTTTCCAGGTTCAAAAGGGAAGGGGCAATATCTCACGAGATGCTTCAGTGGACAAGGGCCTCACCCCGCCTGCAAGGGAGAAGCTTCCAGTTTTTCTTGAATTGAGCTGTGGTCCTCTCGAGTAAAAACAGGGACCCCAGGAACCCAGCCCTGTGGCCTCAGGAGAGGCCAGTCACCATGTCAGTTTCCAGGCTCATCTGGGGATTCTTCCCCAGTCGTTGCCTGGTCCTCAGTCCTACTCTGGTGCTGAGGCCAGAACCTGAGCTTTCCTCACCCCTGCTGACATAGCTCTTGGGCTTCCCCTGGAGCCCCCACAGGGAAGTCAGTCCTCGTCTCACCTGGAAAAGTGCTGCGTTCTTGCCTCCCACTGCTGCAGCAGCAGTGTCAGGCTCCCCGTCGAGCGGACACAGGGATGTGTGGCTTGCCCTCGAGATACTTCAGGGCTGTCACACCTTCCAATGTATTGGGTGTCAGGCCTCGAGGTAACATTCGAGGCAGTGCAGGGCATTCAGGTTCAACTGGAGTGGAAGAGGCATTTCGGCGTCTTGGGGAATGGTGGCCGGAAACTTGATTCTCTTCCCGACTCTCTTGGTTCAAGCGCCTCCACTTTGGATGCGAGGGGAGCACTGGGAACCCTTTCCCGATGGAGCAGGGATAGGGACCCTCATCTGGAGCTGAGCAGGGGAAAACGGGGCTCCTCTTGGGTCGTGGCTGGACCCTCGGGGTTCATCTCGAGTGGGGCGAGTGGGGCGGGGAACTTCTTGGGTCACAGCAAGGGTGTGAAGGAGCCTTTCAAGGTCCAGGAAGGAAGGGGTGATTTCCCCCAAGGCGCCACAGCAGACAATGTACTCACCCCGCCTGCATTGGAGAAGCTTCTGGTGTTTCTCGAGTTGAGGCGGGGTCCTCTCGAGTTATGATGGGGACACCAGGGACCCGCCCCTTTGGCTTCAGGAGAGGCAAGTCTCCGAGCGAGTTGTGAGACGCCTCTGGGGATCCCTCCCCAGTCGTCCCTGGGTCCTCATTCCTCGTATAGTGCTGAGGCCAGATGCTGAGCTTTCCTCACCTATTCTGACATAGGTCTTGGGGCCTCCTGAAGCCCCAACAGGGGAGTCAGGCCTCGTCTTGCGTGAAGACATGCACAGCCACTTTTGTCCCTGGCTGCAGCAGCAGTGTCAGGCTCCCCGTCGAGCGGACACCGGGATCTGTGGCTTGCCATCGAGATACCTCAGGGCTGTCACACGTGAGAATGTGGGGGCGTCAGGCCTCGAGATGACAGTTGAGGCAGTGCAGGGCAGTCAGGTTCATCTGGAGTGGAGGAGGCATTTGGGGGTCTTGGGAAATGGTGGCCGGAAACCTGATTCTCCTCCTGACTCTCCTGGTGCAAGCACCTCCACTTTGGATGCTAGGGGATCACAGGGAACCCTTTCCCGACGGAGCAGGGAAAGGGACCCTCATCTGGAGCTGCACAGGGGAAATGGGGCTTCTCTTGTGTCTCAACAGGACCCTCGGGTTGCCTCTCAATTGGGGATGGGTGGGGCGGGGAACTTTTTGCGTTACAGCAAGGGTGAAAAGGACCCTTTCAAGGTCCAAGAGGGAAGGGGTGATTTCCTCGAGACACCGCAGCAGACAAGGGCTTCACCCCACATGCAGGGGAGAAGCTTCTGGTTTTCCTCGACTTGCAGTGGGGTCCTCTCGAGTTACGATGGGGACCCTAGAGACCCGCCCCTGTGATCTCAGAAGAGGCCAGTTCCTGTGCCAGTTGCTTGGCACCTCTGGGGATTCTTCCCCCAGCCTTTGCCTGGTCTTCAATCCTCGTATGGTACCGAGGCCGGAGCCAGGGCTTGCCTCGCCTGTGCTGACATAGGTCTTGGCGTTCCCCTGTAGCCACCACAGGTGAGTCAGCCTCGTTTTGCCTGGAGATGTGCATGGTCGCTTGCCTCCCTGGCTGCAGCAGCAGTGTCAGGCTCCCCATCAAGTGGACACAGGGATCTGTGGCTTGCCCTCGAGGTATCCCAGGGCTGTCACACGTGCCAGTGTGTTGGGCGTCGAAACTCAGGGGTGAAAGTCGAGGCAGTGCAGGGCAGTCAGGTTCATCTGGAGGGGACGAGGCATTTAGGGGACTTGGTAAATGGTGGCCCGACCCCTGATGCTCCTCCCGACTCTCCTGGTGCGAGCGCCTCCTCCTGGGATGCGAGGAAATCGCTGGGAAACCTTGCACAACGGAGCAGAGAAATGGACCCTCATCTGGAGCTGAGCAGGGGAAAACGGGGCTATTCTTGAGTCACAGCGGGACCCTCGGAGTTCCTCTCGAGTGGTGACAGGTGGGGCGAGGAACTTCTTGGGTCACAGCAAGGGTGTGAAGGAGCCTTTTGAGGTCCAAGAAGGAAAGGGTGATTTCCCCGAGATGCCACAGTGGTCAAGGACCTCACCCCGCCTGCAGGGGAGAATCTTCTGATTTTTCTCGAGTTGCAGTGGGATCCTCTCCGAGTTACTATGGGGACACGAGGGACCCACCCCTGTGGCCTCAGGAGAGGCCAGTCTCCATGCCAGTTGCCAGGCGCCTTTGGGGATTCCTCCCCAGTTGTCACCGGGTCCTCAGTCCTCGTCTGGTTGTGAGTCCAGAGCATTAGCATTCCTTGCCGGTGCTGAGATAGGTCTTGGGTTCCCCTGGAGACCACACGGGAGTGAGGCCTCGTCTCTCCTGGAGACATGCATGGCCACTTTCCTCCCCAGCTGAAGCAGCAGTGTCAGGCTCCCTACTGGGTGGACACAGGGACCTATGGCTTGCCCTCGAGGTACCCTTGGGCTGTCACACGTGCCAGTGTGTCGGGCATCGAGCCTCGGGGTGACTGTCGAGGCAGTGCAGGGCAGTCAGGTTCATCTGGAGTGGAGGAGGCATTTGGGGTTCTTTGGGAATGATGGTCCAACCCCTGATGCTCCTCCCGACAATCCTGATGCGAGTGCCTCCTCTTGGGATGCGAGCAGAGTGCTGAGGACCCTTTCTCGATAGAGCAGGGAATGGGACCCTCATCTGGAGCTAGCAGGTTAAAACGTGGCTCCTCTTGAGTCGCGGCAGAACCATTGGTGTTCTTCTCAGGTGAGGACGGTGAGGTGGGGATCTTCTTGGGTCACAGCAAGGGTGTGAAGGAGCGTTTCGAGGTCTAAGATGAAAGGGGTGATTTTCCCCGAGAGGCCGCAGCGGAAAAGGGCCTCACATCTCCTACAGATGAGAAGCTTCTGTTTTTGTCAAGTTGCAGCGGGGTCATCTCGATTTACGACTGGGACCCCAGGGACCCGGCCCTGTGCCCTTGGGAGAGGCCAGTCTCTGTGCAAGATGCCAGGTGCCTCTGGGGGTTCTTGCCCATTCGTTGCTGGGTACTTAATCCTCATTTGGTACTGAGGCTGGAGCCTGAGCTTTTCTTGCCCATGTTGACGTCGGTCTTGGGGTTTCCCTGGAGCTCCCACAGGGGAGTCAGGCCTCGTCTCAAATGGAGACGTGCACGGCCGCTTGCCTCCTTAACTGCAGCAGCAGTGTCAGGCTCCCTGTCAAGTGGACACAGGGATCAGTGTCTTGCCCTCGAGGTACCCCAGGGCTGTCACACGTGCCAGTGTGTCAGGCTTCGAGCCTCAGGGTAACAGTCGAGGCAGTGCAGTGCAGTCAAGTTCATCTGGAGTGGACGAGGCATTTGGGGGTCTTGGGGAATAGTGGCCCCACCACTGATGATACTCCCGTCTCTCCTGGTGTGAGCACCTCCTCCTGGGATGCAAGGGGAGCGCCGGGAACCCTTTCCCGAAGGAGCCTCAAGAGGGACACTCATCTGGAGCTGAGCAGGGGAAAACGGGACACCTCTTGAGTTGCAGAGGGACCCTCCAGGCTCCTCTCTAGTGGGGATGAAACTTCTTGGGTCAGAGCAATGTTGTAAAGGATGCTTTCCAGGTCCATGAGGGAAGGGGTGATATCCCCCGAGATGCTGCAGCGGACAAGGGTCTCACCCCGCCTGCAAGGGAGAAGCTTCTAGTTTTTCTCGAGTTGAGTCGGGGTCCTCTTGAGTAATGACAGGGACCCCAGGAACCCACCCCTGTGGTCTCAGGAGAGGCCAGTCTCTATGCCAGTTGCAAGGCTCCTCTGGGGATTCTTTCCCAGTAGTTGACTGGTCCTCAGTCCTCGTCTGGTACTGAGGCCAGAGCCTGAGCTTTCATTGCCCATGCTCACATAGGTCTTGGGTTTCCCCGGAGCCCCCACAAGGGAATCAGGCCTCTTCTTGCCTGGACACATACACGGCCGTTTGCCTCCCCAGCTGCAGCAATAGAGACAGACTCCCCTTCGTGCGGTACAGGTGTCTGTGGCTTACCCTCGAGGTACCCCAGGGCTGTCACACGTGCCAGTGTGTCCGGAGTCGAGCCTTGAGGTGACAGTCGAGGCAGTGCAGGGCAGTCAGGTTCATGTGGACTGGACGAAACATTTAGGTGTCTTGGGAAATGGTGGCCTGACAACTGGTTCTCCTCCCGAGTCTCCTGGCGGGAGCGCCCCCTCTTGGGATGTGAGGGAGTGCCGGGAACCCATTCCCGGCGGAGCAGGGAAAGGGACCCTCATCTGGAGCTGAGCATTGGAAAATGGGGCTCCTCTTGAGTCGCGGCAGGACTCTTGGTGTTCCTCTTGAATGGGGACTTGTGGGTGGGGGAACATCATGGGTCACAGCAAGGGTGTGAAGGAGCCTTTCGAGGTCCAAGAGAGAAGGGGTGTTTCCCCTGAGACGCCAGAGCAGACAAGGTCCTCACTTCACCTGCAGGAGATAAGCTCCTGGTTTTCTCGACTAGTGCAGGGTCCACTCTGAGTTACGACGGGGACCACAGACACCAGCCCCTGTAGCCTCAGGAGAGGCCAGTCTCCGTGCGAGTCCAGGAGCCTCTGGGGATTCCTCCCCAGTGGGCGCTGTGTCCTCAGTCTTTGTCTGGATTTGAGGTCGGAACCTGAGCTTTCCTCGCTCCGAGCTGACATGGGTCTCGAGGTTTCCCTGGAGTCCACACAGGGGAGTCAGGTATCCTCTCGTGTGGAGACGTGCACGGCTGTTTTCTGCCCGAACTGCAGCAGCAGTTTCAGGCTTCCCATTGAGAGGACACAGGGATCTGTGGCTTGCCCTCGAGGTACCCAAGGGCTGTCAAACGTGACAGTGTCGGGAGTCAATCCTCGGGGTGACAGTCGAGGCAGTGCAGGGCATTCAAGTTCATCTGGAGTGGACGAGGCATTTGGGGGTCTTGGGGAATGGTTTCACGACCCCTGGTGTTCCTCCCAATACTCCTGGTGCTAGCACATCTTCTTGGGATGCGAGGGGTGCACCGGGAATCCTTTCTCGACAGAGCAGAGAAAGGGACCCACATCTGAAGCTGAGCAGGGGAAATCAGGCTCCTCTTGAGTCTCAGAAGAACATCGCTGTTCCTCTCGAGTGGAGACATGTAAGTCGGGGAACTTCGTGGGTCACACAAAGGGTGTGAAGGAGCCTTTCGAGGTCCAAGAGGAAAGGGGTGATTTCACCCAAGATGCTGCAGTGAACAAGGGCCTTACCCCACGTGTAGGGGAGAAGCTCCTGGTTTTTCTCGAGTTGTTCAGGGCCCTCTCCAGTTATGAAAGGGACCCCAGGGACCCACTAATGTGGCCTCAGGAGAGGCCAGTCTCCGTGGGTGTTCAAGGGGCTCTGGGGATTCCTCCCCAGTGGGCGCCGGGTCCTCAGTCTTCATCTGGATCTGAGGCTGGAGCCCGAGATTTGCACGCCCGTGCTGACATGGGTCTCAGGGTTCCCCTGGATCCCCCACAGGGGAGTCAGGCCTCCTCTCGCATGGAGATGTGCATGGCCGCTTTTCTCCCGATCTGCAGCAGCAGTGTCAGTATCCCCGTCGAGCGGACACTTGGATCTGTTGCTTGCCCTCGAGGTACCCCAGGGCTGTCACACTTGCTAGTGTGGCATGTCAATCCTCAGGGAGACAGTGGAGGAAGTGCAGGGCAGTCAGGTTCATCTGGAGTGGATGAGGCATTGGTTGATCTTAGGTAATGGTGGCATGACCCCTGGTGTTCCTCCCAACACTCCTGGTGCGAGTGCCTTTTCTTGGGATGCAACGGTAGCGCAGGGAAACCTTACCAAAGGGAGCAGGGAACGAGACCGTAATCTGGAGCTGAGCATGGGAAAACGGGGCTTTTCTTGAGTCTCAGAGGGACCCTCGGTTTTCCTCTAGAGGGGGACGGCTGGGTGGACAAACTTCGTAGGTCAGAGCAAGGGTGTGAAGGAGCCTTTCGCGGTCCAAGAGGGAAGGGCTGATTTCGACCAAGACGCTCAGCAGAAAAAAGCCTGACCCTGCCTGCAGGGGAGAAGCTCATGGCTTTTCTCCGGGTTGTGGCAGGGTACTTTTGAATTAAGACGGGGACCCTAGCGGCCCACTGCTGTGGCCTCAGTAGAGGCCAGTCTCCAGGCGAGTTGAGAGGGGCATCTGGGGATTCCTCCCCAGTCGGCGCTGGGTCCTCACTCCTCATTTGGAGCTGAGGCCGGAGCCTCAGCTTTCCTTGCTCGTGCTGACATTGTTCTTTAGTTTGCCATGAGGCCCCAAAAGGGACACAGGCCTCGTCTCGCGTGGAAACATGCAAGGCCGCTTTCCTCCCTAGCTGCAGCAGCAGTGTCAGGCTCCCCGTCAATCGGACATAGGGATCTGTTTCTTGCCCTTGAAGTAACCCAGGGCTGTCACACATGCCACCGTGTCGAGAGTCGATCATTGCGGTGACAGTCGAGGCAGTGCAAGGCAGTCAGGTTCATCTGGAGTGGATGAGGCATTTGGGGGTCTTGGGGAATGGTGGCACGATCCCTGGTGTTCCTCCCAACTCTTCTGGTGCGAGCTCATCCTCTTGGGATGCAAGGGGAGCGACGGGAATCCTTTCCCTTCAGAGCAGGGAAATGGACCCTCATCTGGAGCTGAGCAGGGGAAAACGGGGCTCCTCTTGACTCGCGGTGGGACCCTCGGTGTTCCTCTCGAGGGGGAACAGTTGTGTCGGGGAAAATCGTGGCTCACAGAAAGGGTGTGAATCAGACTTTCGAGGTCTAAGAGGGAAGGGGTGATTTCCCCTGATACGCCCCGGCGCATAAGGTGTTCACCCCGCCTGCAGGGGAGAACCTCCTGGTTTTTCTCGAGTTTAGGCAGGGTCCTCTAGATTTAAGACAGGGGCCCCAGGGACCCGCCCTTGTGGCCTCACGAGAGGCCAGTCTCCGTGGGAGTTGCGAGGGGCCTCTGGTAATCCCCCCTCGGTGGCACGTCCTCAGTCCTATTCTGGAGTTGAGGCGGGAGCCTGAGCTTTCCTCGCCCGTGCTGACATGTGTCTTGGGTTCCCCTGGAGCCCCCACATGGGAGTCAGGCCTCGTCTCGCGTGGAGACATGTACGGCCGCTTTCGTCCCGAGATGCAGCAGCAGTGTCAGGCTCCCCGTCCGAGCGGACACAGGGATCTGTTCCTTGCCCTCAAGGTACCCCAGTGCTGTTACACGTGCAGCGTGGCATGAGTTGATCCTTGGGATCAGTCGAGGCAGTGCAGGGCAGTCAGGTTCATCTGGAATGGAGGAGGTATTTGGGGTCTTAGGGAATGGTGGCATGACCCCTGGTGTTCCTCTCAACACTACTGGCGTGATTGCCTTTTCTTGGTATGCGAGGGTAGCGCCTGGAATCCTTTCTCGACATAGCAGGGAAACGGACCATAATCTGGGGCTCAGAAGGGGAAAACGGGGCTCATCTTGAGTCGTGGCGGGATCCTCTGTATTCCTCTTGAGTGGGGATGTGTATGTAGGGGAAATTCGTGGGTCAGAGCAAGGGTTTAATGGAGTCTTTCAAGGTCCAAGAGGGAAGGTATGATTTCCCCCTAGAGGCCGCAGTGTACAAGGATTTCACCCCACCCTCAGGGCAGAAGCTCCTGGTTTTTTTCGATTTGTGGCTGTGTCCTCTCGAGGTTACAACAGGGACCCCTGAGGCCTGCCGCTGTGTCCTCAGGAGAGGCCAGTCTCCGTGCAAGTATCGAGGGGCCTCTGGAGATCCCTTCCAATTCGGTGTTGGGTCTTCAGTCCTCGTCTGGAGCTGAGGACGGAGCCTGAGCTTTGGTTGCCTGTGATTACATGGGTCTGTGGGTTCCCCTAGAGAACCCACAGGGGATCACACCTCATCTCGCAAGGCGACATGCACGGCTGCTTTCAAAGCGAGCTGCAGCAGCAATGACAGGCTCCCCGTCGAGCGGACACAGGGATCTGTGGCTTGCCTCGAGGTACCCCAGAGATGTCACACGTGCCAGTGTAGTGTGAGTCGATCCTCCGCATGACAGTCGAAGCAGTGCAGGGCAGTCAAGGTCATCTGGTGTGGACGGGACATTCAGGAGTCTTGGGAAATGGTGGCATGATCCCTGGTGTTCCTCCCGACTCTTCTGGTGCAAGCTCATCCTCTTGGGATGCGAGGGGAGGGACCCTCATCTGGAGCAGAGCAGTGGAAAACCGGGCTCCTTCTGAGTCGCAGCGGGATCCTCAGTGTTCCTCTCGAGTGGGGATGGGTAGGTCGGGGGAACTTCATGGGTCACAGCAAGGGTGTGAAGGAGCCTTTCGAGGTCCAAGAGGGAAGGGGTGATTTCCCCCAAGGCGCCATAGCGGACAAAGGCCTGACTCTCCTGCAGGGGAGAAGCTCCTGGTTTTTCTCGAGTTGTGGAGGGGTCCTCTCGAGTTACGACAGGGACCCCTGAGATCTGCCCCTGTGGCCTCAAGAGAGGCCAGTAACCATGCGAGGGGCCTCTAGGGATTTCTTCCCAATAGGCGTAAAGTTGGCAGTCCTCCTCCTGAGCTGAGGCCAGACCCTGAGCTTTCCTTTCCTGTGCTGACATGGGTCTGTGGGTTCCCGTGGAGAACACACAGGGGTGTCAGGCCTCATCTTACATGAAGACGTGTATGGTCGCTTTCCTCCCAAGCGGCAGCAGCAGTGTCAGTCTCCCCGTCTAGCAGACACAGGGAACTGTGTCTTGCCCTCAAGGTACCCCAGGGCTGTCACACGTTCCAGCGTGGTGTGAGTCGAACCTCAGTGTGACAATCGAGGCAGTGCAGGACATTCATGTTCATCTGGAGTGGACAAGGCATTTTGTGGTATTGGGGAATGGTGGCACGACCCCTGGTGTGCCTTCCGACTCCCCTGTTGCAAGCACCTCCTCTTGGGATGCGTGGGGACCGTCGGGAATCCTTTCCTGATGAAGCAGTGAAAGGGACCCTCATCTGAAGGTGAGAAGGGGAAAACAGGGCTCCTCTTGAGTCATGGTGGTACCCTCGGTGTTTTTCTCAAGTGGCTACAAGTGGGTCAGGAAATACGTGAGTCACAGCAAGGGTGTGAAGGAGCGTTTCCAGATTCAAGAGGGAAGGGGTGATTTAACCCGAGATACCTAAGAGGACAAGGGCCTCACCCCGCCTCAGGGGAGAAGCTCCTGGTTTTCTCGAGGTTGTGGCGGGGTCCCCTCAAGTTACGGTGGGGACCCCATGGACCACCCCTGTGGACTCAGGAGATTCCAGTCTCCGTACAAATAGCGAGGGGCCTCTGGGGATTCCTCCCCAGTCTGTGCCGAGTCCTCGGCCCTCGTCTGGAGCTGAGGCCGGAGTCTGAGCTTTCCTCGCCCATGCTGACATGGGACTTGGGTTTCCCCTGGAGCCCCCACAAGGGTGTCAGGCCACGTCTCACGTTGAGACGTGCACCGCCACATTCCTCCCGAGCTGCAGCAGCAATATCAGGCTCTCCTTCAAGTGGACACAGGGATCTGTGGCTTGCACTCAGTGTAGCCCAGGTCTGACACACTTGCCAGCGTGGAGTGAGTTGATCTTCGGGGTGACAGTCGAGGCGGTGCAGGGCTGTCAGTTTCATCTGGAGTGGATGAGGCATTTGAGCGTCTTGAGGAATGGTGGCACGACCCCTGGTGTTCCTCCCGAGTCTCCTGTTGCAATCACCTCCTCTGGGAATGCGAGGGGAGCGCCGGGAATCCTTTCCTGATGGACCAGGGAAAAGGACCCTCATCTGGAGCTGAGCAGGGAAACGGGGGCTCCTCTTGTGTCGCAGCAGGTGCCTCGTTGTTTTTTTCGTGTTGGCACGTGGGTCAGGGAACTTTGTGGGTCACAGCAAGCGTGTGAAGGAGCCTTTCAACGTCCAAGAGGAAAGGTGTGATTTGCCCTGAGACGACACAGCAGTCGAGGGCCTCACCCTGCCTTCAGGGTAGAAGCCCCTGGTTTTTCTCGAGTTGCGGTGGGGTCCCCTCGAGGTATGTCTTGTACCACAGGGACCCGCCCCTGTGGCTTCAGGAGAGGCCTGTCTCTGTGCAAGTTCCGAGGGGCCTATGAGGATTCCTGTCCCAGTCTGTGCCAGGTCCTCAGTCCTTGTCTAAATCGGAGGCCAGACGCTGAACTTTCCATACCCATGCTGACATGGGTTTTGGGGTTCCCCTGGAGCCTCTACAGTGGAATCAGGCCTTGTCTCGTGTGGAGACGTGTATGGCCGCTTTCCTCTCAAGCTGCAGCAGCAGTGTCAGTCTCCCTGTCGAGCTGACACTGGGATCTGTGGCTTGCCCCTAATGTGCCACAGGGCTGTCGCACTTGCCAGCTAGGCTTGAGTCGATCCTAGGGGTGAGAGTCGAGTCAGTTCAGGGCATTCAGGTTCATCTGGAGTGGACTGAGGCATTTGGGGGTCTTGGGGAATGGTGGTACGACCCATGGAGCTCTGACCGAGTTTCCTGGGTCGAGTGCCACCTTCAGATGCTAGGGAAGTGAGGGAAACCTTTCTCAGCAGAGCAAGGAAAGGGAACCTCATCTGGAGATAAGCAGGGTAAAACGGGGCTGCCTTGAGTCACGTCAAAACCCTCGGTGTTCCTCTTGAGTGGGGACGGGTGGGTCAGGGAACTTCGTGGGTCACAGCAAGGGTGTGAAGGAGCCTTTTGAGGTCAAAGAGGGAAGGGGTGATTTCCCCAGATACGCCGCAGTGGAAAAGGGCCTCAACCTGCACGCAGGGAAGACGCTCTTGGTTTTTCTTGTGTTTCAGCGGGATCCTATTGAGTTGAAGCGGACCCCAGGGACCCGCCCCTGTGGTCTCAGGTGAGGCCAGTCTCTGTGCGAGTTGCGAGAGGCCTCTGGGGATTCATCCCCAGTCGACGCCGAGTCCTCAGTCCTCTTATGGAGCTGAGGCCAGAACCTGAGCTTTCCTCGCCCGTGCTGACTTGAGTTTGGGGTTCCCTGGAGCCTCCACAGGGGTGTGAGGCCTCTTCTTGTGTGGAGACGTGTACGCCCAAGTTTCTCCTGAGCCTCAGCAGCAGTGTCAGGCTTCCCGTCAAGCGGACACAGGGATCTGTGGCTTGCCCTCGAGGTGCCATAGTGCTGTCACACGTGCAAGAGTGGCGTGAGTTGATCCTCGGGGTGATATTCCAGGCAGCGCAGGGCAATCAGGTTCATCTGGAGTGGACTGAAGCTTTTGGGGGACTTGGGAAATGGTGGAACGAGGCCTGGAGTTCTTCCTCACACTCCACGGGAGAGCACCTGCTCTTGGAATGCGAGGGAAGGGCGTTGAATCCTTTCCCGATATAGGACGGAAAGTGACCCTCATCTGGAGCTGAGAAGAGGAACACGGGGCACCTCTTGAGTCGCGGTAGGATCCTCGGTGTTCCTCTCGAAGTGAAGGGTGGTTCGGGGAACTTTCTGGGTCATAGCAAGTGTGTGAAGGAGCCTTTTGAGGTCCAAGAGGAAAGGGGTGATTTCCCCCAAGAGGCCACGAAGCACAAGGGCCTCACTTGCTGCAGGAGAGAAGCTGCTTGTTTTCCCCAAATTGCGGAGGGGTCCTCTCGAGTTACTACAGGGACATGAGGGACCCGCCCCTGTGGCCTCAGGAGAGGCCAGTCTCCATGTGAGTTGCAATGGTCCTCTGGGGATTCTGCGTCAGTTGGCGCCGCATCCTCAGTCCTCGTCTGGAGCTGAGGCCAGAGCCTGAGCTTTCCTCGCCTGTGCTGACATGGGTCTTGGGGTTTCCCTGGAGCCTCCACAGTGGAGTCAGGTCTCGTCTCGTGTGGAGACGTTTAAGGCTGCTTTCCTCCCGAGCTGCAGCATCAGTGTCAGGCTCCCCATTGAGTGGACACAGGGATTCGTGTCTTGCCCTGTATTTGTCACGTGGCAGTCAAACATGCCAGCCTGGTGTGAGTCGATCCTATGGTGACAGTCGAGGCAGTGCAGGGCAATCAGGTTTATCTGGAGTGGACTGAGGTATTTGGGGTCTTGGCAAATGGTGGCACGACCCCTGGAGTCCCCCCTCCCCCTTGGTTAAGTGCCTCCTCTTGGGATGCGAGGGGAGTTCTGGGAATCATTTCCTGGCAGAGCAGGGAAAGATACCCTCATCTGAAGCTTAGCAGGGGAAATCGGGGATCCTCTTGTTTTTCTGAGTTGTGGCGGGGTCCTCTCTAGTAACAACTGTGATCCCAGGAAACCGCCCCTGTAGCCTGAGGAGAGGCCAGTCTCTGTGGGAGTTGCGAGGGTCCTCTCAGGATTCCTTCCCAGTTGGCGGTGGGACCCTCGGTGTTCCTCTTGAGTAGGGTCGGATGGGTTGGGGAACTTCGTGGGTCACAGCAAGAGTGTGAAGCAGCCTTTCTAGGTCCAAGAAGGAAGGGGTGATTTCCCCTGAGACGCTGCAGTGGACAAGGTCCTGACTGAACTTGCAGGGGAAAAGCTGCTGGTTTTTCTCTAGTTGCAGCAGGGTCTTTAATGTTTTATCAGGGCCCCAGGGACCTGCTCTGTGGCCTCAGGAGAGGCTAGTCTTTGTGCAACTTGCGAGGGCCCTCTCGGGGTTCCTACCCAGTCAGTGCTGGGTCATCAGTCCTCATCTGGAGTTGAGGCCTGAGCCTGAGTTTCCTCGCCCGTGCTGACATGTCTTGGTGTTCCCCTGGAGTCTCCACACGGGAGTCAGGCCTCATCTCACAGGGAGCCAGTGCATGTTTGCTTTCCTCCCAAGCTGCAGCAGCAGTGTCAGGCTTCCCGTCGAGTGGACACGGGGACCTGTGCCTTTACCTCGAGGTGCCACAAGGCTTTCACACATGCCACCGTGGCGTGAGTCAATCGTTAGGGTGACAGTCGAGGCAGTGCAGGGCAATCCGATTCATCTGGTGTGTACTGAGACATTTGGAGATCTTTGGAAATGGTGGCATGACCCCTGTAGTTTCTCCCGACTCTCCTGGGGAGAGTGCCTCCTCCTGGGATGCAAGGGGAGCGCTGGGTAACCTTTCCTGCGGAAGCAGGGAAAGGGACTCTCATCTGTAGCTGAGCAGGGGAAAACGGGGCTGCTCTTGAGTAGTATGGAATCCTCAGTGTTCCTCTCATGTGGGGTCTGGTATGTCTTGGAACCCTGTGTGTCGCAGCAAGGGTGTGAAGAACTCTTTGGAGGTTCAAGAGGGAAGGGGTGATTTCCCCCTGAGACGCTGCAGGGTACCACAGCTTAAACACACCTGCAGGTGAGAACCTCCTGGTTTTTCTCGAGTTGTGTTGGGGTCTCTCGAGTTATGACAGGGACCTCAGGGACCCGACCTGTGGCCTCACAAGAGGACAGTCCCCGCGCGAGTTGCGAGGAGCATCTGATGATTACACCACAGTTGATGCCGGGTCCTCAGTCATCATCTGGATCTGAGATCAGAGCCTGAGTTTTCCTCGCCATTGCTGATATGGGCCTTGGGGTTCCTCTGAAAATTGCACAGGGGATTCAGGCCTCGTCTTGTGTGGAGATGTGCGTGTCCGCTTTCCTACCGAGTTGCAGCAGCAGTGTCAGGCTTCCCATCAAGTGGACACAGGGATCTGAGGCTTTCCCTCGAGGTGCCACAGGGCTGTCACACGCGCTAGCGTGACGTGAGTCGATCCTCAGTGTGACAGTCGAGGCAGTGCAGGAATATCAGGTTCATCTGGAATAGACATTTGGGGGTCTTGGAGATGGTGGCACGTCCCCTAGAGTACCTCCCGACTCTCCTGGGGAGAATGCATTCTCTTGGGATGCCGAGCACCGTGATTACTTTCCCAATGGTTCAGGGAAAGGGACGCTCATCTGGAGATGAGTAGGGAAAAACCGAGCTCCTCCTGAGTCAGTGCGGACCTTCAGTGTTCCTCTCAGGAGAGGAAGGGTGTGTTGTGGAACTTCGTGGATCGCAGCAAGGGTGTGAATGACCTTTTCCAGGTTCAAGAGAGAAGGGGTGTTTTCCCCCGAGATGCCACACTGGACGAAGATCTCACCCCGCCTGCAGGGGAGAAGCTCCTGGTTTTTCTCCAGTTGGGGTGGAGCCTTCTCGAGTGAATTCAGGACCTCAGGGACCCGCTATTGTGCCCTCAGGAGAAACCAGTCTCTGTGCAAGTTGCGAGGGGACTCTGGAAATTCCTCCCCAGTCGATGCCAGGTCCTCAGCCCTCGTCTGTTGCTGAGGCCAGAGCCTGAGCTTTCCTCGCCTGTGCTGACTGGGTCTTGGGGTTCCCCTGGAGCCTCCACAGGTGAGTCAGGCCTCGTCTCCCGTGGAGACGTGCAAGGCCGCTTTCCTTCCGAGCTGCAGCAGAAGTGTCAGGCTTCCCATTCAAGTGGACACAGGGATCTGTGGCTTGCCCCCGAGGTGCCACAGGGCTGTCACATGTGCCAGTGTGGCATGAGTCGATCCTCAGGGTGATAATCGAGGCAGTGCAGGGCAATAAGATTCATTTGGAGTGAACTGATAAAACTGGGGGTCTTAACAAATGGTCGCACAACCCCTGGAATTCCTCTAGACACTCCTGGGGACAGCGCCTCCTGTTGGGAGGTGAGAGGAGCACCGGAAATCCTTTCCCGATGGAGCAGGGAAAGGAACCCTCATCTGGAGCTGAGTAGGGGAAAACGGGGCTCCTCATGAGTCGCGGCATTACCCTCCTTTTACCTCTCGAGTGTGGACAGGTGGATCGGGGAACTTTGTGGGTCGCAGCAAGAGTGTGAAGGACCCTTTCCAAGTTCAAGAAGGAGGGGTGATTTCCCCGAGATGCCACAACAGACAAGGGCCTCACCCTGCCTGTAAGAGAGAAGCTCATGTTTTTATTCAAGTTGTGGTGAGGTCCTCTCGAGTAACGACAGGGACCTCAGAGACCCGCCCCTGTGGCCTCAGGAGAGGCCAGTCTCTGTGCGAGTTGCTAGTGGACTCTGGGGATTCCTCCCTAGTCGATCCCGGGTCGTCTGTCTTCATCTGGATTTGAGGCAGGAGGCTGAGCTTTCCTTGCCCTTGCTGACATGGGTTTTGGGGTTCCCCTGAAGCCTCCAATGGGGAATCAGGTCTCGTCTCGCTTGGAGAGGGTGCACGGCCGCTTCCCCCAAACTGCAGCAGCAGTGTCAGGCTTTCCATTTGAGCGAACACAGGGATCTTTGGCTTTCACTTGAGGTGCCACAGGACTGTCACACGCGCCAGCGTGGCGTGAGTCAATCCTCGGGGTGACAGTCGAGGCAGTGAAGGGCAGTCAGGTGCATCTGGAATTGACTAGGCATTTGGGTGTCTTGGGGAATTGTGGCACGACACCTGGAATTCCTCCTGCCTCTCTTTGGGAGAGCACCTCCCCTTGGTTTGCTAGGGAAGCGCCGGGAATTATTTCCAGATGGAGCAGGGAAAGAGACCCTCATCTGGAGCTGAGCAGGGGATAATCACGGCAGAATCCTCGGTGTTCCTCTCGAGGAGTACGTTTGGATCGGGAAAACTTCATGGGTCGAAGAAAGATGTGAAGGACATTTTTGAGGTTCAAGAGGGAAGAGACGATTTTCCCTGAGAAGCCGCAGCATACAAGGGCCTCACCCTGCCTGCAGGGGAGAAGCTCCTAGATTTTCTCGAGTTGTGGTGTGGTCCTCTCGAGTTACTTTGTGAACCTCAGGGACCTGCCCTGTGGCCTCAGCAGAGGCCAGTCTCTGAGCGAGTTGCCAGGGTCCTCTGGAAATTCCTTCCCAATCGGTGCTGGGTCCTCAGTCCTCGTCTGGAGCTGAGGCTGAAGCCTGAGCTGTCATCATCCATGCTGCCATGGGTCTTGGAGTTCCCCTGGAGCCTCCACAGGGGAGTCAGGTCTCATGTCGTGAGGAAACATGCATGGCTCTTTTCATCCCGGAGCTGCAGCAGCAGTTTCAGGTTTCCCATTCGAACGGACACAGGGAATTTAGGCTTTCCCTCGAGGTGCCACTGGGCTGTCACACGTGCCAGCGTGGTGTGAATAGATCCTCGGGCTGAGTCGAGGCAGCTCAGGACAATTAAGTTCGTGTGGAGTGGACTGAATCATTTGGGGATCTTGGGGAATTGTGCCACGACTCCTGGAACTCCTCCCCACTATTCTGGGAAGAGCACCTCCTCTTGGGATGCGAGGGGAGTGCCGGGAATCCTTTTCCTACAGGGCATGGAAAGGGACCCTCATATGGAGCTTAGCAGTGGAAAACGGGGCACCTCTTTAATCACGGCAAAACCCCCGGTGTTCTTCTTGAAGGATACTTGTGGGTCGGGGAATTTCGTAGGTCGCAGCAAGGATGTGCAGGACATTTTCGAGGTTCAATAGGAAAGGGGTGATTTCCCCTGAGACGCTGCAGCAGACAAGGGCCTCAGCCCACCTGCAGGGTAGAAACTGCTTTTTTTTTTTTTCTCACCCAGTTTCGATGAGGTCCTCTTGAGTTACGACATGGACCTCAGGGGCCTGCACCTGTGGCTTCAGGAGAGGCCAGTCTCCGTGTGAGTTGCAAGGGGCCTCTCCTGATTCCTCCCCACTCGGTGCTGGGTCCTCAGTCCTCATCTGCAGCTGAGGTTGGAGCCTTAGCTTTCGTGGCCCATGCTAATATGGGTCTTTGGGTTCTCCTGGAGCCTCCACAGGTTTGTCAGGACTCCTCTCACCTGGTGACGTGCACAGCTGCTTTCCTCCTGAGCTGCAGCAGCAGTGTCCGTCTTCCCGTCGAGAGGACACAGGGATCTGTGACTATCCCTTGAAGTGCCACAGAGCTGTCACACTTGCCAGCATGGCGTGAGTCAGTCCTCCTGGCGACAGTCGTGGCAGTTCAGGGCAATTAGATTCATCTGGAGTGGACTGAGATATTTGGGGTTCTTGGGGAATAGTAGCACGACCCCTGGAATTCCTTTAGACACTCCTGTGGGGAGCCTCTCCTCTTGGGAAGCGACGGGAGTGCCGAGAATCTTTTCCCGGTGGAGCAGGGAAAGGTACCCTCATTTGGAGCTGAGCAGGGAAAATTGGGCTCCTCTTGGGTCGTGCCGGTACCCTCCTTCTTCCTCTCGAGTGTGGACGGGTGGAATGGAGAACTTTGTGGGTCGCCAGCAAGGGTGTGAAGGACTCTTTCGAGGTTCAAGAGAGAAGGGGTGATTTCCCTCAAGACGCCACACCGGACAAGATCATCAGCCCACCTGCAAGGGAGAAGCTCCTGGTTTTTCTCGAGTTGCGGCTGGGTCCTCTCGAGTTATGACGAGGACCTGAGGGAACCGCTTTTGTGGCGTCAAGAGAGGCCAGTCTTTGCCACTTGAGAGGGGCCTCTGGGGATTTCTTGTCAGTCAGAGCCGGGTCCTCAGTCCTCATCTGGAGTTGAGGCCAGAGCCTGAGCTTTCTTCGCCCATGCTGACATGGGTCTTGGGGTTCCCCTGGAGCCTCCACAGTGGAGTCAGGTTTTGTCTTGCGTGGAGACGTGCACGAATGCTTTCCTCCCAAGCTGCAGCAGCAGTGTCAGGATTGGATTACGAGCATACACAGGGATCTCTTGCTTTCCCTCGATGTGCCACAGGTCTGTCACACGTGCCAGCATTGTGTGAGTCGAACCTCCGGGGGACAGTCGAGGTAGTGCAGGGCAACCAGGTTCATCTGGAGTGGACTGAGACATTTGGGGGTCTTGGGGAATGGGGGCTCGACCCCTGGAGTCCTTCCGAATCTCTTGGTGAGTGCACCGCCTCTTAGGATGAGAGAGGAGCGCCAGGCATCCTTTCCCGATGGAGCAGGGAAAGGGATCCTCATCTGGAGCTGAGCAGGGGAAAATGAGGCTCCTCTTGAGTCTCGGCATGACCCTCGGTATTCCTCTTGAGTGGGGTCGGGTGGGTCAGTCCCAACTTTGAGAGGCACATGATGTTTTAGACTTCCTAAAGGCAAATTCTTATGGGAAGTTAGAAATTATTAGTACAGTGGGTTGGTTGCGAATTATATTGGTGAAGCGTTTTTTCATCTGTTGTGTGAATAATTGCTGCTAATTCCATGCCCTAGATGGCATAAGAGCTCTCAGGTTAAACCTCTCTGATGACACATGATTGTTTACTACCTCTCAACCATAAACAGCACAGAGAGCTTTGGAGTATTTTGAGAGTCTTAATTTTAATAGGGCTTTTTCTTCTTGTTGTGTCAATGATTGCTGCCAGACCTCCATATCCCTATGCACCTGGGAATATATTAATCAATGTATTTGGAATATAGAAGATGACATATAGTAATTTTTAAGGTGAGCAATACTAGACTTCTTGAGTAAATGGACTTTCTCTTTTGTAATAGATCACTGTACTTTGTTATAAATCACTCTCTCCTTGCTATATGAAAATGTAACTTTATCACTATTTTAAGACTAAGTAGATCTTAACAGGAACATTGGTGAAAGGATTATTGTTTGTTGGGCTGATGTTTTCTGCTAAATCTCCATATTCCCTGTCCTTATAATGAATATAATTAGCATATAGGAGAATGAGCATTAACCTTTAAGCATATAGGAGGAATAAGTATATAGGAGAAATAAGAATTAAGCTTTAAGATTAATCATGTTAACCTTGGCTTAAATAAATTCCTTTCTTGATTGTAACTCACTACACCCTCACCCTATAGGTATGCCACTTTATTTGGAGGGTGATGCCTGGTTTAAGAAAATCACCCTTGGAAAAAATAAGTTTCTTGGTTATCAGAAAGAAAGGGTTGTAAATGTCAGCAGGCAGAAATGGCTTGAAGATGATGTAAAACCCCTAAGACCTTTTTTATGTGAAGCAACTGATTTTAATAAGGTCAGGACTACTGACCCACGCGTGACTCTGTATTCATCCCTATGTGTAACAAAAGGTATATAAGCAAACCCAAAAGTAAAGAAATCAGATCAGTTTCCAAGATTCCCTCATGGCATTCTTTTCTGCTCCCCGTTTTTCTGACTGAATTCCCATCTGGAGCATGGATGCTATTCCACATAAACCAAGTTATTCATCGACTTTTTCTCCACTAATTTTTCTACTACACGATCCGTTTCTAATCTCTCTAAATATCTGTAATTATATATGTATTTTTCCAAGGACGCTGACTCTGTTCCCAGGTTCGAATCACCCTGGATCCACCGGGGCTGGACCCCGATACCAGTCCATTGTAGTTCGCTGATTCCTAGAATGTCTATGTTCACTCTTGTCATCCCATGTTTAACCACTTCCACTTTGCCTTGATTCCTGAACCTAACATTCCAGGTTCCTATGCAATATTGCTCTTTACACCATGGGACCTTGCTTGTTTCACCAGTTACATCCACAACGGGGTATTGTGTTTGCTTTTGTTCCATCACTTCAGTTTTTCTGGAGTTATTTCCACACTGATCTCCAGTAGCATATTGGGCACTAACTGACCTGCGAGTTCCTCTTTCAGTACCCTCTCATTTTGCCTTCTTATACTGTTCACGTGATTCTAAACGCAAGAATACTGAAGTGGTTTGCCATTCCCTTCTCCAGTGGACCACATTCTGTCAGCCCTCTCCATCATGACCCGTCCGCCTTGGGTGACCCCCTCATGCATGGCCTAGTTTCATCGAGTTAGACAAAACTGTGGTCCATGTGATCAGATTGGCTAGTTGTCAGGGTGTCTGCCATCTGATGCCATCTCACAACACCTACCACCTTACTTTGGGTTCTCTTACCTTGGTAGTGGGGTATCTCTTCAGGGTTGCTCCAGCAAAGTACAGCCAATGATGCTTACCTTGGACGAAGGATATCTCATCAGGGCCACCCCTCCTGACCTTGAACATGGAGTTCTCGGCCCTCCTGCACCCAACACAACCTTTAGTGGTGTTGAAACTACAAATCTGTGTGCCAACCACAAGTAAAGCCAAGTGGCTCAGTCGTGTCTGACTCTTTGTGACTACATGGACTCTATCCCACCAGACTCCTCCATCCATGGAATTTTCCCAGCAAGAGGACTGGAGTGGGTTGCCATTTCCTTCTCCAGGGAACTTCCCTTCCCAGGGATCAAACCAGGGTCCCACATTGCGGGCAGACACTTTGCCATCTGAGCCACCAGGGAATCAAGATTTCACAAATCAAAAAGATAGGAAACTGAACATAAGAGATGACTTGCAAGTGATGTATCTGATAAGCGGTTCCTATGTAAAATAGACTAAGAACAAACAGCACTAAAGTCTCCAAGAAAAAACACACCATCCTTGTCCCATCCCCCAACACCAACTCCAACCTAAACACTTGATCTCACTCTAACCTATTCCTAAAACCTAACCCTGAGCTAACAATATCTATGTGAATTCAGATGCATCCATCCATCCACAGGAGACACAGAGAGAAAGAGAAAAAGGAAGACAAAGACTGAATTTCGAATGAAAAAGAAAGGCATTTCTAGAGAGAGACACTGAACAAGACAGAGGAAATTAGTAGATTTTACAGACCTTTTCATAAATCTATCTGTAAGTTAGAATCAATCACAGTGCCCATCCACTGAAGAAGTGGGAAAATGACCCAAGCTTATGAGAGTAATAGAAAGCAGGGGGCAATTATAGGCGCAGCCACTCATAAAAGCCGAGATGGGGCACTTGAACCAAAATCTCAATGGAAAAAAGAGGACCAGAAAGTTAGGTCTTCTTTTAAATAAGAGAAGGTGACCTTCTAGTCTTACTTTCATTCCTCCATTGGGGGAAGGGGGGCTTGTCTCAAAATAGGCAGGAAGGGGAGTGACTTTTTGAGGACCCAGAGCCCATCCAGGCCTGCTTCTGCCCCATTCTATGCTAGGTCAGCCATGTATTGAATCTTGCCTTTGGGAAGTCCCAGGGAACAAGCTCCCTGTGATACCCGCCCCAGGTTGAAAGGCATGTAGGTGTAGTAGGCTGACAGACCAAGTCAGTAGATGAGAGATTGAACCAACTCTGCAAATGGAGAGACTATGGAATCCCTGAGAGGCATATGGCTTGTCAAGGGCCACACCACAGATGAGAAGAGCCTGTCTGAAAGAGCTGTGCCTCAGAGCTCAGGTCCAGGCTGCACCCAGGCCTGCCAAAACTGTGGGGTGAGCGGTGTGGGTGACACTGTGCCTGCACATGGTCTAAGGGGTTGCGTGAACAGACAGAAACCCAGAGATTCTCTTGGGGAGCTTTGTGTAAGGGACCTCCGCAAGGAAACAAGGAAATGATGTCACTTCCTGGCAACAGAACCCAACAGAACACGGAAATCAGATCCCCAGGCCTCACAGCTGAGAGGAGCCCCCAGCCAGTTCACGGGCAGCCAGGATTCTTTGCTGTTTGCCCCTTCCCAGAAACAGGGGCCTCGGGAGAGCTCACAGGCAGAGTGTGTGGGAAAGAACTTGCTGTTGCCTCAGGACCCCCAAGAGGCCTCTGGCCCTTTGCCCAAAGGAACAGAAAGGTAACGTGGGAGCTCCAGCCTGGGCTAGGCCCCCTCTCGCATCCCACCAGGTTAACCATGAGTGCTTTCCCTGTGTGTGTGGATGGGGTTTTCCTGGGGTATCTCTGCTTCAAGCAAGCCCCTGCGGGTGTGGCTCAGAAGTCTGTGGGCTGGGCGTGTCCACAGCCAAGGGGAGAGCAAAGTAGGTGGCATGGGGAAAGTCCAGGCAGCACCAGCTTCCCAGGAAGACCCCACGCCCTCAGGGGCTTCTGCTTCATCCAGGATGGGTTCTTGAGCAGGCACATGTTTCTACTGGTAGCAGAATTTCGAGGGGGCAGTAGCAGCTGCCATACTGGTGAGGCCCAGCTCAGTAGACTCCAGGCAAGGCTGACTGATGGTCAGTGTCATTTCAGAGCTTCCCAGTTGATGTGGCCAATGAGGGGGCACCCGATTCACCTCCCCAGGGAGGCGTCAGATCTCCAGCACCCTGCCCGTGAGGCCCAGGGCAGGCTCCAAGTGAACGTGCCCATGGAGGAATCAGCCCAACTGGGAATGAAGAGGAAGTGGGAAAGGCCTGCTTCACAAATACCACCCAGGACACACCCCGGGGCCCGGTCTCAAGCTGCAATGGAGCTTAGCACACCCGGCTCTGACTGTGAGCCCCAAGAACCCCTGCCTCTGAATCAGCAGGAGGACTTGCAGCCCAGCATGGCAGAGCACAGAGTTGAGGAGGCTGGGGCTGTGCATGTGAGTATGTGGGGAGGGGTGCTGAGCTACACAGGAAGGAGACCCCAGAGCTGGGTCTGGGCCTGGAACAAAGGTTGGCCTCAAACCACCCATCTTTCACGTGGCAGTCAGAGTGAATCCTATGCTGGGTATTCTTTGTGATTCTCTGGGAAGCTTTCTGCCCCTGAATACAGGCATCAAAATGCTGGCGATGGGTAACCTACTATTCTCTCACAGCTCTAGCACTGGCCTCTCATTACAACCAGATTCCAATTCCAAGTCCTTTCCCTACAGCAGTGGGTGCTACAGGTGCAGGACCCAGGGATCCACTGAGGGGATATTGAGAGTTGAGACTTCCCTTTCCAAAGACACCGGGCCTATTGAGGACAAGGGACCTGTGGAATATGAAAAGGTGGGAAATTCCAGAGAGGATTGGAAGGTAAGGAAGGTTGGGAAACGGGGCGTGGGCAGCCACAGCAAAGGGACCTAGGAGAGTTCCCGGGCAGTTAGTTCTTTTGGCACTGCTGAGAGCCCGTGAGCCCAGGATGGATTCTACTCCCCACTGCATCGAAGGGCCACAAACCAAAGCCCCCGAACTGCCCACCCACCCTGACAGGAGCCTGGGGGTCTGGGGCACGGGCTGTGCCTGTGAAAGCCCACTCGCAACACGGGACTCCGTCCAGGGTCTCCACCTGGAAAGAGGACAGGGGCTTCCCGTCCATCTACGCACACAAATCTTGTTTAGGTATATAGGGGCAGAGCAGCCTCCCGCTCTTCAAAGTGTGGGGCGGGGAACTTCTTGGGTCACAGCAAAGGGTGAAGGAGCCCTTCGAGGTACAAGAGGGAAGGGGTAATTTCCCCTGAGACGTCACAGCAGATAAGGGCCTCACCCCGCTTGCAAGGGAGAAGTTTCTGGTGTTTCTCGAGTTTTGGCGGGGTTTCTCGAGTTAGGACAGGGAGCAAAGGGAGGCACCCCTGTGGCCTCAAGAAAGGACAGTCTCCGTGCCAGTTGCCAGTCACTTCTGGGGATTCGTCTCCAATCGTCTCTGGGCCCCCGGTCCTCGGACTTGTGATGAGGCCAGTGCCTGAGCTTCCCTCGACCGTCCTGACCTAGATCTTGAGGATTCCCCTGAGGCTCCCACAGAGGAGACAGTCTTCGTGTCACCTGGAAACGTGCACTGTTACTTGCCTGACCAGCTGCAGCAGCAGTGTCAGGCTCCATGTCGAGCGGACAGAGGGATCTGTGGCTTGCTCTCGAGGTCCAAAGTGCTCTTCCACGTGCCAGGGTGTCGTGTGTCGAGCCTTAGGGTGACAGTCAAGGCAGTGTGGGGCTGTCAAGTTCATCTGTAGTGGACAAGGCATTTGGGGGTTTTGGTGAATGGTGGCCGAACCCATGATGCTCCTCCCGACTGTCCTGTTGCAAGCACCTCCTCTTGGAATTTGAGCGAAGCTCCAGGAACCTTTCCTAAGTGGCAGGGAAGGGGATGATCATCTGGAGCTTAGCAGGGAAAAACAGGGCTCTGTTGAGTCGCAGCGGATCCCTTGTTGTTCCTCTCGAGTTGAGACGGGTAGGGCGGGGAAATTCCTGGGTCCCAGCAAGGGGGGTGAAGGAGCCCTTCGAGGTCCAAGAGGGAAGGAGTGATTTCCCCAGAGATGACGCAGTGGATAAGGGCCTCACCCCGCTTGCAAGGGAGAAGCTTCTCGTATTTCTCAAGTTGCGGCTGGGTTTCTCCCGAGTTACGACGGGGAGCCCATGGACCCGCCCCTGTGGCCTCTGGATAGGCCAGTCTTCTTGCCAATTGCCATGCACCTTTGGGGATTCCTCCCCAGTCATGGCCGAGTCCTCAGTCCTCGTCTGGTGCTGAAGCTGTACCTGAGCTTACCTCGCCCATGCTGACATAAATCTTGGGGTTCCCATGGAGCCCCCAAAGGAAAGTCAGGCCTCGTCTTGCCTGGAGACGTACACTTGCACTTGTCTCTGCAGCTGCAGCAGCTGTGAAAGGCTCCAAGTCGAGTGGACACAGGGATCTGTGACTTGACATTGAGGTTCCACCCAGGTCTGTCACACGGGCCAGTATGTCAGGCTTCGAGCCTCGGGGTGACAGTCGACTCAGTGCAGGCCAGTCAGATTCATCTGGAGTGAACGAGGTTATTTGGGGGTCTTGGGGAATGGTGGCAAGACCCCTGATGCTGCTCCCGACAGTCCTGGTTCGAGTGTCTCCTGTTGGGTTGTGAGGGAAGTGCTGGGAATCTGTTCCCGACGGAGCAGAAAAGGGCCACTCATCTGAAGCTCAGCAGGGATACTGGGGCTCCTTTACATTCATGGCAGGACTCTCGGTGTTCCCCTCGAGTGAGGACAGGCGGCGCAAGAAAATTCTTGGGTCACAGCATGAAGGTGAACGACACTCTGGAGGTCCAAGAGGAAAGAGGTTCTTCCCCGTGAGAAGGCACAGCAGACGAGGTCCTCACCCTGCATGCAGGGGAAAATCTTTTGGTTTTTCTCAAGTTGTGGCGGGGTCCTCTCGGGAGTTACAACGGGGAACCCAGGGACTCGCCCCTGTGCACTCAGGATTGGACAGTCTCCGTGCGAGTTGCCAGGCACCTCTGGGAAATCTTCCCTAATCGACTCGGTGCTCAGTCCTCGACTTTTGCTTAGGCCGGAGCCTGAGCTTTCCTCTACCATTCTGACCTAGTTCTTGGTGTACCACTGAGGTTCCCACAGTGGAGACAGGCCTCGTATCTCCTGGACACGTGAACGGCTACTTGCCTGACCATCTGCAGGAGCAGTGTCAGGCTCCATGTCGAGCGGACACAGGGATCTGTGGCTTGCACAAGAGGCCCAAAGTGCTGTCACAGGTGCAGGTGTTTCGGGCGTTGAACCTCGGGTTGACAGTCAAGGCAGTGCAGGGCAGACAGGTTAATCTGCAGTGGACAAGGCATTTGGGGGTCTTGGAGAATGGTGGCCGAACTCTAGATTCTCCTCCCGACTTTCCTACTGCGATCACCTCCTTTTGGGATGCGACAGAAGCCCCAGGACACCTTATATTAAGGAGCAGGAAAAGTGACTATCATGTAGAGCTTAGCAGGAGAAAACTGGGCTCCTCTTGAGTCGCAGCGGGTCCACTGGGGTTCCTCCTGGGTGCGACGGTTGTGGCCGGGAACTCCTTGTGTCACAGCAAGGGAGTGAAGAGGCCCTTCGAGGTCCAAGAGGGAAGGGGTGATTTCCCACGAGACGCCGGATCCGATAAGGGCCTCACACCGCTTGCAAGGGAGAAGCTTCTGGTGTTTCTCGAGTTGCGGCCGGTTTTCTGGAGTTACGATGGGGAGACCAGGGACCCGCCCCTGTGGCCGCAGGAGAGGGCAGTCTCCGTGTCAGTTGCCAGTTACGTCTGGGGATTCCTCTCCAATTGTCTCTGGGTGCCCTGTCCTCGACTTTTGCTCAGGCCAGTACCTGAGCTTCCCTCGACCGTCCAGATGTTGGTCGTGGGGTTTCCCCTGAGGCTTCCACAGAGGAGACAGGTTTCGTGTCACGTGGACACATGCACGGCTACTTGCCTGACCAGATGCAGCAGCAGTGTCAGGCTCCATGTCGAGCGGACAGAGGGATCTGTGGCTTGCTCTCGAGGTCCAAAGTGCTGTCAAACGTGCCAGTGTGTCGTGCATCAATCCTCGGGATGACAGTCAAGGCAGTGCTGGGCAGACAAGTTCATCTGCAGTGGACAAGGCATTTGGGGGTCTTGCAGAATGGTGGCTGAACCCCAGATGCTCCTCGCGACTTTCCTACTGCGAGCACCTCATTTTGGGATGGGAAGGAAGCCCCAGGACACCTTATATTATGGAGCAGGAAAAGGGACTATCATCTAGAGCTTAGCATGGGCAAACTGGGCTCCTCTTGAGTCGCAGTGGGACCACTGGGATTCCTCTTGGGTGCGACGGTTGTGGACGGGAACTCCTTGTGTCACAGCAAGGGAGTGAAGGAGCCCTTGGAGGTCCAAGAGGGAACGGGTGATTTCCCACGAGATGCCAGAGTGGATAAGAGCCTAACCCCGCTTGCAAGGGAGAAGATTCTGGTGTTTCTGGAGTTGCAGCAGGGTTTCTCGAGTTACGACGGGGAGCCCATGGACCCACCAGTGTGGCCTCAGCAGAGGCCAGTCTTCTTGCCAGTTGCCATGCGCCTTTGGGGATTCCTCCCCAGTCATCGCCGAGTCCTCAGTCCTCGTCGGGTGCTGAAGCTGGTACCTGAGCTTTCCTCGCCCATGCTGACATAAATCTTGGGGTTCCCATGGAGCCCCCACAGGAAAGTCAGGCCTCATCTTGCTGGAGACCCTTCACTTGCTCTTGCCTCTTAAGCTGCAGCAGCTGTGAAAGGCTCCCCATCGAGTGGACACAGGGATCTGTGACTTGACCTCGCTGGTACCACCCAGATCTGTCACACGTGCCAGTGTGTCAGGCTTCGAGCCTCGGGGTGACAGTCTACCCAGTGCAGGGCAGTCAGGTTCATCTGGAGTGTACGAGGTTATCTGGGGGTCTTGGAGAATGGTGGCAAGACCCCTGATGCTGCTCCCGACAGTCCTCGTTCGAGTGTCTCCTGTTGGGATGTGAGGGAATTGTGGGGAACCCTTTCCCGACAGAGTATGAAAGGGCCCCTCATCTGGAGCTCAGCAGGGATACTGGGGCTCATTTACATTCATGGCGGGACCCTCGGTGTTCCCCCTGAGTGAGGATGGGCAGCGCGAGAAACTTCTTGGGTCACAGCAAGGAGGTGAACGACACATTGAACGTCCAAGAGAGAAGAGGATCTTTCCCCCGAGACGCCCCACCCGACGAGGTCCTGATCCCGCTTGCAGTGGTGAATGTTTTGGTTTTTCTCAAGTTGTGGAGGGGTCCTTCGAGTTACAACGGAGAACCCAGGGACTCGCCCCTGTCCACTCAGGATTGGACAGTCTCCGTGCCAGTTGCCAGGCGCCTCTGGGGATTCTTCCTTAATCGTCTCAGTGCTCAGTCCTCGACTTTTGCTGAAGCCGAGCCTGAGCTTTCCTCGACCATTCTGACCTAGGTCTTGGTGTACCCCTGAGGGCCCCAAAGAGGTGACAGGCCTCGTCTCATCTGGCCACGTGCACCGCTACTTGCCTGACCAGCTGCAGCAGCAGTGACGGGCTCCATGTCGAGCGAACACAGGGACATGTGGCTTGCCCTCGAGGCCCAAAGTGCTGTCACACGTGCAGGTGTTTCTGGCATCGATCCTCCGGATGACAGTCAAGGCAGTGCAGGGCACACAGGTTCATCTGCATTGGGTAAGGCAATTGGGGGTCTTGGAGAATGGTGGCCGAAACCCAGATGCTCCTCCCGACTTTCCTACTGCGAGCACCTCCTTTTGGGATGTGAAGGCAGCCCCAGGACACCTTATAATAAGGATCAGTAAAAGGGACTATCATCTAGAGCTTAGGAAGGACAAACTGGGCTCCTCTTGAGGCGCAGCGGGTCCACTGGGGTTCCTCTTGGGTGCGACGGTTGTGGCCGGGAACTCCTTGTGTCACAGCAAGGGAGTGAAGGAGCCCTTCGAGGTCCAAGAGGGAAGGGGTGCTTTCACAAGAGACGCCAGATCAGATAAGGGCCTCACCCCGCTTGCAAGGGAGAAGCTTCTGGTGTTTCTCGAATTGTGGCGGGGTTTCTCGAGTTACGACGGGGAGCCCAGGGATGCGCCCCTGTAAGCTCAGGAGAGTACAGTCTCTGTGCCAGTTGCCAGTCACCTCTGTCGATTCCTCTCCATTCGTCTCTGGGTCCTTGTCCTCGACTTGTGCTGAGGCCAGTGCCTGAGCTTTCCTCGACCGTCATGACCTAGGTCTTGGGGTTCCCCTGAGGCTCCCACAGAGGAGACAGGCTTCATCTCACCTGGACACATGCACAGCTACTTGCCTGACCAGCTGCAGCAGCAGTGTCAGGCTCCATGTCGAGCGGAGAGAGGGATCTGTGGCTTGCTCTCGAGGTCCAAATTGCTGTCACAAGTGCCAGTGTGTCGTACGTCGAGCCTCGGTGTGACAGTCAAGGTGGTGAGGGGCTGTCAAGTTCTTCTGCAGTGGACAAGGCATTTGAGGGACTTGGTGAATGGTGGCCGAACCCCTGATGCTCCTCCCGACTTTCCCGATCGAGCACCTCCTCTTGGTATTCCAGCGAAGCTCCAGGGAACCTTTCCCTAAGGGGCAAGAAAGGGGATGATCATCTGGAGCTTAGCAGGGGCAAACCGGACTCTGTTGAGTCGCAGCAGATCTTTTGTTGTTCTTCTCGAGTTTAGAGGGGTAGGGCAGGGAAACTCCTGGGTCACAGCAAGGTGGGGGGAAAAGTCCTTCGAGGTCCAAGAGGGAAGGGAGTGATTTCACCAGAGAGGTCACAGAGGATAAGGGCCTACCCCGCTTTCAAGGGAGAAGCTTCTGGTATTTCTCGAGTTGTGGCGGGGTTTCTCAAGTTATGACGCGGAGTTCATGGACACGCCCCTGTGGCCGCAGGAGAAGCCAGGCTTCTTGCCAGTTGCCATGTGCCTTTGGGGATTCCTCCCCTCATTGCTGAGTCCTCAGTCCTCGTGTGGTGCTGAAGCTGGTACGTGAGTGTTCCTCGCCCATGCTGACATAAATCTTGGGGTTCCCATGGAAACCTCATAGTAAAGTCATGCCTCGTCTTGCCTGTAGACGTACACTTGTGCTTGCCTCCGCAGCTGTAGCAGCTGTGAAAGGCTCCCCGTTGAGTGGACACAGGGATCTGTGACTTGACCTCGAGGTACCACCCGGGTCTGTCACACGTGCCAGTGTGTTAGGCTTCCAGCCTCGGAGTGACAGTCGACCCAGTGCAGGGCAGTCAGGTTCATCTGGAGTGAACGAGGTATTTGTGGGTCTTGGGGAATGGTGGCAAGACCCCTGATGCTGCTCCCCACAGTCCTGGTTCAAGTGTCTCCAGTTGGGATGTGAGGGAAGTGCTGGGAACCCTTTCCCTTCAGAGCAGGAAAGGGCCCCTCATCTGGAGCTCAGCAGGGATACTGGGGCTCCTTTACATTCATGGTGGGACCCTCAGAGTCCCCCTCGAGTGAGGACGGGAGGAGGGAGAATCTTCTTGGGTCACTGCAAGAAGGTGAACGACACTTTGGAGGTCCAAGAGAGAAGAGGTTCTTTCCTCTGAGATGCCACAACAGAGGAGGTCCGCATCCCGCTTGTAGGGGAGAATCTTTTGGTTTTTCTCAAGTTGTAGCGTGGTCCTCTCGAGTTACAATGGGGAGCCCAGGGACTCTCCCCTGGGCACTCAGCATTGGACAGTCTAGGTGCCAGTTGCCAGGCGGCTCTGGAGATTCTTCCCTAATCATCTCGGTGCTCAGTCCGAGACTTTTGCTGAGGCCGGAGCCTGAGCTTTCCTAGAAAGTCCTGACCTACTTCTTGGTGTACCACTGAGGTTCCCACACTGGAGACAGGCCTCGTATCTCCTGGACACGTGAACGGCTACTTGCCTGACCATTTGCAGCAGCAGTGTCATGTTCCATGTCAAGAGGACACAGGGATCTGTGGCTTGCACAAGAGGCCCAAAGTGCTGTCACACGTGCAGGTGTTTTGGACGTCGAACCTCGGGTTGACAGTCAAGGCAGTGCAGGGCAGACAGGCTCATCTGCAGTGGACAAGGCATTTGGTGGTCTTGGAGAATGGTGGCCAAATTCTAGATGCTCCTCCTGACTTTCCTACTGCGAGCACCTCCCTTTGGGATGCGACAGAAGCCCCAGGACACCTTATATTAAGGAGCAGGAAAAGGGACTATCATCTAGAGCTTAGCAGGAGCAAACTGGGCTCCTCTTGAGTCGCAGCGGTTCCACTGGGGTTCCTCCTGGGTGCGACGGTTGTGGCCGGGAACTCCTTGTGTAACAGCAAGGGAGTGAAGAAGCCCTTCGAGGTCCAAGAGGGAAGGGGTGATTTCCCACGAGACACCGGAGTGGATAAGAGCCTCACCCCACTTGCAAGGGAGAAGATTTTGGTGTTTCTGGAGTTGCGGCGGGGTTTCTAGAGTTATGACGGGGAGCCCATGGACCCGCCAGTGTGGCCTCAGCAGAGGCCAGTCTTCTTGTCAGTTGCCATGCGCCTTTGGGGATTCCTCCCCAGTCATCGCTGAGTCCTCAGTCCTCGTCGGGTGCTGAAGCTGGTACCTGAGCTTTCCTCGCCCATGCTGACATAAATCTTAGGGTTCCCATGGAGCCCCCACAGGAAAGTCAGGCCTCGTCTTGCTGGAGACCTTCACTTGCTCTTGCCTCTTAAGCTGCAGCAGCTGTGAAAGGCTCCCCATCGAGTGGACACAGGGATCTGTTACTTGACCTCGAGGTACAACCCAAGGGTCTGTCACACGTGCCAGTGTCTCAGGATTCGAGCCTCGGAGTTACAGTCGACCCAGTGCAGGGCAGTCAGGTTCATCTGGAGTGAACGAGGTATTTGGGGGTCTTGGAGAATGGTGGCAAGACACCTGATGCTGCTCCCGACATTCCTGGTTCGAGTGTCTCCTGTTGGGATGTGAGGGAAGTTTTGGGAACCCTTTCCCGACAGAGTAGGAAAGGGCCCCTCATCTGGAGCTCAGCAGGGATACTGAGGCTCATTTACATTCATGGCCAGACCCTTGGTGTTCCCCTCGAGTGAGGACGGGGCGGCACGAGAAACTTCTTGGGTCACAGCAAGGAGGTGAACGACACATTGGAGGTCCAAGAGAGAAGAGGTTCTTTTCACCGAGATGCCACAGCAGACGAGGTCCTGACCCCGATTGCAGGGGAGAATCTTTTGGTTTTTCTCAAGTTGTGGCGGGGGTCCTCTCGAGTTACAACAGGGAACCCAGGGACTCGCCCCTGTCCACTCAGGATTGGACTGTCTCCGTGCCAGATGCCAGGGGCCTCTGGGGATTCTTCCTTAATCGTCTCGGTGCTCAGTCCTCGACTTTTGCTGAGGCCAGAACCTGAGCTTTCCTCGACCATCCTGACCTAGGTCTTGGTGTACCCCTGAGGGCCCCACAGAGGAGACAGGCGTCGTCTCGTCTGGCCATGTGCACGGCTACTTGCCTAACCAGCTCCAGCAGCACTGACAGGCTCCATGTCGAGCGAACACAGGGACATGTGGCTTGCCCTCGAGGCCCAAAGTGCTGTCACACGTGCAGGTGTTTCGGGCTTTGATCCTCCGGATGACAGTCAAGGCAGTGCAGGGCAGACAGGTTCATCTGCAGTGGGCAAGGCATTTGGGGGACTTGGAGAATGGTGGCCAAATTCTAGATGCTCCTCCCGACTTTCCTACTGCGAGCACCTCCTTTTGGGATGTGAAGGCAGCCCCAGGACACCTTATAATAAGGATCAGTAAAGGGGACTATCATCTAGAGCTTAGGAAGGTCAAACTGGGCTCCTCTTGAGGCGCAGCGGGTCCACTAGGGTTCCTCTTGGGTGCAACGGTTGTGGCCGGGAACTCCTTGTGTCACAGCAAGGCACTTCGAGGTCCAAGAGCGAAGGGGTGATATCCCAAGAGATGCCAGATCAGATAAGGGCCTCACCCCGCTTGCAAGGGAGAAGTTTCTTGTTTTTCTCGGAGTTGCGGTGGGGTATGTCGAGTTGAGAAGGAGAGCCCAGGGACCCGCCCCTGTGGGCTCAGGAGAGTACAGTCTCTGTGCCAGTTTCCAGTCACCTCTTGGGATTCCTCTTCATTCGACTCTGGGTCCCTGTCCTCGATTTGTGCTGAGGCCAGTGCCTGAGCTTTCCTCGACCGTCGTGACCTAGGCCTTGGGGTTCCCCTGAGGCTCCCACAGAGGAGACAGGCTTCGTCTCACCTGGACACATGCACAGCTACTTGCCTGACCAGCTGCAGCAGTAGTGTCAGGCTCCATGTTGAGCGGAGAGAGGGATCTGTGGCTTGCTCTCGAGGTCCAAATTGCTGTCACAAGTGCCAGTGTGTCGTGCCTCGAGCCTTGGGGTGACAGTCAAGGCAGTGCAGGGAAGTCAGGCTCATCTGCAGAGGACAAGCCATTTAGGGGTCTTGTGAAATGGTGGCCCAGCCCCTGATGCTCCTCCCGACTTTCTTGGTGCTAGCACCTCCTCTTGGCATTCGGAGGAAGCCCCAGGAAACCTTTCCCTAAGGAGCAGGGAATGTGAACATTATATGGAGCTTAGCAGGTGCAAACGGGGCTCCTCTTGAGTCGCAGTGCGTCCCATGGGGTTCCTCTCACGTTGAGACGGGTGGGGTGGGGAACTTCTTAGGTCATAGCAAGGGGGTGAAGGATACCTTCGAGATCCAATAGGGAAGGGGTGATTTCCCTTGAGACGCTGCAGTGGATAAGGGCCTCAACCCGCTTGCAAGGGAGAAGCTTCTGGTTTTTCTCGAGTTGGGGCGGGGTTTCTCGAGTTACGATGGGGAGCACACGGACCCGCCCCTTTGGCATCAGAAGAGGCCATTCTCGGTGCCAGTTGCCAGGAGCCTCTGGGGATTCCTCCCCAATCGTCTCAGGGTGCTCAGACCTCGGCTTGTGCTGAGATGGGAGCTTGAGCTTTCCTCCTCCGTTCTGACCTAGGACTTGGGGAAACCTTGAGGTCCCCCAGAGGAGACAGGCCTCGTCTCGCCTGGACATTTGCACTGCTTTTTGCCTGACCAGCTGCAGCAGCAGTTTCAGCTCCATGTCGAGCGGACACAGGGATCTGTGGCTTGCCCTCGAGGTCCAAAATGCTGTCACACCTGCCAGTGTGTCAGGGGTCGAGCCTCGGGGTGACAGACAAGGCAGTGCAGGGCAGTCAGGTTCATGTGCAGTGGACAAAGCATTTGAGGGTCTTGGAGAATGTTGTCCCAATCCCAGATGCTCCTACTGACATTCCTAGTGCGAGCACCTCCACTTGGGATGCGAGGGAAGACACAGGAAACCTTAACCTAAGGAGGAGGAAATGGGCCCGTCATCTGGAGATTAGCAATGTAAATGGGAATCCTCTTCAGTTGCAGTGAGCCCCGTGGTGTTCCTCTCCCGTGGAGATGGGTGGGGCGGGGAACTTCAGGATTCACAGCAAAAGGTGAAACAGCCCTTCGATGTCCAAGAGGGAAGGGGTGATTTCCCCAGAGACATCACAGTGGATAAGGACCTCACCCTGCTTGCAAGGGAGAAGCTTCTGGTATTTCTCGAGTTACGGCCCGGTTTCTGGAGTTACGATGGTGAGCCCATGGACCCGCGCCTTTGGCCTCAGGAGAGGCCATTCTCCGTGCCAGTTGCCTTGCCCCTTTGGGGATTCCTCCCCAGTCATCCCCGGGTCCTCAGTGGTCGTCTGGTGCAGAAGCAGGTACCCGAGGTTTCCTCGCCCATGCTGACATAAATTTTGTTGTTCCCATGGAGCACACACAGGGGAGTCAGGCCTCGTCTCGCCTGGAGATGTGCACTGCCGCTTGCCTCCGCAGCTGCACAGCAGTGTAAGACTCCCTGTCGTGTTGACACAGGGATCTATGACTTGACATAGAGGTACTGCCTAGTGCTCTCACGCGTGCCAGTGTGTCAGGCTTCGAACCTCTTGGTGACAGTTGATGCAGTGCCGGGCAGTCAGGTTCATCTGGAGTCAACGAGGTATTTAGGGATCTTGGGGAATAGTGGCAAGTCACCTGATTCCCCTCTTGACTGTCCTGGTGCGAGTGTCTCCTGTTGGGATGAGAGGGGAATGCTGGGAATCTTTTGCGGACAGAGCAGGAATGGGACTCAAATCTGGAGCTCCGTAGGGGATAACGGGGCACCATTTCATTCTAGGCGGTACCCAAGGTGTTCCTCTCGAGTGGGGACGGGTGTGGCGTGTAACTTCTTGAGTCACAGCAAGAAGGTGAGTGAAAGTTTGAGGCCCACGAGAGAAGGGGGTGATTTCCCCAGAGACGCCAAATTGGACGCCACGCCCCAATTGCAGTGGAAAATATTTTGGCATTTCACAACTTGTGGCGGGGTTCTCTCGAGTTACGACGGGGACCCCAGGGACTCGAACCTGTGGCCTACAGAGAGGTCAGTCTCCATGCCAGTTGCAAGGGGCCACTGGGAAATCCTCTCCAATCGTCTCAGGGTGCTCAGACCTCGACTGGTGCTGAGGCCGGAGCCTGAGCTTTCCTCGACCATCCTCACCTAGGCCTTGTGGTACCCCTGAAGCCCCCCACAGAGGAGACAGGCCTGGTATCGCCTGGACACGTGCACGGCCACTTGCATGACTAGCTTCAGCAGCGGTGTCAGGCTTTATGTCAGGCGATAATAGGGATCTGTGGCTTGACTCCTGGTCCAACCGAGGACTGTCACACGTGCCAGTGTGTTGGGCTTCGAGCCTCGGGGGTGACAGTCAAGGCAGTGCAAGGCAGTCAGGTTCATCTGCAGTGGACAAGGCATTTGGGGGTCTTTGGGAATGGTGTCCCAAACCTTGATCCTCCTCCCGACATTCCTGATGGGAGAACCTCCTCTCGGGATGCGAGGAAGCCCCAGGAAACCTTTCCCTAAGGAACAGGAAAAGGGACCATCATATGGAGCTTAGCAGGGGCAAACGGGACTCCTCTTGAGTCCCAGCGGGACCCTTGGTGTTCCTCTCGTGTACAGATTGGTGAGGCGGGGAACTTCTTGGGTCACATCAGGGGGTGATGGATCCCGTCGAGATCAAGATGTAAGGGGTGATTTCCCCCAAGACCCCTCAGCGGATGAGGGCCTCACACAGTTTGTAAGGGAGAAGCTTCTGTTTTTCTCGAGTTGAGGTGGAGTTTCTCGAGTTACGACTGGGAGCCCATAGACCCGCCTCTGTGGACTCAGGGAGCCCAGTCTCCGTGTCAGTTGCCATACGTCTTTGGGGATTCCTCCCCAGTCATCGCCAGGTCTTCGGTCCTCGTGTGGTGCTGAACTTGTACCTGAATTTCCTCGCCCATGGTGAAATAAAACTTGGGTTTCCTTTGGAGCCTCCACAGCGGAGACAGGCCTCTTCTCACCTGGAGACGTGCACTGTCACTTGACTCTGCTGCTGCAGCAGTGGAAGGCTCTCCGTCGAGTGGCCACAAAAATCTGTGACTTGGCCTCGAGGTACTACGCAGGGCTCTCACACGTGCCAGTGTGCAAGGCTTCAAACCTCGGGGTGTCAGTCAATTCAGTGCAGGGCAGACAGGTTCTTATGGAGTGAAGGCGGTATTGAGGGTCTTGGGGAATGGTGGCAAGACCCCTGATGCTCCTCCCGACTGTCCTGGTGCCAGTGTCTCCTATGGGGATGTGAGATGAGCGGTTGGTATCCTTTCCCAACCGAGCAGGAAAGGGACACTCATATGGAACTCAGCACAGAATAACAGGGCTCATTTTCATTCATGGCCGGACCCTCGGTGTTCGTCTCCCGAGTGGGGACGGGTGGGGTGGGGAACTTCTTGGGTCACCCCAAGAAGGTGAATGACCGTTTTGAGGTCCAAGACAGAAGGGGTGATTTCCCCCAAGACGCCACATCAGACAAGGTCCTCTCCTCGCTTGCAGGCAAGAATCTTGTGGTTTTTCTCCAAGTTGTGGCGGGGTCCACTCGAGTTACGGCCGGGAACCCAGGGACTCCCTCCTGTGGCCTCAGGAGAGGCCCGTCTCTGTGCCAGTTGGCAGGCGCCTCTGAGGATTCTCCCCAAACGTCTCATGGTACTCAGTCTTCGACTTGTGCTCTGGCCAGAGCCTGAGCATTACTCGACCGTCCTGACCTAGGTCTTGGGGTACCGCTGAGGCCCCCACCGTGGAGACAGGCCTTGTCTCGTCTGGACACGTGCATGGCTCCTTGCCTGACCAGCTGCAGCAGCAGTGTCTGGCACCATGTCGTGCGGACACAGGGATCTGTGGCTTGCCCTCGAGGGCCAAAGTGCTGTCACACCTACCAGTGTGCCGGGGGTCGAGCCTCGGTGTGACAGTCAAGGCAGTGCAGGGCAGTCAGGTTCATCTGCAGAGGACAAGGCATTTGGGGGTCTTGTGAAATGGTGGCCCAACCCCTGATTCTTCTCTCGACTTTCTTGGTGCTAGCTCCTCCTCTTGGCATGCGAGGGAAGCCCCAGGAAACATTTCCCTAAGGAGCAGGGAATGTGAACATCATATGGAGCTTAGCAAGTGCAAACGGGGCTCCTCTTGAGTTGCAGCGCGTCCCTTGGGGTTCCTCTCACGTTGAGACGGGTGGAGCAGGGAACTTCTTAGGTCACAGCGAGGGGGTGAAGGATACCTTCTAGATCCAATAGGGAAGGGGTGATTTCCCCTGAGACGCTGCAATGGATAAGGGCCTCAACCCGCTTGCAAGGGAGAAGCTTCTGGTTTTTCTCGAGTTGCAGCGGGGTTTGTCGAGTTACGATGGGGAGCCCACAGACCCGCCCCTTTGGCCTCAGGAGAGGCCAGTCTCGGTGCCAGTTGCCAGGAGCCTCTGGGGATTCCTCCCCAATCGTCTCAGGGTGCTCAAACCTCGACTTGTGCTGAGACGGGAGCTTGAGCTTTCCCTGTCCGTTTTGACCTAGGTCTTGGGGGAACCCGTGAGGTCCCCCAGAGGAGACAGGCCTCGTCTCGCCTGAACATTTGCACTGCTACTTGCCTGACCAGCTGCAGCAGCAGTTTCAGCTCCATGTCGAGCGGACACAGGGATCTGTGGCTTGCCCTCGAAGTCCAAAGTGCTGTCACACGTGCCAGTGCTTTGGGCGTCTAGCCTCGGGGTGACATAAAGGCAGTGCAGGGCAGTCAGGTTCATCTGCAGTGGACAAAGCATTTGAGTGTCTTGGAGAATGTTGGCCCAATCCCAGATGTTCCTACCAACATTCGTAGTGCGAGCACCTCCTCTTTGGATGCGAGGGAAGACACAGGAAACCTTAAACTAAGGAGGAGAAAATGGGCCCGTCATCTGGAGTTTAGCAAGGGTAAACGGGGATCCACTTGAGTCGCATTGAGTCCCTTGGGGTTCCTCTCACGTGGAGATGAGTGGGGCGGGGAACTTCAGGGTTCACAGCAAGGGGGTGAAGGAGCCTTTCGAGGTCCAAGAGGGAAGGGGTGATTTCCCCAGAGACACCACAGTGGATAAGGGCCTCACCCCGCTTGCAAGGGAGAAGCTTCTGGTTGTTCTCGAGTTACTGCCCGGTTTCTGGAGTTAAGATGGGGAGCTCATGGACCCGCCCCTTTGGCCTCAGGAGAGGCCATTCTCCTTGCCAGTTGCCTTGCCCCTTTGGGGATTCCTGCCCAGTCATCGCCAGGTCCTCAGTGGTTGTCTGGTGCTGAAGCTGCTACCCGAGGTTTCCTCGCCCATGCTGACATAAATTTTGTGGTTCCCATGGAGCACACACAGGGGAGTCAGGCCTCGTCTCGCCTGCAGACATGCACTGCCGCTTGCCTTCGCAGCTGCACAGCAGTGTAAGACTCCCTGTCGTGTTGACACAGGGATCTATGACTTGACATAGAGGTACTCCCTAGTGCTGTCACGCGTGTCAGTGTGTCAGGCTTCGAACCTCTTGGTGACAGTTGATGCAGTGCCGGGCAGTCAGGTTCATCTGGAGTCAACGAGGTATTTAGGGATCTTGGGGAATAGTGGCAAGTCACCGGATTCCCCTCTCGACTGTCCTGGTGCGAGTGTCTCCTGTTGGCATGTGAGGAGAATGCTGGGAATCCTTTGCAGACAGAGCAGGAATCGGACCCAAATCTGGAGCTCCGCAGGAAATAACGGGGCGCCTTTTCATTCTAGGCGGGACCCAAGGTGTTCCTCTCGAGTGGCGACGGGTGTGGCGTGGAACTTCTTGGGTCACAGCAAGAAGGTGAGTGAAACTTTGAGGTCCAAGTGAGAAGGGTTGATTTCCCCACAGACGCCACAGCGGACAAGGTCCTCACCCCGATTGCAGGGGGAAGTATTTTGGCATTTCACCACTTGTGGTGGGGTCCTCTCGAGTTATGACGGGTACCACAGGGACTCGCCCCGTGGCCTCAAGAGAGGCCAGTCTCCATGCCAGTTCCAAGGGGCCACTGGGTAATCCTTTCCAATCGTATCAAGTTGCTCAGGCCTCGACTGGTGCTGAGGCCAGAGCCTGAGCTTTCATCGACCGTCCTGACCTATGTCTTGGGGTACCACTGAGGCCCCCACAGAGGAGACAGGACTGGTCTCGCCTGGACACGTGCATGGCCACTTGCATGACTAGCTGCAGCAGCAGTGTCAGGCTTCATGTCAGGCGATACTAGGGATCTGTGGCTTGACTCTTGGTCCAACGGAGGACTGTCACACGTGCCAGTGTGTCAGGCTTGAGCCTCGGGGTGACAGTCAAGGCCGAGCAGAGCAGTCGGGTTCATCTGCAGTGGACAAGGCATTTGGGGGTCTTTGGGAATGGTGTCCCAAACCCTGATGCTCCTCCCGACTTTCCTGGTGTGAGCACCTCCACTTGGGATGCGAGGGAAGACCCAGGAAACCTTTCCCTAAGGAACAGGAAAAGGTACCATCGTCTGGAGCCTAGCAGGGGCAAACGTGTCTCCTCTTGAGTCGCAGCGGGTCCCTTGGTTTTCCTCTCGTGTTCAGACTGGTGAGGCGGGGAACTTCTTGGGACACAGCAGGGTGGTGAAGGATCCCGTCGAGATCAAGATGGCAGGGTTGATTTCCCCCAAGACGCCTCAGCGGATAAGGGCGTCACACAGCTTGTAAGGGAGAAGCTTCTGGTTTTTCTCGAGTTGCGGCGGGGTTTCTCGAGTTACGACTGGGAGCCCTTAGACCCGCCCCCTGTGGACTCAGGATAACCCAGTCTCCATGTCAGTTGCCATACGTCTTTGGGGATTCCTCCCCAGTCATCGCCAGGTCTTCGGTCCTTGTCTGGTGCTGATCTCGTACCTGAATTTCCTCGCCCATGGTGACAGAAAACTTGGGTTTCCTTTGGAGCCTACACAGGGAGTCAGGCCTCTTCTCGCCTGGAGACGTGCACTGACGCTTGACTCCGCTGCTGCAGCAGTGGAAGGCTACCCGTCCGAGTGGCCACAGGGATCTGTAACGTGGCCTCGAGGTACTACACAGGGCTCTCACACGTGCCAGTGTGCAAGGCTTCAAACCTCGGGGTGACAGTCGATGCAGCGCCGGGCAGTTAGGTTTTATATGGAGTGAAGGCGGTAGTGGGGGTCTTGGGGAATGGTGGCAAGACCCCTGATGCTCCTCCCGACTGTCCTGGTGCCAGTGTCTCCTATGGGGATGTGAGATGAGCGGTGGGAACCCTTTCCCGACAGAGCAGGAAAGGGACCCTCATATGGAACATAGCACGGGATAATAGAGCTCATTTTCATTCCTGGCGGGACCCTCGGTGTTCCTCTCGAGTGGGGACGGGTGGGGTGGGGAACTTCTTGGGTCACCCCAAGAAGGTGAATGACCGTTTTGAGGTCCAAGAGAGAAGGTGTGATTTTCCCTGAGACGCCACATCTGACAACGTCCTCTCCTCGCTTACAGGCGAGAATCTTGTGCTTTTTCTCAAGTTGTGGCAGGGTCCACTCGAGTTACTACTGGGATCCCAGGGACTCGCGCCTGTGGCCTCAGGAGAGGCCTTTCTCTGTGCCTGTTGCCAGGTGCCTCGGGGATTCTCCCCAAACGTCTCATGGTACTCAGTCTTAGACTTGTTCTCTGGCCAGAGCCTGAGGATTACTCGACCGTCCTGACCTAGGTCTTGGAGTACCGCTGAGGCCCCCACAGAGGAGACAGGCCTCGTCTCGCCTGGACACGTGCATGGCCACTTGCCTGATCAGTTGCAGCAGCAGTGTCAGGTACCATGTCGTGGGGACACAGGGATCTGTGGCTTGCTCTCGAGGTCCAAAGTGCTGTCACACCTGCCAGTGTGTCAGGGGTCGAGCCTCGGTGTGAGAGTCAAGGCAGTGCAGGGCAGTCAGATTCATCGCAGAGGACAAGGCATTTGGGGGTCTTGTGAAATGGTGGCCAAACCCCTGATGCTCTTCCCGAGTTTCTTGGTGCTAGCACCTCCTCTTGGCATGCCAGGGAAGACACAGCAATCCTTAACCTTAGGAGGAGGAAATGGGCACGTCATCTGGAGATTAGAAGGGGTAAACGGGGATCCTCTTGAGTCGCAGTGAGTCCCTTTGGGTTCGTTTTGCGGGGAGACGCGTGGGGCGGGGAACTTCAGGGTTCACAGCAAGGGGGTGAAGGAGCCCTTCGACGTCTAAGAGGGAAGGGGTGATTTCCCCAGAGACACTACAGTGGATAAGGGCCTCACCCCATTTGCAAAGGAGAAGAATCTGGTTTTTCTCGAGATACTGCCCGGTTTCTGGAGTTACTACGGGCAGCCCATGGACCCGCCCCTTTGGTCTCAGGAGAGGCCATTCTCCGTGCCAGTTGCCATGCTCCTTTGGGGATTCCTCCCCAGTCATCACCGGGTCCTCAGTAGTCGTCTGGTCCTGAAGACGGTACCCGAGGTTTCCTCGCCCATGCTACATAAATTTTGTGATTCCCATGGAGCACACACAGGAGAGTCAGGCCTCGTCTCGCCTGGAGACGTGCACTGCCGCTTGCTTCCGCAGCTGCACAGCAGTGTAAGACTCCCTGTCGTGTTGACACAGGGATCTATGACTTGACATAGAGGTACTCCTTAGTGCTGTCACGCGTGCCAGTGTGTCAGGCTTCAAAGCTCCTGGTGAGAGTCGACGGAGTGCAGGGAAGTCAGGTTCATCTGGTGTAAACGAGGTATTTAGGGATCTTGGGGAATAGTGGCAAGTCACCTGATTCCCCTCTCGACTGTCCTGCTGCGAGTGTCTGCTGTTGGGATGAGAGGGGAATGCTGGGAATCCTTTCCGGACAGAGCAGGAATGGGACCCAAATCTGGAGCACCGCAGGGGATAACGGGGCTCCATTTCATTCTAGGCGGGACCCCAGGTGTTCCTCTCGAGTGGGGACGGGTGTGGCGTGGAACTTCTTGTGTCACAGCAAGAAGGTGAGTGAAACTTTGCGGTCCAAGAGAGAAGGGGTGATTTCCCCACAGACGCCACCGCCGACAAGGTCCTCACCGCGATTGCAGAGGAACATATTTTGGCATTTCACAACTTGTGGCGAGGTCCTATCAAGTTACGACAGGGACCCCAGGGACTCGCCCCTGTGGCCTCAAGAGAGGCCAGTCTCCATGCCAGTTGCAAGGGGCCACTGGGAAATCCTCTCCAATCGTCTCAGGGTGCTCAGACCTCGACTGGTGCTGAGGCCGGAGCCTGAGCTTTCCTCGACCATCCTGACCTAGGACTTGGGGGTACCACTGAGGCCCCCACAGAGGAGACAGGTCTCGGCTCACCTGGAAACGTGCATGGCCACTTGCATGACTAGCTGCAGCAGCAGTGTCAGGCTTCATGTCAGACGGTCATAGGGATCTGTGGCTTGACTCCTCGTCCAACCGAGCACTGTCACACGTGCCAGTGTGTTGGCCTTCGAGCCTCGGGGTGACAGTCAAGGCAGTGCAGGGCAGTCAGGTTCTTCTGCAGTGAACAAAGCATTTGAGGGTCTTGGAGAATGTTGTCCCAATCCCAGATGCTCCTACCGACATTCCTAATGCAAGCACCTCCTCTTGGGATGCGAGGGAAGACACAGGAAACCTTAACCTAAGGAGGAGGAAATGGGCCCATCATCTGGAGATTAGCAGGTTAAACGGAGATCCTCTTGAGTCGCAGTGAGTCCCTTGGGGTTCCTCTCGCGTGGAGACAGGTGGGGCGGGGATCTTCAGGGTTCACAGCAAGGGGGTGAAGGAGCCTTTCTAGGTCTTAGATGGAAAGGGTGATTTCCCCAGAGACACAACAGTGGATAAGGGTCTCACACAGATTGTAAAGGAGAAGCTTCTGCTTTTTCTCGACTTGTTGTGGGGTTTCTCGAGTTAAGACTGGGAGCCCATAGACCAGCCCCTGTGGACTCAGGAGAGCCCAGTCTCCGTGTCAGTTGCCATACGTCTTTGGGGACTCCTCCCCATTCATCACCAGGCCTTGGTCCTCGTCTGGTGCTGATATGGTACCTGAATTTCGACACCCATGGTGACAGAAAACTTGGGTTTCCATTTGAGCCTCCACAGCGGAGTCAGGCCTCTTTTCACCTGGAGACGTGCACTGTCGCTTGACTCCGCTGTTGCAGCAGTAGAAGTCTCCCCGTCCGAGTGGCCACAGGGATCTGTAACATGTCCTCGAGGTACTACGCAGGGCTCTCACACGTGCCAGTGTGCAAGGCTTCAAACCTCGGGGTGACAGTCGATGCAGTGTAGGGCTGTCAGGTTCTTAAGGAGTGAAGGCGGTATTGGGAGTCTTGAGGAATGGTGGCAAGACCCCTGATTCTCCTCCCGACTGTTCTGGTGCCAGTGTCTCCTATGGGGATGTGAGATGAGCGGTGGGAACCCTTTCCCGACAGAGCAGGAAAGAGACCATTATATGGAACTCAGCACGGGATAACAGGGCTCATTTTCATTCATGGCGAGACCCTCGGTGTGCCTCTCGAGTGGGGACGGGTTGGGTGGGGAACTTCTTCGGTCACCTGAAGAAAGTGAATGACCGTTTTGAGGTCCAAGAGAGAAGGAGTGATTTCCCCCGAGACTCCACATCAGACAAGGTCCTATCCTCGCTTGCAGGCGAGAATCTTGTGCTTTATCTCAAGTTGTGGCGGGTCCAATCGAGTTATGACCGGGACCCCAGGGACTCGCTCCTGTGGCCTCAGGAGAGGCCAGTCTCTGTGCCTGTTGCCAGGCGCCTCAGGGGATTCTCCCCAAACGTCTCATGGTACTCAGTCTTCGACTGTGCTCTGGCCGGAGCCTGAGCATTACTCGAACGTCCTGACCTATGTCTTGGGATACCGCTGAGGCCCCCATAGAGGAGACAGGCGTCGTCTCACCAGGACACGTGCATGGCTACTTGCCTGACCAGCTGCAGCAGCAGTTTCAGGCACCATGTCTTGCGGACACAGGGGTCTGTGGCTTGCCCTCTATGTCCAAAGTGCTGTCACACCTGCCAGTGTGTCGGGGGTCGAACCTCGGTGTGACAGTCAAGGCAGTGCAGGGCAGTCAAGTTCATCTGCAGAAGACAAGGCATTTGGGTGTCTTGTGAAATGGTGGCCCAAACCCTGATGCTCCTGCCGACTTTCTTGGTGCTAGCACCTCCTCTTGGCATGCGAGAGAAGCCCCAGGAAACCTTTTCCTAAGGAGCAAGAAATGTGAACTTCATATGGAGCTTAGCAGGTGCAAACGGGGCTCCTCTTGAGTCGCAGCGCCTCCCTTGGGGTTCCTCTCTCGTTGAGACGGGTGGGGAGGGGAACTTCATAGGTCACAGAGAGGGGGTGAATGATACCTTCGAGATCCAATAGGGAAGGGTTGATTTCCCCCTGAGACGCTGCAGTGGATAATGGCCTCACACAGCTTGTAAGGGAGAAGCTTCTCGTTTTTCTCGAGTTGCAGCAGGGTTTCTCGAGTTACCATGGGGAGCCCACGGACCCGCCCCTTTGGCCTCAGGAGAGGCCAGTCTCGGTGCCAATTGCCAGGAGCCTCTGGGGATTCCTCCCCAATCGTCTCAGGGTGCTCAGACTTCGACTTGTTCTGAGACGGGAGCTTGAGCTTTCCTCGTCCGTTCTGACCTAGGTTTTGGGAACGCTTTTGGTCCCCCAGAGGAGACAGGCCTCGTCTCGCCTGGACATTTGCACTGCTACTTGCCTGGCCAGCTGTAGCAGCAGTTTCAGCTCCATGTCGAGCGGACACAGGGATCTGTGGCTTGTCCTCGAGGTCCAAATTGCTGTCACACGTGCCAGTGCATCGTGCGTCTAGCATCAGGGTGACAGACAAGGCAGTGCAGGGCAGTCAGGTTCATCTGCAGTGGCCAAAGCATTTGAGGTTCTTGGAGAATGTTGTCCCAATCCCAGATGCTCCTACCGACATTCCTAGCGTGAGCACCTCCTCTTGGGATGCAAGGGAAGACACAGGAAACCTTCGCCTAAGGAGGAGGAAATGGGCCGGTCATCTGGAGATTAGCAGGGGTAAACGGGGGACCTCTTGAGTCGCAGTGAGTCCCTTGGGTTTCCTCTCGCGTGGAGACGGGTGGGGCGGGGAACTTCAGGGTTCACAGCAAGGGGGTGAAGGAGCCCTTCCAGGTCCAAGAGGGAAGGGGTGATTTCCCCAGAAACACCACTGTGGATAAGGGCCTCCCCCGCTTGCAAGGGAGAAGCTTCTGGTTTTTCTCGAGTTACTGCCCGGTTTCTGGAGTTACGACGGGGAGCCCATGGACCCGCCCCTTTGGCCTCAGGAGAGGCCATTCTCCGTGCCAGTTGCCATGCGCCTTTGCGGATTCCTCCCCAGTCATCGCCGGGTCCTCAGCCGTCGTTTGGTGCTGAAGCCGGTACCCGAGGTTTCCTCTCCCATGCTGACATAAAATGTGTGGTTCCCATGGAGCACACACAGGAGAGTCAGGCCTCGTCTCGCCTGGAGATGTTCACTGCCACTTGCCTCTGCAGCTGCACAGCAGTGTAAGACTCCCTATCGTGTTGACACAGGGATCTGTGACTTGACGTAGAGAAACTCCATAATACTGTCACGAGTGCCAGTGTGTCAGGCTTCGAACCTCTTGGTGACAGTCAACGCAGTGCAGGGCAGTCAGGTTCATCTGGACTAAACGAGGTATTTAGGGATCTTGGGGAATAGTGGCAAGTCACCTGATTCCCCTCTCGACAGTCCTAGTGCGAGTATCCCCTGTTGAGATGTGAGGGGAATGCTGGGAATCCTTTCCCGACAGAGCAGGAATCGGACCCAAATCTGGAGCTCCACAGGGGATAACGGGGCTCCACTTCATTCTAGGCGGGACCCCAGGTGTTCCTCTCGAGTGGGGACGGGTGTGGCGTGCAACTTCTTGGGTCACAGCAAGAAGGTGAGTGAAACTTTGAGGTCCAAGAGAGAAGGTCCAAGAGACAAGGTCCTCACCCCGATTGCAGGGGAAAATATTTTGGCATTTCACAACTTGTGGCGGGGTCCTCTCCAGTTACGACGGGGACCCCAGAGACTTGCCCCTGTGGCCTCAAGAGAGGCCAGTCTCCATGTGAGTTGCAAGGGACCACTGGGAAATCCTCTGCAATCGTCTCAGGGTGCTCAGACCTCGACTGGTGCTGAGGCCGGAGCCTGAGCTTTCCTCGACCATCCTGACCGAGGTCTTGAGGTACCCCTGAGGTCCCCACAGAGGAGACAGGCCTCGTCTCGCCTGGAGAGGTGCACAGCCACTTGCATGACTAGCTGCAGCAGCAGTGTCAGGCTTCATGTCAGGCGGTCATAGGGATCTGTGGCTTGACTCCTGGTCCAACCGAGCACTGTCATACATACCAGTGTGTTGGGCTTTCAGCCTCGGGTGACAGTCAAGGCAGTGCAGGGCAGTCAGGTTCATTTGCAGTGGACAAGGCATTTGGGGGTCTTTGGAAATGGGGTCCGAAACCCTGATGCTCCTCCCGACTTTCCTGGTGCGAGCACCTCCTCTTGGGATGCGAGGGAAGCCCCAGGAAACCTTTCCCTAATGAACAGGAAAAGGGACCATCATATGGAGCTTAGCAGGGGCAAACAGGTCTCCTCTTGAGTCGCAGCGGGTCCCTTGGTGTTCCTCTCTTGTTCAGACTGGTAAGGCGGGGAACTTCTTTGGTCACAGCAGGGGGGTGATGGATCCCGTCGAGATCAAGATGGAAGGGATGATTTCCCCCCAAGACGCCTCAGCGGATAAGGGCCTCACACAGCGTGTAAGGGATAAGCTTCTGATTTTTCTGGAGTTGCAGCGGGGTTCTCGAGTTATGACTGGGAGCCCATAGACCCGCCCCTGTGGACTCAGGAGAGCCCAGTCTCCGTGTCAGTTGCCATACGTCTTTGGGGACTCCTCCCCAGTCATCACCAGGTCTTCGGTCCTCGTCTGGTGCTGATCTGGTACCTGAATTTCCTCGACCATGGTGACAGAAAACTTGGGTTTCCGTTGGAGCCTCCACAGCGGAGTCAGGCCTCTTTTCGCCTGGAGACGTGCACTGATACTTGACTCTGCTGCTGCAGCAGTGGAAGTCTCCCCGTCGAGTGGCCACAGGGATCTGTGACTTGGCCTCGTGGTACTACGCAGGGCTCTCACACGTGCCAGTGTGCAAGGCTTCAAACCTCGGGGTGACAGTCGATGCAGTGCAGGGCAGACAGGTTCTTATGGAGTGAAGGCGGTAGTGGGGGTCTTGGGGAATTGTGGCAAGACCCTTGATGCTCCTCACGACTGTCCTGGTGCTAGGGTCTCCTATGGGGATGTGAGATGAGTGATGGGAACCCTTTCCCGACAGACCAGGAAAGGGATCCTCATATGGAACTCAGCATGGGATAACAGGGCTCATTTTCATTCATAACAGGACCCTCGGTGTTTCTCTTGAGTGGAGACGGTTGTGGTGCGGAGCTTCTTGGGTCACCCCAAGAAAGTGAATGACCGTTTTGAGGTCCAAGAGAAAAGGGGTGATTTCCCCGAGACGCCACATCAGACAAGGTCCTCTTCTCGCTTGCAGGCGAGAATCTTGTGGTTTTTGTCAAGTTGTGGCGGAATCCACTCGAGTTACGACCTGGACCCCAGGGACTCGCTCCTGTGGCCTCAGGAGAGGCCAGTCTCTGTGCCAGTTGCCAGGCGCCTTTGGGGATTCTCCCCAAACGTCTTATGGTACTCAGTCTTCGACTTGTGCTCTGGCCAGAGCCTGAGCATTACTCGACCGTCCTGACCTAGATCTTGGGGTACCGCTGAGGCAACCACAGAGGAGACAGGCCTCGTCTCGCCTAGACACGTGCATGGCTACTTGCCTGACCAGCAGCAGCAGCATTTCAGGCACCATGTCTTGCGGACACAGGGATCTGTGGCTTGCCTTCGAGGTCCAAATTTCTGTCACACCTGCCAGTGTGTCGGAGGTCGAGCCTCGGTGTGACAATCAAGGCAGTGCAGGGCAATGAGGTTCATCTGCAGAGGACAAGGCATTTGGTGGTCTTGTGAAGTGGTGGCCGAACATCTGATGCTCCTCCCGACTTGCTTGGTGCTAGCACCTCCTCTTGGCATGCGAGGAAAGCCCCAGGAAACCTTTCCCTAAGGAGCAGGAAATGTGAACATCATATGGAGCTTAGCAGGTGCAAACGGGGCTCCTCTTGAGTCGCAGCACGTCCCTTGGGGTTCCTCTCACGTGAGACAGGTGGGGCGGGGAACTTCTAAGATCACAGTGAGGGAGTGAAGGATACCTTCGAGATCCAGTAGGGAAGGGGTGATTTCCCCTGAGACGCTGCAGTGGATAAGGGCCTCAACCCGCTTGGAAGGGAGAAGCTTCTGGTTTTTCACGAGTTGCGGCGGGGTTTCTCGAGTTTCAATGGGGAGCCCACGGACCGGCCCCCTTTGGCCTCAAGAGAGTCCAGTATCGGTACCAGTTGCCAGGAGCCTCTGGGGATTCCTCCCCAATCGTCTCAGGGTGCTCAGACCTCGACTTGTGCTGAGACGGGAGCTTGAGCTTTCCTCGTCCGTTCTGACCTAGGTCTTGGGGAACCCGTGAGGTCCCCCAGAGGAGACAGGTCTCGTCTCGTTGGACATTTGCACTGCTACTTGCCTGACCAGCTGCAGCAGAAGTTTCAGCTCCATGTCGAGCGGACACAGGGATCTGTGGCTTGCCCTCGAGGTCCAAAGTGCTGTCACACGTGCCAGTTTGTCGGGGGTCGAGCCTCGGGGTGACAGACAAGGTAGTGCAGGGCAGTCAGGTTCATCTGCAGTGGCCAAAGCATTTGAGGTTCTTGGAGAATGTTGTCCCAATCCCAGATGCTCCTACCGACATTCCTAGTGTGAGCACCTCCTCTTGGGATGCAAGGGAAGACACAGGAAACCTTCGCCTAAGGAGGAGGAAATGGGCCGGTCATCTGGAGATTAGCAGGGGTAAATGGGGACCTCTTGAGTCGCAGTGAGTCCCTTGGGTTTCCTCTCGCGTGGAGACGGGTGGGGCGGGGAACTTCAGGGTTCACAGCAAGGGGGTGAAGGAGCCCTTCCAGGTCCAAGAGGGAAGGGGTGATTTCCCCAGAGACACCACAGTGGATAAGGGCCTCCCCCGCTTGCAAGGGAGAAGCTTCTGGTTTTTCTCGAGTTACTGCCCGGTTTCTGGAGTTACGACGGGGAGCCCATGGACCCGCCCCTTTGGCCTCAGGAGAGGACATTCCCGTGCCAGTTGCCATGCACCTTGGAGATTGCTTCCCAGTCATCGCCGGGTCCTCAGTGGTCCTCTGGTGCTGAAGCCGGTACCCAAAGTTTCCTCGCCCATGCTGACATAAATTTTGTGGTTCCCATGGAGCACACACAGCGGAGTCAGGCCTCATCTCGCCTGGAGACGTGCACTGCCGCTTGCCTCCGCAGCTGCACAGCAGTGTAAGACTCCCTGTCTTGTTGACACAGGGATCTATGACTTGACATAGAAGTACTGCCTAGTGCTGTCACGCGTCCCAGTGTGTCAGGCTTCGAACCTCTTGGTGAGAGTCGACGCAGTTCAGGAAGTCAGGTTCATCTGGAGCAAACGAGGTATTTAGGGATCTTGGAGAATAGTGGCAAGTCTCCTGATTCCCCTCTCGACTGTCCTGGTGCGTGTGTCTCCTGTTGGGATGTGAGGGGAATGCTGGGAATCCTTTCCGGACAGAGCAGGAATGGGAATCACATCTGGAGCTCCTCAGGGATTAACGGAGCTAAATTTCATTCTAGGCGGGACCCCAGGTGTTCCTCTCAAGTGGGGACGGGTGTGGCGTGCAACTTCTTGGGTCACAGCAAGAAGGTGAGTGAAACTTTGAGGTCCAAGAGAGAAGGGGTGATTTCCCCTGAGACGCCACAGCGGACAAGGTCCTCACCCAAATTGCAGGGGAAAATATTTGGCATTTCACCACTTGTGGCGGGGTGCTCTTGAGTTACGACGGGGACCACGGGGACTCGCCCCTGTGGCCTCAAGAGAGGCCAGTCTCCTTGCTAGTTGCAAGGGGCCACTGGGAAATCCTCTCCAATATTCTCAGGGTGCTCAGACCACGACTGGTGCTGAGGCCGGAGCCTGAGTTTTCATCGACCGTCCTGACCTAGGACTTGGCGTACCCTGAGGCCCCCACAGAGGAGACAGGCCTCGTCTCGCCTGAACACGTGCACGGCCACTTGCATGACTAGCTGCAGCAGCAGTGTTAGGCTTCATGTCAGGCGGTCATAGGGATCTGTGGCTTGACTCCTTGTCCAACCGAGGACTGTCACAGGTGCCAGTGTGTCGGGCTTCGAGCCTCGGGGTGACAGTCGACACAGAGCAGGTCAGTCAGGTTCATCTGCAGTGGACAAGGCATTTGGGGGTCTTTGGGAATGATGTCCCAAACCCTGATGCTCTTCCTGACTTTCCTGGTGCGAGCATCTCCTCTTGGAATGCTAGGGAAGCCCCAGGAAACCTTTCCCTAAGTAGCAGGAAAAGGGACCATCCTCTGGAGCTTAGCAGGTGCAAACAGGGCTCTTCTTGAGTCGCAGAGCATCCCTTGCAGTTCCTGTCGCATTGAGATGCATGTGGCGGGGAAACCTTGATTCACAGCATGGGGGTGAAGGAGCCCTTCAAGGTCCAAGAGGGAAGGGGTTATTTCCCTCCAGATGTCACAGCGGAAAAGGGCCTTAACCCGCTTTCAATGGAGAAGCTTCAGGTATTTCTCGACTTGTAGCGGGGTTTCTCGAGTCACGACGGGTATCCCATGGACCCACCCCTTTGGTTTCAGGAGAGGCCAGTCTCCGTTCCAGTTGCCATGCGCCTTTGGGGATTCCTTCCCATGTATCACTGGCTCTCAGTCCTCGTCTGGTGCTGAAACCTGTAGCTGAGCTTTCCTCGCTCATGCTGATAAAAATCTTGGGGTTCTCATGGAGCACCCACAGGGGAGTCAGGCCTTGTCTCATCTGGAGACGTGCACTGCTGCTGGCCTCCACAGCTGCAGCAGCAGTATAAGGCTCCCCGTCGAGTGGACCCAGGGATCTGTCACTTGGCCTCGAGGTACTAACCACGGCTGTCACACGTGCCTGTGTGTCAGGCTTCGAGCCTCGGCGTGACAGTCGACGCAGTGCAGGGCTGTCAGGTCATCCTGAGTGAACGAGGTATTTGGGGGTCTTGGGGAATGGTGGCAAGACCCCTGATGCTCCTCCCGACAGTCCTGGTGGGAGTGTCTCCTGTTGGGATGTGAGCGGAGCGCTGGGAATCCTTTCCCGACAGAGCAGGAAAGGGACCCTAATCTGGAGCTCAGCAGGGGATAACGGGGCTCCATTTCTTTCTAGGCGGGACCCTCAATGTTCCTCTCGTGTGGGGATGGTTTGTGGGGGGAACATCTTGGGCCACAGCGAGCAGGTGAACGATCCTTTTTAGGTCGAAGATAGAAGGTGTGATTTCCCCGAGACGCCAGTGCGGACAAGGTCCTCACCCCCTCTTGCAGGGGAAACTATTTTCCCTTTTCTCAAGTTGTGGCGGGGTCCTCTCTAATTACTACGGGGACCCCAGGGACTCGCCCCTGTGGCCTCAGGAGAGGCCAGTCTCCGTGCCAGTTGCCAGGCGCCGCTGGGAAATCCTCCCCAATCGTCTCCAGGGTGCTCAGTCCTCGACTAGTGCTGAGGCCGGAGCCTGAGATTTCCTCGACCGTCCTGACCTAGGTCTTGGAGTACCCCTGAGGCGCCCACAGAGGAGACAGGCCTCGTCTCCCCTGGAAACATGCACGGCCACTTGCCTGACTAGCTGCAGCAGCAGTGTCAGGCTCCATATCGAGCGGACATGGATCTGTGCCTTGACTCGAGTTCCAACAGAGGACTGTCCTTGTGGTGTGAGGTCCGTCTGTCTTAGCAGAAGAGGGGCTCTTCTCTGTGTGTGATGTCCAGCAGGCGCCTCTCAAGTTGTGGAAGAGGGTTCCTCTTGAGGGTTTAGGCTTCATTCTCTTAGGTTGGGGTGTTATTGTCTCCACTTGAGAGGTTCTCTCTGCTTTTGGTGTTATGCGTTCCTCACTTCTATTCATGGGGTTCCTGCTTTCTAGTTGCCAGGGCCTCCACTTGACTTCCTTCAGGAAGCTCGTCTTCATTGGAGGCAGAAGGTCTTCTCTCTATTTGTATTATCCATGGGGGGCAACTCTCTAGTTGTGCTTGGGGAATACACTTCAGTTTTGGCCGGAGAACACCTCTGTCATTTGGTCCCAGGTCCCTTGTGCTAGCCTAGGGATTCTGAGATTGCAACAGGGATCTCAGGGTGTCTCTTGAGTTGCAGTATATGACTCGAGGTTCCTTAAGACTTGTGCTGGAGACACCTCTTGCATTAGATTCATGAATCTGGGGCAGATCCTCTGTATTAGCCATGTGCAAGCTGGTCCCCATCTAAGTACAATGTGTGGGAGGCTACTCTCTAGATGTGACATGGGCTCCACTCTAATTGCAGTGGGTGTGCACTCATTATTTATTATGAATCTACTCATCTCTAGTTTCACTTGCAGCCACCTCTCTAATTGTGGCAGGGGAACTTCTCTTTAATTGTGGTAGTTGGGCTCCTCTCTAGATGCGGTAGAGTGCTCTTCTCAAACTGGGATGTGGGTGACTCCTCTATGGTGGTGATGAAGAGGGGATATTTTTCTAGTTGTGAAGTGTAGGAAGCTACTGGCTTTTAGTGACAGAGTGGGCTCCTGCTTAGGTGTGGTATGACACTTCCTCTCTGTTTGTAATAGAAGGTTCTTCTCCAGTTGTGGTGGGGTAATCTCTTGAACATCCTCTGCAGTTGCATGAGGGTCTTGGGGCTCATGTTGAGTTGACTCTCTTTTAGCATGTCGAGAGGTTTCCTGAGATACCTGTTACAACTTGAGAGGAACTCAGGGTTCCTCTTCAGTCACTGCAGGGGAATCGGGCCACATTTCAAATTGAGGCAGGAACCTTGGGTTCTTCTCGAGTTGTGGCGAGAAACTCCAGGGTTTCTCTCAAGTTGTGATGTGTAATTTGGGGGTCATATGGGGTTGCAATAGGTGATAAAGGCCTGCTCTTGATGTTCTAAGGGAAGTTGGGATTCCTTTCAACTAGAAGCAGGGGCATCAGCCCTCATCTCAAGATGAGGTGGGCAACATGGGGTTCATCTCGAGTTGAGGCAGGAAACTTGGGGATCCTCTCGAGTTGCAACAGGTATCTCAGGGAAACTCTCAAGTTGCTAAAAGGAGTCAGGCCTCCGTTCTGGTTGCAGGAGGGAACTCAGGATTGCTCTCAAGTCGCTGTAGGGTAAACAGACCTTATCTTGCATTCAGGGATGAATTTGGTGGTTTTTCTCATGTTGCAGCAGAAAATCGGGGTCCTCTGGAGTTGTGACAGGGACCCCAGTGAACCTCTCATGTGTCCTCAGGGAGTCAGGCAACCTTTCAAGTTGTAAGGTGAAACTCGGGATTTCTTTTAAGTCATTGCAGAGGAATCCAGCCTCACCTCATCTCAAATGGAGGTGGGAAAAGGGAGTTCCACTCGATTTCTGACCGGTACCTCAAGGAACCTCTCATGTTGCCTCAAGGGAGTCAGGCCTCCTTTCCAGATATGAGGGGAACTCGGATTGTTCTTGAGCCGCTGCAAAGGAATCGGGCATCACCTCCCTTTGAAGGGGAATCTCATGGTTTTTCTTGAGTTGCTGTGGGAAGCTTGGTGTTTCTCTCGAGTTGTGATGGGGACCTCAGGGAATCTGTCATGTTGCTTCAGGGGAATCAGGTTTCCTCTTGAGTTGTGAGGGGAACCTAGGGATTCCTGTGGAGTCACTGCAGGGGAATAGGGTCTCATCACAAGTTAAGGCAGAAAACTTGGGGTTCATCTCCTGTTGTGACATGGATCTCGGGGTTCCTACCGAGTTTCAACAGGGTAGTAAGGGCTCATCTCTTCTTGAGGCATAGAATTCTGCTTTCCTCTCGAGTTATGAAAGAGGTGTCAGGCATCCTGTTGAGTTGAGGCAGGGAAGTCGGGATTTTTATTGAGTTGCAACAGCGGATTCAGACCTCCCTTCATGTTTTGAGGGGAAACTTGGGATTCCATTTTAGTCGCTTCAGGGGAATCAGTCTTTATCTCAGTTAAGGGGGAACTCGATGTCCTTTCGACTTGTGGCAAGAAACAAGGGGTTCCTTTTGAGTTTAGATGGGGATCTGGGGATACCTCTCCGGATTGCAGCAGGGGGAGTCAGGCCTCCTCTCACTGGCAGCAGAAATTCGGGCTTCTTCTCTAGTGGTCTCTAGAAATTCAGGATCTGCTGGAGAGTTGCCACAGTGCCTGAGACCTCCTCTCGAAGTGAAGTGAGAAATCTGCTTTTCTGGATATGCAGCATGGGATGCAGGATTGCACTGGAGTCGTGGTCGGGAAGCTGGGGTTCTCCTTGAGTTTGGTTAGTACTCAGGGTTCCTGGCGACTTGTGGTGGGGTGTCCTGTCGAGTTTTCCTGGGGCGACTTGTCTCTAGCAAGGATATTCAGAGTTGCTCCTGTCTTTTTGCAGTAACGTGTGGTGGCTCACTATTTTTACAAGTGATTATCGTTGTGATCAGGGTCTATTCTGTAGTTGCCAAAATTTTGATTCTCTCTAGGGTGGTGTGCAAGCTCCTCTCTCCTCTTGTGGTGTGAGATTTGACTGTAATAGCAGAAGAGGGGCTCCTCTCTGCGTGTGAATTCCAGCGGGCTCCTCTCAAGTTGTGGAGGAGGGTTCCTCTCAAGGGGCGAGGCTGTGTCCTTTCCGGTTGTGGTGTGCTTGTCTCCATGGGAGAGGTCCTCTGTGCTTTTGGTGCTATGGGTTCCTCACTTCTATTCACAGGATCACTACTCCCTAGTCGTGAGGGCCTGCACTTGACTTCCTTCAGGGATCTCGTTTCCATTAAAGGCAGAAGGTCTTCTTTATAGGTGTGATATCTCAAGAGGCACCTCTCAAGTTGCGCCTGGGAAATCCACTTCAGTTTTGGCCCCAGAGCCCCTCCATCATTTGGTGCAGTGGTACCTTCTTCTGCCAGCATAGAGATCCCGTAAAATTTCAGGGGGAAACTCGGGGTGCCTCTTGAGTTGCAGTATATGACTCGGGGTTCCTTTATAGTTGTGGTGGAGACTCCTATTGAACAAGAGTGGGGCAGATCCTCTCTAGCAGCGATGTGCAAGCTGGTCCCTTCCTAAGTACAATGTGTGGGAGGCTACTCTCTAGATACAGCTTGTAGCCCACCTCATTTAGAGTGTAGTCCACTGCTCTTTATTTGCTGTGGATCGACTCGTCTCTAGCTGTCATTTATGGTCACCTCTCTTGTTGTGACAGGGAAACTCCTCTTTAGCTGTGCTAGTTGGGATCCTGTCTAGATGTAGTACAGTGCTCTTATCAAATTGATAGGTGGTTGACTCCTCTATGGTTATAATGAAAAGGGGCTCTTTTTCTAGTTGTGAAATGCAGGAACCTACTGGCTACTTTGGCAGGGCAGGCCTCCTACTTAGTTGCAGTATGAGACTTCCTCTCTTCTCCACTTGGGATTGGGTAGTCTCCTCTTGGGAATCCTCTGCAGTTGCATCAGTTTCTTGGCGGTCATGTCAAGTTGGAATAGGAAACTCGGCTTTCCACACAAGTCACTGCAGGGTAATCAGGATTCATCTCACATTGAGAGGGGAATCTCAGTTTTTCTCGAGTTGGGGTGGGAAGCTTAGGATTCCTCTCCAGTTGTGACTGGGACCTCAGGGTACCTCTCATGTTGCCTCAGGGAGTCAGGACTCCTTTCAAGTTGCCGGGGAATTTGGGATTGCTCTTGAGTCACTGCAGAGGAGTCGGGCCTCATCTCTAGTTGAGGTGGGAAACTCGGGGTTCCTCTAGAGTTGTGATGGGTATCTTGGGGTTCCACTTGAGTTACAACAGGGCCCTCAGGGATCCTATCTAGTTGCATTGTGGGAATCAGACCTCCTTTTTGATGTGAGGGGAACTTTGGGGTTCTCTCAAGTCGCAGCAAGGGAATAGGGCCTCATCTCGAGTTGAGGCGGGAAATTCAGGGTTCCTCTCGAATTGTGATGGGTATCTTGGGATCCTCTCGAGTTGCGACGGGAATCTCACAGAACTGCTCATGTTGCCTCAAGGGAGTGAGGACTCCTTTTGAGTTGTGAGGGTAACTTGGGATTCTTCTCAAGTCGCTGCAGGGAAATAGGGCCTCATTTCAAGTTAACACAGGAAACTCAGAGTTCATATTCAGTTACAACATGGATTTTAGTGTTCCTCTTGAGTTGCAACAGGGGAGCCAGGACTTGTCTCATGTTGAGGCATGGAACTCTGACTTCCTCTTGAGTTGTGAAAGGCATGTCTGGCCTCCTGTCGAGTCAGACAGAGGAACTTGTAATTTTTCTTGAGTTGCAACAGGGGAGTCAGACCGCCCTTCATCTTGTGAGGGGAAACTCGGGATTCCATTCAAGTTGCTGTACGGGAATCAGTTCTTATCTTGAGTTGAGGGGGAACTCGGTGGCCTTTCAACTTGTGGCTGGAATCACGGGGTTCCTCTCAAGTTACTATAGGGATCTGGGGATACCTCTCAAGTGGCAACAGTGGAGTCAGGACTTCTCTAGATTTGAGGTGGGGAAGTCATGTTTCCTCTAGAGTTGCAGCAAGGGAGTAGAGTCTCCTCTCGAGTTGCAGCAAAAACTCAGGATTCTTCTCTAGTTGTTGCTGGAAAATTGGGGTTTCCTCCAGAGTTACAACAGGGGACAGAGCTCCTCTCCAAGTGCAGCAATAAACCAGTGTTCCTCTGGATTTGAAGCCCGGGATGCAGGATTGCACTGGAAACGTGGTGTGGAAGTCAGGGTTTTCCTCAAGCTTGGTTGGTACTCAGGGTTCCTGGTGACTTTCAGTGGGGCCTCCTGTCGAATTCTCTTTGGGTGACTCATCTCCAGCAGGGATGAGCAGGGTGGCTCCTGTCTTGTTGCAATGAAAGATGAGTGCTCACTAGATTTGTCAAGGAACTACTCTATCATTGTGGTCAAGGTCCACTCTGTAATTGCAGGGGTTTCGAGTCTCTCTAGTGGTGGTCTGCAAGCTCCTCTCTCCTTATTGTGTAAGGTTCGTGTGTATTACCAGAAGAGTGGCTCCTCTCTGTGTGTGATGTCAGTAGGTGCCTCTGAAGTTTGGTTTGAGGGCTTCTTTAGATGGGCAAAGCTTTGCCCTCTCTGGGTTGTGTATGCGTGCCTCGATGGGGACTGTCCTCTCTGCTTTTGGTGCAATGGATTCCTCACTTCAATTCATGGGATCGCTGCTCTCTAGTTTTGAGGGCCTCCCCTCAACTTCCTTCAGGGAGCTCGTCTCTATTGGAGGCAGAAGGTCTTCTCTCTGGGTGTGATGTCCTGGGGGGCACATCCGAGTTGTGCCTAGGGAATCTGCTTCAGTATTGGCTGGGAGCCCCTCCATCATTTGGTGCAGTGGCCCCTTTTCTTAGGGCCCCTATCCCAGGGCCAATATAGGGATCCTGTGAAATTGCAGTAGGGAACTCGGGTGCCTCTTGAGTTGTAGCATGTCACTCAGGGTTCAATTAAAGTTGTGGTGGAGACTCTACAATGGGGGATATCCTCTTTAGTAGCTATGTGCAAGCTGGTCCCTGTCTAAGGGCAATGTGTGAGAGGCTAATCTCTAGATATGGCTTGGGGTCCACTCTCATTTCAGTGGGTATCCACTCTATTTGCTGTGTTTTGCCTCATCTCTAGTTGAAGTTTGCAGCCACCTCTCTCCTTGTGGCAGGAGAACTCATTAGTTTTTGTAGTTTGGATCCTCTCTAGATGTGGTAGAGTGCTCGTCTCAAATTGGGAGATGGTGTCTTCTCTATTATTGTAATGAGAAGGGGCGCTTTTTCTACTTGAAAAGTGCAGGGTTATTTGTGGCAGGATGGGCCTCCTGCTTAGTTGTGATATGAGGCTACATCCCAGTTTCCAGTAGAAGGCTCTTCTCCAATGGCAGTGGGGTAAGCTCCTCTTGAAAATCCTCTGCCTTTGCCTTTGTATCAGGGTCTTAGGGCTCGTGTCGAGTTGGGACCAGGAACTCGGGATTTCTCTTGAGTCACTGCAGGGGAATCAGGCCACATCTCGTATTGAAGTGGGAAAGTCATGGTACTTCTCGAGTTGTGGCTAGAAATGGGGTTACTCGTGAGATAAGATGGGGAACTTGGGGATCCTCTTGAGTTGCAACAGATGAGAAAGGCCTCCTCTTGAGGTGCAAGGGAAGTCGGGATTCCTCTCCGAGTTGAAGCAGGGGAATCAGCCCTGATCTTGAGATGAGGTGGGGAAAACGGGTTTCTTCTCAAGTTGAGGCAGGAAACTCAAATTCCTCTCGATTTGCAATGGGGATATCAGGGAACCTCTTGAGTTGCCAAAAGGGAGTCAACAATCCTTTTGAGTTACGAGGAGTAACTCAGGATTCCTCTCAAGTCGCTGCAGGGTATTCTGGACTCATCTCACGATGAGGGAGGAATCTCATCGGTTTTCTCAAGTTGCGGTGGGAAGCTGAGGGTTCCTCTCGAGTTGCAGTGGGGACCGCAAGGAACTTCTCGTGTTGCTTCAAGGAAGTCACGTCTCCACTCGACTTTCAAGCGGGAGTATGGGATTATTCTTTCATCACTACAGGGGAATCGGGCCTCAACTGAAAATGAAAGGGGTATCTAGAGGTGTTTCTGGAGTCGTGGCAGGAATCTTGGATTCCTTTGAGTTGCCATGGGTACCTCATGGAGCCTCTCATGATGTCTCTGGAAAGTCAGGAATCCTTTTGAGTTGTGAGTGGCCTCTCTGCATTCCACTCTAGTTGGTTCAAGGGAAAAGGGCCTCATCTCAATTTGACGTGGGAACATCAGTGTTCCTCTCCATTTCTGACATGGATCTCGGGGTTTCAGTGGAGTTTCCACAGGGGAGTAAGGCCTCGTCTCTTGATGAGACATGGAACTCCACATTCCTCTTGAGGTGTGAAATGGGTTTCAGGCCTCCTGTGTAATTGAGGTAGGGATCTGGGGTTTTTGCTAGAGGTACCAGAGTGGTGTCACTCCTCCCTTTGTGTTGTGAGTGGATACTCAGGGTTACATTCGACTCAGTGCATTGGAATCAGGCCTTATCTAGAGTAGATGGAGAAATCGGGTCTTTTCAAATTGTGGCATGACATCCGTGGTTCCTCTCTAGTTTCAAGGTGAGACCAGCCTTCTCTAGAGGTGTGACAGGAATGTCGAGATTCCTTTCCAGATGAAGCAGGGAAATCAAACCTCATCTTGTGATGCGGAGGGGAAAACAGGGCACTTCTTGAGCTGTGACAGGAAATTCGGTGTTCCTCTCCAGTGGGGCCGGATATCACCCTCTTGAGTGTGGCTGGGTATCTCGGGGAATTTCTTGAGTTGCATAAAAGTGCCAAGTACCCTTTCTAGTTTCAGTAGAGAAAGTGGGATTTCTCTCCAGATGATGCAGCAGAAAAGGGCCTCATCTCTCATTGAGGGGAGAATCTGGTGGTTTTTCTCGGGTTGTGGTGGGAAGCTTGGGATTCCTCTTGAGTTGTGAAGGGTACCTCAGGGACCACCTAGTTTTGCCTCAGGAAGCCAGGTCTCTATTTTGCGTTGTGAGGGGCACACCTCACGATTCATCTTGAGTCACTGAAGGGAAATGGGCCTCATGTCACACGGAGGGATGTATCTCGTGGTATTTCTCAAGTTGCGCCCTGAAACTTAGAGTTCTTCTCGAGTTGTGATGGGGACCTCAGGGAACCTCTCCAGTTGCCTCAGGGTAGTCTAGTCTCCTTTTGAGTTGCAATGCAGTGCACAGAATTGCTCTCGAGAAACTGCAGGGGAAAAGGCCTCATCTAGCGGTGGGTTGGAATATCATGGTGTTTCTCAAGTTGTGACCTGAAGCTTCGGGGTTCCTCTCGGAACCTCAGGTAGCTCTCGTCTTGCCTGAGTCTAGTCAAGGCTCCTTTCGAGGTGCGACGGTTGGGCAGGATTGCTCTCAAGTCACTGAGGGGGAAATGGGCCTTATCTCACATTAAGGGGAAAATGTCGCCGTGTTTCTCGAGTTGTGGCGGGAAGCTTTGAGTTTCGAGGGTAACCTCAGAGACACAATCATGTTGCCTCAGGGAATTCAGGCCTAGTTTCAAGTTATCAAGGCCACCTCGGGATTCCTCTCAAGTCGCTAAAGGGATATAGGAGCTCATTTCAGGTTGAGGTGGGAATCAGGGTTCTGATCCAGTTGTGACAGGGATCTAGGGGTTCCTATCGAGTTTCAACAGGGAGTCAGCCCTAGGTTCGTGCTGAGTCATGGAACTTGATTTTCCCAAGTAAAATAGATGTCAGGCTTCCTGTCGAGTTGAGAGGGGATGTGGGTCTTTTTCTAGAGGTACAACAGGGGGAGTCAGACCTCCATTTGAGTTGTGAAGGCATACTTGGGGTTCCATTCGAGTCGCTATAGGGGAATCAGGCCTTATCTCGAGTTGAGATGGTATTTGCCGTCCTTTCTGCATGCAGCACGAACCACAGGCTTCCTCTAGAATTTCAATTGGTGAGGCAAGCCTTCTCTTGAGATACGAAGGGGACATCGGGATTATTCTCAAGACGAAGCACAGGAATTGGCCCTTAGTCGAGGTGAGGCAGTGAACATGGGGTTCTTCTCGATTTGTTGTGGGATTGCGAGGTGGCAACCGGTATCATGGAGAACCTTTCAAGTTGCTAAAGGGAATCGAGCCACCTTTCCAGTTTCGAGAGGAAACATGGGGTTGCTCTCAAGACGCTGCAGGGAAAAAGGTCTTAATCTTGCTTACAGGCGGGAATCTCTTGGTTTCTTGAGTTGCCGCCAGAAGCTTGGGGTTCCTCTTGTGCTGCCACGGGTAACTCAGGGGAACCTCTCGTGATGCCTCAGGGAAGTCAAGTCCCCTATCGAGTTGCAAGGAGGAACAGAGGGTTGCTCTAGACTCGCTGCAGGGGAATCGGGCCTCATCCTGCCTTCATCAGGGAATCTCGTGATGTTTCTCGGAGTTGTGGAAAGCCACAACTGGGCTCCTCTCAAGTATTGACGTGGTATTCTTGGAACCTGGCATATTGAATCAAGCAAGTCAGGCCTCCTTTCAGGTTCTGAGGGCCATCTTGTGATTCATTTGAGTCGCTGAAGGGACGTATCGACTCATGTTAGGTTGTTGCGGGAATCAGGCTGTTCTCCAGATGCAAAAGGGATCTCGGGTTTCCTATGAGTTTCAACAGGGGAGTCAGGCCTCGGCTCGTGTTGAGGTATGAAACTCCACTTTCCAATTGAAATGGAAAAGGGGGTGTCAAGCCTCCCGTGGAATTAACGTGGGGAATTTTGGCTTTTGTAGAGGTGCAACAGGGAGTCAGACCTTCCTTCGTGGCATTAGGGGATACTCGGGGTTCGTTTTGAGTCTTTTCAGGTGAATGAGGCTTTATCTAGAATTGAGGGAGAAGTTGGTGTCCTTTTCACTTGCAGCAGGAACCACAGAGTTCCTCTGGGGTTCCTATAGGGAGGACAGGGCTCTTCTTGAGGTGTCAGTGGAAATTTGGGAATCCACTAAGTTGAAGCAGGAGAACTGGCACTAATCTAAAGATGAGGCGAGGAAAACAGGGCTCTTTTGAGTTGTGGCATGCAACTCAGGGTTCCTCTCGAGTGGTGATGTGTATCTCAGAGAACCTTTTGAGTGGTGTAAAGGAAGTCAAGCCTCCTTTTGAGTTTCAAAAGGATATAGTGGATTGTTCTCGAGGCACTGCAGGGGAAAGGGCCTCATGTCACGTTTGCAGTGTTGGTGGTTGTGGTGGGGGTGATCCTGTTTTTCTGGAATTCCGGCAGGAAGCTTGGGGTTCCTTTAGATTTCTGAAGATGAACCTAGGGAATCTAGTGTGTTGCCTCAAGGAAGTCAAGTTTCCTTTCAAGTTGCGAGCCGGTCTGTGGATCGCTCTCAAGTCGCTGCAGGGTAAATGGGCCTCATTTCCCACTGAGGGGTGTATCTCATGACATTTCTCAAGTTGCGGCCTGAAGCTTTGTGTTCCTCTCGATTTGCGACAGGCACTTCAGGGAACCTCTACTGTTTAAAAAAAAAAAAAAAACTTTATTTTACTTTACAATACTCTATTGGTTTTGCCATACATCAATATCACGGGTGTACATGTGTTCCTAACCCCAAAACCCCTCCCACTCCCTCCCTATACCATCTCTCTGGGTCATCCCAGTGCACCAGCCCCAAGCATCCTTTATCCTGCATCGAACCTAGACTGACGATTGATTTCTTCTATGCTATTATACATGTTTAATGGCATTCTCCCAAATCATCCCACCCTCTTCGTCTCCCACAGAGTCCAAAAGACTGTCCTATATATCTCTGTCTCTTTTACCATCTCACATACAGGATTATCATTACCATCTTCCTAAATTCCATATATATGTGTTAGTATACTGTATTGGTGTTTTTCTTTCTGGCTTACTTCACTCTGTAAAATCGGCTCGTTTCATCCACTTCGTTATAACTTATTCCAATGTATTCTTTTTAATGGCTGAGTGAGGCTATGGCTTTTCCAGTAGTCATGCATGGATGTAAGAGTTGGACTGTGAAGAAGGCTGAGTGCTGAAGAATTGATGTTTTTGAACTGTGGTGTTGGGGAAGACTCTTGAGAGTCCCTTGGACTGCAAGGAGATCCAACCAGTCCATTCTGAAGATCAACCCTGGGATTCTTTTTGGAAGGAATGATGCTAAAGCAGAAACTCTAGTACTTTGGCCACCTCATGCAAAGAGTTGACTCATTGGAAAAGACTTTGATGCTGGAGGGATTGGGGGCAGGAGGAGAAGGGGACAAGACAGGATGAGATGACTGGATGGCCTCACTGACTCGATGGACATGAATCCGGGAGTTGGTGATGGACAGGGAGGCCTGGCGTGCTGCAGTTCATGGAGTCGCAAAGAGTTGGACACAACTGAGCGACTGAACTGAACTGAACATTCCATTGTGCATATGTACCACAGCTTTCTTATCCAGTCATCTGCTGATGGACATCCAGGTTGCTTCCATGTCCTGGCTATTATAAACAGTGCTGTGATGAACATTGGAGTACACGTGTCCCTTTCAATTTTGGTTTCCTCAGTGTGTATGCCCAGCAATGGGATTGCTGGGTCATATGGCAGCTCAATTTCCAGTTTTTTAAGGAATCTCCACACTGTTCTCCATAGTGGCTGTACTAGTTTACATTCCCACCAAGAGTGTAAGATGGTTGGTTGCCGTTTCTCTACACCCTCTCCAGCATTTTTGCTTGTAGACTTTTGAATCACAGCCAGCCATTCTGACTGGCGTGAAATGGTACCTCATTGTGGTTTTGATTTGCATTTCTCTGATAATGAGTGATGTTGAGCATCTTTTCATGTGTTTGTTAGCCATCTGTATGTCTTCTTTGGAGAAATGTCTATTTAGTTCTTTGGCCCATTTTTTTTATTGGGTCATTTATTTTTCTGGAATTGAGCTGCAGGAGTTGCTTGAATATTTTTGAGATTAGTTGTTTGTCAGTTGCTTCATTTGCTATTATTTTCTACCATTCTGAAGGCTGTCTTTTCACCTTGCTTATAGTTTCCTTTGTTGCACAGAAGCTTTTAATTTTAATTAGATTCCATTTGTTTAGTTTTGCTTTTATTTCCAGTATTCTGGGAGGTGAGTCATAGAGGATCCTCCTCTGATTTATGTTGGAGAGTGTTTTGCCTACGTTCTCCTCTAGTAGTTTTATAGTTCTGGTCTTACGTTTAGATCTTTAATTCATTTTGGGGTTTTTTTAGTGAATGGTGTTATAAAGTGTTCTAGTTTCATTCTTGTACAAGTAGTTGACCACTTATTAAAGAAATCATCTTTAATCCATTGTATATTATTGCCTCCTTTGTTGGAGATAAGGTGTCCATAAGTGTGTGGATTTATCTCTGGGCTTTCTATTTTGTTCCATTGATCTCTATTTCTGTCTTTGTGCCAGTACCATACTGTTTTGATGACTGTGGCTTTGTAGTAGAGCCTGAAGTCAGGCAGGTTTATTCCTCCAGTTCCATTCTTCTTTCTTGAAATTTCTTTGGCTATTTGAGTTTTATTTGTATTTCCATACAAATTGTGAAATCATTTGTTCTAGCTCTGTGAAAAATACTGCTGGTAGCTTGATAGCGATTGCATTGAATCTATAAATTGCTTTGGGTGGTATACTCATTTTCACTATATCCGATCCATGAACATGGCATATTTCTCCATCTATTAGTGTCCTCTTTGATTTCTCTCATCAGTGTTTTATAGTTGGCTTTATATAGGTCTTTAGTTTCTTTAGGTAGATATGTTCCTAAGTATTTTATTCTTTTCTTTGCAATGGTGAATGGAATTGTTTCCTTAATGTCTTTTTCTACTTTCTCATTATTAATGTATAGGAATGCAAGGGATTTATGTGTGTTGGTTTTATATCCTGCAACTTTACTATATTCATTGATTAGCTCTAGTAATTTTCTGGTGGAGTCTTTAGTAGAGGATCATGTCATCTGCAAAGAGTAAGAGTTTTACTTCTTATTTTCCAATTTGGATTCCTTTGATTTATTTTTCTGCTCTGAATGCTGTGGCCAAAACTTCCAGAACTATGTTGACTAGTAGTGGTGAAAGTGGGCACCCTTGTCTTGTTCCTGACTTTAGGGCAGATGCTTTCAAGTTTTCATCATTGAGGATAATGTTGGCTGTGGGTTTGTCATATATAGCTTTTATTATGTTGAGGTATGTTCCTTCTATTCCTGGTTTCTGGAGAGTTTTTTTTAATCATAAATGGATGTTGAATTTTGTCAAAGGCCTTCTCTGCATCTATTGAGATAATCATATGGCCTTTATTTTTCAATTTGTTAATGGGGTGAATTACATTGATTGACTTGTGGATATTGAAGAATCCTTGCATCCCTGGGATAAAGCCCACTTGGTCGTGGTGTATAATCTTTTTAATGTGTTGTTGGATTCTGATTGCTAGAATTTCGGAAGGAGTTTTGCTTCTATGTTCATCAATGATATTGGTCTGTAGTTTTCTTTTCTTTTGTGTGTGGCACCTTTGTCAAGTTTTGGTGTTAGGTTGATGGTGGCCTCATACAATGAGTTTGGAAATTTACCTTCCTCCACAGTTTCCTGGAAGAGTTTGAATAGGGTAGGTTTTAGCTCTTCTCTAAATTTTTGGTAGAATTCAGCTGTGAAGCCGTCTGGACCTGGACTTTGTTTGTTGGAAGATTTCTGATTACAGTTTCAATTTCGATGTTTGTGATGAGTCTGTTAAGATTTTCTATTTCTTTCTGGATCAGTTTTGGAAAGTTGTAGTTTTCTAAGAATTTCTCCCGTTTTTCCACGTTGTCCATTTTATTGGCATACAATTGCTGATAGTCTTGGGACTTAACAAATGCCATGATAGGCTTCCGGGACTGGGGTGGGCCTCATGGGAAAAGCTGAGTCATTGCTCAGTGGGGTCATCCCCGCGGATGCCAGGACTTGTCCAATCAGCACACTCCCCACAATCTGGTTTGAGTCTATCAGGACGTAAAAGACATCCCCCAAGAAAACCCGCACACACGAAAGACCAGAAAATTAGTAAATAACAGGAAATCCCTGCAGCCAATAAAGATTAGCCAATTAGAAAACAACAGGAAACCCTGCAGCCAAGAAAGATTAGTCAATTAGTAAATACCAGGAAAACCCCTGCAGCCAATCTGCCCTTGCCAACTCTCATTCTTTGTTCTAAGCCTAAGAATACTGCTGTAATTCTGGGCTCAGCGCTGTGGCTCCATTCCACTACATTGGATGTGGTGGGGGCTCTAGCTGGAGCTAGAAACAAAACCCCTTCATGCTTTTGCATTTCCATGGACATCTTCTCTCAGTTTTGTGGACTCAGACTCTGGGCATAACAATAGTAGTCTCTTATGATCCTTTGTATTTCTGTGTTGTCTGTTGTGATCTCTCCATTTTCATTTCTAATGTTACTGATTTGATTTTTCTCCCTTTCTTTCTTCATGACTCTGGCTGATGGTTTGTCAATGTTATTTATCCTTTCAAAGAATCAGCTGTTGGTTTTGTAGATTTTTGCTATGGTCTCTCTCGTTTCTTTTGCATTTATTTCTCCCCTAATTTTTAAGATTTCTTTCCTCCACTGACCCTGGGGTTCTCCATTTCTTCCTTTTCTAATTGCTTTAAGTTTAGATTTAGGTTATTTATTAGACTTTTTTCTTGTTTCTCGAGGTATGCCTGTATTGCTATGAACTTTCCCCTTAACACTGCTCTTACGGTGCCCCCAGGTTTTGGGTTGTTGTGTTTTCATTTTCATTCGTTTCTATGCATACTTTGATTTCTTTTTGATTTTTCTGTGATTTGTTGGTTATTCAGCAGCGTTTTGTTCAGCCTCCTTATGTTGGAATTTTTAATAGTTTTTCTCCTGTAATTGAGATCTAATCTTACTACATATTGGTCAGAAAAGATGCTTGGAATGATTTCAGGTTTTTTTTTTTAATTTACCAAGGCTATATTTATATCCCAGGATGTGATATATCCTGAAGAAGGTTCAGTGAGCACTTGAGAAAATAGGGTGAAATTCACTGTTTTGGGGTGGAAATGTCCTATAGATATCAATTAGGTCTAACTGGTCTATTGTATCATTTAAAGTTTGTGTTTCTTTGTTAATTTTATGTTTAGTTGATCTATCCATAGGTTTGAGTGGGGTATTAAAGTCTCTCACTATTATTGTGTTATTGTTCATTTTCCCTTTCATACTTGGTAGCATTTGTCTTACATATTATGGCGCTCCTATGTTGGATGCATATGTATTTATAATTGTTATATCTTCTTCTTGGATCGATCTGTTGGGACCTAACAAATGCCGTGATAGGCTTCAGAGACTAAGATACGCCTTATGGGAAAAGCTGAGTCTTTGACCAGTGTGGTCATCCCTGCAGATGCCAGGACTTGTCTAATCAACATACTCCCCGTAACCTGGTTTGAGTTTATCAGGACCTAAAAGACATCCCCCTGCAGCTGATAAAGACTAACCAATTAGTAAATACAAGGAAACCCCTGCAGGCAATAAAGATTAGCCAATCAGCCCTTGCCAATTCCCTATAAACCTCCCATCAGCCCTTGCCAATTCCCTGTAAACCTATAAATACTGCTGTAAAGGTGGGCTCAGGGCTCTCTCGCTCCACTCCACTGCATTGGATGTGGCGGGAGAGCCCTAACTCGAGTTAGTCAATAAAACCTCTTCATGCTTTTGCTTTACCGTGGTTGACTTGTTCATTTGGTCAAGTCGGAGACTTGGATTCCGAGCATAACAGATCCTTTGATCATTATGTAGTGTCCTTCTTTGTCTCTTTTCACAGCCTTTATTTTAAGTCTATTTTATCTGATATGAGTACTGCTACTCCTGCTTTATTTCGGTCTCTATTTGTGGGGAATATCTTTTTCCAGTCCTTCACTTTCAGTCTGTATGTGTCCCTTGTTTTGAGGTGGGTCTCTTGTAGGCAGCATATATAGGGGTCTTGTTTTTGTGTCCATTCAGTCAGTCTTTGTCTTTTGGTTGGGGCATTCAACCCATTTACGTTTAAGGTAATTATGATAAGTATGATCCCACTGCCATTTACGTTATTGTTTTGGGTTCTAGTTTATATACCCTTTTTATGTTTCCCATCTAGAGAATCTCCTTTGGCATTTGTTGGAGAGCTGGTGTGATGGTACTGAATTCTCTCAGCTTGAATGAGTTCCTTGCTGGGTACAGTAATCTGGGCTGTAAGTTATTTTCTTTCATGACTTTCTGTCTTGCCATTCCCTCCTGGCCTGAAGACTGCCTATTGAAAGATCAGCAGTTATCCTTATGGGAATCCCCTTGTGTGTTATTTGTTGTTTTTTCCTTGTTACTTTTAATATTGATTTGTTCTTTGTGTTTAATCTTTGTTAATTTGATTAATATGTGTCTTGGTGTGTTTTGCCTTGAGTTTATCCTGTTTGCAACTCTCTGGGTTTCTTGTATTTGGGTGATTATTTCCTTTTCCATGTTAGGGAAGTTTTAAACCCAGAGAGTTTCATCGAGTTACATGGAGAAGAGAAGAGGGAGGAGGGTGTTAGAGGTGACCCAATGAGATGAGGTGGAATCAAAAGAAGAGAGAGCAAGCTAGCCAGTAATCACTTCCTTATTTGCACTCCACACTCTGGAATGCTCAGAAATGTTCATGGAGTTATAAAGAGAAGAGAAGAGGGAGGAAGGAAACGGGTGGCCAGGAGGGATAAGAGGGGGAAATGAAATGTAGAGTGACAGATTTAGCCAGTAATCAGGACCTTAAGTGTTCTCCACCGTCTGGAACACACATAGATTCACAGAGTTGGGTACAGAAGAGAAGGGGAAAGGAGGAGACAGAGGCGACCTGGTGGGAAAAAAGGAGAGTCCGAAAAGAAGAGAGCAGTCAAGCCAGTCATCTCGTTCTCAGAAGAAGAAGAACCCTCCTCCACAGAGGGTTCCCGGCACTCCCCTCGCATTCTAGGAGGAGGCGCTCACACCAGGAGAGTCTGGAGGAGAGTCAGGGGCGGGCTACTATTCCCAAAGACCCCCAAATGCCTCGTCCACTCCAGATGAACGTGACTGCCCCCGCACTGCCTCGACTGTCACCCCGATTCTTGACTCCCAACACCCTGGCATGTGTGAGAGCTCTGGGGTACCTCGAGGGCAAGCCAGGAGGAGCTAGTCCTGAGTTGTGGCGGGACCCACAGGCACCCTGAGGGCAAGCCAGGGTGTAGGGTGTCGAGTCGAGGTGACAGTCGAGACAGTGCAGGACAGTCAGGTTCATCTGGAGTGGGTGAGGCACCTGGGTGTCTTGGGTAATGGTGGCCTGACCCCTGAGGTTCCTCCCGACTCTCCTGGTGTGAGAGCAGCCTCTTGGGATGAGAAGCGAGCGACAGGAACTTCTTGGAGCAGGGAAAAGGCCTGTCACCTGGAGGTGAGCAGGGGCAAACGGGGCACTTCTTGAGTCGTGGTGGGAGCCTTGGGGATGCTTTCAAGTGGGGATGGGTGGGAAGGAGAACTTCTGGGAAGAGCAAGGGGGAAGGCAGAAGGCTGAAGGCAGAGACCGGCAGAAGGCCGAAGGCAGAAGGCAGAAGGATGGCGGGGGGCCGGCTGCCGCTCCCGGGGGTCCCGAGGTCTCCCTGCGAGGCAAAAGGATGGCGGGGGGGCTGGCTGCAGCCCCCGGAGTCCCCACGAGGGAAGGGGTGATTTTCCCCGAGATACCACAGCAGTCAAAGGCCTCCCCCTGCCTGCAGGGGAGAAGCTTCTGGTTTTCTCGAGTTGTGGCAGGTTCCACTCGAGTTACAACAGAGACCTCAGGGACCCCCCCCGTGGACTCAGGAGAGGCCAGTCCTCATGCCAGTTGCCAGGCACCTCTGGCGATACCTCACCAGTCGTTGCCGGGTCTTCAGTCCTCGTCTGGTGCTGAGGCCGGAGCCTGAGCATTCCTCGCCCATGTTGATATAGTTCTTGGGGTTCCTTGGAGCCCCGACAGGAGGGTCAGGCTTCGTCTCGCCTAGAGACGTGCACAGCAGCTTGCCTCCCCAGCTGCAGCAGCAGTGTCCGACTCCTTGTCGAGCAGACATAGGGATCTGTGGCTTTCCTCGAGATACCCCAGGGCTGTCACACTTGCCAGTTTGTCGGGAGTCCTACCTCAGTGTAACAGTCGGAGCAGTGCACGTCAGTCGGGTTCATCTGGAGTGGATGAGGCATTTGTGGGTTTTGGGTAATGGTGGCCCTAACCCTGAGGCTCCTCCCGACACTCCTGGTGCGAATGACTCCTCTTGGGAGGAGACGGGGCCCGGGAACCCTTTCCCGATGGAGGAGGGAAAGGGCCACTCATTTGGTGCTGAGCAGGGGAAAACGGGGATCCTCTTGAGTCCCGGTGGCACCCTCGGGTTCCTCTCGAGTGGGGACGGGTGGGGGAAGAGAACTTCCTGGGTCACAGCAAGGGTGGGAAAGATCCCTTTGAGGTCCAAGAGGGAAGGGGTGATTTCCCCCGAGATGCCACTTCGGACAAGGTCCTCACCCCGCCTGCAGGGGAAAATCTTTTGGTTTTTCTCAAGTTGTGGCTAGGTTCTCTTGAGTTATCACGGGGACCCCAGGGACTCGCCCCTGTGGCTTCAGAATAGGCCAGTCTCCGTGCCAGTTGCCAGGCGCCTCTGGGGATTCCTCCCCAATCGTCGTCGGGTGCTCAGACCTCGTCTTTTGGAGGCTGGAGCCTGGGCTTTCCTCGACCGTCCTGACCTAGGACTTGGGGCACACCTGAGGCCCCCACAGAGGAGACAGGCCTCGTCTTGCCTGGAGACTTGCATGGCCACTTGCCTCCCCAGCTGCAGCAGCAGTGTCAGTCTTTCCGTCGAGCAGACACAGGAATGTGTAGCTTGCCCTCGAGGTACCCCAGGGCTGTCACACTTGCCAGTGTGTCTGGCGTGGAGTGTCGGGGTGACAATCGAGGCAGTGCAGGGCACTCAGGGTCCGCTGGAGTGGACGAGGCATCTGGGTTTCTTGGGGAAAGGTGGCATGACGCCTGATGATCCTCCTGACTCTCCTGGTGCAAGCGCCTCCTCTTGGGAAGTGAAGGGAGTCCAGGGAACCCTTTCCCGATGGAGCAGGGAAAGGGACCCTCATCTGGATCTGAGCAGGCGCAAACGGGCCTCCTCTTGAGTCTCTGCAGGACCCTCGGGGTTCCTCTCCAGTCAGAATGAGTGGGGCTGGGAACTTCTTGGGTCACAGAAAAGGGGTAAGGATCCATTCGAGTTCCAAGAGGAACGTGGTGATTTCACTCTAAAAGCCGCAGCAGACAGGGCGACACCACACTTGCAGGGGAGAAGCATCTGGTTTTTCTCGAGTTGTGGTGGGGTCCTCTCAAGTTACGATGTGATCCAGAAACCAGCCCTGTAGCATCAGGAGTGTCCAGTCTCCGTGACAATTGTCAGGCGCCTCTGGGGATTCCTCCCCATTCCTCAGCGGGTCCTCGGGTCTCGTGCGGTGCTGAGGCCGGAGCCTGAGCTTTCTCGCTAATGCTGACATAGGTCTTGGGGTTCCTCTGAAGCCCCCACAGGGGAGTCAGGTCTCGTTTAGCCTCGAGACGTGCACGACCGCTTTCTCTCCATCATCAGCAGCAGTGTAAGGCTCCCCGTCGAGCGGACACAGGGATCTGTGACTTGACCTCGAGGTAATACCCAGGGCTGTCACTCGTGCCATTGTGTCAGTGGTCGAGCCTCGGTGTGACAGTCGAGGCAGTGTAGGGCAGTCAGGTTCATCTGGAGTGGAGGGAGACATTTGGGGATCTTGAGGAATGTTGGCCCGAACCTGATGCTCCTCTCGACTCTCATGGTGTGAGCGGCTGTTCTTGGGATGCGAGGCGAGTGCAGGAACCCATTGCCCGACGAGAAGGGAAAAGGACAAACATCTGGAGCTGAACAGGGGCAAACGAGCCTCCTCTTGAGTCTCGGCGGGACCCTCAGGGTTCCTCTCGAGTGGGGACGGGGTGGGGCAGGAAACCTCTTGGGTCACAGCAAGGCGGTGAATGAGCCGTTCGAGGTCTGAGAGAGAGGGTTATTTCCCAAACGCCACAGCGGACAAGGTCCTCACAACGCCTGCAGGGGAGAAGCATCTGGTTTTTCTCGAGTTGTGGCGGGGTCCTCGGCAGGTAAGGACGGGGACCCCCAGAAACCAGCCCTGTGGCCTGAGGAGAGGCCAGTCTCCGTGCCAGTTGACAGGCACCTCTGGGTATTCCTCCCCAATCGTCGCCGGGTGCTCAGTCCACATCTTGTGCTGAGGCCGGGCCTGAGCTTTCCTCGACTGTCCTGACATAGGTCTCGGCGTACCCCTGGGGCCCCCACAGAGAGGACAGGCCTCGTCTCGCTTGGAGACCTGCAAGGCCACTTGCTTCCCAAGCTGCAGCAGCAGTATCTGGCTTCCGGTCGAGCGGACACAAGAATCAGTGGCTTGCCCTCGAGGTACTCGAGGGCTGTCACACATGCCAGTATGTCTGGCGTCGAGTGTCGGGGTGACGATCGAGACAGTGCAGGGCAGTGAGGGTCCGAAGGAATGGACGAGGCATTTGGGGGTCTTGGGGAATCGTGGCATGACCCCTGATGATCCTCCCCTGACTCTCCTGGTGCGAACGCCTCCTCTTGGGATATGAGGGGAGTGCAGGAAACCCTTTCTCGACGGAGCAGGGAAAGGGACCTTCATCTGGAGCTGAACAGGGGCAAACGGGCTCCTCTTGAGTCTCGGTGGGACCCTCTAGGTTCCTCCTCGAGTGGGGACGGGTGGGGCTGGGAACTTCTTGGGTCACAGCAAGGGGGGTGAATGAGCCATTCAAGGTCCAAGAGGAAAGAGGTGATTTCACCAGAGAAGCCTCAGCAGACAAGGGTCTCACCACACCTGCAGGGGAGAAGCATCTGTTTTTTCTCGAGTTGTGGCGGGGTCCTCTCGAGTTACGACGGTGACCCTGAAACCAGCCCTGTGGCATCAGGAGTGTCCAGTCTCTGTTACAATTGCCAGGCGCCTCTGGGGATTCCCTCCCCATTCCTCAGCGGGTCCTCGGGTTTTGTGTGGTGCTGAGGCCAGAGCCTGAGCTTTCCTCGCTAATGCTGACATAGGTCTTGGGGTTCCTCTGAAGCCCCCACAGGGGAGTCAGGTCTCGTTTAGCCTAAAGAGGTGCACGACTGCTTGCTCCCCATCAGCAGTGGCAGTGTAAGGCTCCCCGCTGAGTGGACACAGGGATCTGTGACTTGACCTCGAGGTAATACCCAGGGCTGTCACTTGTGCCATTGTGTCAGTGGTCGAGGCTCGGTGTGACAGTCGAGGCAGTGTAAGGCAGTCAGGTTCATTTGGAGTGGAGGAGACATTTGGGGATCTTGAGGAATGTTGGCCCGAACCTGATGCTCCTCTCGACTCTCATGGTGCGAGCGGCTGTTTTGGGGATGCGAGGCAAGTGCAGGGACCCATTGCCCGATGAGCAGGGAAAGGGACAAACATATGGAGGTGAGCAGGGCAAACGGGGCTCCTCTTGATTCGCAGCAGGACCATCGGGGTTCTTCTCGAATGGGGACTGATGGGGAGGCAACTGTTTGGGTCACTGCAAGAATGTGAAGGAGCCTTTCGAGGTCAAAAAGATAATGGGTGATTTCCCCCAAGATGCCGCAGGGGACAAGGGCCTCAACCCACTTGCAAGGGAGAAGCTTCTGGTTTTTCTCGACTTGCGGCGGGGTTTCTCGAGTTACGACGGGGAGCCCATGGACCTGCCCCTGTGGCCTGAGGAGAGGCCAGTCTCCGAGCCAGTTTCCATGCACCTTTGGGTATTCCCTCCCAGTCATCACCGGGCCCTCAGTCCTCGTCTGGTGCTGAGGCCAGTGCCTAAGCTTTCCTCGCCCATGCTGACTTAAATCTTGGGGTTCCCATGGAGCCCTAACAGGGAGTCAGGCCTCGTCTCGCCTATAGACATGCACTGCCGCTTGCCTCCACAGCTTCACCAGCAGTGTCAGGCTTCCAGTCGAGTGGATAAAGGGATCTGTGGTTTGCCCCTCGAGGTACCCCAGGGCTGTCACACGTGCCATTGTGTCGGGTGTCCAGCCTCTGGGTGACAGTCGAGGCAGTGCAAGGCAGTCAGGTTCATCTGGCGTGGACGAGGCTTTGGGGGCCTTGGGGAATGTGGCCCGACCCCCTTATGCTCCTCCCGACTCTTCTGGTGCGAATGCCTCCTCTTGGGATGTGAGGGGAGCACCGGGAACCCTTTTCCTGACGGAGCAGGGGAAAAGACCCTCATCTGGAGCTGAGCAAGAGCAATTGGGGATCCTCTTGAGTCACGACAGGACCATTGGGGTTCCTCTCGAGTGGAGACTGGTAGGGCGGGGAGCTTCTTGCATCAAAGCAATGGTGTGAAGGAGCCTTTCGAGGTCCACGAGGGAAGGGGGTGATTTTCCCCCGAGATGCCGCAGCGGTCAAGGGCCTCACCCTGCCTGCAGGGGAGAAGCTTCTTGTTTTTCTCGAGTTGCCGCATGGTCCACTCAAGTTACAACAGAGACCTCAGGGACCCGCCCCTGTGGACTCAGGAGAGGCCCGTCTTTGTGCTAGTTGCCAGGCACCTCTGGCGATACCTCACCAGTCGTTGCCGGGTCTTCAGTCCTCGTCTGGTGCTGAGGCCGGAGCCTGAGCATTCCTC